>OX336390.1:692044197-694658192 GCA_946902985.2 Meconema thalassinum
TATAAACTGCTACCATCATTGAAGAAAGAAAGATAAGAAATATCTCAAGAATGTTATGGATCTGGAGACATAATCGACCGGACTGGCTGCGTGGCTCAGCGGTAACGTTCTCGCTTGCTGGGCCCTAGGTTGCAGGTTCGTATCCTGGCGCAGTCAGCTGGCATTTGAGGGAGCCGTGTCAGTACATTTACTGGCACGTTAAAGATCCCCTTCGGGCCAAAATTCCGGCATCCCGGCGTCTCTAAAAGCAGCAGTAGTTAAAAGGGACGTAAAACCAATAACATCATTATTATTATTATTATTATTATTACATAATCGACCTGCCGTGGGCAACATCCAACTTTGAGTTGAGCCATGTCTTTACACGTCTGGTTGTGCATGGCTTTCACAACCCTAATTGAATTAACAAATCTTTCCATGACCCTACAGAGACGTGTGTATACGAACTATGTGGATATTTTCGATTGCTATTTGCCTGAAATAAAAGTATTAATTAATAACCTGAACTAGCACCAACGGCTAGAATTCAGTTACTATATGAAATCATTTTGTTCTTTACTTCAAATAACATTTTCAAATAACGCACAATAGGCTGTTACAAACTCTTTAAAATAAAAAGTAAAAATGTATCGTAGTATCATCTTGTCATTCTTAAAAGGGGGGCATGGTGGCTCTGCGGTCTAGCTGTATGCCTCTCACCAAGGCGGTCCGGGTTCGATTCACGGTCAATGCATGTGAGATTTTTCGAAGTGAAATGCCACGTCCTGTGGTTCGGATTCCACGTAAAAAGGATGTCCCGTGGCTCATGATCTCAAGATTAATGGTCACGTTAAACTACAAGCTTCCTTTTTTTCATTCTTAAAATACGATGCGCATAGAATGCCAATGGTATAGTAATCAATGGAGTCCCACGTAGACCAGTCGTGACATCTAGTGGAGAAGTATCGAACAATATAATCCTAACAGGGCGAGTGCATTCTAGCGGCCATAAGAAGAAACTTTTCAATAAAATCTGGTCAGCGTGCAATTACCTTTTTGGCTGCTAGATGTCTCGAGCAAATCTGCTGGCGAATTATGTTTTAATTAAATATATATTTTCCACCATAATATGCACAATATAACGCTTAATTTTAAAACGTCTGAGTCATTACAAAACAATAAATATATAAAATTTCAAGCAAAAAACCCTAACTCTGATGGGGTTTGAACCATAGGCATATGAGCGATAGGCCAACGCTTTACTACTGAGCCAATTGTGCCAACGAACATCGTTCTATATAAAATGACTTACATAGAACTTGTTAGCAAATAATGATTTATACTAAACGATTTTATCAGTGGAGTATATCTATATTCTATCTATATATATAAAAATCAATGTAACGTGATAGTTTGTCTGTGGGTATGTCTGTATGTCTCCTATGCGTTCATATACCATTCGTCCGTTTGCGATGAAACTTGGGTGAGATGTTGAGTACACTCCAAGGAAGGTTTCTGACTTAGTAAATCCATTTTACAATTGGTAGCGCACGCGTAGATTCAACAAATGAGCGACGATGCGCGAAGCATTTCAACAAAGACCCGTATGTGTTCATATACCATTCGTCCGATAGCGATGAAACTTGGGTGAGATGTTGTGTACACTTACGTGAAGGATTCAAAATTAGTGAATACATTTCACAGTAGGTAGCGCACAAGTAGATTCAACAAATGAGCGACGACACGCAATGCGTTTCAACAAAGTCCCGTATGCATTCATATACCATTCGTCCGATAGCTATGAAACTTGCGTAAAATGTTGTGTACACTGCAGGGAAATTTTCTGGCTTAGTACATCCACTTTACAATAGGCAGCGCACGAGTAGATTCAACAAATGAGCTACAACGCGCGAAGCATTTCAACAAAGTCACGTTTGCGTTCATATACCATTCGTCCGATAGCGATGAAACTAGGCTGAGATTTTGTGTGCACTCCAGGGAAGGTTTCTAGCTTAGTAAATCCCTTTAAAAATAGGTAGAGCACGAGCAGAATCAACAAATGAGCAACGACGCGCGAAGCGTTTCAACAAAGTCCCATATAATTTCATATACCATTCATCCGATAGCAATGAAACTTGGGTGAGATGTTGTGTTCACTCCAGGGAAGGTTTCTGGCTTAGTACATACATTTTACAATAGGTATCGCACCAGTAGATTCAACAAATGAGCGATGACACGCGAAGCGTTTCAACAAAGTACCGTATAAAGTCATATACCAGTCGTCTGATAGTGATAAATGTTTGGTGAATTGTTGTGTACACTCCAGGAAAGGTTTCTGGCTAAGTAAATCCATTTTACAGTACCAAGCGCACGTTTATATTCAACAAATGAGTGACTACACGCGAAGCGTTTCGACAACGTCCCTTATACGTTCACATACCATTCATCGGATTGCGATGAAACTTGGGTGAGATGTTGTGTACAGTCCAGGGAAGGTTTCTGGCTGAGTACATCCATATTACAATATGTAGCGCAGAGTAGAATCAACAAATGAGCGACGACACGCGAAGCGTTTCAACCAAGTCCCGTATGCATTCCTGTACCATTCGTCCGTAGCTATGAAACTTGGGTGAGATGTTGTGTACAGTCCAGGGAAGGTTTCTGGCTGAGTACATCCATATTACAATATGTAGCGCAGAGTAGAATCAACAAATAGCGACGACACGCGAAGCGTTTCAACCAAGTCCCGTATGCATTCCTGTACCATTCGTCCGTAGCTATGAAACTTGGGTGAGATGTTGTGTACATGTCATGGAAAATTTCTGGCTTAGTAAATCCACTATACAATATGCAGCGCACAAGTTGATTCAACAAATGAGGGACGACGCGCGAAGCGTTTCAACAACGTCCCGTATAAGGTCATATACCATTCTGCCGTTAGCGGTGAAACTTGGGTGAAATATGGTGGACACTCCAAGGAAGGTTTCTGGCTTAGTAAATACATTTCACAGTAGGTAGCACACGAGTAGATTGGACAAATGAACGACGACATGCGGAGCGTTTCAATACAGTCCCCTATGTCTTCATATCCCATTAGTCCGATAGCGATGAAACTTGGGTGATATGTTGTGGACACTTACGTGACGGTTTCTGACTTAGTAAATACATTTTACAGTAGGTAGCGCACGAGTAGATTCAACAAATGAGTGACGGAGCGCGAATCGTTTAAACAAAATCAGGTATGCGTTCATATACTATTCATCCGATTGCGATGAAACATTGATCAGTTATTGTGTACCCGCCAGGGAAGGGGACTTAGTAAATCCATTTCACAATAAGTAGCGCAAGAGTAGATGCAACAAATGGGTGACGACGCGCGAAGCGTTTCAACAAAATCCCCTATTGCGTTCATTTAACATTCTTCGATTGCGATGAAACCTTGATGAGTTATTGTGTACACGCCAGGGAAGGGTTTCGACTTAGTAAATCCATTTCACAACAGGTAGCGTACGAGTAGATTCAACAAATGAGTGACAGCGATGAAACTTTTGAAAGTTGTTGTGCACGCTTCCACGAATGGTTCTAAATTAGAAAATCCATTTTACGATAGCTTAGAGGCAGTTAACATGTTGTGTATCCAAAAGCACTTCAAGAAACAGAATTTCAACGCCAACACTTTCTTTGGTTGGCATTGCAACGCATGCCGGGTACAGCATGTTATTTATATATAAAGCATTTCATACAAAGTTTATTTATTTTGTATCAGCACGCTATATTGCATGCAATACTCAAATTAGTGAAATATAAGTCAGGCACAAGATATCCGCTGCCATCTTGTCAAATAACCGAGACGACTCAGCTTTTTAAAATCACGTCTGCACTATAGTATTACAAAATAAACTTTTAATTTCGTACGTGCCTCTTCCTTTAGAACAGTTAAAACGATTCTCGGCTCGATAATCGGAACTGGTGGGTCCCATGATATGGATTATAAAGTTTGCATAATTCGCACGGCTGCCATCCTGAAATGGTATGGCGGATGACCTTGTAGTTTGGTCACAAGACGCGTCCAATATGAAGGTATGTTATTACCAAATTTGGTAGATATCGGATGATTTGGTTATTCGTTATTTGATTTTACGTTTCGACCGTTTGAGTGGCCGCGATTCAATTTTGGTAAAGATGGCGGCGATATAAAACATGACACTGAGGTGCCCTTTGCTTGTTCTACCTCTGTACCAAATTTCGTTCAATTCGGTTTCACCGTGTTCGAATTCATAGGGGGGGGGGACAGACATTCAGAGTACACACACTCACACACACACACACACACACAGACTCAGACACACATTTTTTGGCCCTGTAGTGATTTCATAAGTCTACTTTCATTTTTTGCAAAAATCGAAAGTAGGCTAATAGGTATTCTTGGCATTTCTGAAATGACATGGCCGGGCATGGGTGACTTTTGGTCAGATGACTACAAAATAATTTACTCAGGGTCAGAAGATGGACTGCTCGGAAAAATCCATGGGACTTAGAGTAGTGGGATATGTGCAGCATAGTGATAGGATAATTCTAGTCAAGATAAATACGGAGCCAAACAATACTGTTATAATTCAAACATATATGCCAACTACAAATGAAGATGACGAGGAAATTGAAAGTATGTATGAAGATCTGAATCACCTGATAGAAGGAACAAGAGCAGAAGACATTGTAATCATTATGGGGGACATGAATGCAATGGTAGAGGAAGGAACAGTGGGAACAACTGTGGGCAGTTCGGACTGGGAGTCCGAAATAAGAGAGGTGAACGATTGGTAGAATTCTGCACTAGGCATAAATAAGTCATAAATACACTCTTCAACCATCCCAAGAGAAGACGATATGCTTGGAAAGCTCCTGGAAATACGAGAAGCACAATTGGATTACATAATGGTAAAAGAAAGGTTTAAGAACCAGGTTAAAAATTGCAGAAGCTATCCAGGTGCAGATATTGTACGTGATCATAATCTAGTCATGATGCACACGGAACTCGAATATAAGAAATTCATTAAGAGAGAAACTGAGTATCCATAGGTGACGCCAAATATTAGAGACGAGTTCCAAAGAAGAACAACAGATGAAATGATAGAAAGAAATGCTGACATATTAGAGAAACCTATAGAAAGTCAGTGGGGAATCCCGAAGGAGGAAATACTAGGAACTGCAGAGGAACTGCTGAAAAATAAAAACAGCAGGAAAGAATGGATAAGTTAGGAAGTTGTAGAAATGATAACTGAAAAAGAAGTGACGAAGGAAAACAACAATATAAGCTAGAAGACTGAGAAATGAAATTGTTAGGAAAAGCAAGCGGTACAAAGAAAAATACTTGTGATATATGTGATGAAATAGACACCGAATTTTAAGCAAATAACTTAGAAAAAGCATATGGCAAGGTGAAGCAATTTTTTGGTCAGAAGAAACAGAAGGCATGTGGTATTAAAGAGGAGAATGGACAATACATGTATGAAGAGGGAAATGTTGCCTTTATGGAGATGAACGAAGAAGACCAGACAGACGCAGAGAATAGAGGTGACCAAATACTAAAATTAGAATTTCAAAGAGCACTGAAAGATTTAAAAAACAAAAAAGCACCAGGTGTAGATAATACCCCTGCAGAACTATTAAATAACTGCGGAGAGAAAGCTGAAGATGCACTGTATGGAATGATATGCAAAATGTATGAAACTGGAATAGTACCAACTGACTTTACTAAGTGCTTAGTAATTCCAATTCTAAAGAAAGCCAGAGCACAAAATTGCGATCAATTTAGGACATTAAGTCTAACAACACATGCATGTAAAATTCTTACACGTATTATACTTAGGAGAATGGAGAACAACCTTGATAAGTACCTCACAATTTGGATTCAGAAGGGGCATTGGAACAAGAGAAGCAATATTAACTCTTAAGACAAATAATTGATAAGAGAAATAGAAAAGGAATACCAACATATCTAGCATTCGTGGATCTGGAGAAAGCTTTTGATAACGTGAATTGGAATATACTGTTAAAGTTGGCTAAAAAAAAGTGGGAGTCTCTTATAGAGATAGAAGAATAATACATAGTTTGTATACTAATGATAGGGGAATAATAAGATCTGGCAATAACCAGGAAGAGGTTGAAATAAAAAGAGGAGTACGACAAGGTTGCTTGCTATCTCCTTACTTATTTAATTTGTATGTCCAAGATGCCATAAATAGGATAAAAGAAGAGATTCAAGTTGGAGTAAATATACATGGGGAAAAGATTGACATGCTCCGATTTGCAGATGACATTGCTTTAGCAACAGATAATGAAGATGATCTTCAACAGATACTTCATGTAATGAATAACATAATTAATAACAAATTAAACATGAAGATGAATAAAAGTTAAACAAAAATACTCGTAGGCAGTCGGAACCAGGAAGATCATAGAAGAGCACTAGCAATTTATATCGAGAATGATAGAATACAACATGTGAAGGAATATAAGTATCTGGGAAGCTTGATAACGCATGATGGAATCAGCAAACAAGAAATTCGGAGTAGAATTATTCAGGCAAAGAACGCCGGAAGTATAGACCTAATTATAAGGAAAAGACTGTTGAAGACGTACATGTGGAGTGTGGCTTTGTATGGTAGTGAGACCTCGACGATAGGGAAGTCAGAGGAGAAGAAGTTGATGGCTGTTAAGGCTTGGTGCTGAAGAAGAATGCTTAAGATCAGTTGGATACAACATAAGGTATGATAAATGAAGAGGTATTCAGAAGAGCAGGAGAAAGTAGAAGCTTTATGAAGAGTCTGAAAACAAGAAAAGCAAATATGTTGGTTCATATTCTCAGACATAATAGCCTATTAGCAAGAGTCATCAAAGGGATGTTAGAAGGGAAAAACACAAGAGGAAGACCACCACTTGCATACATCACACAGATATTGACAGACACGAACACAAAATCATATCGTGAATTGAAGAGGATGGCGGAGAATAGAGAAGATTGGCGAGTTGCTGCAAACCAGTCCCAGGGCTGTTAATTTAAGAGAGAGACTCAGCATAAATGACTGCTCCAAAGAAAGCTATGTCCTAAAGCCATTTCTACATTATCTGTTGTTAATTCATATTAGAGGCTTCGGACATCTTTGGTAATCATCCCCGTGTATTTGGGTGTGTAAGACATCTTTGGTAATCAGCTCCATGTATTTGGGTATGTGTTGAATTTGTCTGATATCCTGTGTATCTGTAATGGATGTAGTAGAGTGTGTAACTGAAATTATTAGTGTTGGGTTCAGGTAGGTATCCCGGGATTTGAAATAAGATAACATTCCCGGCATTTGTCTGGAGGGAGTGTGGAAAAACCACTCTCAGGATAGCGTCTGTCAGCGCCAGGTTCAACCTCTGCACATATTGCAGCTCCCTATCACAGTCATGGTGAGCAATTTATCATGCACGGCTATGTCATGGGGTATACATTTTCTATTCTCCAATTAATTATTATTTGTAATTTTTATCGACACATTTTTCATCTACCAAATCCTTATCTTGTTTTACAGTATGGTTTCCGTCAGTTCTGTTTTTCTCCAATTTGCATACATGTCTTTTAACATGTCATTGGTACCTGATCTAATGTTTAGTATAGGGGCAGATGACCTCGTAGTTCCGCCCTTAAAACAACAATAACTAACTAATGTTTAGTATTTGTCCACATTCATTACACTGAGCAAATGTTTTAGTTGCATCTTAACAAATATGCCGAGAATTTTTCCCATACAGGGATACAACCCTGTTCCACATTCCAATCTCTCCTTTACAGTAGGAATTCTATGTACTTGCTATATCACCACTTGCTGAATTCAACAAACAAATGCCAAGTGCCGTTGCAACAGGTTCTAATAAACCTACCAGGATATGTTAGAACTAATGTTCAGGTTTGGATTCTTGCTTTAATTTCATGACAGGATACAGTGTGGCTTGTGACAGAGAATTCAGACGAAGACAGGTTCAATATGTACACCTCTGGTTGTATTTAATGGTTAGACACACAGGCCCAGGTTCGATTCCCGGCTCTGCCAGGAAATTTAATTCTGGTCTGTGAAGCAAAACTGAGAATAGGAGGGTTCGAATCCTACCTCTGGCATAGGGGAAGTAGTTTTCCACGGTTTCCCCCTTCTCTCCAGGCAAATGCCAGGATGTTACCTAACATGAGGCCACGGCCACTTCCTATCTAAATCCTGCCTCGATTACAAGTACACACACTAGTACAGACAGGACAGTAACACAGGTTATCAGACAACTTCTACACACACACCCAAGTACATAAGGCTACATGACCACGATGTTGCAATGCCCCTAAAGAATCAACAACAACAACAACATCCTTCCTGTATGCAGATACAGTATGTTTAACCCAGGCCTTGGATATCATTCACATTGAATGGCTGCGATTCAACTTATCAAGTTTCTCCAGCCAGAAGGAGAGATCAGTTGTTAAATGTTTTGAGGAATAGACACATGTTGGTCATCAGCCCCATGTACTTGGGCATCTGTTGAATTTGCTTGACCTGTATTTCTGTGTTGAATGCAATGGTGTGTGACTGAAATTATTTAATAACAAATTTATTATGCACAATGTGCAAAATATATTAATTACATCAGGCTCAAGAATCCGAGCAAAATTCGGTCAAAGAGACCGCTCGCTTCCTGCATTCCATTGCGTGATATGTATCACACTGTTCTCCACACAAAACGCATGTACACTCATAGCTAGCCTGGTGAAAGGGTTTCCTGGTACAAATACGATGATGGAAACCGTGCAGCGCAAAACGCGTCATCAGGTGTCTCAGCTCGTATTCTTCTTTCATCCAATCTTTGTTTATCATTGCTTCTGTTGTATAGAAGATTTCTTCAATCGAGTCTCTTTTTCCTCGTAGCTCTTGTAATAGTTCTTCGTATGCTGGAGTGTGCTGCAGATGCATTTGAAGTCTTAGATCTTCTACCAAAAAGGTTTCCCGGGCTAAGACATACACGTATCGGGATCGAGCAAATTTTGATACCCCTGTAATTATTTGGGTGTAGGATTAGGGTAGGTTGAGCCTCCGTGGCTTAGGCGGCAGCACGCCGGCCTCTCACCGCTGAGTCCGTGGTTCAAATCCCGGTCACTCCATGTGAGATCTGTGCTGGACAGAACGGAGGCAGACAGGTTTTTCTCCGGGTACTCCGGTTTTCCCTGTCAAAATTTCATTCCAGCAACACTCTCCACTATCATTTCATTTCATCTATCATTCATTTAATCATTGCCCCAGAGGAGTGCGTCAGGCCTCGGCAGCCGGCACAGTTCATATCCTCGCCGCTAGATAGGGGCTTCATTCATTCCATCCCTGACCCGGTCGGAGACTGGAAACAGGCTGTGGATTTTCATTTTCATTAGGGTAGGTGCTCAAAGATTTGAAATACCGTACTGTATAATCCCAGCATTTGCATGTGGAGAGAGTGAAGAAAACATACTCAGGATGGGTACTGTCAGCGCTAGAATTCGCACCTTTGATCTCTGGTTTTCTAGCTTCCCCTTGCTGTCATACTGCATGGTATATTATGCACAGCCATGTCAAGAGCAGGGGCAGGTGACCTCGCTGTTCCACCCCTTAAAACAACTAACTCTGTCAAGGAGTAAATGTTGCTTGCTGAACTGTTTTATGTTTATTATGGTTTGTTCTAGACAAAGAGTGGTGTTGTTTCTGGGACTTGGACAACGTAGTCATTTAGCCTCATGTACTTAGGTATGTAGACTTTGTCTGATAACCTGTGTTGTTGTTGTTGTGTGCATATTGGAGTGAGTGTCTTTGTAATTTGGGAGTGGATTGGGAAGTTTTCCTAGAGTAGAAGTGAGGAAACAACGGAAAACCACTTCCTGAATGACTGAGGTGGAATCAGACTCACTTCTCAGTTTTGCCTTACAAGACTGATTGTATCTCCAGCACTCAGACTTGGCAGAGTCCGGAATCAAACTTGGACATCGGGGCTGACAGCCAAAAATTCTAGCCACTGCGCCATGAGGTGGATTGTAGGCAAAGGGAAAGTGCATCGATGTAATTTGCAAGGAGGTGCTTAGCTGAAGCGGTAATCGGTATACTCCCTGCACATTATATCTTATATTATAAGAGGACTGACCCATAAATGACAGGTAAAACACCTTAGTTGTATATTCATTTAATTTCTAATGGCCCTTTTATTTTAAATTCATTTGGTAAGTTTTTTTAACGTTTAAATATACGTTGTACCATATTCTCAATAAACCAAGGCCTAAGTTAGGCTGTGTTAATGAGTTCAAGGTTCCCCAATAGACCTGTAGAAGACTCGTTAGTATGTGAGGCGGGGTGGAGATTGGTCGTTAATAGTTGAAATCGTCCTGAACCATTAGCATACATCATTACAGGTTAGGATAATGCCGGCTCAAGACATAAACTAATTAAACATAGCTTTGAAGCCATTCTTTAGTGTTGCCTTACTGACAATTGATATTGTAACTTTCAGTTGGTCAACACAAAATAATGCCAATTACAGGAATATGTGAATAAATGACGGGAAATAAATTACATGTGATTAAGATATAGGCCTATATATATATATATATATAGGTGAAGGACTCGGGATTCAAATACCAGCTAAGTTTACATAACCCTATTCCACTCTAGTGTATTGTATCATTTGTGTATTCGCCACATCGACAAGATAACCACATTACAATATTTTCTCCTTCAATAGTCCATAACAATATGTACTGTATATATATCTTACACCGGCCGCAGTGAACGAGAGCGCTAACGCCTTGTGCCTCGCTGGCATTGGGAGAGGGTGGGTTTGAATCCCACTTTGGCCGTCCTGAAAATGATTTTCTTGCTTTTCCATTTTCACCACCAGGAAAATGCCGGGACGGTTCCTTTCAACAGATCCATGGCTGGTATCCTTCCAATATCCCTTCCCTGACCCATCCTGAAAAGAAAAGTACATGGCCATTGGCTGCATTAATAAAATTATTATATATATT
Source organism: Meconema thalassinum (assembly GCA_946902985.2). Classification (NCBI taxonomy): domain Eukaryota; kingdom Metazoa; phylum Arthropoda; class Insecta; order Orthoptera; family Tettigoniidae; genus Meconema; species Meconema thalassinum. Next base: position 692,055,242 of record OX336390.1, read on the forward strand.
TTATGATGTAACCTTCCCAGGTCACCAGGGATTGAACCCTCACTTTCGGGACTTACAATCTTCATAATCGTCCATATATTTTTATTTGATGCCTTTTTATGTTATATAATTATTTAATGAAGTGTATAATATCATGTGATTGATTCCCAATTAATTTGTTTAGGTTTTAAGATATTGTAATTGGCAGGATCCGAGTCATTTAGATATGAATATTTTAACATTGTAATAATCTTTAGTTTGAGTGTCTGAAATTGTGACCAGCAACCAGGAAGAAGGCTTGTTGTCGCTGGGTTTTTCTCTCGCACGTTCAGTGCATGATGACTCATGCAGGTTGGAGGCTTGCCAACCCTGTGCTAGGGGTGTGTCTATGGTATTTTGGAAGACCAAGAAGGCCATTATATGGTAATGTTTTTCGGGATTGGCTGAATCCGTGAGGGAAGTCAGGTAGACCAGTGATTTGTGGAGGGGAGGTGAATGATATTAGGGATTGACGAAGCTGTGAAGAAGACTTGTTCTTGGTAGGGCTCCGTGAGGGAGTGAACTTTTATTTTGGGACCACATCTGGAACGGTGGACATATTTTTGTGGAGAGAGAGAGAGAGGGGGGGGAGGGAGAGAGAGAGCGCACGCTGTTTTTTTCTTTCTTTTTCAGATGATCACTGCGATAATCCAACACACAGATTTAAAGCATCATCATACAATCACATCCACGAAGCTATATAAATCGTTGGATTCTGACCACCAATATAATAGTGTAAGTAATGTTCATAGTTGAGAAGTATGTGTGTGAAATAACTAGTAACTGTGCTGCGAGTAATTAGGACTGATTCTCTGGGAGCATCAACCCCAGAATCAGTAGAGTTAGTCATCACAGCCGAGATCAACGCCTGTAAGTACCAGTCATCATTACTTCTGAGGGTCATCAATGTATGTCATAAGTGTGCCTGTGTAAATATGATAGGGAGTGTTAGGTAGTCTGTACGACGAGGATCCTGCAAAGTGTGTTATTATGTCTGGTATTGGAATAGATATTAATTTTTACCAGAACTCTAGTGTCTTTTATGCGGTAACCAGTGTAGTTAAGTGTGAATGTTTATTGCTGCTGTTCATATCGTACAGGTGTTTAACCACCGCGCACCCCGTGTACTAGATGATAAGTTACAATTGGCAGCCCAAGTGGGGCTGAGCAGTTACAATGAATATCTTTGAATACTGTAAATTCTTCCGTATTGAATTTATAATTGTTTTACAAGTTTTCCACTTTTCAATACATTTCTTTATTGAGAACTTATGTTCCCTATATCTGCGGTAGCCTACATGTTTCGGTTTTAATGTAAACCTTCTTTACCCACTGAAAGTTACAATATCAATTGACAAAGTATTTAAACCAAGCAAGGTTTTAAGAAATGACAATAGATGGCGTGGACAGCACTTAGACATAGCATTTAGTAACACAGTCCACAGAATAACAAGTAGGTGACACCTCTATTTACGAACTAGGAAGCTAACAGAGCTCACAGCAACCAGTCCGAGGTGAGCAGTGAATAAGAACAGATGCCTTATAGGACTTGGGATTTAAATACCAGCTAAGTAATCCACTCCAGTGTATTGTATCATTTGTGTATTTGCCACATTGACAAGATAAGGTAACCGCATTACAAAAGGCCACCAGTTTAAATTAGCAACAGTTGAATTGAAATCATAAAAAACAGAATAGTATACGTTAGGCAACATTATTCCTAAAGTTCGTCACAATAATAATTCAATATATTCAATAACACACTTAAAAAAGTTAAGCCAACTCTGTACAGGCCATGGAGGCCCCGGGGAGTAGTGGAAGTTAGAGGCTTCCACTCTTTGTGACAACAGCACTAGATGGGATGGAGTTGTCAGCTCCATGTCCGTCCGTCTTTGCTCCCAGGAATTACCCTGGTACTCATTTCTGGTGTAGGCTGAGTGAACTCCAGGTCTATTTGCAATTCCATAAGTGGTAGTTTTATTTCTAAAATCCACTACCCGGGTGGGGATCGAACCCACTCCCTTTCAGTTAGAATCTCAGTGCTTCTACCATCTGTGCTATGCAGCCCCCACCAATAACATACTTAAACCACAATAATAATGCAACAACTATAGATGTGCTTCAAACCGAATGACCAATAATATCTGTTAATAAGATTGGCACATTACACTAGTTTTTACAATTTTTTGTAATTTAAGTATTTCAGGCTATATATACAGTATTTGTGCATAAGTGTAATACACAAACATCATATATTAACTAAACCGAATGATGATGATTGCTTGACGATCGAAACATGTCATCCAATTAAGTACCCCCATCCCCATTTTTATACATAAAAGTGTGTTATTTTGTGATAAATTTCTTATGTAATATTTCTTTCAGGTTAGGGTGTATGAATACTTGTTTTCCCGCTTAATGTAATTGGGCACAATTTGTGTTGACCAACTGGAAAGCTTTCTTTAATTAAATCATATCTCTAGACCTCGGCCTACTTGATAGGAATCAACATTTTGATTGTTAATGCTCTCTGTTTTGAACTGAGTGTTTAACTTATGTTTACATTTCAGTTGCAGGTAGAACCAATATCAAAGCAATGTTCCTCTGCAAAGTACTGGAGTATTTCTCAAGCTGCTAGGCGAATAGCACGAGAAGAAGGCATCAATGCCCTGTGGAAAGGACATGTACCAGCCCAGCTGCTGTCAATAACATATGGCATTGTTCAAGTGAGAATTGATTTACTTTCCTACCATTAATTTAGTTATACCATCAGTTCAGCACACAATTTATTATAATTTGAATTTGCGGAGCAGAGTAGCTAGCTTGACATGAAATATTTAGCTATTATTAACTGGTGATCAGTGCACCAATGCTTTCTCTAAGCATGTAAGCATGAAAAAGTTTCTTGTACACCCATATAGTAGAAATAGGCTGTCTCACAGATTCTTTGCAGACAAGTGCACAAGACCAATGATGATGATGTCCTACGACAACAAAATTAATGCAGTAAGTAGAGCTGGCTTCTCAAAATATGGATTGAGCCTGTGATAGCTTTGTTTTGCCTATCTATGTACCTGTCAGACTTGATCGGAAAGATCATTGTGCAATCCACATTTTTTTTAAATTTGGAACATTCCTCATCAATAGTTCCTTCATTTCTATATTTTAAGTTAGTATTTCTGTTCTAAATGACACCTTAACAATAAATGCTTTTTGTTTTATTATCAACTTAGCCTTATGTGTTGAGTGCTGAGTTTAGAATGATGCCCTTTTTTTCTTTAATGACAATTACGGCTATCCTCCTTGTATTGCTTTTTGTTGCTAGACCCCATACCTCCTTGTGAACTTGATACTTATTATCTTGGAAAGTCTGCAAAATTGAACAATCGATAGGTAGGCAGAATAAAAACCAAAACCATACCCCATGGCACCACAGTCCATGGAGGGCCAATGACTACCAAGCGACTTCTGCTGAGCCATTTGGTCTACAGATTGTGGAGTCAGACGTGGTCAGTGTGTTGGGTCCCCTCAGCTGTTAATCTTTGTTTCAGAGACCGGGACGCTGCCTCATTGTCAGACAGCTACCCATTTGTCCTTGCGAGGCTGAGTGCATCCCGTTTCCAGTCTTCATGTCAGTTTTTAAAATCCCTGATGCACATTAGGGGGTTTGAAGCCATTTTCAGTGTTGCCTTAGTAAACAAAAGTTTGGTGCTTTTCAGTCGGACAACACAAATGTACCCAAACGAGTTGGGTTATACCCTAATCCTGAAAAAAATTACATGAGATTAATAAATACAATAGGATGACCAGACTCCTGTTACGAGTGCACGAATGAAGTTGAACTTGCTCGCGGCTACAGTGCGGAAGACTTCCAGCCAGATAAGTGGCCTATACCATCAAAATTGACCATTTACAACCATATAGTCACTCTAAACAGACAAACTTTGGGAGTTCTATCACCATTTTAGCATTTCACCAAACGTCAGATAGATAACAACTAACATATACCGACAAGTTGTATTACCAATACTGCAACTAAATAAGTGTATATACTGGTATTGTAAATATTTTCACCTGTATTTTCAAACATAGATTTTATAGCCTAAGTGTAATGGATCTGATGATGATCGTTTGACGATCGAAACTGGTCATCCTATTGTATTTATTGATCTCATATAATTTTTTTCAGGATTAGGGTATAACCCAACTCGTTTGGGTACATTCGTGTTGACCGACTGAAAAGCACCAAACTTTTGTTTTTTGATCCCTGATGGAGCTGGGGCCTCTGGGCAGGCGTGGGTAGTCAGTATAGTCTGAGGACTGGAATTCAGCGCTCAGATTTATGAAGGCAACAGATGAGGTGGATTCGGTTTTCATCTTAGCCATCCTTTTTCTATGGTTCCCCAACTTCTATTCCAGACGCATGCTGGAATAATACCTCACTTAAGGGCAGATAATGTTGTAACAAGATCAGGGAGCGTGGTGGTACAGCTGGCCTCTCTCCACGGCAGACCAGGTTCGATTCCCGGTCAATGCATGTGAGATTTTCAAAGTGAAATGCCATGTCCTGTGGTTCAGATTCCACATAAAAAAGGAGGTCCTGTGGCTCATGATCACAAGATTAAGGGTCACGCAGAACTACCAACTTCCTTCCTTTTGTTGTAACAAGACCAAGTTCCTTCTTTTTATCAGATTGTTTTGTTTGTTTCAGTTTGTTAGCTTTGAAACATTGACCAAATATGCCTGGAAGTTTCATATGGAGGACTGGTATAGTAAGTCTGTTGTGTATTTCCTTTGTGGTGCTGCAGCGGGATGTTTGGCAACACTGGCTTCCTATCCGTCTGATACCGTGCGTACGCGGCTTGTCGCGCAAGGACAAACCAAAGTAAGGACTTTGTGTAAATTGATTAAATTATTGCTTGGAAATACACATCATTCATTAGCTTTCCCAATCAGAGATTGCCATGACACTACACATACTTGACCAATGTAGTTGATGTAAACGTGTATTGTGTATAATAATTTGAACTCTTTAATGATGTAACAGAAATGCCTTGAATAAAGCTGTTATCCAAATAAAAATCTTTGCAGAACTTGGCGGTAGAGAAGTTTAGGATTGTGCCCCTTTGGCACCAACCATCAAGCCAATCACCTCAATGCTATACATTTGAACTACACTGTATAACAAACAAAACAATACGACGCACTGGCAAGGCGTTGTCCGATTGTAAGGAAATTACGTATGCAAAGACATTCAGACCGAACATGCAACTGATTAAAGCTTCGTGTCCAATGAATGAATAGCGGGAGCTCTCGCACATCCGAACTGCGCATCCATCAGGTGTATATAAGGCGCGATTCTGAAGCGTATGCTCAAAGTAGCTGTTGCATTTGACTGCGATATCTGAACGTCGGCTGTAAGAATGCCACGCCAAAGGATTCGCGCTCATTACGAGCAAATGTCGGAGTTTGAAAGAGGTTGTGCGATCTGATTGAAGGAAGCTGCTTGGTCGAATAGAGCTGTCGCTGTACATTTGGGTTGAAGTGATGCGGCGATCAGACGATGCTGGCAAGCGTGGGTCAGCAACGGCAGGCATCAGCGTCAGGACGGCAGTGGTCGACCGAGGGCCACGACAGCACGGACAGACAGAGCGATTGTCAGAACAGCTGTCATAGCACCGGAGTCGTCGTTATCAACGATCCAGCGTGTGACCTGCACACATGTGTCCACCATGACCATCAACAGACGCCTAAGCGACCGGAATTTGCGCTTGCGCCGCCTGTTATGCCGTTACCACTCACACCTGTTCACCGTCAAGTCAGATTACAGTGGTACCGCTGAACTGCGCTGACTAGGGACGTATAGTCTTTAGTGACGAGCCCCGTTTCCAACGGTGTCCTTACGACAACCGCAGACGTGTTTGGAAACGTCCAGGCCAGCGTGGGGATCCTGCCTTGACTATCGCACGCCACACAGCCCCACAACAGGAGGTGATGGTCTGGGGTGCCATCTCCTTTGATAGCCGGACCCATCTGGTAGTCAATCCTGGCACACTGACAGCACAGCGGTATGTTGATGACATTCTACGGCCGGTTGTCTTACCGTCCCTTCAGCGACATCCAGGCCTTACTTTCCAACAGGATAATGTCCAGCCGCACACGGCACGTGTTGCTATGGACTGTCTTAAAGCTTGCCCTATCCTTCTTCGGCCAGCTCGGTTGCCTAATCTCTCTCCTATAGAGCACATTTGGGACGACATGGGAAGGCGATTGCGAACATCCAGGAATGTCGCCGATTTAGCCCAATAGTTGGAGACCATTTGGCACGAAATTCCGCAGGACACTATCCGGGAACTCTATCAGTCCATGCCACTTCGAGTGACAGCTTGCATCCAGGCCAGGGGTGGACCAACACCTTATTGATGTCCTCACTTTGTAACACTCTCTCTGCAATAAATCATTTGATTGTTGCTCTGCACTTTTGATCGTTTGTTTATTTATGTCTGTTCCTCACATCCACCGATTTGTATCGCCATCGGACAGTTCCTTCCTGGTGCGTCGTTTCTTTTTGTGTGTTATACAGTGTAGTAGTATGTGATAGTTAGTTCGTAGATTGTAAATTTCTCAGTGTGAACGTCAAAAGGCTGTTTGCTGCATAAAACTACTCTGACAGTAGGATCAATGATGGTTGTTTTACAGTAGCTATCCTATCGTTACTCTTAGTGCAGGGGAGTCAAAAATGTAAGGCTGTGGCTTTTCAAGCCACATGGGGCATCGAAACCAGTCTTGGACCAGTTATGTCACTCAAATGGAGATCCATGTTCCTACCTGTAGAGGTTGCATGTATGGACAATAAATGTTAACCCGCAAGCTGAGAGCTGAGGAAAGCCCTTAGTGACATGACGCCACTGTTGGCAGTCCTTGACATTTCTGCCTTAGTGCCTCTGGTATCTGAGATTATAGCCACCTAACCATGAACCACATACATTTTGTCCCTCGAAGCTTTGGTGATGTTGATTTTATTTTAGATGCCTAGAGTTTAAAAGAGGTATTTTTGCATGGGCAGGAACTCAAAACATGAGTAAGAGTTTCATACTCGCCAAGGTATCACCTGCAAAGCCTGTTGTTTTGGGACTTACCTAATATGGTTCTATTGGCACTTATGTTAGTTGTCATCTTTATGACTTACTAACTACTGTAACTAACTAATTAACCAACTAACTAACTATTGGTTAGGTTTCAAAATAATCTCAATGTTTTCAAAAATGTGTATGCAGACACATTTTTTTAAATGTTCATCACTGCTTTCTCACTCAGTTCTATATCTGAGTCCTCAATCAATGAAACCAAGCTTTCCATATCATCACCCACTAAAATATTATTAATTTCTAGTCCGCCTTGTTGCATAGCGACTGGCATTCTTGGCTGTCACCACAGAGGACCAGGTTTGATTCCCGGCTGTGCCAAGAAATGTAATTCTAGTCTGAGGGCTGGAATGGGTTACACTCAGCCTTGTGAGGCAAAACTAGGAAGAGGTGGGTTCGATTCCCACCTCAGTCATCCTGGAAGTGGTTTTCTGTGGTTTCCCCACTTCTACTCCAGGCAAATGTTGGGATGGTACCTAATTTAAGACCATGGCCGCTTCCTTCCCTCAGTTGCAAATACACACACTAGTACAGGCATCACAGTGTCACAGGTTTTCACACAAATTCTAAACATACCCAAGTACTCAGGGATACATGACAATGATGTGGCAAAGCCCCTAAAATGAATTAGATGTTTGGCAGCTATTTCAATAACAAAATTGTCTCACTCTTTCAACCAAATATATCATACGTAATTGATACTCACTTGATAGATATACTCATCAAATGAAAGATTAAAATTTCATCTACAAATATGTCTTGCTAGATTTGTAATAGTTCAGGAACTGATCCGTGCATGTGACACTTCACAGCAGCAGAAAGACATCATGGCATCCTGTCAGGTTCATACAAACATAGGAGAAGACAGGAAAGTAGCAATGTACCCAGTAAGAACACTGTAGAAACACAATGGACAACATAAATCAGTATTTTGTGTTTCTACTGTGTTCTTAACTGGGAAGGTACTGGATGTTTTCCATCTGCCTTCTCCTACATTAGCATTATATTAGAGAGAGATTGTTATAACAATCCTCCAATCATCAGGAGCCATCCTAAGAAACTATTTGTATGGATCACTTCAAACCTACTAGCTTTGTTTTGTGATCCCTGTATCTGTATTTATAAAATTATACATGCGTCATTTGGCAAACCCCCTAGGGGTCATAGAAATAAATAAAACCACTCCTTGTTAGTATACCTGCTTGAATATTTAATAGACGCTAATAATTGCAGTTAGGCACACTATTACATTCACCTTGATGACACAGATTTCCAGACAAATTTAACACATACCAAGTACATGGTTACTGTAGACCAAGATGTCTCTAGACCCTAATTAAAGTAACAACATTTGGGCCATATGACCTTGATGTTTCAACCCTTAAAACAAAAATTGCCATCATCAAAGTAACATTAATAAAGGGATGTGATGGCATAATGGTGAAGATGCTTGCCTCCCACCAAGGTGGACCAAGTTCGATTCTTGGTTAATGAATGTAGGATTTTCTAGGCGTAATGTCATGTACGGTAGTTTGGATTTTGTGTAAAAAAGGAGGCTCCTTGGCTTAAGGTCACAAGATCAAGTGTCACATAAAACTACAAGTTTCCTTTCTTTTACAACAATAAGGAAGTAATCCTTCCATTTTCCAGTTACGTGAGTCTATTAAGCATTTGTTTTCAGTGTACGGGTAGATATTCAGTCAAGCGAGCAACAGTAATTTATTGCCTGTACCTTTTGCCAGTCTAGAGGTTAATGTCTGTCTTATCTAGAGCTACTGTACACAAAAAGAGATGCATACTCTATTGTTTGTCTCTTATTTAGAGTGTGTTCCATGTATCCTTTAAAAAGACCTGTGACAAATGCAAATAACTTGGAGAAATAGGCTGTTGCATAAAGTGATATAGATTTGTAATAGTTCAGGAACTGATCACTAGATAGAAACGAAAAGCAGGGACTGATCTGTGCGTATGATACACATCACTCCGCAACAGCAGATGATCACGTCACTCCATGCTGTTGGGTTAAACATAGGAATTATGTCAGTAAAGTTTTTATTGCAACCAACAAGGCTTACTTGTACAACTTAGATTGGGTGCAAAATAATGCTCTCTGATATATAATGTTATTTGTGTTACGTTCCTTTTAACTACTCTGGCTTTTAGAGACGCCGGAATTTTGCCCCGAAGGGGATCTTTAACGTGCCAGTAAATCTACTGACACGGCTCCCTCGCATTTGCGCACCCTCAAATACCAGCTAACTGCGCCAGGATACAAACCTACAACCTTGGGCTCAGCAAGCGAGATTGTTACCGCTGAGTCACGCAGCCAGCCTAATGCTCTATGACTTATGTATGCTGTGGTTAAGACAACACCTATTACAGCTCTACAACAGCTCTAGCTTGGAGATTCAGTAACAGGGTGCATCCTTCTTTGTCAAAATGCAAGCCTCTCAGTGGGCTAGCTGGATGAACTATCAAAATCCTACATGACCACTCAAAACTCAACCATTGCCGATAGTTACTTGCCAAGAATTTGACAAAGAATTGAATATTCCAGGCCATCCTCCTAAAATATCCATTTAATTTCATGCTGCAGGCACAGTTAGCTTTGACAATAAAAGATACTCCTAGTGCTATCTTAAAATGCTTCATGCTAGGAATTATAAAACATATACGCTAATATCCAGAGGGCAAATGGTTGAGGGTGTGTATGGATGGATCACAGATCATGATATGATATCAGATGCAGCAGGAGTGTTTTTCAAATTCTTCTCCATGCATATACCAGTTGGTGTGAAGAAGACAAATACAGATGGTAAACAAGCAGCAACTCTCTTATTGCCTCAATCCATTTTGTGGCACAGTCACTAGCATTCTTGGCTGCCACTGTGGAGATCCTGGGCTCAATTCCAGATAGGTTAGTCTACAAGAATACACTGGCCATCAAAAACAGTGGATCTTTTAAATAATCTATCAATAGAATCGCTTTTTATTCGATCAACACGAGTATCCTCAGTTAGATTGGGCGGAGATTAACGATTAATTTAATCACTAAATAAATACTTGAATTATTTATACACATAATAAAACACTTCTCACACAAATGGATGACTACTGTCGGGGGAGAAAGGTATATATACTTGAGTTTAGATGTCTATAGAAAATTTACCCATAGTCTTACCTAAGAACAAGCTAAACCAAAATTTTCCTTATGCTATTCTGCGTTTAACTATATAGAGTAATCATTTGACGTGCATCCTGTTACAATGGTATAGAAGATTGAACAAAGAAAGTGCCGTCTTTTTAACTTAGAATGATCATTACATTAGAAGTATTGCTTTGATCTAAGTGAAACTTAATATGACTTCATCATCAACTTCTAAAGGCAATTCCTTGGCTCCACAACCATTGTTCTCTGTCTTCAGCACCTGGAACCATAATGAAGAATTAGTGTGTTGTCTTGCAGGAAGAATTTTCTAGGTCGATCTCGGCCTTTCTTCCCTGTGATTATTCCTTCCAGGAGATCAGTTGGAAAGCGTTTTGTCGCAAAATGTGGCCTGTGAATTTAGCTTTTCTTTTATGGATTGTTGGTTTCAATTCTCTCTTCCATTGAATTTCTTGCAGGATGCTGATGTTAGTCGTCTTTTCAATCCATTTAACCTGTAACATTCTCCGCCAGACCCACATTTCAAATGCTTCATGTCGCTTCCAATCCTGACCTCTGATCGTCCCAGATTCACATCCATACAGAAGCATACTACATACAAAGGATATGACAAATTTCTTTTTAATTGCAATATCCAAATTTGCATTAATCAAAAGATTTTTCTTATTATTGAATGCCTGTTATGCGAGCGCTATCCGCCTTCTAATCTCTTTACTACACCTGTTGTCATTGGTGATTAGACTTCTCAAATAAGAGAAACTGGTGACTTGTTCCACTATTTTGTCAGGAAGCTTAATGTTTGTTTGAATACTTTCCGATTGATTACTCACAACTAACACCTTGGTCTTCTTAGCATTAATGTTCAAACGTAACTGATCTTGATCAATTTGTGAGTTCAACTTATTAATTATCCTGTTCTTTATTATTGACAGTAGTATTTTAGATGTACAGTATGAGAGAGCAGAGTTATGGTTCTGTAATCAGAGCTTTCTATACTATTGCCTTCCTATGGTACCAACAGTTCTGCTCTTGATGAAGTCTTCCGGAATTTCAGCATCATCGTAACATCTGCATATTCATCATCATCATCTTGCACAGTTTCCAGCCCCTGGCCGGGTCTGTTCGGAACACAAGCCTCTCCAACGTCTTCTTTCTTCCCACCATCTCTCAGCCTCCACCCTTGTCCAGTCTTCTCCTCTCTTCTTCACGCTTTCTTCCACCCCCTTCAGCCACCTGTCTCTCGGTCTTCCTTTCAGTCTCTTTCCTTCCCACTTCGTCTCGTGTATCCTCCTGGGTATCCTCTTCTCCTCCATTCGTTTTACATGTCCATACCATCTAAGTCTAGATTTCTCTATACCATCCTGTAATGGTTCCTCCTTCATTAATTCTCTGGTCCTCTCATTTCTTATCCTGTCCATCTTTGTAGCTCCAATACTGCTTCTCAAGAACCTCATCTCACTGGCCTGTATTTTGCTCTTCTCCCTTCCTTTCATAACCCAGGTCTCCGAGGCATACGTCAGGATAGGGACATAGTAAGTCCGATATATGATCTTTTTGCTGTTCTGAGGGACATCCTTGCTCCATAACATGTTTCTCACACTCCTCCGGAATGCTTCTGCCTGTCTCCCCCGCTCATTTATTTCTCTATAGTTTCTTCCATTATCTTGTATCAGGCTTCCCAGATACTTGAAACTCTCCACTTTCTTCAGCTGTTCCCCACCAATTGTTATTCCCGTTGTGGTTCTTTCCTTCTTCCTTGTTGTGATCACCATCTCACTCTTATTTATGCTAAATTTCATCCCATATCCTTCTATTATTCCTTCCCCCCACGTCCAATTGTTCCTGTACCTCCTCCTCCTTGTTTCCCCAAATCATCAAATCATCTGCAAACACCATTGCTTTCATGTTTCCTTCCCCAATTACTTGTGCCACTCTGGTCATTATGTCATCCATCACCACAATGAAAAGGAACGGTGACAGTGCACTTCCTTGTTTCAGGCCGTTTCTCTGTTCCAACCAGTCCGATCTCTCTCCTCCCACTTTCACACAGCTCACGCTTCCCTTGTACATCTCCTTTATCCTCCTTATAGTCCATTTTTCTACTCCTCTATCCTACAGGGACTTCCATACTTTGTTTCTGCATACACTGTCATATGCTTTCTCAATGTCCAGGAAGGCCATCAGTAGATCTGTTCCATACTCATAGTGCTGTTCTTGTAACTGCCTTACAGCAAAAACCAAATCCACTGTGGACCTTCCTGCTCTGAAGCCATGTTGTTCTTCCCTCATCCCTCCTTCTATCTTTGTCCTAATTCTCCTTTCCAAAACTTTCTCAAAGATCTTTGCACAATGACTCATCAGTGTTATTCTCCGATAGTTTCTGCAATCTGTTCTACTACCTTTCTTGAAGATCGGGACAATTATTCCCTTTTTCCAGTCCTCTGGGGTCTTCCTTTCCTTCCATGCTGTCTTCATCACTCGGTACAACCATTGTATCCCCACCTCTCCTGCTGCTCTCACCATCTCCACACTCAACTCACACCCGGTGCCTTCCCTCCTTTCATCTTCCTCACTGCATCTTCCACTTCTTTCTATGTTAAGTCCTTTTCTGTTTGCAGTCCATCCTTCCGCCTCTTATTTTTTACCATCCCATACAGGACCTTTTTTTGTACCTTCACTATCCTCCATCATCTTTGTCCACTCTTCCATCCACTTTCTTCTCTCCTCAGCCAATACTCTCTTTGCCTCCTTCGTTCTTTCCTGGTACTCTTCCCTTGTCTCTACCGTCCTATTTTGATACCACCTCCTAAAGGCTCTATTCTTTTCCCTCACTATATATTTTGTCTTCTCATTCCATCATGGTGTTTCCTTCCATCTCTTCTTACTACTTGTCCTCCCACATACGGCTTCTGCTGTACCTACTAGTGTCTTCTTAAATCTAGCCCATTCCTTTTCCACCCCTCTTTCTTCATCTGTTGGAATTCCTTCCTTTACCATTTTGAGGTATTCGGCCCTTCTATCTCCTTCTTTCAGTTTCCATATCCTTATACGTCTTTCCTGGTTCTCAGTCCCTTTCTTCTCCTTAGTCCCTCTCAGGTTCATTACCAGCAATCGGTGGTCGCTATCCAGGTTTTCCGATGGTATAACCTTGATGTCCGTGATGTTCTTATTTAATTCTTCCTCATACAGTATATAGTCGACCACCGACTTCCTGGTCAAGTCATCACTGTACCATGTGATTGTGCGGCTCTCTCTTTTCTTGAACCTGGAGTTCCCAACTAGCAGGCTGTTCCTTTGGCAGAAGTCCAACAGTCTCTTTTCTTCCTCATTTCTTCTGCCCCAACCCTCTGGTCCAAGCACACTCTCATACCCTTGTCTTGTCATATAAAAGTTGTTTCATATCCTCTCCCAGATTTTTAGTAATTCTCCAGTAGCTTTATTATCATTTAATCTCTAAAGTGCTGAATCAAACTCTTTCTGCGTGATTGCAGGACCTTTATCATCTTCCTCTACTTATTTTCTGGTTTAATATACTGTAGTTCATACAGCACATTACCTCCATCATACAGTTGCTCAATGCATTCCTTCCACCGTGCACTGGTTTCATCAATATTTATTAAAATTTCCCATTTTTATCTCTCACTAGCGAGCTTTTTGTTTTAGATTTTTGGTTTAAATTTTTAATGTTCCAATATGCCCTATCTGTTCTTCCTTTCATAATATCATTCCTGATATTCTCCGTTATCTCATTCCTCCACGCTTCATTCGCTCTCCTACACAGAGTTGTAATTTGACTTTTGAGCTGCCTATATTGTTCCTGGCTTTTTGGAGTGTTCTCTTTCCTGAAATGGGTCTTATTTAATATAAAATGTTAATGTGTTTACTGTATGCAGTTTTAATCTGATCTGACAATTCTAAAAATAGTTGTTGTTAATTTTGTAAAACAACTTTTTCTCAGGCCTGGGTGGTCGTAGCAATATGGAATATAACTTGTTATGAGGCTCATAGCATTGCAAGCCTAAACGAAAAACTATGTTTTATCTACATGTGACGTCAAAAATCCCTCAGTATCCTTCCTTCGGAGTGCAAGTAAAGCCGGCAGTCCCATGTCATAGATTTATGGCATGTTAAAGAACCTTCCATTAATTACACCTGTGTGAAGCTAAATTATATATAGGTTAAACATTTGACTAACGTTATTAGGTTCCTACGTTCGTCGTCAAGAGCCGACTGTGGTGGCATCTGGTAACTAAGTTCTGAACTAGTTGGTCGTTGACGGTAGCGTTTGGCGGCAAACGTTGGAACTACTTTAAAAAAAAATTGAATGTCTGCAGTCCTTACTTGAATTAAAACAGATACACACACTAATACAGTCATCTTAATTAACACTGGTTATCAGACAGATTCTACACACACCCAAAGTACACGGAGCTACATGACCGCGTTGTCGCAGCCCCTAAACTGAGGAACCAACCAACCTATCTACATGTGATTGTTGATTGTGTACAACGAGGGTACCATAGCGGGTGGGCAATGTTGACTAACTCGAACTAGTTGCGCTCTCAATCTGAAATTAAAAATTGTTATTCCCGTTCACTCCACACGCGGCCAATAATAAGTACCGAATGTATCAGTATCGGTCACAAGCACACAACAAGGGCAGTGCCTGCTCAGTTCGCTTTTTGAAGCTCACATGACGGGTTACTGTTACATTGTGTTAAATTCTATCTCTACGATTGCTTGAAAGTGTTTGGAAGTGTCGTACTGTTGTCCTCGCTAGAATACAGTAACTAAGATGAGTGTTAGGGGTAAATATACATCGCTAAGTTTAGAAGAATTGAATGTGTAGAAAGCTTCAATTATCTTGGAAGTATTGTATCGAACCAGAGGAGTGCTAAATTGGAAATCCAGAACAGAGTGACAAAAGGTTCCACGTTCTTCTATCAGGTGCGAAACCTAGTGTTGGACAAGGCAGTCCCCGTAAAAGCCAAACAAACCAATGTTCAAATCTTACCTCCTATCAATTATGTCATATGGGTTAGAGACCTGTGTGTTATTGAAAACAGACATCAGCAAACTGCAAGCATGTGAAATGGAATTTTTACGATCGGCTATGCAAAATACAAGAAGAAACAGAATTAAAAATGAGTGCATTAGGAATGACATGCAAGTGACCTGTACGATGGAAGAAAGACTATGCATTGCATGGTTGGAATGGTTTGGGCATATGCAGAGGATGGAGGAGAATAGAATCCGCTGACAGTACTTGGAAATGGCAAAACTTGGAAGGAGACCTGTTGGACGTCCAAGAAGGAGGTGGCTGGAACATGTAAATGCAGACCTTATCGAAAAAAGAAGAACACTGCAGAATGTGGAAGGAGAGAAACTCTATAATGACAGGACCGATGGAGGCATATTGTCCATAAAAATCCTACCAGGCCCGGTGGAAGGATACCCAGATGATCATGATGATGAAGTTTAGGAGACAAAATGTATGTAGGGATACATATACAGCCTTTGAATATGTATTGAAAGTTTAATTTAATACAGTATGTACATATTATGATGTTGGTTGGCTCTTCAGTTTAGGGGCTGCGACAACGCGGTCATGAAGCCCCGTGTACTTTGGGTGTGTGTAGAATCTGTTTGATAACCGGTGTTAATTGTGATGGCTGTATTAGTGTGGGTATCTGTTTTTTAATTCAAGTAAGGACTGCAACTTTGAATTTTTCAAATAGTTCCTACTTTTGCCACCAAACGCCACCGTCAACAACTACTAGGCCTAGTTCAGAACTTAGCTACTAGACGCCACCGCAGTTGGCTCTTGGCAACGAACGTAGGAATCTAAGAGTGTTGTTTACCTTCCTAACCTATACGATTTAGCTTCACACAGGTGTAATTAGTGGAAGGTTCTTTAACATGCCATAAATCTATGACATGGGACCGCCGGCTTTACTCTTATATTTGCGACCTCCAGTATGGTTAATTCAAAATTCCGTTATATGTTGATTTTTCCTTCGAACTTTGATTCCATTGGATCATCATCATCATCATCGGATATTATAATCTAATCGGTTATCTCGAAAACTTGTAAAGTATAATTCGTACCCTCTTGTATTATTCATGCAATCCTCTCAGAATAATTCGTAAAATTCGATACCTACTTCGAACGTTCATCCTCCAAAATCACGTCCTCAAGCTGACCGCTCGATTTGCTTGCGGGAATCTCATCGAACAGATCGAGATCGGCGCCTATTGCCCGATCGCAAACTTGTGATCACGAGGACTGCGGCAATCCTGCCAAAGGTGATGGGCACCCATCACGAAACATTCCGAAATCTACTCGCCACTTTTCCCATGAACGTATACTTGAAGGCGTACGGGGAGCGAGAAAGCATTAACCCACTTAGAAATGACTACGTAGCATCGCAATATTCATTTCTCCTTGTGATCTACCGTGAACTCCCAACCACAGCATAGGGACAGCGGGAATCACGGCGCCGACCATACAATATGTCCATAACTGCTCGTGAATTTTAACCATGCCCAACCTCGAGTTTGCCTCCGCCATTCTGCCAGGACAGATTGACAGGCAGACAATCGTTGAACGGCCAGGAGTGGCGCCAATTGCATATTATCGTGTTCTCTGTGTCCAACCACGAGGACAACTTGAATCTCGTAAAACAGCCGAGGGGAGCAGCGATTGCGATACATCACGATATTTCTTCGTATTCGATGACGAGGACAACTGGATTCTCGTCTAACGGATATCAAACGGTGCAGATTGCGTAATAATGCTATATTTTCCCTTGCACGATCCCAAGGACAACGGAAATCTCTAAAAGACTAAAAGTGACACCGATTATGTAAATCGCGATTTTTTCTCAGTGTTCTATCGTGAAAACTATGGGAATCTCGTCAAACGGCTGAGACCAGCGCCGATCATGTAACATCTCGATATGTCTCTGTACTTGACTGCGAAGACAGAATGTGAACGAATTTTTAGCCTGATTAAGAAGAACAGGACATTTCCATTTTGAAGACCAGAAGTTCTGACGCATGTTATACAAACACATATTCTATTGTCTTTCTGAAGAAAGCAAAGCAAACCGCTATTATAGCTCTTAAATCAGACCCTTATAATGTCATTGGTTACTGTAGTGTTTTATATTAATGCTGTTGAACTCGTAATTTTCCGAAGTGAAGAAAATACGTGTATTTTTTCATGTCAAATGAATCTCTGGAGTCTATTTCTAATTTGAAGACCAGGAGTTCTGATCCCTGTTATGCCAGCACCTTTTCTCCAGACTTTTTTCTGGAAGCTAAAAAACCCACAACTATGAATTTAATAGTGCAAGTAATTTCGAGTGGTTGATGAATGTATTACCTAGGTATATTATTTCAAGGAAGTCCTGTTATATATATGCTCCAAACCAAAATTCACCACACCTGCTTCTTGAGGGTCATGCTCGTCTGCAAATAATTGGTATATGATGTAAGTAGATAAGATTTCATTGAAATATCCTGTTTAAAGCATGAATTACTGTATTTTGTAGCCCGGGAGGATTATTGTTTCAAGCCGGGATTTATCAAAATTTGTTAGATTTTTTGGCGTGCGCGAGTTTTACTGAAAGCCCTTTTGAAAGTTGGCAGGTATGTGTACTGCATTACTGCTTTTATTTACAGTAATTGGAGATGTGTATAGCATAACTATAGTACAGTTTTGTATTTTGTTCAGTATGTTGTTGTTGTTGTTTCTTATGGCTAGCCCGGATTCTAATCCATCAGCTTTCTTGCGTTCCAATAGAGTTGTGTGAGGTTTCCAGAAGTTCTAGCAGTCACATCAAGTTTGTTGCAATGTAGCAGGTGCCCCTTATCCATTTTACTTCCAGGTTCGTGACAAAGTGTGCATTCTTCAGATCTCAGGATGTTGATTCGTTTCAGATGAGCTGCAAGGCAGTCGTGGCCAGTGTTAAGTCTGAAGAAGGCTACAGCTTCTCTTCTTGGTGTTAATTTATATTGATCCCATTTAGCATCAATGTCTTTCCATAATTTGGTTTCTGCTGTTTTCTTTGCCATTTCTTCATACCTGTTTTTGATAGTATTCTTCAAGATCCTTTTTGCTGACATAAAATCAGTCTGACTGACAGGTTGTTGTAGTGTGGTACCTTTTTTTGCTAATCTGTCTGCCTCTTCATTTCCTACTATTCCAACATGAGAAGGGATCCACTGAAATGAGATATGTTTGTGGACTCTTTGAAGGTTATTTATCATACAAGAAATTTCTTTCAGTTCTTTATTTTGGGGCTTATAATTTGACGAGATGGCTTGGATGGCTGCTTTTGAATCTGTAATGATAACGCATTTTTGATAATCAATGTTTCTGCCTAATAACTGATGGATTGCATGTGAAATTGCTCTTATCTCAGCATCAAAGTTTGTTTTGTTTTAGCCAACTGGGAAGTAGAGTGAGAAGAGAGATGAATGTATTCCTGCTCCAGTTCTATTTTCTTTGTCTTGTGAGCCATCTGTAAATATTTTTAGCCATTGATTAGATGGATATCTTTCTTCTATTGTACAGAGGGCCAGTTGTTTTAGATCTTGTGGTGAAGAGCCTTTCTTGCAGACCTCTTCTAACAAAGTAAGATCTGTAGTCACTTGTATATATTCAATGGGGTTGACTGGCATACAGAGTGGTTCAAGTTTTATTTGCAGATTGCTCTTATTGATGTATTCTTTGGCGAGACTTAAGGGATCTTTTTGTGTTTTAAGATTGGGGCTAGAAACTGGTTTTTTGATCCATGTCATTTGAGGTAGTCTTTGTATACTGAGATATGCATTGGCTGTTTGATGTTTCATCTCTTCTTCTATTGGTAAGTTGTGGGTATATAATTGCAAGGCGGTTATAGGTGTGTTTTTATTGCACCTGTTATGATTCGTAGGGCATTATTCTGACACCTCTTGAGGCGATCAATGTTTGACTGGGGTGCTGTAGAGAGTACTTCACTGCCATATTTTATGATAGGTTTGATGTAAGTATTGTAGGTTTTGTTGAGTGTGTCTTGAGTGCTCCCCCAAGTAGCTCCTGCTAGTTTCTTCAGTAATTTCATCCGTTTGCTTACCTTATCCTCCACATGTTTTATGTGTTTGGTCCAGTTCAGCTTCTTGTCCATGATGATACCTAGGTACTTTGTACTTTCACTTTTTGGAAGGTCTTGATTACTAAATTTGAGACTAAAAGTTGGATTGTGGTGTCTCAGGGAGAAAAACTGGTATACTGTTTTGGAAGTATTGATTTCCATATTGTTTTCAGTCCAGTTTTTGAGTTTTATAAGTGCCTGGTTCATTCTGTGTTCAAGAAGCATTTGCTGATTTGGGCTGTTACGTGCTGTGGTCCAAATGATAACATCGTCTGCAAACATGCTGATATTCACATTGCCTACTTTCTTTATTGTTTTTGGAAGATCGTTGACGTACACATTGAATAAAGTTGTGCTTGATACAGCTCCTTGTGGGAGGCCTAGTTTTGATTGCTTGCAACCTGAAGTTTTGTCGTTGTAACGAACATTGATCATTCTTTGTGAAAGGAATCTTGAAAACCAGTTTAACATACATCCATTTACTTTGAAGTTGATAAGTTTCTTTAGCAGCATGTTTCGCCATACAGTATCATAGGCTCCTTTAAAATCGATGAAAACTGCAAGAACACTTTCCCTTTTTTTAAAGGCTTCTTTAACAGCTTGTGTAAATCTCATTATTTGGTGGGAGGAGGACCTGTTTTGTCTAAACCCTGCTTGTTCTTCAGATAGAAGAGATTTTGTTTCCAAGTACCAATTGAGTCTATTTGTAATCATCCTTTCTAGAATTTTTACCAGAATGGAGGTAAGTGCTATAGGTCGGTACGAGGGGACTTGGTTTTTTGGCTTGCCTGGTTTTAAGATTGGAATGATGGTTGCTTTGGTCCAGTCTTTAGGTAGGTTATCATTTGATGTCCAAAATTTGTTGAATATGTGTAGCAGGATGTTTAGAGCAGATGGGCCAAGATTTTTTATGAATTCTGGGAATATCTCATCTGGTCCTGGTTGTTTTCTGACTTTTGTGTTCTTTATTGCTAACATTAACTCTTCCATTGAAAATTTATTGTTAAAGATATCATCTGCATTATTTTTCATGAATTTTTTGACTATTTTTTTGAGAGTCTTGTCTTCTTTCTTTTTCTGTTTTGATAGTCTAATTGAAGTGAAATGTTTATTACAGAAGTGGTTTGCTATTTTATGACAGTCTGTAATTTCCTTATCATTTATCATAATGGGATTCAAAGGAGTGACTAAGTGTTTGTTGTTTAGAGAATTGATAAGTTTGTGAGCTTTATTGCTGTCTGCCCTATAGTCAACTGTTGTTAAAAATGTGTTCCAAGATTCTCTTTTAGATATTGTTATTGCTTGTTTTAATTTTGCTGTTGCTTGTCACCATTTCCGTACATCATTTTGATCCTGAGTAAGTGCAGCTGTTCTTCTTGCTTTGTCTCTGGCGGACTTAAGATTGTTCAATTCATCTGACCAGAAAGGTTTATATTTTGTTTGGGCACCTCTGGGTATGCACAGTTTGGCTATGTCTTTTATGGCTGCAGTAAATTTATTCAGGATGATGTTAGGAGGTGCATCAAGATCAATTTCCGACATTTTTGTTTCAAGTTTGTTTCTGAAATTTTCCCAGTCTGCCTTTTTAAAGTTCCACCGAATCTTCTGGTCTGCACTTTGAGCAGATTCACTGTATGATGTAATAGTAAGAAGGGACATTCTATGTCCACTGCCTGGATCTTCGAGTACTGATCGATGACTGTGGTTTGTAAGATCTGTTGAGACTAATATGAGATCTGGGTTAGTTGTGGAACCAGAGTGGTGAATGAATGTTGCTGGGTCTTTGTTACTATATAATAGCTCAAGAGAGCTACTCTCTATAAGGTCTTTTATTGTTTTACCAGCTGAATTTGTGTAGTTGTAGCCCCAGACTGGAGAAGCTGCATTGAAGTCTCCTATAAAAATAGTAGCTGTTTTGATTTCTAAAAGGTGAAGATTCGGATTTTTATTGTTTGGAGGACTGTAAACACAGAATATTGTTATTTTCTTGTTGTTGATCCATATGGATAATTCGATAATTTCTGATGTATCTGTTGGGTCCATTTCTTTTACAATTCTGAATTTTGACATGATGTTGTTCTTCACTGCTGCAAATATTCCGCTTGCTATTTGTCTTGTTTTGAAGAGAGTGGATCTTTAAATATTGTATGTTTTCAGGTGTAGTGTTGGCTTCATTGATTAGAAGGATGTCTATATCTCTGTCTATCATGATTTTCTTTACTTCCAAAAGTTTCTTTGTTGATAGACCACCTGCATTCCATTGCAGTATTCTTACTTCGTGTTGTTTTGCTCTGAAAAGAGCAGTTTTATTTGTTTGCATTTGTTTGCTCATGTTTCTCTATTCTGGAACGTTTTTGCCAAACTTGTTACTCGTTTAGCACCACCCAGGGGACACGTACAGCTTAAGGTATGCTGCGGATGTGAGTAACTTCATCCCCCATTTTGTTCAGTATGTAATGTACATATTGCATTTTTATTTCTGTCTTGACCCAATTTTTTTTTTTTTTATAATGTAGCCCCTCCCATTTAAGGACACCTCCCAGATACGGACAAATTATTTAACCCGATCAGTGCCCGCAATAGAGGTTTCACTGTACATGTCAACATCGCTATCTGAACCGACATCAGAAAATTTCAAACTGATGCAGACTAATATTATTTTCATTCATTGTAACTCAAAATAAGCCCACCAACAATGGCAATATAAGAACATGGCAGCAGCAGATGGAGTGGGGGAAAGGACTGCTCGAGTTTATGCTCAGGGTCGAAGCAGACTCATTAATGCAGTAACATCACCAACAATTATTACCCTCACAAGATAACTTGAGAACACTAGAACATAGCGACACTGAATTAAAGGCATTGTTTTGAAATTTCTATCTTGCATATTTATCAACACTGGATTAAAAGCATTGTTTTAAAATTTCTATTTTGCATAGTTAGCAATGAATAACGTAGTTTACTAAGGCAATACTGAAGCCTCCGTGGCTTAGGCGGCAGCACGCTGGCCTCTCACCGCTGGGTCCGTGGTTCAAATCCCGGTCACTCCATGTGAGATCTGTGCTGGACAAAACGGAAGCAGACAGGTTTTTCTCCGGGTACTCCGGTTTTCCCTGTCACAATTTCATTCCAGCAACACTCTCCACTATCATTTCATTTCATCTGTCATTCATTTAATCATTGCCCCAGAGGAGTGCGTCAGGCCTCGGCAGCCGGCACAGTTCATATCCTCGCCGCTAGATGGGGGCTTCATTCATTCCATTCCTGACCCGGTCGGAGACTGGAAGCAGGCTGTGGATTTTCATTTTTCATTTTCATTTTCTAAGGCAGTACTGAAAAATGGCTTCAAACACCATAATAGCAATGAATAATGAATGTGGCGACTTCGGTGGCGTATTTGGTAGCATGCTGACCTTCTATGCCCAAGATCGCGGGTTCAAACCCGGCCGAAGTTGTTGGATTTTTTAAGAGCGTTAAAAATCCCTCAGTCTGCCTTCCTTCAGAGGGGAAGTATGTCATTGATTTATGGAATGTAAAAGAACCTTCCACTAACTACAATTGTGTGAAGCTAAATTTGTAGGTTAGATTTGATTAAAGCTCTATTAGTTCCAACGTTCGCCGCCAGGTGCTGGTTACGGTGGAATATAGTAGCCAAGTTCACAGCTAGGTGTTGTTGACAGTAGCATTTGGTAGTAAAAGTAGGAACTACTTGAAATTGTTATATGCAATCCTTACCTGAATTACAGATAACAACACACACTAATACAGCCATCACATTTAACACCGGTTATCAGACAGATTCTACACACACCCAAACATGGGGGCTACATGATCGCGTTGTCGCAGCCCCTAAACTCAGGAACCAACGAATAATGAAATGTAATTTTGGTTGTGATTTTCTTTAAGATGTAATGGTACTTTCTCATCACAGAGAACTCCCATTGCTGTATGCCACTTTTACCAAAGAGGAGGAGTCAAGCACCTCAGTGTATGCTATGTGTATATTAATTTTCCTAATAGTTTTAGGTAGATTTCACTAGAAAGCTACCTATTGCAATGGGTACCATGTTTCGACTTCTGGAAAATTTTGACATATCTTCGTTTTTCACATCCCCCAGATCTCAAAACCACTGTCAGTTCAAAAGTTTATAGGCTATATGTCTATATCTTCTTCTTCGCCTTTTGAGACCACAAAGGATCACTATAACCAACCATTAGTCCGTCGACTTGTAGGATCTGTTTGAGCCTTGCGGTCGTCCCAGTAATTCTTCATTCGTATTGATCTTCTTGCCCTTTCATGGGCAGAAAATATTCTTGTTGGAATTTTCATTTTTATGAGGGGAAAATGAAAAGTCTAATTTTTAAGTGCTATATAATGTGGGAAGGGATTTTGGCAAGTGAACACGTCTTGAAGTAATTTTAAGTATAAAAACTGTATTTATGCATAAGATTACAAAAGATGAGGTTGAACAGAACTTGACGTGACATGACTCGATACAAAACTTTAACACTGATGTCATCCTTTCTTGCGACTTACCCTCGACTCCTCTATGCGGCGCCACCGGGCGGTGCCAAGGCTGGCGGGAAACCCAAAAACGGTTCATCCCGATTCCCACACATATATATCACCTTTTTGTGGACACAATTTTTCGCCAATCATTTTCAAATGTATACATAAAATTTCGGGCGAGTTTGTTAATGGGAAAAATCAAACCGAGGGGGTGGGAATGGGGGGACCTTTTTCGGAAAAGTGAAATACCGCTATAATTTTCTTAATATGTAAAAAATTGAATCCATTCAAAGTTCATACTTTTCTTTAGATAAGGGCCAAAAACTTATCTCAGTCAAGTTTTTTATAGCACCAACCATTGACCAAAGGGGTAGAAAAAATTGAGTTTCTTGAGAAAAAAAAATTATACCTCCCTTAATGGGCACAATATCGAAACTCCTTAAAATGGTCAAGAGTTCTCCGAAAATTACCTAAAACTTCTGTCCGAAAGATATTTTGATATAACCCACCCTTACGCCAAGGGATGAATAAAATGTTCTCGATGAAGATGCCAAGTTGATGAGGGAAGAGCTAAGCCGATGATAGGTATCACAAATTATTACTGACTGTACTACGGATGTCATCAAAGCAATATTGATGTTCATATGACAGCCGTGTTGTTCTAGAGACGAGGCAAATATAGCGTCATCTCCACTCCTGTCCGGCTGGACAGCAGTTGTGCTAGTGCAAGGTAAATAGCAGTAGACTATATTATAATTATAAGAAGATGGGGCTTCTTGTATGCTAAAGATTTGGAACATTTGTAGGTATATAACAATTGGCAAATTTAGTGTATTCGAAATATCTTTCTTTGCCCAGTGCCTTCCAGCATGCCAAGAGGGAGTTTTCTCTTTCTTTCTTTCTGAGGGAGCCGTGTCAGTAGATTTACTGGCACGTTAAAGATCCCCTTTGGGGCAAAATTCCGGCACCCCGGCGTCTCTAAAAGCCAGTGTAGTTAAAAGGGACGTAAAAACCAATAACATTATTATTATTCTTTCTTTCTTTTGTTTCGCTTTTGTCTCTTCTTATTTTTTCAGGTATATCAAGATGTTGCTCATGCCTTTTATCATATTTATACCGTAGAGGGACCCAGGGCTCTCTACAAAGGAATAACTCCAGCTCTACTGCAAATTGGACCACATTCAGGGATCCAGTTTGTAACCTACAAGATAGCCATGCAATTCTTAACAAATTGTGAGTCTTAATAAAAATCTTTATAAGTGCTAGTCAAACCTAAAAATGACAGTTTAAACTCTTATTTTGATTTATTTTAACATTTAACCCTCTACCAAAGTCATGCAGAATGTGGGTCGCCCACACAGAGGTGTTGTACGTATTTAGTATTGTTTTTAGCACAAATGTATGTAAAATAATTGAATCGCTCGTTGTTGAAAGGCACCAAGTCCAATTTTTAAAGTTTTGAGATAAACTCAAAAAACTGTTTTTCCGCTCTTGTTCTGAAATATGAGACGTGGTTCTTTGTATGTGAAAAGTGCACACACACGATGATATAATAAAACCAAAATAGCATTGTTCCGTATGTTACTAACACTTTTATTGACAAAATACGTAACTGGACTTAGTCCATTTCAACATGGAACGAGCAGAACCTTTGAGTGAGGAATATCATTCACATTCTTAGTTTATTTCCTTTATTTCTAAATGAACTGATGTACATGGAAGCCTGAAAAAAAAAAAGGTTAATATGAATCTAATAACTGTTATTTTGTTATGTTGAAACGCACTAACTGCTGGACTAAGTTCCTTTCAACACGAAACAACTAACTTGATGGCTGTGGTAATAGCACAAGCGCTGCCAGGACATGGTTCCATTCAACACCAAAACATGCATCTTGCTTCCTAGGATGCAAAATCGCTGTAAAAGGGATTTGTCATAAATGTGGACTTAGTGCGTTTTAACAAGGAGCGATTCAATTAGAGTGTGTTTCTTAACATCGTGAAATATATGTAACATACTACAATCTTTTTCTTTATAGAACCATGAATGCTCAATGTATTGGTAATTGCTGCTTGAAAATACATGGATACATAATATACGGAGGCATGTCAATAAGTATCTGCAATTGTGCTGTACGTGTCGTTAGGTTGGCTGTTTGGCGTTTTGTGCTCACCAGCCGATAGATGGCACTGTTGTCCACGTCTGTGTTAGGTTTCAGCATTATTAGATCAGTACAGCTGGCGCTGTTGCGACGAAAAAATGGCTGCGGCAATCTCTGTTTGTACCGAGGAAGAACAGCGTTCCGTAATCCGTTTTTGTGGTCTGAGGGCGTACTGGAGCGAATCTGTCTGCACCTACTGGACCGTCATGCTAACGAAGGTGAAACGTTTGTGAAACACATCATCACTGGAGATGGAACATGGGTTCACCACTTCGAACCAGAGAGCAAACATCAGAGCATGGAATGGAAGCATCCCGGATCCCTCGTCGCAAAGAAATTCAAGAGTCAACCTTCTCTAGGAAAAGTGATGCTCACAGTGTTTTGGGTCTCTCAAGGGCCAATCCTTGAACATTACCAGGTAAAGGGGGAAACAGTAAACAGTGAATGTTACAGTGATATGCCGGTAAACAAGCTGAAACCTGCAATTCGCAACAAATGCAGAGGTCGATTGTCAAAGGAGCTCTTTTGTTGCATGACAATGTGCATCTGCATACCGCTGCCCACACTTCTCAAACTCTTTGGACGCTGCGTTTCGAGGTGTTGGATCTCGCCCCGTCTGATTACCTTATGTTTGGTCCACTGAAAAATGCTCTAAAAGGCCGTCGCTTCAGCTCCGATCAACAGGTGAAGGACGCGATGCATACGTGGCTTGGTGCGCAACCAAAATTCTTTTTTGCAGAGGGTATCAGCAAACTTGTGAAACGGTGGACCATGTGCTTTGAAAAGCAGGGGGACTATGTTGAAAAATGATATCAATATAAAGTGTGTCCTCTTTTTGTATTAAATTTGAAAATTGATTGAAGATACTTATTGACTTGTCGTCGTATAATTTGTACATATTATGTAGATGAATCTGTCAAAATACGATAAAAAGTATTTAAGTTTGAATGAAATTATTGCAATAATATACATTTATTTAAGGGAACATGGTAGTGTAGATTAGCCAACAATGCAATCTCTATATATAAGAATGATGTAAGGTGATAGTTTGTCTTTCTCTGTGTATGTCTTTTATGCGTTCATATACCATTAATCCGATTGCGATGAAACTTGGATGAGTTCTTGTGTACACTCCAGGGAAGGTTTCTGACTTAGTAAATCCATTTTACAATAGGAAGATCAAGAGTAGGTTCAACAAATGAGTGGCAGCGCGTGAACCGTTTCAACAAAGTCCCATATGCGTTCATATACCATTCATCCAATTGTGGTGAAATTTGAGTGAGTTGTTGTGTACACTCCAGGAAAGGTTTCTGATTTAGTAAATCCATTTTACTATAGGTAGCGCACGAGTAGTTTCAACAAATGAGTAACGGCGCATGAATAGTTTAAACAAAGTTTCATATGCGTTCATATACCATTCATCCGATTGTGATGAAACTTGGGTGAGTTGTTGTGTACACTCCTTCGAAGGTTTCTGACTTAGTAAATCCATTTCACAATAGGTAGCGCATGAGTAGATTTAACAAATGAATGACGGCACACGAATCGTTTCAACAAACTCCTGTATGCTTTCATATAACATCATTCGATTGCAATGAAATTTTGTCGAGTTGTAGTGTACACTCCTTTGAAGGTTTCTGGCTTCGTAAATCCATTTCATCATAGTTGGTAGCACAAAAGTAGATTCAACAAATGAGTGACAGCGCACGAATCGTTTCAAATAAGTCCCGAATGCGTTCATATACCATTCATCCGATTGCGAGTGAAACTTTGATGAGATTTGGGGAAACTCCCTTGAAGGATTCTGACTTAGTAAATCCATTTCACACAGGGGCGTATATAAGGGGGGTGCTGAGGGGGCTCCAGCCCCCCCCGAAAAAGCCAACTTGGGTACAAAATACAATGTATTTCACAGTACTTTTAAGAAATGCTTATCAATTTGTAAAATTTGCTGAATAAATTAACAAGTAATCCATTTAGATACTTGCCATTCGTACTCCACAGGCTATAATAGAACATTCATTAAGTACTCACAATTTTCCAGGATAGTCAGCCCCCCCCCGAAAAAAATTGTATATACGCCCCTGTTTTTCACAGTTGGTAGCGCAGGAGTAGATTCAACAAATGATTGACAGCATACGAATCGTTTAAACAAATTCTCATATGCAATCATAAACCATTCAGTCGATTGCGGTGAAACGTTGTTGTGCACACTCCTGCGAAGGTAAATCCATTTTACAACAGGTAGCGGCACGACTAGATTCAACAAATGAGTGACAGCGCGTGAATCGTTTCATTCAACAAATGAGTGTCGGCGTGCAAATCGTTTCATTCAACAAATGAGTGACGGCGTGCAAATCGTTTCAACAAAGTCCCATATGCGTTCATATACCATTCAGTTGATTGCGATGAAACTTTGGTGAGTTGTTGTGTACACTTCTGCAAAGGTTTTTGACTTAGTAAAACCATATTACAATAGATAGCGCACGAGTTGATTCAACAAATGAGTGACAGCATGCAAATTGTTTCAACCAAGTCCTGTATGCGTTCATATGCCATTCATCTAATTGCGATGAAACTTTGATGAGTTGTTGTGCATGCTCCCACGAATGTTTCTGAATTAGTAAATCCCTTTTACAATAGTTTAGAGGCAGTCAACAAAGAAGAAAAAAAAATATTGTGTATCCAAAAGCACTTCAACAAACAAAATTACAACGATAACACTTTCTTTGATTGGCATTGCAACGCATGCCGGGTACAGCTTGTTGCTTAATAAAACCTTCATTCTTAGGTAGCCTTGGAAACTAGAAACTTCAAATTTCATATAATGTCAACAGCATTCATGGTTGTGTACTACTAAAGTCTTATAGAAATTTATAACATATTTCCATAATTATGGACATTTGATCAAACTAACATTATTCTGAAAATTTTGAAATGTTCTGTTTGGTACCTTTTCCTATGATGTTACAGTAGATAATTGGATGAAACCTGCTATTTGTTCTACTGAAAATGTTAAAGTTTGTTGATGAGCATTTGGTTTAAAGTTTATGAATTTTTTAATTCATTAATTTTTTAGCTATTATTTCATATACTTTTTTATTTATTTTATTTAACTTCCTGGGATCAAATTCGATTCAATTGTTCTCATAAAAGCAAGATGGCAGCTGTGTCAAATTTTTTAATTAAGATTTTATTTTTTGTGTACTAATCATGTGATCGAAGTGAATGTTTGAATAATGAACTTACAAAATAATCTTCATCTAATGGTGCATAACACTATGGCCTGCATATAGAACAATCCAACATGGGGTTCATTCGAAATATTTAGACGATTCTCAATATCTGCGAATCTATTACAGCAATCAAACCGAAATTTTGTATGTTGATAGAGGCTACAAACATAAGTTCTTTTATGGGATTTTCAATAACCTAATGAACACAAATCCAGCATGGCAGCGACACAAAATTTAAATATTTATATGGCTTTTTCTCGCATCTTAATTATCCATGCGCAATGAAACAGTCCGATAAATACCTTAAGTCAATAAAATGTACTTTTAATTATAGTGTCCTGTTTTCGGCCACATTGTGACCTTCCTCAGCAGAAATAGATAATACAAGTAGAGTTGTAAGTCTTACATTAAAAAAAGAATTCAAAACAAAGGTTGTTTTCATAAATATTTCTAAAAATTCTAATTATTGTCTATTAGGGTAAAAATACATTACAAATCTAAAATATCAGATCTGTTACAAGTATGACTATAGATTAAAGGTGAAAAATTGAAAAACCCAGCTTGAATTTGAAAGTATCAGAGATGTGGATAGTGTCACTAGTTATGTTGGCGGCACGGCTGTCGTTTGTGTCAAAACAAACAAACAAACAGAAAACTTTATACTCATTTAGCCATTCATATCATACTGTTGCACTCTTCCAATTATCTAACTATACGCACTGATGATTTCGACAGCCCACAGCCCACACATGTGGCCTTTACCCTATCAAGGACACCGTGCTGCCAACTAAAGTGATTACGCAACCTCTCGCAGCTGCACGTAGCCACTGCGGAGAACATTTCCTGGCGCTCTGTATATTCATGCAGAGAAATTTTGAGTTTGGGATTGATATGATCATGTGTTTACGTGAGTATACATATCTTTATGATGATGTTGCTGTGGAAAATTATAATCCAGGAATATTGAGTATTCATAAGGTAATTTTTGAGCAAGATTCCCCTGATTTTATTAACTTAAGGTATTCATTTTCATAATTTATATTAAGCTTTATCATTGTGGGGTTTGAAGCCATTTTTTTCAGTGTTGCCTTAGTAAACAAAAGTTTGGTGCTTTTCAGTCGGTCAACACGAATGTACCCAAAAAGAGCTGGGTTATGCCCTAATCCTGAAATAAATTACATGAGATTGATAAATACACTAGGATGACCAGTTTCGATCGTCAAGCGATCATCATCAGATCCACTTAGGCTATAACATCTATGTTTGAGAATACAGGTGAAAAATATTTACAATATGTACAATTATTTAGTTGCAGTATTGGTAATGCAACTGTCGGTGTATGCTAAATGTAGTATATCTAATGTTAGGTGAAATGCTAAAATGGTGATAGAAATCCAGAGTTTGTTCTTGGGGTGATTATATGGTTGTAAAAGGTCAACTATGGTTATACTGTAATAATACAGGCTGATACTTATCCGGTTGTCTTCCTGGCTGGAACTTCGAGCAGTTTCGTGTTCACTCTAGCACCAGTTGTGGTCGACTGAACCCGGGTGTTAACTGGACGAAACTGGTTTTTCCTTTCTCCCCCCTTTGTTCCTATGTGCTCTCTGAGGTCAGTGCAACGTTGCCAAATCTAGATAAGAATGTATGTTATTGAATACAGGAAGATGTACAACTATTAAAGACCGTGGAACTGTTTTCGCCACGCGTGGACTAAAAAGCCAATCGAACTAAGCGCTGCCCGGTCTATTGAAGACGTCCCAGCACCTTTAATACTGCCGCGCATACCGGCCTAGGTTTATTGCTGAAAGAAATACTTAATACACCTGATCCAGATAACATTTACCTACTAACCACCGCTATTTCCCCCCCCCCCCCCCTTTTTTATCTAGCTTGGCTGTATCGCTAAGTTGTTTCTTGTTTCCGACAGGGTGTGTTTTTTATTAGAGTGAAAAGGGGTGAACTCTCCATAAATGTGTGTTCATTTAGATTGTTGGGATTGTTTCGTTTGGCTAGGTGAATCTCGATTGCTTCCTTTTTGTCGAGAGCTCTGCCTTTCGATTCGTGATGAATTATTTTTAGGTCAGTCTCGATTTTAGTAACGCTGTGCCCCGTGTAACACATATGTTCGCATACGGCTAAATGTGTTCCGTATCTTATCGCATTCCTATGTTCATTATATCGTGTGTCTACTCGTCTTCCACTCTGTCCAATGTAATTAGCTTGACAACCAGTGTCTTGGCATGTAATAGAATATACCCCTGACTTTGAACACGGGTCATGTTTATTTAGATTACTATTTTGCAGGTGTCTACCGGTTGTATTGTTCGTTGTGAATGCTATATTTATGCCTTGCTTTTTGAAAAGATTAGTGATTTTATATGTGTTCGTATTCACATAGTTGAAGCTCGCAATTTTTTTCTCATTACTGTCCAGTTTGGGAATCGTTTTATCTTTCTTCTTTTTCTTTTCGTTTGGGCCTACTGAGGACCACGGGGCTCGTTTTGACTTCTTGTAAGGAATTTATGTTTCTTCTTAGCCCAGGCAGCTTTCATCTTCTGGCTGTGTGTCTGCTTTCTTTCCTGTGTCCACTTCGGTCTGGTAGTCCCTGTACTCTTCCTGCTGGTGAGAGACACTGGAAAGACACCATGTTGAATCATCTGTCGGAATTGTGATCGATCCTATATGTTTTTTGATGAAATTCCAAGTTGCTGTAGGTCTGACTTCACTGTGGTGACCCATTTGTTTTTGGACGCTTTCCCTCTTCCTGTCGTGGTGAAGATCTGGCTGGTAAGTCTATCTGGACCCATGCGTGTCAGATGTCCGTAGAAAGCTAATCGTCTCTTCCTCATGGATGTGACGATATCTTCTTGATGATCATAGAGCTCATTGTTGTGCCTGATCCTGTAAGTACCACCCTCTTCCCTTATTGGTCCTAAAATCCTTCTAAGTATTTTCCGTTCCTTGAGCTCTAGTTTCCTCAGTGGGCCTTTCCGGTTCATCAGGAGACACTCAGAGGCATATAGAACGGAAGGTCTTACTACTGAGTTGTAATGCAGAAGTTTAAGGTTCTTAGAGAGGCACTTGGATGTGTAGATGCTCTTACAGGAGTGGTAGACCCTTTCCAGTTTCGTGCATCTAGTGTCTATTGCTAAGGTCTCACTCTCGTTTGCTGGAATCCACTCCCCTAGGTATTTCACTGCAGGAACTTTTTGAATTGAGGTGTGGCTTTCCGGAATATGGAATATGAAAGTTCGTTATCTTTACCTTCAATGGTTATGTCGAGATAATTTATCTTTATTTTTATGTTTGGCTATAATTTGGTCTATTTTGCTTTGCGGGAAATTGTTTTCCTTTGCTATTTGCATAATGGTTCTTATTTCCTTATTATAGTTGTCTTTTGACATGGGTATGTTTAAAGCCCTGTGCACCATTGATTTGAACCCCGCTAATTTGTGCGTACTGTGGTGATTTGACTGATTATCGATTGTATGCGAGGTTTGTGTGGCTTTCCGGAATATGGAATATGAAAGTTTGTTATCTTTACGTTCAATGGTTATTCTATTATTTAAACTAGTTTCCATGATGGTTCCGTATTGACGTACTAAATAGTTTTAACAGCAAATTGTATATCCGCCTTAGTCAATACATAAACGAAAATAAATTATAATTACACTTTAGCTATTTTAGATAATAAACTGACTAATTTACATAATAATGACAGCACAGTGCATAAACACTTGGTAAATAAAGGTCTTCACAAATTTCAGGATCCTTTAAAAAATCTAACGAAAATTAAGCTCAATGACCATGAACTTAACATTCTGAACAAAGGCCCAAAGCATAATTGGGATACTAAATTAAATAATGAAGTCCTCACCATGATAGTAGCTGAAACTGAAACCGCAATAAGAAAACTACCCATTAATGAACAAAACGGAATAAGACACGAAACCAACAAAGAAATTCACAAGATTGTTAATAAGAATAATAGCTTTTCAGACACTAGTTCCAATAATCACGATATCTATAAATTAAAAAAGAAGCTTATAAATAATAATATAATTGTAACTAAAGCAGACAAAGGAAACACTATAGTACTCATTGACAAAGATGAATACATCTCTAAAACTATTGATTTCATTAGCAATGATAATTTTAAAGAAATAAAGAGAGATCCCACTACATCCATACAAAGAAAACTAAAAAGCATTCTTAAAAACACATTTTTTATTTTAGATGATAAGCATGTTACTCAACTAGCCCATATGAACCCCAGTGCTCCTACATTACGTGCCCTTCCCAAAATACACAAAAATGACATTCCTATTAGACCTATTATCAATTTCAGAAACAGCCCGTTATATAAAACATCACATTTTGCTCAACAATTTTTAAAGAAACATTATTGTTTTAAAGCAAACATGTCTTTCAAAAATACTTTACATTTTTGTGAGAAAACATCAGTATTGGAGCTTAAACAAGAACATTCTTTACATAGTGCTGACATCAAAGATATGTACACCAATATACCTATTATGCCTACAATAGACATCATTAAGAAGAATCTAACAGATAATAGCAGTCTATCCAAAGTAGAAATTGATGAATTCATTTGCATCTTAAATTTTATTCTACACACATCAAAAAAAGTTTTGCATCACCTCGGTTCCCAGATCTCCGGCATATAGACGTTGACTGTGTATATTGTATCCAAGATACAGTCCCTTTGACTGTTCATAGATGTCACTAAAACTGCTCAAAGATGTAAACAACCATGCATGAGCAGGGCCTATTAGACGGAGGGGGTACGACAGCCGATCAGTTCCAGTCATTCCACCAGGACGAAGGTACGCTGCTCATGTTGTCTGTAGTTCTACCATGCCTAGAAGGTCAATACCGCAGTTCGATCGCGTCCGCATTGTTACTTTGTGTCAAGAAGGGCTCTCAACAAGGGAAGTTTCCAGGCGTCTCAGAGTGAACCAAAGCGATGTTGTTCGGACATGGAGGAGGTACAGAGATACAGGAACTGTCGATGACAGGCCTCGCTCAGGCCGCCCAAGGGCTACTACTGTAGTGGATGACCGCTACTTACGGATTGCCGCTCGGAGGAACCCTGACAGCAATGCCACCATGTTGAATAATGCGTTTCGTTCAGCCACAGGACGTCGTGTTTCAACTCAAACTGTGCGCAATAGGCTGCATGATGCGCAACTTCACTCCCGACGTCCATGGCGAGGTCCAGCTTTGCAACCCCGACACCATGCAGCGCGGTACAGATGGGCCCAACAACATGCTGAATGGACCCCACGGAATTGGCATCACGTTCTCTTCACCGATGAGTGTCGCATATGCCTTCAACCAGACAATCGTCGGAGACGTGTTTGGAGGCACCCTGGTCAGGCTGAACGTCTTAGACACACTGTCCAGCGAGTGCAGCAAGGTGGTGGTTCCCTGATGTTTTGGGGTGGCATTATGTGGGGCCGACGTACGCCACTGGTGGTCATGGAAGGCTCCGAAACGGCTTTACGATACCTGAATGACATCCTCCGACCCATAGTGCAACCATATCGGCAGAATATTGGAGAGGCATTTGTCTTCATGGACGACAATTCTCGACCTCATCGTGCACATCTTGTGAATGCGTTCCTTCAAGATAACGACATCGCTCGACTACAGTGGCCAGCATGTTCGCCAGACATGAACCCTATCGAACATGCCTGGGATATGTTGAAAAGGGCTGTTTATGGACGTCTTGACCCACCAACCACTCTGAGAGATTTACGCCGAATTGTCGTTGAGGAGTGGGACAATTTGGACCAACAGTGTCTTGATGAACTTGTGGATAGTATGCCACGGCGAATACAGGCATGCATCAATGCAAGAGGACGTGCTACTGGGTATTAGAGGTAGTGGTGTGTACTGCAATCTGGACCACAAATGCTGAAAGTCTAGCTGTATGATGGTACAACATGCAATGTGTGGGTCTCATGAGCAATAAAACGAGCTGAAATGTTGTTTGTGTTGATCTCTATTCCCTTTGCATACCTGCCAACTTTTACGGTTTATCCGTAAAATTTACGGAAATTGCAGCATTTTACGGTTTTACGGATGAACGGTGTCATTTTACGATTTTGCGGACAAAAATTTGAAACGATAATTTACATTCGATAATACCGCCCACTTCCGTACAATCGATTTTTTGCGTGGGTCGAAGGCAAGTCCACGATAGTCGATAGCTCGTTCTTTGATATGATTCATACTTTTAACCGTGTGATGGTTGTGTCGTCATTTGTAATTGAATTTGAAGCCGGGATAACCGTTCTTCCATGTGTCGACAGGCTCTGCTTCGCATATTCTTTGTTCCGCTCCGTTCGCTCGTTGCGATTTAAACCATATTCTTTGACCACGTTAGTTGTTCATTGTTCGCGAAGTTGGCGTTCCTTGAATGTTTTCGTCTTTTAAGGTTATGGCATATTTTAATGAAGCGTTCGAGTTTTTGTGCTATAACTTCGTGCTTCGCAGTTTCCTGTATTCCTTGGACTAATTACATTCGTTCCACGTGTGTGTGTGTGTGTGTTTTTCTACCATGTGCATATTCTTTCTTCACGAGGTTGGCGTCGTTTTCATTTAATGGCTTTGTGTGTCTTGACATGTTTTAATGAAGTGTTGGCTGTCTTAAGTGTTTTATGTTATAATTTTATGTGACGTTCAGTGATCCAGGTTCCTTTCGATGTTTTAGTAGATATCGAGAATGAACAAATCCAACAAGAAACAGTACTTCCAGACATTTAATGAATCATACTCGGTTGATTTTCCGTGCATACTAAAATCAAGAAAGGGAGAAAAATTTGCCTTTTGCACGGTATGTGGGTGTGATATTAATATTGCACATGGTGGAAAAAACGATTTAAGTAATCATGTGAAGTGCGGTAAACACATTAGTTATGTTAAATCGAAGGAAGATAGCAAGAAAATCAACACCATTTTTGCTAAGTCTGGAAACGTTGACAGTGACGTAATTAGGGCCGAGTGTCTGTTTACTTCCTTTTTGGTGGAACACAATGTGCCCTTAAGTGCGGCTGATCATGCTGGTGCTTTATTTAAGAAGATGTTTCCCACATCAGAAGTTGCAAAGAAATATAGTTGTGGTGGCACGAAAACGACATGTATTGTAAATAAAATGGCAAAAGATGCATCATCTGAAGTTGTTAAGGCCTTCAGAACGGACCGGATACAGATAAATCCCTTTTCTTTTCATCAGTGAGAAACTACTTTTATACTGCCTGTGACTACATCATCAACAAGTTTCCAATCAAGGATGACGTGTTAAAGAATGCTCAAGTTGCTAGGTTAGACAAAATTGAAGATGCACAGTTATCTTCCATTCGTTTTTTCTTGGAAAAGTTTCCTATCATGTTATGCAAGGAAGAGAATGAAACTACAGATGAGGTGGTGAATGAGCTTCAGAGGCAGTTCACAGCTCTTCAGGTAGATGACACTTTCGCTGCACATCAAGATGCTGAAAGTGATTTTAGTTGGGCACAAATATCAAGAATTCGTGGAGCCGATGGACTTCTTAAGTATAACTGAATTTCTAGAGTATTGCTCTCTATTCTCACCATATCCCATATCAATGCAGAATGTGAACGTTTTTTTTAGCCTTGTGAAGAAAAATAGAACACAGTTCAGGTCATCCATGTCCAATGAATCTCTGGAGTCTATTTCTATTTTGAAGACCAGGAGTTCTGGTCCCTGTTATGACAAAACATTTTCTCAAGACTGTTTGCAGGAAGCTAAAAAGGTCACAACCATGACTTAAAAGTCGAACTAGCATGTGATTTGCAGTGTGTATTATATTATTTCTTGCCTGTGTTACGTTAAACAAGTTTTATTGTTTAAAGCCTTTTTCAATTATCGTATATCAGCTTAATCTATCAAGGAAGTCCTGTTATGTCTGCTCCAAACCAATATTCACCACGCCTGCTGCTGATTAACATGGATTTCTTCTTGATTGTTATGTTCATCTACAAATCATGTAAGTAGATATGATTTCATTGAAGTATCTTGTTTAAAGCATGAATTATTGTATTTTGTAGCCCAGAAGTAGTATTATTTTCGTCAAGCCGGGGTATGTCGAAAATCGTTAATTTTTTTTGTCGCGCGTGAGTTTTACTGATAGCCCTTTTCAAAAGTTGGCAGGTATGCCTTTGTATTTAACGGTTCCGGAACTCTTGGAACCGAGGTGATGCAAAACTTTTTTTGATGTGTGTATATAATAATTACTTTACATTCAACAGTAAAGTTTATAAACAAAATGATGGTTTAGCTATGGGTTCTCCATTGTCAGGAATACTCGCTAACATTTACCTCGACCATTTAGAAGAAACTAAAATAATAGATAAAATAATGGGGATTACATTTTGGGGTAGATACGTTGATGATGTGTTCATCAATATTGACGATAATATTCAAAAGATTGATAGAATTTTAGATCAACTAAACAATATTGATAATAATATTAAATTTACCATGGAATCCGCCACAAACAATAAGATTAATTTTCTTGACACAACCATTTTCAAAAAAGATAACAGACTGCATTACCAAATTTTCAGGAAACCCACGCAAACCCATTCTGTTATAAGGCAAGATTCAAACCATCCTGACTGTCATAAAAAAGCCACCTTCATTAGCCTTGTGAACAGAGCCATGAATTTACCTCTTTCCAAGCAAGATTTTGACAAAGAAATTGAGATAATATATCAAATTGCCAGAGTTAATGGTTATAATCGTCAATACATTTTTAATATTATCAACAAATTAAAAAAATAAGCCCATCACACGACTTCAACCTGAGCATAAAGAAAAGCCCTCATACGCAGTTTTTACTTATTTTAATCATCATACTTATAACATCACTAACAAATTCAAAAAGGTTAACATGAAAATAGCTTACAAAACTAACAATACTAATCAGAGCATTTTCTTTAATTCCAATTCTTTCAACTTGAAGAATAAATTCAGCAAATCCGGTGTTTACAGATTAAGTTGTAATGATTGTAACACCAATTATATAGGTCAAACAGGAAGAAATTTCACCACAAGATATAATGATCACTTAAATGCCACTAAATATAGAAAGTATTCAGCCATGGCCGCACATATGGAGGATTCAGGCCACAAATTCACTAGTATAGAGAATGATTTAGAAATCTTACATTACACTAGCAAGGGTACTATGATGAATGTTCTCGAATCCATTGAAATCAACACAGCACACAGTATTTCAGACCCAGTGAATCTTAATGAAGTCATTTTCGATTCTAATATCTTATTTGACACTCTCAAAAATAACTTAACTAGTAAGTCCAATAATAAACCGCCTTAGATGCTCTTTAGTATAACTTTTCTACATCACATATTTATACATAATTACATACTTATTAATATACTGTTACACCCCTCTGCCATTACAATTCCCTACAACTTGATTTTTATTATATTACATTATTTAATTTCCACTTTGAACATTTTTTTTCCCCCAAAGAATCTATTTTTTCATAGTGGCGCTCCTCTCATACATACGTCCTATTACAGAACTAGCTATGGCAATATTTATCATCTACTGCTACCATATATATGAGTGTTGGAATTGGCTACACCCATAAATAATTTACAATAATTTTCAAACATAAGACAATCTCTTCATAATTGATACCTTGACTTAACCTGAAGTAAGTTCTTCGAATATTATTAAGTTTGCATTCGTTCTATATCATTATAAATTAATTTTTATAGTTTTTCATAAATATTTCAGTCTATAAATTTCCCCTTGGTCCCTTTTATTATGGTGTTTGTTTTTCCTTTGCTTCTTTCAGGTTATGCATTGAGCTAACCTCATTGCTATTTGAAGTTGTTCCTTCCACGCTCGTCTAATTCGTATGCAGGCATTTGATTTTGGACCTGTTGAGCATAAGGCATCTTCATTGGTTGTGTCCATATGGTGAAGTATTGTGATTTTTGCCAATTCAAGCTTCGACCAGTGTTTTGGAGCGGATTTACGAGTTAACTGTCCACTGATTCTCTGTGTTTTGATGGCTGAATATCATCGCTGTTACATATATGTTTTTAGTTTTGCTCAACAATTTCCTGTGACCTACTTATATGGTGCACCATATTAAGTTAAATAGCTATTTATTTTTTGAGTGCTACGCTATTTTATATCTTTCTTCGGATATTTGTCTTGGCTGATGAAGGGGATAAAAGCAATTAATCCCCGAAACATGTACCAGGAGCAAGTGTAATTATAATTTATTTTCGTTTATGTATTGACTAAGGCGGATATGCAATTTGCTGTTAAAACTATTCAATGGTTATGTCGAGATAATTTATTTTTCGGTCTGTTTCGGATTCCTTAGTGAATTTGATTGAGTGGTGTAGGCTATTAATGGATTGGAGAATTGTTTCTTCGCTTGTTAGTTCAGTATCGTATATGCAAATTACATCATCTACGTATCTTTTCCATATTACTATTCCCTTTGTTGAAGTCTTTTCTAAGAACTCATTTTCTAGTGCATTAATGAACATGTCAGCGATTAGTCCGCTTAGTGGTGATCCCATCGCTAGGCCTTCTGTTTGTGTGTACATTTTATTGTCGAATTGAAACACGTTTTGGCTGAGGACGACCCTCAGTAATCTCACAATCTCTTCAGTTTCTTTTGCCGAATTGTTGGATTTTAAGTTGTTTTCGATAGTGTTAATTGCATCAATAATAGGAATATTGGTGTACATGTTAATTACATTGAAAGATACAAGCCTCAAGCTAGGTTTCATTTGTAGGGTGTTCAATGCTGTTATTAATTCCGTTGTGTTCTTTACAGAGTTTCTTTTGTCGTTGGAAAGGCGGTGTTTTAAGATTTTTAGTAACTCTTTGCTGATTTTGTAATTAGGAGCATTCCTACAATTGACAATTGGTCTCATTTGGCACTCCTTTTTGTGTATTTTAGGTTGTCCCCTCAATGACGGTATTTTCGGGTTCATGTTTATTAGTTTTGATTTTTCAGCTTTGGTCAATATGTATTCTGTTTCTTTTACTGCACTTTTTATTTGGTTTTGGAATTTGTTGGTGGAGTCTTTTGCTAATTCCTTGATTTCGTTGTTGTTTAGGAATTCGACTGTTTTTTCAATGTATTCTGTTTTGTTCAAAAATACTGTGGTATTTCGCTTATCTGCTTTTGTGATGATTAAGTCATGTTCTTTTATTTTTTGTTTCAATGACTTTATTTCTTTTAGTTGTTTGTTGTTTTGTATGTTATTGCTTTCGCCCTCTCGTTTGAGGATTTTTTTGGCTTCGTTGGTGGCAAGATTTTTGGTTAATTCCCTGTCTTCTGCTGGGAGCTTGTGACTGGCTATCTCGATATTTGTGATCAACTGTTTTATATTATGGTTCGTGTGTGCGTCTGTGCAGTTGTATTTCAAACCTTTGTCTAACATGTTCATTTCATCTTGAGAAAAGGTTACGTTCGTTCTGTTGTTTACCCTGCTGTGGAAAGTGAATTCATTGTTATTCGTGTGTTGTTCGTTAGATTGATTGTTCTGTGTTTCTCCTAATTTTCTTAGTTTATATTCTAGCGTTTCGTGCTTCCTTGTTGCTCTGATTTTGATGGTGTCATGTAGGTGCTCGGTAATATCTCCCATTGGGATGCGTGCCAGAAGTTACTTAGTTGCAATTGAATATCGTATAGTTGTTGGTGGATTTTTTGCTTTCTTATGTATGCAAATCTTAGTTGGTTTTTTATCCAAAGCGCTTGGCTTGTTTAGTTGAAATGATCGAGGCTGGTATAATCGGTACGGTTTTAATTGGTACGTATTTAGGGGTGAGATTTAGTTCTATACATTTTTTGTTGAACCAAATTGACTTGTCTAAGTTCATGAGTTTAAGCCTGAGTGTTTTGAACCCCTTGGCTTCACGATTTGCCTGACTGACCGTGAACATTGTGGGGTTTGAAGCCATTTTTTCAGTGTTGCCTAAGTAGACAAAAGTTTGGTGCTTTTCAGTCGGTCAACACGAATGTACCCAAACAGAGCTGGGTTATGCCCTAATCCTGAAATAAATTACATGAGATTGATATATACACTAGGATGACCAGTTTCGATCGTCAAGCGATCATCATCAGATCCACTTAGGCTATAACATCTATGTTTGAGAATACAGGTGAAAAATATTTACAATATGTACAATTATTTAGTTGCAGTATTGGTAATGTAACTGTCGGTGTATGCTAAATGTAGTATATCTAATGTTAGGTGAAATGCTAAAATGGTGATAGAAATCCGGAGTTTGTTCTTGGGGTGATTATATGGTTGTAAAAGGTCAACTATGGTTATACTGTAATAATACAGGCTGATACTTATCCGGTTGTCTTCCTGGCTGGAACTTCGAGCAGTTTCGTGTTCACTCTAGCACCAGTTGTGGTCGACTGAACCCGGGTGTTAACTGGACGAAACTGGTTTTTCCTTTCTCCCCCCTTTGTTCCTATGTGCTCTCTGAGGTCAGTGCAACATTGCCAAATCTAGATAAGAATGTATGTTATTGAATTGTTTCGAGCCACGTCTCAACGTATTCGGACCCGAATGAAACACTTGGGGCGAATAATTTGCCGGAACAAGATTCGCGCGCGCACCTACAATTAATCAATGTATGCATTTAAATTACACACATTTATTACTATATACACAACTATATACACAACATATTGATATTATTTTGTTATTGCGCTGCGAGGAGCTGCGGCTTGGTGCGTCCTGTCAGTAAGGCACGGCTTAACAGAGTGTGTCAAAAGCCAGGTAGACAGTTGAGGGGCGACAATAGAATGACACAGTGTTGCCAAGCATCACCATCACCACGTTGTCACGTCTTGTTTCCTCCCATAACACTGTTCACTTACTGTCTCCAACATACCGCCCACCTAAATGTACTACATTTAAACACAAACATGAATGATGGGCACACCAAAAGTTCACTGAGAAAACAACACTAACACAAAAAAAAATTACACAACAAACATATATACAGTCACAAGAGCACACGTCACGGTGCAGGTAGGGGGCACAGTTTCTGGATTGGTCTCTTCAGAGTTCCGTTGCTGGTACGGACGATGGCTACTCTGACCAGTCCATCCTTGCCAGATATCACGTCTTCGACCACTGCAAGCCTCCATGCTGTGGGTGGGAGATTGTCCTCCTTTACAAGGATGATGATGCCGGGCTGAATGTTCACCTCCTTGTTAATCCATTTGAATCTTTGTTGTAGACTGTTGAGGTAGTACTTTGACCACCTGCTCCAAAAGTCCTGCTGCATTTTCTGCAGATGCTGCCACCTGGATAGATGGTTGGAGGCTACCTCTGTCAGATTTGGTTCAGGGATGGACATCAATGGGGAGCCGATTAGGAAATGACCGGGACTGAGATAAGAGGGATCATAGGGATTCTCACAAAGACGAGAGATAGGCCTAGAATTAAGACAAGCTTCTATTTGGCAAGCTAACATCTGTAGTTCGTCGTATGTCAAGCAGGTGTTGCCAACCACCCTTCTCATATGATGTTTCATTGACTTAACCCCAGCTTCCCAGAGACCACCGAAATGAGGGGCATCCGGAGGAATGAAATGCCACGTGAATCCTTCTTTACTACCAAACTCTTGAAGTTCATCCATGCAGTGTTCGGATTTGAAGAGGCGGTCCAATTCGTTCAACTCATTTCGTGCTCCCACAAAGTTTGTTGCATTGTCCAAGTAGAGGTTGAGACACTTTCCCCTCCTCGCGGTAAAGCGTCGCAGAGCTGCAATGAAGGCTTCTGAGGTGAGATCGCGAACTACTTCCAGATGTATTGCCTTAGTGCAGAGGCATACGAATACTGCAATGTAACACTTCACCTTCACCTTGCTTCTTGTTGATCCCTGCTTTATAAACATTGGCCCAGCAAAATCAACTCCAGAGTTCATAAATGGGCGCGCTGCTGTCGCCCGAGGAGCTGGTAGTTGACCCATTAGTTGCTTCGAAGCAGATGC
Source organism: Meconema thalassinum (assembly GCA_946902985.2). NCBI lineage: Eukaryota > Metazoa > Arthropoda > Insecta > Orthoptera > Tettigoniidae > Meconema > Meconema thalassinum. The sequence continues at coordinate 692,098,687 of OX336390.1, forward strand.
CTTCAACCTAAAGCAACGTAAACACTTGTGGATAGGCGGACGTACTGTTCCAATATTTTTGCCGTAGAGAGGCGATCAGCAATTGTTCACCAGCATGTAGTAAGTGTAGGTATTCAGATTCTATGATCAATTTTGTCAAGTTGTGTTTATGGGGAAGAATGATCTGATGACGTTCACCGAAAGGCATTGGACAGTTTTCTAATCTTCCGCCCACCCTGAGGAGGTCTTCTCCGTCGAGGAATGGGTTGAGACTTCTCAGCTTACTTTTGGTCGCTACACTTGATATACCTTTCAGCTCTTCCACCTCCGCTATGTAGCTGAACCACTGCGCTTGTTTGATGCACACTTTCAAGGTTCCTTCAAGTTCCATAGCCGTCAATGGACCAGTTCGCTTGGTGCTTGGATTCCTTGTATTGTGGGCAAACCTAATGCAGTAGGCCTGCATTCGGCGAAGTGACGAGAAGCGACGGGAAATGTCTTCTTGCTCTTCATAAGTCACCATGCATTGCGTCTCTCGTTTCTCAGGAATTTCATCAATTTCCATTGAGTTGTAGGTTGAATAAGGCCAAGAAGATTGCTGTTTGCGTAACCAAGATGGCCCATGCCACCAAACTGCATGCGTTTTCAGAACTAAGGGGAGCGTTCCTCGGGATAGAACGTCTGCTGGATTTCCCTCGGAGGTCACATGATGCCAGTGAGCTTTCTGCGTCAATTCTTGTATTTCTGTCACACGATTGGCAACGAAAGTTTTCCACCTCGTAGGTTCCGCTGCAATCCAGGCGAGTACGATGGTAGAGTCCGTCCACTGATGAAGATCATTTATTTTCCTTTCCAGAATCGGGATAGTTTTGCTAACTAGGCGGGCTAGCAGTAAAGCACCGCACAGTTCAAGACGCGGTAAGGATTGCTGCTTGAGGGGTGCAACCCTTAACTTGGAGCACAACAGATGCATGGATATATTTCCATTATCGTCAACACTGCGCATGTACAAACAAGCTGCATATGCTGCTTGTGATGCATCACAGAATCCATGCAATTCAATTCTGGATACATTCCCCTTGATCACGACAAGTCGATCAACGCGTATGTCATTCAGACTTGGAAGTTGATTATAGAGGTCTTGCCAAGCGACTCGTAGTGCCTCAGGAATGTTGTCATCCCATTTCAAGTTCTCTTTCCATAATCTCTGCATGAAGATTTTACATGCCATGATCACAGGCCTAAGTAAGCCCAATGGGTCAAATATAGACGAAATGATTCCCAACACAATTCGCTTCGTGAATTTATCAGTGCTTCGTTTTACGTTGATTTCAAACTGAAATTTGTCCAGTGCAGGATGCCAAAGAAGACCCAGAGTTTTGACTCTGATCTTCTCATCAAATTTCAGAGGTACCTGTGTCTCTGAGCTGTTGTGGTATGCTCTCCAAGACTGTTGAGTGATTGGAGCACCATTTTCTTAACTGGAAGCCACCAAGTCGTAGTAGATGTTGGAGATCCTCTTGCAGTTTTACGGCTTGTTCCACTGAGTCCGCTCCAGTGATACAATCATCGACGTAGTAATCGCGTCTGAGGATCTGTGAAGCTGTAGGATACTAAACTTCTTCGTCATCAGCAAGCTGCCTCAGACACCTTGTTGCCAGGAAGGATGCCGATGAAGTTACATACATCACGGTCTTTAACTGGAATTCCCAGATGGGTTCAAAAGAGCTCTTCCTCCATAGTATCCTCTGCATGTTGTAATCCCTGGGATCTATCTTCACTTGCCTGTACATTTTGGCGATGTCTGCTGTGATGGCTATTTGATATGTTCTAAATCTTGTCGCGATTGAATAAAGATCCTGTTGCACTGTAGCTCCAACAGCTAGCACGTCATTCAATGAGACATTGTTATCCGATTTGCAAGATGCGTCGAAAACGACTCGCGTCCTGGTTGGGGTGCTACCTTCCTTTACAACCGCATGGTGTGGAAGTTAGAAAGAAGGCTCGTTCCTGGGAGGTCGGTCCACCGCAAGCTGCATATGATCCAGGCGTTCGTACTCGTCCATGAAATCGACGTATTCTTGCTGTAATTCATGGCTCTTCTGTAACCTTCGCTCGATCTGAAGTAACCTTTTCTCTGCATTGTTACGCGATCTACCAAGTGGCTTATACTGCTGACGGACAGGCAACCTTACAATGAATCTTCCAAACTCATCACGTTTTGTGTTGCGCTGAAAATGGTCTTCACAATATCGTTTTTCTTTGGTGAGTGGCATAATCGTTTGAAGCTCTTCTATTTCCCAGAATTTCTCGATTTGACGGTGTAGATCGTCGCCATCCCTCAGGAAGAATGATGAACTTGATTGAAGCTGACTCCTCTGGGACCGGAGTATATAGAGCCAGAGAAAATCCAGCCTAGCTGCGTGTTCTTCATTACAGGCAGGTCGCTGTGTAACTTGAACGTTCCCTCGGCCAGGAGATCCATGAAGAGTTCGCGCCAATTAACATATCGATATTGCCTGGTATGTTGAACTGGGAGTCAGCTAGTTGTATACCAGCAGGGCCGGTCTTAGGGGTTTCAGCGCCCTGTGCGAAATTCGATTTTGCGCCTCTCTGTGCGAGGCGGGTTGCCTAACTCTGGCAAATATTATGCGGTATCATAAAGAGGAATCATGAAAATATAAAGAAAATGCAGGCAAATGCAAGGCACCGAGTTATTGGATGAAATTAAATAAAATGAACCTAAAGTAGATTTACCCCATTTGATAATGAGTTGGAGTTGATTTTGGTGTATTGTCCCCCTTACTATTCATCATAGTCATGGATGAAATTCACAAGAATGTTAAACAGAGATTGGGACAAGAGGCAACAAAGGCCATGCTGTTTGCAGATGATATAGTGATATGGGGCGAGGATGAAAAGGAAGTACAAAAACAACTAGATGTATGGAATCAAGAAATAGAGAAATATGGGATGAAAGTAAGCACAGAGAAGAGCAAGACAATGGTAATGTCAAGAGGAAGGAAGAGGAAAGATAGAATTGAATGGGAAAATTCTAGAAGTAGTTAAAAGTTTCAAGTACTTGGGAAGTGTGATCACAGAGGATGGAAGGATAACTGAGGAAATTGGAAAGAGAATACAACAAGCGAACAGTTTTTACCAGAGCATAAGGGGTATTCTGTGGAACCGAGATGTCCCAAAGAAATGTAAAAATGTATTATATTCAACCTACTACAGACCCATACTAACATATGCAGCTGGAGCGTGGACTACTACAAAAAGAGAGGAGAGTAGAATACAAGCCGCGGAGATGAAATTCCTAAGAGGTATAGAGGGCAAGACCAGAAGAGATAGAGTTAGAAATTAAGAGATTAGAAAAAGGACAGGAATCTTGAAGCTGCAGGACAGGATAGAAACAACAAAGTTAAAGTGGTATGGACATATGATGAGAATGGGAGAGGAGAGAGTACCAAAGAAAACTTTCTGTGAAAAGATGACAGGGAAGAGACCACGAGGAAGGCCCCGAAAGAGATGGGCAGATACAGTGTGGGAGTGTGTAGAGAAGAGAGGAGGAAAACCTGAAGAAGTACTAAAAACAGGAGAGGAGTGGTGGAGAGACAGGAAACGTTGGAGGTCCTTAATTCACAACCCGACCCACGAAGCTGGAAACGGGAAATGAAGATGATGATGAATGAATTTTTGTCCTCTTTTATGAATATGACCTTTATTTTTTGTTTATTGCCTTGTGTCATATCAATGCTAATGGTTGCTTTCTTACAATTGACTGCCGACAGCGCAGCGCTATGGCCTAACTAAAAACACGGCCCACTGGATGCTGCTCTCCAAGGAGCTTACAAAAGTAGTCCATACATAGAGGGCGCTCATAGCAGCACAATAGCAGCTAACATTCCTGGCTCTCCTTGAAAGATGCGATTTCAACAAGAAAACCATGTACTGTACGTACGGTATGTTAAAAACCATACGTAAACAACATTTAAAAACTACATCTAATGAGAATATATAATCTAACATAAACTAAAGCAAGTGAACACTGCTATGTATGTTTTAAAAATTCGTAATCTGCCTCTCCGTTGACTTTCTCGAAGTTGGAAAGTACCCGCATAGCCCACAACAGTTAAGGTGAAGGGCATAGTGACTTTCGAACCCCTCTCTTTGGGTAAATCTCCAATGCGGACTTCTGGAACTGTTGGATTGAATCGAAAACACTGGACGCATTTTCGAACGATCTTTTGTGCTTCTCTTCGACCACTTATCGGCCAATATTTTTGTCGAGTTGAATGTAATAGTTGCTCCGGTGGACAATGATGAAGTCTCACATGCTCGTGTCTCATAATAGCTGTTGTTATGTGATGATTTGCCGGGAGGAGAATGGGATGCTTTTGCTCTTCAGAGAGAGCAGAATGTCTCAATCTTCCACCAACTCGTATTAACCCATCTTCATCAATGAATGGATCAAGGCATCTCAAAGGACTTCCACGAGGTGGTGTTTCCTTTTTGGATAAACATTTGTGTGATGATGAAAAAGCTTCTATTTGCAACCACCTTAATACAGTATTTTCTGCTCGTTTTATTTCTTCAGGAGTGATGTGGTTTGTATTTAGGTCTTTGGATCCTTTTCCCCATTTCTTGCGCTGTACTTTGTTTAAGGTATTATTGATGTACGGCGTTCGGCGCACGGCACGAAGTAGGAGATGCGGGAATCAAACCACGCTCTCGCTACCACCTACCGTACGGCATCTAAGACTTAATGAAGTTACCAACGTTACTGTATGGCCCCATCTTCACACACTCTCAAATGCCGTACTCTGGCAACCATTCGCAAGGAATGAGCAGCCAGGCGGGTAGGATACCCGGGATGTGGATTTGGGCCTCGTGATACAAAGGCGTGGGTCTGGGTAATGCAAATCAGATGGTAGACGAATGCCCATGGGTTATAAAATACGTAAATGGAAAATATATTGAAACCATAAGGAAAATACAACGACATGTGGAAAACAAAACACTGGCATAAATAAAGAAAACACTCCTAGCTGTAACCTAGACCCCACGTGGTCTTGTGAATCTACGGTCACGGGTGGCAATTACAACTTTAGTATAAAAAACATATTTCTTGGGTAGCAAGAAATATTGTCCCAGCAAATGGGCTTAAGGTAAGAACACAACCTAAATGTGAAATTATAATTATTGTGACGAAAATGAAATGCCAGGAGGCATTTTGGAAGAACCAAAGAGCGGAAGCTCAAAACAAGACAAAACATGGTATAGCAAAACAGAAGGTAACGGAAATAAGAAAATTAGATCAAAATAAGAATAGACTAAAGGGCTAACCACTGGCCCTGAGCGAAATGCTCCAACACAACAAACTACCGTGACCGTTGTCCACATAATTAAATTATTGGCGGCCACCTGACTATGAGGTAAGCCGTTTGCAATTGTAGGCCACATTCAAAAGGCAATGCGCCCATTTTCCACCTATCCTAATTTGCCCTCCAAAATATAACATTCAAAATATAAAGCAGAAACTAAACAGTCATAATTAATTAAATAGTACCACACACAACTTAAGAATTGTATCGATGCAGTCCGATAAAAGGAAACCTGTTCGTAAAGGCAAGCCGCCATTGGCTATGTGCCTTGCAGTTCATACCAGTTCAAAATGTTTAGAATAGATAAGTCAATTAATCTTGAATCGATTTGTATTTCTCACGGCGACACTGTGAGTTGATAATCATTTAAGTAGTAATGGGATTCACAAGAGTTATTGCAGGATAAGATCGGAGGTTTTACCTTAATATCGATGGCAGGCCACATGGCCTGTGTAAAATGCCGGGCTCGGAGAGCACGGACGAAAACACTCTTATGCGGTGCATAGTTCTGGAGCTACTGGGGAAGAGACGCGCACTGAGGCACGCCACCTGGCGGGCGACAACAGTCGCGCGCGCCTCACGGAGAAATTAGGAAGCAGACACTACCAACTGCGGTAGGTGCTGAGAGTCACGGATAACACCTCGCTGGCCCAACCAGAAGGACGATTCAGTTGGCAGGCCGGGCCAGGCTTACTCAATGTGCAAGTCACTGCACGCGTGATCGCGCCATTGGTTCATTTGAACCGGCCGGGCCAATAGCGTCAGAGGAGGCCTCAAGACGTAGTTTAACCAGCCCGGGATAGTTCATTTGTAGAGCCGGAACAGTTCATTAGTAGAGGAGAGGGGAGAGGGCAGCGTCAGCGGCGGGGCATTCAAATATGAGTGAAACACAAGTCGCGTAGAAGGCCGCCCGGGTAGCCGCGGGCATGAGCAGAAACGTGTGCCAGTCTTTGGAGTGGCACAATTGACAAATCTATGACAATAAGCAATGACTCGACGTAACTTCGAAAATGACGAAAATTTGTGCAATATTTTGGAAGTACTTGCGATGGTCAACATAACCTTTGAACTCTTCATCTCTGGCAGACTGATGTCAGGTTGCAATGTAGAAGGAGGTAGTGAATTTTCCTTGACTAACCAATTAGGCCCAAACCACCAAAGATGATGGTTAATAATATCTATGGTTGGAATCCCTCGCGATATGAGGTCAGCAGGGTTTTCCTGAGAGGGTACGTGACCCCACTTTGCATTCTCAGCTGCATCTTGTATTTTTGTGACTCTGTTAGCCACAAATGTTTTCAGCAATCGCGATTCTGTGTTTATCCATCCTAAAACAATGGTGCTGTCACTCCAAAGAAAAACATTTCTTATCTTGTCTGCTGCAGCAGCCTTCGTTTCTCGCACTAAACTTGTGAGTAAAAGTGCTGCTTCTAATTCTAGTCTTGGCATGGATATGGTTTTTAGAGGAGCCACTTTAGATTTTGCGCTGATTAGATGAGATGTGAACATTCCATCTTGATTTCTGTTTACTGCGTATATACAGGCTCCATATGCTTTTTCAGAGGCGTCACTGAATCCGAAAAGATCAAATTTTGAATTGTAATTTTCAGGATTGACGTTCCTTATGATTCTGAGCTGGTTTAGCTGTGGCAATGAAGAATAATATTGGTTCCAAATGGACAGCTTATCTGTGGTAACAGGTTGGTCCAGTCGAACCCGTCCGTCCATAGTTGTTGCATTATGATTTTTCCTCTTATTAAAACAGGACTTACTAGCCCAAGAGGATCAAAGACTTGCGAGATTTTTGATAAAATCTCACGCTTTGTATACACTACTTCAGATGAGAGGTTAACCTGATACTGCAATGTATCTTTTGTCGAATCCCAGACAATTCCTAACGTCTTACTGGCTTCTTCTTTGTCTAGGACCATCAAGTCTCGTGCATTCGACTGGATATTCAAGTGGTCTGTGCAGTGACCAATGCAATGAAGAAATGCCTATTGTATTCAATGAATTACATGAATTTGTACAATGGGATTTGAAGTACGGTAGACCTAGCTCAATGTTTTATTTGTTTTGGTAGTATGACTCTTGAATTATATATGACACTGCTTGGGCTATTGCGTTTATGTTTCAGCAGTCGATTGCGACGTATATTTGTAACCTATGAATGCCTCTCCAATTATGATTTATTTGATACTCACAGGAGTCGAGAGCCCCACGTTGGGCGCCAATGATAATGAGTTGGAGTTGATTTTGGTGATGTAATGAATTTTTGTCCTCTTTTATGAATATGACCTTTATTTATTGTTTATTGCCTTGTGTAATGGTTGCTTTCTTACAATTGACTGCCGTCAGCGCAGCGCTATGGCCTAACTAAAAACACGGCCCACTGGATGCTGCTCTCCAAGGAGCTTACAAAAGTAGTCCATACATAGAGGGCGCTCATAGCAGCACAATAGCAGCTAACACCATTTACTATATTACTTGAACATGCCTTACTTGCGTTGTAATAAGGGGATAGTCAAGGTAACATACAAATTATCAGCTGCAAGCTCGCATGATGCAAAAATACTGGACTTTATTACTTAATATGTGATGCGTAACATATTACAACAATTATTTTTTCAGTTGTGATGCAAAATGTCAACATAACAAAATCAGTGGAGAAATACACTCACAGGAATCAAGCTTTACTAATTCAAACGACTACGGCACACAGGAAAAATCACACTAAAACCCAAAACCTTATGAGAAGGGAGCTTTCCTTGCTTCGACTGAAGCAAACTGGCTAAATCGCGTGGACGCGCAACATCGTTCTATATTGAAATTAAAGCAAGTTTTGACAGTCTCTCTTGGCCCATTCTAGCACGCAGGTAGGTTCAATCAACTTCAATTTTGAAAAGCTACGTTCAACCGAAGCGACAGTTACCGGCAAGGTTAAGAGAATTCGCAAAGCTACCTCGACGTTTGGAAATAAGTCAATCGTATTCGTGCCGTAAATGTACTGCAACGCAGCACGAGGGTTTTTTACGTTTGGTGGTACGCAAGGGCTCAAATGTTGCAGCTCAGAACATAGATCCATCCCACTTATGTCAGAATCATTATTTCTACTGGAAAGCTGCTTTTGCAAGTTCAAGCAATGATCCATGAGTGGACTACTATCTTTAATTGACCCAGGCAGTGCCTTTAGATCGTACAAAAATCCCCCTTATCGGAATGCTCTTTAAAGAAAAAGAATCTCTTCCTTACAGACTTTAAAGCTACCGTTAGGAGTTTGTCAAAGAAACTTCACTTGTTTGCGCTTAACCTTAGCCTGAGCTTCAGCCTCTGTCAGCTCCGGCTCCGACTCTGACTCAGAACTGTCACTCTCAGTTCCTGACTCGATGACTTGGTCAGAGTCATCTTCCTCATTCAACCGTTTAGGGGGTCTAGTCTTCCTTTTCCGTCTACCTTCTTCGACCTCAAGAGACACAGACGCAATGATTTCATTAGGAGGGGCCGATAACCTCGATGTTAGGCCCCTTAAAACAACAATTATCATCATCATCATGATTTCATTAGCCAAAGTTATAGCACTTTCATAGCCTTCTTGGGAATATTTTTCAAGGTACGCGATACAACCTTCTGCGAAAGAAGATGCCTTCTGCTTGTATGGCTTTGCTAACTATGTTTACTTGAAACAAAATGTCGTACCATACTACAACAGCAACGACAAATTCGAATGTCACAATTTTTTTTTCGCCACGTATTCAGCTTCATAGCGTAGCCCCGAATCAAAAGCAGGATTCTCCTTAATGGTCTTTAAGGCTGCCACTACCCCAGTCGTATCGTATCTAAGAGGCCTCACTGCATCTATGCGACACTCCCAGCGAGTGTCGCTCAAGTATTTTAGAGTCAAATTACAAATGTGAGCCAACAAAATAGACCACCGGCCAGGAGACGACGTTAATAAAACATATATGCGTTGAATAATGCCAAATAGAGTAACGCAGTAAGGACAGCATTCGGCTGAATCAGATAAAACTAGGTTTAAGGAATGGCTACCTCATGGAACATGTTTTGCGCGCAGGAACTCTTTTACAATGCGAGCTTGAACTCCTTTTATGTTTACCTTTCATATTCGCGCCGTTGTCAAAGCCTTGTCCTCTAAGGTCCTCTAGCTTTAACCCCATTTCTGTCAAAGTATTAATGATCAGATTGGCACATTATTGGACTGATCAGTAGGATTTGTTTGAGAAGATCTCCCGTCTATTGATGTTGAAGGTCGGACGAATGTTTTAAAAGCTTCTGCTGCCTTCTTGTCTTCTTCTTCGTTTTTTGTATGCAGATCCACTAGCTTTACCGGAGGAGGCCATTGTTGTAGGGTTTCTCGTTCTACGTCCCGACTTTAAACCATCCATACCACGCACTCGAATGAACAACAATTATAAAGGGCCATAACACTCCCATGTATTGTGCTAAAACGTCCTGCCATCTACGTGCGGGTCGACGCCGACTTCTCCCAGCCACACATGCCGTTTGTTATGATTTCTTTCTCTTTGACTCTGTCTCCAGCTTGTGCCACACCCGCACCCCTTTCTCCAACCTCACTCCCCTCTCCCCCTGCCATCCACGCCTTCTTTCTCTCTCCTTCGCCTTGCTACAGCTCTGCTACAACAGCGAACCGAACCGAAATATCACGTAAATGCCCGAGCGCTGCCGAAGGGCGATTGGGTTGGTCCCGGGACCAGCAGTCGAGCCGGGTTGCGTTTCCGCGATAGTGGAAAGTCAAGGCAAGGCAAGGGAGAGAAAGATATAGTGTTTGCTAATCACTATTTCACTGAGTGTAACTTCAGTCCATCACGGTCTAAGGTGCGCGTAGGGTTTTCAGTCGTGAGAGATAGCACCGGTTGAACTTTTTTTTAAACTGATCCCCTTCTTTGTTTGACGAACTCGCATTTAATTATCTTGCCCTTTGTTCAATAGGAAATAAATCGAAATTTGCCTATCTTTGGGGGACGCCTTTGGCGCCCTGTGCGACCGCACATGTCGCACACCCCTAAGACCGGCCCTGTATACCGGTCGGTATGTTCCAACTTCTACAATTGATATAGGCTCCAGGCATTTCCCCTGTGATCCTAGGAAGTACTGAGCAAGTAATAGTTGCCTTGTAATTGGTAACGTTAGAATATAATTCAACATCGACGCTGTGATCCGAATTTACAGTCGTATTTCTTATCCCTCTAAAAGGCATTGGATTTCTACGTCGTTTCAGTCTTAGGCTTTGCGCCATCGCCTCCGATATGAAGTTAGACTGCGATCCACTGTCAAGTAGAACTCGGCATTGTTGTAGTTCACCATTGTTGTCCCTCACTTTCACCAAGGCAGTGGACAGCAGTACCTGTGCTTGTGAGCGAAATTTTAAAGAACAGTAAGAGCCTGATTATTGCAGTTCATTGTTGTCATCAGTTCTTCTATTGGGTGATTCTTGTGATCCAGACCCCGGTTCACGCCTCGCTTCTCTTCCGCTATTCCTTGTGACGTTCGGATTGGGTGCTATGTCAGAGTGCAACAGGGTGTGATTTTTCTGCCACAACTCTTACAATAGCCTGCAATGCATTGTTGGACATTGTGCGACCAAAGCAATTGAAGCACTATCCTTTACTCTTAACAAATGCATAGCGTTGCTCAATGCTGCGATTAATGAATGGCTGACATTTATGAAGGGTATGCTGGGATTCACAAAATGGGCATGCACTGATCCTAGATACAGACACATTTGAATAGGGTGACTTGGATGATGTGGTCTTAGAATGACTTGCCTTTTGAACTGTAGTGGTCAATTTTGAGTCACGACTGGATGTAGCTAATTCTAATGTCTGACATCTGCCTTCTAGAAAAGATTGCAATTCGGATAATTCTTGGAAGTCCTGTCATCATCATCATCATCATCATCTTGCACAGTTTCCAGCCACTGGCCAGGTCTGTTTGGAACACAAGCCTCTCCAACGTCTTCTGTCTTCCCACCATCTCTCAGCCTCCACCCTTGTCCAGTCTTCTCCTCTCTTCTTCACGCAATGCCATGTCCTGTGGTTCGGATTCCACGTAAAAAGGAGGTCCCGTGGCTCATGATCTCAAGATTAACGGTCACGTTAAACTACAAGCTTCCTTCCGCTTTTTCTTCTTCACGCTTTCTTCCACCCCCTTCAGCCACCTGTCTCTCGGTCTCTTTCCTTCCCACTTCGTCTCGTGTACCCTCCTGGGTATCCTCTTCTCCTCCATTCGTTTCACATGTCCATACCATCTAAGTCTAGATTTCTCTATACCATCCTGTAATGGTTCCTCCTTCATTAATTCTCTGGTTCTCTCATTTCTTATTCTGTCCATCTTTGTAGCTCCAATACTGCTTCTCAAGAACCTCATCTCACTGGCCTGTATTTTGCTCTTCTCCCTTCCTTTCATAACCCAGGTCTCCGAGGCATACGTCAGGATAGGGACATAGTAAGTCCGATATATGATCTTTTTGCTGTTCTGAGGGACATCCTTGCTCCATAACATGCTTCTCACACTCCTCCGGAATGCTTCTGCCTGCCTCCCCCGCTCATTTATTTCTCTATCGTTTCTTCCATTATCTTGTATCAGGCTTCCCAGATACTTGAAACTCTCCACTTTCTTCAGCTGTTCCCCAACAATTGTTATTCCCGTTGTGGTTCTTTCCTTCTTCCTTGTTGTAATCACCATCTCACTCTTATTTATGCTACAGTAAATTTCATCCCATATCCTTGTATTATTCCTTCCCACACGTCCAACTGTTCCTGTACCTCCTCCTCCTTGTTTCCCCAAATCATCAAATCATCTGCAAACACCATTGCTTTCATCTTTCCTTCCCCAATTACTTGTGCCACTCGGGTCATTATGTCATCCATCACCACAATGAAAAGTATCGGTGATAGTGCACTTCCTCTGCCGTTTCTCTGTTCCAACCAGTCCGATCTCTCTCCTCCCACTTTCACACAGCTCACGCTTCCCTTGTACATCTCCTTTATCCTCCTTATAGTCCATTTCTCTACTCCTCTATCCTCCAGGGACTTCCATACTTTGTTTCTGCATACACTGTCATATGCTTTCTCAATGTCCAGGAAGGCCATCAGTAGATCTGTTCCATACTCATAGTGCTGTTCTTGTAACTGCCTTACAGCAAAAATCAAATCCACTGTGGACCTTCCTGCTCTGAAGCCATGTTGTTCTTCCCTCATCCCTCCTTCTATCCTTGTCCTAATTCTCCTTTCCAAAACTTTCTCAAAGATCTTTGCACAATGACTCATCAGTGTTATTCCTCGATAGTTTCTGCATTCTGTTCTACTACCTTTCTTGAAGATCGGGACAATTATTCCTTTTTTCCAGTCCTCTGAGGTCTTCCTTTCCTTCCATGCTGTCCTCATCACTCGGTACAACCATTGTATCCCCACCTCTCCTGCTGTTCTCACCATCTCCACACTCAACTCATCCACACCCGGTGCCTTCCCTCCTTTCATCTTGTTCACTGCATCTTCCACTTCTTTCCATGTTAAATCCTTTTCTGTTTGGAGTTCATCTTCCTCTTCCCCGATTTCTTCCTCCTCACCGTGGTTTCCATTTGGGCTCAGAAGTTCTTCAAAATATTCTTTCCACATTTTCTTCAGTTCTTCCCTATTTTCTATCTCTTGTCCCCTTTTGTTCACCATTCTAGGGACTTGGAAGTCCTGTCCTTTAGCATTAATCTCGTATTCCTTTCTAGTTACGGGATCTGTTTATCCAGTACTAGCTGCAATAGGAGAATTCCTTCTAGCGGTGTTTTTAACTTCAGAGCCTTAATGGCATTCAGATTAGATGTTAACTGGTTAGTTAGGTGCCTAATATCGGCTGCCGAGTCATTGCTGCAAGATGGTAAAGATAATAGCTGCCTGATATGCTTAGTGGCTATTAAGCGGTTATTAGTATATCTACTACAAATCAGTTCACGGGGCTACATGACCGCGTTGTCGCAGCCCCTATACTTAAGAACCAACCAAATCAGTTCCCATGCTACGTCAAAGTTTTCATTTGATATCGGCAGGTTGCTTATCAATTCTAAAGGCTCCCCTTTTAAGGCTGGTAACAGATAATGCAATTTCTGTACATTAGGTATGTCTGAATTTTGTGTTATTAATTTTTTTTTTTTTTTTTTTTTTTTTTTTTTTTTTTTCAACCCATTAAAGGTGTCTCTGAATGCTATCCATGAGCTATAATCACTGGTGAAAGTAGGGATGTTGATCACTGGAAGTCTGGCGTTACTTGTTAGGCCCCCTCTGCTATTGTCACTAAGGGTTTGGGTGTTCCCAGTGCCTCTCTCAACTAATTTAGTCAGTGCTGCTTCTAAGTCAAAGTATTGTGTTTCAAACTCTTCACGATCTGCTGCGTGACTATCATCATCATCGTCATGAAGCTCTAATTTGCTTTGCGGTTCTTCGTACCTATTTCTAATTGCACTAAACTCATTTAATCGAAGCCGTACGGTAGTTACATCAGTTCCTTGGCATGCTTGACATTTCTCAAGAAACATACTTGTTCGAGTTAAGCTTGCTTTAACTATCGCTCTCTGTTTAACTAGTAATTTCTTTTCATTGGGTTCCATGGTGGGGAAAGGGTCGAGTGAGAAAGGAAATACAGAAAGGAATTCTGACCTGTTTGAAATAGCCTCACCTGTATGGTGTCCGATGCTGTCTGTGTCTCGACTCCCGCTGGGCTGGGCTTCAGGCGATGGGATTGCCTTGCTGTCGCTACCTGGGTCCTGTCATGTGTCACCGATGGGACAGCTGTGCTGCTGATCTTGCCTGTTTAGATGCCGTAATAGCATTCACGAATCCGTAGAAGTTATATTCACACACGTGATAACCATGTATGCGCGTAAACGTAATACAGTATATCATCCGGCCCGGAGGACCTATGTTTCGAGCCACGTCTCGAAACGTTTTCGGATCGAATGAAACACTTGGGGCGAATAATTTGCCGGAACAAGATTCGCGCGCGCACAAACAATTAATCAATGTATGCATTTAAATTACACACATTTATTACTATATACACAACTATATACACAACATATTGATATTATTTCGTTATTGCGCTGCGAGGAGCTGCGGCTTGGTGCGTCCTGTCAGTAAGGCACGGCTTAACAGAGTGCGTCAAAAGCCAGGTAGAGGGCTGAGGGGCGACAATAGAATGACACAGTGTTGCCAAGCATCACCATCACCCCGTTGTCACGTCTTGTTTCCTCCCATAACACTGTTCACTTACTGTCTCCAACAGAATACAGGAAGATCTACAACTATTAAAGACCGTGGAACTGTCTTCGCCACACGTGGACTAAAAAGCCATTCGAACTAAGCGCTGCTCGGTCGTGGCGAAGACAGTTCCACGGTCTTGAATAGTTGTAGATCTTCCTGTATTCTATAACATACATTCTTATCTAGATTTGGCAACGTCACACAAATAAACATTGCACTGACCTCAGAGAGCACATAGGAACAAAGGGGGGAGAAAGGAAAAACCAGTTTCGTCCTGTTAACACCCGGGTTCAGTCGACTACAACTGGTGCTAGAGTGAATACGAAATTGCTCGAAGTTCCAGCCAGGAAGACAACCGGATAAGTATCAGCCTGTATTATTACAGTATAACCATAGTTGACTTTTTACAACCATATAATCACCCCAAACAGACAAACTCTGGATTTCTATCACCATTTTAGCATTTCACCTAACATTAGATATACTACATTTAGCATACACCGACAGTTGCATTACCAATACTGCAACTAAATAATTGTACATATTGTAAATATTTAGCACCAGTATTCTCATACATAGACGTTATGGCCTAAGTGTAACGGATCTGATGATGATCGCTTGACGATCGAAACTGGTCATCCTAGTGTATTTATTAATCTCATGTAATTTATTTCAGGATTAGGGCATAACCCAGCTCTATTTGGGTACATTCGTGTTGACCGACTGAAAAGCACCAAACTCTTGTAAACTTTATCAATGAGGATTATGGCAGACATGGTTACATTCATGTCTTTTCATACTGTTATCTAATTTAATTCAATTCCTATAAAATCTTAAAAATGGTGGCTGTGCTAAATTTTAAAAATCATAATTATATTTCTCGTGTCCTAAACATGAGATGGTTGGTATAGTGAACCACGGTTATAGTATTCATCTACTGGCATATAATTCTATGGCATATATATATAAAACAATCCAATATGACGTCCATACGACACATTTCTCCGGTTCTCAATATCTCCGGAACTATTTAAGCAATAAAACTGAAATTTTGTGTTGCGTGAAAGGACTGTTAAGTGTCGACAAATATGTGACTTTCCAAATTCTGAGAAACACAAAAACATAATGGTGACCAAGTGATTTTCAAATACTTAAAATAACATTTGTGGCAATCTAATCATCCGAGTGCAAGCAAACTTGGCACAGCGAACCTTTATTCAGAACTTAGTGTGGAGACATCTAATGATTATACTTTTTAACAATAATTTAAGATGTACAAAATTTTAAAACCTTATTTTTAAAAATTATTTCTCATATATTATTCAGGCGATTGAAAAGATGATTCGTATGATGGGCTATGATACTAATCATTATCTAATGGCACTAAATTGTGTAGCCTACTTTTTGTAAATCATAGAAGCCATTCATTTGACTTTGCTAAGAATCAATTCCTGTTTTTCGTTACAGAAAGATTCCATCTCGTGGGCGGTGTCTTAATCACCGATATACATTCTAGCACATAACTTCTCATTTTAATGGTGTTGGTATTTCTTCTTCTGCGCGAATGGGTCTCCTAGGACCATGCGGAATCAACACTTATTGGCCTTTATGTTTGGCCAATAACTCTTCATGCGCAACGATTGAGCGAGTCTTCGTTGCTGTGACCAGACGTGTCTGGTAGGTCTTCTCCTCCCTAATTTTCCTAATTTCCTCTCGATCCTTGAGATTGGGAAAACCCAATTCAGCCAAGTCCTTTTCAGCCTGTTTGTACCAATTGGACCTTGTTGCCTTTTTCTGCAAGAACTTATAAATTTTATGTGTTAACTTAGTTGGATCCATTCTGTCCAAATGTCCCATGAATTGGATCCTTCTCATGCGGATTGTGTCTATGATCTTAATAATTTTCAAATAGACTGGAGAATTTTAATGGAAAAGACCAGTGGGATATATGAAAATAGGTTATTTAGTTATTCACGGAACTACTTGTTAAATGTACGTAAAACCTCGATCATTGGAAACTGGTTAATTTGTAATGTCATCTAATTCATAGAAGTGTTTGTTGCCCAAAACTTAACCTGGCTGATGCTACTTCTCTCTACCAGTATGCCTGCATGTTGTTTGAAATGCTTCCTATGGTTGACAGAATGTCAATGAGCCTTGAAACATTGTTATAAACTGTTTCCCAAATGATCCAATGATGTTGCATAATGACACTGCATCAAATTTCAAAGAAATGGTACTAGTTTATTCCAATTTGAACAGCCTGGCTGCCTAATTTTTACTTTAAAGCAGCACAACCCTTTTAGTACATTGTCACTGCTCGTCGTTCATAAGAGCCTTGCATTGGCCTTCTCAGTACTGTATATACTAGTCAAGATCTCAGTGAGGTGTGCCATACTACCGACAAGCTCAATGGTACACTGCGGCAAAACATTGGCAAACAGAGACCACCTCGTGGTGTAATGGCTAGGGTTCTTGGCTGTCGCACCGAAGGTCCGGGTTCAATTCCCGGCTCTGACAAAAAAATTCTAATTCTGGTGTGAGGGCTGGAATGAGGTCCACTCAGCCTTGTGAGGCAAAACTAAAGAGTTTGATTCCCACCTCAGCTATCCTGGAAGTCTTTTTCTGTTGGTTCCCACTTCTATTCCAGGCAATTGCTGGGATGGTTCCTAACTTAACACCATTGCCGCCTCCTTCCCAATCCTATCCCCAATTTACAAATACACACACTTGTACAGCCATCACAATAACACAGGTTGTCACACAAATTCCACACCCAACCAGATACACGGGGGCTATATGACCACGATGTCACAGTCCCTAAAATAAGCAACAATAACATATTTAAACAGATTTTTTTTCAATTTCTTCGAAATTTGATGCAGTGTCTTTGAAATGTTATCAGATTCAACCTACAAAGGCAAATTTGATAATGTTGAAAAGACTGTCTACAATGTCCATTATCTGATTCATGAGAGTTTATCTACATAGAAGTGGTTAAGTAGGGCAAAATTTAATTACAACCATCCTGTATGTTGCTTTGAACTTTCGTTTATATATTCTTTAAAGAAAATATTTTTGTTCATAGGGGTGCCAGACGACAACCGAAACACATCAAGTGAAGGAATCTGTCAATCCAATGTTTTATCCCTTTCAAGCACTTTCTTGGCAGGATCAATGGCTGGTATTGTTTCCAAGGTGTCCGTGTATCCCTTCGATCTTGCTCGGAAGCGTCTGCAAATACAGGGATTTGAGGATGCCAGAAAACCTTTCGGACAGGTAAACACACTAGTAACCGTAGAAGAAGGAATTATTTGCCTACTTTTTACATTTTGAAAAAGAAAAAAAAAAAAGAAAAAAGTAGACTTATCAGATCAATTTGGAGTGATGTTATGATTGTTGATATTGCAACTTTTCACAATATAATCCCAATTAACTTACTGGGACATGCGAAAAATAACTTTAAAAAAATAATTATATGTGATTAACCCTCTTACTCTCAAGGTAACGATATATCGTTACCCATGCCTGGTGCGAAAACTGTCAGGGTAACGATATATCGTTACCTCGTCGGCACCCGCTGAAAACTTGAATAAGTTCTACATTTCCGCGTTAGATCGCCCAAGCATGCTAAACGAAGGTAGCCGGATTCCGATCTTCATTTATTCTGTTTGCGCGTTCCTTGTTTATTTGGCGCGGAAATATGGTTTATGTTCCCAAACACGAGGTTAGCTTGAGATTGAGTCGTGATAATAGAGGTCATTTTTGGTGCTGTCTTTATTGGGTAATTGTTAGAATATAGTCAGTTGGTCATTAGTTGGTGTAGAAGTATAATTTGAAGCATTTTCTGTTAGGTTCGGTTCAAATTAGCTGTGACCTAGCGTATTGTGGGCACAATAGCCTAGCGTGTGATTATGGCTGCGTCATCCTCGGTTAAATGACGGTGATATTATCGAATATTTAGACACTTATGACAGTGATGATGAATTTCTTCCCGAATCTAGTAGTGATGACGATGATAATGATGTGAGAAAGTGTTACATCCAGAGTGCTTGTCTAAACACAGATGCTGAGTTTGGTGAGTGAATATTTTTTATAAGTGAAATGTAACATATTTTTCACATAAATCTGAAACTATTGCAGAAACAGTTATTTAAATCAGTCAAATATGTGAATAATCAAGTTGTCTTAGGAATGAAGCTATAAGTTTAGAGCAAAGTAGGACAGATCTGATTAGGCCTAATAATAGCATTACAGAAAAATATTTCTGAAAGAGAAGACAAACCACACATTACTATAATTATTGGTACACCCTGTAGATTATAGAAATTATTGAAATATTTTTTCTCAGAAGGTCTTGTATCTATAGAATGTCCACAGTTAGTGTCATTGTGATTCCTTTCAATGCAAAAAACAATTTTCATTTTCTTAACAATATAGTGTACTTTCATCAGAAAATGGCTGCCAACTTCCTTGCATACCATTCAAAAAGATTTTTTTATAAATCTGAAACCTGGGCACAGGAAGGTATCAGATGAATATGTGTGAACAACTATGTTGTCTTTATAATATCATTGCCTATGTGACCCAAAGTAGGACAAACATAATTATAATGAGTTCTAAACTCACATTTTTCTGTATAAAAAAATATTTTAATGTTTTTAAATAATTTTTGTTCTACCTCATACGTAAGATACGACCTTGAACTATTTTTCTCCCATATGCTTGGCATTTCAGCTATATCTGTGTTTGTTATCGTAGTGATACCTGCGAATGTGTAGGTGTTATAACGTTTTAGAAAACATTGGGTAATTTCATCAGAAAACAGCTGACGGACCTCAACCATACCACCCGAAATGGCCTGAGAGCAAGAGGGTTAAATACCGTATTTACTCGGCTATAGGACCCCCTTTTTTCCCTAAATTTTTAGTTCCGAAATTGGGGAGGGTACTGTAGATGCAAATTTTACAAAAATCCATTATTTTGGGAAAGGAAGAGAGTAAAAATAAACTATTTTATTTTGATGCTACATAGTATGATATTATTTATTTACACTGTTTACGCCCACATTGGAGCATCAAAAATCAAACCTTATATACAAAGTCTCCAAATACTAAGTTCAGTTCTTAATACTTGATAATTTTTTTCATTCCCGAAGATCTTGCAGCCCGTTCTTCTACAGATATAACATATTGCTTACGCTGTGAAATTTTGAATGTTAGTCGAGTGTATTTGTTATTCAGAAGCCGTTTCTCTTTTCTATGTTCAATTTGATGCTTAGTACCGTAATTTTCAATTCGTCTAAATCCATTTGTATTTCTTTAAACCATGTGATTTTTATTTTACTGTTCCAAAAGAAGTCAAAAAGTTGTTTCAGGAGTCTAGTATTTGGCAAGCGGGATATGAGTCCAAAAAACGCAATCCCTCGTTTTCGTATCGTGTCAATGATAGATTCATTTTCCTTGTAAAGTATTGAATTGGGCAAAAGTCTCCACTGGCCCTCAATCTGGTGTTTTTTATTGATTATTGTCCAAAGAATCCATCTATCAACCTTCTGTAGTTTGTCAGTTGTTGATCGGGTCTTTAGTTTAAATCAAGTTTCACTTGCATATGTTGCTTCTGGCTTAACGACGGAGAAATAATGTTGAAATTTAGCATTAACCGAAAGAGACTATTTCTTATATGTTGGCCAGGTAATCTGTTGTGCTCGTCGCAATTTTAGTGTTCTACTATCTATTGATGCTCTTTCATTGGCATTCCAAGTGATGATCTCACCAAGATATTTAAATGTTTCCACAATCTTTATTTTCTGGGCATTATGCAGTACAATATGTGATGTGTCAACTTGAAAAGATGGCATCATTTCTGTTTTCTCAAAAGAAATTTTCAACCCAACCTTTGCTGCTAATCGTTCCAATTCCTCTACCTGAAATTTAGCTTCTTCAATACTAGTTGCTAATAATGCTAGATCATCTGCTAAGGCGAGACAATTTAGTCGAATAATTTTTCCGATCTTAACATTCGGTGGACAAACCTTATTAAAATTAAAACTTACAATTTCCGCCTAGTCAATACTATACTTTTTTTATAAAATATTTCAAGGGTACATGTTTCAGGTCCCAATCTTTCTGGACCCTTCTTCAGCCCATAAAATCACACATGGAGCCCATCAAATCACAAAAACATCGATAAACACAAACTGCACACACACAATAAATAGATAAAACACTGTAAAAACATCTAAGAGTCTAAAATCTAAAAATAACATACATGTTTTTACATGTTTTCACTTGTTCTTCACCTAAATAAATGTCATTTGACGCTGTGGAACACTGGGCACATATTTTGAAGTCTATGAGTGGCGTGCTGTAAGAACTTGCTGTATATCTTGTACTGTTTTTGTGGCTGAAGATGGGTTGGACGTCAATAGCTACATGTTACAAATTCTTGTTTTAAAATTTTATGCATTTGGCAACTTGTCTTAAGATAGTCTTCTGCCATACGGTATGGAAAAGTCAGAGAAGATTGGTTGGCGTGTAGCTACATTTGAATCCGAAGTCAGACGAAAACAGCCCCGAGGCGACAAGTGGAGGTCTAGCTCCGCTCGGCTAGAGCAACTTACTAATACGATTAGCAGCAAAGGTTGGGTTGAAAATTTCTTTTGAGAAAACAGAAATGATGCCATCTTTTCAAGTTGACAGCAAGTTCTTACAGCACGCCACTCATAGACTTCAAAATATGTACCCAGTGTTTCACAGCGTCAAATGACATTTATTTAGATGAAGAACAAGTGAAAACATGTTCCTGAAGACAGTAAAACATGCATGTTATTTTTAGATTTTAGACTCTTAGATGTTTTTACAGTGT
Organism: Meconema thalassinum; assembly: GCA_946902985.2. Classification (NCBI taxonomy): domain Eukaryota; kingdom Metazoa; phylum Arthropoda; class Insecta; order Orthoptera; family Tettigoniidae; genus Meconema; species Meconema thalassinum. The sequence goes on from OX336390.1 coordinate 692,120,207, forward strand.
TTTATCTATTTATTGTGTGTGTGCAGTTTGTGTTTATCGATGTTTTTGTGATTTGATGGGCTCCATGTGTGATTTTATGGGCTGAAGAAGGGTCCAGAAAGATTGGGACCTGAAACATGTACCCTTAAAATATTTTATAAAAGAAGTATAGTATTGACTAGGCGGAAATTGTAAGTTTTAATTTTAATGATTACTGTCAATACAGAACCTGAAATGTATAATATCTCTAATAGGACAAACCTTATTCCATTGATGCATGATTTTTTCCAGCACACAATTAAACAACAATGGAGATAATCCATCTCCCTGCCAAAGACCATCACTTCTAAACCTAACTCTAGATTTAGTATTCTTAAGAGTGACCGCAATAAGGTTAACAAGTTTTCGATGTAAACCAAATTCAATAAGGACATTTAATAGAGATTCGCGATGGATACTATCATAAGCTTTTTGAAAATCAACGAAAGTGATCACTAATTCTTTGCTCCTAATCCTGTGATGTTTTATAATCCATTTGAGACTGCTAATTTGATCTGGACAGCTTCGTCCTGGACGGAAACCACCCTGATATTCACCAAGTTCATTATCAAGTTGTTCGTGAATTCTGGAATATAAAATCTTTGAAAAAGTCAAAATAAACCAAGTTTATCAGCAATGATACACCACAACATCCGCGCAGCGAGTTCCGCACAGACCGATGATACTACCATAAAATGGTGGATTGGCTTGACCGGTAGAACATGCATGCTGAATACAAAATCGCTACCTATAACACGTTCTCCGTTTCGAAATACACCACAGAGTGTGGACTGGCGTGCATTTGCCGGCCAGCTGGCCACCTCTCGCATAGCGTGTGTATGTCGGCCTGCCACCTGTCGCATAGCTTGAGTCATAGCCCGTACGCACAGAAGGAAAGACAGAGACTTCTTTCTTCAAACAAGGTCACGCCTGGTTAGCAACAGAGCTTGCGTACGATTGAATGGTATGGCCCAAGCAGCCAACAATGATCCAATATCTGGTATACAAAGACAAGTATATTCCATGATTATTACGAACCACAGTGACTTCGGTGGCGTAGTTGGTAGCTTGCTGAACTGCTGTGCCCAAGATAGCAGGTTCAAACCCGGCTGAAGTCGTCAGATTTTTAAGAGCGTTAAAATCCTTCAGTATGCCTTCCTTCGGAAGGGAAGTAAAGCCGGCGGTCCCATGTCATAGATTTATGGCATGAGAAAGATCCTTCTACAGACTAAACTTGTGTGAAGCTCAATTTCTAGGTTAGATTTTGTTGGAACGCTCTATCAAAGTTCCAACGTTCACCACTAGGTATCAGTGATATCTGGTGGAGAAAGTTGGAACTACTTGAAATTGAACGGAACTTGTAGCTCACCCTATGGGTGTCCGCTTGGAGCAGATACAGCCTCTGGCAAGCCGAACATGTCCTCGGACACTCCCGGCACTAGAAGTCATACAATAAATAATCATCATCATCCGATACTCGTATCTGAGTGTTCGTTTCTTCCCTGCACTCCTAAGCTCTCGTGTCCGCACAATGGAGATGCCGCTGATGACTCAGCAGACCGATCCTCGCATAGAACATGCGGTTGCATACGTCACATCTGATGGTAGGGGGTGGACGTGGAAGTGTTTGGAGGAGTTTTCTTCTCTGACGAGCTTCCGTTTCCTGTCTTTGACGATTTTGTTAAAAAAAAGTAGAACAGCGTCGAAGGTGGTTTTGCGCCAACGCGAACGGTCCTCTGCAAGGGTACACCATGTATCTGGATTGATAGATACATTTTTGAAGGTTTCTTTGAGCTGATCTTTAAAACGTTTCAAAGGTGCACCTGTTGGTCTCTTGCCCGTGCTGAGTTCACTGTACAAGATCTGCCGAGGGAGTCTGTCATCACTCATACGGTATATATACAGTGGGAAGGGAGAGTCCTCCCTATAGAATGGAGCCTCGGATGCACCACGTGAAGGCTGGAGCACTGTGGCTAGCTGTCTGTCGAGCAAGGCACTGGCGCTAGCCGCAGCTTAGCACCCAACTAGTTCACTTTTTAACGTATTTAATAATCTTTATTACTTACATGAATTTTAGAGTAGTTGCTGGAAATGCTGTCCTTCATTTTCTAAACACATATTGCACCAACGTAGGAAGTTTTGGTACACTCGCTGTAACTCATCCTTACTGATATTCGTGTCTGTGCAGTTATTTAGTTCTCGAGAGCCTCCCGAGTATGCGGATTGCTTCTGTATACCTTTTGTTTGACTTTCCCCCACAAGTAAATATGGCACGGCGCTGAAACGTACGAATACATACAGGAAGACATTTTCTTGAGAAGATAAGTTTTCACTAGGAAATTTCGATGTTTTGTTCTATACCTAACCATGCTCACTGGATACAGTACCTCACAAGCCTTAACTCTGTCAACTAAGGCATCTTGCCGGTTGAGAATGTAATCAGACTATGACCGCATGCGGGGACTTCCCGACGTGCTGTTGTGTAATGGTAGATGCTAGTTAACTGGCGCTGACTCAACACGCTTCACCCATCCCAGGGCGAAAGTGAAGGTCTGTTCTATAGAGAAGGCTCTCACTGTATTTGTTATAGGACGACATATTTCACTAGTGAAGCAAGCATCATCGCATCTAAATATATAAAACAAAGAAGTTCTACAAAACACTACTGAGCCCACAATGATGCCCACAAATGGTATCTGCCCTCCAAAAACAAAAAGCATGGCAAAAAGGTTAGAAAGTGTGGCAACTATTACTCGTACTAAAGCATTTTAGCACCCAAGAAAAAAATTAAAGTAGTAATATTTATTTGAGAAATTACAATTCCGTCAACAATCAGTCTCCCTCCACCAAATGATCTATGAACATGTAGCTACTATTGCTGTGATAGGTGCTTAATGCTTTAGTATTTATCAGTAATACTTGCCACACTTTCTTACTTTTTGCCATGCTTTTTGTTTTTTGGAGGGCAGAGACCGTTTGTGGGCGTTATTGTGGACTTGGTAGTGTTTTGAACAGATATTTTGTCTTGTATCTTCGGATCTGATAATACTCGCTTGATGAACAAAACATGTCATCCTGTAGGTTTCTCCCTCTTTGCTAGTCCATAACAACTATATATATAAAGTATTTTTTTAAATCACATACTGTTTTTTCAGGCTATTTTTTTCGCATGTCACAGTAATTGGGATTATATTGTGTTGACCGAATGAAAAGTTACAATATCAATTGCCAATAAGGAAACCTCTGAAAATGGCTTCAAAGCTATTTATATACTGTATGTATTGGGGGCTTCATTCATTCCATTCCTGACCCGGTCGGAGACTGGAAGCAGGCTGTGGATTTTCATTTCATGTATTGGGTTGGTGCATAAGTCCTGCCATTCTTATTAGAATAAAATACCAACCTCTCACAAGTCAGGACAAAATGAGGAGTGATGGAGGAGTAACACCTCTAATTTTAAAAAACTTGGTCCAGATGACCCAGCTGGTAGTACCATGTAAGGGTCCCTTGCCAGGGTTACGGTGAAGACCTTAACGGCACTTACGGTGGAGAAGTTGTACTTCAGAACAGCGTAAATGGTGGAGAAGGCAGCCCAGTTATCGGGATTAATAGATAAAAAGGCATCTGCACACTTTTTTTTTCATTCATTCATTCGTTTATTTGCAATTGGGGTTGTGTCCCCCGGTGGCAAATTAGATATACATAACAAATAAATAATTGTACATAACAATTCACTAACAATTAAACTGGGGTATTTACACAAATAGTCAGTCTTTTCTTAAACACACCTATATGTTTGGGAAAAGGCTCTAAGACTGTGGCAGGTAGAGAGTTCCAATTATCAATGGCACGGTTTACGAAAGAATATTTACCATAATTTGTTCGCTGTGGTCGGCCCTTAACTTTGAAAGGGTGATCGCTCCTACCCATGTAAGTAGGCTTTTCCATACGTTTGCTAAGCTCACCCCATGCTGGTTGATTTGTATACGCGTTGTACATAGCGCAGAGTCTAGATTTCATCCTCCTAGCCTCAAGTGATTCCCACCCAAGTTTCTTTAACATACGGCTCACACTGCTCCTGGGATTAAAGTCACTGAGCACAAATCTAGCGGCCTTTCTCTGTACCATTTCCAACTCATTTATGAGCCCTACTTGATATGGATCCCAAACCGCCGAGGTGTATTCCAGAATAGGTCTTACAAGTAACAAATATCCTAATTCTTTAGCAGAGGTACTACTTCCTTTGAATACCCTCATTACAAAGTGCAGGGATTTGTAAGCTTTAGAAACTACACATCCTATATGACTACTGCATTTCATATCATTTCTTACGTGAACGCCCAAATATTTGCAAGAATCTTCTTCTACAAGTATTTCCGAGCCAATGCTATATTGAAAATCTTGCCTTCGCACTTTCCCTATTTTTATTAGACTACATTTTCTTGTGTTTATTTTCATTTTATTTTCAATCGCCCACTTATAGACCAGGTTCAGGTCATCTTGAAGTACTGCATTGTCTTGTGAGTCATGTATCTTTCGATATATTACACAATCATCCGCAAACAATCAACAGTCACTGCGAATCCCATTTGGTAAGTCATTTATAAACGCCAAAAATAACAAAGTTCCGATTACGCTGCCCTGAGGGATACCCGACGTTACGGTAATTTCATCCGAGAATCGGCCTTCAACTTTCACTTTCTGGGAATGACCCGTCAAAAATTCCTGGATCCATAAAATTACTCTTCTATCAATCTTCGTCGAAGCTAATTTATGGAGTAGCATGTCATACGGCACGACATCAAATGCCTTCGCAAAATCTATAACTACGGCGTCGACTGAAACTCCATCGTCTAACGATTCGCTAATATCTTGAAAAAGTGATAGCATCTGACTTTCGCATGAGTAACCTTTCCGAAATCCATGTTTCCTATCATTAAACCATGATAATGTTTCCCACTGTTCCCTCAAGTAGTCGCAAATTAGATGCTCCATCTGTTTACAAACGATGGACGTAAGACTAACTGGCCTGTAGTTGCACAATTCAAGTCAGCTCCCTCCCTTAAATATTGGGACTACCGTAGCTCTTTTCCAGTCATCCGGAATTTGCGCATTGTTTATGGACACATTAAACATCACCTCTAAGTATCGTGCCACGGCCCTACCTCCTAGTTTATGTACTTCACTAACAATATTATCAGGACCCTTCGATATATTGTAACGTAATTTTTGTATTAGCTTTACAATTGCTGACTGGTTTATTTGGAGAAGTGGAGCCCCTGATTCACCGTTAAGGTCCAACACACAGCTATTGGATTTATTGAACACACTACCATAAAAGACATTTAATTCATTAGCAATGGCCTGCTTCTCAGTAATTAATTTACCGTCACCGGACATTATCATCGACAAATTATTTGAATTTCCCTTTCTTCTCCTAACATAACTGTAAAAATTTTTCCACCCATCGCCTCCCGAACCAAGTAAACCTTGCATATAATTGTCATGAGCAGCCCTCTTTTTTAAGACGAGCTCTCTTGATAAGGACTTGAATTTCAACATATACTTGTCACTATAATGTCTTTTATTGTATAATTTCCTAATTTTCCGTTTAAGACTCCTGATTTCCCGTGTGTAATACTCAGGATCTGGGTTTTGTTTCAGTAATTTAAATGGAACAAATTTATCAATAGCGCTATTTAAAATTTTCAAAAAGTTAGTCCACAGGATATTAATGTAATTTCCTTCCGATGCCCATCCTACAAATAGCTCATTCAAATACCCCTGAAATTTGCCCTGATCTGTCCTGCGATACTGGAATATGATCTTATTTGCTACATCAGAGTCTAATTTTGTAATGTCACCGTATCTAATATTTAATTCAACCCCAGAATGGTCACTAATCCTGGTACTTTCAGACAGTTAATATACAGCTCTACAGGCTTTACGAGATAAACATCTAAGGTATTATTGCCTCTAGTTGGGAAGTCGACTACTTGGGAAAATCCCCCCTCCCTTAAGAATTTGTTTGCAGCGCTCTGAGCTTGACCACAGCTAGTTGACTCACCAGACCAGTCTACTTTGGGGAGGTTTAAATCTCCGGCAATTATTATGCTCTTTTTCATAGCATTACCCGTACAAGTTTTATCATACAGTGTGTCGAGAAGCGAAAAGTTATCTTTCGGTGCTCTGCCCCTATCACCTGAAGAGTGAATTTATTCCCTTTATCCAAAATTTGTACACATAACATTTCATGATCCGTATCAGCCCACTTTAAGAAACTAGCTATATTTTTGCGCACACAAATAAATAGCCCACCTCCTCGCTTCCCCCGATCCCTTCTGTACATTTCTTAGGTCCCTTGAATTATTTCATTACTATTTATATCCTCATATAACCAAGATTCAGTAGCAATGGCATTGTCCGGAGAATACGTCTCTACAAGATTCCAAAATTCAATTAATTTATTTCCTAAACTCTGACAATTAACCTGCAGTAATTGTCTTACCTCCGCAGCAAATATCCTGAAGTAGCTCCTTCTGTTCCCGTCGGCTGGCAACCTCTGGACCTGCTCCTCCTCACAATGGCCGGCACGAACCGATGACCCTGTCATGTAGGCTCCCTAGGTTAAAAGCGCCCCGTCGATTTAAATGCAGCCCGTCTCGGGCGAAGTCACGGCCACCAATCCAGCAGTCAGCATCTACGTACACTAATCCCAGTTGTGCACAAACCCAGTCCATGCGGTCATTTACAGTCTTAACTCGTCTTAACGGAACATCTCCCCGCCGAACAATGCCACTCATTATAATTTTTGCATTTCCAAACTTGCTTTTAGCTTTTCTGCCTAGTTCGTAATCAGCTGTAGCCCTCTTCTTCAAATCGTTCGTCCCAACATGGAGCAACAACACTTTAACTTTGTCACAGTCCTCGACATTTGCTTCTTCCACTTGTTGGGCAAGCTGGTCAATTTTAATCCCCGGATAACACCGCACTTTCGCACCTGATTTCCTCGAGATATTCGCACTCCATCGTATCATAGAATCACCCATTATGATGACGTCATCCTCAGTTTGCTCCTGGACGCCCTCTTCCACACTGATCCCAGTAGAAAGCCGTTCAGTCACATCCTTCACCGTTTCCTCTGATTCACGAAGCTTTGTTCTAAGTTCCTGTATTATTTGATCCCTTGCTTTGATTTGCACCCTCAAACAGTCCGGCGTATCACATACTTTACAAAACCAATTCCCGACATCACAATCCTCCTTCTTGACCTTAATACAGCCGAAGTGAAACCATTTCTCACATAGTCCACACTGAACACCGTTCTTCAATGTTTTACTGCACGTCGAGCACTTTAAAGCTGCCTCTGGATCATTTGCCTGATTCATATTTGGAGTAACAGGTCCTGGATTCACTTCTACTCCACCAATAACTAGCAATGCAGCTATCACTAGGGCTATGAACCACAAGTTACTAGGGCCCGTACGCACACACAAACACCGGAAATCCCGACTACCCTTCACATACCACAGTCCGATCCTCGCGCGATAACACTCCAGAGAACAACCCATTTCAGCACACCTGAGAGCTCGGGAAAAACACAACCTTTCACTTAGACTGCCAACTGCCAAATGGACAGATGTCAGTTCCGAATATCTCCCGGGATAAGGAGACACCTTTTACTAAGTGCCAACAGCCTTCGAGGTGGATGAGCGGGTAAAAGAAGGCCACTCTCTTGCCCTTGGAGTAAGAAATTACTCCTAAAGGCGGATGAGCCTACTGGTAAGGCCAATGGCATAGGATAATAAAAGGCAAGAAGAAACCATTTCATTAAAGATCCTATGGATATCCTTTGTTACACAGCAAATATGACAGGCTTTGTAACTAAATTCAATTCCGGAGGTAAATAGTCCTCCATTCGGATCTCCTGCGGAGGACAGTATCGAAGCTAAGAATTCCAATACAACCCATCAGAATAGGAACTTGGAACGTACGATCGCTCATGATCTGTGGAAAACTATAAAATGACTAAGCTCGAGATTGACATCTTAGGGGTGAGTGAATTACGATGGTCAGAAAATGGGGATTTTTGGAGTGGTATTATGAGAGTTATACATTCTGGAGAGAAAGGAAGCTATGCGGGTGTAGGCATCATCCTCCAACGACATGTGGCTAATAAATAAGGTAGAAAGCTATGCCCAGTAGATATAGTGTTACTTCAGGTACACATGCCTACTTCACGACATACTGATGAGGAAGCGGATCAGGTGTTTCAACAAATAGAAGAGCTATTGGATCAACTAAAAGATAATGAGAATCTCATTTTATTAGGTGTTTGGAATGCTGTTGTCGGCGAAGGAAAAACAGTTGGTAAATATGGACCTGGCAATAGAAATGATAGAGGTCAACACTTAGTAGACTTCTGTAAACAAAATTATCTCATAGTTGCTAATACATTGTTTGAACATCCTGCGAGGCGACGGTATACGTGGACCGCCCCTGGAGATACAGCATGTTACCAATTAGATTATATAATAACAAGAAGAAGATACCAAGTAAAACAATGTAAAAGCTATCCTGGGGCGGATGTTGCGAGTGACCACAACCTTGTTTAAATGAAGTCTATGAAGATCCTCAAAAAGAAGAGACCGATCATTCAAGGCCGTAAAAAGTTCGATGTTGGCAAATTTAAACATGCCAGCATTAAGTTGCAATTCCAAGAACAGATACAGGGAAGGATAAAGGATATATCCGCTAGTACAGTGAATGAAAAATGGATTGGCTTCATACAAACAATTCTTGAAGTGGCTGATAAAACGGTTGGAAAGATGAAAATATCACCTCAGGAACCCTGGATCACGGATCAACTACTTGAGCTTATAGAGGAGAGAAGAAAGTATAAAAACGCTAGAAGTGATGAAGGAATTCATTGTTACAATAGCCTCCAAACTAACGTAAACAGGGAAGCTAAGAAGGCAAAAGAGGATTATATAATGAGGCAATACTTAGAAATTGAAGATAGTTTGAAAAATGGACAAGTAGAAAAAGCTTACGACTTGATTAATAACCAATTTAAAAGGAGAAAGGAGCGTAGTGTTTGGATGTTGTTGTTGTTTGAGTCTTCAGTCTTTTGACTGGTTTGATGCAGCGCTCCATGCCTCCCTGTCCTGAGCTAATTGTTTCATCTCTACATAGCTACGACACTCTACATCCGAGGCAATCTGTTTAACATATTCTAACCTTGGTCTACCCCTACAGTTCTTGTCCTCGACCCTTCCTTCCATAACTAAGCTTGCTATTCCTGGGTGTCTTAGTAAGTGTCCTACCAACCTATCTCTTCTCTTCATTAGCATTTGCCAGAAACATCTCTCCTCTCCCACTCGTCTTAATACCTCTTCGTTTGTAACCCTATCTACCCATCTGATCTTCATCATTCTCCTGTAACACCACATTTCAAACGCTTCAATTCTCCTCTTTTCTGCTGCACCAATAATCCAAATTTCACTTCCATAGAGTGCGACGCTCCAGACAAAGGTTTTCAAAAATGACTTCCTAATACCTAAATCTATATTCGATGTCAACAGATTCCTTTTCTGTAGAAATGCTTTCCTTGCCTGAGCCAACCTACTTTTTATATCCACTTTGCTTCGTCCATCACTGGTTATTTTGCTTCCTAAGTAACAGAAGTCTCCTACTTCCTTTAGTTTCTCCCCTACCAATTTGATGTCCATTGAAGTTTCTGATTTATTGCGGCTGCATTCCAATAGTTTTGTTTTACATTTATTAATTTTCATCATGAATTCTTTCCTTAAGACGGAGTCCATACCATTCAAAACCTCATTCAAATCCTGAGGCGTGTCGGCCAAGATGACGATGTCATCAGCAAATCTCAGAGTTGAAATTATTTCTCCTTGAATCTTCACTCCCACTTTAAAGTTAGTCACTAGCAATCTAATATAAGTTACTATTAAACTAAACAATATAATGTTACAAAAATTATATATATGCCATGCTGTAACCATGTTACTTGATTGTCCCTAACATGAGCTCAGGCTCATTGGGACCTATGTAAATAAATAAATAAATAAATAAATTTCTCTCTAATTTCCTTCATTGCTTGTTCAATGTAAAGATTGTAAAGTATGGGTGATAAGTTGCAGCCTTGCCTCACACCTTTCTGAATACCAGCTTCTCTCTCATGTCCATCAGCTCGAATGACTGCTGTCTGGTTTCTGTACAGATTGTAGATCACCCTCCTATCCCTGTACTTTATTCCAATCATTTTCAAAATGTCAAACAATTTAGTCCAATCAACATTATCAAAAGCCTTTTCTAAGCCTACAAATGCCATGAACGTTCTCTTAACTTTTCTTATTCTACCTTCCAAAATCAGCCTAAGACTTAGTACAGCTTCCCTTGTTCCTACATTTCTCCTGAAACCAAACTGGTCTTCACCCAACTCCACTTCTATCTGGCTTTCCATCCTCTTGTAAATTATTCCAGACAGGTTCTTTGAAGCATGAGTAATCAAGCTGATTGTACGGTAATCCTCACATCTGTCAGCTCCTACTTTCTTCGATATAGGGATGTTAACATTCTTCTTGAAATCAGAGGGTACCGGTACCTCACCTGTCTGGATATTTGATGAATATGGAAAACTAATGATTGAGAGCAAGAACATAGTGATGTGATGGGAGAATTATTTGGAAAATCTGTATGCAGACCCCACACAATTGACTGAGCTGGAAAATGGAGATACTATTTCGCATGATAACTTATGACCATCCATTCTTGAATCAGAATATTGTCATGCTGTGAATGAACTGAAATCACATAAAGCTCCAGGATGTGATAAAATAACAGCAGAAATGTTACAAGCACTGAATTCTGAGAACACAAATATCTGTTTGGGTTTATCAGTGAAATTGTTACAAATCAATTCTTCAACTCATGTCTACAATTCAAGAACAATCACTTTTATTGTACCCAAAGAGCATCACAATCCAGCCATTACATTCAGTTACTCAAGACCTGTTCCATCTTGCTCATCAACGCCCCAAGGGTGCCAACTTACAAAAATCAAATTAAATTACAGAAATACATTCACAAAATTACAGAAGCACATTCACAACATTCTCCCACCTTGAAACGGTAGGTTTCAACTAAAAGCACAAAATAATACAAAACCTAGGAATAAACATGGAATTAACAAATATTTACAAATTCAGTTTGGTTGGCCTTTTAACAACCCTGCCCCTTCTTGTCAGAGCAACAGCTTCACTCTCAACTACTTGAGGGGGGTTACTAGAGTCACAATCAGGCACCAAGTCAACAGCATTGGGACCACACAAAGCACCATCACTATTTTCATAAGGAGATCCAATCTCCATCAAGCACAAACGTTGAACTGGTCGCAATAACTCACTCTTAGCTGTTTTTACCTTTGCCACTCTAGTTACTCCATCTTTACCAGGGAAGATCTCAAGCACTCGAGCCAATTCCCAATCAATTCTTTTCTTTTGGTCAGACACAACCCATACAACATCTCCCACCCTGACATTCTTAGAAGACTTAGCAGTGTTTAACATCAGAGACCCTAGGTATTCCTGACGAAAACGTTCATTTAGGTTTATCCTAACCTCAGCTACATATTTCACCCTAGCAGAAAGACCCTTTTCATCCACTTCGTCAAGATCAGGCACCTTTGTCTCAAACTGCTCCTGCAAAAACATAGCAGGCGTTATTGGTCTCAACTCATTAACATCTTCAGACATGTAGGTAATGGGACGCGCATTCATAACAGCCTCAATCTCGGTAATCAAGGTCATTAGTTCACAAAGATTCAATAACGCACGACCAAGGGATATTTTCAACAGTCTTTTCATCACCCCAATAAGCCGCTCAAAAAATCCACCCCACCAAGCACCTGTGGGAACATTAAATAGCCACTGAATTTTCAATTCACGTTCAACTGTAGTCTGCTTAATGAGATTCCAAACTCCTACAAAGTTAGTACCGTTATCACTGTACATAGTTGTGATTCTGCCTCGTCTGGCGATCATTCTTCGAAGAGCATGTAAAAACGATTCTGTAGAGAGCGACTCTACCACTTCAAGATGGACTGCACGGTATACAGCACAGGTGAACAAGGCAATCCAAACCCTAGTACCATCTTTTATGAAAAGAGGTCCAGCCAAATCGACTCCGCATACTTGGAACACCTTTCCAAGATTAACACGGTTATTAGGTAACCCGACAGGTGGTGTTCTCACTGGTTGTGCTTTGTGCCTAAGACAACGAACACATTTACTAACAACACGTCGGGCTAATCGTCTACCTCTGACTATCCAGTATTCTTCTCTCAGGGCTCCTAACACAGTACTTGCTCCAGCATGGTGCATTTTCTCATGACATTCTACCACCATGGACTCCACTGGTTCACACTGAGGTAGTAAAATGGGTTCCTTGAACATGGGTGTGAACTCATCAGATAATATTTTAGTACGAACTCGAATCAAGCCATCATCATCAGTTTTAATGTTGAAATTATTTACATCTAGAGGGTAACTACTCTGAATCCACCATACTAATTTTAATTCAGCATGTCGTACTTCTTTGCCAGTAAACTCCTCTCCACAGTTTGAACTTTTCCCACTAGCTTTCTCAAGAAATCGGTAGATCCAACCAACTACACGCACATTTTTCGAGAAAGAAGCAAAGTGTGTGAACATGTTTTCTCTTACATCGCCTGTGTTGTACAAATTAACAGCAGTTTTCTTAGATTCCTCTTCCGTAGGGGCAATTTTCACAGTTAACCACTTGTTCTCATTCTCTAGGAGCCACTGAGGATCCTCCCACCATTTTGATGCAACAAATTCGGACAACAAGCATCCTCGGCTGAGTATATCAGCAGGATTACAATCGCCAGGAACAAATCGCCACTGCTCGGGTGATGTCAACTGGTGGATTTCCTTTACCCAGTTTCCAACAAAGGTCTTCCATTCACCTTTCTTGATCCAGTAAAGAACAATCATAGAATCAGACCAGTACACAATGTTGGAAATATTGGTCGATTTACTAGTAACAGAACCAAGCCTTGCTGCAAGTGTTGCCGCTACAAGCTCTCTACAAGGGATTGACATGTCTTCCATTGGTGCAACTCTGGACTTAGCTAAAACAAATTGAACATTAAAGCCATCTTTGTTTTCATACCTCATAAAGGCACAAGTGCCCAGTCCAAGGAGACTGGCATCACTGAATACATGTAAGCAAGCTGTGTCAGAGACACCTCTTAAACATCTAGGCACCACAATGCTGTCAATCAAATCAACTTCAGTAAGCCACTGCGAGCACTTCATTTGAATTTCTTTTGGAAGGGGTGTGTCCCAGTGTAGTTTGAGCTTAAATGCCATTTGCAATGCAATTTTCAAATGGAGTAAAGGTGCTGATAACAAACCCAATGGATCAAACACCCTACTTATAATCGACAGCAATTTCTTCTTAGTTAATTCATTGATTTTCTCTTTTGGATCGAAGCTAAAGTTGCATCCCAACAGATCATCTAAAGCATGCCATTTGACACCTAAGACATTTTGTGTCACATCATCTCCTGACAAAACCCACCCACGGAGTTGGAAACTGGCTTGAGACATGACATTTGTAGCTTCGGACACAAATTCCTTGGCATCACTCAGGGACTGAAATGAACAAAGGCATTCATCCTTGTAAAAGGAAGTTTTCAGTCTTTCAACTAAGTCACCACTTAAGAGTATTCAAATGATGAGTGATGGTGGCATTCAGCAAAAATGGGCTACACACAACTCCAAAAACTACACGACAGTGACGCAGCGTTATAATATGCCCATCACGCCACCACAAGAATTTTAACATTTCTCGATCCTCAGGGTTCAGTCCAATCATTAAGAAAGTCTGTTTTATGTCTCCCACAACACCGACCTCCTGTAACCTGAAACGTAATAGGATAGGTACAATACTAGCAATCAAGTTGGGTCCCGTTGCTAAACAATCATTTAGAGAGACGTTTCCAATACTTTTCGCCGATGCATCAAAGACTGGGCGGATTTTAGTTGTTTTCCCATAATTTATAACTGGTCTGTGAGGTAGAAAGTGCCCTATGTTTTCATCAGATGTTATTTCAATAATCCCATCTGTTTCCCATTGTTTAAAAACAGTATCATACGCATCATAGAGTCCATTGTTATCTAAACGGCTTACTGTTGATTTCAGACGACTTTCAGCTATTTCACGATTAGTGGGAAGAGGGGGTGCTCATCAATCCAGGGCAATGTTACTACATACTGACAGTTTTCACCTTCGAAACGAATTGTGTCTTCAAAATTTCGCAAACATCTATCATCTATGTCCGACCTTTTTGTTTCTGTCTGTTTCTCAATTCCAATAACTTCCAAGTCCCATAAAGGATGGTGTAAATTGAGCAAAGAGGTCACAAAGTTTGTCATACTGCTTACTTCTTGCCTCTCTGCGGTACCCAGGAGACACCATCCAAGCTTCGTCTCAAATGCTAACAGCTTAGAGTCAATACATTTCACACCTGTAACAAGTTCGCCCATAACATCCGCTCCTAACAACACATCAATAGGTCGGTTAACTCCATCATCTGTCAATGTAATACCATGTGCAGCCACCTTCCGTAACAAATGCGGATCATTCACAGGTGGTATCAAACCACAAATCTTCTTCTCCCTAAGTGCCTTAAGAACAAAACTGTTATCACCCTGTAAGCTAGTTAGTTCAATTTCATGAATTGGATGTGATATTTCAGATGACACACTCCCACCAAACAGCATATGACAAATATTTTCACGACCACATTCGATCAAACCCAATTTTACACAGATAGCTTCCGAAATATAACTGCGGTGTGAAGCAGTATCAAGTAATATTCGAACCGTGACACCACGCAATTGTGCTACTAATGTTTTTAAAATGACAGTTCCACTAGGCCCTGCAAATAACGATGCTGTTCTGCTGGGTTCACCAACACACATGATATCATAGTGCCTCCCTTTACATTTACCACAATCTATTCTTTTCCTACACTGCTGTCTCGAGTGACCTCCCTGCAAGCATGCAAAACAAGCTCGTTTTTCTTTTACAATTTTACGACGGTCCTCAACCGACATTTCTTTAGAACACTTGTAAGAGGGATGGTTTTCATTACAAAACACACAGGTTAGGGTTACTTTGTGTGGTCGCCTGTTTGCTGATAACTTGCCCGATTCTGCCTGGCAGTAGGAGTGAAAGAAACGAGAGCTGCTGCTGTTGGCTCTGTTCTGGGCGCAGTGAATTTATCATCTTCATTCACCTTAGCATGATTACGCAGTCTTTGTTCACTCTCGGCTTCTTTACCCAGAAAACACAAAAGTTTATCAATTTTATTACCACCATCATCGTCCTCTTCTGCTGCTCTTCTTTCCCATATTTTCAAAACATCAATGGGGAGACATTCTTCAATGAGTGGAACTAAGATTGCTGCCCTATCAGAATTCATGCCTAATGTTTCGAGGGATGTCAACTTGGTACTTATATTATCATACAGGTCAGTCACAGATAAATCTGAGCGAACCAATTGCAACAAATCTTTATACATACAATTTATAACCAACTCATCTTTACCAAAACTATTCTTTAAATGTTCCAAGACTTTAACATAATTCTCACTTGTGTGTGGATAACTGTCAACTAACTTCTTAGCCTGTCCCTTCACTGACATTTTCAAGTAACTAAACTTATCAACATTCGTAATGTTAGAATCCTCATGAATCCTTTGAAATTGTGTCCAAAAATTTATCCAGTTACCTGGACCCAAGTCAAATACCTCAAGCGTGATTTTCGGTAGCCTTAACCTCTCTGACGACATGGTTGACGACGCCGAAGCCACGTTGCTCTGTACGCTGAAATTATCTCCCTCATCAACACAACTGGCAACACTAGGTTTTAATCCTTCCACTTTATCCTCGGCTTCAAGACGTGCTTGCAGAAGGTCTTCTTGAACGGTAACACAGTGCATTGTTTCTTCGATACAGGCATCCTCGTTTCCGTCAACATTCAACAACTCGTTCAAGATGCTTTCGTCCAATTCTTTTAAGGTATCCGCAATTGTTCGGAGAGTATTTATTTTCACACGTAATTTTTGGAAATCGGCTTCAACTCCGACTGCTCCAATAGCTCTCGTCGCACTTGCCCGATACGCACTTCTCTTCTTTTTCAACTTTTCAATCGTGGCCATTACGAGGCAACAAATTCAAAACAAAACAAAACAGGGAAATTGTTTACCAAACCAACTTTTTCAATACAATCCTGTCAATGGTCGCCAAAATGTTACAAATCAATTCTTCAACTCATGTCTACAATTAAAGAACAATCACTTTTATTGTACCCAAAGAGCATCACTATCCAGCCATTACATTCAGTTACTCAAGACCTGTTCCATCTTGCTCATCAACGCCCCAAGGGTGCCAACTTACAAAAATCAAATTTATTTACAGAAATACATTCACAAAATTACAGAAGCACATTCACAACAGAAATATATAGAAATGGAGAAGTCCCAGACGACTTTACAAAGTCTCAAGATACCAATACCAAAGAAACAGGAAACACTGAAATGTGAGGAACATCGTAGCCTTAGCATTTTGTCGCATGCATCAAAAATATTGACTAAAATAATTTACAGACGAATAAAAAACAAAATAGAACAAAATCTGAATGAAGATCAATTTGGCTTTAGGCAGAACAGAGGAGCAAGGGAAGCCATATTACTACTTAGAGAAATTATTGATAAAATGATGGATATAAGGAAACCACTTGACATTGGTGGACCTTGAAAAAGCATTCGATAACGTGAATTGGAATATTCTCATGGAAATTATGACTAATGCTGGCTTGGATTACAAAGATTACCAGTAAAAAATTTCGAATTATCCAAAAATTCGAATTATGAAAGTTCTTTGAAAAGGGTAGAGAAAATATTCAAATTCGAATTTTCCGGTTCCCTCAACCTTTTTTGGCCTTTGCCACTCTCATTTTCATAACCGAGAATTTTGTCTTTATTTTTTAGGTATGTTGACAATGTGTTTGGAGGAATCCCGAAAGCCTTTGCAATTTCAGATTTTTTCCTTCATTCCCTTTTCCACTTATTTAATCACCACTATTTTCTCTGCCAAAGTCAAAGTTGTTTATGGAACCCGAGGCTTTGATGACGACATCTTAGTTCTGTACACACACTTTAAAACACAGGCATAACCAAACTTCTAAACAACAACCACAAGTCTAATCAGACCAGTCAGCACCCACTACCAGACAGGTGTAAGGGATGACACTGTTATGAGTTATGAGATGTGGAGCGTTGCAAAACAATGGTAGGAGGAGGGGTTGTGCATTGACCTTGGAAGGAGCATCGCAGGGGCATTGTTAGTCATGTAGGCAAAACCATCGAATGGGGGCCGCATGCCAATGATACGTCGTTTTTCAGGAATTTCTGACCCAACTGTTTGGCTTTCGATCGGCTTTTTACACGTAAAAACTTCGAATTATCCAAAATATAATTCGAATTAACCACGATTTTTTAGCATTGATTGTATATAAAATGCTAGGGACCAAGAGAAAAATTCGAATTAAAGAAGATTTCGAATTATAGAAGTTCGAATTAGCCACGTTCCACTGTATTTTGTGTTCAAAGAAGAATTGTAATTTTTTTTTTTTAATGTAACGAAAACACTATTACAGGTATCCAAACACAATTTAAGTTAAGTGAATATGTTGTGTGATCATTTTAATATATTGCGCCCGATCTCATCCCGCACAATGCAACGTCTGATAAAAGGTTGACCTGAACACCAACAAAAACTACATACACTCTTATGTTCATTGTTGGAGAGCTAGAGGCAGATATGCCAACCTTGTGTTGAATAGTCAAGCACAATACATTTCTTTGAATGGATTTTGCTTTTCTTCCAAGTGTTCCACTATTAATTGAGAATCTACTGTAGTGCTGTTGCTGCTACGCCTGCAAAATCTGTTATGTGACGATGTTGTTTGCTTCTATTCTGTCCCCTAATGTTAGTCACACCTCCAAAGCCTATGTGAACATACAGATCAACCAAATAATTAACTTTGGGGTATTTTTCTCTGCTTATAGACATTAAAAAATGAACCTTACGCGATTGTTATGTGGAGCTACATACCTGCATAATGCTGGGGTCTTGACCAGTTTTAAGGTAAAGTATGGAAGAGAACAACATTGTTACAGTGGATTTTGCAAGTGCAGCAACAATGTGTTCTAACATTTCTGATAAAAATAAATGAGTTTTCACAGTGTTTCTTACAGAGGCAGGTCCTCCATCATCATCATCTTGTACAGCAGGCTGTTCCAAATCCATGAGTTTGAGTATGCGTACACTCGAGTACTCAGCAGTAATGCTCGGAGCACGATTGGAGAGGGACTGGGGGTGAGAGCCAATACGTCACTGGGCGAAGGTCATAACACAAGTTCAAGCACTTCCTGCCAGTCATGATGTATCCACCGCGAAGTGACGGCAGCTCCCCACAGCAGAGCTGTATTGCATGTTGCAGGTTTACTCACGGAAGGCGGCGAGTACTCCGCTGCTCACGAGCGAGTTGCTCGGCCGGAACAGCCTGTTGTACAGTTTCCAGCCGCAGGCTGGGTCTGTTTGAAACATAGGCCTCGCCACTTAGTCCTTTCTTCCCACCACCTCTCCGCTGTCACTTTAGTCCAGTCCTCGCCTCTCTTCTTGACACATTCCTCCACTCCTTTCAGCCATCTATCTCTTGGTCTTCCCCCTGGTCGTTTCTTCTGCATCTGCATCTCATGTATCCTCTTGGGAATCTCCTTCTCTTCCATTCTCTTTAAGTGTCCATACCACCTCAGTCTTGATGTCTCAATCCTACCCTGCAAGGGCACCTCTTTCACTATTTCCCTGACCTTTTCATTCCTCACCCTGTCTCTTCTTGTTACTCCGATCCTACTTCGTAGGAACTTCATTTCACTTGTCTGTATTCCTTTTCTGTCTCTTTTCTTCATTATCCACGTTTCTGATGCATAGGTCAGTATCGGGATATAGTAGCTTCTGTATAACACTTCCTTGCTTTTTTGTGGAACATCTTTATTCCACACTAAGCTCCTAATGCTTCTCAGAAATGCTTCTGCCTGTCTGCCACATTCCGTAATCTCTTTGTCATTTCTCCCATTTTCCTCCACTATACTTCCCAAGTACTTGAGACTTTCCACCTTCTTCAGCTGTCCACCTCGAAGTGTTATCCCACTCATTGGTTTGTCCCTTTTCCTGGTCGTTAACAGGATCTCACATTTACTGATGTTGAACTTCCAACCATATTCTCCCACTGTTTCTTCCCAAGCCTTGAGTTGCTCCTGAATTTCCTCCTCCTTGTTTCCCCAGACCATGAGATCATCTGCAAACACCATTGCTTTCATCTTATCTTCTCCTATCTTTCCTGCTACCTGTGTCATTACCTCGTCCATAACCACAATAAAGAGAAGGGGTGACAGTGCACTACCCTGTTTCAGGCCACTCATTTGTCTGAACCAGTCTGTTCTTTCCCCTCCAACTTTCACACAACTCACACCTCCACAATACATCTCCTCCCAGGTCTGAATCCATACTGCTCCTCTCTCAATTCTCTCTCCACTTTGGCTCATATTCTACTGTCTTAATATCTTTTCATATATCTTGGCACAGTGTGGTATGAGTGTGACTCCCCTGTAATTTCTGCACTCCTATCTGCTTCCTTTCTTAAATATTGGGACAATTAATCCCTTCTTCCAATCTTCTGGGGTATTTTTCTCCTTCGATACCACCCTCATCACACGGTACAGCCACTGTTTCCCAACCTCCCCTGCTGCCTTCACCATTTCAACACTCACTTCGTCCACACCTGGTGCCCTTCCTCATTTCATCTTGTCTATAGCCATTTCCAGTTCTCTCCAAGTCAGGTCCTTTTCCATTCCTGTGTTGTCGTCTCCATCTTCCAATACGTTGTCTTCCTCCCTATGACCATTTGGATTCAGCAAATCCTCGAAGTACTCTTTCCACACTGTCTTGAGTGTCTCTTTGTTGTGTACCTCATTTCCGTTTTTGTCCACCATTAACACATTCTCTCGCAGACCTCTTCTCTTATTTTTGACCATCCCATAAAGTACTTTCTTATTTCCTCTGCTGTCTTCCTCCATCATCTCTGTCCACTTTACCATCCACTTCTTCCTCTCCTCTGCGACAATCTTGTTTGCTTCTTTATCTTATAAGCTTCCCTTGCTAGATCAGTTCTTTCCTGGAACCACACTCTGAAAGCCTTGTTCTTCCTTCCCACAGCCTCTTTTACTCCCTCATTCCACCATGGTGTCTCTTTACACCACTTTCTGTTGCTTGTTCTTCCACATACTGCCACTGCAGCTTCCACCATTGTATTTTTTAATTGCTTCCATTCCTCTTCCCCTGTTTTAGGATTGTCTGTTGGCATCCTTTCCCTTATTATCTTCTGGAATTCTTCGTTGACTTCCTTTTCCTTCAGTTTCCATACTTTGATTCTCCTTTCCTGGTACTCGGTCCTCTTGCTATCCTTAACAACTCCCAGGTTCATTACTAGTATTCTGTGGTCGCTATCAGGTCCTCCAAATAGCTATAAAGTTTGCTTGGGTAAAAAAAAAGAAAATCTATGTAACTCTATTTTATTTATTTATTTGTATAGTTGACACCCACATTGGAGCACTTAAATCCAACCAAATACAGGGTGGCGCACAAAATGTCATACATCGAAAATGGTTTATAAAATGTGTAAATCTGGGCTCACAACCATGTCCTTTCGTGAACAGAAACCTCATATCATGCGTGATTCGACAGACGGTAGCACATGTCGCGCATGCGTGCCGGCTTTCAGTTGTACAGTATGATGGACAAAGGGAGGTTGACGCGCGAACAGAAGGTGAAAACAGTGTTGTTTTATGCGGAAACAAAGACTGTAACTCAGACTCAGGAAAGGTTTCGTGTTCATTTCCGTACCCGGTGGGCTCCCTGCCGGCAGACTGGCCAGCCAATTTGAAACAGAAGGCAATATACTGGAGAGAAAACGTACCCGTCTCAAGCCAGTCCGCTGACCGGAGAATATTGCTGCTGTGAGAGCGGCTGTGGCTCGGAGCCCCTCCAAATCCGCCAGAACTG
The DNA here is from genome assembly GCA_946902985.2 of Meconema thalassinum. NCBI lineage: Eukaryota > Metazoa > Arthropoda > Insecta > Orthoptera > Tettigoniidae > Meconema > Meconema thalassinum. The sequence goes on from OX336390.1 coordinate 692,141,461, forward strand.
CCGGTGTTCAGCTGGGCATCTCTCGTCGTTCAATTCAGAGAATACTGCAGTCTGAGCTCGACCTATTCCCATACAAAATAATAACATGTCATAAGCTTGACAAGCAACGGCGAGTACAGTTTGCTGTGTAGGCTATTGCAGAAGGTGATCCCATACTGCACAACACATGGTTCAGTGATGAGGAATACGCTTATCTCAACGGTGCTGTGAACAAACAGAATGTCCGGTTTTGGGCGAAAGAACGACCTGTGATTGTGCATGAGGTTGAAAGTCATGGTGTGACATTGTGTGTGTGTGGGGTACAATTTCCAGTCATCGAATTATTGGGCCTATCTTTTTCAAAGACATAGTCAACAGTGTGCGCTACATGGACATGTTCCACAACTCTTTGCATCAACACTACCAATAGAGACACAATGGTTCATGCAAGATGGAGCTTGTCCGCACACAGAAAATGTTGTTCTGGACTTCCAGCATAAACATTTCGAGCCCCGTGTGATGTCCCATCGATATCCCGAACGTTTTCGGAGCTGCTCAATCTGGCCACCCCATAGCCTCGATCTGAATCCCTGCGACTTCTTTCTGTGGGGATATTTGAAGGCGACAATCTACCACCAGAAACCACAAAATTACTTTCTTCCGAGGGTTGAGTGAGGATATATGTACACTGACCGTCAAAAAAAGTGAAACAGTTAAAAAAAGTGATATGAAAATGAAAATCCACAGCCTGCTTCCAGTCCCCGACCGGGTCAGGAATGGAATGAATGAAGCCCCCATCTAGCGGCGAGGATATGAACTGTGCCGGCTGCCGAGGCCTGACGCACTCCTCTGGGGCAATGATTAAATGAATGACAGATGAAATGAAATGTGAGTGGAGAGTGTTGCTGGAATGAAGTTTGGACAGGGAAAACCGGAGTACCCGGAGAAAAACCTGTCTGCCTCCGTTTTGTCCAGCACAGATCTCACATGGAGTGACCGGGATTTGAACCACGAACTCAGCGGTGAGAGGCCGGCGTGCTGCCGCCTAAGCCACGGAGGCTTCAAAAAAAAGTAATATAAATAGTATAAAATTAGCCATGAAAAGGATTTAAACGCATTTTAAAAGCATTTCACGCTTTAGAACAATCATCTGAAACATCCGTGAATAGAAGTTGATAATATGACATTTCTTAGGGTGGTTTATTACCACCAATTACCCCCGATCTTCGATGAGCCTATCTTAATGGTTTTATGGCGGGAAGCGCGCTGTAAGCGTTTACGGTTTATGAGTGTTGCCGCTCGCTTATTGTTGTTCTAGGGATAACAACTGGCATTTGTTGAACACGTGTGAACCATTGGCATACATTTTAGCAAGTTATCCATGTGCAGTTCACACTAAAACGTGCCTCTTAGCCGTGAAGGAGCTGCACACGCAGTTGCATTGGTGAGGGATGGCTGCAGCTTCCGTTATGTTGCTGAGGTCATTGGATCATCTCTCGGTAGCATTCACCGTGCAGTGCAACGTTACAGAGAACTCCAAACTTATGACAGGAGACGAGGGTCAGGCCGTAGAAGATGCACAAGTGACAGGGATGAGAGATTTCTCACCCTGCAAGTTCTGCGTGATCGCCATATCACAGCAGTCCAGGCATGAAATCAACTGGAAAATGTCAGAAATGTGACAGTGAGTGAGCGAACAGTAAGAAGAAGGTTTGATTAAGCTCATCTTTTGTCCAGGAGACCTGCACGTGGACCCGCACTCGTATGACATCACAGAGAGGCGCGTCTTCGCTTCGCAAGGCAGCATCTGGGATGGACCCACGAGCAGTGGGCCTCTGTTCTCTTCACTGACGAGAGTCGCTTTAATCTTAGATCTCCTGATGGCAGAGAAAGAGTGTGGAAAAGGTGCGGAGAGAGGTACAGCCCTGTTGCTTTCTCCTCCAGGACTCCATTTGGAGGTGGCTCGGTTATGGTGTGGGGTGGCATCAACGTTATGGCCCGCACTGAGTTGATGTGCATCGATCACGCGACGCTCAATTCCCAAAGGTACATCGAAGAGATCCTGATGAACCATGTGATGCCCTTTGCGCCTTTCATAGGTCAGAATTTCATGCTGATGCAGGATAATGCCTGCCCTCATACTGCTGGCTGTGTTGTACAATATCTGCAGGAAGTGGGGATTCAAACCCTGGACTGGCCAGCTCGTAGTCCTGACTTGAACCCCATCGAACATGTATGGGATATGCTTGGAAGGAACGTCAGACAGCGTGACCACACCGCCTTGGCACAACTGAGAACATCGCTGCTGGAGGAATGGGATCGCATCCCGGCAGATGCCATTCGACGAGTTGTGAACAGTATGCCTGAGCGTTTACAAGCTGTCATAGACGCTAAGGGTGGAAACACTCGTTTTTAGTGACCAGTGTTCTCGTGCAATGCAGTGCAAACATTAATACTGTTTTGTTTGGCAATACGCTTGATAAAAACCAGTCCAAAAGAACATTACTAAAAAATAGAAAATTGTAAGATTTGCAAAATGTAATGAAATTTGTGATTTAAAGCGTGTTGTAAAACATGTTTCGATATTTTCTGTAGCCAACCATCTAAAATTTACATGAATAACGCAAATATTGGAAATCCAATACATTTTAGTGGAATAAATTAAGAAATTATATAAAAAATTAAAGTGTTTCACTTTTTTTGCAGGTCAGTGTAGTCGAGTGGTCACAGACATGCAGGTTTGTCTCAAAGCTGTTGTACGCCGAGAAAGTGGGCATATTGAACATGTCCTGCATACTGACTAATCATGCACATTTCAGTGAATGTTGTAATGCCAATTTTTATTAAATATATTGTATATTAAATATTCTACAAACAATTTCCAGTGTATTACATTTCGTGCGCCACCCTGTACATAATCAAGTCTTCCACAATTTAACTTATTTCTTCAACATCTTTCTTCCCTCCCATAATTTCTTCATTCAAGTTGATCTTGCCGCTCTTTCATCTTCAGGTATGACATACTGTTTACATTTTACAATTTGTAAAAGAAGTCTTGTATATTTGTTTTTCAAAATATGTTTTTCCTCTCGTAGTTCAGTGTGCTGCATTGTAATCCGTTTGTACTTCATTGCACCAGTTATTTTTCATTTTGTAGCTGTATTAATAATACTGTTTTAATTTGTATTTTTCTGCAGGTTTTCAAATGCAATGGTATGCTCCACTGTGTATGGTTGACTATGAAACACGAGAGTTGGACTGGTCTTTACAAAGGTCTTGTTCCAGGCTTAATAAAAGCTGCAGTCACTTCTGCTTTACATTTTTCTGTGTATGAACAGGTCTGTCGTATTCTTCAAGCCGTGCATCGAAATACCGGTTCATAGTAACTTATTGAATTTTTGAAATGAATTTTGATAGTCTTGTACGTATGTAAATATGTTGTGCATATGTGGAATTGTATGGTAATTATGGATATTATGAATTTCTGAAGGAAATCCTATCTTTCCACTACACTGTATCTTTCCATGTAGTACAGGGTGTTCTGAGAATGTGTGCCCAAAAGGATCAGATGTATTATCATTATGTCAATATTTTCAGAGATTATGCTCTCCTCCACCTATTATCGAATTAAAATCTCTTAGATGCTAATAAACCTTAATGGGAAAAAATACAAGGTGAAGACATACAATATTTATTTGTGTGTTTCTATCCTTCTTTTCTGTCCAATGTTTGATTGTTAGATGTTTATAATTACAGTTCCACATGCCATTATAGACATCACATTATCACAAGTTATCTGGCAGATTTCACTTATGAAATTACTAGGGACTGGTGTCCAAATTATCCTTAGGACTTAAATGAAGTCTTGAAACAGTTCTTAAGTTACCGGTACTATTAAAAAAGTTAAAGGTGGTTCATGTCGACATGAAATGGGCGTCTCATTTTTAGTGTAAAATGTATTTATTTAAAAAAACTAAGATGATTTTTGTTACCGCGAGATTGAGAGAATGGCTGAACCAATCCACATTGTAAAGCATTCTGGCAAAAGCTCTTGGCGTGTAGATTTGCAGAGAGTCCTTTAAAAAAATGTATATATTGCTGTATATTTCTTAATGATTAATAAAAATGCAGTATTCCTGGCACTTACGCGTGTGCACAATTGCTTTCGCCCACAGGAGACAAATGGCGGACAGAAGATGCATCGCGTTGCTGTTGTCAATGTTTATGGAATTATAAAGGAATGGAAATATTGTTAATATGTTTGTATGAGATTTACTGGGCTTGGCGGCTTCGGTGGCATAGTTGAGCTTCTAAGCCCAAGGTCGCGGGTTCAAACCCGGCCGAAGTCGTTGGATTTTTTAAGAGCGTTAAAAATCCCTCAGTATGCATTCCTTCGGAGGGGAAGTAAAGGCGGCTGTCCCATGTCTTAGATTTATGTCATAAAAAAGAACCTTCCACTAACTACACTTGTGTGAAGCCAAAATTGTAGGTTAGAATTGATAACTCTGTATTAGTTCCAACGTTTGCCACCAGGTGCTGACTGCGATGCCATCTAGTAGCCAAGTCTACAAGCTAGGTGTCATGGATGGTAGCATTTGGTAGCAAAAATAGGAACTACTTGAAATTATTGTCTGCAGTCTTTACTTGAATTAAAACAGATAACACACACTAATACAGCCATCAGGGGCAGATGACCTCGTAGTTCCACTCCTTAAAACAACCATAACTAACTAATACAGCCATCACAATTAACATTGGGTGTGTGTAAAATCTGTCTGATAACCAAAGTACTGTACACAGGGCTACATGACTGCGTTGTCACAGCCCATAAACTAAGGAACCAACCAAGATTTACTGGAATCAAATGATAAAAGGAAGGGAAATGTTGAAGAACTTAAATTGGCAATTGTGGGTGTATGTTGCTTTTTTACCTGAATAGCACACCACCCCTTTATTGTTGATACGTGCAAGGGCACGTCTCTACCATTTCAAACATATATTTAATCAGGGACACTGTTGTTGAAGTTTGAAACGTGCGCTTGGTCGATCAGTACCGCCTGTCACCACTAGATGGTAGCTGCAGTCGGACTTTGCAAAGATACAGTAGTTCCTGTTTCTCCCCAATAGGTGGTGTGGTCTTCGCCTTATAAACTCTATATACGCATGACATAATTGAAAGTCAATTATGATTCTACGTCATAAAACAAATGCTAGTGCATTCATGATACCGCCAAAATTATGAACTTATTAATGACATTGTTGTTTTGATGTGTCTTTCTCTGATTGGACAATATTTATTTACATGAAGACAGTTCGATAAATGACGAGCGATTCCCCGCCATTTTTGTGGAGTCCATTAGCTGTCGAGTGTAAAACATCAAGCTATCTGGTGAAAAGGTGTCTCCGTTTGTGCCGGGGGCTTGCCCCCTGGCCTCCGTGAAATGTGGATCTATTCTATCTAAAGGAAATAATCTGTGCACTGAAGGATATAAATTCGAGATTTCATCTTGAAGAGGAAATGTGGGATACTTGTCGTAACTTGCTGCAAGGAAAGGTTGCTTGTGTACAAAACGGCGCGTGTGCTGGGATAGCCATGATGAGGCAAATCTGATGCCTTTTAAAATTATTTAATGTGTGTTAATTATTTTATTGTCATTGTGTCTCCACGGAGAAGGATGTAAGGTACGTTTTTTATTTTAAATTTAATTTATTTAATTATTTTATTTTGGGATCTCCAAGTTTGGTCGTGTACGAATGTTGATCTTCTGTTGTGTTCTAGCTTGTAGGCCAAAAATTTCTTTTTCGTTTTAATAACGTTTCCTTATATATATTAAGTTTCTTATTTATTTTTTTGTTTACCTTCTGGAGACACGTTTAATTGTTATTTCACGTTTAAATTATTATTTATTTTCCTTTGGCAAGCTTGGGTTTGTCCCCTTTTTTTTTAAATCCATGTAAGATCCGTCCAGTTTTAAAACGACTTGCATTAATAGTGTTTGATGTAATTGTTTTTTTTTTTCACCGTTCATTTCCTTCTACTAATGTTTATATTTAATCTTATTATTTGTTTGCCGTAATTTTGATCTGGCATGTTTTTGGTGTGGCCATAGCTTTTGTTTACCGTGATGCATTGTGGTCTCGTGGTCAGTCCTTTTGGCGCGGGTCTCAATAGCAGACGTGTTGTGAATTAACTTAATCCTTTTTTAGTGTAATCTTGTTAATGTTAATTTCGTGATTTTTGGTAATGTCCTTGTGTTTTCCGCCGGCGAGCATATCATTTATTTTTTTTATTTTCTATCCCATTTAATTTTTTTTTTGAAAGTGTAATTTAAATTCAATCCTTAATGTTTTGGCGTGGCCTCAACATCTGCATGTCGGATCGTGATTGCATTACCTTGCAATTCATCAAGCCCGTTCTGAGTATGTTATGCATGTAATATTTATTTTAACCTTTGGGCTGTTTAATTTTTTTTTAAATTTAAATTAACTTTTTCCTTTTCTTGGCCTTTGCAAGCAAACATGTTAGGCGCTATCTGGCCTTCTTGTAAATTTTGTGTGGATTGATGCATGTTCAGTTTAGGTGAAGGTTCCTTAAATTTTTAATATTAAACCTATTGTTTTTTTTTAATTCTTTGGTTGTGGCATTATTTAGCCGACGGCAGTCCCGTTGGTTTTTGGGGGGTGTTTGTACGATAGCCTGTGTGTGTTGTCCCCTTATCCATCTTCCTTCCACTCCTTTGGAGCTCTTCTGTCGGGACATGTCATCTGGAGGTGATGTTGCTGCGGAAGTGACCCGGACCCCTGAATACAGGTAAGTTGGCCCATCCACGTTTCCCGTTCTCGTCCCATTCTGGTAAGCAAAGCGTTGGTTATCGAGAAGCCGACGTGCTGCTGGCCAAGCGATGGTGTCTCTTCACGTAGCAATTGTCTTGGTGGCTGAGTGGTAGAGGTGTGAGCTATAATTATATTATACAGAGCCATGAGAGTTTGAATCCCACCTAGTATATATTTTTCTTAATTTCCATATTCTTCTTATAGGAATACTTCGATTCATTCTGGATCCATATTGACAAACAGTATAATGGGGTAATACAAAGTATGAAAAATGTTCCGCGTAGCGCTCTCGGCAACCAGCTTGGAGTATCCAAACCTTGTGGCAAGCGCTCTCCAACACCCCTTCTCGCTGTCATAGGTTCGTATCATTGTAGACCCAGTTGTTCCACAATGTTCTGGAATGGTTCTCTAGCCAAAGGCTTCGTCCATTTGAGTGTGTCTGGTTAGTTAGTTACTGTTCTTTAAAGGGGCGGAACAGTGAGGTCATCAGCCCCTGGGTCTGTCTGGTGACAGTTACATAGTTTATTACTGCCAGTTCATTGGTTTATTAGCCTGTGGTGTGTGAGGGCCCATTTGAGTGTGTCTGGTTAGTTAGTTACTGTTCTTTAAAGGGGCGGAACAGTGAGGTCATCAGCCCCTGGGTGTGTCTGGTGACAGTTACATAGTTTATTACTGCTAGTTCATTGTTTTATTAGCCTGTGGTATGTAAGGGTCCATTTGAGTGTGTCTGGTTAGTTAGTTATTGTTGTGTAAAGGGGCAGAACAGTGAGGTCATCAGCCCCTGTGTGTGCCTGGTTAGTTATTGTTGTTTAAAGAGGCGGAATAGCAAGGTCATCAGCTCCTGTGTGTGTGAGTCTGATGACAGTTACATTGTTTATTACTGCTAGTTCATTGTTTCATTAGCCTGTGGTGTGAGAGGGTCCATATGAGTGTCTGGTGGCAGACTGATTTAGTGGTAGTATTTTGTTTGTTGGTAGAACTTCAGTATTTTTCGTTAGTAGAATTTTAGTATTTAGTTGTTAGTAGAAGGTTAGTATTTTGTTAGTAGAATTGCTCTATTACTTTATTCTGAAGGGGAGTAGCAGCCTTTCCGAATAAATCAATCTTTTACCAGTCTTATAGCCAATTAATGGCTACACTGCGTTCTGCTACACGGCTGAAAGCACCGGGAAACTACAGCCGTAATGCTATTCCCGAGGATATGCACCTCTCTATGCATAATTACATATGATGATGGCCTCCTCCCTTGTAAAATTCCAATCCGGAGGTAAACTAGTCCCCCATTCGGATCTCCGGGTGGGGACTACTCGAGAAGGGGTTAACATCACAGAAGTGACAAAGAGGAAATCTGACATTCTACGGATCGGAGCGTGGAATGTTAGAAGTTTGTTAGGCAGTGGAAGGTTAGAAAACTTAGAAAGGGAAATGGATAGGTTGAGGTTAGATTTAGTTGGGATTAGTGAAATGCACTGGCAGGAAGAACAGGACTTTTGGTCAGCAGACTATAGGGTCATTAGCACTAAATCAAACAATGGCTCTGCAGGGGTAGGTCTCATATTAAGTAGGAAGCTTTGACAGCGGGTGGAATATTATGAGCAATGTAGTGAACGGGTTATTATACCAAAAGTCAATACAAAACCTTCATGCACCACAGTGGTACAAGTCTATATGTCCACCAGTCAAGCTGATGATGAAGATGTTGAAAAGGTCTACGAAGAAATAGATGAAATTCTGAGGTATGTCAAGGGTGATGAAAATGTTGTAGTAATGAGAGATTGGAATGCTGTGGTAGGAAAAGGACAAGAAGGGAAGATAGGAGATTTCGGATTAGGTGAAAGGAATGATGGAGGAAGCAGGCTGATGGAATTCTCTCGATAAGCTCTGTCTCGCTGGTCACTCTCAATACTTGTAACTAGTTCTACATTTCACCCCTAGATGGGGCGGACTGGAAAGCCATTGGACTGGGCGAGCATCCCTCCCGGCTAGCTTAATTACAGGGGGGACTCTATGTCGCTTGGTTTAAAAAGAAAAAGATTTCATTGACCCAAATTTGCGGGTTCCCTTCACCGCCCGGAGTTGAAAACTGAGGAAGGAAACTTTGCGTCCTCAAAGCACGTGTTTATAGCTTTAGAAATGTGTGGGTGCCCTTGAAGGGGAAGGGGCAGGTTTGTTCTGTTTAATGGCACTCTTGAGGACGTCGACTGAGCTCCTCAAGTCTCGCTATTGGTTGATTTTGAACCAACACTACGGGCTTATAGGTTACGATTTCACGCGCATAAATGGATAGTTTGTTTTCAGAGTGTGCACATCTTTTGAGTGGTATTTGATTGTATTGTGCGACTGAATATTTAATATTAGACCGAGTATAATATCTCAATTTAGTCCAGCTATAATAATTATCTTAGGTTAACCTATTATGTCCTACACATTATAAAAATCAGGAGTCGCCACTGATTCAATAACCACAATAGAAGAATTTACACATGGATGAGACCAGGAGATACAGGGCGTTACCAAATCTAGTTCATTATGGTCAAGCAGAGGTTTCGAAACCAGATTTTGGATTGCAAAACATATCCTGTTGCTGACATAAACTCTGACCAGAACCTGGTTGTTATGAAATGCAGATTAAAGTTGAAGAAATTGAAGAAAAGTGAAAAGCCAAAAAGGTGAGCAATAGACAGACTGAAAGAGAAGGATATAAACGAAAGGTTCAAGAAGAGTATAAAGGAAGGACTAATGAAAAACCCTAAACAAACTTCAATTGCAGACGAATGGGCACTTTTGAAGAATGAAATAACAAGATTCACAGAGGAAAACATTGGTTGGAAAGAAAGAATAGACAGAAAACCGTGGATCACTCAGGATATACTAGAATTAATGGATGAAAGGCGGAAAGGGGAAAGCAGAATACTGACATCTGAGAAATGAGGTTAACAAGAAGTGCAAGGAAGCGAAGGAAGAATGGTTGAAAGAGAAATGTGCACGTATAGAAAATTGTCTGAAATTAGGAAAAGTAGATACAGCTTATCGAAGGATTAAGAATACTTTTGGGGAAAAGAGGACTAAGGGCTGTAATATTAAAGACACAGATGGAGAGCCTCTAACAGATAGGAAAGAAAAGGTTGAGAGTTTGAAAGCTTATGTAGAGTGTTTAAGGGAAAGGAGATTGAGAATCATGCAAAGGAAGGGGAAGAGGAAATTGATGAGGATGCCAAAGGAGATTTAATATTGAGATCAGAATTTGACAGAGCACTGGAAGACTGAAGCAGGAACAAAGCATCAGAGATAGATGATAATACTGATTGAGATGCTATGCTGCATAGGTGATGATGGTCTGATCAGGTTATTTCACTTGGTGTGTAGGATTTATGAGACAGGCCAGGTACCCTCTGATTTCAAGAAGAATGTAAACCAAAGAAAATAGGAGCGGACAGATGTGAGGATTACCATACATCATCATCATCTTGAGCAGTTTCCAACCGCTGGTCGGGTCTGTGGAAATTGTGGAGGAAGAAACAGACAGTGACCAAGACATTTCAGAGAAGGAATTGACATGGAAAGAAGTGGAGGAAGCATTAAAGAAGATGAAAGGGGGAAAGGCACCGGGAATAGACGAAGTGAGTGTGGAGATGGTGAGAGCAGCAGGGGTGATAGGAACACAGTGGCTCTTTCGAGTAATGAAAGTGATATGGAGGGAGAAGAAAATACCAGAGGACTGGAAAAGAGGGATAATAATACCCATATTTAAAAAGGGAAGTAGGAAGGAATGCAAGAACTACAGGGGAATTACACTCATGTGCCACTGCGCCAAAATATTTGAGAAGGTACTGGAGAGAAGAATTCGGACAGAAGTTGAAGATGGGCTGAGGGAAGAACAGTATGGATTCAGGCCAGGAAGGTCAACAGTTGACCTCATCTTTGCAGTAAGACAGCTACAAGAACACCATTATGAATATGGGAAAGATCTGGTGATGACCTTCTTGGATATTGAGAAAGCATATGATAGTATTAATAGAAACAAGGTATGGGAAGCAATGAGAGCAAAAGCAGTGAACAAGGAGACAGTGGCAAGAGTGAAAGCAATGTACGAGGGAAGCAAAAGCTGTGTAAAGGTGGGAAGAGAGAGAACGGAATGGTTTCAACTGGAGAGTGGTCTGAAACAGGGAAGTGCCCTCTCACCCCTGTTATTTATAGTGGTGATGGATGAAATCATACGAAAAGTGGTAAATAGCATTGGGGAAAGGAAAATGAAGGCAATGTTGTTTGCTGATGACCTTCTGGTATGGGGAGAGGATGAGGAAGAAGTACAAGAGCAATTAGATGAGTGGGAGAAGGTAGTGTTATCATATGGGATGAAGTTCTCAGCACAAAAGAGTGAAGTGGTCATCACAACGAGGAAGAAGAACAGACTGGATATGGGCATAACACTTGGAGGACAGCAGTTGCAGAAAGTAGAATGCTTCAAGTACTTGGGAAGCATAATTGAAGAAAAGGGAGGCAATAGGATGGAAATAAATGAGAGGGGAAGGTGTGCAGATGGATTTTTCAAGAGTGTTAGGGGGATGATATGGAATAAAGATGTACCACAAAAATGTAAAGGAATCATCTACAAGACCTATTTTGTGCCAATTTTGACATATGGTTCAGAAACATGGGTGATGAAGGAAAGGGACAAGAATAAAATACGAGCAGTGGAGATGAAGTTCCAGAGGAGTAGGGTAGGAGTGACAAGAATGGACAGAGTAAGGAATGAGAGAGTCAGGGAGATGGTAAGAGAGGAACCATTGCAAAATAGAATAGAGCGATCTAGGCTACAATGGTATGGACATGTGAGGAGGATGGAAGAGGAGAGGATACCGAAGAAGATGTTTGGAATGGAAATGACGGGAAGGAGGCCAAGGGGAAGACCAAGGGACAGATGGACAAAAGGAGTTAAGAAGAGTGTGGAGGAAAGAGGAGTGTGCTGGGACACAGTAAATGACGAGAGATGGTGGATGGACAGGAAACGATGGAGAGGCTTATGTTCCAAGCAGACCCGACCAGGATTACCATACAATCAGCTTAATTACTCATGCTTCAAAGATCCTGTCTAGAATAATTTACATGAAGATGGAAAGCCAGATAGAAACGGAGTTGGGTGAAGACCAGTTTGGTTTCAGGAGATATTTAGGAACAAGGGAAGCTGTACTAAGTCTTAGGCTGATTTTGGAAGGTAGAATAAGGTAAGATAAGAGAACGTTCATGGCATTTGTAGACTTAGAAAAGGCTTTTGATAACATTGATTGGACTAAATTGTTTGACATTTTGAAAATGATTGGAATAAAGTACAGGGATAGGAGGGTGATCTACAATCTCTACAGAAACCAGACAGCAGTCATTCGAGCTGTAGGACTGAGAGAGAAGCTGGTATTCAGAAAGGTGTAAGGCAAGGCTGCAACTTATCACCTATACTTTTCAATCTTTACATTGAACAAGCAATGAAGGAAATTGGAGAAAAATTTAAAGTGGGAGTGAAGATTCAAGGAGAAATGATTTCAACTCTGAGATTTGCTGATGACATCGTCATCTTGGCTGACACACCAGAGGATTTGAATGGAATGGACTCCGTCTTGAGGAAAGAATTCATAATGCAAATCACTAAATATAAAACAAAAATATTGGAATGCAGCCGAAATAAATCAGAAACCTCTATGGACATCAAATTGGCAGGTGAAAAGCTAAAGGAAGTAGGATACTTCTGTTACTTAGGAAGCAAAATAACCAGTGATGGACGAAGGAAAGAGGATATAAAAGGTAGGTTGGCTCAGGTGTAGCGTTAATTAATGCCCCATGTTGGTAGCGAAATGTAACAGTTTTGCTAGCCCACACGTTGAGCGACAAATGTAATGGTTTCTATAGCCCTCACTTTGGCGTGACAAGTGTTACGGTTTGACTTTGCCTAAGCTATGTTGTTTTAATGGGCGCCAAGACCTCAAAGCAATGCTGAAATCTAAATTTGTATTTAACAACGTCTAGCTCTGGAAGAACACCTTCAAGAAACTATTCACTCAGATCGTGGTATGATTTGATCATTAACCCAACAAACAATTGTATCAGGAGAAGGAATTGGTCTATATCTAATGCTACCTACTGAAAGCAAAGATTGCATTGTAAAAGAATTGAATTTATTGTATAAAACAAGTATAGCAAAATTAATAATAATAATATGTTTAAAATTTAAATTGGAGCGTTGCGATTTTAATATTACCGATAGAAAATTGCGTGAAAACGGAGTCTGATAAATTGATTTTACTCTTATTCCCAAGCTATGAAGTTACTGAAATATGAAATATAAAACAAAGAGAAATGAGAGATTGCATATTTCTGCGTCATTCGCGCTTACCACTGGAAATTGCCAAAGCATTTCCCTCGTACTGGATGATGCTGTGTGCTTCCCACAGTCTCCTGGACGTCTCCATCTCCGTCGATATTTGATGATATACTTGTAGATTTTGTGACTTTATGGTCCTAACAACGGAGCCATACCCTCGTACAACCAAACTGGTTAAGTTTTAAACAGATAGTTCTCCACTCCACGGAACATCGGAGCGACACACACTTCCAACCGAACTAGTCAAGTCTTTCACAGATTGTCCCTCACTCCACGGAACATCGGACGATATATGCCCCTGTCGGCTCCCCACCTCGGTACCGACTTCCAGCTTACGTGGTCTCCACTGATTGGCTGCTCCCCACTCTCTACTTCCCCTTCTCTGGCTCATTACACACGGCGCGCGGATGATGAAGTCGATTTCCGTTCCAACTATCCGCCTTTTCTTGACGCTGCAACCCCGCTTGCGTAATACTTCTTGACAAGAATCAGCCCGTATCTGAATTTCCAGTGAGTCATGTCTCTCATAATATCCTAACTGACGAAACTCCGTAAAATTCCGTAATCACATAATTTTCTATGATATTGTCGTTCGTAATAATTTGCTTGATAGCGTTTTCTAAGACATAGAAAACCTATCTGTATGCTTATAATTTTTATAAAATGCTCCGAAAATACCTTAATAATAATTATAAGAAATTAATAATAATAATAAATTAACATGAAAAATTCTCTTGGCTAAACAATTTGCCGCGTAAATAAATATAGAATGGCTTCCTACTGACTTATGCCAGTGGCCCTCGAAAAACACGTTACACAGGCAAGGAAAGCATTTCTCCAAAAAAGGAATCTGTTGACATCAAATATAGATTTAGGTATTAGGAAGTCATTTTTGGAAGCCTTTGTCTGGAGCGTGGCACTCTATGGAAGTGAAACTTGGACTGTTGGTGCAGCAGAAAAGAGGAGAAGAGAAGCATTTGAAATGTGGTGTTACAGGAGAATGATGATCAGATGGGTAGATAAGGTAACAAATGAAGAGGTGTTATGATGAATGGGAGAGGAGAGATGTTTCTGGGGACTACTAATGAAGAGAAGAGATAGGTTGATAGGACACATACTAAGACACCCAGGAATAGCAAGCTTAGTTATGGAAGGATGGGTCGAGGACAAGAACTATAGGAGTAGACCAAGGTTAGAATATGTTAAACAGATTGCTTCGAATGCAGGTTGTGGTAGCTATGTAGCGAGGAAACGATTAGCTCAGGACAGGGAGCATGGAGGGCTGCATCAAACCAGTCAAAAGACTGAAGACTCAAACAACAACAAATTATTTATTTCTAACATAGAGGAAGACTTTTCATTTTCCACTCACAAAAAAGAAAATTCCAACAAGAATATTTTCCGCCCAAGAAAGGGCAAGGCGATCAATACGCATGAAGAAGTATTGGGAGGACCTCAAGGCTCATACAGTTCCTACAAGTCGATGAACTAATGGTTGGTTAAAGTGATCCTATGTGGTCTCGAAGGCGAAGAAGAAGGAGAAAAAATATCTTGTCATTTTTAAGTTTTTTTTTTTTTTTTTTTTTTAGGCAGTTCTTTTTCTTATGATGATGATGAATATGATGATCAGCATCATTATTATTATTATTATTATCATCATCATTCTTACAGTATGTATGTGTACTTGGACACCACATTAAATAGCACAAATTATCAGACAGACTCAACACAGGTATAAGTGACTGGTGATAAGCCATTTTTCCATTGATTGCTTTGTATTTCAATTCCTGTTCAAGGGAAATAATACCTTTAGGATGCACTTAATAAAATTGGTTTTAACTATCAAGTTGATTTTTTTTTAATAATCTACTCAGCATGTGAACATATGTAGGTGCTGTAGTAGAACAAGAATTATTGTGTAGCATTTTCTTTCCTCAAGTTTTTGAAACATTGGTTCATTTTCAAACAAATCAGTTTTATACACAACATAATAGGATTAAATAAGGAATACGAATAACACAAATTCTGACTTTTTATTTTTTACACTTCCATTTTACAGTTTTGTTCTTCCTGAAGAAGGAATCCCAAATGTGAGATAAATTTATCCATCACTCCTTTCTGTTTTTTGCAAATTGCCTTCATCTAGAAAACAATGTAAGACATGGTGTCTGGATTAAGTGAATATAAATCTTGTTCATCCGTTGGGAAATATCCTGTTGAAAATATTTACATATTATTTACATTCTGTTGATCACTGTTGTTAACATACTTAATACTGTACATGGCTAATAAATACTATACACTAATAAATACCACACTAACATTTAAAAGAAAAAGCCATCTGTATTGTGGGATAACTCTGTTATCTCACCTTGGAGAATGTGAGCTCCAACTTTCAGAAACTGCAGAGTGGTTGGCTTGGCCTAGGACTGGAACAATTGCATGCATGTGCTGCCAATGACGGCACGTCTCTTGCAGACACTTTCTATCTGTAACCTCTCGCTCAATCTACTGATAGCATGCACAGTGTTTATACTAACCTTGCTATAGGCAAAGCTGAAAGTGATGTTCATCAACAGTCACACATTCCTGACATCGTGTGAGGAAATAACTTTCACACACAAGCGTTCTACTTCAGTTATGTTCCTTATTTCCGCAGCTATATTCTCCTGCACTATTTTTTATAATGTAAGGATTATTCCTATAAACTGAATTTTGTAGTTTCCCGCAAATAAGTGACACATGCTGTGTGATAGGAGGAATGATGGGACCATAATCCTTTAGAAATAAAATTCTAAGGAATCCTTGGTAGCATGGGCTATAGTAGAATCTTGTTGGAAATACTGTTTTACCCCTTATGAGGGTAGAACTAGGGGATGTGTGTGTAGGGTGACTTGTCTTCAGGGGGTGCGCGGTCAAGTCGAGCCTTATCGGGTAATCTAAAGAGGTGGTTTAAGCTCCGCAAGGAATAGGGAGTCGGAGTGTCACAGGGAGATGGACGCAGCTCTAAGAATTAAGGATTAAAATAAAGGGGTGTTTCCTAAGCAGAGGTAACGTTTAATGAACACTGAATAAGGCGCAGAGTTGGCGAATTGTTTATGGTGCAGTAAAGCAGAGTGTACACACTAGCGTGAGTGAAATAAACAAGTTAGTATCGCTTACGCGGCGATTCACAAATAAACAGGCAAATGGTAAAGTGGAGCGGGGATCAGGCCATGAACGATGAGATAAAATAATTAGTTATTGTAAATGTGTTTGTTTAATGTAAGGGCTTTGTAATAAATGTACTGGCTTCACTAAATGTAGTGATAGCTCAGAAATGTGGATGCAGTGATTACAATTCAAATTAGGCGAGACAATGGGTAAGGAATCACTTGTGTAGGACACCTGAGTTTCACACTCACCTCGGTATTCTGACGTCGGTCGATTGTCGGGCAGCACCACGGTGTAACAGATAATCTCCCTCTGAGAGGTGGGTCTATTTATATGTGCTGGTGTGCTGACTGTTGCTAGTTGACACATACTTGTTCTACTTGCTACCTTCTGTTCATGTTTGTGGCTAATGTCATAATGCTTAAGCAAGAGTTGGTACATGCCTGCAACCAACTTATTATAAAATGTTGTAGCTGGTGTAGAGTGAATTGTTGTAGCTGTTGCTTGATTACAGCTTGGGATGTGAGATTGGGGGGTGAAGTGGGTGTAATTGGGGTGGCTGATATAGGGGGTGGTTTGTAGATGTATTTGTAGATGTACCTGGGAGTGCCCTATGGGCTCTCCAGGTATAACAATACCAACTGTTTCTCTCATCATTTGTAAGCAATCAGTACAAGTATGTTTGTATGGTGTCCATTTACTGTATCATTAAAAATATACGTGACTGCAGATTGACACACATTCAGTACTGGCTGCTGTATAACAAGGTTAGTTAGTATACAGAAACTGAGTCCTGTGCATACTGTCAGATTGAGTGGAAGATTACAAATCGAAAGTCTCCACTAAAGACATGCTGTCACAGGCAGTGCATGCACACATTGTTCCGATCTAAGGCTGAGCTAATCACACTAGTTGTTCCATTGGGTATCCAAAAATTCATCCATGGCCTTCACCGTGTGATTCCAGAATGAAAGTTGCAGTGATTAAATTCTGTGCTGCAAAATATTACTAGCACAGTGTGGGAACATTGAATGGCTGATTACATCAAATTATTTTACATCTTGTACACAATTTTCTTATGCCTGCATACCTCAGCTTAAATAAGTACTAGAACATCTCCAGTTTTGTCCAGGAATTGCCATGAATGCACATTTTGGATACAATGTACAGTAAATAACATAGACCTAAGCATATTGTACTACAGCTAGAGGTCATGCTACAGCTTAGCAGTCCTACTTTAGAATGAATTTAAGGTAGCTTTTACAATGATCTTTAAATATGAATGAACTGAATATCAGAAGCCTAATTATTGAGATCAAACAAACATAACATCTAAAAATACTTAAGGTTAACTCCTTATTTACTCCTTCCATTTACAAAGATATATAGAAAAGACAGATGTAATTAACTGGGAAAGATGTGTTAGGCTTCAATGTACTAGCAGATATGGCGGTGACAACTTTGAAAGACACCAAACTGTAATCACCTGTATAATTTAAATTGATTGATTTCCCAAAAAACAGCATTTCTACAAGGTAGCTGCCAATAAATAAATAAATAGGTTATTACACTTTCTTTCAATCCCAAATGACTAATTTAAAAGTTTTGTTCTGTTTTTAATTATTGCTTCACAGATTACTCAGTAAACTGAACCTACTTGTGTTTCCTTATTTAAAGGCAATTACCCATAACAGATCTTTTCTCTCTGTTATAAATTGGACTTGTGAGTAAGATTAACATTTGGCATATAATGCAGTTGAAAAGAAGCTGACACAATTATTTGAAAATATCCAAGTCTATTTACTATAAAATTTGGGTGGATAGCAACAGTGGTATGAGTAACAACACAATTTTAACATCAATAACTTTTGAGGGGTATCTCATACTTGAAGTAATCAAATTCTAGTGACATATTGCACTCTGTGTGTCTGTTCTTTTCCAATACCTTTCTTCTATTAATGGAACAATTTGTTTTCTGCATTTCTTCTATTAATCAATTAGTAATTATGAAATAGTCTGTATTATACTAAATATCACAATGAGGAAACATATTAAATTGATATTAAAATTGAAGTCAGTTGTAATTCATATACAGTATCCACATACTATGCCATACTAAGTCAATTCTAGTTGCACTACAATTTCAATTCATATTCAAAGTAGTAATTGAATGGTAACTTTGATGTCAGTCAACACAAAAGCCACCATTCAATTGGTAATAAGGTAACACTGAAAAATGGCTTCATAGCTTTCCATATCCAAGTTAGTGTGTGTTGTAGTTCACCACAAGTTGTGGACAGATAACAACATGACAGTAAAGTACAGATTTTTGCAATCTAGAAATCCTTTCAGTTGTTTTACCAATTTGAATCTGTCAGTGTCCCATTCTACAGTCAGCTCAGTCTGTAACAGATTGTAGTGAAAACATTCGCCCATGTGGAAAGGTCTCGTAAAGGAATTTCTTGGTAATATCTACAGATCCAGAAAATCTTGGTACAGCTTACCTTTCATATTTAGGCCTTCATTTTTTTTTCATAAAAAGACTTTACAAAAATTAAAATTGAATTCCTAAGCATTTCTATTTTAGAAACATGCTGCAGTGTAAATTATTCCATGTATTCCTATCAACCCCATATTATATTTCCTGGTTAAAAAAAAACTAACCCATTTCTCAATAATTTCTTTCTGTAATATAAATTAATAATAGCACAAGATTGATTTGTTTGTAACAGCAAAATAATGTTATATTCCATACAAAGGTAGTGAGTGGGCTTTGAGAATCGTACATTCCAGTGCTTGTTCACTAGTGATTTGACTACATGCTCTTGAACTAGAGACAAGACTTTGTTGTTTGTCATCAGGAGCTGCCATTGATTTGATCACAAATATCACAAGTAGTTATACTGAATATGGGATCCTATGTAACAAACCAATACAGTAGGTTTTGATGCCTGAGAAGTAGCAATCCTGATAAGGGTCATGTCTAATCAATGATATTATATTTTCTTTCTTGATAAAACACTGATGTGCAGAGCATTCTGTTTTCAGCATTCATGGTATGTAAACTCCGTCCAAGCAATCTGCGAAGTGCCAGTGTGAAAACACGTAGTCTGCGCACAGGAGTGACTTGTCTGACTGGCCAATGAGGCGCGATGCACTGAATAATACTCGCAGGTGGGAGGCACGACCTGGGATTCAACTCTCAAAACGGCTGGGCTGCCAAGCTCCACCTATCGCATTCTCTTTTCACTTCCTCTGTGTGACGTCATGCACAAACCTACTTCACAGATTCCGTGAATGAGGTATAGAAGGATTTGTTGTTGAACACTTATAATTAAAAAGAGGTGTAGAAGAGTTTTTGGGATCCAGAACCTGTTGTGATGGGCAACAATATATTTCATACCTGCCCTGCTGTCCTAGCAGCTCTCCTTGAGATGGATTACCTTTGGTGGTTGGTTACCAAGGACTCCACATGCAGTATATATCATCTAGCTTACAAGAAACATTCAGTCCTTACCTGTACAGTATAATCATAAAATTGGTATTGGATTTTGAATGAACTAACATACAATGTTTGATAAATATAAGCTTTCATTAGCCATAAGAAATTGTGTAGCCCATGTTCATCATCACTGTTTCTTTTAATGCCGTTTGGAGCTGTTTCTCCATGTAAGTTGCAAGCAGAGATTGAATACCTTTCACAAACACATCTTCCATTTCTTGTGTGAACTCTGAAACATATCTGCTTTCTGCACCTTGCCTTCCTTCGGCTGGTAGTACTCCCTCGTCTTCTGCTGTTGATGCGCGATGTTCTACTCGTGGAGATGGCCTACAGCCATAGGCGTAAACACTCACAAAATCTGGCTCAAAGAACTGTGATATTGTGTTTATTTCTACAGAACCACGGCTAATGTGTCTTGGGGTAGCAGTAATACCAAGACCTGCTCTTCGTAACCGTAAGGTCATATTACATACATCTGCCGGTAGTGGCAGTAGTGGATCATGAAGCACTGCATTCTCGTCATACAACTTGACTACTCCAGACACTGACATGTCTCGAAATGAAAGTCTTGCATCTAAACTCTTATTCCTTGGGTTGAAAGAACACTGTTCAATACGGTACCAGTTGTCAACTGCTGGTATCTTGACCTGCATACTTGTAACATACATATCGTAAGGAGCCGTACGTAGTGGCTGATGCAATGCATAGCCTGCAAGATCTAAAGAACTGGACTTAGTTGAAAGTGAAGGAGATGCTTGGTACTTTTGAAGTGTCCTCATTCTCTCCATGGTTGTTTCAATTCTTGAAGCACATCTCTCTGTATAGTGCAATGGCTTGCCTATGATTCGACTGTCTAAAACAAGAAAAGATAAAATAAATTTCAGGGAGATCATAGGCAAATTAAATTAATGTATAAAATAATCACTGTTTGTTTACATACTTAAATTATTATGGCAAGTAAAACATATCTTACATTTAAATTAATTAGTAGAAAACACTATGGTGCTTATCAATTGTAAGCTCATGATGGACCTTCCTCAGTGAGGTCGTAATGCAATGGCTTCTGCTCTGTCTATTGATTAAACTTCATTAACATTGTAACCTGAAATATTCTCAACACTGACTCCAGATATTGAACTACTGAGTTCACAGAATTGATTCACAAAGGGGGCTTAGGAATTGAGAGGTAAATTTAAGAAAACCCCGATTTCTACACAAATGTTTTTTATAAAAATGTAATATAGCAGTGCCAATTTTCTTGTTGAATTAAAAACTAAGCCCTAAATTATGCATAACAGAATTGGTTTCACATTTCTAACTTGAAAATTTCTCAAGATATTTGTGGTTTAAATGTTGTCAGTGTCTGTCAAACATACAATATAGTGCATTGCTCAAAGGTATTGATTACTCTTGAGATGGACTGTGTTATCTGTGCTAGTACCAAATAGCAGATAATTATGTACAATAAAGAACATGCTGTTGTTTTATGGTGTCATAAAATGGAACATGAACAGTGACATTGTACATGAAACAATATCATAATCGATGGTCTCCTTCACCTTGTACAGTTGCCAAGGGGCGTTCAGTGCTCAAGGGAATCAAGTCACAATAAGATAGTTTGGAGATAAATAGACATAAAGATTTTGCTAAATAATTAATTCCAGGAAAAAGTTTACACCCTTCTAAAATGCGTGAATGATAGAAGATACGTTGTATAATGTATTTTGATATTAAAGGAGAGTAAATTGAAGTGCTATTACATGCTAAGTTGAATAGAAAAGTAAAATGTTGGACTTGATTCTCTTGTGCTCTGAATGTACTGTACTTGTATCTTCCTCTTTATTCTAGTCTTTAAGGAAACTGTAAAGGAAATTTATTTCTTGAATATGTAATTATAATGTTATTCCCTGTGTCTGCTTATAACAAATATTTCCAACCAGGAAGTTATAATTCCTATTACAAACTTCTGGGGATTGTAGAGGGTATTAAGTAAATCACAGTTTGAATAGGTACCCTTGTTCGGACATTTATTGTTTTGATACCAAATCGGTTTGAAGATCACTTTCATTTTACATCGCCGGCTTCACGGAACGCAAATAACATTGGCTGAGGGCAACCTCTGCATTCCCCTGATGCCATACGGTATGTATGCCTTCTGTTTACAAACAGTAGTGACAGTGAGTCCGCTTTCACAGCAGTTGTGATCCAGTCATTCACCAGTACAGGATGGTGGCATACACTTTGCACGTGCAGGCAGCAGGTGACTCCGCTTACAGCACTAGTGGATTAGTTGCATACATATAGGACTACAAACAGCCAGGCACTTGACCTACTTATATCGCATTGCACCTGCAGTCACATCGGTAAGTTAATCTAACATAATTTGCTCCACGCAACTTTTCATTATTTAAGTCATTTTCTTATTTTTCTCAAATTTTTCGCTTCAGGTGTAGGAGCCGATCACCCAGCACCATATCATGACATAGGCGCTTTGCTTTTCAAATTGTTCCTACGTAAGTCCAATTTTTTAGGGCAGTACTTAAGTTTAAAATTTTTTGGTTTCAACATACTGTATTTCAAAACCTCCGAATGATTTCATTTCAGGTCCGTGGAGCTCTCAGCACAAGATAACACATCCACTTAATGTGCAAATTCCAAGTCAAGTAGTCGAATGAGTTTTCCACGATTTCTTATCTATAAACACATGTCAGCGCACTTTCAAAGAAAGTGCCGGAACCAAAGTTTCCTTTTATGTCAACATTCACCCACCAGTACAGCAAGTTATTTGGGTCATGGACACTAACTAAATATGCTCTTTGTTTTCTTGACATAAAAGTGATTAACGACTGCGCAATTTGACCATCGCACACCTAACAAGAATGTGCATAATAGTGATTATATAATTAAGTGGCTGATAACAGCAGGAATGTTTTATTGTCCATAAGCTTGTCATGTTTTAAATTGTTAATAGTTTTTATAGTGTTTTAATATTAGTGTGATATGTTTCTACATGGACGAGGTCATTTTGGTCTATGTAATGATGTTCCTAATATTAATTATGAAGGGCTGAAGAAGGAATTGACACAAATTCCGAAACATGTACCCAGAAGACGCTAACTAAAATAATAAATGCGTGTTGATTAGGTGGAAACTTTGAAATTTGTTATACTCAATTTACAATATCTGGACATGAATCTTTTATGCTCTGAAAGCAGCGCCGTTAATAGTACGTAAAAGTGGAATAAGTCCAAAATGACCAAAAATGGACTTGATTCCCTTGTGCTCTGAACGCCCCTCTGTTAGTTATTGTTGTTTTAAGGGGCGGAACTGCGAGGTAATCTGCCCCTGCCAATATCTGTAAGGGTCTTTTAGCGACAGGAAGCTGGAACCCAAATAAGGTGTTATTCTATAAACTTAGGAAGGAAACAAAGGCACTGGTCTGACTGCGTCCCTTGTGCCAACATTTACACAGTTAATATCCCTAAAAATATTGAAGTTAGAAATGTATCCATAATTTTGCACCTAGTTTTCAGTTCAACAAGAGAAACAGGAGTGTTCTATTTATAAATATAAATTCTTTTTCATAGTTTGCAGTAGTACTATATATGCAGCCTCTTAGTTGGTGAACCTCCAACATGGAAACATTTCTGCAAATTCAGTTTTCCAATAGCTTGGTCTATCTTGAAATATTTCATGGTTCCAATGTTTGGGGTGAAACACTACACATAAAATGACTAAGCCTTGAACAAAATTTAATTTATTGAGAAAACCTTGTTTGATTGTACTTTATTTAACTTACTAAGTTAATAATAATAGTGATGAAGACAACAAACATGCATTCATTTCAGATGATTTTGCTTTGTTGTATTATGGAACATGGGTATACAGTAGTCTGGAGTAACGATGTGTGCATTAATAATGTACCCTATGATAAAGAGCATAATAATTTGATACACTGAAGGACACCTTCAGAACCATACATTTTAGCAGAGATTGTGTACACTCCTGCACAAATTCTCTTTGATATTTGATGTTTAAAAACAGGTTGTTAAACATGATGAATATGTATCGGAATTCTGTCCAATAAATATTGGTATAAAACACTGTTAAAACTCAACAATTCTTCTAGGTTTGTGCCGTGTCATGTATGGGGTTTCGCCAGCTTGGTGTCCTAGGCGAAACCCCACACATGACACGGCACAAACCTAGAAGAATTGCTGAGTTTTAATTCACTGGCCATGGAAACCAATACACCATGACACGGCACAAACCTAGAAGAATGGCTGAGTTTTAATTCACTGGCCGTGAAAATCAATATACCATCATAAATCACTGTTCCTTACTAAATCAAAATGTCAGTATTGACCACGGTTATTCTTCTGCTGTAAATAATTAGGCACTATTACACACCTCAAGATGGCATAGTGTTGGTATTATGGAACATGGGTATACAGTAGTCTGGAGTAACGATGTGTGCATTAATAATGTTTCCTAATAGTGCAGTTGATTTTAGGATCTATCTGGCCAAGAGATCAACTTATGAGATGCTAGCACCGGTTGATGTCACCTGCAAGTCAATATTTAAAAAGAAAACCTATGAGATTTGCAATGCTCAGCTTGCATGTGGCAGGCTCTTTTTTTTTTTATCAGAGCCAGAATGGGTGCAGTTAACACTAATGATCAACATCTACCTACACATAACACCAAATAGAATGTTTATTATTCCATGTATGCTTTTATTTTCAGCATTAGCGGCTTTGGTGGCGTAGTTGGTAGCATGCTGAACTGCTGGGCCCAAGATAGCGGGTTCAAACCCGGCCGAAGTTGAAGGTGGCATTTCATCAGGAAATTGCTGAACAAATGCATCACGTACCCACCGAGCCGACTCTTACTTAAAATAAGTTTTACATAAAAAATACGATGTTGCAATGATAACTGTCTCACCATGTTAGCACTTGAGGTTTAGACTGGCGACTGAGCACCTGCACGCTTATTGTAAGGTCAAGTTTGGTAATGTCAATCTGTTATTTTTATACAGTCCATCGGGGGAAAAAAAAACAGCCCTCGTATGTACTATGTGCGCGCTTTCAATACTAGAGCAGGGGGCCGTGGCGCGCCACAAGCTCGGCCAAGGTGACCTCAGCTGCGGTTAACAAAGCCGCCGCTTGGCGCTCTTATTTTATATGAAAGACCCTGTACTTGAAATTGTACGGAACTTATAGCTCACCCTAAGAGTGTCCGCTGGAAGCAGCTACAGACTCAGGCGAGCCGAATATGTCTCGGACACTCCCGGCACTAAAAGCCATATTATAAATAATAAATAAATTTTCAGCATTCGTTTTTAGCATACTTTTTATCATCTACACTATTAGTCATAATTCACTGTAGGTTAGCTATAATAGGTAAGCCCATTTAATAATGTCAAATACTGTAAATTCTGGTTTTGTTAGGAGAATGTGCTTGAGGAAAGTCAGCTCACGTATTTAGCTATAACTGGTTTATCAGACAATTAGAAAGCTTCTGTGGCGAAGAGAACTAGGCACAATAGTCTCAAAATATTGACTATGGTATTGCATAGTTTATTATGTACTGTTTCACAGAAGTTATCTAAAAATACTAATAACTTACCATATAAGACTAAGATTCCTATTTTGTGTAGGTAATAATCTAATAAAAGAATCCCTTTTCAGTTGGTCAAATCAGTAATGTGCCCAGGCCCAAATTTGTGGGGGAAAAAACTGGCTAACTGCCCAGGGCGGCAGGTTATATGCGTCAACATTTCTGGATAACTGTGCAAAACTGCTTGGTCATTAAAAGTCAAGTTTCTAAAATTTTAATCTCCCCTCCACCCACAAGGAAATATTCATTGTCACACATTGGCAATGTTGATTATTTAAGGGCATCACAAAAAGGTCATCTTAGTCATCGCAGTGTCCTTGCTCTTAAATCTGACTTGTAAGTGAAATTCGACCATGAAGAAATTAACTTGTTTGCAAACGACAGGGCAAGGAAGAAGCCCCACGTGAAGTTATTTAAATACCGGTAATTGGTGTTTTGGCCAGTAATGACACCTGTTAAAATTTCATGTAAACTCTTTGTATTCATTTTTTTTTTAAATTTGTAATTTTAGTAAATGCATGGTAGTGTTTGCCACTCATACATAAATACACACACAGATGAAGAAACAGTCCCTTATTTTAAGGAAACTTTAATACTCATATTTCAAGTTGGTGGCTGCATAGTGGGCCTGAAGGTGCACACAACAAATACAAGACAGAAGAAGTGGATTATAAAACTTATGTAGGAATGATAGGTCAAAAATCCGGTCATGTAATCAGACACCAATGGACGCAGAAAAAAAGAATTCTCCATTTTATAGCTTTGGGGCTATTAGGTCGAGTGAAAATTTTAAATACCGACATTTTGAGACAACTGCTTGTCCCTTCATCAAGGTTTGTAATGAAAATGAAAGAAGGAATGAGTCAACAATGGCATGCAGCCTTCATATAAGGTAAGATAAGAAGCCATGTCATAACAAATAGTTACCGGTACTCCATGACCTCCTGAGATCAAGAGGAAGTTGGTTATGAAACTATAGAGTGCAGCCATGATCTACTTGAGGGATAACCATCTCCTCTATTAAAGTTCTTTGGTTGTATACTATTTTTTATCGACTCCTAAATGATATGAGTTGTGAAATGTTTCTACATACAGATGACAGAAGTTTCATCAAAAATAATTCGATGGTCATTCCCTATGGCATGTTAAGCCACAGCAGACTTCTCTGGTTGGCAAAGACATAAATGCCTGCGATATTCCTTGACCCTTGTTGTGATTTTCCTACATGTCTGACCAATATAGTATATATATGTAACCACAGGAACATGGAATCTTATACAGGATGTATCTTAATTATACCGACAAAAAAATCGGGGACGCTCTGCGTGTTATGTAAAAGACGATGCCGCAATCTGATTGGCGGAGAACATTTTTCCCTTCGAGAAAATGAGGTAACTTTGTTACTTCTGGGCGCGCGATTCAAATCTACGAACTCGCAGTATTTGCTGAGACAGAGAGCAAGCCGCTGGCCACTGTTGTGCTTCAAGCAAGGGAAGGGAGTGTGATAGAAGGAGACAGAGATATGCTGGCGGGAATGAGAAAGTTTCCTTGTTCGTCTCAGCTAGCACTCTGGCTGAGCAAATACGGCGAGCCCATCAATTTGAATCGCGCGTCCGGAAGTAACAAAGTAACCTCATTTTCTCGAAGGGAAAAATTTTCTCCGTCAATCCGATTGCGGCATCGTCTTTTACATATCACGCAGAGCGTCCTTGATTTTTTGTCGGTTTAGTTAAGATACACCCTGTATACTCCAGCACAGTTAAGACCAACTGAATCCTTGACTGATTGCAAGGATTTGCCTGCGGTGATATTAGGCTTGGATATGGTTTTGATATTGTGTCTTCTTAGAATACTGCTAATCCTGTCCGTGACAGATTGCACGTTTGGCAGATAGACCAATTTCGCAAGAGGAGGATTCTGCGATAATCTGTCTTTCGGTTTAGAATGTAGCACTTCATTAATCTGTCTCGTTGAATAGCCATTCTTCTGGAAAGTATCAGCCAGGAACACAAGTTCACCGTCTAACTTATCCTTTTCACACACCGTCCTTGCTCTGTTAACAAGAGTGTTAAGGACACTCCGTTTCTGAACAGGATGGTGGTGAGAGAATTAATGTGTAAATTGACTCCTTAACTGATCCTATTATGTTTATTTTGTTCCAGAGTAACTTGGCAACATGTTAGGTCATTTTTGATGTCTGCTGCTTTTCACATGGACCCTCTGAGCATCTGTTCATAAACTCATAGATGGAAGCTAATTATTATGGATGCTAATTATTATGGACGGTTATTATTAATTTACAATTAAAAAAGGCCCTGTGTCTCTTAGCACGTCGGGTCCCCTCGGCCATTAATCTCATTTTACTTGACCAGGGCGTTGCCTCTCTGATCTGACAACTACTCAGTTGTCCTCACTAGGCTTAGTGCACCCCGTTCAACCCTCACATCAGTTTCTAGCATCCCTGATGGAGCCAGGCATCAAGTTTGGGGTCTCTGGGTGAGAGACAGACCCGCTACCCCAACACCATGGGTCCTGCTGTTAATAATTTAATTTACTCAAAATATGAAATAAATACGTACATTCATTCCAATGAAACATACCATACCCCTATTATTTTCTTGTCGAGCTTTGTATAATTTGCCATCTTGTGGCTATGAAAACAATTGAAATGAATTTGATGCCAGTGGATTAACAATTTGTATAAGCATTTACCGTACAAAGTTTCACTGTACTCTGATGGTTAAATCGCGAAGATACGTCCATTTAAATATTTATACTTTGCACCGCCTTGTTGAATTTGTGCTCACCAGGTTATTGAAAGTCCTATACGTGAACTTATGTTCATAGCCTCTATGAACATAAAAGATTTCAGTTTGATTGCTGTAAAAGATTCGTAGATACTGAGAACCGTCTAAATATTTCGGATGGTTGTCATTTTGGATTGTTATATGTATAGGCCATAGAGTTATGTACTATTAAAGAAAAATTATTGCGTAGCTTCATTATTCAAACTCTCGCTTCGATCGCATGATTACGACACAAGAAACAAAAACTTAATTTTAAAATTTCGCACAGCCGCCATCTTGAGGCTATGTAAATAAATGAACTAAATTAGATGCCAGTGCATTGCAATATGTATAATTATTTACTGTGCAACATTTCACTTGCTCAAATGGTTAAATCGCGAGAAAAGTCTATTAAAATGTTTCAACTTCGCTTGGCCGCCATGTTCGTTTTGTACTTTACAGGCTTTTGAAAGTTGCATAGATAAGCTTGTAGTAGTGCCCTTTATCACCGTAAAATATTTTGGGGTAATATCAGTAATAGTTTCGGAGATATAGAATGCCAGGTTATGTAAACAATTGAACTAAATTAGACGCCAGTGCATTACAATGTGTAGAAACATTTGCTGTAGGCTACCAAGTTTCATTACGTTCAGATGGTTAAATCGCGAGAAAAGTCTATTTAAAAGTCGCAGCTTTGCTTGGCCGCCATGTTGGTTTTGTAGTTACCAGGTTTTTGAAAGTCTCATAGGTGAACTTCTAGTAGTGCCCTTTATCATCGTACAAAATTTCAGGGTGATATAGGTAATATTTTAGGAGATATTTAATGCTGGTGAAATATTTCGCACAGCCGCCATGTTGGATTGTTGAGACGTAATAACATTTGAATGGCACTGTCGGGGTCAGCAGAAATGGTGCTATGACTTTGCCGAGTTTCATTGAAATCGCTCCAGTCGTTAGAAGTTATTAGGGGGAGGGACACCACACACGGACAAAAGGTGATCTCATAAGCCTTTTTTTTCTTTCTTTCATAAAATGAAAATAGGCTAAAAATGGCTTCTCAGTTTTCTACAATGAAAGAATGGTCACAAGATCACGAGACCCTGTTCAATCAACTCGGTCTTGTCTTTGAATGCGTCCGCCTTGTTGCGTAGCGGCTAGCATTCTTGGCGCTCACTGCGGAGGCCCGAGTTCGATTCCAGCCGTGCCAGGAAGTTTAATTCTGGTCTGAGGGCTGGGACAGGGTACATTCAGCCTCGTGAGGCAAAACTGCGGGTTAGATTCCCATCTAAGCCAACATGGAAATGGTTTTACGTGGTTTCCCCACTTCTACTACAGGTAAATGCTGGGATGATACCTAACTTAAAGGCCATGGCCGCTTCCTACCCAAATCCTATCTCAATTACAAATACACACTACTGTCGACCAAAATAATGTGCACTCGAGTTTTAAGGTTGTTGGTGAAGTAACCAATAGGTCTACATAAAATCCAATAACATCATTTTCGTCGTTCTATTTTACGTTAGTTCATAGGTTTGGAATTTTTTAATTTATATTTTAATATTTATTATCGTAGTTGGAACACAAAAAAGTGCCCGTTTAAAAGCGTGTTTCAACCATGCGTCACATTTAAGAATTAGCATATCAAAAAACCGTCATCCAATGGAATCCAAATTTTAACACACTATACATTGGAATGTTTTATAACTGGTTTATTCATTTCAAAATTTTGTGCGTCCAAGGAACAAAGTTGTTATATTTTGTGAGGTAACTTTTTCTTGGCTCGGGGTGGTTGGAAAATTGCGTTGTTGGCCGCGTTGTAATCCTTATCAGTGGCGGATCCAGGCCTTGCGGGCCCTGGGCGATATGATAAGGTGGGGCCCGCAACAATAGGAAATAAAAAAATATATAAAATCAAATGGAAAGTAGTTTTGTAATAATATTAAAATAAAGAATAGTTACAATATTTTGAATACACTTCAGTACTTTTTTTTTTTTCATAATATGAAAGAAGTCCCCTTGAATAAGATTATGTAAACTATGAAATATTAAAATATTACTTTGCCACTTATTTTCCGACTGAAGTCTTCTATTATTTCACTGAAATCTAAACCGGGTGAGTTAGCCGTGGTCGTTACGGCATGGCTGCTGGCAGTCGCTCACATCCGGGAGGCAAGGAAGTTAGAATCCCCCCGCCGGCAACCTTGCAGATGGTCTTCTGTGGTTTCCCATCTTCCTTCCAGCCAAATGCCGGGGTTGGTCCCTAACTATAGGTCACAGCCGCTACCTTCCAACTCCTCGTCCTTACATTAACACTTTCCTCCCCAGACAACACTCCACGCGCAACGGTACTTGTAGCTCACCCATTGGGTGTCCGCCTATAAGCAGCTACAAACTGGCGAGCCGAACATGTCCTCGGACACTCCCGTCACTAAAAGCCATACGCTAAAAAAATAATAAAAATAAAAACTGAAATCTATACTTGCTAAATGGTCACGGGAGGTCATAGCTGCACTGAAGAAAAAGAAGAATTATAAATTAGTTTGAAAAGTATAATTAATTAAATTTTAAAAAATCCATGGCGCGGGGCCCTAGGCGGTCGCCCTCCCCTAGATCCGCCCCTGATCCTTATACATCAAAAGGTTATGCTGTGTATGACTGTGAAATACGTTTAATAAATTCACTTATTTTATATCGGTTTGTATTTGTAGGGAAAATAAGACATGGTTCAGCTTGTAGCCGATACGGGGAAAGCTGTACAGCATTGCCGAAATGGAGCACAATCACACGTCGTGGCACGCCTCGCTCGGAATTGCATGGGCAGCTTTCTTCGCTATTTAAAATTAACTTGTGATTAACTTCATTAATTCAAGCAAATGGTAATAAGAGGTCGTGAGCAACATTTCCCATCAGCTTTCCTCACGAGAACTTTGGACTTCCATAGCAGCTATAATTTGTTTTTCATTTTTAGATTATTGTTAAGTTTTTAATGTTCTTTTTATTTGCGTTTATCTATGTACAGTACAATATATACATTGGTTTAAGTCACCAACGCGCAGCGCTAGGCCTTGCGGACTCGGTAGACTTTGGTTTGAGCCCCACCGTCGGCCGTCCTTGAAATGATTTTCCGTGGGTTCCCTATTTTCAACCCCAAACAAATGCTGGGATGGTATCTTCTGATAGGCCACGGCCACTTCCTTCCACATCCTTTCCCAGTGTCGTTCATCTTCATTCATTTCATATCTCAATAACTCCTCTCATGAGATTGGCGTCAGGAAGGGCATCCAGCCGTAAAAACCACCCGCCACGTAGCCTTTCATCGCATCTCATCCCCAACCCCGTTGAAAAAGGGAATAATAAGGGGTAGACATACTCTCTCACACATTGGTTTAAGTCACCTTACAATTCAACGCGTGTCTGGAGGCTGCGATCGATTTCGATTCCATAAGAACGGTTTTTTATTCAGTTTTTCAAATCGAAATCCGATGCTGTAAACAATTTGCCAAAGTTTTTCAAGGGGCATTTCTGGAAAGTCTGTCATTGAATGCTCGAGTCTCTCTTTTAATTTTGAAATTGTTGGGAACACTTTCTCCAAAAATAAGCTATGAATGGTACATCTAATAACTCCTGACAGTCGTCTCTTCTTTGCTGCAGGAGATTATGTGTTTTTTTTAATGTCATTTTATTTATTCTTCTTCACTACATGTTTTACAGACCGAAGTGATATTCCAAGACAATCAGCTGTTCGTTGATAAATAGGAAACCGCTTTTCATCTAGCTTCTCGGCCTCTAGAGTAAGAAAAACAAACGGCACTCATGATCATCTAAAGCTCAACTACATTAAATGCAGATCTTGCAGGAATCTGCACTTACAACACCAAACAAGACTGAACTGATGTGATATGAAGACGGAATTTTTGTTTTTATTTTACTTCGCCACATCGGAATTCCATTGACTCATATGTGGATAGACCAGTAGGTTGCAGGGGTGAGGTCAGGCTCGGAAGTAAACAGGAAGCATTCTGGGTGAAGAGTTCTCTCGGGCCCAAAACATTTCCCGAAAGAAAGAAGAAAAAAGAGAGGAAGCATTGCATGTGCCACGATCTACCACAACATCCTCCTGATACCGTTTGTTTGAATAAAAACTGGTATCCAAACATTTATGACTTAACAAACTGTCTCGCCTGCTGTTCCCAAGGTTGCAGGATCGAATCCTGGCACAGTCAGTTGGCATTTCAGGGTGATTAAATAAGTCGAAGCGGTGTCAGATTTAATGACAGGTCAAAGATTCCCTTCAGGGGAAAATTCACCTAACCCTGAGTCTCTAAAAGCAACAGTACGTAGAAGAGGTGTAAAACCAATATTGTCATTATTGTTATTGCTGACCCCGTGGTGTTGGAGTAGCGCGTCTGCCTCGCACCTGGAGGCCCCGGGCACGATTCCTGGCTCCGTCAGGGATTTTAGAAACTGTCGTGAGGGCTGGAGCGGGGTGCACTCAGCCTCATGAGGACAATTGAGTAGCTGTCTGACAGTGAGGCAGTGGGGAAACCAAGGTTAATGACTGAGAGGACCCGACGCGTTGACCGCGCATCACCCCATAATCTGCAGGCCAGGAACGGTCGCTTGGTAGACCTAGGACCTTCATGGGCTTGGTTTTTTGGTTTTTATTATTATTATTATTAACGTTAAATAGAACGAGGAAAATGAAAGTGTTATTGAATTATCTGTAGACCTATCGGCTATTTCATAAACAACTTCCAAACACAAGTGCACATAATCTACTGTATTAGTCGACAGTAGAATGCACGTCGATGCTTTATACATCTCGACCTAATAGCCATGTTATAGATTTAAATGGTCGTAAAAGTTTCTCACAGCAAAACTTAAAGAAGCGTTAACTGAGCAATAGTGTTCAGAGCAAAACTCGACTGCTATAAGTAGCCAGCCACCAGGAAAATCTGTAACAATTACAACTTAACAATAATCTAAAAATGAAAAACAAATTATAGCTACTGTGAAAGTCCAAAGCCTTCATGAGAAAAACTGATGGGAAATGCTTTCACGACCTCTTAATACCATTTGCTTGAATTAATGAAGTTACTCACAAGGTAATTTTAAATAGCAAAGGAAGTTGTCCATGCAATTCCGAGCGAGGCTCGCCATGACGCGTGATTGTGCTCCATCTCGGCAACGCTGTACAGCTTTCCGCGTATCGGCTAGTTGCTGAACCATGTCTTATTTTCCCGTACAAATACAAACCGATATAAGATAAGTGAATTAATTTACGCATTTCACAGTCATACAGCATAACCTTTTGATGTATAAGGATTACTACGCGACCAAGAACGCAATTTTCCAACCACCCCGAGCCAGAAAAGTTACCTTACAAAAATGATAACTTTGTTTCTTGGACACACAATATTTTGAAATTATTAAACCAGTTATAAAACATTCCAATGTGTTTTGTGTTAACATTTGGATTCGATCTGATGACGGGTTTTTGAGGTACTATTGTAATTCTTAAATGTGACGCATGGTTGAAACACGCTTATAAAAGGGCACTTTTTGTGTTCCAACTGCGATAAAAAAAATATTCAAATATAAGCTAAAAATTCCAAACCTACATGAACTAACGTAAAATAGAACGACAAAAATGATGAAGTTATTGGTTTTTATGTAGGCCTATTGGTTACTTCACAAACAACCTTCAAACTCGAGTGCACATAATATTTTGGTCGACAGTAGTACAGACATCATAGTGACACAGGCTATCAGACAAATTCTACACACACGCTTACCTGACCACGATGTTGCAAATCCCCTAAAATAACCAGCTCAATTATCTTTAAATGCAGCATTATATGTAGCAATGTTCAACTGATGCTCTGTGATTGTCTTGTAACTAGACAGTTATGTTATTGAGATCGTGAAAGAAAGATTACAAGATCACTGGGCTCTGTTCAATCAACTCACCCTTATCTTTAAATGCAGCATCATCTGTAGCAATGCCCAAGTGATATTCTGTGAGAGTCCATGTTAGAAGCAGCAGACACCATGAATGGCCTAGCATGTTGCCAGGTTACTCTGGAATAAAATAAACATATTGGATCAGTTTGGATGTTAATTTAGATGATAAAAGAGAAGAAATTCGAAGTGGTGTATTTACATCAGAGGAACTATGTCCTCTAACATTTCTGAACAAAGCATTTGAGACATCTGCCAGTGGCAGATTAAAGGAGGAGACAGGGTGTGTGGCCTACACCCTTTGAAACGATAAATGGCAAAAATCTTTTATTAGATAATGACAAGGAAGGATGAACCTGTTTATTGCTGATATGATTATGCGTATTGTGTGCTTCATCGTCTGATTACCCCAAGGGCTGTTTTTTTCAACCACCGATGCGCTGTAAAAAAAACTAGATTGGCATAACGAAATGATTTCTTTGTTACTAAAAGTTTAGTTGTTTTGTAAAAATTCAGACTTTCACGACCGGCGTTTTTACATTAAGCGAGGTAAGTAAACAGAAGATATATAAATAGTCAACAACCCACACATAGAGGCTACCATAACAACGGCGTGCCCCATAAAAGTAATGCATCAAGGACAGGGCTGCTCTTCTGTTGCATCTTCTTGTCTACGACGGTCAATGAGGGCAGGCTTGAGGGGATTAAGGACTGGAAGCCAAGCTCTGTTCTCATGTTCTGCTTCCTCCTTAATATTGAAGCTGTTAGTATGCTTCAGGATTTCAATGGCCTCCCTTTGTAGCCTGGCATGATAAGACACCGTGGTGGACAGAACTTCGGTGTCTCCATATCTTATGTCGTGACCTGCGAGTAGGGAGTGTGCTGCAACAGTGGATGCATCTGTTTGTCGCAGCCGGCTGTGTCGTTCGTGTTCCTTGAGGCGAGTGGCAATTTTATAAAATCCCGTATGATTGTGGCCAAGTATATATTGGAACAACGAAAAGAAGTATTGCCACTCGCCTCAAGGAACACGAACGACACAGCCGGCTGCGACAAACAGATACATCCACTGTTGCAGCACACTCCCTACTCGCAGGTCACGACATAAGATATGGAGACACCGAAGTTCTGTCCACCATGGTGTCTTATCATGCCAGGCTACAAAGGGAGGCCATTGAAATCCTGAAGCATACTAACAGCTTCAATCTTAAGGAGGAAGCAGAACGTGTGAACAGAGCTTGGCTTCCAGTCCTTAATCCAGTGATGATTCCTCCATGTAGGACGTGAGGATCATCCTACAGTCAGCTCACAGCTGAAACTGTTTAAAAAAATTAAATTGATTGTTTTGTAAAATAGTCTTTGGGGTAGGGTTGCCAGATTTCATGAATGGAAAAACGGAACACACGTCCTAAAACATGTTTTTTTAATTAAAGTTGTTAAATGTTGTAATAAATAATGTATTAAATAAACAAAAAAATAAAATTAGATTTTGCTGACACATCATATAGGCCTATGACTCCAGCAACTTACAAATACTTTTCATTTGAACGACCCTTTGCAAGAATTGTTTATTTGCAAGTAGCCTACCTTCTGATAAAATTCAATACAATTTTCGTCATAATTGTAATATGTGAACAATTCTTGTTTTATCGAACTAATGGAGCTTCTCTTTCTATCATCTCTCCATTTGATATTCATGAAAGAAAAAACTCTCTCCGTGAAATCTTTGGAGGGGAAAATGCTGAGAATAAAAGACACAAAGACTAAGATATTCCTTAATTTTGTAGCCTCTAATAAATCTATAACATGTACCCATCTGTCTGACACAGACATATAAATCATTTTCTCTTTCAAAGTTGCCCCTGTACCACCAGAAATCAAGCTAGATATTACAATCAATTCTGAAGCGGGACATTTGAAAATTGGTGCGAAATTGAATATATTATCAAATTAACCAAACAAAATGGAATATTTGGCGTTCCGTTAAGGATTAAAACGGAACGCGGAACAAAACAAGAAAAACGGAATTGTACCAGGCAAAACGGAACGTCTGGCAACCCTACTTTGGGGCTACCTTGCGCGCCCTCTCGATAAGCTCTGTCTCACTGTCACTGTCAGTACTTGTAACTACGTAGTTCTACATTTCACCCCTAGATGGATGAGGTGTGACCTTCACCGGCCGGAGTAGGAAGCTGAGGAAGGAAGCCTTGCATCCTTAAAGCACGTGTTTATAGCTTTAGAAATGTATGGGAGCCCTTGAAGGGGAAGGGGAAGGTTTGGTCTGTTTAATGGCACTCTGAGGACGTCGACTGAGATCCTCAAGTGTCGCTATTGGTTAATTTACACCAACACTACGGGCTTATTGGTTACGATTTCGCACAGTCAGAATGGATAGTCTGTTTTCAGCGTGTGTACATCTTTGGAGTGGTATTCGATTGTATTGTATTGTGTAATGTGTTCGTAATAGTGCTGTGCGACTGAATATATATTAGACTGAGTCTAATATCTCATTTATCCCAGCTATAATAATCTTAAGTTAAGCCTATCATATTACGTCCTACACATTATAAAAAATCAGCAGTCGCCACTGCCTTAATCCCCTCAAGCCTGCCCTCATTGACCGTCGTAGACGAGAAGATGCAACAGAAAGCAGCCCTGTCCTTGACGCATTACTTTTATGTGGTACGCCGTTGTTGTGGTAGCCTCTATGTGTGCGTTGTTGACTATTTATATATCTTCTGTTTACTTGTTTTACCTCACTTAATGTAACCTGTGAACATGCTGAACGTAGTTTTCAGCGAAACGTCTGGACAATAAAATGTCCGTAGAACACGGCCTATAAGCCCGCGAAACAGACATTCTTAGTTGTTTTGTACTTATTTTTCAACATAATCGCCAAATTGATTGAGGCATTTGTCGTATCGTGACACCAGCTTTCCAATTCCCTCTGCATAGAATTCTGGCGCCAGTGAGGTGGATACATATGGACAGTCTCCTGGAGTTCTTCGTTGGTGGTGAGGCTTTGCCACCCAACTATACCTTGAATTCTCGAAAGAGGTGAAAATCACTCGGTGCCAAGTTTGGACTAAATAGTGGATGGTCAAAGACTTCCCACTTGAATTCTTTGAGATGATTTTTCACCACGTTGGCAAGGTGTTGTCGTGCATTGATTGCCATGGATCAAACCCTCGCCGGACGAGAGCATTCTTTTTAGTTTGCTTTGACTTGTTCCGTTTGCAGAAAATGTATCATACTCCGCAACTCACATGTGATGAGAGTATCGATGATAGTGACCGTGTTCAATTGTCCGTAGCTCGGCTACAACTGGTGCATTGGAGCCCACAATGACAAAGGTTGTGGAGGGGACGTAGCACAATAATAATTGTACGATGCACAGACCTGGCTCCCGCCTATCTTTTGTTTACTTAGATTCATGATCGGAGGTTGAAAGAAAAATAGCCCTCGTAGCTTTAATTTGTGAACCTTTTGTTTAGATTACAAATACAGTACCGGTATTTCAGTTGTTATATGAAATAGTAGCATCCACTTGCTAACTGTCCCTCTTTCTTTGGTATGTGTGGTCTATACTAGATTTTGTTTGTTATATATTCTTACGTAGAACATTGATCAAACTTCCCAAATATCTATCAGAGGATAAGGAAACCATGTATCACATAGAACGTACATAATAGTGTCAAATTTGGCCAGTTAATGCTTTGGCTGATTAAACCCTAGGATTGGACCCTTATGTATGAGTAGGCCTACCAGGGTCAATATTTTTGAGTCAGGCTAAATCAAGTGACCATGTTTGTTTGTTTGTTCAGGCCACATCTAAAATATCATTTTTTGAAGCTTGTATATAGTAAGCTCTGCTGTCCTGTCCAGGAGGACCTTCCGCTGCCCCCATAGCAGTGTCCTTAATCCACCCCTGTCTCCTACCATAAACATTAGCAATATTTTATCTTAGTGGGATGTGAATTGTCAACTACTTGGCCTTAGCTGAGCATGACATTGCTTCCACTTCATGTGCTGAACTCCTCTCTTTCATCTCCAGTAGATCGCTTGCAGGTTCGCTCTTGGCCGTGGTAAGTGAATTTTGAAAGGCGACAAAAATCACGAGATGCATGTCATACGTTATTGGCATGTTGAAGAACCCATTTGAATTCAGTATAATTCATAATGGCAAAATTAATCTCGGGATTTTCCGCCAACACAAAGTTCCTCCAGTCTCTATTAGAAAGCGCTATAGGTTCAAGGAGCTTAGACTTCCTTGACTTTCATAGCGTTCCAAGGAATGACGAAATTCGACATGCAAGCTGCCCTCTGGGTGTCAACTAACAAATAACCCGAGGCCATACGATATTATTATATCCAACGATCCAAATACTTAAAAGTGAGGAGCTGTCTTTGGGCATGTAGCCCACTGTTGTGGCATAGACAACAGAAAATGTGCTTGGCTGGAATACATTACAGTAAAAGGCATAGGCCTAACACTTCTAGAAGTGCCAGCTGTTCGTCATTTACAGTTCTCATCAACTAAACGTGTCCTAGTTCGATTACATTGAAACTGGATTGGTTCGATTGCAGTTACTGATGAAACCAATCACGATCAATCTACTAATTGGATAGCTTACATAATATTAGTATGTGTAGCCTACTGCCGGCAAGTGAGAAAGAAACCAATTTTCCATGCCAGGCACTGGTCACTGTGTAAGGGGAAGTGGCCAGGCCAGACGAGAGGGAGGGTACCGCCGGGGCCCGGACGAGACAAAATCACCTTTAAGTTTCTTTTGTAGGCCGAGTTCAGTCTTCACATATTTTGCAAATACCGAAACAATCTGTTCAAAAACTAAATAATGATATTAGAAAAAAAAACTGAATTTTGGAATTAAGCAGTGCACTTGAACTTTTCCTATACAGAATATTAAGCGGGCAAAGTAGCTAGACTTTAAAATATTATTTATTATGTAAGGAGATTGTAGAACCGTTGAAATGCTTGTTTTCCTTCCTTTTAGCCTGTTTCCATTTATGGAAAAATAGGCTTATGAGATCACCTTATGTATGTGTGTCCCTAATAGCTTCTAAACGGCTGGAGCGATTCAATGAAACTCGGCAAGGTCATAGTACTATTTTGGCCGACCCCGACTGTGCCCTTCAAATTTGGTTACGTCTCACCAATACAACATGGCGGCTGTACGAAATATTTCACCGGCATTCTCTATCTCCGAAACTATTACTGATATCACACTGAAATTTTGTATGGTTACAGAGGACATTACTAGAAGATCACCTATGAGAAAACAAACAAACAAACAGTAAATTTTGTACTCGCCACAACCATTCATAACAGATGCTGGAAGTGCTGATGACACACACACACTCGCTTATTGCAATACACACTGACAATTTCGACAGCCTACAGCCCACACTCAAAAACCTGTTAACTACAAAACGAACATGGCGGCCAAGCGAAGTTGAAACATTTAAGTAGACTTTTATCGCGATGTAACCATCCAAAACGCAGTGAAACTTGATACGGTGAATGCTTATACAAATTTTAATCCACTGGCTACTAATTTATTTCAATTTTATTCGTAACCACAAGATGGCGAAATTTTAAAATCTCGTTTTTATTTCTTGTGTCCTAATCATGCGATTGAAGTTTGAATACTAGCTTCTAAACGGTTGGAGCGATTTCAATGAAACTCGGTAAGGTCATAGTACTATTTTGGCCGACCACGACTGTGCCCTTCAAATTTTGTTACGTCTCACCAATTCAACATGGCGGCTGTACGAAATATTTCACCGGCATTCTACACAATAATCTTCAAGTAGCCTAATTGTACATAACTCTAGACCTACATATAAACAAATCCAACATGGCGACCATCCGAAATATTTAGACAGTTCTCAATATCTACGAATCTATTACAGCAATCAAACTGAAATGTTGTATGTTGATACAGGCAATTAACATAAATGAAAATAGGATGTATAGTTCTTCACGGAACTACTTGTTTTCTTTCAAAACGCATTCCCCCTTATTTTTACAGATACATGCTTACTTTCCTTTCCAAGTCCACTGGGATGCTAAAAAGGCGTCAAAATATCCTAGACAAAATCCAAGCCACAAACTTAAAAGAAGTGAATAAATCTGTAATGAAAAAGCAATGGTCGAGTGCGTGAAATGAACAATAATTGAAAATCAGGAAGACTTGTAGTCTACGTATATATTGTATTATACGTATCCCTCGAAGGCATTTCTTTTTAATTTAAGCGTTATAAAAGAAGAAGGATAAAAACGTGAGGCTGTCCCTGTTGAAACATATTTATAATAGGGCCCGGTAGTTTTCCCTAGGGCCCGCATTAGCTCTCCACAGCACTGGAAGTGGCTTCTTCAATTTATTGTCCCGACAGTAAGTCTACTGTAGTCTTGGATGCTTAAATTGGAATAGTTAGTAATCGCTGTCGAAGTCTAATCACCATATTTGTAATCGTCGAGGTGTTTCAGAGTCTCGATTATTTTCCTCTGATTTTTCGGTAGCAAGGGCGTATCGAAGATGAGGATCGGATGGATGGTGACCGTCTGAAAATTTTCAAGTCTTCAGAATTTAAAATACTGGTACCGGTAACTCAAAAGATATTTATAATCTGTCGGGACGCAGCGTAGCTGATGGGCCTTATAACTAGCCTAGTGATGATTACAGGACTCACACTAGTTCTCTAAAGGTGGACTGGGTTCGATTCCCGGTTAATGTGAGCCCTGGGACGTAGGTTGTCAACCACGGGATCTCATTAGTATGGCATCTTTTGCGCTTGTGTCGGTCCCCTCTTTGCCATTTCTCCTATCGACGTCCCTTGGTTAACTCTTGTTCTCTTTCAACACTCACGGCAGTAGTCTACACATTGAATCTTAAGGTGTCTTTCTTTCTTTTTCCCGATTCCCTCACTTTTCGAGAGGTGAGAACGCTTCCTTTTCCGTTCTTCAATAGCGAAATTGTATGTCACGAGGGTCTTTACTTCAATATTTCGTCCCTTAAAATAATAATTACCACCTCAACTATCATTCATGTCCCCGTTCCAACTCTCGCACTAGATGCAATCAGCATGGTAGAGAAGGGATTAAACCCGAATTATCTAGACATGGAGCTAGTAAACCACGATGGTCGTCTCAGAAGTTACCGGCATCCCCCTCCTGTCGTTAAGGTGGCCGACAGAACCGCTCAGGCTGTCGAGAATAATTCATCAGCTACATCTAGGTTTCATATCCAGAAGACGTATTTTAACCTGGAGCAGCAAGCCGATATGCATCTTCACTGAGCCACTACTTTCTACTGTAGACTCTCGGCCATTTCATTTTCATTTACGGTACTTTTACGCGTTCCACTCTCTCGATTTTTTCCCATGCTTCAGAAGGCACATACTCACTGAAACGCCTGCTAGACATAAAGATTGCTTTGGCATGTGAAGAAAACATATAATTATGTGATACCTATCAATGCCATTGAATACAATTAGCAACACATTTTCCTTTGCGTAAGCCATGTGACACATGCTCTACGAGTCTACGTAAACCCAATAACATTATTATTCTTTTGGCGTAGAATGGTTTCACCCTTTCCTTCTGAGTTGCGTAAAATGAGAGCGAAATTGTCAGTGTGTATGGCCATGCGTTCTTATTATTTTAACAGCCAACTCTTCATTTCAGCAAGTTCTATGGAATAATACTCGGGCACTCGTCTGATTTATCACGTGGTCCCTTGGCGGTAACTTCAAAGATTATCATCTTTAGGGACGTAGCGTAGCGAATGGGCCTTATAACTAGCCTAGCGGTGATTACAGAAATCACAGTAGTTCTCAAAAGGCGGACCGGGTTCGATTCTCGGTTGTGAGATTTTCGAAATGAAAAGTCACGTCCTGTATTTCGGATTTCACGTAAAGAAAACTGGATACCCAGTGGCTCATGATCGCAAGATTAACGGTCACGTAAAACTAAAAAATCTTTCCTTTATTTTAAACTTGTTCTTCGTACCTGTCGTTGACGGGATTGCGTTGTAAGGGTAATAAAATATAACTTCCGAGAGACTGGTGACAGGGGTTAGCTTAGTTATGGCTAGACTGTTGAACTTCGATTGGCTAACACCCGTGCAATTCCACAATTTGCTCCCTGTACATTGTTCTGCTTAGAATTATGTGGTACCGAAAGGAAGACCTCTGGGGCGGGAGACAAAAATACATATTAAACAGCTCATAAGAGCGCAAATTCTAAAAAAATATGCTCTTTGGAAATATTTGTTAGCTCTTGACCTTTTTAGCCATGCGGCCAGCTCCGATTTAATTTATTTTTACTTGTATTTTGTGTCCTGGTATGATGAAAGATTATTGTAATGTATAGGCCTATATTTTACCATAGAATTTGAATGGGAATACAATTAAAGACAAAATACATCCATACCCGTGGCTGGATTTGAACCAGTAGCCGAGCTCGAGTTAATTTCAAGACTAACACATTACCGCTGATCCACGCCAGCTGACACAAAAATAATATACAGATTGTGTCAGATTCACTGGACATATTTTATAATTTTCTTCCTCAATCCACGATTGATGTGAAGTGATTGATAGACAACTTGCGACTTCTTATTGTACAGCCTTCATTAAGACGCATGCATTAGAACTGTGATGTGACATCCATGTTCGACATGTCATCTGGCGGTTACTCAGCTATATAGCTGTTCTCACACTTGGCATTGTGATGTCAAGAGAAGGATACAGATTGCGCAATTGGGTTACTGCGGGATTTAATAATTCCTGTTAACTCCCTCACCCTTTTATATTACATAAATGATTTGTAGCCTACGAAA
This sequence comes from Meconema thalassinum, assembly GCA_946902985.2. NCBI lineage: Eukaryota > Metazoa > Arthropoda > Insecta > Orthoptera > Tettigoniidae > Meconema > Meconema thalassinum. The sequence goes on from OX336390.1 coordinate 692,184,532, forward strand.
TTTCACGTCAACCGCGCCAGTAGTTTTGACTCCAACCCCATAACAAAGAGGCAAACAGACAAAGAGACAATAATTAAACCGAGGGTATATTTGGTCACTATTCACCCTAACCAGGATAAATACAAAGTTGTAGACAAAAATTCCAAATGGTTAGACACAAAGCTTACTTTATATAGTCTAGAGCAGAGGTCCTCACAGTGGCGGCGCCTTCCCCCCCCCCCCCCCCCCCCCCAGTCCCCCCCCGGCTCAGATTGAAATATTTATGTTTCCTATTCTGTAACAAATATTGCAATTCTCATATCAATGAACCTATTGAAGACAGGAAGTTCCCACGACCATTCAAGAAAAATCTCGTACTTTTGCTGTCTTATTTCACAAGAACTGACTAGTGGATCCTTCCACCAGGAATTGATAAAAGGTGTAGAGTAACATTTCCCACACAGCAACTTTTCACCCGTCAACCCCAAACAACCACTAATGACAATAACCACCACTTCCTTACAAGAATAAATTCTTCTATTTCTGCCTTCGTCGACTCGAATTCAGCCAGGCCTTTGCAGTCAGTTCGAAGACAGTGAGTGAACACGTAACTTCTGGTGCGTGTTTAGTGGAAGTGGTGATACGAGTAACGCCATTACCCATGGATAAGTGGCTTATCAGATAAAAAGAGATCCCATGAAAGTGATAGTGCTTGCCCTCCTTCTGAAATATTCAGTCCTAATAAAGAACAAGGAGAATAAAGGGGCGGGGGCCACTAGATATTTTATGTTTCAGAAGGGGGGCGCGACAGAAAAAGTTTGAGAACCCTTGGTCTAGAGATATGCGCATTGGCATGAAAATAATCACGTTTTGCTTTTAAATGGTTTCGTATTTACTTAGGATATAGAAGGAAGCTTCAGATGGGATGGAGTTTAATGTGAAGTTTTATCAAGACGGGCAGGTTTGCAGATGATACTGTCATATTAGCTGACAGTGTTGAACATCTAATACACTGCAGGGTGGGCGGGAAGTAACTAGGTATTATTAAATGGCTGTTAAATGTTTAATACTGATGGAATAATATTGGAAATAGCGGAAACATACAGATCATTAAATAGGATAGTGATTTTTCATGCCGCGTAGTACCGACAGTGGCCGCGAGCGGCGGTACCCTCAACAATAACAAAGATGGCCGATCACCTGACAGTAAGAGAATGAGCACAGATAGATTCGCGCTGTGTGGAATTCGATCGTTCTTTGTCAATTGCCATTACTGGGTGGCACAGGATCCTGGAGTTACGGTGGAGAAGATACAGTGTCGTCCTGAAGTGACTGTGTGGTGTGGAATAACGGCTACAAATGTCATCGGCCCATCTCTCCTGCGTGACACAATTAACAATTAACGGGGAACGATACCTTCAAATGTTCAGGATTACGTTAGGCCAGCGGTTTGCCAAACTTTTTCTTTCCGTGACCCATTTTAGCCCATACGTTTTAGCCACGACCCCCGTTTTAGCGCAGGTGTCTGTGAAGGGGGGGGGGGGGGGGGACAAAGTGGAGGGATAAAATTACTTTGGAATTTAACTTAAGTGACCGGTTGGTTATTCGTTTAAATGTTTATTTATTTACTTTGTTCAGATTTTAAAATTTTAATCTTATTCTGATGTTACTGACCTGTTTGATGTTTACTGAGAAACTTAAATGTAAAATAATATGACACAAAAATAATATTTGGCGGTTCATAGTATAATGATATTAAATAAATGGTAGTAATTCTTTTTAGACTTTTATTTAAAACGAAACGTAGTAGTGCCTATAACCTGGTATTAACTTTTATAAATGCTTTTAAATAGTCACAAAGGAACCTAGTAGCTCGACTGTCTTGACTTGACTGTAGTTGTGACGTTAGTGACGTGTGGAGGGAGAAGGGCTCGTATGCGCATGCGTCAGCCGCGCTTCAAGCTGCCGGCCAACACCACCTCTAGGTGGTGTTGGCAGGGCCTTCGACTTCTCATGATGATCATGAACAGAAGAGGGTAAAGGTGAGAAAGTATAGTGACAGTTATATTAAGTATGGATTTACGGTGCTCGGAAATCGGCCACAGTGTGTTATTTGCAGCGAGTTGTTATCGGCCGAGAGTATGAAACCTTCCAAGATGATTCGCCATTTAGAAAGTAAACATCCCAGTTTTAAAGATAAGCCGGCAGATTTTTTTTAACGTAAGTTAACTGCTTTAGATTACCAGAAAAATGCAGTAGTTCAGTTAAGTGGAAATAATATGAGCAAAAGTGCTTTGCTAGCATCGTATCAAGTGGCTTTACGAATAGCAAAGAAAGGTAAACCACACACGATTGCTGAAGAGCTCATTCTACCTGCTGCTCAGGATATGGTTTCAACTATGATCAGCCCAGATGCAGCTAAGAAGCTTTCCACCATTCCTCTGTCGAACAACTCGGTGGGGAGGCGCATTACCGAGATGGCTCAAGACATAAAGGATCAGTTGAAAACAAAGTTGCAGAAAAGTGAGTACTTTGCCATTCAAGTTGACGAGTCTACGGACGTGTCGAGTTTGGCGCAGTTTATGTGCTTTGTTCGTTTTGAGGGTGACGGTAGTGTGGAAGAAGACATTTTATTTTGCAAACCTTTGCCTGACCACGCAACAGGTGAGGAAATGTTTAAAATGTTCATGTCTGCAACCGATTCGCTTCAAATTGACTTTCAAAAGTGTATTTCAATCTGCAGTGATGGTGCCAAAGCAATGACTGGGAAAGACAGCGGTTTCGTGAGACGGATGAAAAATGTCATGCCTAATGCCACTTGGGTTCATTGTTTTCTGCATCGCCAGGCATTAGCTACCAAGGTCATGCCAACTGAGCTAAAAACAGTGTTGAACGAAACTGTTAAGTTGGTTAATTTTGTAAAAAGCCGGCCATTACAGTGTCGACTGTTATCACAGTTATGCGAAGAAATGGAGGCACAGTACTAATGCCTCTTGCTTCACGCAGAGGCAAGGTGGCTGTCACGAGGGAAGGTGTTATCTCGAGTGTTCACTTTGCGCTCTGAGCTTAAGACATTTTTTCAAGTTGCAAACAAAGACCTTGCCGGTTTTTTGAGTGACAATGAATGGCTGTTAAAACTTGCTTATTTAGCGGACATATTTCATCATCTGAACGATCTCAACGTTTCCTTGCAGGGAAGAGACAAAACCATACTTTTTGCACAAGACAAAGTCAATTCGTTTTAAAAAAAAATAGCCACTTGGTCAACCAGGATTGAGAAGAATACATTTTGAAAACTTTGAACTGACAAATGAGCTTATCACATCCCTTGTTCGAAGCGATGAATATTACCCCGACATTGACAACCTGTCCAAACTGGTTACTACTCACTTGCAAGGTCTACAAGAGCAGATCCTTAGCTACATTCCCGAGGATCAACACACGAATTTTAAGAAACTTGTTGACAAAAAACAGGCCCATGTTTCTCACTAAAGAAGTCTTTTTTACTTAGAAATGTATTAACAATTACATATCAAAATTATTAAATGTTTCTGTTTTGTTTTGACAAAATCTGTAAAATATATTGATATTTTGTAAATGTACAAAGTTATTTAATTTAAAACTCCCGATGGCCATCTAAGTTTAAGTACATAGTTCACCATTATTTGTATACATCTCGCGACCCCTTTCCGAACGGCCCGCGACCCCCAGCCGCAGTTTGGGAACCGCTGCGTTAGGCCCACGATATCTGGATGGGAAAATATCACCGGCACTATCTTCATGCGCACCGCCTCACTTTGCAAATGTCGTGCGGAACTGGTAGGATGAGTTTCCAGGGCTTTGGCTGGGGAGACGTGCATCTCATGAATGGCCTGCAAGAAGTCCAGACCTGACACCCTGTGACTTTTTTATGGGGCTGGGCAAAAGGAGAGGTGTACCGGACGAGACCTCGCACATTGGACAAATTGGAGGCATGGATTCTTACCAACGTCCCACACAAATTCCTCCAGAAAGCGGTGGATTCCATTCCAGGTCGTTTGACGAGATTGGTCGACGCCACAGGTGTCTACATCAAAATGTAATGGAATTGTATGGTATGCAATCATATTCCCATATAACAGTGTACATACTGTATTAATTTCAAATAAATAACTCTTCAAACATAAAAGTTATACGTTAATTTCAATACCTAGTTACTTCCCGCCCGCCCTGTAGTATGAGAGTCATTCAAAAAGAAATGAGCCGGAGGATATAAAATAAAAACCGCTCAACGGATCGTAATGTCCTGGCCTGAGGACGACGCGATGGTGCGGACCCTGTGAGAGCGCTGAGGTACCAAACTCGCCGCTAGAGGGACATGGGCGCACACCCACGTGACGACAGAGCGAGCAAGCACATGCATCGACTGTCCACTGCAATCAGTCGTGCGGAAACCAGTGACATGGAGGCTTCAAAAGAAGAGCAAAGGCCCAAAGGGGCATAGTGCGTTTCTTGACAGCGGAAGGAGTGTGGGGAACGACAATTCATCGAAGAATGGCACAAGTGTACGGAGAGCACTGCCTGTCCGTGGCGAGGGTCAAGGCGTGGCACAAGCGATTCAGGAAAGGACGGATGTCGTTGGCCCATACAGACCGGACCTGTCTCCCTGCAATAATGCCATTTTTGTTGAGGAGAAGAATGCTCTGAGAGGCAAACGATTCACCTCGGACGACGACGTCAAGCAGTACATTTGGAACTGGTTCACAACGCAGCCACAGGAATTTTACGAGACGGCCATTCACCGCCTTACGTCGCAGTGGGACAAGGGCCTCAACAGTGCTGGGCAATACTTTTGAAAGAACCCTCAGGTTTTCATTCTATAGCCTCTGGCTCGTTTCTTTTTGAATGGCCCTTATACTTTGAACAACTATGGGTCCCACCATTAGCATCGCAAAAACTAAATCAATAGTCGCCAGTGTTACGTGTCTCTACAATTTAATGAGGTGGGAGGCATAGAACGCGTGAAAATATTTAAGTACGTGGAGAGTATCATTACGGAAGACTTAGATCCTGGAAGACAGATAAGGCAGGTACAGAAAATGTAGCCGATAAGTTATATCCTAGAATTGGTATTGCAATTTTTCAGCCGGTCAAAACATGCGAAAATAAATTACATGTAATTAAACTATTTGTAGGCCTAATATACAGTATATGATTCTTTTCAGGTTATTTTTTGCATGTCCCAGTAATTGGAATAATATTGTGTTGACCGACTGAAAAGTTGCAAGATCAATATTGTCATAAAGGCAACACGGGAAAACGGGCTTCAAAGATTCCTACAATATATATCCTAGAATGCGCTATATCTGATTTAGTCAGTCCAATAAGTCCACATGCTAAAATAGACTACTCGAATAATAGAGGTTTTCTGAGAGGGAGTGGGGGTGTTAACCTGTCTAATGTACCGGTATCTTCTTATATATAAACGTGAAAGTCTGTATGTATTGAACCCGAGGGGGTTATGCTGACTGATATCGAACGTGGATCTCAGAGACTGTGATCTCAGTATAAAGGTTCCACCAGGGAACGAACCCGAGGTCTGTTGAGGGAGTTTCATTGTAAAAACCCCTAGAGAAAAGTGTATATTTAATCACTGGTGTGATTTCAGTTGATAATGACATTATTTATTAAACTAATGCAGGGAAAAGGAGCAGAATACAGCATTATTAGACTACTTGGAGTAGGCTATGCTGGGCTTGGTGCACAGAAAGTGCAGAGTTTGACGTTTTACTAATAGGCCCAGAATTGTGGGAGGTGCCCCTTGGAGCCACGTCAATCTTGCTGACCTCGTTATGTCGTCTGGAAGAGGTTGGGGGCTTGAATAATGACCCAGTTTTTCCCCGACTGAGAATAGGACGAAGAAGAGTGGGGAGAGATCCCAAGGAAAATCATTGATTACTCGTGATTGGAGTAACGCAATGACATGAGAGTGGCACACAGGTGAATCTTTAACCAGGAGGCTAATTTTAGAGCCTTTAATCTGCGAAATTGACGCATATTTAATGGAGTGCGGAAGGACATAAGACTATGGTTGTTCGCGGCCGGGTTTGACGAGGTCGCCAGGGATTCCCAGTGAAACAGCGTCCCCACGCTATGGAGAAAGGAATTAATATTAATTAATTGGCCGAGCGATTCTTCAGCACGCAGATAGTTCTGGGATCAGTGAAGAAAAAGGAACCCGATGAGCATGGTTTCGAGACCAGAATCATGCTGGGAGAGGAGTCGAGATAGCGCGGGAAAATTTAGCTCTACTTTTTGTGTGAATCCAATATAAGGGGGTCGACCCTTGGCAGAGCGGCCAGTCTTACGCAGTTTACCTCAGTTGGACCCAGTTTGTCACAGAGAGTCGCAGACAGTCGTCGCTACACAGTTTTTGTCAGACAGTCAGAACACAGTTGTCAAGCAGTTGTTGAGGCGGAACGTATGGCGGTCCGGCTCATGAAAGGACGCTCAAACCAAGACTTGTACATTTGAGTGAACCATTATATTCACCGCACATCGTAATGCACCAAGTGAGAAGATAATAATGCATTTTTTTTATTATTGGACTTCAACTTGGGAAGCCGTGCAGTGAAACATTTAGTAAGCTTTGAGTAAAGACAGTCGTGCTGCATGTGTAGTCAGCAGTACGAACAATGGTGTGTTCACTTAGGAAGCAACGTGTGAGATAAGTTGCAGAACTATTGTAAATCATAATCTGTGTAAAGTTATGTACAGTATTAAGCGCAATGTATAAAATATTGACTGATCATACATGTCTAATTACGCTGGAATGCGCTGGGAGAAACTTTACGAAGCATTTGGTAATGTCTTAAGAATACCAAATAGTAACGCTCAGGACGGAAGTAAGCATATTTATGCAAATCAGGAAGCTTACCGTAGGATTATTGGATACACTGTTGGTGAATTCCGGGGGCAGATGAACCAGACTTTCAATCAGGAGTTGGTAGGAGCACGGGAGATGCCGTCGACACCTGCAATTTTGATATCTTTGCTAGGGAATTTCAACCAATGAAAAGTGTACAGAGTGACGTGTGTTATGTATAAATCATATGTGAAATATCTTTTAAATTAACGGTTTAATAAGTGTTATAAAGTGTCATGTGTTTTGGAAGCAATAGCTTCTTTATAGAAATGCAAAGTGTCGTGTGGTTAACGGAAGATATGTATCATAAAATGTGTGTATTCAAGATGCAAATGTCGCACTAAATCTGCATATGGCAGGCGACCCGGAAGGATATGAGTGGTTGGAGCCACCATGATGAGCCGATATGTAAGTACCCCACAAATTATGTTTAAGTAGAGGTATAGGCCACTGCATGTAATGTGATTTCAGATTTATAAAGATGCCAGTAAGAATCAGATTAGGAGATAGACCCTCCAAGTTTAATCATTATTGTGTTGATTTTAATGGAGTTGAGATGTTATTTTGCATCAGTGAGTGGATTAATCGTTACCACTATTATTAAAAATGGCAAATCAGTTATGTAAATGAAACGAACATGGTTGTTCGATTTTTAAGATGTTTAGTTGTGTCGGATTTTGGTAATTTATGTCAGTGAGAATAATAATAATAATAATTATGAATATATAAAGATATGAATGAATGCGTCAGGTAAAAATGTTGTAAGCAAGAAATATTTACGCTAACGGCAAGACTTATCGATCTAAGCAGTAAGATTATACAGTAAGATTACACTACGGGATTAAGAAAAGAGTTTTATCTCAGAATATATTGTATTAATGGGAATATAATTATGCCAGGAAATGGAAGAGCTTTTTAGTGAATTGAATTTGCAGCTTATGTAAAAGCTTATAGAGTAATTGATAGATTTCTCTTAATAATTATAGGACGAAGATCATAGCTTTAGGTAAGGGACCAGGTAATCTATTCTTCGTATGAAATCTCGTATGCCGTGGGCATAATTGGAGATGTGCTTTGTACCAGAGTGCATTTAGTGAATGGACCCTAACTCTGATGATGGATATGGAATGTTCCGGGTTTGAATCCCGTGATAGGTGAGAGGCAAACGATGGACACCTCTACACTCGATCTGATTCCCCGAGAACTTATTGTTGAGTGATTCGGCTCGTTGAAGCGAACCTCATGACGGCAGCATGACTGACCGCAGCATTTATTAAAGATACCGGTTACCTACTAGACCAATGTTTTATGAATCTCGTGCCTTCATGTTGAAATGGGCCTATTTGGTGCCAATTATTATTATCCTCAGGGTAGGAGTAAATGTTAAGCTCATCCAGTACCTGTTTGCATAATATTCAGTTTAAATCCATTGGGATATGTGTGTCACTAGGACCACGGTATTTGTCTGTTAAAATCTTATACTGCTTAGGGGAGGTAAGACATATGGCATGAAACTAGTGTCGAGGCACTGTAGGACCTCACTCCACTGCTATTGTGTACAGGCCGCTCAGAGAAGGGTCTGGGACAGGCAAGCGAACCGTGAAAGCAAGTTTGAAAAGAACAGATTTTAGACCCTGTTAATGACATAAGATGAAACATTGTTATATTGAGTAATGAAGTCATGTGGTTGGAGAACACATTGATAATTATAGATCATCCTGATGGTTCATAATTTTAGCAATCTAACGAAGGGTTGGACGTTGCATTTTTACTGTCACTGACATCTGTTTCAGAAGTTGGCTACTGGATGCCACAGGCTACGCGCGCAAGGGTAGTTTAATTGTACCATCCGACACAGCAATAATTAACGTTTTTAAGATGAAATCACAAACGGCATGCAGTGGAACTATATATAAATAGAGGAAGTGTAGGGGTAGCTTACATAATTATGGAGTTGCATGTAGACTGCTGTGCAACACCAGAATAGGCTAATGCATGTAAAGCATTTGGTGGGAAGAGAAAGATTAAAAAAACACACGATACACATTATTGTCAAATTAAGACAAGGTTTAAGGAATAAATAATTTTGTAGAATTAATGAAGTCACATTGGATGACAGAAGAATTAAAGTACAGTTTGTTTCTGAAGTTGTATGTGCATCAGCGCACTAGCGTATATTGTGAAGTTGATATAAGGGTAAAGGTTTGAGTTATGATATGATGTTATTGTGATAATATTATGTTGATATTAGTGGATTGTGGAAGTAAATTTTATTTGATTTTGGTTTATGTTTGTGGGGATTGTTTTGTTTGTTTGAAGCCATGACTTTTATTACTGAATTAAAGTTTTAGAATAGAGTTGTGCCTTATCATTGTAGAGTTGATACCTTTTAGCCTCAAATCCAAAATATGCAACTGCTCAATGGGGAGACGGTACACGCCCGAGTCCTGACGCTAGCTGGAGGCGGAAGCATATTTTCCATCGAGATTACTCACATGGGTACATGGAAATTGATGTCCTGTACAGTGATTTGAGCTATAGGTACTACTAAAGTCGGTCTAGATCGAGTGCACACAACTCTATTAAAGTAATGAATAACGTGAATTAGGGGAGGACCGCACCTAATCTTAAGCTAAGCTCCGATACGAACAATATAAAATTTTGATAAACACCTTAATTAACATGATCCAGGTAACTTGGGGCGGTAGTATTCTATCATGGAATCGCCTCAGTAGTGCAATATGTATGTTTTGGCATTGCAAGACCTGATCTTTATTTGTCTGGACACTCGTACGATGATATTAATTTATCATGGCGCTGGTATGTGGGCCGGTTTTAAATACAGGTCACCATAGGCGCAGAGGTGTATTTTATTATCATGGCGAGACCCAAGTGGGGCATTCGACAGTACAACAGAGACATTGGAGGGTTGCTGCGATGTCTTAACGTGGACCACCTCCCATGGCATATCATTATCATGTCGCCCGTGTGTGGGGCAAAGCATGACTCTCATTTCATTATCATGGCGCCCAGGTTCGTGGAGCTTATGGGATTTAGGGAAAACCCATAGATTTTTCATGGTATTTCATGGGGAAAACCATAGTAATTGATTTTTGCCTCAAACTGCGTTTGAGTGATTTTTGAGTTCAGTAGGCTTTTGATGTAACGCAGAATCTCTCTATTGAGAAGAGGATTACCCAAGGGTATGAGCGCTACACACCCAATCCACAATTTATCATAAAATTGACAGGTTATGTACGATCTTACAATATGTGTACAGTGTTTGATGTTTCTCTTCAAAACATATCCACACATTTTTCCAGGAAGCCTGCCTGCATATCAAAGTGTATTATTGTAAAAATGTCAGGTACAGAGGAGATCTTGCAGCTTATTGCAGGGTTAATACTGCATTTTGATGCTGTTAACGAGCAAAATAAGCTGGAAGCTAAGGCTTTCCAGGATGGAATAAACACTCGTTTAAATGCCAATCAGGAGGCAATTAATCACAACCAGAGTGAATTAAGTAACCGTTTGGATGCTAATCAGGTTGAATTGGGTAACCGGTTGGATGCCAATCAGGTTGAATTAAATAATAAGTTAGGTCAAATGCAAGAGGTAATTAAGACCGAAGTAACAGAAACTGTTGTAAGCATTGTATCAGAAATGCAGGTTAAAACAGATAAACGTTTCGAGGCTATAGAAGCCAAGCTCGAAAGTAATTTACAAGTGTGTAAGCATGCTCAGGATGAAACCAACAGTAGGTTAGATGCGTTGTCTAACGACATTAAGGATATTCAAATCCAAAATGAGGCGAATCTCGAACGCCAAGCGAAACAGTTTTCAGAGTTTACGAGAACGGTAGATCAGAGGTTAGAAGAGAACGACTCTAAATGGGACCAGAAATTGAAAAGCTATGCTAGAGCAATTAACGGTGATCTCAAGAAACAGGATCAGAACATATTAGATCAATGTCAGGAAATAAGCGAGATTAAGGCTATCGCTAATGAAAGTAAAGAGCTGGTAAGCAACGTGAAAGGTCAGATGGGCAAAGTTCATCAAGAACTGGACCAAGTTCAAAGTGACATTGTTGTAGTTAACAAAAGGCAAGAGGAGAATAGAGGTGAGATCATCAAGGTCCGGAATGAATTGTCAAAAGTCAATGGACACATTCAAGAGGAAATTAAAGGGCTGAGAGAAGAACTCGAAATAAGAGAAGGCCAGAAGACAGAGGCAAGCGACAAGACCCTTGCTCAAATTAAGGAAGATGTAGAGGATGAAATCTCCCATATCAAACAAAGCCTGAAAGAAGACAAGAAGAAAATATTTCAAGTAGCTGAGGAAAATCGAGATAGGCTTACCAGAATCGAGAAGGAGGTAATTACTCGACTGGAAAGAGCGGAGATGCGCCACAATCAAATGGAGACTAGGATAATCGCACAGGAGGAAACCCTTCTGAAAGATCCTAAGTCAAGTGAAGGCAGCATGGAAGATATGAGGAAACAAGGTGGGCAGACTTAGAAACCCAACCTATAATCAGGAATGCTACAGGCCCAGGCGAAAGTCCTTATATGACGCCAGGTGCACCAGTTGCAGCATCAACGCCACATGAAAATGCTATGCACACCCCGGTGATAAACGTAATCAGGGCAAGCGAAGAAAAACCAAGGAAATTCTCAGGTAGCCACTGTAATATGACACCAAAATATTGGTTGAAGGAAGTGTCTGAATATCTGAATGATGCGCGGATACCGCCAGAGCGCAGGCTACGAGCCATTGAGAAACTAACAGAGGGAGAATGTGCATTATGGATTCGCAGTTTCCGGTATACTTTCGATACTGTTGAGGAGTTTCGAGAGGCATTTTTGAAGAGATACTGGGATCCAGCGACCCAACAGAATTTACGGTTGGATTTGTATTCAAAAAGATACAGCACCAACAACCAAACGAAGTATGCAGAATTTTTTATATCGCAGATGTGTCGCTTCAAAGAACTGGATCAAAAACCGAGCGAGCTGGAATTATGTATTGCTATCGCCAAACAGCTCCCATACGAGATCCAAAGACTGTTAATCTCGGCTAATGCAAAAACTGCTATAGAAATGGAGACAGTTCTTAGACAACTGGACCTCACAACAGCCAATACGATGCGTCAGAGTCGAACCGTGGAACAGGTACACGTGACCAACACGCAGACTGACCAACATCAAGCTCCAAGGAACAACAAAGCTACGAGCACTGAAACATTAGATTCCTACGGACGGCAATGGGAACAGGAACCCAGAAGATGGCAGCCAAAGTACAAAGGGAATGCTAGTAGAGGAGGAAGAGGCCGAAATTCGTGGAATAAGCAGAATAACAGGGGTAGACCGTACCAAAACAATGGAGGTAACAATGGCCAAGAAGGCAACAATAGAAATTGGAGACCCCAGGAAAGAAGAAGTTGTAACGGTTAGCCTCATCCCCCCTTACCCTGTTTATAGGCCAAAATGATAATAATAATAATAATATTAGCATATCAAAATAAATGATCACATGACATTACCACACCCAGAATTAATAATAAAAAAAACACATGAAAGGGCTAATTTAATTACTCGCTAGGCCAGCTGAGTCCACAGCAAATAAAACCTAGGAGTGAATGTTCCGATTTGCTAGGTTTTCAAGAACATCCCCAATTTGATTTAGGAAAAGGGACCAGGCGGGACGAAACCAATGTCAAGACCAGCTTGTTGAGTGGAACGCTGGATGCGTACCTCAGCAGGCCGTATTAAATTGACCCTGCCAAAGATGAAGAATGAAAAGGGGAATAATCTTCCTAGTGACTTCACGCAATAAATAACATGACAAATCAAAATAAGCTAACATGTATTGAACATTAAGATCAAACAAATTACAAGATAAACCTTCCACCACTTAATTAACTAACTGACAAATATGATCTAATTAAACACAAATGAATAACTTAATTTAAACAAACCAGACAGTTACCCGTTTGGCAAGTTTTGACACACCTACATTTGTGATAGGAACGAATTTATCAGGAATGATTCCCCTGACGCCAAAACTAATGGAATAATAACATGAAGTTAGACTCTGTGCCACTTCCAAAACAAGGTTACATAAGTAATTTAAGAGCCGTTTAATACGACTAAGGCGGTCCGAAAGCCTGCTTCGGATTTAACGTCTTCACCAGCCTTTCTGACCAAAGTTAAAACCACGAGGGTCCCATCCAGCTAACCGGAAATAAGATAATAATAATCCACTCCGCGGTAATTACATATAAAGGTGCCACACAAATCGTACCAACCCTTCCAAAATATTACATACTAAAAATAATAATGTCAGTCCGCTCGAAATACGGTCCATCGCCACATGGCCTTAAAATGACGTTACAAAATTTAGCAGTCAAAGTTTGTATTGATTGTCCTTGGTTATGCCCCTTAGTAATTAAATCATGATAGTACCACCTGCCGTCTTCGAACCCTCCGGGGAAAACTGCACACACGTTTTCCCCGGAGGCAAGTGCTCAAGAGTCTTTCTGTCAGCAACCTTCCTCACACCCTGTTCCTCTCGTACTGTTCTGCCCGTACTGTTCTACTGTGTCACCGATTCCACCCTTGTATATCAGCCTATCCCCACCACAAACCTCCAGTAGCACCAACTGCGACTAGTTGCACAAAAGCCAGGGTTCAAGGTCTTGAGTGGGTACTATAGAATATCACCCCATACAGGTTACTGCGTAGAAACCTTCTAGGAGTCGAGGTGTTACAGAATGTCCTTTGTAAGATCTTTCTCAGAATAAAAACTTGGCGAATGCAGCTGACAGGAATTGTTCACCTTTCAAAAGTTCACGGATCAAAGCTTGACTTATCCCTCTTTTCCATTTACGATTTTAGGTGACAGCACACACAAAGGCACAAATCCTGGCAGGAAGGCCTCGGCGAACCCATTTCAGCAGTAGCCAGGTGCCACCTTGGTGAATGGGATTCTCAGAAGAGGGCTGGTGTATTTTCTCATGAGAATCTGGTCAGACCTGGACCTCCCGCTGCGTCTCGAAGATAAGATGAACATGTACCGATTTGCAAAATTGGTACATCCTCCTCCTCCAAAGGAAGACGATGGGGGGATGATGAACAGGGTGATGGTGTCCAGCTGGTCTCTTGGCAGCTGAAGAGGCTACTCCAATCCCCGCCAGCGGACCTTGAAGTAGATCTCTTCGGGTAGAATGATGCCATGGGACCTAGATGGTACCTCCAAACTGGGCCCAGATTGGTGGCACACGTCCCACATAGTGACCACTGAAACACACATCAGAACAGCAGCGTATGGTCCAAATACAGTTCCCTTAGAGGGAACAATCGTTCCAGGCCAGCCAACCAGCCCATAACAGCTGAAGTTATCCCAGGAAGGATAAAAAAAACATCACACGAAGCATTAGTGTGCCATCGAAGTTCATTTAAGAGTCTTTCAAATCACAAGGGATACTTGATGCTTCAAACAAGGTTCTGCGCAAAGAGATAGTGTCCCGGGCATAACTAAAGGTCCACTGAAGTACGAAAAACACACGAAAGGGGCAACCAACTATACGATATGACTGACGTTAACAAGCTTAATTGAAAGTTCACTACAATACTTAGCAAGAATAACTAAAATTTAACTAAGGTGTACAGAACCCAGAATTTTTCTTTAGAATATGCAAATCAAAGGCACCTACAAACTTGCCCACCAAAATTTCTAAACAATTTTTCAAAAATGAATTTATTTTAACCAAAACCGAAGGGACCATTTTTCTGCGACTTCACGAAATCAGGACAGCACGTAACTATTTCCAAAATTCACAATGACAATTACATTAACATGCCGCACGGGGCATTCCATCAGAACTACATTTACTATACCGCCCGTGGCACCGCTCAAGTTAATACATTACAAAATTACCTACCGCACTGAAGGCATCACACAGAGCTCGTTTTGATATGCACACAAACACAAATTACATGTCTTGCTCAATTTTACATGTTCCTGACCCACACTGCCCTCAGTGGCCTCCAAGGACAGGAGGAACAGAGACCACAACATCCTATCACGCAAGCACACTAGCAGCAAGACAAATAAAACAAGGAAAAAACCACGTCACCCACATAATTCACACACACATTCACACCTTAATAATAAGAATGCCCTTAATTCCATCGGGCTGTCACCCCGATATTTCTCCCACTCCATATCTGCCAACGGGCACTGTTCCCGGTGACACACAACGTCTCCTACTCCATAACTGCCTACGGGCTCTGTTCCCGGCGACAACACAACGCTCCCACTCCATAACTGCCTACGGGCACTTGTTCCCGGCGACAACACAAAACATAAATAACCCTAAATTCTACAGGACAACTAGCGAACCAGGAAAACAGCACGAGGACTGCAGTTCATAACCTGACGTGAATTATTAAAACAGTATGCACTGTCATTCACACACTACACAAACAAACACCGCCCTGTCCTTCACATGACAGGTCCTCTCCCTTTTGACACCGGGAGGAACATCACACTTGCGCCACCAAACCCTGGCCATCACGACAAAATCAGCTCGGTACCTGAGCTCCCCCTCCGGTCAACACACGACCCCACAGAGGGTAATTAACATCTTCCCCTACAAAGGCATGGCCGCCTCAGAAGATGACAGTACAACACATTACCAAAACATAAATACACATTCGACACAAGGTAGGGCACCCACTAAGCGTCACACACACCCAAGTGCACGTGGTTCACCTTCCAATCACACAACACAGACAATCACAACCCCGAAAATTTCTCTACGTGGCGTTACCACAGACTACAGACTTCTCCAACTAACAACGTGTGTCACCTACCATTAATATTTACCATCCAAATACCGGGTGACACTTTATGACCACACTCAAATCGAACCCATGATGCTTCAACTCACCACTGTCATCAAAACGTTCTTAAAACATTAACTTCACGAAGCTACTTAAAATCTCAAAATTCACAACCTCCTTGACTAACAACACGTGTCTGTATCTCACCAAATGCTAACGCCAATAAAATCTCTCCCAGAATATCAAAACTAATTTATTCAGAATTACAAATCACAGAAGTGACAGATGTTACATCTCAAAAGGCACGAAGCAATTAAAATCTTCAAAATAAATCCATAAATCCAGCTCTCACCAAACCACATTGGAACCTCGCACTAAAAAACTGTCAAACTACCAACACTCTATTACTCAGAGAATTTAAATTATTTTTACCACCAAAGATGATTACTCCAGTAACTACCCAGGACACTAACTGTCACGAAGGCTCACAATCAATCAGAACATCCGGTACCAACAGCCGAACTCTCCCACACCCAAGATGACGGGGCTACTCGAAATTTTAACGAACCCAGAACCTTTCAGAGTTGAGACTACAACAGAGACCCTAGCGGTCTAACAGATCAAGGCTGCAAGTTATAAATAACTAACCAACTAATGCACTGAAGCACCCTCAAGTGAAAACTCCAGAATCAAAATATCAAAATATGCATGAACGCCTACAACAGCTGATTGTGAAGTGAACACACCCAAGCTAACGGGAGTCTACATGAAATCTCACGAACCTACAACCCTTCAGAAATGCGACCACAATAGAAAAACCTAGCCGCCTAACAGCAAGAAACTGCAAGTTATTAATAACTAACGAACCAGCCTATTTCAATGCCATCGCAAACAAAGCATTGCAACCTCCCAAAAATCTCAAAATCAGACTAGTGAACACAGCAGCTGACATACAACGACAGCTCAGCATGCCACCGCAGGATATCTCCCTAAAGGAAAACTTTCACCAACCGAACTACCAAATATTTTTTTTTTATATATACCAACAATCAACAAGTATTCCCAGAGTTACCAACTTCATCACTGGAACCCGAACACAGGACTCCAGTTCCTAACATTCATCCATCATCCATCACACATCCTTCTCAAACATATCATTATAAGATTTTACCACCCACTACAATAACCCGTTACTTTCAATTATGCAAATTAGCAATCGTACAGATATCATGAACATAAACTAATGGTATTGCGGACTCTTACCAAGAGGGCCTCCGTAGAGGTCTTTTAACCCCGACTCCCCACTGACTGAGCGGCCTCAACTACCCCCCAAAAAAAATTTTGCCTGTCACCGAGTTATAACGAAGTCCCATACCTTTCAGTCACTCGAGTCGGGCAAATGCTATATACACCCTGCCCGGGCCCAATCAAGATGGTACTCACACCCCAAATTAAATGGACTCCTGACAGTAGATCCCCATACGAAGCACATCTGCATAATAGGTCCATTTTCAAAATGCAACTAATACAACTAATATAAAATTAATAATAATCCATCTTACGTTACTGGCAATTAGGCCTCAATTACTCCCACCCAAATTCAAATTGCAAACCTACATCAATTCATTCACACATGACTTTCATTCAATCAGCAGGATTAAAAAAAACTGAAGGATCACAAAAGAAAATAAATACAATTTTGACCACCAAAGAACACCAGTTCGATTCCTAGTCAGGGCAGCAATAAAAATCGCATCACACATACTCTTTCACCCTGAACACAATCAACCACAGAAATACATTCATACCTCCACCAGACATACATGCTCCCTTCCCTGGACAATCCTAAAATTCCCCATTTACATCAGTATGTTAGTATTCGGATCGTCAAGACACTATAACGCCAACGGAGTATCAACTCACGTAAGGACCTGATAAAACAACCCAAAGTTGTAGCCCTGAAATCACAGTTCTCCTTACATCGTAGGAAAACGTCCTAAAACGAAAGACACGAATCGGGGGAAAATATTTATTTACACCCTAAATGAGATGCGACGTGAAGGTGACTGCCTCCCAGAAATATCCCACTTAGTAAGTCACTCAACGAAAACACACTAATATACTGAATATTAAAGCCATTTAATACTTGACCAATTTAGATGACAATCTAACCTTAAAATCCCCATGTCACAACAAGACAATTTACTCTCCCCCCAATTACTAAGCAACTTAAACATAAATCATACATACATAAACACTCACCTGATTCATTTATACTGAATTAGCACACACGCAATTCGACACTTAACATCTTTCAAAATACAATTACCGAACGTACATATAGACAGCAATTCGACCATTTTCCAGAATTAATTTAACGCAGAATAAGTTGACAATACCAAATTTTAATACTCTCACGGTCCAATTTAATTTGACAGAACTACCAACAGCGAAATAATTAACCCCCAGCTAAAGAAATGACAACAAAACTTGAAATGTTTGGCCTAATGAACAGCTGATCACTACCAATTATACCTCACACGTATTATGCACAGCGAATCGCAGAATTTCAGCCTTACATTGCTAACAATTATTAAGAATAATTACAGATTTACCCCAAGGAACCTGCTGATGATAAATCCACACACGCAATTCACATTTTCACTGACATCAGTTGTATAAAATAATAACTTGTCACAGACGTCTGCCATGATGGTTCAAAATCACTACGTGATTCAACAGGCGTGTACTAAACACACATCAAAACAGACACTAAGTTATTCTTACTGGAAATACAAGTTTATCAATTTCAGCCTATTTTCAAGAGAATTTAAAACGTCAATAATTTAAATTTTACCAACACTACTTCCAACCAGACAAACATTTTATTATTTCAAACACGTGACACAATTTAGTCAAAACAACACTTCCCGAGGTGTAGATTTAACACAGGTGCAGTAAAATTGAGCTGGACTAGTTCCTACAAGAACAGAATGAATTTACAACCACCCCAAAACCATACAAACAGCATATCAAAACTCACCACGTGTGAAATTCCTTCAGCCGGTCAACTCGTCAATCTGGCAACGCAGCACGGCCATTACTCTCCCGTCGGTCCTGAATTTCGTTCAGCGCATGTGACTGCCTCTCTCCTGCTCATCTAACAGCTGACGACAGGATTGTTCATTTGGTCTCGGTGTACACGGCAGGTTATTTTACATGAAATCAAATCACAACATGAATTAGGTTCTGCTCTAATAACTAGCCTACCTATTGGGGAAAGAAAAATTAGTATGGAGGGCCCAATCTACATTAATTAAGTTACTGAATTTAATTTTTAATTAATTACTGCAATCAGTCAGCAGGAAAGATTATATGCTAATGGCAAGATCACAGAGCAAAACCATGCTCATGCTACCATTGTAACAGTTAGCCTCATCCCCCCTTACCCTGTTTATAGGCCAAAATGATAATAATAATAATAATATTAGCATATCAAAATAAATGATCACATGACATTACCACACCCAGAATTAATAATAAAAAAAACACATGAAAGGGCTAATTTAATTACTCGCTAGGCCAGCTGAGTCCACAGCAAATAAAACCTAGGAGTGAATGTTCCGATTTGCTAGGTTTTCAAGAACATCCCCAATTTGATTTAGGAAAAGGGACCAGGCGGGACGAAACCAATGTCAAGACCAGCTTGTTGAGTGGAACGCTGGATGCGTACCTCAGCAGGCCGTATTAAATTGACCCTGCCAAAGATGAAGAATGAAAAGGGGAATAATCTTCCTAGTGACTTCACGCAATAAATAACATGACAAATCAAAATAAGCTAACATGTATTGAACATTAAGATCAAACAAATTACAAGATAAACCTTCCACCACTTAATTAACTAACTGACAAATATGATCTAATTAAACACAAATGAATAACTTAATTTAAACAAACCAGACAGTTACCCGTTTGGCAAGTTTTGACACACCTACATTTGTGATAGGAACGAATTTATCAGGAATGATTCCCCTGACGCCAAAACTAATGGAATAATAACATGAAGTTAGACTCTGTGCCACTTCCAAAACAAGGTTACATAAGTAATTTAAGAGCCGTTTAATACGACTAAGGCGGTCCGAAAGCCTGCTTCGGATTTAACGTCTTCACCAGCCTTTCTGACCAAAGTTAAAACCACGAGGGTCCCATCCAGCTAACCGGAAATAAGATAATAATAATCCACTCCGCGGTAATTACATATAAAGGTGCCACACAAATCGTACCAACCCTTCCAAAATATTACATACTAAAAATAATAATGTCAGTCCGCTCGAAATACGGTCCATCGCCACATGGCCTTAAAATGACGTTACAAAATTTAGCAGTCAAAGTTTGTATTGATTGTCCTTGGTTATGCCCCTTAGTAATTAAATCATGATAGTACCACCTGCCGTCTTCGAACCCTCCGGGGAAAACTGCACACACGTTTTCCCCGGAGGCAAGTGCTCAAGAGTCTTTCTGTCAGCAACCTTCCTCACACCCTGTTCCTCTCGTACTGTTCTGCCCGTACTGTTCTACTGTGTCACCGATTCCACCCTTGTATATCAGCCTATCCCCACCACAAACCTCCAGTAGCACCAACTGCGACTAGTTGCACAAAAGCCAGGGTTCAAGGTCTTGAGTGGGTACTATAGAATATCACCCCATACAGGTTACTGCGTAGAAACCTTCTAGGAGTCGAGGTGTTACAGAATGTCCTTTGTAAGATCTTTCTCAGAATAAAAACTTGGCGAATGCAGCTGACAGGAATTGTTCACCTTTCAAAAGTTCACGGATCAAAGCTTGACTTATCCCTCTTTTCCATTTACGATTTTAGGTGACAGCACACACAAAGGCACAAATCCTGGCAGGAAGGCCTCGGCGAACCCATTTCAGCAGTAGCCAGGTGCCACCTTGGTGAATGGGATTCTCAGAAGAGGGCTGGTGTATTTTCTCATGAGAATCTGGTCAGACCTGGACCTCCCGCTGCGTCTCGAAGATAAGATGAACATGTACCGATTTGCAAAATTGGTACAGAAGTAACTTCGATGACGAGGTAGAGGAACGATATCACGCTTCATTGCGATACCTCGAGGAAAGGGGAGATGAGCCCCAGAAACAACAAGTCCGCTGGCAAGAAGTTATGCAGAACAGGACATCGCCAGACAGATATGGAGATGGAGCTAAGAGTTTGGAGCTACAGCGCAGCGAACAGGAGAGAAGAAACTCCAAGGGGACGGGCGCTGAAGAAGAAAAAAAACGCCAAAATTAGAAGAGTTCGAGACTGATGGATGGAAGTCTGTTAACATTATCAACTGGATAGCCAAACCAGAAGAGCTAATCGAGGATACAGGAGGATCACAGGTCATGGTCAAGAGAGAATTGCCTATTATAATAGTAAGAGTGGCAGGATTGAAAATAAGAAGTCTGTTAGACACGGGTTCAACAGTGTGCCTTATGACACAAGCTTTATATAATGAAATAGCCCAGAGAGAGAATGTTTTGAAAATACCGATCTCTAGTGTCAAAATAAAAGGGGTAATTCCAGACAGAACGATGATATGTAAATATCAGGTATTCCTAGATTTACAGATAGGAGGCTCTATTTTCTCACAGAGTTTTCTATTAGTAAACAAACTGCCTTATAACCTACTTATTGGGGCAGAATTTATAAGGGAATACAGAGTGATAATCGACCTAGCACAGGACAGGGTTATGTTCCATGTGAATGAGGAAGCCGAAGGCTTAGAGGTCGCACTCAATGAGATTGAACCAGGATCAAGTGAATAAGTATGGCATACATACAGAGACGTGGCGGAGGAAGAAAACACTAGCCACAGACTTGGAAAAAGATCTGGAACCCGAACTGGAAGAATATATTTCGGAAAAACTAGAAGAAGCGAAAATTGGGCTAAAAGAGAAGGACAATTTAAAGCAATAATTACTGGAACAGAAGGAAGTCTTTGATTCGAGACCTGGTCGTATAAAGAACTTCACTTATGCTTTTCAAGTCAGTGATTGGACACCATTTAGGCAGAAACCCTACCCTATAGCCGAAAAGCATTATGCTAAAGTGAAAGAGGCAATTCAGGAGATGTTGGAGGCCGGTGTTATTGAGAAGACACCTACGCCTTATGTAAGTCCATTGGTAATTGTACCGAAGACAGACGGGACTGTCAGAGTATGTCTGGACCTGGGACATTTAAATTTGAAGGTTATTCCGGAGTTTGACCAAGTGCCACCTATTAAAGAGATCCTCAGGAAGTTCAAAGGGAAGACCGTATTCACAAACTTGGATATCACTTCCAGTTTCCACCATCTTGAATTAGAGAAGAAAACTAGTCTGTTGACAGGATTCATGTTTGATCAACACACATACACGTTTTTAAGGCTACCTTTTGGTTTGAAAACAGCTGGTTCAGCACTGATAAGAGCGTTAGATCGCAATCTATCAGATGATGTGAAGGAGAGTACCATCAGATATGTAGACGACATTCTACTCACGTCAGAATCTCTGGAGGAGCACATGAGAGACCTGAAGAAGTTGCTAGATGGCCTTCGTGAAGCTAACTTTAAGGTTAATATCAAGAAATCGCACTTCTGTCAGAGGGATGTTAAATTCCTAGGGCATGTTATTGATGCAAATGGAGTCAAGCCTAATCCAGATAAATTGGAGGTAATTCGAAATTTCCCTCGACCCACGAAAGTGAAGCACGTCCGACAGTATTTGGGAGTAATTGGATTCTTTTCGAACCACTGCCCAAATTATACTACGACAGTAGCACCCCTGCAGGACCTATTGAAGAAAGGCGGCAGATGGAATTGGACGGAGCAATGTCAGGAAGCATTCGTGAGGTCAAAACAAATGCTTTTGGAATATGTGAAACTGGGATACCCGGATTATACCCAGAAGTTCATCATACAGACGGATGCATCACTTATTGGTATTGGGGCGATGCTATTCCAGGAAAATGTTGACCAGCCTGAAAAGAAAGTTTTTATTGCCTTTATAAGTAGGCGGCTGAAAGCCCATGAGAAAAACTACACGATTACAGAAATAGAGTTGCTCGCAATTTTGTACGCGTTGCAATCATGGCATAAACTCGTGTATGGCTTTCAAATAGTCCTCAGAACAGACCATAAAGCTTTAACATTTTTGTTAAAGACAGACTTGTCTAGCCAGCGATTGACAAGATGGTCCCTGTATATTCAGCAATTCAACGTGGAAATAGAATACTGTCCAGGGAAAGAGAATGTAATACCGGACATATTAAGCCGTTACCCTAGAGAAGAGGAAGCGCTAGCTGTCCAGATTGAGAATCGAGATCAGAAGACGTAGGATGACTTGAGGAATCTTACCAACCTACAACGCGAAGACCCGTGGTTGAAGATGATGATCGATTACTTCGAGGGACGTTTAGCAAGGGGAACTGCAATATACAGAGAGGCAGAGGCATTGGCAACAGATTATGTATGGTATAATCAGATACTACGCAAGTGGGATGATGTAGATCATACACGTCAAAGGATTGTGATTCCTGCATCTTTGCAGAGGAGATTGGTGTGGCTAGCACACAGAGCATTTGGACATCCCGGAATAGACAAAATTTGTGCTCTGTTGAAAGAAGCATTTACTTGGCCAAAGTTGAGAGAAACGGTGAGAAATGCTATTAGGACATGTGATTTGTGCCAAAGGGTAAAGCCAAATCCCTTTTTAATGAGACAACGACCTATCCCGTTGTTACCGGAGAAGCCAAGGCAGCTATTGAGCATAGATAACTTTGGACCACTGCCTAGAGCACGTAGAGGCAATAGACACATTTTTGTAGCCATGGATGTATTTTCAAAAATGGTGGTATTATGCCCCATACAGAAGACAAGTTCAAAGCAGGTATTGAAACGCCTGAAAGAGAGAGTTATTCCGATTCTTGGGAAGCCGGATAACATCCTCTCAGACCACGGAAGTTGCTTCACTAGTGCAGAATTTCGTCGAGAACTGGAAACTCTAGGAATTAGGCAGATTTTATCTACCATTCGCCATCCTGAGGCAAGTCCAGTTGAAAGAGTAATGAGAGAGATCCAGAAATACATGAAGATCTACTGCTCTGAAGAGAATTGGCGTTGGATTGAATTCCTAGAAGTAATTGAATACTGTATAAATAATACCGTACATGAGGCGACAGGTCAGGTTCCCGTGACTCTACATTTGGATCAGAGACCGGAGAGACCGTGGACTGGTGTCATTCCATTACCAGTAGACGCACAGCCAGGACGAGAATTGAGGATCCAACGAACCTTCGAATATCTCAAAGCACAGGCGGAGAGACGTCAGAGGAGAAATCGTGCGAAGAGGTATCACAGACCGCTTCTCGTCGGAGATAAAGTGTTAGTACGGAAACCCGCCAGTTCAGATCCAGAGGCACGGAAGTATAAGAAGTTCATTTTTGCATATCACGGCCCTTTCGAGGTGATCAGAGACCTACAAAACAATGCGTACAGGATAAAGCATTTAGAAACTGGAAACGAGGTCATTATGAATGCAGCCAATTTAAAAGTTTATTATTCGCCAGAAGAATTCGACGAACAAGAAGAAGTATTAGCCGCACACACCCAACTGAACGTGGATAGCGAAGTCAACCAGGCAGTCAGACCTGAAAATTCGAGCGGCGAGGCGGAACGAGAAGCTGACAGCTTGCCCAGTGGAAGGGACAAAAAGCAAGAATGCCAGTGCTTGCGAGAATTCTACAAAGAAATGGTCGAAGCGGCGAGGGAAGTCGAGGCCATAAATGAAGCCCTCCGTCAAGAGGATGAACAGCTTAGAGCTAAACGCAGTGTGGAAGGGGGAGCTGGACTAACCTACTCGCAGCCAGACGAGGTGAAGGACCCCAGATGTAAACACAGACAGTGATAGACAGTCAGCTGGTTACTTACAGAGAGTCATTTGCAATTGACTTCTATAAGTTTTGCAAGGGGAATATGAACCCGAGGGGGTTATGCTGACTGATATCGAACGTGGATCTCAGAGACTGTGATCTCAGTATAAAGGTTCCACCAGGGAACGAACCCGAGGTCTGTTGAGGGAGTTTCATTGTAAAAACCCCTAGAGAAAAGTGTATATTTAATCACTGGTGTGATTTCAGTTGATAATGACATTATTTATTAAAATAATGCAGGGAAAAGGAGCAGAATACAGCATTATTAGACTACTTGGAGTAGGCTATGCTGGGCTTGGAGCACAGAAAGTGCAGAGTTTGACGTTTTACTAATAGGCCCAGAATTGTGGGAGGTGCCCCTTGGAGCCACGTCAATCTTGCTGACCTCGTTATGTCGTCTGGAAGAGGTTGGGGGCTTGAATAATGACCCAGTTTTCCCCCGACTGAGAATAGGACGAAGAAGAGTGGGGAGAGATCCCAAGGAAAATCATTGATTACTCGTGATTGGAGTAACGCAATGACATGAGAGTGGCACACAGGTGAATCTTTAGCCAGGAGGCTAATTTTAGAGCCTTTAATCTGCGAAATTGACGCATATTTAATGGAGTGCGGAAGGACATAAGACTATGGTTGTCTGCGGCCGGGTTTGACGACGTCGCCAGGGATTCCCAGTGAAACAGCGTCCCCACGCTATGGAGAAAGGAATTAATATTAATTAATTGGCCGAGCGATTCTTCAGCACGCAGATAGTTCTGAGATCAGTGAAGAAAAAGGAACCCGATGAGCATGGTTTCGAGACCAGAATCATGCTGGGAGAGGAGTCGAGATAGCGCGGGAAAATTTAGCTCTACTTTTTGTGTGAATCCAATATAAGGGGGTCGACCCTTGGCAGAGCGGCCAGTCTTACGCAGTTTACCCCAGTTGGACCCAGTTTGTCACAGAGAGTCGCAGACAGTCGTCGCTACACAGTTTTTGTCAGACAGTCAGAACACAGTTGTCAAGCAGTTGTTGAGCCGGAACGTATGGCGGTCCGGCTCATGAAAGGACGCTCAAACCAAGACTTGTACATTTGAGTGAACCATTATATTCACCGCACATCGTAATGCACCAAGTGAGAAGATAATAATGCATTTTTTTTATTATTGGACTTCAACTTGGGAAGCCGTGCAGTGAAACATTTAGTAAGCTTTGAGTAAAGACAGTCGTGCTGCATGTGTAGTCAGCAGTACGAACAATGGTGTGTTCACTTAGGAAGCAACGTGTGAGATAAGTTGCAGAACTATTGTAAATCATAATCTGTGTAAAGTTATGTACAGTATTAAGCGCAATGTATAAAATATTGACTGATCATACATGTCTAATTACGCTGGAATGCGCTGGGAGAAACTTTACGAAGCATTTGGTAATGTCTTAAGAATACCAAATAGTAACGCTCAGGACGGAAGTAAGCATATTTATGCAAATCAGGAAGCTTACCGTAGGATTATTGGATACACTGTTGGTGAATTCCGGGGGCAGATGAACCAGACTTTCAATCAGGAGTTGGTAGGAGCACGGGAGATGCCGTCGACACCTGCAATTTTGATATCTTTGCTAGGGAATTTCAACCAATGAAAAGTGTACAGAGTGACGTGTGTTATGTATAAATCATATGTGAAATATCTTTTAAATTAACGGTTTAATAAGTGTTATAAAGTGTCATGTGTTTTGGAAGCAATAGCTTCTTTATAGAAATGCAAAGTGTCGTGTGGTTAACGGAAGATATGTATCATAAAATGTGTGTATTCAAGATGCAAATGTCGCACTAAATCTGCATATGGCAGGCGACCCGGAAGGATATGAGTGGTTGGAGCCACCATGATGAGCCGATATGTAAGTACCCCACAAATTATGTTTAAGTAGAGGTATAGGCCACTGCATGTAATGTGATTTCAGATTTATAAAGATGCCAGTAAGAATCAGATTAGGAGATAGACCCTCCAAGTTTAATCATTATTGTGTTGATTTTAATGGAGTTGAGATGTTATTTTGCATCAGTGAGTGGATTAATCGTTACCACTATTATTAAAATTGGCAAATCAGTTATGTAAATGAAACGAACACGGTTGTTCGATTTTTAAGATGTTTAGTTGTGTCGGATTTTGGTAATTTATGTCAGTGAGGATAATAATAATAATAATTATGAATATATAAAGATATGAATGAATGCGTCAGGTAAAAATGTTGTAAGCAAGAAATATTTACGCTAACGGCAAGACTTATCGATCTAAGCAGTAAGATTATACAGTAAGATTACACTACGGGATTAAGAAAAGAGTTTTATCTCAGAATATATTGTATTAATGGGAATATAATTATGCCAGGAAATGGAAGAGCTTTTTAGTGAATTGAATTTGCAGCTTATGTAAAAGCTTATAGAGTAATTGATAGATTTCTCTTAATAATTATAGGACGAAGATCATAGCATTAGGTAAGGGACCAGGTAATCTATTCTTCGTATGAAATCTCGTATGCCGTGGGCATAATTGGAGATGTGCTTTGTACCAGAGTGTATTTAGTGAATGGACCCTAACTCTGATGATGGATATGGAATGTTCCGGGTTTGAATCCCGTGATAGGTGAGAGGCAAACGATGGACACCTCTACACTCTATCTGATTCCCCGAGAACTTATTGTTGAGTGATTCGGCTCGTTGAAGCGAACCTCATGACGGCAGCATGACTGACCGCAGCATTTATTAAAGATACCGGTTACCTACTAGACCAATGTTTTATGAATCTCGTGCCTTCATGTTGAAATGGGCCTATTTGGTGCCAATTATTATTATCCTCAGGGTAGGAGTAAATGTTAAGCTCATCCAGTACCTGTTTGCATAATATTCAGTTTAAATCCATTGGGATATGTGTGTCACTAGGACCACGGTATTTGTCTGTTAAAATCTTATACTGCTTAGGGGAGGTAAGACATATGGCATGAAACTAGTGTCGAGGCACTGTAGGACCTCACTCCACTGCTATTGTGTACAGGCCGCTCAGAGAAGGGTCTGGGACAGGTAAGCGAACCGTGAAAGCAAGTTTGAAAAGAACAGATTTTAGACCCTGTTAATGACATAAGATGAAACATTGTTATATTGAGTAATGAAGTCATGTGGTTGGAGAACACATTGATAATTATAGATCATCCTGATGGTTCATAATTTTAGCAATCTAACGAAGGGTTGGACGTTGCATTTGTACTGTCACTGACATCTGTTTCAGAAGTTGGCTACTGGATGCCACAGGCTACGCGCGCAAGGGTAGTTTAATTGTACCATCCGACACAGCAATAATTAACGTTTTTAAGATGAAATCACAAACGGCATGCAGTGGAACTATATATAAATAGAGGAAGTGTAGGGGTAGCTTACATAATTATGGAGTTGCATGTAGACTGCTGTGCAACACCAGAATAGGCTAATGCATGTAAAGCATTTGGTGGGAAGAGAAAGATAAAAAAAAAACACACACGATACACATTATTGTCAAATTAAGACAAGGTTTAAGGAATAAATAATTTTGTAGAATTAATGAAGTCACATTGGATGACAGAAGAATTAAAGTACAGTTTGTTTCTGAATTTGTATGTGCATCAGCGCACTAGCGTATATTGTGAAGTTGATATAAGGGTAAAGGTTTGAGTTATGATATGATGTTATTGTGATAATATTATGTTGATATTAGTGGATTGTGGAAGTAAATTTTATTTGATTTTGGTTTATGTTTGTGGGGATTGTTTTGTTTGTTTGAAGCCATGAATTTTATTACTGAATTAAAGTTTTAGAATAGAGTTGTGCCTTATCATTGTAGAGTTGATACCTTTTAGCCTCAAATCCAAAATATGCAACTGCTCAATGGGGAGACGGTACACGCCCGAGTCCTGACGCTAGCTGGAGGCGGAAGCATATTTTCCATCGAGATTACTCACATGGGTACAGTATGTGGGTGGGTGGGTTGGTTCCACATACAAATCTACACCGTTCCACCAATCTCAACCAAATTTTGCATACACATAGTTCAGGACCCAGAAGGGACGGCTGCCTGCATGAATTTTCGATAATCTTTCTCATTCTTCGGATTTCGGCCCTTTTGCATTCGAGCAAAGGCTAATAAATTCATAAAATATACTCATGAAGGAATGGCAAGGCAGGTAGTTTCCATGGCAACATAGCTCAAGTCGAGACACGCCCGACTGGATGCCAGTTGCGCTCTGCACTACCGGTATAGAAAGTGAGGACCTTGACTTGAAATCCCGTTAGTTACTCAACTGCTCACACAGCACTGTCAACCGAGTATAGCATAACAAAGACTTGACACTATCTACTAGATATTTGTCAAATACCACTCACTCACCAACTCACTTACTCACACATTCATCACGAAATCTCAGAAACCACCCAACGGATTGGAATGAAATTTGGTATGCCGCTTCCTCAAGAGCCACAAACGCCCACTAAGAAAGGATTTTTGGATATCCAGGTTCTAAAGGGGTGTTAAGGGGGTAGACCTGAATTTCATTGAATAGCAATATCTCCCGATTGGTTTCATTGGGGGATGTGATACTCGGCATATAAACTCATAATTAAAAATAAGAAGACATGTGTCTGAGGGTTTTTCGATGTGGTGTATATTATGAGGTGAAATGGGTGAAAAGTGGGGGTTGAAAGATTCCTAACGGAGCCTGTATCGCTTAAACGACATAGGCGAGGAGTCTGAAACTCAGCTGAAAAAATCAGCATAAAAATAAGTAAATAGGTGTTCGACCGTTTTTTCATAAATCCAATTTAAGGGGCCCATGGGGAGGGGTGAAATTCTGGGGGAAAAACAGGAAAGAAAGTGTCCTAACCGATTGACCCACTCGCTCTTCAAACTCAGGGGGAAAAACTGCTTAAAAATAAGTAAATATGTGTTCGACAGTTTTTTTTTGATAAATCAAATTTAGGGGGTTCATCGGGAGGGGTGAAATTCTGAAGAAGAAAATAATTGAAAGAAAATGTCCTGACTCACTCACTCACTCATCATCGCCCAGCCAAAAATATTGAAGTTGGAAACATGGCATTTTCGGGATATGTTCGTTGTATGTCAAAACCATACACTAAGGGAGGATTTTTGAATATTCAGGTTCTAAAGGGGTCTTAAGGGGGTTAAACCTGCATTTCATTGAATAACAATATCACACGAGTGGTTTCATTTGTGGATGTGATACTCATCATATAAACTAATCATTGAAAATAAGCAGACATGTGTCTAAGGATTTTTCGATGTGGTGTATTATTATGAGGTGAAAGGGGTGAAAAGTGGCGGTTGAAGGATTCCTAACGAAGCGTGTAGGCCTATCTCTTAAAAGACATAGGCGAGAAATTTGAAACTCAGCGAAAAAAATCAGCTTAAAAAATAAGTAAATCGGTGTTTCACCGTTTTTCATAAATTAATTTAAGGGGCCAATGGGGTGGGGTGAAATTCTGGGGGAAAAAAGGAGAGAAAGTGTCCTAACTGACTGACTAACTCACTCACTCATCAAACTCAGGGGAAAAGACAGCTTAAAAATAACTTAATAGGTGTTCAAGCGTTTTTTCATCAATCCAATTTAAGGGGCCCATGGGGAGGGGTGAAATTCTGGTAAAAATAATTGAAAGAAAATGTCCTGTCTGACTCATTCACTCATCACGCCCAGCGAAAACTATTAAAGTTAGAAACATGAAATTTTGGGAATATGTTCGCTGTATGTCGAAAACATCAACTAAGGAATGATTTTTGTTTCTTCGGGTTTTAAAGAGGTGTTAAGGGGGTAAACGTGCATTTCATTGAATAACGATATCTCATGAGTTTTTTCTTTGGGGATGTGATATTCGGTATATAAACTAATCATTAAAATAATCAGGCATATGTCTAAGGGTTTATCGATGTGGTGTATATTATGAGGTGAAAGGGGTGAAAATTGGGGGTTGAAGGATTCTTAACGGAGCGTGTATCTCTTAAACGACATAGGCGAGAAGTTTGAAATTCGGCGGGAAAAAACAGCTTAAAATATAAGTAAATAGGTGTTCGACCGTTTTTTCATAAATCCAATTTAAGGAGCCCTTGGAGAGGGGTGAAAATCTGGGGGAAAAAAACGGGAAAGAAGTGTCCTAACTCACTCACTCATCAAACTCAGGGGGATAGAACAGCTCAAAAATAAGTAAATAGGTATTCGACCGTTTTTTTTTATAAATCCAATTTAAGGGGTTCATGAGAGGGGTGAAATTCTGAAAAATAATTGAAAGAAAATGTCCTGACTTACTCACTCATCATCGCCCAGCCAAAATTATTGAAGTTAGAAACATGACATTTTGGGGCTATGTTCGTTGTATGTCGAAAACGTCCACTAAGGAAGGCATTTTGGATATTCAGGTTCTAAAGGGGTGTTAAGGGGGTAGTCTTGCATTTAACTGAATAACAATATCTCCCGATTGGTTTCCTTTGGGATGGGATACTCGGCATATAAACTCATCATTAAGAATAAGAAGACACAAGTCTGAGGGTTTTTCGTTGTGGTGTATATTATGAGATGTATGTGTGAAAAGTGAGTGTAGAAGGATTCTTAACGGCGCAAGTATCTCTTAAAAGACAGAGGCAAAAAGTATGAATCTCAGGGAGAAAAATTAGCTTGAAAAAGTAGTAAATAGATGTTTGATCGTTTTTTCATAAATCCATTTTAAGGGGCTCATGGGGAGGGGTGAAATTCTGGGTAAAGAAGTCCACTAAGGAAGGATTTTTGGATATTCACTCATCATCCCCCAGGAATCCTATTGCAGTTAGAAACTTGAATTTTGGGGATATGTTCGTTGTATGTCGAAAAAGTCCACTAAAGATGGATTTTTGGATATTCATGCTCTGAAGGGGTGTTAAGGGTGTTAAACCTGCATTTCATTGAATAACAATATCTCACGAGTTGTTTCATTTGGGGATGTGTTATTCGGCATATATAACTAATCATTCAAAATAAGCAGACATATGTCTAAGGGTTTATCGATATGGTGTATATTATGAGGTGAAAGGGGAGAAAATTGAGGGTTGAAGGATTCTTAACGGAGCATGTACTGTATCTCTTATTCAACATAGGCGATAAGTTTGAACTTCAGCGGAAAAAGCAGCTTAAAAATAAGTATATAGGTGTTCGACCATTTCTTCATAAATCCAATTTAACGGGCTCATGGGGAGGGGTGAAATTCGGGGAAGAAACAGGAAAGAAAGTGTCCTAACTGATTGACTCACTTACTCACTCATCAAACTCAGGGAAAAAACAGCTTTAAATAAGTAAATAGGTTTTCGACCGTTTTTTTTTCATAAATCCAATTTAAGGGGTTCATGGGGAGGGGTGAAATTCTCAAAAATAAATGACTGACTCACTCACTCGTCATCGCCCAGCCAAAATTATTGAAGTTAGAAACATGAAATTTTGGGGATATGTTCGTTGTATGTCGAAAACGTCCACTAAGGAAAGAGTTTTGGATATTCAGGTTCTAAAGAGGTGTTCAGGGGGTAAACGTGCATTTCATTGAATAACAATATCTCACGAGTGGTTTCATGTGGGGATGTGATACTTGGCATATATACTAATCATTAAAAATAAGCTGACACATGTCTAATGGTTTATCGATGTGGTATATATTATGAGGTGAAAGAGATGAAAAGTGGGGGTTAAAAGATTCCTAACGGAGCGTGTATCTCTTAAACGACATAGGCGAGTAGTTTGATTTTCTCCGAGTTTCAATCAGCTTAAAAATAAATAAATGAATAAATAATTAAAATAAGTAGGTGTTCGACCGTTTTTTTCATAAATACAATTACAATTCCAATTCCAATTCTGGAAGAAAAACGTCCACTAAGGAAGGAGTTTTGGATGTTCACTCTCATCGACCAACCAAAACTATTAAAGTTAGAAGAAGGGGATATGTTTGTTGTGTGTCGAAAAAGTCTACTAAGGAGGGATTTTTGGATATTCAAGTTCTAAAGGGGTGTTAACGGGGTTAAACCAGCATTTCATTGAATAACAATATGACACGACTATGACGCGAGCGAAGCGAGGCTAAAAATGAGATGGTGTGTGTCTGTGTATTACTCAATCACGCAAGAACCACTGGTCCGATTTACATGAATTTTACTTGGAAGTAGCTGATTTACCTGGTTAACATATAGACTACTTTTGATTTCAATACTTTGCACTATTTAAAGATGGCGACCATTTTAGTGACGTCACTACACCCTTTGGTTTCATACTTTCATATTTCCATTTCAAATAAAAAGTGAACGCTAAGAAATAGCAAACTTTTGATTGCATATACGAGGTTTAAAATTACATTTTCTATCCGAAAGGTATCTCCAACGGTTAGCGAATAAAACCAAAATTTGTGCTATAAAACACGGTCAACGCCGAACTGTGTAGTTGGACAAAATGTTCCATCCTTAATCTCCCTCTGCGCAGCACCTCGCCTATCCCCTGTTTTAACTGTCACATTCACATTTTAATTTATTTATGACGCGTAGCGAAGCACGGGTACTTCAGCTAGTAGCCTATAGATTAGAATCTAGTAGGAATATGATAATGTAAATCTGCCTTGGATAAAACTGCTAATAATGGCGTGTAGGGTGTAGCCTCTTATAAGGGGAGGGGACTGATACAGACCTCTCGAGTCGACGCTCAGGAGCGACCTACGCAGTGTGATGATGAAATGAATGATGAAGATGTCCCAAACACGCGATCCCCGAACTAGTGAAATGGACAATACGAAATTAAAAACCCACGACCCGGTTGGGAATCGAACCATGGACCCTTCAAGCCACAGCCTAGCATGCTAACTTAGCCTACAGTACGAGCCGGATGGGTGTGTGTTGAATCTGTTTGATATCCTCGAGTTTTTGACATACGCGTATTGGACTTCCACGGCCAAGGGAACTCTTGGTTCTCTTAACTAAATAGCACAACGATGCACTAAAAGTATGAGTCGTAGTGCATGGTGCTCTACCCCATCTGTGGTCCAGGCAGGGTGTACCAAGAGCCCGCTGATGAGCCTGACTTGGCCCACCTAGGTAAAACTCCGCAACAGACACAACACAAACCTAAATGATATGCTGGAGTTTAAATCTATAATGTAGTGGCATATGTGCGCCGGGACTTGAAATAAGGTACCATCTGGGAAAACCCGAAGGCCGGGATCAGAGCCTTCGAACTCTGGACTATCAGCTCCCGTTGCAATCGTGGTGCGTGTCTTAATACGCATGGGAACTCCGCTCGGTAAAACTTAGTTTGGAATGATTCAGTCAATTCTGCGCGTAAAGAATTAGCTTTGCGTAACTGTCATTGATGAGTCCATACTGTGGGATAACACAAACAAGAATAATGTCATTGAGGCGCCTGGTGTCAAAAGCTGCCAAATCCTTGTTTTGTTGACAAAATTGAGGTGAATCCTTCTGATAGATTTTACCTCGAGGAATTCAATGCAACCTAGATATTGGATCAACACCCATCATATTGAAATATACAGCCAAATATCAGGCTGATAGGGGCAGTATCAGGTAAGACAGGTTGACACCTATCTTGACATTTTTGGACGCAATCGTTGTACTATAAGAGGACAATGTGCGGAAAATGAGCCGCCAGACTGAACTGCAAGGCTCCGAAATCATGTGGGGAATCTCTCATATAAATCAATGGGAGTTGGCGAGTACCGTACATGTTGGATTGGACAGCCCTGGCCGCCCAAGCACTCAAGGCCGGTGGGAAGGAGCCGCACGCTCGTCAGCATATATGCCCCGCAAAGCTACTACTCTGAGTGCCACAGGGATGTCCAGCTCCTCCCGCCGTCATGCTTGCGTACCAGGATGTCAGGTACGATTTCGAAGCCTTGCAGTTCAATCTGGCAGCTGATTTTCCGCACGTTGTCCTCTTATAGTACAAAGATTGCGTCCACAAAGTTTCAAGATAGGTTTCGACTTGTCTCACCTGATACTTCCCTTGTGAATTTCAATATCCGCCAAATCCAACACCAGTATTGGCATGCGTGTGTGTTTACTGCTACTCCACATAAGGTAGTTAAAACTCAATAATTCATTTAAACTGGTGACCATTGATTACAAGTGATTATTGTATTACACTGGTTACAGCGTTACCGCATTTTCAAATCCTTAGTTCTTCAGTTTCAAAACCCACTTAAACCAAATTTGAGTATTAAAACCCCACCAAATCCAAATGTTGTCAACTTTATTTCTTAAATATCAAGTCTTTATATTTAAAATTTTTATGCTATATGAGTCATTTAAAAATTTAACGTTTAAGTTATGTTAATATGAATAACGATTTATTCTGGACAGTTATTTGCAATTTGCAAAGGAGAAAAAAATGTGAATGGATTTGACAGATATTGATACTAGGCGCTTCAAATCTGATCTAACGCTTCCATGAATGGTGGTAGGCGGAGAGCTGTGGTTAGACTGGTGGGCTTAATTTGCCTGATAATGGTACGAAGAGTGACGGCTGACAATGAGGTTGCAATGGGATATTTTTCTGTAATAATAATAATAATAATAATAATAATAATAATAATAATAATAAACTGTTCCGAATGACCATAATATCCACCATAAATACAGAGAAAAGATTGAAAAATATACTTCTCTAGCTATGGAGGTTGCTAGAATCTGGAGACAAAGAATGTGACGATTCTTCCTTTCCTCCTTTCTCCCACTGGCCTGACACCTAAATCCTTTTCAGTAAATCTAGCCACACTAAATCTTCCCATATTCACCCATACTATTGCACAAAAGGCTGAATTCTGAAAGCCTGCAGCATCGTTAGAAGGTTTTTGAATACACATTAAGATTTTTCTTTGGACCCTCTTGTGAAAAAGAGACGTGGAAGATAAGAAGAGAAGACAAAATTAACTGTCAAACATCTATGCTATTCGAAAATGTATGCTATAGGCTTAAGTGTTACTTGACTCATTTTCTTGTACGTAATGTACCGATATGAGTCATGGTACCGACTGTGAGTTGAGTAAATAAAGAGATAATAATAATAATAAGAAGAAGAAGTAGAAGATTTTACCAATAAAAACTATAGGTTTATATTGTTTCTCCTTACATGGTTAGGATTTCATAGTTTTGTTTGTCAACAATTTACGAAATCTGCTAGTACTGTAAATTGTGTTAAGAAAGCGAAGCGTGCCAACATTATAAGGGCGCTGACACGACTGGACTACCGACCAGGTCGCAATAGAGAAGTTTATGGCAGAGATGCTAGACTGAGTAAGTCCAATCTCAATAGTTAACTCGGCTGGTCGTTAGGGTCATATGACTTTGCTGTTCTGCCCATCTCTCTCTGTGGTTAACAGCCGTGAGGCTGGTTGGCAGCAGCTCGCCATTCTTCCCGTCTCTCAGTCTTCCTCTTCAGCTCACAGTATGAGCCACAACCCATATCTTTCAGTATTTGACTCATGTACTCCAGTCTGGGGTTTCCTCTACAATTCTTGCCGTCTACTGTTCCCTCGATTATAAGCTTAATCAGTCCATTGTGTCGCAGTATGTGGCCCACGAGGTGATTCCTTCTTCTTTTTAAATATTTAAGGAAGCATCTTCTCTCTCCCACTCTTCTAAAGACTTCCTCATTTGTGACCATTTCTTTCCAACTGATTTTCATAATCCTTCTATAGCACCAGGTTTCAAATGCTAGTAGTCTTTTCCTCTCTCTCTCCCCTATTGTCCAAGATTCGCTGCCATATAGCGCGACGCTCCATACATAGGTCTTCAACATTTGTTTCCTCACATCAAGACTTATGTTCCTTGCAGTAAATAGGTTCTTCTTTTTATAGAAAGCGTTCTTGGCTTGGGCAATCCTACTTAATATCTATCTGCTGCTTCTTCCATCATTCGTTATTTTACTTCCCAGATAATTAAACTCATTCACTTATTGTATCTTTTCATTTCTTAACTCTATTGATGTCTGGTTTTCGCCATGTCTACTGCAGACCAAAACTTTTGTTTTATTTGTATTTATTCTCATATTAAATTCTTCATCCATTATTTTGTCCATCTTGCTCAGGATCTTTTGTAAGTCTCCTTCACTTTCTGCAATTAGCGCTATGTCATCAGCAAACCTTATCATGTCAACTTTTTCTCCATGAATATTCACTCCTGTGACAAATTCTTCTCTTACTTGGTCGATCGCCTTTTGTACAAATATATTGAATAGGTATGGGGAAAGGGAACAACCCTGCCGTACACCCTTTCTGATGAGTGCTGTTTCTTCCTTGCTACCACAACAAACTATTCCAATTTCTTGCTTATAGATATTGTAGATGAGTCTTCTGTCTCTAAAGTTGATACATGTTTGATGAAGAATGCTGAATAGAACATTCCAGGTCACATTGTCGAACGCCTTTTCAAGGTAGACGAACGCTAAGAAGGTAGGTTTGCCTTTCTTCATCTGCTTCTCTATCACTTGCCTCAATGCTAAGATTGCTTCTCTTGTTCCTACTCCTTTCCTAAAACCAAATTGATCATCAGATAGGCTTTCATCGATTTGTTTTTCTATTCTCTTCATAATAATTCTGGTGACTATTTTTGATGCATGACACACCAGACTCAATGTTCTGTATTGTTTACATGACCTTGCATTTGAGTTTTTAGGTATAGGTACTATTATGCATTTCACAAAGTCTTCAGGCAATTCTCCAGTCTTGTAAATAGTACATATTAAGTTGTACAGTTCCTTTTTTAACTTGTCACCTGATAGTTTCAATAGTTCTCCTGGTAACTCCAAGAGCTTTCTTTCATTTGAGGTCCTGCAACGCCTTCTCAAACTCTTCTTCCATAATAGGTTCCCCCAAGTCTTCCTCTGTTATTTCATCTTCTTTCTCAATGGGCAAGTTAACACAGTTTCCACTGTATAGTTGTTCCAAATATTCTTTCCATCTTTTCACTATCATTTCGTCATCATATATTAACTTCCCATCTTTGTCCTCAATGCTCATTGTTTTTGGCTTCCTGCCCATGAAAACCTCAACAACTTACTAACTCGGCTGGTCGTTGCCCACTGATTGCAACAAAGGTAGTGGGGGGACATCCAAGATGCGCCGTGTACCGCTGATATTATTGCCTCACGTGAGTTGGGCACTTCCAGTTCTTTCTTGCCCTCGTGTATTCATTTTGCTATGAGTCATTTTAGTATGAACATTGTCACTGAGTTTGATAATGAATAAATAAATATAATTCATCACTTAGAGCTGCAGCGTTCAGCCTTTGTAAGCTCGGCGTGCGAGCTTAGCTGCACCGCACGCACGCCGGCAGGCTGGCTTCCCCCCCCCCCCCCTCACTTGGTTGGGCTACCTGCCCTGACTGCCGGCGTCTGACCTAGTCAAGTTGGGATCGCTAGCGCACCGAATGTAAAGCAAACAAACAAACAAACAAACAAACAAACAAACAAACAAACAAACAAACAAACTGTTCGTCCAATGCGTTGGTTGTCCGACACATCTCCATTGCGTTTCGTGCGTTTCTCCGCGTGCCGGTACTTGTATATTACGTGCTTAACATTAAAACAGTCAGAGATATTGATAAGGTATCATGGAACTCGAGATATGTGATGTTTTAGTAACAATGGCTGAGTTTCGTTTAATAAATTGCTATTTAAGCTACGAGGGCAAAATATCCGAGCAACTTGAAGGAACTTAGTGTTAGGGTAGCACGTCTATCTCTCACCCGGAGGCCCCGGGTTCGATTCCTGGCTTCGTCAGGGATTTTAGAAACTGATGTGAAAACTGAAACGGGGTGCACTCAGCCTCGTGAGGACAATTGAGTAGCTGTCTGACAGTGAGGCAGCGCCCCGGTCACGAAAACCAAGATTAACAACCGAGGGGACCCGATGCGCTGACCACGCGTCACACCAATATCTGCAGGCCAAATGGCTGGGCAGCGGTCGCTTGGTAAGCCTAGGCCCTTCATGGGCTGTAGTGCCAGGGGTTATTATTATATATTATATAATTTGAAGGAACTCCAAAGGGTCACCATGGCAAATGATATTTTGAGGAACAATGCCATTACGTCAACTCCATTAAAACCCAAAAACTGGCACCGCTACGTAGACGACACCCTATTTATCAGGACACATAGACGCTACACCCTGAATAGTTTTCTATAGCACTGGATATTATGGTAAAGCGAGTTGTAAATATGAAAACAAATTTAAACAAAACAAGAAAAGAAACAGTGTGACCAAAATTGTAATGTCTTAAATGAGTTGCTCAGCCGCAGCTTATTTCGCAAGTTGATATGTAGGCGACCCTATGCTGTTCACAATAGGTCTCAGGGGTACATAGTCTTACGGATTTTGGACATGGATCTCCCTAAGTTCTGGGAATGTTCGAGCCTAGGAGGATCTTGTTTGGCATAATTCATGACCTTCTTTGTTTTCGTGATTAGCCCACTGATAGGATTTGGACGGTGGGATCTGACAAAATATCACACTTCTTAGCTTGATCTGTAATTCATTATTAATTAATGTAAGAGTTCAGGGACTGATGGAATAGTGGTTTAGGTGCTCGTGTTTAATAAGTCCGGGACCTTCACATGTGAAATTTTGGAAATTAAATATCACGCCAGTGGTCGAATTCCTTGTGAAAATGAGGTCCCGCGGCTTATTTTAGCTAGACTTAAAGCCATGAAATACTACAAGCTGGTCTAGGTACTGTAATAGGACTGGTCGTCATTCACTTAATTCTGTATTGTACTGTACTAAGAGTTGATACACAAACTTTATAACTTACGATACCGTAATACAAGACGAAACAGAATATAAGTTTTGGCGTCTTCGGACGGGAATGCTGCCGGCAAGTGGATGCTTTATATCTTCCAAGTTGTTGGTGAGGTTTTGTTCTCAGTAGACAAAGACTTAGAATACCTGACAAGTTGACATGAATAGGTAGATATCCATATCATACATAATAGCTACATGTTGTCACTTCTATATTGACGTGAGCATTTTTTTTTCTCCCTGAAGACCAGGTAATATTAGCATACGTTTACTAGAGTTTACTTATCGTCTTGCAGCCCAGTCAGCTTTAAGGCTTTAAGCTTTAGGTCATGTACTGTACAATGTATACATGGCATATAAATGCAAGGCACTGTGGAGAATTAAAATGCCTGACGTATGGGGGAGTCGAACCCGAGACCTACGGCCTTGGCCACCGCAGCTCTAATGAGTGAGAACGTGACCTTGGTGACTCTAAATCCACAAGCTAATGAAATCTAAACGGCTTAGAAGATTTCAATGAAACTCGGTGAGGTCATAGCACCATTTCGGCCGACCCTGACCGTGCCCTTCAAATTTTATTACGTCTCACCAATCCAACATGGCGGCTGTGCGAAATATTTCGCCGGCTTTCTATATCTCCGAAATTATTACCGATATCACCATGAACGTTTGTACGGTGATAAAGGGCACTACTAGAAGTTCACCTATGAGACTTTCAAAAATCTGTTAACAACAAAACGAACATGGTGGCCAATCGAAGTTGAAACTTTTAAATCGTTATTTCTCGCGATTTAACCATCCAAACGCAATGAAACTTGGTACAGCAAATGCCAGTGTAATGCACTGGCGTCTAATTTAGTTCAATTGTTTACATAACCTCAAAATAGCGGCCGTGCGAAATATTTCACCGGCATTCTATATCTCCGAAACTGTTACAGATATCAACCTGAAATTTTGTACGGTGATAAAGGGCACTACTACAAGTTCATCTATGGAAATTTCAAAAACTTGTAAAGTACAAAACAAACGTGACAGCCAAGCGAAGTTGAGACATTTGAATAGGGGCAGATGACCTCGTAGTTCCGCCCCTTAAAAGAACAATAACTAACTAACTAACTAAACATTTGAATAGACTTGTCTCGCAATTTAACTATTGAGCGCAGTGAAACTTAGTACAGTAAATGTTTTGACACATTGTAATACACTGGAATGTAATTTAGTTCAATTGTTTACATAACCTCAAGATGGTGGCTGTGCAAAATTGTAAAATTAAGTTTTTATTTCTTATGTATTAATCATGCAATCAAATTCAACGTTTGAATAATGAACCCACGCAATAATCGTCATCTAACAGTACATAACTCTATGGCCTACGTATATAAAATTCCAACATGGCGACCATCCGAAATATTTAGACGGTTCTCAATATCTATTAATCTGACAGCAATCAAACTGAAATTTTGTATGTTGATAGAGGCTATGAACATAAGTTCACCTATGGGACTTTCAATAACCTGGTGAGCACAAATCCAACATGGCAGTGACGCGAAATATAAATATTTAAATGGACGTTTCTCGTGATTTAACCATCCGAGTGCAGTGAAACGTTGTACGGTAAATGCTTATACAAATTTTAATCCACTGGCATCTAATTTATATCAATTGTTTTCGTAACCACAAGATGGCAGCTGTGGGAAATTTTAAAATCTCGTTTTTATTTCCTTTATCCTAACCATGCGATTGAAGTTTGAATACTACACTTATACAATAATCTGCATGTAATAGTACATAACTATAAGATATACATATATAAAATCCAATATGGCGACCATCCGAAATATTTAGACGGTTCTCAATATCTACAAATCTATTAGAGCAATCAAACTGAAAGTTTGTGCGTTAATAATAATAATAATAATAATAATAATATCGTATGGCCTCGGTTGCCGGGTGCAAGCGTTGTAATTTGACACCCAGAGGGTAGCTTGCATGTCGTATTTCTTTGTCCCTTAAATCGCTATGAAAGTCAAGGAGGTTAGATATCTAAGCTCCTTGAACACTTTAGCGCTTTCTAGTAGAGAAATGAGGAACTTTGTGTTGGCGGAAACTCCCGAGATTAATTTTGCCATCATGAACACGGCCTACTGAATTCAAATGGGTTCTTTGACATGCCAACATCGTATGACATGCGTGTCGTATTTTTGCCGCCTTTCAAAAATCACTTACCACGGCCAGGAGCAAACCTGCAATCTTGGGGTTAGTAGACCGACACGCTATCCACTCACCCACCGTGGCAAGCTAGTTTGTGCGTTGATAGAGGCAATTAAAATAAGGAGGATATATGGAAATAGACTGTATAATTCTTCACGGAACTTATTTTTATTATTATTATTATTAGTATTATTATTATTATTATTAGTCTTCTTCTTAGGAGAGAATAAGTTGGAAGGACAAAGTGAGAAATGAGGAAGTATTAAAGAAGGAAAGGATGATGCTAAATAAGATAAGGAATAGAAAAATGAGTTGGATTGGCAGCCTGCTTCGTTGACAGGTACAGTTGCGCGAGTAGGATATGACTCAGCTCCAATAGTCTCAGTTATCGTTTGACTGTCCGTGGTGACATGAGCCCCTGTGACGCGCAATGCTGCTTGTCTTATGTGCAGAATGAACTCTTGTCATAGGTGTGTTCCCCGCTTCGTCCCGCGGGGCAGCTGCTACAATCAACAACAAACACTGGCGCAGCCAGACTCAGCGTCAATCAAATGTTAAACGGGTAA
Organism: Meconema thalassinum; assembly: GCA_946902985.2. NCBI lineage: Eukaryota > Metazoa > Arthropoda > Insecta > Orthoptera > Tettigoniidae > Meconema > Meconema thalassinum. Next base: position 692,226,830 of record OX336390.1, read on the forward strand.
TAACAACACAGGTACTGTAGTAACTCGCCTCCAGGCTTCCATTAACATTTTTCACTCGTCTAAAACAAACGTCCGGCCTGTAGTTTTATTATATGTCTACCTCTTATCATTCCCTTTTCATCGAGGTTGGAGATGAAATGCGATGTAATTGATGTATGGTGATTAATGACTAAAACGAAAAATCAACAAATGTAAAATCATAAACAGATAAAAATCAAAAAAGACCTAAGGCTACGAAAATAAATAAATAAATAAATAAATTAATAAATAATCCACTCAGATATGCTGGTGTGAAGCAACACTTTCTCCGGGGCTGATATAGGCCTACTTTTGTTTTAGCACCAACAGGCATCGTTGCTTGTATAATACCATAGATTAAATTCTAAAACTAATATCTTGGTTTAGCGTGTGATACAAATTTGGATTGCAATAAATGAACACATTGTCCCCAGTTTCTGGTGTTAGAGAATAGAGAGGTTTGCTATTGTTTTCCACTCAGGTGAATGCTCTGCCATCTGACTGTGAACCATGCCCTTGAGTCCGTTATGCTAAACTGTGTCGGGCGTAAAACAAGGCCGGAGCGGCGCGCCGCTTGATTGTGGTCTGGTGTTACAACCGCACCAATAAAACACTTGAACTGGTCACTAGAGCGAAAACTATTCCTGACCTGATTCCATCTCGTTAAGGGGGTTTCCGCTACCCTTCCGGGACAACGACAGGCTTCCTTTCATGTAAACAATCAAAATGGAACGTACATTCGATATAAACCTGACACAAGGGTGTGAAAAATCTAACATGAGGATAAGAATGCTGATAATTATTACAGATTATATCATGTTTATTGTAATGCCGTCGATACTAAGGTATGGTAGAATATCATCGGCGAAATGTCTTACCAGCATTTCAAGAATATAGTTCCGAGATTCAAATCTTCGTACGTCCCAAAAGTCTAAAACTAATGGTAAAAGAAAAACGGAAACAAAATTAAACAGAAAAGAAAAGGAAAAGGTCACGCCTTAAAAGACCTACAAAAAGGATTTTACGTCTTGATAAATGCCAGTTAAGCTCTCCAGATATTCGCATCTTTTTGCATTTCCTTATGCCAGGTTTTCTTCATCGTTCCCATCCGACCTCCTGTGGTCAATCTCTGTTCTCTTCCAACCCCAAAGCTATAACATTTTGTTGGCTACGGTTTCCCAAAGTTTCTAGTTCCTCGTACATGGTTTGCCTCACAAAGGGAAACATTAGCCATATTTACATCAAGATTATGAGGCTTGGGTGGTCGCTAGCATCGCGGAGCAATACCACTGCTGTTATTTGGCTTGGGATCAAGACGACAGCGAGGCAACATCTTTTTCTTAGCCATCCAATGCCTCCCTCGTCTGCCGCTCTAATAGTTGTTCCACCATAGATACGTTTTGTTTCCAGGATGTTTAGTTTCCCTTCGTGATCATGAAAAACCTCGTACGTTGGGTCAAAACATCGCATGTTTCGTGACCTTACATCGCTCCTCACACGGTAGGTGAAAACATCGTATGTTTATATCCTTGTTACTAAGCACAAACAAGGTGTATGGTTGAAGTACGTTATTTCCTTTAGGCTGATGATGATTGAGAACACTGTTTTGAGCAAATTATCACAGCAAACTTTTTTTATATATAAGGTTGGTTGGTTCCTGAGTTTAGGGGCTGCAACAACGCAGTCATGTAGCCCCGTGTACTTTGGGTGTGTGTAGAATCTGTTTTATAACCGGTGTTAATTGGTGTGTGTTATCTGTAATTCAGGTAAGGACTGCAGACGATCAATTTCAAGTTTAGTTCCTACTTTTTCTACCAAATGCTACCGTCAATAATGACACCTAGCTGCGAACTTGGCTACTAGAAGCTAACGCAATAAGCACCCGGTGGCGAACGTTGGAACTAATGTAGCGTTAATCAAATCATAACCTACACATTTAGCTTCACGCTCTTAAAAAACTGTCGACTTCGGCCGGGTTTGACCCCGCGACCTTGGGCATAGAAGCACAGCATGCTACCAACTACGCCACCGAAGGCACCTCTTATATTAAGTTATTGTGTTTGAAGCCAGTTTTCGGTGTTGCCTTAGTAAACGTAGTTTACATGAGGTTAATAAATAATTTATCTCGTGTATTTTTGTCAGTATTAGGGAATAACCCTTCACAACTAGGTACATTTGTGTTGACCGACTGAAAAACATCAAACTACGTTTTCTTATATTCTTAATGATTCGAAGATTAGTACTATACTCGTTTCATTTGATGTCTTGGGCATTTCTGTAGCGATCAACGTGTAAAGAGCAATGCCCTAACCAAGGAGGATGTAGGCTTTTGTCCAGCCACTAGCTTAGCAGACCTGCACATTGAAGAAGCTTACTTTGCTTGTCACACGTATAGATCACACCCTATATTTAGAGCCCTGCGCGGATAAACAAAACATCCGCATCCACCCCGCATCCGCACAACTGTTATCCGCATCCGCCCCACACCAGCACGTCTTTTTTCCCCATGCGCACGTTCCCCATTCGTTCTACTGGCATTACAATGATATTTTTAGATAAAGCATAAATTACTAAAGCAACATATTTAGACATTTGAGGAAAAAGTCGTTCCCTTAGGCTTTGTTTGTCATTTGCTATGTTTACAACGAATGTTACACAGCCAGAATTGCAACCCTCTCCTGTTCCGAGTGTTAATTATGCTTAATAACATAATTTCAATGAGATTATCTTAAATCATCATTTTACATTTGTCATGAAAAAAGAAACATAACGGGAAAATGTGATATGTCATAAACATTCGGGTCCTAGTGAAAACAAAATCCACATCCTGCTTCCAGTCTCCGACCGGGTCAGGAATGGAATGAATGAAGCCCCTATCTAGCGGCGAGGATATGAACTGTGCCGGCTGCCGAGGCCTGACGCACTCCTCTGGGGCAATGATTAAATGAATGACAGATGAAATAAAATGATAGTGGAGAGTGTTGCTGGAATGAAATTTTGACAGGGAAAACCGGAGTACCCGGAGAAAAACCTGTCTGCCTCCGTTTTGTCCAGCACAGATCTCACATGGAGTGACCGGGGTTTGAACCACGGACCCAGCGGTGAGAGGCCGGCGTGCTGCCGCCTTAGCCACGGAGGCTTTCGGGTCCTAGTAATGATATTAAAAAGTTTGGATTGTCTTCTAAAAACTATCCGCAATTTTTCTCCAAACATTATCCGGAGCTTATTCGCTATCCGCACAGCCATGCAAACTTGGCTATATCAGCAGGGTTTTTCAGGCAGAAGTGGAGATCTGTCCAACACTAACTCAACAGGCCGCGCAGAGAGACTAATAGCTCGTTAATCCCCTTCACATTTGTCAAAATTTCCATCTATAGAGGCAACAGCCAAACAAATTGATCTAATTTTTCTCAAATAATCCCTTACAGGTTCCATTAATATTGACCCTTTTTGCCGACTGTCATTGGCATATCACCCAGTTTGAAGAGGACGAGATGTAACTCTCGTGCCGCCCTTCGCACGTAGCAATGCTTACCTGACAGGTTTCTACGGTCGCTCTGCGCGGTTATGGAACGCGTTGCCAGGGGATGCCAAGATCTTGCCTCTTAGGAAATTCAAGCCGTACGTAAAAAGGTACATTGTATAAATAAACGTATGTATGAGTGATTGATTTTCTCGCTGAATGAATGAGTATCTGAATGGAATAGAATGAATGAATGTATCGAGTGATTGACGTTATGAAAGTGCGTGAGAGAGTGAGTGAACAGGAAAATTGTACTATGTCAATATTCTAAATATGTAAATACTGCAAATATCTTTGTAAAACATGTAAATATTGTTAAAACAAATGTAGATGTAAGCTGTGCCTGTGAAGCATGAAATATGTATGTGGGGCTTGCCCTTTTTCTCTAGGCCTTCCATATTTCTTGTACGATTTATGGTAAATAAATAATAATAATAATAATAATAATAATAATTGAATAAGATAATTCTGACTTTGTCGCACTTATACTCAACCCTTATATTCGGACAGAGGGCTGTCCAGCCACTAACTTAGCAGGCCTGACAGTCACATGCATAAGTCACTCCCATTTTCAGCCAGGGTCAAGAAGTGTCCCCACACCAGATGGATATCCCTGATTGAGAGGGAAGGGAACACAGCCTCTTTCTTAAATAAGAGAAACTGGTCTGTCTGTGGAATTCCCCTTGTGTCATCGTCCTTCTAAACCACGGTTTCCCTACCTGGGGGGCGTGCCCTCCCCCCCTAGGAGGGTGTGGGTCTTTATCAAGGGGGGCGTGAAGTGATTTCCGAATTAAGTTTTTTAAACTCAAATATTACAATTTTGTATAATACAAATTTTTCGAATCTCTCCAAGTGATTGTCGCGCCAAGTCAATCGCTCAAAAGCACTGGTAATTGCCAACTGTCGGCACAAACCTCTGCGAGCCGCGAGGTTACCGAAAAATGAACATGATTGTAATAAACTTAAGGTGCAAATTCAGTCACATTTGGATTCCCTGACACAAGAATTCAACTTCTACTTTCCTGATATCTCGTCGGATGAATGGTCCTGGATGTTAACAAGAAATTCGTTTGCCATTAACATTGAAGCACTGCCAGCACAACTTCAAGAATAAGTCATAGATTTGAAGTGTGAATCAAAGCTAAAAGACGATTCCAAAATATTAGGACTGGATGACTTTTGGGTGAACTGTCTTGCAGTGTATCCTGTAATATACTTCATATTATTCTATCAGAAATAACTATTCCATTATGTAGTGTCTATATCCTTCGCGTCAGTTTATCGAAGAGGCTATAGAAGCGACGAGTGGAGGGGTTGGGGGGAGGGGGAATGACCACCCATATCTGAAAAGGGAGCGTCAGCTGGCAAAGGTTGGGAACCACTGTTCTAAACTAATGGCCTTTAATATCATAATCGTAATATTTTCTCTATGCCGATATCGGCTTACAAGTTGTAAGTGGCCATGGGGATCCTAAAAATCAAGACAATTTCTCGCATTGGTAGATTGGAATACATTTTGGTACAACATTGACTTCTATCCTGTGAAATACAAATAGGGATGTAGTATTTTTATGGAATCATTAATGATCTGTTTGGCAATGCCATTTAAACATTTCAGAGACAGTCCGAGATTCTTCTGACATCCCTAGGTCAGTTTAGGAACAACGTCCCTTAATTACGAAGGATAATCCTATAATAGACCATTGCCACAATGGATCACAGAGAGGTGCAGTAGGCATTCGTAAATTAACTTGGACGTGAGGTGCCTGAAGTTGGTCAATTTTGAAGCGTTATCTTTTTTCTTAATCCGATAAAGTGCATTCCTCGTACGCCAGTTGACTGCCAAAATACCAGCTCTTCTGAATGATCCATTTGAAGATACACAGATTACTTCATGGGCCTTCGATCCTGGTAGTCTCAAGGATGTACTTACAGATCCTCACGATGAGGCGTCTTGCATTTAACCGTAGTTCACCTTAGGGGCATGATCCCAGCACATGCCAAAGGTTTTCGATCTCTCCGTAGTTTGGGAAAATACTCAAACATTGGTCCGATATTTCGTGAACCTCTGAGATGTTTGTCCATGAATTTGATTGCGAGCCATCCGAGTAAGAAACGACTCACTTACCTCTCAGGTGCCTTGTCCAGGTCTTAAAGACACTATCTCTAAGTTCCTTAAGTATACGCCTACCGAATAGTATAGCGGTTAGCATTCTTACTATTGTCTCGGAGATCCGGGTTTTATTCCCGGCTCTGACAAGAAATCTAATTCTGGTTTGAGGGCTAGAACGGGATTATCAGCCTTGTGAGGCAGAACTGAGAAAAGGTAGGTTCGATTCCCACCTCAGCCATCCCGGAAGTCCTTTTCCGTGGTTTCCCCCTTCTACTCCAGGAAAATTCTGGGATGGTCCCAAACGTAATGCCGCGGTCACCACCTCCTTTCCTCCTACTATTGACACCACAAGCATACAGGTTATCAGACAAAATTCTACACACACCCAAGTACACGGGGCTAAATGACCACGATATCCTAGCCCCTCAGATGAAAATGTAATGAAAGCATTCTTGGCTGTCACCCCTGAGGTGCGGGTTCGATGCGCGGCTCTACCAGGAAATGTATTTCTGGTCTGAATGCTGGAACGGGGTACACTCAGCCTCGTGAGGCAAAACTGCGGGTTCGATTCCCATCTGTAAATGGTTTTCCTTGGTTTCCCCACTTCTACTCCAGGTGAATGCCGGGGATGTTCGTAAGTCGCGCCCTTCTCAATCCTGACCAGAATTACAAATACACACAATAGTAAGTTACAGTCACCACAATAACACAGGTTACCAGACATAAACAAAACAAAACAAAACAAAAATAATAATAACAACAACAACACCCCCACCCCCTAAGTACATGGAGCTAATGAACACGATGTCCCTGACCCTATGTTCGTTTAAAAATAAACACTTTGTCAAAAGATTTCTTCATTCAAATAGACATAATATCAATATCAATAATAATAATAATTATGTCCTATGTAGAGGCCTGGTGCTGTTTTTTTTTAAGGCAGATGCCTATACAAGACCTGCGTAGTGCGATGAAGATTAAATGAATAGTTAAAAAGTCACAAACATTGCCTCCGAGCCAGAGAAATTAACCGTTCGAATGTAAATTCTCAGGACGTGGGCCGGAATGAAACCGCGGTTCTTCGGATCAAAGTAATTATATTTATTACTTAGCCACGAAACCGTGCATATTTAAAAAATAATCAAGACTCCTTCAAGAACTAGGACCGCCCTGATGCACGAAGTGTACCAAACAACTCGAGGAAAAAATAAAAAACTGTCTTTCATTAAAACTAATCCAAAAAAATTAAAAATATTTCGTGGTACTAATAATAATATAAATGGCTGAAGCACGGAATCGATCCTTAAAATATTTGTCAAATTTCAGCGTGATTGGACACATAAGACATAACACTAGTGACACCGCACTCACCTGGTAGAAGACTTGTGCCGACTGTGACGCCGCGGGGATAACGCCTGGTTTTGTTAACGAAAGTCATGTTAAACAATGTGCGGTGTGGTGCGCTGCTGTGCTGCGGGTGTAGAACCAGGTCACTGCTGCTTGTGACCGCTCTTGTGGAACTCTCTCACAACTCTCTTTCCGCCTTTCCATCCCCAACGGCTCTTCTTCATCTCCAATGTTCCAGCCCTTAAAACAACCACTTCTTCTTCTTCTTCTTCTTCTTCTTCTTCTTCTTCTTCGGGGGTGGATAACCTCGATGTTCTAGCCCTTAAAACAACAACTTCTTCTTCTTCTTCTTCTTCGGGGGGGGGGTGGGGGTGGATAACCTCGATGTTCTAGCCCTTAAAACAACCACTTCTTCTTCTTCTTCTTCTTCTTCTTCTTCTTCTTCTTCTTCTTCTTCTTCTCCTTCGGGGGTGGATAACCTCGATATTCTAGCCCTTAAAACAACCACTTCTTCGTCTTCGTCTTCTTCTTCTTATTATTATTATTATTGTTATTATTATTATTATTATTCTTCTTCTTCAGGGATGGATAACCTCGATGTTCCATCACTTAAAACAACCACTTCTTATTCTTCTTCTTCCTCTTCAGGGACGGATAACCTCGATGTTCCAGCCCTCAAAACAACCACTTCTTCGCTTCTTCTTCTTCTTCTTCTTCTTCTTCTTCATGGGCGGATAACCTCGATGTTCCAGCCCTCAAAACAACCATTTCTTCGTCTTCTTCTACTTCGGGGGCGAAAATTTTCGATGTTCTCTTAAAACTACTACTTCATCATCATCATCGTCATCATCATCAATCATCTTCTTTCTTTCTTTCTTTCTTTCTTTCTTTCTCCCTTCCCTCTCCTTCTCTTTCTTCTTCATAAATGAATATCCTCGATGTTCCACACCTTAAAACAAGAACATCATCGTCATCGTAATTTTCATTATCATATTACTATTATTATTATTCTTTCTTTCGTTCTTCTTTCTTTATTTCTTTCTCTCTCTCGCTTTCTTCTTCTTTTCTTCTTCAGTGGATAACCTAGAAGTTCCACTCTTTCAGAAACCAAGCACCATCACAGTGTCCCTTGTCATTGCCAGTGGCGGCTGATGGATAATTGTTCTGGGTGTTGCGCTATTTTCATTAAGGGGGGGGGGGGGGGGTTAAGTTGGTACATGGGCACCCGCAGGATTTTTTCAAGGGTGGGGGAGTAATATGTTTCCCATTTCATTTCCTCGTCACTAGGTGTTATTGAGACGTACACCCGCGCGCAATTTTCGTTTCATTTCTTACTTGCTTCGTGATATTCATTATTTGGCTGCTCTTAAACCGTTGGGTACATGATCTTTATGGCATGAATGGGAGGAATATTTTTTTTAGTTCAGAAGTTTTGTCCATAGGAGTTCTTTGTGAATCATCGTCATAAATCATTTATTTTAAACAGACAAACGTAGTTGTATCACCATGTAGGCCTACCGACAAAAATAAAAATCAAGCAGTTCATTAAACTGGTAATGTTAATCCAGTTCGCCGATTTTCTAAATAACTGAAGATATTCTCAAATAATCCAAAATTTCTAAGTTAAATAAAACTGTGGAATTATCCCTACATTTAAATCAGTTAACCATCAGTAACTTCAATTTATGAAATAAACTGGAACTTCAATTTATGAAATAAACTGGTGTGACAATAGACAATTTCAGGGGGGGGGGAGGGGGCACGGCGCCTCCTTGTGCACTCCCCCCCCCCCCTCCTGCGGACGCCCATGAGGTGATAGGACTGCTTGATATCGGAGAAAACTGTATTCAATTGCGCGGTAAAACGGATGTACCGGTACCTCATTCATAACGAATGCCGCAGTTCAGAGACATCACATTTTCATCGGATTAAATGGAATATAAGTTAGTCTACATGAAAACCTTCATGAGAACAAAACAATGTAAGTTATATACGAGGGTGAGTATCACAAGTACGCCTAACATTGCAAAACATAGTATCGGCAGTTGACGGAGCATCTCGGATGTCTCCGGCTGCGCCTCAGCTTCCTGGTTGCAATGAGCTGGCAACGACCAGCCGTGTTAACTGTTGGGATAGGGCTTACCCGATCTAGCATCTCTGCCATACCCTTCACTATTGAGATCTGGTCGGTGCTCGGGGCTGGCAACGACCAATCGGACGAGCGCTCCTAGACGGCTGGCGCGCTTCGCTTTCTCAGTCAGTTCACAATACTGTAACTTACTATGAGATTTCCTGAATTATTAAAGAACAGAATTATGAATTTCTATAACAGGAAACATACAGCTTTTAATACTAAAAATATTATCGCGGTATTAATTGTTTTTCTGAATTAATCTGGTCGTTGTGCAACACTGCAACCTTATTACCGGCCGCCACTGGTCATTGCTGTGGCTTTAGAGATACTGGGGCGCCGGAATCTTTCACTAAGTTGGACGGGGTGTGTCTTTAATGTTCTGGTAAATCTACCAATACGAGCTTGACGCTTTAAACAACATTACATGCCATCTGTCTAAGCCTGTTTCGCATCCGCAGTCTTATAGGAATTGGAGGCCAACGTTTAAACATCTGGCAACTCTGTCCGACCATTAAGTTACGTCTTCTTCTTCTTCTTCTTCTTCTTCTTCTTCTTCTTCTTCTTCTTCTTCTTCTGCGCTCAATGCAGGAGTCTGTTACTAGTAATGAGTAAAGATGGAGACAGGAGGGAATCGGGGGTTGACCACTCTAAATAATAATAATAAAACTAATAATCGTATGACCACAGCTATCTGATGCACCGGTATATCATTAGAGGAGGATTCTCCTTGGTGATTCACTCGCCAATATCAACGCTCATTACGCACTAGAGTAACCAAATGTGATACTTGAGGTCTTTTGCGAGTGAACATGGTACTTTTCAAAGTGCCGTGTTTTTCTTTCCCGCCCTTCAAAAATCCAACCTCCTCGACCGGAAATCGAACCTGCGACCTTCCACTAATCCATCAAGGAAGCTGTACTCAAGTTTAGGTATTGGCACGGAAATCTTTCCAAGCTACAAGCTTAGTGGGTATTAAATATAAATAAAAACTGTATTTATTCGTTCATAATGATACAATTCCACCAAGTACCTACGGTCATTAGTACTATAGGTAATACCCAATTAATTGGGGCCAACCTGGCTCATTTTGCTTATTATCAGAGTTTGTACTTAGGGCTTCCCCCTGTTCGATGTTGAAGTTGCTGAGCCATAGCTCTTATGGAAGGTAGCTGAAATAAGGCTGTATCCTGGTAACTTGCATCTAGACAGCAGTTGGTTTAGATCTTCACAATGAGTGTCCTGTAAGAGTACAACATCCACTTGATTGTCATTCAGCACTCTTATAAGTATATCGCTTACCGATTTGCTAATACCCTCAATATTTAACTGCAGTATCGTCAGTGAATGTCCTAGTGCCTTTGTTATCATTTGGCTCTTAGAAGAACTGTTTGTGGTCATCAGTGCCGGATTAAGACTCACAGTGGCCCTAGGCAATTGCTAATTTGAGGCTCCTTTTCCCCTTTTTTTCACCCCCCTCCCCTTTCCCCCTTCATAAAAAAGTCAATCATAACTTTGAAAGAGATTTTATTTACAAATTTACAATGAATGATGAATACAATACATATACAGTACAAATACATATGTACATTTTAGAAAAACGTTTTTCTGCATTTTGTTTCGCAGAAAGTTTCAATAACATCATCGAAGTTGACTTTCCTTAAAATGTCCGATTCTGATTCTGATAGAAGTCAAAATTGAATCCCACAAAATTAACATGAAATGGCAGGCATTGTTCAACATTCAAAATATGCCAGCCGGATTTGATTTGCCCCGCAAGACATGGGTAACTCTCAACAGAGTCCGCACTAACCACGGGAGATGCGGATCAATGATGTTTAAATGGGGCATGCGTTCTTCCCCAACCTGTGATTGTGGTGCAGTTAGACAGACTATGAACCATATTGTCACTGAGTGTATTAGTAGGGCATTCACTGGATCAACACAGGACTTTGTAATAGCCTCTACTGAAGCCATAAGATGGCTAGAAAATTTAGACATTAATCTTTGAACACCCTTTCCCTTGCATGATTGTAATAGTTGTAATGTGTTACTTATTGTTTGTATGTATATTGTTTATGTTGTTTGTTTTGTGTTGTACCATACGCTAATAATAATATAACATGAACCCGAATTCGAATTTCTGCATTCTGTTTGCGATGCACCCCGCTTCATTCCGAGTGTCATTATTTTCCGACTCGTCATCTTCAATGCTTTCTAAAGCCTCGACAATATTATGAAACGAATCTTAATTGGGAGAATTTGGCATCCTTTAAGGTCCGTATTGACGAGTATAATTATTTTATTCAAATTTACTGTTCCGCCAATCAATACAAAACCGCATTCGTTGCATTAGCATGTGCTTCCCAGCACGTATGTGACAGTGATTTCAACGTTTTAGCGTTTTTATATAATTTTTCAACACGCCCCAAATGTGAGGGTTTGCAGAAAAGAAGTTATACAATGATTGCATTATCGAAAAAAATCAACTGCGTAAAAACAGCTTTTAACAGCAGATTGCCCAACTAAATCGAGAGAATGTGTACCGCAAGGAACATAAATCCCATATTTATTCAGTTCTAATATTTTGGCTTGCAGACCCTGATACTTTCCAGACATGTTTGGTGCGTTGTCATAGGACTGTCCTCTACAATCTTGAATTTCCTAACCACAATATTCAGTGACGAATTTCACAGTTTGAGTTTTCAAACTTTCGGCAGTATGACCTTCTGTTTCAAGAATTTATTTGACTCCTCCCCCCAAAAAATGTTATTTTTTTCATTTTTAGGTGGGATTGTTTCATTTTTGGGGGCCCTTTTGAGCCGGGGGCCCCAGGCAATTGCCTATTGTGCCTTATGGTTAATCCAGTACTGATGGTCATGATTGCAATTATGTTGAATCCTCAAATTGCTGGGATATCCGCAAGAAAATTATTTTGGTCCAGCAGCCAATGTTGTAGCTTATTTAGCACCACCCGTGGGACACGTGTAGGGCACTTTAAGGTCACACATACGGGCACTCTCAAATCCACACCACTCAAGTGGCTACCAGTATTATCTCCCTCCTCCCCTGCGAAGGCTGACAGCTCTCAAAAGGGAATGTTCAAAAAGCGGTGCAAATGATCTACACGTGACCTACACGTGTCCCCCGGGTGGTGCTAAACAAGCAATAACATTGGCTGCTGGACCAAAAGAATTTTCTTGCGGATATCCCAGCAATTTGAGGATACAACACAATTGCAATCATGACCACAAACGGTTCAGGTTTGTAATCCACAGAAGCAAGGGAGATTAAAATCTCGACATCCGTCATGGCAACTAGGCAAGATGCTTGTTGAATCAAAGTTCAATATAGTCGAAACTTGGCGAGAGGAATGGACTACATCAAACCTTGATGAGCTAGGATTGTTCACCGACCCCTGCAGGAAACCTGCTGGTTTCAATCTTCCAAGAAGGATATGGACGTCACTGAACAGAGTGCGGACCAGTCACGGAAGATGTAACTTTTGGCTCCAGAAATGGGGGAAATTTCTAGCCCTCAGTGCGATTGTGGTGATGCAGTGCAGACCATCCATCATATTATGTCGGAATGCCCTTCACGGTCCTTCAAGGGAGGATATGACGACCTGCAGAACGCAACTGATGATGCAATAGAGTGGATTACTTCTCTGGACATTCAACTGTGACTTTTGGTTTCGTTAGTGGATGTTACTAGATATTTATTACTTTATATTGTACATAGTATTACTGTATCCTCTGTGTTATACGATATAAATAAATAAATAAATAAATAAATATATATATATATATATATATATATATATATTGGTTATGGCCGGGGTTTTAAGACCGGATGCCCTTCCTGATGCCACGTGATTTTCCATGTGAAAAATCCACATCACTGGCATCGGGAATCGAATACCGACCGTGCGAGCGAAGGACGAACAGCTATGCCACTGCACCATCACGCTAGTAATATAGCCTAATATTATAGCATGGCATGTTTAGAGAATGGATTCCACTCTGTGTGAAGAAAACTCTTCGAAGGAAACCTAGGAGAAAGGAGACGGAGAGTTGGATTTCGCAGATGATGGATGCTTGATGTGGAACAATGTCTAAGTGTGCCCCGTACTCATGAATGAAACAGTAAAACCCATGATACAAACGAGTGGATGAAAGTTGTTCAGTAGGCCAAATACAGGTTGAGTATTTTTCTGGAGTGCGGCTGCTGACTACTAGTAGTCAGGTGTGTGCGTACCTCCCGTTAGCCAAGATAGATCGGGCTGCTGCTTCTGCCTTGTTAACTTAACTATCGCGCAAGGAGCAGCCTGAGCTGACTTGGCTAGTGGAAGGCACGTGCGTTCCTGGCCAACCAACAGCCACACTCCACAAAATATTCAACCTGTATCTTTCGGCCTTTAGGGCCAAGGTGTGAGCAATAAATTAAATTATTGTAATTGTTAAATTATTTTAGAGACTTGAGAAATCTTATTCATCAGCTCGGTGTACGGGGGTGTATTGAATTTAACAATAATAATGTCATGGAAGAATTTACGTCATTTTTAACTGAAGCATGGAGACGCCACGGTGGCGGAATTTCGCCCTAAAGAGGATCTTTAACGTGTCGTGTACTGGTACAGCCCCCTCGGATTTAAGAGCCCTGAAATGTCAGCTAACTGCTCAATTACTCGCACTAGTGCAGTCATCACAATTACAAATGTTGTCAGACGAGCACTATCTATTTTTGAATCTACACCAGATAATTTTATAGCATAATACCGACTCATTAGATTAAGTTTCTCTATGATCAGACCAATAGCTTATGAAATATACCACTTAGGGTTTAGTAGCAACCACTTAGGATTATCTACAGTTTTATGATCACACCAAAACATCAACATTTTCAGAGGTATAATGTATTGTATATTCCAACTGGTTGTGGGTATAGCCACGAATTTTCTTTTTTAGACTTACCGGTAGCAATAGTTGGGGATCATTCTGGTATAAATATCCAAATTTCGAAAAAAAATATGGGTTTATACTTTTTCAAGCCAGCGCTAAAATGGTCAATTTTCCCTTGTTCTTATTACGCTTGTCGTAAGGCTTCCTTGCTACCAACCCGCTTCTAACTTATCATGTCTAGTAGTTCCACTTTCACTCAACAGGTGGCATCCAAGCAAAGATTTCTGGCTTGTGGGATTTCGCCGTGAGATTATTTTGTTGTCATCAGTGCATCGACCATTTTAGCCCTGGCTTGAAAAAGTATAAACCCACAAGAAAAGATGGTCCTGAATTTTTTCGGAATTTGTATATTTATACCAAACTGATCCCCAACTATTGCTAAGTCTAAAAAAGAAAATTGGTGGCAATACCTGCAACCAGTTGGAATATACAATACATTATACCTCTGAAAATGTTTTTTTTGGTGTGACCTTCCAACAGTTAAAAAATCTTAACTTCTACAATACTACTGTAGGCCCAATTGAACGAAATCAGGACGTATATATATATTCTATCGGATGTAAGAGCTCTAGTGCCACTAGTTTAGGTTTTAGGTGACATATCATGATTTCCTTATGTGGTCAACGGGAAACCACCTCAATTATTTTCCCCCAGGATAATCTTCATGGCTGAAAACCCAATTACATTGGCCCTTAGTCCCGGGCAGACCTTAAGTGATCATAGGGTGCGAAGAATCTCCCGGTGAGCTCTGAAGATAGGAACGTGGAATGTACGGAGTATGTTTGAAGCAGGAAAGATTCACAATACAATTCATGAGATGAAGAGGATGAATGTGTCCATAATGGGTATAAGTGAGATGAGATGGCCGGGGACAGGAGATTGTAATGTGGAGGATTGCATGGTATATTAGAGTGGTAATAATGATGCCAGGCATTTGCATGGAGTGGGTTTTATAGTGGACAAAAGTTTGCAGTCTGCTGTTATCAGTTGTATACCATTCTCCAGTAGAATAATGATGTTAAAGTTACGTGGTAAACCTATCCACATTAATCTCATTCAAGTGTATGCCCCTATTAGTGACAAAAGCGATGAAGATGTTGAGGAATTCTATGCCCAGATTCGGACCGTCCTCAAAGACACCAAAGAACATGATGTAACCCTTGTTATGGGAGATTTTAATGCAAAGGTTGGGAAAGGTTCTGAAGAACACATTGTGGGCCAGTGGGGTCTCGGACAAAGAAACAACAGAGGGGATCGTTTAGTGCAGTTTTGTAGAGAGGAGAACTTTGTCATTGCTAATACTTGTTTTAAGC
Organism: Meconema thalassinum; assembly: GCA_946902985.2. Taxonomy (NCBI): domain Eukaryota; kingdom Metazoa; phylum Arthropoda; class Insecta; order Orthoptera; family Tettigoniidae; genus Meconema; species Meconema thalassinum. The sequence goes on from OX336390.1 coordinate 692,242,236, forward strand.
TTCCTGCCAGGAGACTTTATACGCGGAAAGCACCTGCTGTAGTCCAGACAACATAATAAGAAATCAAATTGATTTCATTCTAATTAAAAACAGATTCAGAAACAGCGTGATTTTTGCAAAAACCTATCCAGGAGCAGATGTTCCTTCTGACCACAATTCTCTCATTAGCAAAATTCGTGTCCGGCTTAACAAGATTCCAATAAAAACAACACAAAAGAAATATGATACTGATGCCCTTCGGGAAATAAATACAAGGTCACAGGTGGCTGCTGGTCTTGCCACTGATCTTAAGACGTTGAATTCAAATGACATGCAGCCCTTGGAACTTTGGGACACTTTTAAAACCTCATTGACGAGGGTTGGAGATCATTTTCTTAAGAGCAAGAGACAACATAAAAAAAGGAAGGCATGGATGACGGATGAAATATTGAATCTAATGAATAAACGAAGAGAAGTCAAAGGAAGAGATAATGAAGAATATTGGTTGATTCATAGATTGGTAAAGAATAAGATCAGACAAGCCAAGGAAGCTTGGATGTCAGATAGGTGCAAAGAAATTGAAGAACTTAATAGTAAATATGATACTTTCCAGGTCCATAAGAAAATCAAAGAAGTTTCAGGTAGACACAGGAAAAGAAACACAGTCAACTTAGTTGATAGTCCGGTGTTTGAAGTTGAAGAAAAATTACAGGTTTGGGAGAACTATATACAAGAGCTTTTTTAATGATGATCATCGTCCTTCCTGACCCGAAATTCCTTCAGTTGTTGGACCCATGATCACCATGGATGGAGTAAAATATGCGATTAGGATAGCGAAAAATGGTAAGGCTCCTGGTCAAGGTGACATTCCAGTGGAATTATTTAAGATCTTGGATGATGATAGCATTGTGACGCTCACTAATTTATATAACAAGATATACAACACGGGCATATTACCAGAAGACTGGCTCATGTCTACATTTATTGCTCTTCCGAAGAAACCGATGGCTAAGTCATGTAGTGACTTTAGGACAATCAGTCTTATGAGTCATGTGCTCAAGATATTTCTCAAAGTTATCCACAGTCGCATATACAGGAAATGCGAGATGAATATCAGTGACACGCAGTTTGGGTTCCGCAACGGTCTAGGAAATCGTGAGGCATTATTTGCGCTTCAAGTTCTTTTCCAGAGATGCCGTGAGGTAAATCAGGATGTATATGCATGTTTTCTGGACTACGCAAAAGCCTTTGACCGTTGTCAGCATGATAAGTTGTATAATGCACTCAAGAACTCAGGAATAGATGAGAAAGACATTCGGATCATCATTAATTTATACTGGGGTAATAATAATATCGTATGGCCTCGGGTGCCGGGTGCAAGCTTTGTTATTTGACACCCAGAGGGTAGCTTGCATGTCGATATACTGGGGTCAAAAGGCTAGTATCAGAATTGATGGACATATATCGAGATCAGTGGAAATAATGCGTGGTGTGAGACAAGGATGCATTCTTTCACCGCTTCTTTATAATATCTATGCAGAACAGATTATCTCTGAGGCACTTGATGGCATTCAACAAGGTATTAAGGTCAATGGTAATTATATTAATAATATACGGTACGCAGATGATACTGTATTGATTGCAAATAGTTTCTAAGGACTTAAAGAGATTGTTACTATGGTGTATCAAAAGAGTAAACAATATGGCCTTGACCTCAACATTAAGAAAACAAAATATATGATAATATCGCGAAAACCAGCATTGTCACAAGTCCTTTTAGTCGATGGACATCAGATTGAGCGAGTCAAGAGTTTGGTTTATTTAGGACAGAATATTAATGAGAATTGGGTTCCTTCGGTTGAAATAAGATGCCGTATAGAGAAGGCTAGATCCATCTTTATGACAATGAAACAACTACTATGCTGTCGAGATCTCAGTATGACGTTTAAGAAAAGAATTGTGAAGTGTTATGTTGTCTCCACCCTTCTTTATGGTGTTGTAGCTACAGAAAAGAAGATTCGAGCTTTTGAAATGTGGATATACCGGCGGATTCTTAAAATCTCGTAGACAGAACATGTGAGTAATGTCGAAGTTCTTCAGCGTGTGAGCAGCCAACCTGAGCTGTTAAACACAATTAAGAAGAGGAAATTGGAATACTTGGGACACATGATGAGGAATCCAAAATACCGTCTGCTCCAAGTTATACTTCAGGGTAAAATTGAAGGTCAGCGTGGACCGGGAAGGAGACGAATAACTTGGATGGATAATTTAAGAACTTGGTTTGGGCTGTCTTCCACGGAACTCTTCAGGATTGCACAGGATAAGAAGGTGTTAGCCATGGTGGTAGCCAACGTCCGTATCGGATAAGGTAGAAGATAAGGTAGAAGAAGTAGAAGAAGAAGAAGAAGAAGAATGTTCTAAACTTTAGACCGGTAATTTATTTTTCCCTCCATCTGCACCTTACGACCGTGCTTCTTTCTTTCTTTCTTTCTTTCTTTATTTCTTTCTTTCTTTCTTTCTTTCTTTCTTTCTTTCTTTCTTCTCCGGTCCATTGATTGGTTGTAGCTCTAGCTCATTGTGTTTTCCTACATAGGCTTACATGAATCTTCTGTCTGTCTGTCTGTTAGGTAGTCATCCCGGTGGCTGGTTGGATCTTCGAAAAGATCCACTATTGATTATGTGGGTTGAAACCCACAAAAATCAAAGGAAGCACTATAATGAGGCGTACTAAGCAAGGTGAGGAGTGAAGTAGTTTGTCATTGCTTTCCTCACTGAGTCGGTACAGCAGTACCAACCCTACGAGTAGAACCTTTCACAGCATCCACCGACACTAGTTGTGCTCTGAAGGTCATTACTCAGCACCACTCATATCTCAGTAGCTTCCATATAATCACAGCCATGAATCAGACTGAGGCATCGGTTGTTTGTACTCTAGCCTGTGCCAACAGACAAATGCAAAAAACACTGCAGTCATCAAGAGCTGGTAGACAGGTGATTGTCACAATGATGACTGCTTTTTGCATTGCCTTGTATACATTCATATCTACATCAAGTTCCTTCAACATCAGTACTTGTGTTGACAATTTGTATGATCTCCAGCTTTTCGGTCTGCCATTGCTCCACTAGGTCTTTATATTTGGAGGTCTTTCGTCGTGCATTGACTTCAAGTTGTTACAATTGGGGACTCCACACCAATCAGAATGACTTCCTTAACCTGGTACGAAGGTGGATCAAAAAGTTAGTTGCACTAACGCGCTGCAGCAGCGCGCTGTGTGTCGCAAACGTGGGCACAAGGGGGAAAGGGACAGACACTGCCCACACGTCTGTTAGGCAGATCGCTGTGGTGTCTCATCTTGTGTGGTGAGAATAGCGGCCAAATGCAATGGCGCGTCGACTGGACGTTCACTCCAAATATGAGGTGCGTGCGACAATCCGATTCCTATGGGCCAAAAGGAAGAATTGCACGGACACTCATCGTGAAATTAGTGCTGTGTATGGGGAGCGGGCCATTTCCCGGCAAGGGATCGTAAAGTGGTGTCAGCAGTTCGAAGCCGGACGCACGGATATCACGGGACAACGTTCCCAATCCTCCCTGGCATTTTTGCAACACTATGCCGCAGACGGCAACGGGTTTCTGCGGCGAATCGTCACAGGCGATGAACGTGGGTTCACCACTTCACCCCCGATGAGGAGGTGAAGGCCGCTGTCTCCGTGTGGTTGCAGAACGCTGGAGGAACTTTCTATGCATCCGACATCGACAAGTTGGTTGTGCGTTCGCAGAAATGTTTGGAGTCTCTTGGAAGCTATGTGGAAAAGTGATGTTACATTGTATGTCATTATAGGCGTGTTGCTGTTGTATAGGTGGTATAATAAATTGCCATAACCGGGAAGTGCAACTTATTTTTTTATCTGCCATCGTATATGTGGCCTGTAAGTCAGACGGTTTGCTTGGTTAGAATATATAATTATTATTTATTTTGCGCATGCGCTTACACATTCTCAGCATGTTTGCTGGAAGGAAAACATTTACAATCCCAGATATACATCATAAGGAGCAAATTCTCGGTGACTGCATTTCGAAGTAGATTTACACTTTTCCCTCTCTCCTTCAGGCCTGATTACCCAAGACAGCCTTTCTATGCAACACGTGGAAAGTATGACTGTCTTCCGCATCAGAACCGTCAACTTGAGCCTGTATGGAGTGCGTGATAACAACCACTCTCATTTCAGTGTCTGTGTCTTGTTCGTTTGCCGGCTTTGACATCTTGCTAATATCTCTTGAGCCCATCTATCAGTTTGTTCTTCCGCTCCTCTGGTAAAGGGCCTCTCCGTCTTCTGGGTTCTGCCTCCACCATGAAACCCTGATAGCTTTTCACCATCCATCTGAAACTATTCCTGTCTTTGATTTTATTTTTATCCCCCATAATGCCCATCTGTCTCATATCTTTCTCACACTCTTGGAACCATTTCAACTTGGAGATCTTCGGTTTAAGAGAATTCCAGATTTTCTTTGTGAGCCGGTCATTATTCATACGGAAGATGAAGAGCTTATTATTATTATTATTATTATTGTTATTATTATTATTATTATTATTATTATTATTATTATTATTATTATTATACAACGTTATGCCCAACTACGGCGTGCGATTGAGTCTATTTAACCGATGATAATGAATTGGCTTTCTTCTCGTCCCAAAATCTCTTCAATCTCTTACTATGATTTTACTTCCTATCCGCTGTCCATGCAGCGGTGGCTCTCATTCGGAGGTTTGCAGCAAAGTGATGTTTGTTCACCAACATTCTGAAAAAACATTCCATAAAATTTCGTCTGTTACCTTGATTTCTTGAAAGTCATTTTCAATATCGATTATCCAGTTGTTCTTGACTTTTAGTGAGGAGGCAAGATTAAATATCCTTTTAATAAGTCTTTTACTGTCCATTCTTTGAATATGTCCATAAAATTTCAATCGTCTTTTTGTAAAAGTGTGTGATATTTTCTCGGAATATTGGTATAACTCGTGAGACCTCCTTTCCATCCACACTGCCTCTGGGCCAAATATTTTCCTAAGGATTTTCCTTTCTTGTTTTTATAAATTTTGAGTTAGTGATCTGCGTCCAATGATCGAGGTTTCTGATGCGTATAATGCTTAAGGTTGAATTAGCGAGCTATAGTGTTTTAATTTTGCATTCCGAGATATTGATTGTTTGATGTATCTGTTCCAGGTGATTCTTTAGGCTTTTGTGAAATGAATGAAAATCCTCAGCCTGCTTCCAGTCATCGACCGGGTCAGGGAATGGAATGAATGAAGCCCCCATCTAGCGGCGAGGGCTGCCGAAGCCTGTCGCACTCCTCTGGGGCAATGATTAAATGAATTACAGATGAAATGAAATGACAGCGGAGAGTGTTGCTAGAATGAATTTTGTGACAGGGAAAACCGGAGTACCCGGATAAAAACCTGTCTGCCTCCGTTTTGTCCAGCACAGCTTTAGGCTTTTGTAATTGTTATTATTATTATTATTATGCTTGCCACGGTGTGTGAGGGGTCAACATGTCGATCTACTAACCCCAAGCTTGCAGGTTCGCTCCTGGCCGTGGCAAGTGATTTTTTTTGAAAGGCGGCAAAAATTACGACACGCATGTCATACGATGTTGGCATGTCAAAGAACCCATTAGAATTCAGTAGGCCGTGTTCATAATGGCCAAATTAATCTCGTGAGTTTCCGCCAATACGAAGTTCCTCATTTCCCTACTAGAAAGCGCTATAGTGTTCAAGGAGCTTAGATATCTAACCTCCTTGACTTTCATAGTTCTTCAAAGAACAACGAAATTCGACATGCAAGCTACCCTATGGGTGTCAAATAACAAAGCTTGCATCCGGCAACCGAGGCCATACGTACATGCATCGTCCCAGATTGATTTCAAAAAGGTATCGTTCCAAATGGAATTAAAAAAAGGCTTAAAACTCATGATGTACTGAATCTATCCGTACTAGCTTAGAATCATGCTCCACTTTTCTTGAGGCAAGGAAGTGAAACTTACGGAAGGCTGCCGTCACAATTGAAGGAAACTGGACGTCATGCAATAGCTGGTCACACTCGGCGTCATGTCTCCTATGCCAGTTAACACCTTCTTGTCTCTCATTGTTTAGTTTACTGTGGCCACAGAAAGTATTTTTACACCCAAGGAATGTCATGGAATACCATTATTAAGTTCATGCATGTTTTTTTAGCCTATTTTCATTCATGAAAAAAAGTGGCTTATCAGATCAACTTTTGTCCGTTTGGGTGTATGTGTGTGTGTCTGTGTGTGTGCACCTCCATCCCGACAACAAAATCTAAACGGCTGGAGAAAATTCAATGAAATTCGGTAAGGTCAGAATAGTACTATTGTGACCGACCCCAACCGTGACCTTTAAATATTATTACGGCGCACCAATCCAACATTGCGGCTGTGCGAAATATTTCACCGGCATTCTATATCACCGAAACTATTACTGATATCACCCTGAAATTTTGTACGGTGATAAAGGGTATTACTAGAAGGTTGCTTATATAACTTTCAAAAACCTATTAACTACAAAACGAACATGGCGCCCAAGCAAATTTGAAACATTAGAAAGACTTTTCTCGCGATTTAAACATCCTAACGTAGTGAAACTTGGTACAGCAAATGGTTGTACACATTGTAATTCACTGATATCTAATTTAGTTCAATTGTTTACATAACCTCAAGATGGTGGCTAATTTATCAAGCCTGTAATTCAATACTAGACATTCGCTGGCATTCAGGCAAATCATATTATTTTATTGTATTTTATGTGCTCCCTCACTGACAAGGCTGCTCAATTACAAAGCTTAACAAATAGCATAGTAAAGTAAATTATAAAAGGAAGGAAAATAAGTAATAATGTCTATAATGCAAGGCCCAACAGGGTAACTGTACATACTAATAACATTCTGATACCCCGCGGCGTAGCCGTGCACGTTAAATCGTGCACCACAGCACGAGAGCAGCTATAGCAAGTCTGGAGATAGTAGGTTCGAATCCCAACGCTAACAGTGGCCAACCTGAGTTTGGTTTCTTCTCCTGTTTTTTACACACTCCCTCCAGGCAAATGTCTGAACGTTACTTAAATTACGGCCATGGCTGCCTCCTACCTAAATCCTAGTCTAAATTATGATTACTATATTACAGCCATCACAATAACACAGGTTATCACCCAAGTACACGGGTCTGAATGGCAACGATGTCACAAAACTCCTTATAAATCAACAACAAATGCATTCATCAAAAGATGCCAACAAGCTCTCTCCAGGGATAGCCTAATTATATTCGGGGATAAAATACCACCACATACAGTAGGCCTATGGTATCCTTATGATCTGACCAAAACTCCAGCACGTTCGGGGATTTCACGTTTTAGTGTATATGGTGCCATTGTCAGTTACTTGTCACGAAAATAAATTTTTAGTTGGTTACTTTTGTTGTTGATTATTCAATTTAGAAGCTTGGGACATCTTGGTCATCAGGCCCGTGTAGTTGGATGTGTGTTCAATATGATAACCTGTATTATTTTGCGATGACTGTAGCAGTGTGAGTAACTCTATTAGGGACAGGGATGGGGTAGGTGCCCCGGGACTTGAATAAGGTACTATTCCGGCATTTACCTGGAGGGAATGTGGAAATCCTGGAGGAAACAATCCTCAGGATAGCCGGGGCTCAAACCTATGATCTTATCAAGCCTGTAATTCAATACTAGACGTTTCACTGCGTTACTTAAATTAGGGCCATGGCCGCCTCCTACCTAAATCCTAGTCTAAATTACGAATACTCTAACACAGCCATCACAATAACACAGGTTATCACCCAAGTACACGGGTCTGAATGACAACGATGTCACAAAACTCCTTATAAATCAACAACAAATACAATCATCAACTTGCTGCAGCTGCCCGTTGGCTTTTTTTTTTATATAAGTAAGTGTAAGTTGGTTAAAGCCAACAATCTTTTGAACCACAGTGATAGAAATGGGCGTTGTGGTGCAGTGGTCAAGCTGCCTGCCTCTCACCGAGGTTTTCGAAGTGAAATGCCATGTCCTGTGGTTCGGATTCCACGTAAAAAGTAGGTCTCGTGGCTCATAATCACAAGATTCACGGTCACGTAAAACTACAATCTTCCTTCCTTTCTCACCGAGGTATTGTCGAAGCGACTAGGCAACCACCAGCCTTCCACTTCCACGCGTACACTCCCTGTTCCGCGTCTTTTCAATCGCTTTGCCCAGAGGCTTAATGCTATTTTTAGCCGGTATTCTTTACCATCATCGTACAGAGTGACCTTCCAAGACTATCCTATGCCTATTACAATCCGATCGGGGTATAGACGCCACCAGAGTTTCCTTGTTAGTTCCTAACTCGACCGATGGCAAACAGGTTACCCACCACACACCCAAGTACATGGGACCGACGACCAACATGTCTCAGCCCATAAACTGAATTAACAACACAATTCCTGACGATAAGGAAGCTAGCACTCTGTTACAGTACAGAATATGTTCCTTCAGTTGGCCAATGCTCTTCACTTTACTTCCTTCCTTCGCTTGTCTCCTCCTTACGTCCAACTACTTTCTCCTGTCGCAGTTCATGCTAATTGTCCGGCTTCCTCAAAGGGGGCGTGGCGCACTATCTTCGCGATGAAGAAACATATTTCCTCCGGCTAAACTAGATAGAGACTGGTCTTTCCATCGTAGATCCAGAAGCCAAATCTACACCCTCTGTCTGAAAAGTTCTGTGACTGGCTCTATATTACGAACGGATTGTTGGCTTATCTGAAACAGCCGTTACTATCCTTCGAAGTAATCGCCGTGGATGGTTATGCACTTCTTAGAACGGCTGTACAAGTCCTGGCATAGTCTTCCTGAGGGATAGCCTTCAGTTGGGTCGTCACATTACGTTGGATGTCCAAAATATCCAAAAACTTCTGGCGCTTTAGGGCATTTCGGCGACCCTGGACCCCGATACTCCATACTTAGACGCTTGCCTTCAAGGTCGTACCTCAGACACCAGGTCTCGTCACCCGTGACGATGGTTTTCAGGACCATTCCATTCCATTCTCACTGCCATCCGTCGAACAGGTGTGCACGTTAGGTTGCATAAATTCACCCTTTTCACTGCCGCCCGTCTTTCAAGCGTGCAAGGCAGGTTGCATAAATTCACGCTTATCTTTTGCTTTCAATTTAGTGTTTTGACGACCAAAACTGAAGGCTATTCCTAAAGAAGACTATGCCAGGAGTTTCCAGGACTTGTTCGGTCGTTCTCAGAATTGCATAACTATCCACGGGGATTACTTCGAAGGACAGTAATGGCTGTTTCAGGTAAGCCAACAATTCCTTCGTAATATAGCCCATTCACCGAACTTTTCAGACAGAGGGTGTAGATAGAGACTGGTCTTTCCATCGTAGATCCAGAAGCCAAATATACTTATGACTGAGTGAATCTATACTAATATCATGGCGAGCTAATGTATTAAAGTCTAGTGGTGGGTGCCTGTTAGTCTTTCACGCAAAAACTACTCAACCTATTTTGCCGTGATTTTGCATGAACATAGTGTTGTGTCCCCACCTGATGGCACGGACTTAAGGCATAGGCCGATGAGGGGGTTCTCCAAGATTAAGTACCAGGATCTCTATCGTGTCCTTACCGATAGCTCCTGATAGGGATTACAGTACACCCCTTCTATTGAAGGAAATGGGAGTGGGAGGATATTCAGTACTCCGGGGATGCTCTCCAATGAAAGAGACTGAAAACTTTACTCCCAGTTTATTCAGTAAGGGAGTAAAGGAATCTGCCACTATGGATCATCAACATCATTATCATCATCATCAGGTCCTGTGCAAAGCACATTGGGCAGCAAGTATTCTCCAGCGATGTCGGTCGATCGCAACAGCTTTGGCATCATCCCAAGACATGCCAATGGTCCTGAGATCTTCTCTCATTGTTTGACGCCAAGTTCTTCGAGGCCGGCCTTGTTTCCTTTTTCCTACCAGTGGTGTCCATCTTATTGCAGTTCGCGGGGGACGGTATTCGGGCATGCGGAGGACGTGGCCAGCAAGTTGCATCGGACGCTCAGTTACAGTCGTTGATAAGCGAACTCAGTCTGATCTTCTTAAGACGTCTTCATTTGTGACATGATCACGATAAGAGCCTCCAAGAATTCATCTAAGGCAATCCTAAAATGAAATAGAAATACTGTATTGGTTCTCACCTGTTTCCTCAGCTTTGCTAGCTATGGTGCTCCCCACAACCACCTCAGCTCCGTGTCCCTTGGTCACCGAGCGTTCGACGACTCGACTTGTCCGATCTCCCGATTGGCAGGCAAACGACCTTTGTTACAGTAAAGGCCCCCGTCTCTGCATTGCCTGACTGACCTTTCTGACCTGAGTCCACAGCTTTTTATAATATGGCAGCACGGTTGTTGCTGACCAGGTTGAACTGGGGTTGAATGTCCGATACAGTTTCGCCTTGAACCGACACCGGGACATAACAATAGTTTATGTACCAGGACTATTGCCGTTTCGAAATGTTTCACCGTTTCGATATGGTGCCAAAATTTACGTTCCATGTCAGTAGCAGGCGCTTCTGCGTCACGCCCGGCGAACAGGTACAGTATGTCAGGTGGCATATTGTACATTTACCATTGTTCACACTTCTCGCTGCTAACCTTTAGCCATTGATTCAACGTTTATTTACTCAAACAAACAAACAAACAAACATACAAACAAACCCCGTTGCCCATAAAGGGCTAGGTCTACCAAGCTACTGCTGCCCAGCCATTGGCTACTTATTTTTATGTTTACTTTTATTTTATAGTTCTTTTTTCAGTGTTTAATGCTTTAATATTTTTCAGTAATAATCACTACACTTAGGCCTACTAAGTTTCCTGACGGGTTTTCTTATATTTTGTATCTGGAGGGCAGAGACTGTCTGTTGGTGTCACTGTAGGTTTGGTAGTGTTTTGTACAGCTATTTTTGTCTTGCATATTTGGATCTGATGATGATCGTTTCATGATCGAAACATGTCATCCCTTAGACTTCTTCTTCTTCTTCTTCTTCTTCTTCTTCTTCTTCTTCAATAGTCCGTGACAAAATATATAAATCTTAATCACGTGTTAAGCACAACTGGTCTAGAATTATAAGGGAGGCAGTTGAAATTCGTAAAAATCCCAATAACTGCTAAGTGACACTTGGCTGCCAGTTATTAAAAATCTGGGAAGAAAATATTACAAAAAACAATAAGTGATGTAGAAGAATGGTGCTATGCATGAGTTTGAAATAAATGTTCCAAAAACAGAAATGATGGTATTCCGGAATGGGGAAAAAGTTCCTGCAACAGCAAAAATCTACATACTAGGATAGCAACTAAAGAATAAAGATCACCCCAGATTTCAAGTATCTAGGAGTCACATTTCAAACACCCGCTAAGTGTTTCACAAAACATGTATTAGAAAAAGCTACACATGCAATAATGGCTATGCATGGAATACCTTATATAAGATCCCTCAGATTAGAGACAGCAATGTCTCTATTTAAAGCAAATATACTGCCAATATTGACGTATGGCTTAGAAATTATCTGGCCGTATCTCTCAATGAAAAACCTCTCCACATTAGAAAGAGTAAAAGCAGTATACATTAAGAAAGAAATTGGAGTTTCAAAGACAACAAGATCCAGATTAGTTTATCTCCTGGCAAGAGAATCCTTCCTCATAGAAGATCTTAGGACACAAATACATCTACCCAACACAAATGCATCAGAGAACCTATTGGCAACACTCATCCAAAAGCGAGAAGACGTATATCCGTTTTTTTGTTTTTTTTTTGCATCTGCCGCCATGTTTGGTCGATCATGGACGAAAGCAAACTTTGAAATGCGTCACGTCTATACAAGAATGGCAGTACACGGCTTTCATCACATCATTTGACACAACAAGACGTATCATGAGCCTTCAATTACATGCAAGTGTCAACTGTGTGGACATGCATGCGATCACTATGACCACTTGGAACTCTGTACAAAAAGAACAAGGACAATCAGTGATTATGCGAATCAAAATAAATTAAGTTTTTGTAAATAGTATTTTGGTAAACCTATGGCCACTTGGCTGTATTAAATATTTAAAAATCTGGGAAGATAGTTCCTCTCAGTTTCTCTATTTCTTCACCTATTTCAAATTGTACGGTTTCCTCTATGGCTACAGAGCCTGGATTTGATCTCCTTTGTTCGTCACTGGAGGAGTTTCCATATGATTTTTCGCCGAGGCCTGTATGACGTTGGGTATCGTACAGATACACTTCCCTTTTGTTTCTCTTTCCTTATATCAATCCACCCCCTCCCTCTCTCTTTATTTGGACATCCTCATTCTTCGAGGATTCTCAATTCTCACCCCACCCCCTTTTCCTTCTCCTTCCTCACTACTCTGCCCGCCGTTATAATTAATATGGCGCGTTTTACTACAAAGGTCCATACAGCAGTTTTCTGGCTGCTCTCTGGCGACGAACAGAGGAATTTATCTAGTTTTCATAAGCTCATTGACACACATTCTTTGGCCACATTGTTTTAATTCTATTGGAAATGGAGGCAAGGTTCCTTTCGAAACGTTTAGACTTTTAAATTTTATTTTCACACGAAGACTTGCTATCATGGAAACGAAGATCTGGTCTGACACTTCCCGATCATGTCACCAATGATGACATCCGTAGGCGATATGGAGTAACACCAGTCATTGAGAAGATGAGGAAAAGCCGTCTGCGCTGGTCATGTGCTTCGTGCGGACAAAACAACAGTTCCAATCACTGGATTGACTTTGCTTGTAGATGCGAAGCGACCAGTTGGACGTCCTAGACAGCGATGGCTTGACACACTACATGAAAATGAAAATCCACAGCCTGTTTCCAGTCAACCGACCGGGTCAAGGAATGGAATGAATGAAGCCCCCATCTAGCGGCGAGGATATGAACTGTGCCGGCTGCCGAAGCCTGTCGCACTCCCCTGGGGCAATGACTAAATAAATGACAGATGAAATGAGATGATAGTGGAGAGTGTTGCTGGAATGAAATTGTGACAGGGAAAACCGGAGTACCCGGAGAAAAACCTGTCTGCCTCTGCTTTTTCCAGCACAAATCTCACATGGAGTGACCGGGATTTGAACCACGGACCCAGCGGTAAGAGGCCGGCGTGCTGCCGCCTAAGCCACGGAGGCTAATGACAGACTACATGAAGACCTTAAAATTGCTGGACTCCATCCCGATATGGTCTACGATCGCATAAAATGGCGACTGAGAGCCAGAATAGCTGACCCTGCCTGTGTGCGGGACAAATGATAGGAAGAATAATATTCCAAAAGCATGAATACATTTATTTCAGGTTGTTTTTCTCATATGTCAGCGATTGGAATGACTTCGTATTGACCGACTGAAAGTTATAATATCAATTGTTAATATGGCAACACTGAACAAGATGTTCAGTAAAGAACATATAGCCTACTTTCTCCTCTTTATAACTCTTTGTCCTTTTCTAGGAGTGTAATTGAATGTTGGTTGTAATAGCTTGTTGAAATACAACGTGCTATAGGGATATTAAACATGAATATGAGGTGCCCTTTGCTAGTGCTACCACTGTAAAAAATTCATTCAATTCGGTTTCACCGTGTTTGAATTGATATGGGGAATGCATTTGCACACATACATGGCCGCTATTTGCAAACTATTGGGCTGATGACCTTGTAGTCAGTCATAAGATGCTTTCCACAAAAAGGCATGTTGTTGCAAAATCTGGTAGAGATCAAATTATTAGGATGGTCGTAATTTGATTCAAGCTATTAACATTTGGGTGGCCGTCATTCCGTTTCCGTCAAGATGGCGGCGATATAAAACATGACACTGAGGTGCCTTCTGCTAGTGCTACCTCTGTACCAAATTTCGTTCAATTTGGTTTCTCCGTGTTTGAATTGATAGGGGAAATCGATTTGCACACATACTTGGCCACCATCTGCAAACTATTGGGCTGATGATCTTGCAGTTTGGTCAGAATATGCTTCGCACATAAAGATATGTTGTTGCAAAATTTGGTAGAGACTAGATTATTAGGTTGGTCGTAATTACATTTTAGCTTTTAACATTTGGGTGGCCGCGATTACGTTTCCGTCAAGATGGCGGTGATATAAAACATGACACTGAGGTGCCCTTTGCTAGTGCTACCTCTGTACCAAATTTAGTTCCATTCGGTTTCACCGTGTTCGAATTGCTAGGGGAATCGATTTTCACACAAAGATGGCCACCATCCGTAAAATATTAGGCTAATGACCTATTAGTTTGGTCAAAAGATGCTCCCTCCATAAAGGTATGTTGTTGCAAAATTTGGTAGAGATCGGATGATTACTTTAGTCGTAATTTGATTTAAGCTTTGAACGTTTGTGTGGCCGCCATTACGTTTCTGTCAAGAAGGCGGCGATATAAAACACGGCACTGAGGTGCCCTCTGCTAGTGCTACCTCTCCACCAAATTGCGTTCCATTCGGTTTCACCATGTTTGAATTAATAGGGGGAATCGATTTTGACACAAAGATGGCTGCCATCCGCAAACTATTAGGCTAATTACCTATTAATTTGATCAACAGATGCTTCCTCCATAAAGGTATGTTGTTGCAAAATTTGGTAAAGATCGGATGATTAGGTTAGTCGTTATTTGATTTAAGCTTTGAATATTTGTTTGGCCGCCATTACGTTTCCGTCAAGATGGCGGCGATATGAAACATGACACTGATGTGTCCTTTGCTAGTGCTACCTTTGTACCAAATTTCGTTCAATTCGCGTTCACCGTGTTCGAATTGATAGGGGGGGGGGGGCAGACATTCAGAGTACACACACACACACACACACACACACACACACACACACAGACAGACACACTTTTTTCGCCCTGTGTTGATCTCTTAAGTCTACTTTCATTTTTTGCAAAAATCGAAAGTAGGCTAAAAATGGCTTCAAAGCGATCTTTATGATCGAATCATTCAACTGTCATGGCACGTGTCTTACTTAGTGAGCGCAGATATGGAGGTAGACCATTCGGAAGTGTGTTTCAACACGGTTGTATTGTGTAACACTTATGGAATACTGTTAATAACTAATATTATATGTGCACACGTGTGGGTCGCGTGCAGGAATACGGGTAGCCCTTGTTGCAACATCATTCCGTTCCGTATTATTACCCACGTGGTACTCGCGTGCACCGCGGGGAAAGTAAGTTACATCTCAACTCAGTTTAGACCTTTTTGCATATATTAACCTTAACAACACAATACATAATTCTCCGACATTGTTAACGTCTTCGAAGAAGAAAATTGACATGCTATTGTTATGTTTATATAAAGGCATATGTTCGAAGGGTATGTTTTTCCACAAGAGTATTGTCTTTTTAATGTCATTGCTATATTGAAAATTATTTTCAGGGCAATGCCAAGGAGAAAGTGGGGAAGAAAGAACTACTGAAGTAGTGAAATTTGTATGTTGCGCATTATGGACTACAACAGACCTTATCCGTATCCCGTGCTATCACACAATTCCCAATATGCATGGCAGTACTTTCTACTATAAGGCGAGATCAAAAAGAATCCGTTTGAGTACTGGTGCCACCACTGGGAACCGGAATCGAAAGCGTCGGCGATGTAGTGGTGGCATCCATCGTCCCCTTGTCCCAAGAAGTTCAAGAGACAACTGGGGAACGGTCCTGCACAACACTGGAGAAATTACGACGTGCAATTAAGGCGAAACGTCCGAGAAATCTCCGACAAGGGGTGCTGCTGACTCATGATAACGCGCGCCCCCAAACCGCAAAGGTCGTAACGCAGAATATACGCCAACTCAAGTGGGAGACACTCGAGCTCCCGCCTTATAGTCCTGATCATTTCCCCATGCGATCATCATGCCTTCGGTCCCTTGAAGGGTCGACGATTCCTGTCGGACGAGGATGTGCAGCAGACGGTTACGGACTTCGTCACGCAACAGGACACGGTGGTTTTACCATAACCTGGTGCGTCGGTTGGATGAGTGCCTCAATTAATTAATTAATTAATTAATTAATTAATGTAATGGAAAAAAATAGGTGCCCCTTAAATATAGCTTTCCTTCTCTATAAAGTTCAAGTGAAAGTACAGCCAATAAAAAAAGAACAGTCTTTATGAACTCAGAAGAAGTTCAGCATTTTTTTAAACAACGGCCACTCGTTTAAATCTTTGGAAGTTAGATTTCTCTAAATCTGCTAGAAGCTTAATCAGAAGCTTCCGTGCTTGGAAATTCTACCATTTCCCCTTCC
Organism: Meconema thalassinum; assembly: GCA_946902985.2. Lineage (NCBI taxonomy): Eukaryota > Metazoa > Arthropoda > Insecta > Orthoptera > Tettigoniidae > Meconema > Meconema thalassinum. Next base: position 692,258,582 of record OX336390.1, read on the forward strand.
AATGAGACATGTAGTCTGCTTCGGTAATATCACAATAATAGACCCATCCGGATGTTTTCCCTCCAAGTATTTAGTTAGTCTACCCTGTGCTTCAGGTTCTGGGTTAGATTCCCGGTTCTGAGTGCTGGAACTGGGTTCACTCAACCTTAAGAGCTTCAGTGCTTCCCACTCCTACCCCAGGTGAATACCGGAATGGTACCTATCGAAAGTCACCTAGCCCTAATTGCAATTACACACGCTAGTACAGACACCACAATAACACCAACTTACTCCCAAGTGCATGTGGTTGACGAACATGATGTTGTAAGCATCTAAATGAAACAACTATTCATTGAAGATGAACGCGGCAGTCTCAAAGTAATGGAGCGTTGTTTAGTGAGATTTGTATGAGATGTGTAGCTGGGAAAGCTTATTGTTTACTTTGCTCTAGTGAATGAAAGTGAAGGTTATAAGTTCTAGGACATCTAAACGGTGTGCGTGCTTTAGAGGTATTATGTTGGACTGCAATTTTATTGTTTGGATAATAGAGGAAGATCTGGAGTGTGAATTTATAATGTGCAATATTACAGGTTTCTCCATATCTCGATCAGAAGTAGGATCAACAGCGTATCAAAGTACACACGCGAGTTACTAAATTCAGCCATGTTAAAATGCCGCTATTGAATGATGAAGACCACCTCGTGGTGTAGTGGCTAGCTGTCACCCCGGAGATATGGGTTGGCATCCCGGCTCTGCCAAGAAATATAATTCTTGCCTTTGGGCTGAAACTGTGTTCACTCAGCCTTGTGTGGTGGAACTGAGAAGAGATGAGTTTGAATTCCACCTCAGCCATCCTAGAAGTGATTTTCCGTGGTTTACAACTTCTACTCCAAGCAAATAGGCTACTAGGATGGTACCAGTGTTGGGAAAGTTAATTTTCAAAAGCAACTTCTTTACAGTTACAATTGCCCAAGTAACAAATCGATACTTTTTCGTAACATTTTTAAAATAAAAAATAGAGTTCCCTTATAACATTTTCCCCGCTACTATAATTTACTCGATTTTAACGGAATAATGGATTCCAGTAATATGGAAAAACAAAACAAAACTATCACAGCCACGCTACAACAAACTGGCGCTCGTCATGTGGCTTAAAAATAATTCAATCATGAAAAGTGAATAATATGGAGTTAAACTATAAAATATTTTTAAATATTCTAATAATAATAATAATAATAATAATAATAATAATATCGTATGACCTCGGGTGCCGGGTGCAAGTTTTGTTAATTGACGCCCAGAGGGCAGCTTGCATGTCGAATTTCATCGCTCCTTGGAGCGCTATGAAAGTCAAGGAGGTTAGATATCTAAGCTCCTTGACAATTTGGCTCTTTCTATTTGAGAAAGGAGGAACTTTTTGTGTTGGCAGAAAATCCCGAGATTAATTTTGCCATTATGAACACGGCCTACTGAATTCAAATAGGATCTTTAACATGCCAACAACGTATGGTATGCCTACCGTGATGTTTGTCGCAGGAGCAAGCTTGGGGTTGGTAGTCCGACACGATAACCACTCACCCACCGCGGCAAGCATAATAATAATAATAATAAGAAGAAGCAGAATCATGCCTTCTCATAAATACTCAAGAATAACTGGCTAATAGAAATTGAAAATGACGTTCAAGAAATCAAGGTAACAGATGAATTTTTATACGCCAGGCCTAGATTTAGATCGTTGGAGAACAAACATGACTTTGCTGTAAACCGCCGGATGATAACCACCACTGCATGGACAGCAGAAAGGGAGAAAGATCATATTGAGAGAATGAAGAGATTTTGGGAAGAGAAGAAAGCTAATTCAAATTCATCTGTGGAATAGGTTCAATCGCGCTCCTTAGTTGGGTATAACGTTTAAAATAATAATAATAATAAATACATTTTTGATAAAATATATAATCTGAAGAGCCAAGGGGGTTACACCAAGCAGATGAAGGAAGAACTCCGGAGGCTAGGAATTACAGATGACGACTGTCGAGACAGAACACAATTCAGGGAAATACTTTCGAACATAACGGTTTTTGTGGGAGAAAAGAGAGAACGCAGGGGAGGAAGATGGACAGCAGAGAGAAAGGCGCAACACTCTGAAAGAATGAAGGAAGTGTGGAGGAAGAGAAAGGAAGGAAGCACTATGAGAAGGAAATGAAATGATATTTGCGTGGTCCATAGTTTTGGCCGGTTCGCATAATGAAATGTAATGTAATGTAATAATAATAACAACAACAATACAAGTTCAGGTGAAAACTAGAAATTCTAGAAAGAGGTAGTTAGTTACTGAGGTTTCAAGGGGCGGAACTACGAGGTCATCTGCCCCTAGAAAAAGGTATATCTTGCATGACAGCACAGATGTAAATGACACCTAGAGGGTGTGCGACAGTCACATGGGGACTATAAATCATATAATAAATTGCTGCCAAGCCCTTGCAACAAGAGAGTATACCAGGTGAATCAGCTGCCCCTAATCATATTGTTCTATGCAGCCCAACTAGCGTTGTTATAATGAAGGTCGATATTTCGCTGCTTGTATCCCGAATGGTACTAATGCACTGCAAACGATACTGAACACAATTATTTTTCTCTCGATGTGACTACAGACTAATACGAGGGAAACAAAATACTGTTCAGTAGGTCGAACATCAATTCCCCTCGATTTTCCTTAGTTCCACTCGGTCCTCCAAGGGACCCAAAAATAAGTTCCTCAACTCCGCTCAGGCAAATTAGTTATCCCCAATGACGTAAACAAATGTCATAACCCTCCTGCTCGCATACCAAGGGCCAGGTCAAAATATTTAGGGGATGAAAATAGTTTCATCTAATGTTTTTTATATAGTTTGAAATGAAGTAAAGGTTTATGTGATTTTAAGATGCTGATTGTTCTTATTTTATTAAATTTCATGTCCATATTCTTATTTAACAACAGTGATTAATATCTAGTTCTTTATGTATTATGTTTATAACTGATTTAACGAATGAGCGGACTTTACTTCAGAGCGCTTGACCGATGGCGTGGTGGTGTTCGCAATACATTATTGTGCCATTGGTCAACCACTCTGATGTCAAGTCCGCTCATTCGTTAAATCAGGTATCAAATGTTTGGCACATTATAACTTATATGGCAGAAAATACAAGTGATTTATAATTAATCATAATATTCTTTTAAATAAGTCTGCCAAGTTTTCTATTTTTTTCTACAAATTTTATACTTTGTTTTTAACATGTGCATAATTAAATGTTTGTATGCTTTTTAACCTAGTCAGTCATTATTAAATTAAATTTAGATAATAATAGGTGTATAATTTGTATCTAAAAATTACTTTTGATATCAGTTATGGATGCTGAAAATACTGTTTTCCAGCCTAGAACAGAAAAATCAGCTGCATTCATGAATTACATTTTTACGTCATTGGGGATAACCCCTTTGCCTGAGCGGAGTTGAGGAACTCATTTTTGGGTCCCTTGGAGGACCGAGTGGAATTAAGGAAAATCTTGGGGAATTTATGTTCGACCGAGTGGAATTGATGCCCGCCCGTTCAGTAGCCTATCGTTTGAAGGATATGCTGGCAGTGTATTAGTACCACACGGGATGCTAGCAGAAAAAATATCGACCTTCCTGACAGCATGAGAACAACTGTGCAAATCTCTACTGGAATAGGACAGTAACCAGTGACCATCCCGTAGGAAGTAACAGATCAGACATCACCTCAGTCTTAAAAGAGAAAAAATAAACAGCCTTCCTCATTGATGTTGCTATTCCTATACTCCGTGATCTCGAAAAGAGATAAAGACAGAAGATCGAGAAATATTCACCACTAGCTGAGGATCCAAAGAACTATGGAAACATGAAATGGTCGTTATAGACCGGGTGATAATTGGAACACGGATGATACACCACTCTCGCTAAGCTTGGCTTGCCAAAGAAGCTGTAACTACAGTTCAACTACAGAAGGCGACGATTTTGGGAACGTGCCGTATTGTGTTGAAAGTCTTATCTGTGAATTAGCTGGTGTAGTGAATGGAGTGAATGTAGTGGATAAGTTAGTACTGTATTATACAAACACACAGACAGTTTAAACTCCTTAGCACTCGAATTTGTTCATATGGTCACATACCTCAACTATTATTTAATTTCTTTAAATGTATGACTCTATTACTGTATGTCCTTATGGTACCGTTTCTTTCCCATCGAATATCTCTTTCAATGTTTTAATCATTGAAAATAGCGTGAAAGTATCTATCGATGTTGAAAGAGACTAACCAGGTAGTGGTTGTAAACCTAAAGTCTAAGCATGTGTGAATTTCATAAAATCAGAATGAGTAGGCTTGTAGGTTACTTAGTCAGAGCTGTCATCGTCTGGTGAACTAGATCCTTTCGCGACTTCAGATTGATTGGATATTTCCTAAACACCTGATACCCGCTTCCTAAATCAAGCTTCGAAAGACAATCATCTTCACTTGACTGCAAATCATTTACAATCTCCCGAATACCGGGACAGTCCTCTTACTTCAATTCTGTGTGGCCATTTTTGCACCTTCCTGCTGTAAACACAGCGCTCAATATAATAATATTCTTCGAATTGTTCATCCAATGCATCCTATGGATTATGTTCAGAAGGCCGTCACCTGTGCACACTTTACCTCCGATTTTAAGAAATTAAATATACCGGAGTATGATGGCTCTGTAACAATGTCAAAACTTTAGACACAAACACGTTTTAATTTCACCATCACCAGGGAAGTGATACCTCAGGGATGATTATAACAAGACATTTGGCGTACAAAATGAAACACCGCAGAGATTTCTCCCCCTCCCCCAAACCTTTTGGACAGGACGGAAGTAAATAATAAATTGTTGCATTGTTCTCAGGCTCTCTAGTAAAAGAATGTGTTTCTCATAATTGACTACAAAAACATGTTAAGGGGCGGAACAGCGAGTAGGAGGTGTTACACATAAATATGTACTCGCCTAAGGATTCTGCATTCACGCCGCACGCCTGAGATTGGGTGGTTGCATACAAGCTTTCAGTACCTTGATACAAAGATCAGCACGAATTCAGCTACACTGTTGGTTGCGAGTGACTGCTGCTTTCAGGCAGTTCGTGACGGTAGCAGTGTACAGGCTGAATCACTTAATTACATGTCAGTGCGTTGGGTTGCCTAATGTGCTGGGCGTTTGAGAAGTACCCGATGACTATATGGTGTACATCTCACTGAATGCAACAAAACAGTTTTAGGTTGTCTAAAACATCCGCATACTATTTTTCACACACAGTTCGAACCTGAAATGTAGGAATGTGCGCTATCCCTCAAACCAATCACTTAAAACGTTGTGTTTGTTCCAAACAATTGCAATCAGGCAGATCATGTAACGAGTCTTACTTGTTTGAAGCAAACACTCGGCTCCAAGGAAACTCGACGTTATTTGGAACGTCTGTATTACACGAGGTAGCACGGAAACAATTATTAACAATCAACATCGTCATCATATTAGTACATTATGCAACGAGCCTATAATGGCTATAATTAAGACACGAGTATTTTGTAATTTCCATACGAGTGTCTTAATTACCATTATAGGCGAGTTGCATACGACTGTTTATGTTCGACGATAATTATAACTTTATTATATGTTTTAACATAAATATTCATAAATATCTGTTGAGATTGTCACTAGAATTTTGTGATCGGGTGCTGCGCAGGGTAGGATATCTCTGATTTCCAAGATCTCTGACCGACCGACGCATGCGCTCTGTGTGCTTCAATGCCATATGTGCAGATTGAGCACCAGTATTCAGTAAAAATGTCACCGAAATCGTTTGAAAACAACCCGCTGTGTAGAAATGGGATTTGGGGATATTAAGGTACAGTGTCTCATATTCACCAGTTTATTTACGCGAACATATGGACGGTGCACTTTCGGTAATTTATATAGACATGTTGGATTTTGAGCGCATGCGCGAAGGTATCCTTATCTAATAGGTCAAACAACTGTTTCTTGAGCTTCGATTGGTGAGAGAAACTGTTTCATAATGAAAAATAGTGTTATAATGACCATCATTATGATACAGTTTTCAGACATATAATTGTCGGGGTCGAACATAAATGTATTATCATTATTATTATTAGAATTAGAATAGTTAACAGTGTATGTCTACCCGTTATAATTCCCATTTTTCAACAGGGTCGGATGAGATGCGATGAAAGACTTTGTAAAGAGTGTTTCTTACGGTCGGATGCCCTTCATGATGCCAACCTCATTAGAGGAGTTAATGAGAGATGAAATGAATGAAGTTGAATGAAACTGGACAAGGATGTAGAAGGAAGCGGCCGGGGCCTATCAGATAGAACTGTCCCAGCATTTGCTTGGAGTTGAAAATGAGGAAACCACGGGAAACCATTCCAAGGACGGCTGACGGTGGGGTTCAAACCCAAGTCTACCGAGTCCGCAGATAGTTTGGCTCCAAGGCATAGCGCTGCGCGTTAACGAGCGTAGCTACCGCTGTCGGTAGAATAATTATTAGTATTATTCTTATTAATAGTACTGTATTATTATTGTTGTTGAGAAGATTGGTTGCTGAAGACAGTGAGGATGATGATTAGTAATTTCATTATCATCACGTTAAATGAAATTGACTGAGACCTCTGGTCGTAACAGTGGCTCCACCCTGAAGGAAGGCTGAACAGGCAGTTCCGGGGTGGGGTTTTAGTAGGTAAGAATCCTTCACAGTTGTAAGTCCAGAAGCTTGCAATCTGTCTTTCGAAGATTTCCCCACTGTATCCCTCGAAAAAATGTGAAATTTTTGACATTTTACAAAATATGTCCTAAAATATTATTTAGTGTCTTCTGTGCAAAACGTTATATGATTTATGTCTATGTGATGGTTATAAGTATTTCATTTTTAATTTCATAACATTTCTTGTATATCTGTCGGTCAGGTTGATTTTGGACACGCATCTATTTGTTCACGAAGCCTCCGTGGCTTAGGCGGCAGCCCGCCGGCCTCTCACCGCTGGGTCCGTGGTTCAAATCCCGGTCACTCCATGTGAGATCTGTGCTGGACAAAACGGAGGCAGGCAGGTTTTTCTCCGGGTACTCCGGTTTTCCCTGTCAAAATTTCATTCCAGCAACACTCTCCTCTATCATTTCATTTCACCTGTCATTCATTTAATCATTGTCCCAGAGGAGTGCGTCAGGCCTCGGCAGCCGGCACAGTTCATATCCTCGCCGCTAGATGGGGGCTTCATTCATTCCATTCCTGACCCGGTCGGAGACTGGAAGCAGGCTGTGGATTTTCATTTTCATCTATTTGTTCACGAATATCTCTGAAACTACTGCTCATACTGTAGAAGGTTGTGATATTCGCCTATCGATAGAGAACACCCAGCGCTCAATTTTCGTTGTTCTTCTGTTTCCAATATGTCTCCCGTGTGATTTATTGTTTCTGGAAGTGCTCCCGTGTGGTTTGATTGTACTGATTTTAGTAAAGAGAGTACAAAATATGCCTAGAAGTGGTAGTCTATTTAGGAAACGTAAGTTTCGTGGCAACCAGCTCAGTAAAAATACAAGACCATGCGGTTCGCATGAAGTTGAATTCACCAAAATTGTAGGAACCGATGGTCTGAACGTGACATCGGACAGAAAGACAGATATGTCCCCTACCAGTGCAAGTGAATCTAATTTAGGCAAACATTTTGAAGAACTGAGATCATTAGAAGAAACTTCAGAGAGTAATGGCTGTGATTTAGGATATGTTTTGCTGGATATGAACATTTTTAGTCAAGGGTTGACTGATTGTTTATGTTATAACCTTTGTGGTGGGCAAGTAACTGTAGAGGAAGATATTTCAGTAAGAAGTGGACTTGCAACAAAAATTATAATTATTTTCACTAACTGTAAAGAAATAAAGTTATTTGTTACTTCAAAAGAATGCAAGAACAATATGTATGAGGCTAATGTTACAGTAGACTTTTCTATGCAATGAGAGCTATTGGCAAAGGTCTGAGTGCAGCACAACTTCTCTGAACACTCATGAATCTTCTACCACTTCCTGCCAGAATTAAGAAGTATACTGAAGTTATAGAAGCTATTTGATCTGTTGCTTCCTTATCAATGAAGGTTGCAGCGAAGGAGGCTGTTGAAATCAATGAAGGTAATAGTGATTTACCAATTAGATTTGACGGAACATGGCAAAAACGAGGCCACAATTACAAGCATAGACACAGGCAAAGCAATTGATTTTGAGGCACTTACAAAACATTGCTGTAGGGGACTGTAGAAATAGTGAACATGAAAACTGTCATTAGAACTATGAAGATACTAGTGGAGGAATGGAAGCTGATGCAGCAGTGAAAAATTTTAGTCGCTCGCTCCAAGAAAGGAATGTTCGTTATACCCAGTATCTAAAGGATGGTGATTCTAAAGCCTATAAGTGTGTCATTGAATCAAAACCATATGGGAATGTCGAGATAAGGAAAGTGGAATGTGCTAGACATGTCTAAAAGAGGATGGGCATACGGCTCAGAAAATTGAAACAAACTCTGCGCGCCACCGTATTGTCAGATGGGAAGCTACTGATAAGACAATTAATGAACTTATGGCATGGCAATCAGAAATAACAAAAACAATTTAGAAAGCATGAAGAAAACAGTCTGGGCCACATAATTCCACAAACTCTCAAGTGACAGGCAGCCAATACATTCACTTTGCCCACCTGGACTTGACACATGGTGTAAGTTCCGGAAGGCTGAAGCTTCAGGAGAGCATTTTGAACACAATAATTCTATACCTGAAGCAGTTACGGAAGCCATCAAGCCCATCTACAAAGACCTAGCTCATCCGAACCTTCTCAGGAAGTGTCTATATGGGCGCATTCAGAATCCCAACGAGTCCTTCAACAACGTTATCTGGACTCGAGTGCCCAAATATGTATTTGTGGGGCTAAAACCTATGAAATGGGGAGTCAGTGGTGCTGTGTTGACATTTAATGATGGGATCATGGGAAGTGTTATTGCATCTCAACATCAACCCTGGATGTCATACTGCCAAGGGATTGCAACATTTTCATTCATTTCAAGAATTGCCAAGGCACAGCGTGCAGCTGATTTCAACACCAAAGAAGCAAGGTCATCCCGAAGGGAAAAGCTTTTAGAGAAGGAGGGGGACAAGGAAGAAGATCCTGACTATGCTGCTGGGTGCTTTTGAGCCTTAATTCAAAAATTTGAGTGAGTTCTTATCATTTCAATTTTTAAACTTGATTTTCTCAAAATGACTTTATTTTACAATTAATGTTCTTCTACCTGAAAAATTACATGTGATAGATGCATGAAACTTCTGTGAGATTCTTTAATACATCTTACTGTCCTTACTGAAGCAGAATCATAGCAAAGATTTCCATAGGTCTGATGTAATGGGAGTGCATCTACAAATATTGTGTGGAAAAAGAAAGGCATCGTTTAAGGAAATTAATATTTCTGGTATTTTAGCACGGTGTCCTTGACAGGGTGAATCCCACACGTGTGGGCTGTAGCCTGTCGAAATCGTCAGTGTGTTGTGCAATTAGCAAGCGTATGTGTCATCAGCACTTCCAGCAACTGTTATGAATGGCTGTGGTGAGTATAAAGTTTACTGTTTGCTTGTTATGATGCAAGTGGCAGCCGTGCTACCAACATAACTGCTGTAGTTAGCTCTCGCAGACACATGTTGGCGCTGCGGAGAACATTCCCGGACTCACTGTATAACTATCAGTATCGGTGATTAAGACTCTTCCCGCGAAATTACATTATCTATGTAACAAGTTACGGCAATTTGTTTTAAAAGAAGTCAAATGCACGGCTTCTATGATTTACGAAAAGTAAGCCACAGAATTTACCTATCGGATTTTTTATTATAGATACTCGAGTTTGGGCCTTAATTACAACCAAACCAACAGACCTATTGAAAAACGAGTTATACCAATATTTTTCTAGTTTAATTCTGCGTTAGAGTATATAAGCAAATTATTTCCAAGTTTGTTAATTATTTATTTATTTGTGGTTGTATGAAAAATTGTCCGTGTTTTTGACGTCTTTTCTTGGAAACGCTCACTTAAACTATATACTGTGCCCAATTGGACACGGCAGATTGGCATCGAACTCGGGTCGTATCAGAGAAGACCAGGCCCATGATTATGCCTAGAGTCGAACCATTGATCTCTGAGGGGGAACAGCTGCAGGGAACCCGAAGAGCAATGAGTTGTATAATGACATATAATAATATAGCATGATTTCACGGCTAGATTGTGAATATCATAGCTGTTTAAGGGAATAATTGTTGGAAAATGCAGTCATATGTACGTTTTGGAAACATAGAAGAATGAAAGCAAGCCAGCTTGACCGTTTACTAATCGCAGCCAGTAGAGGGGCGTAGATTGGTGACGCCGAAGGAACTCATTTCGTCTGGACCGCTGGGACAGCTCGAAATTAATGACCCTGGGGTTCACCGATGGACAACGCTTGAGACCGGGTGGGGGTAATTTTCCACTGAAATTAATTGATTGCAGCCAATTGGAGCATCGAAATGGAGTAAAATGTACACCCAGGTGAATATATTCTAGGAGAGATAATTTAGGAGTGGTCTCACACCTAAATTAAAGCCTATATCTTAAAATAAGCCTATGAACACAGAGCCTACGCGCGAGAGGAATGATTTGCAGACCCACACGAGGGGATTTACCATGGTGGCGTCATGACGCTATGGAAGAAGGCAATTCATTGTAATTAATTGGCCGAAGTGATCGCTTGCGCGCGAGTGATTATGGGACTTCCACACCTAGATAAACGAGGTGTATACGTCATTTTGGCTGGAAATGCATTATTTCAAGAAAGGAGTCGTTCCCGTATCTCCAGTGGACTACATTTTACGAGAAACCTTTATATAGGGGGAGCAGAGCAGACCAAGCCAGTTGGTCTTCAGTTCGTCTTTAGTCCTCTGCAGTTCTTCTCCAGTTCATCTCCAGTTCGTCTTTAGACTCAACACGTAAACTAAAACGCTGCCAGAAAGTGCGCGAAATGTTAGAGTATCGACGCTCGAGTGTATATGAAGAACAATGGAAGCGCATCATACAGCTTCTTAATATTAATCATGAATCGCGTAAGATTTAATCTACAGCAGATATTTATCCATTATTATACGCAAGTGTAGTTCGCTTCAGCGTAGGAACAAGTTAGGATGTTTTTGGACAGTGAATATACCAGGAGGTATTGTCATAGTTATAAATGACGCAGTATCGTCAGGATCACTACAATTATGGGAGCCGGGAAGGCATCACAAGTAATCATGACGGTGAAATGAACAGTATTGAAGGTGACGAGAATCGAACGCACACACACGCAAGATAGACTTTCACGGAGACCAGCGGTTGTCGTAGCTGCATCGCATCTCTGAGGTCAGGCGTTAGTAGGAGTCCAATTAAGGATCCACATGTGAAATAGTGCGAAAAGTGTATATAAGTTTTATTACAGTGATTTCAAAAGTGTTTATGTGTAGTGTGATATAATATGTATTGTGTTAAAATGAGAAAAGCCAGTGATACAAATATTATTACCATGTGTCGTGTGAGATATAGCATGATGGCTTAAACCAAGCATCATGGTAGGCTTGTGGCTGGTGTGCTGGCATAATCCAGTGAAAATGAAAAGTGAGTACAAATTTACAATGTTAATATAATTAGATAGTTCACCATACAACGAAGCATCACTTTAAGACTAAGATGTAACAGTCACTTATGTACGAGCTTTCACCACTCGTATTTTGGTAGAATATGGCTTGGAGGGTGATTTGTTTAGGGCCATTCAGGCCTGAGATAGTGATGAATGTAACGGTAACGTTAAATAATAATAATAATAATAATAATCATAATAATAATAATAATAATAATAATCTGGGGTCGGTAACAGTAAAAAGTAATGTGATAGGCATTTCAGGCCTAAATTACGTTCAAAGTGTGTCATGTCTAATATAAAGATACTGTATTTTGGTAAACAGTAAGAAAGTAACGTAAAATATATCGAGATACGAGAATTTTTCAGTGTCAGTGAAGTGTTGAATGAATATTTGATATGGTCAATTCTTAGGATTGTATTTGAGAACCATTCAAGTAATGTAAGCCAGTAAATTTATACTTGTTTTTGGAGCTACTTAAAGCTTTGGCTTAAGAGTAATTGCAGAGAGGACGTGAGTGCTTTAATAATTGAGTCATCTATGAGAAGTATTGTTTGAGCCGCATATAGCGAGCGAAGTAACGTAGAATCAAGTGATTTACGTCAATAAAGTTGCGGGGACCACTCTAACATAGCTTGCACGTTAGGTGAAAAGTTGGCTAATCTACGAGATAGTATTACCGTGATGGATACTTGTATTATTCGCAGCGAGTGGTACGGAGGTTATCTGTATCCACGGCTTGCAGGAATAATTGCCACGAGGGATGCTCTTCGAGACCCTGCGTGAGCCATGTATTAATTGATCTGCCCTGAGAGGTAAGAATCAAAGTTCGACGTATAGGAAACGCAGATTTCCTTATTATTATAATTATTTAGGCAGCAGTTGATGGGAAATCTTGTATTCTCATTATGATGCGCGCCCGAAGCCACTAGTATTCGCCACAGAACGGCAAGGCTATTACAGGATCCATCCCCAGCCATGGATGTTAATTAGGAGCCGAGTTGAGCCCATTACACTATAAATATAGGTGGTAAATAATTAGAATGACTCAATTACTAGAGGCAACACTCAGCGGAACTCCATTGTACTGCAATTGTAAACAAGGTTGACCTTGCTAGCAGCCAAGGGGGGTGGTATGTAGACCACGAGGACGGCGGCCATCTTGCTCGGCCAGCTGGAACTAATTTTATGGCCTGCTTGAAAGGGATGTCTGTTGACCTGGTCCCTTTATTTTAAAAGCATAGTGGGACACTGAATAATCTAGATATTTCGAAATGTAATTAAGATATGATTGTTGTGATGATGCCAATTGAATTAAATGATGTGTTTCAACACACATACCTTGTTTGATCGTTGTGATCGGATAATATTTGGCTCAGTTATTCTCTGAGGAGGAACGCTGAACCAAATAAATATAGGCATCTTTTTAAAGTGCATTTTTGCCCAGTTCACACTAATTTATGCAGACGGGTAGGTGATTTCAATAACATGACACGTTTGTAGCGATAATAATTTCGACCAGACCCAGAAAATCGTTGTATGGTGAAACTATAAACATTTCTATCCATGTGTATTTTGGAAGGGAAAACGTACCACTTTAGCGTTTCATATTGATGGGAAAAAGGAAGACGATTCACACGACACAACATTTGTTAATTAAGGCATAAGATAATGAATTTATGTTAATGAAAGTAAATGCCCGTGAGAAACGGATTAATGTTTAATTATTACTGAATTAATGTCATTTAAATTGATATGTGACTTTTGTGTTGTGATACTCCAGTTTGTTAAATTGTGCCACATGACGGACACTATGGAGACTCGTAGATGTCTGAAAGTATCAATGATAGGATGCTAGAAATAGATTTGAGTGCAGTGAAGCACTAATTAGGAAGAGACTCACAAAATAACCTTGATTTTCATTGTGGGAATTAAATGTAAATTATCCTTTGTTTGTATTTTGTTGTATAGCCATGACTTTATATCAGTAAATGTTTTATTTAGGAATATGTTGTTTCTTTCATGTAGAGTAGTTACCTGACAGACTCAAATCCTGAACATGTGGCCGTATGGTGGGCATGAACGTCCCATACCTCGAAAGACCGTGAGTTAGCTGGGATACGAACACATGTTCCATATGATGACAATTGGGTACATGGAGGAGATGTCAGTGTACGAGGATTGAGTCACAGGTACTACTAAAAGCCGGCCAAGATATTAATGGTAGAAGCAAGTACAGCAGAAAAATTAGGATATATTAGGAAAAGGCCGCGTCCCATTTGTTAATAAGCCTTCACGTCAAAATAAATGTTGATAATCCTCCATAAGACATGCTTAAAGGTAAATTGTTAGCGTTGAGCACCCACCTACTTATAAACATATTAAAGCATGAGTTAACCCCTATTACTTATCATTATCATGGCGGCCCAGGTGGGGCATTCGGCAATAAAAACTACTCCCTGGACAGTTTTATTAATAATTCAGAATATGGCCGATGTCTTACAATGGGGCAACCACGATTACTCCTCATTATCATGGCGCCCAGATACGTGGGAGGCTTACGGGATTCAGAAAACCCCATAATAATAGCATGGTTTTCATGGGGAAAACCATAATAGTATTTTTTTCCTCAAACTGTGTTTGAGCGATTGTGAGTCTTTTCTAGATGATACTCAGACATTAGACACTGTTGTCAGACGGGTACGAGGGTCTAAACCCATTCCATAGGTGGTTACAGAACTGTGTAATATGATGTGTTGTTGTCGCGAGATCGGAATCTTTTTTTTTTTCAATAGAACGCACCAGCATGCTCAGCTGCGGCCTACCTGAATCTCAAAATAAGAAATACAGGATGGCTGGAACTGAGGAGGTACTCAAGTGTATCGCGGAGTTAAGAGAACATTTTGATACTACTCATGCTAAGAGTAAGGAAGAGGCTAAAGCATTTAAAGATGAAATAGCGGGTAGATTGGATGCCAATCAAACTGAAATGAGCCAGATGTTGGCTAATCAAACTGAAATGAACACTAGATTAGAGACTAATCAAACTGAAATAAACACTAGATTAGAGACTAATCAAACTGAAATAAAAACTAGATTAGAGGCTAATCAGTTACAGGTCAGTAAACAAAATGGATGACGTTAAAGAGTCTATTAAGCAAGAGGTAACTAAGAATATTGTTAGCGTGGTCTCGGAGATGCAAGCTAATAACGACAAACGCTTTGAGTCAATAGAGCTAAAACTAGAGAATAATCTGCAAGCGTGCAGGGAGTCACAGCGTGAGATTAATGATAGCTTAAGCAGTATGTCCATAGAGCTTAAAGACATTCAAAGTCAGAATGAAGCGAATACTAAGCGTCAGCAAGAGCAATTTAATACGTTCACTCAGACCGTGGATCAAAGGCTCGAAGACAGCGACGGAAAATGGAATAAGCGGATGGCAGGCTACGCAAAGGCGGTAGACGAAGCCTTAAGGAAGCAGGATCAGAATATCCTTGACCAATGCAAGGAGATCAATGAAATAAAAACTTCTGATCAAGAGAATAAGGAAATAATATCAAATATGAAAAGGCAGGTTGGAAAGGCTCAAAAAGAGTTAGAACAAACTCAGAACGACCTAGCAGTCATTCATAAAAGGCAGGATGAGGACCAGGGAGAAATTACGAAAATAAGGACTGAAATCTCTCATATGCATGGTCACATACAGAAAGAAGTTACAGGCTTACGAGAAGAATTAGAACTTCGAGAAGGCTTGAAGACTGAAGCCAGCGATAAAACTCTTGCCGAGGTAAGAGAGAGTCTAGCGGGGGAAATTACCCATATGAAAGAAAGCCTTAAGGATGACAAGGAGAAAGTATTTTCTATGGCAGAGAAAAACCGGGATCGCTTGGAGAAAATAGAACGAGAGGTATTAGCTCGTTTAGAAAGGGTAGAAAATAGGCACAGCCAAATAGAAACTAGAATGATCGCACAGGAGGAATCCATATTGCGAAATCCTAGATCTAGCGAAGAAAGCATAGATGAAAATAGGAGAAATAAATGGGCAGATATAGAGATACAGCCCACTCCAAAGAATGCAGCCATGCCAAGTGACAGCCCGTATACCACGCCTGGTATACCTATTGCTATGTCTACACCGCATGAAAATGCTATACAAAATCAAATAGTCACTGTTGTGAGGGCTAGTGACGAGAAACCGAAGAAATATTCTGGGAGTAATTCTAACATGACACCCAAGTACTGGCTCAAAGAGGTTTCCGAGTACTTGAATGACGCGAAGGTACCGCCAGAGCGAAGGCTGAGAGCTATCGAAAAACTGACTGAAGGCGAGTGTGCCTTATGGTTTAGGAGTTTTCGGTACACGTTCGACACCGTTGACGAATTTCGCCAGGCATTTTTCAGCAGGTACTGGAAATCAAGTATACAACAGAACCTTAGATTGGACTTGTACTCCAGACGCTATAGTACTAATAACCCTACGAAGTACGCAGAGTTCTTCGTGGCTCAATTGTGCCGTTTCCGCGAACTTGATGAAGGGATTAGAGAGTCAGATCTGCGTATAGCGATAGCCAAGCAGCTACCATATGAAGTACAACGTCTATTAATCTCAGCAAACGCCAAGACAGCGATTGACATGGAGGAGGTGCTGAGACAACTCGATCTCACCACAGCGCAGCACACAAGGCAAAGTCGGAACATGGAACAAGTCAACATGACTACTACACCGACTGAATCGGCTAGGGTGCAGACTAAAAGTAAGTCTACTAGCTCCGAAACGGAGAAATCAGACTGGCAACGCGAAGGACGGGAAATCCAGAATTAGAGGCCAGCATACAGAGGAGGATCGAACCGTGGATACCGAGGAAGGAAAGCCTGGAATCAGCGTGGCACAAGAGACCAGCAGCCTGATAACAGAAGAAATTACGGCCGAAATGGGAACAACCGTGAATGGAGATCCCAAGAACAGAGTCGTGGGTTCGATGAAGAAGCGGAAGAACGCTATCACGCATCATTGAGATACATGGAAGAGCGTGGAGACGACAATAGAAAATCGCAAGTACATTGGAATGAAGCGATTAAGAATAGGAGGTCACCCGACATCTATAAATATGATGACGGTGCCGAGAGTCTGGAACTTCAGCAGTACGAAGACAGACAGAAGAACTCCACAAAGAATGGAGCAATGAAAAAAAAAACATCAAAATTAAATGACCAAATAAGAGAGATAAATGCAGGATGGAATACAGTGAATGTGGTTAACTGGATTGCCAAACCTGAGGAACTTATTGAAGACCTAGAAGAAGGGACGGTCAATGTGAGAAGGGAACTACCCATTATTATTGTAAACATTGCAAGCATGAAGATAAGAAGTCTTCTAGATACAGGCTGAACGGTATGTCTGATTACCCAGGCGTTATATAATGAAATCCAAGGTAAAATCCACGTATTGAAAATACCTATTTCAAGCGTGAAGATAAAAGGTGTGATACCAGATAAAGTAATGATATGCAGATACCAAGTATTTTTAGATTTGCAGATAGGGAACTCTACATTCTCACAGAGCTTCCTACTTGTGAATAAGCTGCCTTTTAACGTTATTGTTGGTATGGATTTCATAAGAGAATATAAGGTCATAATAGATCTCTCACAAGATATTGTTATGTTTCGCACAAGTGAGGGAAAGGAAGATTTAGAGCTCTCATTAAAACACAATGAAACGAGACCAGAAGAGTACGTATGGCATACATACGGAGATATGACTGGGGATGCAGTATTGACAACAGAAGAGTTGGCAACACTGGCCGCAGACATTGAAAAGGACCTCGAACCAAAATTTGAAGAATGCCTGGAAGAAAAGATAGAAGAAGTTAAAATTGGTCCAGAGCATAAGCAAATGCTAAGGGAACTGCTATTTGAATACAAAGGAGTCTTCGATTCGAGACCTGGCCGGATCAAGAATTTCCAATATGCGTTTCAAGTCAGTGACTGGACACCATTCAGACAGAAGCCTTATCCTGTAGCCGAGAAACATTATTTAAAGGTCAAGGAAGCAATACAGGAGATGCTAGAGGCGGGCGTCATTGTCAAGACGGCCACACCTTATGTCAGCCCACTGGTAGTTGTACCTAAACAGGACGGAAGTGTGAGGATATGCCTGGACCTGCGGAATTTGAATTCCAAGGTCATACCAGAGTTTGACCAAGTGCCGCCCATCAAGGAGGTCCTCAGGAGGTTCAAAGGAAAGACTGTTTTCTCAAATCTTGACCTGACAGCAAGCTTTCACCATCTTGCGCTGGAGGAGAAAACAAGCTTATTAACTGGGTTTTTATTTGACCAGCATACATATTCATACGTGCGTCTACCATTTGGCCTGAAAACAGCGGGTTCAGCGTTGATACGAGCGCTTGATCGGAACCTGTCTGAAGAAGTAAAATCAACAACCATATGCTATGTAGATGACATACTGCTGACATCTGAAACAATCGAAGAACACATCAGAGACCTATGCAAGCTGTTGAATGACCTAAGTCAGGCTAACTTTAAGGTCAATATAAAGAAATCTAACTTTGGTCAGAGAGAAGTTAAATTCCTAGGCCACATAATAGATGCACAAGGAGTTAGGCCTAATCCGGGAAAATTGGAGGTCATTAAACATTTCCCGAGACCAACGAAGGTAAAGAACGCCAGGCAATATCTAGGCGTTATTGGATTCTTTTCAAGCCATTGCCCGAAGTATACCGAGACCGTAGCACCACTACAAGATTTACTGAAGAAGGAGGAAGGTGGCGGTGGACGGAAAAATGCGAGGAAGCCTTCGTGAAATCTAAACAGATGCTTTTAGATTATGTTAAATTGGAATATCCAGACTACACCCAGAAATTTATTATCCAGACTGACGCATCATTTATAGGCATTGGGGCGATGCTATACCAGGAAAATGAGGACAGGCCAGAGGAGAAAACTTATATAGCATTCATAAGTAGAAGGTTGAAACCTAATGAAAAGAGTTATACGGTCACGGAGATCGAATTACTCGCAATATTTTATGCCTTACAATATTGGAGAAAATTAATTTATGGGTTCAGAATTATATTAAGAACGGACCATAAAGCCCTAACATTCCTGTTGAAAACTGACTTGTCGAGTCAAAGACTGACGAGGTGGTCCTTGTATATACAGCAATTTCAAGTGGAAATCGAGTATTGCCCGGGGAAGGACAATATTATACCTGACTTGCTAAGCAGATACCCGACAGCTGGTGAAGAGGAAGCTCTAGCTATCGAGATAGAAGATAGAGATCAGAAGACCTTAGATGATCTAAGGAACATCACCGTTTTTCAACGAGGCACTATCAGCGAAGTATCTATGGTTTAACCAGATGCTACACAAATGGAGCAACTCAGACCACACTCGACCCAGAATTGTTATACCACCAGCATTGCAGAGAATGCTAGTATGGTTAGCACACAGAGCTTTTGGTCACCCTGGCGTAGACAAATCTGTTGCCCTGCTGAAAGAAGCATTTATTTGGCCAAAACTTAGAGATACAGTCAGGAATACAATCAGGACATGTGATATTTGCCAACGAGTAAAGCCTAACTCGTATTTAATGAGGCAAAAACCGATACCACTCTTACCAGAGAAGCCATGTCAGCTTCTGGCATTGGACAATTTCGGGCCGCTTCCGAGAGCTAGAAGAGGAAATAGACACATCCTAGTTGCACTAGACGTGTTTTCTAAAATGGTAGTCCTCTGTCCAATCCAGAAAACCAGTACGAAACAGGTACTTAAGAGGCTGAAGGAAAGAATCATTCCTATACTAGGGCAGCCGGAGAACATATTATCTGATCATGGGAGCTGTTTTACCAGCGTAGAATTTCGCAGGGAGTTGAAAAATCTGGGTATAAGACAGATTTTGTCCACAGTTCGACACCCGGAGTCGAATTCCGCTGAGAGAGTGATGAGGGAACTGCAAAAGTACATGAAGATATACTGCTCTACAGAAAACTGGAAATGGATAGATGTACTAGAGATTATTGAGTATTGTATCAACAATACCGTGCATGAAGCGACAGGAGAAGTGCCAGTGAGCCTACATCTTGATAGAAGACCAGAGAGGCCATGGAATAATGTCATTCGGACACCTGTAGATGTACAGCCTGGACGTGAGTTGAGGATCCAGAGAACATTCGAGTATCTCAAGAAACAAGCGGACAGACGGCAGCGAAGAAATAGGAGGAAACGCTACCACAGACCACTACTCGTAGGGGAGTACGTCCTATTGAAAAAACCAGCTAGTTCAGATCCAGAGGGCAGGAAATACAAACAATTTCAACATAGCTATCACGGACCCTACCTGATTATAAGGGACTTGCAAAATAATGTATACCGAATCAAAGATGAAGAGACAGGTAGAGAAGTTGTAGTAAATGCAGCGAATTTAAAATTATATAGTCCGCCAGAGGATTATGAAACAAGAGAAGAGCAAGCCACTCGCACCCAAATGGACGGGGAGTCATTATATATGCACGCGGAGAGTCCTGAGAAAAGCTCGCAGACCCAGGAAGAGAGAAAGCGAAACGACCAGCCTGCAGACCCTGGGAAAACGAGGGGTGAATGCAGTTGTCAGTTGAATGAATTTTACGACCAGTTGTGTGAGGCCGCTGCAGAACTCCAAGAAATGAATGAACGACTAAGGGAGCAAAACAAGAGAACACGAGACGGCAGACAGAGTGGAATGGGGAACGAGACATCCCATTGCCGGGAGCACTGACCGCTTAAAGTAAATATAGCATGGTGTCAATGCCATCTGAAGGCCCGAAAAATTCACTTGTAAAATGAATTTTCCGAGCTTAGCAAGGGAAAGATGTGCCCAATTGGACACGGCAGATTGGCATCGAACTCGGGTCGTATCAGAGAAGACCAGGCCCATGATTATGCCTAGAGTCGAACCATTGATCTCTGTGGGGGAACAGCTACAGGGAACCCGAAGAGCAATGAGTTGTATAATGACATATAATAAAATAGCATGATTTCACGGCTAGATTGTGAATATCATAGCTGTTTAAGGGAATAATTGTTGGAAAATGCAGTCATATGTACGTTTTGGAAGCATAGAAGCATGAAAGCAAGCCAGCTTGACAGTTTACTAATAGCAGCCAGCAGAGGGGCGGAGATTGGTGACGTCGAAGGAACTCATTTCGTCTGGACCGCTGGGACAGCTCGAAATTAATGACCCTGGGGTTCACCGATGGACAACGCTTGAGACCGGAGTGGGGGTAATTGTCCACGGAAATTAATTGATTGCAGCCAATTGGAGCATCGAAATGGAGTAAAATGTACACCCAGGTGAATATATTCTAGGAGAGATAATTTAGGAGTGGTCTCACACCTAAATTAAAGCCTATATCTTGAAATAAGCCTGTGAACACAGAGCCTACGCGCGAGAGGAATGATTTGCAGACCCACACGAGGGGATTTACCATGGTGGCGTCATGACGCTATGGAAGAAGGCAATTCATTGTAATTAATTGGCCGAAGCGATCGCTTGCACGCGAGTGATTATGGGACTTCCACACCTAGATAAACGAGGTGTATACGTCATTTAGGCTGGAAATGCATTATTTCAAGAAAGGAGTCGTTCCCGTATCTCCAGTGGACTACATTTTACGAGAAACCTTTATATAGGGGGAGCAGAGCAGACCAAGCCAGTTGGTCTTCAGTTCGTCTTTAGTCCTCTGCAGTTCTTCTCCAGTTCATCTCCAGTTCGTCTTTAGACTCAACACTTAAACTAAAACGCTGCCAGAAAGTGCGCGGAATGTTAGAGTATCGACGCTCGAGTGTATATGAAGAACAATGGAAGCGCATCATACAGCTTCTTAATATTAATCATGAATCGCGTAAGATTTAATCTACAGCAGATATTTATCCATTATTATACGCAAGTGTAGTTCGCTTCAGCGTAGGAACAAGTTAGGATGTTTTTGGACAGTGAATATACCAGGAGGTATTGTCATAGTTATAAATGACGCAGTATCGTCAGGATCACTACAATTATGGGAGCCGGGAAGGCATCACAAGTAATCATGACGGTGAAATGAACAGTATTGAAGGTGACGAGAATCGAACGCACACACACGCAAGATAGACTTTCACGGAGACCAGCGGTTGTCGTAGCTGCATCGCATCTCTGAGGTCAGGCGTTAGTAGGAGTCCAATTAAGGATCCACATGTGAAATAGTGCGAAAAGTGTATATAAGTTTTATTACAGTGATTTCAAAAGTGTTTATGTGTAGTGTGATATAATATGTATTGTGTTAAAATGAGAAAAGCCAGTGATACAAATATTATTACCATGTGTCGTGTGAGATATAGCATGATGGCTTAAACCAAGCATCATGGTAGGCTCGTGGCTGGTGTGCTGGAATAATCCAGCGAAAATGAAAAGTGAGTACAAATTTACAATGTTAATATAATTAGATAGTTCACCATACAACGAAGCATCACTTTTAGACTAAGATGTAACAGTCACTTATGTACGAGCTTTCACCACTCGTATTTTGGTAGAATATGGCTTGGAGGGTGATTTGTTTAGGGCCATTCAGGCCTAAGATAGTGATGAATGTAACGGTAACGTTAAATAATAATAATAATAATCTGGGGTCGGTAACAGTAAAAAGTAATGTGATAGGCATTTCAGGCCTAAAGAACGTTCAAAGTGTGTCATGTCTAATATAAAGATACTGTATTTTGGCAAACAGTAAGAAAGTAAAGTAAAATATATCGAGATACGAGAATTTTTCAGTGTCAGTGAAGTGTTGAATGAATATTTGATATGGTCAATTCTTAGGATTGTAATTGAGAACCATTAAAGTAATGTAAGCCAGTAAATTTATACTTGTTTTTGGAGCTACTTAAAGCTTTGGCTTAAGAGTAATTGCAGAGAGGACGTGAGTGCATTAATAATTGAGTCATCTATGAGAAGTATTGTTTGAGCCGCATATAGCGAGCGAAGTAACGTAGAATCAAGTGATTTACGTCAATAAAGTTGCGGGGACCACTCTAACATAGCTTGCACGTTAGGTGAAAAGTTGGCTAATCTACGAGATAGTATTGCCATGATGGATACTTGTATTATTCGCAGCGAGTGGTACGGAGGTTATCTGTATCCACGGCTTGCAGGAATAATTGCCACGAGGGATGCTCTTCGAGACCCTGCGTGAGCCATGTATTAATTGATCTGCCCTGAGAGGTAAGAATCAAAGTTCGACGTATAGGAAACGCAGATTTCCTTATTATTATTATTTAGGCAGCAGTTGATGGGAAATCTTGTATTCTCATTATGATGCGCGCCCGAAGCCACTAGTATTCGCCACAGAACGGCAAGGCTATTACAGGATCCATCCCCAGCCATGGATGTTAATTAGGAGCCGAGTTGAGCCCATTACACTATAAATATAGGTGGTAAATAATTAGAATGACTCAATTACTAGAGGCAACACTCAGCGGAACTCCATTGTACTGCAATTGTAAACAAGGTTGACCTTGCTAGCAGCCAAGGGGGGTGGTATGTAGACCACGAGGACGGCGGCCATCTTGCTCGGCCAGCTGGAACTAATTTTATGGCCTGCTTGAAAGGGATGTCTGTTGACCTGGTCCCTTTATTTTAAAAGCATAGTGGGACACTGAAGAATCTAGATATTTCGAAATGTAATTAAGATATGATTGTTGTGATGATGCCAATTGAATTAAATGATGTGTTTCAACACACTTACTTTGTTGTGGTGTTTGAAGCCATATTTTCAGTGCTTCCTTAGTAAACAAGAGTTTAGTGCTTTTCCGTCGGTCAACACGAATGTACCCAAAAGAGATGGGTTATGCCCTAATCCTGAAATAAATTACATCTTCATCAATGCACTAGAAAATGCGTTCTTAGGAAAGACTTCAACAAAGGGAATAGTAATATGGAAAAGATACGTAGATGATGTAATTTGCATCTACGATACTGAACTAACAAGCGAAGAAACAATTCTCCAATCCATTAATAGCCTTCACCACTCTATCAAATTCACTAAGGAATCCGAAATCTCGATATAACTATTAAACGTAAAGACAACGACCTTTCATATTCCATATTCCGGAAAGCAACACAAACCTCGCATGCAATCGACAATCAGTCTAATCACCCCAGTACGCACAAACTAGCGGGTTTCAATTCAATGGTGCACAGAGCTTTAAACATACCCATGTCAAAATACAACTATAATAAGGAAATAAGAAGTATTATGCAAATAGCAAAGGAAAACAACTTCTCGCCAAGAAAAATAAATCAAATTATAGCCAAACATAATAATAAAGATAAAACGATTCCCAAACCGGACAGTAATGAGAAAAAAATTGCGCGTTTCAACTATGTGAATGCGAATACATATAAAATCACTAACCTATTCAAAAAACAAGGCATAAAGATAGCTTTCACGACGAAAAACACAACCGCTATGCACCTCCTAAATGGTAATCTAAATAAACGTGACCCGTATTCAAGGTCAGGGGTATATTCTATAACGTGCCAAGACACCGATTTTCAAGCTAATTACATCGGGCAGAGTGGAAGGCGAGTAGACACACGTTATAATGAACATAGGAATGCGATAAGATACGGAACACATTCAGCTGTGTGCGAACATATGTGTGACGCAGGGCACAGCTTTACCAACATAGAGTCGGACCTTAAAATAATCCATCACGAATCGAAAGGCAGAGCTCTTGACATAAAGGAAGCAATCGAGATACACCTAGCCAAACGAAACAATCCCAACAATCTAAATGAACACACGTTCATGGAGAGCTCACCCCTCTTCACGCTACTAAAAAACACACCCTGTCGGAAACAAAACACAATTTAGCGACACAGCCAAGCTAGATAAAAAAGGGGGGAAATTAGGGGTTTTTTAATAGGTAAATAGTATCTGGATCAGGTGTACGATGTACTTTTCTTCTGCAATAAACCAAGGCCCATATTCGCGGCAGTATTAAAGGTGCCGGGACGTCCTCATAAGACCGTCAACGCTTAGTTCGAATGGGTTATGCTCCACGCGTGGCGAGGACTAATCCACGGTCTTTAATAGTTGTAGACCCACCTCATTCAATAACATACATCTTATCTAGGTTGGCAACACCTCACATAAACACATTGCTATCACTCCCCACAGCACGTAGGGACAGGGGGGAGAAGGCAGGGGAAAAACCAGTCGTTAAGGTAACCACCACAGTCGACCGCACAGCGAGTTCCAGTGAGCACGAAATCTGCGAGTAGCTGTAATACGGAAGACAATCAGATAAGTAGTTAGCCAAAATTTTTATAGTTTAACCATAGTTTACAACCATATAATCTCTCTAAAGTACAATCTCCGGATAGCTATCACCATTTAGCATTTCACCTAACATATATACTGCATTTAGCATACACTGACAGTTGCAGTACCAATACTGCAACTAAATAATTGTACATATTGTAAATATTTTCACCTGTATTGCAAACATAGATTTTGTAGCCTAAGTGTAATGGATCTGATGATGATCGCTTGACGATCGAAACTGGTCATCCTAGTGTTTTATTAATCTCATGTAATTTATTTCAGGGAAGCCTCCGTGGCTTAGGCGGCAGCACGTCGGCCTCTCACCGCTGGGTCCGTGGTTCAAATCCCGGTCACTCCATGTGAGATCTGTGCTGGACAAAACGGAGGCAGACAGGTTTTTCTCCGGGTACTCCGGTTTTCCCTGTCAAAATTTCATTCCAGCAACACTCTCCACCATCATTTCATTCCATCTGTCATTCATTTAATCATTGCCCCAGAGGAGTGCGTCAGGCCTCGGCAGCCGGCACAGTTCATATCCTCGCCGCTAGATGGGGGCTTCATTCATTCCATTCCTGACCCGGTCGGAGACTGGAAGCAGGCTGTGGATTTTCATATGTAATTTATTTCAGGATTAGGGCATAACCCATCTCTTTTGGGTACATCCGTGTTGACCGACTGAAAAGCACTAAACTCTTGTACACATACCTTGTTTGATCATTGTGATCGGATAATATTTGGCTCAGTTATTCTCTGAGGAGGAACGCTGAACCAAATAAATATAGGCATCTTTTTAAAGCGCATTTTTGCCCAGTTCACACTAATTTATGCAGACGGGTAGGTGATTTCAATAACATGACACGTTTGTAGCGATAATAATTTCGACCAGACCCAGAAAATCGTTGTATGGTGAAACTATAAACATTTCTATCCATGTGTATTTTGGAAGGGAAAACGTACAACTTTAGCGTTTCATATTGTTGGGAAAAAGGAAGACGATTCACACGACACAACATTTGTTAATTAAGGCATAAGATAATGAATTTATGTTAATGAAAGTAAATGCCCGTGAGAAACGGATTAATGTTTAATTATTACTGAATTAATGTCATTTAAAGTGATATATGACTTTTGTGTTGTGATACTCCAGTTTGTTAAATTGTGCCATATGACGAACACTATGGAGACTCGTAGATGTCTGAAAGTATCAATGATAGGATGCTAGAAATAGATTTGAGTGCAGTGAAGCACTAATTAGGAAGAGACTCACAAAATAACCTTGATTTTCATTGTGGGAATTAAATGTAAATTATCCTTTGTTTGTATTTTGTTGTATAGCCATGACTTTATATCAGTAAATGTTTTATTTAGGAATATGTTGTTTCTTTCATGTAGAATAGTTACCTGACAGACTCAAATCCTGAACATGTGGTCGTATGGTGGGCATGAACGTCCCATACCTCGAAAGACCGTGAGTTAGCTGGGATACGAACACATGTTCCATATGATGACAATTGAGTACAATACATGGAAAACTACTTGGCTGAGGGTAATGCAATTTATATATGTGATAGGCACAAGTATTGGTAGTGCAAATCTCAAGTTTCAATTTTTTTCAACTACCCGATAAAAAGTTCTTATACTTTTTCTGACGTAACGTTTTCTCAACCCAGGATAAACGTACAGCAGGCAACTTGGTCTCATTTTGAAGCTCTCATTTGTGATTATCGGAAACTATGACCACTGTAAACGTACAGTGTGATGACGAACTTATGAAGAGTAATATTAATGGGAGGTCTTGTGCGTTCCGGCCCGTGCGAGTAAAAGCGAGCGGACTTGTGAAATCCGGTGCAGCGTTGCCGCGTTAAGTTGCAGTCGTTGCGGCTCGCTACGAACGAACACTGCTTTAAGTTTCCTTTCAACCTTTTATTTTCTTTCCTCGTACAAATTTAATTTTCCATCACCTTTTTCACATAAGGGCTTTAGACCTTCAATGGCAGGTTTAAAAGTGGTTTGTCTTCCTAATTTGGAAATGTCAGACTATCTGCATTATTTACATAATATATTTACAATATGTAATTCAGTCAGTATTCTTCGTCTGAAAAATGGCTCTGTTTCGATTAATCAGAACTGCTGGCATTCATGTTAATTATGACCTGCTTGAAATGAGGGACATTTTCTATCACCCAGTAGTGGTCTTCAATTCTTTTAGCGTGTTTAATACATTGTTTCCAGAGTTCAGGAGCAACGGCAAGCAAGGCTTCTCGGCACAAAACATTCATTGCTTCCACACTTCTACCATTTTGTAATATGTTAGCGCAAGTTCGCCCTCAGACAATGGTGGTCTCTGAGGCATTTGGATGTGATGTGATGTGATGTGGCATATAAGTAGTACACAGGAAGACTGAAAATAGCATGTGGAGATAGCCAGGTCAGTCGCATTCCACTACACAACTGCCCGGCAACGCTGTACTCGAATTCACCGGCTCGCTCGCTTTTACTCGCACGAACCGGAACACGCAAAACCTACCATTAATATTACTCTTCATAAATTTGCCAACACACTGTACGTTTACAGTGGTCGTAGTTTCCGATAATCACGAATGAGAGCTTCAAAATGAGACCAAGTTTCCTGCTGTACGTTTATCCAGGGCTGAGGAAACGTTACGTCAGAAAAAGTATAAGAACTTTTTATTGGGTAGTTGAAAATATTTGAAACTTGAGATTTGCACTACCAATACTTGTGCCTATCACATATACAAATTTCATTACCCTCAGCCAAGTAGTTTTCCATGTATATAATTTTAAGTGAGCGGTTCCTAGAAAAGACGTCAAAAACACGGACAATTTTTCATTCAACCACAAATAAATAAATAATTAATAAACTTGAAAATAATTGGCTTATATAGTCTAACGCAGAATAAAACAAGGAAAATATTGGTATAACTCCTTTTTCAATAGGTCTGTTGGTTTGGTTGTAATTAAGGCCTAAACTCGAGTATCCATAATAAAAAAATCCGATCGTTCCATTAGATTACGGTTCTTATAATAGCCCATCACACGAACCTTCACTTCAATCGCTTGAATAGATTACATGAAATAAACAAAATATAATTTCGATATGATGCCATCCCGAATTCTTGAAAATGATTGAACATGAGATGTACCTGTAACTTTATTGCTCTCGGGTGTTTCGATCGCCAGAAAATTAATTTGAAAAAATTGAAAATCACTTGGCCGCCATGTGTTTTTTGTGTTTCTCAGGATTTTGAAAGTCACATGGGCTATGTGTACCTACTTAATAGTCCACTATCTCCACACAAACTTTCTATGGCTTGTTTAGGACACAATATATAAATACATGATAAAATAAAAAATAAAAAACAGCCACCATTTTTAAATTCTCATAAAATTGAATTAAATTAGACGCATATATATAAAGTCTTGTATGAAGTTATATACCGTGCCAAGTTTTACAGTGCTCGGATGATTAAGTCTCGAGAAAAATCCATTAAAATATTGACGTATTGCGTCGCAGCCATGTTAGTTTTGTTGGCGTCTGTAAAAGCTGCACTAGTTAAAAGGGACGTAAAGCCTATAACATTATTATGTTAGTTGTGTGCTCATCAGGTAATTGAAAATCCCATTTATTGCTGTTATAGTTTTGTAGACGTTGAGAACAGGTGAATTATTTTGGATGATCGCGTTGTTGGATTGTTCTATATGTAGGTCTAGGCCACAGAAACCAGTAAAAGAAGTGCAATATACAAACGTTCACTCCCATTGCATGAATCGGTCACAAAAATAATAGACTAACTTAATTTAAAAAAAAATCACAACTGCCATCTTGAGTTTATAAAAACAATTGCGTTAAATTAGATGCCAGAATATTAAATATTGTATAAACTTATAACTGCCCGCGGTGGCTTAGAACGCTAACGCGCTACCTCGTGCCTCGCTGGTAATGGGAGAGCGTGGGGTCGAATACTACCCCGGCCGTCCTAAAAATGTTTTTCCGGGGTTTTCCATGTTCACTCCCAGGCAAATGCGGGGACGGTTCCTTACAACAGATCCACGGCCGACTCCCTTTTCTGACCCTTCCATCATTACACCCAAGTTAGTGGTCGGCAGGGGGATTGGCCTGTCAGCATCCCCAGTTGTATCTGCTAACTACGTGTGCTCAGCTCCTTGTGGCAGTAGAAGGAATGATCCCTTGAAGAGTCCGTGGATAAAGCCGAGCTTGGAGTATTTCACTTCGCTCGAGTGATGGAATCGCGAGAAATTTCCATTTATTATTTTAAGTTGCTTGACCGCTAACAGATGGCAGGCAATTTCTCGTAGTTCGTTAGCGACCGGCGACTACAATGCCTTATACTCGTAGTTTGTTAAGTGCCTTCCAGATCGCAGTAAATACTCTCACTTGAATTTCATTTCGGCGGTAACGTCTTGCTAGGTAATCTGTTGTCTTGCTGTAGGGTTATCTGTGGCACTGACGGAGTTTGTGCGAGTAATGATGAAAAGAGGCTAAAAATACATCCGCCACGGAGAAAATTATCGCATCACATCCCCAACCTCATAGTAATGCGAATGAAGAGGGGTAGATATAATCATAAATGCAATAGCTATTCAAATTTCGCTTTATATTAAGTCCGAAGATCACAGGTTCGAATCCCAGCGCTGTCAGCAGCTATCCTGGATGTGATCTTCCCCCGGGTTTTACCACACACTCTCCAAACTAATATTGGGATACTGTAGTAGGCTACCTTACTTCAAGTTCCGGGGCACCTACCACATCTCTGTCCCTAATACAGGTATACACACTACTACAATATCATAGGAATTCAAGTTATCAGACAAGTTCAACACACGCCCAACTACACGAAGCTGATGACCAAGATACCCAAGCTCCTTAAATGAATTAACAGCTACTACTACCACCACGACGACGACAACAACAGCGTTATATTAAATCCATAATGTCCTGGACGTACTTTCCCTCTCTCACACCTCACACTGCCGACACCGAGCTAAAATAAAATAATAATAATAATATTGGCTGTTATGCTCTGTAGAGAATGAAAACTGACCCTGGTGGCAAAACAATGAATTACAGCGATTGTCTTGGTTTCTCAGTTACCATCCACGCCAAGAGATGGCAGGCAATTTCTCGTAGTTCGTTAGCGACCGGAGACTGCAGCCCATATATCCTCCTTGGACTGCACTGCTGCTATAGCTTTTTAAAGTGGCTACCAGATCACAGGAAAGTCTCTCACTTGAGTTTCTTTCGGCGGTGAAGTATTGTTGGAGTTTTGTGCGAGTAATGATGAAATAGGCTACAAAAATCCACCAGAGAACATTATTGCATCTCATCTCCAACCTTATAGAAATGCGAATATAAAGGGGTTGGCTAGATATAGTCCTACATGCAATAGCACTTAC
This sequence comes from Meconema thalassinum, assembly GCA_946902985.2. Classification (NCBI taxonomy): domain Eukaryota; kingdom Metazoa; phylum Arthropoda; class Insecta; order Orthoptera; family Tettigoniidae; genus Meconema; species Meconema thalassinum. Next base: position 692,289,108 of record OX336390.1, read on the forward strand.
AATTTTGCTTTATATCAAGTTTGGAGATCACAGGCTCAAATCCCGGCGCTGACAGCGGCTATCCTGGGTGTGGTTTTTCCTCGGGTTTTACCACACTCCCTCCTGGCAAATAGCGGGATAGTACCGGTACCTTACTTCAAGTCCCGGAGCACCTACCCGATCCATGTCCATAATCCAGTTATACACACTACTACAATTATCATAGGAATACAGGTTATCAAACATGTTCAACACACACACAAAATTACACGAGGCTGATGATCACGATGCCCCAAGCTCCTTAAATAAATTCACAACAACAACAGCTTTATATTAAATCCATACTCTATTTCGTTTGTCCTGAACGTAATTACTTTCGCTCTCTCTCTCTCTCTCACTGCCGATACCTAGCTAAAAGAAAATAATATTGACTACTACGGTCAGTTATGAATGAAAACTTAAACTGGTACCAACACAATGAATTACAGCAATATCATGGTTTCTCAGTTCTCATCCTCGCTAAGAGATGTCGGGCAATTTCTCGTAGTTCGTTAGCGACCGGCGACTGCAGTGCTGCTTTAGTTTGTAAAGTAGCTACCAGATCGCAGCAAAGGCTCTCAACTAGAGTTTCATTTTGGCGGTTGGGTAGTGCTGGAGTTTGTGCGAGTAATTTAAATGCAAATTAATACACGCGCGTGATAATCTCTGGTCTCAGCTGATTTCCTCGGCTGTATTTCTAAACGGCTACAAATAATTTCTACGATTCGTTGGTTAAAATGGGTGATTATATGGGGATTATGATGACAGACTGAGTTTTTGACCAGTTCATAGATCACAGGCTCAAATCCCGGCGCTGACAGCGTGGTGGGAATCGAACCCATCTCTTTTCCGCTTTACCTCACGAGCTGACTGTACGGCGAAATGCGACTGTGACAGGGGTTAATCATCCTGTTAGTGCGGGTGGGGGACATCCTCATCAATACGAAAATTAGTCATGATCTCTAAAATTCTCAGGGAATTGCAAGTTGCAGGCGCGGATTTACTTCCTTGTTATATCGGTATGGTTTTGCTGACATACAGTAGCCTATGTTATTTTGTACACAGTTATAATAACTTAAACAAAAAACTTTAATATTGCACACCATGATAATTACATTCCGTAGCGTAGCGGTCAGCATGGTTAGCTGCCGCCCCGGAGGTGCTGGGTTCGATTACCGGCTCTGCCACGAAATTTGAATAGTGGTATGAGGACTGGAACGGGGTCTACTCAGCCTCGGGTGGCCCAAATGAGTAGAGGGGGTTCGATTTCCACCTCATCCATCCTCGAAGTGGTTTTCCGTGGTTTCCCACTTCGTCTTCGGGCAAATGCCGGGATGGTACTGCCCCCGTAATTGAATTATGTAGAGACCACGGTGGCTATATTTGAAATTATGATTAGAGTTATGGCTGTCATAGTTATGACGTGGGTAGTCATGACGTAAGCACAGATGACGTATATGTTATGCCAGCAAGCTACTTGAGCTGAGATTCTCAGTGACGTCAGCATTTTGTCCAGAATGTTCCAAGATGTACGACGCAGTCGCAGGAAACGAGGAATTCTGCTGAGGAAGAAACTATGCTATTGGAGGAGAGGCATGAACCAATGAACGATAGTTTAAAGGAAGACGGAGATTGCTGAAACTATGGTATTTTTATGACTTTTTGAATGCAGAATTGTGGAAACACATTTGCAGTAAAAGCATTGATTTGGAATTTTGGTGAAATTTATTTTCAGTTTTTGAATTTTGAAAATCCGTCATGTATTAACGAAGTTGGAAGTTCTAGCGATGACGTAGTATCACGCTTTGGAAGGGATGGTAACGCCCCTCGAGAAGGTAATAAAAGGGCTTGCGCAGAAGAAAGGAGCCTCTTCTCTTCTCTTCTCTTTCGTTCGCTGATCATTCTGAGATCTAATGCTCAGATCATCGAAGTATTTGTGAAAGTCAGTTTATTATACATTCAATATAGTGAGACATCAAAGTGAACAGCAAGTGAAAAGAATCGTTTTTATAACGCGTGGCGAGGCCACTATAGTAACGAGATACAGGTCAAACTAGGTGAAGTTGGAACGGACCTTAGAAAGCTTATATAAGTTTAGCTTCAAACAGTTAGAGGTCTACGATAACATAATTATATTGTGCAGTACTACAGGCAATTATAGAGAAAGGCTGAACAATTTCGACCGAGTACTTCAAAAGATATTAGCTATTTTATACGACTGGCAAAAGTGATTATCTCGCCACTAGAGAAACACTTTTGTATAAGCCAGAATCAAAGCAAGGCTAACGCTGTGAGTGGAGTAGAAAGACTTCAGATTGCTTGCTTACAGAACGATACAGTATAATGGAGCATTTGAATACGGCAGTTTGTTCTTCTGACACTACAACCGAAGTGCAGATGGAAGGCTAAGAGGCTTATTGCAATTGGGACATACTTTAATGGAGTAAGATAGCGACATGGAACTTCGCTAAATGCTATTCCACACAAGCGAACATGCGGTGAATACCACCTACACCCATGTTTCGTAAGTAAAGGCTGAATACCATCGAACAGCCATAGAAACAATTTCATACTCTGAATATGAATAATTTCTTCGGAAATTTCTACAAAACGTCATGATGATTGTCTTCTGGAACTTCAGGGAATTTTTCAAGAGAGGTCAGGGTAGTCCCGACTCACAAAGAAGATTATTGCCGGAAGGATGTCTATTCGTTTTCGAGGAGCAGAGCGATTCACGGAGAAGGAAGCAGTTCGATTCTCCGAAGGTGCTATTTCCTATTTCGAGGATGGAGCTCAGCTTTAACGTGGTGAAATGGATCCATCAGCAGTCTTCTTTGGGGAATTTTCCTCTGGAACGTCAATCGGCAGATAAGGTAGTCGTGAACGTTTATTGTATTTGAGTAACCTAGTAATGTTTGAGCAACCATTTTTCCCATATTTTTAGCCTCATGTATTTTGCCTTATTTTCTTGTTGAGATTCTTATTCTCAGTACACCTTGTTGAGTTTTGCATTTTTCGTCAATTTATTAAGACATTGTTATGTCATGGGCATAGTTAACGATTTTGAATCAGTTGAGACTGATATTTAGATTTTTCAGTAATTTATATTTTTTTTGTAGTCACGATTTGACTGTAAGTTAATGATTTTTATGGCAGATTTAAATTCAGACAGCGTGTCACTTTATTAAAGTAATTCAACCCCAGTTTAATTACTTTGAACAATTTTCTGTCATCATCAAGAAGGAAGAACATTTAAATGATTTTAGAGCGTTAAAATCTTACGTGATCGACGATCTTGGAAATACTAGTCGTTATTTGTATTGATTGCAACACAGACATTTATCGTCAGTTATGAATGAACATTGCATCATAGACAATTTTGTGAAAGAGTAATGTTAATAATGAATTATTGAATGCATTAAAGTCAAGTACTTTTGTTAGGAGTTTTTCTCAATTAGAGAATTATATAACGATGTTTGCATTCCCCAGTCTAATTGGATTCTATTCGACTACTTTGCAGTTTAGTCGCACTTTATTTGAAGATAGTATTTTCATACTACAATTTCTTTTAAGATGTTAGTCTTAAATTTTGATAGACCAGATAGGCGTATATAAGCGTATTCACTATTAAATTTGTTTGTGATTGGCAAGTTTTGACTTCATTTCAGTTCATGAATGAAATCTACGAAGGTTAAATAGAAAAACAGTTTTGAAACTATTTATGATTATAAAATTTTTAAGTGGAACTATGAATGTATAATCGCTAGTGCAGCGCGTGTTGAAAGTCGCTGAAATATAATGCCCTTGAATATGAAGGAAGTTCCCACAGGAATAAATGTTAAAGAATTATTTGTGGAAGTTTTGTAAGTGATGTGAAAGTTGTAAATGCCATATAGATTAATATATGATGATTTTGGGCATATTTTTAATGCAGATTGTGCATTATCTTGTTAGCGAAGGATTTTCCGCTGGAGTAAGATTATTATAGTTCGTTGAAAATTAATCAAGTGATTTACTGTTATAATTAACACGAGTTTTGAAAGAATTTGAGACAAGATGTTGAATGAAGTTTGCCGTCACAAATCATTATTAAAAAACTTTATTAAATCAGATTGTGACATTAAAATGTATAACTAACCTTCATTGGTCGATTATATTAAACAGAATTATAAAATTACCAACCGAATGAACATGTGGCTAATGTATTTATTAAAATAATAATTTAAACAATTTAAATGTTAATATTGTAAATAATTGTTGTAAACATTTTTGAAAATAATGTGAAACGAGAGTGATGTTAAAGGCGTGCTTATAATATTTTTATTGTCCTTGACAAATATTATAAACAATTTCTAATTATTATAAATAATTTATGTGATTTTGTTATAAACATTTAAGAGCTATTTAAACATTGGGATTGAAGTTAACAAGTTTAAGAAATTTATGTAATGATCCATTAGGATGTGATCAAAGTACTTGAAAGATTTGCGTAAATATAATGTGAGTTGTCTTGTAAGACATTTAAAAGCTTGAGAGTGCAGGCTGGATTCTTACGTAACATAGCGTGTGAGAAGGGAGTGCATTTGACCGGTATGCAGCAGGCTGGAAGGTAGCCCGCAGCTGTGTCAACATATGGTTTTCAGAGAGTGAGGTCGTTCACTCCGGCCTTGCGACTATAAATATCATTCTCTTGTTTATTAAAAGGAAACAAATGCTCTATATATGTCACACCCTGACGTCCTTTTCCAATCCAATAGTGTTATGAATATTACGTTATTTGGAGCTCTTGGGAGCTAAAATGTTTTATATATCATGTTGTATAATAATTTTGCAAGTCCTACTGGAGGACGTAGTCAGATTGACTTGGGCTACTGATAGCCACGTATATTTTGTTGTGTTAGGAAAATCATACCCTTTATTAGAAATAAAGCTTTTGTACAGTTCAAAGTTCTCGTCTTTGTTTCTGGTTCATTTTTAAATATCATGGCGGAGATTATTGTGTGAACAGACTTTTAGTGATCCTGTTGTCAACTCAAACCCCGAGATAATTAAGAGGTAAGCAACGGTAAGTATGCACCCCCGTCTATTTTGGTGTGTTCCACAATGATTTCCTGTGAATTTCTGTGCTCTTATCTCGATAGTATCTGTCAGTGCCATTTTCATTGATGTAACTGTGCCGGTGCGATTGATAATTGGCAATCCGATTGAGGGGGCGGATATCTGACAGCCTACTATCCAGGTAAACGGGGACAGAAAGATTGGCGCCCAACGTGGGGCTCGATTAGACTCAAATAAAGAGGTTGATTCTTTGTTAGATGTCTAGGCCAATTGTAGTATTTAAGAGTGTGATTATATAGGAATTAAATGTTGTATTGTATTAGGAAAATTACACTCAGAAAAGATCAGATCTTATACAACTTGAGAAAGGTTAAATGGGCAGGAAACTTAGAAAAATCGCCTATAATCTGGAATCTTATTTTATTTGACCGGCTTATGACATTTCAGTCATATTAAAGATAAAATTAATTATTTGGATTGTAAATGTAAATTATTTGTGTTAGGATATTTTAAAATGAGCCAGAGAAATTTGAACATGTGCTTGAGTTTGTTTCAACATGAAGTATCTTCGAATATTAATTATAAGGTAGTTATAAGTTAGATTTAAGACAGAAAATTGATCAAATTTATATATGGTGAAAAGTGTTGCTCAAACGTTGTTATTTTGCTCTTTTGATGTATGTCCCTACAGCAATCCATTTTGAATAATATTATAATGGCAGATGAAAGTTTGAAGAAAATGTTAGAGGAGATGTCTGCTAATTTGTCTGCTAGCTTGAATAGTAGTATGAAGGAGATGGAAGCAAGGAATAATAGTCGAATGGAGGAGAATATGAAGGTTCTTCATACTAGTGCTGCTAATTTGGAGGATAATATGTCGCGTTTACAGATTAATACCCTAGGAATTGAGAATACTGTAACGGACATGCGCACAGAGGTGTCTAATGTCCATAAAGATGTATCTATTGTGCATAAAAGTGTTGATGATGTTAAAAATGATGTGTCTAAGGTACAGAGGGACCTTACAATGTTAAATTTAGATGTAGCTAATGTCCGAGGGGATATTGCTTGTGCTAGAGCCGAAGTAGTTGTTGTCAAAAACGATGTAGCGACTGTCCAAGACAAGGTCGAGGAAGTCCAGAAAGAAATTCAAGAAGCTAGAACAGATGTATCCAATGTTCAGGTAGACATTAACAATATTCATGCGGATATAACTGAGGTGCAAAGTGATGTAACTAAGATTCAGGTAGAGGTCAACACAGTTTTCGTAGATATCACTAAAGTCCAAACTGATGTAAATAAAGTCGGGGAAGAAATCGAAAACTCAAAAACTCTTTGTACGCGTAATATAACTGCATTAACGACTAGGTTAGTCGACGAATCGGTTAGAACAACAACGTCTTTAGCAGAGTTGAAGTATGACGTAGAGGTTATGAGAACACAGGTATTAGACCACAATAGAGTATTAAAAGAGGATATCGAAGTAGACATAGCCGAGATGTTAACAGCAAACGTAGAGGTATGGAAAGACGAGTGGAATAAGTCAAGTGGGGAACATGTAACCCAAATTCAGGAAAGGATTGAAAGAAAACTTGCCAGTACGCAGATAGAAATTAATAATGAGGTAGTACAGATTAGAAAAGATTTAAGCGTCAGGATAAATTCGCTATCCGAAAAACAAGTTGACGATAGAACACAACTAGATCAGGATATGCAAACTTTAAAATCTACATTAGAGGAACAGATGCATAAAGTTGTCTCTGATGTAAACGAAACGACGAGTAAACTGAAAAATTTGAAGTTAGGAGAGGCTAGTTTAATGGAGAACTACAAGGAAGAAATAGTCAAGAAAGTCTTAACAGAAATCACCGACAAGGATACAGAAGGCTTAGCTTGCGAATTGAACAGGAAGCATACTAGAAGATGTCACCTAGATCTAGAAGAAAGAGACGTAACTCCTGAAGAACGTGTATCCAGATTCAGAGAGGAGGATGACGAGAGGAATATGGAATCTGAGTGGAATTATCGAGATAGTGGGAAAAACTATCCGGATTCATATCCAAGGAACGTGACGGTCATTAGGAATTTCGAGGACAAACCACAAAAATTCAGTAACACTGATAGTTTGACACCTATAGAGTATGTAAGGAATCTCAAGGATTATTTCATCGAAGCTCACATTCCCAGAGAGAGAGAGATGAAGATTGTAGAGAGATATCTGATTGGAGGACCCCTTGAATGGTTTAGAGCTTTTAGATATACATTCAGTAACTTTGACGAGTTTGCAGAGGCATTAATCAAACGATTTTGGTCCATAGAAGCGCAGAATTCGTTAAGAGCGGAGGTATATTCAAGAAAATACTCAGGTACTCTTCCAACGAGGTACGCTGATTTCTTTACGAGTCAGTTGTCCCGCTTGAGATTTTTGCAACCCCCATTGTCCACGGAGCAACTAATAGATGCGATTTCTCGTATGCTGCCAGTTGAGGTGAGGAGACTTATAATTTCGTCCAACATCAGAGATTTATCCAGCATGGATGAATTACTAAGAAGGTTGGACTACACAAGTCCAATGCCTAACGTAGTCCAGAAAAGTCAAAGGCAAGAGTATAAGGAAATCAATACGGTATACATGGACCAAGTCCAACAAACTGACAAGCCAGAGGAGGAGAAAACTGACAATGTAGGTCCTCACAGGAATAATCAGTTTAGAAATTACAGATCACAAGGTTACCGACCATATCAACAGAGAAGAGGTTGGAACTACAACCGAGGAAACTATAATGGAAGAGGCAGATATTATAACAATAATGGGTATAATCGTAACTATAATAGGAATAACCAAAACCAAAATAGAAACCAGAATACTCAAAGTCAGGTTATGACACCTGAGCAATATCAGCAAAGAGAAAAGGAAAGCCAGCAATACTTAAAAGAATTAAGGGATAAAGAAGCTGACAATCAAAGGAAAAGGCAGGATGTTGTAATCGATCCTGGGCCTTCTACGAGCCAACAGAATTTTGAGGTCGGTAACACAAAAAAAAAACGCCGATTTCTCAACGTCAGTGAGAACCTGTAAATACATTGCCACACCACACCTGATTACGATTAATGAGATATACGAAGTTACCGATGAAGATTTACTAGAAGAGAGGGGTATTGTTAAAGAGGAAAGACCATGTGCCTTACCGATTATTGCTGTACGGATAGATGGACAGCAGTACAAAGCCCTGCTGGATACTGGTGCTATTATTTCCATCATTTCAGAGGAATGTTATCAAAGTCTGCTAAGAGGAGAGAACATGACAGTTCTACCTGTTTCTACCGTCAAAGTGAGAGGGATATTCCAAGATAAGGCAGTGAAATGCAAGATTCAAGTGTTATTGAACTTTGAGATCAATGGAAGGAATTATGAACAGATCTTCATTGTGGTGAGCAAGATCAATTTTGATATGGTGTTTGGAATCGATTTTATATCGAAGGTCGGAGCTATTATTGACATGAAGAACAGAAGTATTAGCTTTAATGTTGGGTACATAATCACAGAAGAGATAGAAGAACAGGACGTGAAAAACAGTCTGGATATAGACCTTAGGGAAGAAATTTTGAATACAATAATTAATGAAGTGGAAAATTTAGAAGAAATACCCAGTAGAAAAACTGAAGGATTTGAAGAAATTCAGGGGGAATTTGAGGATCTGATAAAGGAATTCCAAGATATTTTCGATGAAAAGCCTGGATTGATTAAGGATTATAAGTACAAGATAAGACTGACAGATGAAACCCCTTACCAGAAGAGAATATACCCCATTCCTGAGAAATACTATCAAGAAGTACGAGGGTTAATCAGAAAAATGGAGGTAGACGGGATTATTAGAAAACAGGCGTCGTCTTATATAAACCCCATCACAGTAGTGAAGAAAAGTAATGGTCAGATACGTCTTTGTCTCGATGCCAGGACCATCAACTTGAAGATTCTTCCAGAAAATGACAGACCACCCAAGATTAGAGATCTGCTTCGGAAATTCAAAGGAAGAGCTTGTTTCAGCGTTCTTGACTTGACGTCTTCATTTTATCAAGTTCAATTAGAAGAGGATAGTATGCAGTACACTGGATTCCTATTTGACCAGACGTCATGGGTCTTTGCCAGAATGCCTTTTGGAATGGTTAACAGTGGACCAGCACTTATTCGAGCACTTGATAGTAAACTCACTGACGAGGTGAAAGAAAATGTAATCTGCTACATTGACGATTTAATCGTATCTTCAACCAGCGCCGCAGAACATTTAGTGCACTTGAGAAAGTTGTTCGAGAATTTAAGGGAGGCCAACATAAAGGTGAACTTTGGAAAATGTCAATTTTTGAAGAAGGAGATAAATTATTTGGGGCATACTATTGATAAAGATGGATATCATCCAAACATGAAAAAAGTAGATGCGATCACGAGATTTCCAAGGCCAACTAAAGTAAAACAAGTCAGAGAATTTGTAGGTGCATGCCAATTTATTAGCAGCCACTGTCCAAGATACTCGGAAATTATGGCTCCTCTGTATGACTTACTCAAGAAGAACAACAGATGGAAATGGAGTACCGCTGCAGACGAGGCTTTTGAGAAAGCAAAAGAGATGCTCAAAAATAATGTGAAACTGGAGTACCCAGACTTTGAGAAGGTGTTCTATATTGAGTCTGATGCATCAAGAATAGGCATTAGTGCAGTCTTATACCAGAAAGACGAGGCAGGCAACAAGCACTACATTGCGTTCACTAGTCGGAAGTTGAAAAAGCACGAGGAAAACTACTTCACGACAGAGCTTGAAGCGTTAGCTTTTGTGACAGCTTTACAAGCCTGGAAGAAAATCCTGCTGGGACATAAGGTCATCATTATTACTGACCATAAAGCACTACAGTTTATGTTGCAAACTGACATGTCAAGTGATAGATTGACACGTTGGGCTTTGTTCACCCAACAGTTTAACGCTACTATCGTCCACCAGCCTGGGAAAGATAACTTACTGGCTGATGCTCTATCACGTAACCCTATTAAAAATGTGCAGATACACCATGTACAATTGGAGCAAGAAGATGAAGAAACCGTTAGGAGGTTAGCCCGAATCGGTGTGTCACAGAAGAGACACGCTCCAATAAGGAAAATGTACAGGTTCCTCAAGGGTTACATGGACAATACGGATGTTGACTATGAGACTACACGGAGAAATTCACGACACTTTGTCTTGAGTGGAGACATTGTATGCAAGTATGCTGACCCTGCGCATACAAAACTTCGAATAGTCGTGCCACCTAAACTTGTTGTCAATTTAGTGTGGGTAGCTCATCACGCAACTGGACATGCCGGTTTAGATAAAACTCTTAATACACTTAAAGAGAGATTTATCTGGACTAACATGCGTTCCAGCATTGCCAAGGTCATTAGATCCTGTGACAAATGTCAAAGAGCAAAGTATGCTTCTGCTTTATTAAAGGGAAAACCGAAGGCGATGATTCCTTCTAAGCCAAACGAACTTATGGCGACGGATATATTTGGCCCCTGTCCGAAGGGATACCAGGGTAACCAGTACCTGTTGGTGACCGTGGATGTTTTCTCAAAATTTGTTACAATGAGTCCCATGCAGAAAGCTAACACGAGGAACGTAGTAAGCAGACTGGAAAATGCTGTATTTCCTAAAGCTGGTATACCGGAATATCTACTGTCGGATCATGGAACGCAGTTTACGTCCGTGGAATTTGCAGCGGATATGGAAAGGCTTGGCATTAAGCACTTATTTTCAAGCGTGCGTTACCCTGAATCGAATTCCTCAGAAAGATATATGGCTGAATTTTCGAAATTTTGTCGAATTTTCTGTCCTAATGATCATTCTGGTTGGGTGAGATTTGTACCCCTTATTGAGGAATGTCTGAACTCTACAGTGCAGGAGAGCACAGGAGAAGTGCCAATGCGACTTCATCTAGGAAGAAACCCAGAAAGGCCGTGGGATAATCTTTTCAACCACATACCGAGAGATCCCGACATAGGAAGACAGCAGAGGATTGACAAGGCAAAGGAACAACTCCAGAAAGCAGCAGAGAAACGATTGAAGAGAGTAGCTGGAAAACGTTTTGGTACACCCTTTCAAGTTGGAAATCTTGTATTATTACGCAGACCTGTCAAGGCTGATATGACCAAGAAAATCTACCCCAAATTTGGATTAGTGTTCCTGGGGCCGTTTAGGATTACGAACGCTTATGGAAACAACTGTTATGAACTCTACGATGTAGAGAATAATGTCGTTTACGGCAAGTTCAATGCTGGAAATTTAAAAAGATACTATACTAGAGTAAGCCAGTAATAATTCAATTTCGTGTTCAAGAGAGTTGAGACACTTGTAACATTGAGGTTAAAAACAATTTGCAACTGTTTTTAAAACGTGGTGGGAGGAGAATGCCCCCGTAATTGAATTATGTAGAGACCACGGTGGCTATATTTGAAATTATGATTAGAGTTATGGCTGTCATAGTTATGACGTGGGTAGTCATGACGTAAGCACAGATGACGTATATGTTATGCCAGCAAGCTACTTGAGCTGAGATTCTCAGTGACGTCAGCATTTTGTCCAGAATGTTCCAAGATGTACGACGCAGTCGCAGGAAACGAGGAATTCTGCTGAGGAAGAAACTATGCTATTGGAGGAGAGGCATGAACCAATGAACGATAGTTTAAAGGAAACGGAGATTGCTGAAACTATGGTATTTTTATGACTTTTTGAATGCAGAATTGTGGAAACACATTTGCAGTAAAAGCATTGATTTGGAATTTTGGTGAAATTTATTTTCAGTTTTTGAATTTTGAAAATCCGTCATGTATTAACGAAGTTGGAAGTTCTAGCGATGACGTAGTATCACGCTTTGGAAGGGATGGTAACGCCCCTCGAGAAGGTAATAAAAGGGCTTGCGCAGAAGAAAGGAGCCTCTTCTCTTCTCTTCTCTTTCGTTCGCTGATCATTCTGAGATCTAATGCTCAGATCATCGAAGTATTTGTGAAAGTCAGTTTATTATACATTCAATATAGTGAGACATCAAAGTGAACAGCAAGTGAAAAGAATCGTTTTTATAACGCGTGGCGAGGCCACTATAGTAACGAGATACAGGTCAAACTAGGTGAAGTTGGAACGGACCTTAGAAAGCTTATATAAGTTTAGCTTCAAACAGTTAGAGGTCTACGATAACATAATTATATTGTGCAGTACTACAGGCAATTATAGAGAAAGGCTGAACAATTTCGACCGAGTACTTCAAAAGATATTAGCTATTTTATACGACTGGCAAAAGTGATTATCTCGCCACTAGAGAAACACTTTTGTATAAGCCAGAATCAAAGCAAGGCTAACGCTGTGAGTGGAGTAGAAAGACTTCAGATTGCTTGCTTACAGAACGATACAGTATAATGGAGCATTTGAATACGGCAGTTTGTTCTTCTGACACTACAACCGAAGTGCAGATGGAAGGCTAAGAGGCTTATTGCAATTGGGACATACTTTAATGGAGTAAGATAGCGACATGGAACTTCGCTAAATGCTATTCCACACAAGCGAACATGCGGTGAATACCACCTACACCCATGTTTCGTAAGTAAAGGCTGAATACCATCGAACAGCCATAGAAACAATTTCATACTCTGAATATGAATAATTTCTTCGGAAATTTCTACAAAACGTCATGATGATTGTCTTCTGGAACTTCAGGGAATTTTTCAAGAGAGGTCAGGGTAGTCCCGACTCACAAAGAAGATTATTGCCGGAAGGATGTCTATTCGTTTTCGAGGAGCAGAGCGATTCACGGAGAAGGAAGCAGTTCGATTCTCCGAAGGTGCTATTTCCTATTTCGAGGATGGAGCTCAGCTTTAACGTGGTGAAATGGATCCATCAGCAGTCTTCTTTGGGGAATTTTCCTCTGGAACGTCAATCGGCAGATAAGGTAGTCGTGAACGTTTATTGTATTTGAGTAACCTAGTAATGTTTGAGCAACCATTTTTCCCATATTTTTAGCCTCATGTATTTTGCCTTATTTTCTTGTTGAGATTCTTATTCTCAGTACACCTTGTTGAGTTTTGCATTTTTCGTCAATTTATTAAGACATTGTTATGTCATGGGCATAGTTAACGATTTTGAATCAGTTGAGACTGATATTTAGATTTTTCAGTAATTTATATTTTTTTTGTAGTCACGATTTGACTGTAAGTTAATGATTTTTATGGCAGATTTAAATTCAGACAGCGTGTCACTTTATTAAAGTAATTCAACCCCAGTTTAATTACTTTGAACAATTTTCTGTCATCATCAAGAAGGAAGAACATTTAAATGATTTTAGAGCGTTAAAATCTTACGTGATCGACGATCTTGGAAATACTAGTCATTATTTGTATTGATTGCAACACAGACATTTATCGTCAGTTATGAATGAACATTGCATCATAGACAATTTTGTGAAAGAGTAATGTTAATAATGAATTATTGAATGCATTAAAGTCAAGTACTTTTGTTAGGAGTTTTTCTCAATTAGAGAATTATATAACGATGTTTGCATTCCCCAGTCTAATTGGATTCTATTCGACTACTTTGCAGTTTAGTCGCACTTTATTTGAAGATAGTATTTTCATACTACAATTTCTTTTAAGATGTTAGTCTTAAATTTTGATAGACCAGATAGGCGTATATAAGCGTATTCACTATTAAATTTGTTTGTGATTGGCAAGTTTTGACTTCATTTCAGTTCATGAATGAAATCTACGAAGGTTAAATAGAAAAACAGTTTTGAAACTATTTATGATTATAAAATTTTTAAGTGGAACTATGAATGTATAATCGCTAGTGCAGCGCGTGTTGAAAGTCGCTGAAATATAATGCCCTTGAATATGAAGGAAGTTCCCACAGGAATAAATGTTAAAGAATTATTTGTGGAAGTTTTGTAAGTGATGTGAAAGTTGTAAATGCCATATAGATTAATATATGATGATTTTGGGCATATTTTTAATGCAGATTGTGCATTATCTTGTTAGCGAAGGATTTTCCGCTGGAGTAAGATTATTATAGTTCGTTGAAAATTAATCAAGTGATTTACTGTTATAATTAACACGAGTTTTGAAAGAATTTGAGACAAGATGTTGAATGAAGGTTGCCGTCACAAATCATTATTAAAAAACTTTATTAAATCAGATTGTGACATTAAAATGTATAACTAACCTTCATTGGTCGATTATATTAAACAGAATTATAAAATTACCAACCGAATGAACATGTGGCTAATGTATTTATTAAAATAATAATTTAAACAATTTAAATGTTAATATTGTAAATAATTGTTGTAAACATTTTTGAAAATAATGTGAAACGAGAGTGATGTTAAAGGCGTGCTTATAATATTTTTATTGTCTTTGACAAATATTATAAACAATTTCTAATTATTATAAATAATTTATGTGATTTTGTTATAAACATTTAAGAGCTATTTAAACATTGGGATTGAAGTTAACAAGTTTAAGAAATTTATGTAATGATCCATTAGGATGTGATCAAAGTACTTGAAAGATTTGCGTAAATATAATGTGAGTTGTCTTGTAAGACATTTAAAAGCTTGAGAGTGCAGGCTGGATTCTTACGTAACATAGCGTGTGAGAAGGGAGTGCATTTGACCGGTATGCAGCAGGCTGGAAGGTAGCCCGCAGCTGTGTCAACATATGGTTTTCAGAGAGTGAGGTCGTTCACTCCGGCCTTGCGACTATAAATATCATTCTCTTGTTTATTAAAAGGAAACAAATGCTCTATATATGTCACACCCTGACGTCCTTTTCCAATCCAATAGTGTTATGAATATTACGTTATTTGGAGCTCTTGGGAGCTAAAATGTTTTATATATCATGTTGTATAATAATTTTGCAAGTCCTACTGGAGGACGTAGTCAGATTGACTTGGGCTACTGATAGCCACGTATATTTTGTTGTGTTAGGAAAATCATACCCTTTATTAGAAATAAAGCTTTTGTACAGTTCAAAGTTCTCGTCTTTGTTTCTGGTTCATTTTTAAATATCATGGCGGAGATTATTGTGTGAACAGACTTTTAGTGATCCTGTTGTCAACTCAAACCCCGAGATAATTAAGAGGTAAGCAACGGTAAGTATGCACCCCCGTCTATTTTGGTGTGTTCCACAATGATTTCCTGTGAATTTCTGTGCTCTTATCTCGATAGTATCTGTCAGTGCCATTTTCATTGATGTAACTGTGCCGGTGCGATTGATAATTGGCAATCCGATTGAGGGGGCGGATATCTGACAGCCTACTATCCAGGTAAACGGGGACAGTACCTACTGTAAGGCCACGGCCGCCTCCTTCCCTCTTCCTAGCCTATCCATCCCAATCTTCCATCCCTTCCCATCCCTCATGAGGCCCCTGTTCGCTTTGCAGGTGAGGCCGCCTGGGCGAAGTGCTGATCACACCTCCCCAGTTGTATCCATCCCGACCAGATGTTCCAAGCTCCAGGACACTGCCCAAAGAGGCGGTAGTGGTGAGTTCCCTCGCTGAGTCCGTGGGAACCACCAACCTAGAGGGTAAATTGACTAAACAAACAAATGATAATTACATCGTATTTTGTCATATATTATAGTTGCTGTTTTTGTTTCTTTTAACGAGCTTGGACTGCGTGGTCATTTAGCTTAGTGTATTTGGGTGTGCATATAATTTGTCTGTTAACCAGTGTTATTGTTGTGTCTATAGTAGTGTGTGTATTTGTAAGTCAGGTGATTATTGGGAAGGCGGCGGCCGTGGCTTTAAGTTAGGTACCATCCCGGCATTTGCCTGGTGTAGGTGGGGAAACCACAGAAAATCTCTTCCAGGATAGCTGAGTTGGGAATTGAACTCATCTCTTCTCAGTTTTACCTCACGAAGCTGACTGTATGCCGTTCCAGCCCTCAAACCAGAATTACATTTCTTGGCAGAGCCGGGAATCGAAACCGGGCCTCTGGGGCGATACCAAAGAATGCTATCTGTTACATATTATATTACTAGCAGAAGTACCCGTTCTTCGAACGGTGTTCGGTGTTAACACCAGATATTATCAATTGAGCTACTGTTTCAATGGTTAGCGGTTTGTCATTCCTCCGTAAGTTTATCAGAACGAAGTTAGTTTTCTGGGAATATCACACACACTGTTAATTTAATGGCCTTAAAATGTGGTTTTCCTAGACCCTTTATAGACTCGCGAATTTTGTGTCTCACATTGAGAAGCGCAACATATGCTTTGGTCATCCTTCTAGGATAATTTTTATATTTCGCCTATTTTAGCATGTATTTTGAGAAGTTTTTCCCTATATCCACCCTTCTACTCTATGGAAAGTACGGTGAAGTGTTTTATAAATGGTTGGTGTATTGACTCATGTTTACCATACCTAATTTTACGATGCACCAAGCATCCGAACTCGAGTTATAGGCGTACATAAAGATACACAGAAAGACAGACAGACAATTCTATTGTCTACAACATATCACACAGATATCCAAATATGGGCATATCTACCATACAGTACCAAACAAAATCATCCTTACGATGAACCCGTATGTCGACAAAAAAGAAAAAAATAAGATTAGTTAAAATGTGCTCTCAAACTCAATTCACCTAACGTGTACTTCCTGACGTGAAATAGAATTGAAAGCCTTGTAGACGAAACGCAATACACGTCACATACAAACTGACCCTCTACCTTGTGTTAGGTCCCCATGCACAGGAAGACCTCTTTCATAAATTATAAAGACTTGTGTCGTATGAAAATTCAGGTTCTTTAGCCTCAAATGGCCAAAATTCCTAAAAGTCGCAAAAAAATCTGATTCAAATCAGGAATTTTTTATAATAATGTTGCTGTTTGGAGAAATAAAAGACCTTCTGTACTATATGTCGCACGCGAAAATTGCATGAAAAAAATCTAGGTTACCCCTTGACCCCCTTAATTGCATTGATGAATTATACAGTCTACGTTGGTTCCGTGATAACCTTATAGCCATTTGCAAACTTTCACAGAAATGTAATGAATGGAGTGGCATTGCTTCTTACCGAAATAGATGGAAAGTTGGATGCCACCCCTTGAGATAATGTTGTCATGGTTACCGATTTGCATTACTTCATTGGTTTGTTAAATTAAATTAAAATAGTTTTCTGGGAATATATCAGAAACTGTTGGTTTTAGAGCCTTATAATGTAGTTTTCGAGGACCCTTTAGGGCCCCCGAGTTTTGTTTCTGGCACAGAGGAGCTTTGTCTCGTCGTTGTACGCCATAATATAATACTAATAATAATAATATAACATAGGGATAGGAATATAATAGACCTGCCGTACCACACCCGCAGGTGTAAATCGCGTGAAAACATTCTAGTGTACCCCTTGACCCCCTTAAGCGCATTATACGTATTGATGACATTTACAGCTTAATTTGGTTCCGTGATAACCTTCTAGCCGTTTGAAAACTTTCACACCAATGTAATTAATGGAATTGCATTGCGTCTTACAACAATAGACGGACCTCTGAGAATCTGTTGCAATGGTTACCGGCTTGTATTCGTTCATTAGTTTTTTATTTTATTTGCGAATTGACTACTTCGGATCACGCTACAATATCATTTTTTCTTTGCCTGAAGTTTCCTCTTCCTCCAGTACTCCTTCATATGGGCGCTATGCTGTTTCTTCTGCTCATCCGTCCAGGCTCTTCCCTTCTTTGTGGTTCTTGTGACGTGAAACCCTTCCAAATTTTTAATTATGTACCGAAATGTTTCCCTGTTTGACATCTGAACTTTCTGGATGTTGGAATTTTCGAGATCTTTTCGAACTTCCTTAATCCATGTCGTTGTTGTCTTCTTGTTCCACAGGTAGTCGAATGACTGTTTGGTTAGTCTAGTTTTGTCCATTCTGTACAAGTGTCCGAGAAACGATAACCTCCTCTTCTTCATGGTCTCTGAGATTCTCTCCACATTTTTATAGACTTCATTGTTGCTCCGAAGTTTCCAGCCGGTTTCAGTCTGGACTGGGCCCATGATTTTCCGTAGTATTCTTCTTTCTAGGATCTCTAGCTTCTCCAACTTGTAATTCATCGAGAGGCTTTCGCTGGCATTCGTTCATTAGTTTATTAAATGAAATTAGTTTTCTGTGAATATCTCAAAAATGGTTGGTTTTAGGGCCTTAAAATGTGGATTTCGGGGACCCTTTAGGGCCCCCGAGTTTTGTCTCTCACATTGAGGGGCTGAAAATGATTTTTGTCTCGTCTTTCTACTCCTATTTCAGCATGTATTTTAAGAGGGTAGGCCTTCTTTTATGACAGGTACGGAGAAGGGTTACATCAATGATAAGTGTAGTGCCTCTGATGGATATCTGTACCAAATTTTACGTTGATACACCCAGCCGTTCTCGAGTTATAAGGGAACAAAGTTGTCCACAGACAAACAAACAAACAAACAGACAGACCAAAAAATTATTTTCGCGTGCATTCATAATAAAATAGTCTGAAACGCGTAAATAACTCAAATTTACGTATAAATTGCGAAAAAAAACATACAAACTTTAATTTTTATGTACGTAGAGATATACCGCACTGCTCGGTGTTGACCATGTTTTATTGCACAAATTTAGGTTTTACTCGCTAACCGTTGGAGATACACGAAAAGTGATAAGGACCTTTTGGATAGAAAATTAAATGGTAAATGTCGTGTATGCATCAAAAGTTTGCTATTTCTTAGCGTTATCTTTTTATTTGATATGGAAATATGAAATTTTGAAACCAAAGGGTGTAGTGACGTCACTAAAATGGTCGCCATTTTTTAATAGTACAAAATATCGAAATTAAAAGTATCCTATATGTAAACATGGTAAATCAGCTACATCCATGCAAAATTTCATTTAAATCGGACCAGTGGTTCTTGCGTTATTGAGTAACACACAGACAGACAGAAAGACAGACACACACCATCTCATTTTTATTATATACTAGCAGAAGTACCCGTTCTTCGAACGGTGTTCGGTGTTAACACCAGACATTATAATAATAATAATAATAATAACAATGTTATTGGTGTTACATCCCTTTTAAGTACTGTTGCTTTTAGAGACGCACCAGACATTTTCAATTGAGCTACTGTTGCAATGGTTAGCGGCTTGTAATTCCTTCATAAGTTTATCAGAACGAAGTTAATTTTCTGGGAATATCACACACACTGTTAATTTAAGGGCCTTATAATGTGGTTTTCGGAGATCCTTTAGAGACTCGCGAATTTTTTGTCTCACATTGAGAAGTGCAACATATGCTTTGGTCGTCCTTCTAGGATAATTTTTATATTTCGCCTATTTTAGCATGTATTTTGAGAAGTTTTTCCCTATATCCACCCTTCTACTGCATGAAAAGAACAGTGAAGAGTTTTATAAATGATTGGTGTATTGACTCATGTTTACCATACCTAATTTTACGATGCACCAAGCATCCGAACATGAGTTATAGGCGTACATAAGGATACACAGACAGACAGAAAATTCTATTGTCTACAACATATCACCCAGAAATCCAAATATGGGTATATCTACCACACAGTATCAAAGAAAATCATCCTTACGATGAACCCGTATGTCGACAAAAAGAAAAGAAAAAAGATTAGTTGAAATGTGCTCTCAAACTAAATTCACCTAACGTGTACTTCCTGACATGAAATAGAATTGAAAGTCTTGTAGGTGAAACGCAATACACGTCACATAAAAACTGACCCTCTACGTTGTGTTGGGTCCCCTTACACAGGAAGACCTCTATCATAAATTATAAAAGCTTGTGGTGCATGAAAATTCAGGTTCTTTAGTCTCAAATGGCCCAAATTCCTAAAAGCCGCAAAAAATGCTGATTCAATTCAGGAATTTTTGAAAATAATTTTGTTGTTTGGAGATATAATAGACCTTCTGTACTATATGTCGCACGTGAAAATTGCATGAAAAAATTCTAGATTACCCCTTGACCCCCTTAATTGCATTGGTGAATTATACAGTCTACGTTGGTTCCGTGATAACCTTATATTTGCAAACTTTCACAGAAATGTAATAAATGTAATAAATTGCTTCTTACTAAAATAGATGGAAAGTTGGATGCCACCGCTTGAGATAATGTTGTCATGGTTACGGATTTGCATTCCTTTATTAGTTTGTTAAATTAAATTTAATTAGTTTTCTGGGAATGTTTCAGAAACTGTTGGTTTAAGAGCCTTATAATGTAGTTTTCGAGGACCCTAGAGTTTTATTTCTGGCACCGAGGGGCTTTGTCTCGTCGTTGTAAGCCATAATATAATACTACTAATAATAATATAATATAGGGATAGGAATATAATAGACCTGCCATACCACACCCGCAGGTGTAAATCACGTGAAAAAATTCTAGACTACCCCTTGACCCACTTAAGCGCATTTTACATATTGATGAAATTTACAGCTTAATTTGGTTCCATAATAACCATCTAGCCGTTTGCAAACTTTCACACTAATGTAATTAATGGAATTGCATTGCGTCTTACAGCAATAGATGGACCTCTGAGAATCTGTTGCCATGGTTATCGGCTTGCATTCGTTCAGTAGTTTATTAAATTAAATTAGTTTTCTGGGAATATCTCAAAAACGGTTGGACGTAGGACCTTAAAATGTGTTTTAGGGCCCCCGAATGTTATCTCTCACATTGAGGGGCTGAAAATGGGCTTTGTCTCGTCCTTCTACTCCTATTTCTGCATGTATTTTAAGGGGGTATGCCCCCTTTTATGAGAGGTACAGAGAAGAATTACATCAATGATCAGTGTCGTGCCTCTGATGGATATCTGTACCAAATTTTACGTTGATACACCCAGCCGTTCCCGAGTTATAAGGGAACAAAATTGTCCACAGACAAACAGACAGACAGACAGACAAAAAATATTTTCGCGCGCATCCGTCATAAAACAGTCTGAAACGTGTAAATAACTCAAATTTCCGTAGAAATTCAGAAAAAATCAGACAAATTTTCTATTTATATATGTAGAGATATACTGCACGGCTCGGTGTTGACCGTGTTTTATTGCACAAATTTAGGATTTACTCGCTAACCGTTGGAGATACACGAAAAGTGTCAAGGACCTTTTGGATAGAAAAATGAATGTTAAAGCTCAGGTATGCCATCAAAAGGTTGCTATTTCTTAGCGTTCTCTTTTTATTTGAAATGGAAATATCAAATTTTGAAACCAAAGTGTGTAGTGACGTCATAAATGTGGGGTTTACTCGCTAACCGTTGGAGATAAACGAAAAGTGAAGCTCATATGTACCGTCAAAAGTTTGCTATTTCTTAGTGTTCTCTTTTTATTTGATAAGGAAATATGAAGTTTTGATTAAAGTGTGTAGTGACGTCACTAAAATGGTCACCATTTTTAATAGTGAAAATTATCGAAATAAAATGTATCATATATGTAAACCTGGTAAATCAGCTACATCCATGCAAAATTTCATTTAAATCGGACCAGTGGTTCTTGCGTTATTGAGTAGCACACAGACAGACAGAAAGACAGACACACACCATCTCATTATTATATATTAGTATAGCAGAAGTACCCGTCCTTCGAACGGTGTTATATATTAACACCAGACATTATCAATTGAGCTACTGTTCCAATGGTTAGCGGTTTTTCATTCCTTCATAAGTTTATCAGAACGAAGTTAGTTTTCAGGGAATACCACACACACTGTTAATTTAAGGGCCTTAAAATGTGGTTTTCGGAGACTCCTTATAGACTCGCGAATTTTGTGTCTCACATTGAGAAGCGCAACATATGCTTTGATCGTCCTTCTAGGATAATTTTTTATATTTCGCCTACTTTAGCATGTATTTTGAGAAGATTTTCCCTATATCCACCCTTCTACTGTTTGGAAAGTACGGTGAGGAGTTTTATAAATGATTGGTGTATTGACTCATGTTTTCCATACCTAATTTTACGATGCACCACGCCTACGAACACGATTTATAGGCGTACATAAAGATACACAGAAAGACAGACAGACAATTCTATTGTCTACAACATATCACCCAGATATCCAAATATGGGTATATCTGCCATACAGTATCAAACAAAATCATCCTTACGATGAACCCGTATGTCGACAAAAGAAAGATTAGTTAAAATTTGCTCTCAAACTAAATTCACCTAACTTGTACTTCTTGACGTGAAATAGAATTGAAAGACTTGTAGACGAAACGCAATACACCTCACATAAAAAATGACCCTCTACGTTGTGTTAGGTCCACATACACAGGAAGACCTCTTTCATAAATTATAAAGGCT
Organism: Meconema thalassinum; assembly: GCA_946902985.2. Lineage (NCBI taxonomy): Eukaryota > Metazoa > Arthropoda > Insecta > Orthoptera > Tettigoniidae > Meconema > Meconema thalassinum. The sequence goes on from OX336390.1 coordinate 692,311,538, forward strand.
TGTGGTGCATGAAAATTCAGGTTCTTTAGTCTCAAATGGCCCAAATTCCTAAAAGCCGCAAAAAATGCTTATTCAATTCAGGAATTTTTGAAAATAATGTTGCTGTTTGGAGATATAAAGGAAGATTGTAGTTTTACGTGACCATTAATCGCGAGATCATAAGCCACGGGACCTCCATTTTACGTGGAATCTGAACCACAGGGCATGGCATTTCACTTTGCAAATGTTTGGAGATATAATAGTCCTTCTGTACTATATGTCGCACGTGAAAATTGCATGAAAAAAATCTAGGTTACCCCTTGACCCCCTAAATTGCATTGATGAATTATACAGTCTACGTTTGTTCCGTGATAACCGTATAGCCATTTGCAAACTTTCACAGAAATGTAATAAATAGAGTGACATTACTTCTTACAGAAATAGATGGAAAGTTGGATGCCACCCTTTGAGATAATGTTGTCATGGTTAGCGATTTCCATTCCTTCATTAGTTTGTTAAATTAAATTAGTTTTCTGGGAATATTTCAGATACTTTTGGTTTTAGGGCTTTATAATGTAGTTTTCGAGGACCCTTTAGGGCCCCCAAGTTTTGTTTCTGGCACCGAGGGGGCTTTGTCTCCTCGTTGTACGCCATAATATAATAATAATGATATAATATAGGGATAGGAATATAATAGACCTGCCGTACCACACCCGGAGGTGTAAATCGCGTGAAAAAATTCTACTGTACCCCTTGACCCCCTTAAGCGCATTATACGTATTGATGAATTCTACAGCTTAATTTGGTTCCGTGATAACCTTCTAGCCGTTTGCAAACTTCCACACCAATGTAATTAATGGAATTGCATTGCGTCTTACAGCAATAGATGGACCTCTGAGAATCTGTTGCCATGGTTACCGGCTTGTATTCGTTCAGTAGTTTATTAAATGAAATTCGTTTTCTGGGAATATCTCAAAAACGGTTGGTTTTAGGGCCTTAAAATGTGGATTTCGGGGACCCTTCAGGGCCCCCGAGTTTTGTCTCTCACATCGAGGGGCTGAAAATGATTTTTGTCTCGTCCTTCTACTCCTATTTCAGCATGCATTTTAAGGGGGTAGGCCCCCTTTTATGAGAGGTACGGAGAAGGGTTACATCAGTGATTAGTGTCGTGCCTCTGATGGATATATGTACCAAATTTTACGTTGATACACCCAGCCGTTCTCGAGTTATAAGGGAACAAATTTGTCCACAGACAATCAAACAAACAGACAGACCAAAACATTATTTTCGCGCGCATCTATCATAAAACAGTCTGAAACGTGTAAATAACTCAAATTTCCGTAGAAATTCAGAAAAAAACAGACAAATTTTCTATTTATATATAGAGAGACTAGCAGAAGTACCCGTTCTTCGAACGGTGTTCGGTGTTAACACCAGACATTATAATAATAATAACAACAATGTTATTGGTGTTTACATCCCTTTTAAGTACTGTTGCTTTTAGAGACGCACCAGACATTATCAATTGAGGTACTGTTGCAATGGTTAGCGGCTTGTAATTCCTTCATAAGTTTATCAGAACGAAGTTAATTTTCTGGGAATATCACACAAACTGTTAATTCAAGGGCCTTATAATGTGGTTTTCGGCGATCCTTTATAGACTCGCGAATTTTTTGTCTCACATTGAGAAGTGCAACATATGCTTTGGTCGTCCTTCTAGGATAATTTTTATATTTCGCCTATTTTAGCATGTATTTTGAGAAGTTTTTCCCTATATCCACCCTTCTACTGTATGAAAAGTACGGTGAAGGGTTTTATAAATGATTGGTGTATTGACTCATGTTTACCATACCTAATTTTACGACGCACCAAGCATCCGAACATGAGTTATAGGCGTACATAAGGATACACAGAAAGACAGACAATTCTATTGTCTACAACATATCACCCAGAAATCCAAATATGGGTATATCTACCACACAGTATCAAAGAAAATCATCCTTACGATGAACCCGTATGTCGACAAAAAGAAAAGAAAAAAGATTAGTTGAAATGTGCTCTCAAACTAAATTCACCTAACGTGTACTTCCTGACATGAAATAGAATTGAAAGTCTTGTAGATGAAACGCAATACACGTCACATAAAAACTGACCCTCTACGTTGTGTTGGATCCCCATACACAGGAAGACCTCTATCATAAATTATAAAAGCTTGTGGTGCATGAAAATTAAGGTTCTTTAGTCTCAAATGGCCCAAATTCCTAAAAGCCGCAAAAAATGCTGATTCAATTCAGGAATTTTTGAAAATAATTTTGTTGTTTGGAGATATAATAGACCTTCTGTACTATATGTCGCACGTGAAAATTGCATGAAAAAATTCTAGATTACCCCTTGACCCCCTTAATTGCATTGGTGAATTATACAGTCTACGTTGGTTCCGTGATAACCTTATATTTGCATACTTTCACAGAAATGTAATAAATGTAATAAATTGCTTCTGACTGAAATAGATGGAAAGTTGGATGCCACCCCTTGAGATAATGTTGTCATGGTTACGGATTTGCATTCCTTCATTAGTTTGTTAAATTAAATTTAATTAGTTTTCTGGGAATGTTTCAGAATCTGTTGGTTTAAGAGCCTTATAATGTAGTTTTCGAGAACCCTAGAGTTTTATTTCTGGCACCGAGGGGCTTTGTCTCGTCGTTGTACGCCATAATATAATACTACTAATAATAATATAATATAGGGATAGGACTATAATAGACCTGCCATACCACACCCGCAGGTGTAAATCGCGTGAAAAAATTCGAGACTACCCCTTGACCCCCTTAAGCGCATTTTACATATTGATGAAATTTACAGCTTAATTTGGTTAAATAATAACCATCTAGCCGTTTGCAAACTTTCACACTAATGTAATTAATGGAATTGCATTGCGTCTTACAGCAATAGATGGACCTCTGAGAATCTGTTGCCATGGTTATCGGCTTGCATTCGTTCAGTAGTTTATTAAATTAAATTAGTTTTCTGGGAATATCTCAAAAACGGTTGGACGTAGGACCTTAAAATGTGTTTTTTAGGGCCCCCGAATGTTATCTCTCACATTGAGGGGCTGAAAATGGGCTTTGTCTCGTCCTTCTACTCCTATTTCAGCATGTATTTTAAGGGGGTATACACCCTTTTATGATAGGTACAGAGAAGAGATACATCAATGATTAGTGTCGTGCCTCTGATGGATATCTGTACCAAATTTTGCGTTGATACACCCAGCCGCTCTCTATTTATAAGGGAACAAAGTTGTCCACAATCAAACAAACAGACAGACAGACCAAAATATTATTTTCGCGCGCATCTATCATAAAACAGTCTGAAACGTGTAAATAACTCAAATTTCCGTAGAAATTCAGAAAAAAAAACAGACAAATTTTCTATTTATAAGTTGTTTGTTGTTTGAGTCTTCAGTCTTTTGACTGGATTGATGCAGCTCTCCACGCCTCCCTGTCCTGAGCTAATCGTTTCATCTCTACATAGCTACCACACCCTACATCCGAGGCAATCTGTTTAACATATTCTAACCTTGGTCTACCCCTACAGTTCTTGCCCTCGACCCTTCCTTCCATAACTAAGCTTGCTATTCCTGGGTGTCTTAGTATGTGTCCTACCAACCTATCTCTTCTCTTAATTAGCAGTTGCCAGAAACATCTCTCCTCTCCCACTCGTCTTAATACCTCTTTGTTTGTAACCCTATCTACCCATCTGATCTTCATCATTCTCCTGTAACACCACATTTCAAATGCTTCAATTCTCCTCTTTTCTGCTGCACCAATAGTCCAAGTTTCACTTCCATAGAGCGCCACGCTCCAGACAAAGGCTTTCAAAAATGACTTCCTAATACCTAAATCTATATTCGATGTCAGCAGATTCCTTTTTTGTAGAAATGCTTTTCTTGCCTGAGCCAACCTACTTTTTATATCCTCTTTGCTTCGTCCATCACTGGTTATTCTGCTTCCTAAGTAACAGAAATCTCCTACTTCCTTCAGCTTTTCACCTGCCAATTTGATCTCCATAGAGGTTTCTGATTTATTTCGGCTGCATTCCAGTATTTTTGTTTTACATTTATTAATTTTCATCATGAATTCTTTCCGTAAGACGGAGTCCATACCATTCAAAAACTCATTCAAATCCTCAGGCTTGTTGGCCAAGATGACGATGTCATCAGCAAATCTTAGAGTTGAAATTATTTCTCCTTGAATCATCACTCCCACTTTAAATTTTTCTCTAATTTCCTTCATTGCTTGTTCAATGTAAAGATTGAAAAGTATGGGTGATAAGTTGCAGCCTTGCCTTACACCTTTCTGAATACCAGCTTCTCTCTCATGTCCTTCAACTCGAATGACTGCTGTCTGGTTTCTGTATAGATTGTATATCACCCTCCTATCCCTGTACTTTATTCCAATCGATACTGCACGGCTCGGTGTTGACCGTGTTTTATTGCACAAATTTATGATTTACTCGCTAACCGTTGGAGATACACGAAAAGTGTTAAGGACCTTTTGGATAGAAAATTGAATGTTAAAGCTCATGTACGCCATCAAAAGGTTGCTATTTCTTAGCGTTCTCTTTTTATTTGAAATGGAAATATCAAATTTTGAAACCAAAGGGTGTAGTGACGTCATAAATGTGGGTTTTACTCGCTAACCTTTGGAGATAAACGAAAAGTGAAGCTCGTATGTACCGTCAAAAGTTTGCTATTTCTTAGCGTTCTCTTTTTATTTGATAAGGAAATATGAAGTTTTGATTAAAGTGTGTAGTGACGTCACTAAAATGGTCGCCATTTTTAATAGTTCAAATTATCGAAATAAAATGTATCCTATATGTAAACCTGGTAAATCAGCTACATCCATGCAAAATTTCATTGAAATCGGACCAGTGGTTCTTGCGTTATTGAGTAGCACACAGACAGACAGAAAGACAGACACACACCATCTCATTTTTATATATTAGTATAGCAGAAGTACCCGTCCTTCGAACGGTGTTATATATTATCACCAGACATTATCAATTGAGCTACTGTTGCAATGGTTAGCGGTTTTTCATTCCTTCATAAGTTTATCAGAACGAAGTTAGTTTTCAGGGAATACCACACACACTGTTAATTTAAGGGCCTTAAAATGTGGTTTTCGGAGACCCCTTATAGACTCGCGAATTTTGTGTCTCACATTGAGAAGCGCAACATATGCTTTGATCGTCCTTCTAGGATAATTTTTTATATTTCGCCTATTTTAGCATGTATTTTGAGAAGTTTTTCCCTATATCCACCCTTCTACTGTTTGAAAAGTACGGTGAGGAGTTTTATAAATGATTGGTGTATTGACTCATGTTTTCCATACCTAATTTTACGATGCACCACGCCTACGAACACGATTTATAGGCGTACATAAAGATACACAGAAAGACAGACAGACTATTCTATTGTCTACAACATATCACCCAGATATCCAAATATGGGTATATCTGCCATACAGTATCAAACAAAATCATCCTTACGATGAACCCGTATGTCGACAAAAGAAAGATTAGTTAAAATTTGCTCTCAGACTAAATTCACCTAACTTGTACTTCTTGACGTGAAGTAGAATTGAAAGACTTGTAGACGAAACGCAATACACCTCACATAAAAAATGACCCTCTACGTTGTGTTAGGTCCACATACACAGGAAGACCTCTTTCATAAATTATAAAGGCTTGTGGTGCATGAAAATTCAGGTTCTTTAGTCTCAAATGGCCCAAATTCCTAAAAGCCGCAAAAAATGCTGAGTCAATTCAGGAATTTTTGAAAATAATGTTGCTGTTTGGAGATATAAAGGATGATTGTAGTTTTACGTGACCATTAATCGCGAGATCATAAGCCACGGGACCTCCATTTTACGTGGAATATGAACCACAGGGCATGGCATTTCACTTTGCAAATGTTTGGAGATATAATAGTCCTTCTGTACTATATGTCGCATGTGAAAATTGCATGAAAAAAATCTAGGTTACCCCTTGACCCCCTTAATTGCATTGATGAATTATACAGTCTACGTTGGTTCCGTAATAACCGTATAGCCATTTGCAAACTTTCACAGAAATGTAATAAATAGAGTGACATTACTTCTTACAGAAATAGATGGAAAGTTGGATGCCACCCTTTGAGATAATGTTGTCATGGTTAGCGATTTCCATTCCTTCATTAGTTTGTTAAATTAAATTAGTTTTCTGGGAATATTTCAGATACGTTTGGTTTTAGGGCCTTATAATGTAGTTTTCGAGGACCCTTTAGGGCCCCCAAGTTTTGTTTCTGGCACCGAGGGGGCTTTGTCTCCTCGTTGTACGCCATAATATAATAATAATGATATAATATAGGGATAGGAATATAATAGACCTGCCGTACCACACCCGGAGGTGTAAATCGCGTGAAAAAATTCTACTGTACCCCTTGACCCCCTTAAGCGCATTATACGTATTGATGAATTCTACAGCTTAATTTGGTTCCGTGATAACCTTCTAGCCGTTTGCAAACTTCCACACCAATGTAATTAATGGAATTGCATTGCGTCTTACAGCAATAGATGGACCTCTGAGAATCTGTTGCCATGGTTACCGGCTTGTATTCGTTCATTAGTTTATTAAATGAAATTAGTTTTCTGGGAATATCTCAAAAACGGTTGTTTTTAGGGCCTTAAAATGTGGATTTCGGGGACCCTTCAGGGCCCCCGAGTTTTGTCTCTCACATCGAGGGGCTGAAAATGATTTTTGTCTCGTCCTTCTACTTCTATTTCAGCATGCATTTTAAGGGGGTTGGCCCCCTTTTATGAGAGGTACGGAGAAGGGTTACATCAATGATTAGTGCCGTGCCTCTGATGGATATCTGTACCAAATTTTACGTTGATACACCCAGCCGTTCTCGAGTTATAAGGGAACAAATTTGTCCACAGACAATCAAACAAACAGACAGACCAAAACATTATTTTCGCGCGCATCTATCATAAAACAGTCTGAAACGTGTAAATAACTCAAATTTCCGTAGAAATTCAGAAAAAAACAGACAAATTCTCTATTTATATATATAGAGATATACTGCACCGCTCGGTGTTGACCGTGTTTTATTGCACAAATTTAGGTTATACTCGCTAACCGTAGGAGATACACGAAAAGTGATAAGAACCTTTTGGATAGAAAATTAAATGCTAAAGCTCGTGTATACCATCAAAAGTTTGCTATTTCTTAGCGTTCTCTTTTTATTTGAAATGGAAATATGAAATTTTGAAACCAAAGGGTGTAGTGACGTCACAAAAGTAGGTTTTACTCGCTAACCGTTGGAGATACACGAAAAGTGATAAGGAACTTTCGGATAGGAAATTAAATTTCAAAGCTCGTGTGTCCCATCAAAAGTTTGCTATTTCCTACCGTTCTCTTTTTATTTGATATGGAAATATGAAATTTCGAAACCAAAGGGTGTAGTGACGTCACTAAAATGGTCGCCATTTCTTAATAGTGCAAAATATCGAAATTAAAAGTATCCTATATGTAAACCTGGTATTTCAGCTACATCCATGCAAAATTTCATTTAAATCGGACCAGTGGTTCTTGCGTTATTAGGTAACAGACAGACAGACAGACAGAAAGACAGACACACACCATCTCATTTTTAGCCTACTTTCGATTTTTGCAAAAAATGAAAGTAGACTTATGAGATCAACACAGGGCGAAAAAAGTGTGTCTGTCTGTGTGTGTGTATGTGTATGTGTGTGTGTGAGTCTGTGTGTGTGTGTCTGTGTGTGTGTGAGTGTGTGTACTCTGAATGTCTGTCCCCCCCTATCAATTCGAACACGGTGAAACCGAATTGAACAAAATTTGGTACAGAGGTAGCACTAGTAAAGGACACCTCAGTGTCATACTTTATATCGCCGCCATCTTTACCAAAACAGAATGGCGGCCACTCAAATGTTCAAAACGTAAAATCAAATTACGGCTAAACTAATCATCCGATCTCTACCAAATTTGGTGACAACATACCTTTGTATAGGACGCGTCTTGCACCCAAAATTCAAGGTCATCGGCCATGCTATTTCAGGATGGCGGCCGTGTGAATTATGCAACCATTTTAATAAATAGCTTAAGACCCACCAATTCCGATTATCGAGCCTAGGGGGGTTTAAGCTATCCTGAAGGTCGTGATCCGTTATTTATTATAATTTAATATTATAATATTATACAGTATGAGTGGCTTAAAAGAGCTGAGCCGTTTGTGTCACACGACAAGATGGCAGCTGTCCTCATGTGCCTGTCTTATATTTCAGTAGTTTTAGTATGTTGTATGTGATATACCGCACTGATACAATAATATAAACTTTGTATGAAATGATCTTTAATGAAGATGTACTGCAGTGAAGAAATCGTTTATTTAAAGTCATTATTTGCCAACAGTTTGTATCTAATATGTCAAGAACACCTGACGTCATGGATACGGTTAGCTCTGGGCTAGGATGTTAGTCTGACACGCAGTTGACTGGGGATCGAGTACTGCTACAGTTAGTTTTTTTTTTCTTGAATTCTTTTACAAATGATGTGCACGAGCTTTTTCCACAGATACTGAATAAAATGTCATTTAGCTCAAAGGAGAGGATAAAGTATACACTCGTATATTAATAAAATCACAGTCCCAGCATCGCACATAAACAGAAGACATTAGAAAAAGGAGAATAGAAGAACTAGATACACGTTGTCATTAACCACAGCCTTCTTAATGCCTCTGTACGGTGCTGTCCTCTTGTGGGTTATGTGGGTAATATTGTTCCAAACATAACGCTGTGTAAATGCCTGAGCTGGCCTCCTGAAGTATGGCAATTTTGTAATACTGGTAGTTCAACTATTAGCCACGATCGCGCTCCGAATACCTTTAAACACTGCCAGCTGGATCGCCTCCCTCTTGGCTACTTTAAACTGTCTACTCATTCAACACCCTTAGGCCACTGCAATCGTAGTACATTACGATGGCAGTGCATAGGCGTACAACATAAAGATTAATTCACTGATAGGTCGCAGCACTAACCTACTGTGATCGGCGTGGATTTTTAAAGGGGAAGATACCCAAAACGGAAGATTCTTAACTTAGCAGGCTGGCTTAATATAGAGATTAACGGACGTGAATGCATTACAATAAGTTAGTAGTTTTGTTATTCAATCATCATAAAGTATACAACATTGATTTTGACACTTACTGGCTTATTATCAATATAAAAGAAAACAAACAATACATTGTGGTTGGGGTGATTGTTTTAGGGATGAGGACAAAGAGTCATAAAGCTACCCATACATTTAGGAGAAAGTAGGCTATATGTTCTTTGCTGAACATCTTGTTATATATTAGTATGATATACAGCACCGCTCGGTGTTGACCGTGTTTTATTGCACAAATTTAGGTTATACTCGCTAACCGTCGGAGATACACGAAAAGTGATAAGAACCTTTTGGATAGAAAATTAAATGCTAAAGCTCGTGTATACCATCAAAAGTTTGCTATTTCTTAGCGTTCTCTTTTTATTTGAAATGGAAATATGAAATTTTGAAACCAAAGGGTGTAGTGACGTCACAAAAGTAGGTTTTACTCACTAAGCGTTGGAGATACACGAAAAGTGATAAGGACCTTTCGGATAGGAAATTAAATTTCAAAGCTCATATGTGCCATCAAAAGTTTGCTATTTCCTACCGTTCTCTTTTTATTTGATATGGAAATATGACATTTTGAAACCAAAGGGTGTAGTGATGTCACTAAAATGGCCGCCATTTCTTAATAGTGCAAAATATCGAATTTAAAAGTATCCTATATGTAAACCTGGTATTTCAGCTACATCCATGCAAAATTTCATTTAAATCGGACCAGTGGTTCTTGCGTTATTAGGTAACAGACAGACAGACAGACAGAAAGACAGACACACACCATCTCATTTTTATATATTAGTATGATAATACGGCACGCTACATTACAGTATAGTACAGTATTACGAAGTATCGCCTTGCGCAGAAGACTTAACTACGCGAAAAACACATCTTGATCATGTGTGTGAGATTTTCAACAAGTCTTTAGCAATAGAAAAACGACAGAGATCAAACAAGATTGCCTAGACCGAATCATGTTATTTAGACATCGTTTTCGTTAATTCGCAACTTTTGTTTCTTGGTTCCAACAGTAGTACCTTAGTAGAAGACAATGAGTGGAGTGTCCAGTTCGAAGTTCTATCCTCGGCTGTAATTCCAAGAAGGGCGGAGACGCACATTGCAGACTACATACGAATTGATCTATATTACAAACTCTGGATGTATCAACTCAGAAGTCGATATTTCGAATATTTCTAGATGTCCGCCAGTGCAAGTTTGTAACAATGTCATGAATTAAATTGATATTTTGTCTTTTATTTCTTTCTTTCTTTCTTTCTTTCTTTCATTCTTTCTTTCTTTCTTTCTTCCATCCTTTCTGTTCTCTCCAGTTTATCGTGTGAAACCCCCGATGACGGAATATTTTGACACAAAAGTGATGTTCTAAGTCAGGCATCTCAAGCTGGTGCTCTTTAAAATAAATTTGGTGCTTTTGTTATACGAGCCAAAACGTGCTCGCGCGAACCGGAATAATAGTGGTTTTATTACAAGTGTTGATAGTCAGATATTTTATCATTTTGTGAAATAGTATTAGCCTACTTTCGATTTTTGCAAAACATGAAAGTAGACTTATGAGATCTAGGCTACACAGGGCCAAAAATTGTGTGTCTGTGTGTCTGTGAGTGTGTGTACTCTGAATGTCTGTCCCCCCCCCCCCCCTATCAATTCGAACACGGTGAAACCGAATTGAACGAATTTTGGTACAAAGGTAGAACTAGCAAAGTGCACCTCAGTGTCATGTTTTATATCGCCGCCATCTTGACGAAAACGAAATGGTGGCCACCCAAATGTTAAAAGATTAAATCAAATTACGACCAACCTAATCCCCTGATCTCTACCAAATTTTGCAACATTATACCTTTATGTATAAAATATTGTGACCAAACTACAAGTTCATCAGCCCAACACTTTGCGGATGGCGGCCATGTTTGTGTGCAAATCGATTCTCCCTATCAATTCAAACACGGTGGAACCGAATTGAACGAAATTTGGTACAGAGGTAGCACTAACAAAGAGCACCTCGGTGTCATGTTTTATATCGCCGCCATCTTGACGGAAACGTAATGGCGGCCACCCAAATGTTCAAAGCTTAAGGCAAATCACGACTAACCTAATCATCCGAATTCTACCAAATTTTGCAACAATATATATTCGTATGGCGAGCGTCTTTTGACTAAACTACAAGATCATCAATCCAATAGTTTGCAGGTGGCGACCATGTATGTCTGCAAATCGATTCCTCCTATCAATTCAAACACGGTGAAACCGAATTGAACGAAATTTGGTACAGTGGTAGCACTAGCAAAGGGCACTCCAGCGGCTTCGGTGGCGTAGTCGGTAGCATGCTGAGCTTCTATGCCCAAGATAGCGGGTTCAAACCCGGCCGAAGCCGTCGGGTTTTTTAAGAGCGTTAAGAATCCCTCAGTATGCCATCCTTCGGAGGGGAAGTAAAGCCGGCGGTCCCATGTCATAGATTTATGACATGTTGAAGAACCTTCCACTAATTACACCTGTGTGAAGCTAAATTGGATGGGTTAAGAATGTAAACAACGCTCTTAGGTTTCTACGTTCGTTGCCAAGAGCCGACTGCAGTGACATCTAGTAGCTCAGTTCTGAATTTGGCCTAGTAGTCGTTGACGGTGGCGTTTGGCGGCAAAAGTAGGAACTACTTGAAAATTGATCGTCTGCAGTCCTTACTTGAATTAAAAATAGATACGCACACTAATACAGTCATCACAATTAACACCGGTTATCAGACTGATTGTACACACACCCAAAGTACTCGGGGCTACATGACCGCGTTGTCGCAGCCCCTAAACTTAAGAACCAACCAACCAACCAACCAACCAAAAGGGCACCCCAGTGTCATGTTTTATATCGCCGCCATCTTGACGAAAACGTAATGGCGGCCACCCAAATGTTAAAAGCTTGAATCAAATTACGACCAACCTAATCATCTGATCTCTACCAAATTTTGTAACATTATACCATTATGTATAAAGAATCTTTTGATCATACTACAAGATCATCAGCCCAATAATTTGCGGATGGCGGCCATGTATATGTGCAAATCGATTACCCCTAACTATTCAAACACGGTGAAACCGAATTGAACGAAATTTGGTACAGAGGTAGCACTATCAAAGGGCACCTCAGTGTCATGTTTTATATTGCCACCATGTTCACGGAAACGTAATGGTGGCCACCCAAATATTCAAAGCTTAAATCGAATTACGACCAACCTAATCATCTGATTTCTACCAAATTTTGCAACAACATGCCTTTTTATGGGAAGCATCTTTTGACTGAACTACAAGGTTTGCAGATAGCGGCCATGTATGTGTGCAAATCGATTTCCCATATCAATTCAAACACGGTGAAACCGAATTGAATGCCAATTTTTACAGAGGTAGCACTAGCAAAGGGCACCTCATATTCATGTTTAATATCCGTATAGCACGTTGTATTCCAACAAGTTACTACAACAACATTCAATTATACTCCTTGAAAAGGACAGAGAGTTATAACAGTACCCATGCATTTAGGAGAAAGTAGCCTGTATGCTCTTTACTGAACATATTGTTTTTAATCTGCATTAAAAATAATCGGGCAACTCTATTTTATGAGTAACACAATCATGTGTATTCATGTACAAGTTGCATTGTGTGTGGTTAAGTGTAAGGGAGAGCCTAGAGCCCTAACTTCGCCACAATGAAGGCACCAATAATAAAAATAAAATAATAAAGAAGACAGGTCGCCTCCGTAGCGTAGCGGTCAGCATAGTTAGCTGCCGTCCCGGAGATCCTGGGTTCGATTCCCGGCTCTGCCACGAAATTTGAAACGTGGTATGAGGTCTGGAACGGGGTCTACTCAGCCTCGGGTGGCCCAAATGAGTAGAGGGGGTTCGATTCCCACCTCAGCCATCCTCGAAGTGGATTTCCGTGGTTTCCCACTTCGTCTTCGGGCAAATGCCGGGATGGTTCCTACTCTAAGGCCACGGCCGCCTCCTTCCCACTTCCGTGCCTAACCGTCCCACTCTTCCCATCCCTTCATCATCAGGCCCCCTGTTCGCTTTGCAGGTGAGGTCGCCTGGAGTAGTGCTGGTCACACACCCCAGTTGTATCCCTGACTCAGAGTCTCAAGATCCAGGTCACTGCCCTCAGTGGCGGTAGAGGTGAGATCCCTCGCTTAGTCCGCGGGAAAATCCAACCCTGGAGGGTAAAACGATAGCGAAAAGAAGACGCTGATTCGACTTGCCTGTCCACACGTAAATGGATCTTATCTTGTAAGCAGTTGCAGCATGCCTCGCGAGAAGTGAATCCCTAGCTATTTCAGCACTTCTGAGGGAGAAAGAGAGCTAGGAGGTAGAGCGAGAGCTAGGAAAAGAAAAGAGAGGCGCATATATGTTATTATTAGTATTATTATTTGCGAATAGACTACCGAGGATCACGCTACAATTTCATTTCTTCTTCGCCTTGAGCTTCCTCTTTCTTCAGTATTCCTTCATATAAACGCTGTGATGCTGCTTCTGTTCATCCGTCCAGGTTCTTCCAGTCTTCGCTGTTCTATCGTCTTAGATCCCTTCCAAATGTTCAATAATGGTCCGAAATGTTATTACGGTATATTCGATTTAATGGGGTTTGCGGTCTTGGTATGGCTTGAAGGTGGTGCTCACAGGATCGACAAGGTTGACGACGCCTGGTCTAGGTTCTACATTTAGACAGAAGCCTGAATGTAAAGGATCTGATGATGATCGCTTGACGATCGAAACTAGTAATCAAAGTGAATGTATTAATTTTTCAGGTTTAGAGAATATCATCCATTACAATTGGGTACAATCGTGTTGACCGACTGAAAAGCATTTATATTTCGTTATTTTACATTTAAACAGTTTAATCTTGATGCAGTATCTGGACGTTATAAGAATGTTCGACAAAAATCACGACGCTCATGTCATACGTTGTTGGCATGTTAAAGAATCCATTTGAATACAGTAGGCCGTGTTCAATGGCAAAATTAATCTCGGGATTTTCCGCCAACACAAAGTACCTCCATTCTCTACTTGAAAGCGCTGTAGTGAACCCATGTGCTATTGGTTCAAGCGTCGAATCCATATATTATTTGCAAAAGAAGAGAGGAAATAATACCGTCGTTAGAATAACTTGGAAAGATGTTAAGAAGTGGGCTGTTATAATGTGGCGGAAGAATGGGTGACCACGAGTCATGCGGACGTGAGATCATGCTTGGCGCATCGATAGGAGCTGGCTCATGATTATAAATAGAACGATAAAAACTTTCCACGACGAGTAAGAGAGAAGAGGTTTCGGAAATAGACCTCACTCAGCTAGAAAATGACAACCTCGCAATGGTGCAAGAAGAGAAATAATTAGAATTAAGCCATTTGCGAGCATTTAATTAATGAAAGAAACACATCATTGTTGATCATTTTGGAATAGAGATTTTTTTGTGGGGAAAAAGTTTATAATATTTGCACAGGAAAGAACTGCAAACGTAGCATGACGTCGTTAGTAATTCCCCGAGACCAGAGTTGGTAGGGATGGAAAAATAAACCTCAACGCCCACATATCTGAGGAGACAAATTATTTAATATCTTGGAATTGTGTGATCGATTTTCATGATCAAAGAAACCAGTTTACGTTTAGAACAAGAGCTTTCTAGAGATATATTTCTCAAAATTATACGACTATTACTTTAGAAGTTAGTGCTGGAGAAGACGCGGATTTTATCTTTTTGCCGCCGATTTGGATATAAACCATGAAGGTGCCAGGAGGAGCATGCAGTCTTTACCAGACCTTGAGAGGTCGTGTTACGCTGTATCACCAACGAGCACCCCGTATGGGAGTGGCCTTGCAGTATCGTCATTAGTATCGCCGTGTGAAGACACATTAGAATCCTAGTATAGGAATAATATCGGCAAGCTTCTGACTTTATAAAGTTCACAAGTGTAGTCAAAGTTAGGCTGTGGACTTGAGAAATAACAGGCGATAGGTACTCGAAGATAATAGTTCAGTTAAAGAACCGACGCATCATAAGGTTTCGAAGTACCCAAGGAAAGTGAAATAGACAGTCTATCAACGTTAAGGAACCCAATCAGGGTAGAACGAAATAGTAACGCCTAGGGTTCCGGAAATTTAGGAACTAGAGCGCAGGACGATAAAAATAAGGAATTGTAGTTCCAGGCTTTGTCTAGGTAGACAAATGAACAGTAAAAATTGGGGAGTACTTCAATAAGCTACAAATCAAAGTAACAGAAAGTACAAGGAGATTACTAGGTCATCGATAAACAGTTCGAGCGATCGAGATAGTAATACATCAAGGACAGACTTTTATTTAGACGAACAAGTAGCGTCTAGCAAGATACGACATCGTGCAGGAAAGTTATAGGAGCCGATAGTCAAATCCAGGATTAGAAGATCAGCCGTTCCAGTGAGGTTTAGTTCGATCGAGACTTTCCATCATCTCGTCAGATTAGGAAGCCGACGTGCTATAATGCAACCCTTGGAAACAGGAAAGGAAAAGAAATCACGTGTGTAAGGCGAATAATTAACGCCCAAGTGATACAATTTTTATGTAATGTAAATATAGTGAAATTTTTTAGTGTAATATTTTAGTGAATTGTATTGTGTTAAGTGAAAACGAATACAAAATGGTATTCGTTATGTTCCAAGTGATTAAGGTAAATATTTTATGTGCTGTTGAAGAAGTGTCATTGAGTGTAAATATAACCATAAAAATGGCTTTAAAAAAGCTGGTGGGCGAAAATGTTCCATCGCTGGAGAATTCGGTCGCTGACCGTACCGTCATGTGAGTAACTATTTTCATTATTATGTGTTTGGGAAGATTTGCGTATAATCCTCATGAGAGAATGAGTAGGGATGTTTAATAATAGGTGAAAGAATGATTGCGCGATCTGAACGATTAATTTGAGAGAAATATAATAAATATGTGAAATATAAACGAATCCCTTGTGGAATGTATTCAGTAAAATATCAGTGTAATTGATAAATGATATAAATATGAGAAAGCAAGCGTAATAATAATAATAATAATTGTACAAAGGAATGAATATTGTGATAAATTTTATATTGAAAGTAGTAGCTTCCGAGCTCCTTTAGATGAATTAATACAGGTTATGAATACATGTTCATAATGGTAAAAATGATTATTGTTAAGGGAAGAAGAGTAATATATTTTGAGATGTAGATCAAACGTTGATTCTGAATTTATTTAGTTCTTTGAAGGCAACTTGGCTAATTAATGTATAAGCGCCATGTAGCGCATTGAAGTAATTTATCACGCTAGGAATGCGTTGAAATGCTCGGTAAAAGTAATTATGAGAGACAGTTGGTCGTGGGGAATGAACTATTATAAGCCCTCAAAGTTGTGATAGTGATCTCGAGGCATTGTGTGTTGTATGTTAAAAGGGTGCTATTTATATTGTATTATGAGCGCTGGTAAAAGGCGAGGCCTGCCCTAAGTCGCTAATGTTATAAGTCCTCCAAATTGGGATACTGCTCCCGAGGCATTTGAAAGGATCGAACTCAGAGTCGTCCGTGTTGAAGCCCCTTAATATTGGTTGTATTATTGAATTTTTCTTACCCGCTAATGAGGACACTTCATAATTATTATATACCGAAGCTAAGAGAATAGGTCTGATGAACCTAAATATGTTGTTTTTGAATTTGTATTAGTAGCCTTGTCATTCAGAGAATTGCATTTGAAACAGCTGTGTGGAAAGCTGATGTAGCCAGTCCCTTGTGAAAGCGAGACTGTGAGCTCTCTTCTCTCCCTGCAATAAATCACGCCAAGTAGTTAAGATTAGACCCTTACCCGCTGGTAGTGCGGTAGGGTAGGACGGACTGTTTGAGTCATAATATACACAGAAGTGTTTAAAGATTGTTTGAACGACCCGGTCTTTGAACCGAGGTCCCTTTATATCCATTATTATCGCTTGCAGAGTTCAGATCGTTGCTTTCCTATAATATAATGGTCTTTTAAGAAAAAAAATGATAAATCCTTAACTTTATTGTTAAATGATTCAGTGATTCACGAGTTCTATTGAAGACATTAGATTCCGGGAGTAATCTTAAGTTTGACTTGTTCAGTAGTCTTCTATAGCTCGGGAGCGCGCAAATTTTTCCCAATCACGGTAGTGAGTTGTTAGCTTGAGAGAGAGGGATGGTAACATATGAGCATTGTGAAAGCCCCAAATTAATTAATAATTAGCCATACTTTGATCATTATGATTAAAAGATATACTCATGTAAATGGTTATGGATGTGTATTAAATGTTTTAATAGTAGGATTTTATTTTTATTTTTGGAAGTGTATCCTCCGCTTAATCCAAAGTGTGTAACTCACAGAGTGGGAGAATAAACCATGAACCCCGATACTCCCGATTGAGCATTGCTGGCAAACTGTGATTTGCATATTTCATTGTTGAATGGGCACATGGGGGCATAGAAATAATGTGCTTGGATAAAGGCTTTTAGGAACACTTAAGACGGTCATATCACATAAAGATAAAATAGTGATAGAATTAGCTACAAAATATAAAATTAACTGACCGCATTGGGACCCTGGAAACTCACACCGAGCAGCCCTTAATGAACACCCCCTTAATACATATTTTTAATGGCGACCAGTACGTAGGGATGAGTTTTCCTAGGGAAAACCCAAGTTTTTCTTGAAAAATCAAAATTTAAATTTTTTGAAAAATATGGTTTTTCAAAATTTTTGAATTTTAAAATCATTTCCATAAAGGTGTTGATATTAGAATGAGTATACCAGACGGGTACGTTTTAGTAAACACCCGTACTGAGGTTGAATTTTGGAAATTGGGACACAAGAGTTCAGGATACCATCTCTCATGCATGAACCGACGATGGGACGGAGTAGCCCACTGTATTCTCTAAGATAGCAATATGTCATTGAGTGAGGAAATGCAGAGACTCTTGGAGGCCATGAAGGCAGATAGTAAAGATAGATTCGAAACTCTAAACAATAAATTGGACCTCCAACAGAATGCAAATAAGAAGGAGTTAGAAAACATAAATCAGAATTTAAAATCTCTTAAAACGGACAGTGTTAAGATAGAGGAGACATTAGAATCTATCAAAACCGACAGTATAAACATGAATAAGGTACTGAAGGATGAGATAGATACTATAAAGTCAGAGAATTCGGATAATTTTGCAGCACAATCCAAGGAGTTGGAAGATAAATTAGGAAGGATGGAAGATAAATTTGAAAATAAATTATCTTCATGTCAGGAGAAAATGATAGCTGATAATTCTCTAAAAAGTCAAGCCATGGAAACTGGAGGCTAAAACGCAAAGTAATATAAATAAGAAAATAGAAGAGACAATGAATACCAAATTTCAAGGTTTTGACACGGGTTTTGGGATTAGGTTAAACAAGTTCAAAGGGGAAATCACAAGTAAAATTAAAGAGGAAAACGGGGCACTTCAGGAAGGATCGCAAGCCCAAATAAATACCTTGAAGGAAAGTACTGTAACATCCCAAACTGAATGTCGAGAAAATTTTGAAAATTTAAAGAATAAATTTGGTTCTATGGTAAATCAATTAAGTAACGTGGAAGGAACTTGTAAAGAGAATGTAGAAGCGTGTAAAAAGGAACTTGTAACCCAGATCCAAGGGGTGCAAAAAGAGTTAATAGATCAGATAGGGTCAAATAGGGAATTTTGTCAGAGATCACGGGATGAAATTAAGGAAGAGCTCAGAGACTTAGGTAATAGGTTCATGGGGGTTGAAAGTAAGGTGGGAAAACCCGAGGAAGAAGTCGAGGGAGTTCAGGCCGAAGTAAATGATATGAAAACTCAAAATCAAGCGGATGCGAAAAGCATGAAAGAGCGATTTGATCATTTTACCGGGCAGGTAGATGAGAACTGGAAGGTGTACGAGGAAGGAATAAATACGAGATTAAGTACATACGAAAAGAATCTCCAGGGAGAAAGAAAGCAACGAGATGAAGAACATAAGGAGAATATTCAGAAGATAGACGAAATAAGTAAGGGTATCAATGGGGTTCAAGAAACCATAAAAACATTAAAGGGACAAGTAGGAAAAACCAATACTGAAGTAAACCAGGTCAAAGACGACTTAACGGCATTGTATAAAAATCAAGGGAAAACTGAGGAAAAGCTTGAGGGAATGAAGGAAGAGATTGTCAAGGGACGAAAGAAATGGAGAAAAAGATAAATGAGATACGAGAAGACTTAGATACCAAAGGTGATGTCAAGCCAGAAATTATAGAAAAACAGGTCATGATCATCAAGAAGGAGGTAGAAGAACAATTAGCTGAAATAAGGGATAGTTTTAGGGAAGATAAATTCCAAATCAAACAAGAAGTTGAAAGCAGTAAGAAGAAACAGGAAATATTTCAGAATGAATTTGGCTCACGGTTGGAAAGGACTGAACATAAGAATAGTCAGATGGAGGTTCAGCTCATGTCTCAAGAAGAGAGTGCCAGAAGAGAAAGAAAATTAGAATTTGAATGTCAGGATGAATTCCAGAAGACAGGATGGGTAGATCCCCATGAACGAGACACTAATCAAGATAGGGACTTAGGAGGGGAAAGCCCTTATAAGAACCCAGGATATCCGATGGCAATGTCAACCCCTTATATGAACCAAACAAATGGACAAATAATTAACATTATCAAGTCAAATGAGGACAGACCGGTGCAGTTTACGGGTAATAATATGTCAATTACTCCTAAATACTGGTTGAAGGAGGTAGCAGAATACTTGAATGAAATGAAAGTTCCTCAGGATCGGAGACTGAGAGCAATTGAGAAGCTGTTGGCAGGTGATTGTCTCACCTGGTTCAGGAGTTTCAGATATACATTTGACACGGTGGAAGGGTTTAGAGAAGCTTTTCTGAAACGATATTGGGCAGCAGACGTACAAGAAAATCTGAGGCTAGATCTGTACTCTAGGAAATATAGTACGAATGCCCCCACTAAATACTCAAGAATTTTTCACCGCTCAGCTGTGTAAATTCCGTGAACTTGATATTGCCCCAGCTGAAAACGACCTGTGTGCTGCCATTGCAAGACAACATCCATATGAAATACAACGGTTGCTAATCTCATCCAAAGCCAGAAGTGCTGTGGAAGTGGAGAGCGTATTACGTAAGCTGGACATGACGACTTCACACGTTACTCCCAGGCATCAAAGACATACTGAACAAGTACACATGGCCAGTAGTCAAGAGGATAGAGAGAAACCATCGACAAGAAATCAGTCAACTAGTACAAATACTCAAGGACTGGGTCGAGAATATGGACATCAAGAGCCTAGGGGAATACAGCCATACTATAGAGGAGGATATCGAGGAAGAAATCCCAGAAATACGGGTTATAGGTAACAAGAAAACCGACCTATAATAATAATAATCAAAGGCAGGACAACAGAAAGAGATGGGAAAATTATCCCAGAAGGATTGTGAGGCCTGAGGATAGAAACGATGAATATCGGGCTGAAATTGAAAGGTATCAGGAAAGTCTTCGTTATATGAATGAACGAACAGACGAACCTGAAACGCCAAGAGTCCGTTGGGGTGAGGCAATGAAGGACCGAAAATCACCCGACCGACTGGAAGGAGCTCAAAGCTTGGAGTTACACGCTCAGTTGAAGGGTGAAGGGAAAGGAAGCCCTCGAGATAAAAAAAACTCCAAATTTAAATCATCAAATGTGGAAACATACCAGGAGCTGGGAGGAGGTTGAGATTATAAATTGGATAGCGAGACCAGATGAGCTAATTAAAGAGGACGTGGAGGGAATCCCCCCCATTAGAAGACAATTACCTATCATCATGTTAAGGATAGAAGGATTACTGATCAGAGCATTAATAGATACTGGGTCAACTATAAGTTTGATAACGCAAAGCCTCATAAATGAATTAGAAACAAGAGGTCGTGTATTAAAAATTCCCACCTCAAGCGCGAAGATTAAGGGAATTATTCCTGAAAAATCTTTGACATGCAAATTTCAGGTATACATTGACTTGATCATGGGTAACACTGAAATTTCACAATGCTTTTTGCTGGTAAATCAATGACCATACAATATTATATTGGGTATTGGTTTTATCCGTGAGAACAAGGTCATAATAGACCTAGCGCAAAATTGCATTAGGATTCAAAGAGAGGATGTGGATGAACAAAACATTATTTTACATGAACAGGATGCAAAAATAAAAGAACAGGTATGGCATGTGAAAGAAATGACCGAGGAAGGTTGTAGGGACATAGAGAAGGTATTTGAAGTCCTAAACATAGAACTTGAAGATAGTATGGAAACCGAGTTCGAGACCAACCTGTCAGGAAAAATAGAGGAAGTCAAAGTTACCCTCGAAAATAAGGAAAATTTAAAGGAATTGCTGTTAAATTACAGGGACGTATTTGATTCCAAGCCAGGAAAGATCCACATTTTTAAATACGCATTTCAAGTAAATGATTGGGCACCGTTTAGACAAAAACCATACCCGGTTGCAGAAAAACATTACACACAAACAAAGAAAACACTGCAGGAGATGAGTGATGCAGGTGTAATAGAAAAGATGGCGACACCATATTATAGTCCATTAGTAATTGTGAGTAAACCGGATGGCTCAGTAAGGGTGTGTTTGGATGCCAGGAATTTGAATGCTAAGATTATACCAGAAAATGATTCGGCACCACCTATAAAAGAAATACTGAGGAAATTTAAAGGCAAGAAGATTTTCACCAATATTGACATGACGTCTTCATATCATCATCTCGAACTTGAAGAGAAAACTAGTCTTTTAACTGTATTTCAGTTCGATCAACAAACGTATTCCTTCAAGAGATGTCCATTTGGCTTGAAGACAACAGGATCCGCATTAATAAGAGCACTTGATCGCAACCTGTCAGAGGAAGTAAAGGATTGCACTATCCGTTATGTGGATGACATATTGCTTACCTCGGAAAACATAGAGGAACACTTGAAAAATTTAAAGAAATTATTGAAAGATTTGAGAAGGGCTAACTTCAAGATTAACTTGAAGAAATCGAACTTTTGTCAAAGGCAAGTTACGTTTTTGGGGCATGTGATTGACAAGGATGGTGTCAAACCAAATCCATGCAAATTAGAATCGATAAGAAATTTTCCCAGGCCTTGGAAAGTGAAAAACGTTCGCCAGTTTTTGGGATTGATTGGATTTTTCTCAGGACATTGTCCATCCTACACCAAAATTGTTGCACCACTACAGGACTTTCTGAAGAAGGGTGGCAAGTGGAAATGGACGGAGGAAACGGAGAAAGCGTTCATAGAGGCCAAGGAAATGCTCTTAAATTGTGTGAAGCTAGGATATCCTGATTTTAATCAGAAATTTATAATACAGACGGATGCATCCCAGATTGGAATAGGGACAATGCTGTATCAGGAAGACCCGGAAAACCCTGAGAAGAAAAATTATCTAGCTTTCACGAGTCGAAGACTGAAACCACACGAGAAAAATTATACAATCAGCGAGATCGAGCTGTTAGCGATATTGCATGCGTTGCAATACTGGCGAAAGATTTTATATGGGTTTCCAGTCATTTTAAGAACCGATCATAAAGCCTTAACCTTTTTGATGAAGACGGATTTATCCAGTCAAAGGTTGATGCGTTGGGCTCTATATATACAACAGTTCGATGCAAATATAGAGTATTCCCCAGGGAAAGAAAATGTAGTTCCAGATTATTTAAGTATACAGCCAGAGTCCACAGAAGAGGAAGTAATGGCTATTGATTTAGAAGACAGAGATCAGCGTACTTTGGACGAATTAAGAAGCATTGGTCAACGACAACGTGAAGATCTATGGATGAACATGCTCATATCTTTCTTAGAAGGAAGTTTGATAAGGGGAACACCTGCGTATACTGAAGCTAATAAGATAGCTCAAGATTATACTTTCTTTAATGGATTATTGTATAAGTTTGCGGACTCTGACCATACTCGATTGATGGTTGTCCCATAGATCGTTTGGACACATAGGAGTCGACAAAACAGTCTCGATGCTGAAAGAAGCATTTGTAGGGCCAAGACTGAGAGAAACTGTAAGGGATACGCTAAAGACATGTGACATATGTCAAAGGATTAAGCCAAATGCGTTTTTAATGAGACAAAAGCCAATAACACTGTTGCCCGAGAGACCAGGTCAAATTATTTCTATTGACAACTTTGGACCTTTGCCAAAGGCCAGGAGGCGAAACAGACATATAATGGTGGCTATGGATGTCTTCACAAAAATGGTTGTTCTTGCTCCCATACAGAAGACTAGTACCAAACAGGTTTTAAAACGGCTCAAAGAAAAAGTGATGCCTATTCTGGGTAAACCAGACAATTTGTTATCGGATCACGGTAGTTGTTTTACAAGTGTAGAGTTTAGACAGGAATTAGAGAGACTTGGAATACGTCAGATCCTGTCCAGCATTCGCCATCCTGATGCAAATCCTGTAGAAAGAGTTATGAGGGAAACGGCCAAGCATTATAGGATATACTGTGCCGAGGAAAATTGGAAATGGATAGATATCCTCGACATCATCGAATTTTGTATAAATAATACGATCCACGAATCTACGGGAGAGATACCAATAACACTACATCGGAATGAGCAACCAGAGAGACCTTGGAGTCTGGTCATTCCTAGGCCAACAGACGCTCAGCCTGGAAGAGATGTACGAATTAGAAGAGCCTTTGAGCATCTAAAAGCTCAAGCCGATAGAAGACAAAGGATAAACAGGCACAAGAGGTATCATCGACCACTATTAGCAGGAGAAATGGTGTTAGTGAAAAGACAAGCCATTTCGGATCCAGGGAACCGCGTGTACAAGAAATTCCAGAAAATGTACCACAGCCCGTATCGAATAATAAGGGATTTAATAAATAATGCCTATAGAATTCGGCACTGTGAAACGAATCACGAAGTGACTATGAATTCAGCTAACCTGAAAGTGTATTAACCTCCCGAAGACTTCGATGAAGCAAATGAACAAGCCCTGGTTATGGAACAAATTAAAAATGATAAATCCACTTTTGATACAAATAGGAGTGAGTTAGAACGAGAAAATAGAGATCAACCATTCAATTGTGAATGTGAACTAGAGCAAACGTATTTGGACCTAAGAGAGATAATTGATTTAATTGAAGAAGAAAATTTCAATTTAAGGAGAGAAAATGAGGAAAGAAAGAAACGGGTAGGGATAGACCACACCCGTAACGAAGGATTAAGTTCTGTAGACTTTTAGTCCAGAAAAATCAGAAAGGAAGAACGGGTAGGGACAGATCGTGCTCAACCTACACCATTACCGGATATGACTTTTAAAAAATTGGAAAACCCGAATTATCGTGGGAGTCTATGAGAAAATAAAATAAAGGTACTGCGGGATGTTATGATGGCTTCGACACTGAAAGAACAAGCATTTCTAAAAAAACACTTAAATAAATTTCCTCAAAATTTCGAAAATTTATTTATCTAAGGAGGGGAGATTTGAACCAATGTGCTATTGGTTCAAGCGTCGAATCCATATATTATTTGCAAAAGAAGAGAGGAAATAATACCTTCTTTAGAATAACTTTGAAAGATGTCAAGAAGTGGGCTGTTATAATGTGGCGCAAGAATGGGTGACCACGAGTCATGCGGACGTGAGATCATGCTTGACGCATCGATAGGAGCTGGCTCGTGATTATAAATAGAACGATAACAACTTTCCACGACGAGTAAGAGAGAAGAGGTTTCGGAAATAGACCTTACTCAGCTAGAAAATGACAACCTCGCAATGGTGCAAGAAGAGAAATAATTAGAATTAAGCCATTTGCGAGCATTTAATTAATGAAAGAAACACATCATTGTTGATCATTTTGGAATAGAGATTTTTTTGTGGGGAAAAAGTTTATGATATTTGCACAGGAAAGAACTGCAAACGTAGCATGACGTCGTTAGTAATTCCCCGAGACCAGAGTTGGTAGGGATGGAAAAATAAACCTCAACGCCCACATATCTGAGGAGACAAATTATTTAATATCTTGGAATTGTGTGATCGATTTTCATGATCAAAGAAACCAGTTTACGTTTAGAACAAGAGCTTTCCAGAGATATATTTTTCAAAATTATACGACTATTACTTTAGAAGTTAGTGCTGGAGAAGACGCGGATTTTATCTTTTTGCCGCCGATTTGGATATAAATCCTGGAGGTGCCAGGAGGAGCATGCAGTCTTTACCAGACCTTGAGAGGTCGTGTTACGCTGTATCACCAACGAGCACCCCGTATGGGAGTGGCCGTGCAGTATCGTCATTAGTATCGCCATGTGAAGACACATTAGAATCCAAGTATAGGAATAATATCGGCAAGCTTCTGACTTTATAAAGTTCACAAGTATAGTCAAAGTTAGGCTGTGGACTTGAGAAATAACAGGCGATAGGTACTCGAAGATAATAGTTCAGTTAAAGAACCGACGCATCATAAGGTTTCGAAGTACCCAAGGAAAGTGAAATAGACAGTCTATCTACGTTAAGGAACCCAAGCAGGGTAGAACGAAATAGTAACGCCTAGGTTTCCGGAAATTTAGGAACTAGAGCGCAGGACGATACAAATCAGGAATTGTAGTTCCAGGCTTTGTCTAGGTAGACAAATGAACAGTAAAAATTGGGGAGTACTCCAATAAGCTACAAATCAAAGTAACAGAAAGTACAAGGAAATTACTAGGTCATCGATAAACAGTTCGAGCGATCGAGATAGTAATACATCAAGGACAGACTTTTATTTAGACGAACAAGTAGCGTCTAGCAAGATACGACATCGTGCAGGAAAGTTATAGGAGCCGATAGTCAAATCCAGGATTAGAAGATCAGCCGTTCCAGTGAGGTTTAGTTCGATCGAGACTTTCCATCATCTCGTCAGATTAGGAAGCCGACGTGCTATAATGCAACCCTTGGAAACGGGAAAGGGAAAGAAATCACGTGTGTAAGGCGAATAGTTAACGCCCAAGTGATACAATTTTTATGTAATGTAAATATAGTGAAATTTGTTTAGTGTAATATTTTAGTGAATTGTATTGTGTTAAGTGAAGACGAATACAAAATGGTATTCGTTATGTTCCAAGTGATTAAGGTAAATATTTTATGTGCTGTTGAAGAAGTGTCATTGAGTGTAAATGTAACCATGAAAATGGCTTAAGGAAAAGCTGGTGGGCGAAAATGTTCCGTCGCTGGAGAATTCGGTCGCTGACCGTACCGTCATGTGAGTAACTATTTTCATTATTATGTGTTTGGGAAGATTTGCGTATAATCCTCATGAGAGAATGAGTAGGGATGTTTAATAACAGGTGAAAGGATGATTGCGCGATCTGAACGATTAATTTGAGAGAAATATAATAAATATGTGAAATATAAATGAATCCCTTGTGGAATGTATTCAGTAAAATATCAGTGTAATTGATAAATGATATAAATATGAGAAAGCAAGCGTAATAATAATAATAATAATTGTACAAAGGAATGAATATTGTGATAAATTTTATATTGAAAGTAGTAGCTTCCGAGCTCCTTTAGATGAATTAATACAGGTTATGAATACATGTTCATAATGGTAAAAATGATTATTGTTAAGGGAAGAAGAGTAATATATTTTGAGATGTAGATCAAACGTTGATTCTGAATTTATTTAGTTCTTTGAAGGCAACTTGGCTAATTAATGTATAAGCGCCATGTAGCGCATTGAAGTAATTTATCACGCTAGGAATGCGTTGAAATGCTCGGTAAAAGTAATTATGAGAGACAGTTGGTCGTGGGGAATGAACTATTATAAGCCCTCAAAGTTGTGATAGTGATCTCGAGGCATTGTGTGTTGTATGTTAAAAGGGTGCTATTTATATTGTATTATGAGCGCTGGTAAAAGGCGAGGCCTGCCCTAAGTCGCTAATGTTATAAGTCCTCCAAATTGGGATACTGCTCCCGAGGCATTTGAAAGGATCGAACTCAGAGTCGTCCGTGTTGAAGCCCCTTAATATTGGTTGTATTATTGAATTTTTCTTACCCGCTAATGAGGACACTTCATATTTATTATATACCGAAGCTAAGAGAATAGGTCTGATGAACCTAAATATGTTGTTTTATGAATTTGTATTAGAAGCCTTGTCATTCAGAGAATTGCATTTGAAACAGCTGTGTGGAAAGCTGATGTAGCCAGTCCCTTGTGAAAGCGAGACTGTGAGCTCTCTTCTCTCCCTGCAATAAATCACGCCAAGTAGTTAA
Organism: Meconema thalassinum; assembly: GCA_946902985.2. Taxonomy (NCBI): domain Eukaryota; kingdom Metazoa; phylum Arthropoda; class Insecta; order Orthoptera; family Tettigoniidae; genus Meconema; species Meconema thalassinum. Next base: position 692,339,022 of record OX336390.1, read on the forward strand.
GATTAGACCCTTACCTTCTGGTTGTGCGGTAGGTTAGGACAGACTGTTTGAGTCATAATATACACAGAAGTGTTTAAAGATTGTTTGAACGACCCGGTCTTTGAACCGAGGTCCCTTTATATCCATTATTATCGCTTGCAGAGTTCAGATCGTTGCTTTCCTATAATATAAAGGTCTTTTAAGAGAAAAAAAATGATAAATCCTTAACTTTATTGTTAAATGATTCAGTGATTCACGAGTTCTATTGAAGACATTAGATTCCGGGAGTAACTAGTTCAGTATTCTTCTATAGCTCGGGAGCGCGCAAATTTTTCCCAATCACGGTAGTGAGTTGTTAGCTTGAGAGAGAGGGATAGTAACATATGAGCGTTGTGAAAGCCCAAAATTAATTAATAATTAGCCATACTTTGATCATTATGATTAAAAGATATACTCATGTAAATGGTTATGGATGTGTATTAAATTGATAACACAGTGTATGTAAACATTACCGAGCCATTTGGAGCTCACTATTTTAAAGAGTTTGAATTGACACCATATGGAAGTGAAACTTAGTTGAAGTTTATTGGTTTTTGGAAAGCCAGTCATTATGATTTTGTAAATGGTTTGATATGAATTCCTTGTTCAACTTTGGATAAGTGTGAAGTGGAGTGTCAGTATTTTTATTTGTTTAATTTTTGTAGCGTCATATTTTTGGATAATTAAATGTTGTAATAGTAGGATTTGATTTTTATATTTGGAAGTGTATCCTCTGCTTAATCCAAAGTGTGTAAGTCACAGAGTCAGAGAACAAACCATGTACCCCGATACTCCCGATTGAGCATTGCTGGCAAACTGTGATTTGCATATTTCATTGTTGAATGGGCACAGTAGTTTCAAGGAGTTTAGATATCTAACTTCCTTGACTTTCATAGCGTTCAAAGGAACGACGAAATTCGACATGCAAGCTACCCTCTGGGTGTCATTTAACAAAGCTTGCACCAGGCACCCGAGGCCATACGATATTATTATTGTAAGAATGTTTGTATCTTGGGAACAATACAGTTGTTGGAATTCAGCCGTAATAACTGTATCACCATGTTTCTGGAATATTATGCCATTAAAATAGCTTTTAGACTTTCATGGCCGGTATCGTTATTGAAGATTTCTTTTGAGTAGGCCTATCCTTTCCGTCTATGTAAGTTGTAAACCAATGTTTCTCTTCTGTACGAACAATAATATTGAACCTACCAATTGAACGAACAAACAATGAACCAACGAACTGAACGAACAATGAACCAACGAACTGAATGAACAAATATTGAACCAACCAATTGAACGAACAATGAACCAACGAACTCAATGAACAAATTGAACCAACCAATTGAACGAACAATGAACCAACGAACTGAACAAACAATGAACCAACGAACTGAATGAACAAATATTGAACCAACCAATTGAACGAACAATGAACCAACGAACTGAACAAACAATGAACCAACGAACTCAATGAACAAATATTGAACCAACCAATTGAACGAACAATGAACCAACGAACTCAATGAACAAATTGAACCAACCAATTGAACGAACAATTATCCAACGAACTGAATGAACAAATATTGAACCAACCAATTGAACGAACAATGAACCAACGAACTGAATGAACAAATATTGAACCAACCAATTGAACGAACAATGAACCAACGAACTGAATGAACAAATATTGAACCTACCAATTGAACGAACAATGAACCAACGAACTGAATGAACAAAAAATGAACCAACGAACTGAACAAACAATGAACCAACGAACTGAACAAACAATGAACCAACGAACTGAATGAACAAATATTGAACCAACCAATTGAATGAACAATGAACCATCGAACTGAATGAACAAAAAATGAACCAACGAACTGAACAAACAATGAACCAGCGAACTCAATGAACAAATATTGAACCAACCAATTGAACGAACAATGAACCAACGAACTGAATGAACAAATATTGAACCAACCAACTGAACAAACAATGAACCAACGAACTGAATGAACAAATATTGAACCAACCAATTGAACGAACAATGAACCAACGAACTGAACGAACAAATATTGAGCCAACCAATTGAACGAACAATGAACCAACGAACTGAACGAACAAAATATGAACCAACGAACTGTACAAACAATTAACCAACGAACTGAATGAACAAATATTGAACCAACCAATTGAACGAACAATGAACCAACGAACTCAACAAACAAATATTGAACCAACCAATTGAACGAACAATGAACAAACGAACTGAACGAACAAAATATGAACCAACGAACTGAACAAACAATTAACCAACGAACTCAATGAACTAATATTGAACCAACCAATTGAACGAACAATGAACAAACGAACTGAACGAACAAATATTGAACCAACCAATTGAACGAACAATGAACCAACGAACTGAATGAACAAATATTGAACCAACCAATTGAACGAACAATGAACCAACGAACTGAATGAACAAATATTGAACCAACCAATTGAACGAACAATGAACCAACGAACTGAATGAACAAATATTGAACCAACCAATTGAACGAACATTGAACCAACGAACTGAACGAACAAATAACAACGAACTGAATGAACAAATATTGAACCAACCAATTGAACGAACAATGAACCAACGATCTGTACAAACAATGAACCAACGAACTCAATGAACAAATATTGAACCAACCAATTGAACGAACAATGAACCAACGAACTGAATGAACAAATATTGAACCAACCAATTGAACAAACAATGAACGAACGAACTGAATAAACAAATATTGAACCAACCAATTGAACGAACAATGAACCAACGAACTGAATGAACAAATATTGAACCAACGAACTGAACGAACAAATAACAACGAACTGAATGAACAAATATTGAACCAACCAATTGAACGAACAATGAACCAACGAACTGAACAAACAATGAACCAACGAACTCAATGAACAAATATTGATCCAACCAATTGAACGAACAATGAACCAACGAACTGAATGAACAAATATTTAACCAACCAATTGAACGAACAATGAACCAACGGACTGAATGAACAAATATTGAACCAACCAATTGAACGAACAATGAACCAACGAACTGAACGAACAAAAAATGAACCAAACAATTGAACGAAAAATGAACCAACGAACTGAACGAACAACAATTAACCAACGAACTGAATGAACATAAAAAAATGAACCAGCCAATTGAACGAACAATGAACCAACGAACTTAATTAACAGAAAATGAACCAACCAATTGAACAAACGATGGACCATCGAACTGTGCAAACAAATAATGAACCAGCGAATTGAACGATTGAACTAACGAACTGAACTAATAAACCAGAACAAACGAACATGCTAATCCTTTCATGCAGCGCCTGCCATAACAAATGATAGTGGTATATTTGGAAGTAATATTTCCATTTGGACGACATCCAGGCGATACCGTGACATGTATGATGTATGTTGACGTTTTATTAATTTAAATGTGCGATTTAGTTATTTATTAGTGGCTCCTGACTGCATTGTGTTAACGATGCTATCCGGATCACGACCTCCTGGTTCATGATTATTCATTACGCGAGCCCGCTCGACTTTTTGTTTGGCTTGCAAATCACAAGGGTTCTAGAGCTGGCTGTGTTAGCAAGGCAGGAAGGATATCAATACTTCAAGCTAGCACGCCTTGCTACCGCACTCAAGACATCTTTCATCCACGCAAGGAAATGGATTTGGCGCACGAAGAACTCAGTAGTCTACATATTCGTCAACAAATATTTCACTCGCAATAGTCTTGTCATGGAAGAATCAAGGTCTGTGAGGACTATCGGTGGATTTATTAACAAAGTCCAATTGTTAAATGATGATGATGATGATGATGATGATGATGATAAAGTAACCCCGCTATTTTGCCTCAAATGATCGCGCGTACTCAAGGTCCAATTTCACCTTGCACATAGCCTGCAGATTATAAAGGATAGGTTGCCAACACGACGGCATCCTCAGTCGCTTTACTATGGTTTCAGGCTGTGTACCACTACTTCACACATCAAGCAGCTACTCAATTGTCCTCACGAGATTGAGTGCAACGCATTCCAGCCATTACATTAGGAACCCGGAACTTCTTAGTTAGGTAAGAGACGAACATGCTACCCCTACACCACGTGACAGGGAATAATAATAACAATAATCACTTTGGTTTAAGGAAACGGAGAAAGACTTAATCACAGAAAATATACTCAGGATAAAACAGCCAAAACCATAACCAAGGACAAGAAACAACAGTTCCAAGTCAAAGACAAACCCAAAAGAAAGATCCAAATCTCGGATGAAGAAAGGAAAGCAAGATCACAAAGATCACTCTGCCACAACTAAAGCACAGCACATCAAAAAGTGATTGATTTAATGTACCCTAAAACTGGGTGAAACGAATAAAAGAATAATAATAATAAATCATTGAAAGATTTCTACGAATGGAAAAGACTAAACGCAGAATGTGCCAACCCAACTCGGCAGGCCACTCGATCGGGTGCGGGTCTGGCGGATGTCTCATAAACGGTATTTACGTACGTGTGGTGTGCCGACAGTGAACTTCAGTGGAGGTGGAGTGGTGGTCTGGGGCTGTTTTCCTTGGTGTGGGCTCGGCCAATTAGTTTTGGTCGATGGCTAAATGAACACAAGTGTTTATTAGACCATAGCAATCTTCCCACACTGTGGCAACAGTTTGGAATCGGGCCTTTTCTGTATCTGCATGATAATACTCCTATCCACAAACCAAGAACCATTTCATCTTGGTCGAGTGATTTACTTCATTGGCCTGCTCAAACCCCCGACCTAAATCCCAGCGAGCATCTTTGGAAGAGCTTCAGATACGTGCGCGATCAACTCACCCAACAACTGTTCACCATGCTTCAGGAAGAATGGAAACAAATTCCACCTTCAGTGTATCAGGACTTAATGGAAAGCCTTCCACAAAGATTAAATGCTGCAACAGTATCAAAAGAAGGTCCTACACGCTAGTATTAACTTGGCTGACATCTTTAGAACCGACAACAATAGGTGTCTGAAGACTTTTGGCCAGATAGTGGAGATGATAAGTGAGAACACAGGAGAGACTATAGAACATGTACTAACATATAGTTCTTGCACTTTCCTTGTTAACGTGCGGCTTGCCTTTGAAATCTAGCTGGGCGGATATGTTAACATTCCATTCCTGCTTGGAGTCAAGGCTTTCCCAGCGAGAGGCACAGCGTTGTCAACTTTCCACCGTATCCACTGAGTGCAAGCAGTGAGACTGGACAGAACTACCTACGTGCAGATGTGCAACACTGGACATCTGATACCTGCGTGACTCACGAGCTAGCCGCCAGGGCGGAACTTTGGAGTCCACGTGGAGTGATAGAGGAAGCATTCTATTGGTCAACAACCGTCAGCTATTGGCCAGTAGGGATGAATGGTTATTGTCGGTGCGTGCTACTGCCTTAGGTTTGACTCGCCGCTCGTTAACCAGGAAAGTGAGGGAACTATGGTATAGTACATTGACCAATACAGACTACACTGTGCGTCATAAAAACGTTGTCAAGATTTTGCATATGAAACTAAACAAGTCAGTAAGATCTGAATCACCCCAAGTTAAATATTATCATTACCAACCGCAAAATGTAACTAGTTCAGAGACCTGTAATATATAATATATTGCTACCGGGAAATACGAACAGACAAGCACATTAGGCAAACGGTCCAGATATCATAGTTCTAGATATGGAGAAAACAGCCTTAGTATTGATATCACCGTTCCCTTGAACTATAATGTGCAAAAGATCTATGCCCAGAAAGTGAGCAAGTACAAGGAACTCTCTTGGAAAATTAAGGAAATGCGGTGTCTTTATCAAGTTAAAATACAGCTATAGATCAAGTCCTGCACGGATGGGGATATAGTTTGCATGGCTGTGTGGATAGTGGATAAGCTGCGGATAATGTTTGGAGTAAATTTGTGGATAGTTTTTAGAATACAATCTGAACTTGATTAATATTATTATTAGGACCGAGGTGTTTTATTATGACATATATTTCTCCGTTATGTTTTTTCATGACAAATGTAAGTTGATGATTTAAGCGAATCTCATTCAAATTATGTCATTAAGCATAATTTATTAACACTCCGAACAGGAAAGGGTGGCAATTCTGGCTGTATAACATTCATTTTAAACATAGCACGACTTACAAAGCCTAAGAGAACGACTTTTTTTTCTCTCTTATGTCTAAATATGTTGCTTTAGTTTTTTTTTTTGTTTTTTTTTTAGCGTATGGCTTTTAGTGCCGGGAGTGTCCGAGGACATGTTCGGCTCGCCAGTTTTGTAGCTGCTTCGAGACGGACACCCAATGGGTGAGCTACAAGCACCGTTGGGAAGGAAAGTTGGAAGGGAAGGGCGAGGAGTTGGAAGGTAGCGGCTGTGGCCTATAGTGAGGGGCCAACCCCGGCATTTGCCTGGAAGGAAGATGGGAAACCACAGAAGACCATCTTCAAGGTTGCCGGCGGGGGGATTCGAACCTCCTCGCCTCCCGGATGTGAGCGACTGCCATTAGTCATGCCGTAACCACCACGGCTAACTCACCCGGTGTTGCTTTAGTAATTTATGCTTTATCTAAACTTTCTTCGTCTTTTCCCAATTAACTGGGGTCGCCGGAGCCAACCAGGCTTTTTGGTTTTGGCCGGGGATTTATGCTTTATCTAATTACAAATATTATTGTAGATTCGGATAACAAACTTGCGAATGCGGGAAAAAGTCGTGCGGATGCAGATAATAGTTGTGTGGATGTGGGGCGGATGTGGATAACAGTTGTGCGGATGTGGGGCGGATGTGGATAACAGTTGTGTGGATGTGGGGCGGATCCAGATAACAGTTGTGCGGATGTGGGGCGGATGTGGATAATAGTTGTGTGGATGTGGGGCGGATGTGGATAACAGTTGTGCGGATGTGGGGCGGATGCGGATAATAGTCGTGCGGATGTGGGGTGGATGCGGATAATAGTTGTGCGGATGTGGGGCGGATGCGGATAATAGTCGTGCGGATGTGGGGTGGATGCGGATAATAGTCGTGCGGATGTGGGGTGGATGCGGATAATAGTTGTGCGGATGTGGGGCGGATGCGGATAATAGTTGTGCGGATGTGGGGTGGATGCGGATAATAGTTGTGCGGATGTGGGGTGGATGCGGATAATAGTCGTGCGGATGTGGGGTGGATGCGGATAATAGTCGTGCGATTGTGGGGTGGATGCGGATAATAGTCGTGCGGATGTGGGGTGGATGCGGATAATAGTCGTGCGGATGTGGGGTGGATGCGGATAATAGTTGTGCGGATGTGGGGCGGATGCGGATAATAGTCGTGCGGATGTGGGGTGGATGCGGATAATAGTTGTGCGGATGTGGGGCGGATGCGGATAATAGTTGTGCGGATGTGGGGTGGATGCGGATAATAGTTGTGCGGATGTGGGGTGGATGCGGATAATAGTCGTGCGGATGTGGGGTGGATGCGGATAATAGTCGTGCGATTGTGGGGTGGATGCGGATAATAGTCGTGCGGATGTGGGGTGGATGCGGATAATAGTCGTGCGATTGTGGGGCGGATGCGGACAATAGTCGTGCGGATGTGGGGCGGATGCAGATAACGTGTTGTTTATCCGCGTAAGGCTCTAGCTATATAGCTCTATGCAACAGGAATAATGCACAGCCCGTTTATGAGGCGGAGGGTTTTCTTCGACTAAAGAACTGTAATACAGTATTAGATTCATGCCACATTGTTCACTCTTTCATGAATAACTAATAATCCATAGCTGTACTTTAACATCGATCCGTTCTTTCATTATCAAAGCCATTGTAATGTGAGAAAAAGACAAAGGGGGCCTGGTTCAGTCAAGTAGAGAAAGATCTGTTGGAGACTGGGATAACACGTGAAGATATCCAGGAGCGTGATCCACTTAGGGAAAAACTTCAAAAACATCGGAGTTTTCAACTTAAGCCGAAGCTAAAAACCGGGAAGGCGTGGACGACAGAGAGAAAGGTGCAACATCGATTGCGAATGAAGGAGTACTGGTCCAACATTAAAATGCAGAAGAAACAGTTGACATGACGTGGTCCTTAGTTGGCCGTAACGAAGGAGGAAGAAGAAGAAGAGTAATAATAATAATAATTACTGACACTATGCGGAAAAGACGGATTGCGTTCTATGGAAACGTGGCCCGAATGACGTCAACTCGACTAACTTATCGTAAGTTCACTTTTCTCCAAGAGAAAGAGACAAAGGGAGTCTGGTTCAGTGAGATACAAAGTGATCTTCACGGGATTGGGATCTCATGTCAAGATATAGAGGAGCGTGACCAGATTAAGAGAAAACTCTTCGAACATCGGAGTTTCCATTCCAAGCCGACGCTGAAAACTGAAAAGGCGTGGACAAAAGAGAGAAAGGAACAACACCGTCTACGAATGAAGGGATACTGGACTAATTTTAAAACTAAAAAGGAAACAGTTGAAATGACGTGGTCCTTAGTTGGCCGGAACGAAACAATAATAATAATAATAATAATAATAATAATAATAATAATAATAATAATAATAATAATAATAATAATAATAATAATAATAAAGCACTTGGTTTAACCTGAACTTTAGAGTAACCCATGTTTGTAATGGTGAATTGAATAAATAATAATAATAATCATATTTATTTATTTATTTATTTATTTATTTATTTATCGTATGGCTTTTAGTGCCGGGAGTGTCCGAGGACATGTTCGGCTCGCCTGAGTCTGTAGCTGCTTCCAGCGGACACCCTAAAGGGCGAGCTACAAGTTCCGTTCAATTTCAAGTAGTTCCAACTTTCGCCACCAGATATCAATGATACCTAGTGGTGAACGTTGGAACTTTGATAGAGCGTTCTGACGAAATCTAACCTAACAAATTTTGCTTTACACAAGTTTAGTCTGTGAAAGGATCTTTTACATGCCATAAATCTATGACATGGGACCGCCGGCTTTACTTCCCCTCCGAAGGAAGGCATACTGAAGGATTTTTAACGCTCTTAAAAAATCCGACGACTTCGGCCGGGTTTGAACCCGCTATCTTGGGCATAGCAGTTCAGCATGCTACCGACTACGCCACCGAAGCCGCATATAATAATAATAATAATAATGCAATGGAAATACTGTAACTAAATTAAGCATCTTATAGAAAATGTGAGGTGCTTCAGCCTCTGATATGCTCTCCTGCTATGAATTCAAATGTGTCAATCTCACGCTCTCAAATTGATCTTTAGGGGCAGATGACCTCGTAGTTCTGCCCCTTAAAACAACAATACCTAACTAATTAACTAAATTAATCCGTTTTCAGATGCTATAATTTATTTTGGGTCCTCCGTTTGTAAAATGGTTGGAATATACTAAAGTCCTCTTTTTCTTTTAAAGATACTGGACTATTGTATTGTTAACAAGTAGTTCCGTGAAGAACTATACAGCCTATTTTCATATATCCTGCTCATATTAATTGTCTCTATCAACATACAAAATTTCAGTTTAATTGCTGTAACAGATTCGTACATATTGAGAACCGTCTAAATATTTCATAATGTCGCCAGGATGGATTTTTATTTTTGTACTATTACATTAATATTATTGTGTACGTGTGGTATTCAAACTTCAATCGCATGATTAGAACACAAGAAGTAAAAACGAGATTTTAAAAGTACGCACACCAGCCATCTTGTGATTATGCAAACAATTGAAATAAATTAGATGCCAGTGGATCAACATTTGTATAAGCATTTAACGTGCAACGTTTCACGGCACTCGGATATTTAATTCGCGAGAAACGTCCATTTAAATATTTATACTTCGCGTCGCCGCCATGTTGGATTTGTGCTCACCAGGTTACTGAAAGTCCTATAGGTGAACATATGTTCATAGTCTCTATGAACATTAAAGAAATTCAGTTTGGTTGCTGTAAAAGATTTATAGATATTGAGAACCGTCTAAATATTTCGGAAGCTCGCCATTTAGGATTGTTATATGTATAGGCCATAGAGTTATGTACCATTCAAGGACAATTATTGCCTAGCTTCATTATTCAAACTTTCACTTCGATCCCATGATTACGACACAAGAATAAAAACTTAATTTTAAAATTTCGCACAGCCGCCATCTTGAGCTTATGTAAACAATTGAATTAAATTAGATGGCAGTGCATTACAATCTGCAAAATCATTTACTGTACCACATTTCACTGCGCTCAGAGAGTTAAATCACGAGAAAAGTCTATTAAAATATTTCAAATTCGCTTGGTCGCCATGTTCGTTTTGTACCTTACAGGTTTATGAAATATACATAGGTAAACTTGTATCAGTACTCTTTATCACCGTACAAAATTACATGATGATATCTGTAATAGTTTCGGAGATATAGAATGCCAGTGAAATATTTCGCACAGCCGCCATTTTGAGGTTATGTAAACAATTGAACTAAATTAGACTCCAGTGCATTGCAATGTGTATAAACATTTGCTGTACCAAGTTTCATTACGTTTGGATAATTAAATCACGAGAAATGTCTATTTAAAAGTCTCAATTACGCTTGACCGCCATGTTGGTTTTGTAGTCACCAGGTTTTTGAAAGTCTCATAGGCGAACTTCTAGTAGTGCTCTTTATCACCGTACACAATTTCAGGGCGATATCGGTAATAGTTTCGGAGATATTGTATGCTAGTGAAATATTTCGCACAGCCGCCATGTTGGATTGGTGAGACGTAACAAAATTTGAAGGGCACGGTCGAGGTCACCGGGAATAGTGCTATGAACTTACCGAGTTTCATTGAAATCGCTCCAGCCATTTAGATTTTATTAGGGACACACACACACACACCTCACACACACACACACACACACACACACACGCACACACACACGGACAAAAGGTGATCTCATAAGCCTATTTTTTCAAAATTGAAAATAGGCTAAAAATGGGCTATCTCGAACTAAATTCGTGACTACGTAACCTCCATCCTGAGTGTCAGCAGTCAGGCTTTTTTCCAACGGTAGAGTGCTTGTAGCCCACCTTCTCACGGTGCACCCTGCGTTACGTTCTATGGACTATATCCATAGGGATAACAACTGGGGTTACTGTGCTGGGTCCCTTTCACTTTTTCTAGCGATATTAGTTGTTGGTTCATATTTAGGGGCTTAGTAAATCGTAGTCCTAAACAACTCTGAGGTAGACTCTCTACTGGCCCCCATTCTTTTAGTTTTATATTTTTTTAGTATTAGGTATAGGCTACTATAGTTTTTAAGAAAAGCAACTGTGACTTAGCTTTGACTCTGATATTTTTCTTCTTAATTAATTTGAGATTGTTGTTCTTTTGAGGATAAGGAGAAGAAGCCTGCCGTAAGATACGTATTGAGATTCCTGTCCGAAAGTCTTGGTTTCGATTTCCGGTTCTACTAAGATAATATGTAATCCTGGTCTTAGCGCTGGAATAGCTGACACTCCTCAGGCTTGTGATGCAAAACTGGGAAGAAGTGGGTTCATTTTCCACCTCGAGGGGCAGATGACCTCACTTTCCCGTTCCTTAAAACAACAATTATCATCACCATCATTTCCCACCTCAGCCATCCTAGAAGTTGTTTATTGTGGTTTTCCACTTTTACTCCAGGTAAATGCGACTAAACGTGAATCCATACCTACATGAAGACAAGTTCCTACAGTTGACAACACTCATACACAAGATGGCTCTAGTAAACAGTCGTTACCTATGTTTGCTAATTATTCTGTGTTTGCATGTGCCAAGTCTTCCACCCACTGAACTTCGCACGTGTTGTGTGTGTGGCGCGATGTTCTAGCTTATCGATCCTCCACACCTCCTAATTCCTTCCCTGACATTTGCCTACGAAGGTTCAAATACAGGAGAGCAAAATAGTAATGTTCACCACGATTACTGGTAATCCAGAGCTATCATACACAAATGGCAGAAATTTGTTATTTAGTAATTAGTGGGATAACTTGCTAAATATTTATGGATCTCATGAAACGCACATGACACAAACGATCTGTGAAGAATTGAAATACTCTATCTATATCTTTCCAGCTCACTGTTAGGTAATACAAATCTACATGCACAAAAACGAATTCAGCAACAGCAACAACAACAACAACAACAAATTCCTACCATGCTACATAAACTACAAGAATACAGTACAGTGATATCTAGTGGTGTAGGCCTACTATACCTATATTTAGTATATTTTCACCATAAACAAGTAGTTCCGTGAGAACTGAATAGCCTATTTTCATACATCCTACTGTTTTTTTTTTTTTCAATTAGAAACTCAGTATTAGTGATTAAGACTCCTTCCCCGAGATGGCATCTTTCTGTAACGAGTCGCGGGAGTTTTATTCCTTTTTTTTTAGGAAAGTCAAATGCACGCCTTCTAAGATTTACGAAATGTAAGCTACATAATTTGGTCGCCTCCGTAGCGTAGCGGTCAGCATGGTTAACTACCGCCCCGGAGGTCCTGGGTTCGATTCCCGGCTCAGCCACGAAATTTGAACAATGGTTTGAGGACTGGAACGGGGTCTACTCAGCCTCGGGTGGCCCAAATGAGTATAGGGGGTTCGATTCCCACCTCAGCCATCCTCGAAGTGGTTTTCCGTGGTTTCCCACTTCGTCTTCGGGCAAATGCCGGGATGGTTCCTACTCTAAGGCCACGGCCGCCTCCTTCCCACTTCCTTGCCTACCCGTCCCACTCTTCCCATCCCTTCATCAGGCCCCCTGTTCGCTTTGCAGGTGAGGCCGCCTGGGCGTAGTGTTGGTCACACACCCCAGTTGTATCGCTGACTCAGAGTCTCGAGCTCCAGGACACTGCCCTCAGTGGCGGTAGAGGTGGGATCCCTCGCTTAGTCCGTGCAAAAAGCCAACCCTGGAGCACAAAACGATAGCGAAAAAATAAATAGCGAAGCTGCATAATTTAGCGCCATTATTATTATTTCATTTTTTTTTCATTATTATTTATTTATTTATTTATTTATTTATTTATTTATCGCGCGGCTTTTAGTGCCGGGAGTGTCCTAGGACATGTTCGGCTCTCCTGAGTCTGTAGCTTCTTCCAGCCGACACCCATAGGGTGACCTACAAGTTCCGTTCAATTTCAAGTAGTTCCAACTTTCGCTACCAGATATCAATGATACCTAGTGTTGAACGTTGGAACTTTGATAGAGCGTTCCGACGAAATCTAACCTAACAATTTTAGCTTCACACAAGTTTAGTCTGTGGAAGGATCTTTTACATGCCATAAATCTATGACATGGGACCGCCGGCTTTACTTCCCCTCCGAAGGAAGGCATTCTGAAGGCATAATGATTATTATAATAACCCATCACATGAATCTTCTCTTCAATCGCTGGAATAAGATACGATAAATAATGATGATAATAATAATAATAATAATAATAATAATAATAATAATAAGGTTTTAAAATTTCTAACTGATGCCATCTTGAATATTTTGAAAACACCATTAGAAGGCACTATACTAAACTGAGAATAAAGTGCTAAGTTTCATTGCTTCCGGGTGATTAGATCGCCAGAAAAGTCATTGGAAATAGAGTAGGCCTACTTGAAAATGACTTGGCCACCATGTTGATTTTGTGTTTCCCAGGATAGTCACATATATGTACTTACTTGATAGTCCTTTATCACCATACAAAATTTCACTTTGATTGCTTAAATAGTTCCGGAGATATTGTGAGGCGGTGAATTATATCGCATTGACATCATGTTGGATTGTTTTATATATAAGTTATAGAATTATATGCCAGAAGATAAATATTATAATGTTGGTTTATTATGCTAACCTACATTACTAAAGCTTGTTTAGGACACAAGAATTAAAAATGTGATGTTAAAAATTTTGCACAGTCACCATTTATAAGTTCTCTTAATAATTTAATTAACTTAGACGCCAGTATGTTAAGCCCTAAGCTCGGGAGAATAAATCGCGAGAAAATTCCATTCAAATATTTTAACTTGGCCACCATGCTAGTATGGTACGCTCACATACCCGGACCAAGGGCGCTCTATGGAAGTGAAACTTGGACTGTTGGCGCAGCAGAAAAGAGGATAATAGAAGCATTTGAAATGTGGTGTTACAGGAGAATGATGAAGATCAGATGTGTTGATGGAGTAACAAATGAAGAGGTATTAAGACGAGTGGGAGAGGAGAGATGTTTCTGGCGACTGCTAATGATGAGAAGAGATAGGACACATACTAAGACACCCAAGAATAGCAAACTTAGTTAAGGAAGGAAGAGTCGAGGATAAGAACTTTAAGGGTAGACCAAGGTTAGACTATGTTAAACAGATGGCCTCTGATGTACCTAGAATGTAGTAGCTATGTAGAGATGAAACGATTAGCTCAGGAGAGGGAGCCATGGACAGCAGCATCAAACCAGTCAAAAGACTCAAACAACAAGCAAGACTGGGCTACAAATAATTTGTATAATTATTAGGGGTACATCAGTCCAAATCAAGCTCCTTTTTATTAAAAGAATTTCCGTGCTGACAGTTTTTTTTTCCTTAACAAATTTTGATACTAATTGTTGCCATCCTAGCTCCTCTGCTTAATCAGTAAGTTACAGAAATCACGAAATCACACTTTGCTGACCAAAACAAGGTCCACTATTAATCCCTGTCACTAGTCTCGCGAGCATTGAGGTCAAGGCACAAACCCGTCAACAACGGAAACAAAAATCTATATTTTAAAGATAGTGAATGCGCAAAATTTTCAATGTGTTAGCCTTGTATCTAGTAAACTGACTTGTCTCACACACTCTTCTTTCGTGAAATTTCAAGGTAATTGCATCATAGTATGTCGATTTTAACGTCTTATTAGTCTACTGTACATGATCATAATGACGATTCGCGTAATACGTACGATATTCAGCCTGAATGCTCTCTGACTCGTGCAACTAAGGTCTCTGCATACAATACTTCTATTTGACCAAGTTTCTTGGAAACGGCTCAATTGTATCCCAATTTATTGATTTTAATGTTTCAATAGCTCGTATGGCCACCATCTTTAATGTATAAAGTCGAGGCGGTTGTGCCTCCAGCAGATGATGCCATCCTTTTGTCAAGTTTCGGATTTATAGGCTAATTGGATGGTTGACGGTTTCACGTAAAAGTCAGTCCGATACCTTGTGGCTGATGGAACTCTAGTCTCTCGTATTATACTTCTTCCTCTACGTTTTGTGGTAATCGATCAATTACGTCGATTATCGATTTTAATGTACAAGGACGAATGGTCAGTTTCTACAGTGTCCGCCACGTGGTACAGTGGCTAGCATTCTTAGCAGTTACCCCTGAGGTCCTCACGTGAATTATAATTACACACACTTCTACAGACACCACAATAAAACAGGTTATCAGACAGGTTCTATATCCACGTGTGCACACACACATATAATAATGTTAGGGAATGGTTCCCCTTGCAGCGATAATACGAGAGTTTAGGATGAGACGACAGTCAGGATTCAAACCCGAATCTTCTGTTTACCGAGCAGGCGTGTTTAGCTGCTTTCACCTCCGTGATCACGCCACGGCCAGGACCCATTTCCAAGTCTTAGATGTAAAGAACAATAACTGGCGACTTCCTAGATATCGTAGAATTACCGCGATCTCTCAAACGACACCCAAACCACCAGTGTGCCACAGTCGAAACACGATGATGAAGGTGATAATAAAAATAAAATAAATAAATAAATAAATAAATAAATAAATAAATAAATAAATAATAATAATAATAATAATAATAATAATAATAATGTTAATAATATTAATTTAATTGATTTAATTTAATTTACTTATTAAATACTATTGATATTACATTATTGTGATACGTCTCACGAATCTGACGACAAATCCAGTACAGATTATTTGTGAGATATTAATTATTATTTACAACATACAGTAGGCTTATATACAGACCAGTACAGATTGTAATTCATTACAAGAGTGCATGCAAAAGAGATGTTATTTACTTTATTTATTTATATATATATTTTTTTATTTCGTTAGGGCCATCTATGGACCACGGTGCTTGTGTTTTAGCTGTTTCTTGATGTCATCGTCAGGCTTGCCACGATTGGTGTTCTTAGTGGTGGGTTTGGCAGCTGCTTTCATGTTGGTACCTCGAGCTTTTCTGATGGCCCAGTAGTACTTCATTTTCCGGCTAAATTGAATCTTACGTTCCTCAGACCATTTCCTAGTCTCGTCTTTTGGTCTGTGGGTAACTTCTGTGAGGGATGTTACGAAAGATTTAATTTTAAGAGCTGTATGATAGTTACTCCGGTCGGCAATGTCATTTTCATTTATATGGACTTCCGAAAGATCCTTTTCCACTTGCTTCTTCCACAAGAATCCAGTAGCTTTGCCCTTGTTAGCAGCCTTGAAGATCCTATGGGATAACCTGTTTGAGTCCATTCTGAATAGATGTCCGTAAAAAGCCAGTCGCCTTCTTTTGATGGCATCTATGAGATTTTCTTGGTGTTTATATAGCTCACGATTTGGTTGATACCATCGGCTTCCATCTGGTAGAATTCTTGGTCCTACTATCCGTCTCAGGAACTTTCTTTCTTGTACCTCGAGGGCTCTTAATGAGGTCTTCTTAGTTAGACATAGGCACTCTGCTGCATAGAGGACTGAAGGTCTGACTACTGCATTGTAGTGTCTTAGTTTGACATTCATCGACAAATTTTTTGAAGCATATAGTTTTTTACAGGCATGGTAAGCCTTATCTAGTTTGAGTCTCCTGTGTTCAAGAGCCACTGTTTCGCTGAGGTCCTCTGAAAACCATTCCCCAAGGTATTTTACACTTTTGACTCTCTTGATGTAGATGTTATCACTGACTCTCATCATTCTAGGGGCATCCTTGATGTTAGTAACAAACTCGGTCTTTCCTATGTTAATCAAAATACCCGTTTTAGCCGCTATTGAGTGCAGTGTTTGGAGCTGAGTAGTAGTCTCCTGTATGTCATTTGCCAATAAAGTCAGATCGTCTGCAAAGGCTAGGCATGGAATCCTTAGGTTGTCAGCTTTAATCCCCATCCGTAATCCAGTATTCTCTGGTAGGATTCTCGTCCACTCTCTAATGATCTTTTCCAGAACACAATTAAATAATATGCATGAGATGCCGTCTCCTTGTCTCACCCCTGTTTTAATGGTGAAACTCTCCGAGAGCTGTCCTCTTAAACTTTACTCTGGCTGTGGTGTTGTGCAGGGTGGCTCGCACCAGCCTATTGATCTTGTCGTTGAGTCCTAGTTCTTTCAAGGTGTTAACAAGAGTAATTCTGTCCACTGAGTCGTATGCTTTCTGCAAGTCGACAAATATAGCTACCCATTGTCTGGCTCTTGACTTGCTGTATTGAAGGATGGTCTTCAGATTGTGTATCTGCTCGGTACAGGACCTCGATGCTCTGAACCCTGCTTGATATTCTCCTAACTCTTTATCCAGCTGTCTCGTTACATGGCGTTCCAGAATCTTGGAAAATATCTTATAGGTAACAGCAATGAGTGATATTCCTCTGTAGTTACTGGGATCTGTTTTGTTTCCCTTCTTGTGGATTGGATGGATAATGGCTGACGTCCAATCACCTGGGAGCCTCTCACTAGTCCATATGTCCAGAATTACTTTATGTATGCTCCTGAAGGTGTGTTATATATTTATTTATTTATTTATTTTAAATTATTTATATATATATATATATATATATATATATATATATATAGGCTATAGGCTATTAATTATTATTATGTTTTATTAATTTTTATATAAGACATATAATGTGATATAACATATTCGGTGACAATGAGAACATATTAATGTATATAGTTAAAAACACAAATAGTTCCACTAAAGTAATTTATTTTAATAATAAGCTTATGTTATAAATTAATGTTTGTTTAGGTAATAGATTTTAATGCGACGTATAGCTAGTTGTTTGCTGTTCATGTTCGACAATCCAGTAGTGATTAAGTAGTGATGGTATAATATAATTTAGTCTATTGAAACCATAGCTATTTATACGTAAAGGTCTTACATATTTATTACTTGTGATAATCGTAACATTGAAAATATTAATAATGTTGAAACAATAATAATAATAATAATAATAATTTAACTGGAAGGAAGTGAAGGCGGCTGGGGGGCACCACCTAATTAAAAACTTGTAGTGATTGATATATAGACATTAACGACGCGAAAGTCCCAGCTGACCTGGAGAAAGGAGTGGGCGGTGGCTCAGTAGGTCAGACAGAACGACACCTGTCAGTTGTCGTGTAGAAAGGAGGAGTAATTAAACGTGGCCTGGGGCAAGATATTGAGAAGATCTCGTCTCAGCTTGCGAAAGTCAAGGAGGTGCTACCACCCACTTGTGCACCGTCCATCAGGGTGTGACACGATGTGCTTTCAATTTTCACTAAACAACAGATGAACTTACCTTCCAAGTATGATCAATTGTATGGCTCACTTGTCAGTGTAAGACTCTCGTTTCCTATGCGGGGTCGAGTCCAGTCACCCCCCCCCCCCCCTTGGAGATTTAAAACCTGAAGTGTGGAACAGAGTGCACTCTGCCTCGTGAGGACAATTGAGCATAGTAGATGAAAATAGTGCAGAAATACAAATCTTCTATTGCGGGCATTAGGTAGACTGGTAGAGAAAGTCATGTTGGGCTGTTCGCGTTTGTTGATTCATATTTAAAGGTTTCCTTGGTCGTGTGAATGTTGGTATGGAGTCCACGGTTAATGCTTGTAGGATTTTTGATATGAAATGTCACGTTCTATACAGTAGTTCTGATTTCATGTAACATGAGGTTCCGTGGCTTGTTACCGCTAGATTAACAGTCAGCTGCCTCCTAGCTTCTCTTGACGTTTGGTCTTTCCAACCATGTTATTAATTATTCCATAATTATTCTTAATTGATTGCAGTTATTTTATTTATTCTTAACAGTTTAATATGAAAATTGATATTGTAACTTTCGGTCATTGTCAATAAGGGAACACTGAAAAGTGGCTTCAAAGCTATCTTTAGTCAATAAGGTGTATTCGTAGTTTATTTATTTATTTATTTATTTATTTAATTATTTCTTTATTTATCGTATGGCTTTTAGTGCCGGGAGTGTCCGAGGACATGTTCGGCTCGCCTGAGTCTGTAGCTGCTTCCAGCGGACACCCTTAGGGAGAGCTACAAGTTCCGTTCAATTTCAAGTAGTTCCAACTTTCGCCACCAGATGTCAATGATACCTAGTAGTGAACATTGGAACTTTGATAGAGCGAAGAAATCTAACCTAACAATTGAATGCCATTAATCTATGACCGCCGGCTTTACTTCCCCTCCGAAGGAAGGCAAACTGAAGGATTTTTAACGTTCTTTTTCGTAGTGATTTATATGAAATGGGCGCGCAATCAAAGGTAAAGGTAACACAAACATGCATATTGAGTGTTCCAAAGTCTCACAATTTGTTCCTTGAGGAGTAGCCATGTGTGTTAAATCAGCTCACCACGATCGCGATGGGGAGCTGCAGCAAATTTGGAGATCTCAGATTCGAATCTCGGCGCCGATAACAGCTATCCTGAGTGTGGTTTTCCCCCGGATTCTTCTACACTTCTTTCGGTTAATGCCAGGTTAGTACCTTAATTCAAATCCTAGGGCACCCACTCCATTCCCGACCCTAATAATTGCAATTACACACACTACTACATTCACCACAGAAACACAGGTTATCAGACAAATTAAACTCACGCCCAAGTACACGGGACTGATGACCATGAATAATTCAAATACCTAGAACCAATTAACAACAGCTACCAATTACCACCGTATTGCTGATAATAATAATAATAATAATAATGTTATTGGTTTTACGTCCCTTTTAACTACTCTGGCTTTTAGAGACGCCGGGGTGCCGGAATTTTGCCCCGAAGGGGATCTTTAACGAGCCAGTAAATCTACTGACACGGCTCCCTCGCATTTGCGCACCCTCAAATGCCACCTGACTGCGCCAGGATACGAACCTGCAACCTTAGACCCAGCAAGCTAAAACGTTACCCCTGAGCCACGCAGCCAGGCTGTTGATTAGTGTATGTATCAGTAATTGAGATGAGGATTGAGGAAGTAGGCGGAGGTTTTGGCTGGATTAAAGTGGAAAACCACGGAAAACCACTTGTAGGAATCGAACCCAACTCTTGCCAGTTTGACTGGCTGCGTGGTGCAGCGGTAACGTTCTCGCCTGCTGGCCCCAAGGTTGAAGGATCGTATTCTGACGAAGTCAGTTGGTATTTGAGGGTGCGCAAATACGAGGGAGCCGTGTCAGTAGATTTATTGGCACGTTAAATATCCCCTTCGGGGCAAAATTCTGCCACCTCGGCGTCTCTAAAAGCTGCAGTAGTTAAAAGGGACATACTGCAAGTTAAAACCGATAACTTGATTATTTTATTATCTTCTTAGTTCTGCGTCATGAGGCCTCACACCAGAATTAGATTTCTTGGCACAGCCGGAAATCGAACTGGACTTCAGGGGTGACAGCCAAGAATGCTAGTCACTATGCTGCGAGGTGGTCATGATCATTATCTTCATAATCTATCTCACGAGAGGAGTGCGAGTGTAAATAACTAGCGCGCAGATCAGAACCCTGTGGGCTACTTCCACAGCTCACGTTTGGAATTATCTACGCTTCTTTGAAATGCTGATGGAACTTCATGTTGAGATTTGAAAGGAAGAAAGAACCAGGTATTTAATTTCCACACCCATTTATAAGTAGGTGTCGAAGTGGTTCCCATACAAGGAAGCAGCAGAACGAAAGTGTGAGGAAGGGAAGGAAACGTCGTGGCCGACTTATTCAAATGACTCCAACAGGTGAACCAGTCTTTTATTATGAGTCGTGCTGGCAGGAAGCCAGGGTAACTGGCTTTCATTACCCAGTATAGATTACATATATTACTGCTCAATTGAGTCGTTCAGTTTATTGCATTAATATAGAGCAATACGTAATGTGAGCTGCGGAACTCGTTCACAATTAATCAATAACTTAATTTTAGAGATATTCCAATTATCTCTACTTGTTAGTATAAATCAAAGTCCCCGTTTCTTGGATGACACGGGTAATCTCGGGAACCACTGGATGGATTTTGATGCGGTTTTCACCATTCTGTAAAAGATATCTCGAAGAGAGTCTCTGTAGAAAATAATGTATTTATGATAAAAGGAAGCCAAGCAGTAACGATTTCAGTGAAAATGTCGAAAAAAGAACCTAGCGTCCGTGCGCTTTTTAAGCTTACGCTAGGCAAACCGTTAAAAATATCAATATACTACGAGTGTAAGAATTATTCAGCATGAAAAGTTCTACAAAAAAGTTCGCAAGAGCATATCTCTTTCTTCAATACATCGCCCACTATAAGTGTTTTAAGTTTTCATTTCTTCCAACAATCTCCATCAATTACTGAGGCGACAGTTTACGAGCTAGCTAGGGGCGAGCCTATCACCCCAGTTACAGAATAGCTAGCAGACGAGCCTATTACCCCAGATACAGCCAGCAGAAAACTGTCGAGTTGTGTTGAGTTAAGACTTCAGAGATGAGTGGTTGTGTTTAGAGCTTCTCTGGAAGTGCAACTCGGCTTTCTTCATTTCGCCTGTGAACCTTTCGTTCCGCAAAATACACAGTCAAGTTAAAATTGTACGGAATGGGGATTTGTGTTTCATGCACCTCACCATTCTTAAATTACGTCTGACAAGAATTCGTTGCACATGCATATCCATGATCATTAATAGTAAAAATGTAATAGTAAAAATGTAATTCTGGTTTGAAGGCCAATACATTTAATAATGGTCAGCGAGCTGGAACAGGGTTCACTCAGTCTCATGAGTACAACTGAAAAGAACTGTGTTCATCTTCCACCTCACCCATCCTAGAAATGGATTTCGTAATTATTAATCTTCACTTGTCATTCAGAATGATGTCACAGTCATCTACTTCCCATTCCTAGTCTAAATCGCAAATAAATACACTAAGATATCACTAACATCACAGGTTGTAGGACATGTTCCCCACACGCCAAAGTTTACTGGCATATTAACCATAATAACCCCAAAATGAAACAACAACAACAACAAGAAAACAATTACAACCTACAAATGAAGAAAATTGACTACTTTCCCTTAAATTAATGAATATAGTAATATCCTTTTTCCTTATCATACAATAGGCTATTTTTAGCCTACTTTTCACATTTTGCAAAAATGAGGAAAAAGTAGACTTATGAGATCGATCCGGGAAAATGTGTGTCTGTCTGTCTGGCTGTGTGTGTGTCCCTCCCTATCAACTCCTAAACGGCTGCAGCAATCAAAACCAAATTTAGTATGAGTAAAGATGTATACCGGAATATCTCACGTCCATATTTGAAAATGATGTCAGTGCTACCAACTGCTGAAAAAACGCACTAGAAATTTGAGCTCCATGTTGGATATCTCGCAAGGTATGCATGGGAGCTATTCCAAAATTGGTACACATGCAGATAATACTATATCAGTTTAATTTCCAGGAGGCCAACAATGACAGTGTTGCCAAAATAATTTTAAGCCTTCTGATAGGTCCAATGTTTAAATCCATATAACTTCTACACTATCAATTGGATTTCAACCAAATTTTGTATGTAATATCTGTACATAAACAGATATGATTGAGCGTATTCTTAAGAGCCACCAGGGCTGCCAACTGTTAATAATTGCTCTCTCTTTTTTTTTCCAAGTACCAATATATCATAAAGTATGCAAGCCAGCAACTTTAAACTATGCACACGTATATTCTGACATTTTAGATTAATTTGGAGTAACTTATATACGTCAGTTCTACCAACATGATTATAAGCCTGCTGATAGTACCAATTTTTAAATACATGTAACGCCTATACTATCAGTTGGATTTCAACAAAATTTCGTATGTGCTATGTGTACCATAATAGATATGACTGTAAGTATTGTTAAGAGCAATTAGGGCTGCGAACTGTTAATAAATGATGTCTATATTCTTTTTACCCTAATATCAATATATCAGAAAGTATGCAAGCCAACAGCTCTATACTTTGCACACGTATAGCGCCTGACATTCTAGATTAATTTGGAGTAATTAATGCAAGGCAGTGCTGCCAACATGATTCTATGCCTGCTGATATGTCCAATTTTAAAATACATGTAACTTCTATACTAACAAATGGATTTCATCCAAAATTGGCACAACAAGATATCATAATATTTCTAATTATTTTGACCAGCACACGCATGGTATTGTTGGCAACTTGCTTTTACGCGTGCTGATAGATCCAGTGTCTAACTGCATGTAACGTCCATTGGACTTCAACCTAATTTTGTATTCTGTACCTTAAGAGATGGAACTAAGAATATATTCAGTCACCAGGGCTGCCAACTGTAGTGCTCTATTAGGCTACATTATACCAGGTATATTTTGAACTAATTTGATATTTCGATATTACCAACTTAATTTTGTCATTATTCTAGATAGGTTCATATACTGTAGAATAATCATTGGCATGAAAAGTAGGCTGTATAGTTCTTCACGGAACTTCTTGTTTTTCCTGGAATGAAGGTCAACTATTAAAGTCATGCACAGAGTATAGTAATACGCACCGTATGGCACATATTAGTACAAGAGCAAGGACTAGAAAATTACCGTGCTCTTACCATATTCCATATTAATTGTGCAATCATATCCCGAGTTACTAGTTTTATTGTTTCATTCGTACGCCCAGTCGCCATGCACTTGTATGGCCTTACTTTATTGGTAATTTTAGTTATTGTAGCTCTAAAATATTGTTAGTAAATTATTTTCATATTACATAATTTCAAGATGGTGGCTGCACGTAATATTCAATCTGATAAATTCATTACTTGGTCAGTATAGGATACGATGATTAGATTAGTTGGTATTTGGTTTAATCATTTAACCCTTTGGGTGACCCCATTCTGTTAAGATGGAAGTGATATGAAATATGGGACTGAGATATTATCTACTAGTGCTAATTCTGTACCAATTTTGTTCTATTCAGTTTTGTTTGGGAATTGATAGGATGGTGGGCAGATATACATACAGACAAAAAAAAACAGACAGACGAATGGACAATTCGCTCGGGTAGATCTCATCAGTCTCCACCAATGGTATCCTTACCTTGACGCGGTGGTGGAACTTGCATGGTCAAATGATCCTGAGAGCTATGCCGGCGGTAGCTTAGCTACTGGTAGGGTCTCACAAGCCGGACATGCCGAAGATGATGATCCAGACTAAACGGGATACTCTGGCCCTCCAGGTTGGGGGTTGGACGTGGGGATAACAACCCCACACCATTAAAAAAACTGTTACGAAACACGGACAATTGCCTCGGAAGGATGGATTTAACAGAAGACAACCTCGGCCTGGATTACGGAAAAGAGATTTGTATATTGCGACGTGGAATGTAAGAACGATGTTGAGACCAGGAAAGATGAATGAAATAGGAGAAGAGATAACTAAATTTAATTTAGACATTGTAGCGTTACAAGAGGTGAGATGGCAAGGATAAGGAAGGATAGATAAAAGGGAATATTCACTATTGTATAGTGGTCCAAATAGCAGAACAGGACAACATGGTACAGGATTTATGGTATCCAAGGCAGTAAGGAATAGTATTATGGAACATGAAGCCATAAATGAAAGATTTTGTAAATTGCGCATCAAAGGAAGATTCAGGAACATATCCATATTGTCAGTGTATGCACCAACTGAAGAGAAAGATGAGGATGAGAAGGAAGAGTTCTATGAACAAGTGGAACAGATATGCGGTGAGATACAGAGATACGATACATTGATAATAATGGGTGACTTTAACGCAAAGATTGGGAAGGATCTATTGATGAGATGTGCAGGGGAACATACACTACATGATGTTAGTAACCAAAATGGCACACTACTTGGGCATTTTGCCATCAGGAACAATATTGTGATCAAAAGCACATGTTTCCCACATAAACGAATACATCTAGGTACTTGGAAGGCTCCTGATTCTACAACCGTGAATCAAATAGACCATGTGTTAATCAATGCAAGATACTCTTCGTCAATTATAGATGTGCGGAGTTGTAGAGGACCAAATTGTGATTCAGATCACTATCTAGTCAAAGCAGTACTTAGAGAAAAGCTGGCTAAAACGAAAACGAAATCTGAAACCTGGAAGAATAGTATAAACGTTGAAAGACTAGGAGATGAAAGAATTAAGGAAGAATATCAGAGAGAAATACAAAAGAAATTAGAAGAAGAAAGAGAGAGATGATCTCGATAAAGAGTGTAATAAAATAGAGGAAGTAGTTAAACTGGCTGCAGAAGAAATAATCGGAAAGAGGCAGCAAACCCGGAATGAATGGTTTGATCAAGAGTGTAGGGAAGCAATAGAAGAGAAGAATAGAGCAAGAGAAAAGATGATCTTGAGAGAAACAAGAAGCAACTGTGAACATTATAGGCAACTGAGGTTGAATGCCAACAAAGTATGCAGAAGAAAGAAAAAGGAACACATAAAGAAACAATTTATAGAAATAGAAGAATTAAACCAAGGAAGTGGAGTAAGAAAATTCTATGCGGCAATTGGTAAAATGGGGAAAGGTTTCCAACCGAGGGAAAGAAGATGCAAGGATAGACAAGGGATGATACTGAATGATGAGAACAAAGTGTTAGATAGATGGTCTGAACACTTTAAGGAACTTCTAAGTGAAAGTGTAGAGCCAGAAATTGAACAACATATGCAACAAAATGAGAGACAAGAAGTAATTAGATCAGAATCAGAGAATGAGAATGGAAGTATTATAAGTCCTACGGAATCAGAGAATGAGAATGCAAGTATTATGAGTCCTACAAGATTTGAAGTGGCAAATGTAATGAAGAAAATGAAAAACAACAAATCACCAGGGGAAGACAGTATAGTAGCAGAAATGATAAAATATGGAGGAGCGGCATTGGAAGATAGAATACATAAACTATTGGAAAGAATATGGGAAGAAGAGAACATGCCTGATGGATGGAGGGGAGGAATAATATGTCCTATATTTAAGAAAGGAGATAAACTAGCATGTGAGAATTACAGAGGAATTACTCTATTGAATGTTATTTACAAGATCCTATCAGGTATCTTGAAAGAAAGAAGGAATATATTTTCAGAAGAAATTCTGAGTGAATATCAGTGTGGTTTTAGACCCAACCGGAGTACAACGGATCAAATCTTTGTAATTAGGCAGATGATGGAAAAGTTTTATGAACAATATATTGACCTCCACATGCTCTTTATAGATTTTAAACAAGCTTTCGATAGTGTATGTAGAGAAAGACTATATGAATTACTAGGAGAAATGAGGATACCTGGAAAGATAATCCGGCTGATGACACTAGATAACACATGGGAACGAGTGAAAAATGGAAATAAGCTGAGTAAACCATTTACAATTAATATGGGTGTAAAACAAGGAGATGGATTGTCTGCAGTACTCTTTAACATTGCACTACATAAAGCAATCAGTAAAGTGGACCAGGGAGACACTATTTTTAACAAATCAAGTCAGATCTGTGCTTATGCAGATGATGTAGTGATCATAGCAAGAGAAAAGCGTACACTGAAAAGAGTATATTTAGAATTAGAGAAAGAGGCTACAAATATTGGGTTATTAGTGAATGAGAGTAAAAATAAGAGCATGGTAATGTCCACATCTAACACAAGAAGAGCCCCGCATGATATTACAATAGGCGATAAGACATTTGAGGGTGTGACACAATTTAAGTATCTAGGAGTACTTATTAACAACCAGTGTGATATGACAAACTGTATTAAAGATCGATTACAGGCTGGAAACAGAGCATACTATGCAAACATCAAGATGCTCAGGAATCAACTTATATCGCGAACAACCAAAATGAAGATATATAAGACAATGATAAGACCAGTAGTGACCTATGGCTCTGAAGCTTGGACATTAACTATGGATGATGAGAATACTGTGAAGTGTTTTGAAAGGAAAATACTGCGAAGAATATATGGCCCTGTTAGAGAGGATGATGGATGGAGAATACGATATAACCATGAACTAAACGAATTGATTGGAAAACAAGATATCGTAAAGTTTATAAAGGCACAGAGAATCCAATGGTTGGGACATAGAGAGGATGCCGTAGAGCCAGATGCCCAAGAGAAGGTTGAAAGGGAGGTTATTCTTCAGGAGGAGGAAAGGACGTCCTAAGAAGAGATGGTTGGATAGTGTGACTGCAGACCTCGTCGCAATGGTAGTGAGAGGATGGAGGAGCATAGCGATGGATAGACCAAAATGGAGAGCAATTGTCCTTGAGGCCAAAACCCACCCTGGGTTGTAGCGCCATGGAGTAAGTAAGTAAGTAAGATCTCATCAGTATACTTGCAATATTCGAAAGTTTCATAGAGAAACCGTGTGATGTCCGAGAAAATGTGCCATTCTGCTTGATGTAGAACTGTTGACATAGCACGCTACTTGAACGCTGAAACTGGGCTAAAAACCTAAACTCAATGAATATGGCAAGTGGAGAAAGGAGCAGTGAGGGTGTCAGCACAGCAGGCGCTTCTATGTAGCGGATCAGATGCCTTGAGGCACTGACATGATGCGATCTGGGTTACTGCTTGCTCATCCAGTACAATCCTCGACCTGTTCTACATGTCAGTTCTATCCCCAGGCAATGCCATTGTGATAGGTCTTATCGCAAACAGCAGAACGGTTTTAAGATCAGATCACAAACCCGGACACTTTCAATGGCCAAATACAGTATACAGAATCACTTTTACGTCCCGCTCTAGCCTCTTACCCTTTGAGGTAGGAGGTTCATTGACTTTATATTCAATAATAATAATAATAATAATGTTATTGGTTTTACGTTTCTTTTAACTACTCTGGCTTTTAGAGACGCCTGGGTGCTGCAATTTTGCCCCGAAGGGGATCTTTAACGTGACAGTAAATCTACTGACACGGCTCCCTCGCATTTGCTCACCCTCAAATGCCAGCTGACTGCGTCAGGATACGAACCTGCAACCTTGGGCCTAGCAAGCGAGAACGTTACCGCTGTGCCACGCAGCCAGCCTACTTGATATTCAGTATCCTGGGGCACCTGTATTTTGATTGTTTTTCTGCAACTGTCCTTGCCTCCCTGCCCTGAGCTAATCGATTCATCTCTACATAGTCAGCACACGTTACATCCGAAGCAATCTGTTTAACATATTCTAACCTTAGTCTACCCCTACAGTTCTTGTCCTCAACCCTTCCTTCCATAACTAAGCTTGCTATTCCTGAATGTCTTAGTATGTGTCCTACCAACCTATCTCTTCTCTTCATTAGCAGTTGCCACAAATATTTCTCCTCGCCCACTCGTCTTAATATTTCTTAATTTGTTACTCTAGCTACCCATCTGATCTTCATCATTCTCCTGTAACACTACATTTCAAATTCTTCTATTGTTCTCTTTTCTGCTGCACCATCAGTCCAAGTTTCACTTCCATAGAGCGTCACGCTCCAGACAAAGGCTTTCAAAAATGACTTTCTAATACTTAAATCTATATTTGATGTCAAAAGATTACTTTTCTGTAGAAATGCTTTCCTTGGCTGAGCCAAACTACTTTTTATATTCTCTTTGCTTCGTCCATCACTAGTTATTTTGCTTCCTATGTAACAGAAGTATCCTACTTCCTTTAGATTTTCACCTGCAAAATTGACGTCTGATTTATTTCGGCTGCATTCAATTACTTTTGTTTTACTTATTGATTTTCATCATGAATTATTTCCTCAAGACGGAGTCCAAACCATTTAAAAACTCATTCAAATCCTCTGGTGAATCGGTTAAGACTGGGGCAACTATACATAGAGAATTCCAGAGCGATGTTGTAGAATGTTTCCTCATTTTCAATTTAACTGGCGGTGGCGTTAACTCTCACCTTAAATCAAATTCTCAATGCTACTTTTTTCTAGTAGTACTACCTAGGACTACTCAAGAAACAGGAACCAGCCAAGTAGGAGGGAAGACTTGCCACGGGTGACAACATTTAAATACCTTGGCTCTACCATCCCTAATGGTGGGCGTCTTGTCGAAGAGGTCAATGAGAGAATCAATGATTTTTAGCCTACTTTCGATTTTTGCAAAAAATGAAAGTAGACTTATGAGATCAACACAGGGCGAAAAAAAGTGTGTCTGTCTGTGTGTGTGTATGTGTGTGTGTGAGTATGTGTGTGTGTGTATGTGTGTGTGTGAGTCTGTGTGTGTGTGTGTCTGTGTGTGTGTGAGTGTGTGTACTCTGAATGTCTGTCCCCCCCTATCAATTCGAACACGGTGAATGCAAATTGAACGAAATTTGGTACAAAGGTAGCACCAGCAAAGGACACCTCAGTGTCATGTTTTATATCGCCGCCATCTTTACTAAAACTGAATGGCGGCCACTCAAACGTTCAAAACGTAAAATCAAATAACGACTAACCAAATCATCCGATCTCTACCAAATTTGGTAACAACATACCTTTGTATAGGATGCGTCTTGTGACCAAATTACAAGGTCATCCGCCATACCATTTCAGGATGGCGGCCGTGCGAATTATGCAAACTTTATAATCCATATCATGGGACCCACCAGTTCCGATTATCGAGCCGAGAATCGTTTTAACTGTTCTAAAGGAAGAGGCACGTTCGAAATTAAAAGTTTATTTTGTAATACTATAGTGCAGACGTGATTTTAAAAAGCTGAACTGATTCAGTAATAAGACAAGATGGCAGCGGATATCTTGTGCCGGACTTATATTTCACTAATTTGAGTATTGCATGCAATATAGCGTACTGATAAAAAAATAAATAAACTTTGTATGAAATGCTTTATATATAAATAATATACTCCAGTGATGAAATCGTTTAGTATAAATCATTATTTGCTAACAAGTTCTATGTAAGTCATTTTAAATAGAACGATATTCGTTGACACAATTAGCTCAGTGGTAGAGCGTTAGACTATCGCTCAAATGCCTATGGTTCAAACCCGATCAGAGCTAGGTTTTTTGCTTGAAATGTTATATGTTTATTGTTTTGTAATGACTCAGATGTTTTAAAATTAAGCGTTATATTGTGCACATTATGGTGTAAAATATATATTTAATTAAAACATAATTCGCCAGCAGATTTACTCGGGACATCTAGCTGCCAAAAAGGTAACTTCCAGATTTTATTGAAAAGTTTCTTCTTCTGGCCGCTAGAATGCACTCTCTCTGTTAGGATTATATTGTTCGATATTTCACCAATAGATGTCACGACTAGTCTACGTGGGGATCCATTGATTACTATACCATTATCATTCTATGCGCATCGAATTTGAAGAATGACAAGATGATACTACGATACATTTTAACTTTTTATTTTAAAGGGTTTGTAACAGCCTATTTTGCGTTACTTGAAAATGTTATTAAGCGTTATATTGTGCACATTATGGTGTAAAATATATATTTAATTAAAACATAATTCGCCAGCAGATTTACTCGAGACATCTAGCTGCCAAAAAGGTAACTTCAAGATTTTATTGAAAAGTTTATTCTTCTGGCCGCTAGAATGCACTCGCTCTGTTAGGATTATATTATCGAAAATATCCACATAGTTTGTATACACACGTCTCTGTAGGGTCATGGAAAGATTTGTTAATTCAATTAGGGTTGTGAAAGCCATGCACAACCAGACGTGTAAAGACATGCCTCAACTCAAAGTTGGATGTTGCCCACGGCAGGTCGTAATAATAATAATAATGTTATTGGTTTTACATCCCTTTTAACTACTGCTGATTTTAGAGACACCGGGGTGCCGGAATTTTGGCCCGAAGGGGATCTTTAACGTGCCAGTAAATGTACTGACACGGCTCCCTCGCATTTGTGCACCCTCAAATGCCAGCTGACTGCGCCAGGATACGAACCTGCAACCTAGGGCCCAGCAAGCGAGAACGTTACCGCCGAGCCACGCAGCCAGTCCGGTCGATTATGTCTCCAGATCCATAACATTCTTGAGATACTTCTTATCTTTCTTTCTTCAATGATGGTAGCAGTTTTTATCTAGATTGTGGCGTTTGGTAGAGGAAAATCGTTTCTATGGCCTTCAACAAAGAATAGTTCTATTATACTCTTTGATAATAACAACGAGTTATAACTATACTCATACATTTAGGAGAAAGTAGGCTATATGTTCTTTACTGAACATCTTGTTTTTTATTTAGTCGATTTACCCTCTAGGTTGGTGGTTCCCACGGACTCAGCGAGGGAACTCACCACTACCGCCTCTATGGGCAGTGTCCTGGAGCTTGGAACATCTGGTCGGGGTTGATACAACTGGGGAGGTGTGATCAGCACTTCGCCCAGGCGGCCTCACCTGCAAAGCGAACAGGGGCCTCATGAGGGATGGGAAGGGAAGGGAAGATTGGGACGGATAGGCAAGGAAGAAGGAAGGAGGTGGCCGTGGCCTTACAGTAGGTACCATCCCGGCATTTGCCCGAAGACGAAGTCGGAAACCACGGAAAACCACTTCGAGGATGGCTGAGGTGGAATCGAACCCCTCTACTCATTTGGACCACCCGAGGCTGAGTAGACCCGGTTCCAGTCCTCATACCACTTTTCAAATTTCGTGGCAGAGCCGGGAATCGAACCCAAGACCTCCGGGGCGGCAGCTAACCATGCTGACCGCTACGCTACGGAGGCGACGAGAATCAATGAAGCCTGGATGAAATAGCGTACACCTGCGATTGTAGAATGAAAGATCACCTTAAGTCAAAAATCTATCACACTATAACGACCGAAACAGAGCGTCGCTTAGGCGTCATGGAGACCGAGATGTTGAGGTGGACAGAGGGAGTCATGGTTGCAATGATAACATCAGGAAACGGCTTGGTGTCGCGCCTGCATGAGTGCCGTCTGCGTTGGTTTGGACACGTGCTGCGAGCGGGAGAAGATATAATTTAATTGCGGAAACTGGCTACGATCTGCTAGTCGATGGCAAGAGACCTAAGGGACGGCCGAAGCATCTTCATCCAGACGTGGCCCAAGACAGAAACAAATGGAGACAACGTATCCATGTAGCGGACCCGGCAGCCAAACTGCGGGACAACTACTGAAAAAGAAGAAGAAGAGTACTATTAAGGACCAGGCCTCCACCAGTTCCTAGGGAGCATCTTATTGACAAACACCACACCACTAACAGAAGAAGGAAGCATTCCTGTTCTACCGTATACGTTTTGCAGGCGTTTGTTGGCACCAAGGTGTAATGTAGAGATTTTAAGCCATTCTTTTAGTGTTGCCCATACACAATTGTCATTTGTAGCTCTTCAGTCGGTCAACACTATTGAGCCCAATGAATGGGCGGGGTACAAGATATAAATATGTAAATACACTCCTGGAAAAAGCCTCCGCGGCTTAGGTGGCAGCACGCCGGCCTGTCACCGCTGGGTCCGTGGTTCAAATCCCGGTCACTCCATGTGAGATCTGTGCTGAACAAAAAGGAGGCAAACAAATTTTTCTCCGGGTACTCCGGCTTTCCCTGTCAAAATGTCAATACAGCAACACTCTCCACTATCATTTCATTTCATCTGTCATTTATTTAATCCTTGCCTCAGAGGAGTGCGACAGGCTTCGGCAGCTGGCACAGTTCATATCCTCGCCACTAGATGGGGGCTTCATTCATTCCATCCCTGACCCGGTCGGTAGACTGGAAGCAGGCTGTGGATTTTCAGTTAATGTTCACAATCGTAAATTGCCCCATTTAATTGTGATAATTAACTAATACATGCAATTTTTTCTAGGAGTGTATTTACATATTTACATATCCTGTACCCCACCCATTCATTGGGTACAATCTAGTTAACCGACTGAGGAGCTACAAATGACAACCAAGGTGTAAACCAAGCAGTATGGCGATGTTTATTGTTGTTGCTTATTGTACTGTAGGGGCTGCGATATCGTGGTCATATAGCCCCGTGTCTGTGTGTATAATTTGTGTGACAACCTGTGTTATTGTGATAACCGCACTAGTGTGTGTATTTATAAATTGGGGATAGTATTGGGTAGGAGTCGGTCGAAGCACCATCCCAGCATTTTCCTGATGTAGATCCACTTTCAGTCTGACTGAGGTGGGAATTGAACCCTCCTCTTCTCAGTTTTGCCTCACGAGGCTGAGAGTACACTTTTCCACCCCTCACACCAGAATTAAAATGTCTTGACAAATCCGGGAATTGAACCCGGAATACCACCACCATGAATGCTATCTACTACACCTCGAGGTCGTCAATGAATAAAGATATTGACTATTCCGTACAATAACATTCAATTATGCTCGAATCATTTTGAAGGAAACCAATTTATGTCGGCAAGGGAATACTCAGAAACATAGGGTTTGCTTCAGGAGGGGGATGATCTAAGTCAAAATTACAGTGTGGTGGGGGGTATTAGTGATGCCTTGGACATAATGAGAGACATAATAAATGAAAGGTAATATACGGTCCCGAAGTTTCAAAACCTCCTATCTATTTCTTTTTCTTTATTTCATTTGTTTTCATTAGCATTCGATACGTTGTATTTGCACTTATCAAATTGTATTAATAAACTAGAGTTTAAGTTAAAACAAAGTAAACAAGAAGTTCCGTGACGAACTAAAGAGCCTACTTTTCTTAAAATATAAGATTCATGCAATTGATTAATCTAAATGGATCTATCTAGAATAATGACGAAATTAAGTTGGTAATATCGAAATTTCTAATTAGTTCGAAATACTGTATACCTGGCATAATGTAGCCTAATAGAGAACTACAGTTGGCAGCCCTGGTGACTGAGTATATTCTTAGTTCCAAAATTTGGTTGAAGTCCAATGGATTGTATGGACGTTCCATGCAGTTAAACATTGCATCTAACAGCGCGCGCAAAAACATGTTGGCATCAATGACATACATGTATTGGTCAGAAATAATCTGAAATAATATGATCTATTGTTGTGTTAATTTAGAATGAAATCCATTAGTTAGTAGAGAAGTTACATGCATTTTAAAATTGGACCTATCAGCAAGCTTAGAATCATGTTGGCAGCACTGGCGTAGGCCTATATTAGTTACTCCAAATTAATCTAGAATGCCAAGTAGGCCTACTATACGTACGCAAGGTTTAGAGCTATTGGCTTGCATACTTTCTGATATATTGATATTAGGGTAACAAAAATAGAGACAGTATTTATTAACAGTTGGCAGCCCTGGTTGCTCCTAAATATACGCATAGTCATATCTATTATCGTACACATAACACACACGAAATTTGGTTGAAATTCAAATGATAGTATAGAAGTTACCTGTATTTAAAGTTGGACTTCTCAGCAGGCTTAGAATCATTTTGGTAGCACTGACGTATATAAGTTACTCCAAATTAATATAGAATGTCAGGTACTATGCGTGTGCATAGTTTAAAGCTGTCTGCTTGCATACTATCTGATATATTGGTATTTGGATAAAAACAATAGGGAGTGCATTTATTAACAATTGGCAGCCATGGTGGCTCTTAAGAATATGCTCATTCATATCTGTGTATGTACACATAGTTCATACGAAATTTGGTTGAATTCCAATTGATAGTGTAGAAGTTATATGCATTTAAAAATTGGACATATCAACAAGCTTATAATCATTTTGGCAACACTGCCATGTATGGCTTCCTGGAAATTAAACTGCATTATTCTTATCTATACGTGTGCCAATTTTGAAATAGCTCCCATTCATACCTTCCAAGGTATCCAACATGGAGCTCAAATTTCAATTGCGACTTTTCTGCAGTTGGTAGCACTGACATCATTTTCAAATATGGCCGTGAGATATTCAGGTATAGATCTTTACTCCTACCAAATTTTGTTTCGATTGCTCCAGCCGTTTAGGAGTTGATAG
Source organism: Meconema thalassinum (assembly GCA_946902985.2). NCBI lineage: Eukaryota > Metazoa > Arthropoda > Insecta > Orthoptera > Tettigoniidae > Meconema > Meconema thalassinum. Next base: position 692,374,129 of record OX336390.1, read on the forward strand.
GGGGGGGGACACACACACAGCCAGACAGACAGAAGGACAGACAGACAGACAGACACACATTTGCCCGATCTCATAAGTCTACTTTTTCCTCATTTTTGCAAAATGTGAAAAGTAGGCAAAAAGAAAACAACCCCTGGCACTATACAGCCCATGACGGGCTAAGGCCGACCAAGAGACCGCTGCCCAGCCATTCGGCCTGCAGATATTGGGGTGACGCGTGATCAGCGCGTTGGGTCCCCTCGGCCGTTAAACTTGGTTTTCGTGATCGGGGCGCTGTCTCACTGTCAGACAGCTACTCAATTGTCCTCACGAGGCTGAGTGCACCCCGTTCCAACCCTCACGTCAGTTTTTAAAATTCCTGACGGAGCCGGGGATCGAAGCCGGGGCCTCCGGGTGAGAGGCATGCGCGCTACCCCAACACCACGGGGCCGGCCTAAGTTAAGTTAAAACAGCAATACAAATAAACACACATTATTCAATTAGGAGTCTCTGTTTCGCGGGCTTATAGGCCGTGTTCTAAGGACATTTTGTCGTCCTGACGTGCTGAACGCAGTCTTCAGCGAAACGTTAGGACGACAAAATGTCCTTAGAACACGGCCTATAAGCCCGCGAAACAGAGATTCCTATTTCAACGCCGGTCGTGAAAGTCTGAATTTTTACTTACACATTGTTCACTTTCCAAAATGGCTCTTAGACTGGGATACTGACAGAATGGTAGCCAAGAAGTGGTGCAGGGATGAGGAAGGATAGTGCCCCACTCATCTCACTGCCACCCTTCTGGCTAAATGAGCAGCTGACCATTTTGCTCATTCAGTAAGTGTTAAGTTAGGGTAACGCTAGAAATGCTTTCAAATACAATACAATCATTCGTCATCAATCCGAAAATTGGTTTTATACAAAATTAGAAACTTCATCAAATTTTCATGTTTTGATTACTTGGCCTTACGTGTTGAGACATGTTGTCACCAGGTTTCCATCATGTGGTCTGCTCCAATAAGAGATTTCATGAACCTTGTGATTCGTGAGTGTGTGAACTTTGTGATGTTCGGTGTGGCAGATACCACTTGCAAATAGATCAAAATCATTGTGTGATTGTGCTGACCAAATCTAATGCAAAAAGATGGTATATTGGCTTTCACGGCCAGTGAATTAAAACTCGGCATTTGTTCTAGGTTTGTGCTGTGTCTTGTGTGGGGTTTCGCCTAGGACACCAAGCTGGCTCATCAGCGGACTCTTGGTGTCCCCGCCCGGACGCGAGATTGCAATTTCTAGTTTACTTTTAGCATTGCAGAAGGACACAGCTTCCTGATTGGCTATTCTGACGTAACACGTCTGCAGCAAAAGATGTGATTAGTACCGGGTGAGTTAGCCGTGGTGGTTACGGCATGACTAATAGCAGTCGCTCACATCCGGGAGGCGAGGAGGTTCGAATCCCCTCGCCGGCAACCTTGAAGATAGTCTTCTGTGGTTTCCCATCTTCCTTCCAGGCAAATGCCGGGATTGGTCCCTCACTATAGGCCACAGCCGCTACCTTCCAACTCCTCGCCCTTCCCTTCCAACTTTCCTCCCCAACGGTACTTGTAGCTCACCCATTGGGTGTCCGTCTCGAAGCAGCTACAAAACTGGCGAGCCGAACATGTCTTCGGACACTCCCGGCACTAAAAGCCATACGCTAAAAAAAAAAACAAAAAAAAAAAAACAACGATGTGATTAGTCAGCGTAGTTATAGGGTGGAACCTAACAGCGATGTCGTTCCGGTTTGAAAAGATTGTGTAGAACTCCCGCAGTTTTAACTTCGTAATTTCTTGGTACTCGTATACATTGTAATGCGCTTTGAAATAGTTGCATGATCATTGTTTCTAGGCCATAAGTGTTTCCATATCTTCTTAAATCAAGAAGAATCATTACCAGAATGTTTTTCATCGATTAACACCCCCTTGTAGTCTACAGTTTGGGTGATTCTACATATAGGGGACACTTTATGATCCGATGGCTGCATAGAGTGTATTATTCTAACAACACAGTCCTATGAAAAATGTATCATTGTATACATTTACAATTAGACTAGATTTTAATAAAATTTTGAGAATTGAACAATACAGCAAAACAATACGCAATTTGTCATTAGGATGGATGTCCCCAGTCATCACTTCCAAAGTGTTTGCTATTGCATTTATTGAATTATAAGGTTTCTTTTTGTTATGAATGCATAGATTTGACTTGCATATAAACCTTAACTTAATGGAACGACATCGTTGATAGATTCCACACTATATCTACGCTGACTAATCACATCCTTTGCTGCAGTCGTGTTCCGTCAGAATAGCCAATCAGGAAGCCGTATCGCTCTCCAATGCTAAAAGTAAACTAGAAATTGTAATCTCGCCGCCCGGACCCCCACAGGAGTAGCGAACTGCTCGCTACCTCTGCTGATGAGCCAGCTTGGTCCTAGGCGAAACCCCACACAAGACACGGCATAAACCTAGAAGAATTGCTGAGTTTAAATCTAATGCACATTGTGCGCAATTCTTTTTACTTGACCTTGGTGAGGAATTGATCCCCCTGATCACCCTCCGTAGTTACGCCACTGATCATGCATCATTCTTACATTGGTAATAGCCACAAAAGTCTCCGGAATTAATTGCACATCATGTTTGTCTCGTAATGTATGCAAAGTAGATGCTTCTAATTGTCAATTCAAATGCTGCAATGCTACCGTTTAAGCCGTAGCACTTGGGTGAAATACTGTATTCAGAGGGCGGGGCTGGCAGGAAGCTTTACGAGGGGAACGCATGGCAATGCTTCTTGATAAGGACTCTAAACACAGGAGGAGATTGGCTACATTAACTGAGGGTCCCCTCAAGGCCAGAACTCTTTGGGTGAGAAGGCCATTAATAACCATTTTCTGACGTGTGCGACGGTAGAACATCCCCTTGGCCTTCTGTAACACAGTATGTTTGAAACTAATTCACAAACCCAAGTACAGCGACTCCCTTGAACCAACACTTGTGTAAGTTACAATTTCACCAGTTGTATGTCTACCCCTTATTAATCCCGTTTTTCCAACGGGGTCGGGGATGAGATGCGATGGAAGTTTTTGGTGGCGATGGTTTTTACGGCCGGATGCCCTTCCTGACGCCAACCTCATGAGAGGAGTTAATGAGAGATGAAATGAATGACGGTGAATAAAACTGGGCAAGGATGTGGAAGGAAGCGGCCGTGGCCTGTCAGAAGGTTCCGTCCCAGAATTTGCATGGTGTTGAATATGGGAAACCACGGAAAACCATTTCAAGGACGGCCGCCGGTGGGGCTCGAACCCACGCGTCTACCGAGTCAGCAAAGAGCTTGGCCCCATGACCTAATGCTGCGCTTTAGCCAGCGTAGCCACTACTGTCGGTTTTACATATTTCACCAGTAAAATGTATTTTTAGCCTACTTTTCACATTTTGTAAAAATGAGGAAAAAGTAGACTTATGAGATCGGGCAAATGTGTGTCTGTCTGTCTGTCTGTCCTTCTGTCTGTCTGTCTGTCTGTCTGGCTGTGTGTGTCCCCCCCCCCCCTATCAACTCCTAAACGGCTGGAGCAATCGAAACAAAATTTGGTAGGAGAAAAGATCTATACCTGAATATCTCACGGCCATATTTGAAAATGATGTCAGTGCTACCAACTGCTAAAAATCGCAATTGAAATTTGAGCTCGATGTCGGATATCTTGGAAGGTATGAATGGGAGCTATTTCAAAATTGGCACACGTATAGATAATAATATTGCAGTTTAATTTCCAGGAGGCCATACATGGCAGTGTTGCCAAAATGATTATAAGCCTGCTGATAGGTCCAAAATTTAAATGCATATAACTTCTACACTATCAATTGGAATTCAACCAAATTTCGTATGTTGTATGTGTACATAACCAGATATGACTGAGCGTATTCTTAAGACCCACCAGCGCTGCCAACTGTTAATAAATGCTCCTAATTTATTTTATACAAATACCAATATAGCAGAAAGTATGCAAGCCGACAGCTTTAAACTATGCACACGTATAGTACCTGACATTCTATATTAATTTGGAGTAACTTATATACGTCAGTGCTACCAACATGATTCTAGGCCTGCAGACAAGTCCAACTTTAAATACATGTAACTTTCATACTATCATTTGGATTTCAACCAAATTTCGTATGTGCTATGTGTACCATAACAGATATGACTATGCGTATTCTTAAGAGCAACCAGGGCTGCCAACTGTTAATAAGTGCTGTCCCTATTTTTGTTACTCTAATATCAATATATCAGAAAGTATGCAAGCCAATAGCTCTAAACTTTGCGCACCTATAGTAGGCCTACCTGGCATTCTAGATTAATTTGGAGTAACTAATATAGGCCTACGCCAGTGCTGCCAACATGATTCTAAGCCTGCTGATAGGTCCACTTTTAAAATGCATGTAACTTCTATACTAACTAATGGATTTCATTCAAAATTGGCACAACAATAGATCATAATATTTCAGATTATTTCATGTTGCCAACATGATTTTACGCGCGCTGTTAGATCCAATGTTTAACTGCATGTAACGTCCATGCTATTCATTGGACTTTAACCAAGTTTTTTATTCTGTACCTTAAGAGATGGAATTAAGAATATATTCAGTCATCAGGGCTGCCAACTGTAGTGCTCTATTGGGCTACATTATGCCAGGTATACAGTATTTCGAACTAATTGGAAATTTCGATATTAGCAACTTAATTTCGTCATTATTCTAGATAGGTTCATATACTGTAGAATAATCATTGGCATGAAAAGTAGGCTATTTAGTTCGTCACGGAACTTCTTGTTTTTTCACTAGAAGGCGCTGCGAACACTACGGTAGATACTGTAGAGGTAAAATTACAGGTGCCCTCTGGAGAATAATAATTATTTCTGTACCTTTTCTCGGCCCATGTCTTAAAGAAGAGAAGATGTTATGATGTAATAATAATGTTATTGGTTTTATGTCCCTTTAAACAACTGTGTCTTTTTGAGACGCCGGGGTGCCGGAATTTTGCCCCGAAAGGGATCTTTAACGTGCCAGTGAATCTACTGATTCAGCTCTCTCACATTTGCGCACCCTCAAATGCGAACTGACTGCATTGGGATTCGATCCTGCAACCTTGGGGACAGCAGGAAAGAATGTTGTTGCTAGGAAGTTATGAATCGGAATCATAGCCTATAACTTTAAAAATAAGAATTCATGTTCTTTTTCTTTTAAGAAAATTTCCTGGTCATGCTTATGCTTAGTGTTGCCAATTTAGCGACGTTTTCGAATATTTGGTGACAAAAACTTTTTAAATTTGATATTATTGTTTAGATAAGGATCTAGCAACTATTTCAATTCCGTGTACTTTGGTGTATATACAGATTCCAATATTTACAGAAAGGTTAGTGTCCAACAAAAGAAGCCTACAGCGAGGGCCTTCTCTATAGGACGGAACCTTGCAGGCGCCGTGTGACGGCTGGGCCACTATGCCTAACAAGGCACTGGCGCTAGCAGCAGCGTAGCACCCAACTATAAGGCATCCAACGTTTAGAATGAAGCATTGGTCTTATGGCGCGTTACGACAGGGTTGCCACTCCATGAGAGGAGGCAGTACAAAGCACTTCGCGTACACTTTCCGCTCATTCAGCGATTGTGCAGTGACGAAGACTTGAAATAAGTACTGTATAATAATACTAATAGTAGGCTAACATAACACAAACAACGAAATTAAATTTAATTAACTATAACGTATACTGAATGTAACATAAAGGAAACAATCAAAATAACATAAATAAAGTACAAGCCCAAGGGAATGTGTGAAGTTTCGACTGCAGTTAAAGTTGAAGTACATTATTAAAGAAAATACTCCTCATTGGCTTACCTTTCATGATATATACTTTCGTTAGGTATAAGATTCTTAAAATAACTGAACACATTAATTACGACCTGTTCTTCCGTCCTTCTGAGCACTTGACCACGCTTTCTTTACACAAAATTATCCATTGTTGTACGTGAAATACGTAAAATACAACACGTTAAATCTAACAAATCTGCTGCACACACACTCAAGATATAGACAGCTGAACTACTGAAATACGAGCTCGAAGGGCACAGTAATAAAGCTGTGAGTAGCAAGCTGCACCCCGCTGTCCTTCGAAACTTCATTCTTATAATCCGCGGTCAATGAACAGCCCGCCCTGTGTAAACAATTAAATCTACACTCTGGGTAAGCATGTAGAAAACTTCTTCCAACATTCCTCTACAACTCTCAAACTGACATGACATGGTTATCTTTAAAAATAGAAAAGTTGGCAGCATATGAACTTTTTGAATATTCAGAAGTTTTACCTACATGGAAATTGTAATATTGCCAGTATAACATATTTCAATAATCCATCATCAAGACGGCACATTTAGCTACACGTGCGTGAAAAATAGGCATCACAAAGTCAATGCAACATGAAATGAGATCGATTTTACTAAAAAGGGGACACAGTTTATCGTTTTTAGCCTACTTTCGATTTTTGCAAAAAATGAAAGTAGACTTATGAGATCAACACAGGGCGAAAAAAGTGTGTCTGTCTGTGTGTGTGTATGTGTGTGTGTGAGTCTGTGTGTGTGTGTGTGTGTGTGTGTGAGTCTGTGTGTGTGTGTGTGTCTGTGTGTGTGTTAGTGTGTGTACTCTGAATGTCTGTCCCCCCCTATCAATTCGAACACGGTGAATGCGAATTGAACGAAATTTGGTACAAAGGTAGCACTAGCAAAGGACACCTCAGTGTCATGTTTTATATTGCCGCCATCTTTACTAAAACTGAATGGCGGCCACTCAAACGTTCAAAACGTAAAATCAAATAACGACTAACCAAATCATCCGATCTCTACCAAATTTGGTAACAACATACCTTCGTATAGGATGCGTCTTGTGACCAAACTACAAGGTCGTCCGCCATACCATTTCAGGATGGCGGCCGTGCGAATTATGCAAACTTTATAATCCATATCATGGGACCCACCAGTTCCGATTATCGAGCCGAGAATCGTTTTAACTGTTCTAAAGGAAGAGGCACGTTCGAAATTAAAAGTTTATTTTGTAATACTATAGTGCAGACGTGATTTTAAAAAGCTGAGCTGATTCACTAATAAGACAAGATGGCAGCGGATATCTTGTGCCTGACTTATATTTCACTAATTTGAATATTGCATGCAATATAGCGTACTGATACAAAATAAATAAACTTTGTATGAAATGCTTTATATATACATAATATACTCCAGTGATGAAATCGTTTAGTATAAATCATTATTTGCCAACAAGTTCTATGTAAGTCATTTTATATAGAACGATATTCGTTGTCACGATTAGCTCAGTGGTAGAGCGTTAGCCTATCGCTCAAATGCCTATGGTTCAAACCTGATCAGAGCTAGGTTTTTTGCTTGAAATGTTATATGTTTATTGTTTTGTAATGACTCAGATGTTTTAAAATTAAGCGTTATATTGTGCATATTATGGTGTAAAATATATATTTAATTAAAACATAATTCGCCAGCAGATTTACTCGAGACATCTAGCTGCCAAAAAAGTAACTAGATTAACTTCCAGATTTTATTGAAAAGTTTCTTCTTCTGGCCGCTAGAATGCACTCGCTCTGTTAGGATTATATTGTTCGATATTTCACCACTAGATGTCACGACTAGTCTACGTGGGGCTCCATTGATTACTACACCATTGGCATTCTATGCGCATCGAATTTGAAGAATGACAAGATGATACTACGATACATTTTTACTTTTTATTTTTAAGGGTTTGTAACAGCCTATTTTGCGTTACTTGAAAATGTTATTTGAAGTAAAGAACAAAACGATTTCACATAGTTGGTGTTAGTTCAGGTTATAAATTACTACTTTTATTTCAGGCAAATAGCAATCGAAACTATCCACATAGTTTGTATACACACGTCTCTGTAGGGTCATGGAAAGATTTGTTAATTCAATTAGGGGTGTGAAAGCCATGCACAACCAGACGTGTAAAGACATGCCTCAACTCAAATTTGGATGTTGCCCACGGCAGGTCGTATATGTAATAATAATAATAATAATAATAATAATAATAATAATGTTATTGGTTTTACATCCCTTTTAACTACTGCTGCTTTTAGAGACACCGGGGTGCCGGAATTTTGGCCCGAAGGGGATCTTTAACGTGCCAGTAAATGTACTGACACGGCTCCCTCGCATTTGTGCACCCTCAAATGCCAGCTGACTGCGCCAGGATACGAACCTGCAACCTAGGGCCCAGCAAGCGAGAACGTTACCGCTGAGCCACGCAGCCAGTCCGGTCGATTATGTCTCCAGATCCATAACAATCTTGATATACTTCTTATCTTTCTTTCTTCATTGATGGTAGCAGTTTTTATCTAGGTTGTGGCGTTTGGTAGAGGTAAATCGTTTCTAAGGTCTTCAACAAAGAATAGTTCTACTATACTCTTTGATAATAACAACGAGTTATAACTATACTCATATATTTAGGAGAAAGTAGGCTTTATGTTCTTTACTGAACATCTTGTTTAAATATGGATATCTAATTTTTCTAGCATTTCTATCAAGTTTACGTAGTTCTAATATAGGACAAAAAAGACCGGCAAAACATATTTCTACCCGAATATGCTGTTATTTCGACAAAGAAATTTTTTCGACTAATATGGCAACAGTGGATTGCTAGAAAATGACTGCGTCATACATGTCTCACGTGCAACAGAAAGAGAGAAGAATATCCATTTCTAACCAGTGCTTCATTCTAAACGTTGGATGCCTTACAGTTTAACACATTTACACTTTTTAACACATTTATTAATCATAATTACTTACATGAATTTTAGAGTAGTTGCTGGAAATTCTGTCCTTCAATTTCTAGACACACGTTGCACCAACGTAGGAAGTTTTGGTACACTCGCTGTAATTCATCCTCACTGATATTTGGTATCTGTGCAGTTCTTTCGTCCTCAAGAGCCTCCAGAGTACGCGGATTGTTTCTGTACCGGTATACATTTTGTTTGAGGATCCCCCACAATTAAAACCGCACGGCTCTGAAACGTACGAGCACATTTACTGGAAGACTTCTTCTTGAAAAGATAAGTTTCCACTAGGAAAATTCGAAGTTTTGTTCTACACCTAACCACGTTCACGGGATACGAGATAGGCTACAGTACTTCGCCACGTCTTAATTATCTCATCTTGCCAGCTCCGGATGTAATAAATTCAATGACAGCATCCGGTGCTTCCTGACTCGATGTTGTCCAATCGGCAAATGCTAGTTATCTGACGCTGACTCAACGCTCTTCGCCCGTCACACGGCCCCGGCGAGGTTCAGTTCTATAGCGAAGGCCCTCACTGTATACACATAGTTCGAAACTTAACATCTTCTGAGTTATGGTCTTATTTTGTACGAAGAGCATATGGCATGATATACTGTAAATGAGAAAACATTGTGCAAGATATCCTCCTCGTACAATATTTTCTCGTTCGTTTCGTGCCAAAGTGCTTGGAGTGCAAGATATGCTCATTGAAAATTCAAACTATTAAGACAGGAAATTTAATTTACTGTATTTGTAGAGATACAATTAAACCGCGAGGACTGGGTATTTTGACCCGAGGATTAAAGAATGCTCTACATTTGGTCAGCCCTCATTGCCTGTCGCTTACTGTACCTTCCTTCTTAGCCTTGAACTTCCCCCTGGAAAAGAAACATGACCATAGGTATTTGAACACTCAAGTTATTTCTATATTATTTACGGTCGGGTCAGATTTTCCCATGGCGCCAGTGACAATTTTCGGCTTCTTACGTTAGTCGGGACAATCTGTAAAAAATAAGGGGCACAATCACATAGCCCACGTTCTTGTTGATCCATGTTTAGTGTCTAGGAACACCTTGGCCATCAGCTCCTTTGTTCAAGAAAATTAAGATGACTGCTTTGTTGCTAAATTTGAAATATATAAATAAACTTCATTTTATATTGGGAATAGTTCATAGGAAGACACCAGGTGTAAAATTACTCGTACTTTATTAAAATAAGTACGACTACGACAAAAAGGGAGTGACACTCTATGGGTGTAAATAACCCGGCGCCAGTCCTCGTGTTATATTTTTTCACGCCAGTTTCCAAGGGTTAAGGCGGTGATCATACACACTCGTCTACTGAGTCGGGAGATAGCCTGGTCATATAGTTCTGCGCGTTAAAACACTGAATTACGTGGTCGATGCAAAATATTAGTTAACTTATATAATTGATTTTAGAACTTAAAAGGTTCATTCTGGTTCCGTATTGATAAACTAATTAGTATAAACAGGTTAAAGGTTCCGCCCGATCAATACTTTATTAATTATGATCACTGTGTGGTCATTAGTGGGACATGTTTCGAGGCCTAATTAATAGTTTTGGCCCCTTCATCAGCCGATATGACAGAGAACGATACGAGATTATTCTTTGCGTAGCACTTAAAATTCCCTTAAAATAGAATCTTGTATGGAGCACCATAAAGAGAGATTTAAACATTTTACGCCTAATATGAGTTATGTCAAAAGTCTTATGAACTAGGTCTATAAACACTTTCAATAGATGCCTCATGCTGGTCTTTAGGTGTTACTGAAAACTCAAATGTATGGTACCGGTTCGGTACGACAGCAACAGTTCAGAATCCATGAAGACATGTTGGAATCATCAGTAGGAACACTTAATTCCTCAATACTTCACCAGCAATATAAAGATAATTGACCAGGCGGAACCTTTAACCTGTTTATACTAACTTATATTATGTCAAAAATACTGCTGTTAAACTCTCATATTTTTCACGGAATTTCGATACTGCAGACCTCTTAGGTAGTGTTGCCAAAACAGGCTTAAAAATTCACCAAGCACTAGTCAAAAATCACTATATTCCTGTTATAAACACGGCTTATTTTGTCGCGAACGGGAGTTCTTAACTCCCTCAGCAATACTAACTTCAAAAATAATTTCACCAAATGTTTTGGAAAAGTCTCTAGATTGGCAACACTGTTACCAGCCCTTCCCCCTTTTCTTTCTGGACACACTCCTGACCGTAACTCTGATGTTGATATTGTTGTTGATTCTTTAGGTGATTTGGGACACCGTGGTCATGTAGCTCCGTGTACTTGGGTGTGTGTAGAATTTTTCTGATAACCTGTGTCTCTGTGATGTCTTTACTAGTGTGGGTATTTGTAATGGAGGTAGGATTAGGGTAGAAAGCGACCGTGGCCTTAAATTAGGTACTACCCAGGTATTTGCCTGGTGTAAGGTGGGAAACCACGGAAAACCACTTCCAGGTTGGCTGAGGTAGGAATCGAACTCGCCTCTTCAGTTTTGCCTCACGTACCTTCCCTCAAACCCGTAGCAGAGCCGGGAATTGAAACCGGGCCTCCGCGGTGACGGCCTAGAATGCTAGCCACTACGCAACGAGGCGGATCACCGTAACCCTAAAGTACCTGCTCTTGATTTGTTAGCTACCGAACTTTCTCTGTAACCTGTATCCTATAATCTGAGAATTAGGAAAGTAGGTGTGATAAACCCAGTTTGTAGAAGATTTTACTACCAATTTAATGACACGAGTCACCAAGCCAGTCTCGGAGATATGACAGATAAACAAGAGGAAATGGACGTCATGATGAGAAACAGGGTTAGGCCTACCGTACGCTCGGAGTGTGCTCGAGTGGGAAGCTGGCATCTGGTCTATAACCACTAACGTTCTTTATCCTTTATTCAACAGGGATTATTCTGTCAACATATAGGCTATTTACTTTCGCAACCGTTAAGAGACCCAGTGATCTATTTCACTAGGCGCAACATTCACTTGCTTTGTACCATACTGTACAGGACACGTGAGATATAACAGTATTGGTTATGGTAAGACTATCCCATGGATACAGGATGAATGGTTAGCATGCTTGGGTACCGTAATAGAATGCTTTACGACATAGTCATGTTGATGATGATCATCATAATTTTTGATGTGTAACATCTTTCCGCTCGGTTGCTGGATATTTTTGTGGGAGTGATTTTGAAAAATTGGACGGAAGTGGATCGGAATGATCGAGCTGGCAGTGGTGGATCGAACGGAAGTGTAAGACGCACTGCCAACTCGATCGATCGATCCAGCTGGCAGTAGTAAGAGAAACAATGAGCGCGCGGTGTCGGAAATTAATACCATGACGTACTCTCGGCCATGTAGAGTGTATATGACATACTGAACGGTAAACGCTCATGCGAAATCTGGTGTCAAGTGATTGAAACAAAGCACATGGTACATGTTCGAAGTCTTCGTATCAGTATTTAAATGGTAAAATGCCCTAATATCAAACATTGTAAGTAGTCGGCATTGCCGGTATTATGTTTCTGCACAATGGTTATTCAAATATTAACCCACATAACGGTAATGCAGTCATCAATATAATATAATCGTTGTGGTTTACGAGAATTGAGCAAGCCTTCATGAACTATTGCTGAATACATTCTCTTTACTCACAAGAGGGCCTATTCATAAACTCAATTTCACGCAGGAACATTATCGAAACAAGCAAAATATAAATGAAACTTAATTCCGTAATGCAGTATTATTGGAACGTGGAAATAAGACACCATCTTGTGCACAATATTCGCGTAGTCGAAATAGCCGTAGGGTTAGCGCCTATGACTGTGAATTTAGAGATCTCGGGTTCAACTCCCGGACGGGGTAGATATTTTTGCTAACAGATTATCATTTTAAACGATATTTATCATATCAATCTGACTCATTTTAACAGAATCCATGTGAAATTACGTGTTGGTCTGTGAATCAAGAGAACCTGTTTATAAGGAATTTAAGGTTATCAGCGTTGTCGCGTCTATTAATCTATTTGGTCCATATCGTATTCTTTATTTAGGCTAGTGCTGGTGGAAGCTACAAATCATCTAATAAAATGAGTTCCGTATTATAAACTACAATATCTGTAAAACACTCCCTTTTACAATAGATTAATATTTGTGCCAATAATAGTATAAAATACCGGTGTATCAACAATTTCACGTGAGGTTTCTTCTATGTCAGATGTTACACATCATATGCGACTACTGTAAGGCTCGTAATTTTTTGTCAGCGTTATTATTATTATTATTATTATTATTATTAGTCGCCTCCGTAGCGTAGCGGTCAGCATGGTTAGCTGCCGCCCCGGAGGTCCTGGGTTCGATTCCCGGCTCTGCCACGAAATTTGAAAAGTGGTACGAGGACTGGAACGGGGCCTACTCAGCCTCGAGTGGCCCAAATGAGTAGAGGGGGTTCGATTCCCCCTCAGCCATCCTCGAAGTGGTTTTCCGTGGTTTGCCACTTCGTCTTCGGGCAAATGCCGGGATGGTACTGTCCCCGTTTACCTGGATAGTAGGCTGTCAGATATCCGCCCCCTCAATCGGATTGCCAATTATCAATCGCACCGGCACAGTTACATCAATGAAAATGGCACTGACAGATACTATCGAGATAAGAGCACAGAAATTCACAGGAAATCATTGTGGAACACACCAAAATAGACGGGGGTGCATACTTACCGTTGCTTACCTCTTAATTATCTCGGGGTTTGAGTTGACAACAGGATCACTAAAAGTCTGTTCACACAATAATCTCCGCCATGACATTTAAAAATGAACCAGAAACGAAGGCGAGAACTTTGAACTGTACAAAAGCTTTATTTCTATTAAAGGGTCTGATTTTCCTAACACAACAAAATATACGTGGCTATCAGTAGCCCAAGTCAATCTGACTACGTCCTCCAGTAGGACTTGCAAAATTATTCTACAACATGATATAAAACATTTTAGCTCCCAAGAGCTCCAAATAACGTAATATTCATAACACTATTGGATTGGAAAAGGACGTCAGGGTGTGACATATATAGAGCATTTGTTTCCTTTTAATAAACAAGAGAATGATATTTATAGTCGCAAGGCCGGAGTGTACGACCTCACTCTCTGAAAACCATATGTTGACACAGCTGCGGGCTACCTTCCAGCCTGACGCATACTGGTCAAATGCACTCCCTTCTCACACGCTATGTTACGTAAGAATCCAGCCTGCACTCTCAAGCTTTTAAATGTCTTACAAGACAACTCACATTATATTTACGCAAATCTTTCAAGTACTTTGATCACATCCTAATGGATCATTACATAAATTTCTTAAACTTGTTAACTTCAATCCAAATGTTTAATTAGCTCTTAAATGTTTATAACAAAATCACAAAAATTATTTATAACAATTAGAAATTGTTTATAATATTTGTCAAAGACAATAAAAATATTCTAAGCACGCCTTTAACATTACTCTCGTTTCACGTTATTTTCAAAAATATTTACAACAATTATTTACACTATTAACATTTAAATTGTTTAAATTATTATTTTAATAAATACATTAGCCACGTGTTCATTCGGTTGGTAATTTTATAATCCTGTTTAATATAATCGACCAATGAAGGTTAGTTATACATATTAATGTCACAATCTGATTTTAATAAAGTTTTTAATAATGATTTGTGACGGCAACCTTCATTCAACATCTTGTCTCAAATTCTTTCAAAACTCGTGTTAATTATAACAGTAAATCACTTGATTAATTTTCAACGAACTATAACAATCTTACTCCAGCGGAAAATCCTTCGCTAACAAGTTAATGCACAATCTGCATTAAAAATATGCCCGTAAATCATCATATATTAATCTATATGGCATTTACAACTTTCACATCACTTACAAAACTTCCACAAATAATTCTTTAACATTTATTCCTGTGGGAACTTCCTTCATATTCAAGGGCATTATAATTCAGCGACTTTCAACACGCGCTGCACTAGCGATTATACATTCATAGTTCCACTTAAAAATTTTATAATCATAAATTGTTTCAAAACTGTTTTTCTATTTAACCTTCGTAGATTTCATTCATGAACTGAAATGAAGTCAAAACTTGCCAATCACAAACAAATTTAATAGTGAATACGCTTATATACGCCTATCTGGTCTATCAAACTTTAAGACTAACATCTTAAAAGAAATTTGTAGTATGAAAATACTATCTTCAAATAAAGTGCGACTAAACTGCAAAGTAGTCGAATAGAATCCAATTAGACTGGGGAATGCAAACATCGTCATATAATTCTCTAATTGAGAAAAACTCCTAACAAAAGTACTTGACTTTAATGCATTCAATAATTCATTATTAACATTACTCTTTCACAAAAGTGTCTATGATGCAATGTTCATTCATAACTGACGATAAATGTCTGTGTTGCAATCAATACAAATAACGACTAGTATTTCCAAGATCGTCGATAACGTAAGAGATTTTAACGCTCTAAAATCATTTAACTGTTCTTCCTTCTTGATGATGACAGAAAATTGTTCAAAGTAATTAAACTGGGGTAGAATTACTTTAATAAAGTGACACGCTGTCTGAATTTAAATCTGCCATAAAAATCATTAACTTACAGTCAAATCGTGACTACAAAAAAAAATTAATTACTGAAATATCTAAATATCAGTCTCAACTGATTCAAAATCGTTAACTATGCCCATGACATAACAATGTCTTAATAAATCGTCGAAAAATGCAAAACTCAACAAGGTGTACTGAGAATAAGAATCTCAACAAGAAAATAAGGCAAAATACATGAGGATAAAAATATGGGAAAAATGGTTGCTCAAACATTACTAGGTTACTCAAATACAATAAACGTTCACGACTACCTTATCTGCCGATTGACGTTCCAGAGGAAAATTCCCCAAAGAAGACTGCTGATGGATCCATTTCACCACGTTAAAGCTGAGCTCCATCCTCGAAATAGGAAATAGCACCTTCGGAGAATCGAACTGCTTCCTTCTCCGTGAATCGCTCTGCTCCTCGAAAACGAATAGACATCCTTCCGGCAATAATCTTCATTGTGAGTCGGGACTACCCTGACCTCTCTTGAAAAATTCCCTGAAGTTCCAGTAGACAATCATCATGACGTTTTGTAGAAATTTCCGAAGAAATTATTCATATTCAGAGTATGAAATTGTTTCTATGGCTGTTCGATGGTATTCAGCCTTTACTTACGAAACATGGGTGTAGATGGTATTCACCGCATGTTCGCTTGTGTGGAATAGCAATTAGCGAAGTTCCATGTCGCTATCTTACTCCAATGAAGTATGTCCCAATTGCAATAAGCCTTCTTAGCCTTCCATCTGCACTTCGGTTGTAGTGTCAGAAGAACAAACTGCCGTATTCAAATGCTCCATTATACTGTATCGTTCTGTAAGCAAGCAATCTGAAGTCTTTCTACTCCACTCACAGCGTCAGCCTTGCGTTGATTCTGGCTTATACAAAAGTGTTTCTCTAGTGGCGAGATAATCACTTTTGCCAGTCATATAAAACAGCTAATATCTTTTGAAGTACTCGGTCGAAATTGTTCAGCTTTTCTCTATAATTGCATGTAGTACTGCACACTACAATTATGTTATCGTAGACCGCTAACTGTTTGAAGTTCAACTTATAGAAGCTTTCTAAGGTCCGTTTCAACTTCACCTAGTTTGACCTGTATCTCGTTAACATAGTGGCCTCGCCACGCGTTATAAAAACGATTCTTTTCACTTGCTGTTCACTTTGACGTCTCACTATATTGTATGTATAAGAAAATGACTTTCACAAATACTTCGATGATCTGAGCATTAGATCTCAGAATGATCAGCGAACGAAAGAGAAGAGAAGAGAAGAGAAGAGGCTCCTTTCTTCTGCGCAAGCCCTTTTATTACCTTCTCGAGGGGCGTTACCATCCCTTCCAAAGCGTGATACTACGTCATCGCTAGAACTTCCAACTTCGTTAATACATGACGGATTTTCAAAATTCAAAAACTGAAAATAAATTTCATCAAAATTCCAAATCAATGCTTTTACTGCAAATGTATTTCCACAATTCTGCATTCCAAAAAGTCATAAAAATACCATAGTTTCAGCAATCTCCGTCTTCCTTTAAACTATCGTTCATTGGTTCATGCCTCTCCTCCAATAGCATAGTTTCTTCATCAGCAGAATTCCTCGTTTCCTGCGACTGCGTCGTACATCTTGGAACATTCTGGACTAAAAAGCTGACGTCACTGAGAATCTCAGCTCAAGTAGCTTGCTGGCATAACATTTACGTCATCCGTGCTTACGTCATGACTACCCACGTCATAACTATGACAGCCATAACTCTAATCATAATTTCAAATATAGCCACCGTGGTCTCTACATAATTCAATTACGGGGGCATTCTCCTCCCACCACGTTTTAAAAACAGTTGCAAATTGTTTTTAAACTCAATGTTACAAGTATCTCAACTCTCTTGAACACGAAATTGAATTATTACTGGCTTACTCTAGTATGATATTTCCTCTATGTTCCTTAATCATTATTTCTTCTACTCTGGGTTGTATGTGGTTAATGTATTCTTTCCTCTCTAATTCCTCTTCTGACCAGTGTTTCTATTCTCTAAGTTCTGCTGGCTCGTAGAAGGACCAGGATCGATTACAACATCCTGCCTTTTCCTTTGATTGTCAGCTTCTTTATCCCTTAATGCTTTTAAGTATTGCTGGCTTTCCTTTTCTCTTTGCTGATATTGCTCAGGTGTCATAACCTGACTTTGAGTATTCTGGTTTCTATTTTGGTTTTGGTTATTCCTATTATAGTTACGATTATACCCATTATTGTTATAATATCTGCCTCTTCCATTATAGTTGCCTCGGTTGTAGTTCCAACCTCTTCTCTGTTGATATGGTCGGTAACCTTGTGATCTGTAATTTCTAAACTGATTATTCCTGTGAGGACCTACATTGTCAGTTTTCTCCTCCTCTGGCTTGTCAGTTTGTTGGACTTGGTCCATGTATACCGTATTGATTTCCTTATACTCTTGCCTTTGACTTTTCTGGACTACGTTAGGCATTGGACTTGTGTAGTCTAACCTTCTTAGTAATTCATCCATGCTGGATAAATCCCTGATGTTGGACGAAATTATAAGTCTCCTCACCTCAACTGGCAGCATACGAGAAATCGCATCTATTAGTTGCTCCGTGGACAATGGTGGTTGCAAAAATCTCAAGCGGGACAACTGACTCGTAAAGAAATCAGCGTACCTCGTTGGAAGAGTACCTGAGTATTTTCTTGAATATACTTCCGCTCTTAACGAATTCTGCGCTTCTATGGACCAAAATCGTTTGATTAATGCCTCTGCAAACTCGTCAAAGTTACTGAATGTATATCTAAAAGCTCTGAACCATTCAAGGGGTCCTCCAATCAGATATCTCTCTACTATCTTCATCTCTCTCTCTCTGGGAATGTGAGCTTCGATGAAATAATCTTTGAGATTCCTTACATACTCTATAGGTGTCAAACTATCAGTGTTACTGAATTTTTGTGGTTTGTCCTCGAAATTCCTAATGACCGTCACGTTCCTTGGATATGAATCCGGATAGTTTTTCCCACTATCTCGATAATTCCACTCAGATTCCATATTCCTCTCGTCATCCTCCTCTCTGAATCTGGATACACGTTCTTCAGGAGTCACGTCTCTTTCTTCTAGATCTAGGTGACATCTTCTGGTATGCTTCCTGTTCAATTCGCAAGCTAAGCCTTCTGTATCCTTGTCGGTGATTTCTGTTAAGACTTTCTTGACTATCTCTTCCTTGTAGTTTTCCATTAAACTAGCCTCTCCTAACTTCAAATTTTTCAGTTTACTCGTCGTTTCGTTTACATCAGAGACAACTTTATGAATTTGATCCTCTAATGTAGATTTTAAAGTTTGCATATCCTGATCTAGTTGTGTTCTATCGTCAACTTGTTTTTCGGATAGCGAATTTATCCTGACGCTTAAATCTTTTCTAATCTGTACTACCTCATTGTTAATTTCTATCTGCGTACTGGCAAGTTTTCTTTCAATCCTTTCCTGAATTTGGGTTACATGTTCCCCACTTGACTTATTCCACTCGTCTTTCCATACCGCTACGTTTGCTGTTAACATCTCGGCTATGTCTACTTCAATGTCCTCTTTTAATACTCTATTGTGGTCTAATACCTGTGTTCTCATGACCTCTACGTCATCCTTCAACTCTGCTAAAGACGTTGTTGTTCTAACTGATTCGTCGACTAACCTAGTCGTTAATGCAGTTATATTACGCGTACAAAGAGTTTTTGAGTTTTCGATTTCTTCCCTGACTTTATTGACATCAGTTTGGACTTTAGTGATATCTACGAAAACTGTGTTGACCTCTACCTGAATTTTAGTTACATCACTTTGCACCTCAGTTATATCCGCATGAATGTTGTTAATGTCTACCTAAACATTGGATACATCTGTTCTAGCTTTTTGAATTTCTTTCTGGACTTCCTCGACCTTGTCTTGGACAGTCGCTACATCGTTTTTGACAACAACAACTTCGGCTCTAGCACAAGCAATATCCCCTCGGACATTAGCTACATCTAGATTTAACATTGTAAGGTCCCTCTGTACCTTAGACACATCATTTTTAACATCATCAACACTTTTATGCACAATAGATACATCTTTATGGACATTAGACACGTCTGTACGCATGTCCGTTACAGTATTCTCAATTCCTAGGGTATTAATCTGTAAACGCGACATATTATCCTCCAAATTGGCAGCACTAGTATGAAGAACCTTCATATTCTCCTCCATTCGACTAGTATTCCTAGCTTCCATCTCCTTCATACTACTATTCAAATTAGCAGACATATTACTAGCATTCTCCTCCATCCTTGCATTTAAATTAGCAGACAAATTACTAACATTCTCCTCCATTCTTGCATTCAAATTAGCAGACAAATTACTATTATTCTCCTTCATGCTTTCATTTAACATCTGCTTCATACTGCGATTCATGTTAGCAGACATCTCCTCTAACATTTTCTTCAAACTTTCATCTGTCATTACAATATTATTCAAAATGGATTGCTGTAGGGACATACATCAAAAGAGCAAAATAACAACATTTGAGCAACACTTTTCACCATATATAATTTGATCAATTTTCTGTCTTAAATCTAACTTATAACTACCTTATAATTAATATTCGAAGATACTTCATGTTGAAACAAACTCAAGCACATGTTCAAATTTCTCTGGCTCATTTTAAAATATCCTAACACAAATAATTTACATTTACAATCCAAATAATTAAATTTTATCTTTAATATGACTAAAGTGTCATAAGCCGGTCAAATAAAATAAGATTCCAGATTATAGGCGATTTTTCTAAGTTTCCAGCCCATTTAACCTTTCTCAAGTTGTATAAGATCTGATCTTTTCTGAGTGTAATTTTCCTAATACAATACAACATTTAATTCCTATATAATCACACTCTTAAATACTACAATTGGCCTAGACATCTAACAAAGAATCAACCTCTTTATTTGAGTCTAATCGAACCTCACGTTTTAGGTTTGTCAATCTTTCTGGTGTTCAACCTGGTAATCCAGTTTTGTCGAATTCGTCCCACATATTAGGGTCAATCTTACTGTTGATCGAGCCCCACGCTCTTGGATCGCCAATCTTTCTGGTGTTCAACCTGGTGATCCAGTGTTGTTGAACACGCCCCACACGTTGATTGCGCCAATCTTTCTGTTGACTCAGCCCCACGCTCTTGGGTCGCCAATCTTTCTGTCCCCGTTTACCTGGATAGTAGGCTGTCAGATATCCGCCCCCTCAATCGGATTGCCAATTATCAATCGCACCGGCACAGTTACATCAATGAAAATGGCACTGACAGATACTATCGAGATAAGAGCACAGAAATTCACAGGAAATCATTGTGGAACACACCAAAATAGACGGGGGTGCATACTTACCGTTGCTTACCTCTTAATTATCTCGGGGTTTGAGTTGACAACAGGATCACTAAAAGTCTGTTCACACAATAATCTCCGCCATGACATTTAAAAATGAACCAGAAACGAAGGCGAGAACTTTGAACTGTACAAAAGCTTTATTTCTATTAAAGGGTCTGATTTTCCTAACACAACAAAATATACGTGGCTATCAGTAGCCCAAGTCAATCTGACTACGTCCTCCAGTAGGACTTGCAAAATTATTCTACAACATGATATAAAACATTTTAGCTCCCAAGAGCTCCAAATAACGTAATATTCATAACACTATTGGATTGGAAAAGGACGTCAGGGTGTGACATATATAGAGCATTTGTTTCCTTTTAATAAACAAGAGAATGATATTTATAGTCGCAAGGCCGGAGTGTACGACCTCACTCTCTGAAAACCATATGTTGACACAGCTGCGGGCTACCTTCCAGCCTGACGCATACTGGTCAAATGCACTCCCTTCTCACACGCTATGTTACGTAAGAATCCAGCCTGCACTCTCAAGCTTTTAAATGTCTTACAAGACAACTCACATTATATTTACGCAAATCTTTCAAGTACTTTGATCACATCCTAATGGATCATTACATAAATTTCTTAAACTTGTTAACTTCAATCCAAATGTTTAATTAGCTCTTAAATGTTTATAACAAAATCACAAAAATTATTTATAACAATTAGAAATTGTTTATAATATTTGTCAAAGACAATAAAAATATTCTAAGCACGCCTTTAACATTACTCTCGTTTCACGTTATTTTCAAAAATATTTACAACAATTATTTACACTATTAACATTTAAATTGTTTAAATTATTATTTTAATAAATACATTAGCCACGTGTTCATTCGGTTGGTAATTTTATAATCCTGTTTAATATAATCGACCAATGAAGGTTAGTTATACATATTAATGTCACAATCTGATTTTAATAAAGTTTTTAATAATGATTTGTGACGGCAACCTTCATTCAACATCTTGTCTCAAATTCTTTCAAAACTCGTGTTAATTATAACAGTAAATCACTTGATTAATTTTCAACGAACTATAACAATCTTACTCCAGCGGAAAATCCTTCGCTAACAAGTTAATGCACAATCTGCATTAAAAATATGCCCGTAAATCATCATATATTAATCTATATGGCATTTACAACTTTCACATCACTTACAAAACTTCCACAAATAATTCTTTAACATTTATTCCTGTGGGAACTTCCTTCATATTCAAGGGCATTATAATTCAGCGACTTTCAACACGCGCTGCACTAGCGATTATACATTCATAGTTCCACTTAAAAATTTTATAATCATAAATTGTTTCAAAACTGTTTTTCTATTTAACCTTCGTAGATTTCATTCATGAACTGAAATGAAGTCAAAACTTGCCAATCACAAACAAATTTAATAGTGAATACGCTTATATACGCCTATCTGGTCTATCAAACTTTAAGACTAACATCTTAAAAGAAATTTGTAGTATGAAAATACTATCTTCAAATAAAGTGCGACTAAACTGCAAAGTAGTCGAATAGAATCCAATTAGACTGGGGAATGCAAACATCGTCATATAATTCTCTAATTGAGAAAAACTCCTAACAAAAGTACTTGACTTTAATGCATTCAATAATTCATTATTAACATTACTCTTTCACAAAAGTGTCTATGATGCAATGTTCATTCATAACTGACGATAAATGTCTGTGTTGCAATCAATACAAATAACGACTAGTATTTCCAAGATCGTCGATAACG
Organism: Meconema thalassinum; assembly: GCA_946902985.2. Taxonomy (NCBI): domain Eukaryota; kingdom Metazoa; phylum Arthropoda; class Insecta; order Orthoptera; family Tettigoniidae; genus Meconema; species Meconema thalassinum. The sequence continues at coordinate 692,396,849 of OX336390.1, forward strand.
TAAGAGATTTTAACGCTCTAAAATCATTTAACTGTTCTTCCTTCTTGATGATGACAGAAAATTGTTCAAAGTAATTAAACTGGGGTAGAATTACTTTAATAAAGTGACACGCTGTCTGAATTTAAATCTGCCATAAAAATCATTAACTTACAGTCAAATCGTGACTACAAAAAAAAATTAATTACTGAAATATCTAAATATCAGTCTCAACTGATTCAAAATCGTTAACTATGCCCATGACATAACAATGTCTTAATAAATCGTCGAAAAATGCAAAACTCAACAAGGTGTACTGAGAATAAGAATCTCAACAAGAAAATAAGGCAAAATACATGAGGATAAAAATATGGGAAAAATGGTTGCTCAAACATTACTAGGTTACTCAAATACAATAAACGTTCACGACTACCTTATCTGCCGATTGACGTTCCAGAGGAAAATTCCCCAAAGAAGACTGCTGATGGATCCATTTCACCACGTTAAAGCTGAGCTCCATCCTCGAAATAGGAAATAGCACCTTCGGAGAATCGAACTGCTTCCTTCTCCGTGAATCGCTCTGCTCCTCGAAAACGAATAGACATCCTTCCGGCAATAATCTTCATTGTGAGTCGGGACTACCCTGACCTCTCTTGAAAAATTCCCTGAAGTTCCAGTAGACAATCATCATGACGTTTTGTAGAAATTTCCGAAGAAATTATTCATATTCAGAGTATGAAATTGTTTCTATGGCTGTTCGATGGTATTCAGCCTTTACTTACGAAACATGGGTGTAGATGGTATTCACCGCATGTTCGCTTGTGTGGAATAGCAATTAGCGAAGTTCCATGTCGCTATCTTACTCCAATGAAGTATGTCCCAATTGCAATAAGCCTTCTTAGCCTTCCATCTGCACTTCGGTTGTAGTGTCAGAAGAACAAACTGCCGTATTCAAATGCTCCATTATACTGTATCGTTCTGTAAGCAAGCAATCTGAAGTCTTTCTACTCCACTCACAGCGTCAGCCTTGCGTTGATTCTGGCTTATACAAAAGTGTTTCTCTAGTGGCGAGATAATCACTTTTGCCAGTCATATAAAACAGCTAATATCTTTTGAAGTACTCGGTCGAAATTGTTCAGCTTTTCTCTATAATTGCATGTAGTACTGCACACTACAATTATGTTATCGTAGACCGCTAACTGTTTGAAGTTCAACTTATAGAAGCTTTCTAAGGTCCGTTTCAACTTCACCTAGTTTGACCTGTATCTCGTTAACATAGTGGCCTCGCCACGCGTTATAAAAACGATTCTTTTCACTTGCTGTTCACTTTGACGTCTCACTATATTGTATGTATAAGAAAATGACTTTCACAAATACTTCGATGATCTGAGCATTAGATCTCAGAATGATCAGCGAACGAAAGAGAAGAGAAGAGAAGAGAAGAGGCTCCTTTCTTCTGCGCAAGCCCTTTTATTACCTTCTCGAGGGGCGTTACCATCCCTTCCAAAGCGTGATACTACGTCATCGCTAGAACTTCCAACTTCGTTAATACATGACGGATTTTCAAAATTCAAAAACTGAAAATAAATTTCATCAAAATTCCAAATCAATGCTTTTACTGCAAATGTATTTCCACAATTCTGCATTCCAAAAAGTCATAAAAATACCATAGTTTCAGCAATCTCCGTCTTCCTTTAAACTATCGTTCATTGGTTCATGCCTCTCCTCCAATAGCATAGTTTCTTCCTCAGCAGAATTCCTCGTTTCCTGCGACTGCGTCGTACATCTTGGAACATTCTGGACTAAAAAGCTGACGTCACTGAGAATCTCAGCTCAAGTAGCTTGCTGGCATAACATTTACGTCATCCGTGCTTACGTCATGACTACCCACGTCATAACTATGACAGCCATAACTCTAATCATAATTTCAAATATAGCCACCGTGGTCTCTACATAATTCAATTACGGGGGCAGTACCTTCTTCAAGGCCACGGCCGCCTCCTTCCCTCTTCCTTGTCTATCCATCCTAACCATCGCTTACCTTCCCTCATGAGGCCCCTGTTCGCTTTGCAGGTGAGGCCGCCTGGGCGAGGTGCCAATCCCACCTCACCAGTTGTATCCCTTCCGATTCGATGTTCCCAGCTCTAGGACACTGCCCGTAGAGGCGGTAGTGGTGAGTTCCCTCGCTGAGTCCGTGGGTTCCACCAACCTGGAGGGTAAACGACTAAAAAAAAGAATTATTATTATTATTATTATTATTATTATTATTATTATTATTATTATTATTATTATTATTATCATCTACATTTCCCCAACAAGGACATTCATAGTAAAATCACTGAATATGCACTAAAGGATTCATATTTTCAATTTAGCCAGCGAAGCTGTGGGGACAGTCTGAACTAATGTTGATACATTTAGATAATTTTATTTTTATAATTATTATTATTAACATCATCAATATTTCTCCTACAGGAACATTTGTAATAAATCACTGAATACACTGTAGAGGATTTCTATGTTATAATAGGGACGGACTGGACTGTCATTAATACATTTAAATATTATTATTGTTATCATTATTATTATACCTACTGTTATTACTACCGGTCTCTATATAAATTATATAATACTTAATATGTCTCACAGATAATCTGTACTGGATTTGCTGTCAGATCGTGAGATATATCAAAAAGTGTATATTATTAGTAGTCTATTTAATAACATTACAATTGTTGATTGGTTCCTCAGTTTATGGGCTGCGACAACGCGGTCATGTAGCCCCGTGTACCGAATCTGTCTGATAACCGATGTTAATTGTGATGGCTGTATTAGTGTGTGTATCTGTTTTTTAATTCAAGTAAGGACTACAACTTTGAATTTTTCAAATAGTTCCTACTTTTGCCGCCAAACGCCACCGTCAACGACTACTAGGCCTAGTTTAGAACTTTGCTACTAGACGCTACCGCAATCGGCTCTTGGCAACGAACGTAGGAACCTAAGAGCGTTGTTTACATTCTTAACCTATACAATTTAGCTTCACACAGGTGTAATTAGTGGAAGGTTCTTTAACATGCCATAAATCTATGACATGGGACCGCCGGCTTTGCTTCCCCTCCGAAGGAAGGCATACTGAGGGATTTTTAACGGTCTTACATTAGAATTGAATCCAGTGGCAGCGTAGAAACACTGTGGACACAGCGCGCTAATTGAAATTATTAATATAATGATTATTATCAGATTATTAGGCCTCCATGGCCTGAACGGAGCTGGATTTGCTATCTAATAGCATTGAAATTGGATCCAGTGGCTGCGTGTAAACACTGTGGACACAGCGCGCTAATTGAAATAATGATAATAACATTTTTTTCTACCTTTCTCCGACAGGGACATTCGTAATAAATCACCGAATATGCACGAGAGGATTCATATTTTTAATTTAGCCGGAAAGCCACGGGGACAGTCTGGACTGACGTTGATATATTTAAATGTAGCTCTGTCTTATCTTGGTGTTTTAATCCCCATTAATAGCGGTGGCAGCGTGGAAACACTGTGGACACAGCGCGCTAATGAAATCCGTTATTTATCTCCATTTGGCAGCGCGTGCAATGTATTTTCATCAACACATATAATTTCCCTAGTGAGATGAATGTCGTCGTGTCGCCAGTAATTGTCAATAAATACTAATGGAATAGCTAATGCTCGCAAAGGCGAAGAAAAACGACACTGTACATCATTTGCATAATTATTTCGCATTCATGCCTGTCATTTGTCAAGGCGCTCATTTGGCTCCTTTACGAGTCTGCAAAGATGGCTGCGTGCGAGGAGGGTGGAATTCATTAAACAAGGTCCTCAGTGAGGACAGATTGACGCAGGGGTTAAACTGAGGTCGCTAAATTTCAAGACGAAACTAGCTCGGCAGTGTTTTATGCTATCATCATCATCATTTCATCATCATCATCATCATCATCATCATCACCACCAACATCATCAATACCATCTTCAACAACATCAACATTATCATCAACAACAACACCATCAACATCATCATCCACATCAACATCGGCTTCAGTGGCGCAGTTAGTAGCATGCTGAACTGCTGTGCCCAAGAAAGCGGGTTCAAATCCGGCCGAAGTCATCGGATTTTTCAGAGCGTTAAAATCCTCCAGTATACCTTCCTTCGGAGGGGAAGTAAAGCCGGCGGTCCCATGTCATAGATTTATGGCATGTAAAAGTTCCTTCCACAGACTAAACTTGTGTGAAGCTAAATTTCTAGGTTAGATTTCGTTGGAACGCTCTATTAAAGTTCCAACGTTCACCACTAGGTATCATTGACATCTGGTAGCAAAAGTTTGAACTACTTGAAATTGAACGGAACTTTTAGCTCACCCTATGGGCGTCCGCTTGAAGCAGCTACAGCCTTTGGCGAGCCGAACATGTCCTCGGACTCTCCCGGCACTAAAAACTATCCGATAAATAATAAATCAACATAATCCAGTGTGCAGCAGATGTACCCATACAAAGCAAGTTGCCTTCCCTCTGAAGCGTGTTGCAGATTAATAACTGAATGTCTGAAGGCAACATACTTGGAAATGTTGTACAGTACTGCTTTTCTGGTATAGCTTCTGCGAATTTCCAATGAGATATAGCAGTTTGGGAGGAGAAATCACAGGTCCTTAACAAGGAGAAGCAACCTCTCATTTTACAGTGCTTACCACATTCCCATCTCAGAATCCAAGAAGAGTTTCCTTCGTGTCACAGAGGAATTAAGAATGTCACCCGAGTCAGCCTGTCCTCCTTTACGGGAAAACGACGTTCATCGCCGAGCTGAGTGGATTAAGTTTCAGGAACAACTGCCTCCATGTCACAGCACGTGTGGAGGTTCTGGAATCATCTGGGTTGTGGTGATGGCCGGACTAAAGATAATTTTGGATTCTTGGCTGTCACCCATGAGATCCGGGTTCGATTCCAGACTCTGCCAAGAAATTCAATTCTGGTCTGAAGGTTGGGACGGGGTTAACTCAACCTCGTGAGGCAGAACTGAGAAGAGGTGGGTTAGATTTCCACCTCAGCCATCCTAGGAGTAGTTTCCGTGGTTTCTCACTTCAACTCTAGACAAATGCCGGAATGGTCTCTAAATAAAGGCTACGGCTGCATCCTTCTCCAATCCTCAACTCAATCGCAGATACTGTGCATACAATAATACAGCCATCACAATAACATACTTTATGAGCCAAATTCCACACACACCCCAGTACGCGGGATTACATGACCACGGTATCGCAAAGCCCCTAAATAATTAGAAAACAACATCTTCATAAAGACAATTTAAAGGCTTAGGGATACTTCAAGGTGCATCAACTCCGTGTAAATGTGATGTGAAGCAAATCACCAAACATCTGTACAACTGTCCTCAGTGTCTCACCATACCCAATCCAAGTGTCTTGGAGGTTGCCAGATACTGGCCACTGACAATTTGATTTTATTGTAATAGATTGTAGTCCCTGATACAAATATACAGGGTTATGGAAAAATGTTGCTGCAATCATAGCACAGGAACTATTTGAGATATTAAAACGAGTATTTTTTTGTTAAATTCACCAACTCAAAGAGATTTTTTGTACTTTGAACACAACTCTGGCGAATACGCTTGACTGTTTCGTCACTTATCCTAGGACGTCCGGGGGCCTTCTTCACGTCAACGCTGCCAGTTTCCTGAAATTGTTCATACCACCGTCTAATGCTATTAGTACTGTATGAGGGGGACACCTACCATAAACACGTCGGAAAGTGCGCTGAGCAGTTATAACAGATTTAAGGGGGCTCATACACCGTCAGTGGGAATTATCGCATACAGTTACGAATCATAGCTTCAGTAATATGTAACATAGAGTTGTGGTGTATAGTGAATACATAGAGCTTTCATCTAATTTAGAGAGAGGAGCAGTATACGGTATATAGTATTTCGTGATATATTGAAAAGATAATATTCGTGATATTTTTAACTCCGTGAATCACAAAAAACACGATTTAACAAGAAATACCAGTCTGAATGGATTGAATTTCTTTCATGTAAAGTAAACGCATAAATAGCGAGGATGAACCCCCATGAATGTTATATTGTAAATAGTACATTAAAAATTAAATTTGTCTTTCAAAAAATGAACAGTTTTTTGGTTTATTTTTCCAAGAATATCTCAATTATTAGCCTACTTTCGATTTTTGCAAAAAATGAAAGTAGACTTATGAGATCAACACAGGGCGAAAAAAGTGTGTCTGTCTGTGTGTGTGTATGTGTGTGTGTGAGTCTGTGTGTGTATGTGTGTGTGTGAGTCTGTGTGTGTGTGTGTGTCTGTGTGTGTGTGAGTGTGTGTATTCTGAATGTCTGTCCCCCCCTATCAATTCGAACACGGTGAATGCGAATTGAACGAAATTTGGTACAAAGGTAGCACTAGCAAAGGACACCTCAGTGTCATGTTTTATATCGCCGCCATCTTGACGGAAACGTAATGGTGGCCACTCAAACGTTCAAAACGTAAAATCAAATAACGATTAACCAAATCATCCGATCTCTACCAAATTTGGTAACAACATACCTTCGTATAGGATGCGTCTTGTGACCAAACTACAAGGTCGTCCGCCATACCATTTCAGGATGGCGGCCGTGCGAATTATGCAAACTTTATAATCCATATCATGGGACCCACCAGTTCCGATTATCGAGCCGAGAATCGTTTTAACTGTTCTAAAGGAAGAGGCACGTTCGAAATTAAAAGTTTATTTTGTAATACTATAGTGCAGACGTGATTTTAAAAAGCTGAGCCAAGACCGACTACAATAAATCAGACCATAATGCCACTGTCGATACCGTAGAAAATGGCGGAAATCTTAGGGGATTGTTTACATTTGGTTAACCAACATTTAAGTGGGTCTGCTGCGAGAATTTCGTTCAAATGTCGCATATTTCAAGTGATTTCGAGCTGTTATATATTGTAATAGTGTACCTTAAGTAGTGAAGTGCACTGTGAATAATTATAAATGCCGAAGATACGTAATGTGAGAAGTATTGGCTGTTTATTGTCATTATTGTGTACCTGCCTGTAAATTTAATACTGCTGAAGATACTTCAACTTTTAAATTTCCTAAAGACAAATCTTTGAAAGAGAAGTGGTTGAGAAATATTCACCGGGATCATTTTCGAAGTTAAAACAATTGTATTTGTTAACTTAAACATTTCGAACCTAAATTTGTGGTTATGAAATTTGCCATACTAACCCCTGATACCATTTCGACAATTTTCCCAAATCAACCGTCCTACACAACTCCTGTTTGTTAAAGTAGATGATGGTAGTTTTAATGACATACCAGCAGTGTCAGTGTCTTCTAAAGTGTCAAGTTCTTTAAGTGTAAATATATTCTATAAGAATCATGAATCAATAATCTTTGTGTGCTTGTGGGAAAATTCAAGTGGGTACTGTAATCTGATGGAAGCAGTGATTTTAAATGCAACAGGTATGTAAATAGAATTATGCTCCTTTTAGTATCACAAGCTAGGGGGCCTGGGGAGTTATCCCCAGATTAGGTTTGTTTTTGTATATACATTTGTGTCTGTTACTAGGTTAGGTAGGCCTACTGCCTGGCCGAAAATTACTGTTAGTAGGCTACCACAAGCAAGGGGGACTGGGGCGTTAGTCGCTGGTTAGGTTTGTTTTTGTATTAAAAACATTAATAAGATAGAATGTATGTCCGTTGGAATTCTATACACATCGAATTTGAAGAATGAAGTGTTGATAATACAGTAAATTTTCATTTTAAAGAGTTTGTAACATCAGTTGTGTGTTATTGGAAAATGCTATTTGAAATAAAGTACTAATAAGAGTACCTATGCGCCATCTGTTGGAGTTAGTTCAGGATGTCCCGATACAGATAGAAGCGAGCGCGATCTCACAGCTCTCTACGCTCAAAACAAACAACCTACGGCCGTGTTTACCTATACTTAGGGTTGGCAATATCTTATTTGTCAAATAAGCCACGCCCACTGGCCGACACAACTGAAATTTCACTATATAGGCCTAAGTCGTGTTATAAATTGGGATGGTGGGTGGGTTATAGACAGCGGAGGAGACTACATCTATTAGCAGATAACTGTTGTTAAAAAAAAGGCAGTCATCGGAACGCGTTAGGCTGTAACCATTGTCAAAAACCATTGTTCTGGATGCGTTAAGCTGTAACCATTGTAAAAAACCATTGGATTGGACAAATCGAAGGCTGCGGCTTTGATTGCGCGCAGCTATCGGGGCAGATTGATACAAAACCATTGATCTGGACGCGTTAGGCTGTAACCATTGGATTGGACAAAACGTAGGTTAGAATGGTCGGGTGTTGGTGCGGCTAGTACCGTAATGGTGAGGTTGGCAGTACTGTTCTGACGATGGTTGATGTGAATAATGGCATCCACAGCTGGAAATTCACCTATAGCCTATAATAATAAGGGATTTATTGCAGCCAATGCCCATGCATATAATGAATAAAATCTAAAATCATACAGTAAACTAATTGTTATTCCCTAGGAATATCAAAGATTCATGTCTTAATGTGCAGAATATAGCGTGGTATCTTCCACATTGTTCTCCACAGCGCTCACACAAACATTCGTCACACGGATGATGGAACTTTTTGGTGCGACACATTTTATAAGGAGGAGAGTTTGACGTATACGAACAAAAGGATGATGTACATACGTACGACGAGATACAAGTAAAAGAGGTACTTTTGAACATTTAGGCGAATGGTAAACTAAACTGAACTTACGTCGAAATACATATTTCAAAATATCATAGTAATTTGATACTTAAAATGGCTAGGAATATATGCCAACATTAAATATTATATTGCAGCCTGATTGTTCATCATTTTATCCTTAGATCAAAGGCAGCATACACAATAACTAAGTTATAGGCCTACTGGCAAAAAATACAAGTCGTACATACATTAAAATAAAATTAAAATAAGGTTAGGCTGGTAATGACTAACAATAAAGAAGAAAAGGTATGTTAATTGGTATTCAACATTGATATGTGTGTGAATATGCATAAGCCTACAACTAAACAATTAAATAGATGCTTAGTGAACAAAAATACATAGCCTGCTTTATTTATACAAAACAACCACATGTTCAATATTCTTCAAAGCAATGGGGCATGGTGGCGCAGTGGTCAAGCTATTCACCTCTCACCAAGGTGGACCAGGTTTGATTCACGGTCATTGCAAGTGAGATTTTGGAAGTGAAATGCCATGTCCTGTGGTTCGGATTCCACGTAAAATGGAGGTCCCTTGGCTCATGATCACAAGATTAACGGTCACGTAAAAACTACAAGCTTCTTTTTCTTCAAAGCAGGTCGAAACTTCGACCTCACATAAGTCATACAGCAAACGAACAGGTCCTGCAGGGAAGATCCCTTAAGCCGAATTATTTTTATCGTCTCCAAGACTGACATCATAAAAGTATACTGGAAAATGTGAAATTTTATGCCTATGCTGATGAAGAAAGTAACAGTAAATATTAGGCTACTTGTCGTTCAATAACTCTCGGTCTTTTCTTGGGTGGCTGAAGCCGATGCTGTGGGAAATTGCAAATTGCAGGTACCGCATCATCTTTAAGCAGTGGTTTGTTTCTATTTGAATGAAACAAGTAGCATGTTTATAAAAGTTTTCACAGCTATAACCCATTTCTTTAATAGGCCTACATCTGGGCGTTTCCATGGAAATCTGTAATATAAGCTAGACGTAGGTTATAATTCTGTGACTAACTTAATAACTTATAACCTACAATAGGGCCTACGTGTATTTGTCATACATGCTATTTAGGCCTATGTCAAAATTTGATGTAAGACATATCCATAAACGCAGAATAGGCTACTTCATTACAAATCTCAATTCGAAAATAAAGTAGACCGTAAACCTACCGTATTATTGGAAAATACCATACATATAACGTTGCACAGAGGTACGTACGTTCAAATATATGAAAAGAATCACGACATATCAGCTGACATGCAACCTAGAGTTAAATGGTATGACAGTTTTTGGTGCGACTAGTTACGCCTGGCAGTGCACCAGGAAGCAGTTTTCAGCGATGGTTACCATGGGAGGAGTTGTTCCAATAGTACCGACAGTTCAATGGTCTCAGCTTGCACCCCCCCCCCCCCCCCCCCCACTCTTCCAATCGTCAAAAATCATAGTGTCCGTGGCGCAAAAATCCTACCAATGTTCTTTGGCTCTAGTGTGTCCATGAGTTTTACATATCCTGGAGTAGAAGGTAGCAGCATTTGAAGTCTGAGTTCTTCTACATTATAAACCTCGCGAGTCACCTCTTACACCGGTCTTGAAGGTGTATACTTTGATAAACCCAAGGCCTTCTTTATGTAAGTCACCTTCAGTTTCTCCATGTTGTTCCAAATACCGTACTTCATATTTAAATGTGTCCAAATGCTCTCCTGTCCATAAGTCACAATACGGGTAACATTTAACCGCGAAAGTTTTAAGGCTGTTTTTATAGATAGCTTAGTCAAATGTTTTATGTCGTTGAAGGCTTTGGTAGTGACGCTGGGTCTATCCTTGATGTGCAGTGTGAAAACATTGCCAGTTGACTAATGTAGGACCTAAGTAGGACTACTTGTAATGTGGTACACCCTCAAGCGGTTTTCCTACAATGTGGAAAATTGCTGGCTTTCCCCCTTTCCTAAAGGTCATAGATTTAGTCTTGTTTCTGTTTAACCTAAGGTCATTGTGTAACACCCATAATTCAAAGGGGTCGAGAGCAGATTGCAATTCGACCTGTGAACTTGAAGCGAGCACCATGTCATCTGCGTATATAAATGAGATTACCCACTCTGATAATATATCTGTGATATTATCTGCCATAGCAGTGATAAATAACACGAGGGCTTAATGGGTCTCCTTGTAGCAGCATGCCTGTAGTCTGCTCAATTGGGCTTGATGTTGTAATGCCATCGTTAATGACTATATTGTTAGAGCCTAAAATACTTTTGACAAGATGTTTAGTGTAGCTGTTACCTCTCAATAGTCTGTCAAGTTTTTCCAATATTTTCTTCCTGCTAATCGAGTCAAAAGCTTTAGAGAAGTCAATGAATATGGATTGTAACTTTCCCTTCGGTACTGACAGGGTAGACGCAATCTCAGTTTGAAGACCTCGAATTGCCTGGATTGTGTATCTTTCTCTCCTAAAGCCAAATTGTGAGTCACAATGCTATTTGGGATGGCTGGGTGGGTCACATACAGCGGAGGAGGAAGCATCTTTTAAAACATCATTCCCTGATTTATTTCTCGTTGTTTGATAAGGTATTTTGGCTAATTAATGTACTATAGAGAATATTATCGCTCGTTCTACTTTCGTTCAGTGGTAACATTCTGTTTTAGACCACCTCGTTGTGTAGTGCCTAGCATTCTTGGCTGTCGTCCCGGAGGTCCGGGTTTGATTCTCCGGCTCTGCCAAGAAATTTAATTCTCATGTGAGGGCTGGGATGGGGTGCACTCAGCCTCATGAAGCAACTTAGTAGAGGAGGGTTCAATTCCCACCTCAGTCATCCTGGAAGTAGTTTTCCATGGTTTCCCCACTTCTAATCCAGGCGAATGCCAGGATGGTTCCTAACTTAAGGCCATGGCCGCTTCCTTCCCACTACAATACCCAATTTACAAACACACTAGTTCAGCCATAACAATAACACAGGTTATCACACAAATTCCACACACAAATACATGGGGCTACAAGACCACGATGTCGTAGCCCCTAATATAAGCAACAACCATTTATATTTGCATTTTATATTTGCCTAGGCCCTTCATGGGCTGTATAGTGTCAGGGGTTGACTGTTGTTGGTTGACTATTCTTGTAGTTCCATTTAGAAGTATTTGCATTTTTTAACATAATGTCTTACCTCTGCTTTATTTATGTCTGTATTTTTAGCTACTGTCTGTTCTCGTTGCTTGTAGCGAAATACGTCAGGGTTTCATATTGAATTTGTGCCTTATTACATAAAAACCTGTAATTTCTGGCGGAATTTATACAAACATGCGAATGTTTGTCTTCGAATTTGCCGCTATTTCGATGGCGCCATGCCCGCCAGTTGCTACAGCTGTTACCCTACGATTTCCGCCATCTTGGTTTTGATGTTACGGTCTGAGATATTGTAGTCGGTCTTGGCTGAGCCGATTCAGTAATAATACAAGATGGCAGCGGATATCTTGTGCCTGACTTACATTTCATTAATTTGAGTATTGCATGCAATATAGCGTACTGATACAAAATAAATAAACTTTGTATGAAATGCTTTATATATAAATAATATACTCCAGTGATGAAATCGTTTAGTATAAATCATTATTTGCTAACAAGTTCTATGTAAGTCATTTTATATAGAACTATATTCGTTGACACAATTAGCTCAGTGGTAGAGCGTTAGCCTATCGCTGAAATGCCTATGGTTCAAACCTGATCAGAGCTAGGTTTTTTGCTTGAAATGTTATATGTTTATTGTTTTGTAATGACTCAGACGTTTTAAAATTAAGCGTTATATTGTGCATATTATGGTGTAAAATATATATTTAATTAAAACATAATTTGCCAGCAGATTTACTCGAGACATCTAGCTGCCAAAAAGGTAACTGCATGTCGACCTACTTATTAACTTCCAGATTTTATTGAAAAGTTTCTTCTTCTGGCCGCTAGAATGCACTCGCTCTGTTAGGATTATATTGTTCGATATTTCACCACTAGATGTCACGACTAGTCTACGTGGGGCTCCATTGATTACTATACCATTGGCATTCTATGCGCATCGAATTTGAAGAATGACAAGATGATACTACGATACATTTTTACTTTTTATTTTAAAATAGCAATCGAAAATATCCACATAGTTTGTATACACACGTCTCTGTAGGGTCATGGAAAGATTTGTTAATTCAATTAGGGTTGTGAAAGCCATGCACAACCAGACGTGTAAAGACATGCCTCAACTCAAAGTTGGATGTTGCCCACGGCAGGTCGTATATGTAATAATAATAATAATAATAATAATAATAATAATAATAATAATAATAATAATAATAATAATAATAATAATAATAATAATGTGGGAACCGGATGAGGATCAAGAAGGCCGAGTATGGGTTCTAGCGGGCGCAGGAGTAAGCTCAGCGCCATTGTCTGAGAATAAAAAGAAGAGAAACAGTATTCCGAGTTCCGACGAGCTGCGAAACACATTCCCTTAATTCTCTACTGTATTTTAATCAGTTTCATTGTTTATAATAAATAATTCAGTTCTATATTCGATGCTTGTGAGTGTCATGATCTGGAAACCGTTTCCCACAAATGGGGGCTCGTCCGGGATGGACTGAAACAACGAGTTACGACGCAATCCACGACACGAAGTACGACGCAAAATACAACGCTATTTTCGACGAAGTGGACGGCTAATCATATTTGTTGCTGTTGCCTACGACGCTGACGACGAGACGACGTGCAGTTTTGTGAGCCCACGACGTGCGAATCTATGACGAGGATTCATAGGCAAGCAAAATTTGTTCTGCAGTTTCAGCGACAATTAGTGGTGCCGTGACAACGACGAGGGTTGGAATCTAAACGACGACAGAGGATTGTGGATGTGGTAAGAGGATAGCGACTCGTCAGAGAGAAACGACGGGAAGTGGTATTCAACGATATCACCTACAAATATCACCGGTTTGGTGAATGAGGTTAAACAGGTTTGATAGCGAGGTTTTGAGGAAGCGATATTGACGGAAATCTACTTGATAGACGTGAGTAAACAAATAAGATGACAACACTCGGTGCAATAGAGAAAATAAATAAGAACATAAGTGATGCTCCGGTCAAAGCAATCAAAGTTTTACATAACCTCATTTTCGAGCATATACCAGACGACAGGAAGAATCGAAAGCGACTGCGAGAGTTTCCTGGATTCGATTTTGACGAAAATTCCATTGAAGAGGGAGCTAAGAAGAAATTTATCGAAGAAACATTTTCCCAGGCTGATCTGTTGCGTGTTTCTGAGATTCTTAATACCGAGATCGGGACAAAGGAGGTAATGATTAACACCATTTGTTATTACTTGAGAAAATTGGATGAACTCGCAACTAATATAGACGATGATGACGAAGATGAAGAAGACGAAGAAGACGAAGAGAGCGAAGAGGAAGACCAGCACAGAAGGTATAGAGTACAACATAAGTTTTCATTGTCGTTCCGCGACGTAGAGGGCGCTATGAAAACATTTAACGGTAAGGATGGTTACCCAGTGAAGAAATGGATCGCAGATTTTGAGGAGACGTCAATCTTGATGGGATGGAGTGAGCTGCAAAAGTTTATTTTCGCTAAGAAATCACTCGATGGTTTAGCTAAGCTTTTTATTCAAGGTGAGAAAGGACTGACGTCCTGGACCGCACTGAAGAAGGCCTTGAAAGAGGAGTTTGACGTGGCGGCAAGCAGTGCAGAAATTCACAAGTTGTTAACCCAGCGACGAAAAAAGCGCGACGAATCTCTACAGGAATACTTTCTTGTGATGAAGGAAATCGCTAGTAGAGGTGATGTTGAGCTAGTTTCTCTGTGTCAGTACGTGATTGATGGGATAGAGGACGATTCAGGATCAAAACGTCTTCTCTATGGAGCAAAAAATTCCAAGGATTTCAAGGAGAAAATGAGAAGTTATGAGATGGCGGTGAAGTCTTCGCCAAAGAAAAGCACAAAGTATAATAACAGTAATTTTCAAGGAAGTGTCAAGAGTGCCAACGAGAAGGACGGAAAGTGCTGGGGCAGTACAAAGAAGAAAGAGGCGAGTAGTGGAGATAGATGTTATAATTGCGGTGGATCTGGTCATAGTTCAAAGGAATGTGAGCACAAGAATAAAGGCAAGAGATGTTTCAACTGCAACGAGTTTGGCCACATTTCATCCGAGTGCAAAAAAGAGAGGAAGAACGATAAGAGGAATAATCAAGGTATCAATCTTATTGATGAAAAGAAAAGCTGCCTCAAGTTCAAAGAGGTTAGTTTGGGTCAGCAGAAACTTCAGGCACTTATCGACTGTGGCAGTCCTTATAACCTACTGCGACAAAACATCTATAAGACCATGGGTTCCCCAGGATTGAAGAGCACGGATCTCGTTTTGAAAGGATTCGGTAATGGTTTTGTTGCTCCTCAAGGTTACTTCACAACAGTCGTTGAAGTAGACAAGCTGGAGTTCCAAACCAACGTCTATGTTGTTTCTGATGATACTATGGAGTGGGACATGGTTATTGGTAACGATCTATTGGATCAGGGTGAGGTCATCCTGAGCAAGCAAGGAGTTACCATCAAGAAACTAGAGGTCCCAATGTTGTTGATCAGGGTAGCCGACGAACAGGATTTGGATATCGAGAACTGCGTTGATGAGGAGAAAGGGGAACAGATCCAGGATTTGGTAGCGAGATATGTACCAAAGAAGACGAAATCTACTGATGTCAAGATGAAGATCACATTGAAAGAAGAAAAACCTATATTTAGCAGGCCCAGATGAATGGCACCGCTTGAGAACGAATTTGTCGATGAGCAAGTCGAGGCGTGGCTGGAGGAAGATATCATAGAACCGAGTCAATCAGAATATACATGCCAAGTGGTGGTAGTCAAAAAGAAAAATGGAATTCCGTTCAAGATTGTGACTGACTGTATGGCATTCCAAAAGACAATGCACAAAAGGGACCTGGTCCCACGAGTAGTTAGATGGGCTATGGCCTTGGAGGAGTTTGACTATACCATCGAACACCGAACTGCAACCAGGATGAAACATGTCGATGCCCTGAGCCGATGTCCAGCAGTGATGTTTGGATTCCCTGATGGCCTTGCAGCGAGGATCAAAAGCGCCCAGAGAAAAGACGAAGGATTGACAGCGATAAAAGCGACACTGGAGAAAGGGCCTTACGAAAACTTCATCGTCAGAGATGGACTGCTATTTAAATTTGTTGACGGGCGAGAGACGTTGGTGGTCCCGCGGGCAATGCACCATGACATCATCAGAGATGCACAAGAGAAGGGACACTACGCTGTTAAAAGGACTGAAGAAGACGTGAAGCAGGAATATTATATTCCAGACTTGGCCAACAAGGTGAAACGAGTCATAGCCAACTGTGTGAAGTGTCTGGTGGTTAACAGGAAGGCAGGCAAGGAAGAAGGTTGGTTACATCCGATGTTCAAGGAGAGTGTGCCATTGCACATCTACCACATGGATCACATTGGACCACTTAAGTCTACACACAAGGGATATGAACACATCTTCTGTGTGATAGACGCCTTCACGAAGTTCACCTGGCTGTATCCTGTGAAAACTACCAAATCGGCCCAGACGATTGAAAAGATGGAGTTTCAGAGGACGAACTTTGGAAACCCAGTTCAAGTGATCACCGACAGGGGGCCATCGTTCACCTCCCATGAGTTCCAGGACTACTGTAAATCGCAGAGTATCAAGCACGTCTTGATCACAGCTGGACTGCCAAGAGCCAATGGTCAAATCGAGAGAGTCAACTCAACAGTGACCAAGATCATCGCTAAACTTAGCATTGACGATCCAACAAAATGGTACAAGGTTGTACCATCCGTCCAATGAGCTATCAACTCTACGTTCCAGAGGAGCATCGGAATGTCACCTTTCGAGCTGCTGACAGGAGTCAGAATGCACAACCAAAATGATCTACGTATAGTGCAACTCATCGAAGAGGAGCTGATCGATTCGTTCAACGAAAAACGTGATCAGATGAGAGAAGATGCAAAAAAGCAGATAGAAAAAGTACAATCTGAAAATCGTGCTGAATTCAACCGACGACGTAAGGAGCCTAAGAAGTATCAGGTCGACGACCTGGTTGCCATCAAACGCACTCAGATCGGTCCACATCTGAAACTAAAAACCAAAAGTCTAGGACCTTATCGAGTGACTCGAGTAAAACTCAACGACACATATGACGTCAGCAGAGAAGGAGACCATGCTGGACCAAGAATCACATCGTCCTGTGCGGAGTTCATGAGGCCCTGGCCGGGCGGATTTTCTTCATCCGGGTCGGATGAGGATCAGGACGGCCGAGTGTGGGAACCGGATGAGGATCAAGAAGGCCGAGTATGGGATCTAGCGGGCGCAGGAGTAAGCTCAGCGCCATTGTCTGAGAATAAAAAGAAGAGAAACAGTATTCCGAGTTCCGACGAGCTGCGAAACACATTCCCTTAATTCTCTACTGTATTTTAATCAGTTTCATTGTTTATAATAAATAATTCAGTTCTATATTCGATGCTTGTGAGTGTCATGATCTGGAAACCGTTTCCCACAATAATAATAATAATAATAGTAATAATAAAATAATTAAACCTACAATGGTAGCGTCTGATCCGGAACGGGCGGCTGCCAACAGCGTCTGTATCCCATGTTAGGGACGGCTGATAACAAAACCTGGCTGTAGGTATAAAAGGCAAACCCATCTAATGCATGATGGAGAAATTAACGAGTAATGCCTCGGATGAAATGCCGCTGCCTGGGGAGCGCCAGGGCACGTTTGGAGCCGGTGCTGGACGTGACAGTATGCGAGCCGCCGGTGGTAGAGGGCTGAACAGGCGGGCCCCTACCGGGCAAGATCCCGAAATCATTACAGCCGACAAGCGTTTGCATGATGAGCCTGAGCAGAGAAGTGAATCATTATCTAGTACTTCACCTGCTGAAGGTGCTGCACAGGTAACTCAACCTGTGCTCACCCAGGCAGGACTGCCACGACAGCGTATTAAATGGACAAATGTCATGAACGAAACCATAATACGCACTTATTTTAGGGTTACTGACTTCGGACAGAATTCAGTTGGTTATAGGCAACGCTTACATTCTGAATTTCTGTTGCATTACCCTGAACTAACTGTGACCGAACAGAGAGTATCTGATCAATACAGGGCTATTCTCCGGAATAATCTTATCCCTGAAGCCAGAATGAACACCATTAAAGAAGAGGTACGGCGTGAGAAGGAAGGTGTGAATGGAGTCACTCAGAACAGTGTTCCTGAAGAACTGGAGTCGGCACAAGCTGATAGCCAGGACCTTCAAGAAGTAGATCCAGTTTCCATGCAAATTATCGATCAACACCAAATTGGAAAGTTGAAGAATGAAATGATGACTACAGTCATAGAGTTTTATGGAACTGATACAAATTGCAGGCCGAAAATACCGAAAGTCAATGGTTCAAGAAAGCTGACAAAGATACTGAGTATCATGAATCGGGATGTTTTGCCGGAACATGTTGAAGCATCTGCCAATCTGGAATCCCTTCATACTATTATTTACTGTGGTGCAGTAACTGTTGTGAGAGCTATGGGTATTGGTCAACATGAACGGAAAAAGCAAATGCCATCGATGCCAAACTGGGAAAGAAGACTTGTTGGAAGGATTGAACAGCTCAGGGCAGATATTGCTAGAATGACACAATATGTTCGTGGTACAAGAAAAAGAAAATTACTGAGGAAAGCTGAGCATATAATGAGACAAAGCACAGCCCACACACAGCGAGATGTACCGAATTCAACACCTGAAGAGTGCTTAGATACCTTGAAACAAAGGCTGTCTGTTTTATCCGCCAGACTTGCAAAGTATAGGGAGAGTATGAAGAGGAAGAAGGATAACTTCCTTTTCGCCAACTCAGAGAGAAGATTCTATCAGACTCTGGGTAAGATAAAGGTTTCTGCGGACAAAAGCTATCCGACTAAAGAAGAAGTTCAAGAATTTTGGGGAAAACATCTGTCTACACCATCTCATCATGACACTCAATCAAGTTGGGTAAGAGAAGAACAGCAAGCTTCCCAAAGATTTGAGCAAATGTAGCACGAGAAATTCACCACAAATGATATTAAGGAAGTTATCAACAACTTAGAGAACTGGAAAGCCCCTGGCCCTGACCAGATTCAGAATTTTTGGTATAAGAAGTTCTGGAGCATCCACAATCGACTAGGTGAGTTCATTAATGATTCCATCCTTCATCCTGATAGCTTACCCGAATTCATCACACGTGGCATCACATATTTGCTTCCAAAAGATCTTCAGAATACATGGGATCCTACAAAATATCGTCCCATCACATGTCTGCCCACGTTGTATAAGATCATTACATCATGCTTGGCTAACAGGATATATGCACACTGTGAAAGAAACAATATAATTGACGTGCAACAGAAAGGTTGTAAAAAGGGTTCAAAAGGATGCAAAGAACAACTAATAATTGACTCAGTTGTGTGTGGCCAGGCACACTTAAATCACCGAAACCTTCATATGGCGTACATCGATTATAAGAAGGCCTTTGATTCTGTCCCCCATGACTGGCTAGTAGCAGTGCTGCGATTGTATAGGATCAGTGAGGTATTTGTCAGTTTCTTGGAAAGGGTTATGTCAGCATGGCAAACTAGACTGTGTCTCAGTACGCCACGCGGAGATATACGAACAAATGAGATATCGATTCGGAGAGGCATCTTTCAAGGAGACTCCCTTAGCCCCTTATGGTTTGTCCTGGCAATGAATCCTTTATCTACCCAGCTTAACTCTACTCACTACGGCTTTTCTATCAAGATTGGAAAGAAAATTGGTACTCGGCTAAATCATCTGCTATACATGGACGACCTTAAACTCTATGCCGAAACAGAGTCGCATCTGGAAAACTTGTTGAGAATAGTTGAAGCATTCTCACGAGACATACAAATGGGATTTGGTTTGGACAAGTGTCGGACACTAAAGGTGGTGAGAGGAAAAGTACAGAAGTCCGGGTATGAGCTGGAAGATGGACAGCATATTAGGGCTATGTTGGCAGAAGACACCTACAGATACTTAGGAGTAAAACAAGCTAAGCATATTGACCATGTGTCAATAAAGAAAGATCTGTCCTGTGAATTTGTCAAAAGATTAAAACAAATTATAAAAACGCACTTGAACAGCAAAAACTTATTGAAAGCTGTTAACACGTATGCTGTACCTGTGCTGAGCTACTCCTTTGGCATAATCAAATGGTGCAAAACGGACATCGAAGGACTTGAACGAAAAATGAGAACGATGCTCACAAAAGGAAGGAAACACCACCCACGATCTTCAATAGAGCGATTGACTCTACCCAGAAGCCTAGGTGGACGTGGGTTCGTTGACATTGATAATCAGATGAAACGGCAGATAGTCAGCCTTAGGGAGTACTTCTATGCAGAAGCGAGGTCATCTGTACTTCACAGAGCCATCAGTGAGGCGGACAGATCAACGCCACTGGTCTTGTGTCAGCAAGAGGTTCAACACCTCCTACATACTGATCTTCAGAAGATGGAAGCATGGAAAGCAAAACCTTTGCACGGAAGACATCCAAATGAGGTGAGTCAAGCAAATGTTGATATAAATGCGTCAAACTACTGGCTCACTTCAGGACAGATCTTTCCAGAAACTGAAGGTTTTATGCTAGCAATTCAAGACCAAGTCATCCCTACAAGGAACTACCTCAAGTTTATTGTAAAAGATCCCGGTGTACCAGATGATAAGTGCCGCTACGGATGTCAACAGTCAGAAACAATACAGCATATTACATCTGCATGTAGATATTTCCTGACAACAGAGCACAAACAAAGGCATGATGCAGTTGCTAAAATCTTGCATCAGGAGTTGGCTGATAAGTTTCAGCTTTTGAAAGGAAAGAAAGTTCCGTACCACCAATATCAGCCAGAGTGTGTTCTTGAAAACAATGAATACAAACTGTATTGGGACCGAACTATTTTGACTGATCAATCGGTATCACACAACAGGCCGGATCTGGTGGTTGTAAACAAGAAAACCAAGCAAACTACATTGATTGATGTTGCGATTCCTAACAACAAGAATCTCCAGTCAAAACACATTGAAAAGATCAGCAAATACAGCGAGTTGGTCGACCCTATCAAAAGACAATGGCATGTAGAGCGAGTGAAGACCATACCTATCATTGTCTCGAGTACGGGCGTGATCCCAAGTACCTTGCTCCAAGGCCTTAAAGAACTGGATCTGGATACTGGGCTCTACAAACTAATGCAGAAGGCAGTAGTTCTATCGACAACCAGAATCGTTCGGAAGTTCATGGGTAGCGAAATTCTAGCTTAGAAGTTGCTGTTTCCGTAGCTATATTTTCGTTCACTGAAGCCCGTATAGTTACGTTGTAATATACCAGAAATGTGTTATATGTTCTGTATAAACCGAAAATAATAATAATAATAATAATAATAATAATGTTATTGGTTTTACATCCCTTTTAACTACTGCTGCTTTTAGAGACACCAGGGTGCCGGAATTTTGGCCAGAAGGGGATCTTTAACGTGCCAGTAAATGTACTGACACGGCTCCCTCGCATTTGTGCACCCTCAAATGCCAGCTGACTGCGCGCCAGGATACGAACTTGCAACCTAGGGCCCAGCAAGCGAGAACGTTACCGCTGAGCCACACAGCCTGTCCGGTCGATTATGTCTCCAGATCCATAACATTCTTGATATACTTCTTATCTTTCTTTCTTTCTTTCTTTCTTTCTTTCTTTCTTTCTTTCTTCAATGATGGTAGCAGTTTTTATCTAGGTTGTGGCGTTTGGTAGAAATAAATCGTTTCTAAGGTCTTCAACAAAGAATAGTTCTATTATACTCTTTGATAATAACAACGAGTTATAACTATACTCATACATTTAGGAGAAAGTAGGCTATATGTTCTTTACTGAACATCTTGTTTTTTAAGATAATTTCATAAATGAGGTTCATCCTCTAGATATCATATGTTGGAATGTATCTGCCGAGTTTCATCCAGTTTCATCACATAGTTCACGAGATATTGTGTTTTTCCTACCAAAAAAGCAACCTTTCGGGTAAACAGCTTTGAATATTAAACACTCCATTGACAGATAGGCGCATGGTCTCACGTAATACGCTATATCTCTGCCAAAACGCTGAATTTACTTATAAAACTTCACAGGTATGTTGAGAAATGTATTGTCTTCCATTTAAACGTAAACAAAACTTAAATTTTGACAACCGACGGTGTATGAGTCCTCTTAAACTCCGCTAACCACAACACACACTGTGCTTTCTGCTGAACTATCTCGCCATTGCAATCACACTCACTACTGAAACAGTTACGTGGCAGCTTCCTGTCGTGCACTCATTCTTCGCATCGGCTGAAGGTCACGGGCAGAGTACAATGAGTTTCTGATTAGTTTTCAGGTCAAATTATTAATTTATCTCACTTACAACGGGAGATATGATTTTTAGCCTATTTTCAATTTTGAAAAAATAGGCTTATGTCCGTGTGTGTGTGCGTGTGTGTGTGAGTGATTCGTGTGTGTGTCCCCCCCTAATAAAATCTAAACGGCACGAGCGATTTCAATGAAAGTCGGAAATTTCATAGCACTACTCCGGGCGACCTCGACCGTGCCCTTCAAATTTTGTTACGACTCACCAATCCAACATGGTGGCTGTGCGAAATATTTCACCAGCATTCAATATCTCCGAAACTATTACCGATATTACCCTGACATTTTCTATGGTGATAGAGGGAACTACTATAAGTTCACTTATGTGACCTTTGAAAACCTGGTAACTACAAAACCAACATGGCGGCCAAGCGAATTTGCGACTTTTAAATAGACGTTTCTCGCGATTTGGCCAACCAAACGCAATGAAACTTGGTACAGTATATGTTTATGTACATTTTAATGCACAGACATCCAACTTCGTTCAATTGTTTACATAATCACAAGATGGCGGATGTGCGAAATATTTCACCGGCATTCTATATCTCTGAAACTATTAGCGGTATCTCCCTAAAATTTTGTACGGAGATAAAGGGCACTACTGGAGGTCCATCTATAAGACTTTCAAAAACCGGTTAACTACAAAACGAACATGGCGGCCAAGCGAATTTGAAAATTTTAAATAGACCTTTCTCGCGATTTAATGTTCCAAGTGCACTGAAACCTGGTACAGGAAATATTTATACACATTGTAATCCACTGGTATCTAATTTCGTTCAATTGTTTACATAACCTCAAGATGGCGGCAGTGCGAATTTTAAAATTAAGTTTTTATTTCTTGTGATGTAGTCATGCGATCGAAGTGAAAGTTTGAATAATGAACCTACGCAATAATTTTCCTTTAATGGTACATGACTCTATGGCCTATACATGTAACAATCCAACATGGCGACCATCCGAAATATTAAGACGATACTGAATATCTACGAATCTATTTTAGCAATCAAACTGCATTTTTAATGTCCATAGGGGCTATGAACTTAAGTTCACCTATAGGACTTTAAATAACCTGGTGATCACAAATCCAACATGGCGGCGACGCGAATTATAAATATTCACATGGACGTTTCTCGCAATTTAACCATCCGCGTGCAGTGAAACTTGGTACAGTAAATCCTTATACGAATGTTAATCCACTGGCATCTAATTTATTTCAATTGTTTCCATAACCTCAAGATGGCAGCTGTGATAAATTTTAAAATCTCCTTGTTACTTCTTGTGTCCTAAATATGCGATTGAAGTTTGAATACTACACGTTCACAATAATCTGCATGTAACAGTACATAACTCTAGGACCTACATATATAAAATTCAACATGGCGACCATCCGAAATATTTAGTCGGTTCTCAATATCTACGAATCTATTACAGCAATCAAACTGAAATTGTGTATGTTGATAGTGGCAATTAACATAAGTAGGATATATGAAAATAGGCTGTATAGTTCTTCACGGAACTACTTGTTGAAATTACTGCGACCTATTTCGATGACCCCTGTATGTATGCATTGTGGCCGTGTTTGGGTCTCTCCTGGGACATAGACTTCTTTCTCAGGGGGCTTCGGTACGTTGGTAATAATCTACTGGCTGTTCTAGGTTAGGATATATAGGGCTTAACCCTAGCAATGCCATGCTATTTTTCAAACCACGGGCTACCAACGAGGGGGGGGGGGAGTGTTTTGTGACCACCAGACAAAATTCCTATTGCGTGATTTGCATTATCCTTTCATCAACATATCTTGTATTTTGAACCTTAAATGAACCTTAAATTAGTCGGCTAACAGGCCAAGAGCGCCGAAACAAGTCGGAATGCAACATAGAGTTGGTTGGTTCCTTAGTTTAGGGGCTGCGACAACGCGGTCATGTAGCCCCATGTACTTTGGGTGTGTGTAGAATCTGTCTGATAACCGGTATTAATTGTGATGGCTGAATTAGCGTGTGTTATCTGTTTTTAATTCAAGTAAGGACTGCAGACATTCGATTTTCAAGTAGTTCCAACTTTTGTTACCAAACGCCACCGTCATCGACCAACTAGTTCTGAACGTTCTTACTAGATACCACCGCAGTCAACCCGGCCGAAGTAGTCGGATTTTTAAGAGCGTTAAAAGTCCCTCAGTATGCCTTCCTTCGGAGGGGAAGTAAAGCCGCCGGCCCCATGTCATAGATTTATGGCATGATAAAGAACCTTCAACTAACTACACGTGTATGAAGCCAAAATTTGTAGGTTAGAATTGATAACGCTATATAAGTTTCAACGTTCGCACCAGGTGCTGGCTGCGATGGCATCTAGTAGCCAAGTCCTCAGCTAGGTGTCGTGGACGGTAGCAATTGGTAGCAAAAGTAGGCCTACTTGAAAATTGATCGTCTGCAGTCCTTACGTGAATCACAGATAACACACACTAATACAACCATCACAATTAACACCGGTTATCAGACAAATTCTATGCTTCTTAATAATATACTTTGTTGTGATTATGATATAATTGTATTGTTTCTTGGGTCAGGATATTATGGATAGTGAGTTATGCGATGATCGTTATGTAATGTTCAGAAATGATAGGGATATGTTTATATCTGGGAAGTCTAGAGGTGGAGGAGTAGCCCTAGCAGTCAAAATGGGGTATAAATCCAAATTATGTTCTATCTATATTGTACAACAATGCGAATCCTTAACTCTTTACATTCAGGGTCATACTCATAAATTATTCATAAATGTTGTTTACATTACCCCCTCCTCTAAACTCTCTGTATATGAAGGATACTTTAATTACATTGAAAACGTTGATAGTCTTATAACATCTGACTGCCTGATTGTGGGCGATTTCAACGTACCTGAAATTAGCAACGCCGGTTATAATTTTAATGAAGGGTCCACGGTCTGTCGTCGTTTATTCCAGTTCATCTCGTATCTTGTATTAACATCGCGCAATAATATTCAAAATTCTAATTTCAAGACATTGGATTTAGTTTTAGGTAATATTTAAATTGATTTGAAGCACGACGAATTCCCGTTGGTACCTGAAGACTTACATCACCCTGCACTTTATTTAGCAATACCACCCATTATAAAGGTCCCATTGCTTCCTAGAATTAATCGTGAATATTACAACTTCAAAAAGGCTGATTTTTTGAGACTCTATTGCAACATATGAGATTTAGACTAAAGTTTACTGTACACATTTAAGGAGGTTGATCATGCTGTTGATTTCTTCTATTCTTTACTCTACAAATGTTTTGAAAATTGTGTACCTAAGCAGAATTTCATTCGAAAATCCAAATATCCAGTATGGTTCTCACGAGACATTATCCAATCCATAAAAATTAAGAAAAAGTGTGCTGCAAAAAGACGTTTATCGAAATATTATGATGAAAGATTTAGACAGCTTAGATCGGAACTAAAAACAAAATTACGAATGGCTTATGCTGTTTACATTCATAGTCTAGAAAATGGAGTTAAGAATAACATTAATCAGTTTTGGACGTATGTTAAAAGCAAGCGGGAATCACGTACACGCGACTACACATTTATACTAAACGGAAATCATTATACAGCTGGAAGTATTGCAGATGGGTTTGCTGAGTATTTCTCTTCAGTATATATCAAAACGAATTTTATTTATAACGCGGATCATTTGTCTTTGAATGAATTTCCTGTTCTGCCCAGGGTTGATATGCTGAACATGACTCACATAACGGTGGATGAAGTAAGAACAACTATAAATAGAAAATTAAAGCCTAAGAAATCCTGTGGGCCTGATGGCATACCACCATACATAATCAAGGGCTGTGTGGACTTATTGGTTTCTCAGTTGGCCTTCAACTTTAATCTTTCTTTAAAGATGTCAAGCTTTCCTGGAAAGTGGAAAATGTCTAGAATTATTCCAATCCTAAAGGGAGGCAACTCTGAAATGATATCGAACTACCGCCCTGTCTCAGTGATAAATGCTATAGCAAAAGTATATGAGCACATTTTATATTCTAAGATTTACAATCATATTAAGGTTGAGCTCTCACAATATCAGCATGACTTTATGCCCGACAGATCAGTTATTACAAATTTGCTGGGTTTTACTCAAAAGGTTTACAATGCATTAGATACCAATAGAAGAACTGACGTGATATACATGGATTTAGAAAAGGCCTTCGACAAAGTAGACCATAACATTCTGGTGACAAAACTGTACCAGTTTGGAGTTGCTAAACCATTACTTCAATTGTTATGCTCCTACTTAACATTTAGACAGCAATTTGTTTGTTTCAGAAGTGAAATTTCAGGTAATTTTGTTAGTTCTTCTGATGTCCCACAAGGATCTAATCTTGGGCCTCTTCTATTTCTAATTTGGTTAATGATTTGCCTAATACTCTATGTTACTCTGACTGCTTATTGTTTGCTGACGATGTAAAGCTATATAAGACCATATAGAACTTGAGAGATGAGAATAACCTTCAGAGGGATGTTAATAATATTATAGCTTGGTGTGTTAGTAATAATTTAGTCCTTAATGTAAAAAAATGTTAAGTTACGTTATTTACAAGGAAGAAGGAGTATATAAATCCTAAATATTGTATTGGAGAAACAGCACTCGAAATTGTAGCGTCGATAAATGATTTAGGAATTATTTATGACAGCAAATTAACCTTTAATAGCCATATTGCAAATATAATTAGTTCGGCCAACAAAATGCTTGGTTTTGTCATTAGAAACTCCAAATTATTTACTAAAAATGGAGTAATTGTTAAGTTGTATGAAAGTTTAGTTCGAAGCAAGTTAGAATATTCAGCAGTAATCTGGGATGCCTTTTATAAAGATCAAATTCATCACATTGAGATTGTGCAAAATAAATTTCTAAGATACATGTATTTTAAGACTTTCAATGTATTTTGTCCATTTGACACTTCGACTCAGTTTTTACGAAATTTGTTCAATTTCATGTCTTTGAAAAGTAGAAGGTCGTTAAGTTCTTTGCAACTGCTGAGGAAAATTTTAACTGGAAAAATTGACTGCCAAAAATTATTTCAATTCATCACTTTTCATGTACCATAAGTAAGATCTCGACAGCAAGCACTCTTTCACATCCCAGGATTTAAAAGTTTTCACCATTCTAATTCGCCTTTAGTTAAAATATTATCATTTTATAATTCAATTGGTGTTCAAGTAGATTTATTCGCTGGCGCTAACTTATTCAATAAACAAGTAAAAGCAGCTGTTCCTTGAATACTGGGTACTCTTTTCTCCTTTATCTTTGTATATTCTATTTTCTACTTTGTACAGTTTTGTTTTCATTTTATGGTTTATATTTTCACGATCTCCTTTGTAGTATTTATCTTCTGTTCTTCATTTGTGTAATTTCTGTAATTTGTGTAATCTGTTTCCTATATTTTTCACTGATACATGTTGTTGTTTAATCAGATAATGTCAAGAAGGAATGTATTTGGGCTGGTGCCTGTGTTCCTTCATATTGCTCAATAAGTAAATAAATTAACGGCCGAGGGAATACGATGCGCTGACCACGTGTCACCCCAATATCTGTAGGCCAAATGGCTGGGCACGGTCATTTGGTAGGCCCAGGCCCTTCATGAGCTGTAGTGCCAGGGGTTATCTTATCAGACAGATTCTACACACACCCAAAGTACTCGGGGCTACATGACCGCGTTATCGCAGCCCCTAAACTAAGGAACCAACAATCATAAACCAACACAGTCCTGAAAGGAAAATACAACCTTCCTAATTGCTGTGGGTGCGCTATGCTACTAGTACTATCTCAAAATGCTCTAATCGGGTAGGCAGTCATCACAAATTGTAATCTTCAATTACGGTGATTTATCAAATCGCGGTGAGAAGGGGTCATCTCTGAATACATCGAACCATGGACCTTTACATAATAGTGTGTGTGGATGAGAAACAAACACTTCATTGTAGAACATTGTGAGTACTTCCCACCTACAGTCATCCCTTGGTTTGGGTGAACGTCGCTCCAATACTGGTATACGGTAGACGCCTGGAACAAAACTAGCCTATTTATATACCACCAACATCACAGATCAAACTCAACAGGTTTCTATGACAACGCAGAATCAACGGCTTACACACACCGGAACAAATCACACACCAACATACTTCAAATCTCCATCATACACACCAATGGTCCTGGGTTAGGAATCGAACCAACCGGATTGACTGCAATTTGGAACTTCACGGTACATACTGTATATCAGTGAATCATAATATTATAGATCCATTTTATGCAATCTATACATAACAGTGATGCAACATGATACTACGCGAGCTGATAAGTTCAATGTTTAACTGCATGTAATTTCATTACTACCATATAAATTTCAACCAAATTTTGTACGTTTATAGGTTCATTGTTTTACTGGATATCAGTGGATTTATATCAAATTTTGTGTATATAGTGTATGCAATAAGGGATATAATTGTGCACATTTTAGAGACAGTAGTTCTACCAACAACATAATAACTCGCTTCCAGTCGTTATTTATTTACCACAAACCTAAAATGAATATGTATATATATATATTGAAGGCCATTTGAATATGTCCCATGACCTGTGCTAAATATATATATATATATATATATATATACAGGGTGTATTTGATATGATGGAAGTCCGTTACACTGGTGATAGAAGAGACTATTCTAATCTTCCTAGGTAAAAAATTTGTCACCTATCTTGAAATTGATAATTAATCATTAAAAAGTCAATGTTTTTAGTTATTTCAGAAACTAATCAGGCAGAAAGTGGTGCGGCAGGCTGGGGTAAACCAGGCGGGGCCAGGAGAGACGACGCGCGAAGGGGAAGTTGTTACGTAATCGGAGCATTGACCTTACCGGTTGACTTGAGGGGTGGAAGGCTATCAGCTGTTATGAGGATGAGCTCTACCGTCTCGTAAGAAAATGTGCATTGCCGTTGTTCTTGTTGTTGTTGTTGACAACGCACGCAATGGCTTGGGACGTTAGGACCGGTAGTATTGTGTAGCCTACTTTGTAAGTGTGGAATTCATTGATGTTCATGTATAAAATAATTTCGATACTCAGCCCTGATGTATCATTGGCGTCCGTGTCGGATCTTCTGTTGACTAGTTTCTGAAAATACTAAAAACATTCACTTAATGAAATGCAGTGTGACAAAATTCCGACATCCCGTAGTCTGTTCAGAACTAGGCATTTAGGACGGAAGTAAAATACTTGATGGTTTGTTTGAGAGGCTTGGCGATTTTGGTCATTTAGCCCCATGTAGCTGGGTGTGGGTAGAATTTGTGTGATAACCTGTGTTTTGTGGTTTCTGTAGTAATGTGGGTATTTGTAATTCAGGTGAGGATTCGGAAGAAGGCGCCGGCCCTGTGGTGTTGGGGCAGTGCAACTGCCTCTCACCTGGAGGCCCAGGGTTCGATTCCTGGCTCCATCAGGGATATTAGAAACTGACGTGAGGGCTGGAACGCAGTGCACTAAGCCTCATGAGGGCAATTGAGTAGCTGTCTGACAGTGAGGCAGTGCCCGAGTCAGGAAAATCAAGATTAATGGCCGAGGGGACCCGATGCACTGACCACGCGTCACCCTAATATCTGCAGGCCAAATGGCCGGACAGCGGTCGCTTGGTAGGCCTAGGCCCTTCAAGGGCTGCACTGCCAGCGGTTATGATTATTGAAAAGAAGGCGGCCGTGGCCTTAAGTTAGGAACAATCCCGACATTTGCCTGGGGTAGAAGTGGGAACCCATTGAAAACTACTTCCAAGATTTAATACTAGTACGGTACCACATGTTCATATTGTGAATTGTCCCATCCCATCTCCAGCCCTCGGGTGGCCATTAACTGGAGAGGGGGGGGGGGGAGGGTTGATTTATTTGTCCATCAACAATGTAAATACATATGAAAATACACGAAAATGAAAATAAAATACGAATACATTGTTATAATACAGTGTTATAATAATAATAGTCTAATAATAATAATAATAATAATAATAATAAGAGTCAGCATGTGTAGTTCTGGTGGTAGAGTGCTAACCTTCCCGAGGGTGCGATCTACGTTCAGTCATGTAGTAAATGAATGGGATCTAATACGATCATCTCCATGGATGTCATGGCACATACAAGAAATCCTACGTACATTAAAGTCTGGCAACTCGACATACGAAAAAGAAACATAAAACAAGTTGGTGTGTCTAAAAGCTTATTATTACTATTATTAGTATTATTAATATGTTTATTAGAGATGTTGCACTATCTTCACACAAAGATAGACCAACAGTTCCTTAAATTAATTTACCAAATCTTTAGGATTTCTATTTTCTATGTATAGTCCATGAAGCTGGCAAAATCCTAGACAGATCCACCATCACTAGTCATGTAGCCACTCCCCATGAAGGTGTGAATCAGCTGTTCATAGGCTCGGTTTGTGTATTTCAATGTCATTGGCAGACAAGGCGAGGAGGTCACTCAACTGCAGACTCTGGTCAACATTCCTCAGCGTTGGAGGGGAGGGTGACGGGGAGAAGTCAGCTCTGCTACTGAGGGGAACGAAGTGAAAGCCCGTTTCCAAGACATTGACCGACGATTTTTGTGATTTAATTCCACCTACACTAATTAAGATCCGACTTAATTTCATGAAGATATTTGCTTAGAATACCATCTTCTATCACCAGTGAAAAGGACTTCCATCATATCAAATACACCCTGTATATATATATATATATATATATATTGAACCCTTGCAAAGAAGCATATGAGACTCAGTTTCGGGGGGTGTATCGGTGTTGTTAACTAATCTTCAAGTTTCAGTGGAAATAACGAGAGTTTGTTAACGAAATAGTAGATCGTATATTTACACGTCCATCACGCTACAAGGCACAAACAACACAAGGAATACTAAAATATAAAATCAATGCTGCCAACTTAAATTGTTAACTACCAACTCCAACACTTCCCCTGGTAGTTAACCTCAAACAATGACAATCCTTTAATTCAACAATAATACCAAAAAATTCAGTTCCTGTTATAAACTAAACCAAATTGAGGATCTTTATGAAACTCTGGGTCTTTGGCCCATTCAATGACTTCGTAAACAAGTCTGCAACATTCTCGTTACTTGGAACATATTCGAAAATAATGTTCCTCTTACTTACATGGTCCCTACAAAACTGATACTTAATATCAAAGTGCTTTGTCAATTCAGAATCACCACTGTTTCTGGTGAGCTTAATGGCACTTTGATTGTCACCTCTGATGACAATTGGTTTTGGCAAAACCGCTTCCTGACCCAACTCGTTTATTATCTGTCCTAGCCATAATGCCTCCTTAGCAGCATGGAACATGGAATCATACTCTGACTCGGTTGTAGATGTGGCAACCGTGTCACGTTTCTTTGGTAACCTCGTGTTCCAGCTAATTGGTACATTTGCTAAGATTGCAACATATCCACTCACAGATTTCCTGTCTTTGGCATTAGCAAAATCTGCATCACAATACATTCGGACATGTACCTCAGATTTTTTCAAAAAACAATTTTACATTACATGTTTTCTTCAAGTACAACATAATGTGCTTTACATCTTGCCAATCTCTCTTTGTAGGCGAACAATTTTTCTTGCTCACTTTACACACTGCAAAAGTTATGTCTGGCCTAGTCGTTGTAGCCAGATATAGTAACATACCTACTGCTTTTCTGTACTCGTACTCATCATGTTTCTCATCACCTGACAATTTTCCGTCATCTCTATTTATTTCTAAAGGAGCTGACCTGCCCTTCCCATCTTCAAGTTTGAATTCTTTCAATACCCTTTTAATGTAGTCAGTTTGATGAACAGACATTACTCCTTCCCTGTACTCCACATTCATAGAAAGAAAGTTGGTCATATTTCCTAACTTCTTAATCTCCAATCTAATGTCCAACTCTTCTTTGAACCATTCAACCCGTTCTCTTTTTCCCCAGCATATCAAGTCATCAACATAAACACCAATGAACAGATCCTTATCTTTGTTAACAAACACACATGGATCCTTCACCAGAGGTTTCAAACCTAATTCTGACAAATTCATATACAAGGTCGAATGCCATTCCATAGCACTTTGTTTAAGCCCATACAAGCTTTTGAGCAATTTACACACTTTATTTTTATCCACCTCAAAATATTTAGGTTGTTCCATGAAAACTTCCTCATTCAACTCACTGTGCAAATATGCTGTGAGCACATCAATATGTTCCTGAACCCACCCATTAATGACATTTATGGCCATCATCAGTCGAATCGTTTTTCTTTTAATTACTGGAGCATAAGTTTCATTAAAGTCTACTCCTGGCACTTGGGAAAAACCTTGTGCTACCAATCTCGCCTTAAATCTATTAACAGTACCATCTGGATTTCTCTTAAGTTTCAAAACCCACTTACAACCCAACACATTTTTACCAGAAGGCCTGTCAACCAAAATAAATGTCCCTTTACGTTGGATACTGTCTAACTCGCTTTTCATTGCATCTCTCCATTCATCAGAGAACTCCCCATTCAATGCCTCACTCACACTTAATGGTTCTTCGATATAATCAGCAACATATACCGACAAATTACAGCAAGAACATTCTTTACGCTTCCTTAACCTTTCACTCCTTCTCAAAACGTTCTCATTATTTTCAGCCTCAATCACATTTTTATCATTCTCTTGGACATTGCTTTCAATCTCAATCTCTGACTCATCACTACAATAATTTCTTATCATAACATCAGTTTGAACATGCTTAATAGTAGGCCTAACCTGTTCTACCATGGGAAATATACTTTCATCAAATTTTACATGATATCCAATCACAAATGATTTAGTCTCAAGATTAAACAATTTATACCCTTTCACATTGTTTTCATAACCTATGAATACACATCTCACTGCTCGGGGCTGAAATTTACCTACTTTCTGAAATAACCAAGCTTTACAACCAAATGCACGTAACCTTGGATATTCTTTTTCAGCACTCTCTCCCTTCCACATTTCATATGGGATCTGATTCCCAATAACCCTAGATGGACATAGATTCCTAGTAAGGCAAGCAGTGTTGGCTGCTTCAGCCCAAAACGAATCTGACAAACCTGACTGCACTAACTAACACCTTATCTTATCTTCTGCAATCCTATTAAACCTCTCAGCTATACCATTTTGTTCTGGAGTATAAGCTACCGTCTTTCTATGGCCTATCCCATTCGCTTTCAAATAGGTCTCGAATTTATTACCACAATATTCGCCACCTCCATCTGTTTGAAAGCATTTAAGTTTCAAGTCATGCATTTTTTCTACTTCAACTTGATACTCCAAAAACTTTGAGAAAGCCTCACCTTTACTTTTCAAGAATTTAACAACTGTAAATCTGGAATAATCATCCACAAAACTCATCATGTATTTATGACCACCATTTGATTTAACAGGAGATGTTAACAAATCACTATGTACCAATTCCAGTGGTTTACTGCATTGGCGTTCACTCTTCTGCGGGAAACTACATCTAGTCATCTTCCCCAGAACACACACATCACAACTCTTATTCTCACTCTTTAAACCTGACAAATATGGAATTTTCTGCATAGCAGTTTCATGTGGATGCCCTAACCTTACATGCCACAAATCTGAACTCACTGCTCGCAAGGCTACAGCTTCAATTTCATCACTCATCTCATCTTCACTGACATCAGCATTCGATATACAAGCTACACTGTGATTAGGTTCCAACAAATACAACCCATTTGATTCTAGACTTGTAAACACGCACTCATCATTATACATACCGTTAGCACCTTCTTTGTTAAAGTGAACAAATACATCATTCTTGGCTAAGCGCCCAACTGAAATCAAATTGAATGCTAAATCTGGAACGTGCAAAACATTTCTCATCTCAAGCACATTACCACCACACTTATCAGATAATGCAAGTTTGACAATACCTTTTCCACTAACTGGGAGTTGCCCTTGTCCAATCTTAACATTGCCCTTACACTCTGAATAGGAGGAAAACAACTCTCTTTTAGACGTCATATGTTCTGACGCTACCGAGTCAAGGTACCAAACATCAGAACTGTTCATTGACACCATTGCGAACACACTGATACAGGCTATAGTCTTCCCCGTTTTATTGGAATTTCCATTGTCGTCCCTTTTTCCATTATTTGATTTCATTTTGGTACAATCTGATGCCCAATGACCATACTCGTGGCAGTTAAAACATTTAACTTCTGGACAAAACTTGCTAATATGCCCTAACCTCTGACATTTGTAACATTTAACACTATTACTATCACCACTTTTTCCACTCTGCACACTATTCTTCTTACCGTTTTTGTACACTAACTTGTCATTCTTGCCTTTCTTGGAGAGGAGTGCACTTGATGCGGAAGTCTCCTGCGCGGCTTCTAACTGGGTCCGGCGTCGCTCCTCGTCTAGAAGTCGTCCTTTAACCTTCCGTGTTGTAAGATCCGGCTCCCTCAGTAGATTTTGGACGAAGGTCTCGTACTCCTCCATCGGTAGCCCGACAAGGAGGAAGTTGGCCATCATCTCGTCGTCGAATATTATGCCACCCCTGGCAATTTTTTTGTTCAATCTCTGGATACTGGCCGCATACTCTTGCATCGACATATTTGGGGTCTTCGAAATATTTGTCATTTCTTTCAAGGACTGAAGTGCATTAAACTTGGTAGAAGAGACGTGAATTTCTTCCAGAATTTCCCAAGCATGCTTCGCTCTAATACAATCTTCCACATCTAACAAGAAATCATCCCCAACGGATTTGTATAATACCGACAAAGCTTTCCTATTTAAGCGTGCCTGATCCACATTCAACTCGTTCTCATCGAAGCCTGGTTCAATCGCCACCCAACAGTTCTTATCGATCATATGCGCCTTCACTCTCAGTTTCCAGGCGAAGTAGTTTCCATTTGCTAGCTTTGGAATGGAAACGAGGTCTTTGTCATCTCCATCAGCCATCTTGGTACTGTCGCTGTAACGTTCGCCGGTTCAGTCACAAACACTCACAATCTGTTTTTAAAATTCAGATTTTATCTCAATCTCAACAATCCGTAATTCACGCTCTGATCTACGTACTTCGCACTGCTCTGGGCCCATAACCTGTTGTTAACTAATCTTCAAGTTTCAGTGGAAATAACGAGAGTTTGTTAACGAAATAGTAGATCGTATATTTACACGTCCATCACGCTACAAGGCACAAACAACACAAGGAATACTAAAATATAAAATCAATGCTGCCAAATTAAATTGTTAACTACCAACTCCAACAATCGGTTCATATCGTAAGTTGTTGTCAAGGCGCTTCATTAACTTGCAGGGTAACATATAACAAAATAACATGCAGGAAATAGTGAAGCCAGGGTTAAAACAAATGAATTTAATAAACAAATCACCATAATTTACACTCAACAATTATCAAAATAAAACTCCCATCTGACTCCCACTTAATAAAAATGCCAAGACTAGGCCAAAATCTCTGGAGAGATTAATTACATGGACCAAGTGTCCCTAAGATCAAATAACAAAAGTGACTATGTATGTGCGTATGTCGTTCTACATGCATCACGATGTGTACAAACGAATGCGTGATTCGTCATCATCCAGAATGATCATTCAGACAACGAATCCACATTTCTTCGAGCTAGACCGACACGGGGGAACACAACTACAATACTTAAAATTAAACCGACACTTCCTAGATCTAATATAAACAGCACAAAATTTCCGTGTGAAATTGGAATCAAATTGCCGTAGCAACATTTACTGCCTAAAAACTTCGGACTTCTCACACAAATTAACACAAGTACATTAACACGTGACCAAATAAAATACACAAATGACCGCCGTCAAAATTTACAAGTACTCTACCACTACACCACACAGGTGTTACACTAAAATTACATGGATCGAGTCATAAACAAAGCAGTAGGCTCACAGCCAACATTTACGTTATTAATACAATATTTTACCCATACAACGTACAATAAGCCGTTACACACATGGCGAACTCCCCAATTAATTATGGCTTAAAAAAATAACCATCACAATGAACAGGTTTGCTACATGAAAGCTTACAGGGGCCAGTCGGACAATCAGGACTGCCTATCAAAATAAGTCACCAGGCAAAACGGGCGATTTGTGGAACTCTGCATGTCTGTCAACCCACGTGTCAATAATCTCGACCTCCCGGGACATGGGGTCGAATCTCGAAGAAGTGTGCCCCAGAGCACAAATAATACGTATGTGTGTGTCAGAATAATATGGACAAGAAACAGCGGCCTCCCTAGAGCACCCTGTATTTCCATCAAAAATACAACAGCAGCAAAAATATGAGGGCGGTAGGACCTCTACCCCCTCCTCACGTAGAATCAACACACACTTGACACAGTAACACACACAGAATCACACGTATGGGTTTTGACAGACCCTGAAATAAAAAGACATAAATAATTTCCACATGCTGGCGCCACCGTTCTATGCCGTGACTAGTTAACCTGAAAAGGACTCAAAAAAAATCTATCAAAATTAGAACGAAGGTGTTCTACAAATTACATTTTAAGTTGTTGCGCTTGGCAACCCTAATATGAATAATAACCTGTTCAGCAAATATCTTACAGTAATTACCTCCCTTTCCTATTTCAAATATTAACGTTAATAAAGCACCATTTATCGAATGTAACGGGTTTCGCATTTGCATGGATAAAATCACGTACGCACGCCGCGCACATTAAATATGACTCAAGGAAAAACAAATATACAACAAACACTTTGGCCACGCGCCAACGGACATTTAAAACACTTAGTGTCGGTTCAAGAAAAACTCTAAACAACAATAAAAGAAACATGACTATTTAAAAAAGTTCCCCGGCCAAATCTAACTACATAATTGAAATAATCCAATTGTTGTACATCACCGATCAGCTTGTAGAACTTAAGACATCCTTCTCAGCCCATTTCCCTATGGACAGATTAACACTCCATCGTGGTCGTCTGCGTTGAATCGTTGAAGATCATCCCAACTCCAAACCACGTGTTGAGCATCTTGGTATCGACTCCTTGGCAGAAAAGTTCAATGTTAATTATTTGACCTAGCTATAATCGCTTGCAGGTTACTCAATTCGCCCACAAATTGTCCTAATGCGATTAATTGCGAAGACTTGCCCTAGATATCTCGCACACACGCACAATAAACACATGAAAAATACACTGAAATTTGTACATAAAATATACACCTCGAGACCACGTCACTGGCTCGATAATAAGTTTAAAATCTTGACTGCACAGGCAGTCGCTATCTTGCTCGGTATTTCCGTACTGTATTGTTGACCTTCGCTCTGGTGAGCGCTAATTAGGGTGTTACAAGACTTGCCCCTCATAGCTAAAATGGTCGTCCTTAAGAAAAATGTTACAAGTCACCACGCACACTGCGTGAAATATTAGCTCGCAAAATAAAGTTGACTTCAGATAAATGTACTAGAGCTTTAAAATTCGTTATTACGACTGATGTGAATTTAGCTCCTCAGAGCTCACAGATAAAATAACTTCAACTAATTTAGAGCGTTAAAATTCGTTATACAAACGGGCGTGAAGTTAGCCTCTCAAGGCTCCAAAACGAATGGACTTCTAATTATATCAGAGCGTCAAAATCACGATGCAAACGGGCGTGAAGTTAGCCTCTCAAGGCTCCAAAACGAATGGACTTCTAATTATATCAGAGCGTCAAAATCACGATGCAAACGGGCGTGAAGTTAGCCTCTCAAGGCTCCAAAACGAATGAACTTCTAATTATATCAGAGCGTCAAAATCACGATGCAGACGGGCGTGAAGTTAGCCTCTCAAGGCTCCAAAACGAATGACTTAGAGTAGCATCATGCCAATCTATTTATTAGAAACTGACAGGGGACGGGGGAGTGGGGTGGAAATGGATAAAAATTTCCAGAGTTTTTATCTCACAAATGTGGGACTAGTGTCATTCTTCCTCAAATAAATCAAACGTCTCAATGCACTCGTACGGAGATCAGTCCGTTCGGCGGTTCTTTAGATAATCAATTCCGCGGGCTTTTTACTACTGACGCTGTCCATCGCGTGATCATGGCTTGGTCTCTCGTGATTGGCTGATTCAATCGTATGTTCGTTGCAAGTGACTCGTGATCATTCCTTTATGCTTCCAATTTTGGTGCAAGTAGTTGCTCAATTTGGCCTTGAACCCGGCTAAATCTGGCCGTCCCCCAAGAATAGCTACCAGCTCTGCTCCTGTTGCAACCATTACGAAACGCTAGCCTCCCTTTTATCCTTGTCCACTTCCTCAAGTACTGCCTGAGCTGCAGTAATAATAATAATAAATATGAATACTTATTTATCGTAGATCAATAAGGGTTCAATATATACATATACCCATTTACAAACAAAACTAGAAAGCACAAAATATTTATATTGTACATTTAAACAGTTGTCATTCACCCACTGTCACTCACTTAGCCATTCTTCCACATATTCATACTCATATTTTCTCATGGCATGTTTCTCAACATAACACTTAACCATATTTACATTTTAGCCTATTTTCATTTATAAAAAATTAGGGTTATGAGATCACCTCTTGTCCGTGTGTGTGCGCGTGATGAAATATAAACGGATGGAGCGATTTCAATGAAACTCGTTAAAGCCATACTACTATCTAATCCAGCCCCGATTGTGCCCTATTAATTTTATAACATATTACCAATTCAATATGGCGGCTGTGCGAAATATTTCACCGGCATTCAA
The DNA here is from genome assembly GCA_946902985.2 of Meconema thalassinum. Classification (NCBI taxonomy): domain Eukaryota; kingdom Metazoa; phylum Arthropoda; class Insecta; order Orthoptera; family Tettigoniidae; genus Meconema; species Meconema thalassinum. The sequence continues at coordinate 692,435,989 of OX336390.1, forward strand.
TATCTCCTAAACTATTACTTATATGACCCAGACATTTTTTACGGTTATAGAGGGTTATAGTAGTTCACCTATGTGACTTTCAAAAACTTGTTAAGTACATAACGAACATGGTGACCAAGCAAAGTTGAAACTTTTAAATAGATTTTTCTCGCGATTTAACCACGCGAGCTCAGTGAAGTATGGTACAACAAATGTTTATACAAATTGTAATGCAATGACATCTAATTTAGTTCAATTATTTACATAACCTAAAGATGGCGGCTGTGCGAAATTTTAAAATTAGTTTTTTATTTCTTGTGTCCTAATCATGCGATCGAAGTCAACGTTTGAACAGCGAACCTACGAAATTATCGTCATATAATGGTGCATAACTCTATGCCTACATACGAGTATATAAAATGTAACATGGTGACCATCCGAATTATTTAGACGGTTCTCAATACCTACTAATCTATGACAGCAATCAAACTGAAAATCTGTATGTTAATAATGCCTATGAACATAAGTTCACCTATGGGACTTTCAAATCCAACATGGCGATGGCTCGAAATATAAATATTTAAATGGACGTTTCTCGTGATTTAACCATCCGAGGGCAGTGAAACTTGGTACGGTGAATGCTTATACTAATTTTAATCCACGGACATCTAATTTATTTCATTTGTCTTCATAACCACAAGATGGCGGCATTGCGAAATTTTAAAATCTCGTTTATATTTCTTGTGTCCTAATCATGCGATTGAAGTTTGAATAATACACCAACGCAATAATCTTCATTTAATAGTACATAACTCAATGGCCTACATATATAATAATCCAACATGGCAACCATCCGAAATATCTAGACGGTTCTCAATATATACGAATCTATTACAGCAATCATCCTGAAATCTTGTATGTTGGTAGAGGCAATTAACATAAGTAGGATATGTGAATATAGTTGGTTGGTTCTTAAGATTTAGGGGCTGCGACAACGCGGTTATGTAGCCCTGTGTACTCTGGGTGTGGGTAGAATCTGTCTGATAACCGGTGTTAATTGTGATGAATGTAATAGTGTGTGTTATCTGTTTTTTTAATTTAAGTACTGCAACTTAGAATTTTTTCAAATAGTTCCTACTTTTGCCACCAAGCGCCACCGTCAACGACTACTAGGCCAAGTTCAGAACTTAACTACCAGACGCCACCGCAGTCGACTCTTGGCAACGAACGTAGAAACCAAAGAGCGTTGTTTACATTCTTAACCTATCCAAATTAGCTTCACACAGGTGCAATTAGTGGAAGGTTCTTTAACATGCCATAAATCTATGACATGGGACCGCCGGCTTTACTTCCCCTCCGAAGGAAGGCATACTGAGGGATTTTAACGCTCTTAAAAATCCAACGGCTTTGGCCGGGTTTGAACCCGCTATCTTGGGCATAGAAGCTCAGCATGCTACCGACTACGCCACCGAAGCTGCCGTGAATATAGTTCTTCACGGAACTACTTGTTACATTTAATGTTGGCGGGAAGGTTGTTCCAAAGCTGAGCTTAGCGAGCAAACAACCCTAGTCTGAAGGACTCACAGTCCTCGCAAAGGGGGGTATAAGACACACCCCTTGCCCCTTTGGCCGGAATGATAGGATAGGGAGAGTCGTGCAAATGGTGAATGGTGAATGTCCCCTAAGAGGGACTTGAGTAGCAATAAGACATCTACTAGTTCACATAATGAGGTAACTGACAGGAGGGATGGTTGACAGCGTTTCTTGTTTATTAGTCGTTCAGAGCGACATTGGATGTTTGAAGGTTAGCAGTGGTAATAGGGTGCCAGACAGGTAGACAATAGCTCTCCCTGGGCATTTGAGGTCACTGGGCCAAATCTTACATTTAAGAAATGGAGGGCCTTTTGTTTGACACAGTAGTTACTACTTGTTTAAGGCCCATCCACAATGCACAGTCCGCTGTCGGTAGTTAGTAGTTGGCAGTCGGCAGTCTCGGGTGTCCCCGTTTATACTGTAGGCACCATACACAACGTGCAGTTGCAATCGGTAGCTGGCAGTAGGCAGTCGGTAGCCGGTAGTCGAGAATTTCATCTTCGACTGCCAACCACCCGACTGCAGCAATGCAATAGCCAATCAGAGCAGATCAGAAACTGACGTCACGTTGTTGTTGTGTCGTGTACAAAGAGGATATAAATGAAGTACCATCGCAACCCGATTCCTTTTTAATCTTAAATATACGGTATAAAAATAATACGTACGTCTCCAAATCATCCATATTGCAAGTTTTTAGGTTAACGACAAGGCCTCTGTGCACAAGGAATAAAAGAATGTCACAGTATTATTTACTCCCAGCAGTCGTTAAGACTGCGCATTGTGAATGGCTAGGTTGTCAACTACCAATTTCTGACTGAAGCTGCCGACTGCCAACTACCAGCTACTGACTGCCGACTGCGCATTATGGATAGACCTTTAATATACCGAGTACTGATGGTCTTTAGGTAGAGTACCAGTAGGCTAGTGTTGTGGGTAATGCGACCTACATGGGGGGAAGCTTTCTGTGTTTGTCTACTCTCCCTGGTGCGAAAGGGAAGCAAACTTTGCTCGTTTTACTACCGCGCAAGCCAAACAAAACTCCTAATGGAATGAAGTCTAATTATGTAAACTTCTAGCTCTGGATAACGGGGTGAGATGAAATAGAAAACAGAATACAATCCAAATCCCTCAACTAATTAAGGAAGTTGCTTTCTTTTTCTGCAAACAGTGAGTGTCCTGTAATTTACTTGTTTTGCAGAGGAGACTACTGTGCATTGTGATCTCGTTAGGTCTAGATTATTCAATGAAGGCACAGCGACGTTCCAACTTCGTGTACGTACACAATTCATGGCTTTTCAGGGACGTAATAACTGGGGTGGCCGTAGTGATCATAGTTTCATGGAGTGGAATATCAGGGCATGTCACCCCATTTATCAATTTATACTTTTCGGTCGGTCAACACGCTTTCCAGCCAATTTTATTAGGCGCGATAACTATATTTATAACACACTACATTACATCTAAAAAAGAATTACATCCATTAATATTATTCACTGATGAAGGGGGTATAGTCAAAGTCAACAGTCTCCAATATTGTTTCAAGAGGGATAATAGTACATTATGCAACGAGCCTTTAATGGCTATAATTAAGACACGAGTATGTTTATAAAACGAGCGTATACGAGTTTTATAATTTCCATACGAGTGTCTTAATGACCATTATAGGCGAGTTGCATACGACTGTTTATGTTCGACGATAATTATAACTTTATTATATTTTTAACATAAATATTCATAAATATCTGTTCAGTCACTAGAATGTTGTGATCGGGTGCTGCGCTGGGTAGTATATCTCTGTTTTCCAAGCTCTCTGGCCAACCGACGCATGCGCTCTATGTGCTTCAATGCCATATGCTCAGATTGTGCACCAGTATTCAGTAAAACTGTCACCGAAGTCGTTTCAAAACAACGCGCTATGTAGAAATTGGATTTGGGGATATTAAGGTACAGTGCTATTTCTTGTCTCATAATCACCAGTTTATTTACGCGAACGTATGGATGGTGCACTTTCGGTAATTTATATAGACATGTTGGTTTCTGATGCGCGAAGGTATCCTTATCTAATTGGTCACATAACTGTTTCTTGAGCTCTGATTGGTGGGAGAAACTGTTTCATAATGAAAAATAGTGTTATAATGAGCCTCATTATGATACAGTTTTCTGACACAAAATAGTCAGGGTCGAACATAAAATTATATAACTCTATTTTTAATGAAGTGTAGCTCGGGGTTTATCTGGAATTAGCGTGAACCAATTTCCGACAATTAGTTACCATGGCAACAACTGCAAGCGTACTTAGTTCTCACGCGTTGAAACGTATTCAGCAACGAATTCCCGACCCCTAGTTACCATTACAGCAACTGTAAGCGTACTTAGTTCTTACGCATTGAAGCGTGTTCGAACAACAAATTTCCGACACCTAGTTTTCATGGCAACAACTGCAAGCGCACTACGTTGCCACTCATTGAAGCGTGCGTGATCTCTCTATATATAAAAATGAAAGTTTGTCTGTTTTTTCTGAATTTCCAAGGAAATTTGCGTTATTTGCGCGTTTCAGATTGTTATATTTTGGATGCGCGCAATTTTTTTTGTCTGTCTGTCTGTCTGTTTGTTTGTTTGTCTGTCTGTCTGTGGACAATTATGAGTCCTTATAACTTGAGAACGGCTGGGTGGATCAACGTAAAATTTGATACAGATATCCATCTGAGCACGACACTAATCATCGATGAAACTCTTCTCCGTACCTCTCATAAAAGGGGCCCAACCCCCTTAAAATACATGCTGAAATAGGCGTAGAAGGGTGAGACAAAGCTCATTTTCAGCCCCTCAATGTGAGAAACAAAACTCGAGGGTCCCCGAAAATTACATTTTAAGGCCCAAAAACCAACAGTTTTTGAGATATTCCCAGAAAACTAATTTCACCTAATAAATTAATGAAAGAATGCATGCCGGTAACCATGGCAACTGAATCTCAGAGGTCCATCTATTTCTGTAAGACGCAAGGCAATTCCATTTATTACATTACTGTGAAGGTTTGCAAACGGCTATAAGGTTATAACGGATCCAAATTAAGCTGAAATATTCATCAATATATACAATGCGCTTAAGGGGTCAAGGGGTACTCTAGAATTTTTCACGCGATTTACACGTGCGGGTATGGTACGGAAGGTATATTATATCCCTTCTCTATTATACAGAAATGAAAATTTGTCTGTTTTTTTTTCTGAATTTCCACGGAAATTTGCGATATTTGCCCGTTTTAGACTGTTTTGTGACGGATGCACGCAAAAATATTTTTTTTTTGTCTGTCTGTCTGTCTGTGGACAATTTTTTGTGTCCTTATAACTCAAGACGGCTGTGTGGATTAACGTAAAATTTGATACAGATATCCAGCAGAGGCACGACACTAATCATTGATGTAACTCTTCTCCGTACCTCTCATAACAGGGGGCCTACCCCCTTAAAATACATGCTGAAATAAGCGTAGAAGGGTGAGACAAAGCTCATTTTCAGCCCCTCAATGTGAGAAACGAAACTCGGGGGCCCTAAATGGCCCTCGAAAACCACATTTTAAGGCCCTAAAACAAACCGTTTTTGATATATTCCCAGAAAACTAATTTCACTTAATAAATTAATGAAAGAATGCTTGCCGGTAACAATGGCAACAGAATCTCAGAGGTCCATCTATTTCTGTAAGACGCAATGCAATTCCATTTATTACATTACTGTGAAGGTTTTCAAACGGCTATAAGGTTATAACGGATCCAAATTAAGCTGAAATATTCATCAATACATATAATGCGCTTAAGGGGTCAAGGGGTACTCTAGAATTTTTTAACGCGCTTTACACGTGCGGGTATGGTACTGTCCCCGTTTACCTGGATAGTAGGCTGTCAGATATCCGCCCCCTCAATCGGATTGCCAATTATCAATCGCACCGGCACAGTTACATCAATGAAAATGGCACTAACAGATACTATCGAGATAAGAGCACAGAAATTCACTGGAAATCATTGTGGAACACACCAAAATAGACGGGGGATTATACTTACCGTTGCTTACCTCTTAATTATCTCGGGGTTTGAGTTGACAACAGGATCACTAAAAGTCTGTTCACACAATAATCTCCGCCATGACATTTAAAAATGAACCAGAACGAAGACGAGAACTTTGAACTGTACAAAAGCTTTATTTCTAATAAAGGGAATGATTTTCCTAACACAACAAAATATACGTGGCTATCAGTAGCCCAAGTCAATCTGACTACGTCCTCCAGTAGGACTTGCAAAATTATTATACAACATGATATAAAACATTTTAGCTCCCAAGAGCTCCAAATACCGTAATATTCATAACACTATTGGATTGGAAAAGGACGTCAGGGTGTGACATATATATAGAGCATTTGTTTCCTTTTAATAAACAAGAGAATGGTATTTATAGCCGCAAGGCCGGAGTGTACGACCTCACTCTCTGAAAACCATATGTTGACACAGCTGCGGGCTACCTTCCAGCCTGCTGCATACTGGTCGAATGCACTCCCTTCTCACACGCTATGTTACGTAAGAATCCAGCCTGCACTCTCAAGCTTTTAAATGTCTGACAAGACAACTCACATTATATTTACGCAAATCTTTCAAGTACTTTGATCACATCCTAATGGATCATTACATAAATTTCTTAAACTTGTTAACTTCAATCCAAATGTTTAAATAGCTCTTAAATGTTTATAACAAAATCACATAAATTATTTATAACAATTCGAAATTGTTTATAATATTTGTCAAAGACAATAAAAATATTCTAAGCACGCCTTTAACATCACTCTCGTTTCACATTATTTTCAAAAATATTTACAACAATTATTTACAATATTAACCTTTAAATTGTTTAAATTATTAATTTAATAAATACATTAGCCACATGTTCATTCGGTTGGTAATTTTATAATCCTGTTTAATATAATCGACCAATGAAGGTTAGTTATACATATTAATGTCACAATCTGATTTAATAAAGTTTTTAATAATGATTTGTGACGGCAACCTTCATTCAACATCTTGTCTCAAATTCTTTCAAAACTCGTGTTAATTATAACAGTAAATCACTTGATTAATTTTCAACGAACTATAACAATCTTACTCCAGCGGAAAATCCTTCGCTAACAAGTTAATGCACAATCTGCATTAAAAATATGCCCGAAATCATCATATATTAATCTATATGGCATTTACAACTTTCACATCACTTACAAAACTTCCACAAATAATTCTTTAACATTAAATCTTGTGGGAACTTCCTTCATATTCAAGGGCATTATATCTCAGCGACTTTCAACACGCGCTGCACTAGCGATTATACATTCATAGTTTCACTTAAAAATTTTATAATCATAATTTGTTTCAAAACTGTTTTTCTATTTAACCTTCGTAGATTTCATTCATGAACTGAAATGAAGTCAAAACTTGCCAATCACAAACAAATTTAATAGTGAATACGCTTATATACGCCTATCTGGTCTATCAAAATTTAAGACTAACATCTTAAAAGAAATTGTAGTATGAAAATACTATCTTCAAATAAAGTGCGACTAAAATGCAAAGTAGTCGAATAGAATCCAATTAGATTGGGGAATGCAAACATCGTTATATAATTCTCTAATTGAGAAAAACTCCTAACAAAAGTACTTGACTTTAATGCATTCAATAATTCATTATTAACATTAATCTTTCACAAAATTGTCTATAATGCAATGTTCATTCATAACTGACGATAAATGTCTGTGTTGCAATCAATACAAATAACGACTAGTATTTCCAAGATCGTCGATAACGTAAGATTTTAACGCTCTAAAATCATTTAAATGTTCTTCCTTCTTGATGATGACAGAAAATTGTTCAAAGTAATTAAACTGGGGTAGACTTACTTTAATAAAATGACACGCTGTCTGAATTTAAATCTGCCCTAAAAATCATTAACTTACAGTCAAATCGTGACTACAAAAATATTAATTACTGAAAAATCTAAATATCAGTCTCAACTGATTCAAAATCGTTAACTATGTCCATGACATAACAATGTCTTAATAAATCGTCGAAAAATGCAAAACTCAACAAGGTGTACTGAGAATAAGAATCTCAACAAGAAAATAAGGCAAAATACATGAGGATAAAAATATGGGAAAAATGGTTGCTCAAACATTACTAGGTTACTCAAATACAATAAACGTTCACGACTACCTTATCTGCCGATTGACGTTCCAGAGGAAAAATTCCCCAAAGAAGACTGCTGATGGATCCATTTCACCACGTTAAAGCTGAGCTCCATCCTCGAAATAGGAAATAGCACCCTCGAAGAATCGAACTGCTTCCTTCTCCGTGAATCGCTCTGCTCCTCGAAAACGAATAGACATCCTTCCGGCAATAATCTTCATTGTGAGTCGGGACTACCCTGACCTCTCTTGAAAAATTCCCTGAAGTTCCAGTAGACAATCATCATGACGTTTTGTAGAAATTTCCGAAGAAATTATTCATATTCAGAGTATGAAATTGTTTCTATGGCTGTTCGATGATATTCAGCCTTTACTTACGAAACATGGGTGTAGATGGTATTCACCGCATGTTCGCTTGTGTGGAATAGCAATTAGCGAAGTTCCATGTCGCTATCTTACTCCAATGAAGTATGTCCCAATTGCAATAAGCCTTCTTAGCCTTCCATCTGCACTTCGGTTGTAGTGTCAGAAGAACAAACTGCCGTATTCAAATGCTCCATTATACTGTATCGTTCTGTAAGCAAGCAATCTGAAGTCTTTCTACTCCACTCGCAGCGTTAGCCTTGCTTTGATTCTGGCTTATACAAAAGTGTTTCTCTAGTGGTGAGATAATCACTTTTGTCAGTCATATAAAACAGCTAATATCTTTTGAAGTACTCGGTCGAAATTGTTCAGCTTTTCTCTATTATTGCATGTAGTACTGCACAATACAACTATCTTATCGTAGACCGCTAACTGTTTGAAGTTAAACTTGTATAAGCTTTCTAAGGTCTGTTTCAACTTCACCTAGTTTGACCTGTATCTCGTTAACATAGTGGCCTCGCCACGCGTTATAAAAACGATTCTTTTCACTTGCTGTTCACTTTGATGTCTCACTATATTGAATGTATAATAAACTGACTTTCACAAATACTTCGATGATCTGAGCATTAGATCTCAGAATGATCAGCGAACGTAAGAGAAGACAAGAGAAGAGAAGAGGTTCCTCTCTTCTGCGCAAGCCCTTTTATTACCTTCTCGAGGGGCGTTACCATCCCTTCCAAAGCGTGATACTACGTCATCGCTAGAACTTCCAACTTCGTTAATACATGACGGATTTTCAAAATTCAAAAACTGAAAATAAATTTCATCAAAATTCCAAATCAATGCTTTTACTGCAAATGGATTTCCACAATTCTGCATTCAAAAAGTCATAAAAATACCATAGTTTCAGCAATCTCCGTCTTCCTTTAAACTATCGTTCATTGGTTCATGCCTCTCCTCCAATAGCATAGTTTCTTCCTCAGCAGAATTCCTCGTTTCCTGCGACTGCGTCGTACATCTTGGAACATTCTGGACTAAAATGCTGACGTCACTGAGAATCTCAGCTCAAGTAGCTTGCTGGCATAACATTTACGTCATCCGTGCTTACGTCATGACTACCCACGTCATAACTATGACAGCCATAACTCTAATCATAATTTCAAATATAGCCACCGTGGTCTCTACATAATTCAACTACGGGGGCATTCTCCTCTCACCACGTTTTAAAAACAGTTGCAAATTGTTTTTAAACTCAATGTTACAAGTATCTCAACTCTCTTGAACACGAAATTGAATTATTACTGGCTTACTCTAGTATGATATTTCCTCTATGTTCCTTAATCATTATTTCTTCTACTCTGGGTTGTATGTGGTTAATGTATTCTTTCCTCTCTAATTCCTCTTCTGACCAGTGTTTCTATTCTCTAAGTTCTGCTGGCTCGTAGAAGGACCAGGATCGATTACAACATCCTGCCTTTTCCTTTGATTGTCAGCTTCTTTATCCCTTAATGCTTTTAAGTATTGCTGGCTTTCCTTTTCTCTTTGCTGATATTGCTCAGGTGTCATAACCTGACTTTGAGTATTCTGGTTTCTATTTTGGTTTTGGTTATTCCTATTATAGTTACGATTATACCCATTATTGTTATAATATCTGCCTCTTCCATTATAGTTTCCTCGGTTGTAGTTCCAACCTCTTCTCTGTTGATATGGTCGGTAACCTTGTGATCTGTAATTTCTAAACTGATTATTCCTGTGAGGACCTACATTGTCAGTTTTCTCCTCCTCTGGCTTGTCAGTTTGTTGGACTTGGTCCATGTATACCGTATTGATTTCCTTATACTCTTGCCTTTGACCTTTCTGGACTACGTTAGGCATTGGACTTGTGTAGTCTAACCTTCTTAGTAATTCATCCATACTGGATAAATCCCTGATGTTGGACGAAATTATAAGTCTCCTCACCTCAACTGGCAGCATACGAGAAATCGCATCTATTAGTTGCTCCGTGGACAATGGGGGTTGCAAAAATCTCAAGCGGGACAACTGACTCGTAAAGAAATCAGCGTACCTCGTTGGAAGAGTACCTGAGTATTTTCTTGAATATACCTCCGCTCTTAACGAATTCTGCGCTTCTATGGACCAAAATCGTTTGATTAATGCCTCTGCAAACTCGTCAAAGTTGCTGAATGTATATCTAAAAGCTCTAAACCATTCAAGGGGTCCTCCAATCAGATATCTCTCTACAATCTTCATCTCTCTCTCTCTGGGAATGTGAGCTTCGATGAAATAATCTTTGAGATTCCTTACATACTCTATAGGTGTCAAACTATCAGTGTTACTGAATTTTTGTGGTTTGTCCTCGAAATTCCTAATAACCGTCACGTTCCTCGGATATGAATCCGGATAGTTTTTCCCACTATCTCGATAATTCCACTCAGATTCCATATTCCTCTCGTCATCCTCCTCTCTGAATCTGGATACACGTTCTTCAGGAGTCACGTCTCTTTCTTCTAGATCTAGGTGACATCTTCTGGTATGCTTCCTGTTCAATTCGCAAGCAAAGCCTTCTGTATCCTTGTCGGTGATTTCTGTTAAGACTTTCTTGACTATCTCTTCTTTGTAGTTTTCCATTAAACTAGCCTCTCCTAACTTCAAATTTTTCAGTTTACTCGTCGTTTCATTTACATCCGAGACAACTTTATGAATTTGATCCTCTAATGTAGATTTTAAAGTTTGCATATCCTGATCTAGTTGTGTTCTATCGTCAACTTGTTTTTCGGATAGCGAATTTATCCTGACGCTTAAATCTTTTCTAATCTGTACTACCTCATTATTAATTTCTATCTGCGTACTGGCAAGTTTTCTTTCAATCCTTTCCTGAATTTGGGTTACATGTTCCCCACTTGACTTATTCCACTCGTCTTTCCATACCGCTACGTTTGCTGTTAACATTTCGGCTATGTCTACTTCGATATCCTCTTTTAATACTCTATTGTGGTCTAATACCTGTGTTCTCATGACCTCTACGTCATATTTCAACTCTGCTAAAGACGTTGTTGTTCTAACTGATTCGTCGACTAACCTAGTCGTTAATGCAGTTATATTACGCGTACAAAGAGTTTTTGAGTTTTCGATTTCCTCCCTGACTTTATTTACATCAGTTTGGACTTTAGTGATATCTACGAAAACTGTGTTGACCTCTACCTGAATTTTAGTTACATCACTTTGCACCTCAGTTATATCCGCATGAATGTTGTTAATGTCTACCTGAACATTGGATACATCTGTTCTAGCTTTTTGAATTTCTTTCTGGACTTCCTCGACCTTGTCTTGGACAGTCGCTACATCGTTTTTGACAACAACTACTTCGGCTCTAGCACAAGCAATATCCCCTCGGACATTAGCTACATCTAGATTTAACATTGTAAGGTCCCTCTGTACCTTAGACACATCATTTTTAACATCATCAACACTTTTATGCACAATAGATACATCTTTATGGACATTGGACACCTCTGTGCGCATGTCCGTTACAGTATTCTCAATTCCTAGGGTATTAATCTGTAAACGCGACATATTATCCTCCAAATTGGCAGCACTAGTATGAAGAACCTTCATATTCTCCTCCATTCGACTATTATTCCTTGCTTCCATCTCCTTCATACTACTATTCAAATTAGCAGACATATTACTAGCATTCTCCTCCATCCTTGCATTCAAATTAGCAGACAAATTACTAACATTCTCTTCCATTCTTGCATTTAAATTAGCAGACAAATTACTATTATTTTCCTTCATGCTTTCATTCAACATCTGCTTCATACTGCGATTCATGTTAGCAGACATCTCCTCTAACATTTTCTTCAAACTTTCATCTGCCATTACAATATTATTATTCAAAATGGATTGCTGTAGGGACATACATCAAAAGAGCAAAATAACAACGTTTGAGCAACACTTTTCACCATATATAATTTTGATCAATTTTCTGTCTTAAATCTAACTTATAACTACCTTATAATTAATATTCGAAGATACTTCATGTTGAAACAAACTCAAGCACATGTTCAAATTTCTCTGGCTCATTTTAAAATATCCTAACACAAATAATTTACATTTACAATCCAAATAATTAATTTTATCTTTAATATGACTGAAGTGTCATAAGCCGGTCAAATAAAATAAGATTCCAGATTATAGGCGATTTTTCTAAGTTTCCTGCCCATTTAACCTTTCTCAAGTTGTATAAGATCTGATCTTTTCTGAGTGTAATTTTCCTAATACAATACAACATTTAATTCCTATATAATCACACTCTTAAATACTACAATTGGCCTAGACATCTAACAAAGAATCAACCTCTTTATTTGAGTCTAATCGAACCTCACGTTTTAGGTTTGTCAATCTTTCTGGTGTTCAACCTGGTAATCCAGTTTTGTCGAATTCGTCCCACATATTAGGGTCAATCTTACTGTTGACTCAGCCCCACGCTCTTGGATCGCCAATCTTTCTGTCCCCGTTTACCTGGATAGTAGGCTGTCAGATATCCGCCCCCTCAATCGGATTGCCAATTATCAATCGCACCGGCACAGTTACATCAATGAAAATGGCACTAACAGATACTATCGAGATAAGAGCACAGAAATTCACTGGAAATCATTGTGGAACACACCAAAATAGACGGGGGATTATACTTACCGTTGCTTACCTCTTAATTATCTCGGGGTTTGAGTTGACAACAGGATCACTAAAAGTCTGTTCACACAATAATCTCCGCCATGACATTTAAAAATGAACCAGAACGAAGACGAGAACTTTGAACTGTACAAAAGCTTTATTTCTAATAAAGGGAATGATTTTCCTAACACAACAAAATATACGTGGCTATCAGTAGCCCAAGTCAATCTGACTACGTCCTCCAGTAGGACTTGCAAAATTATTATACAACATGATATAAAACATTTTAGCTCCCAAGAGCTCCAAATACCGTAATATTCATAACACTATTGGATTGGAAAAGGACGTCAGGGTGTGACATATATATAGAGCATTTGTTTCCTTTTAATAAACAAGAGAATGGTATTTATAGCCGCAAGGCCGGAGTGTACGACCTCACTCTCTGAAAACCATATGTTGACACAGCTGCGGGCTACCTTCCAGCCTGCTGCATACTGGTCGAATGCACTCCCTTCTCACACGCTATGTTACGTAAGAATCCAGCCTGCACTCTCAAGCTTTTAAATGTCTGACAAGACAACTCACATTATATTTACGCAAATCTTTCAAGTACTTTGATCACATCCTAATGGATCATTACATAAATTTCTTAAACTTGTTAACTTCAATCCAAATGTTTAAATAGCTCTTAAATGTTTATAACAAAATCACATAAATTATTTATAACAATTCGAAATTGTTTATAATATTTGTCAAAGACAATAAAAATATTCTAAGCACGCCTTTAACATCACTCTCGTTTCACATTATTTTCAAAAATATTTACAACAATTATTTACAATATTAACCTTTAAATTGTTTAAATTATTAATTTAATAAATACATTAGCCACATGTTCATTCGGTTGGTAATTTTATAATCCTGTTTAATATAATCGACCAATGAAGGTTAGTTATACATATTAATGTCACAATCTGATTTAATAAAGTTTTTAATAATGATTTGTGACGGCAACCTTCATTCAACATCTTGTCTCAAATTCTTTCAAAACTCGTGTTAATTATAACAGTAAATCACTTGATTAATTTTCAACGAACTATAACAATCTTACTCCAGCGGAAAATCCTTCGCTAACAAGTTAATGCACAATCTGCATTAAAAATATGCCCGAAATCATCATATATTAATCTATATGGCATTTACAACTTTCACATCACTTACAAAACTTCCACAAATAATTCTTTAACATTAAATCTTGTGGGAACTTCCTTCATATTCAAGGGCATTATATCTCAGCGACTTTCAACACGCGCTGCACTAGCGATTATACATTCATAGTTCCACTTAAAAATTTTATAATCATAATTTGTTTCAAAACTGTTTTTCTATTTAACCTTCGTAGATTTCATTCATGAACTGAAATGAAGTCAAAACTTGCCAATCACAAACAAATTTAATAGTGAATACGCTTATATACGCCTATCTGGTCTATCAAAATTTAAGACTAACATCTTAAAAGAAATTGTAGTATGAAAATACTATCTTCAAATAAAGTGCGACTAAAATGCAAAGTAGTCGAATAGAATCCAATTAGATTGGGGAATGCAAACATCGTTATATAATTCTCTAATTGAGAAAAACTCCTAACAAAAGTACTTGACTTTAATGCATTCAATAATTCATTATTAACATTAATCTTTCACAAAATTGTCTATAATGCAATGTTCATTCATAACTGACGATAAATGTCTGTGTTGCAATCAATACAAATAACGACTAGTATTTCCAAGATCGTCGATAACGTAAGATTTTAACGCTCTAAAATCATTTAAATGTTCTTCCTTCTTGATGATGACAGAAAATTGTTCAAAGTAATTAAACTGGGGTAGAATTACTTTAATAAAATGACACGCTGTCTGAATTTAAATCTGCCATAAAAATCATTAACTTACAGTCAAATCGTGACTACAAAAATATTAATTACTGAAAAATCTAAATATCAGTCTCAACTGATTCAAAATCGTTAACTATGTCCATGACATAACAATGTCTTAATAAATCGTCGAAAAATGCAAAACTCAACAAGGTGTACTGAGAATAAGAATCTCAACAAGAAAATAAGGCAAAATACATGAGGATAAAAATATGGGAAAAATGGTTGCTCAAACATTACTAGGTTACTCAAATACAATAAACGTTCACGACTACCTTATCTGCCGATTGACGTTCCAGAGGAAAAATTCCCCAAAGAAGACTGCTGATGGATCCATTTCACCACGTTAAAGCTGAGCTCCATCCTCGAAATAGGAAATAGCACCCTCGAAGAATCGAACTGCTTCCTTCTCCGTGAATCGCTCTGCTCCTCGAAAACGAATAGACATCCTTCCGGCAATAATCTTCATTGTGAGTCGGGACTACCCTGACCTCTCTTGAAAAATTCCCTGAAGTTCCAGTAGACAATCATCATGACGTTTTGTAGAAATTTCCGAAGAAATTATTCATATTCAGAGTATGAAATTGTTTCTATGGCTGTTCGATGATATTCAGCCTTTACTTACGAAACATGGGTGTAGATGGTATTCACCGCATGTTCGCTTGTGTGGAATAGCAATTAGCGAAGTTCCATGTCGCTATCTTACTCCAATGAAGTATGTCCCAATTGCAATAAGCCTTCTTAGCCTTCCATCTGCACTTCGGTTGTAGTGTCAGAAGAACAAACTGCCGTATTCAAATGCTCCATTATACTGTATCGTTCTGTAAGCAAGCAATCTGAAGTCTTTCTACTCCACTCGCAGCGTTAGCCTTGCTTTGATTCTGGCTTATACAAAAGTGTTTCTCTAGTGGTGAGATAATCACTTTTGTCAGTCATATAAAACAGCTAATATCTTTTGAAGTACTCGGTCGAAATTGTTCAGCTTTTCTCTATAATTGCATGTAGTACTGCACAATACAACTATCTTATCGTAGACCGCTAACTGTTTGAAGTTAAACTTGTATAAGCTTTCTAAGGTCTGTTTCAACTTCACCTAGTTTGACCTGTATCTCGTTAACATAGTGGCCTCGCCACGCGTTATAAAAACGATTCTTTTCACTTGCTGTTCACTTTGATGTCTCACTATATTGAATGTATAATAAACTGACTTTCACAAATACTTCGATGATCTGAGCATTAGATCTCAGAATGATCAGCGAACGTAAGAGAAGACAAGAGAAGAGAAGAGGTTCCTCTCTTCTGCGCAAGCCCTTTTATTACCTTCTCGAGGGGCGTTACCATCCCTTCCAAAGCGTGATACTACGTCATCGCTAGAACTTCCAACTTCGTTAATACATGACGGATTTTCAAAATTCAAAAACTGAAAATAAATTTCATCAAAATTCCAAATCAATGCTTTTACTGCAAATGGATTTCCACAATTCTGCATTCAAAAAGTCATAAAAATACCATAGTTTCAGCAATCTCCGTCTTCCTTTAAACTATCGTTCATTGGTTCATGCCTCTCCTCCAATAGCATAGTTTCTTCCTCAGCAGAATTCCTCGTTTCCTGCGACTGCGTCGTACATCTTGGAACATTCTGGACTAAAATGCTGACGTCACTGAGAATCTCAGCTCAAGTAGCTTGCTGGCATAACATTTACGTCATCCGTGCTTACGTCATGACTACCCACGTCATAACTATGACAGCCATAACTCTAATCATAATTTCAAATATAGCCACCGTGGTCTCTACATAATTCAATTACGGGGGCAGTACAGAAGGTCTATTATATTCCTATCCCTATATTGTTATATTATTATTATTATTATTATTATTTTTATTATTATTTTAAATATTATCATTATTATGGCGTACAACGACGAGACAAAGCTCATTTTCAACCCCTTGGAGTCAGAAACAAAACTCGGGGCCCCTAAAGAGCAGTAAAGGGTCCCCGAAATCTATATTTTAGGCTCTAAAACCAACAGTTTCTTAGATATTCCCAGAAAACTAATTTCATTTATTAAACTAATGAAAGAATGCAAGCCACCAGTAACCATGACAACAGTATCTCAAGAGGTAACATCCAACTTTCCATCTATTTCTGGAAGAAGTAATTCTACTCCATTTATTACATTTCTGTGAAAGTTTGCAAATGGCTATAAGGTTATCACGGAACCAACTAAAACTGTAAATTCATCAACGCGCTTAAGGGGTTCAAGGAGTAACCTAGATTTTTTTCACACGACTTACACGTGCGATATGTCGTACAGAAGGTCTATTAAATCGCCAAACAGCAATATTATTTTCAAAAGATCCTGATTTGAAATAGTAGACTATTTTTTGCTGATTTTAGGAATTTGGGCCATTGGAGGCTAAAAACCTAAATTTTCATGCACCTCAAGCCTTTATAGTTTATAATAGGGGTCTTCCTGTGGTTGGGCACTTAACACAACGGTTAGGGTAAGTTTGTATGTGACGTGTATTGCGATTCGTCTACGAGGTTTTCAATTTTATTTTCACGTCAGGAAGAACACGTTAGGTAAATTTAGTTTGAGAGCACATTTTAACTAATCATTTTTCTTTGTCAACAAACAGGTTCCAAGCCCCTAACCATTGTAACAGTTGCTCAATAGATAACGTCTGATTATTAATACCGAAGACCGTTCGAAGAATGGGTACTTCTGCTAGTTCTTATAATAAGTATTAAAACATACATGATTGTGTGCTTTATTCAGCAACACCACAACTTTATATTTGATTCATTTTATCAATAATCCAAGCATATAAGAAACAAAAGTAGTTTTAGTTTGATTTCTTTCCATATCGAAAATAGGGCTTTAAAACAAAAGCATTGATATAATTATCCCCCTGTAAAACTGACTATTTGGAGAGGAGATTGCTAATTTTGCTTCTCTGAAACCAACTTTGTACTCAGGATTGCAATGGCGAGAATAATGTGGCATGTGTTAGTTGTTTGATCGGGGCCTACAATATTTGTATCCCAGAAATGAACTTGTTGCCCATTGTTTAGACTTACAATAGAGGTGCGTTTCACAAACACAAACCGCCCACGATTTGATATATGCACAATGCAGCAAGCCACTAGGGTCGATGTCGCGCCGAACCACACAGGGCGTTGATGTAGAACCAACCTTAACAGTGGAATGATCATTTCTTGAGAGCTATCGAATATTTGTTATGATCGATTTCACAACTTGTAAAACATACCCTACTTAAAACATAATGAAAACTTTGAAATCGTTGAACACACAGTACATACCTATAAAGCAGAATTTGGATGAATACAGATTGATTATGAAAGGTCTTCTGAACATATTTAACCTACCATGTTTTTTCTGGTATGTAAGGTATTTTTTCCTTAAACACGACATTTTGGAAAGAGTGTTTTTTTTTAATATTTATGAAGCAGAAATTTTCTGACAATCGTTATACTGATGAATTTGTTTCGAAATCGCATGTATTGGTATTTAATAATTTCTCATGTTGAGCCAAATACTTTTTCGCATTTTCAGTTGTTGATATAATGGGTTTGACCACATAGGTTTGACGAAACAGGGAAGCATGGCGAAAGCTGGACATCACATGGTGAGGGGAGCGACTGAAACATTGTCCAACACCAGTTTACCCAGGTGTCACACTAGACCGTGCTCTAACGTACAGACAGCAATGTCTGAACACGAAACAAAAGGCCAGTGCTCGCAATGGCATACTCAAGAAGCTGATCGGCAGCACCTGGGGAGCCAATCCGCATATCCTGAGGACTTCTGGACTTGCACTCTGTGTGTCAGCCGCTGAATATGCCGCTCCTGTGTGGAACGCTTCAGCACATGCTAAGCAGGTTGATACTCCCGTCAACGACACTGCACGGATAATCTCGGGATGCCTGAAACCAACACCAGTGCACAAACTATTGTTGGAATAGCCCCACCCAACATCCGGAGGGCCACTGCTGCGGACGCCGAGAGAACAAAGCAGGAGAATGACCATCGACATCCATTATATGGTCACCAGGCAGCAAGGTCTCGCCTCAGATCCCGCAAGAGTTTCCTATAGCTAGGACTCTGCCGCTGGAGAGAACGCCAGAGACAACTCGTCTCAATGGATGGAGGAGCTCACTGCCCACAGACATGTCACCAAAGGAAGAACTGGATCCTAGCGCCGACCTACCTTATCCTGTGTGAAGGTCCCTCAACCGCTTAAGAGTGGGTGTCCCTCGATGCAAGACCAACCTGCAAAAATGGGGGATCCTTCCAGCAGACGCAGACACCTCTTGAGAATGTGGAGCGGAACAAGACCCAAGCTACCTACTTATCTGCCCCGTCCTGGACAACCCATGCACAATGGAAGATGTTTTTAGAGGAAGTAGCAAGGCCATCGCAGCTGCAGTTTTTTGGAAATGTTGACCGGACACGGAAATGAATGAATGAATGAATGAATGAATGAATGAATGAATGACCACATGTTTTAGCTGTTGAAATTATGTATTATGCTCATAATCACGAAATACTGTACATTGATATCGCAAATGCGAAAGTGATTGAGTTCCCGACTGACACAGTACATCTCACTGACATTGTGTGTCAAAGGAAGATGAATAACTGTTTAATATATTTCATACTGGTTAGTGTACTCCAAATCAACCAGGGAGAAGAAATGCCCACCATACCCAATTTTGTAGTAACATAGGATATCTACCTAGAACTGCCGCAGATTTTGGAAGTTTTCCCATCTATGGAGATGCAATTTAAGAATCTAATCAATCTTCGGGCTGATAACATGCAGTTGTAATAAGGCCAAGCAAGACATCAATATAAGTCCTGTTCTTCTTACTGCTGCTTAATTTCTTGGACATTTCTTTGAAACTTGAGACACGGGTGGTTGATACACGTGGTAATGTAAACCAAGGTAGCCTTCTATTGATCTTGGTCTGCGGTCACTAGGTTGCGTGGCTAAACGCCATAACACACGCAAACACTCCATTTCGCTATCACTAACAAGCACCTCTAATAATTAACGGTCCTTTCTCTTTCCCTTCCGACAGTTTATGCAGAAAACTTCCCCAGCGTTAAACCACACGTGCATCCTAGACAACCTGTACGCCAGCTGTCGGTGAGACTTTATGTTACGGGCTGTCGGTTGGCATTTCAGTGTGCTTTAATGCGAGAGACCCCCTTAGGGTGTACCTGGTATCACTAAAGCCACAGTATTTAAAAGTGTACGTCAACCCCTTATTATTCTCGTCCTTAACGGGGTCGGGGATGAGATGCGATGAAAGTCTGGTTGGTTGGTTCTTAAGTTAAGGGGCTGCGACAACGCGGTCGTGTAGCCCAGTGTACTTTGGGTGTGTGTAGAATCTGTCTGATAACCGGAGTTAATTGTGATGACTGTATTAGTGTGTGTTATTTGGTTTTTTTTGTTTGAAATTTAAGTACTGCAACTTATAATTTTTCAAATAGTTCCTACTTTTGCCGCCAAGCGCCACCGTCAACGACTACTAGGCCAAGTTCAGAACTTAGCTACTAGACGCCACCGCACTCGGCTCTTGGCAACGAACATAGAAACCTAAGAGCGTTGTTTACATTCTTAACCTATCCAATTTAGCTTCACACAGGTGCAATTAGTGGAAGGTTCTTTAACATGCCATAAATCTATGACATGGGACCGCCGGCTTTACTTCCCCCCCCCCCACTCTTTAAAAATCCGACGGCTTCGGCCGGGCTAAACCCGCTATCTTAGGCATAGAAGCTCAGCATGCTACCGACTACGCCACCGAATCCGCTGCGATGAAAGACTATTTGGCGGGTGGTTTTCAAAGCCGGATGCCCTTCCTGACGCCAATCTCATTAGAAGAGTTAATGAGAGATAAGATGAATGAAACTGGGCAAGGATGTGGAAGGAAGTGGCTGTGGTCTGTCAGAAGGTACCATCCCAGCATTTGCCTGGAGTTGAAAATGGGGCAAACCACGGAAAACTATTTCGAGGATGGCCGACGGTGGGGCTCGAACCCACGTCTCCTAAGACCGCAGATAGCTTGGCTCCATGACCTAGCACTGCGCGTTAGCGAGCGTAGCTACCGCTGTCGATTAAACATTAGGCCTATAATATTGTTACGGCTGTGAGTTTGTTTCATCGTTCGCCGCATGAGTCACAACTGCCCCAGGGCTGGGCTGTGCTCTGCCTCAGTGTATTGCGTGCGCCTTATGCAACAGGACTACTTGGACAAAGGGATGGTCCTGAATATTCGTGACCCAGCCAGCGATGGAAACCTCGAGAAACCGTGAACCCTGGATGGGTCTAGAAGCATTTATTGAGTCATCGGCCTGCTATATAAGAGCGACCTGTCAAGCAGTGAGCGAGTGTTTTTCGAGCTAGTGCGAGGGTTTATCCTGAGCGACAGAAGTGTGGTGACTTGCGAAACCCCTAGTGAAGCCGATTCCCTTGACAGCGAGGAAGTGAGAAGCATACAGCGGACTGCCTGTGTTTTGAGCGAGTGTGATTTCACTGAGCGACAGAGGTATGGTGGCGAAGTGCCGTGCAAGTTACGAAATCCAGTGACATTGATTCCCCAGCTTGTGGACAGCGAAGCAGCGTGTAGCAGGTTATCGTAAGTAACTGTAGTTTGTGTACATAAGGAAGAGGTGCAGCTAGTTTTTGTTAAGGCCACCGGACTCATTAGGACGGATTAACTTCTGTGGTTTGTTGACAAGTGAAAGGGGCAAGAGCGCTCAAGGAAGAGACTTGAGGAAACTGGAGTAAGGTAATGAAAATGAAAATCCACAGCCTGCTTCCAGTCTCCGACCGGGTCAGGAATGGAATGAATGAAGCCCCCAGCTAGCGGCGAGGATATGGACTGTGCCGGCTGCCGAGGCCTGACGCACTCCTCTGGGGCAATGAGTAAATGAATGACAGATGAAATGAAATGATAGTGGAGAGTGTTGCTGGAATGAAATGTTGACAGGGAAAACCGGAGTACCCGGAGAAAAACCTGTCTGCCTCCGTTTTGTCCAGCACAGATCTCACATGGAGTGACCGGGATTTGAACCACGGACCCAGCGGTGAGAGGCCGGCGTGCTGCCGCCTAAGCCACGGAGGCTTAGTAAGGTAATAATTGCTTGTATTTGCTGTTGAGTGGTGTATCTTTCTGGCCGCAATAAAGTTAATTATTTATTTAAAGGAACAATCTGTGTTGTGCTTCAACCCACCATAATCCAGTTAACAAAAGTGCCACTAGGGGGGTGGCACGTAACAACTGTTGTCAGAAGCCGGATTTCAAACTCAAGCACGAACACAACATCTGACGGTCCTGGTTTCAAAACCCGAGCAGGTCATTTTCTCTAATTTTCCTGTGAGACAAACAACTAAAATGGAGGCGCAATTGGCAGCATTGCTAGAAAAGTTAAGTGACATGGAAACCAAAATGGAGGCCGGCCAGAAGAAGATGGAAGACGGCCAGAAGAAGATGGAGGACGGCCAGAGGAAGCTAGCAGAAGACCTAACCGCCAAATTTCTGGATGGACAGAAAAATCAGGAAGAGTGTCTGCTGACGAAATTACAGGAAAGTCAAAAGAAATTGGAACAGGGTCTGCGCCAGGAAGTCAACACCGTCTGCCAGGGCCTACGTGAGGAAGTCACAGCAGTAGAAAAGAAGTTCGACGCCTTACAAGAGGAAGTTGCTGAACTGCGCCAACGCCCACTGACGGGGGTGGAAGAGTAATTCAACGCTTTACAAAAGGAAATTGCTGAGCTGAACCAACGCCCGTCGACGGGGATGGAAGCGAGATTCAACGCTCTTCAAGAGGAATTTGCCGAGCTGCGCCAACGCCCCCCACAGGTACCCAGGGAATATCAGGAACGGGACAGATTAGAGTGACGCCCCCAACCTTCGACGGAAAGGTCCCGTGGAGCACCTATTTACGTCAGTTCGAGGCAGCCTGTTCCATAACAACTGGAACAGCACGGAAAAGGCTACAGCTCTCATTGTAGCGCTGAGAGGGGGCGCCCTTAACGTCCCTCAGGCCATCCCGACTGGATCCCAGGACTACGCTTCACTAATCGCCCATATGGAGTCCCGATATGGAGATAGCCATCTTCAGCAGGCCTACCAGATGCAGCTCCGGAACCGGGTACAAAAGAACGCGGAAACCCTGCAGGAGTTCGAGATGGACATCGCACGTCTCGTAAGGCTCGCCTACCCGACAGCGCCGGCCGACTTTCTGGAGCAGATAGCAACGCAGACTTTCACCGACGGGCTACGGGACTCGGACACTCAACAACGCGCTGCGACTCGCGCACAATAAGACCCTGACAGATGCGCTGAGCCACGCACTTGAGTTCGAGACGGCAAAAGAGGCATCCAGAATGCACGCGCGGGTGCGTCAAGTGGACGTCGATGAACCAGCAAAAAACAACGAGACCAAACCCCTGGCCGACGAAGTAATGGAGGCGTTAAGCCGTTTCTTCGATAGTCGCGGCACCACCAGCAACGACACAGCCGGAAGGAACCGAGGAGGCGGCCCGGAAGAGGACTACTGACCTGCTGGACCTGCGGTAAGAAAGGCCACCGGAGCAAGGACTGCGGTGATAGCCGCCGCCGAGGGTATCCGACGGGAAATCAGAAGTCTGAAAACCGCGCGACCCAGGGAAACGAGTATTAGCCAGCCTTGGGGGGCAAATGTTTGCTTGTGACAGTCGTCAAGCCCCGGCAGTCCAGGTTCGTGTGACGAAGTTACGGAGGCACAATAGCAGCCTGGTGGTCGACGGAGTCGTCAACGGAGAGAGCTGGCCCATGGTAATCGACACGGGAGCATCGAGGACCATCGTCAGTCCCACCGTGATCTCGAAGTGGAGAGTGCAACCCACACAAAGGAACCTCCAGCTAATAACCGTGACCGGAGAGACCGCACCGGTACATGGCGAAGCATCACTGGAGTTCGTCATTGGTCGACGGGCGATAAAGCATCCAGTGCTTGTGGCTGACGTATCAAATGAAGTGATCATCGGACTGGACTTCCTGGACCAGAACAACATCATCTTGGATCTGAGTACCAACACCCTGCACTTCGAAGGTGAGGAACTTGCTTTTCAACCAGCACACGAGGCCGTCGCCGCACGACGAGTAGAGCTGAGAGAGGACGTCATCGTTCCCGCCTGGACGGAAGTCAGCGCTGCCGTAATTGTCGACGGAACAGCTGAGGGAGTGGCGGCTGTCATCGAGCCAAAATATGAGGACATCCAGACAAAAGGATTGCTAGTTGCCAAGACTCACAACAACACGACGTCTCGGCCGTACGTCCGCCTGTCTGAACGACTACGACATTATGGTTCACCGGGACACCAACCTAGGAGTCTGCGAGCCCATTACCTGGATTGCCCGCATCACAGACACGACGGACGGACACCTGCAGACGGACAACCGAAGAAGACGCACACTGCCAGAAGAACTACAGAAGCTGTACCAAGGATCCCAGGACCATTTAGACGAGAAACAATCACGCCACCTTCGGGACCTGCTACACGAATTCCAGGATGTCTTCTCCGTGGGGAGCAAAGACTTCGGCAGGACAAGCTTGGTCCAGCACAGAATCGACGTTGGGGACAGCGCACCGATTAGGGCCCCATTCCGACGTGTCCCGCTCGCCAAGCAAGCCGAAGTCGACCGGATGGTAGAAGAGATGAAGGAGCAAGGAGTGATCGAGCCATCACATAGTCCTTGGAGTTCTCCGGTCGTGCTAGTGAAGAAGAAGGACGGTTCCACCAGGTTCTGCGTGGACTACAGGCGGGTGAACGACGTCACGAAGAAGGACAGCTACTCTCTACCCCGGATCGACGACACCCTTGACACCATATCAGGGTCAAGATGGTTCTCCACCTTGGATTTGAAGAGTGGCTACTGGCAGGTGGAGGTCCACCCTAAGGACCGCGAGAAAACTGCGTTCTCTGTGGGCAGCGGGTTCTGGCAGTTCACCGTCATGCCATTCGGTCTGTGCAACGCCCCTGCGACCTTCGAAAGGCTAATGGAGTTCATTCTGAGGGGAGTACACTGGAAGACCTGCCTGGTCTACCTAGACGACGTCATCGTTCTGGGAAGAAGCTTCGAGGAGCACTACAGCAACCTGAAGGAGATCTTGATGAAGCTACGGGCTGCCCAGCTGAAGTTCAGCCCCAAGAAGTGTCAGCTCTTCCAGAAGCGGGTCCAGTACCTTGGGCATATCGTCTCCGAGGAAGGGGTGCGCACCGACCCAGAGAAGATCGCAGTGTGAGGGAGTGGCCAGTTCCGAAGGACAAGTCCCAACTACGAAGCTTCCAGGGACTCTGCACTTATTACCGTCGCTTAGTGAGAGGATTCGCCGACATCGCCAAACCACTGCATCGACTGAGAAGGACCAACTCTTCACGTGGACATCAGAATGCCACAGTGCCTTCGAACAATTCAAGCAGGCTGTGTGCACCGCACCTATTCTGGCCTACCCCAGACCTGGAACAAGGTTCATCGTCGATACCGATGCCAGCGACTTTGGTATAGGGAGAATCCTGTCGCAAATAGTGGACGGCGAGCAGAGAATAGTGGCCTCCTTCCGCAAAGCCTTGTCAAAGCCAGAGAGGAACTACTGCGTCACCAGGAAGGAACTGCTCGCCATCGTGAAGACCGTCGAAGACTTCCACAAGTACCTGTACGGGCAAGAATTTCTCATCAGGACTAACCATGCATCCCTGCGGTGGCTCCTGAACTTCAAACAGCCCGAGGGTCAACTAGCGCGGTGGTTAGAGAGGCTTCAACAGTACAACTTCGAGATCCAGCACAGGAAAGGCCAACTGCATTCTAATGCCGACGCCCTGTCACGAAGACCGTACCCCGAAGACTGCACCTTCTGTACTACGAGGGAGGAGAACACCAGGATACAGTGCCGACGGACTACTGTGGAACTTCAAGGGAACTGGAGCCGCGGGCACAAGTAGAAGATGTTGACCAGGGACTGATAGCCGAATGGAAGAGGGTCTGTGTCCCCAGACCCGGGTGGAACATTGGGAGTGACTGCAGCCCAAAGTTTAAGTCCTACTGGGCGCAGTGGGACACGCTGATTGTAAGGGATGGCCTCATCTGCCGCGCCTGGGAGAGCACCGACGGGAAGACATCCCGGGAACAAGTCGTCGTTCCAAAGGCTATGACGGAGGAAGTCCTGAAGGAAGTCCATGGAGGATCATCTGGTGGACACCTAGGGATAAATAAGACCCTGGAGAAGCTGAGAGAGCGGTTCTACTGGATCGGATACCGAACTGACGTGGAGAACCACTGCGCGAGGTGCCACGATTGCGCAGCAGCCAGCAAGGGCCCAGGACGAAGACGACGGGGTGCACTGAAGACCTACAACGTGGGCGGCCCCATGGAGAGAGTGGCCATCGATGTTGCTGGGCCATTCCCGTTAAGCGAGGCAGGGAACCGCTACATATTGGTCGTCAGCGACTACTTTACCAAATGGCCGGAGGCGTATGCGCTCCCTAACCAAGAAGCCGCGACGATTGCAGAGACCCTGGTGAAGGAATTCGTCAGCCGGTACGGAGTACCCCTGGAGCTGCACTCCGACCAAGGGAGGAACTTCGATTCGCAGGTGTTCCAGAACCTATGCCAGCTGCTGGGAATCCGGAAGACAAGGACAACGCCGCTACACCCTCAGTCCGACGGGGTGGTAGAGCGATTCAATCGCACCATCGAGAACCATCTCCGAATAGTCGTCAGCGAGCACCAGAGGGATTGGGACAAACATCTTCCACTATTTCTCCTGGCCTAACGCGCCGCCGTGCATGTAGCCACCGGCTGCACACCAGCCCGGGCCATGTTTGGGAGGGAGCTCCGTCTACCTGTCGATCTTGCCTTCGGCCGACCTGGTAATGATCCGGTCCCGGTAAGCCAGTATTGTCAAGAACTGGTCGACCAACTGGAGGACGTGCACGCGTTCGCGAGGAGGAAACTGCGGATCGAGACCGACCGAATGAAGACCCGATATGACTAACAGACGGATGCCGGCGGATTCCACGAGGACGACCTGGCCTGGCTCTTCAACCCATTATGGAAGAAAGGCCTGTCACCCAAACTGCAGAAGTCTTGGGAGGGCCCGTACCGAGTCGTGAAACGGATCAACGATGTCGTCTACAGGATCCAGCAGAGCCCGAGGGCGAAGATGAAGATCGTGCATCGAGATCGCCTGGCAGCCTACGGAGGGACACAGACGGACCAATGATTGATCGGGACGATCACCTTTTAGGAAGGGGGGGGGGGGGGGTGTTACGGCTGTGAGTTTGTTTCATCGCTCGCCGCATGAGGCACAACTGTCCCAGGGCTGGGCTGTGCTCTGCCTCAGTGTATTGCGTGCGCCTTATGCAACAGGACTACTAGGACAAAGGGATCGTCCAGAATATTCGTGACCCAGCCAGCGATGGAAACCTCGAGAAGCCGTGAACCCTGGATGGGTCTAGAAGCATTTATTGAGTCACCGGCCTTCTTTATAAGAGCGACCTGTCAAGCAGTGAGCGAGTGTTTTTCGAGCTAGTGCGAGCATTTATCCTGAGCGACAGAAGTGTGGTGACTTGCGAAACCCCTAGTGAAGCCGATTCTCTTGACAGCAAGGAAGTGAGAAGCATACAGGGGACTGCCTGTGTTTTGAGCGAGTGTGATTTCACTGAGCGACAGAGGTATGGTGGCGAAGTGCCGTGCGAGTTACGAAATCCAGTGACATTGTTTCCCCAGCTTGTGGACAGCGAAGCAGCGTGTAGCAGGTTATCGTAAGTAACTGTAGTTTGTGTACATAAGGAAGAGGTGCAGGTAGTTTTTGTCAAGGCCACCGGACTCATTAGGACGGATTAACTTGTGTGGTTTGTTGACAAGTGAAAGGGGCAAGAGCGCTCAAGGAAGAGACTTGAGGAAACTTGAGTAAGGTAATAATTGCTTGTATTTGCTGTTGAGTGGTGTATCTTTCTGGCCGCAATAAAGTTAATTATTTCTTTAAAGGAACAATCTGTGTTGTGCTTCAACTCACCGTAATCCAGTTAACAAAAGTGCCACTAGGGGGGTGGCACGTAACAATATTATAATCATCATTGTACAGTTCCAGTTTCCCGGGCACTGTTTATGAGCCTCTTCCACTTCAACCTGTCCATATACAACTTGTCATGGAGAAGTTCATCCACTGTCCATCCTCTGGTTGCTAGATCAATCTTGATCATGTCCATCCGTCGGTTTCTAGGTCTTCCTACAAGTATTTTTCCGTCCACCTGTCTTTCCAAATTAATTCTGGCTGATCTTGTAGGCTCCATCCTCATCCTTGTAGGCTCCATCCTCATCACATACCCGTACCAATGTAGTCTAGATGTGCTGACTCGGTCTAATAGGGATGTCTTTATTCCAGCTTGTATCCTCTCCTCCTCGTTCTTTAACTTATTCATCTTGGTCTTCTGGATGGTGGATCTAAGAAATTTCATCTCTGATGCTTGCAGTCTTGATGCATCTCTCTTTGTAAGGGTGCATGTTTCAATACCATAGGTCAATATTGGTATAAAATAGCTGTTAAACATCACCAGTTTAGCTGGTTTTGGAATCATGTAATCCCATTTAAATGGCCTTACTTGTTGGCTGAATTCTGATCCCTTTTGCACTCTGTTGGTGATTTCTTTACTGACCAAATTATCACTGGAGATTACACTTCCAAGGTAAGGAAAACTGTCCACACACTCCAGCTGGTGGCCTCCTAGTTTAACCTATTATATATATATATATATAATGCGTTTGGCCCTCTAAGGAGCACGTAGAACCATTAGTTAACATTGGTCTTCTTGTTCTTCTTATCTTCCCAAAACTTCCTCATCCTTTCGCTATGTGCCTGTCTTCTTTCTTGTGTCCATGCAGCTTTAAGTTTCAAATTCTGTCTCGTAGGGATCTTGGGTGGAAACTTATACGAATTTACTTTTTGTCTATATGCAGTCCGCGTCGTTGTCAGTGGGTCAATATTGATTTCAGTGAGGTCCTTTTCGGTGTCTGCTAGCCAGCGTACTTTGGTTTGTCGGTTTCCATTGACTATGAGGAAGATTTTCTTGGTCAGTCGGGAGTTGTCTATTCGAGCTATATGTCCGTAGAATTTCATGCGTCTTTTACGTGCGAGTGAGGCGAATCGTTCAGTCCGTGAATACAGTTCGCCTGAGCTTTTCCTCATCCAGATACCGTCCTGAAGCTTTGGTCCAAAGATTTTTCTCAGTATTTGTCGTTCTATCTTCTCAATATATTTGATGTTGATGGTTAACGATGACGTCTCAATCGCATAGAGTGCCTCTGGGAGGATGACTGTGTGGTAGTGATGGAGTTTGGTTTTAGTGGAAAGTGATTTCTTGTTGTAAATATTCCAAGTGATTGTGTAAGCTTTGCGTAATTTTTCAGCACGTGTTTTGTTAGCCATTCTTTCGTTACCAGTGTTCCCGATAATTTCACATAGTTTAACCTATTATTATTATTATTATTACTATTATTATTATTATCTTTCTTATCTCCCGTTGTTTTTTCTTTCCTGTAGGTTATTCCTTCATCATTTCACTGTGTTTCCTTCTTCCCTCCTACGACCGTTTTTGACCAGTTTCTTTTCCCTTTGAAGCCTTCCATATGCAAGACATAAATTAAACCGTCCTTAAAATTACAGAACAACAAAACTTCCTTTCCATAATTTCTGTTTCTCTTATACTACGTATTATTCCCTGCTAATTCTGTCTTAACTTCTCGAATTCAGTCTGTTGTTTCCTTCTTCTCCCAAAGAAATTTGAATACCTGTCGTCATTCATTCCATGTACGGCATGTACCCAAAGAATATCATTCTCCTTTTTCATTCTGCTACATTCTCTTCTTCTTCTTTCCGATGAGGCCTGCTAGGGACCACGTGCCAATTTAAATTCTTCACACTTTGTTGTTTTCTCTTCCGTTCCCTCCAGTACTCCTTCATCCGTTTACTATGCTGTTTCTTTCTGTCCTCGGACCACTTCGCACCAGGTTTCTTTGGCAATCTTCCTTGGAATCCTTTCATACTTAATACCCTTTTTCTAAAGATCTCTCTGTTCACCTGCTACATTCTCTATTATTATTAGAACTAAATTATTATTATTATTCATGATATAGCTTTGGGGCTATTAAGTTGAGTAGTATTTTAAAAATACCGACGTTTCGAGACAACTGCTTGTCCCTTTATCAAGGTTTGTCAAGAAAGAAAAAGGAAGAAAGAAAGAAAGAAGGAGTGAAAGAAAGAATGCAAGAAAGAAAGAAAGAAAGAAGGAAGGAAGGAAGGAAAGAAAGAAAGAAAGAAAGAAAGGAAGAGTGAAAGAAAGAATGAAATAAAGAATGCAAGAAAGAAAGAGTGAAAGAAAGAATGCAAGAAAGAAAGATAGAAAGAAAGAAAGAAGTAAAGAATGTAAGAAAGAAAGAAAGAAAGAAAGAGTGAAAGAAAGAATGCAAGAAAGAAAGAAAGAAAGAAAGAAAGAAAGAAAGAAAGAAGGAAAGAATGCAAGAAAGAAAGATAGAAAGAAAGAAAGAAAGAAGGAAAGAATGAAAGAAAGAATGCAAGAAAGAAAGAAAGAAAGAAAGAAGAAGAAAACGAAAGTAAGGAAGAAAGAAAGAAAGAAAGAGTGAAAGAAAGAAAGGAAGAAAGAAAGAAAGAAAGAGTTAAAGAAAGAAAGAAAGAAAGAAAGAAAGAAATAAAGAGTGAAAGAAAGAAAGAAAGAAAGAAAGAAAGAAAGAGTGAAAGAAGGAAAGGGAGAAAGAAAGAAAGAAAGAAAGAAAGAGTGAAATAAAGAAAGAAAGAAAGAAAGAAAGAAAGAAAGAAAGAAAGAAAGAAGGAATGTGTAAACGATGACAAAGCCTATAGCCTCCTTAGATAAATGGTATAAGATAGGAAGACAAGTCGAAACAAATAGGCTAGTTACTCCATGACCTCCTGAGACCAAGAAGATGTTGGTATAGTTCCCTCACTTTCCTGATTAACGAGCGGCGACTCAATCGTAAGGCAGTAGCACGTGCTGACAATAATCATTCATCACTACTGACCAATAGCTGACGGTTTTTGACCAATAGAATGCTTCCTCTATCACTCCACGTGGATTCTTAAGTCCCACCCTGGAGGTGAACTGATGTCTCCGACAGGTATCAGTGTCCAATGTTGCACATCTGCACATAGTTCTGTCCAGTCTCGCTGCTTGCACTCAGTGGCTACGGTGGAAATTTGGTAACGCTGTGCCTAACGCTGGGAAAGCCTTGGACCCAGGTGCCATGGAATGTAAACATATCCGCCCAGCTAGATTTCAAAGGCGAGCCGCACGTCAACCAGGAAAGTGAGGCAACTATAATGAAACTATAGAGGGCAGCCATAATTTATTTAAGGGATGACCATCACCTCTATTAAAGTTATGTGATTGTTCACTTATTTCAATCGATTCCCGAACCATACGAGTTGTGAAATGTTTCTCCATACAGATGACAGGAGTTTCCGGAAATTTGACGAAGTGCGTTTAAACAAATAAACTGGCCCCTGCCAGAACGATGTTGCCTCGAGCCCGCATAACAGAAAGCCGGGTGGATAGTCTGTACACATGGGGCGCCGACAAGTAACCGATCGTAACAAATGACCATTCGAAAGAAAAAGAATTACCCGCAACAGGGAACTATTTCATAAATATCGACGCGCGCTCGCTATCATTTTACCCTCCAGGGTTGGCGTTTCCCACGGACTAAGCGAGGGATCCCAACTCTATCGCCACTGAGGGCAGTGTCCTGGAGCTTGAGACTATGGGTCGGGGTTACAACTGGGGTGTGTGACCAGCACGACGCCCAGGCGGCCTCACCTGCAAAGCGAACAAGGGCATGATGAAGGGATGGGAAGAGTGGGAGGGTTTGGGCAAGGAAGTGGGAAGGAGGCGGCCGTGGCCTTACGGTAGGTACCATCCCAGCATTTGCCCGAAGACGAAGTGGGAAACCACGGAAAACTACTTCGAGGATGGACATTTGGGCCACCCGAGGCTGAGTAGACCCCGTTCCAGTCCTCATACCACTTGTCAAATTTCGTGGCAGAGCCGGGAATCGAACCCAAGACCATAAATATCGACAATTTGTTTAAACTTTGAGCTTAAATGAATAAACAATATGATAGCCCCTGTGTGGCATCGACCCCGCATAACAGTAAAGGTTGAACACATGCGAGATTTGTCACACACATCCTCTAGTTGGTTTAAAGACACTTCAGGTGCCAGTCGCGTAACTAGGTTTTGCTTCTGAATGGGGATGAGCAGTTACTGTACATTGCCGGGGAGAGGCTTAAATCAATGAAAGCAATATCTACATTTGATACGTTTTATAAACGTAGAATGATGTAGCTGAGCTGGCATTAAAATATCAACTAAAATACCTTGTTAAACACAGATAAAATGCGACTAACGGCTCTCAGTTAAGATAAACAAACGGGTGGTGCCATACAGGAGATGTGCACAAAGAGCCAACTCGACTTGATAAATCGAAGTCCAAAACTCCATGCCAAAGTGAAAACAGAAACTAGCTCTTGTTCTTATAATGTTGGCCAATCTTTCTATAGCCTATACAAAGTTCTCTCTACTACACAAAACCTCTTCAGTTTTTTTATTTTATTTTAATTTTAGTGTTTACCCACCAGTTTGGCTTTTTCCCTCGGACTCAGCGAGGGATTCCACCACTACCGCCTCCAGGAGCCTGAAACATCGGGTTGGGGGATACAACTGGGGAGGTGGAACAAGCTCTTGGCCCAGGCGGCCTCACTTGAAAAGCGAACAAGGGCCTTACGAGGGATGGGAAGGGATGGGAAGATTGGGAGAGAGAGGCAAGGAAGAGCGAAGGAGGCGGCCGTGGCCTTACGTTAGGTAACACCCCGGAATTTGCCCGCGGATGAAGTGGGAGACCACGGAAAACCACTTCGAGGATGGCTGAGGTGGGAATCAAAACCCCTCTACTCATTTGAGTAGACCCCGTTCCAGTCCTCATGAAAATGAAAATCCACAGCCTGCTTCCAGTCTCCGACCGGGTCAGGAATGGAATGAATGAAGCCCCTATCTAGCGGCGAGGAAATGAACTGTGCCGGCTGCCGAGGCCTGACGCACTCCTCTGGGGCAATGATTAAATGAATGACAGATGAAATGAAATGATAGTGGAGAGTGTTGCTGGAATGAAATTTTGACAGGGAAAACCGGAGTACCCGGAGAAAAACCTGTCTGCCTCCGTTCTGTCCAGCACAGATCTCACATGGAGTGACCGGGATTTGAACCACGGACTCAGCGGTGAGAGGCCGGCATGCTGCCGCCTAAGCCACGGAGGCTTTCAAACCCTCATACCACTTTTAAAATTTCGTGGCAGAGCCAGGAATCGATCCTCGGACCTCATGGTTGGCAGCGAAGCATGCTAACCACTACACCATCAGTGGCGGTCCGTGAAGGGGAGCTGCAGAGCTGCAGCCCCCCCAGAGTATTTGACAATATCAATTTACACTTTGAACGTAACGGGGTGACGGTATAATTATACGGATTTCTGCTAGGCTATTAAAATTTTTCGCAAGTATAGGCTGGCTTGTAAATCCACTTCCCCCCACGGCTGCTGCATCATCTGCAGCAGCTTAAGAACTTAAATCGCACTTCCTGAATCCACTTCCCCCATTGCCAAGGCAGGTTATTAAAGCCTCTTAGGGAGCTGCACTCCATGCAGCATCGATACGAAGTGCCAACACATCTTTGGAAACAATCGGGTACACAGTTTACAAACAGCTCAAATAATGTACTGGCAGCGGTTAACTGCTCCTAATTCGTATTCAGAAAATTAGCAACTAATATTCTAATGCAATAAATTATAGATAGAATCATAATACTATCGCAAGGATAAGTTTAAATCGCAGCGGCTTTTGCTGTAACACGGCTAGGTTTGTATCACTGAGTGGCAACATAATCATAAGTAGAAGCAGGAAGTAGGCGCTCACGGCATCTGTTAGGTTCTAGCAGAACTAAGTCCATCTCCATTCCTTAGCCAGTGAAAGCAAGGAGGGAGGCATTCAAACATTTCCATGACTGGCGCTATTTTCTTCAAGCACTTGTACAATCAGTCTTGCCAACGTGCGAATTATAGCTAAAGATTCTAAAGTAGTATGCTTGCGTGATTTTAACAAATACTTGCATATTATTTCACAGTAGATTTCGCCCTATTTTAATGATACCTAACAATGTTCCTTGTTCTTACAAAACCGATTTATTTCAGACCAGTCTTAGAAAAAAAATCCGTTACTCCAGTGCTCTACACAAGTTGTGGAAGTTACCCCCTTGTCAACAACCGTAGTACGTGCTGTTGGAGTTTGTGTACGGTTGTGTGATTAGCTTGTGATTGTGTTTCAAGTAAATAATGAGTAACACTGTGCAATTTTTACAATCGCTTCAATTTAGTAGTTTGACGCTTCACGAGAAATGTGATGTAAAGAGTAAGGGTAGACCAACACCTGTATTAGACATCAAACAGTGTTCTACTAGCAGGCAGAAGCAATACACTAGGAGCTTCAATCCTGACGTGTATAAGAAATTTGATTGGCTGTGTGGTTGCGAGGTAAAGCATGCTTTATTTTGTTTTCCATGTATTTTGTTCGGTGGAGAATTCAGCTGGACTCAAAAGGGAATGACAGATCTTAGAAAACTGAGCGAAAAAAATCAGAAACACGCATCTTCCGGAACTCATTTAAATAACATGGTAAATTTTGCAGTGTTAGGGAAAGTGGATGTACAGAAATGCTTATGTTCGGCATATCAACAATCGATTGAGCGTCATAACAATTAAGTAACTAGAAACAGGGAAATACTTTCAAAGTTAATAAACTGTTTTAAGTTCTGCGGCTTTAATGAGTTAGCGCTACGCGGACATGATGAGAAAGTCGATTCAGACAACAAGGGCGTGTTTCTAAATTTAGTGCAATACACGAGTGAATTAGATTCCTGTTTTCAGAGTCATTTAGATAGCTCGACAGCATTCAAAGGAACATCGAAAAGCATACAAAATGACTTGCTTAGTTGCTTGCTGGAAGTATGTCGTGAAAGAATCTTAGCTGAAATTGAGGATGTAGATTTCATTTCTCTTCTTGCCGATGAAACTACCGATATCACTGAGAAGTTGCAGTTAGTCATTGTATTGCGATATTGCACTAATGAAGGCAAAGCAGTTGAAAGATTCTGGGGATTTTTTGAGTCAGCTGGTCAGGATGCAAGTTCAATATATGAATACATTGTTTCTCAGCTACACATAATATTGAAAGACAACAAGGGAAAGTTAATTTCCCAGAGCTACGATGGAGCATCTGTGATGAGTGGCGCAATAAATGGCGTGCAGAAGCGAATTAGGGACTAATACATGAATGCCTTTTTTTATCCACTGTTACGCCCATCAGCTGAACCTGATTATGGAAAGAGCCGCTAAGCAGAATACAAAAGCTCGAGCATTTTTTGCCAATTTGTCTGCTATCCCAGCATTCTTTTCGAGATCGTCGCACAGGACATCAGTTTTAGATTCGTGTGTGTCCAGTAGAATGCCGTCTGCGGGAGCAACCAGGTGGAATTATCGAGCTAGAACGGTGAACACTGTGTTTGAGAAAAAAAAGAAGCCCTAGAAGAATGTTTCACTGTGCTAGTCGAGTCAGATCGTTCGAGTGATATTACAGTTAACGAAGCTAGTTCTCTTCTTCGGACACTGGATGATACAGAATTCAATTTCTGGCTCCGTTTCTTTCATTGCATCATGCCTCATGTGGACATTCTGTACCAACAATTACAGAGTCGTCAGATCGATGTAGGGAAAGTGTGTAGCTGCGTTTCGAGTTTTGTTGAAACTGTCCAGAAAGTCCGAGACTCATTCCATTTGGATAACAACGCTGACGAGAGTGAACAACCTAGAAAGAGACGGAAGATCGGAGGAAGTCAAACGCGTATTGCTGCTGCAAGGGAAGTTTGTGACGTCATCAACAATCAAGTCACATCGCGGTTTCAATTTGTTGACCATTTAGTACTTTCTTCTCTTCTGCAAAACGAAAAATACATAAGAACTCATTTCCGTAAGGAGACTTACGAGCTACCGTACGTGTCTTTCCGATGCTCGAGCCGGACAAACTAAGGACCGAACTGACTATATTGTATCAAAGAGAAGAATTTCGAAACATTGGTGGTGCTGTAAAACTTTTGAGTTTCCTTCTCACTGAAAACTTAGGTCCGTCATTTACAGAGGTCGTTAAACTGTTACGTATCGCTATCACCCTGCCTATGACTACCGCTGAACCAGAACGCTGCTTCTCGTGCCTAAGGAGGATCAAGACGTACCTCAGGAATGCCATGGGACAAGAAAGACTTACTGCACTTGGAATGCTGTCTATTGAGAAGGGTCTGATAAACAGCATACCGAATTTCAATAAACTTGTCATCGAAAAATTCGTCACGTTCAAGACTCGGCGCCTGGGGCTGATCTACAAATAAGGTAAGTTAATGCATGTGCATGCAGCCCCCCCAACTACGATATAAGCGAGCCGCCACTGTACACCATGGAGGCGACTTTCAGTTATCAAAACTTATCATAATTAGTGTTGACAACTTGCTGAAAAAACTGCTAGGTAGTAGTCAGATGTCACTGTGACATCATCATCAATATAGCAAAAATATTTCAGTCGGTAAGAGGACTTTGCTGGACACGGTGGTCAAGAGTGCAAACGCGCTAGCTCGTGCCTCGCCGGCATCGGGAGGGCGTGGTTTGAATCCCACCTCAGCCGTCCTGGAAATGGTTTTCAGGGTTTCCCATTCTTACCACCAGGAAAACGCCGGGACGGTTCATTTCAACAGGTCCACGACCGACTTCCTACCCAACTCTCGTCCTTGTCCCTTCCTTAATTAGGCCCAAGTAACGGTCGTCTGGACGATTGGCCTTTCACAATCCCCAGTTGTATCCGCTCATAAAGTGTGTTCATCTCCCAGACACCATCCTTGCGACGCTAGAGAAATGATCTCTCACAAAGTCCGTGGGCAAAGCCGAGCTGGGAGTGTATGCGATTAAAAATGAAATTTACAAAGCTGTTAAATCCCTATTCAAACTAAATTCATAATTAACTCAAGGATTCTGATGAGATGGGCGGGTAAACGTTATTAAGAGAGTTGTGAAAATACGGTTTCTCTATTCATCAGGCCCGACGTAGTTTTACTGGCACGTTAAATATCCCCTTATGAGCAAATTTAAGGTACCCGACATCTTTAAAAGACACAGTAGTTAAAAGGGATGTAAAACCAACAATATTAGTATTATTGTGTGATTGGAATAGGCCTAAGAGGCTCAGTAATTTTGAGTGTAGGGGATCAATAAATAGCTATATCTATCGACTTCTCGTTTAACTTGTCAACCCTGGTAATATATAAACACATTGTATATACACCCTCTGTCCGAAAAGTTCGGTGAATGGGTCTGTATTGCGAACGGATTGTTGGCCTGCCTGAAACAGCCATTACTATCCTTCGAAGTAATCCCCTTGGATGGTTATGCACTTCTGAAAACGACTGAACAAGTCCTGGAAACTCCTGGCATAGACTTCTTTTACCAATAGCCTTCAGTTTGGGTCGTCAAAACTCTAAATTGAAAGCAAGAGAGAAGCGTCGGCAATCTGCCTTGCACACCTGATTGACGGACGGCAGTGAGAAGGGTGAATTTATGCAACCTAACGTGCCCACCTGTTCGACGGGTGACAGTGAGAAGGGTGAATGTTCCGTGGAATGGAATGGTCCTGAAAACCATCGTCACGGGTGACGAAACCTGGTGCCTGAGGTACGACCTCGTCAAAGTATGGAGTATCGGGGTCCAGGGTCGAGTGTCCGAGGACATGTTCGGCTCGCCTGAGTCTGTAGCTGCTTCCAGCGGACACCCTAAGGGATGAGTTACAAGTTCCGTTCAATTTCAAGTAGTTCCAACTTTCGCCACCAGATATCAATGATACCTAGTGGTGAACGTTGGAACTTTGATCGAGCGTTCTGACGAAATCTAACCTAACAAATTTTGCTTTACACATGTTTAGTTTGTGAAAGGATCTTTTACATGCCATAAATCTATGACATGGGACCGCCGGCTTTTCTTCCCCTCCGAAGGAAGGCATACTGAAGGATTTTTAACGCTCTTAAAAAATCCAACGTAATGTGACGACCCAACTGAAGGCTATCCCCCAGGAAAACTATTCCAGGACTTGTACAGCCGTTCTAAGAAGTGCATAACTATCCGCGGGGATTACTTCGAAGGACAGTAACGTCTGTTTTGGGTAAGCCAACAATCCATTCGTAATATAGAGCCATTCACTGAACTTTTCAGACCGATGGTGTATTATATTGCTAAGTGCCACCCCCTAGTGGCACTTTTGTTAACTGGATTACGGAGGGGGTACAAAGCACAACACCAATTACTGCTTAAAGAATAATTAACTTTATTGTGGCCAGAAAATTACACTAATCAGTAAATACAAGCAATTAGGAGCCTTACTCCAGTTTCCTCAAGTCTCTTCCTTGAGCGCTCTTGGCCCTTCCACTTGTCAACAGATCACAGAAGTTAATTCGTCCTAATGAGTACGGTGGCCTTAACAGAAACTACCTGCTCCTCTCCTTTATGTTCACCGACCACAATTACTTACGATCACTTGCTGCAGGCTATTTCGCTGTCCACAAGCTGGAGAAACAATGTCACTGGATTTCGTAACTCGCACAGCACTTCGTCACCACACTTCTGTCGCACAAGATAATCGCTCACGCTAGCTCGTAAAACACAACAACAACAACTGCTAGACAGGTCGCACTTATATAGCAGGCCGGTGACTCCATAAATGCTTCTAGATCCATCCAGGGTTCACGGCTTCTCGAGGTTTCCATCGCTGGTCCAGTCACGAATATTCTGGACTACCCCTTTGTCCTAGTAGCCCTGTTGCATAAGGCACACGCAATACAGGAGGCAGGCCACAGCCCAGCCCTGGGGCAGTTGTGACTCATGCGGCGAGTGATGACACAAACTCACAGCCGTAACACCACCCCCTTCCTAAAAAGGCTGATCGTCCCGACCAATCATTGGTCCGTCTGTGTCCCTCCGTAGGCTGCCAGGCGATCTCGGTGCACGATCTTCATCTTTGCCCTCGGGCTCCGCTGGATCCTGTAGACGACATCGTTGATCCGTTTCACGACTCGGTACGGGCCCTCCCAGGACTTCTGCAGTTTGGGTGACAGGCCTTTCTTCCGTAATGGGTTGAAGAGCCAGACCAGGTCGTCCTCGTGGAATCCGCCGGCATACGTCTGTTGGTCGTATCGGGTCTTCATTCGGTCGGTCTCGATCCGCAGTTTCCTCCACGCGAACGCGTGCTCGTCCTCCAGTTGGTCGACCAGTTCTTGACAATACTGGCTTACCGCGATCGGATCATTCCCAGGTCGGCCGAAGGCAAGATCGACAGGTAGGCGGAGCTCCCTCCCAAACATGGCCCGGGCTGGTGTGCACCCGGTGGCTTCGTGCACGGCGGCGCGGTAGGCCAGGAGAAATAGTGGAAGATGTTTGTCCTAATCCCTCTGGTGCTCGCTGACGACTATTCGGAGATGGTTCTCGATGGTGCGATTGAATCGCTCTACCATCCCGTCGGACTGAGGGTGTAGTGTCGTTGTCCTTGTCTTCCGGATTCCCAGCAGCTGGCATAGGTTCTGGAACACCTGCGACTCGAAGTTCCTCCCTTGGTCGGAGTGCAGCTCCAGGGGTACTCCGTACCGGCTGACGAATTCCTTCACCAGGGTCTCTGCAATCGTCGCGGCTTCTTGGTTAGGGAGCGCATACGCCTCCGGCCATTTGGTAAAGTAGTCGCTGACGACTAATATGTAGCGGTTCCCTGCCTCGCTTAACGGGAATGGCCCAGCAACATCGATGGCCACTCTCTCCATGGGGCCGCCAACGTTGTAGGTCTTCAGTGGACCCCGTTGTCTTCGTCCTGGGCCCTTGCTGGCTGCGCAATCGTGGCACCTCGCGCAGTGGTTCTCCACGTCTGTTCGGCATCCGATCCAGTAGAACCGCTCTCTCAGCTTCTCCAGGGTCTTCTTTATCCCTAGGTGTCCACCAGATGATCCTCCATGAACTTCCTTCAGGACTTCCTCCGTCATAGCCTTTGGAATGACGACTTGTTCCCGAGATGTCTTCCCGTCGGTGCTCTCCCAGGTACGGCAGATGAGGCCATCCCTTACAATCAGCGAGTCCCACTGTGCCCAGTAGGACTTAAACTTTGGGCTGCAGTCACTCACAATGTTCCACCCGGGTCTGGGGACACAGGCCCTCTTCCATTCGGCTATCAGTCCCAGGTCATCATCTTCTGCTTGTGCCCGCGTGCAAGATTCGTGGCTCCAGCTCCCTTGAAGTTTCACAGTAGTCCGTCGGCACAGTATCCCGGTGTTCTCCTCCCTTCGGCCACAGAAGGTGCAGTCTTCGGGGCACGGTCTTCATGACAGGGCGTCGGCGTTAGAATGCAGTTGGCCTTTCCTGTGCTGAATCTCAAAGTTGTACTGTTGAAGCCTCTCTAACCACGGCGCGAGTTGACCCTCGGGCTGCTTGAAGTTCAGGAGCCACCGCAGGGATGCATGGTCGGTCCTTGCCCGTACATGTACTTGTGGAAGTGTTCAATGGTCTTCACAATGGCGAGCAGCTCCTTCCTGGTGACGCAGTAGTTCCTCTCTGGCTTTGACAAGGCCTTGCTGAAGTAGGCCACTACTCTCTCCTCGCCGTCCACTACCTGCGACAGGATTCCCCCTATGCCAAAGTCGCTGGCATCGGTATCGACGATGAACCTTGTTCCAGGTCTGGGGTAGGCCAGAATATGCGCGGTGCACAGAGCCTGCTTGAGTTGTTCGAAGGCACTGTGGCATTCTGCTGTCCACGTGAAGAGTTGGTCCTTCTCAGTCAGTCGATGTAAAGGTTTGGCGATGACGGCGAATCCCCTCACGAAGCGACGGTAATAAGTGCAGAGTCCCAGGAAGCTTCGTAGTTGGGACTTGTCCTTCGGAACTGGCCACTCCCTGACAGCAGCGATCTTCTCTGGGTCGGTGCGCACCCCTTCCTCGGAGACGATATGCCCAAGGTACTGGACCCGCTTCTGGAAGAGCTGACACTTCTTGGGGCTCAACTTCAGCTGGGCAGCCCGTAGCTTCAACAAGATCTCCTTCAGGTTGCTGTAGTGCTCCTAGAAGCTTCTCCCCAGAACGATGACGTCGTCTAGGTAGACCAGGCAGGTCTTCCAGTGTAGTCCCCTCAGAATGGACTCCATTAGCCTTTCGAAGGTCGCAGGGGCGTTGCACAGACCGAATGGCATGACGGTGAACTGCCAGAGCCCGCAGCCCACTGAGAACGCAGTTTTCTCGCGGTCC
This sequence comes from Meconema thalassinum, assembly GCA_946902985.2. NCBI lineage: Eukaryota > Metazoa > Arthropoda > Insecta > Orthoptera > Tettigoniidae > Meconema > Meconema thalassinum. The sequence goes on from OX336390.1 coordinate 692,477,269, forward strand.
TTAGGGTGGACCTCCACCTGCCAGTAGCCACTCTTCAAATCCAAGGTGGAGAACCATCTCGGCCCTGATATGGTGTCCAGGGTGTCGTCGATCCGGGGTAGAGGGTAGCTGTCCTTCTTCGTGACGTCATTCACCCGCCTGTAGTCCACGCAGAACCTGGTGGAACCGTCCTTCTTCTTCACTAGCACGACCGGAGAACTCCAAGGACTATGTGATGCCTCGATCACCCCTTGCTCCTTCATCTCTTCTATCATCCGGTCGACTTCGGCTTGCTTGGCGAGCGGGACACGTCGGAATGGGGCCCTAATCGGTGCGCTGTCCCCAACGTCGATTCTGTGCTGAACCAAGCTTGTCCTGCCGAAGTCTTTGCTCCCCACGGAGAAGACGTCCTGGAATTCGCGTAGCAGGTCCTGAAGTTGGCGTGATTGTTCCTCGTCTAAATGGTCCTGGTATCCTTGGTACAGCTTCTGTAGTTCTTCTGGCAGTGTGCGTCTTCTTCGGTTGTCCGTCTGCAGGTGTCTGTCTGTCGTATCTGTGATGCGGGCAATCCAGGTAACGGGCTCGCAGACTCCTAGGTTGGTGTCCCGGTGAACCGTAATGTCGTAGTCGTTCAGATTGGACAGGCGGACGTACGGCCGAGACGTGGTGTTGATGAGAGTCTTGGCAACTAGCAATCCTTTTGTCTGGATGTCCTCATATTTCGGTTCGATGACAGCCGCCACTCCCTCAGCAGTTCCGTCGACAATTACGGCAGCGCTGACCTCCGTCCTGTTGGGAACGATGACGTCTTCTCTCAGCCTTACTCGTCGTGCGGTGATGGACTCGTGCGCTGGTTGCAAAGCAAGTTCCTCACCTCCGAAGTGCAGAGTGTTGGTACTCAGATCCAAGATGATGTTGTTCTGGTCCAGGAAGTCCAGCCCGATGATCACTTCATTTGATACGTCAGCCACAAGGGATGCTTTATCGCCCGTCGACCAATGACGAACTCCAGTGATGCTTCGCCATGTACCGGTGCGGTCTCTCCGGTCGCGGTTATTAGCTGGAGGTTCCTTTGTGTCGATTAGCATGGGCTAGCTCTCTCCGTTGACGACTCCGTCGACCATCAGGCTGCTATTGTCCCTCCGTAACTTAGTCACACGCACTTGGACTGCCGGGGCTTGGCGACTGTCACAAGCCCACCTTTGCCCCCCAAGGCTGGCTAATACTCGTTTTCCTGGGCCGCGCGGTTTCCCTACGACTGACTGTCCCGACGGAAACCCTTGGCGGCGGCGATCACCGCAGTCCTTGCTCAGGTGGCCTCTCTTACGGCAGGTCCAGCAAGTCGGTAGTCCTCTTCCGGGCCGCCTCTCCGGATGTCCTTCGGCTACGTTTTTGTTGGTGGTGCTGCGATTCTTGAAGAAACGGCTTAGCGCCTCCATCAATTCGTCGGCCATGGGCTTGGTCTCGTTGGTTTTTACTGGTTCGTCGATGTCCACTTGACGCACCCGCGCGTGCATTCTGGATGCCAGTTTTGCCGTCTCGAACTCAAGTGCGTGGCTCAGCGCTTCTGCCAGGGTCTTATTGCGCGCGAGACGCAGCGCCTGTTGAGTGTCCGAGTCCCGTAGCCCGTCGGTGAAAGTCTGCGTTGCTATCTGCTCCAGAAAGTCGGCCGGCGCTGTTGGGTAGGCGAGCCTTACGAGGCGTGCGATGTCCATCTCGAACTCCTGCAGGGTTTCCGCGTTCTTTTGTACCCGAGTCCGGAGCTGCATCTGTTAGGCCTGCTGAAGATGGCTATCTCCATATCGGGACTCCATATGGGCGATCAGTGAAGCGTAGTCCTGGGATCCAATCGGGATGGCCTGAAGGACGTTAAGGGCGTCACCTCTCAGTGCTACAATGAGAGCTGTAGCCTTTTCAGTGTTGTTCCAGTTATTTATGGAACAGGCCGCCTCGAACTGACGTAAGTAGGTGCTCCACGGGACCTTTCCGTCGAAGGTTGGGGGCGTCACTCTGCTATTTCCCGTTCCTGATATTCGCGGTGTAACGGTGGGCGGGCGTTGGCGCAGCGCGGCAACTTCCTCTCGTAGAGCGTTGAATTTCTCTTCCACCCCCGTCAGTGGGCGTTGGCGCAGCTCGGCAACTTCCACTTGTAAGGCGTTGAATTTCTCCTCCACCCCCATCAGCGGTCGTTGGCACAGCTCGGCAACTTCCACTTGCAAGGCGTTGAACTTCTCCTCCACCCCCATCAGCGGGCGTTGACGCAGCTCGGCAACTTCCACTTGTAAGGCGTCGAACTTCTTTTCCACTGCCGTGACTTCCTCACGCAGACCCAGTTCTAATTTCTTCAGGTCCTGTGTCAACTTATTCTGACCGTCTTCCATCTTCTTCTGGCCGTCCTCTATCGTCTTCAGGTCCTCCGCTAGCTTCTTCTGGCCGTCTTCTAGTTTGGCAGTTAGGTCCTCGGCTAACTTCTTCTGGCCGTCCTCCATCTTCTTCTGGCCGTCCTCCATCTTCTTCAGGTCCTCCGCTAACTTATTTTGACCGTCTTCCATCTTCTTCTGTCCGTCTTCTAATTTGTCAGTTAGGTCCTTGGTTAAATTCTTCTGGCCGTCTTCTATGCCATATAACTTTTCTAGCAATGCTGCCAATTGCGCCTCCATTTTAGTTGTTTGCCTTGTAAAGGGCATGCACTCACAGGAAAATTAGAGAAAATGACCTGCTTGGGTTTTGAAACCTGGACCGTCAGGTGTTGTGCTTGAGTTCGTAATCCCACTTCTGACACCAGTTGTTACGTGCCACCCCCTAGTGGCACTTTTGTTAACTGGATTACGGTGGGGGGTACTAAGCACAACACCAATTACTGCTTAAAGAAATAATTAACTTTATTGTGGCCAGAAAATTACACTAATCAGTAAATACAAGCAATTAGGAGCCTTACTCCAGTTTCCTCAAGTCTCTTCCTTGAGCGCTCTTGGCCCTTCCACTTGCCAACAGATCACAGAAGTTAATCCGTCCTAATGAGTACGGTGGCCTTGACAGAAACTACCTGCTCCTCTCCTTTATGTTCACCGACCACAATTACTTACGATCACTTGCTGCAGGCTATTTCGCTGTCCACAGGCTGGAGAAACAATGTCACTGGATTTCGTAACTCGCACAGCACTTCGTCACCACACTTCTGTCGCACAAGATAATCGCTCACGCTGGCTCGTAAAACACAACAACAACAACAACTGCTAGACAGGTCGCACTTATATAGCAGGCCGGTGACTCAATAAATGCTTCTAGATCCATCCAGGGTTCACGGCTTCTCGAGGTTTCCATCGCTGGTCCAGTCACGAATATTCTGGACTACCCCTTTGTCCTAGTAGCCCTGTTGCATAAGGCACACGCAATACAGGAGGCAGGCCACAGCCCAGCCCTGGGGCAGTTGTGACTCATGCGGCGAGTGATGACACAAACTCACAGCCGTAACACCATAGATATTCGAAAACAGAAATAAAAAAGTCGCCTCCGTAGCGTAGTGGTCAGCACGGTTAGATGCCGCCCCGGAGGTCCTGGGTTCGATACCCGGCTCTGCCACGAAATTTGAAAAGTGGTATGAGGACTGGAACGGGGTCTACTCAGCCTCGGGTGGTCCAAATGAGTAGAGGGGGTTCGATTCCCACCTCAGCCATCCTCGAAGTGGTTTTCCGTGGTTTCCCACTTCGTCTTCGGGCTAATGCCGCGATGGTACCTACTGTAAGGCCACGGCCGCCTCCTTCCCTCTTCCTAGCCTATCCATCCCAATCTTCCGTCCCTTCCCATCCCTCATGAGGCCCCTGTTCGCTTTGCAGGTGAGGCCGCCTGGGTGAAGTGCTGATCACACCTCCCCAGTTGTATCCATCTCGACCAGATGTTCCAAGCTCCAGGACACTGCCCATAGAGGCGGTAGTGGTGAGTTCCCTCGCTGAGTCCGTGGGAACCACCAACCTAGAGGGTAAATTGACTAAATAAAAAATAAATAAAAAAATAAAAAATAATTATTCTCGACTAAAATAGGTGTCAAGAACAAACAAAAGAATGATATTCTATCAACAACAAAATCCCACACATAATTGCAAAATTAGCTGCTTAGTTCTTTCCCATATATTAAAACTAGGTTGGAGAAGATCAACTCAAGCGATTCTGATGGGATGGACGGGCAACAGTATTAAGGGAGTTGTGAAGATGCAATTCTCTATTAAGTACACACTATTCAAGCAATTGAAAACGACTAAAACGGCGATTCCAAAGAGCTTATCACTTGGGCCTTAAAATTACTTTCCTACTTCCTATTGCAATGTGGCATGGATGCAATTCAAAAAAGTTGGAGACGCCAGGTATCGATCCTGGTACCTCTCGCATGCTAAGCGAGCGCTCTACCAATTGAGCTACGCCCCCAGTGGAAGGGTTGGATAATCTCCAATATATATATGCGCTGGCTATCGCTCGCGCATACGGCGACTGAGGGATGATAATGCTCTAGACTTTACTTTACTAGACTTGGTATCCTAACGATAAACATTGCATCAACTTTGTTTCGTTAACTCCATTTCGAAGCAAGTTTTATAACACTACTTCTCACCCTGTGCAACACTGATGCATGTGTTTGCTCCCCTGAGCAAGTCATGACGCTCTTTTCCACCCCAAAGTGCTGTCGAGAGGTACCGGGCTGCAGTTCAAATACAGAAAACATTGCAAGCATTGATAAATCTACTGTAAGCCATCCTTTTTGAAACACATTTACAATATACAGGTACGTTATCGCCTCTTACGATGGTGGACTTTGCAAACAACAAAGTCTATACAACTCCGAACACATAGCAAAGAATGTACCTTTTCCATGACAACTACAAGCTTCATTGGATGAGAACCCATTTACCTATCTCGACGAAATCTGGTGAAATAAACCAAATATTATGGTGAATTATTCACTGAAATACAGTACATGAATGATAGATAGCATATGCATTCATTTCTAAAATCAAGCCTCGTACTGAAACGATCACTGTGATGATAGCTTGTGTTAATTAGTCTAAACATTCTTACACAGAATATTCTTACTTTCCATGTGCACGAGTGATTTTTCCCTCAACTGAACAACAGCAACTTGTTATTATTATTTAGCCCATTTAATGAAATAAATTTGCGAAAAGTAACACCATAAAACACCTTACTTACGTTTGAATAGTAATTTCCCTTTTATTTAAGTCATTTAGGAGCTTTGATACAATCAGAAGGGTTACGTATTGATTTGGCGGCTTCGGTGGCGTAGTTGGTAGCATGCTGAGCTTCTATGCCCAAGATCGCGGGTTCAAACCCGGCAGAATTCGTCGGATTTTTTAAGAGCGTTAAAAATCCCTCAGTATGCCTTCCTTCGGAGGGGAAGCAAAGCCGGCGGTCCCTTGTCATAGATTTATGGCATGAAAAGAACCTTCCACCAACTACACTTGTTTTTTCTCTTTTTTTTAGTCGTTTACCCTCCAGGTTGGTGGAACCTACGGACTCAGTGAGGGAACTCACCACTACCGCCTCTACGGGCAGTGTCCTTGAGCTGGGAACATCGAATCGGAAGGGATACAACTGGTGAGGTGTGATTGGCACCACGCCCAGGCGGCCTCACCTGCAAAGCGAACAGGGGCCTCATGAGGGAAGGTAAGGGATGGTTAGGATGGATAGACAAGGAAGAGGGAAGGAGGTGGCCGTGGCCTTGAAGAAGGTACCATCCCGGCATTTGCCCGAAGACGAAGTGGGAAACCACGGAAAACCACTTCGAGGATGGCTGAGGGGGAATCGAACCCCCTCTACTCATTTGGGCCACCCGAGGCAGAGTAGACGCCGTTCCAGTCCTCGTACCACTTTTCAAATTTCGTGGCAGAGCCAGGAATCGAACCCAGGACCTCCGGGGCGGCAGCTAACCATGCTGACCGCTACGCTACGGAGGCGACAACTACACTTGTATGAAGCCAAAATATGTAGGTTAGATTATTTGATAACGCTATATTAGTTCCAACGTTCGCCGCCAGGTTCTAGCTGCGATGGAATCTAGTAGCCAAGTCCGCAGCTATGCGTCGTGGACGGTAGCATTTGGTAGCAAAAGTAAGAACTACTTGAAAAATTGATCGTCTGCAGTCCTTACCAGAATCACAGATAACACACACTAATACAGTCATCACAATTAACACCGGTTATCAGACAAATTCTACACACGCCCAAAGTACACGGGGCTACATGACCGCTTTGTCGCAGCCCCTAAACTGAGGAACGAACCAACCAACGTATTGGTTTTCCATTAAAATCGATAACCTTCAATCCATGAGAGAATTACAAAACTTAGCGAGAAAGTAGACTCCTACCAGACTTCGTTTACACAGTACAAAGTTGAATGCCAGTGATTTAATGAATGTATCATGGCGATGGGTGGAGGATCTAATAAAACATTAAAAGCATTAAAAGTGGAAAATAGGCAGAAAAGAAGAATAGCAACTGTTACGACCAATGGCTCCGCTGAGATAAGTAACCATATTACATGATAGAATTCAAATGCATGCTCTAATGTTATTATTATATTGTGTTGTTCTAATTTGTAAACGTGCATAATCTTCATACGTAATTTGCGAATCCGTATACAGAAAACCAACTAACCTGACAATTTAATTCTAGTATTTAAGTTTTCCTGGTATTTAATTTTGGTAGGTTAAGAATAACACATATGATTATTGATATAAGTTGCATTGTGCGTGGTTAAGTGTAAGAGAGGGCCAGGAGCCCTAATTTGCCACAATAAAGGCACTAATAATAATAATAATAATAATAATAATAATAATAATAATAACGAGATTCAATCTGCGATCAATATAATAGTAACTTACATTAGGATGCAACTCGTATCAAAATTATAAAACTCGCTTCGCTCGTTTTATAAACATACTCGTGTCTTAATTATTGCCATTATAGGCGAGTTGCATGCGACTGTTTATTTTCGACGATAATTATAACTTTATTATAAGTTCTAATATAAATATTCATAAATATCTGTCGAGATTCTGTCGGTTGAATTCTTCTTCTTGTGAATTGTGTGGTCTCAGCATTTGATCTCTACCCAATAAAGCATCCCAAAGCTTTGAAACATTGTTTAACCTGAAGTAACACCAACAAATAGCGCACAGGTACTATGTTGGAGCATTTTGTTATTTTGATCAAATAACACAAAATAGGATGTTACAAACGCTTTAAAATTAAAATGTATCGTATTAAAACTAGTTTTTTAATTTTTTATTTATTTTTTATTTAGTCAATTTACCCTCTAGGTTGGTGGTTCCCACGGACTCAGCGAGGGAACTCACCACTACCGCCTCTATGGGCAGTGTCTTGGAGCCTGGAACATCTGGTCGGATGGATACAACTGGGGAGGTGTGATCAGCACTTCGCCCAGGCGGCCTCACCTGCAAAGCGAACAGGGGCCTCATGAGGGATGGGATGGAAGATTGGGATGGATAGGCGAGGAAGAGGGAAGGAAGCGGCCGTGGCCTTACAGTAGGTACCATCCCGACATTTGCCCGAAGACGAAGTGGGAAATCACGGAAAACCACTTCGAGGATGGCTGAGGTGGGAATCGAACCCTCTCTACTCAGTTGGACCACCCGAGGCTGAGTATACCCCGTTCCAGTCCTCATACCACTTATCAAATTTCGTGGCAGAGCCGGGAATCGAACCCAGGACCTCCGTGGTGGCAGCTAACCATGCTGACCGCTACGCTACGGAGGAGACTATTAATAGTACATTATGCAACGAGCCTATAATGGCTATAATTAAGACACGAGTATTTTTTATAAAACGAGCGTATGCGAGTTTTATAATTTCCATACGAGTGTCTTAATTACCATTATAGGCTCGTTGCATACGACTGTTTATGTTCGACGATAATTATAACTTTATTATTTGTTTTAAACATAAATATTCATAAATATCTGTTGAGAGTCAGCTACTTGAACTTTGTGATCGCAGAGCGAGCGTTGGGTGTTATGTCTCTGTCTTTCAAGATCTTTGGACGACCGACGCATGCGCTCTGTGTGCTTGCAATGCCATATGCAGCCCATATGTTTACATCTGCCGCCCCTAAGTAATATTGTCACTGGAGTTGTTTGAAGACAATGAATGCGCTGTGTAGAAATTATATTAAGGTACAGTGCTATTTGTTGTCTCATATTCGCCAGTTTATTTACGCGAACATATGGACGGTGCGTATTCCATGTCGGTAATTTATTATAGTTCGATGTTGTGTTTATGTCCGACATGTTGGATTTTGAGCGCACGCGTGAAGGTATCGTTACCTAATTGGTCAATAAACGAGCTCTGATTGGCTGGAGAAACTGTATCATAATGAAAAAGAGTGTTATAATGACCATCATTATGATACAGTTTTCTGGCACATAATAGTGAGGGTCGAACATAAAACTAGTTATTCTTCAAAACCGATGCGTATAGAATGTCAACGGAAGGTAAATCAATTGAGTCCCAAATAGAACAGTTATGACATCTGGCGGAAAAATTTTCGCGTAAGTAATCCATTTACAGAACAGAGAGCTGGATTATACTTTCCGTGGAACTAATTTCATACGACTGCTTCCTCCATGAAGTTCTGGTGTGTTTATGTCAACAACAGCATTCACTAAAATTTTGGGCGAAATCTTTCGAATGTGTAGAAATTGGAATTGCGGATATTAAGGTACAGTGCTATTTCTTTGCCAATATTGCCCAGTTTATTTATGCATTGTAACTACAATGGTTGATCCAAAATAGGCTACAATGTCAAATATTAAATGATGTAATTCATGTCCGACATGTTGGATTTTGAGTGCATGGCAGAAGCTACCCTTACCCAATTTGTCAATGAATGAAAATATTGAACTCTGATTGGTTGGAAAAATTATGTTTTAATGAAAAGTAAGTAGTACTTTAATGACCCTCATTATGATACAGTTTTCTAACATATAATATTTACATATCGACATCGTCGAACATAAACACCAATTGTACGCGCTGCAACGCTTGTGTAGTTAGATAACATTCTACACACATCAAAAAAAGTTTTGAATCACCTCGGTTCCCAGATCTCCGGCATATAGACGTTGACTGTGTATATTGTATCCAAGATACAGTCCCTTTGACTGTTCATAGATGTCACTAAAACTGCTCAAAGATGTAAACAACCATGCATGAGCAGGGCCTATTAGACGGAGGGGGTACGACAGCCGATCAGTTCCAGTCATTCCACCAGGACGAAGGTACGCTGCTCATGTTGTCTGTAGTTCTACCATGCCTAGAAGGTCAATACCGCAGTTCGATCGCGTCCGCATTGTTACTTTGTGTCAAGAAGGGCTCTCAACAAGGGAAGTTTCCAGGCGTCTCAGAGTGAACCAAAGCGATGTTGTTCGGACATGGAGGAGGTACAGAGATACAGGAACTGTCGATGACAGGCCTCGCTCAGGCCGCCCAAGGGCTACTACTGTAGTGGATGACCGCTACTTACGGATTGCCGCTCGGAGGAACCCTGACAGCAATGCCACCATGTTGAATAATGCGTTTCGTTCAGCCACAGGACGTCGTGTTTCAACTCAAACTGTGCGCAATAGGCTGCATGATGCGCAACTTCACTCCCGACGTCCATGGCGAGGTCCAGCTTTGCAACCCCGACACCATGCAGCGCGGTACAGATGGGCCCAACAACATGCTGAATGGACCCCACGGAATTGGCATCACGTTCTCTTCACCGATGAGTGTCGCATATGCCTTCAACCAGACAATCGTCGGAGACGTGTTTGGAGGCACCCTGGTCAGGCTGAACGTCTTAGACACACTGTCCAGCGAGTGCAGCAAGGTGGTGGTTCCCTGATGTTTTGGGGTGGCATTATGTGGGGCCGACGTACGCCACTGGTGGTCATGGAAGGCTCCGAAACGGCTTTACGATACCTGAATGACATCCTCCGACCCATAGTGCAACCATATTGGCAGAATATTGGAGAGGCATTTGTCTTCATGGACGACAATTCTCGACCTCATCGTGCACATCTTGTGAATGCGTTCCTTCAAGATAACGACATCGCTCGACTACAGTGGCCAGCATGTTCGCCAGACATGAACCCTATCGAACATGCCTGGGATATGTTGAAAAGGGCTGTTTATGGACGTCTTGACCCACCAACCACTCTGAGAGATTTACGCCGAATTGTCGTTGAGGAGTGGGACAATTTGGACCAACAGTGTCTTGATGAACTTGTGGATAGTATGCCACGACGAATACAGGCATGCATCAATGCAAGAGGACGTGCTACTGGGTATTAGAGGTAGTGGTGTGTACTGCAATCTGGACCACAAATGCTGAAAGTCTAGCTGTATGATGGTACAACATGCAATGTGTGGGTCTCATGAGCAATAAAACGAGCTGAAATGTTGTTTGTGTTGATCTCTATTCCCTTTGTATTTAAAGGTTCCGGAACTCTTGGAACCGAGGTGATGCAAAACTTTTTTTGATGTGTGTATATAAATTTAAACCTCAACACAGTGATCAGGATCTAATGATGACCGTTTGAAGGTCGAAATGCGTAATCCTAAAATATGCCCCATTATAATAGTGGTCTTAACTAATAGCCTACATGGTTTTTCTTTTCAGGAGTGCTATTTACTTATTATTCAAGTATTACACACAGGATGGTTATAATAAAATTTGCGAAATTGCGAGGGGTCCCCGGACAAACGAGTCTTCTTTCGTTCTTTCTTTCTTTCTTTCTTTCTTTCTTTATTCGTGTCATAAGCATCAACTTAACATACAAATATTTAAAAAATAATATTAACAACGAATACAGGACATTTAATCTCCGCCACACACATACGCAGGCCCATTATACAAACAAAGCACACACCGAGCAACAAACTTGACAGCTAGATGATTTTTGATCAGTATTGGGCGACGTCAATAGCGCTGGAGGAGGCTGCAATCAAATCTTTCATAGTTCACTTTGAAGGACATAAGTCACACTGACATAAATGTTGGATTGTCTGCTGCTCTCCACAGTCACAGAGTGATGAGTCGCCTGAGAAACACCACTTCCGCAGATTTAATTTAGTTCTGCCGACTCCTGTACGGTGTCTGTTAAGGTCTTTCCAGGTTGTCCATTTCTCCTGGTGTCCACATGGAAGACTTTCCTTCGGCTCCATTCAGTTGGAAAGGTGGTAAGTTCTTTCTTTCCACATCTTGATCCTAGCATTCTCTGATTTCCCTTGATCGTAAACAATGAAACGGTGTGGAAACCTTCGGTAGAACATGTGGAAGAGACATAACGAATAAACCATTGAAAGGAACAAATTTCAATTTCCACATGAGCCCGTAACAGGTGTTAATGGCGTAGCGTGTTGACAGTCCAGGTTACAAACGATGCTCAATGGGACGACCATCTGTATCCACGACAGCCTGGAACTGCACTAGCGAGTGCTCCACCAGTGCCCGCAACATCTCAGGTGGGATGTTGGCTACCTCCCTCGCGATGCTCACCTTCAAACGCCAACATGTGTCAGTGTCCCGTTGATACACACTGTCCTTAAAGTAACCCTATAGCCAGAAATCACTTGGGTTCAAATCTGGGGATCTTGATGGCCACGCAGTGTGGAACGCTCGGCCAATTATGCGGTGTATGGCCTCGTGTATTTTGGTTGTGTGTATGGAATTTGTGTGAAACACTATGTTATTATGATGGCTTTAATAGTGTGTGTATTTGTAAATTGGGGATAGAATTGAGGAGGAGGCGACCTTGGCTTTAAGTTAGGAACCATCTTAGCATTTTACTGTAGTAGCAGTGGGGGAAACTACGGAAAAACACTTTTAGGATGGCTAGGGTGGGAATCAAACCTTCCTCTTCTTAGTTTTGTCTCACGAGGCTGAGTGTACGCCGTTCCAGCCCTCGCAACAGAAATAAAATTTCTTGGCAGAGCCGGGAATCGAACCCGGACATCCTGGGTAACAGCTTAGAACGATTGCCGCTACACCACGAGGCAGTAGCCTACATGTAAATAACTATGAATTGTTATCCGTGACTCCATGATCACTTATGTGTAAGTTCTCATAAGAATTTAAACAAGAAGTTCCGTGACGAACTAAAGAGCATACTTTTCTTAAAATTTAAGATTCATGCCAATGGTTAATCTATATGGATCTATCTTGAATAATGACGAAATTAAGTTGGTAATATCGAAATTTCTAATTACACTAGTTCGAAATACTGTATACCTGGCATAATGTAGTCTAATCGAGAACTACAGTTGGCAGTCCTGGTGACTGAATATATTCTTAGTTCCATCTCTTAAGGTACAGAATACAAAATTTGGTTGAAGTCCAATGGATAGCATGGACGTTAGATGCAGTTAAACATTGAATCTAACAGCGCGCGTAAAATCATGTTGGCAGCAATGACATACATGTATTGGTCAGAAACAATTTGAAATAATATGATCTATTGTTGTGTCAATTTTGAATGAAATCCATTAGTTAGTATACAAGTCACGTGCATTTTAAAATTGGACCTATCTGCAGGCTTAGAATCATGTTGGCAGCACTGGCGTATATAAGTTACTCCAAATTAATATAGAATGTCAGGTACTATACGTGTGCATTGTTTAAAGCTGTCGGCTTACATACTTTCTGATATATGGGTATTTGGATTTAAAAAATTGAGAGCATTTATTAACAGTTGGCAGCTCTGGTGGCTCTTAAGAATAAGCTCAGTCATATCTGCTTATGTACACATAGCACATACGAAATTTGGTTGAAATCTAATCGATAGTGTAGAAGTTATATGCATTTAATATTGGACCTATCAGCAGGCTTATAATCATTTTGGCAACACTGCCATGTATGGCCTCCTGGAAATTAAACTGCAATATTATTATCTATACGTGTGCCAATTTTGAAATAGCTTCCATTCATACCTTCCAAGATATCCAACATGGAGCTCAAATTTCTATTGCAATTTTTCAGCAGTTGGTAGCACTGACATCATTTTCAAACATGGCCGTGAGATATCCAGATATAGATCTTTACTCCTACCAAATTTTGTTTCGATTGCTGCAGCCGTTTAGGAGTTGATAGGGGGGGGGGGGACACACACACACACAGCCAGCCAGCCAGCCAGACAGACAGACAGACAGAAGGACAGACAGACAGACAGACACACATTTGCCCGATCTCATAAGACTACTTTTTCCTCATTTAAAAAAAATGTGAAAAGTAGGCTAAAAATCCTATAATGGAAAATGTTTGTGCTTTCTTAGAATAAACAAATATATAAACATTCAATCATTACATCTTTAAGGAGACTTAGTCGAAGTAATGTTACACGCTTCATAGATTCCTCACTGTTTACCACGGTATTAGTCCTGCATGGTCTTGTTGATAATAATGTTATTGGTATTTCGTCCCTTTAATCAACTGAGGCTTTTAGAGACGCCGGGGTGCCGGAATTATGCTCCGAAGGGGATCTTTAACGCGCCAGTAAATCTACTGACGCAGCTCTCTCGCATTTGCACACCCTCAAAAGCCAACTGGCTGCGCCAAGATTCGATCCTACAGGAGAGGAGCTTGTTTTCCATAAGAACATGTCAAGTTTTGAAGCCATTTTTGCAGTGTTGCCTGTATAAACTATCAATTATACTTTTCAGTTGGTCGACATGCTTTTTGCACAATTAGATTAGGCACGGAAACTTTATACCTGTATAACACACTATTCCTAGCGGCTTTCGTGGCGTAGTTCGTAGCATGCTGAGCTTCTATGCTCAAGATCGCGGGTTCAAACCCGGCCGAAGTCGTCGCATTTTTAAGAGCGTTAAAAATCCCTCAGTATGCCTTCCTTCGGAGGGGAAGTAAAGCTGGCGGTCCCATGTCATAGATTTATGGCATGCAAAAGAACCTTCCACTAACTACACTTGTGTGAAGCTAAATTTGCAGGTTAGAATTGACAACGTTCTATTAGTTCCAACGTTGGCCGCCAGGTGCTGACTGCGATGCCATCTGGTAGGCAAATCCGCAAGCTAGCTGTCTTGGACGGTAGTACTTGGTAGCAAAAGTAGGAACTACTTGAAATTATTGCCAGCAGTCCTTACTTGAAATAAAAACAGATAACACACACTAATACAGCCATCAAACAGATTCTACACACACCCAAAGTACACGGGGCTACATGATCGCTTTGTCGCAGCCCCTAAACTAAGGAACCATCCAACCACTATTCCTGAAATAAATTACATTTACTGTATTTATATTATTTAGTGATAAAGTGGGGACGTTCCCCCTTTAACAGTGAACAAGCCTAGTCACGCAAAAAGCGTGTTGACCAACTGAAAAGTAATATGTAATAAAGACATATTCCTTCACCCTCTCCGCGTGGCGTAGCCATGAGCGATAAATCAGGCACCACGACCACGATGGAGCACTGTAGTAACTCCGGAGATGGGAGGTTCGAATGCCGTGCTGATAGCGGCTATCTTGAGTGAGGTTTTTCTCCGACTGCTTCCACACTCCCTCCTGGCAAATGTTGGCATAAAACGCTATTTAAGTCCAGGAGCACTTGTCTTTAATACAGCTACATACACTAATACAATCATTACAAAAGCACAGGCTATCACACAAGTTCAACACTCACCCAAGTACACTGGAAAACATGCTTGCCACGGTGGGTGAGTGGTTAACGTGTTGGATTACTAACCCCAAGCTTGCAGGTCCGCTCATGGCCGTGGTAATTGATTTGTTGAAAGGCGGCAAAAATGACGACACGCATGTCATACGATGGCATTCAGTAGGCCGTGTTCATAATGGCAAAATTAATCTCGGGATTTTCCGCCAACACAGAGTTCCTCCTTTCTCTACTAGAAAGCGCTATAAAGTCAAGGAGCTTAGATATCTAACCTCCTTGACTTTCATAGTGATTCAACGAACAATGCAATTCGACGTGCAAGCTGCCCTCTGGGTGTCAAATAACAAAGCTTGCACCCGAAACCCGAGGCCATACGATATTATTATACTGGAAAATATGATGACTAGGATGTCCCAAGCCTCTAAAATGAATTAACAGTATTTTTCTTCCATCAATGTTATATGCCTGTCTGTGAGGTATTCAGCCCAGAGGCTGGTTGGATCCTCAAAAAGTTCCGCTATAGGAAGCACTATAATGAGGCATACTAGGCAAGATGTACATGACAGTTTGTCATTGATTTCCTATCTGAGTCAGAACAATAGCACTGACCCTATGAGTAGAACCTTTCACGGTACACACAGACACCAGTTGTGCCCTGAGTCCATTACTCAGCACCACTCATACCTCAGTAGCTTCCATATAATCACAGCGATGAATGAGGCTGTGACTTCAGTGAAAAAACACATTTTACTCTAGGCTGTGCCAACAACAAATGCAAATCCACTGCATTCATCAAGAGATGGTAATGATATTACTACATAAATGACGTATTGTTCTGTACTGTGCCTCTGCTTTAACGTTTCAATGTATTCCTCTACTACCTGTACATTGCGAGTGTATGCTAATTCCCCCGGTTCTCGTGGCGTGGGGATGATTGAAAGGAATAGGGGCAGCTGCAGCATATTGTATTGATAGCTGTTGTAAACAGATCAGCCTGCCCTGCTACGTGCTAATGCGTTAGCCTGTAGCATCCGACTAAATGGAGAGAGCAAAGCCCACGGCCAACTTTTGAATTTCAAATTTGCTCTGTTTCCCATTTCGAGCTCTCCGACCGAGCATTTAATAAACAGTTAGGTGCTATATCCCGTTGTTGCTGACCGGAGTACAGCAAAATAACGAGCTGATTGTCCGTGTGATGAATTTAGAACAGCAATCGCATGTATACGGTACTAACGGGGAAAATAGAATTCAAGGGCTTTCAATATTTTTCAACAAGATCTGTGAGAAAGCGCCACTGTTGCTTGACAGTCGATTATTTCTATTCGATGGTGGCCTAGGTTGCCAATAACTACTGATGGTTGCGTAGTGGCTAGCATTCTTGTCTGTCACCTCTGAAGTTCGGGTTCGATTCCCGACTCTGCCAAGACATGTAATTCTGCTTTGAGGACAGGAACGGGGTACACTCAGCCTCGTGAGGATAAAGTGAGGAAGAGATGGGTTCGATTATTACCTCAGCCATCCTGGAAGTGGTGTTCCGTGGTTCTCCACTTCTACTCGAGACAAATGCTGGGATGGTACCGAACTAAAGGCCACGGCCGCTTGCTACTCAAATCCTACCTCAAATGCAAATTCACACACATTACAGTGACACAGGTTATCAGACAAATTCTACACTCACCCAAGTACACGGGGCTACATGCCAACGATGTTGAAAATCCCCTAAAATAATCAACAACAACAATTAATACTACTGATGGTTTCGTGTTCCATTTGTGCTATTTTTATAGAAATGTTGAAACAATTTAGTCAGCCAACTGAAGTGTGTGTGGATTTCATTTATTAAAATCGACAATGATATGCTTCAATTGAGAGATTGATTGATTGATTGATCAATAATGTAATGTGTAATAATACATGGTATTGTCAATATTTTTAGCCTATTTTCAATTTTGAAAAAATAGGCTTATGAGATCACCTTTTGTCCGTGTGTGTGTGCGCGCGTGTGTGTGTGTGTGTGTGCGTGTGTGTGTGATTCGTGTGTGTGTCCCCCCCTAATAAAATCGAAACGGCTGGAGCGATTTCAATGAAACTCGGGAAGTTCATAGCACTATTCCCGGCGACCTCGACCGTGCCCTTCAAATTTTGTTACGTCTCTCCAATCCAACATGGCGGCTGTGCGAAATATTTCACTAGCATTCAATATCTCCGAAACTATTACCGATATCGCCCTGAAATTGTGTACGGTGATAAAGGGCACTACTAGAAGTTCACCTATGAGACTTTCAAAAACCTGGTGACTACAAAACCAACATGGCGGCCAAGCGAAGTTGAGATATTTAAATAGACTTTTCTCGCGATTTAACTATCTAAATGTAATGAAACTTGGTACAGCAAATGTTTATACACATTGTAATGCACTGGAGTCTAATTTAGTTCAATTGTTTACATAACCTCAAAATGGCGGCTGTGCGAAATATTTCACTGACATTCTATATCTCCGAAACTATTACAGATATCACCCTGCAATTTTGTACGGTGATAAAGGGTAATGATACAAGTATACCTATGTATATTTCATAAACCGGTAAAGTACAAAACGAACATGGCGACCAAGCGAATTTAAAATATTTTAATAGACTTTTCTCGTGATTTAACTCTCTGAGCGCAGTGAAATGTGGTACAGTGATTGATTTTGCAGATTGTAATGCACTGCCATCTAATTTAAGTCAATTGCTTACATAACCTCAAGATGGCGGCTGTGCGAAATTTTAAAATTAAGTTTTAATTTCTTGTGTCGTAATCATGCGATCGAAGAGAAAGTTTGAATAATGAACCTAGGCAATAATTGTCCTTGAATGGTACATAACTCTATGGCCTATACACATAACACTCCTAAATGGTGAGCTGAAATATTTAGACGGTTCTCAATATCTATGAATCTTTTACAGCAATCAAACTTAATTTTTTAATGTTCATAGAGACTATGAACATATGTTCACCTATAGGACTTTCAGGAACCTGGTGAGTACAAATCCAACATGGCGGCGACGCGAAGTATAAATATTTAAATGGACGTTTCTCGCGAATTAACTATCCGAGTGCCGTGAAACGTTGCACGTTAAATGCTTATACAAATGTTGATCCACTGGCATCTAATTTATTTCAATGGTTTGCATTATCACAAGATGGCTGCTGTGCGTAATTTTAAAATCTCGTTTTTACTTCTTGTTGTCTAATCATGCGATTGAAGTTTGAATACCACACGTACACAATAATCTTAATGTAATAGTACAAAAATAAAAATCCAACCTGGCGACCATCTGAAATATTTAGACGGTTCTCAATATCTACGAATCTGTTACAGCAATTAAACTGAAATTTTGTATGTTGATTGTGGCAGTTAACATAAGTAGGATATATGAAAATAGGCTGTATAGTTCCTCACGGAACTACTTGTTTTAAATGGTGTGGACTCCGTCTTGAGGAAATAATTCATGTTGAAAATCAATAATATAAAACAAAAATAATCAAGTACAGCCGAAAGATAAAACAGAAATACCTATTGATGTAACAGTGGCAGGTGAAAGGCTAAAGGAAGTAGGAGACTTTTGCTACGTAAGAACCAGTAATGGATGAAGCAAAAAGGATATAAAAAGTAGATTGGTTCAGACAAGGAAAGCATTTCTTCAGAAAAGAAATCTTTTGACATCAAATATAAACTTAGGTATTAGAAATTCATTCTTGAAAGCCTTTGTCTGGAGCGTGGCGCTCTATGGAAGTGAAACTTGGACTTTAGGCGCAGCAGAAAAGATGAGAATATAAGCATTTGAAATGTGGTGTTACAGGAGAATGATGAAGAACAGATGGGTAGATAAAGTAACAATCGAAGAGGTATTAAGACGAGTGGAAGAGGAGAGATGTTTATGGCGACTGCTAATGAAGAGAAAAGATAGGTTGGTAGACACATACTAAGACACCCAGGAATAGCAAACTTAGATATAGAAGGACAATAACTATAAGGATAGATGAAGGTTAGAATATGTTAAACAGATCGTCTCGGATGTAGGGTGTGGTAGCTATGTAGAGATGAAACGATTAACTCAGGTCAAGGAGGCGTGGAGATCTGCTTTAAACCAGCCAAAAGACTGAAGACTCAAACAATAACAACAACATTGTAGCATATTGGCCAAGTAATAAACACCCATAGCGGCTTCGGTGGCGTAGTTGGTAGCATGTTGAACTGCTGTGCTCAAAATCGCTGGTTCAAACCCAGCCGAAGTCGTCGGATTTTTTAAGAGCGTTAAAATCCTTCAGTATGCCTTTCTTTGGAGGGGAAGTAAAGCCGGCGGTCCAAAGACATAGATTTATGGCATGTAAAAGGTGCTTCCACTAACTAAACTTGTGTGAAGCTAAATTTCCAGGTTAGATTTCGTTGAGACGCTCTATTAAAGTTCCAACGTTCACCGCTAGGTGTGAGTGACATCTGGTAGCAAAAGATGGAACTACTTGAAATTGAACGGAACTTGTAGATCACCCTATGAGTGTCCGCTTGAAGCAGCTACAGCCTTCGGCGAACCGAACATGTCCTCGGACACTCCCGGCACTAAAAGCCATATGCTAAATAAATAAATAAATAAATAAATAAATAAATAAATAAACACCCATCAATTCTTGTAGGTTTTAGCAGTGTCCTTTGTGGGGATTCACCTAGGTGCATCGAGTCAGGAGGTGGGCGCTCTCAGTTCCCTCAGTAAAGATTTGAGGTGCACTATTGTCCGCGCGCCAGGAGAAGTCAGGTCGACAAGCTGTGACAGGGAGAAGGGATTTGTCTGTACGCATGCGCAGTCTGTCTGTTCCTGACCTATGTATATATGTGTATATATCACAATCTGTTACTGCTATCTCTTGCATTGTGCTTCAAGTACAGAGGTGTGCAAATGATTAGGCTGAAATAAAGAATTTAAATCACAAAAATATGTTATTATAGCTAATGTTATTGACCAACTGCTGAGATTTTATATTATGATAATAATAATAACCCCTAGCACTACAGCCCATGAGGACCGAGGCCTACCAAGCGACTGCTGCCAGCCATTTGGCCTGCAGATTATGGTGTGACGCGTGGTTAGCGCGTCGGGTCCCTTCGGCCCTTAATCTTGGTTATCGTGACCATGGCACTGCCTCACTGAGCTACTCAATTGTCCTCACGAGGCTGAGTGCACCCCGTTCCAGCCCTCACGTCAGTTTTTTAAAATCCCTGACGTAGCCGGGATCCAAACCCGGGGCTTCCGGGTGAGATGATGATGATGATAATTATTGTTTTAAGGGGCCTAACATCTAGCTTATCGGCCCCTGATTCCGGGTGAGAGGCAGGCGCGCTACCCCAACACCACGGGTTTTATTATCATACGTAGTAGACTAATATTTTCCCACTGTGTACTTACAACTTATCTCATAAGATAATTCAGGAATTGGAGGTTTCCAGAGATACCTGAGCTGGATCCGTTTTCTCATTTTTCATTGACTTTGAAATGAGCCCTCCAAATCAGGTGATTTCAATCCATGGACCACGAATCTATGAATAGTTCACGAGCGGACCATCAGTAAATAGACTTTGGATCCCTTGGCTCTAAATTCAAACGAAAACTAGATTAAACAAATCGGCACAAAATATGTAACATTTTGCATTACAAGACTCTTCTTTTAGTGGGCATTCTAAAGAAATCTTTTTAGTGTCAGTTTCTTAAAAGAAAATTTAATTAAGACAATTGGTTAAACATTTGAAATAATGTACATACATGGCAAACATATTTACTGGATTAAGTCATGAAAAGTAAAAAAATGAAATGTTGGAAAATCGGCATCGATACACCTATGTATGTAGTCTGTCACTGAAGGTCCCTTCCCAATTTCCCCCATTTGAAGTATACAGCTAGCTGGATGACGTCACGCTCTCCGGAGTGCGCGGGAAACGGAGGAAATTCAAGCAGTACTATGACGTCACACACCTCAGTCCATTCTCGGTACATTTCATCCCGTCACCGTAACGTAACGCCAGACCCCAGCGAAGTCGACATAATCATTTAAAATGATAAAAAAATGGAATGTTGGAAAATCGGCATCGATACACCTCTGTATGTAGTCTGTCACTGAAGGCCCCTTCCCAATTTCCCCATTTGAAGAGTACAGAGTGCAAATAAAGAAAAAAAGAAGACGTGAATGAGTGAATCTGGCAGTGACCGACTTGATGATTTTAGAATGCGTGGAATCCATTACGCGGGAAAGCATCTGTAGTTCAACCCAAATGACTTCTCCTGGCGCACAGACAATACCTCAGCAGTGGTATGGGTTGAAAGTACCGAGAGCCTGCTGAAGAACCTGACTTGCTGCAGCTGGGCGAGACCCGCAAAATACACGGTAAAAACCTAGAAGAACTGCTAAATTTTTAATTATTATTGTGCGTAGCCTGTATGTTTCATACTTTTAACGCTTGGGCCTCTATGATGAACCGTATCTCCATCTTGAAAATATTGATCCAATTGAAGTTCAGTAGCATATTAATAATGTTATTGTTTAATATGCGGAGATTGGACATCGTGGTCATTTAGCCCAGCATACTTGGGTGAGTGTGGAATTTTGTCTGATAACTTGTGTTATTATGATGGAATTATTAGCGTGTGCATTTGCCATTAAGGTGAGAATTAGGAAGGAGTAGAAATGACGGAATAATCAAGAGCAGAAGCATACTACAATCACCTGTACTAAAATACTTTAACAGTACAGGTTTAGTTCGAAAAGAAAAATAATGTTAGTTAGTTTGTTTTAAGATACTGAATCACGGAGACTAGATGTTACTCTTGCTTGAACAATGCCCTGCTGTATATAACACGGAGAGGATGTGGGTCAGAGAGGGAAGCTGTCACACCCCAGCAGTCGGCCAGTCCCGTCGACACTTCAATCGATGAGCTGCGCGCTCTGCTCTCCTACATATGGTGCTGGAAGGGGTGATATAATAATAATAATAATAATAATAATAATAATAATAATAATAATAATAATAAATTAACCAGCTGAAAAATCAAGCACTGAAGGCTGGGCTTCAAATCTCATTTGAGAAGACACAATTCATGACAAACATAAAATCAGCGCCCAGGGAATTGAAGGTCAGACTACGAAAAGTTCAGAAGGCAGAAAAGTTAAAATACCTCGGTGAACGGATATAGCCTAACCTATTAGAGAAGGAAGCCTTCTTGTCACGCATTAATAAAATGGAAATGGCATACAACCTGACTAAAGACATCTACAATAAGAGATCGATATCCTTAAACGCCAAAATAAGACATTACTGCACTGTTATTCGACCAGAGGCTCTGTATGCGGCTGAGACTCTAATAATGAACAAGAAAGGTCAAATGGAAAAACTAGAGGCTAAAGAAAGGAAGATTTTGAGGAAAATCCTGGGTCCCATCAAAGAAAACAGCGAGTACAGATGGCATCACAACCACGAATTGTACAAGTACGTGGAGAAGATCAGTGACACGATTCGAAAAAGAAGGATTGCCTTTTATAGCCACGTGACACGAATGAACCCAGGCAGGATATCAAAACGGATATTGACGTACTTTCAAGATAAGAAAACCAAAGAGGCATGGTTTACGGAAGTTGAGAAAGATCTACGTAAAATGGAAATTTCCCCTAAAGGAGCGTGTTCCACTTCAGGAAAAACTACGTACGCACAAAGGTTTCCAGGAAAAGCCGAAGTTGATGACAGGGAAGGCGTGGTCCCATGAGAGAAAAGAACAACACCGGAGACGAATACGGGAACACTGGGCGGTAGTTAGAGCTCGGAAGGAGAGACAGTTGAACTGACGTGGTCCCTAGTTGGCCGAATCGAAGAAAGAATAATAATAATAATAATATAATAATAAATGATCTTGAAAACCATAGAGCATATTGCCAGCAGCTGCAGAATTATAGCGCCAACATCTTACACTAAGAGGCATAACGATGTTGCCAAAGACATTCATTAAGAACTCGCCCTAACCCGATCTCTCATACACGACAGGACGCCTTATTACAAATACTCTCCAGAAACTGTGCTGGAAAACGAAGATTTCAAACTGTATTTGGATCGCACTATTCAAACTGACAATCCAACTCCTCATAATAGACCAGACATAACTTTAACTGACAAGAAGAACCATCACACGTACTTGATTGACATATCCGTTCCGAATGACCATAATATCCACCATAAATACAGAGAGAAGATTTATAAATATACTCCTCTAGCTATGGAGTGGCTAGAATCTGGAGACAAAAGAATTTGTCGATCCTCCCTTTCCTCCTTTCTCCCACTGGCCTGACACCTAAATCCTTTTCAGTAGCCACACTAAATCTTCCCATATACACCCACACTATTGCACAAAAGGCTGCAATCCTGAAGATCTGCAGCATCGTTTGAGTATTTTTGAATACACAGTAGGATTTTCTAGGACCCTCTTATGAAAAGGAGACGTGGAAGGTACTATTATTTAAAAAAACTGTCAAACGTCTATGTTAAATAGTTTGAAAATGTATGCTATAGGCTTTTCAAAGTGTGACTTTACTCATTTTTTTGTACGTAATGTACTGGTATGAGTCATGTTACCAACTGTAAGTTGAGTAAATAGAGATAATAATAATACTAATAATAATAATAATAATAATAATAATAATAAAGCGAAGTTAAAGCAGATGTACAACTAATCCTGGCAGGAAGACACGTTAATGTCTTTGAAATATGTGGGGACCTGGTGCTCTAAATGTGCTCCTTATGCCCCTTAATTTAAATGAGTTTTGTTTTATAAATTTTTATTTTATTTAATTGTTTCCTTTGTTTTTTAATGCGTGTGTTTCACCTTGCTAATAATATAATATTATCTGGGTGAATACTTATATGGGTTAGGATTAGCACCTCGGCCTACTCTTCGCCATGGCCTGTCTCACAACAATTGGACATATGCGTCATTTAATTAGACCGTCCAACTACTGTAGGATTAGGTATTATTAAGCAGTTGAAATTTATGTGACAGCAACAGCATCGGAAATATTTTTGGTCAAAAGGCAATCTCCAAGATGATTTAACGGTACCTGAAGTTATTGGTATTTTCATCCGGCCTCTCATTCTGTCTGCAACTGGAATTGTACCTTCAAGACTGGTGGACTAACTACAGACTCTCGGAATGGCTCACAAGCTGGGACAGATCCAAAAGTCGGTGATCGTGGACACTTGCCACACAGTGCGACGATTCTTAAATGAAGAATGAACTCTGAAAGGCTTGTCATTAGTCCGCATTTTCAGTCATTGTACCGTTGTAAAATGAGGAATTTATGAATCTGTGTAATAATAATGATAATAATAATAATAATGTTGGAAATGGTTTAACATCCTTTAGTCCCCAGTGTTAGAAAGGGACACGTTTCAGAACACAGTACAAAATCTGGAAGTGTTTCAGGACGAAAGAAGAACTACCAAGACCAGAAGAGCTTGAGTGGAAAAACAAAGTCAGCAGGTCAGCGAACGTATGAAGGAGTACTGGAGACAGGAAACCCCTGACAAAGAAGAAAATGAAAATCTAGTGTGATTTTAAGTGGTCAATTTAATAAAAATAAGAAGAAGAATAAATACGCACGATGGTGATCTGTGCGTTGTGAAGAGGATGTAATAAATTATGAAGAGGTCACAAAAGAAATAGTTTCCAAACCAGGGAAATTAACCATACCAAGACCTACTGTACATGTATAATAACAAACCTGCTCCGTGCCTTGGTATATGGGTACGCCCTAATGAAAATTTAGATTCCTGCCAAACACTAGTCGACATCTGCTCTTAGAGTTTCTATAAGAGTTAATACATAAGCAATTCACAAGTTGCATGCCTCTCACCAAGGCGGAGCAGGTTCAATAACCAGCCAATGCATGTGAGATTTTCGAAGTGAAATATCACGTCCTGAGGTTCGGATTTCTCGTAAAATGGAGGTTGTGTGGCTCTGCCTCGTGACGTCCATAAGAAACTTAGGGGATTGCATAAGTTCATCATCCTATTCTCCTAAATTGTTCTTCTTCTCTTCCTTCTCCCTCATCCTGTTAGGGGGCAAGGTGGCGCAGCAGTCAAGCTGTTGGCCTCTCACCAAGGTGGTCAATGCATGTGAGATTTTCCAAGTGAATTGCTATGTCCTGTGGTTCAGATTCCACGTAAAATGGAGGTCCCGTGGCTCATGATCGCATGATTAACGGTCACGTAAAACTAAAAGCTTCCTTCTGTAACATTTTTAATGAGTCGTTGAACGTGGTGATGACTATTGTGGTTCATTAATACAAACATGATAAGAATATATAAATATACACTGTGGTGTGACCTTACCTGTGATAGTGTAATATAATAAGTTGTTGAGCGCCAGATTCCTATTTAAGATAGTGAATCGAAATTTATTGATTTAACCTCGGCTATCAGCAGTAGAGTCGAGAACCACTTACCCGGGCCGTAGTGAGACAAAGTCATCTAACCAATCCTGTATTTAATCAAGGAGTATGATTGCCCTAAAGTACCAACTACAATGAAAGAAATAGGCATTACGTTGAAGAGAATGAATTTATTAAATGCAAAAACAAAATATTAATAAAACAGAATAGTGATAGTCACACAATTGAATTTAAAATTACTCAATGCGGCAATTAATTATTTAAAAGAAAATGAATATTAAAATGAATTGAAAGTTAAATGAAGTTAAATTATAATAGAGACGATAGTTTTATTGAATTGTTGGCTCACCCAGTCGAAGACTCGTCATATTTAAGAAATGATCGATGATCTCGATGTTACGTCGCTTATGTTTAAAAAAATGATGTGATACCTCAATTACTATGAAATATCCTCATTAAGTACGTTGCCATCTGTAGAAAGACTCTTGATCAGGGATATAACCCATTATGTATTGATATAGATGTCGGCAAGACATCGTTCAGTGTCGACTCTCGGTGCTCAGTCCATTAGGACCCAGAAAGCAAGGTTACAACTTCCTTCCTTCATTGATAGCTGTAGATCAATGCGTCTTTTGTCGGAGTCGCAGGTACTAATGACTTCCTTGTCACGTGGTCTTCGACGGTCTCCCCCTCCAGTAAGCTTCCCTTTCTTCAGTGTTCATTCTCTCACGAGGGTTAATTGCACCACAATTTGTAATCTTAGACGCGTACGTACCGTAGAAAATGGCGTGTTGGTTACACCATAGTGGGTGTCTTAGCATCTCAGGAAAATGACGCAGTTTGCCGTGGTGAAATTCTTACTACGTCGTTCAGTTTGTGACGCACAGGGTTAGTCCATATCGCCAGTCTTGTTGCAATATATAATACTTCGTCTCTTTACAAGTAATTGTTAATAAAAATCTAATTGAATATAATAATCAAAACCGCTTACAATTATCTGATATAAAAATCATCTCATGGATGTACTAGTTAATAATAATAATAATAACATGATAATAAATGAATAACCCTTTAAATATAACAGCTATGGGATCGAATCGTTACAATCGCCCCTGATATAAATAATTTAAAATAAAATGTAACATTATTTATATCACTACACATCCTACACAAATGAATACAAATTTAAATATTAATACCCCCATAACGACAACATACAAATAATACCCTTCAACAATACATAAAGATATACAAGAACATACTCTTTTCACTTTACATATTTGTACTATCATTTCTCATTCTTCCAAATGTTCATAATGTTCATTCTTCTTTATATATGTTGTAAAAAAAATATACATAAATGTATTCTTCACAAAAAAATCATATTTTAACTTTCATTCATCTCATTCTTCCAAATGTTCATAATGTTCATTTTTTTTATATGCTGTAAAAAAAATACATATAAAATGCCCTTCACTTTTATTTTTGACATATATGTCAACGCTGCACTCGTTTATATTTCGGTGATCGTATGCATGACATACAATTTTGGCTTCATCTCTTTTGAACGTAGTTTTTGTATATCAGTCTGGCGTAGAAGTACATTGTTGTAATACCAGCTGATTAACCCATAATAACTATTACAGCACACGATAATAGGATGCAAACAATACAATATTCCTTTCGTCTTTATAAAGGGATTACTCAAATGCAGTAAAATTTCAATAATTGAAGAAAAAAATAACTTAGCAAGATACCTAAGGCAATTCCTATTTCAGTGCATATGTCATACATGTAAATATTTCCCCAAATACATAATGACATCGAAATACCTCAAAGCAGTTATTAAACAGTTCATTTAAATATCCAAGTTACTACTCACCTGCCTTCGTGGCTTAATTCTTTCTTAGGCCACGGCCGCCTCCTTCCAAATTAATACTTCCTAAGTCTCCACGACTTCTTAACTTCTCATAAAACCATAATTCCTCTTTACTACTTCTCAAAAACAATAACTTGAATTTTCAAAATCACAAATAAACATAAAATCTGATTTCTTGTTCATCTTATAAAATTTAACTTAGCGTCAAGATATCTTCACTGCTTCGCCATTCCTTACCTACCATAACAAAATGATTAAGACTTGGACAAAATACTACTCAATACCTGAATTACGTATATCACTAAACTATTTCACATAAACACATGACAAACTCCTCGGAATAAATATTTCGTTCCACAAAATATTAATGCTCTTATACTTTGAACTTAGTCTATTCATGATTTGACTTTTTGCTGAATGCCTAAAAACCCCCCTTAGTTTTCTCTCAAAACTCTTAATTAAGTACCGTGTCCTCCAAACACCACTTCCTACTTGTTCTGACCGCCTGGACTATAGCTCACTCTTGCTATACCAGAATCTCTCAAAACTCATCGTGACATCACACGTCACATACAAAAAAAAACTCCCCTATTCGTGGTATAATCCCACATCTTCGTATTGTTACAGGTCACCTCTTACTGACCAATAACACATTAAATTTCAGCTAAAAAAAAAATCGTACATGCTTCGACTAATTCCTTGGAATAATAACATCACCCTTTGCTTTCCTAACTATTGTCTTCCTCAAATAATGACAGTGTTCCAGTTGACAGTCAATAACACTGACACTCATAATTCGCAAATATTCTCCCATAATCACTTCATAAAGCAAGTTCTGAGTTCTAACACAGTTCAGATACTTTCTTCTCTATCAAATTAAATGCGTAACTTACACCTGCCTTTAATTGTAACTTCATTATTACCCCTTAGGTATACACTTATCTTACCAACTTATTCTTCCTTCAAAATATTAACTTATCTTTACTAACTCCGTATGACATAAATAAAACTTTAATTTCCTGTCTACTAAAAAAAAAGATTTATCTTTAAATCCTCAAACGTCGAATTATAACAAATTCCTTTCAATATTAGTAAATATTATGTCAACCTTTTAATTATAATTATTATCTTTACTTTAACCTGTGTGTAGGACAACAATCTACCACATCATTAATTCGTTATTAATCATCAGTAACTTTTTACTACAAAGTGGTTTAGCTCAATAACAAGCCTTGTAATATCTTTAAAACCTGCGTAACTGTAACTCAAACTTGGACCATATTACCTTTGTAATCTCTTATTACCTTGTGTGCATACATCCATATATACTTTAAAAAAAAACTCCCTTATTAACTTCACGTAGTCCCGTAGATACCATAAAAAAATAATTATTGCTCAACGGAATATACCTTGCTGACCTACTTCATCCTCCAAAACCTTCTTAAAACTTCATTTGGCATCTTACCAAAAACTTAAAACCACTTTGCTCAACGGCATTACCTTCGTTGGCCTACTTCTTCAAACTCACGTCCATTTACGTGAAAATACACACATACACACACACATATCTGTCACCAAGTAAGTTACCAGATGTCCTAATTAGTTACTACTTCCTCATTTCAACCCGATGTTGGTTAATTCATACAACGCATTACCATTAACAATTCTAAACCACTTATAAATTTCTCAACATATATCCGCTGATAACCTCGCTGTCCTCAACTGAAACTTCTTTATTAAATCAATACTTAATTCTTCAACTCACTAGTTTTATTACCACTGTATCATCTGATCTTCACTCACTTTTGAATTAAATCTTTATTACCATTATATTCTTAATTATGGTTGCCATAATAATTATTACTTTCTTTCGATTACTTACCTATGTAATAACCTTCCTACTTTTAAAATTTAATTCTTACTTCATCCAACTTACCTGCAGTTTAAGGACCTACATTCAACTTACCTGCATTGCTCAATAGCACGACAACCTCTGTCTTCAAAATTAAATAATTTTAGTCAATCTAAATCAATAAGCGTAGGCACTACGCGCCCCTTACCATCCTAACTTCACGACTGAATTAAAATTACACACAGCAGGTTCCTTATCTACCTCTGTTAAATCCTATTAAACTTCATTACTTAATATTTAAGTCATACGGAACAGTAACTATCGGTAATATAAATTTACATAAATACGTTCACTGGCATTTCACCGTTCTTACCACATTCATCTTCAATTCTATCTTTAACTAGAATTCCACATAATTCCTTCCGTGTTACATTAGTTTCTACTTCCTCTGTACTACATTCATCCATAGTAACACAGTACTTCGGCTTTCCCCCTCTCACATCCCCAAGTCTGGCTAATTCAGTACGCCACTGCACGTCATATGCTTTCTTTCTCTCTCTCATCCTGATTTCTTTCTCCTCTAGCAACTTAATTCTCTTTTCTTTCATTTTACTTCTAAAATATCTACCTTTAGGTTTCATTTTCATTTCTCCGTTACTATCACTTAATGCTCTCTTTAGCCGTGGACTACTGCTTCTGCTCTTATCTATCTCTCTCCTCCTCTTAACCTGTTTACTAATTATGTTCTTCTGACTATGACTTAACGCACGCTTCTCTGCCACTAATAATTTCATATTAACTTCCTCTATCACAGGACTAAATTCTTCCCTAGTTTGCCTATCTAATTTATCTATGATTGTCTGCATCTTAATCTCTTGGGTGCTTAGTACTTTCTTTATCTTACCTACTTCTATCCCTATCTTTTCTCTCATCTTCTTCACTTCTTTTTCGCTACATTCTATAGTCTCTTCTACAGCTATCCTGCGTTCATCTAAAATCTCCTTCAACTCTACTATGCTTTCTCCTACTATCTCCTCTGACGCTAATCTATTTTCACCTAAAATCTCGTCTGACTCTAATCTGATTTCACCTAAAATCTCCGCTATTTGCCGTTCCTCACCTAAGATCTCCTCCGATTCCAATCTGCTTTCACCTACAATCTCCAATGACTCTAATCTACTTTCAATTACAGTCTCCACTAATTCCAATTTGCTTTCACCTAAAATCTCGTCTGACTCTAATCTGATTTCACCTAAAATCTCCGCTAATTCCAATTTGCTTTCACCTAAAATCTCGTCTGACTCCATTCTACTTTCAATTATAGTCTCCTTACAGGCTGTCTTTACTGATTCTACTGCAGTTTCCCCTAAAGTCTCTACCACCTGCCTAGTTTCCACTTCTACCAATTTGCTAAAACTTTCACCTTGAGTTGCTATTTTCTCTTCAATCACAGTTACTATTCTTTCCTGAATCCTACTTTCTGCTGCTTCTAATTTCTTATCTACTGTCTTAATAATATATTTAGCCTTCATCTCTACCTCCTCCTTAATTTCACCTCTGATTTCCTGTTTCACCCCCTGAATACTCTCCTGTAGCATATCATACTTCATACTTAATTCTCTATTCATCGTTTCCACAATATCTAGTTTTACATTATTCTCTTCCAATTTCTGATTTATTTTACTCATATCCTCTCTCATCTTTTGATTACTCTTATCTAATTTCTCACCTAAATCTCTACTCAATTCCTTCCTACTTTCCAAATTATCTTTCTTACTCTCTTCCATATTTTTATTCATATCTTTATCTAATTTCTCAAATTTATCATTGATTCCTTCCTACTTTCTAAATTATCTTTCTTACTCTCTTCCATATTTTTATTCATATCTTTATCTAATTTCTCAAATTTATCATTGAATTCCTTCCTACTTTCTAAATTATCTTTCTTATTCTCTTCCATATTTTTATTCATATCTTTATCTAATTTCTCAAATTTATCATTGAATTCCTTCCTACTTTCTAAATTATCTTTCTTATTCTCTTCCATATTTTGATTTAGCCTACCAATATCTTCTTTCATCTCCCTACTATTTTTATTCATCTCCTGACTATTTTTATTCATCTCCCTCAAGATATCAGCTAATGAAATTTCATGGACCTCTAAGGACTTCTGTTTCTCCTGACTACCACTAGTCTCAGGATGTACCTCTGTATTCGTCTCGAGATTTTCCTCTGAATTCATGTCAGGGTTAACCTCAGGATTATTTTCAGGATTACTCTCAGGATTATTCTCAAGATTTACCTCCGACATCTTGGTATTATTCTCTACGCTCTCAACATCGCTACCGCTATCAACCTCCTTATAATTAACTTTCTTGACTGCATCCCTACTTCTCAACTGCCTCTGTTCCTCCTCCGACATCTTGAAGTACACCGTATAACAATTGCCCGTCCAAAATTTCACTTCACTTCACTGTCCCCCAAAAGCACTGACAATTTGCACTGAAATTATACACTCCTCTGACTAAATACCGAATGGTTTTCGTGTCCTACTTTGTGGCGCCAAATGTAACATTTTTAATGAGTCGTTGAACGTGGTGATGACTATTGTGGTTCTATTTAAACATACATGATAATAATAAATAATATACACTGTGGTGTGACCTTACCTGTGATAGTGTAATATAATAAGTTGTTGAGCGCCAGATCCCTATTTAAGATAGTGAATCGAAATTTATTGATTTAACCTCGGCTATCAGCAGTAGAGTCGAGAACCACTTACCCGGGCCGTAGTGAGACAAAGTCATCTAACCAATCCTGTATTTAATCAAGGAGTATGATTGCCCTAAAGTACCAACTACAATGAAAGAAATAGGCATTACGTTGAAGAGAATGAATTTATTAAATGCAAAAACAAAATATTAATAAAACAGAATAGTGATAGTCACACAATTGAATTTAAAATTACTCAATGCGGCAATTAATTATTTAAAAGAAAATGAATATTAAAATGAATTGAAAGTTAAATGAAGTTAAATTATAATAGAGACGATAGTTTTATTGAATTGTTGGCTCACCCAGTCGAAGACTCGTCATATTTAAGAAATGATCGATGATCTCGATGTTATGTCGCTTATGTTTAAAAAAATGATGTGATACCTCAATTACTATGAAATATCCTCATTAAGTACGTTGCCATCTGTAGAAAGACTCTTGATCAGGGATATAACCCATTATGTATTGATATAGATGTCGGCAAGACATCGTTCAGTGTCGACTCTCGGTGCTCAGTCCATTAGGACCCAGAAAGCAAGGTTACAACTTCCTTCCTTCATTGATAGCTGTAGATCAATGCGTCTTTTGTCGGAGTCGCAGGTACTAATGACTTCCTTGTCACGTGGTCTTCGACGGTCTCCCCCTCCAGTAAGCTTCCCTTTCTTCAGTGTTCATTCTCTCACGAGGGTTAATTGCACCACAATTTGTAATCTTAGACGCGTACGTACCGTAGAAAATGGCGTGTTGGTTACACCATAGTGGGTGTCTTAGCATCTCAGGAAAATGACGCAGTTTGCCGTGGTGAAATTCTTACTACGTCGTTCAGTTTGTGACGCACAGGGTTAGTCCATATCGCCAGTCTTGTTGCAATATATAATACTTCGTCTCTTTACAAGTAATTGTTAATAAAAATCTAATTGAATATAATAATCAAAACCGCTTACAATTATCTGATATAAAAATCATCTCATGGATGTACTAGTTAATAATAATAATAATAACATGATAATAAATGAATAACCCTTTAAATATAACAGCTATGGGATCGAATCGTTACACTTCCTTTCTTCCTTCATCTTGTTAAGATACTGTATTATGTTTTCGCAAACACTAGCCAATCTAAAACAACGTTAATAATTTCGTCCAGACAGTAGCCTAGTCTAACCAAGTAGTGACCAATGGTTTTGTACAGACACCCATTTTTGTTCTGGTGTATTTTGTATGCATCGATTTTAGTTCTGTTGTATTTTATATCGGACATTGATAACGTTGATTGGGCTAAATTGTTTGACATTTTGAAAACGATTGGAATAAAGTACCGGGATAGGAGGGTGATCTACAATCTGTACAGAAACCAGACAGCAGTCATTCGAGCTGAAGGACATGAGAGAGAAGCTGGTATTCAGAAAGTTGTAAAGCAAGGCTGCAACTTATCACCCATACTTTTCAATCTTTACATTGAACAAGCAATGAAGGAATTCAAAGTGGGAGTGAAGATTCAAGGAGAAATAATTTCAACTCTGAGATTTGCTGATGACATCGTCATCTTGGCCGACACGCCTGAGGATTTGAATGAGTTTTTGAATGGTATGGACTCCGTCTTGAGGAAAGAAGTCATGATGAAAATCAATAAATACAAAACAAGAATATTGGGATGCAGCCGAAATAAATCAGAAACCTCTATGGACAACAAATTGGCAGGTGAAAAGCTAAAGGAAGTAGGAGACATCTGTTAGTTAGGTAACAAAATAACCAGTGATAGAAGAAGCAGAGGATATAAAAAGTAGGTTAGCTCAGGCAAGGAAAGCATTTCAACAGAAAAGGAATCTGTTGACATCGAATATAGATTTAGGTATTAGGAAGTCATTTTTGAAAGCCTTTGTCTGGAGCGTGGCACTCTATGGAAGTGAAACTTGGACTATTGGTGCAGCAGAAAAGAGAAGAGTAGAAGCGTTTGAAATGTGGTGTTACAGGAGAATGATGAAGATCAGATGGGTAGATAGGGTAACAAATGAAGAGGTATTAAGACGAGTGGGAGAGGAAAGATATTTCTGGTGACTGCTAATGAAGAGAAGAGATAGGTTGGTAGGATACTTACTAAGACACCCAGGAATAACAAGCTTAGTTATGGAAGGAAGGGTCGAGGACAAGAACTGTAGGGGTAGACCGAGGTTAGAATATATTAAACAGATTGCCACGGATGTAGGGTGTGGTAGCTATGTAGAGATGAAACGATTAGCTCAGGACAGGGAGACATGGAGTGCGGCATCAAACCAGTCAAAAGACTGAAGGCTCAAACACATGTTGGCAGCATTAATAGGACGTGATATGACGTAAAAGTGTCATGGCTGCCGTCGTTGAATGAGCAAGAAGTAAAAACATTCATTTACGTAATAAAACAAATAGTTCCGGTGCAGCAGTGACAATTCAATTTCTAGTATATTTCTAATCACTCCCAGAAAAGTATGCGAATCATAAATCATATATTTTCAATAATCTGCCCTGTAAAAGTTGAGAAGCCAAAAATAGCTGTTGTCAAGCTTTAGGCTAATCTTTTCCTTAGTCGTCGGGTATAAGAAAAGAATAATATTCACGTTCAAGGATGTTTCATTTACTTTTCTTTTGTTGTGATGGCTTTGAAATGTGCGTTTGAGCCATCGCCAGCCATCGCATCCCCTAGGCACGTGCAACACCACCTAGGTGGTGTTGGCACGTGGGCATCTATTGCATCATGGGTAGCGGAAACAACTTGACGTCATGGAGCTATGCGAATAAGGAATATTGTGATATTTTCGTGGTTATGAGCTGTTCTCAGTGTAATTGCCGTCACATTCTTCACACTCAAACTGTCATATCTGTAGCATTTATACACTAATCAGTAAGGTGTTTGCACTGGTATGATTAATATATCCTCATCCACAAATCTGTATTGCTTTCAAGCTCAAAATCGGAGTTTTAAGTAGGCCTAGCTACCATTGACTGGAAATTACCCAGTGAAATGTTTCGCAAGTGTATTTTCACCATCGTAGCCAATTTTCGGAATATAGTTGCCTCAAAGAACAACCTATTACAAGGTGGAGAAGAAGGTTCAAAGTTTTCTTTAATTCAAATTCCGAGTCAGTAGGACTAATAATTCATGAGCCATGGCCCAATGCACGCGAGACATTCATTTGGCTGTTCTCCGAGGCGTCAATATTTGAGGTTTCTTTTTAAACTTTAGGGCCTTGGACATCGTGATCACCACATTCTTGTGTTCTTGTGTATGCTTAAATTTGTCTAATAACCTATGTTATTACAGTGTCAGTAGTAGTTCTTTATAACTGAAGGTAGGAGTGTTAAGGAGGTGGCAGTGGTCTTAAATTTCGAACCATTCCGGCATTTTATCTGGAGTAGAAGTGGGATACCACGGAAAACCACTTCCTGGATGACTTACGTTGGATTCGAGTAGATGATGATTTGAAAATCAATTCCTCAAGCATGCCTACACACTTTATTTTATTTGTATAAAACTAATCATTCAGCAGGCACTCATTCGATCAGTAGCTTACTTTTCTAATAACTTCAGTTTTTCTCTTAGCATATCTTTAGTGAGAAGAGTCATGTTAACAGTCTAATGATCTCAATACGATACGGTATTCATCATAAGTGATCAATTAATACTGTTTTGTATTTGTCGAACGTAAAAATGAGGAATGGTTTACATCCCAGGGTTACAGAGGATTTTAACTTGACACGTGTGGCGGAGTAAGTCTGATATTCCCTTAAAGGTGGTTACATATCGAACACTTGCTACCCTGAATATATAGGGTACCGTGCTTTCGTTCTACAGATCATTATGTCGTCGCCCAACCTGGCTATGTACCATCGGATAAAAACTGTCCTTTTCAGGACCAAATAAAAAATCACTCGTTGGAACAGGTAGATGTGCGGCCATAGTACAACCACTGTAAACGTCATTAAGCAAAAAAAAAAAAACAAACAGAAGTATTAGCTCGGGGATCGAACCTGCTAGCAGGCAGCTCGGCTGACGCAACCAGACCAATGCATGAGTTAGCCACCTTTGCTACTAAGAGCCATAGGGAGCTGCTGGTACGTATTAAATCTATAAATAGCCCTACTTGGCACTTCGTGTGCAAACGTAAGGTGGTGTTATTCAAGCTGTGATCGTTTTAATCATGTATTATATTTGGGGTTATTGAAATTACACTGCCGCTAATAATTTCTACTATATTCGCGAGGATGAACTCAACGATAAAGTTGTACTAAGGTCGTAAAGGAGCAGGTACTAATGTTTTCAGGATGACTATGATATACGCGTTAGTTGGGTTGCCTTTCTCCAAAAGAAAAAGTAAGGGGCTGGTGGACCGCTCTGTATATGCCGAAAATAAGTTGCGTCTTAAAGAAAATTGTTCATTCGTTTAGGGGCATTGTGACATCATGGCCATATATCCCTGTGTTCTTGGCTGTGTGAGTGTGTGGAATCTATTTGATAACCTGTGTCAAAACGGTGGCTGTAGTAGAATAGAGGCTATGATTTGGAAGGCAGGTGGTTGTGGCTTAAAGTTAGGAACCATCCCAGCATTTGTCTGGAGTACCACTTGGAAACCACGGATAACCACTTCTAGGACAGATGAGGTTTGAATCGAACCCGTCTCTTCTCCGTTTTGCCACACGAGGTCGAGTGTACTCCGTTCCAACTCGCTTTTTCTTTGTCATCCTGGGATTTAAATTACGCTCGGCTCTAGATAATACTACATGCAGTATATTAATTAATTGGTATTCTGCCCGAAGGCAGGTCCGAGCCTCTGAAGAGGCTACCCCCAGCCGGAGTTTATTTGCGGTAGGGTGGCCAGGGCCTTTCCACTCCTCCTTATGTTGGCCAACAGCGTGCAGTAACTAGAACCGGTATACCACCCAAGTTCCGACCACGACCAATGTTGCTTAACTGTGGAGTTCTCATGGGATCCGGTGTTTCAAGTTCAACACGACTAGGCCGTTGGCCACATACAGTATACTCTATAGCAAATACATTCTAGATTTTAGAACCGACGTAAACGCTGAAGCGGGGTGCACACAGTCTCGTGAGGACAATTGAGTAGCTGTCTATTCTAAACGAGGCAATAATATGTGGTAGACAGACATAGATATCCGTTACAAAAATCTTCAATATGATGTGTGTCATTTTAATATTTTCAACCCACACTTCTATTCTGAACGAGGCAATAATATGGGATTATATGGTGTAGACAGACTTAGATATCTGTTACAAGAATATCAAGATTAACGGCCGAGGGAAACGGGCGTCACCTCTCAATCTGCAACCCATAACTGAACAGCGGTCACTTATTAGTAATGTTGATGCTATTATTTTACGTCCCTTTTAACATCTGCGGCTTTTAGAGACGCCGGGGGGGGGGGGTCAAAATGTTGCCCTG
Organism: Meconema thalassinum; assembly: GCA_946902985.2. NCBI lineage: Eukaryota > Metazoa > Arthropoda > Insecta > Orthoptera > Tettigoniidae > Meconema > Meconema thalassinum. The sequence goes on from OX336390.1 coordinate 692,514,355, forward strand.
AAGGGTTTCTTTAACGTGCCAGTAAAGCTACTGACATGGCTCCCTCGCATTTGCGCACCCTCAAATGTCAGCTGACTGCATCAGGATTCGATCCTCCAACCTTGGGAACAGAAGGCGAGAACGTTACCGCTGAGCCACGCAGCCAGCCGCTGCTTATTGGTAGGTCAAGGCTCGATTAAGTCCATTATATATGTTTGAAAGTTCTATATTCTTTGTGTATGACAAGAATCTTCAATACTTAAAAACACCAATTACTTACTTTTATAGGGGCAGATGAACTAGATGTTCCACCCCTTAAAACAACGTTAACATAATAATCATCATAATAATTTAGGTATCGACGTATACAGCCCAGAAATTATGTTTACTCCACACCCGACATTGAATCTTTTCATATAGATTCATTTATTTATTTATCATTTATTATTACTATTATTGGCTCCTACGCGTTGAGTTGCATCGTAAACACATTCCTACGTTCCTAAATTATGTTGAAAATACAGTACCTCAAAGTCCCTACGGTTGGCAACACTGGCTACTAACTTACGATAATGAAAGTTCGTTGGGATGAAAATAAATGCCTCCATAATAATCACTTGAACCGTCCACCTTCTGATGCAGTGGCTACATTCTTGGTTGTCACCCCGAAGGTCGGGGGTTGATTTCCGGCTCTGCCAAGACATTTAATTCTAGTGTGAGGGCTGCAATGGGGTAGCTACACTCAGTCTCGTGAAGCAAAACTCAGAAGAGTTAGGCTCTATTCCCACCTCAGACATCCTGGAAGTGGTTTTGCGTGGTTTACCACTTCTACACCAGGGAAATGGCTTCTATTAATAACTTGAAGCCACAGCTGCCTCCTTCCCAAGTCGTATCTGATTTACAAATACACACAATACTACAATAACATAGGTTATCATACCATTTTACACACGCCCAAGTACACTGGGCTAAATGACCACGATCAGGGGCGGATCAAGGGAAGGGCGATGTAGGCGACCGCCCTGGGCCCCGCGCAAGTGATTTTTTAAATCTAATTAATTATTTATACTTTTCAAACTAATTTATAATTCATATTCCTTTTTTCAGTGCAGCTATGACCTCCCGTGAACGTTTAGCAAGTTAGATTTCAGTGAAATGATAGAAGACTTCAGCCGGGGAAAAAGTCGCAAAGTAATATTTTAATATTTCATAGTTTTCATAATCATCTTCAAGGGGACAAAGGTTTTTCATATTCTTTAAAAAATGTACTGTAGTGTATTCAGAATATTGTGACTATTATTTATTTTATTATTATTATTACCAAACTATTTTCCATTTTTTATTTTATTTTTTTTATTTTTTGTAATTTCCTATTGTTGTGGTCCCCACCTTATCATATCGCCTAGGGCCCCCCGCAAGGCCTGGATCCGCCACTGCCACGATATCCAAGCCCCTCAAAAGAAACATCACTTGAACCTGCAAGTCACAGCTGCTGAGCGCGCGGAACAGCAGTCCTGGCGAGAGACGCAGGAATCATTCCATCAGCGTTGGATCACGCCTTCCCGGCACTACATTAGTTGTAAGTGCTCAGGCTAAGTGCTATATTGTGCATTTGTGTTTATGGTCTTTGGTGTAATGTAAAATTATACGAAACATATTTGATTTTGAGGCAGCATTATTTAAATTTAAGTACACTACAGCTTATTTAATGTATAACACTCATACATAGCAGTTCCCTAAAACCATATATATAGATTTTCATGAGCCAGATGTACTTCAGACAAATTAGCTCTTTTATATTTCTCTAGACAGGGCTAACCCGCAAGGGATAGCCCGAAAATCCAAATTAAACAAAGACTTTAACCTTGTATGGTTATTATGGTGGATTTACCATGTTTGACCAAGTATCCACCGGCTGAGTTAGCCGTGGTCTTTACGGCGTGTCTGCAGGCAGTCGCTCACTTGTGGGAGGCGAGAAAGTTCGAATTCACCCGCCGGCAACCTTGAAGAGTGTCTTCTGTGGTTCCCCATCTTCCTTCCAGGCAAATGCCGGGGTTGTTCCCGAAATATAGGCCACAGCCGCTACCTTCCAACTCCACGTACCTACATTCAAACTTTCCTTCCCAGATAACACTCCGCACGCGACGGTACTTGTAGCTCACCTCATGGGTGACCGCATAGAAGTAGCTACAAACTCTGGTGAGTAGAACATGACCGCAGACACTCCCGGCATAAAAGCCATACGCTCAAAAAAAAAAAAAAAAAAAACAAGTAGGCAGTAGTGTATGTAACTGGTAGGCTATGTGTGGGTTGAAAATATAAAAAAGACACACATTATTTTGAAGATTTTTGCAACGGATATCTACGTCTGTCTACCCATATTAATCCCGTTTCCAACGGGGTCGGGGATGAGATGCGATGAAATTCTACGTGGCTGTAGGTTTCTACGGCCGGATACCCTTCCTGACGCCAACCTCACGAGAGGAGTTAAAGAGAGATGAAATGAATGAAAGTTCCTTTAAAAGTAGTTCCAACTTGGCTATCAGACGCCACTGTCACCAGCAGCGAACGTTGGAACTTCATAAAACGTTTCTGAACCAATTATCCTACACATTTAGCGACACACTATCAATTGTAGTGGAAGGTTCTTTTTCATGCCACAAATCTAATCTTTACTTCCCCTCTGAAGGAAGGCATACTGAAGGATGTTTACGCTCTTAAAACTCCGACGACTTCGCATAGCAGTTTAGCATGCTACCGACTACGCCACCGAAGCCGACATTTTGTTTTGTAAAGGATATATCCTTATATTTTAAAATTGAAGTGATCTGGGCAGTATAATATGGGGATTACAGCCACAACTTCTGTTTTGGAGAAGCACAGATACCTGTGAAATATTTCTAACTGTAACACAGCAACATAAAAAGTTTCCATTAATAAAATTCTCCAGTTTTATAGCTCGAAGAAAACCGCAGAAAAAACAACTAGCAAACCCTCAAACTGAGTAAGAAAGTTGTATCCGATCGTTTGGACTAGTGATGTACACGGTACTATGGTGTTGACACTACAACGTGCCACAAAAACGATCTCGCTAAGTTTGAGGGGGGATCTTACCCAACCAAGCTATGTTTTATGACCTTTTCTGCGGTTCTCTTTCGAGCTATGAAACTGGGTATTTCTGTTAATGGAAACATATTATGTTGCTGTATTATAGTTATAAATATTCCACAGGTGTCAGTGTCCCTCCATAACAATAGTCATGACTGCAATGCCCATATTAGACTGTCCAAATCTTTTCAAATATTAAACAAGAAGTTCCGTGACGAACTTTTCTTAAAATGTAAGATTCATGCCAATCTACTGTATATGTAGACCTATCTAGAAAATTAAGTTGGTAATAACGAAATTTCTAATTAGTTAGAAATATACCTGCAGCCTAATAGAGCACTACAGTTGGCAGCCCTGGTGACTGAATATATTGTTAGTTCCATCTCTTAAGGTAGAGAATACAATATTTGGTTGAAGTCCAATGGATAGCATGGACGTTACATGCAGTTAGACATTGGATCTATCAGCGCGCGTAAAATCATGTTGGCAACAATGACATGCATGCGTTGGTCAGAAATAATCTGAAATATTATGATCTCTTCTTGTGCCAATTTTGGATGGAATGCATTTGTTAGTATAGAAGTTACATGTATTTTAAAATTGGACCAATCAGCAGGCTTAGAGTCATGTTGGCAGCACTGACGTATATTAGTTTCTCCTAATTAATCTAGAATGTTAGGTACTATACGTGTGCAAATTTTAAAGCTGTTGGTTTACATACTTTCTGATATATTAATATTTGGGTAAAATAAAAGAGACATCATTTATTAACAGTTGGCAGCCCTGGTTGCTCTTAAGAATAAGCATAGTCATATCTGTTATGGTACACATAGCACATACGAAATTTGGTTGAAATCCAATTGATAGTATAGAAGTTACATGTATTTAAAAATTGGTCTTATCAGCAGGCTTAGAATCATGTTGGTAGCACTGACGTACATAAGTTACTAGCGCTTAGAGACAGCCCAGCGGGGCTAACGAAGTGACCCGAATGCTCACGAATATAACCGATCAGCCTACCTCTTCCAGGCAGACCAAGCGGGGCATGATCCTTGGACAGCCATTTTTCTTTCGTTTATCGACGGGCTATTTGTTCTGTGAATAATCGCTTGACGTGTTGTTCTGTGCGTTAATTCTTAGAGTCTCAGGCACTCACTGGACAACTGAAATAAACTAAAGTCTAGCCGCTGAGTCTCTGGCAGGGTGTCCATCACCTTATCTCCACTAATATCTTCGCTGGCCCTTTCTCAACAGCTTATGAATTGCTTGGAAAATCCGTTTCATGTAAGGTGAGTTGGGGCAAGAGCATTTTCGGGGCAAGTGCATCACTGGTCCATAATATATTTGTCCGTTTGAAACTCGTTCTGACATCTCTTGGGGAGTTGGGTAAGTTGTCTTGCGTTCATTTAACACTAGATGTCGCGGGTGAAGTCGACTAACAAGCGGATGTATAGGCCAGTTCCGAAAGTAATGCTGTCAACGAAGCATCAGAGTTCACCGTGCTTCCCGAATCCACGCTGTATCTGGACCATCGCTCATTGAAATAACTTCATTTATGGAAAGTTTAAAAGTTATAAGTATACTCTTTTCATAAACATATTTAATCATAGAAATACCACGTAACTAATTACAAAAACATTAGGGGTTGCTCTTGCCCCGTCAGAACAAGTATGCGGGGTAAGTTCGTCCCTGCCCAACGGGGCAAGTGCGTATCCAGACAATGAAGATATCAGTGATATTTTAGAAGACGAAATAGTGTCTATTCTCCCTCCGCCATCTGTAGACCGCAGGGGAAAACTGTTGTTTCCCATTTCCTTTACTCAGAACAACATTCAGTGAATTGATAATAGTGAATCTTAATTTGACGATTTCTTATGATGGACAACGAGTGAAACTTACTTTTGATTTATTAATAAGGAGTTTTAAACATATCATGAGTTTATTTAAATGAATATCTACTGTTAGTGACAATGTTTAATTTTCGTTTCTTTATTTTAAAAATTTGATAAACAATTTTTAATGTGCCTTGATACAGTGTATCTTCTGTCGACATTTATTTTCCTTGTACTTATTTGGTATAACTTAGCTTGATTTTACAATTTGTTTTTAGTTAGTTACGTTAATAAATTGCGTTGAAACCTAAGCAACTTACCTACTAATAAAATGTAAGTAAACGACAGTTTTTGTCTTTAATTTTCATATTCTTGTGATGTTTTCCAATTGCTGTAATTTTGCATCTTACACACCCGAACATTCTAAGGTGAAGAATTTAATAGAAAACATAATTTTATAAATTCTGAAATATGCATCTAATAGCTTAATAAGTAGAGAACACGAACCTGCCCCGCGATTATGTGTAAAACATTTAATGGAAGAATATAGGCTAGAGTTGCACTTGCCCCATAAAGTGCGTACCCTGGACATTATAGTGATATTTAATTTCCTAATGGAATATACATTCTCGAAGCAAACATTCAAGATGCAGTAGTCACACACAATTAACCAGTCAATATGCAGAAAAAGTCTTGTTTAGATGCATTTAAAATTCAAAGTTGCACTTGCATGTTTAGGGTATGCACTTTCCCCAACTCACCTTACCAGAGTTTCTAGTGAACAAATGTATTTCACTTGCGAAAAAAAAAAAAAAACTTTTACAGTAAGAGACAGAATATGTAATTTTAAATAAATCAAGTAAAGTTATGTTAAAAAAATGTAATTTTGATCAAATATGTAAAATAAAAACACAGAATATTAATTTTAAAGTAAAAATATCTAAAACAAATGTCATTATGATAAAATATGTAAAATATGTAACAATCAAATGTAATTAGATGATAACTAAGGTTCTATCTAATTCATGGACATTTATCATTTTTAGTTATGCATAAGCAAGGGGAAGGAATATGTATTTATATAAAAATCCTAGCCCTAATGATCGGTCTAGGTTGTGAAGTTTCGGGTACGTTCGGTTTGCCCCGCTACGCTGGTCTGTCTCGGTGCGTGTCAAAAGATCGTTAAGGGGGATGGATGATCGGTTACGGTCGTTAGTATTCGGGTCGCTTCGTTAGCCCCGCTGGGCTGTCTCTAAGCGCTAGTCATAAGTTACTCCAAATTAATCTAGAATGTCAGGCATAGTTTAAAGCTGTCGGCTTGCATACTTTCTGATATATTATTATTTGGATGAAAGAATAGAGATAACATTTATTGACATTTGGCAGCCCCGGTGGCTCTTAAGAATACGCTCAGTCATATCTGTTTATGTACACATATTACATACAAAATTTGGTTGAAATCCAATTGATAGTATAGAAGTTATATGCATTTAAAAATTGGACATATCAGCAGGCTTAGAATCATTTTGGCAACACTGCGATGCTTGGCCTCCCGGAAATCAAATTGAAATATTATTATCTATACGTATGCCAATTTTGAAATAGCTCCCATGCATACCTTCCAAGATATCCAACATGGAGCTCAAAGTTCAATTGCGATTTTTCAGCAGTTGGTAGCATTGACATAATTTTCAAATATGGGCTTGATATATTCAGGTATAGATCTTTACTCATACCAAATTTGGATTCGATTGCTGCAGCCGTTTAGGACAGACAGACATATAGACAGACAGATGGACAGATAGACAGACAGACAGAAGTTCGCCCAGATCGATCTCATAAGTCTACCTTTTCCTCATTTTTGCAAAATGTGAAAAGTAGGCTAAAATGGGATTTTACCTATTATTTAAAAACATTAATAATTTAAATATGAGGTGTGATATTTTAATGAATATTTCAGCCAATGTTCCTCTGGACACGTACTGGTTACCTGTAAATTATCGCATAGTCCGCCTCGTTGCGTAGTGGCTAGCACTCTTGGCTGTCACCGCCGAGGCCCGGGTTCGATTCTGGTGTGAGGGCTGGAACGGCGTACACTGAGAAGAGGTTGGTTCGATTCCCACCTCAGCCATCCTAGAAGTGGACTTCCTTGGTTTCCCACTTCTACTCCAGGTGAATGTCGGGATGGTTCCTAACTTAAGGCCACGACCCTCTCCTTCCTAATCCTCATCTGAATTACAAATATACACACTAATACAGCCATCACAATAACACAGATTATCAGACAAATTCCACACACGCACACACACACAAATGCACGGGGCTACATGACCATGATGTCGCAAAGCCCCTAAATGAATCAACAACAACACTATACTTATCACATGCCTGACACCAAACGTTTATGGCCTGGAGTGAAATCAGGCATGTGACCTCAAACGTTTGGTAGGTCCTGTACTATCTTCGACTTCTAACGATATAACGTGAGTTTCCTGTCTGTACAGTTTCAAGCTTGTATTAACCCGACGGAGATTTATCATGATCCAAATTGCTCTCAGTTTTCCACTTCCTATGGCTTCGCATCAAATATACTGGAATGAATGGCATGAAACATTGTAGAAGGGATCCCTACAATAACCAGCCCCGTGGATTTGGGGAAATGCTCCCGCCTCTCACTCGGAGGGCCCGTGTTCGATTCCCGGCTTCGTCAGGTATTTTGGAGACTGACGTGAGGGCAATTGAGTAGCTGTCTGAAAACCAAGATAAACGATCGCGGAACCCGGAGCGCTGACCACGCATCACCCCGCAATGACTGGGCTGTGGTCGCTTGGTAGACCAAGACTCATAGGCTTTGGTGCCACGTGAACAACGATCCCTACAATAAACCTAGGTGACATAATTATGCGGTTCTGAAGGATGACGGGGTGAATGGGAAGCTCTTTATCCACAGTATACAGGAGTAATGCTTTATCGCACTTTTCTTCAAAGCGGTCGGTTTAATTTAGAAAACGTGAAGAATAAAACTCATTGGAAATGTAATTATGAACATTTTCAGAAAATAATATGTATGATGGAATAAACGAATGAATTGAGCTTACACGCTGCAAATCTCTCAGCTTTCGTCACTCGCACATCGTCATGACGTGGAAATCCCAGGGACCAATAGAGGCGTTAATAAAGTTATTGTTTTAATTATGGGCTTTGCTATATCGTGGTCTTGTAGCCCCCGTGTACTTGGGTGTGTGTTGAATTTGTCTGACAACCTGTCTTATTGTGATGGCGTATTAGTGCGTGTATTTGTAATTCTTATGAGGATTGGGAAGGAGACGGCCGTGGCCTTAATTTAGGAACCATCCCAGAATTTGCCTTGAGTAGGAGTGGGAAACCACGGAAATCCACTCCAGAATGGCTAGGGTGGGAATCGAACCTACCTCTTCTTAGTTTTACGTTACGAGGCCTGGTACCCCCTTCCTGCCCTTAGACCAGAATTAAATTCCTTGGCAGAGCCGGGAATCGAACCCGGGCCTCCAAGGTGACAGCCAAGAACGCTAGCCATTATGGCGTTAATACAGGGTCGTGTGGGTGGAGGATGGCCGGCCCCGTGGTGTTGGGGTAGCGCGCCTGCCTCTCACCCAGAGGCCTCAGGTCTGATTCCCGGCTCCATCAGGCATTCTAGAAACTGATGTGAGGGCTGGAACAGGGTGCACTCAGCCTCGTGAGGACAATTGGGTAGTTATTTGACAGTGAGACAGTGACCCCGGTCACGCAAACCTAGATTAGTTAGTTATTGTTGTTTTAAGGGGCGGAACAGCAAGGTCATCTGACTCTAAACCGAGATTAGAAGCCGCGAGGACCCGACATGAAGACCACGCGTCACACCAAGCATCGGTCGCTTGGTAGATCTAAGCCCTTCATGGGGTTTGTGCCACGGGGTATGTTTATGAGTGGTGGATTGAAAGTTCAACTCAGATAATGAAATAATATCAATCAGTGTTATTCACCACAGAACGGTTATGACGACGAAAAAGGAAATTTTGAAGATGAGCCCCAAGAAAGAGTCAGAGGTGAAAGAACCAAATGCCATAGGTGATACGAACGCCCAAATAGGGGGTGCGAAGGACGGGTATGGATCCTCCGGGGGACCACAGAAGGAAACAGACTGGTTTCTGTCTGAAGAACAACCTGATGGTTGAAAGCACATGGAAATGGTGTGTGAAGGAACCAGTGAACTTAGGGGATGAAAGGGAGGTGAAATATACAGAAATAATAATAACGTTCTTACAAAACGAAGTGAGGCTGTCCTATTCTGGAGATGCCACAGAACTAAACCTGCAGTACTGAACCAGAACACATGCAGAAAATACTTTAAGACCCGAATTGATCACATCATGGTAAAGAGTTATGGCCATGAAAAGAGATGGGCAACCACTGGGATATATGGAAATGGAAGGGAAACAGTACAGATGACTGATAAATTATTATAACAGTAATAATAATACTTTGTAATAATAAAATGGCCCGAAATGACGTCAATTCTCAGCATTGCTGTCTGATCTTGAACTTTTTTTAATTTTATATTTTTTGAAATTTTATTTTTTTAGCGTATGGCGTTTAATACCGGGAGTGTCCGAGGACATGTTCGGCTCGCAAGAGTTTGTAGCTGCTTCATTCCGGACACCAACGGGATGAGCTAAAAGTACCGTCGCGTGTGGAGTGTTGTCTGGGGAGGCTGTGGCCTATAGTTAGGGACTAACCCCTGGATTTGCCTGGAAGATGGGAAACCACAGAAGAACATCTTCAAGGTTGCCGGCGGTGGGATTCGAACGTCCTCGCCTCCCGGATGTGAGCGACTGCCTAGAGCCACGCCGTAACGACCACGGCTAACTCACCCGGTTTGAACTTAGGTGATCGCTAATGTATGAGGAAGGAATAATATTACTTTGGCGACAGTGACATAGCTGAGATCTCTCTCTTGTTTGGAAGTTTGGCAAGGACACCAAGTGATGGATGGCTTTCGGCTACTCCACCCGCCTTCAATTACCGATACACTCTTCGCTCCAGTACAGTCGCGTCCAACAGCAACTAACTGGCAACAATAATAACATTGTTACAAAACGAAGTGAGGATGTTCTGTTCAGGAGATGCCATGATACATCTTACTAATCAGCTATAACCTAACAATAAAAACTAAACATAAGTACTGAATATTTGGTAGACTACATAATGTACGTCACAGTTCGGTGGCCTTGAGCGAGTATTTATGTTGATGTTGATGAAATTACATTTTATAATTTGGTGGACAACGGGAACGTACAGTATGCAAACCCACAGAAACAGGTAGAATCAAATAACAGATCCATAGAATTTGTCTCAGACATCGCAATCTTCAGATTTTTGCACATTGGCCATGTGGTGTAGTGGCTAGCATTCTTAGCGGTCACTCCTGAGGTTCGGGTTCGATTCCCGGCTTTGCCAATAAATTTAATTCTGGTGTGAGGGCTGGAACGGGGTATACCCAGTCTCGTGTGGCAAAACTAAGAAGAGGCGAGTTCGATTCTCACCACAGCCTTCCTAGAAGTGCTTTTCCTTGGTTTCCCAGTTCCATCCCAGGCGACAGGCTGAGTGGCCCAGCGGTAACGTTCAGGATATTTACTGGCACGTTAAAGGTACCCCTGGGGGCAAACTTTCGCACAGCTGCCATCTTGTGGTTATGGAAACAATGGAAATAAAATAGATGCTAGTGGATTACCATTTGTATAAGGATTTACTGTACCAAGCGTTACTGCACTCGGATGGTTAAATTGCGAGAAACGTTCATGTGAATATTTATACTTCGCGTCGCCGCCATGTTGGATTTGTGAACACCAGGTTATTGAAAGTCCTATAGGTTAAATTACGTTCATAGCCCCTATGAGCATACAAACATTCAGTTTCATTGCTGTAATAGATTCGTAGATTCTGAGATCCGTCTAAATATTTAGGATGGTCGCCATGTTGAATTATTATATGTATAGGCCATAGAGTCATGTACCATTAAAGGAAAATTATTGCGTAGGTTCTTTATTCAAACTTTCACTTCGATCGCATGATTACGACACAAGAAATAAAAACTTAATTTTAAAATTCGCACAGCCACCATCTTGAGGTTATGTAAACAATTGCACTAAATTAAATACCAGTGCATTAGAATGTGTACAAACATTTGCTGTACCAAGTTTCATTGCGTTTGGATTATTAAATCGCGAGAAAAGTCTATTTAAAACGTTCAACTTCGCTTGGCCGCCATGTTCATTTTGTAGTTAACCGGTTTCTGAAAGTCTCATAGATGAACTTCCAGCAGTACCTTTTATCTCCGTACAAAATTTCAGGGTGATACCGGTAATAGTTTCAGAGATATAGAATGCCGGTGAAATATTTCGCACAGACGCCATCTTCAGTTTATGTAAACAATTGAACGAAGTTAGATATCGGTGCATTACAATGTGTATATACATATACTGTACCATGTTGCATTGCGTTTGGTTGGTTAAATCGCGAGAAACGTCCATTTTAAAGTCGCAACTTCGCTTTGCCACCATGTTGGTTTTGTAGTTACCAGTTTTTCAAAAGCTACATAGGTACACTTCTAGTAGTTCCCTTTATCAGCGTACAAAATTCCAGGGTGATATCGGTAATAGTTTCGAAGAAATTGAATGCAGGTGAAATACTTCGCACAGCCGCCATGTTGGATTGATGAGACGTAACAAAATTTGAAGGGCACGGACGGGGTCGACCGGAATAGTGCTATGAACTTGCCGAGTTTCATTGAGGTCGCTCCAGCCGTTTGGAAGTTATTAGGGACACACACACACACACACACACACACACAGACAGACACACGGACAAAAGGTGATGTCATGAGCCTATTTTTTCACAAATGAAAATAGGCTAAAAATGTATTATGATTATTATTATTACTATTATTATCGAATCCAGGAAAATCTCAGGATAGTTCGTTACTAAAGGCCACGGCCCTTCCATTTAAATTCTCGCCTCAATTACAACTACGCACAATTATGCAGTCACCACAATAACACAGGTTATCATACATTTTGTTTGTTTGTTTGTTTGTTTGTTTGTTTGTTTGTTTGTTTGTGTGTACATACACATACACACACTCAAAGTTCACGGGAATCACATGACTACGATTTTCAGGGCCATAAATGAAACGACATCTCTTTCGGCTATCATATTTTGAAGAGTAAGAGTTGAAAATGAGACTGCAGTCGGGACTCGAACCCGAATCGCCGGTATTCCAGACAGGAGGGTGAAGTGTATTAATGTCTCATTAGCCCATAAGCCCATAAGACTGAACAAAAGACATGATTCACTAACTGTGAGTAAAGTAGATATGCCTCTTTTTCTTAGCGACAGCAAGTGTACCGTTCTTGTTCGATTATCGATATCCGTCATCCGCTAGATACGGCAGGGGAAATGTGAGCTCCTCCCAAAGGATCCCATGACGTAGGCCTACACATCCTAATTAGTGTAAAAATACCAGGGAGAAGCCAGGATGAAATAGCCTACTATGTTAGAAGCCATTTCTTCAGTGTTGCCTGTGTTATATAATCAAAGAATCACTTTTCAGTTGGTCAACATAATAATGTGCCTAGTTATGTCTGGTAAGGATTGACAATTATTTATCACACTTATTAATTTGGTCACATTACAAGGATTAATTATACTCATTTTCACTTTTCAAAATAAGGTGGTCATTTTCGGGCGGTGTAGGACAGCGGACCTGCCGAAAGGCGTTTGTACCAATCAGTTAAGTGGTTCACATCAGTATTAAATGCGTAGTGGTATTACCCTTTCACGAATCGATTGCCGGCGGTCGAGATGGGAACTAATCTCTGTTTACTTGTGTCACACGTTACTCTGCTTCGTTGACAGGTACAGTTGCGCGAGTAGGATATGACTCAGCTCTAGTAGCTGTCCGTGGTGACATGGCGCTTATCTGCACTTCTAAGACAGGTAGCGCACGCAATGCTGCTTGACTTATGTGCAACTTGCACTGTGTCATCACTGAGTCCTCCTCTTTACCCCGCGGGGCTCCTGCTACAATAATCAACAAACGGTGGCGCAGCCAGACTCAAAAAAAAGGAAGGAAGCTTGTAGTTTAACGTGACCGTTAATCTCGAGATCATGAGCCACGGGACCTCCTTTTTACGTGGAATCCGAACCACAGGACATGGCATTTCACATCGAGCAGCCAGACTCAGCGGCAATCAAATGTTAAACGGGTAATATCAAAAGTTTAAGTTTTTGAACTAATTAATACCGTAATAATAACAACGAAAATGCAATAAGTTAACTATAGTAGGGCCATAGATTAACAAATGATAATCATAATAATAATAATAATAATACAGTTATAATAATAATAATAATAATAATGATAATAATAATATTAATAATTATACAGTAATAATAATATAGTGATAATAATGATAAAAATAATAATATTATAATTATAATAATAATGATGATGAAAGTGACACTCACAAAATCTATTGGGACACATCTGTCATCACTGATAAAACATTCCAGCTAATAGACTAGACATCATTCTAATGGACAAAATTCAAAAATATACGCGCTTGATCGACATTGTTGTTTCAAATACACAGAACATGCAACATGTGTGCAGTAAAAAAAACCTGATAATACAGTGAGTTGGCAGAAGAAATAAAGAGGATGTGGCATCAAGAAAAGACGACTGTTGTATCACGTGTCCTCTCAGCAAAATGTGTTGTACCAACATCTCTGAAGAGAAAACTGCAAGTACTGAAACAATATATTAATTTATAAAGTGCGTTTTAACAAATAAACGAGACGATCGCGCTTGTCAGAGCTGTGTCGCATCGAGACCGCATAACAGTAAAGCAACGTCATACAACCGGGTGAGTTAGCCGAGGTCGTTGCGGCATGACTGTTGGCAGTCGCTCACATCCGGAAGGCGAGGAGGTTCGAATCCCCCCGCCGGCAACCTTGAAGATGGTCTTCTGTGGTTTCCCATCTTCCTTTCAGGCAAATGCCGGGGTTGGTCCCTAACTATAGGCCACAGCCGCTACCTTCCAACTCCTCGACCTTACATTTCCACTTTCCTCCCCAACGGTACTTGTAGCTCACCCATTGGGTGTCCGTCTCGAAGCAGCTACAAAACTGGCGAGCCGAACATGTCCTCGGACACTCCCGGCACTAAAAGCTATACGCTAAAAAAAAAAAAAAAAAGTCATACAACTATGTATCGTTGGTAAGTGAGAATTAAAGTGTCACCAATAGCTCAGTATCCAGAGCGCTTGCATACAAAGCCGGGATTCATGGCTTCCAGTTCCACGTGGATTCCCGTTTTAACTGGCATCTTCATAGTTTGCACTGCTTGTGCAATAGATCATTTCCTCTCACTGCGGTCGTGAAAAAATCAAATTCTTAGGATCCATAAGTTAATGTAGCCCACTGGTCTGATGCAAAGCTACGACACAATTTGGGTGATTCAATGTCAACGATATCAATCTAGTAGCTCAAACCAGAATTAAATTTCTTGACAGAGGTGGGAATTGAATCCGAGCTTTGGGGGTGAAAGCCAAGTGCACCATGAGGTGGTCAACAGAAATCAATCTTTGTGTATAATATAGAAATTCATTTTTGCTGTGAACTTTTACATTTTACTCAACATGAATTAGGAACATTGACCGCCATGAAAGGGACGTGCCCGCCCTTAGTGAGAGACCACCCATTTCAAAGCACTTGACCATATGCCCATTAGAGCCACCCATGTTGTTCCCGTGACACGATTAGAGAATGTCTCCAACACAGCTAGATACTCGACACTGGTGATCGATCAGTATTTCCACAGCCACTTAGGTTTACTGCTAACAGAAACTCCGAGTGAACCACCCTCGTAAATCTTTCACTCCACTACTCTACTTTTAGCGGTCGTTGAGCCAGTCATTGCCAATTTTTATTTATGGCCTATCCGTGACGGAAGGAAGTGGAAACGAACGGTCGTCACTCGGCTGTAGTGGCACGAGAAGGGGTCAACATCTTCCCTCCCGTAAGTAGCTTGCCAGATTATGTTAAGATTCCCAATGGGGTACGACGCGGGAGGGGGTGTAGACGTACAGAGTTTAACATAATTAGTGTTTGCAGCGGCGTAGCTAGGCTATTATGTACTCGGTGCGGAAATCAGATTTGTCACCCTAGTCCATAATATGACAGCCCCAAGTTCTAACGCTAAGCTGTAGGCTATGTTTCACAAAGCTAAAGCCCTTAAACCGGAGGGAGTTAGAAGGTGCGGTTTGTACCAAAATCTTCCAAATCGTCTCAATAGTACAGGACGAATCTTGCATTCCTTGAAAAGTCAACGGAAATTTATATATTTGTTTATAAACTACGTTTAAACAAACAAACAAACAAGAAGTTCCGTGACGAACTAAAGAGCCTACTTTTCTTAAAATTTAAGATTCATGCCAATGATTAATCGATATGGATCTATCTAGAATAATGACGAAATTAAGTTGGTAATATCGAAATTTCTAATTAGTTCAAAATACTGTATACCTGGCATAATGTAGCCTAATAGAGAACTACAGTTGGCAGCCCTGGTGACTGAATATATTCTTAGTTCCATCTCTTAAGGTACAGAATACAAAATTTGGTTGAAGTCCAATGAATAGCATGGACGTTACATGCAGTTAAACATTGGATCTAACAGCGCGCGTAAAATCATGTTGGCAACAGTGTCATGCATGTATTGGTCAGAAATAATCTGAAATAATATGATCTATTGTTGTGCCAATTTTGAATGAAGTCCATTAGTTAGTATAGAAGTTACATGCATTTTAAAATTGGACCTATCAGCACGCTTAGAATTATGTTGGCAGCACTGACGTATATTAGTTACTCCAAATTCATCTAGAATGCCAGGTACTATACGTGTGCAAAGTTTAGATCTATTGGCTTGCATTCTTTCTGATATATTGATATTAGGGTAACAAAAATAGAGACAGAATTTATTAACAGTTGGCAGCCCTGGTTGCTCTTAAGAATACGCATAGTCATAGCTGTTGTGGTACACATAGCACATACGAAATTTGGTTGAAATCCAAATGATAGTATGGAAGTTACATGTATTTAAATTTGGACCTCTCAGCAGGCTTAGAATCATGTTGGTAGCACTGACGTATATAAGTTACTCCAAATTAATAGAGAATGTCAGGTACTATACGTGTGCATAGTTTAAAGCTGTCGGCTTGCATACTTTCTCATATATATTGGTATTTTGATAAAAGAAATTAAGATCATTTTTTAACAGTTGGCAGCACTGGTGGTTCATAAGAATACGTTCAGTCATATCTGGTTTTGTACACATACAGCATACGAAATTTGGTTGAATTCCAATTGATAGTGTAGAAGTTATATGCATTTAAATATTGGACCTATCAGTAGGCTTATAATCATTTTGGCAACACTGCCATGTATGGCCTTCTGGAAATTAAACTGCAATATTATTATCTATATGTGTGCCGATTTTGAAATAGCTCCCATTTATACCTTCCAAGATATCGAACATGGAGCTCAAATTTCAATTGCGATTTTTCAGCAGTTGGTAGCACTGACATAATTTTCAAATATGGCCGTGAGATATTCAGGTATAGATCTTTACTCCTACAAAATTTTATTTCGATTGCTCCAGCTGTTTAGGAGTTGATAGGGGGGACACACACACAGCCAGACAGACAGACAGACAGACAGAAGGACAGACAGACAGACAGACACACATTTTCCCGGATCGATCTCATAAGACTACTTTTTCCTCATTTTTGCAAAATGTGAAAAGTAGGCTAAAAATACGATAGCCCCTGTGAGAACTGTGCAGTGTTGAGCCCACATAACAGTAAGGCCGAGAGGATGGTATATAGAGTACACAATGAGTGCCCACAAATAACCGAACGTAACAAATGAGCATTCAAAAGAAAGATAATTATCCGCAGCAGTGATGAATTCCACTCTGATTTCCTAAATATGTAGACTACAATTTGTTTAAACAAATAAACATGCCACTGCCAGAATTGTGTCGCATCGAGCCCACATACCAATAAAGCCAGTCGGGTGGATTATACACATGCGAGAGTTCTCGCGTAGGATCACTGGTTTAAACAATACTCAGAGTAATCGTTTGATCCTCCACTGTGAGTCAGTGGTAGAGTGTCCGCCTCCTGATCCCAATGTCACGGGTTTGAATCCCAGCCTAGGATATACAATTTTTTGAAGGACAGCAATAATCCACGTCACTTCAAGTCACACGATGTCTGCTCGTAAAAGACCTCTCGTATCGCAATTGGTGATTACAAGAAAATAATTATTGTAATTCAATCTCACCCACAGTTCACCCAGTAGAGTTCTGATATTCACTGCTAGATAGCAGTCTCAACAGAACGTCGAGCTTATTATTATTATTGTTTTCACCGGCCACCGAGAGCTCATGCCTTGCTGGCATCGGGAGAGTGCAGGTTTGAATCCCATCTCGGCCGTCCTCAAAATAGTGTTCGTGGCTTCCCATTTTCATTACCAGGAAAATGCTGGGACGGTTCCTTTCGAGAGGTCCACGGCTGACTTCCTTCCAAAATCCCTTCCCCGACCTTCCTTAATTAGACCCAAGTTGGGCGATCAGCCTGTCACCATCTCCAGTTGTATCTGCTGACAAAGTGTGTTCAGCTTCCAGACACTGTCCTTGCTACGGTAGAGGAATGACCCATCACAAAGTCCGTGGGTAAAGCCGAGCTGAGAGGATACGAAATGTAAAAGAAACAAATTATGATCCTTGGTGATAGTTGAGTAGTTGTAGAACGAAGCGTCCAAGTTTAGACATTTCTAAATAAACTAACCTAACCTCGTGGCACTACAGCCCATGAAGAGCCTCGGCCTACCAAGCGACCGCTGCCCAGCCATTTGGCATGCAGATATTGGGGTGACACGTGGTCAGCTCATCGGATCCCCTCGGCCGTTAATCTTGGTTTTCGTGACCGGGGCGCTGCCTCACTGTCAGACAGCTACTCAATTGTCCTCACGAGACTGAGTGCGCCCCGTTCCACCCCTCATGTCAGTTTCTAAATCCCTGACGGAGCCGGGAATCGAACCCGGGGCCTCCGGGTGAGAGGCAGGCGTGCTACCCCTACACCACGGGGCCGGCATTTCTAAATAAAAGTGTCATTTATTTAGACATATTGGAAAGTGGCAGCTAGATAAATTTCAAGCGTTACAGTGCCAAAGGCAACTTGGAAGATGTATGCATGGCACGGAACTTAAAAGTTAAAATAAATCTCTAACGAATAAGAAATAAAATTAATATAATCCGGAAACATGGCTAGTTGATGAAAAATCAATAAATTGAATTCCTTCACATAACCGAATATTGAACTTGGTTTATTTTTATGACAGAAAACATGAATATGTCACAAAGGAAACTCAATTGCCTTGAAACCCGTCATCTTTCTCCCCGGCTCTGCCTCTGAATAGTAGACCTACTGTACTCCATTACTAGAACGCGCGCAGATAATATCGGAAAACTTCAGTGTCATCAGGCTTCTTCCTAACCACACAAGTAGGAAAACGTTTGATAGGCCGTGCCGTATTAGCGAAAGAAGCAACATGGCGGACGAACATGGAGCCTTAGGGTGGAGGACAGCATCCGTAACGATCTTTAGAAATTAACTAGAACGAATAATTAAAGTATCCGATATAAAGAGCACAAAGTCACTAAAATCATTCGCTGAGTTTGATATAATTCAATCTCACCCACAGTTCACCCGGTAGAGTTCTGGTATTCACTGCTAGAGGGCGGTCTTAACAGAACGTCGAACTTATTATTATTATTATTATTATTATTATTGTTATTGTTATTTTCTTTAGAAATTAACTAGGAGGAATAGATAAATTATCCGATATAAAGAGCATAAAGACACAAAGGCTACGTAATAACGGCGCGCGATCCGGCAACACTACATATCGGTTAATTCTAACTGGTTGCGATGGGGTCGCATGTTTGCATGACAAGTTACTGTTGGGTTTATCAGCAAACGCTTGATGCACTGTTTGTCTAGACTCCGCTGGGATAGAAAACCGTGTACTAAGTCCCATAAACTACAGTGCTGATCAGTGATTGATTGATTGATGAATGAGTATGCACGTGAGAGAGTGAATGGACAGGATAATGTTTACTATATTATTTATCTTACTAGCGGACCCGTGCGATAAAATCTCGCATGTTCATAAACCACACTTTCCCCAATAGGTTTTAGAAAAATTTATATTTAAGAAATTAGAATGCAATTTGTCACTGATAATGTCATTTGTGTGCTGCGTGTGCTGTAACACTTACCGGTTATTCGATGTTTATGAAATTATACGATTTGAGTACAAATTCCTTTGATTTACTGTTTCTGAAATCCATGCAAAATGATACAGGAAAGACCTCAGAATGTTAAAATGACATGTAACAGGCGTCACAGCGATCAAAGTGGAGAGGAATTATGGAGCGTATTTTCATACATCAACAGTATCTGCAAATCGCACACTTCGTACATATTTTTAAGTCATTTTTTAAAGAAATTATTGATATTTATGGAATTATAGTGCAATTCGCCACTGCTATTGTATATTCTCATTCATTTGAATGCTCATTTTCAAGATCGGTCGCTTGTGAGTGTCGCAGGAGGGATCTATACTACTGATGATTAGTATTCTAAATATGTAAATATCGTAAATACATTTGTAAAACATGTAGCCCTAATTATTGTAAAAACGAAATGTAGACGTAAGTTGTGCCAGTGAGGCATAAATTATGTGGTGGTTGCCCTTTTTCACAATGCCTTCCATGTGTCTTGTATATTTTACGGTAAATAAATAAATTAATAATTAAATAAATAAATAAATAATAATGAAATAATGATAATAAGAAATTAAAGCCCATCGTATTGCCGCTTGACTCGAAACAGAGCTTATATTGCGAAGAAATTAAACACTAGTGAGTCTTTTGGAGTTTTAGGCTGTACACTGGAGTGATTTTGAAGTTTGAGGCTACGTAATCACGGCGTGCGATCAGGCAACACTGCATATCAGTTAATTCTAACTGGTTGCGACGTGGGCGCATCTTTGCATGACAAGTTACTGTTGTTCAGTTGTGGGAAACAGCTCACGTGCACATGAAAAATGGAATAAGAGTATTCGGTATGGGAGTATTTAAATTAATTACACAAGTGATCGTTTCGATACGAAGCTTGATTTTAGAAGTTTATACCTACCCTATCAATCATTCATGAATTTTAGTGAATAATGCACCAGAATATTTGGTTTATTTTACCAGATTTCATCGAGAGAGGTGAATGGGTCCTTGCCTAATGCAGCATTGTAGTTGTCATGAAGAAGGCACATACTTTACCATATTGTTACGTGCCACCCCCCTAGTGGCACTTTTTGTTAACTGGATTACGGTGGGTTGAAGCACAACACAGATTGTTCCTTTAAATGAAATGATTAGGCTAACTTTATTTCGGCCAGAAAGATACAGCACTCATCAGTAAATACAAGCAATTATTACCTTACTCCAGTTTCCTCACGGCGAGAACACTTCCCCTTTCACTTGTCAGTAAGCCGCAGAAGTTAATCCCTCGTAATGAGGTGGCCCCGTGCGTTGGCTGGAAATATCTGCACTCAGCCTGTCACTGTACAACACACTGTTTCACAACACACCACAATCACTTCTGTCGCACTGGAAAAACACACTCGTTCAAGACACAGTTCCTCTGTAGGCTTCTCACTTCCTCGCTGTCAAGAGAATCAGCTTCACTAGGGGTTTCGCAAGTCACCACACTTCTGTCGCTCAGGATAAACGCTCGCACTAGCTCATAAAAACACAACACAATTGGTTGAGAGGTCGCTCTTATATAGCAGGCCGGTGACTCAATAAATGCTTCTAGACCCATCCAGGGTTCACGGCTTCTCGAGGCTTCCATCGCTGGCTCAGTCACGAATATTCTGGACCATCCCTTTGACCTAGAAGGCCTGTTGCAAAAGGCGCACGCAATACACTGAGGCCGAGCAGCCCAGCCCTGGGGCAGTTGTGACTCATGCGGCGAGCGATGAAACAAACTCACAGCCGTAACACCACCCCCTTCCTAACAAGGCTGATCGTCCCGATCAATCATTGGTCCGTCTGTGTCCCTCCGTAGGCTGCCAGGCGATCTCGATGCACGATCTTCATCTTCGCCCTCGGGCTCCGCTGGATCCTGTAGACGACATCGTTGATCCGTTTCAAGACTCGGTACGGGCCCTCCCAGGACTTCTGCAGTTTGGGTGACAGGCCTTTCTTCCGTAATGGGTTGAAGAGCCAGACCAGGTCGTCTTCGTGGAATCCGCCGGCATCCGTCTGTTGGTCGTATCGGGTCTTCATTCGGTCGGTCTCGATCCGCAGTTTCCTCCTCGCGAACGCGTGCACGTCCTCCAGTTGGTCGACCAGTTCTTGACAATACTGGCTTACCGGGACCGGATCATTACCAGGACGGCCGAAGGCAAGATCGACAGGTAGACGGAGCTCCCTCCCAAACATGGCCCGGGCTGGTGTGCAGCCGGTGGCTTCATGCACGGCGGCGCGGTAGGCCAGGAGAAAGAGTGGAAGATGTTTGTCCCAATCCCTCTGGTGCTCGCTGACGACTATTCGGAGATGGTTCTCGATGGTGCGATTGAATCGCTCTATCATCCCGTCGGACTGAGGGTGTAGCGGCGTTGTCCTTGTCTTCCGGATTCCCAGCAGCTGGCATAGGTTCTGGAACACCTGCGACTCGAAGTTCCTCCCTTGGTCGGAGTGCAGCTCCAGGGGTACTCCGTACCGGCTGACGAATTCCTTCACCAGGGTCTCTGCAATCGTCGCGGCTTCTTGGTTAGGGAGCGCATACGCTTCCGGCCATTTGGTAAAGTAGTCGCTGACGACCAATATGTAGCGGTTCCCTGCCTCGCTTAACGGGAATGGCCCAGCAACATCGATGGCCACTCTCTCCATGGGGCCGCCTACGTTGTAGGTCTTCAGTGGACCCCGACGTCTTCGTCCTGGGCCCTTGCTGGCTGCGCAATCGTGGCACCTCGCGCAGTGGTTCTCTACGTCAGTTCGGCATCCGATCCAGTAAAACCGCTCTCTCAGCTTCTCCAGGGTCTTCTTTATCCCTAGGTGTCCACCAGATGATCCTCCATGGACTTCCTTCAGGACTTCCTCCGTCATAGCCTTTGGAACGACGACTTGTTCCCGAGATGTCTTCCCGTCGGTGCTCTCCCAGGTACGGCATATGAGGCCATCCCTCACAACCAGCGAGTCACACTGCGCCCAGTAGGACTTAAACTTTGGGCTGCAGTCACTCACAATGTTCCACCCGGGTCTGGGGACACAGGTCCTCTTCCATTCGGCTATCAGTCCCAGGTCATCATCTTCTGCTTGTGCCCGCGTGAAAGATTCGCGGCTCCAGCTCCCTTGAAGATCCACGGTAGTCCTTCGGCACTGTACCCCGGTGTTCTCCTCCCTTCGGGGACATAAGGTGCAGTCTTCGGGGCACGGTCTTCGTGACAGGGCGCCGGCGTTAGAATGCAGTTGGCCTTTCCTGTGCTGAATATCAAAGTTGTACTGTTGAAGCCTCTCTAACCACCGCGCGAGTTGACCCTCGGGCTGCTTGAAGTTCAGGAGCCACCGCAGGGATGCATGGTCGGTCCTGATGAGAAATTCTTGCCCGTACAGGTACTTGTGGAAGTGTTCAATGGTCTTCACGATGGCGAGCAGCTCCTTCCTGGTGACGCAGTAGTTCCTTTCTGGCGTTGACAAGGCCTTGCTGAAGTAGGCCACTACTCTCTCCTCGCCGTCCACTACTTGCGACAAGATCCCCCCTATGCCAGAGTCGCTGGCATCGGTATCGACGATGAACCTTGTTCCAGGTCTGGGGTAGGCCAGAATAGGCGCGGTGCACACAGCCTGCTTGAGTTGTTCGAAGGCACTGTGGCATTCTGCTGTCCACGTGAAGAGTTGGTCCTTCTCAGTCAGTCGATGTAAAGGTTTGGCGATGTCGGCGAATCCTCTCACGAAGCGACGGTAATAAGTGCAGAGTCCCAGGAAGCTTCGTAGTTGGGACTTGTCCTTCGGAACTGACCACTCCCTCACAGCTGCGGTCTTCTCTGGGTCGGTGCGCACCTCTTCCTCGGAGACGATATGCCCAAGGTACTGGACCTGCTTCTGGAAGAGCTGACACTTCTTGGGGCTCAACTTCAGCTGGGCAGCCCGTAGCTTCATCAAGATCTCCTTCAGGTTGCTGTAGTGCTCCTCGAAACTTCTTCCTAGAACGATGACGTCGTCTAGGTAGACCAGGCAGGTCTTCCAGTGTAGTCCCCTCAGAATGGACTCCATTAGCCTTTCGAAGGTCACAGGGGCGTTGCACAGACCGAATGGCATGACGGTGAACTGCCAGAGCCCGCTGCCCACAGAGAGCGCCGTTTTCTCGCGGTCCTTAGGGTGGACGTCCACCTGCCAGTAGCCACTCTTCAAATCCAAGGTGGAGAACCATCTTGATCCTGATATGGTGTCCAGCGTGTCGTCGATCCGGGGTAGAGGGTAGCTGTCCTTCTTCGTGACGTCGTTCACCCGCCTGTAGTCCACGCAGAACCTGGTGGAACCGTCCTTCTTCTTCACAAGCACGACCGGAGAACTCCAAGGACTATGTGATGGCTCGATCACCCCTTGCTCCTTCATCTCTTCTACCATCCGGTCGACTTCGGCTTGCTTGACGAGCGGGACACGTCGGAATGGAGCCCTAATCGGTGCGCTGTCCCCAACGTCGATTCTGTGCTGGACCAAGCTTGTCCTGCCGAAGTCTTTGCTCCCCACGGAGAAGACATCCTGGAATTCGTGTAGCAGGTCCCGAAGTTGGCGTGATTGTTCCTCGTCTAAATGGTCCTGGGATCCTTGGTACAGCTTCTGTAGTTCTTCTGGCAGGGCGCGTCTTCTTCAGTTGTCCGTCTGCAGGTGTCCGTCCGTCGTGTCTGTGATGCGGGCAATCCAGGTAACGGGCTCGCAGACTCCTAGGTTGGTGTCCCGGTGAACCGTAAATTCGTAGTCGTTCAGGTTGGACAGGCGGACGTACGGCCGAGACGTCGTGTTGATGAGAGTCTTGGCAACTAGCAATCCTTTTGTCTGGATGTCCTCATATTTTGGCTCAATGACAGCCGCCACTCCCTCAGCTGTTCCGTCGACAATTACGGCAGCGCCGACTTCCGTCCTGGCGGGAACGATGACGTCCTCTCTCAGCCTTACTCGTCGTGCGGCGACGGCCTCGTGTGCTGGTTGCAAAGCAAGTTCCTCACTTCCGAAGTGCAGAGTGTTGGTACTCAGATCCAAGATGATGTTATTCTGGTCCAGGAAGTCCAGTCCGATGATCACTTCATTTGATACGTCAGCCACAAGCACTGGATGCTTTATTGCACGTCGACCAATGACGAACTCCAGTGATGCTTCGCCATGTACCGGTGCGGTCTCTCCGGTCGCGGTTATTAGCTGGAGGTTCCTTTGTGTGGGTTGCACTCTCCACTTCGGGATCACGGTGGGGCTGACGATGGTCCTCGATGCTCCCGTGTCGATTAGCATGGGCCAGCTCACTCCGTTGACGACTCCGTCGACCATCAGGCTGCTATTGTCCCTCCGTAACTTCGTCACACGCACTTGGACTGCCGGGGCTTGACGACTGTCACAAGCCAACCTTTGCCCCCCAAGGCTGGCTGATACTTGCTTTCCTGGGCCGCGCGGTTTCCCTACGACTGACTGTCCCGACGGAAACCCTTGGCGGCGGCGATCACCGCAGTCCTTGCTCAGGTGGCCTCTCTTACGGCAGGTCCAGCAGGTCGGTAGTCCTCTTCCGGGCCGCCTCTCCGGAAGTCCTTCGGCTACGTTTTTGTTGGTGGTACTGCGACTCTTGAAGAACCGGCTTAGCGCCTCCATCAATTCGTCGGCCAGGGGCTTGGTCTCGTTGGTTTTTGCTGGTTCGTCGACGTCCACTTGACGCACCCGCGCGTGCATTCTAGATGCCTGTTTTGCCGTCTCGAATTCAAGTGCGTGGCTCAGCGCATCTGCCAGGGTCTTATTGCGCGCGAGTCGCAGCGCCTGTTGAGTGTCCGAGTCCCGTAGCCCGTCGGTGAAGGTCTGCGTCGCTATCTGTTCCAGAAAGTCGGCCGGCGCTGTTGGATAGGCGAGCCTTACGAGGCGTGCGATGTCCATCTCGAACTCCTGCAGGGTTTCCGCGTTCTTCTGTGCCCGGGTCCGGAGCTGCATCTGGTAGGCCTGCTGAAGATGGCTATCTCCTTATCGGGACTCCATATTGGCGATCAGTGAAGCGTAGTCCTGGGATCCAGTCGGGATGGCCTGAAGGACGTTAAGGGCGTCACCTCTCAGCGCTACAATGAGAGCTGTAGCCTTTTCTGTGTTGTTCCAGTTATTTATGGAACAGGCCGCCTCGAACTGACGTAACTAGGTGCTCCACGCGACCTTTCCGTCGAAGGTTGGGGGCGTCACTCTGCTATGTCCCGTTCCTGATATTCCCGGTGTAACGGTGGGCGGGCGTTGGCGCAGATCGGCTACCTCTTGTAGGGCGTTGAATCTCGCTTCCATCCCCGTCGGCGGGCGTTGGCTCAGCTCAGCAATTTCCTTTTGTAAAGCGTTGAATTTCTCTTCCACCCCCGTCAGTGGGCGTTGGCGCAGCTCGGCAACTTCCTTTTGTAAGGCGTTGAATTTCTCCTCCACCCCCATCAGCGGGCGTTGGCGCAGCTCGGCAACTTCCACTTGTAAGGCGTCGAACTTCTTTTCCACTGCCGTGATTTCCTCACGCAGACCCAGTTCTAATTTCTTCAGGTCCTGTGCTAACTTATGCTTCTAGACCCGTCCAGGGTTCACGGCTTCTCGAGACTTCCATCGCTGGCTCAGTCACGGATATTCTGGACCATCCCTTTGTCCTAGTGGTCCTGTTGCATAAGGCGCACGCAATACACTGAGGCCGAGCAGCCCAGCCCTGGGGCAGTTGTGACTCATGCGGCGAGTGATGAAACAAACTCACAGCCGTAACACCATGTTCGGAGTTGTATAGTTTACGTCGTTTGCCAAGTCCAAACGCCGGAAGTGGCGTGAACGTAGGCCTACCTGCATGTGGTATCACAGGAGACTGGAAAAGGATAGTTTACAGCAGAATTATCAATGCTTGCAATTGTTTATGTTTTCTGTATTTGAACTGCAGCCTATTATTTAGATAGCGAGGTTGGAGGTGTACATGTCAAGATATATTCTCTATAATCGTACGCTCGACGGGAGCCAAAAATAATTGGCGGTGCCAGGTATCGATCCCGGTACCTCTAGCTTGCTGCGTTACAACCTTTTGGGATGGGAAACAGCGTCGTGGCTTCCTCAGGGGAGCAAACGCATGCATCAGTGTCGCACAGGGTGAGAAGTAGTGTTATAAAACTTCCTTGAGAACGGAGTTATGAAACAAGTTAATACGTCATCTCAAAGTGTGATGTAATGTCTGTTGTTAGGATACTAAGTCTATATACCTTGGAGATTGATCAACCCTTGCATTGGGGGCGTATCTCAATTGGTAGAGCGCTGGCTTAGCATGCGAGAGGTACCAGGAGCGTTACCTGGCATTTCCAATTTCTTTTTAAATGGCATCCCTCTCATATCGCAGTAGCAAGTAGGAAAATTAATTTTAAGGCTCAAGTGATAAGCTCTTTGGAATCACCATTTTCAGTCGTTTTCAATCGCTTGAATGGTGCGTACTGAATAGACAAATCGCATCTTCACAACTTCCCGTCCATGCCATCAAAATCGCTTACGTTGATCTTCTCCATCCTACTTTTAAAACATGAGAAAGAACTAAGCAGCCAACTTTGCACTACTATGTGTTTTTTTGTTGTTCGAATATCGTTTATTTCTTTGTCCTTGACAACTATTTTAGTCGAGAATGATTATTCCAGTAAAACCGGGCGATTCCGAACATCTTATTACTGATACTTTGAACGTTATTAGGCTACTTCATTTCTTATGTGTAAAGTTAGCTTCAGGTTGTTCATCGGGATAATTTTCAGTGACTTTTAATCGTTTGAAGTGTCCGTGATAAATAAACTTTCCACTATTTTCTATTTTTCTTTTTGTGTTTAATCGGCAATTCCAGTTGTAAGATTTTATAAATGTGTGTTGTTCCAAATTCACAATTAAGCATTGTGTAAGATAGCGAGACACTGTTCATGTTAGAAAGTTTGTAGTTGAGGATGAAACCACGTGTGTTTCATAAGAGTTATACAGTACTTGTAAATGGAGAGCAGTGCCATTCCTCCAATAGGCTTTAATATTGATATGTGGTTCAATATCAAGAATATGTTAAAAAATTGGGATTCAAAATGTATAATACACTACTGTATGTCGGTCCAACGATGCCAAACATGTATCAGAAAAGTGGCTAGTATTCTTCATCAGTTCCGTCGACATTTACCTTATTTTCCTTTTATTGTAAGAAAGACCCTGATAAAAAGTGTGATATTTCCTATTCTAGAAATTACGGGTCATTAGTATTCAGCTTAATTTCAGGTAAACATAATATGAAGCTGCAGCGAGTGCAGAATGAATGTACAGTATACGTTTACTTACGGGTGTAGCGGCTAGCATTCTTGGCTGTCAACCCGGAGGTCCGGGTGCGATTCCAGGCTCCGCCAAGAAATTCATTTCTGGTCTGAGAGCTGGAAAGGAGTTCATTCAACCTCATGGGGCAAAACTGAAATGAGATGGGTTTGATTACCACCTTAGCTATACTGGAAGTGGTTTTCTGTGGTTTCCCACTTCTACTCCAGGTAAATGCCGGCTTGGTTCTTAATTTGAGGCCACGGTCTCCTTCTTCCCAATCCTCACCTGAATCAAACTTGAAAATCTACGTGGATAATACAAATATAATTCTACAGACACCACATTAGCACAAGTTACCGTATCATACAAATTATGTAACTTATACACCCTTCAAACAATCAAACCCAAGTTCTTGGGACCAAATGACTACGGTGCCCAAACTTCTCAAATGAAGCAACATCAACAACAAGTTAACCATTAAACAAGATTTGTTTTAATGGGAAACATAAAACCGTTTACTGTTTGAACTGAGCGTCGCATAACGTAGCTGATACATGGGCTTAATTTGGATTTGCTCCACCTATACGAGTGATCCTCAAAGTAGGGTCTGCGAAAATGCTTCAGGGAGATGCACTGGCACTTAAAAGAAAATATCGTCGTTTCCTCCGGCTGTAGAGCTCTATTATTTCAGGTATATTTCGAACAAATTATAAATGCCAGTATTACCAACTTAATTTTGTCATTATTCCAGATAGGTCTATATAGAGTAATCATTGGCATGAAACTTACATTTTTAGAAAAGTAGGCTTTATAGTTCGTCACGTAACTACTTCTTTTATTTCTCGTTGCAAATATCTGTGCAAAACTATCTGTAGAAAAGGATATGATGATGATGATGATGATGATGATGATGATGATGATACAGTAATAACAATATTAACAATAATGATAATCGCATGGTTTTGGCTGTCTCTGGTGTAGATCTTTTTGAGTTGGAACCATCTAATACATCTACTTCTTAGGGTCACATTCTGATTGCTCTCCCACCAAGTCACGAAACCGGAGCTCAATTGGGAGATCACCCCACAACACTGAGGGACTGATGTTGTTGTTGAGTATTTAGCGGCTTTACGACATAGTGGTCATGTATCCCCGTGTACTTGGGTGTGTGTAGAATTTGTCTGATGACCTGTGTTATTGTGATGGTTGTATTTTTGTGTGTATTTGTAATTCAGGAAGGATTTAGGTAGGAAGCGGCCCTGGCCATAAGTTAGGTACCATCCCGGCATTTTCCTGAAGTAGAAGTGGAAAACCACGGAAAAACACTTCCATGATGACCGAGGTACTGTAGGAATCTAACCCACCTCTTCTCAGTTTTCTCCTCACGAGGTTGAGTGTACCCCGTTCCAACCCTCAGACCAGAACAAATTTCTTTTCAGCGTTGGGAATCGAACTCGGGCCTCCGTGGCGCTAGCCACTACGCAACGAGGCGGATTGAGCGAACGTAAAGGGGAAGCGTCCGCTTTTTGTCACACACATTGCTCTTCGTCGCTTGTGTTACTAGCTGACTACATCTATACCTCGAGGGGGTCAACTAATTGACATGAGCTACGCTAATATTGTACATGCCTGCAGTCAAACGGAGTCCCTCTTGGTGAAGAGGAGCTACAGTTAATTAGACAGATAACGAGTGACTAACAAGAAAATACACTCCAGTGACGAGTCAAATTAAAATCGCAGCTGTTCCTTCACCCAGTTGCATCCACAGTTCCCTCCTATCTCCCCTTATTGGGGTGTTTCTCAGAGTCTTCTCTTTAATTGGAAAATGAGATGCTGTGGAACAGACAGACGTCGCTTCATCATATTATTAAAAATTTGATAACGATCTCTCGAGGAATCCAATGAGAATTTTCAATATCAATATTAATGATAGCCTAGCTCTTCCAGACGAACTTGGACAAGTTCAGCAATCCACCCCAGCACAAGTTGTGAAGGAAAACACTCATACATTTACTGTAAAGGAACACTATATTTATGATTTCTTTCTTCGGCTTATCCCAATGTATTGGCGGTCACCGTACCCAACCAGGTTCATTTTGGTTTTGGCCTGGTATTTAATACCAGATGCTCTTCCTGAGGCCACGTGATTTTTTTTAGGTGAAAATTCCACCCTGCTGACAACCAGGATTTGAACCTCGGCCGTCCGGATGAAAGACATGCAGCTGAGCCACTGCGCCATCACGCTCCGCTAAAGGAACCAATGATTAAATAAGGACAAGAAATCATCCTGTAAATCTATTTAGTTTTACTGCTATGAAACGTCCTGTTTTCTAGAAATGGTTCCAAAGAATACAGGGGTGACGTAAGTTATAGTTGTTGCTTCATTTAGGAGTCAAAGATATTTTGGCCATCAGCCCCGTGCACTTTTGTGTAGAGAATATGTCTGACCATCTGCGTTTCAGTGATGTCAGTGGTACTGGGGTACGTGCAAGTGAAATTATAATGACGTAGGACGTCGATCGCTGTCCTGGAACTAGAAATAAAGTACAGTGCCAGTACTTTCCTAAAGTAGCCTAAATGGATAAAATCTTGGGGAGGAGAAACTAGGCTGATGTTAGTGCTCAGACTCAAATTTTGGATCTTCAAACAATGAATCTGCCCAGTTTACGCGTGACGCCCACTTGACTATCATTTTCTGGTTCCATAGCTGTAACTTACTATAAAGCGTCGTATCTTAAGAGAAAAGAGAGGTTATTAGCCTACTTTCGATTTTTGCAAAAAATGAAAGTAGACTTATGAGATCAACACAGGGCGAAAAAAGTGTGTCTGTCTGTGTGTGTGTATGTGTGTGTGTGAGTCTGTGTGTGTGTGTGTGTGTGTGTGTGTGTGTGTGTATGTGTGTGTGAGTGTGTGTACTCTGAATGTCTGTCCCCCCCCTATCAATTCGAACACGGTGAATGCGAATTGAACGAAATTTGGTACAAAGGTAGCACTAGCAAAGGACACCTCAGTGTCATGTTTTATATCGCCGCCATCTTGACGGAAACGTAATGGCGGCCACACAAATGTTCAAAGCTTAAATCAAATTACGACTAACCTAATCATCCGATCTCTACCAAATTTTGCAACAACATACCTTTATGGGGGGAGCATCCTTTGACCAAACCAATAGGTCATCAGCGTAATAGTTTGCGGATGGCGGCCATCTTTGTGTGAAAATGGATTCCCCCTATTAATTCAAACACGGTGCAACCGAATGGAACGCAATTTGGTACAGAGGTAGTACTTACAAAAGGCACCTCAGTGTCACGTTTTATATCGCCGCCATCTTGACGGAAACGTAATGGCGGCCACACAAATGTTCAAAGTTTAAATCAAATTACGATTAACCTAATCATCCGATCTCTACCAAATTTTGCAACAACATACCCTCATAGAGGAAGCATCCTTTGACCAAATGAATAGGTCATTAGCCTAATAGTTTGCGGATGGCGGCCATCTTTGTGTGAAAATCAATTCCCCCCATTAATTCAAACACGGTGAAACCGAATGGAACGAAATTTGGTACACAGGTAGTACTAACAAAAGGCACCTCAGTGTCATGTTTAATATCGCCGCCATCTTGGCGGAAACGTAATGGTGGCTACACAAATGTTCAATGCTTAAATCAAATTACGACTAACCTAACCATCCGATCTCTACCAAATTTTGCAACAACATACCTTTATGGGGGGAGCATCCTTTGACCAAACTAATAGGTCATCAGCGTAATAGTTTGCGTATGGCGGCCATCTTTGTGTGAAAGTCGATTCCCCTATTAATTCGAACACGGTGCAACCGAATGGAACGAAATTTGGTACAGAGGTAGCACTAGCAAAGGGCACCTCAGGGTCATGTTTTATATCGCCGCCATCTTGACTGAAACGTAATGGCGGCCACACGAATGTTCAAAGCTTAAATCAAATTACGATTAACCTAATCATCCGATCTCTACCAAATTTTGCAACTACATACCTTTATGGAGGTAGCATCCTTTGACCAATCTAATAGGTCATTCGCCTAATAGTTTGCGGATGGCGGCCTTCTTTATGTCAAAATTGATTCCCCCTATTAATTCGAACACGGTGGAACCGAATGGAACGAAATTTGGTACAGAGGTAGTACTAACAAAAGGCACCTCGGTGTCATGTTTTATATCGCCGCCATATTGACAGAAACGTAATGGCGGCCACACAAATGTTCAAAGCTTACGTTAAATTACGACTAACATAACCATCCGATCTCTACCAAACCTTGCAACAACATACCTTTATGGAGGGAGCATCCTTTGACCAATCTAATGGGTTATTAGCCTAATAGTTTGCGGATGGCGGCCATCTTTATGACAAAATTGATTCCCCCTATTAATTCGAACACGGTGGAACCGAATGGAACGAAATTTCGTACAGAGGTAGCACTAGCAAAGGGCACCTCAGGGTCATGTTTTATATCGCCGCCATCTTGACTGAAACGTAACGGCGGCCACACGAATGTTCAAAGCTTAAATCAAATTACGATTAACCTAATCATCCGATCTCTACCAAATTTTGCAACTACATACCTTTATGGAGGTAGCATCCTTTGACCAATCTAATAGGTCATTCGCCTAATATTTTGCGGATGGCGGCCATCTTTATGTCAAAATTGATTCCCCCTATTAATTCGAACACGGTGGAACCGAATGGAACGAAATTTGGTACAGAGGTAGCACTGGCAAAGGGCACCTCAGTGTCATGTTTTATATCGCCGCCATCTTGACTGAAACGTAATGGCGGCCACACGAATGTTCAAAGCTTAAATCAAATTACGATTAACCTAATCATCCGATCTCTACCAAATTTTACAACTACATACCTTTATGGAGGGAGCATCCTTTGACCAATCTAATAGGTCATTCGCCTAATAGTTTGCGGATGGCGGCCATCTTTGTGTCAGAATCGATTCCCCCTATTAATTCAAACACGGTGAAACCGAATGGAACGAAATTTGGTACAGAGATAGCACTAGCAAAGGGCATCTCAGTGTCATGATTAATATCGCCGCCATATTGACAGAAACGTAATGGCGGCCAAACAAATGTTTAAAACTTAAATCAAATTACGACTAACATAACCATCCGATCTCTACCAAACATTGCAACAACATACCTTTATGGAGGGAGCATCCTTTGACCAATCTAATAGGTCATTAGCCTAATAGTTTGCGGGTGGCGGCCATCTTTATGTCAAAATTGATTCCCCCTATTAATTCGAACACGGTGGAACCGAATGAACGAAATTTGGTACAGAGGTGGCACTAGCAAAGGGCACCTCAGTGTCATGTTTTATATTACCGCTATCTTGACGGAAACGTAATCGTGGCCACCCAAATGTTAAAAGCTAAAATGTAATTACGACCAACCTAATAATCTAGTCTCCACCAAATTTTGCAACACCATATCTTTATGTGGGAAACATATTCTGACCAAACTGCAAGAACATCAGCCCAATAGTTGGCAGATGGTGGCCAAGTATGTGTGCAAATGGATTCCCCCTATCAATTCAAACACGGTGAAACCGAATTGAACGAAATTTGGTACAGAGGTAGCACTAGCAAAGGGCACCTCATATTCATGTTTAATATCCCTATAGCACGTATTTCAACAAGCTACTACAACCAACATTCAATCATACTCCTTGGAAAGGACAAAGAGTTATAACAATACCCATGCATTTAGGAGAAAGTAGGCTATATGTTCTTTACTGAACATCTTGTTTTATTGATCCATTCTAATCAAAATTCTTAAAACACAACAGACTCTTTACATAATTTAATCATTACTTAGGTAACAATTTACAGTAGTTCTCTATCTTTCTTTCTTTCTTTCTTTCTTTCTTTCTTTCTTTCTTTCTTTCTTTTGGCGGCTTTGGTGGCGTAGTTGGTAGTAGCATGCTGAGCTCCTATTCCCAAGATCGCGGGTTCAAACCCGGCCGAAGTAGACGGATTTTTAAGAGCGTTAAAATTCCCTCAGTATGCCTTCCTTTGGAGGGGAAGTAAAGCCGGCGAGATCCAGTCATAGATTTATGGCTTGTATAAGAACCTCCCACTAACTACAATTGTGTAAAGCTAAATTTCTAGGTTAGATTTGATTAATGCTCTATAAGTTCCAACGTTCACTTCTAGGTGCTGGTAGCGGTGGCATCTAGTAGCCAAGTTCGTAACTAGGTGTCGTTGATGGTAGCAAAAGTAGGAACTACTTGAAATTGATCGTCTGCAATCTTTACCTGAATGACAAGCGGCTTCGATGGCGTAGTTGGTAGCATGCTGGACTGCTGTGCCCAAGATAGTGGGTTCAAACCCGGCCGAAGTTGTCGAATTTTTAAGAGCGTTAAAATCCTTCAGTATGCCTTCCTTTGGAGGGGAAGTAAAGCCGGCGGTCCCATGTCAGAGATTTATGGCATGTGAAAGATCCTTCCACAGACTAAACTCATGTGAAGCTAAATTTCTAGGTTACATTTCGTTGGAACGCTCTGTCAAAGTTCCAATGTTCACCACTAGGTATCATTCACATCTGTTAGCGAAAGTTGGAACTACTTGATATTGAACGGAACTCCGCTAGAAGAAGCTACAGCCTCTGGCGAGCCGAACATGTCCTCAGACACTCCCGGCACTAAAAGCCATGTTGTTGTAGTTGTATGAGTCTTTTGACTGGTTTGATGCAGCACTCCACGCCTCCCTGTCCTGAGCTAATCGTTTCATCTCTACATGGCGTCTCTAAAAGCCAGTGTAGTTAAAAGGGACGTAAAACCAATAACATTATTATTATTATTCATCTCTACATAGCTACCACACCCTACATCCGAGGCAATCTGTTTAACATACTCTAACTTTGGTCTACCCCTACAGTTCTTGTCCTCGACCCTTCCTTCCATAACTAAGCTTGCTATTCCTGGGTGTCTTAGTATGTGTCCTACCAACCTATCTCTTCACTTCATTAGCACTCGCCAGAAACATCTCTCCTCTCCCACTCGTCTTAATACCTCTTCGTTTGTAACCCTATCCACCCATCTGATCATTATTCTCCTGTAACACCACATTTAAAACGCTTCAATTCTCCTCTTTTCTGCTGCACCAATAGTCCAACTTTCACTTCAATAGAGCGCCACGCTCCAGACAAAGGTTTTCAAAAATGTCTTCCTAATACCTAAATCTATATTCGATGTCAACAGATTCCTTTCCTGTAGAAATGCTTTCCTTGCCTGAGCCAACCTTAACCTGAATTACAGATAACACACACTAATACCGCCAACAAAATTAACACCGGTTATCAGACAGTTTCTTCACAGTCCCAAAGTACACGGGGCTACACGACTGCGTTGTTGCAGTCCCTAAACTGAGGAACCAACCTTTCTTTCGTTCTTTCGTTTTTTATTTCTTTCTTTCTTTCTTTTTTAGCCTATTTTCAATTTTGAAAAAATAGGCTTATGAGATCACCTTTTGTCCGTGTGTGTGTGCGTGTGTGTGTGTATGAGGTGTGTGTGTGTGTCCCCCTAATAAAATCTAAACGGCTGGAGCGATTTCAATGAAACTCGGTAAGTTTATAGCACTATTCCCGGCGACCTCGACCGTGCCCTTCAAATTTTGTTACGTCTCACCAATCCAACATGGCGGCTGTGCGAAATATTTCACTAGCATGCAATATCTCCGAAACTATTACCGATATCGCCCTGAAATTGTGTACGGTGATAAAGGGAACTACTAGAAGTTCACCTATGAGACTTTCAAAAACCTGGTGACTACAAAACCAACATGGCGGCCAAGCGAAGTTGAGACATTTAAATAGACTTTTCTCGCGATTTAACTATCCAAACGTAATGAATCTTGGTACAGCAAATGTTTATACACATTGTAATGCACTGGAGTCTAATTTAGTTAAATTGTTTACATAACCTCAAAATGGCGGCTGTGCGAAATATTTAAACTGACATTCTATATCTCCGAAACTATTACAGATATCACCCTGCAATTTTGTACGGTGATAAAGGGTACTGATACAAGTTTACCTATGTATATTTCATAAACCTGTCAAGTACAAAACGAACATGGCGACCAAGCGAATTTGAAATATTTGAATAGACTTTTCTCGTGAGTTAACTCTCTGAGCGCAGTGAAATGTGGTACAGTAAATGATTTTGAAGATTGTAATGCACTGCCATCTAATTTAATTCAATTGTTTACATAGCCTCAAGATGGCGGCTGTGCGAAATTTTAAAATTAAGTTTTTATTTCTTGTGTCGTAATCATGCGATCAAAGTGAAAGTTTGAATAATGAACCTAGGCATTAATTGTCCTTGAATGATTCATAACTCTATAGCCTATACATATAACAATCCTAAATGGCGAGCTTCCGAAATATTTAAGCGGTTCTCATTATCTATGAATCATTTACAGCAACCAAACTGAATTCTTTTATGTTCATTGAGACTATGAACATATGTTCACCTATAGGACTTTCAGTATCCTGGTGAGCACAAATCCAACATGGCGGCGACGCGAAGTATAAATATTTAAATGGACGTATCTCGCGAATTAACTATCCGAGTGCCGTGAAACGTTGCACGTTAAATGCTTATACAAATGTTGATCCACTGGCATCTAATTTATTCAATTGTTTGCATAATCACAAGATGGCTGCTGTGCGTAATTTTAAAATCTCGTTTTTACTTCTTGTGTTCTAATCATGCGATTGAAGTATGAATACCACACGTACACAATAATCTTAATGTAATAGTACAAAAATAAAAATCCAACCTGGCGACCATCTGAAATATTTAGACGGTCCTCAATATCTACGAATCTGTTGCAGCAATTAAACTGAAATTTTGTATGTTGATAGAGACAATTAACATGAGCAGGATGTATGAAAATAGGCTGTATAGTTCTTCACGGAACTACTTGTTTATATATATGTGTGTCATTGGGGGTGCTCTAAGGCAACGGTTTTCAAGTGAAGAGTCGCGATACATTTTCGGTTGGTTCTTCAAGTTATTTTGAATGTTTAAAAAAGTAAAAATGAATAGACATGACTGTGTGTAGAGATACTACTTTCGTATACGTAGTTGCACAGATAAATGCCAACATCACGCTGCGAAAAGTAATTTTTACTTATTCTGGTGCACATTAGGCCTAGGAGACATAGGCATGCAATAGTAAACTCTAACTTGTTGCTAAGTTCCGGCTCTGTAAGTTTACGCGATAATGATTTTTAGCCTATTTTCAATTTTGAAAAAATAGGCTTATGAGATCACCTTTTGTCCGTGTGTGTGTGCGTGTGTGTGTGTGTGTGATGTGTGTGTCCCCCTAATAAAATCTAAACGGCTGGAGCGATTTCAGTGAAACTCGGTAAGTTCATAGCACTATTCCCGGCGAGCTCGACCGTGCCCTTCAAATCTTGTTACGTCTCACCAATCCAAAATGGCGGCTGTGCGAAATATTTCACTAGCATTCAATATCTCCGAAACTATTACCGATATCGCCCTGAAATTGTGTACGGTGATAAAGGGAACTACTACAAGTTCACATATGAGACTTTCAAAAACCTGGTGACTACAAAACCAATATGGCGGCAAAGCGAAGTTGAGACTTTAAATAGACTCTTCTCGCGATTTAAATATCCAAACGTAATGAAACTTGGTACAGCAAATATTTATTCGCATTGAAATGCACTGGAGTCTAATTTAGTTCAATTGTTTACATAACCTCAAAATGGCGGCTGTGCGAAATATTTCACTGACATTCTATATCTCCGAAACTATTACAGATATCACCCTGCAATTTTGTACGGTGATAAAGGGTACTGATACAAGTTTACCTATGTATATTTCATAAACCTGTCAAGTACAAAACGAACATGGCGACCAAGCGAATTTGAAATATTTGAATAGACTTTTCTCGTGAGTTAATTCTCTGAGCGCAGTGAAATGTGGTACAGTAAATGATTTTGAAGATTGAAATGCACTGCCATCTAATTTAATTCAATTGTTTAAATAACCTCAAGATGGCGGCTGTGCGAAATTTTAAAATTAGGTTTTTATTTCTTGTGTCGTAATCATGCGATCGAAGTGAAAGTTTGAATAATGAACCTCGGCAATAATTGTCCTTGAATGGTGCATAACTCTATGGCCTATACATATAACAATCCTAATTGGCGAGGTTCCGAATTATTTAGACGGTTCTCAATATCTATGAATCTTTTACAGCAACCAAACTGTTTTTTTTTTATGTTCATAGAGACTATGAACATATGTTCACCTATAGGACTTTCAGTAACCTGGTGAGCACAAATCCAACATGGCGGCGACGCGAATTATAAATATTTAAATGGACGTTTCTCGCGAATTAACTATCCGAGTGCCGTGAAACGTTGCACGTTAAATGCTTATACAAATGTTGATCCACTGGCATCTAATTTATTTCGATTGTTTGCATAATCACAAGATGGCTGCTGTGCGAAATTTTAAAATCTCGTTTTGACTTCTTGTGTTCTTATCATGCGATTGAAGTTTGAATACCACACATACACAATAATCTTAATGTATTAGTACAAAAATAAAAATCCAACCTGGCGACCATCTGAAATATTTAGACGGTTCTCAATATCTACGAATCTGTTACAGCAATTAAACTGAAATTTTGTATGTTGATAGTGGCAATTAACATGAGTAGGATATATGAAAATAGGCTGTATAGTTCTTCACGGAACTACTTGTTATATATGTATTCAGGACGGCGGTTGAGCATAATCTTCAATATGATAATTGATTTGAACACAGCACAGTGAATGTCTTATATGGTACATTATTCTCCCAAAGTTTCGTCGTTATCGTTCTTTATTTTGTGGTGTTGATTTTAATATTTCAAATATTCAAGGTGATCATTCAGCGTACCGGTACTAACAACTTTATGCTCTATCAAACTAGAATGTCTCACACAAATCTACGTTTCCACCTATACTAGTTTCGTGGCAATTGCTCGAATGCATTCTGCTTTATCCAACTTAATGCATAGCCACCATCCGGATGAGCGCAATATTCAATCGCCATATTGAAATGAATAGGCCATAATCGTTCTAACTTTGGCGTCCGATCCCCTTACGAGATGGTACGTGGGATTCGAATTTAGTAGAGATTAGTTGATCGGCTAAGCCGGCAGCTGACTTGTGCGATGAAAACTCAGATGGCCGCCATTTTGTTTTCGTTAAAATGGAGGCAATGTGTGGTATAGGTGTATGGTAGGAGAGCCACCTCTGTAGCAAGTTTCATTCATATCAGGTGTTCAGAAATTGATGAAGGGAGGGGGGAGGGGGAGGCATCCTGTAGGCTACATCGGACTCACAAAGACACACATATCATATGCTGTTTTATGAAAATAGAACAGCCATCAATCCAGGTAGCCTACTCCCTCCTAGGCTAGTGTATTCACTTTTTTGAAGTCACAAGGTTTCTTAGAACAGACAGTTAAGCACGTGAGCGTAGTGGATCAATGTCTTCGACCAGCCCTCAGCGCCTAAGCATTTGCCATTGGTTCACCATGTAAAGGAGAACCCGTAATAGCGGAGAATTCGCATATCGGCCGTTGCATACGGTAGCTTTGTGGCCTTGGCTATAAATAAGCTTGACAAGCATGCATGATCAATCTTGTTGTGCAAGTAGGCTTTAGCGTCTGTAGGATAATTCTGCGCAAGCATTTTAACTGTACAAGCAGCTTGAAGATGGATTGAATTGAAATCACGCAAGCTTGTACAAGCAGCGTTTGCCCAATCGAAACAGAGCGTGTGTACCAAAGATGTGCCAGCTTGTGCAAGCTTGTGCAAAGAAACGTCAGTCGTGAGTGAGCTCTACAGGTGGTGACATCATTTGGACCATGTCGAGTGATCAGAAGAAGGTCAACCGTCAATAACCATTGTTCGCTACTGACCAATAGCTGACGGTTCTTAACCAATACCATACTTCCTCTATCACTCCACGTGACCTCCAATGTCCCGCCCTGGCGGCCAGCTCGCGTGTCACGCAGGTGTCAAGTGTTGCACACAGTTCTGTCCAGTCTCGCTGCTTGCTCTCAGTGGCTAAGGTGTAGAGTTGGTAACACTGTGCCTCGCGCTAGGAAAGCCTTGGCTTCCCGCAGACATGGAATGTTAACATATCCGCCCGTGATCGTATTCTTCTTTTTAATTAAATGTGTTATGAATGACAAAAGATTCAGATAAGTTTCTTCAGTCATTCTGATATAATTATGCCTCTCAGGAGGTCACAC
The DNA here is from genome assembly GCA_946902985.2 of Meconema thalassinum. NCBI lineage: Eukaryota > Metazoa > Arthropoda > Insecta > Orthoptera > Tettigoniidae > Meconema > Meconema thalassinum. The sequence goes on from OX336390.1 coordinate 692,554,333, forward strand.
GAAAAAAAAAAAAAAAAAAAAAAAATGCCAATCACGAGGATATATCTTCAATCCACTTAATATATTAATGTTGGAATAGGTATTTCTTTTCAATAACCACTCTTTGCACCACATATCACGCTTCTTTTGAGTTTTCCTCTTGTGGACAAGGCAAACAGCAGCCAAAACGAGTGCATCGTCGTCCAAGCTCGTTATAGAGGCCAACTGGCGCTTGTTTAAGCATATTTGTACCGTTTGGTGTCGTAGGGAAATGTTGCTTTCCTGTACAACAAGATTGATCATGCTTGCTTGTCAAGCTTCCAGTCACGTGTGTAGCCACCTTAAGGTTAATGCCTCGCCCTCCACAACACACATCTTCTGCGGAGGAGGTTATTGCGAAGCACTGACCCAGAAAGACCCTCTTGAATGTTGCTGATTTGCTCCTCTTGGTTCCTCAATCCTTTCTCTTTTTGACGTCAAGATTTAACTTTATGACCAACAGTCCATTGTTGATAGTGGATGCGAAATGTGCCTATTGTTAGATGCTGTCAAGTGAGAGAGCCTGCCGTGGAGTTCAGTGTTTATTGCTTCAATAAACGCGGGTCAGCTGTTCGGGACTTTAGTTGTTATTATTTATTTCAGAGGTTTGCGAGGTCGTGGTCATCCATCCCGTGTATTTGGGTCAATGTAGAATCTTTCTGACAACCCGTGTTAATATGTGTGCTTGTAATTTGGGGTTAGGTATGGGAAAATGGGAAAGGAGGTGGCGAAGACCATGAGATACAGTAGATTCCATCCCGCCATTTATCTCTAAAGTACAAGTGTAGAACGGAGGGCTATATCTAGAATGACGAAGGTAAGAATCGAACCCACATTTCATCTTTCTCGAATCTGAGTAAACCCCGATCCAGCCCACATGCCAGAATCAAATTTCATGGCAGGGCCGGGGTTCAAACTCGGGACCTACGGATGACAGCCACCAGGTGGTGCGGGCTTGTATTTAGTTAAAAAGCACAATTCCCTAGATTCAGTTTCGTAGATACTCTAATAATAATAATAATAATAATATGTCGCCTCCGTGGTGTAGTAGTCAGCGTGCTTAACTGCCATCCCGGAGGTCCGAGGTTCGATTCCCGACTCTGTCACGAAATTTGAAAACTGGTATGAGGACTGGAACGGGGTCTACTCAGCCTCGGGTGGTCCAAATGAGTAGAGGGGGTTCGATTCCCACCTCAGTCATCCTCGAAGTGGTTTTCCGTGGTTTCCCACTTCATCTCCAGGAAAATGCTGGGATGAACCCTAACGTAAGGCCACGGCCGCCTCAATCCCTCTTCCTTGCCTATCCCTCCCAATCTTCCCTTCCCTTCCCATTCCTCATAAGGGCCCTGTTCGCTTTGCAGGTGAGGCCGTCCTGGGCGGGGTGCTCGTCCCACCTCCCCAGTCGTATCCCCCGACCCAAAGTTTCAAGCTCCAGGACACTGCCCTGGAGGCGGTAAAAGGTGGGATTCCTCGCTGAGTCCCAAGGAAAAGCCAACCCTGGAAAGTAAAATCGACTAAGAAAAGAAAAAGAATAATAATAATGGATAATGCTTATATTTTAACATGGCCGCTAATATCGCGATCATGAACCACGGGACCTCCGTTTTACGTGGAAACCGAACCATAGGATATGGCATTTCACTTTGAAAATCTCACATGTATTAACCGGGAATCGAACCCAGTCCGCCTTGGTGAGAGGCAGACAGCCTGACCGCTGAGCCACCACGCCCCTAATAATAATAATGACGAGGCAGTTGGCGTCGGCACTTGTTAATAAAAACTGCCAACGTTCGCCTTGTTACGCGCTATTGAAGATTCGATATAACACAATATTCTCTGCGATACAATCACACCCTTCATTGGGTCTGACGTAGCGTGACCAAGGTTTTTAAAAATTCACTTGTAAATAAACTGCGCATGCCGATAAAATGCTAGTGTTTGACGGGCACACAACTAGATAGCGCTTGACACCGTCGACAGCGCGCCGGGTGGCAACCGATAGAGACATCGGATGTTGCGGTGATGAGGAGCGCGAGTGCATTGTTAATGTTGGTTTCCAGATAACACCTGTCACCAGCCTTGTGTTCTTCTAACGCCTGAACTGAAGGGAAATGTAGCCCCTCAATTGGCTCTCCACCGGTAACATCGCCAAAATATTTCACTTAGAATAGTTGGTTGGTTAGTTGGTTCCTTAGTTTAGGGGCTGCGACAACGCGGTCATGTAGCCCCGTGTACTTTGGGTGTTAACCGGTGTTAAATTGTGATGGCTGTATTGGCAACTCAAACTAACACTTGGGGCGCTGCGGTCGGTCTGGATAAGTAGGGTTTAAAATACTCAATAACACGCGTTTGATATGGAACACTTTTTATTTTTCGGTTATAATCAGTAAATGTGGTCTCTAAAATAATGACAGTGATATTTATAATTGTATATATGTATAACTGTGCGATACACGTGATCTAATTTGTGTGTTCCACTGGATTTTTTGGTGTCATTTGCATATTATCAAGCATCAGTTTTTATGGTTGATGTAGATCAGCTGATTCAAATTTACACAGGGTTACACTTCGGACATTATTTCGTACTATTATGCGCAATATAATGTAAATGTCGATCCTGAGTCAACGCCGAGGACATTCAAATAGAGAAATACGGTACATAAACAAATAAATAACACACCGAAGCTGTGCTACTTTTATCATCCCGAGACTAGCATCCACGCAAACCAGACGCCACTGTTCCAAGCTCCGACTTACATCGTGAATTAATGTCAAACTGATGATCCGCCAGCCTTTCCGCCAAGCCTACACCTCGTAATCGCTAAGTTCTTCGATATTCGAGCTATTCCACTATCAGTCATATAGGCCTAATTTGCCTCCCCGTGGGCACTGTAGAATGAGTGATTCCGCTACCATTCAAATATTCAACACCAAACCCACCTTTTAACCATCCAAATCAGGCAATTCCTGTCGCCCCACGAGTTTTAATACAAGTTAAACTCATCCCTTCTCCCTACCAAGCAGCCAATAATTAATTATTTAATTAATTATTCAAGTAACTTCAATCTTACCAGCGCGCCCATCGTAACAGCTGTTTTTAAACTGAATAACCTTCGCTGGCTTTACGTCGCAGGTCTTCTGTCTGTCTACCTCGACAAGCGTTAGATCCTTCCCGGGGTGGAAAGGTATTATTATTAGGTATTAGGTATCATCACATTTCGGCTATTGCTATTTGCATCTTTTGGAAAGTGATGAAAAGGTATATCCGCAGCCCTCTTATACATCGACTTACAGCCGTAAACTGAGCAATACACTTTGCTTTTACTCATTTTTCACTCTATCAACGAGTAAAACTTATTACTTATGAATAAAGACACGAACAATTTACCACGATCTGTTTACCAATACAAGAAACCATATACAAACAGTCACCACGTGACAAATGTACCCTACTTGGTAAGTTTCTCATTTTTACCGCTAGATGTCATATCAGATAGCTGGAGTTGCCAATTAGTGTGTATTATCTGTTTTAATTCAAGTAAGGACTGCAGACAATAATTTCAAGTACGGTAGTTCCTACTTTTGCTACCAAATGCTACCGTCCACGACACCTAGCTTGCGTACGTGGCTACTAGATGGCATCGCAGTCAGCACCTGGCGGCGAACGTTGGAACTAATAGAGCGTTATCAATTCTAACCTACAAATTTTGGCTTCACACAAGTGTAGTTAGTGGAAGGTTCTTTTCCATGCCATAAATCTATGACATGGACCGCCGGTTTTACTTCCCCTCCGAAGGAAGGCATACTGAGGGATTTTTAACGCTCTTAAAAAATCCGACGACTTCGGCTGGGTTTGAACTCGCGATCTTGGGCATAGAAACTCAGCATGCTACCAACTACGCCACCCAGCCGCCCACTTTGAGTAGGATGGTCAGATGTTGAAAATGAAAAAGCGGGATATTTGGGTGAAATTTTCCCTCTTATAAGATCATCTACAATATTGCTGCAAATCCAATCCCAGCTAGCATTCTTGACAGTCACTGCGGAGGTACGTGTTCGATTACTGGCCCTACCAAGTAATTTAATTCTGGCCTGAGGGCTGGAATGAGTATATTCAGCCTCGTGAGGTAGAACTAAAAAGAGGTGAGTTCGATTCCCACCTCAGCCGTCCTGGAAATGAAAGGTCCACGGGAAGAAGGGGGAATGTCACTCAAAATGTAAGATCGAGATATCAGCGCGATCTGGTAGGCCTCTTCGTGACGTATTGAAGGCACAATTGTGTCTGGATAAGAACAATGAGGGCCGTGAGAAAATGACGTTTCAAGTTGACGCGTGCACATAAGAACACATAAGTAATGACATTTTAAAGCTCGTTTCCTGAACATTTTGCATTATTTTACATTCCCCCTTCCTACCGTGGACCCTACAAATGTACTGTATTCCGTGGGTTTCCACTTCTATTCTAGACAACTGCCAGAATGGTTCCTAACTAAGGCCACGGCCTCCTCCTACCCAAATACGTATGCAAATACACACACTAGTACAGCCGTCACAATGATACAGGTGGTGCCGCAGTGGTCAAACTGTATCCCTCCCACGAAGATATCTCGGGTTCGATTCCCGGTCATTACATGTGAGATTTTCGAAGTGAAATGCCTTGTTCTGTGATTTGGATTCTACGTAAAAAGGAGGTCCCATGACTCATGATCGCGAGATTAACGGTCACGTAAAACTGCAAGCTTCCTTCTAATTCCGAAATAATCTATGGGGCAACCATGTAGGCAGAGCCTCATTCTGCTGGGGTGCGTTGGCAACGAAAGATATCGTATTTCAGAGTAAAATTGTACCCATATTGGACCAAAATTGTAAGTGCCGTTGGGGTCACATCATATCGTTCAGACGGGATGGTGGGTCCTCCGTTTGATTACTTGGTGGAGCTATTTACAATACGATCGATCGTGGGTGTTGCGGTTGCGGTCCTACATCTTCTGTGGCACATTTTGGTGTGATGATAATGTTTCTGTTTGAGAGGTCAATATCAAAGTCAACAGTTTATTTCATATGCGGCTAAATATGTGAGAGAATTTACAATTAGAGCTGAATTAAATAACGAGCTTCAAGAACTCATAGGAATGGCGAGGAAGGCACTGAGAGCTAAACAAAAGTTATTAACGTCAAAATAAATTAGCCTACACATGCTGAATAGTTTTGTATTGTCCTATGGCCACTATATGGATCTAGGTCTAGGACGCTCAATACTGCTACCAAAACAAAATAATGGCTTTTGAAATGTGGTCTTGGCGTCGCATGGAGAACAGTAAATGGACTGATAGAGTAACAATTAATGATGTTCTGCAGATGGTCATGATGGCAACACTACGGAAAGGGTGATTAAAGATGATTGATTACGTTCTAAGACGCAGCAATTTACTATGAGACACAGTTGAGGGTAAGAAGAGAGGGGATGAGACCAAAAGGACGTCCGTGATATACATTTGGAGACCAATGATATGTCGACACAGGTCTGAACAATTACTCTGCAAAATACCAAGTTCAATGGGGGGAAGATCACCAGAGATACCAACCAGTCTAAGGTCTGCAAGACTTGTAGTACCGTAGTAGTGGTAGTAATAGTATTCTACAAGTTTGAAATGCGAGTGCTGGCGGCCAAGTTGGAAACTATTTTAGCCTACTTTTCACATTTTGCAAAAGTGAGGAAAAAGTAGACTTATGAGATAGATCCGGGCAAATGTCTGTCTGTCTGTCTGTCTGTGTGTGTTCTCTCCCCCCCCCCCCTATCAACTCCTAAACGGCTGCAGCAATCGAAACAAAATTTGGTAGGAGTAAAGATGATGTCAGTGCTACCAACTGCTGAATAATCGCAATTGAAATTTGAGATCCATGTTGGATATCTTGGAAGGTATGAATGGGAGCTATTTCAAAATTGGCACACGCATTGATTAAAATATTTCAGTTTAATTTCCAGGAGGCCATACATGGCAGTGTTGCCAAAATGATTATAAGCCTGCTGATAGGTCCAATTTTTAAATGGAGTAACTTCTACACTATCAATTATTGGAATTCAACCAAATTTTGTATGTGCTATGTGTACATAAACAGATATGACTGAGTGTATTCTTAAGATCCACCAGGGCTGCCAACTGTTAATAAATGCTCTCAATTTCGTTTACCCAAATACCAATATATCAGAAAGTATGCAAGCCGACAGCTTTAAACTATGCACACGTATAGTACCTGACATTTTATATTAATTTGGAGTAATTTATATACCTCATTGCTACCAATATGATTCTAAGCCTGCTGAGAGGTCCAACTTTAAATACATGTAACTTCTATACTATCATTTGGATTTAAACCAAATTTCGTATGTGCTATGTGTACCATAACAGATATGATTATGCGTATTCTTAAGAGCAACCAGGGCTGCCAACTGTTGATAAATGCTGTCTCTATTTTTGTTACCCTAATATCAATAAATCGGAAAGTATGCATGCCGATAGCTCTAAACTTTGCACACGTATAGTACCTGGCATTCTAGATTACTTTGGAGTAACTAATATACGTCAGTGCTGCCAACATAATTCTAAGCCTGCTGATAGGTCCAATTTTAAAATGCATGTAACTTCTATACTAACTAATGGATTTCATTCAAAATTGTTACAACAATAAATCATATTATTTCAGATTATTTCTGACCAATAAATGCATGACATTGTTGCCAGCATGATTTTACGCGCGCTGTTAGATCCAATGTTTAACTGCATGTGTACGTCCATGCTATCCATTGGACTTCAACCAAATTTTGTATTCTGTACCTTAAGAGATGGAACTAAGAATATATTCAGTCACCAGGGCTGCCAACTCTAGTGCTATATTAGGCTACATTATGCCAGGTATAGAGTAAGTTATTTCGAACTAAATAGAAATTTCGATATTACCAACTTAATTTCGTCATTATTCTAGATAGATCCACATAGATTAATCATTGGCATGAATCTTAAATTTTAAGAAAAGTAGGCTCTTTAGTTCGTCACTGAACTTTTGTTTGTTTACATGTTAGCTTGCCTACTGACGGGTACAGTCGTGTGGTAGGATATGACTCAGCACAAATAGCCTCAGTCATCGTTCTTCTCTCCGTGGTGACATACTGTATGTTGCTATTACACTGAGCAATGCTTGAATTACGTGGACACTGTACCCCGCCACTGCTATGACCCCTTCCTGGTCCCGCAAGACTCAGGCTGTACCAATCAAGAAACGTTCACGCACCCGAGATCAGCGGTACTCCTTTCTCTAACACGTAATAGTAGTAGTATCTAATGCGAGTTGATCCACAAGAGGCGTAGTCCTCGACTATGGCACGGCGTCCTGCACCGCAATTAGCAATCAGTCGGTTGGCCAAGTCCTTCTCCTCCTGCCACAGAATCAGGCAGGCACCCATTTGGTATCACGTAGCTGAGAGATCATGTACCAGACCGTACTAAGGTTTCTATTTTCTTGGCAGATACGAGGATCGAACCTGGGACCTACTAATCATGAGGGAGAGGGGTTAATAACATTAAAATTACTATGTATGTGAATTAGCCACAGTGGTTTTAAATTTGGACTGTCCCCTGCCCTCAGAAAGACACTACAGTTTATTTATTAATCTGCGAGGAACTTGGTACTATTTCTGTACCCTCATATCGATTGGTGGTGGACGAACAAATAATGTACACGTAAGCCTAAGGAACACTGAGCAATGGAAATTCCCCAAAAAGGTAGTTAAGTCATGCAACATGAGTAGGATTCAGATACAGTGCATCGTCGTACCAGTAAACAAAAGCTGTTAATTTGGAGTTTTTATTCCGCACCATTAATTTCCCTGCATTCCAACTTCTTTTGCTTTTCTTTGTGGTGTAGTGGCTAGCATTCTTGGCTATCGCTCCAAAGGTCTGGGTTTGATTCGCGGCTCTGCCGAGAAATTTAATTCGGATCTGAGGTCTGGAACGAGGTACACTCAGCCGTGTGAGGAAAAACTGAGAAGAGGTGGTTCGATACCCTTCTCAGCCATATTACAGTATTGGTTTTCCGTGGTTTCCCCACTTCTACTCCAGGCAAATGCCGGGATGGTTCCTAACTTAAGGCCAGGTCCATCTCCATCCCAGTCCTCATCTGAATTACAAATACACACACAAATACAGCCATACAATTACACAGGTTATCAGACAAATTCTCCTCTCACACACCCAAGTACAAGGAGCTACATTACCACGATGACGCAAAGCTCAACAATCTATTTTTACATGGTTGCTGTTGTTATTTTAAGGGCTTGAGGCATCTTGGTCATCAGTCCCGCGTACTGTACGTGGTTGTGTGTCGAATTTGCTCGATAACCTGTGTTTCTGTGGTGACTGTAGGAGTGTGCGTAACTATAATAATTATAAGATTTCCCAAACTCACTTATCAAATGCAGAGATGGTATCTTATTTTCAGGTCCCGAGGCCCCTACCCCAATCTAAGAATTTAAGAAATCTATTTTTATCACATTGACACACAAATCAGACAAGCAAACACACGGGGATGATAAGATGCTCCAAGCTTCTATATGGATAATAATACCCTGGTCACGGTAATGGCCGAGGGGACCCAAAGCGCTGACCACACGTTACCTCACAAACTGTAGGTCGAATGGCTGCACAGCGGTCGCTTTAATTTAGTGAACCGGAGCCCTTCACGGTATGTTGTGCCACGGGGTTTATTTTAGTAATAACAATTGTCTAATACAGTGTAACCTCGGAATACCAGTAACGTGGTCAACAAGTGTTTTGCAAGACGAGCAAACATTAAAAAACCGGGTTCAGTGGCGTACTGTAGTTGGTAGCATGCTGAACTGCTGTGCCCAAGATCGCGGGTTCAAACCCGACCAAAATCGTCGGATTTTTTAAGAGGGTTAAAATTCTTTAGTATGCCTTCCTTCGGAGAGGGAGTAAAGCCGTCGGTCCAATGTCATAGATTTATGGCATGTAAAACACCCTTCCACTAAATTTCTAAATTTCTAGGTTAGATTTCATTGAAACGCTCTATCAAAGTTCCAACGTTTACCCCCTAGGTGTCAGTGACATCTGGTGACAACTACTTGAAATGGAATGGAACTTGTAACTCACCCCATGGGTGTCCGCTTGAAGCGGCTACAGCCTCTGGCGAGCCGAACATGTCCTCGGACACTCCCGGCACTTAAGACCATACCTCAGGGGCGTGGTGGTGCAGCGGTCAAGCTGTTGGCCTCTCACCAAGGCGGACCGGTTCGATTCCCGGTCAATGCATGTGAGATTTTCGAAGTGAAATGCCATGTCCTGTGGTTCAGAATCCACGTAAAAAGGAGGTCCCGTGGCCCATATTCGCGAGATTAATGGTCGCATTAAACTACAAGCTTTTAAAAGCCACACGCTAAATAAATACAATTTTAAATAAATTATAACTTGATAAGCGAGTGAGGTTCAGCAATACGAGCGTCACGTGTAGCCTGACTGTGTTCTTGGACGTGACTTTGAGGGGATTGTTTGGTGTCAATGAACCGCCGATTGTCGAAGAAATTGTATCCTGGGGAGGACCAAGGGGCTGGAGGAGAATGACGTGGTCATTCAAGAGCGGGTGGAAGAACATAGCCAGGAACTGACCACCAACGAACTGTTGGACCTGTATCACGAACAACAGCTGGAGGTTATGGAGGAGATCTCGTCAGGGAAAGAGGAGGACGATACGTCAATGGAATCTCTCACTTCAACTGAGATTCGAGAGAAGTGCAAAATGTGGGAAACTGTGCAAAATTTTGTAGAAAACACCGCCCGAATAAGGCTGTAGCAGTGCGAGGGATGAATCTGTTCAATGGCAATACAATGTCACATTCTCGTGAAATCCCCCGTTAGTGAAATTCGTGCTACACAGTAACTCTTCTCATGTCATCTTCCCACCAACAATGATTCTATTGTAAGGTAAAGTCCAGTTTTATTCGTTTTACGTTATACAGTACAGTATTTTGTTTTAGGAATGTTATGCGAATAAATATGCTTTGTGTTGTGGACGAATCATCCGCGTTTCAATTGTTTATTATGGGAAAATTTGTTTTGATACACGATGACTTTGGATTACAAGCATGTTGCCGGAACGGATTAAGTTATTCTCGCAATCCAAGGCTCTACTGTAATAATAATAATAATAATAATAATAATAATAATAATAATAATAATAATAATAATAATAATAATAATCTAATTTCGACCAGTTAGGATGGATGTCCATAGTATGAACGGTGCCATTAGTGAATAGAACAAAATGGGAATATTTAGTGTGGTGTGAGATCTGAGAGTCCCATAAGAAAGAGTAAAACAGCTGTGCCTCACTACTTTACATATGAGAGGGCTCCTGTTTATGTTACCGTGAACGTATAAACACCCACCATTCTGAGTGTAGAAGACAAAATGCACTCGGCTGCCGGTAGGGCCATTTGAAAATGAGTAACCAGGGAAAACGATTTCGAGGACGGCCTCTATTGAGATATTTTTTTAGCTGCAGTTTTCTTATCATGTTTGACACGGTAGAGGAATCACTACGATTTTCAGTTTAATTATGAGCACGCACGTTCAGTTTTCTATTGTTCGTCTCTGGTGAAACGCTGTGAAAGTACTTTGCTGGACGGTTGAAAAATTTTCCTCCATTTATTACTTAAATCGAAGAATTGTAAACATTGACTTCATTTGATTTACCGTATAATATGTCCGTCTCGTTGCGTAGTGGCTAGCATTCTTGGCTTTCACTGTGGAGGGCCGGGTTTGATTTATGGCTCTGCCAAGAAATTTAATTCTGGTCTGAGGGCTGGAACGGGGTACACTCAGCCTTGTGAGGCAAAACTGACAGCAAAACTGGCTGACAGCAGCCATCCTGAGAGTGGTTTCCTCAAGTTTTTCATATTCCAGGTGCCCTATTTCAACTAGTTTAGGGGCATCTTCACCATTTCTGGTTGGGGAAGGCTTCATAGTGCAGTGGCCAAGCTGCTTGCTTGTCACCAACAGGACCGGGTTCGATTCTCGGTTAATGAATATGTCTCGTCCTGTGGTTCGAATTCCACGTAAAAGGAGGTCCCACTTCCATGTCTAGTGTTTTTGTGCACAATAACGAATCCCTGTCAGACTGTAAACTTTGTCGTCTGCAATTCTCCTCTTCAACTACTGTATATGCCTTTCCCCCCGCACAGGGCCGCATAATTTCATAAGAATTTTCCGTTCTTGTTTTGGAATTTATGTAATTAGACATCCCAAACCACATCGTAGAGTAGCGGCTAGCATTCTTGGTTGTTGCACTGGAGGTTGGGGTTCGATTCCAGAATCTGCCAAGAAATGTAACTCTGGTCTGAGAACTGGAACGGGAATCATTCAGTCTCACGAGGAAAAACTGAGAAGAGGTCGGTTCGATTCTGGAAGTGGTTTCCTGTGGTTTCCTACTTCTACACCTGGCAAATTTCGGGATGGTCTCTAACTTTAGACCACGGCCACCTGCTTCCCAATCATGCCCCTGAATAGCTAGTACAGCCATCGTAATAATACTAATACAGCTATCACAATAATACTAATACAGCCATCACAATTAACGCCTGTTATCAGACAAATTCTACACCCACCCAAAGTACAGTACACGGAGCTACATAACCGCGTTGTCGCAGCCCCTAAACTGAGGAACCAACCAACCAATTATAACAGGTTATCATACAAAATTACACCGATGAGCGTAGGGCCAGGGGCGGATCCAGGTGAGGGGGGGGGGGGAGGGAGGGAGGGATAGTTGTATCCCCCCCGAAAATTTGGAAACTATTAAGAACGTGACCAAAGGTAATCGTATTCACATTAATTCAATATATTCAAAGGATCTGAGCGTTTTCTACGTTAATTATATTCATTAAAATACTAAAATGTGCATGTAATGTACTACAGGCTTTCATTTTTCCTTCCTTTCATAGATTATATCATGAGTCAGCTCAAGGACAGATTTTTGAATCATACAAACGTTGCTGCCTAAAAGCGTTGTGCAAGCCTCAGATGAACATCTGCAAAAAGCATTTTGATGCCATAGTAAACCAATGGCGGGATACTATTGATGCATCACCAGTCATTCTTCAGTGAGCTAAAGACGTGGACAAGAAGTTTCCTTGAACAGAATGATCATCATGAGTTCCCTAAGAATTTTAAATTATCTTTGAATAGGTGTAATGAAATTATTTTCCCCTTCATACACAAGGCGTTGAAGATATTCTGCACTTTACCGGTAACTACAGCAACACCAGAACGTTCGTTCTCAACATTAGGCTACGGTATCTGAAGACCCATTTGAGGAACACCATGGGAACTGACAGTTTGAATGGACTACCGTACATAAAAATGTGGAAATTTAACTCAAGAAGTACTGGATAATATGTGTAAAAAGCCTCGTCGGCTTCTTCCTTAAATGTAATTGTATAACTCTGTAAATCTGATATATGTTTATGCATTCGATGACATTTCCACATTTTCTAATTGTAGCAACTCATCAGATCCCCCATTCCCCCTCGAAAATAAATCCTGCGTTCGCCCCTGCGTAGGGCTAAAGATCACTGTTGTGCAATGTCTCAATTTCGCATTCTATTGTTATTAATATAGTTTCCACACTATAAGTGCAGCATGCGCTCACCGCGGCAGTTAGATGACAGGACACCGAGCGAGGGGAGAGAATATAAATAACCACTGGAACCCTGGCTCAGCCGAGCAGCGTGTGTCTTGTCTGCAGCCACGTGCATGCTACAGACTACACTCCCGAATTAAACGTTCCCATCACGTCAAGAGCGTGTGCAAGGCGCCAACCTTCTCTCCGCTTCGCTTCGGCTTATTGTTTGTCGCAAGGGAACAGACTCCACTCGATTACAACCCGCAGTGGCTAGCTGTTATTGCTGCAAAGCATTCGGAATGAAAAACCCCATAACCCTCCCAACTTAAAATAATAATAATAAGTTAATAATCTCTATATATAATACGCTAAGGTGTATGTTTCACAAAACTCAGAGGGAGTTAGAAGGTGTGGTTTGTACCAAAATCTTCCAAATCGTCTCAGTAGTACAGGAAAAATCTTGCATTTCTTGAAAAGTCTATAAAGTTTATAAAGTGCTTTTAAACAAATAAACAAGACGATAGCCCCTGGCAGAACTGTCGCGCGTACAGCCCGTATAGCAACGGGCGGATAGTCTGTACATATGGCGCGCACCGTAGTTTCCCCCATTTCTAATCTGGCGAATGCTGGAATGGTACCTATTTAAAGGCTACCTACTTACAAAGTCCTAAACCTAATTACAAAGACTCAGGTTATTAAAGAAAGCTTTCCAGTCGGTCAACACACATAGACAACACTGAGAAATGGCTTCTAACATTTCAAAGACACAGGTTGACATACAGATTCCACACACATCAAAGTACACGGGCCTACATGACCACAATGTCGCAGGGCCCCTAAATGAATCTACAACTCAGTGAACCTTCCAAGTTTATACCCGGATACTTATGATAGTAATAACTTGGTTTGGAATTAAAATACTAAGCTGTGATACTTTTGGAAAAAATATCGAGCTGTCTTTCATCCATTTTCGTACTTTCCACTTAAAACTAAATTTCACGCTGATCTCCATAATAAACATCAGCAGAAGCCTTGCCTTGTAAGTTGAATGTAGTTGGTTGGTTCCTCAGTTTACGGGCTGTGTCAACGCGGTCATGGAGCCCCGTGTACTTTGGGTGTGTGTAGAATCTGTCTGATCTGTGTCTGTTAGGTAGTCAGCCCGAAGGCTGGTTGGATCCTCAAAAAGCACCGCCGTTACGTTATGTGAGTAGATACCCACAAAAGCCCAAGGCAGCGCTATATTGAGGCATTCTAGGCAAGAAGAGGAGTGAGGTAGTTTGCCATTGCTTTCCTCACTGAGTCAGAACAGTAGTCCTAACCCTATGAGTAGAACCTCACAGCATCCACAGGCACTGACTGTGGCCTGAATGCCATTACTAAGCACCACCCATACCTCAGTAGCTTCCATATAATCACAGCCATGAGTGAGACTGAGACATCGGTGAAAAGCCACCTTTTACTCTAGCCTGTGCCAACTGACAAATGCAAATGTACTGTATTCATCAAGAGATGGCAAAATTGTGATGACTGTATTAGTGTGTGTTATCTGTAATTCAGGTAAGGACTGCAGACGGTCAATTAAAAGTAGTTCCTACTTTTGCTACCAAATGCTACCGTCAGCGATGTCTAGATGCAAACTTGGCTACTAGATGCCACCGCAACCAGTACCTTGATATAAAATAATAGCGTTTCAAATTTAACCTACAAATTTTAGCTTAACACAAGTGTAGTTAGTGGAAGGTTCATTTGAATGCCATAAATCTATGACATGGGCCCGCCGGCTTTACTTCCGCTCCGAAGGAAGGTATACCGAGGGATTTTTAACGCTCATAAAATAATCCGACGACTTCGGCCGGGTCTGAACCCGCGATCTTGGGCATGGAATCTCAGCAAAGTTGAATGTTAAGTCCATTTTGGTTTTACTTATAAAATTAGCAGAGCATTATAGATGTAAAATAAAGCAGGACATTCGTCAATAAATCGTTCGCACATTTCTCGTGCATCTCGTTTTTTTTGCTCCCGAAGCACATCAGAAAACTGCCGTGTTATATAGTCTTTTTTTTTTTCAGTAATTGTTGGCCCTTGAGTCTCTGACATTACTTTTCTTGTTTTATTTATTTATGCTGATAAATCGTGACAAGATCAAACATATTAGGTATTGCATTATGATCACGTGGTGTTGGGGTAGCGCACCTGCCTCTCACCAGGATGCCCCGGGTTCGATTCTCGGCTCCGTCAAGGATTTCAGAAACTGACGTGAGGGATGGAACGGGGTACACTCAGCCTCGTGAGGACAATTGAGTAACTGTCTGACAGTGAGGCAGCGCCCCAGCCACGAAAACCTCGATTAACGGCCGAGGGGACCCGATGCCGTAACCACGCGTCACCCCAATATCTGCAGGCCAAATGGCTGGGCAGCAGTCGCTTGGTAGGCCAAGGCCCTTCATGGGCTGTAGTGCCAGGGGTTATTATTATTTATGATTACAAACCACAGGGGGGGGGGGGGGGGACAAAAATCGATCAAAATTTGTGGAAGGCCACTCTTCCTCAATTATTATATTTGAATTTCAGCCAATGGCCAAAGCAGGATATTTTATTTGAACGCCCGTAGGCTCCCCAACGAGTTCAATTTCAAGTAGTTCCAACTTTAGCTACCAGACACTACTGTCACTGACACCCAGCAAAATTTTACCCTCCAGGTTGGTGGTTCCCACGGACTCAGCGAGGGAACTCACCACTACCGCCTTTCCAGGCAGTGTCCTACTATCGGATTTTTTAAATTATGGATACTCGAGTTTAGGCCTTAATTACAACCAAACCAACAGACCTATTGAACAACGAGTTATACCAATATTTTCCCTGTTTAATTCTGCGTTAGACTATATAAGCCGATTATTTTCAAGTTTATTAATTATTTATTTATTTGTGGTTGTATGAAAACTTGTCCGTGTTTTTGACGTCTTTTCTTGGAACCGCTCACCTAAAACTATATACATGGAAAACTACTTGGCTGAGGGTAGTGAAATTTTTATATGTGATAGGCACAAGTATTGGTAGTGCAAATCTCAAGTTTCAATTTTTTTCAACCACCCGATAAAAAGTTTTATACTTTTTTTGACGTAACGTTTTCTCAGCCCAGGATAAACGTACAGCAGGCAACTTGGTCTCATTTTGAAGCTCTCATTCGTGATTACCGGAAACAACGACCACTGTAAACGTACAGTGTGATGACGAATTTATGAAGAGTAATATTAATGGGAGGTTTTGAGCTGGGAACACTTGGTCGGTTGGGATACAGCTGGGGAGGTATGATCAACACTTCGCCCAGGCGGCCTCACCTGCAAAGCGAACAGGAGCCTCATGAAGGATGGGAAGGGAAGATTGGGATGGATAGGCAAGGAAGAGGGAAGGAGGTGGCCGTGGCCTAACAGGAGGTATCATCCCGGCATTTGCTCTCGAAGACGAAGTGGGAAACCACGGGAAACCACTTCGAGGATGGCTGAGGTGGGAATCGAACCCCCTCTACTCATTAGGACCACCCGAGGCTGAGTAGACCCCGTTCCAGTCCTCATACCACTTTTCAAATGTCGTGGCAGAGCCGGGAATCGAACCCAAGACCTCCGGGGCGGCAGCTAACCATGCTGACCGCTACGCTACGGAGGCGACATTTCCAACCAAATAAGATACAAATTTTGGCTACACACTACCAAATTGTAGTGGTAGGTTCTTTTACATAAATATATGACATGGGCCCGCCGCATTTGCTTCCCCTCCGAAGGAATGCACACTGAAAGATTTTAACGCTCTTGAAAATCCGATGACTTTGGCCGCGATCTTGGGCATAGCAGTTCAGCATGCTTCCGATTACGCCAGCGAAGCCATTCACTCTTCCTTAATAAAGTGCACTAATGAAGAATTTGAGTAATTCGTCTGCTTATGTCTATTCTACTCAACAGATATGACCACTCCGAGGGGAGCAATTCCGTAGGGTCATTTCTATAAATATTTATTTTATAGATTTTTGCGTTACTTGAAGGGAATGGGAAGGGTCTTTAAAGTAGACTTGGGCACCTGTTATTGTTCACTCGGGCGAAGTCGGCTAGCCCACAGTTGCTAGTTAACTTAGGGGGGGGGGGGGGGGATGTTTAATGTTGCTGGATGTCTGGAGACGTAAGTCGAATCCCGTTGCGTGTTATGCCGCATTTTGTTTTTAAACACTCCCTCCAGGCAAAATTCGGGATAGTCCAAGGCATCTACGCCAATCCTTGATCTTAGCAGATACACACAGTAAGGGGCAGATGACCTTGTTGTTCCACCTCATGAAATAACAATCACCACCACCACACTACTAAGTTACAATCCTCACACGAGTACACGGGAATGATTACGAAGATGTCCCAAACCCGTATGTTGAATAAAAACGAAGTTGGTGTGATCAAGTTCTCGCTCTTACATCTCACATAGAAGTTGGTTTCCAACTTCACCAGAAAACAGCCGTTGCCTTCTTAAATTTAACTGCTGCGTATGATACAGTTTGGAGAGAAAGTCTACTGTATAAATTCCTAAAAGAGATTCCCTGTAAATCTATGGCTCAGCTTATTGACAATATGATTAACAACATACATTTCCAGGTTGTCTTGGGATCAAAAATCAGCAAACGAAAGAAGCTAGCTAATGGCCTCCCACAGGGTTTAGTACTGGCGTCTCTCCTCTTCAATCTGTACTTATCGGATCTACCAGAAACAAACTCAAAAAAGTTTTGTTATGCTGATGACATAGCATTGTCCACTAGACACCAAAATATGGAAGATTTGGAAAATGTACTTGAAGATGATTTGGCTAAACTTGGAAGATATTTCCACAAATGGAGGCTCCAACCCAGTGCTACAAAAACTGAGGTACTTGTTTCCACCTGAGCAACATATTGGCTAATACCCAACTCAATGTAAAATTTGAGGGGAAGATTTTGAAATATAACAAGTTCCCAAAGTACTTAGGAGTAATACTGGACCGAACACTCTCTTACAAGCAACACGTCCAGAGCACAGCAACTAAAATTAGAAGCCGCAACAATATATTGCTAAAGCTATGTGGAACATCTTGGGGAGCTTCTGCCACTACTACAAAATGCTCTTGCCTTAGGTCTAGCCTTCTCTGTGGCTGAATACTGCGCCCCACTTTGGCTCAATAGCCCACATGTCAAACTCGTTGACACCCAGTTGAACAACACCATGAAACTAATCACTGGTTGTATAAGAACTACACCAGCATATTGGCTTCCAGCCCTCAGCAATATTCTTCCACCCCACCTTCGTAGAGAAGTTGCCTTGCTACGGGAGTACTACTAGATTATGGATCACCCTACACTACCTATTCATGAAGACATCCCCTCTCTTCAAATGATCAGGCTCAAATCCAGGAAGCCACCCATTTGCCATGCCCAGAGGCTTGTGAGAAACAATTTTGATTCCATCGTGCAGTGGATTAGTGAATGGACACTAAAAGCTTGTCCTGAGTCAAGCTCCTTCCTGGAACAAGAACATCCACTCCAGGTTCCGATCTGCCTAGGATTCGGACAAACCACGGAGTATGCAATGGAACTATGTTCAAATGGGGAAAAATTTCGTCTCCTCAGTGTGATTGTGGTGCTCCTAATGAAACCATCCAACACATTACAACTGACTGTCCTCTGAGGGCATATGGAGGGGACTGGATCGACTTCCTGTTGGCGACACCTGACGTGGTCCAATGGATAGACTCATTAGAGCTGAGACTGTAAATATTGTTAATAGTAAAAATAATGTACAGTAGATTTTAAAGTGATTTTCTTTTTACTCTGAAATCTTGTATTGATTATATTGCCAAACGATACATAATAAATCAGACAGAATGTTAACCAATGGGTTGAATTGACGTGGGAAAGTCACGGCAGATCACTTCTTAAGTGTATCTTTCTTTTTCAACTTAATCACAATTCTATTATTGCAAAAATATGTTTAAACTTAATAAATAGTGTACGGTATGTAAATCTTCGTCACCTCCGTGGTGTAGAAGTCAGCGTGCTTAGCTGGTACCTACCGTAATGCCACGGCCGCCTCCTTCCCACTTCCTTGCCTAACCCTCCCACTCTTCCCATCCCTTCATCAGGCCCCTGTTCGCTTTGCAGGTGAGGCCGCCTGGGCGTAGTGCTGGTCACACACCCCAGTTGTATCCCTGACTCAAAGTTTCAAGCTCCAGGACACTGCCCTCAGTGGCGGTAGAGGTGGGATCCCTCGCTTAGTCCGTGGGAAACGCCAACCCTGGAGGGTAAAACGATAGCGAAAAAAAAAAGCGAGCCCATTGTTTCATTAAAGGTTGTTATTTTTAATTATTTAGTGCTATGGGTAGGCTATTATCAGGGTGGTTCGTGGTTCGTCAGTCTGGGGTCCCAATCAGTAGTAATCCACACGAGTTACCTCTGATTTCGCTACTGATTGGTAGTAAGTTATATTTGTGAATTTGCATGGATTAGGCTATGATATAGAGTTTCTTATTAGTTACTGTTCTGTGATTGGTTAATTTATGGGGTAATTTTTGTAGTGATAATGTTGCAAAAGTGATGATTTTTTGATTGGAATCTGTTTAATGAATGGTTTATCAGGTTATTATTTGGTTTTTATAATTTAGGTGTTTTTTTTACCCCGTCCCACCCCTCATGAGGCCCCCTGTTCGCTTTGCAGGTATGGCCACCTGGGCGAGACGCTAGTCCCGCCTCCCCAGTTGTATCTCCTTGATGTCAAGCTCCAGGACACTGCCCGTAGAGGCAGTAAAGGTGGGATCCCTCCTGAGTGCGTGGGAAAAGCCTACGTGGAGGGTAAACTGGCTACGAAAAAATGTAAATCTTCTAAAAAATATATTTAATAACTTACGCCTACCGGGTACTTTTAGTCTTGTGAAAAGTAGCTTACAGTGTGCAGTCTAGGCTGCTGTAAAATGTAAGATCCTCCTCCGAGATAACCAATAGGCAATAGCCTACAGTATACTCTAAAATACGTAACACTGGGGTGCTAGAAATGTTTCATGAAAGGAGACATACAGTATGCTTCATCACTTCAGGAAGAGGCAACTTGCATGGGTAGGAATGTGTGATGGAGGGTAAAATACTGTACGTGGGAAACGACTTCGAGGAGAAAGACGATGCAGGAGAAGACCGAACAGAATGGAGAATACTCATTGTAAGGGCAAACCAGTCGAAAGACTGCAATACGGTACCAGTAGTCATGATGATGTAAAAGACTAAAACAATTGTTCGTAGTCCTCGGTAGTATAGTGGTCAGTATCCCCGCCTGTCACGCGGGAGACCGGGGTTCGATTCCCCGCCGGGGAGGATTATTTTTAAGGTAAATTTTCTTAACAATAATTTAATATTGGAACGTATTTGATCGACTAAAATGTATCTCTTGCTAGCTATTTTCCGCATCTATTCTTACTGACATTATGCCAGGTACTTTCTTGGCAGAGTAATTCTGCTATGGTCACTGGAAGCAACACTATAATGTCTAATTAAGCAAAATCATTATATAAACCCACCACATTCAACCCCTAGAGAAAACATATGCAAATATTTCGAATTGAATGGCATTAATAAGCACACGCACATCGCTTATAACCTCGGAAGCATCGGTGGTTCAGTGGTAGAATGCTCGCCTGCCACGCGGGCGGCCCGGGTTCGATTCCCGGCCGATGCAATGAAATTTTTACTTCAGGTTCTTTCTTTAAATTACATCTCCGACTAATTCACAGTGCAACTATGTGAATTGTTTTTACTCTGACATTTTAATTCTAGATTTATTCCACCATTATGGGGTACTTATAGGTTCACGATTATGTCGTATTGCGTATGTCGTACGGAACATTCAGCGTTCCACTTTACTACCAATATCAATTCCAACACAATGGATTGCGTAAAAAGTAAATGTTATCAAAGATTGTACCGCAAGACTAATAATTCTAAACAAATACGAGAGAGCCAATTCAGCTAATTCTTTTAATAAAGATAATACAAGAGTGATAGAAATATGGTTTATTAATTTAAAATCAGTCGCCCCCGTGGTGTAGTGGTCAGCGTGTTGAGCTTCCACCCCGTATGTCCGTTGTTCGATTCTCGGCTCTGCCACGACATTTAAAAAGTGGTATGAGGACTGGAACGGGGTCTACTCAGCCTCGGGTGGTCCAAATGAGTAGAGGGCGTTCGATCCCCACCTCAGCCATCCTCTAAGATGTTTCCTGTGGTTTACCACTTCGTCTCCGGGCAAATTCGAGAATTCTTAAACAATTATTTTTAATAGAAAAGAAGCTATTGTAATTACGAGGAACGTTTTGCAATAATATTTTACTAGGGTTTCTTCTACGACAAATGTATAAAAAAATACTAAAAAAAACGATCTGTAACAAATGTGGGCTTTAATTATTTTTTGTTTTGTTTTAGTCGTTTACCCTCCAGGTTGGTGGAACCCACGGACTCAGCGAGGGAACTCACCACTACAACCACTACAGGCAGTGTCCTAGAGCTGGGGACATCGAATCGGAAGGGATACAACTGGTGAGGTGGGATTGGCACCTCGCCCAGGCGGCCTCACCTGCAAAGCGAACAGGGGCCTCATGAGGGAAGGTAAGGGATGGTTAGGATGGAGAGACAAGGCAGAGGGAAGGAGGCGGCCGTGGCCTTGAAGAAGGTACCATCCCGGCGTTTGCCCGAAGACGAAGTGGGAAACCACGAAAAACCACTTCGAGGATGGGTGAGGGGGAATCGAACCCCCTCTACTCATTTGGGTCACCCGAGGCTGAGTAGACCCCGTTCCAGTCCTCGTACAAAATGAAATGAAAATCCACAGCCTGCTTCCAGTCTCCGACCGGGTCAGGAATGGAATGAATGAAGCCCCTATCTAGCGGCGAGGGTATGAACTGTGCCGGCTGCCGAGACCTGACGCACTCCTCTGGGGCAATGATTAAATGAATGACAGATGATATGAAATGATAGTGGTGAGTGTTGCTGGAATGAAATTTTGATAGGGAAAACCGGAGTACCCGGAGAAAAACCTGTCTGCCTCCGTTTTGTCCAGCACAGATCTCACATGGAGTGACCGGGATTTGTACCACAGACCCAGCGGTGAGAGGCCGGCGTGCTGCCGCCTAAGCCACGGAGGCTTCTTCCAGTCCTCGTACCACTTTTCAAATTTCGTGGCAGAGCCGGGAATCAAACCCAGGACCTCCGGGGCGGCAACTAACCATGCTGACCGCTGGCTTTAATTATAAATTATAAATTTGTCATAAAAAACAAGTAAAATATTATTTCAAAACTTTGGGCGTAATTACAATAAATAGTTTCTTTTCTTAAAATAAAACAATCAATATCTGAAGAAGCTGGTATTAATAAATGTATATTAATTCAATTTTATTGATCAAGGTTTAATACAGTAGTCTACCTATTGGTATTTCATTTAGATTAAATAATGTCAATAAAGAAGTTCTTAGGCATACAGTACATATGGTTAAGTTCAAAACAATACGAATTTACCCTCTAAGTCCTTGCAACATGGCGAATGAATTGTTTCCTTCCCCTCGCATGCTCCAAGTGGATGTTGCTCATTCACTTTAAGTCTGGGGTTAATAATAAGACCGGAATCTTTTTTACGATCGATAACAATAATGTCAGCTCGCCTTGTTAGAAAGTTAGATCATTGAACGAACTGTATTGTGGCGATCTATTCTCATCATTCCTCCCTTGCTGCAGAAGCGAGCGTTGCCCTGTAGACATCTATATATATAAAGCACAAAGTTTGTCTGTCTGTCTGTTTGTCAGTCGGTCTGTTATGTATACAAATCTACACCGTTTCACCGATCTGAACCAAAATTTGTATACTTACCCTTTGGAACCCTGCGGGTAACCCCGTCAACATTAAATTTCGGACAGACCACCCCATGCCCTGCATTTAGGCCCTTTTGCACAAATCTACACCGTTTCACCGATCTGAACCAAAAGTTGTATATTTAACCTTTGGAACCCTGCGAGTAACACTGTCCACTTGAAATTTCGGACAGACCACCCCATTCCCTGCATTTAGGCCCTTTGGTCCAAATCCACACCGTTTCACCGATCTCAACCAAAATTTGTATATTTACCCTTTGGAATCCTGCGAGTACCACTGACCACTTAAAATTTAGGACAGACCACCCCATTCCCTGCATTTAGGCCCTTTGGTCCAAATCTACACCGTTTCACCGATCAGAACCAAAATTCGTATTCTTGCCCTTTGGTGCCCTGCGAGTAACACTGTCTGCTTGAAATTGCGGACAGACCACTCCATTCCCTGCATTTAGGCCCTTTGGCCCAAATCTATACCGTTTCACCGATCTCAACCAAAATTTGTATATTTACCCTATGGAACACTGCGACTAACACTGTCTGCTTGAAATTTCGTACAGACCACGCCATTCCCTGCATTTAGGCCCTTTTTGCACAAATCTACACCGCTTCACCGATCTGAACCAAAATGTGTATACTTACCCTTCGGAACCCTGCGAGTAACACTCTCTGCTTGAAATTGCGGACAGACTACTCCATTCCCTGCATTTAGGCCCTTTGGCCCAAATCTACACCGTTCCACCGATCTCAACCAAAATTTGTATATTTACCCTTTGGAACACTGCGACTAACACTGTCTGCTTGAAATTGCGGAGAGGCTACTCCATCCCATGCATTTAGGCCCTTTGGCACAAATTTACACCGTTTCACCGATATGAACCAAACTTTGTATACTTACCCTTTGGAACCCTGCGAGTAACACTGTCCACTTAAAATTTCGGACAGACCACCCCATTCCCTGCATTTAGGCACTTTGGCACAAATCTACACCGTTTCACCGATCAGAACCAATATTCGGAAACTTACCCTTTGGTACCCAGCGAGTAACACTGTCTGCTTGAAATTGCGGACAGACCACTCCATTCCCTGCATTTAGGCCCTTTGTCCCAAATCTACACCGTTTCACCGATCTCAACCAAAATTTGTATATTTACCCTTTGGAACACTGCGACTAACACTGTCTGCTTGAAATTGCGGCGAGGCCACTCCATCCCTTGCATTTAGGCTGTTTGGCACAAATCTACACCGTTTCACTGATCTGACCCCAATTGTATATACATACCCGTAGAACCCGACAAGTAACACTGTTCACTTTAAATTTCGGACAGACCACACTATTCCCTGCTTTTTGGCCCTTTGGCAGAAAACCTCACCGTTTCACAGATCTCAACCAGATTTTACATAATTACCCTTTGGAACTCGACGAGTAACACTGTCCACTCTAAATTTCGGATAGACCACTCCATTCCACGCATTTAGGCCCTTTGGCACAAATCTACATCGTTCACCGATCGAAAACAAAATGTGTATACTTACCCTTTGGAACCCGATGAGTAACACTGTCCACTTTAAAATTTGGACAGGCCACTCCATTCCCTGCATTTTGGCCCTTGGCACAACACTACACCGTTTCACCGATCTCAACCCGATTTTTCATAATTACCGTTTGGAACTCGACGAGTAACACTGTCCACTCGAAATTTCGGACAGACCACTCCATTTCCCGCATTAAGGCCCTTTGGTACAAATCTACATCGTTCACCGATCGAAAACAAAGTGTGTATACTTACCCTTTGGAACCCGATTCGTAACACTGTCCACTTGAAATTTCTGACATACCACTCATTCCCTGCATGTAGCTCAGGAATTCCTCGGGGTTGCCAGCTTCCTAATTCACCAGTCATGAGCCCTTGAGGGTGTACCAGAAGTGGTGGGTCTACACACACCCTGCCTCTTTGAGGGCCTTGAGCAGAAGACAGGAGATATTATGAAAAGGAAAAGAAGGCAGACCCCTCGAAGAATGAGGGTATCAGGAAAGATGAGACAAAGCCAATTAAGGCGGGAAATTGAAAGACTCCCTAGCCCTCGGATACCCTAATACAGTCTGGGTCGGAAGAGAACAAGAGTTGACCAAGGGAGGCCGACAGGAAAGAGAACTGAAATGAGCCCGGCACCAGGAAGTAGAGGCGATGCCAGACTCAGCTGGGGTTCCGTGGTCGCCAATCCACGTCCCACAAGTTGTGAGACCCTGGGGGGGGGGTCAGTTGTGAGAATAGCTTGCTGATTCATCGTGAGGTGACTTGAGAGTACTTTCCAGAGCCCGCCGTGTTATCTCCTGCTGTCTATGCTGATGCCAGCACAGGGCCGTTGCGAAACAGTGAGTGATTCCCGGTCAATCTGTATAGGACGGGGAACCCCGAACGTGTGTCATCATATTTCGTCATCATGCAGCTTGGACCTATATTCTTTGTATTTGCCGAGCAGTACGCTCTTTCACTAGACGCATCCAGTAAAGGCCTAAGCCAGAAAATAAGGTTGAGACTTAGGAAGACATCGAAGCTAGACACCTGAATTACCTATTGAACCCTTTAACCTCTGATGGATAAATGATTCGATGTTTTATTTCTTCAATTAATAAATATTTCTACAAGCATCTTGAAAATAGCCAGACGGAGATGAAGAAATTTCAAGCATTTGCTGGAGACAATGAGGAAATACCAGCAGCAGTTTGACAAAAGGCTAAATACTTAGGATTGTGAAAAGAAAGACCTAGCAATGATTCAGAAGGACAGGTGGTGGCCACCTCAAAATAGAAGCGACGCGCAGTGAGACACGTTTCTGGTATGTTCATTGTAATATTCGCGCCTAGAAAGAATATGATGCAGTAACGTGAGTGGCTGATGAAAATACTACACACTCCTACGAAGCCAAGGTCTGATAAAAACCGCCAAGTTACAGAAAATATGGAACCAATGAGAGAATAATGCTTACCAGCGCGGCAAGTCTAGCTTGGGCACGCGATGAGTAGCATTAACGCGGGAGATCGCCTAGACAACATCTCTACGATCGATTCTAGGATTAATGGGCATATTCTTGACCTGCGCTATTTTTCGAGTTCAGTGATATTTATTTCATTCCTGTACCACTATTATTTTGAGAATTTTTTATATAATTTCCCCCACTATCAATACCTAGGGCCGGTTCATTTATAAGTGGCGTGAAGAGCCAAGACATTGCTATTACTCTTGTACGTCTGAGGACGTAGGGCTTTTACTTTTGTACGTCTGAGGACGTAGGGCGTATTACTTTTGTTCGTCTGAGGACGGAAGCTATTATATTTTGTGTGTCATGCAAGGACACACAAATTATTAATAAATGTGTTAAATTCAGTGTTAGATAGTCATAGTACTATATTTTGTAGGGGCAGTTTCATCGATAATTCGCCAACGAACAGTTCCGGGGAAAGTAGTACCTGAAACGGCGAATTTAGTAGTCAGATATCAAGTGTATAATAATTTAACTTTTTGAATCAGCACGAGAGATGACATCGCTTACCATTGAAGAAGCCTGGAACTATCAACACTCCGTCAAGATGGTTGAAATGAGATAAGAAGCATCCAGTTGGGAGATGGCTGCTGATGTTCTTTGACGGGTGACTGGCTGAGGATGAGTACAGAATAATATTCTTATTATCTGATAGATTAACTTACGGTGTATGGGACATATTTTGTTTTGTAAATATTTTGCTTGTGTGATTAACGTAGTATATTTAGTTTTGGTCTGACACACCTTTTGCATGGAAACAGCTCGCATATGTTATTAGTGGAAGGTTCTTGTTTTTGTTTGTTGTTTTAACTAACGTAGCTATGTGGACGACCGTGTTAGCATATGTTACGCAATGCGGTAAAAAAAAGTCTCTCGGAGATATGTTGTGTTTCAGAAGTAGGACTGAAATAATATAATTATACAGTAGATTGGAGGGTAATTAATCCTTTTTTTTTTGGTTTATTATTGATCAGATTCAGTGAAATTATTGCCTTTGGAGCAATGTGATTTGTGACGAAGAGCAGTCAGCTCTATCGCAGGTTTTAATATTTTTTTTAAAATTGTTTGCGAGCACCCATTCAGCCGACCTGTGTAAAAAAACGTGATGTCATTCCCAGAAGTGTGAGGGTGTGTATTTGTGGTCATTACAAGCGGGAATTTCAGCGTAGACTGATTTCTGTCAGCTTGGTGCCAGGTCCATATTGTAACCTTGCGAGGGCAATTGTGGATATTTTGATTAATGTCTGACCATTTGTTGAGGTGGTTGAGATTTGCTGCTGTTGATTCTTTGAGATAACGGCACAGCTGGTCAGTTATTTTTACACACTGCAGTTGGGCCAATGACAGGTATTGATTAAAGGGGGAGATGTTTCACAAGACGGACTGAAGGTTGCTAGCGAGGTCATTAGTGGAGAGTGCTTGTGGCACCGTAATTACTTCAAATACAGAATTAAGAACTGATCAATGATAAAAATTTGTTTAAATAAATGGGAGTTGCCTACGAATCACGATAATCTCCGAAGCGTTAGCTTAATATGCAGTTTTGTTCATATAAAGTAATATCGGCTGGTCAGGCTTTTGTTGTTGTTGGTTTAAGTCCATGTTTATATTCCATTCAGTGACCCGTGAAGTCACGTGCTGTGCTGTATTTCCTTGCTTGTGTATTGAGCAATTGGCCGGAGTTGGCAGCTCATTGTCAAGTGCGTCATCGCGCTAAATGAGGGTCTCGAGAGAGATACCTGTAAATAGTAGATTTTAGTGTGTGTGTCAGCATTACATTTTTTAAGGGTTTTTATTCGTGTCATGTTCCATATCCGTAAACGTTGATTTACGAGATGATTGTTCGTGAGCATCGTGGTTGTGAACCCGTTGTAAACGAACAGTCATCCAAAGTACTCATTCCTCGTAGTTAGTCATTACGCGTACATAAAATCCAAATTGCAAGTTAGTGGAACCTGGATCCATATTTTAAATAAGAGGGAGATCCGTCTGACTCCTCAGCATTGATAGATATTCCTGTCATGGAAAAATTCAGGGAGGATTTTTTTATTATTGTTGTTTATTTTCTTTTTATGCACTATTAGTCATTAAATCATGTTATTATTTTACATCTTGTCACCTTTCTTTCTTAATTATAGTTTTAATCCTATGATCCTTACCTCAGTAGAGCATGTTGTTTGGCGAACGTAAACATCACATAGGAACTGGGCGCGACCCCTTGATTAAGATTTCTTACATATAAATACTGCTATTCTGAAGGGTTCACTATATCAGTTTTAAAATAACACCATGTTCGTTTAGTAGTCATTTTTTCATTACCTTATTATTATCATCATAAGTGCAAATGACCTAGATGTTACGCGCATCATACCAATAATCACCGCCGCATAAAGTCTTTCTCGACTGTGATTTTTAAAATATATTTTTTTTGGTTGGTTGGTTCTTAAGTTTAGGGGCTGCGACAACGCGGACATATAGCCCCGTGTACTTTGGGTGTGTGTAGAATCTGTCTGATAACCGGTTTTAATTGTGATGACTGTATTAGTGTGTGTTATCTGTTTTTTAATTTAAGTACAAACTGCAACTTAGAATTCTTCAAATAGTTCGTACTTTTGCCGCCAAGCGCCACCGTCAACAACTACTAGGCCAAGTTCGGAACTTAGCTACTAGACGCCACTGCAGTCGGCTCTTGGCAACGGACGTAGACATCTATGAGCGTTGTTTACCTATCCAATTTAGCTTCACAGAGGTGTAATAAAGTGGAAGGTTCAATAACATGCCATAAATCTGACATGGGACCGCCGGCTTTACTTCCCCTCCGAAGAAAGGCATACAGACGGATTTTTAACGCTCTTAAAATATCCGACGGCTTCGGCCGGGTTTGAACCCGCTATCTTGGGCATAGAAGCTCAGCATGCTACCAAATACGCCACCGAAGCCGCCATATAGTTATTTTTATTACAGTACATTGTGTACATTATACGTTGAAGTGTCAATTCAATACCGGTAGTAGTTTCCCTTATCATCATAAGAGCAAATGACCTACAGTAGATGTTACGCCCATTACACCATTAATCACCACACACAATAAGTCTTCCTCGCCTGTGAATTTTGAAATATGTATTTCTATTACGGTAGTTTGTAAGTTTGACGTGTCAATTCAACAGTAGGTTTTATTATCATCCTTATCAAAAGGGCAAATGACCTAGATATTACTCCCTCATTGTCTTTGGGGGCAAATGACTTAGATTTTAAGTCCATTATATTTCTAAGGAGACCTTAAAACATTATCATCATTCCACCGGGCGAAGCCGGGTACTACTGCTAGTGCTCCTATAATAGTGCCACGGCTGAAAAACCAGAACATATCACCCCTCCAAGAGACTTGGGATGGGAGATGAATTTAGAGTCCCTCTCATACAAGCAACACGTTGAAGCAAGTTGGATTCCCCCAAGTCTTCCGGCACGCTTTTCTGATTTACACAATAAACTTTTCCGTTTCCATTTCTTGGTGCTTGGATCATTGTTCAATTGGACGAATGCGCGTATGACTGCTACTAACGAAATCAATAGGGAGCTTGAAAAATCGCCAAACCTTTGTTTGTAGTGCGATATCTTAATATAATTCAAAATTGATATATCAAGTGATACAACTGCTATATTACCGACAGCAGTGGCTACGCTGGCTAAAGCGCAGCGTTAGGTTATGGAGACAAGCTATCTGCTGACTCGGTAGACGCGTGGGTTCGAGCCCCACCGTCGGCCGTCCTTGAAATGGTTTTCCGTGGTTTCCCAATTTCAACACCAGGTAAATGCTGGGACAGTACCTTCTGACAGGCCACGGCCGCATCCTTCCACGTCCTTGCCCAGTTTCATTCATCTTCATCCATTCCATCTCTCCTCCCGACGCGCAGGTCGCCCACGGGCGTCGACTAGAAAGACCTGCACTCGACCTCTCAGGAGGCCACACGAAAAAGAAAAAAAACTGTTAGCCTATATTGGCAGCATTTCAGCGATATGTTGGCTGAGGCTCATCAATCTGTCTGTCTGTATGTCTGTCTGGTGGTCATGGTTCGTACATAGTAACGTCCTGTTCATGTGTAGATGTGTTGCGACTGCTTACGGGTTACGATCTCGAGACTAGTTTCAGAATAAATAGCAGAATGTAATTTGAACTTCCTTCCGAACAGCAGGAGTATCAGTGATAGCCAGTCTACTAGCGAATTAGCCACTAACATTTCATATAGCCTTTAATGGCAAAATTACTGCTGAGGTCAAGCAGGTTAGTTAGTAGTTATTATTGCTTTAAGGGGAGGAACAGCGAGGTCATCTGCCCCTAAGGTCAAGAAAAAACGGGACATTATGTACGGTATTCTAGTAAATGAAAGGCATAGAATTAAAACATTACTGGCGAAGAACTCCTCATTCAATGATTGTTCTGACTAGTAACAGCGAGGCTGATGCAAGTAGAACATTTAGCAGAGAAATCATGCAATCGTTTGACCTCTGACTTGGATAATTATGGGAATAATTCGCCCGCTGTTGGGTGAGGATGGGTCAAGGCTTACTATTGTCTCCGACAAAGAGAAATTTTAGCTCTCTTTCATTATCTTTCCTATCAGGGTCATTCAATGGTCCACAGCTTGCCCCGGTGGGTAAGTGGTTAACGTGTCGGATTACTAACCCCAAGCTTGCAGGTTCGCCCCTGGCCGTGGTAAGTGATTTTTGAAAGGCGACAAAAATCACGACATGGATATCATACGTTGTTGGCATGTTAAAGAACCCATTTGAATTCAGAAGGCCGTGTTCAATGGCAAAATTAATCTCGGGATTTACCGCCAACACAAAGTCCCTCCATTCTCTACTAGAAAGCGCTGTAGTGTCAAGGAGCTTAGATATCTAACCTCCTTGACTTTCATAGCGTTCAAAGGAACGACGAAATTCGACATGCAAGCTGGCGACAATTGGCGAACTTCATAACCTGAGTTGGTGGGGATTGCTGTTTTAGCCTATTTTCATTTAGGCCTAGGAAAGAAATAGGCTTCTGAGATCACCTTTCTTCCGTGTGTGTGTGTGTGTGTGTGTGTGTGTGTGTGAGTGTGTGCGATTTCAATGAAGCTTGTTAAGGCCATAGTACTATTTTGGCCGAACCCGACCATACCCTTCAAATTTCATTACGTCTCACCAATCCAACATGGTGGCTGTGCGAAATATTTCACTGGCATTCTATATCTCCGAAATTATTACTGATAGCACCCTGAAATATTGTACGGTGATAAAGGGCACTACTAAAAGTTCACCTATGTGACTTTCAAAAACCTGTTAACTACAAAACGAACATGGCGGCCAATTGAAGTTGAAACATTTAAAAAGACTTTTCTCGCAATTTAACCATCCTAACGCAGTTAAACTTGGTACAGCAAATGTTCACACACGTAATAATGCACTGATATCTAATTTAGTTCATTCTTTTTACTCAACATTAAGATGGCGGCTGTGCGAAATTTTAAAATTAAGTTTTTTATTTCCTGTGTTCTAATCAGGTTATCGAAGTCAACGTTTGAATAATGATCCTACGCAATTAAAATCATCTAATAGTACATAACTCTATGGCCTACATGTATATTATAATCCAACATGGCGACCATTCGAAATATTTAGACGGTTCTCAATATCTATTAATCTATGGCAGCAATCAAACTGAAATTTTATATGTCAGTATAGGCTATAAGTTCACTTATGGGACTTTCAATAACCTAGTGAGCAAGAATCCAACATGGCGACGACGCGATATTTAAATATTCAAGTGAACGTTTCTCGCTATTTAACCATCCGAGCACAGTGAAACTTGGTAGGGTATGCTTATACAAATTTTAATCCACTGGCATCTAATTTATTTCGATTTTTAAAATCTCGCTTTATTTCTTGTGTCCTAATCATGCGATTGAAGACTGAATAATACACCTACACAATAATCTTCATGTAATAGTACATAACTCTAAGGCCTACATATATTAAAATCCAACATGGCGACCATCCGAAATATTAGACGTTTCACAATATCTGCGAATTTATTACGGCAATCAAGCTGAAATTTTGTATGTTGATAGAGGCAATTAACATAAGTTGGATATATGAAAATAGGCTGTATATTTCTTCACGGAACTACTTGTTAAGGATGACATCCGCTCCTCGTAAAACAGATGCTCACAATTTCGAATGGTATTTCAAATTTAAAGGTTGGAACTGAAAGGTAAGCAGGTCTAATAATAAACAATTATACTAAGAAATTATTATTATTATTATTGAGTTTCCAACTCGTAGAAGGAATCCTTGCATATTAGGGTTATAGTTGGGCAATAACAGAAAATATACTATTTATAATACATAATAATAACACCGACAGTAGTGGCTGCGCTCGCTAAAGCGCTGCGTTAGGTCATGGGGCCAAGCTCTCTACTGACTCGGTAGACGCGTGGGTTCAAGCCCCACCGTCGGCCGTCCTTGAAATTGCTTTCCGTGGTTTCCCATTTTCAACTCCAACGGTACCTTCTGACAGGCCACGGCCGCTTCCTTCCACATCCTTGCCCAGTTTCATTCACCATCATTCATTTCATCTCTCATTAACTCCTCTCATGAGGTTGGTGTCAGGAAGGGCATCCGGCCGTAAAAATCATCCGCCACAAAGACTTCCATCGCATCTCATCCCCGACCCCGTAGGAAAAAGTTCTCTCGGACGCCGGAAGGCGTAGGTAGATTTCACCGGACAAACTTGGGGATAGGCGAAAATAGGCAGAATATGCAGATTTTCGTAGAAGGATCAGACCTCATTTATTGCGAGAAGGTATTTTATAATTGGAGCTTAATTAACTTTGTTTTTCGTCATTTTATGCTTATTTTAAACATTTTATTGTCTTATGGGAACGGTAACCTTCTTGTCATTTGGGGTCCATTTTTAGCCTATTTTCAATTTTGAAAAAATAGGCTTATGAGATCACCTTTTGTCCGTGTGTGTGTGCGTGTGTGTGTGATTCGTGTGTGTGTCCCCCCCCCCCCCTAATAAAATCTAAACGGCAGGAGCGATTTCAATGAAACTCGGAAAGTTCATAGCACTATTCCCGGCGACCTCGACCGTGCCCTTCAAATTTTGTTACGACTCACCAATCTAACATGGCGGCTGTGCGAAATATTTCACCAGCATTCAATATCTCCGAAACTATTACCGATATTACCCTGACATTTTCTATGGTGATAGAGGGAACTACTATAAGTTCACTTATGTGACTTTTGAAAACCTGGTATCTACAAAACGAACATGGCGGCCAAGCGAATTTGCGACTTTTAAATGGACGTTTCTCGCGATTTGACCAACCAAACCCAATGAAACTTGGTACAGTATATGTTTATATACATTGTAATGCACCGACATCTAACTTCGTTCAATTGTTTACATAATCACAAGATGGCGGATGTGCGAAATATTTCACCGGCATTCTATATCTCTGAAACTATTAGCGGTATCTCCC
Source organism: Meconema thalassinum (assembly GCA_946902985.2). Classification (NCBI taxonomy): domain Eukaryota; kingdom Metazoa; phylum Arthropoda; class Insecta; order Orthoptera; family Tettigoniidae; genus Meconema; species Meconema thalassinum. The sequence goes on from OX336390.1 coordinate 692,587,519, forward strand.
TAAAATTTTGTACTGAGATAAAGGGCACTACTGGAAGTCCACCTATAAGATTTTCAAAAACCGATTAACTACAAAACGAACATGGCGGCCAAGCGAATTTGAACATTTTAAATAGACCTTTCTCGCGATTTAATGTTCCAAGCGCACTGAAACCTGGTACAGGAAATATTTATACACATTGTAATCCACTGGTATCTAAGTTAGTTCAATTGTTTACATAACCTCAAGATGGCGGCAGTGCGAATTTTAAAATTAAGTTTTTATTTCTTGTGATGTAGTCATGCGATCGAAGTGAAAGTTTGAATAATGAACCTACGCAATAATTTTCCTTTAATGGTACAAGACTCTATGGCCTATACATTTAACAATCCAACATGGCGACCATCCGAAATATTTAGACGATACTGAATATCTACGAATCTATTTTAGCAATCAAACTGCATTTTTTAATGTTCATAGGGGCTATGAACACAAGTTCACCTATAGGACTTTAAATAACCTGGTGATCACAAATCCAACATGACGGCGACGCGAATTATAAATATTCACATGGACGTTTCTCGCAATTTAACCATCTGCGTGCAGTGAAACTTGGTACAGTAAATATTTATCCGAATGTTAATCCACTGGCATCTAATTTATTTCAATTGTTTCCATAACCTCAAGATGGCAGCTGTGAAAATTTTTTAAATCTCCTTGTTTTTTCTTGTGTCCTAATTATGCGATTGAAGTTTGAATACTACACGTTCACAATAATCTGCATGTAACAGTACATAACTCTAGGACCTACATATATAAAATCCAACATGGCGACCATCCGAAATATTTAGTCGGTTCTCAATATCTACGAATCTATTACAGCAATCAAACTGAAATTGTGTATGTTGATAGTGGCAATTAACATAAGTAGGATATATGAAAATAGGCTGTATAGTTCTTCACGGAACTACTTGTTATACTTGTGGTCACACTATCCTTATGCAAGGTTTCGACACTGATGTGTAACTATGTAACGGTCTGTTACTTCTTCACGCAAAATTATATATCCCGCAGAGATTTTGGTTGGTTCCTCAGTTTAGGGGCTGCAACAACGCGGTCATGTAACCCCGTGTACTTTGGGATGGCTGTATTAGTCTGTAATTCAGGTAAGGACTGCAGACGGTCAATTTCAAGCAGTAGTTCCTAATGTTGCTACCAGATACTACCGTCAACGACACCTAGCTGTGAACTTGGCTATTAGATGCCACCGCAACCAGCAACTCGCAACGAACGTTGGAACTTCCCCTCCAAATGAAAGCATACTGAGGGATTTTTAGCGCTCTTAGAAAATCCGACGATTTCGGCCGGCTTTGAATTCGCTACCTTGGGCATAGACATTCAGCATGCTACCAGTTACGTCACCGAAGCCGCTTCACACTTAGATGGAAAACTAAATCTGATCTCTTGCAAGTGCGTTATCTTGGCAACGTCTGATGGCTCATCCCTCATCAATTTAGTAGTGTTGCCATGGCAACCACTGATAGCTCTTGGCATTTTCTTATAATTCCGAAATTATTTTTCTCATCCCTTGGCATAATGGTGGGTTATATCAAAAATTCTTTCAGACAAAAGTTTTAGGTAATTATTAGGGGAATATTGTCCATTTTGTACGGTTTGGTATTGTGCCTATTAAGAGAGATATGATTAATGTTTCCCGAAAAAAACACTTTTTCCCACCCCTTTGGTCAATGGTTGGTGCTATAAAAAAAACTCTTCAAACATAAATTGTTGGGCTTTATCCGACACATAGTATGAACGTTGAACGGATTCGATATTTCACATATTAAGAGAGTTATAGCAATATTTCCCTTTTTCGAAAAAAGCCCCCCATTTTCACCCCCTTCGACCGATTTAGCCCAGTAACGAACTCGACCGAGATTTTATAGGTATACATATTCGGTAAAAAATTCAAAGTGATTGGTGCAAAATTACGGCTGTTATAGTGTCCACAAGAAACTGATATACATATATATACATATACATACATACATTATATATAACTTTTGAACTGACGGTGGTTTTGGGGTCTTGGAGATGTGAAACGCGAAGATATGTCGAAATTTTCCGGAAGTCGAAACATGGTACCCATTGCAATAGTTAGCTTTCTAATGAAATCTACCTCTGGTTGGTTCCTCAGTTGAGGGGCTGCGACAACGCGGTCATCTAACCCCGTGTACTTTGGGTGAGTGTAGAATCTGTCTGATACACGGTGTGAATTGTAATGGCTGTATTAGTCTTAATTCAGGTAAGGACTGCAGACGGTCAATTTCAAGCAGTAGTTCCTAATGTTGCTACCAGGTACTACCGTCAACGACACCTAGCTGTGAACTTGGCTACTAGATGCCACCCCAACCAGCAACTCGCAACGAACGTTGGAACTTCCCATCAAAAGGAAAGCATACTGAGGGATTCTAGCGCTCTTAGAAAATCCGACGACTTCGGCCGGCTTTGAAACCGCGACATTGGGCATAGAAGTTCAGCATACTACCAGTTACGTCACCGAAGTCGCTTCCCACTTTGTCAGGCGGCTTCGGTGGCGTAGTCGGTAGCATGCTGAGCTTCTATGCCCAAGATAACGGGTTCAAACCCGGCCGAAGCTGTCGGATTTTTTAAGAGCGTTAAAAATCCCTCAGTATGCCTTCCTTCAGAGGGGAAGTAAAGCCGGCGGTCCCATGTCATAGATTTATGGCATGTTAAAGATCCTTCCACTAATTGCACCTGTGTGAAGCTAAATTGGATAGGTTAAGAATGTATACAACGCTCTTAGGTTTCTATGTTTGTTGCCAAGAGCCGACTGCGGCGGCGTCTAGTAGCTCAGTTCTGAACTTGGCCTCGTAGTCGTTGACAGTGGCGCTTGGTGGCAAAAGTAGGAACTATCTGAAAAATTGTTAGTTGCAGTACTTAAATTAACAAACAGATAACACTCACTAATACAGTCATCACAATTAACACAGGTTATCAGACAGATTTTACACACACCCAAAGTACACGGGGCTACATGACCGCGTTGTCGCAGCCCCTAAACTTAAGAACCAACCAACCACTTAGTCAGATGGAAATACTGAATCTGATCTTGTGCAAGTGCGTTGTCATGGCAACGTCTGATGGCTCATGCCTCATCAATTTAGTAGTGTTGCCATGGCAACCACTGATAGCACTTGGCATTTTCTTATAATTCCGAAATCATTTTTCTCGTCCCTTGGCGTAATGGTGGGTCATATCAAAAATTCTTTCAGACAAAAGTTTTAGGTAATTATTAGGGGAATATTGTCCATTTTGTACGGTTTTGATACTGTGCCTGTTAAGAGAGATATGATTAATGTTTCCCGAAAAACCCACTTTTTCCCACCCCTTTGGTCAATGGTTGGTGCTATAAAAAAACTCTTCAAACATAAATGTTTGGGCTTTATCCGACACATAGTATGAACGATGAACGGATTCGATATTTCACATATTAAGAGAGTTATAGCAATATTTCACTTTTTCGAAAAAAAAACATTTTCACCCCCTTCGACCGATTTAGCCCAGTAACGATCTCGACCCAGATTTTATAGGTATACATATTCGGTAAAAAATTCAAAGTGATTGGTGCAAAATTACGGCAGTTATCGTGTCCACAAGAAACTGATATACATATATATATACATAAATATATACATATATATATACATACATAAATTATATATAAACTTTTGAACTGACGGTGGTTTTGGGGTCTGGGGGATGTGAAACGCGAAGATATGTCGAAATTTTCCGGAAGTCGAAACATGGGACCCATTGCAATAGTTAGCTTTCTAATGAAATCTACCTAAAACGGGAATAATAAGGGGTAGACATACATACATATTACATAATAATAACATGGAAGATGCGATGGATGATTGTGTCCAATAATAATGTTTCATATTTATTAAAATACTGGAAATACTAAATACATGATATGCTGTATATTTGAGTAAAATTTATGTCGCAAGCAAACTGGACTTGGCAAGATGGGCTACGTGCTCTGTGGAAGCTATCGACAGTTTCACAACCAATGCTATTCTTATTCTTCTGAGAAATCAGGTATAACGCTGAGGCGTACGTGACCATCAACAGGCCATGATGCTTTGTCCACGGCAGGGAGTGAGAGAGAGAAGAGTCGTGACGTCAAAATAAGGGCGGGATTTGTAAGGTCAGAACTCCGACGCCAACTTAACTGACGTATGAGAGAAGAGGACGCCAGAACATAGCATCACGGTGTTTTGCGCACCAAATCGGTTATAAAAAGATCTAGCGATCAGTTTGCGTGATCGGAGGCAGATTCGCGACCTTGAGAAATTACAAGCTTTTTGAGAGGTCACAAATAATTATAGGCCCATTATTAAAAAAAATGAGGAACTATTACCCCTACCACGGGAACTTTTAGGCTTTCTGTATATAAACTAATGTCTGAGATGAACCGGCGCACTCCTAATTATTCTTCGACAGTCAAATTTAAGACGTCCTTATGACGGTCTATGTTCAAAATTCTAGTTGTGTGTCGACAACTAAGTTATAAATTTCATAAATTGTGAGATGGTAGTTAGCTATAAAATAGGGAAAGTCTACGGTTCTGCTTAGGACTATATGAGGAAATAAAATACTCATAAAGCAGATAGTTAACAGTTTTAAAACTTTAATTTAATTGTGTTTTAACAGCGGCAAGATGACGACCATGGAACGAAGGCAACAAGTTTCATCCTCCATCACCATGAGTGTTATGGGCTAAAAGGTCTAATGGTGGGAGATGACGAGGCGGGAGGCCTCTGGAAAGCGGTTTAAGTGATGAGTATTAAACATTGATTTATTGATTTTGGACGAGGGGGAATCACGAGAGATGTGTGGAACTTTGTACTGATTTTATTTGTGTGGTAAAATTTAAATTTAGGGTTTGATTTTCTTAACTGACATGCGTGTAGTAATTTTTGACATTGCGTGACAATTATGTTGTATAGTAATTTTTGAAACTTAAATATTGTCCTTATGTTTACGTAAATTTTATAGCGATATGACCGCATATGATTAACGTATAAATAAATTGTGGGCATGAATGAGAACCTAGGAACGACAATGATAAATGGACTGGATTAATGATAATGTAAATCGAAAACTAGACAAGGGGTAAGAATTAGTGTTTTTGTTGCTTTTATAACTCGGGCTAATTCTGATTCCAGTTATTAATTCTTTATTGTAATTTGAACAAGTTATGTGTCATTTATCTGAAAGGTGTGCTGGTTCATATGCTGCGATGAGATTTTCGAGAGTGTGTCACGTATACTTGGGTGTAAGTGTGGTTGCGAGGAAAGGTAAAGCCTATTCATACTGCAGCAATCATTCCGGCAAATTAGTTACCCAAGGGGCTAAGTTTGACCTGGAGATGTGTTCTTGAAAATGCTTAAGAGGTTGTTTTGAGATAATGTGATATTTTGTATTTACGCGTTTAACAGATGACGATAGGCAAAGGTCGCTGGACGCTGGCTGTGGGCCAGAATCTATATTTAGCGTGACACACATTACTACGGCGGGGGAATTAATCTGCCACTTACTCAGATATGCGATAACAGACCCGGCTGTCTTAAGCTCTGTTATGACACGTAAATGTTAGCTTTAAAGCCTGATGAGTTAAGGTTATTTTATTTGGTTTAATTTGGGGAGTTGCCATGTTGTGGATCCGATTTTTTTTATCATGACTACGACTTCTTTGTTCTTTGTTTAAACGCCAAATTTTCCGGCGTGAATTTAAAAATTTGTATTTGTTGTTGTTGGCTCTTATTCCATGGCCATTGTGTTCATTGTAAATATAATTTGGCAACCGGCCAAACTTGTTCATGTCACGTTATGCTTTCCTAGTGTTTGAGGTATAAGACGGTAATTTCCGCAGCCCTTATTTTAAATAATACACACGTGTATTTGGTTGTAGTAATCTAAGATTAGAGCATGTCAGTAGTGTATTTAATTATGTAATTGTTGTTCCCACATTTCCGTAATTCATCTTCGCAGTACGGAGTTCGTTCCCGAACCGACTGTTTGGTCGGAAACGAGCGCCCGTCAAAGTGCTCATTACTTGAACTAGTCTTAAAACGCGTGTCGCTCATAAATATTAAATTCTTGTACTATTATTATTTGTTTGTCATTTTTGGATCTTGTGATCCGTATCTTTTGTTACATTGGATTAAGTGACATTTGTTACAACATTAGTTAGACAGCTGTCAACCCATGTCACCATGGTACGTCAGGCTAGTCAGTGTCAGATCTGTTCACGTGCGAGTGAAATAATTTTAAGTGTGGTTTATTGTTAAGTGTTTTTATGTTTGTTTCAGTTATTAAATTTCATTTGTTAGTTGATCCTGTTGTTTTCTTAGCCTTTTAATAATTAGTTGACCTTATGAACCCAGGAAGTTATTTTAGATAGCATAAAATCTCTAAGTCACATTCACAAGAATCCATTGCGACCCCGAACCTCGAATCTTGTCTACATGCTATTATCCAAGGGTACATTATATTACATAATATTAACACCGACAGTAGTGGCTGCGCTCGCTAAAGCGCTGCGTTAGGTCATGGGGCAAGTCTCTCTGCTGACTCGGTAGACGCGTGGGTTCGAGCCCCACCGTCGGCCGTCCTTGAAATGGTTTTCCGTGGTTTCCAATTTTCAACTCCAACGGTACCTTCTGACAGGCCACGGCCGCTTCCTTCCACATCCTTGCCCAGTTCCATTCACCATCATTCATTTCATCTCTTATTAACTCCTCTCATGAGGTTGGTGTCAGGAAGGGCATCCGGACGTAAAAATCATCCGCCACAAAGACTTCCATCGCATCTCATCCCCGACCCCGTAGGAAAAACGGGAATAATAAGGGGTAGACATTCATACATATTACATAATAATAACATGGAAGATGCGATGGATGAATGTGAGAAAATGAGAATAACAACATGAGGTTTTGATAGGATACGGAGGTTTTGTCTGTTCTTATTGCACTAACTCAAGTGACAGTTTATAAGGTATATCTTCCTCTTTCAAAACCAGGACAGTCGAAGAGCAGATGATGTACTGAACCCTTTAGTATTGCAGTGTTTATATGTAAGAAATCTTAATCAAGGGGTCGCGCTCAGTTCATAGTGTGATGTTTACGTTCGCCAAACAACATGCTCTACTGAGGCAAGGGTCATAGGATTAAAACTATAATTAAGAAAGAAGTGACAAGACGTAGAATAATAACATAATTTAATGACTATTTGTGCAAAAATGAAATGAATATAAACAATAACAATAATAACATTCCTCCCTGAATCTTCCCATGACAAAAATATCTATTAAAAGTTGAGGAGTCAGACGGATCTCCCCCTTATAAAAATGTGGATCCAAGTTCCACTAACTTGCATTGGGATTTCATGTACGCGTAATGACTAACTACGAGGAATGAGTACTTTGGATGACTGTTCGTTTACATCGGGTAACAGCCACGATGCTTACGATCAATCATCTCGTAAATCAACGTTTACGGATATGGGACACAACACTAATAAAAACCCTTAAAAATTAATGCTGACACACAATCTAAATCTAGTATTTACAGGAATCTCCCTCGAGACCCTCCTTCAATGCGGTGACGCATCTGACAAATGAGCTGCCAACCCGGCCAATTGCTCAATACACAAACAAGGAAAGACAGCATCGCACGTGACTACACGGGTCACTAACATGAAACATAAATATGGAATTAAACCAACAATAACAAAAGCCTCAACGGCTGAGATTACCTTATATGAACAAACATGCACGTTAAGCTAACGCTTCGGAGATTATAGTGATTCGTAGGCAACTCCCATTTATTTAAACAATTTTTACCATTGATCAGTTCTTATTCTGTATTTCAAGTAACTTTACGGAGCCAAAGCACTCCCTAATGACCTTGCTGCAATCCTTTCAGCCCGCCTTGTGAAACCAGCTTCCCCCTACCACAACACCTGTCATCGTCCAGCCCAGTGTGTAAAAATAACCTGACCAACTGTCCCGTTATGTCGTAGAATCAACAGCAACAAATCTCAACCACATAAACATATGGTAAGACATTAATCGAAATAGCCACATATGTCCTCGCAAGGTAACGATATGGGCTTGGCATCAAGCTGACAGAAATCAGTCCACGCTGAAATTCCCGCTTGTAATGACCAATAAAATCACACACACACACTGCTGGGAATGACATAACACTTTTCACACAGGTCGGTTGAATAAGATGCTCACCAAAACTATTAAAAAAAAAAAAATCTACGAGAGAGCTGACTGCTCCTCGCCACAAATCACATTGCTCCAACGGCAATAACTTCACTGAATCTGATCAATAATAAACATTACAAAGATTAATTTACCCTCCAATCTACTGCATGATTATACTAATTCAGTCCTACTTCTGAAACACAACATACCTCCGAGAGACGTTTCTCAACCGCATTACGTAAACATATGCAAACACGGTCGTCCACATAGTCACGTTAGTTAAAAAAAACCAAGGAACTACAACTAAATAAAATTTTGCGAGCTGTTTCCATGCAAAAGGTGTGTCAGACCAAAACTAAATACACTACGTTAATCAACACAAGCAAGATATTTACAAAAACTATTTGTCCCATTTACCATAAGTTAATTTATCAGATAATAAGAATATTATTCAGTACTCATCCTCAGCCAATCACCGTCAACGGACATCTGCAGCAATTTACCAACTAATGCTGCTTAGCTCGTCTCAAACATTTCGACGGAGTGTTGTCGGTTCCAAACTTCTTCCATGGTCAGTGATGTCATCTCTCGTGCTGATGTAAAAAGGTTATAGATTATTATACACTCGATATCTGACTACTAAATTCGCCGTTCTAGGTACTTAGTTCCCCAGAAACAGTCTGTTGGCGAATTGTCGAAGATACTGTCCCTACCAAAATAGTACAGTGACTATCTATCACACTGATTTTAACACACTTGTATTAATAAAAATCTGTGTCCTCATGACACGCAAAGTACAAGTGCCTACGTCCTTGGACGCGCAGAATGTAGTATAACCTGTGTCTTCCGACACACGATGTATAAGAGCCGTAGTCTTGGCTCTTCACGCCACTTATAAATGAACTGGCCCTAGGTATCGATAGAGGGGGAAATTATATAAAAATTTCTCAAAATAATAGTGGTACAGGAATGAAACAAATATCACTGAACTCGTAAAATTGCGCAGGTCAAGAATATGCCCATTAATTCAAGAATCGATCGTAGAGATGTTGTCTAGCCGATCTCCCGCGTTAATGCTAGATATCGCGTGCCCAAGCTAGACTTGGCGCGCTCGTAAGCATTCATCTCTCATTGGTTCCACATTTTCTGTTAACTTCGCGGTTTTATCAGACATCGGCCTCGTAGGAGTGTCCAGTGGTACCATCAACCACTCACGTTACTGCATTATATTTTTTCTAGGCGCGAGTAGTACAATGCACATGCCATAAGCGTGTCTCACCACGCGTCCCTTTTATTTTGAGGTGGCCACCACCTGTCCTTCTGAATCATTGCTATGCTATTTCTTTTCACAATCCTTAAGTATCTAGCCTTTTGTCAAACTGCTGCAGGTATGTCCCAACTGTCTCCAACAAATGCTTGAAATTTCCTCATCTTCGTCTGGCTATTTTATGACGATGGTGGAAATATTAATTAATTGAAGAAATAAAACATCGAATCATTTATCCATCAGAGGATAAAGGGTTCACAACTCCTCCACTCACAAAATTTCGAACTTAGGATAAAGTCGACAATTTTTAAAAGACTTTCGTAGGCCAATTTGTTTTATTTCAGAATCACCCCTTTCTATTACTTGGTCTAGCCGCTCCTGTCTTGAATGGCATTTACTCGTTTTATTTCCTGCTTGGACCTCCCCTCTCGCTCTGCTTGCGTGACGCGCTGACGCCTGAGGCAACACTCTGCCCGTCTCGTTAATGATTGTCAACACCAACTCCACTTCCTTCTTCACGTGCCGTACTCAACTGCCCCCCGTACACTTGGTTGATATAGGACGTCCATATATTTAAATTGCATCATTATTTCGGCGCTCCCATGGTTCGCTTCTTCGATAAGTTTTTAAGTTGGCTGCATTGTAGACCGACATTGTTCCTGTGCTTAACTCTTTCACTCTGTATGCATTATTTCCTAGGTTTCTTACAATAGAATAGGGTCCTATGAACTTTTCACAGATTTTGCTGAAGATTTTCTTCTCTGGATCAGATGTAGCGGGTCGTTTCACCAAAACGAGCTGGTTGATTTCTAGATCACGGTGAAATCTCTTATTTCTCAGTCGCCGTAATCTGCGATCTGCTTGTTTTCTCATGTAGGTTCTCGTTCTCTCAATTCGCAGGTCAGGTGCTATCATGGGATCTTGTGGGCAGTTAATGATGCTTTTCCACGTTCTCACTGGATACTCGTTTTTGTGTAGGACCATAGGGATCTGTCCTGTTGACTCGTGCCTGGTAGAATGCATGAATGTCTCTACATCCTTAATTTTATCCACCCACTTGTGATGTTCTTTGGGAATGAAGATTCTCAAGTATGATGTTACACATTTTATTGCTCTCTCACTTGGATTAGCTTGGGCATGTCGGATACTGCTTAAAACGTGTTTTATACCCATGTCCTCCATACATTTCTTGAATTCGGCGCTTGTAAAATAGCTGCCATGATCTGACAATATAAATTCTGGTTTTCCAAGGGTTGGAATAACTCTATTTCGAATACGACTGAGTACTTGCTTCGATGTAGTCTTCTGAATGGGGCATAGTACGACAAACTTAGAAAACACATCAATGCACACTAGCAAGTGACGGCAACCTCGTCTACCTTTTGGGATTGGACCGAAACAGTCTAGGGCCAGTAGCTCGCATGGTTTCTGAGGTAGCAATGGTCTAGGATACTGCCTCATTAAATAGTTATTGGGCTTTGTCCTCTGACAAGGATCACAAGTCGTAATGACGTCACATATAGTTGTTCTCATACGTGGCCATGTAAATGTCTCTCTTATTGTCGCTTCGCACTTGTCTACGCCGACGTGTCCGTAACTTTCGTGAGTATGCCATGTCAATCCTCGCTGTAAAGATGCAGGTACTAGTATGCGTAACTTGGTGTGGTCATTATCTACCCATTTGTGCAGCAAATTGTTGACATAAACATATCTTCCTTCTTTTGCTTTCGCTTCTCGAAATGCCGGTGTTCCTGTAAGTAGCTGCTTTTTGAAGTATTGAATTAATAGCATCATCCATGTTTCCGCTTCCTGTTCTCGCTGTATCTCACGTAACTCCTCCAAGAATTCCCGGTCCTTCGGTGTTAACTCCAAGTGTTGTACCATCGCTGTTTCTTCAACATCAGGCTCTGGGTTCCTGCTGAGTGCATTCGGAATCACGTTCATCTTCCCTGGACAATGTTCAATCTCAATGCTAAACTGCTGAATATATATAGACCAACGTGTCACACGTTCGCTTGCCATCGACGTCTTAAACAAGAATGTTAATGCTTTGTGATCAGTCCTGACAACAATGGGGTAATCATCAATTATTCGTTTCCATTGTTGAAGCGCATGAAGAATGGCCAACAGCTCTAGTTCCGTTACAGTATAATTGCGCTCGTACTTACGCAATTTTCGACTGACAAATGCCAAATATGTTTTATGTTGCAGGTTAGCTGGATCTTCTTGGTAGAGCATGGCACCTATACCAATTAGTGAAGCATCCGCTTGGATTATAAATTTGTGCTTGAAATCTGGATATCCTAACTTAATGCAGTTTTCCAGTAGCTGTTTTGTTGCTTGGAACGCCTTCTCGCATTCCGCATTCCATAACCATTTATTATTCTTTTTTAGCATTTCCTGCATTGGAGCTACAGTCTCCGTGTAACCTGGACAGTTTTCTTTAAAGAATCCCGTTACGCCTAAGAAAGCCCGAATGTGCTTGACTCTCGTTGGTGTAGGGAAATTCTTTATCGCTTCGATCTTAGCTGGGTTTGGCTTCACTCCCTCCTTGTCAATGATGTGACCCAAATATAAGATCTCGCTCTTGAAGAAATGCGATTTCTTCAGGTTTACTTTGAAACTTGATGCATTAAGGTTGCCTAATACTTTATCTAGATTTTCCATGTGAATTTCAATGTTGTTGGATGCCAGCAGAATGTCATCAATGTAGCGCACCGTCACACAGTGGTCCGGATTTGAAAAAAAGCGGACAAAAATATTTTCCGCTAAATGAAATGAAATGCTTTTGTATAAAACTTTAAATTAGATGTTACTATTAGGTAAATTTGTCTTAGTACATAAAATTACTTACTTATTCATCCTCTGATCCGGATGAGTCGACTTCTTCTTCTTCCCCTTCCTGCTCCGTCTTGTCCTCGGGTATTGACAATAAATTACACACCTCCTGAGGCAACTGTCTTCATTTCTTCTTCGGTAGACTTCCCGTGCTTGAGATTACTGAATCAGAGCTTAGCAATAGTCTATGGAACAAGTCAAAATTATTGGAAATTCTTGAGGATTTTCTGGTATGGTCTTCTCTATATTTTCTTACTTCTTGGTTTCTAGACTCTAAGACCTCTTCTGAAAGTTCTCCAATCGGCAAAATAGCTGCTTCTATAATGAAAGATCCATGGATAAGTATGTTATGGAGTGTTAGAGGCATGTAACACCACGGATATAGCCGTACATATAAGCTTGCTGTTTCGCAGCAGTAGGAATTGAACTCTGAACTATTAATTTCATTACCAGAGGAAATTGCTTTTAAAATTATTCCAAAACGAGTTATTAACTACCCCTGTTATTTCGGATGCTACTTGAGGTTGATCAAAAAACCTTCGGGCAGTGTTGCCATCACTGGTTGTTCCATATCCAGGCTTCGGAATATCAACTAGAAGACCTAATCTCGTTCTGAATGTGTCTTGCACAATATTTTCTTTCTTTCGAATAAGTCTCGATTACCATCTTTCACGCTCACTTTACACTTTTTAAAACCCAGGCGGTACGAAATATGCAGGAGACATTCAAAAAATCGAAAGTGGGCGTGTGGAACTGAAATTCCAAACTCAAGTTGTAAATTGTCGACGAGCTTTTGTGCCACTTATGTAGATTTTTCATTTCTGAAAATTTCGCACCATTCATTTGCCCCTTAAGCCTCCGTGGCTCAGGCGGCAGCACGCCGGCCTCTCACCGCTGGGTCCGTGGTTCAAATCCCGGTCACTCCATGTGAGATCTGTGCTGGACAAAACGGAGGCAGACAGGTTTTTCTCCGGGTACTCCGGTTTTCCCTGTCAAAAATTTCATTCCAGCAACACTCTCCACTATCATTTCATTTCATCTGTCATTCATTTAATCATTGCCCCAGAGGAGTGCGTCAGGCCTCGGCAGCCGGCACGTTCATATCCTCGTCGCTAGCTGGGGGCTTCATTCATTCCATTCCTGACCCGGTCGGAGACTGGAAGCAGGCTGTGGATTTTCATTTTTCATTTGCCCCTTGTTGGTGTGGTCGTGGTAGCTTCTTTTTAGCTTGGCTAATGAATCGTCTCCCTCTGCCCTTAAATTCATAACGGTCGCATAGGCAAGCTCTGATGAAGTGGCATTCTCTCTTAGGTCTTTAATTTTCCTTATTTTGCTTCTCTCCGTTAGCTCTTGAAATTCTTTTGGAGGACGACCTAGATCTACTGATTTTGCGGAGCCAGGAATGCTCGGATTTGATATCACAATTTCTGTTTTCAACCAGTCTGAATATTTCTTCAAAAAAAAAAAGCATGTTCTAAGAAGTTACACTTTCTCCACCGGTCAACATACGGCAAAAAGAAAAGCTTCTTATATTATTATACACTGTTTTCTCTACACTGTCGTCAACATTTAATTGGAATTTGTTAAGGAGGTATGTTACCACAAACTTTCCTTGACGCGCGCGAGACTGATTTTTGTTCTCTCGAATCTTGTTAATAAGATCACTGCGACTAACAACGAAAATTCATTTTTCACTCTTCACAACACACACAACTACTACTAATCAATTACTTCTCGTGATTGAAGATTATTTTGGTTTCATGGCCTCGAGATATCCCTTGCGTAGTATAAACAAATGTCTCAACAGGCCCTTATCTCGCGCGAGTGTTTATCCTCAGAGCGCGCAGTAATGTTCTCTCCCTTCTCAACCACGCATCTGGCGGGTTCTGGCGATGAAACCTTTTAGGATATATTCTCCAGTCTTCATTTTAAAACTAGCATAAGTTTCATGGTATACATATGTATACATTTTTTTGTAGGTCAAGCAAAATTTATTTTTCTTGAAGAAAATAAAGCACTATAAAAATAAGTATAACAGTCCTTATAAGTGATCTGAAATCGAAAATCATGCTATAATCAAATATATCAGATCACAAACTACATACAGATATAGTATTATAGACCCCGAGTTTCGTTTTGAAGTTAGAATGATATTTCAAAGTTTACTTAATGGAGCGCGGAATTCAGAAACGAAGAGTTGTATCACTTTTGTAGTATTATATCTGAGAAACACAGAAGCAATTTCCAAAGAAAAAGTGAAATTAATGTACACTGATTAACATACTTCACGTGGGAGTTGGTTTGGCTTTTCTAATGTAAAGTTGAAAAATCTATTTTTGTCCGCTTTTTTACGGATCCGGACCACTGTGCGTCATCTCCTTAACTTCCTCGGTTAGATTTCGATCCAGGGCTCGGATTAAAGCACAGCCCGCTGTTTTGACTCCGAAGGGCATTCGGACGAAACAAAACGTTTGGTTATCGAATAAGAAGCCAGTTAGAAGCTGTGACTTCTCATCCAATTCAATATGGTGGAAACTGGACGTCAAATCAACTGATGAATAAATGCTCTTGTTCTTAAAGCCTTTTAGTACGTCTCTAATAATTGGTGCTCTGTCATACTCAGGAAAAATGAGTCTCATGTTGAGATTTCTGGCATCTAAACAAAGTCTAATAGACCCATTTGGTTTTGTGACTGCCAAAATCGCATTTAGATAAGGTGTAGGTGTCTTCCTTATCACTCCTGCTTGTAACATCTCATCTATAATGACCTTGACTTGACCACGATATTTTTCCGGAATTGGGTACAACCTACTTTTGAAAGGTGACCAATCCTCGACTTGCATTGAATATTTGAAATTTAATATTTTCCCAGGTACTGTATCGAATACTGCTTTGTGCTTCCTTAATATTTCTTCCAATTGTTTTCTATGTTCACCCCCAAGTTGAATGTCATTGAGCCGCTCCTGTAGTAACTCTTCAAATTGTGCATCACTGTTATCTCCTTCTGTTAATAAAGACCATATCTCCTGGGATTCACTCTCCTCATCTAGTTCCACAACAGCGCCTTCTATGATGTTATCTTCTGCCTTTCGTATCTCCTCTTCCGTCTCTTCTGATATTGCTTCCAATGCCCAAGAATTTACATCTCTTCCGGTAGCAATTTCATCCATATGCAATCCCACGTTTTTCAGTTGATCATACTCTCTAAAACTGACTGTATTCTTGTGCAAATCTATCACTGCTTGATAGTCACAAATAAAATTTGCACCAAGAATTATATTAAAATTCATCTTTGCCATGATAATGAATGTTTGCCCAAAAGTGTGTTCCAATATGTTCAGTTCTAAGTATGCCTGACGTTTACAAGTGACGGTGCGTTCAGGAATAACACCCCTCACTTTGAGTTGTGGTACGGGAATCACAGGAATATTCTGACTCCGTCCCAACTCTCGAACCAAGGCCTCCGATACCAGACTGATCTGCGACCTCGTATCCAATAAACATCTTATATTAATTCCACCAATCCTCGCGTAAATAATGGGTAACTGCCTAATTTCATCTTTCCGTGGTTTCACCGTCTCCTCCAGGCAATCTTCTGGCAAAGCAATCCATTCTTGTATGTTCGCTACTATCCATCCATCTTCAACTTCCGACTGTTGCGTTTGTAGACTGTCTTCTTTATCCAAATCTAGCATTTTTTTAAGCTCCGTTGCGACTCCCATCATCATTTTGTCGCTCACGCCCTTGACATTCCTCTTGTCTCAGCAGACTTCCAGCTTCCTCAGTATGTGTGTCTGGATTCTTCATGTTCCCAATGGCCTTCTCCCATCGCCCGTGCTCCCCACCTTGACTAGCGTGTAATTCCTCTAGGTAATTTTGCGATTGAGCGTGCCTATCATCCCAGTCATTTCGATAATTACGTGTCTCTTCTTGATTTTGATCTCTCCTTCCTTTCCATCTTTGATTCCCCTTATAATTACCGTATCTCCCATAAGGCCTCTCATTTCTTCGATTTTCACGCCATTGTTGATATCCTCTCTGTTGATATCTATTGTTGCCTTGATATGACCTATTGTTGTAATTATTCTCGTTACGCTGGTACGGTCTGTTTTCTACCTCTTCCGGGTTTCGCTTAGGTGTGGATGTGCTTGTGTTTGTACCCTGCGTTTTGGTGTTCGCCTGTTTTGGTTTTATGACCTCTGTCGTATTTACTAACTCCAGTTGTCTTCCTCCTCTATAATGATTATGAGATGTAGTCTCATCTATCTGGCGTAATATCTGCTCTGCATGTAAGGCCGCACTGACGTTCGCTGCGACTAGTACATGTTGCACGTTGACTGGTAATTGCCGCGCTATAGTCATCACTAGATCCGCTTCATTTAAAGGGTAATCAAGGTCGCGAAATTTTAGCATTTGCATGTTAATCTGAGTATTTCGTTTGCTGGGTAGTTTGATATTTCCTAGAGTAAAGCTCCATTCTTAGACTCTGTTGTAATGCCGGCGACCAGTACTTGCGCTGAAACGCGATTTTAAAATCCGTCATAGTTCCAAAGGTATATTTGAAGCTTAAAAACCATGTAAGGACATTTCCTGACAAAAACCTCTCCATCATTCTCAACCTACGTGCTTCAGGTACCCCAGTGTCATTATAATGATCTTCAATTTCTTTAATAAAGGCTTTAGGTGTCACCCCTGAATTCTCCGTGTACTTCTGCGGTTTATAATCGTTCGAGCGAATTACTTGGATAAGTTGTGTGGGCTGATGACCGTCCTGTGGCGTGGAACTCCTTTCAATATTCTTGCGAAACCCCTCCGTGTTTGTCAATAATGGGCTCTCCGTTTGAGTCGGACTCCCTGCTGTGCTCGTCCCGTCCGGGCTATTTGAGTCATCCAGCTTGTCTTTCATGGTTCCCGTTTTAAATATCGAGGATTGTTCTATTGACCTGAGTTCAGCTTTAATGATCCTGTCTGTTTTTCTTTAAGTTTATTCTTAATTTCTTGTTCTAATGCTTGAATACGAGTATGATTTTCGCGTACTGTCTTAAGGATGGTTGATCTTTCCTCTTTAGAATCGATATTCATTTTTCGCCAATCTTTTCTTATTTGCTCCTTAATCGTGCTTACTTTTTCCTCAATATGGTTTTTAGTGTCATCCTGATTGCTTTCTATCTGGCTTTTCCATTCTTCCAATCTCGCTCTATTTTCGTCGATGGTACTCTTTAATTGATCCTGATCCGCTTCTAGGCTTTTCCATTGCTCCGCTGATTTTATTTCGAGACGGTCCATATCTTTAATTATCTGGATATATTTTCATCTACCGCTGATAATTGTTGCTGAATGACCTTGCCGCTTTTTTCCATTTCCTTAAATCGTCCTTCCAACTTATCCTGAGCTATCTTGACCTCGCTCGTACTCATAGTGCATGCTAGTTCAATTTGCTCTAATTTACCTAACACCGTTTCATCCAGAATGCTAAGTTTTCGATCAAAACTAATTTCCATTTTCTTAATCTGATCTAATTGTTTTTCATTGTTTTTACTAACATCTAGGGCCAGCAATACCATCTGTTGATTAGTGTGATCCTTCATCTCTGCGGTTAACGCCTCTAATTGGTTCATGTTTTTAACATTCTGCGCCTCTAACTGCGAATTTATAGTGTCATTAATTTCACTTTTTAATAACCTAGCTTGTTCCGCCTGATATTCATTTTGTTTAATCCTACTGTTGTTTAATTGTATCTGCAATGATTCACTTTGTTCAGATAGTTTTGTGTTTAATGATTCACTCTGTTCGGATAGTTTAGTGTTTATTTGTTCAGATAATTTAGCGTTTAATGATTCGCTCTGTTCTGATAGTTTAGTGTTTATTTGTTCAGATAATTTAGCGTTTAATGATTCGCTCTGTTCTGATAGTTTAGTGTTTAGTGATTCACTTTTTTCGGATAGTTTAGTTTTTAGTGATTCACTCTGCTCAGACAATTTGTTTATAGACTCACTTTGTTCTAACATAGTATTGTTTAACGATTCACTTTGTTCGGATAGTTTCGCGTTTAATGCTTCACTTTGTTCTGATAGTTTAGTGTCCAACAATTCCTGTGTTCTCCTAGTCGCGTTTTCAATGATTTCTTGAATCTGTTCTACTGTTGCCATGTTATACACTTTATATGAGACATTAGGGAAATGGCATAAAGCAATGCCCCCTGACACATACATACAATCCCCATGCACATTTAACTTATTTACCCTACTCAGTTCATTTATAATTTACATTTAATCCCACTAGTCGATTGCATCTCTGAGTGGTTCTAATTTTACTCAATTTAATTTAAACCCAAGCACATATTCAGTCATTAAATTGTTATCCTGATCTGATATTAACACTGACTAATTAACAAAGTATTAATTGTCATTTAAGGCTACCAGCCTCCTAACATTTTCGTGAGTTTGACTTTCTAAACAAATCTAGTTTTAACTTTAATCATTGGGCGCCCGATATCACGTATATTACCTTTTACTTTAATTCAATAGACAAAAACGCGAACCGTATTTTACATTGCAAACTCCTGATTTTAATTTATATTTCACACATTTGGCGGTGTCCTCTTCGCCTCAATTACTTTTAATAAAAATATCACTTTCCGGTGATTAAAATACTGCCATATCTGCCTGCACTTGCGGCATGTCAGTTTTACTCCAAATACGCCAACTAAATGTGTTCCAGCAGCGAACCAGCAACAAAAATACACCTTCATTGTTGCGTCAGTTTGTAATCCCAACTACGCTTACATTGAAATGTGCAATTTCTCTGCCGTTACACCACAGTGAACCGCCCCACGCTTGGCCGCGCCAGTTTATCTCCTATGAACCCTTTAGTATTGCAGTGTTTATATGTAAGAAATCTTAATCAAGGGTCGCGCGCAGTTCATAGTGTGATGTTTACGTTCGCCAAACAACATGCTCTACTGAGGCAAGGGTCATAGGATTAAAACTATAATTAAGAAAGAAGTGACAAGACGTAGAATAATAACATAATTTAATGACTATTTGTGCAAAAATGAAAAGAATATAAACAATAACAATAATAACTTTCCTCCCTGAATCTTCCCATGACAAAAATATCTATTAAAAGTTGAGGAGTCAGACGGATCTCCCCCTTATAAAAATGTGGATCCAAGTTCCACTAACTTGCATTGGGATTTCATGTACGCGTAATGACTAACTACGAGGAATGAGTACTTTGGATGACTGTTCGTTTACATCGGGTAACAGCCACGATGCTTACGATCAATCATCTCGTAAATCAACGTTTACGGATATGGGACACAACACTAATAAAAACCCTTAAAAATTAATGCTGACACACAATCTAAATCTAGTATTTACAGGAATCTCCCTCGAGACCCTCCTTCAATGCGGTGACGCATCTGACAAATGAGCTGCCAACCCGGCCAATTGCTCAATACACAAACAAGGAAAGACAGCATCGCACGTGACTACACGGGTCACTAATATGAAACATAAATATGGAATTAAACCAACAATAACAAAAGCCTCAACGGCTGAGATTACCTTATATGAACAAACATGCACGTTAAGCTAACGCTTCGGAGATTATAGTGATTCGTAGGCAACTCCCATTTATTTAAACAATTTTTACCATTGATCAGTTCTTATTCTGTATTTCAAGTAACTTTACGGAGCCATAGCACTCCCTAATGACCATGCTGCAATCCTTTCAGCCCGCCTTGTGAAACCAGCTTCCCCCTACCACAACACCTGTCATCGTCCAGCCCAGTGTGTAAAAATAACCTGACCAACTGTCCCGTTATCTCGTAGAATCAACAGCAACAAATCTCAACCACATAAACATATGGTAAGACATTAATCGAAATAGCCACATATGTCCTCGCAAGGTAACGATATGGGCTTGGCATCAAGCTGACATAAATCAGTCCACGCTGAAATTCCCGCTTGTAATGACCAATAAAATCACACACACACACACACTGCTGGGAATGACATAACACTTTTCACACAGGTCGGTTGAATAAGATGTTCACCAAAACTATTAAAAAAAATTAAAACCTACGAGAGAGCTGACTGCTCCTCGCCACAAATCACATTGCTCCAATGGCAATAACTTCACTGAATCTGATCAATAATAAACATTACAAAGATTAATTTACCCTCCAATCTACTGCATGATTATACTAATTCAGTCCTACTTCTGAAACACAACATATCTCCGAGAGACGTTTCTCAACCGCATTACGTAAACATATGCGAACACGGTCGTCCACATAGTCACGTTAGTTAAAAAAAACCAAGGAACTACAACTAAATAAAATTTTGCGAGCTGTTTCCATGCAAAAGGTGTGTCAGACCAAAACTAAATACACTACGTTAATCAACACAAGCAAGATATTTACAAAAACTATTTGTCCCATATACCATACGTTAATTTATCAGATAATAAGAATATTATTCAGTACTCATCCTCAGCCAATCACCGTCAATGGACATCTGCAGCCATTTCCCAACTAATGCTGCTTAGCTCGTCTCAAACATTTCGACGGAGTGTTGTCGGTTCCAAACTTCTTCCATGGTCAGTGATGTCATCTCTCGTGCTGATGTAAAAAGGTTATAGATTATTATACACTCGATATCTGACTACTAAATTCGCCGTTCTAGGTACTTAGTTCCCCAGAAACAGTCTGTTGGCGAATTGTCGAAGATACTGTCCCTACCAAAATAGTACAGTGACTATCTATCACACTGATTTTAACAAACTTGTATTAATAAAAATCTGTGTCCTCATGACACGCAAAGTACAAGTGCCTACGTCCTTGGACGCGCAGAATGTAGTATAACCTGTGTCTTCCGACACACGATGTATAAGAGCCGTAGTCTTGGCTCTTCACGCCACTTATAAATGAACTGGCCCTAGGTATCGATAGAGGGGGAAATTATATAAAAATTTCTCAAAATAATAGTGGTACAGGAATGAAACAAATATCACTGAACTCGTAAAATTGCGCAGGTCAAGAATATGCCCATTAATTCAAGAATCGATCGTAGAGATGTTGTCTAGCCGATCTCCCGCGTTAATGCTAGATATTGCGTGCCCAAGCTAGACTTGGCGCGCTCGTAAGCATTCATCTCTCATTGGTTCCACATTTTCTGTTAACTTCGCGGTTTTATCAGACATCGGCCTCGTAGGAGTGTCCAGTGGTACCATCAACCACTCACGTTACTGCATTATATTTGTTCTAGGCGCGAATAGTACAATGCACATGCCATAAGCGTGTCTCACCACGCGTCCCTTTTATTTTGAGGTGGCCACCACCTGTCCTTCTGAATCATTGCTATGCTATTTCTTTTCACAATCCTTAAGTATCTAGCCTTTTGTCAAACTGCTGCAGGTATGTCCCAACTGTCTCCAACAAATGCTTGAAATTTCCTCATCTTCGTCTGGATATTTTATGACGCTGGTGGAAATATTAATTAATTGAAGAAATAAAACATCGAATCATTTATCCATCAGAGGATAGAGGGTTCAGTACAGTTTGGGAGGATCCACAAAAATATGTACAATCTAGTCATTTAGAATAGTGATATGAAATCTCTCGAAGTATGATTTGAATTGTACAGTACATGTCCATATACGAATTGATTAAGCACGAGGTTCAGAACAAGTATTTTACTTTTGAAGTCGATGCTGAATATCAGGAAAAATATTTCTCTCGAAACAGATCCTATCGAAGTTGAGATCAAAAAGAACATATGATAGTAAAATTAAGCAATAAAGGTGACAGAGTGAATAGACAAATCTTGGCACATATTAACTTATGCTTGGGTCCGGACTCTGAGTCAATTTCTGTATTCCCGGATTGTCCGTAGAAATTCTGGATGGGTAGTAATCCTACTTTTAATAGATCAGAAGTAGGATATCAGGTCTCAAAGGATAACAGCAGAAACTATCCTACCGCTAATGAATACTGTCGTCAACAGATGAGGGAATTCAAATGTGTCAAGGAGGACATTTCTTCCAACACCGAACCAAACAATTTATCTTTTGAGTCTGAAACTTATTGTATGGTGGTACGTCTCTTAAATATATCAAATGGTTCTTTTATTTTGATATTATGGACCACATAAAACACTATTTATGACTTTCTTACATACACCTGAGAGAGAATTGCAACTATTTTGACTGCAGAAGAAACGACATTTGAAATTGGTCGACAGAGAGTGATGATGTTGTGTAAAGCATTTCTTGACTACAAGAGTTTACTTCGATTGTTTCTTTTGCAAACTGGAACTATTAATTCATTTGAAGGATATGAACACTGATTTACTAGCCACAATGAGAAAGAATCGACGAA
The DNA here is from genome assembly GCA_946902985.2 of Meconema thalassinum. Taxonomy (NCBI): domain Eukaryota; kingdom Metazoa; phylum Arthropoda; class Insecta; order Orthoptera; family Tettigoniidae; genus Meconema; species Meconema thalassinum. Next base: position 692,610,292 of record OX336390.1, read on the forward strand.
AACATTGTCCACTGAAAGACGAAAAGTCACTACAGTAGAGTGGTCGTGGCAAACATGACTTTTGATAGGATGACAACCTGGGTATTACTGTTGTTAGATGGGTAGACAACAAAGTCGTCTGCTTGGCTAGTTCATTATGTGACATGGAGCCTGCATCAACAGTGAAGCGTTGGGACAATGTGAAAGAAAAAGGCATTTCAACCCTGCTTCAAAATTATCACCCAGTACAATTAGCATATGGGAGGAGTAGATACACTGGTATGCTCAGATGCTTGTACCTCAGATTAGGCATTTGACTTTATCGTCACGACTGACAAAAGTAAGTTCCTATTTCGATTTAAATGGCCTTTCGGGAATATTCGCTTTCTTCGGAGCTGGTTGCTCTGTCATTATGTACTTATATTGTGCTTATATACAGCATTTCACTGTAAAGCAAGCCGTCTATCAACGCACGTTTCGTCGCTCTGCAGCGCTCTGCACCATCCAAGCCTAGTTGAGCCGAGCTAAAAAAAAATGCAAAAGATCTCTCGTATCACATTTGATGATTACAAGACAATATTCATTAAATCTCAGTCACATGTCTCCCAGTAGAGTTCCAGTTTTCACTTCCAGATGGCAGTGTTAATCAGAACGCCAAATGGGAGAGTAGATCACCTCAATGGCTCCAACTCATAAGATGACACCACGGTAATTAAGGCCAAACGATTATTATTATTATTATTACTGACAGCGGTAGCTACGCTCGCCAACGCTTAGAGCTAGGCCATGAAGCCAAACTATCTGCGGACTTGGTAGACGTGGGGTTCGAGCCCCACCGTCACCCATCCTTGAAAGGTTTTCTCGTGGTTTCCTAGTTCCAACTCCAGACGAATGCTGGGACGGAACTTTATGACAGGCCACGGCCGCTTCCTTCCACATTTTTGCCCAGTTTCATTCATCTCTCATTAACTCCTCTCATGAGGTTGACGTAAGGAAGGGCATCCGGCCGTAAAACCTTCCGCCACATAGACTTTCACCACAGCTCATTCCCGACGCCGTTGAAAACGGGAATAATAAGGCGTAGACATACATTATTTTCATCAAGTTCCAACGTTCATTGCTAGGTGTCAGTGGCATCTGGTAGCCAAAGTTGGAACTACAGTTGTTGAAATTGAACTTGCTCATTCATCTTCATTCATTTCATCTCATTCACACGCGACTATACTTGTAGCTCACCCCATGGGTGTCCGCATAGAAGCAGCAACGAACTCTGGCGAACGGAACATGTCCTCTGATACTCCCGTCACTAAAGGGGGTGATGCTGATTCCTGCTCGTGGTGCCCTTGCATAGGTAGTTGGATTAGAATCTCCAGTACTGAACTGAACGTCAGCATTCCAGAAGTACCAACTCTATGAATCACTTACGGTCTTATGATACAAAACGGTCTTTATTATGACCAAAACTGAACATCATATCACTAAAGATCGAGGGCTTGTCAACACCTAAGAAAGAGTTACTACACCAACTCTGTCAAACATATAACTGCGATATATTGTGTCTGCAGGAAACACACAGAGGTGAACACCAACGTCGTCCGAAAATCCCTGGCATGATACTCGTAGCTGAGAGGCCCCACATACATTACGGGAGTGCTATATTGGTGAAACCTGAGCTCCACATTTTGTCTACTGAAATCACTGACGAAGAAGACGTAGATATAATAACGATAGAGCTTAGCAACTGCACCATATCATCTATTTATAAACCTCCAAATGTGAAATTCTTCTTCAATCCCCCAAACAACTATCACAATCAAAAAGTTCATTTTGTAATTGGAGATTTTAACAGCCATAGTAGTATGTGGGGTTACGCTAAGCATGACACTAACGGAGGAGCTGTAATAGAATGGGCAGACAATTTCCAGCTCCATCTTATCCATGACCCCAAATTACCTCCATCATTCAACAGTAGTAGATGGAAGCGAGGCACCAATCCAGATCTGATATTTGTGAATGAAAACGTGGCTCAACAATGTGTGAAATCAATCTATAATCCGATTCCAAACACCCAATGATGTGTCAACTCTGGGCAGCAGTTCGACCAGCAACTATTCCATTCCGAAGGAGCTATAACTTTAAAAAAGCAGACTGGCTGAAGTTTAGCACAACTCTTGATATAATGATATCAGACATCCATGCAGTGCCGGAGAAATATGACGAGTTTGTCGATTCCGTGAAGAAAGCTTCCAGAGTTTCTATACCACGAGGATGTAGGTCCAGTTACATACAAGGCCTAACATCAGAAACAGCAGCCCAAATGGACAAATACTTCTCATTATTTCAAGAAGATCCTTTAAGCGAAGAAACTATTTCAGCAGGAAAACTGCTCCTTGCTTCTATTTCAGAAGCTAAGACAGATGCTTGGATACTCCTTATGGAGGAAACAGACATGTCGAGAAGCAGCCAAAAAGCTTGGAGATTGTTAAAACGACTCAGTAACGACCCAACTAAAGGACCGCTCCATGCCAATGTTTCGGCGAACCAAATTACAAATGCAAATCAACTTATCTCGAATGGAAAGACCAATCACCGTATCAGAAAAATGGAATACAGAATCCACCTAAGTGAAGACGCCAGAACTAATGACATGTCTCAACCATTTAAGCTGAGTGAGTTAGAGAAAGCCATTCAAAGCTGCAAAAACGGTAAGGCAGCAGGGCTAGATGATATTACGGTAGAGCAGATCAAACACTTCGGCACAGCTACGAAGGAATGGCTTCGGAATTTATTTAGTAGCTGCTTGGCATCCTCAAAGATTCCCAAAATATGGAGAAAAGCACGGGTGATTGCTCTTCTCAAACCTGGCAAGGAAAATTCAGATCCCAAAAATTTCAGACCGATCTCTTTACTATGCCACCTATATAAAATAATGGAAATAATGCTACTTAACCGTTTGACGGGAGTTGTAGATGAACTGCTTATACCGCAACAGGCTGGTTTTAAACCGGGAAAGAACTGCACAGCACAGATCCTGCACCTAACCCAATGCATTGAGGACGGTTTCGAGATGAGAAAAATCACAGGAGTGGCATTCGTGGACCTTTCCGCTGCTTATGATACCGTAAATCACCGCATCCTACTACAAAAACTGTACTGCACAACTGGCGACATCAAGGTGACGAAGATGATAGCTACTCTCCTGGAAAGCCGTCGCTTCTTTGTTGAATTTCAAGGACAACGGAGCAGATGGAAGAATCAAAGGAATGGCTTGCCTCAAGGTAGTGTGCTGGCTCCAATACTATTTAACATCTATACAAATGACCAACCACTACCAAAAGGAACTAAAAGCTTTATTTACGCTGATGACCTTGCACTTGTCACCCAACCTAACAGTTTTGCTGAAGTAGAAATCTCTCTGACACACGCATTGGAAGAGCTTGGCACATATTACGACCAAAACCAACTGAAACCCAATGCCGAAAAGACTCAAATATGTGCATTTCACATGCGACACATTCAGGCATCCCGAAAACTCAAAGTGTATTAGAAGGGAAAGCTACTAAATCATTGTTTCACTCCAAGATATCTAGGAATCACCTTGGATCGTACACTGACCTACAAGAAGCACTGCCAAAACATCTGGCAAAAGGTATCCGCAAGAAACAACATTCTTCGCAAGTTGACGGGCACTAATTGGGGAACCCAGCCACAAACCCTTAGAACATCAGCTTTAGCTCTGTGCTACTCTGCGGGCAAATATGCCAGTCCAGTGTGGTATAAATCAGCACACACTAAACAAGTTGACACTGCACTCAACGAAAGCTGCAGAATCATTACTGGTTGCTTGAATCCTACTCCAGTTGAGACAGTCCACTGCTTAGCTGGTATTGCTCCTGGGGGGATACGCAGGGAGGTAGCAGCGAACAAGGAAAGATTTAAGGCATCCACATCACAAACACACCTACTATTTGGATATTCCCCCGCCTGAACTCGCCTTAAATCTAGGAAAAGCTTCCTTCGGACAACAGCCAGCCTTAAAGTCAATGCTGACACTGCTAGGGCAAGAATGTGGAAGGAAAGAACTGGTCATCTGTCCGGCTGGATGACCCCAAAAGAAAGCCTTCCTCCGGGCCATATGGAAGGCTGGGCAACATGGAAGGCGCTCAACAGACTACGGACTGGAGTTGGAAGAACCAAGATGAACCTGCAGAAATGTTTTTTTTTTCGAGTGACTCTCTCGTATGTGATTGTGGGGAACTACAGACAATTCAACATCTTCACCAGTTCCCACTATGTCCAGCAACATGCACAATGGAAGATTTAACATTTGCCAACCCGAAAGCTATTGACGTCGCCCGTTACTGGACAAAGAACATTTAATTTGGTTGCGGGCTACCTGGCAGTCAGATGTTTGTGTGTTGTTCAACTGACTTGTATGTTGATGTCCTCACTTAATATTAGATTTAGAATAGTTTGCCGAGTACTTTGTATCTTTATTAATTATCATTATTATTTGTATTTGATTCTCACTGTTTACCATTTGTGACATATATTTGTGATTGGTGCTCCTGATACGAATAAAGAAAGAAGACCAAAGGCCATACGCTAAATACTAATTATTATCCTATTATTATTATTAGACGAGGAATAATAATAATGTTATTGGTTTTACGTCCCTTTTAACTACACTGGCTTTTAGAGACGCCGGGGTGCCGGAATTTTGCCCCAAAGGGGATCTTTAACGTGCCAGTAAATCTACGGACACGGTTCCCTCGCATTTGCGCACCCTCAAATGCCAGCTGACTGCGCCAGGATACGAACCTGCAACCTCGGGTCCAGCAAGCGAGAACGTTACCCCTGAGCCACGCAGCCAGCCTAGACGAGGAATATGACAGGTTAACGGTAAGACGTTCTATAGGATACAAGGCCTGTTATCATGATCGAGTAATAGAGCTAGCTTTTAAACCCCTTTGTGTGGTTGGTTGTTAATGTTTGAACACCCGGTACCTCAGATAAGAGAGTTTGTTTACCCCTGGTACAATTGAATGGCCCCTGCCATAGTATTCTATACATTCTTTGAAGCTTTTTGTAACCGTCCTACTGTATGTGCCCTGGAGAGATAGCTCCAAATACCGCACAATATTGGTTGGAGCCTTCACGCAGACAGGACAAATATGGACATTTTTCGATAGCAGCTTGAAAAGCCTGGGGATGTTGTTTGCACAACATAACGAGCTGCAGGGGTTGAAAGCGACACGTGGAGACGGAGAACTCATTAGTGAGAGGTCGTGACTCCCCTGTTATATTCTACAAGGTAGCCTACTGTAAGGATAACGTCAAACCATTCCACTAGAACGTGACAGGACATCCGCACTGATGTTATCATTCCAGGCAAATGATAACATTACTTTTCAAGTGACCCGGGTCACTGTACTGTGTTGCTTCCACTGGCAAACTTCACCTCAATTGAGAATTACATTTTTAGCAAATGTTGTTGCTGTTGTTGATTTATTTTGCGCCATCATGGTTATACCCCGTGTACTTACTGTAGGTGTAGGTGTAGGTGTGTGTAAAATTTGTCTGATAACCTGTCTTATCATTTCGTACAAAGCATATTTTGTTCCTATAATGACATATGCAGCAGAGACTTAGACAATGACTAAGAGGGATGAGAGCAGAGTACAGGCAGCTGAGATGAGATTCCTGAGAAGTATGGTCCAGAAAACGAGGAGAGACAGAGTGAAAAATGAAGATACACGGAAAGAACTGGGAGTTCAGAAACTAAATGACAACCTGGAGCAAAACAGATTGAGATGGTTTGGACATGTCAAACGGATGAATGAAGTAAGGCTACCAAGACGAGCACTGGAACGACGGATGACAGGGAAGAGAGGACGAGGAATACCAAGAATGCGTTGGATGGACTCGGTGAAGTATAGCATTAGAAAACGGAACCTAGAATGCGTTGGATGGACTCGGTGAAGTATAGCATTAGAAAACGGAACCTGGATTGGAACACAGTGTCGGAAGAGGAATGGTGGAACGACAGAACAAAGTGGAGAGAAACCATATTTGCCCCCACCCAGTGTCAGCTGGGAAAGGAGAAATGAAGATGATGATAATAATATGTTTATTGCAGCTAAATAGCCATACACATAGAAAAGAAATAATACATTTATATACACTGTACTCGCGCGCTTCGGCCTTGGTTTGCATATTCTTTAATTGTTTTTGTTCTTTTGGTGCAGAGTTCTAGGTGGTAACGTTCACACATGTATCCACATAGTTCGCACTTACATGTTTCTGTCGGTTCATGGTATGAGGTGTTGTTACAAATTAGATGGTGGAAACCATGTACTGCCAGTCTTGTGAACACGTGCCTCATCTCGAAGCTGGATGTTGTCCATGTCCGTTCTATTATAGCTCCAGTTCCAAAGAATTCTGGAGGGGTGTCTTCTCTTTTTGTGTTGAGTGTTGCTAGGAGATTTTCTGATGTTCTGGTGTTGGGCAGGTTCAGGTGTGTTCTGAAGTAATGAAGATGATGACGAACCTGTGTTAACCCTAGTCAGACACACTGGGGGTGTGACACACCCCATGCTGAGTAAATTCAGTTGGTAGTGCTGCCGATCAGTGGCCTTTACCGTTTTTTCTCACAACGCTAGTCTGTGTCTCCGAGCAACAATCAGACCATTGATTGGGGTGCCCTACACCCCAGTGTGTCCTTTACGTTAGTGTTTTTTACTAGTAGTCTAGTGGCTCTAGTTTTATATGATTTTATAGAATGCATAAACATTCATCATTATGACAATGGTAATAATTAATATCCGTGTTGACTGATAGTACTAACTTATTCAAAAAACCGCCTTCTCAAACACTACAGAATGCAGTTTAATTACTGCTTATACGTACATGTTTCGGTGTTGTCGTCAGCGTAGATTTAATTAATAGTACATTATGCAACGAGCCTATAATGGCAATAATTAAGCCACGAGTATTTTATAAAACAAGCGTATACGAGTGTCTTAATTACCATTATAGGCGAGTTGCATACGACTGTTTATGTTCGACGATAATTATTATAACTATTTTATGTTCGAACATAAATATTCATAAATATCTGTCGAGATTTCGCCAGTTTTATGTACTGAACAGAGCGCATGGGACGCAGTGAATACCTTGTATTTGACCATGGTCTCCTCGATTACCCCACTATGACACTAGGCCACTCAATGAAATTTAAATTAGAATGCCTTGGAACTCAGCGCAGGTGCGATGCTATCCTTACTTAATTGGTCAAACAACTGTTTCTTGAGCTCTGATTGGTGGGAGAAACTGTCCCATAATGAACACTTGTACTATAATGAGCCTCATTATAGTACAGTTTTCTGACATATAATATTTACATTTCGACATCCTCGAACATAAAATAATCAGTGAATGTTGATGATGTTCCCAATACTTATTTTCGGAGTATTTTGTTTCAATTTTTAACAAGCAGTTCTTTAAAGTACATTTATATTCAATCTATTCTTATTTATTAATCTTGTTTTTTAAGTCTTTTTGTGAGTTTTCTTTTTATTTAAATTTCTAATAGTGTTTTGTAAGGATATCCATTTTCTCTTTCATCTTTGTAAACTTAGTTTTAAGATTATTTTAATTCAATATACGTTGACGAGGGTGTCATTGAACACCGAAACATGTACGTATAAGCAGTAATTAAACTACATTCTTTAGTGTTCGACAATACGGTTTTGAATAACATAGTATGTTTTCATAGAGTTAGACTGTATAAATAATAATTTGATATTGAGTCAGATGAAGGAAACTTAAAGACTATGTCTGACAATTTGTGAAGCGAAGAGATACGCGATCTATTGGGATGTGATGAACATCGTGTAGAGTTATGCTACGAATGTGTGAACTAGAACTTCGAACTCCTAGCTAAGGAAAACGTGTGAATTTATTCCAATTGTTTATGATTTTTATGTAAATAAAGTTCATAAATATCAGTGAATGTTGATGATGTTCCCAATACTTTGTTTCGGAGTATTTTGTTTCAATTTTTACAAACAATCCTGAAAACTTAAAGAAAATGTTATGTTTCGAAAAACTATTGAAAATGAAAATCCACGGCCTGCTTCCAGTCTCCGACCGGGTCAGGAATGGAATGAATGAAGCCCCCATCTAGCGGCGAGGATATGAACTGTGCCGGCTGCCGAGGCCTGACGCACTCCTCCCGGCCATGATTAAATGAATGACATATGAAATGAAATGATAGTGGAGAGTGTAGCTGGAATGAAATGTTGACAGGGAAAACCGGAGTACCCGGAGAAAAACCTGTCTGCCTCCGTTTTGTCCAGCACAGATCTCACGTGGAGTGACCGAGATTTGAACCACGGACCCAGCGGTGAGAGGCCGGCGTGCTGCCGCCTAAGCCACGGAGGCCCCTCGAAAAACTATTATTATTGTTAAAATAATAATAATAAAAAGTAAAAAGCACAATATTTCAATGTCTTCTACATATTTTTCAGATTATATTATACTATATTTCAAAGAAATATTATGTAAAATGGTGAACATAATTTACATAAGTTAAAAATGAAGTTGAGGTGTTTTGACACCCCAGTGTGTCTTTTATGTTGTAAAAGATTTGTGTGCCTGCCTAGGGTTAATGCGATGGCTGTTTTAGTTTGTGTATTTGTAATTGAGGTAAGGAATGGGAAGGAGGCGGCCATTGCTTTAATTTAGGCACCATCCTGGCATTTGCCTGGAGTAGAAGTAGGAAACCACTTCCAAGATAGCTGGTGTGGGAATCGAACCCACATCTTTTCAGCTCTCCCTCACAAGGCTGAGTGAAGAACGTTCCAACCCTCAGACAAGAATTAAATTTCTTGGTAGAGTTGGGAATCGAACCCGGACCTCCGGAGTGATAGTCAAGAATGCTAGCCGCTAGAAAATGTGAATGAAAATTAAGCATAAACTGTTTGCAATCAGCTTACGGTACGTTTAGTTTTAACTGCAGTATATTTTGTTTTGTTAATTTTATTTAGGGGCTTGGGTCATCAGCACCATGTTCATGGATAGGTGTGTTCAATTTGTCTGCTAACCTGTGTAACTGTGCTGACTGAAGTAGTGTGTTACTGTAATTATTGCAGTTGGGAATGGGGTAGGTGCCCTAAGACTTGAAACAAGATACTATCCAGGCGTTTGCATGGAAGGAATGTGGAAACGAACGTGAAAAACCACACTCAGGTAACCGCTTTTAGTGCTGGGAATGGAACCTATGATCTGCGTAGGCCTACAAGCTACAGCTCCCCATCACGGTATTGGTGAGTGATTAAATGTGCACTGACCAACTCGTGGTGTAGCAGCTAGCATTCTTAACTGTCGCCCCGGAGGTCCAGGTTCGATTACCAGCTCTGTCAAGAAATGTAATTCTGGTCTGAGGTCAGGAAAGGGGTATACTCAAACTCGTGAGTAAGGTTCGATTCCCTTCTCGGCCATCCAAGAAGTGGTTTTCCGTGGTTTCCTACTTTTACTCCAGGTAAACGCCGGGATGGTTCCTAACTTAAAGCCACGGTTGCCTCCATCCCAATCCTTACCTCAATTACAAATACACACACTGATATAGATACCACACTAACATAGGTTATTAGACAAATTCTACACACACAGTCACGGGGCTCATATCCACGATATCGCAAAGCCCCTAAATGAGTCAACAACAACAACAACAATGCACCGTGGAGGTAATTAACCGACCGTGTCTCACATCATGATGCGTGGTATTGCGGGATCGAATCCTGGGAAATATTTAAAATTTGACGTTAAAATTCCTTTTCTAGAACAACATTTCGGAAGTTAAATCCATAACATGTACTGTATTTATGGGCCAATTCGCGTAGTTAGCAACATGTTATAAAAATATAGCAGAGAAAAAAAAGTCGTTGTTGATTTATTTAGGGGCTTTGCGACATCGTGGTCATGTAGCCCCGTGTACTTGGATGTATGTGGAAGTTGTTTGATAACTGGTGTTATTGTGATGGCTGTATTTGTGAGCTTATTTGTAATTGGGGTGGGAATTAGGTAGGAGGCGACCGTGGATTAAGTAAGGTTCCATCCCGGCGTTTGCCAGGAGTAGAAGCGGGGAAACCACTCATCTTTTGATGTAGGTAATATTAATATTAATTCTAGTGCTTGTTTCTTTTGTAAACTTTTAATTAGTTTAAAATAACGTTACCCCTTAACCAATTTTCAGTCTTATTACGGTACTGCTCACGAGTTTTTTTTTCAACAATATTATGTCCAACAAAACCAAGGAGTGCGATTGAACCCATCTAACAGATTATAATGAATTTGCTTTCTTCTATTCTCTTCCATTCTCAAAATATCTTCATTCTCACACTATGATTTTTCTTCCTTTATTATGACTATTTTTTATTATTATTATTATTATTATTATTATTATTATTATTATTATTATTATTATCTTATTATATAATACGCTATGTATGTTTCACTAAACTCAAGCTCCTAAACCAGAGGGAGTTAGAAGGTGTGGTTTGTACCAAAATCTTCCAGTTCGTCTCATAGTACAGGAAGAATTCTGCATTTCTTGAAAAGTCCACGGAAATATATTTTTTTGTTTATAAAGAGCTTTTAAACAAATAAACAAGATGATAGCCCCTGGCACAACTGTGACGCGTACAGCACGCATAGCACTAGAACCGGACACATGGGGCACACACAGCCCATTATGCGAGAGTTCTCGCACGGGTCCGCAGGTTATTATTATTATTATTATTATTATTATTATTATTATTATTATTATTATTATGATTATTATTATTATTATTGGTAGTAGTAGTAGTAATAGTATTGTTATTATTATTATTATTATGGGAAACAAATTCTAATCTTGTAGTTCCCGCTCCTACTACAGAAGCGATAGGAACATCAATAATGTGGGACTAAAGAGCCGTTGCTAAGTAACGACCGTTTGGTCGACACGGCAGTGTCGATCCGTGTTTTCCCAGTGTAGGCTACGTTGACGAAACCCCTGTGTAAAGGTAGCAAAATGCGCAAGAGACGATCAAGAAAGAGATCAGGTTCTAACATAGTAACATGATAACTACAGGCAGTATTGCTCGGAGCTAGAATGTCAAGACACCAAGTTCAGTGCGCCATCTAGTGACTGGTTCAGAATTAACTGGTGAGTTCATTAAGTTAGCAAACTTACATTATTAATAAATAAATAAACAAATAAATAAATAGAATATTATTTTTATTATTTTCTTTAGGGGTCAAAGTTATTTAGTTAGTTGTTGTTTTAAGGTCAACTGGGATGGTTATAAATTCATTGCACCATTACTGAGTTTATTATGTTTTATGTTTGAATAGATGAAATATTCACTACATATAATATTAATATTATTAATAATAATAATAATAATAATAATAATAATAATAATAATATAATAATAATAATAATAATAATAATAATAATAATAATAATAATAATAATAAATGTGTTGTATGTCCACCCCTTATTATTCCCCTTTTCAACGGGGTTGGGGATGAGATGTGATGAATTTCTTTGTGGCGGATGGTTTTTACGGCCGGATGCCCTTCCTGTCGCCATTGAGATGAACACAACGACCCTTTTCCGCGTGGCAGACTCCAAGACTAGAATAGCCATGATGACCGCCAACCTTTAATTTTTCACTCGAAATTTAATGTTTTCTAGTCGGTTAACACGATTGTACCTAATTGTAATGGGTGTTTCCCTAGTCCTGAAAAACATTTTTACATGAGATTTATAAATACCTAGGTATACTTCGATCGTCGATCGTCAAGCGATCATCACCTAGGCTATTGCAGTAGTTATTAACATACGGTTCTAGTTTAATAACTATTGCAACTAAATAAGTGTATAGACCTATATTGTAAAAACCATCACCCATATACTGTACAAGTAGACATAGATTTAATAGCCAAAGTGTGAGGGATCTGATGATGATCGCTTGACGATCGAAACTGGCCATCCAATCTAATCTCATGCAAAAATATTTTTCAGGATTAGGGAACCACCCACAACAATTGGGTACAATCATGTTTACCGATTGAAAAACATTACATTTCGATTATTTTGTTCATCACTGAAATTAGCTTCCAACACGATAATAGTTCACTTACAAAGTGTCGAAAGGAACAATTCCTTTGACATTCAGTGAATAGATCAAAATGAGGGTCACCATTTGCCATTGTCACAATTTGGTGCGACCGATTCAAATAGAATAATTCATGAATAACGTTCAATATTACTAATTAAGTAAACGTTCGCAAACTACTAACTATAGACGGTTATCTACCCGTAGATAGCAAAATAACCAGTGATGGACGAAGTAAAGAGGATATAACAGTAGGTTAGCTCAGGCAAGGAAAGCATTTCTACTGAAAAGGAATCTGTTGACATCGAATATAGATTTAGGTGTTAGGAAGTCATTTTTGAAGGCCTTTGTCTAGAGCGTGGCGCTCTGTGGAAGTGAAACTTGAACTATTGGTGCAGCAGAAAAGAGGAGAATTGAAGCGTTTGAAATATGGTGTTACAGGAGAATTATGACGATCAGATGAGTAGATAGGGTTGCAAACGAAGAGGTATTAAGACGAGTTGGAGAGGAGAGATGTTTCTGGCGACTGCTAATGAAGAGAAGAGATAGGTTGGTAGGACACATACTAAGACACCCAGGAATAGCAAGCTTAGTTATGGAAGGAAATGTCGTGGACAAAAACTGTAGGGGTAGACCAAGGTTAGAATATGTTAAACAGATTGTCTCGGACGTAGGGTGTGGTAGCAATGTAGAGATGAAACGATTTGCTCAGGTCAGTGAGGCATGGAGGGCTGCATCAAACCAGTCAAAAGACTGGTAACTCAAACAACAAACAACAACAACCGGTAGATCGCGATCGACGTGTTGCCAGTCCATGGTGTAAGTTATCTGGCTAGCCGCATGGATCACCTGTGAGTTTCTCGCGGACCACATTACGAATGAATGTCGAGTACTTCATTGTGTATCAAATACTCGACATTCCTCTTTCAAGGCATCTAATCGTTGGAATTAAAATCACAACAATCACGAGATGCACGTCATATGTTGTTGGCATGTTAAAGAACCCATTTGAATTCAGTAGGCCGTGTTCATAATGACAAAGTGGCTTCGGTGGCGTAGTTGGTAGCATGCTGAGCTTCTATGCCCAAGATCGTGAGTTCAAACCCGGCTGAAGTCGTCAGATTTTTTAAGAGTGTTAAAATCCCTCAGTATGGCATCCTTCGGGGGGAAGTAGAGCCGGCGGTCCCATGTCATAGATTTATGGCATGTCAAAGAACCTTCCACTAATTACACCTGTGTAAAGCTAAATTAGGTGAAGAATATAAACAACGTTCGTTGCCAGGAGCCGACTGCGGTGGCGTCTAGTATCTAAGTTCTGAACTAGTAGTCGTCGTCGGTGGCGTTTGACGGCGAAAGTAGGAACTATTTGAAAAATTCAAAGTGTGCAGTCCTTACTTGAATTAAGAAGCAGATAACACACACTAATACAGTCCTCACAATTAACACTGGTTATCAGACATATTCTTAACACACCCAAAGTACACGGGGCTACATGACCTCGTTGTCGCAGCCCCTAACCTGAGGAACCAACCAACCATCATAATGGCAAAATTAATATCGGGATTTTCCGCCAACACAAAGTTCCTCCATTCTCTACTAGAAAGCGGTATAGCGTCAAAGACCTTAGATATCTAACATCCTTGACTTTCATTGCGTTCCAAGGATCGATAAAATTCAACATGGAAGCTGCCCTCTGGGTGACAAATAACAAAGCTTGCACCCGGTACCCGAGGCCGTACGATATTATTATTATTATTATTATTATTATTATTATTATTATTATTATTATTATTATTATTATCGTAGGAATTTAGCCTCACTAGCTCTCGTATCATGGTCGTAAAATTCGAATTTAAATTTGCACATCGTTTTGTTCTTGGAGAATGGAGTTAATCTGTTACTATAGAAGCCCAAGTTATACCTTATACCTATTCGTATTTCGCCTGCTTCCTCCCCAATCTCCTTTTTTCGATGTCTTGTAATTTCCCTGTCCCCTCCCCCGCTCCTGAGAAGGTTTAATTTGTTTCCTTCCTTTCTCGAGGCAGCGAGCTGGAGCTACTGTACAGTGTTTCGAACAGGAACAGGTCATAGAGGGGGAACTGGGAATCCTCGGAGGAATTTAAACGACCTCTAGTGCAGAACAGTATGCGTGAAGAAGGGGAAGATTTGTTCTGTCTGGTTGGACTTTTAAGTAGTCAAGGGTGGAAGTTCTATACTTAGCGTGAGCAAATAGGGAATGATTCGGTAGGAGATGCGTGAAGTCACTGTCTAATTGTCTGCAACTTAAAATTTTCAAATCCTTATCTAGGAGCATAGACATCACAGCTATATAGGCCTACATGAAAATAAAATTCTTTCTTTACGTTCCATCAAATTACGCTAGCTTTTAGATCCGGAAGCTTGGGTTTAATTTTTGGCTGTTGTGTGGTATTCTAATTCGCATGTCTCCCGAGGCTTGGATATGTCTTCATCATTCATATCCTCCTTATTACGCCACGCAGCTTACCCCACCACGTAGCTGCGCGTATTAAAGCGCACCATGGCTGCGAAGGGGAGCCGCAGTCCGGAGGTCAATGATTTGAATCTCGGTGCAGACAGGCACCTTCCCGTGTTTTTAACACTCCCTACAGGCAAGTGACAGGATGGTAGCATAATTAAATTCCCGCAGCATACACTCAGCATTTCCGATACCCTATCACCATCAAAAATACAACACACATCCAAGAAGACAGTGCTGATGATCAAGATGGCCCTAGCCCCTAAAATGAATTAGTAACATTAAAAAATACGCAGATCAATCATGGATATCAGCACGGAAAACCCACACCAAGCCTCTGCGGACACCACATACCATTATTATTTGCTAAAATGCCTACTTTATTAGATTACTGTCTACCATTTGGTGTTTGGTCACACCAGTTATTGACGGCAGAATGTAATCTCATCAAACTTGGTATTTGAGCTAAGGGTTGCCTTCTCTATGAATAGCGTCCCCATAGATAACAAGATACCGTATTATTCTAGGCTATCTTCTTTCTAGAGGAATTATGCAGAATATCTTCAAACTTTCGGGTCAAAATTATACAGATTATAGAGGATGCTAAAAAGAGTATTTGGAGCCAGGAAAACAATGGGTAGACATGCATAGCTCTAATTCAGGCGCAGCAAGCTGGTCACTTCTTTGAACAACTACGCTGAGATGTTGTTGCTATAAAGCAGTGGTTCTGAACCCGTAGAAGTCTGCGGACCACTCAGAGTGAAATTGAATCATGTACGGACCACCCTTCCTCCTCCCCCTTCCCCTCCCCCTCCCCCCCCCCCCCCCGCCACCCAATACACCTTATCAGTTGTAACCCTTCCTCAATAACACTTATTTTAAAGATATTTCAATTCAAAACCTGATAGTCATCGCCGCGAATACATTCGGACGATTCTCGTTCAACGCACATAGTTTTCGAAATCCTTCATTTATTGGCCACTTTTTTATACGTGCTGGTGGACCCTTTTCTCCCGCGGACCACTCGCGGGGCACTCGTGGACCACCGGTTAAGAACCACTGCTATAAAGTGTAGGATATTGTTATGAAGGGAACGTGGTGGCACAGAGGTCAAGCTGTTGGTCTCTCACCACGGCGGACTGGGTTCGATTCTCGGTAAATGCTTGTGAGATTTTCAAATCGAAATGCCATGTCCTGTGGTTCGAATTCCACGTAAAAAGAAGGTCCCGTGGCTCATGATCGCGAGATTAACGGTCACGTAAAACTACGAAATTCCTTCCTTTTTATATTGTTATGAGGTGCATGTTGTTGCTATGAAGTGTACATTATTTATATGAGGTATATATTGTTGCTATGAAGTGTACATTATTGCTATGAGGTATATATTGCTGCTATGAAGTGTACATTATTGCTATGAGGTACAGTATATATTTTGTTGCTATGAAGTGTACATTAATGCTATGAGGTATATATTGTTGCTATGAAGTGTACATTATTGCTATGAGGTATATATTGTTGCTATGAAGTGTACATTATTGCTATGAGGTATATATTGTTGCTATGAAGTGTACATCATTGCTATGAGTTGTATGTTATTGGTATGAGTTGTACTCCGTTGCTATGAAGTGTACATTATTGCTATGAGTTGTATGTTATTGGTGTGAGTTGTACGCTATTGCTATGAAGTGTACATTATTGCTATGAGGTATATATTGTTGCTATGAAGTGTACATTATTGCTATGAGTTGTATGTTATTGGTATGAGTTGTACTCCGTTGCTATGAAGTGTATGTTGTTGGTGTGAGTTGTACGCTGTTGCTATGAAGTGTACATTATTGCTATGAGTTGTATGTTGTTGGTATAAGTTTACGTTGTTGCTATGAGGTATACGTTGTTGTTATAAAGATTGTTATGTTGTTGGTATATATCGAATTTGGAACCACGATATCATGTTTGCATGGGACAATGCTCGTCACTCTACAGTTTGTCTTACGATATTCAGCCCGCTCACTGTTTGTGTCTGCGAGTGTACGCCGCATTCGGCAACACCACTCACATGCCTACTACTGTGCGTAATCATGAGAAGCAGGAGATGAGAAATGAAAAATTGGTTTTGTGTGTAAAATGTAATATATTTGAAAAACTCAAATAAGATAACACGTAACAGGCATGTTGCCAGTTGGTATTCAGGTGAAGTTCACGTGAATATTGGTCTCACGAAGTGGGAGGGAACCCGCCCAACAACATTCTTTTGTTCCTACCCTTCAGGCATATGCAGCTTTTGTAGCATTGTTGCTAGACCGTTTACAGAGAACGACCTCCCATACAGTAACTAAAGTAACATTTTTTTTTTGAGAGAACCATTCGCTGTACCTAAATCCACCACAGATATTCTTTCTTTATTTTGTTATGGTGCACAGCCAAAGTACAAACAAAAGGTCGATTGGACGTACAATTACCCTGCTAGACGTGTTAATAATGTAACTAAACCATTTTTTTTTTTTAATTAAACCCCGCATCTTTCACTAAACGTTCTTCACTTGTTTTGACACTTCCTGGCCTGAAGCATCATACCGTATGTTCACGGCTGCCTGGTAATAACCCACCCACCCTTTACTCCAATGTTCATATAACTAACTGGTGTGGCTCCGTTGGCACGGACACACCTTACGAGCACTACCTGATTCCAGCATCTGGCCTAGCGTTTTGTTATTGAAGGTCATAAGCTAAGACGATGACCTAAATTATTAAGATGATTGAATACCATCAACGTTGACCTATGAAGAAGGAGTTTAAATTCGGAGGCCGCAATAGATCGCACGAAATGGTGGGCATCAGGGGCGGATCGAGGGGTGGACGGGGGCCCCGCGCCATGGATTGTTTTAAGTTTAATTGATTAATTAATTATTAATTATGCGTCCGAAACATTAACCATGAACACTAAAGGTCAAGCCGACCAACTGAAAAAAAGAGAGCGTAGGATATTAAGAAAAATCCTAGGTAATAGATGGGTTGATGGGCAGTGGCGAATGAGAGTAAATGAGGACTTGTACATCATAGACCCTATCACAGCATCAATTAAGAGGAGACGGCTACTATTTTACGGTCACCTTTTGAGGATGACTGATGATCGATTAACCAAAAGAATATGGAGTTTCATCAAGTATAAGGCAACAAGGCCGAGATGGTTCGAGGAATGCGAAAAGGATCTCAGGCAAATTGGTATTCTAGACCGAGAAATTCGTGACAAGAACACATTTAGAAGATTGGTGAACAACTACCAAGGTTTTAAAATGGCATCAACTTCCGGAAGACGGAGAGGACCTTTGTCCGAGGAACATAAACAGGCACTCGTCGCTGGAGTCAGAAGATACTGGTGGAAGTCAAAGCCGGAACAAGAGCTAGACCTAGACACTAAAGTGAAGTTGGTTGGCTCAACTAGATGTATAAAAAAATAAAAATAAAACTTTTCAAACTTTTCAAACTAATCTATAATTCATATTCCTTATTTAGTGCAGCTATGACCTCCCGTGACCGTTTAGCAAGTTTATATTTCAGTGAAATGATAGAAGACTTCAGCCGGGGAAAAAAGTCGCAAAGTAATATTTTAATATTTCATAGTTTACATAATCTTCTTCCAGGGGACTTAAAGGTTTCTTTCATATTATTAAAAAAAAGTACTGTAGTGCATTCCAAATATTGTAACTATTCCTTATTTTATTAACTACTACTTTCTTCGGCTTTTCCCAATTAATTGGGGATCACCGGAGCCAACCGGGCTCATTTTGGTTTTGGCCTTATAAAACTATTTTCCATTTGATTTGATATTTTTAATTTCCTATTGTTGTGGGCCCCACTTTATCATATCACCAAGGGCCCCGAAAAGCCTGGATCCGCCACTGGTGGGCATTGATCCCAAAAGCATAGGAAGATAAGACGTGCACATTTGCCTACTGTAACATATTTTTATCCGATTTTTTAAGGATTATTACTTGAATTGGAGAATATTTTGCTACATAGAAGTTGGGCAATGTAATCAGTGACAATTCGTGTTGTTGCTCAAAGTCAACAAGTTGCAGTTTCTGGTTATCATGTTGGAAGCCATATGTCAGTGTTGCCTTAGTAAATGAATTTTAATTAATCTCATGTAATTTTTTCCAGGTGTACAATTGGGTACACTCGTGCTGATCGACTGAGAATCATTTACATTTCATTCCAGTTAATGGGTAGAAAAACCATGTCGAGATTTCCCTTCCGAGACTGAGTCCGAGACGCATCTATTTTGAGGTCAGAAGAGTACCACATCCACAGTTAACCTCCAACTAGCACGATCGTGCGGCAGTAAAATCGTCAGCACATTACCAACTCCAGGTACAAAGCCTATCATTTAACTAATTATTAACACTCTCTTTGATGCTTGTAGAAATACAATATACTATGGTTTACAATGAAATACAGTCGAACCTGGTTACAAGAAAGTTGAAGGAGAAATTGTTATTCTTTCTTATATAGAGGTTTTCGTTATACCCAGGTTGTTTTATACCCAAATTTATCCATCCACTTTCTTGTATGGAGGTCTTTGCGTGACCTCCCACTTTCAATTTTATCAATCAATTTCAGTTTATCGCTTAAGGAAAAAATGAAACATTGAATTGGGATGAGCACGTTACTAATACATGCAGGAACGTTTACGCATCACGTCACCCACTTAAGATTCACCAGTCCGTTCTACACCGTAACTTGAAAATAAGACTCGTCCAAACCTTGATACTCCCTATATTTAACTACTGCGATGTGGTATTAGTAGATGCTACCGGAGAACAAAACAAGAAGAAACTGCAGAGAGCTTTAAATTCCTGCATTAGGTTTATTTTCTCCTTAAAATTTTCCTCACACGTGTCTCCTTTTTATGCTCTACTTTCCTGGTTAAAAGTAGAACAAAGAAATCTCCACATATGTTCACACATCTATCGACTTCTCAATGAAACTACACCTCACTATCTCTCTTGTAATTTTCGTTTCCTTTCTTCCTTTCATGGTCGTCACACGCGATCTGGATCCATAATTGCAATTCCTCTACATCATTCATCAGGCTTCAGTAACTCATTCCTCGTGTCGGGAACTAGAACTTGGAGTAATTGTCCTTGTAACGTTAGAATTTGTACATCCCTAACAACTTTCAAACGTGCATGTAAAGATTTCCTCTTGAATTCGTAGGCCAACTAGAACAATTTGTGTATGAATGTGTGAGTGAATGACCATAGTAAAACTCCATGTATTGTTTTTACTGTATGTAATTTGCATAGCTTAGTTTTAATATCACGCAGTTGCCAATTTAATTCTAACACTAGCATTACCCGTCGCGGCTTCGCCCGCAAATATTCTAGTTGTAAGGAGTACACTTAGCAAAATCTCAATCATGAATGCTATGACTGATTTATCCTTGGTATGAATAATCGGACTTTATCAATTCAGCTACTGGTGCAGTGGTTAGGGGTTTGTCATTCCATCATAGGTAGGCCTATATCAGAGCGAAGTTAGTTTTCTGGGAATATCACAGACACTGTTAATTTAAGGGCCTTTAAATGTGGTTTTCGGAGACCCTTTATAGGCAGTCGGGTGAAAAAGACCTTTGGTACCACACTCACACGTGAAAATTGCGTGAAAAAAAATTAGAGTGCCCATTGAGTGCCCATTAAGCGCATTATACTCTATGTATTGACGAATTTTACAGATTAATTCGGTTCAGTGATAACCTTATAACCATCTGGAAATTTTCACAGCAATGTAATTGGAATTGGATTGCGTCTTACAGAAATAGATGGACCTGTGAGATTCTGTTACCATGGTTACCGTGTTGCATTCTTTCATTATTTCATTGGAAATATACATGTTTTTAGGTATTTATTTAATTGTGAGGCATTTAAAGAGTAAGTGAGTGCGTTTCGCTTACGCATTGGGTTATGCTGAACCTTTAGGTACCCCATACGTGTAGGTTGGTTTTAATGGGACCTTATTTTCGGTACAAAACTGGAACGGGACCTTAGCAGAATAATATAGGGAGGGATTTAAGTTTGGTAGGTTAAGAATAACACATATGAGTATTGATGTAAGTTGCATTGTGTGTGGTTACGTGTAAGAGAGGGCCTAGAGATCTACTGTAAGTTCGCCACAATAAAAGCACCAATAAATACATAAATAAGGAAAACTGTTTTCGCTTAGTAGACATTGTAATGATACCGTAGCGCGTTTACTCCTAAAAACAGACTGAACTCTGACAGTAGAAGCAATGCAGTACAGTAAAATGGGTATGGATAATACAGTACAGTACGTAGTCTGATTCAGAGAGTAAACAGGGAAAACAACAGGAAGAAAGAGGCTCCACTTTCTTGTGTAGAGGTCAAGAACCTACTTTCTTTCCTATACAGAGGTAAACGAGCCCAACACAACTTTCTTATGAAGAGGTTCAAAAGTTTCTTGTATAGAGTTTTTCACCGTAAAATGACGGGACAAAAAATTTCTTTCCAATACAGAAGTTTTTCTTATACAGAGGTAGACTATAACCAGGTTAGACTGTACATAATAAAATCAGTGCCAACAGCTTGGCTATGTTGGAATATCGCATCTCGTGAGATCTCCGAAGTTAAGCAACATTGGACGTGGTCAAAACTTGGAACTATCCGACTGAGGAACCGCGGGGTGTTGGTAGGGATGGGAATGAGTGGAAAGGTACTGGGCACCTTTCCACAGACCACAAACCAACCAGCGGGTGAAAATCCATTTTTCTGATAAAATTGCTCACTTTGAGGTTGCATGCTATAGACTATTTTGATTATGAAACTTCAAATTATTTCAGTGTGGCCTTGTGGCCACCACGCGAAACAAAATAACTGCAATACGCGGAGCGGAACCAGTACGATAGTTGCAGTCCGTATTGCGTAGAATTGAGCTGGATTTGCCATGAAAAAGCAAAAATATAACCGAACCCGCACGATGGAATAGTCTAGGATGGAGAATAAATACAGTATAACACCCTGTATCTAAGGACGTGAGAAATGCATTCAGAAATAACACGCTGATCATTTTAACGAGTGAACTATACAGTAAATTTTAAAAGACTGCTATTTCTGAGCCACAATCGTACTGATGAAATACTCTGGCGGTTGGTTCCTCAGTTTAGGGGCTGCGACAACGCGGTCATGTAGCCCCGTGTACTTTGGATGAATGTAGAATCTGTCTGATAACCGGTGTTAATTGTGATGGCTGTAAGAGTGTTTGATCTGCTTTTAATTCAAGTAAGGACTGCAGATATTCAATTTTCAAGTAGTTCCTACTTTTGCTACCAAAGGGCACCGTCAACAACAACTGGTTCTGAACTTGGTTACTAGATGTCACCGCAGTCCGCTCCTGGCGACGAACGTAGGAACTTAAGAGCGTTAGTCAAATCTAACCTATAATTTACCTTCACACACAAGTGTAATTAGTGGTAGGTTCTTTTACATGCCATAAATCTATGTCATGGGACCGCTGGATTTACTTCCCCTCAGAAGGAAAGCATACTGAGAGATTTTTAACGCTCTTAAAACATCCGACGACTTTGGCCGGGTTTGAACCCGTGACCTTGGACTTAGAAGCTCAGCATGCTACCAACTACGCCTCCGAAGCCGCCCAAGATGAAATACTCTATTAATGACTTTCACTAATTCCAATGACAGCGGCCACTATGAGTGTGGTTTCTCCCCACGTTTTCCAACATTCCATCCAGGCAGATGGCGGTTTTTTTAATCGACTTAAATTTTTGATAAATATTAATTTATTACATTTGCATTACTTCTCCTGCCTTTCAAGTTTAAATTCTTGTATTCTTGTTAATGTCCCAATAGAATGATATTACTTAATAACTAGCATATTGAATATCTGATTCTTTATTAAGCAAAGTAATTTTGGAAGTATGCAATAACAGAGAATGGTATCTTATTTCAAGTCTCAGGGCACCTACCAAATTCCCTTACCCTAACAATTCCAGATACACTCCTACAGCCACCAGACTAACACATGTTATCAGAAAAATCCAACACACATACAAATAAACGGGGTTGATGGCCACGTTGTCTCAATCCCTAAAATGCATTATCAACAATATAACTTATTTTTCCTCAATGGTTTTAATCAATTTGAAAGAAATCAAATTTAATATAAACACAGCTTACCTGTAGTAGTTGTTGTTGTTAATTCTTTTTTTAGGGACTTGGAACATCTTGGTCATCAGCCCCATGTAGTTGGGTGCGTGTTAGATTTGTCTGATAACCTGTATTTATGTGATGTGTAGTGTGTGTAGCTGTAGTCTATTAGGGACAGGGAGGGTGTAGGTGCCCTGGGACTTGAAGTAACCCCGGCTTTTGGCTGGAGGGAGTGTGGAAGACCCGGAGAAAAAAAACACTCAGGATAGACGCTGACAGTGCCGGGATTCGAACATTCGATCTCCGGACTTGCTGCAGCTGCCCGCGTGGTCATGGTGCACAACTTAATAAGTATGGCTACACTGTGTGACCCTGCCTGTAGTAAACCACTTGTTGTGTGCAACTTTTCATTGATTTGAACCTATTTATTACTTTCACTGGGGGTGTCTAAGAAAAGCATTGCTTCACTGGTTCACATGGCAAATTAAAATTACACGGAATTCGTGAATTTAAAGATCTTTGGCACCTTTGTTGATGATTCAAAGGCAGGACTACTATCCGAGACAGGAAAGGAACTCCTGGAAATATTACGCAGTGAATCTAAATACTGTATAGGCTATAAAATGACGCTGCGCATGATGACCTGCATACCATTGCCAGTGCGATGCAGTATATTTTGGGGGCATTTGGCACTGGCAGAAGTAGTTTGGAGCGGTGCCTGGGGTGACCACAGCGCTCAAGAATGTTTATGGGGCGCCCTGGAGGAATCAACAAGGTAAACATGGCGTCTCTGCGTACCCAAAGTCGACAGGTTAATTTGTGAATCTCCTCAGTTGAAGCGTGCATCCTCCGAGTCGGGGTCCAGGGATTGAAATAATACACAATTTTTAATATAATTAACAGCATGTTCCATTTCAACAAAAATAATTCTATATGATCTATCAACAAAAATGCTGTTGTTTCATTACGGGGGCTTGGACAACGTGGTCATTTAGCCTCGTGTATGTGGGTGTGGGTGGAATTTGTCTGATAACCTGTGTGATTGTGATGGCTGTATTGGTGTGTGTATTTGTAATTCAGATGAGGATTAGGAAGGAGACGGCCGTGGCCATTCGTTAGGCACCATCCCGGCGTTAGCCTGGAGTAGAAGTGGGAGAGCACGGAAAAGCACTTCCAGGATGGTTGAGGTAAGAATTGAAGCCACTTCTCAGTTTTACCTCACGAGATTGAGTGTTCCCAGTTTCAGTCCTCCGACTAGTTTTTGTTGTTGTTGTTGTCAGAACTGGGAATTGAATCCAGACCTTTGGGGCGACAGCCAAGTCAATGTACAAATTATAATAATGATACATTTGACAACGATGAATGAAGTCTCCTCCTTATTGGTTTCTGATGACGTAACTGTGCAAGTCACGCGTTTCACGGCAGCAAAGAGTAACAGAACCTGTAGCATGACGACTAGAGGAGCAAGGGGAAGCCTAATAGTTCTCATATTTTCTGGCGCTTCAGATTAACTTGTCACGCTGTAGGTGCACAGACATTCAGACAGACGGACAGCACGAAACTCGAAAATGGCCTTTTTGTTATAAAATGACATGAAACTAATAGTTACGTTGAAATTCGAAGAAAAGAAAGCATTGACTTTACAGACAATCCAATTTTATTTATATAGATATTTATATTGATAATTTCTTTAAGGTAATTTTAGGGCATCGTAATGAAATGCTCTCTAGGTAATAATATTTGACGATATCTCTACTTAGTATAAAACAAATTCCCCGATTCTTGGATATCACGGGTATCTCGAGAATCACTGGATGGATTTTGATGCGGTTTTCACCATTCTGTAAAGGATATCTCGAGGAAGGTTTCTGTAGAAAATAATTTATTTATGCTCAAAGGAATCCAAGCAGTAACGATTTCACTGAAAAAGTCGAAAAATAAACTCTGGCGTCCGTGCGCTTTTTAAGCTTATGCTGGGCAAACCGTTAACACTATCAATATACTATGAGTACAAGAATTGCTCAGGATGAAAAGTTCTACAAAAGAGTCCAAGAGAGCATAATATGTCTATCTTCAATACATCGCCCACTATAAGTGTTTTTTCGTTTTCATTTCTGCCAACAATCTCCATTCAAATACTGAGGCGACAGTTTACAAGCTAGCTAGGGACGAGCCCATCACCCCAGTTACAGCCTAGATAGCGGGTGAGCCTATTACCCCAGATACAGCCAGCAGCAAACTGTCGAGTGGTGTTGAGTTAAGACTTCAAAGAAGAGTGGTTGTGTTTGGAGTTTCCCTGGAAGTGCAACTCGGCTTTTTTTCATTTCGCCTGTGATCTTTCCGTTCCGCAAAATACACAGTCAATTAAGATTGGACGGAAGGGGGATTTGTGTTTCATGCACCTCGCCTTTCTTAAATTACGTCTGACAAGAATTCGTTGCACAAGCTATCTCCACGATAATATAATTAATAGTCAGTCAGTGATTTTAACCCACCATGCCGAGACGGAAAACGGATATAGGTCGTAGTTCATTGACATCGAAAGAAAAAAGCGCTTATCACGTAATGCATTCATAACTGTTCCCGGGTGAAGCCGAGTCGGGTTGCTAGTGAACTATATAATATATCTCTTTTATTTTAGATAAATACACTGGAAATTTTTATAACCAGACTGTTACTCATCGAGGATTGTACTGTTGCGTGGAAAGACGAACCGACTCATCCCCTGTAACTCTAAACCTCAATCTTCCCTTGGGTTCTTGTGGCGAGCAATTAAGGCTGACAGAGTGACATGCGAAGCGTATCTTTGTATCAAGGGCACCCCTACCTGAAATAAAACGGTCTAAGTGAAGATCGTTGTAAATATAGCGCCAGGAGCCAGGGCGTCACTCCCATAATACTACTACTTAGCACCTTCCACAAAGGCCCACTTATCTCCTACCCCAGGAGCTCACAAGTAGCGAGACGTGGGTTGGGGACCACGGGACCCCAACTGAGCACGGCAAGTCACTTACTTTTGCCGGGCTCGTCCATCTCTCACACACATTACCTGTCGACTTCACTTGGTCAATTTTTGTTTTCTTCGGACCCTGATGGTTTAGGATACTCCGAGGTCTATAGTGTCTTTTATTTTACCACCCTAACTGGCCTTTGTCCTTTCTTCCCTCTACCCTCAATTTTCGAGGTGGCAAATACTTTCTCCTGTCTACCGTACTTGGCCCTAGGGCCCTCTTCACACATAGGAACTTAAAATAAACTATAGTATCCTGGATACCAGGAAACTGGGCGACCAGGCAACGCCGCTTGTGTATTTCAATCCTACTCCCTTTTTTTTTAGCGTATGGCTTTTAGTGCCGGGAGTGTCCGAGGACATGTTCGGCTCGCCAGTTTTGTAGCTGCTTCGAGACGGACACCCAATGGGTGAGCTACAAGTACCGTTGGGGAGGAAAGTTGGAAGGGAAGGGCGAGGAGTTGGAAGGTAGCGGCTGTGGCCTATAGTGAGGGACCAACCCCGGCATTTGCCTGGAAGGAAGATGGGAAACCACAGAAGACCATCTTCAAGGTTGCCGGCGGGGGGATTCGAACCTCCTCGCCTCCCGGATGTGAGCGACTGCCATTAGTCATGCCGTAACCACCACGGCTAACTCACCCGGTAATCCTACCCCTCAGACGGCGCTACTGGGGTCGAAGAGACTGGTAGACCGAAACGGACCGACTCCTGGAGAGGACATAGAGTTGAATCCAACCTCCAAGTCGCCTTAGACACCCTGGAACCCTGGCTAGGGAAATGGAGAATTAAGATTAACCTCAATAAATATGCTCTGCTGCGCTGTTTACAAAAAAAAAAAAAAAACCGCAAATACACCGAAGTCCAGGATCTCAATTTCTTTGGTGAAGTAATCAGATGGCACACAGCTACATAGTATCTGGGAATCACGCTTGATCGAGGCCTTACTTTCGCCCAGGAGGTTACACAGGGCGCGAACCTAGCGAAAGCGATTCAAGCCAAGCTCTGGCCTTGACTGAAGTCCCAGAGCGCACTAGATGAATTTAGCAAGCTTCTCACATACAGCACAATTGTGCGTCCTGTTATGGAATATGCCAGTCCTGTCTGGGGCTATGCTGCTCCCATCACTATCAATAAACTTCAGGTTGCCCAGAACCGGGCGCTGCGCACGTTATCAGGAGCCCCCCCCCCCCCCGGTACCTGCGCAACGCCCAGTTGCATACAGACTATAATCTCTCAACCATCCGTCAGAAAACACAGTCAAACTCTACCGTACAGCCACATTCAGCACAAATCCTCTATTAAACAGATTGGATGATTACCAAGCTATGGGGAGCCGCCATGAGCGACCCCACATTATTATAGAACTAGCAGTAGTGCCTGGCTTCGCCCAGTGGATTTATTTGTTTTAAGGATGATAATGAATACTATTACAGAACTGGAGCGCTCAAGGATAAGGATCGGAAAGCACCAACGCTTATTGCAACTGATAATCTCAGTACACTGCACCAACACCATTGCCCTTATACATAGGCATACTATTGTCATGATGATAACTGTTTTAAGGCGCCTAAGTAATCTTTGTGCACTAATTACTCCCCGTGACTGCAATTTATAAGCACTCGCAATTCTGCACCAGAACACTGGTAGGAGCGATGTGATGCAGCCCGCATTGCCTGGCAACAATAGGCTTAGGTATTATCGAAGCTGTTCAGGAGCGCTTGTTCTGCCGACTTACTGGAAAAATCAATCTTTAAGGTTACCTGAGAAGTGTAGCATAATGCTACATAGCCTAAACTATTTCTCTTGAATCTGGCTATCATATACAAAAATAATTTTTCGAATCCGACTGGTAGTTCCAGAGATTAGCGCGTTTAAACACACAAACAAACTCTTCAGCATTATTATTTTAGTATAGATAATCTTCTACAACATGCCGCTACTATAGCACACCTTTTACCTTCTCTTTTGAAACTGTATACTTCGACTTTCCTCTATACTTATGATTTCTTTTCAAGGAACTCTTTACTTCTACTATCTTTTTCTACTTTCTGTATTTCCTGTGTTTTAATACACTAGGTCACATTCTGACCAACATGATACAAGGTAATCACCCAATCCCCCTTCATCCAATTGCAGTAGGTCAAAACACCCCCTGATAGAGCTTTGAAGGCCCTCGGGCCAACAGGCTAAAATCAAAACGCTTGCGTACCCGCGACTAGGGTTGCCAACCGCCTGGCTTTTGCCGGACATGTCCTGCTTTTCATTCATTTTGGTTATGTCCGGCCGGCATTTCTAATTTATCGAAAATTTTCGGCACTTTTCGTTACAAGATTGCTCATTTAGGTTTCAGGCTGAAAACAGCGTGTTATTGTATCGTACATCAACTCCCTGTGATCAGGGCGCTACTTCAGAGGGTAGAAATAATCAGAAAGGGAAGGAATCAGTGAAAGGAATGTTACTTGTGAAGTTCAATTTCGAAGATATGTCGTGGGAAGAAAATATTGTTACGGCTGTGAGTTTGTGTCATCACTCGCCGCATGAGTCACAACTGCCCCAGGGCTGGGCTGTGGCCTGCCTCCTGTATTGCGCGCGCCTTATGCAACAGGGCTACTACAGACAAAGGGATAGTCCAGAATATTCGTGACTGGACCAGCGATGAAAACCTCGAGAAGCCGTGGACCCTGGATGGATCTAGAAGCATTTATTGAGTCACCGGCCTGCTATATAAGAGTGACCCGTGAAGCAGTGGTCGTTGTTGTGTTTTACGAGCTAGTGCGAGTGATTATCTTGTGAGACAGAAGTGTGGTGACGAAGTGCTGTGCGAGTTACGAAATCCAGTGACATTGTTTCTCCAGCTTGTGGACAGCGAAATAGCCTGCAGCAAGTGATCGTAAGTAATTGTGGTCGGTGAACATAAAGGAGAGGAGCAGGTAGTTTCTGTCAAGGCCACCGTACTCATTAGGACGGATTAACTTCTGTGATCTGTTGACAAGTGGAAGGGCCAAGAGCGCTCAAGGAAGAGACTTGAGGAAACTGGAGTAAGGCTCCTAATTTCTTGTATTTGCTGATTAGTGTAATTTTCTGGCCACAATAAAGTTAATTATTTCTTTAAGCAGTAATTGGTGTTGTGCTTTGTACCCCCACCGTAATCCAGTTAACAAAAGTGCCACTAGGGGGTGGCACGTAACAACTGGTGTCAGAAGTGGGATTACGAACTCAAGCACAACACCTGACGGTCCTGGTTTCAAAACCCGAGCAGGTCATTTCCTCTAATTTTCCTGTGAGTGCATGCCCTTTACAAGGCAAACAACTAAAATGGAGGCGCAATTGGCAGCATTGCTAGAAAAGTTAAATGGCATAGAAGACGGCCAGAAGAATTTAACCAAGGAGCTAACTGCCAAATTAGAAGATGGCCAGAAGCAGATGGAAGACGGTCAAAATAAGTTAGCGGAGGGCCTGAAGAAGATGGAGGACGGCCAGAAGAACATGGAAGACGGTCAAAATAAGTTAGCCGAGGACCTAACTGCCAAACTAGAAGACGGCCAGAAGAAGCTAGCGGAGTACCTGAAGAGGATAGAGGACGGCCAGAAGAAGATGGAAGACGGTCAGAATAAGTTGACACAGGACCTGAAGAAATTAGAACTGGGTGTGCGTGAGGAAGTCACTGCAGTGTAAAAGAAGTTCGACGCCTTACAAGTGGAAGTTGCCGAGCTGCGCCAACGCCCGCTGATGGGGGTGGAGGAGAAATTCAACGTCTTACAAAAGGAAGTTGCCGAGCTGCGCCAACGCCCACTGACAGGGGTGGAGGAGAAATTCAACGCCTTGCAAGAGGAAGTTGCCGAGCTGCGCCAACGCCCACTGACGGGGGTGGAGGAGAAATTCAACGCTCTACGAGAGGAAGTTGCCGAGCTGCGCCAACGCCCGCCCACCGTTACACCGGGAATATCAGGAACGGGACATAGCAGAGTGACGCCCCCAACCTTCGACGGAAAGGTCCCGTGGAGCACCTACTTACGTCAGTTCGAGGCGGCCTGTTCCATAAATAACTGGAACAACACAGAAAAGGCTACAGCTCTCATTGTAGCGCTGAGAGGTGACGCCCTTAACGTCCTTCAGGCCATCCCGACTGGATCCCAGGACTACGCTTCCCTGATCGCCCATATGGAGTCCCGATATGGAGATAGCCATCTTCAACAGGCCTATCAGATGCAGCTCCGGACCCGGGTACAGAAGAACGCGGAAACCCTGCAGGAGTTCGAGATGGACATCGCACGCCTCGTAAGGCTCGCCTACCCAACAGCGCCGGCCGACTTTCTGGAGCAGATAGCGACGCAGACTTTCACCGACGGGCTACGGGACT
Source organism: Meconema thalassinum (assembly GCA_946902985.2). NCBI lineage: Eukaryota > Metazoa > Arthropoda > Insecta > Orthoptera > Tettigoniidae > Meconema > Meconema thalassinum. The sequence goes on from OX336390.1 coordinate 692,640,488, forward strand.
CGGACACTCAACAGGCGCTGCGTCTCGCACGCAATAAGACCCTGGCAGATGCGCTGAGCCTCGCACTTGAGTTCGAGACGGCAAAACAGGCATCCAGAATGCACGCGCGGGTGCGTCAAGTGGACGTCGACGAACCAGTAAAAACCAACGAGACCAAGCCCCTGGCCGACGAATTGATGGAGGCGCTAAACCGTCTCTTCAAGAATCGCAGTACCACCAACAAAAATGTAGCCGAAGGACATCCGGAGAGGCGGCCCGGAAGAGGACTACCGACCTGCTGGACCTGCCGTAAGAGAGGCCACCTGAGCAAGGACTGCGGTGATCGCCGCCGCCAAGGGTTTCCGTCGGGACAGTCAGTCGAAGGGAAACCGCGCGGCCCAGGAAAGCAAGTATCAGCCAGCCTAGGGGGGCAAAGGTTGGCTTGTGACAGTCGTCAAGCCCCGGCAGTCCAAGTTCGTGTGACGCAGTTACGGAGGGATAATAGCAGCCTGATGGTCGACGGAGTCGTCAACGGAGAGAGCTGGCCCATGCTAATCGACACGGGAGCATCGAGGACCATCGTCAGTCCCACCGTGATCCCGAAGTGGAGAGTTCAACCCACACAAAGGAACCTCCAGCTAATAACCGCGACCGGAGAGACCGCACCGGTACATGGCGAAGCATCACTGGAGTTCGTCATTGGTCGACGGGCGATAAAGCATCCAGTGCTTGTGGCTGACGTATCAAATGAAGTGATCATCGGACTGGACTTCCTGGACCGGAACAACATCATCTTGGATCTGAGTACCAACACTCTGCACTTCGGAGGTGAGGAACTTGCTTTGCAACCTGCGCACGAGTCCATCACCGCACGACGAGTAAGGCTGAGAGAAGACGTCATCGTTCCCGCCAGGACGGAGGTCAGCGCTGCCGTAATTGTCGACGGAACTGCTGAGGGAGTGGCGGCTGTCATCGAGCCAAAATATGAGGACATCCTGACAAAATGATTGCTAGTTGCCAAGACTCTCATCAACACGACGACTCGGCCGTACGTCCGCCTGTCCAACCTGAACGACTACGACATTACGGTTCACCGGGACACCAACCTAGGAGTCTGCGAGCCCGTTACCTGGATTGCCCGCATCACAGATACGACAGACGGACACCTGCAGACGGACAACCGAAGAAGACGCGCCCTGCCAGAAGAACTACAGAAGCTGTACCAAGGATCCCAGGACCATTTAGACGAGGAACAATCACGCCAACTTCAGGACCTGCTACGCGAATTCCAGGATGTCTTCTCCGTGGGGAGCAAAGACTTCGGCAGGACAAGCTTGGTCCAGCACAGAATCGACGTTGGGGACAGCGCACCGATTAGAGCCCCATTCCGACGTGTCCCGCTCGCCAAGCAAGCCGAAGTCGACCGGATGGTAGAAGAGATGAAGGAGCAAGGGGTGATCGAGCCGTCACATAGTCCTTGGAGTTCTCCGGTCGTGCTTGTGAAGAAGAAGGACGGTTCCACCAGGTTCTGCGTGGATTACAGGCGGGTGAACGACGTCACGAAGAAGGACAGCTACCCTCTACCCCGGATCGACGACACGCTCGATACCATATCAGGGTCAAGGTGGTTCTCCACCTTGGATTTGAAGAGTGGCTACTGGCAGGTGGAGGTCCACCCTAAGGACCGCGAGAAAACGGCGTTCTCTGTGGGCAGCGGGCTCTGGCAGTTCACCGTCATGCCATTCGGTCTGTGCAACGCCCCTGCGACCTTCGAAAGGCTAATGGAGTCCATTCTGAGGGGACTACACTGGAAGACCTGCCTGGTCTACCTTGACGACGTCATCGTTCTGGGGAGAAGCTTCGAGGAGCACTACAGCAACCTGAAGGAGATCTTGTTGAAGCTACGGGCTGCCCAGCTGAAGTTGAGCCCCAAGAAGTGTCAACTCTTCCAGAAGCGGGTGCAGTACCTTGGGCATATCGTCTCCGAGGAAGGGGTGCGCACCGACCCAGAGAAGACCGCAGCTGTGAGGGAGTGGCCAGTTCCGAAAGACAAGTCCCAACTACGAAGCTTCCTGGGACTCTGCACTTATTACCGTCGCTTCGTGAGAGGATTCGCCGACATCGCCAAACCTTTACATCGACTGACTGAGAAGGACCAACTCTTCACCTTGACAGCAGAATGCCACAGTGCCTTCGAACAACTCAAGCAGGCTCTGTGCACCGCGCCTATTCTGGCCTACCCCAGACCTGGAACAAGGTTCATCGTCGATACCGATGCCAGCGACTTTGGGATAGGGGGGATCCTGTCGCAAGTAGTGGACGGCGAGGAAAGAGTAGTGGCCTACTTCAGCAAAGCCTTGTCAAAGCTAGAAAGGAACTACTGCGTCACCAGGAAGGAGCTGCTCGCCATCGTGAAGACCATTGAACACTTCCAAAAGTACCTGTACGGGCAAGAATTTCTCATCAGGACCGACCATGCATCCCTGCGGTGGCTCCTGAACTTCAAGCAGCCCGAGGGTCAACTCGCGCGGTGGTTAGAGAGGCTTCAACAGTACAACTTTGAGATTCAGCACGGGAAAGGCCAACTGCAGTCTAACGCCGACGCCCTGTCACGAAGACCGTGCCCCGAAGACTGCACCTTCTGTACTAGGAGGGAGGAGAACACCGGGATACAGTTTTGAAGGACTACCGTGGAACTTCAAGGGAGCTGGAGCCGCGAATCTTTCACGCGGGCACAAGCAGAAGATGATGACCTGGGACTGATAGCCGAATGGAAGCGGGCCTGTGTCCCCAGACCCGGGTGGAACATTGTGAGTGACTGCAGCCCAAAGTTTAAGTCCTACTGGGCGCAGTGGGACTCGCTGATTGTAAGGGATGGCCTCATCTGCCGCGCCTGGGAGAGCACCGACGGGAAGACATCTCGGGAACAAGTCGTCGTTCCAAAGGCTATGACGGAAGAAGTCCTGAAGGAAGTCCATGGAGGATCATCTGGTGGACACCTAGGGATAAAGAAGACCCTGGAGAAGCTGAGAGAGCGGTTCTACTGGATCGGATGCCGAACAGACGTGGAGAACCACAGCGCGAGGTGCCACGATTGCGCAGCCAGCAAGGGCCCAGGACGAAGACGACGGGGTCCACTGAAGACCTACAACGTGGGCGGCCCCATGGAGAGAGTGGCCATCGATGTTGCTGGGCCATTCCCGTTAAGCGAGGCAGGGAACCGCTACATATTAGTCGTCAGCGACTACTTTACCAAATGGCCGGAGGCGTATGCGCTCCCTAACCAAGAAGCCGCGACGATCGCAGAGACCCTAGTGAAGGAATTCGTCAGCCGGTACGGAGTACCCCTGGAGCTGCACTCCGACCATGGGAGGAACTTCGAGTCGCAGGTGTTCCAGAACCTATGCCAGATGCTGGGAATCCGGAAGACAAGGACAACGCCGCTACACCCTCAGTCCGACGGGATGGTAGAGCGATTCAATCGCACCATCGAGAACCATCTCCGAATAGTTGTCAGCGAGCACCAGAGGGATTGGGACAAGCATCTTCCACTATTTCTCCTGGCCTACCGCGCCGCCGTGCATGAAGCCACCGGGTGCACACCAGCCCGGGCCATGTTTGGGAGGGAGCTCCGTCTACCCGTCGATCTTGCCTTCGGCCGACCTGGGAATGATCCGATCCCGGTAAGCCAGTATTGTCAAGAACTGGTCGACCAACTGGAGGACGTGCACGCGTTCGCGAGGAGGAAACTGCGGATCGAGACCGACCGAATGAAGACCCGATACGACCAGCAGACGGATGCCGGAGGATTCCACGAGGACGACCTGGTCTGTCTCTTCAACCCATTACGGAAGAAAGGCCTGTCACCCAAACTGCAGAAGTCCTGGGAGGGCCCGTACCGAGTCGTGAAACGGATCAACGATGTCGTCTACAGGATCCAGCGGAGCCCGAGGGCGAAGATGAAGATCGTGCATCGAGATCGGCTGGCAGCCTACGGATGGACACAGACGGACCAATGATTGATCGGGACGTTCAGCCTTTTTAGGAAGGGGGTGGTGTTACGGCTGTGAGTTTGTGTCATCACTCGCCGCATGAGTCACAACTGCCCCAGGGCTGGGCTGTGGCCTGCCTCCTGTATTGCGCGCGCCTTATGCAACAGGGCTACTACAGACAAAGGGATAGTCCAGAATATTCGTGACTGGACCAGCGATGAAAACCTCGAGAAGCCGTGGACCCTGGATGGATCTAGAAGCATTTATTGAGTCACCGGCCTGCTATATAAGAGTGACCCGTGAAGCAGTGGTCGTTGTTGTGTTTTACGAGCTAGTGCGAGTGATTATCTTGTGCGACAGATGTGTGGTGACGAAGTGCTGTGCGAGTTACGAAATCCAGTGACATTGTTTCTCCAGCTTGTGGACAGCGAAATAGCCTGCAGCAAGTGATCGTAAGTAATTGTGGTCGGTGAACATAAAGGAGAGGAGCAGGTAGTTTCTGTCAAGGCCACCGTACTCATTAGGACGGATTAACTTCTGTGATCTGTTGACAAGTGGAAGGGCCAAGAGCGCTCAAGGAAGAGACTTGAGGAAACTGGAGTAAGGCTCCTAATTGCTTGTATTTGCTGATTAGTGTAATTTTCTGGCCACAATAAAGTTAATTATTTCTTTAAGCAGTAATTGGTGTTGTGCTTTGTACCCCCACCGTAATCCAGTTAACAATAGTGCCACTAGGGGGTGGCACGTAACAATATATATGTGTGCTCCAGGAAAATAATTCGCGTCTTCTGTTGAAAAATACAGCTTCAAGGAAAAAAACTGCAGCAAGTACTGGTCATTAAGTAAGGTATTCTCTATTGTAAAAAGTTATGTGTAATAGGCTATATGAATCATTTTGTTATCGACTGAACTTATCAGGCATTTTTCTTAAATGTCCTGCTTTTTGCTGGGCAATATCCTGCATTTGGAAATTTTCAGTTGGCAACCCTGCCCACGACCCAACATACTGGTCTAGTTAGTTAGTTATTGAGTATTTAAGGGGCGGGACTACGAGGTCATCTGCCCCTAACATAGTGGTCTTCTCGCTACTCCAGTCTCTTATTTGGCGTTAGTCAAACGCAATGGGGGAACAAGTTCTTAACCTAAAATTTGTGAGCGAAGTTGAAAAGCATCCTCTTCTTCCTCTTCTTCTTTTTCCTCTTCTTCCTCTTCCTCTTCTTCCTCTTCCTCTTTTTTCTCTTCTTCTTCCTTCTCCTCATCCTCTTCTTCCTCTTCTTCTTCTTCTTCTACTTCAATAGTCCGTAACAATATACCAGGTGAACCAGCTGCCCTTAATAATATTGTTTTATGCAGCCCAACTAGCGTTGTTATCCGGAAGGTCGACATTTCACTGATTGTATCCCGTATGGCAGGCTGTTCCAAATCCACGAGTTTGAGTATGCGTACACGCGAGTACTCAGAGTACGGTCGGAGAGGGACTAGGGGTGATAGCCAATACGTCACTGGGCGAAGGTCATAACATAAGTTCATGCGCTCCCTGCCATTCCTGACGGCAGCCCCCACAGCAGAGCTGTATTGCATGTTGCAGGTTTACTCACGCAAGGCGGCGAGTACGGCGGATGGAACAGCCTGCCGTATGGTACTAATGAACTACAGGCCGTGTTGAGTGTGTGATCCGCTCGGAGACGTGTTGTACCTGCTGTTGTGCTTGTGAGCTTCGTTCATACTACAGTACAGCAGTAATCCTTTACTACACAGCAGTTATTATTTAAATTTAGCGTATGGCTTTTAGTGCCGGGAGTGTCTGAGGACATGTTCGGCTCTCCAGAGTTTGTAACCGCTTCTATGCGCTCACCCCATCGGACACCCATGGGGTGAGCTACAAATACCGTCGCGTGTGGAGTGTTGTCTGGGGAGGAAAGTGTGAATGTAAGGACGAGGAATCGGAAGGTAGCGGCTGTGGCCTATAGTTAGGGACCAACCCCGGCATTTGCCTGGAAGGAAGATGGGAAACCACAGAAGATCATCGAACCTCCTCGCCTCCCGGATGTGAGCAACTACCTGCGGCCACGCCGTAACGACCACGGCTAACCCGTGATCCGCTTTATAAGTGAGAGTGGGTTAGGGCCAGCAATCTAAATTTTCCAGTGAACATTGACTCACCGACTTGTTCGTTTTTGAATGATGTTTTTTTTGTTTTTCCGTAATTTTCGTTTATTTTTATAATTATCATTTTTATTTATTTTTTTGTTTTATTAATTTTCGGGCTTTTCAAATTTAGGTGTCCACTCTAAATTTTAAATTCAATTCCAAATTTGTATTCTTTAATCTGTGTTAAGAGGGGCAGATGCCCTCGTAGTTCCACCCCTTAAAACAATAACTAACTAACCACCAAGGGGCTGCTAATTAACCCGGTATTTAATCTTAATCACATGTCATTTATTTCAGGTTATATTTCACATATTCCAGTATTTGGAATGATTTTGAAACTATTCTGAATCATATTTCTTCTACTTCCTCCAAATTTATAAGCTTATCTTCATTCTCATAATAATCTCTGGGATCAAGTTGATGTTTTGCACATAACGAAATCAGAAATACAATGCTTTTAATAAATTGTCTGTCTAAATATAAGCAATCTTCATTACCTGCATCTCTCTCACAGCTTAATATTCTTCTGCTCCTTTTTTTTTATAATCGTTTCGGTCGTCTATGGACCACGTTATTTCAACTGCCTTTTCCCTCGTTCTTTCACATTGGCCCAGTATTCGCGCATTCTTCTTCGGTGAGCTTCCCTTCGTTCTTCGGTCCACTTCTTGCCAGTTTTCAATATAGGTTTTGGCTGAAAACTCCGTATCTCCCCAAGTTTCTTCTTCAAAGAGTCACGTTCCAAGATGTCCTCATGTGATATCCCCAGTTCTTGTAGGTCTCTTTCCACCTCTGTAAACCAGATCCCTTTGGTTTTCTTTCCCACAAAGTAGGCACAGATTCGATTGGACAATCTTCCGGAGTTCATTCGTGTTAAATGGCCATAAAAGGAGAGTCTTCTTTTGCGAATGGTGTCCGTTATTTTCTCCACATGTAGATAGAGTTCATCGTTGTGTCGTCTTCTATACTCTCCTCGTTCCTTGACCGGGCCCAAGATCTTTCTCAGAATCTTCCTCTCTTTGGCTTCGAGTTGTTCTGCCAGGCCTTTCTTATTCATCGCCAAGCATTCTGATGCATATAACGCCTCCGGGCGAATAACGGTAACGAAGTGCCTCAGTTTGGCCTTGAAGGACATTGATCGTGATTTGTAAATGTCTTTGGTTAAATGGTAAGCCATTTCCATTTTGTTAATCCGTGCCACGAAGGATTCCTTTTCACGAATGTTGGGCTCAATCCATTCACCCAGGTATTTGAATTTCTCTACCTGTTTTATTTGTCCTCCCTTCACCGTAAGTTCTCTGGGTTCCGACTTGATGTTCGTTATAAACTGCGTTTTCTCAAACGAAATCTGAAGACCTGCCTTTGCTGCTTGCACCTGTAATTGATTGATTTGTTGTGTGGCTGTGTCAAGAGAATTAGAGAAAATTGCAACATCATCTGCGAAAGCTAAACAGTCGATTGTCAGGTTTTTGTTCTTACAACCTAGTCTGACCCCATTCTCTATACCATCCTTACACAATTCTTTACGCCATTCTCGAATAACTTTCTCAAGAACACAGTTGAATAAAAGAGGCGCGAGCCCATCTCCCTGTCTCACCCCTGTCCGTATTGCGAAGGATTCAGAAATCTCTCCCCTGAATTTCACTTTGGAAGCAGTATCCAATAGGGATTGGTGAATGATTGCTCTTGTCTTATTATCTAAACCAAATTCTCTTAAAACCTGGATCAGGGTACTTCGATCCAGCGAGTCGTAAGCCTTCTTGAAATCAACAAAAGTCACAACAAATTTCTTACTTCTCAGATTCATGTACGATAGAATTGATTTTAGATTCATGATTTGCTCAACACAAGAGCGCCCCTTTCGAAATCCACCTTGGTATTCGCCCAGGTGTTGATCGAGCTGTGCTTCCGCTCTCGTTTGAAGCGCTTTCGCGAGAATCTTGTATGTTATCGAGAGGAGTGATATGCCACGATAGTTGTTTACGTCCGCTTTATCACCTTTCTTGTGCAGGGGATGAATTAGGGCCGATGTCCAATCACTGGGCAGTTTCTCTGTTTCCCAAATCTCCCGGATGATATCCGTTAGCTTGTCGACTGGTTTTTCACCTGCGTATTTCCAGAGTTCGGCAACTATTGAATCCTCACCTGGTGCTTTATTGTTCTTAAGTGAGTGAATGATCTGCTTGATTTCTTCCCTAGTTGGTGGACTTGAGTCTGGATTGACGAGCACATTACTGTGAAAGGAAAATTTCGATGTTGGAACCTCACAATTGAGAAGGGACTCAAAGTATTTCGCCAGGATCTGGCAGTTGTCTTTGTCATTGTAAGCAACTTTCCCATCGGGATTCCTAAAGTGAAGACTGGGTGGTGTGTATTTACTGAGATTTTGCTTGAAGGTTTTATAGAAATCACGGGTGTTGTTCTTTTTGAAATCTTGGTCTATCTGTGCCAACGTTTTTTTTGGAATGCTCGTTTTATCCCGCGTATGGTTTTATCAGCCTGCTTTCTCACGACCAGGAATCTCTCTCTGTTTTCTTCATTCTTCTGTTTGTTCCATCGCAACCAGGCAAGCCCGCCTTTGGTGAATGGCATCGTCACATTCATTAGTCCACCAAGGATGCCGCCTCAACTTTGTCAGTGGGATGGTTTCCTGTGCCGTTTCAAGAATTGCTTCTTTGAGTTGTTCCCAATTCTGTGGCTCAATTGTTTCAAGTTTCTGACTGAATTCGCTTTGTGTTTTCAGTTTTTCCACATCAAACCTGTTGATCTTTCTTCCCTGAAATCTCTTGGTGGATCTTGGAAGAAGTTTTAATTTTATCTTTGAAAGATAGTGATCAGAGTCAAGATTCGCGCTTCTTAAGTCTTTTACATTCTGGATTTCTCTACGAGATTTACGAGAAATAGCAACGTGGTCAATTTGGAATTCGCAGAGATGGGGATTTGGGGATGTCCATGTTTTCTGTTTTGCAGGAAGTCGTTTGAAAGCGGTTGACTTCATCACTAGGTTGAACGCCTTGCACAACTCCACTAACCTTTCTCCATTGCGGTTTGTTCTTCTGTGGGCCGGGTATTCTCCGATAATATTCTTGAATTTCTTTTCCTTACCGAGCTGAGCATTGAAGTCCCCAAGAAGGACGATGATGTGTTCCTTGGGAATCTTGGATAGAATATCTTCAAGCTCTTCCCAGAATATTTCCGTCCCTTGTGGATCGATTCTGTTAGCTTGATTAATTGGGGCATGGACGTTCACCATGGTGTAGATTTTATTTGTGCTCCGAAACGAAAGGATCGAGACTCGACTGTTGGGGTACGTGAAGTTGGTGATGGACTCTAAAATCTTCTTACTGACCACAAATCCTGTGCCAAGGTGGGGGATGGATTTTACTACACGTTTTCCGACTTAACCTTTGAAGATTCTATACCCCTGGGAGTCAAAAGCTTCTGCATCAACAAACCTTGTTTCCTGAATTGCTGCGATCAGGATTTGATGATGTTGTAGGGTGTCAATCAGTTGTTTCAATTTACCGACCTTCATAAGGGAGTTCACGTTGAATGTTGCGAAGAAGTTGCGTCGTTTGTGTCTGATCTTGTTTGTAGGAGTCTCCGATACCTCCAAGCATGTCGTTGCAGTCTCCCCAGAGTCCGAAGGCCTGCATGCGTCGTGCAAGACGACGGTGGATTGGTTACCACCTGGGGTAGTTGCTTCAGCAGACGTTTCCTCCATGCTTTTCACAGTTGAAAAAACTGTAGATAGGGGGCCAGTGATATTGCACACTGACCAATGTACTGCCAAGGTTGTGAGCCTTGGAGTCCCCAGCACTGATCGGCTCGCCGACCCAGCTTCCCGCTGGGATTCTTCTGCTCCTTTATTATTATTATTATTATTATTATTATTATTATTATTATTCCACCTTCTGTGGGTAACACAACCCTTAATACTGGTCTGTCTGCATGGACAAATTAAATCAAAATACTTCACACTCCTGCAATTCATATATCATTCCTGACTTTATTTTCCTCTAGCTCAGGGGTTCCCAAAATGGGGGGCGTGGGGCTTTATCAAGGGGGGCGTGAAGTGATTTCCGAATTAAGTTTTTTTAACTCTAATATTACAATTTTGTAAAATAAACATTTTTTGAATCTCTCCAAGCGATTGTCGCACCAAGTCAATCGTTCAAAAGCACTGGTAATTGCCAACTGTCGGCACAAACCTCAGCGGAGCCGCGAGGTTGGAGGTGAAATAAGGAATTTGCTGTGTTGTAAGGAGCAAAATCATGCCAATTTTATTGTCTCGTTGGCTTATCTTTGTGATTTCTTTTAAGCTTTGAACAGTTTGAACTTAAAGCTCCAAGGCTAAAACTCCAATATAATGCATTCCTGGAAGAATTACAGTTACGGAAACGCCGGCTTCAGTTGAACAACTTCTCATCCTTTCACCGCCTTAATGAAATTTTGTCGGAAAATGAACGTGATCGTAATAAACTTAGGTGCAAATTCAGTCACATTTGGATTCCCTGGCACAATATTTCAACTTCTACTTTCCTGATACCTCGTCGGAAGAAATGTCTTGGATGTTAACAAGAAATTCGTTTGCCATTGACATTGAAGCACTGCCAGCACAGCTTCAAGAAGAAGCCATAGATTTGAAGTGTGAATCAAAAACTAAAAGATGATTCTAAAATATTAGGACAGGGTTACTTTTGGGTAATCTGTCTTGCAGAGTATCCTGTAATAGCCAAATTTGCATTGCGTGTCTTTGTCCCATTTTCAAAGACATATTTACGTGAGTCAGGATTTTCAACGCTGAGTGTCATAGAAACAAAGCAGCGCTGTCGGCTTGATGTTGCAAGTGATATTCGCTGTGCTCTGTCAAATATCAAACCAAACATACCGAATCTTACCAAGAGAAAACAGTGTCAACCCTCTTACTGACATTTGCTGACTATTTAAGGATTTGTTGTAAAAGTGTGTTCTTTGTATTGTGCTAAAATAGATAGGCTGATTCCATTATGTAGTGTTATTAGGTTAGGTCTATATCCTCCTCGGCAATCGAAGAGGTTATAGAAGCGAAGAGTGGTGGGGAGGTGGAGGGGGGGGGGGGTGAGGGGTGGAGGGGGGCGCAATGAACTCCCGTGTCTGAAAAGGGGGGCGTCAGCTGACAAAGGTTGGGATCCACTGCTGAGCTAAACGCATGTTCACAACACAACATTGATCTCTTCCCTTCATTCCAACAAACTTTATCAGACCAACTCCATATCTCATCGCCTCAACACTATCAATAATCATCCCATTTTGCATCAAACAACTAGCTTCCATTCTTCCTGGCAATTTTCAACAACATATTATCTACACCTCATTTCCATGGCAACCTCTGCCATTAGTCATGGCACACATCATGCCATCAGCCAAGGCCACCTATTGATAGACCACCAAAAAAAGAATCCAATGGGCACTGACCACACAAGACTCTCCATGGCGCTCCACCAACAGGCGGCCAAGGCTGACAACCTGATAGAACAAAAAAATAATAAATACTACAACTGCACAAGGCAAAAACCTAAGGGTGAGCCATTGTACGGTTACATTTTTTGTTGAGAGTTACAATATCAATTATTAATACGGCAACACTGTAAAATGGCTTCAAAGCTGTCTTTGTTTGTATAATGTCATTGCTAGCTTAAGTGTTAAACTCTATGACACGCTAAATATTAATTTATTTGTTCAGCACAACTTCAGGATGTCGTCGAAGAGCAACGTGTGGCCTTCCCCGATGAGAACCCGCGATCCCGGGGAGGAGGTGATCAAAGTTAGAGAACTACCCCTCCTTGCGGAGCGGCAAAAAGAAAAGTGGCGCATCAAAGAGAGGGTGAAGGCGCCTAACCTCCTGCAGGTTATGTTCGGCCAGAAGAACTGTGCGCGTTCCATTTATTATTTCACCAGCGGGCGGAAGGTGGACATGAACAAGGTAAATACTGTATAGTAGTCCGAACTAATCGGGACTGGTGCCTGTTCGGATTGGCCACAAAATCAGATTAATTAGGGTAATTAGACTTTAAAAATGCTCCTAAAATCCTTAATCGAAAATGAAGACACTTCTAAAACCATTGTCGGTGACCAAAAAGAAAAGGTTACATGATTTATTGGGAGGCTGGGACAGGGGAAAAAGTCACAAAGCAATGGCTTACAAGATGTTATGGACTTATGGCCAACTCTATCATAACGTGCAGTGATATTTTTGTATTATATTTTTGTACATTTGTTCATTTTAGTCTGAAATTTCTTCGCTGATTATCATTTTTCCTCTTACTATATTTGGGTTCGGATTATCCGTGTTTTTTTGTGGACAAGCGGGTTAAAATTAGTGGGGCTTCAGGGTAGTTATCCAAAGAGTAAGGTAAATACTCCTGCCCAAAGAGCAAGGTTAATAGTTTTATCCAAAGAGTAAGGTTACATAGTACTGTCCAAGCAGGGTAAATAGTTTTGTTCAAGAACTAGGATAAATAGTTTAGTCAAAGGAATATGGTAAATAGGCCATGTCTTTAAAAAGGTAAATAATCCTGCCCATAGAGCGAGGTATATACTGTAGTCCTACTCACAGAGCAAGGTAAATAGTCCTGTCCTAAGGTACAGAGTCCACTCCAAAGGATATGGTACACAGTTTGATCCAAAACGTGAAATCAAACAGTCCAGTCCAATGAGTAAGAGCGAGGTATTGCACCCGTTAAATAGGGCCTTCCATGACAGGGTCGCGTTCAGTCCTCTACTTAACCTGCTAATAGCTGTCTTGGGTAATATCAGGAGTGCGATCATAGGGCTGACTTATCAGGTTAACTAATGCAACTAATTTGCTTTGCTGTACAACTACATGTAGATAATTAAATCAATAACCCTCAAATATGGACATTAAAATCCCTTGACACAAAATACTCAACACACAAAACTTCAAAAATGGGGGTAGTTAATTTGTACATAAAAGCGTGTTATTTTGTGATAAATATCTCATGTATTATTCCTTTCAGGTTAGGGTATATAAATATTTGTTTTCCCACCTAATGTAATTGGGCACAATTCGTGTTGACCGACTGGAAAGCTTTCTTTAACTCTGAATTAAACCATGACTGACCCAGCAATAAAGTGCTAGGGGTTGATGACCCATACATCCACATATAAAAATCTAGACGGTCGATGTTCAACAAAAATATTACTTGTTCTGCACCATCTGTTGAATACCAACAAACACGCCTCCCAGTTACTACTCTGATCAAAACTACAATACCATCAGACATCGTGTACTACACACAATATCTAAACACAAGATGTTACCACAAAATGTAACTGCACTGTGACACGCTGCTTATTTAATGTTAACTGGCACATCCTACTCAAAACATGTCATACATGACTCGGAAACATTCTAATGCCCTATTCTTAATCTAAATTATCTACATTACATTCACCCTTACTAACAAACAACTGACTCTTATGTAATATATTATGAATGTCGACTCATCCTCGGCATCACCTTTCTGGTTTGCACGACAACTCTCGGTCGCCCCATCCCATGGTGATATCTAGGGGGTGGATTTCTATGACCTAAAAATGTATGAAATATGTATGCATTTATGACCTAAAACATAAAAATATGACCTATAAAATTCAAAATATGACTTAATGAATAACATCTACGTTACATAGAAACACTTTTATTACGATTGCTACAGGCTGCAATTAATTAACAGTTAAAATAGTTTTAATTCTTCGAAATCTTTAATTCAAAATCAACTAAAATGATGAATATTTCATGAACTCGTTAAGGTTACACTTCATACTCCTAGGCAGGGACGACTCTGTGGAAGACAAAAAAAAAACTACAGTTACTTTCACTGTTCAATATTCAATCAGTTTTAATTCATACACAAAACATATGTTATTTGAATGAAACTTTCTCCATTATTCTGATTGTTGCAATTTATGACCACATGCATCTTAAGATTGTTGAATGAGAATCCCCTCCTGTTGTCGCTGAGTATCGTCTTGTAGCGAGAAAAACTTCTTTCGACATCACACGATTTAACGGGAGCGTACTTGAATAGAGTTAAATCACTTGGAGAAATTTCCGGGAAATCTGCAGATGAAGGGGTTCCACAAAGAATGTCACTTATTCCACGCAGGTACACAAGTCCGCTATTTTTTTTCAGTACATTTTCTAATTTTCTACACAGACTAGATGCTATTGGTCCTTTCGCATGCTTTAATTCCTGTTCAATGCACTTTACAACTTCCAGTGCATCGCCTAGTTCTGCACCTGAAACTTCCAGTTGCGTGATTGCTCCAGATAAAGAATTAAAATTGGACTTTATGTAAGCCAGGTCCGTTTTTAATGTAGTACTTGAAAATAAATCTTGAGTGATTTTTACGGAGGACGATTCTGCAGGATGAAAAGACTTCACGATCTTCTCCACGACATCTAAGTTGTTGCAATATTACACTGCGGCATCAAGCCAAGTCCCACATCGCGTTATAACTGGCTGGGGAGGTAGGGGTAGTGAAGGTGCTTCTCCTTGAAATTTATGAACGCGAAGCGAAGCTTTGACAAACACAGATTCATTGAATTGTCGAAGAGAACTGCACTTCACATGTCAGGAGGAACGTATCTCCAGGCCGGTCTTCCTTCAGCGTGCCAACGATCACATTTGCTACATATCTTTCAGCCACATCTGTGGTCTCGTCTATTGAAACACATATCTTACTGTCTCCCACGCCACGCCTTATTATATCCAACATCTCTTCATAACAAGGGGTCAGATAGTCCTTCCTGAGAGTAGATTCGTTGGGAACAGGATGCTTTGTATATTTTTCAAGAAAAAAGGAATATTAGACGAAACCATCATCTTGTGAAAATTGTGAACACTGTCGGGGTTTCGAATAGCAGACGTTGCCTATTTTCGAGTGCAGAATATCTAGTTACACAATTCTTATGTTTTGCAGTATTACAGTGTTGTATCACAGAGAAACGTTTTTCGGCAGTAAGTTTTACCTTACACAATTTACAGAATATCACTCCATCCGTACTGAATATGTTTTCACCGAATTCGCGAACAAAACTTCGCAACTTCCCACAAATTGAGACTTTCGTTTTAGGCATATTGAAAAGAACTGAATGACTGAAGCTCCCTAATGAGTGACCAAGGTCATTCAGTGTGTTGAAGTTGGAAGGGGGAAGGGCGAAGGAGAGAGATAAGAACGATGACAAATAACTGCGGAATTACCTCTGCTTACGTGTAAAAATAGCCCGGTTTCCAGGAATTGACCCAGCTTGCAAACAATAGCAACTACATGTTAGAAACATTCCATACACTACTTTAGAATGGTTCTTCAGTAGTGCTTCGCAGTTTCCTGTATTCCTTGGACTAATTACATTCGTTCCACGTGTGTGTGTGTTTTTTCTACCATGTGCATAATCTTTCTTCACGAGGTTGGCGTCGTGTTCGTTTAATGGCTTAAGACCTTGAGTGATTTGACATGTTTTAATGAAGTGTTGGCTGTCTTAAGTGTTTTATGTTATAATTGTATGCGGCGTTCAGTGATCCAGGTTCCTTTTGATGTTTTAGTAGATATCGAGAATGAACAAATCCAACAAGAAACAGTACTTCCAGACATTTAAAGAATCATTCTCTGTTGATTTTCCGTGCATACTAAAATCAAGAAAGGGAGAAAAAATTGCCTTTTGCACGGTATGTGGGTGTGATATTAATATTGCACATGGTGGAAAAAACTAAAGTAATCATGTGAAGTGCGGTAAACACATAAGTTATATTAAATCGAAGGAAGATAGCAAGAAAATCAACACCTTTTTTTGCTAAGTCTGGAAACGTTGACAGTGACGTAATTAGGGCAGAGTGTCTGTTTCCTTCCTTTTTGGTGGAACGAAATGTGCCCTTAAGTGCGGCTGATCATGCTGATGCTTTATTTAAGAAGATGTTTCCCACATCAGAGTTGCAAAGAAATATAGCTGTGGTCGCACGAAAACGACATGCATTGTAAATAAAATGGCAAAAATGCATCATCTGAAGTTTGCCTTCAGAACGTACCATTTTCTTTGGCAACGGATGGAAGCAATGATACGAATGCCAAGTTGTATCCTATTGTTGTTACATTCTATGATGTACCGCAGGAAAAAGTAGTGAGCACAGAGCAGGGAATTGAGTTCTTGGAATTACTCAGCGAACATTGAACACGTGTAGTTGGATGTACTGCACATTATTCAATGTCATGCTGAAAGTAATGAAGTCCCAGGGAATGGTTAATAGATGACACGAGAGGTTTGCAACAATGTTTTCATTTTTCTTATTTGTTAGAAATAATTTGAATTATTGAATTGCATTAGTTAAGTAAGAATAATGTCTAGAAGTAAGCCCGAATAAGCATCTATTTATTTTAAAGACGTGATTTCGACTTGAACTGGATATTTACAGTGTGGTCTTTTTTCCCAAACCCAGCATAAATAAGGGACTAAATTGGATGCCGGTATATGGCACAGAAAATTAACCACCCTATTTGTACTGAATCTTACTTTACAATAAGAACGGAAGATAAAAAACAAATTATTAATTTCACAGTAGGCCTAAGTAGATTGTCTTCTTTACGGAACATCTTGTTTATTGTTGATTCAAATTCTGTAAGCGTTTCACATCCCCCAGACCCCAAAACCACCGTCGGTTCAAAAGTTTATATGTAATTTATATATATATATATATATATATATACAGTGTGGTCCACCCGCCCCTTATTATTTAGTTTTATGAAACCCAACTAACATAGCATTTCTCCCGATGGTCGATATTGCTCTGCGCTCTGACTGTGTGACAGCAATGTATTGGGTCATGGGTCTAGCAAAGAAAAACCGACCTTAAACTTTTCCCCGCCAAATACTACGGCCCATTCTACTAACATATGACTTTCTGCTGCTTGAAATAACACACATACACGTAATACGATCGAATTAATAGCTTACGCCACGTGATCTGTAATAGTAGAAAATTAAATCAACACCACAAACCGTGATTGAAGACTTTGAGATGGACTTAAACGTTCGAGGTGGGACGGCTACAGTAACTAAAGCACGTTTAGCGTGCGGAATTTACCATGTCTTGGTGGTTGCGAGGTTTAATGCCTGACCGTACTAGGTGGGCGCGAGCGGGTAGAATGCTGCTTCGAATCCAGTAGTAGGCATACTTTTTTTTGAACGAAAGCCCACATTCCATTTTAGTCGGGATGTAACTACAGTACATTGCCACATTTATTGCCTTACGACGATTTTTGTGAAGAGTTCGTTGAATTTTGATGATTTATAAAGAGAACACGATCGAATTGGTACGTTATGCCACGTGACCTGTTATGGCAGAAAATTTAAAAACTGGCATGAATATTAACATATCATCTCGAAGTGTTGCTCCGGAAGTCCGGGTTCGATTCCCAGCTCTGCCAAGAAATGTAATACTTGTCGGAGGGCTGAAATTGGGTACACATAGCCTCATGGAGCAAATATGAGAAGAAGTGGGTTCGATTCCCACCTCAGCCACCCTGGAAATCGTTTTCCGTGGTTTCCAAATTCCGGGACGGATTCTATCTTAAGGCCACGGCCGCCTCCTTCCCAATCCTTAATTGCAAATACACACATCATTACAAGCCCGCAATAACTCAGGTTATCAGACAAATTCTACACACACACACACACCCAAGTAAACATGGCTAAATGTTCTAGGCCCTCAAATGAAACAAAACAACAACATATCGAAGGATATTCTGATCGCCAGTGCTTGCATCGAAGTATACGTATTCCGTAGAAATTCCCATTGTATTAGTAGCAAAAAATCGTGTCTGTCTGTGTGTGTGTGACGTTGTGTGTGTGTGTTTGTGAGTGTGTGTACTCTGAATGACTGCCCCTCCCTCCCCTATCAATTCGAACACGGTGAAACCGAATTGAACGAAATTTGGTACAGAGGTAGAACCAGCAAAGGGCACCTCAGTGTCATGTTTTATATCGCAGCCATCTTGACGGAAACGTAATGGCGGCCACCCAAATGTTCAAAGCTTAAATCAAATTACGAATAACCTAATCATCCGATCTCTACCAAATTTTGCAAAAACATATATTTATATGGCGAGCGT
The DNA here is from genome assembly GCA_946902985.2 of Meconema thalassinum. Classification (NCBI taxonomy): domain Eukaryota; kingdom Metazoa; phylum Arthropoda; class Insecta; order Orthoptera; family Tettigoniidae; genus Meconema; species Meconema thalassinum. Next base: position 692,658,778 of record OX336390.1, read on the forward strand.
CTTTTGACTACACTACAAGGTAATCAGACCAATAGTTTGCAGATGGCGGCCATGTATGTGTGCAAATCGATTCCCCCTATCAATTCAAACACGGTGATACCGAATTGAACGATATTTGGTACAGAGGTAGCACTAGTAAAGGATACCTCAGTGTAATGTTTTATATTGCCGCCATCTTGACGAAAACGTAATGGCGGCCATCCTATTGTTAAGAGCTTGAATCAAATTACGACCAACCTAATAATCTGATCTCTACCAAATCTTGCAACAACATACCTTTATGTGGGAAGCATATTTTGACCAATTTACAAGATCATCAGCCCAACAGTATGCATATGGCGGCCAAGTATGTATGCAAATCGATTCCCCCTATCAATTCAAACACGGTGAAACTGAATTGAACGAAATTTGGTACAGAGGTAGCACTAGCGCAGAACACCTCAGTGTCATGTTTTATATCGCCACCATCTTGACGGAAACGTAATGGTGGCCACCCAAATGTTCAAAGCTTAAATCAAATTACGACTAACTTAATCATCCTATCTCTACCAAATTTTGCAACAACGTATACTTGTATGGCGAGCATCGTTTGACTGAACTACAAGGTCATCAGCCCATTAGTTTGCAGATGGCGGTCATGTATGTGTGCAAATTGATTCCCCCTATCAATTAAACACGGTGTAACCGAATTGAACGAAATTTGGTACAGAGGTAGCACTAGCAAAGGGCACTCCAGTGTCATGTTTTATATCGCCGCCATATTGACGAAAACGTAAAGGCGGCCATCCTAATTTTAAGAGCTCGAATCAAATTATGACCAACCTAATAATCTGATCCCTACCAAATTTTGCAACGACATGTATAGAGAATCTGTTGACCACACTACAAGGTCATCAGACCAATAATGTGCAGATAGCGGCCATGTTTGTGTGCAAATCGATTCCCCCTATCAATTCAAACACGGTGAAACCGAATTGAATGATTTTTTTTTACAGAGGTAGCACTAGCAGAGGGCACATCATATTCATGTATAATATCCGTAAAGCACGTTATATTTCAAGAAGCTACTACAACCAACATTCAATTATACTCCTTGAAAAGGACAAAGGGTTATAACCATACCCATGTATTTAGGATAAAGTAGGCTATACGTTCTTTACCGAACATCTTGTTTTGTTATTAAATTTTAACAAAAAGTCTTAGCATATCTTTAGGCCCGTATCACACGACACTCGCTGGCAAGGAAGCTGGTGTGATCGCTGGTACAAAATCCTGTATAATTCTGTTATCTTCGTCAGTACACCTGCTTGTATGACCGAAGTGTATCACACGCTAGCATTTTGGACTCTAAGTTGTATGAAATAAAACCGAAGGGCTGTCGTTTGAGGGCATTAGTTGCTGTTCTTTCGCCTTATTAACGCAAAGCGGTCGCGAAAATTGCTTTAAGTAAATTCGAAAACCTGCCAGGTACTGAACGAATGCATTCCAATCAATATTTAAGATCTAACTGTAATTATTGAATATTTTACCATACGCGTTAATAAGAAGCGCAACAAAAGCCTCCAGAGAGTATTGGAAATGTGTGCAAGTGTTATTGCGCCCGCTCGCTCTTTCGAAGATCCCGGGGTCAAGACCATCCAACGGCAGATTTTTAAAATTCTTTTTAACTATTTTATTATACCCTCCCTACCTCGTACAGCAAGATTTCAACTTGGTTTTGTTCACATTATCTACGAAGACGATAGGGAAAGTTATTTTCTTGTCTCATTTAAATGGTTATTTTCCCTAAATACTGTTCTAAACCATGTCGCCTCCGTAGCGTAGCGGTCAGCATGGTTAGCTCCCGCCCCGGAGGTCCTGGGTTCGATTCCCGGCTCTTCCACGAAATTTGAAAAGTGGTATGAGGTCTGGAACGGGGTCTACTCAGCCTCGGGTGGCCCAAATGAGTAGAGGGGGTTCGATTCCCACCTCAGCCATCCTCGAAGTGGTTTTCCGTGGTTTCCCACTTCGTCTTCGGGCAATTGCCGGGATGGTACTGTACCCTTAATCCACGTGGTCTTAATTTATTTATGTCTATATGATCCATTAACCTGAACGTTTGAAACTCTTGTCTAATCTCGTTTAATTCTGATGTTTTCTTTTCACGCTCTGAGTTTAGATCTATCTTAACTTGGTCTACTTTCAGAATTACGCCTTTAATCTGCGTTTCTAAATCCTCCCTAAGAACAGTAACGCTTTCGACCTGCATAGTCTGAACTGAATCGATTCGTTTATCAGTGTCTATTCTAGCCTGGGAAATATCTTGGTTAAGTCTTAATTCTGTTCTGTTAATCTTTAATTCAAAATCTGACTTAATACTTTTAATGACATCTTCATTTATTTTTGTGATTTCCCCCCTTAAGATGGTCACTTGATCGTTAACAATAGCCTTGAGATCGATCTCAATATCTTTTCTCAAGACTTTGTTGTGATCTTCAACCTTTTCTTTAAGTTGGGCCATATCACCCTCTAATTTGGTTAGAGTTTCTTGCGTTGCACTTGCTTCGTTTGAAAACTGCAATTGCAATGCATCTAAACTGATTTTATTTTCTTTCTGATTACTATCTAGTTCCGATTTAATATTTCTAACATCCTCCTTTATGGTAGAAATACTAGCTCGTATACCAGTTACAATGCCTTCTGTTAAGTTAATTTTATCCTGAGTTGCATCTATCTTTTTCTCAGTCGAATCTATTTTACTTTCTGTTGAATTAATTTTACCCTGCATTGCATCTAATTTGCCTTCAGCTGAATCTATTTTACCTTGCATTGCAGTAATATCAACTTGAGCTGAATCTAATTTGCCTTCAGTGCTGATGGCTTTTACTTCTAATGATGCAACATTAGATCTAACATGGCTGACTTCTACATTAATATTACTGATATCAAGTTGAACAAGCCTGACATCGGCTGTCACACTGTCGATGCCTGTTTCTATATCCTCTATCTTTTCTTTTATTTCTTTAGTTTTAGCTGAAATCTTGCGATTACTATCTTGAAGATATTTGAGGGACAAGTGCATTTGACTCATGTCTGCCTTCAAATTCTCCCCTACAGATTCCTGAACACCTACAGATTCCTGAACTAATTCAGTATTCTTATTGACAATGGAGTTGATATTGTCAAAACTAGTTTGGCAATTACTCCTTATCTCAGCTAATTCATTGGCGTGACTGCCCATCTTCTCCTGCATTGCCATCAACATATTGGCAATGTCCTCATTTGACACAGCTGTCATGGTAAATACAATTATAGAAAACACAGGAATGCAATACATAAATAGCAGAATTGACACATTCAGAATGACCCTTTTCACCAATACAAGCATTGAATTTTGTTTTGCTTCTAAACTTATTATATAAATTAAGTCTATAAGAAAATAGGAGGAATGCAACGACGGTGATTTCTATTAGAAACGGTTCAAATTAAAGTTGAAATGATGAATTATTTATATTATTATTAAAGAAAGTGATTCTATTATTACAGATGATCTACAAATAATCATCGCCGGTAACTAACATGAAATGGCCGACAAGCATGGAGTGAAAATGGCCCCATGTCATGTCCCATCTGACCACGCTGATCCATAAAAATTTCCTAGAAATCTCTTTTATGGCCATGTCGTAATCAATCAAATTACTTTTTACTAGGCACGCACAAAACAAATAAATTTAAGCAATGGCGATAATTCTATCTGTATGCCAGGTAGATTGAGTAAACTCATCTTCACGATTTGAAGAAACGTGAATTCCCAACGAATTCGACGTGTATAATCGTAGCAGTGCCAAAGAAAATTTTGCTCACGACTACATCGTTCGAAAACTGCTAAACTCAATAATCTCATAAAAATGGATTCTCACACATGGGTTTAGCATTGGAGAAATCGAGAATGCCAATTCGATATCCCCACGTTGGGCGCCATATATAGATGTACCCGTAATCCACGTGGTCTTACCTGTTGCAATTCGATGGAATAGCTGGATCGTAGATTCTAGAAGTTCCCGGCTGAAATGACCTCTGAAAAACCTACCAACTAGGATAAACCAGGGATCAGGATACGTCGATATTAAAGAATGCGGTACGAAGATGCCAGTGGTGTATAGAATTACGATGAAACGAAGCTCAAAAGAACTCGAACAAGAGACTCTAAAATAAAATAAAAATATCTCGGGCGTTAAGTTTAAGCAAACTCAAGAAAAAACTACCCACTGGTCCTCCTAACGCACTCCCCTTTTCTGATATAAAACACCAGTCGTTCTAAGATTCTTTTAAAATTAAATTCAATTTATTGACTGATTAATGATGAATGTCCGTCAATTAGACACAAAATTAAAGAAAAGCTTCTTTAGATCAAATGATGAAAAATGTAGTTTTAAATAAATGCCTACAATAAGGCCCCATCTTACTGTTCATATCATCCGTTGAACAAATAACAAGAAAAATACAATATTACATTATGTACTGATGTTATACCCTTAAAGATTTATACATATTTTACATTTTATATACAAGTTACATCCTCAATTAGGATTTTGTTCTAAACGCTGCCTATCTCCATTTAATTTTACAAGTATGTTTCATGGTTATCATTTTCTTAATTCGTTGTATTCAACAATCAATTAAGATAATCGAATAGTGTTACAAGTTGTGAAAATAGTTTATTAACTATTTATATGCTTCAAAGAATGCAGTATATTTTTACTAAAATTACTGAAATATCACATGTATTCTGTTGCATGAATTAGTTAAAGTTGTTCAAGAAGTAGCTGTGTTACTTAAATATGGGTGTCATGATATAGACAATTTATCTCTGGCAAATCCTACTAGGCGAGAATAAAACGTAGGGCAACTTGAATAAAACAAGCATATAAGAAAAACATTCGTGATTCCAATTCACGATTACTACATCATCATATCCAAGAAAGTGATAGCTCAAAAGCTAATTTCACTCTTACTAAAACGCAATAACTACGTTAACGTCTTCTCAAAAGACTACAAGTACAATATCCAGCATTAATATTGACTATCCAATGATGTCAAATATTCGCTTCACTAACACAATAGATCGTATGCACAAAATTGCAATACCTCAATTCAGCTTTCCAAAGCTGTCAAGAATTAATCCCAAACGTTATTAAACTTAAAACCTTTCAGAAATTGCTCTGAAAATATCATGCCCCATCATAGACGAATATAGAAATGCCACAGATTACTTCTTTTCTAACTTCATTAAACAAGAAGCAACAATTTGTTAGATAAATTGTATTATCTATTTCCATAAATAATCGTCATTAAAGTCTACGACAAATTCTGTTATACTAGTTTGAACTGTTAAATTTAGTTCATAATTTCAATATATTTATATATATATTTATATTTCCATAATGACTTATATGTGAGAGAAAAACTTGTAAATAGACACTAGCAAAAATAGTCGTTTCAGTCTCGCCTATCCAAACTCGAAAAATGGCTCAACTACTCAGAAGAAAACACGTGAGACTTACATCATGGAAAGGAGTCTATTATCATATCAATTGATACACGCAAACCATTAAATCAAACGATGATCTATCCAAGAGTCTTCCCAAAAACGAATTGAAATAACACAAGCAAAAACTGAACGAACAAAAATATTACATTTAAAGAAAACTCTTTAATAAAAAAAATATATGAAAGTAGGCTGCAAATGCCTTGGCAATCAATTCACAATTGTTTTCGCTGGACGATCTCCATAAATCCATAACCATGGAAAATAACGATGAAAATGCACTATCATTTCTAAAAGAAAGAATTTCTACTAGAATGTCATAAGTCCAAACGAATAGTATCACTGAAATATTTTTGGAATAGTTCAAGTGCACGAGTGTGTGGCCATCTTCTTCCTAATTGCTATTCTTATACAAAGATATCGTCGTCTTGGTCCTAATTATGCTGCAGATATCTTCTCAACAAAATTGAATGCTTGGTTTTATTTCCAAAATTTTCAAAATAAAAGCAACAAAGTAATGCTCTAAATAGCATCACGTTTACTGTTAACTACACAATAAATTGCACTCTCCGACAGAAATGATAAAAAAAAGAACCAGATCTAGTCTTCGAATGAATTTCATACTAATTAATAAAATATTGGTGAAAAGTATCGAACTAAAAGTGACAAGGTCTACTGTCTACAAGAGAAGAAAAGTTTTCCAGCTACCTTGGGCGAAGTTCTGGTTGAGATTGAAGAAAGTGTAGGAATATACATTCCTTTCAGGAACTGAACCATCCTCCCTGAGTAGTTCATGGCTGGAGATGCAAATCGCCGAACCAACTTCCTCCTAGCTCGAAAACTACTGGCTACGAAACGGAGTTCCTGCATATCGCTTGCACAAGGCTCCCTCGACGTTATCAGTAAAGTAGTTTCCTTTCTTTGGAGTTGTTTCTTCATACTTGGCTACTTTAAAATCACTGGATCAGAACTAACCTTCCCCAACGTTTCTTTCTTTTCATTTTAGAGTTCATAAGGATGTCACTCCGAATAATCAACTCTGCTACTGCATTACATTCCTGCACAATATGTTTAGCACATCATTACTCCAACAGCTAGTTTCTCACAAGAAAATCCAGTCATAATATTCTTGATAATAATGCTTTCCTGCATTTCAAATAAATACGTATTAGATTTCCATATCGAAGAGTCTGTGCAAAAGCTAAGTTCACTCAGGTATATTGAATCTCTGGGTTATATCTAACACACCAGAAGTACGGACAATCGCATATTGCTGTGGTAGCAATTCACCCGTTCGAACCGTGACGCGAGTAGAGAACACTCGTAATACCGCGTGATAAACGGAACTTCCTTATTACAGCGATGACGTGTGCACTGCATAAATCACTGGACTCAAGTGTCTGTCGTTTCAAAACTGCTGATCCAAGACCCAGCTGGTAGTCTACCCAAGATGCATCACTCCTGTATCGAGGTGGACAATCGAACCCAGTCGATTATCGCGACATATATGCATCAAAGAGTTGCCGGACCAAGTCAGTGAGCATGACCTGTGCACGTGATCAAGAGTGTGGCGGGTTTGCCTATCCATCTCCTTAGTGCATAAGAAGCATACTGCGCCTCAAAGCCTGCAGTCAAAATAATGTCAAGCAATAACTTCCAAATACGTCTCGCTGTCATATCAGGGTTCAAATAAATAGCAAAATACTGTCTCAGTACCTACTCTAAGGCCACGTCCACCTCCTTCCCTCTTCCTAGCCTATCCATCCCAATCTTCCATCCCTTCCCATCCCTCATGAGGCCCCTGTTCGCTTTGCAGGTGAGGCCACCTGGGCGAAGTGCTGATCACACCTCCCCAGTTGTATCCCTCCCGACCAGATGTTCCAAGCTCCAGGACACTGCCCATCGAGGCGGTAGTGGTGAGTTCCCTCGCTGAGTCCGTGGAACCACCAACCTAGAGGGTAAAAATTGACTAAATAAAATTTAAAAAAAAACTGTTCTAAACCATGGATGGATACTATTCGTTATAATTAATATTTTTTTAGTCGATATTACCCTCCAGGTTAGGTTTTCCCATGGACTCAGCGAGGGATCCCATCATTACCGCCTCTACGGGCAGTGACCTGGAGCTTGAAACATCTCGTCTGGGGATACAACTGGGGAGGTGAGATCAGCACCTCGCCCAGGTGGCCTCACCTGCAAAGCGAACAGGGACATCTTGGGGGATGGGAAAGGTGGGGAGGGATAGGCAAGGAAGAGGTAATGAGGCGGCCGTGGCCGTACGGTAGGTAACATCCCGGCATTTGCGCGAAGGCGAAGTGGGAAACCACGGAAAACCACTTTGAGGATGGCTGAGGTGGGAATCGAACCCCCTCTATTTATTTGGACCACCCGAGACTGAGTAGACCCCGTCCCAGTCCTCATACCACTTTTCAAATTTCATGGCAAAGCCGGGAATCGAACCCAGGACGTCCGGGGTGACAGCTAATCACGCTGACTACTACGCAACGGAGGCGACTCTATTCGTGATAATTAGAATTTTAATAGTTCAATATTTATAATAATATGACACGTTCTGTAATTACTGGCTTGCTGGGAGGCTCAGCGGTAACGTTCTCGCTTGCTGTGCCTAAGGTTGCAGGTTCGTATCCTGGCGCAGTCAGTTGGCATTTGAGGGTGCGCAAATGCGAGGGAGCCGTGTCAGTAGATTTACTGGCACGTTGAAGATCCCCTTCCGAGCAAAATTCCAGCACCCCGGCGTATCTAAAAGCCAGAGCAGTTAAAAGGGACGTAAAACCAATAATGTCATAATTATCTGTATTTACTGTAGGTTTGGGGCAGAAGACCTCGTAGTTCCGCCCCTTAAAACCTCACTAACTAACTAACTATTACTGTAAGTGTATAGCAAGCGCTTTTCGCACGGACGCCGTTGAAAGAAATTATAGTTTCGGTCTGATGTATTTATTTATTTATTTGTTATGTGGGTCGTCTGAGTGAGTCGGAGTTTTCCTTTAAACAAAGGTGGTCAAAATTTCGAACACTTGCTACCTTGAATATACAGGATACCTTGCTTTCGTTCTACAGATCATTATGTCGTCGTCCAATCTGGCTGCGTACCATCGGATAAGTACGGTCCTTTTGAGGACCAAATAAAAATCACTCGTTGGAACAGATAGATATGCGTCCATAATACATCCAAAATAAACGACATTAAGCAAAAAAAAAAAGTACTAGTTCAAGATTCGAACCTACTACAATGCGACTTCGTTGACGCTACACTTGATTTAGCCACCATAGCTACCGAGAACCATGATATATTGCTGGCACGCATTGAATCTATTCGTAGACACTTCCTGTCAAATCGTAAGCATGTGTTATTCGGAGCTCTAATCGTTTCAATCATGCATTATATTTGAGGTCATTGAAAGAAAACTGCCACTATTAATTTCTACTATATTCGCGAGGATGTACTCAACGGTAAAGTTGTACAATGGACGTAAAGGAACAGGTACTAATGTTTTTAGGATGACTGTGATATACGCGTTAGTTGGGTTGCCTTCCTCCAAAAAAAATAAGGGGCTGGCGGACCACACTGTATATATATATATATATAAATTACGTTTTGTAAGTATTTTCTTCTATCTAAATTGCATTTTGTAAATATTGTCAATTCAAATTACAGTACAGTATGTTGTGTTGTTGTTTTAAGGGGCCTAACATCTAGGTTATCGGCCAAGTACAGTATGTAGTTAGTTTTAGTTGTAAGTATGTAGTTAGTTTGTTTATTAGATATATGTCATTGTTCTATTAGACTGTGGTATGTGAGTGTGTCTGGTGGCAGTTGCATTGTTTATTAGTAATAGTTCATTGTTTCATTAGACTGTGATGTGTGAGGGTGCATGTGAGTGTGCCTGGTGACAGAATGTTTTAGTGGTAGTATTTGCTGTTGGTGGAACTTTAGTATTGTTTTCGTTAGTAGAATTTTGGTATTTAATTGGTAGTAGAAGGTTAGTATCTTTGTTGGTAGAATTGCTCTTTACTTATTCTGAAAGGGAGTAGCAGCCTTTCAGAATAAATCAATTCTTTACTAGTCTTATAGACGGTTAAGATATTGATAATATAAGCCAACTAATGGCTACACTGCGTTCTGCTGCACGGCTGAAAGCAACGGGAAACTACAGTCGTAATGCTATTCCCGAGGATATGCACCTCTCTATGCATAATTACATGTGATGATGGCCTCCTCCCTTGTAAAATTTCAATCCGGAGGTAAACTAGTCCCCCGTTCGGATCTCCGGGTGGTTACTACTCGAGAGGGGGTTAACATCACAGAAGTGACAAAGAAGAAATCTGATATTCTACGGATCGGAGCGTGGAATGTTAGAAGTCTGCTAGGAAGTGGAAGGTTAGAAAACGTAGAAAGGGAAATGGATAGGTTGAGGTTGGATTTGGTTGGGATTAGTGAAATGCGCTGGCAGGAAGAACAGGACTTTTGGTCAGGAGACTGTAGGGTAATTAGCACTAAATCAAACAATGGCCAAGCAGGGGTTGGTCTCATATTGAGTAGGAAACTTGGACAGCGGGTGGAATATTATGAGCAATATAGTGAACGGATTATTGTAGCAAAAATAAATACTAAACCTACGTGCACCACAGTGGTACAAGTCTATATGCCTACCAGTCAAGCTGATGATGAGGATGTTGAAAAGGTCTACGAAGAAATAGATGAAATTCTGAGGTATATCAAGGGTGATGAAAATGTTATAGTAATGGGAGATTGGAACGCTGTGGTAGGAAAAGGGAGAGAAGGGAAGATAGTAGGACATTTCGGATTAGGTGAAAGGAATGGTCGAGGAAGCAGACTGATGGAATTCTGCACCGAGCATGAGTTGGTCATAGCTAACACCTTATTCAATAACCACAATAGAAGAATATACACATGGATGAGACCAGGAGATACAGGGCGTTACCAAATCGACTTCATTATGGTCAAGCAGAGGTTTCGAAACCAGATTTTGGATTGTAAAACATATCCTGGTGCTGACATAAACTCTGACCACAATCTGGTTGTAATGAAATGCAGATTAAAGTTGAAGAAACTGAAGAAAAGTCAAAAGCCAAAAAGGTGGGCGATAGACAGACTGAAAGTGAAGGATGTAAACGAAAGATTCAAGAAGAGTATAAAGGAAGGACTAATGAAAAACCCTAAACAAACTTCAATTGCAGACGAATGGGCACTTTGAAGAATGAAATAACAAAATCCGCAGAAGAAAACATTGGTAGGAAAGAAAGAATAGGTAGAAAACCGTGGATCACTCAGGATATACTAGAATTGATGGATGAAAGGCGGAAATACAAGAATGTAAGAGATGAAAAGGGGAAAGCAGAATACAGACGTCTGAGAAATGAGGTCAACAAGAAGTGCAAGGAAGCGAAAGAAGAATGGTTGAAAGAGAAATGTGCAGGTATAGAAAATTGTCTGAAATTAGGAAAAGTAGACACAGCTTATCGAATACTTTGGGGGAAATGAAGACTAAGTGCTGTAATATTAAGGACACAAATGGAAAGCCTGTAACAGGTAGGGAAGAAAAGGTTGAGAGATGGAAATCTTACATAGAGTGTTTGCATAAGGGAAAGGAGATTGAGAATCGTGCAATGGAAAGGGAGGAGGAAATTGATGAGGATGCAAAAGGAGATTTAATATTGAGATCAGAATTTGACAGAGCATTGGAAGACTTAAGCAGGAACAAAGCACCTGGCATAGATGATATACCGATTGAGTTGCTACGCTGCAAAGGAGATGAAGGTCTGATCAGGTAATTTCACTTGGTGTGTAGGATTTATGAGACAGGTGAGGTACCCCCTGATTTCAAGAAGAATGTTATCATCCCTATACCAAAGAAAGAGGTAGCTGACAGATGTGAAGATTACCGTACAATCAGCTTGGTTACTCATGCTTCAAAGATCCTGTCTAGAATAATTTACAAGAGGATTGAAAGCCAGATAGAATCGGAGTTGTGTGAAGACCAGTTTGGTTTCAGGAGAAATGCAGGAACAAGGGAAGCTGTACTAAGTCTTAGGCTGATTTTGGAAGGTAGAATAAGGAAAGATAAGAGAACGTTCATGGCATTTGTAGACTTAGAAAAGGCTTTTGATAACGTTGATTGGACTAAATTGTTTGACATTTTGAAATCTATTGGAATAAAGTACAGGGATAGGAGGGTGGTATACAATCTATACAGAAACCAGACGGCAGTCATTCGAGCTGAAGGACATGAGAGAGAAGCTGGTATTCAGAAAGGTGTAAGGCAAGGCTGCAACTTATCACCCATACTTTTCAATCTTTACATTGAACAAGCAATGAAGAAAATTGGAGACAAATTTAAAGTGGGAGTGAAGATTCAAGGAGAAATAATTTCAACTCTGAGATTTGCTGATGACATCGTCATCTTGGCCGACAAGCCTGAGGATTTGAATGAGTTTTTGACTGGTATGGACTCCGTCTTACGGAAAGAATTCATGATGAAAATTAATAAATGTAAAACAAAAATACTGGAATGCAGCCGAAATAAATCAGAAACCTCTATAGAGATCAAATTGGCAGGTGAAAAGCTGAACGAAGTAGGAGACTTCTGTTACTTAGGAAGCAGAATAACCAGTGATGGACGAAGCAAAGAGGATATAAAAAGTAAGTTGGCTCAGGCAAGGAAAGCATTTCTACAAAAAAGGAATCTGTTGACATCGAATATAGATTTAGGTATTAGGAAGTCATTTTTGAAAGCCTTTGTCTGGAGCGTGGCGCTATATGGAAGTGAAACGTGGACTATTGGTGCAGCAGAAAAGAGGAGAATTGAAGCTTTTGAAATGTGGTGTTACAGGAGAATGATGAAGATCAGATGGGTAGATAGGGTTACAAACGAAGAGGTATTAAGACGAGTGGGAGAGGAGAGATGTTTCTGGCGACTGCTAATGAAGAGAAGAGATAGGTTAGTAGGACACATACTAAGACACCCAGGATTTGCAAGCTTAGTTATGGAAGGAAGGGTCGAGGGCAAGAACTGAAGGGGTAGACCAAGGTTAGAATATGTTAAACAGATTGCCTCGGATGTAGGGTGTGATAGCTATGTAGAGATGAAGCGATTAGCTCAGGACAGGGAGGCATGGAGCGCTGCATCAAACCAGTCAAAAGACTGAAGACTCAATCATCATCATCATCATCTTCAGTAGTATATTCCAGTCTATCCTGAAAAATAATTTCTAGAGCTTATTCTGATTTTTAGCCTATTTTCATTTTTGAAAAAATAGGCTTATGAGATCACCTTTTGTCCGTGTGTGTGTGCGTGTGTGTGTGTGTGTGAGAGAGATGTGTGTGTGTGTGTCCCCCCCCCCTAATAAAATCTAAACGGCTAGAGCGATTTGAATGAAACTCGGTAAGTTCATAGCACTATTCCCGGCGACCTCGACCGTGCCCTTCAAATTTTGTTACGTCTCACCTATCCAACATGGCGGCTGTGCGAATTATTTCACTAGCATTCAATATCTCCGAAACTATTACCGATATCGCCCTGAAATTGTGTACGGTGATAAAGGGCACTACTAGAAGTTCACCTATGAGACTTTCAAAAGCCTGGTGACTACAAAACCAACATGGCGGTCAAGCGAAATTGAGACTTTTAAATAGACTTTTCTCGCGATTTAACTATCCAAACGTAATGAAACTTGGTACAGCAAATGTTTATACACATTGTAATGCACTGGGGTTTAATTTAGTTCAATTGTTTACATAACCTCAAAATGGCGGCTGTGCGAAATATTTCACTGACATTCTATATCTCCGAAACTATTACAGATATCATCATGCAATTTTGTACGGTGATAAAGGGTACTGATACAAGTTTACCTATGAATATTTCATAAACCTGTAAAGTACAAAACGAACATGGCGACCAAGCGAATTTGAAATATTTTAATAGACTTTTCTCGTGATTTAACTCTCTGAGCGCAGTGAAATGTGGTACAGTAAATGATTTTGCAGATTGTAATGCACTGCCATCTAATTTAATTCAATTATTTACATAACCTCAAGATGGCGGCTGTGCGAAATTTTAAAATTAAGTTTTTATTCTTGTGTCGTAATCATGCGATCGAAGTGAAAGTTTGAATAATGAAGCTAGGCAATAATTGTCCTTGAATGGTACATAACTCTATGGCCTATACATATAACAATCCTAAATGGCGAGCTTCCAAAATATTTAGACGGTTCTCAATATCTATGAATCTTTTACAGCTACCAAACTGAATTTTTTATGTTCATAGAGACTATGAACCTATAGGACTTTCAGTAACCTGGTGAGCACAAATCCAACATGGCGGCGACGCGAAGTATAAATAATTAAATGGACGTTTCTCGCGAATTAACTATCCGAGTGCCATGAAACGTTGCACGTTAAATGCTTATACAAATGTTGATCCACTGGCATCTAATTTATTTGAATTGTTTGCATAATCACAAGATGGCTGGTGTGCGTACTTTTAAAATCTCGTTTTTACTTCTTGTGTTCTAATCATGCGATTGAAGTTTGAATACCACACGTACACAATAATCTTAATGTAATAGTACAAAAATAAAAATCCATCCTGGCGATCATATGAAATATTTAGACGGTTCTCAATATCTACGAATCTGTTACAGCAATTAAACCGAAATTTTGTATGTTGATAGAGACAATTAACATGAGCAGGATATATGAAAATAGGCTGTATAGTTCTTCACGGAACTACTTGTTATAAAACGAAATACAGTACAAATGAAAATTACCAAAATACTGAGGTATGGGTGGTGCTTAGTAATGGCATTCTGGGCACAGTCAGTGCCTGTGAATGCTGTGAAAGGTTCTACTCATAGGGTTAGGACTACTGTTCTGACTCAGTGAGGAAAGCAATGGCAAACTACCTCACTCCTCTTCTTGCCTAGAACGCCTCAATATAGCGCTGCCTTGGGTTTTTGTGGGTATCTACTCACATAACGTACCGGCGGTGCTTTTGAGGATCCAACCAGCCTTCGGGCTGACTACCTAACAGACAGACAGCCGTTTATAATGATATTTTGTTCAAAATATGCCATAAAACTTAATAAAGCCTAAATATGCATTTATATGCCCAATAAAATCTGTCTAATTTTGATTATCATGCTTAGAAACGTGTTGAAAGTACAAGACTATAAGATATGATGTTAAGGGAAAAATATGTCTTGTCATGGAAATCCTCCCCCTAGATCCATTGTGGTGGGTTCGAACATGTGCTTCATTTTTAGCCTATTTTCAATTTTGAAAAAATAGGCTTATGAGATCACCTTTTGTCCGTGTGTGTGTGCGTGTGTGTGTGTGTGTGTGTGTGTGTGAGGAGTGTGTGTGTGTCCCCCTAATAACATTTAAACGGCTGGAGCGATTTCAATGAAACTCGGTAAGTTCATAGCACTATTCCGGGCGACCCCGACCGTGCCCTTTAAATTTTGTTACGTCTCACCAATCCAACATGGCGGCTGTGCGAATTATTTCACCAGCATTCCGTATCTCCGAAGCTATTCCCGATATCACCCTGGGATTTATTACGGTGATAAAGGGAACTACTAAAAGTTCACCTATTTGACTTTTGAAAAACTGGTAACTACAAAACCAACATGGCGGCCACGCGAATTTGCGACTTTTAAATAGACGTTTCTCGCGATTTAACCAACCAAACGCAATAAAATTGGGTACCGTAAGCTATATGTTTATACACATTGTAATGCACCGACATCTAACTTTGTTGAATTGTTTTCATAACCACAAGATGGCGGATGTGCTACATATTTCACCGTCATTCTATATCTCTGAAACTATTAGCGGTATCATCCTGAAATTCTGTACGGAGATAAAGGGTACTACTAAAAGTTCATCTATAAGACTTTCAAAAACCGGTTAACTACAAAACGTACATGGTGGCCAAGCGAATTTGAAAATTTTAAATAGACCTTTCTCGCGATTTAATGTTCCAAACGTAATGAAATCTGGTACAGGAAATGTTCATACACATTGTAATGCACTGGTATCTAATTTAGTTCAATTGTTTACATAACCTCAAGATGGCGGCTATGCGAATTTTAAAATTAAGTTTTCATTTCTTGTGACGTAATCATGCGATCGAAGTGAAAGTTTGCATAATGAATCTACGCAATAATTTTCCTTTAATGGTACATGACTCTATGGCCTATACATTTAACAATCCAACATGGCGACCATCCGAAATATTTAGACGGCTCTGAATATCTACGAATCTATTATAGCAATCAAACTGTTTTTTTATGTTCATAGGGGCTATGCACTTAGGTTCACCTATAGGACTTTCAATAACCTGGTGATCACAAATCCAACATGGTGGCGACGCGAAGTATAAATATTCACATGGACGTTTCTCGCAATTTAACCATCCGAGTGCAGTGAAACTTGGTACAGTAAATCCTTATACAAATTTTAATCCACTGGCATCTAATTTATTTCAATTTTTTCCATAACCACAAGATGGCAGCTGTGCGAAATTTTAAAATCTCCTTGTTACTTCTTGTGTCCTAATCATGCGATTGAAGTTTAAATGCTACACGTACACAATAATCTTCATGTAACAGTACATAACTCTAGGACCTACATATATAATCCAACATGGTGACCATCCGTAATATTTAGTCGGTTCTCAATATCTACGAATCTATTACAGCAATCAAACTGAAATTTTGTATGTTGATAGTGGCAGTTAACATAAGTAGGATATATGAAAATAGGCTGTATAGTTCTTCACGGAACTACTTGTTATCTTCGCGTTTGACGATTTCTTATTTGTTGAATTAATTAAGAAAATGTTGCACATTCGTACATGTACAGTACATACTGTTAACTGTATTTTATTGCCATAAGGACTTGATTGATGACCGTCTTCAAATATTGACTTTTGTTTCTCCGTAAATTTTGTTTATTATTATAATTACCGGTATTAGTTGTACATTATTTTATGTTTTAGGTAGATTTCATTAGAAAGCTAACTATTGCAATGGGTCCCATGTTTCGACTTCCGGAAAATTTCGACATATCTTCGCGTTACACATCCCCCAGACCCCAAAACCACCGTCAGTGTATGTATAGATATCATTTTCTTGTGGACACGATAACTGCCGTAATTTTGCACCAATCACTTTGAATTTTTACATAATATGTATCCCCTTAAAATGTCGGTCGAGTTCGTTAATGGGCTAAATCGGTCAAAGGGGGTGAATATGGGAGGCTTTTTTCGAAAAATTGAAATATCGCTATAACTCTCTTAATATCTGAAATATTGAATCCATTCCAAGTTCATACATACTATGTGTCGGATAAGGCCCTAAAATTTATGTTTGAAAAGTTTTTTTATAGCACCAACCATTGACCAAAGGGGTGGGAAAAAGTGGGGTTTTCGGGAAACATTATTCATATCTCTGTTAATAGGCACAATATCAAAACCATACGAAATGGACAATATTCCTCCAATAATTACCTAAAACTTTTGTCTGAAAGAATTTTCGATATGACCCACTATTACGTCACGGGGTGAGTAAAATGATTTAAATTATAAGAAAATGCTAAGTGCCAAGAGAGGTTGCCATGACAACTTTACTTTTAATTGATAAGGGATGAGCCATCAGCAGTTGCTATGACAACGCCACTGCACGAGATCACATTCAGTTTTCATATGTCTGTGGGAAGCGACTTCGGTATCGGAACTGGTAGCATGCTGAACTTCTATGCCCAAGGTCACGGGTTCAAACCCGGCTGAAGTCGTCGGATTTACTAAGAGCGCTAAAAAACCCTGAGTATGCTTTCCATCGGAGGGGAAGTTCCAACGTTCGTTGCGAGTTGATGGTTACGGTGGCATCTAGTAGCCAAGTTCACAGCTAGGTGTCGTTGATGGTAGTATTTTTAATTATGTAGCCTATTTTAGGTAGATTTAATCAGAAAGCTAACTGTTGCAATGGGTGCCATGTTTCGACTTCCGGAAAATTTCGACATATCTTCGCGTTTCACATCCCCCAGACCCCCAAACCACCGTCAGTTCAAAAGTTTATATATATATATATATATGTGTGTGTATTGTGCCCATTTAGCATGAAATATGCAAATCGCAGTATGCCAGCAATGCTCAAATCGGGATTTTCGGGGTTATGGTAAGTTCTCCCACTCTGTGACTTACATATTTTGGATTAAATGGAGGATACACTTTCAAAATAAATAAACAAAATCAACTCCTACTATAAAACATTTAATTAACCAAATATATGGCGCTACAACAAATTAAACAAATAAAATAATGACCAATACTTCTAACTTGTTCAGAGTGAACAAGGAATACATAAACAAACAAATGTTAAATCATAATAAATGGTTTCCTACAAACCAACAAACTTATAATTCTTTTCACTTCCATAAAGTATCCCTTTTATAATTCAATATAATCACGAGCTCCCAACGGCTCGATACCTTTACATACTCTGTGTTATTCTTATACAACACCTCACTTCCTATTATATGAGTATCTTATAATCAAAACAATATACAATTCTTATTAAAGTACTGTTATTCCTTCACTTAAATTTTTTGGCTTTTCACAATGTTCTCATGTTACCATCTCTCTCAGTCAACAATTCACTACAGTGATTGGGAAAACACTTGTGTACTCCCGAGTTATAAAAGACTACTTGAACATGTCAAAAATTAAGATCACTCCCGAAATCTAATTGTCTTCACTGAACTCGTGAATTCCTACATCATATAACATTACATTAGGGATTTATTATTATTTGTCTAAAAGACCATTATCTCATAAGAAAGCAACGATCTGAACTTGCAAGCGGTACATTACATCTACAAGAACCTCGATTCGAATCCCGGGTCATTAACAAACTCTAAACTCTCATGGTGTATTATTACTTCAAACAGACGGTCACCCGACCTACCGCACTTCCGTTAATAGTAAGGGTCGGACCGTACCACTCAGCGTGATTTATTGGCCGGGAGCAGGAACCCCAAGTCTTGCCCACAGAGACGGGCTACACTCTGCTTTAAACAGCTATTTCTTATACGCAGTTCTTTGAACAGACCTGGCTTTTCATTCATTTATTTTAACAACATTATTTAGGTTCATAGTCCATTCTCGTAACCTTGGCATTTATTAATTATGAAGTGTCCTCATTGATGGGTAAGAATAATTCAATACAACAACAATATTTAGGGGCTTCACACAAACGAACCTGGGTTCGATTCTTTCACTGCCTCGGGAACCATATCCCATACTGGAGGACTTTACAACATCCGCGACTTAGGGCGACCTTTGTCTAACCTGCGCTCATAATACAATAAATAGCACCCTTTTATAAAATACACACAACGGCCTCGTGATCACGTCACTATATGGAGGACTTATCATAACTCAATTACCGCAATCAATTGCCCCTCATAATTAATTTACCAAGTATATTTAGGTTCAACGCCTTCCTAGCGTGACAAATTACTTCAATGCGCGACATGCGCTATACATTACTTTACGACCAAGTTTTTTTCAAAGAACTGATAAATTCAAAATCAACATTTGATCTACATTCAATTTTATATTAATCCTCTCCCGTGACAATAATCGCTATACTTTAAGACCATGTATTCACAACATGTCTATATTCTTTTAATTCCACTTAATCTTCATTTATATAGTTATTATTATTATTATTATTATTATTACGCTTGCTTTCACATCATTAAATCATTTATCAAATACACTGATATCTTATTTCATACATTTCCCCTAAGGGATTTATTCATTTCACATAATCATTTTATACTTTCTCAATTTGTATCGTTCAGATCGCGCTATGATTCTGTTATTTGTTATTCAAAAACATCCCTATTTCTCATTCTCAGGTGGATTGTACACAAATATTCCCCAACACATAACATAATGAAATAGTTACTTACATGATCTGACGGTCCCCAACCGTATTTTCCAACGATGTTTCATTTCGCCCACTTTATGTTTTAAGCCATCTTGATTAATCCCATTTCACACTATGACATTTCTTGACACACATATAACTTATATACCTTAAACACTGGTAACATTTTGAATACAATTCTGTATTCTTCTATTATACACAAATAAATTCACTAAAAATCACTATACTAACACACTTTTCTATATTTACATTACACTGCTTCTAATCACTGAGGCTTTGATTTGGCCCTGCACACGTGATTTCTTGCTTCCCGTTTCCAAGGGTGAAACTCTTAGATGTCGGCTCCCTATCTGGTAAGAAGTTGAAAGTCTCGATCAATCTACCCCTCCCTGGAACGGTAATTCTTCAGATCCGGTTTCCTGACTATTCGGCTTTTATTTTACTATCTCGAAGTCGTTTCTTTCTAGACACTAATTAGTTGGTCTAGATACAGTCTGTCCTATTTACGGTCTCTCGAATATTTATCGGAGACCTATGATTCTCTAGCATTTACTGCTCTTCCTTACTGCTTTTAATCACTGTTCATTTGTCTCCAGTGAGACAATGTCATGGATTAAAGTTTCCCTTATTATTTTCTTCGCTCTAGACCCTATCTTATTCAGAATACTAGGCGGCACTTATTTCGTCCGACCCTGATCGGGTTCTTTAACTTTGCTAGAAATGTTCGTTTCTCTATCGTTGGTACTTCAAACGTTACGACACTTTCAGTCGTTTTACTAAACTGCTATTTGAAGACCTATCGCCTGTTCTTTTAAGTTCGCAGCCTATTTTGACTGTATTACGGAACTTTCACTATAAGACATACTGGCGGAACTAATCCTGTACTAGGATTTTCCTAAGTCTTCACAAGGCGATACTATGATGATACTTCTCGGCCACTCCCTATGGTGCACGTTGGTGATACAGAGTATCACGACCTCTCGAGGTCTAGTAAGTACTGCATGATTTGCCTGGCACGGCCAGGGCTTTTATACAAATCGGCGACCAAAAGATAAATTTCTTGTCTTTTTCATAACCAACTTTTGAAGTAATGGTCGCACACTTTTGGAAATTATATCTCTGAAAAGCTTGTTTTCTAAACGTAAACTGATTTCTTTGTACGTGAAAATCGATCGTACAATTCCGAGATATTAAATGAAATTTACTCTTGAGGTACGTGGGTGTTGAGGTTGATTTTTAATCCCCTCCATCTCGGGTCTCGGGGAACTTTTTATGACGTATGGCCACGTTTGCACTTCTTTTCTAGGCAATTATTAAAACCTTTTTCTCCACACAAAAATCTCTATTCCGAAATGATTCACAATGATGTATTTCTTTAGTTAAGTATATGCTCGCAAGTGCTTTAAATCTAATTATACTTCTTCTTGCACAACTGCGACGATGCCAATTTACTGCAACGTAAGATTAATTTCCGAAACATGCTCGCAGTCACTCCAAACGGAAAGTTCCACTCGTTCTAATTATAGCCATGATCGGCTCCTATCGGTGCGTCATGCGTGATATCATTTCCTGGCCACCTGGGCTCTCATTTCTTGCACAACATTATGCTCGCCCTCTTGTATAAAATATATGTTCCACTGAAGACTGTATATTTCATTCCTTCTTTTTACCATAATACATGGATTCGACCCCTTGAACCAATGGTACATGGGTTCAGTATATATATGCATATATATCAGTTTCTTGTGGACACGATAACTGCCGTAATTTTGCACCAATCACTTTGAATGCGTTACATAATTTGTAACCTCTTAAAATATCTGTCGAGTTCGTCAATGGGAAAAATCGGTTGAAGGGGGTGAAAATGGAGGGGGGGGGGGCTTTTTTTCTTCGAAAAAGTGAAATATCGCTATAACTCTCTTAATACGTGAAATATCGAATCCATTCAAAGTTCATAATATGTGTCGGATGAGTGCCAAACATTTATGTTTGAAAAGTTTTTGATGGCACCAAACATTGACCAAAGGGGTGGAAAAAAGTGTTTTTTTTTCGGGAAACATTAATCATATCTCTCTTAATAGGCACAATATCAAAACCGTACAAAATGGAAAATATTCCCCTAATAATTACCTAAAACTATGTCTGAAAGAATTTTTGATCTGACCTACCATTACGCCAAGGGATGAGAAAAATGATTTCGGAATTAAAGAACATGCCAAGTGCCATCAGATGTTACCATGACAACGCTTCTAAATTGATGAGGGATGAGCTATCAGAGGTTGCCAAGACAACGCCATTGCATGAGATCACATTCATTTTCCCATCTGACTGTGGGAAGCGGCTAACTTGTAGCATGCTGAACTTATATGCCCAAGGTCGCTGGTTCAAAGCCGGCCAAAGTCGTCGGATTTTCTAAGAGCACTAAAAATTCCTCAGCATGCTTTCCTTTGGAGGAGAAGTTCCAACGTTCGTTGCAAGTTGCTGGTTGCGGTGGCATCTAGTAGCCAAGTTCACAGCTAGGTGTCGTTGACGTTAGTATATGGTACAAAATTAGGAACTACTACTTAAAATTGAACGTCTGCAGACCTTACCTGAATTACAGACTAATACAGTCATAACAATTAACACCGTTTATCAGATTCTACACACACCTAATGTACACGGGGTTATATGACCACGTTGTCGCAGCCCCTAAACTGAGGAACCAACAAAAATCTCTGCGGGAGATAAAATTTTGCGTGAAGAAGTAACAGACTGTCAGATAGTTACACATCAGTTTCAAACCTTGCATAAGGACAGTGTGATCACAAGTATAACAAGTAGTTCCGTGAAGAACTATACAGCCTATTTTCATATATCCTACTTATGTTAATTGCCACTATCAACATACACAATTTCTGTTTGAGTGCTGTAATAGATTCGTAGATATTATGAACCGACTAAATATTTTGGATGGTCGCCATGTTGGATTTTTTATATGTAGGTCCTAGAGTTATGTACTGTTACATGCAGATTATTGTGAACGTGTATTATTCAAACTTCAATCGCAAAATTAGGACACAAGAAAAAACAAGGAGATTTTAAAATTTTTCACAGCTGCCATCTTGAGGTTATGGAAACAATTGAAATAAATTATATGCCAGTGGATTAACATTCGTATAAGGATTTACTGTACCAAGTTTCACTGCACTCGGATGGTTAAATTGCGAGAATCGTCCATGTGAATATTTATAATTCACGTCACCGCCATGTTGGATTTGTGATCACCAGGTTATTTCAAGTCCTATAGGTGAACTTAAGTTCATAGTCCCTATGAACATTAAAAAATGCAGTTTGATTGCTAAAATAGATTCGTAGATATTCAGTATCGTCTAAATATTTCGGATGGTCGCCATGTTGGATTGTTAAATGTATAGGCCATAGAGTCATGTACCATTAAAGGAAAATTATTGCGTAGGTTCATTATTCAAACTTTCACTTCGATCGCATGACTACATCACAAGAAATAAAAACTTAATTTTAAAATTCGCACTGCCGCCATCTTGAGGTTATGTAAACAATTGAACTAAATTAGATACCAGTGGATTACAATGTGTATAAATATTTCCTGTACCAGGTTTCAGTGCGCTTGGAACATTAAATCGCGAGAAAGGTCTATTTAAAATTTTCAAATTCGCTTGGCCGCCATGTTCGTTTTGTAGTTAACCGGTTTTTGAAAGTCTTATAGATGGACTTCTAGTAGTGCCCTTTATCTCCGTACAAAATTTTAGGGAGATACCGCTAATAGTTTCAGAGATATAGAATGCCGGTGAAATATTTCGCACATCCGCCATCTTGTGATTATGTAAACAATTGAACGAAGTTAGATGTCGGTGCATTACAATGTATATAAACATATACTGTACCAAGTATCATTGCGTTTGGTTGGTCAAATCACGAGAAACGTCTATTTAAAGGTCGCAAATTCGCTTGGCCTCCATGTTGGTTTTGTAGTTACCAGGTTTTCAAAAGTCACATAAGTGAACTTATAGCAGTTCCCTCTATTACCATAGAAAATGTCAGGGTAATATCGGTAATAGTTTCGGAGATATTGAATGCTGGTGAAATATTTCGCACAGCCGCCATGTTGCATTGGTGAGTCGTAACAAAATTTGAAGGGCACGGTCGAGGTCGCCGGGAATATTGCTATGACCTTTCCGAGTTTCATTGAAATCGCTCCTGCCGTTTAGATTTTATTAGGGGGGGACACACACACGAATCACACACACACACACACACACACACGGACAAAAGGTGATCTCATAAGCCTATTTTTTCAAAATTGAAAATAGGCTAAAAATGAACCCCAAATGACAAGAAGGTTACCATCCCCATAAGACTGTCTGTTAGGAAGTCAGCCCGAAGGCTGGTTGGATCCTCAAAAAGCACCGCCGTTAAGTTATGTGAGTAGATACCCACAAAAACCCAAGGCAGCGCTATATTGAGGCATTCTAGGCAAGAAGAGGAGTGAGGTAGTTTGCCATTGCTTTCCTCACTGAGTCAGAACAGTAGTCCTAACCCTATGAGTAGAACCTTTCACAGCATCCACAGGCACTGACTGTGCCCTGAATGCCATTACTAAGCCCCACCCATACCTCAGTAGCTTCCATATAATCACAGCCATGAGTGAGACTGAGACATCGGTGAAAAGCCACCTTTTACTCTAGCCTGTGCCAACTGACAAATGCAAATGTACTGTATTCATCAAGAGATGGCAAACAGGCCCTCCCCATAAGACAATGAATGAAAATCCACAGCCTGTTTCCAGTCTCCGACCGTGTCAGGAATGGAATGAATGAAGCCCCCATCTAGCGGCGAGGATATGAACTATGCCGGCTGCCGAGGCCTGACGCACTCCTCTGGGGCAATGATTAAATGAATGACAGATGAAATGAAATGGAAGTGGAGAGTGTTGCTGGAATGAAATTATGACAGGGAAAACCGGAGTACCCGGAGAAAAACCTGTCTGCCTCCGTTTTGTCCAGCACAGATCTCACATGGAGTGACCGGGATTTGAACCACGGACCCAGCGGTGAGAGGCCGGCGTGCTGCCGCCTAAGCCACGGAGGCTTCCCCCATAAGACAATAAAATGATAAAAATATGCATACAAAAACGAAAAAAAAAAGTTAATTAACCTCTAAGTGTAAAATACTTTCTTGCAATCGGTTGGTTGGTTGGTTCTTAAGTTTAGGGGCTGCGACAACGCGGTCATGTAGCCCCGTGTACTTTGGGTGTGTGTAGAATCTGTCTGATAACCGGTGTTAATTGTGATGACTGTATTAGTGTGTGTATCTGTTTTTTAATTTTAAGTACTGCAACTTATAATTTTTCAAATAGTTCCTACTTTTGCCGCCAAGCGCCACCGTCAACGACTACTAGGTCTAATTCAGAACTTAGCTACTAGACGCCACCGCAGTCAGCGCTTGGCAACGAACGTAGAAACCTAAGAGCGTTGTTTACATTCTTAACCTATCCAATTTAGCTTCACACAGGTGCAATTAGTGGAAGGATCTTTAACATGCCATAAATCTATGACATGGGACCGCCGGCTTTACTTCCCCTCCGAAGGAAGGCATACTGAGGGATTTTTAACGCTCTTAAAAAATCCGACGGCTTCGGCCGGGTTTGAACCCGCTATCTTGGGCATAGAAGCTCAGCATGCTACCAACTACGCCACCGAAGCCGCTTTTCTTGCAATCAATGAGGTCTGATTCTCCTACGAAAATCTGCATATTTTGCCTATTATAGCCTATCCCCTAGTTTGCCCGGTGAAATCTACCTCCGCCTTCCGGCGTGCCGAGAGGATTTTTATTTTTATTTTTAGGTCCTTCTTAATATTTAGGTTTCAACCTCAAAATTTAAATATATATTCCATACCGGTACTTGTATAATTTAATCTGTGTTAGGAGGGGCAGATGACCTTGCACTTCCTCCCCTTAAAACAGCAGTAACTAGCTATCTACAGTAACGAACGTCTTCAAATATACGGAGGTGGTTTGAATGGGCGCGTACAGTTATTTGCTGGGTCGTGGTTCGGCGGAAGATTTGTGCGTGAAAGGGGAGTATTTAATCTTGAAAATAAATATATTTCCGTTGACTCTTCAAGAAAAGAAAGATTTTTCCTTTAGTATTGTCACAATTTGGAAGATTTTGGTACAAACCGCACCTTAAAGCACTTTGAGTTTTCTGAAACATACACATTAGCTGTTTATATGAATAGTGATGAATTAATTAAAATAGTGATATCACTTATCATGTAACATTTTATAATACACGCACTTCCTATGCACGAAACACTCCCGAATTGTTCAATGGGTGTCAAAGTGGACTTCGCGTAATCCACACAGACAGGTTTATATGGAAATTGTACTCGCTTTCTATTTAACAACCACTCTACAGTTCTTTCGCACTTAAGAAGAATAGTTCTAACATGGACTTTTTTTAAAATCTAATTACTAGCAGAAGACCCGTTCTTCGAACGGTGTTCGGTGTTAACACCAGACATTATCAATTGTACTACTGTTGCAATGGTTAGCGGTTTGTCATTCCTTCATAAGTTTATCAGAACGAAGTTAGTTTTCTGGGAATATCACACACACTGTTAACTTAAGGGCCTTAAAATCTGGATTTCGGAGACCCTTTATAGACTCCAGAATTTTGTTTCTCACGTTGAGAAGCGCAACATATACTTTGGTCGTCCTTCTAGGATTATCTTTATATTTCACCTATTTAGCATGCATTTTGAGAAGTTTTTCCCTATATCCACCCTTCTGCTGTATGAAAAGTACGGTGAAGAGTTTTATAAATGATTGGTTTATTGACTCTCATGCTTACCATACCTAATTTTACGATGCATCAAGCATCCGAACACGAGTTATAGGCGTACATAAAGATACACAGAAAGACAGACAGACAATTCTATTGTCTACAACATATCACCCAGATATCCAAATATGGGTATATCTACCATATGTATCAAACAAAATCATCCTTACCATGAACATTTCGCGTAGTCATGGGAAGTGAAATCAGCAGATCTAGCAAACTAAACAATGGACTTCCACAAGGAACAGTGCTTGCCTCACTTCTGTTCAATTTATATGTTTCAGATATACTGCGCCCGTTGACGCATGTTTGCTCAGGCAACAGAGACTAAAACTTATGCTGAAATGTAACTGATCATACCCTGCGAGCGGCGGGAAGAAGCTGAAGCAATATCGCTTATGATTATATTTTTACTTATTTTTCACATTCCAAAAATCAACTATAATTATAACCAAGTAATTCTGCATATTTGAAGTACAGCATACTTCGTAAATCGAAGAAACTATCAATTTACGCGGCCAGCTCATGTACTGAGAGCACGCCATATTTGGTAACACCAGTTTCCTATTCGTCTGTGGAAGAGACAACATGTGCATGATGGAGAACAAGTGAAAGGAAACCATGTGGCAGGAAAAATCTACGAATAACTTTCTTATGGATAGCCATCATGGCATTGTGTAATAATTGAAGGATTGAAGACATTCACCACTACGAAAACTGTAAAATATGTTTATTATTATCCGAGGTGAAGAAAACTTAGCGACCGCATGGTCTCATTCTCACGCACACACACATGTTTCAGTGTTCTATAAACTGTGTATTTAATTAACTGTGTAACTGTACAAAATCTACAAGTACAATATTTATTTGCCGGATGGGCAGTGATTTTGATTTATTTGTGTTAATATTTTCTTGTGTAAATATCAGTGCAAGTCACGAGTGAGTGTCGCACAAGCGACAGAGGCTAGAGCCAGTGGCGGAGTGAAAATGGGCAATTTTTTACCGCATATTAGCTGCAGTGCGCGAAAGTCTTATTTAATTATGTGCTACATTTTTACCAACGCTAACATCGCAATAATGATAAACCAGCAGATCTTCAGATACAACTCCAACCACGCGATGGCATGTGATTGCTAAATCATGCGTGGTAAATTGGCGACGGAGGATGTCCAGACACAATGAAATGGTAACCTAAAGCCATACACGAGACCGCATACAACATCTCATGGCGGGACTCGAACCAAGTGACGCTGAATCTGTAAGTCAGATCAAATATTTATAGCGTATTTTAAGAGTTGGAAAACAGTAGACTTAGTTTATTTTGGTTTCATTTATTTAGTGCACAATGCAGGTAGCTAATTATAAGACGCGTGTGGAAAATATAAGTTTTATTAAACATTTAGAGAAGCCAGGAAGGCTGGATTTTCAATGCTCATTCCTATAATTTAAAAACAGGTATTATCAACTTTTATTTTTGTCAGGCTGATGACAAATAAACTAGTTCGACAATGTTAAATCAAGGCCAAGGTTACGAGCCAAGTTCACTACACAGCACACTCGATTCTAGGCAGTGGATTCATATTTTGTTTTAGAAGGCTGTGAGATTCTTGACATTATTACAAGTGGAATGCAGAGTTCCGTTATTCACATTTATTGGCCAGAACAATACTTGAAAACAGATTTATTTCTTTAAGAGAAGCCACACAGGCAATGAATGCAAATGTATTTTGTAACCAAATGAACGCAGGTTCGATTTATTCAGGGAAGAGGCAATTTTATAAACGCACACACACAGTTAGCTTGTATCAGAAACCTTCATGTTTATTTAAAGCGTTGTCAGGATGTGTTTTCTGTACACATAATCTTTATTACCAGCAATTCAAACGTGTATCAATTAGGATTCCACACTTTTGTAAATTAAAAGTATTGTACAGCCCAGGGTCAGTACCCCTAAGACCCACCCCTTCATCTTTCACCAAAACCACCCTCAAAGGCATGCCATAAGCCTCACATACTTCTTCGACACAAGCAGGCCCAGCAGTATTGCTGACAGGCACGCTTACACAACACATACTTAAACACACTATCTGGAGCAGCGACGGTGAGGAAACGCCGACCAAGCAGTGGGGGAAAGCCTTAAAAGCTAGACCCAGAGGAGCCCCATTATCTATTCGTGGCCAGCGGCTCTGCTCCTCCAAGGTCCGTTCCAGCTCTTCACCAGGTGAGAACTAGCCGTGTGCTCAGATTCCTAATTATTGTAACACCTACCCAGAACACTTTTGTATTTCACACACTTTTGTACTTTGCTTTATACCTGTCCACCACCTAAAGGGACAGTACATCACCGCCACTGACCAATAAATACTTGGTCAGTAAACACATATATCTATTACTCATTTCACCCAGTTTTACATCCTTACACCCAACCTGACCTTAGTCCTAATTGCCCCTGACCGTGAAGGCCAGGAACTGCGCCGTCAGGAATCCCATTGTATTCGAGCAAGCAGCCAGACTGCAGCGTGCCAAGTTGTCTACTCTGCACGTGAGCTCGCTAAACGCTCGCTCATACATAATTGGCAGGCTAAGTTAATAGCTCACTCTTAAACATTCATCCCCTAACAGGTAAACGCACCCTGTAGGAACACCCCCAACAGATCACATCCTCACACCAACACATTACACTAGTAGTCTCCCCCAATTACGGGAAACTACCCTTTTTCGGAAACATCCCTTAAATTCATACATCTACACTACTCTGTTTATCCCACCCCCAACAGAGGGATAAAACAGTATTATATGAGTCGTGACGGTGGATGAATACCTCCGACATTGTTATTGTGGTTATATCGGTGGTAATGAACTAACTAAAGTCGTACCAAAACCGAAGGTGCCTGGATCAATGGGTCCGAAATAAGAGTAAAGTAATTGGTGAAGACATAGGATGTCTAATAAGTGTGATGAAATATTGGTGAAGACACAGGGTGTCTCGTAAACTATTGAACTATTGAGTTATTTGCTAAAGTTGGATACAAACGTTACCTGAATACACTGAACGCTTTTAAAGGTCCATAAACTGAACAACAATACTTTTTTTTAGCGTATGGCTTTTAGTGCCGGGAGTGTCCGAGGACATGTTCGGCTCGCCAGTCTTGTAGCTGCTTCGAGACGGACACCCAATGGGTGAGCTACAAGTACCGTTGGGGAGGGAAGGAGGGAAGTTGGAATGTAAGGACGAGGAGTTGGAAGGTAGCGGCTGTGGCCTATAGTTAGGGACCAACCCCGGCATTTGCCTGGAAGGAAGATGGGAAACCACAGAAGACCATCTTCAAGGTTGCCGGCAGGGGGATTCGAACCTCCTCGCCTCCCGGATGTGAGCGACTGCCATCAGTCATGCCGTAACCACCACGGCTAACTCACCCGGTAACAACAATACTGTCAGGAATAAATAATTGTGTGAAACTTTAATAATAATCAAAAATAGGGTTTTGAAAACGAACAAATCTTATAAATTCCTCCTGAACCTAAATACAATTTATAAACATTAAAAATAAACTATTTTTCTGGACCGAATGTTAACACTTAGATAGTGTTAAGCTATTGTAGATACATTTTGATACATTTTCACATGATTAGTCGACCACTAATTGGTGATGTGATAACTCAAGCACACACATCAGATTAGTAGCAATATGAGTCGATGTAATTGTTTAATTACTATCGCATTTGCAGGCTTTCCTATATTTTCTATTTTCTTAACACTTTGACCGTTTGTTACAAACAGTAACAAATCGAGTACGTAGGCAGTGCCAATTGCACAACCATAGGAGTGCTGAATTATTGTATACATTTGTGTTGTATTAGCATAGATTTTTTTATTCGGCAACATTGTGCACATAGCTTGATTTTCTTAGTAATAAACGCATCTCGTTTATTAATTAATCATATTTAGGACTAGCTAACACTTAACTCTAAAGATAAAAGTTAGAGATGGCACCATCATAGCATAGGACAAATTTTCCCCTTGCTACTAAATGTAAATGTTCTAGTATTTGTAAACAAGTAAATGTCTTGCTTTGCTGTAGATTCTTTTGATGTTTGATCCACCCGTAAGTTATTTCGATGTAATTGCTTAGGGCCGATCTTACGTGCCATTCTCTTAGCTTGTTCATTTTGTCGAATTTTGTATTAGGACCATGAGAGTAATTTAGATCTTGTTTAGGACTTTTTTTTCATATTTCTTTCAGGGCAGAATAATATCGGACTAGCCGTTTGCAACTCTCATGCTAGGCTAGGGATCTATTCTGAATAAAATTTATTTGTGATTTTAACCTAAGACTGACCTTTCTCTTCTTGTTTAGTTTTGTTATCGATGCATTCCTCTGAGCTGGTTAAAAATCGAACCTCACTAATTCCCGACACCCCCGAGTGCAGACTTTTGTGCTACACCAGCCTATGAATGTATCGTCCCCCCATACTTGTGTGTTAACTGGAAGAGGGTCTCGGAAGGGTCATTTGAAACCGGTGGCTCCCCGAAACCTTCGGCCAGCGGGCACAATACCCCCCACAAAATCCAGGAAATTTGGTTATGCAGATGATTGGGCACTTGCCACTAACGACCTATGCTTCGAGGAGATAGAGGAATCGCTGACAAAAGATCTCGCTGTTTTAGGAAACTACTTCCGAAAATGGAGACTCCAACCAAGCATGAGTAAAACAGAAATTTCTTGTTTTCATCTGAACAACCTAATGGCTTTAAGGGATCTCAAGGTATACTTCGATAACACCCTTCTCCACCACAATAGACACCCCAAATATCTGGGTGTTACACTCGATAGAACGCTGTCGTTCCAAAAACACCTGAGAAAGAGCGCTGCCAAGATTCAGACACGCAATAACATCATTCGAAAACTATGTGGTACTACTTGGGGTGCAAGTGCAACTACTTTACGTTGCTCAGCTCTTGGCCTGGTTTACTCTACTGCAGAGTTTTGTGCCCCTGTCTGGATAAACAGCCCTCATGTGAAGAGAATAGATGTTGAATTAAATAATAATAATAATAATATCGTATGGCCTCGGGTGCCTGGTGCAAGCTTTGTTAATTGACTCCCAGAGGGTAGCTTGCATGTCGAATTTCGTCGTTACTTTTAACGCTATGAAAGTCAAGGAGTTTAGATATCTAAACTCCTTGACACTACAGCGCTTTCAAGTAGAGAATGGAGGCACTTTGTGTTGGCGGAAAATCCCGAGATTAATTTTGCTATTGAACACGGCCTACTGAATTCAAATGGGTTCTTTAACATGCCAACAACGTATGACATGAGTGTCGTGATTTTTGTCGCCTTCAAAAATCACTTACCATGGCCAGGGGCGAACCTGCAATCTTGGGGTTGGTAGTTCGACACTATAACCACTCACCCACCGTGGCAAGCTGTTAAATTAAATGTCACAATGAGAATGATCACAGGCACGATCAGATCAACTCCTATTCAGTGGCTGCCTGTATTAAGCCATATTCCCCTACCCCACCTCCGCAGATGCAATGCTTTGATGAATGAATACAAGAAGATCCAGATAAACCAAAGACTGCCCATTCATGAGGATATTCACCACCTACACATAGATAGACTGAAGTCAAGATATCCACCCATCTGCACGGCAGAGAATCTGGCAATGTGTAATTTCAACCTGACTGAGAAATGGTCTAATGAATGGAGACAATTCGCCCCCAGGAGAGTCTTTGGAAATGCCATTCATCACACAGACGGTACCTGGCTTTGAACAACCTCGGAAAGTATGGTCCAAGCTAAACCGGATCCGAACTAACCATGGTGTGTGTGCAGATCTGCTATACAAATGGAGGAAAAAGTTATCATCTTGTTGCGACTGTGGTGCTGAGAGGCAAACTGTGAAGCACATCACCCAAGAATGCCCACTGAGCCGTTTCGACTGAGATAGAAGAGAATTCTTCCTGGGGACGCCACAAGCGATTAACTATGTAAATAGTGTAAATATAAGTTTGTAACTCATGTATACGCCATACGATAAATAAATAAATACATAAATAAATAAATAATCCTTACGATGAACCCGTATATCGACAACAAAAAAAGATTAGTTAAAATGTGCTCTCAAACTAAATTCACCTAACGTGTACTTCCTGACGTGAAATGGAATTGAAAGCCTTGTAGACGAAACGCAATACACGACACATACAAACTGACCCTCTACGATGTGTTATGAACCCATACACAGGAAGACCCCTTTCAAAAATCATAAAGGCATGTGGTGCATGAAAATTCAGGTTCTTTAGCCTCAAGTGGCCCAAATTCCTAAAAGCCGCAAAAAATGCTGATTCAATTCAGGAATGTTTGAAAGTAATGTTGATGTTTGGAGATAAAATAGACGTCGCACGTGAAAATTGCATGAAAAAATTCTAGGTTAACCCTTGACCCCCTTAATTGCATTGATGAATTATACAGTCCGTTCCGTGATAACCTTTATAGCCACTTGCGAACTTTCACAGAAATGTAATAAATGGAGTGACATTGCTTCTTACAGAAATAGATGGAAAGTTGGATGTCACCCCTTGATATAATGTTGTCATGGTTACCGATTTGTATTCCTACATTAGTTTGTTGAATTAAATTAAATTAGTTTTCTGGGAATATTTCAGAAACTGTTGGGTTTAGAGCCATATAATGTAGTTTTCTAGGACCCTTTAGGGCCCCCAAGTTTTGTTTCTGGCACCGAGGGGCTTTGTCTCGTCGTTGTACGCCATAATATAATACTACTTCTACTACTACTACTACTACTACTAATAATAATAATAATATAATATAAGGATAGGAATATAATAGACTTGCCGTACCACACCCACAGATGTAAATCGCGTGAAAAAATTCTATAGTACCCCTTGACCCCCTTAAGCGCATTATACGTATTGATAAATTTTACAGCTTAATTTGGTTCCGTGATAACCTTCTGGTCGTTTGCAAACTTTCACACTAATGTAATTAATGGAATTGCATTGCGTCTTACAGCAATAGATGGGCCTCTGAGAATCTGTCGCCATGGTTACCGGCTTGCATTCGTTCATTAGTTTATTATATGAAATTAGTTTTCTGGGAATATCTGAAAAAACGGTTGGTTTTAGCGCCTTAAAATGTGGCTTTAGGGTCCCCGAATTTCGTCTCTCACATTGAGGGGCTGAAAATGAGCTTTGTCTCGTCCTTCTACGCCCATTTCAGCATGTATTTTAAGGGGGTAAGCCCCCTTTTATAAGAGGTACGGAGGGGAGTTACATCAATGATTAGTGTCGTGCCTCTGGGGGATATCTGCACCAAATTTAACGTTGATACACCCAGCCGTTCTCGAGTTATAAGGGAACAAAGTTGTCCACAGACAAACAAACAGACAGACAGACACAAAAAAAACTTTTTCGCGAGCATCCATCATAAAACTCTCTGAAACGCGTAAATAACTAAAATTTCCGTAGAAATTCTGAAAGAAAACAGACAAACTTTCATTTTTATATAGGTAGAGATATAGCCTACTGCACCGCTCGGTGTTGACCGTGTTTTAT
The DNA here is from genome assembly GCA_946902985.2 of Meconema thalassinum. Taxonomy (NCBI): domain Eukaryota; kingdom Metazoa; phylum Arthropoda; class Insecta; order Orthoptera; family Tettigoniidae; genus Meconema; species Meconema thalassinum. The sequence continues at coordinate 692,692,757 of OX336390.1, forward strand.
TGCACAAATTTAGGTTTTACTCGCTAACCGTTGGAGATAAAGAAAATTAAATGTTAAAACTCGTATATGCCTTCAAAAGTTTGCTATTTCTTAGCGTTCTCTTTTTATTTTAAATGGAAATATGAAATTTTGAAACCAAAGGGTGTAGTGACGTCATAAATGTGGGTTTAACTCGCTAACCGTTGGAGATACACGAAAAGTGATAGGGACCTTTTGGATAGGAAATTAAATTTTAAAGCTCGTATGTGCCATCAAAAGTTTGCTATTTCTTAGCGTTCTCTTTTTATTTGATATGGAAATATGAAATTTTGAAACCAAGGGGTGTAGTGACGTCACTAAAATGGTCACCATTTCTTAATAGTGCAAAATATCGAAATCAAAAGTATCCTATATGTAAACCTGGTAAATCAGCTACATCCATGCAAAATTTCATTTAAATCGCACTGGTGGTTCTTGCGTTATTAAGTAATACACACACAGACCGACAGACACACACCATCTCATTTTTAGCCTACTTTCGATTTTTGCAAAAAATGAAAGTAGACTTATGAGATCACTACAGGGCCAAAAAATGTGTGTCTGTCTGTGTGTGTGTGTATGTGTGTGTGTGAGTCTGTGTGTGTGTGTGTGTGTGAGTGTGTGTACTCTGAATGTCTGCCCCCCCCCTATCAATTCGAACACGGTGAAACCGAATTGAACGAAATTTGGTACAGAGGAAGAACAAGCAAAGGGCACCTCAGTGTCATGTTTTATATCGCCGCCATCTTTACCAAAACTGAATGGCGGCCACTCAAACGGTCAAAACGTAAAATCAAATAACGACTAACCAAATCATCCGATATCTACCAAATTTGTTAACAACATACCTTCATATAGGACGCGTCTTGTGACCAAACTACAAGGTCATCCGCCATACCATTTCAGAATGGCGGCAGTGCGAATTATGCAAACTTTATAATCCATATCATGGGACCCACCAGTTCCGATTATCGAGCCGAGAATCGTTTAAACTGTTCTAAAGGAAGAGACACGTTCGAAATTAAAAGTTTATTTTGTAATACTATAGTGCAGACGTGATTTTAAAAAGCTGAGCTGATTTAGTAATAAGACAAGATGGCAGCGGATATCTTGTGCCTGACTTATATTTCACTAATTTGAGTATTGCATGCAATATAGCGTATTGATACAAAATAAATAAACTTTGTATGAAATGCTTTATATGATGAAATCGTTTAGTATATATCATTATTTGCTAACACGTTCTATGTAAGTCATTTTATATAGAACGATGTTCGTTGGCACAATTGGCTCAGTGGTAAATCATTGGCCTATCGCTCATATGCCTATGGTTCAAACCCCATCAGAATTAGGTTATTTTGCTTGAAATTTTATATATTTATTCTCAGACGTTTTAAAATTAAGCGTTATATTGTGCTTATTATGGTGGAATATACATATTTAATTAAAACATAATTCGCCAGCAGATTTGCTCGAGACATCTAGCAGCCAAAAAGGTAACTGCACGCCGACCAGATTTTATTGAAAAGTTTATTCTTATGGCCGCTAGAATGCACTCGCCCTGTTAGGATTATATTGTTCGATACTTCTCCACTAGATGTCACGACTGGGCTACGTGGGACTCCATTGATTACTATACCATTGGCATTCTATGCGCATCGAATTTAAAGAATGACAAGATGATACTGTGCCCGTTTAGACCGGAGTCCGCACGAACACATATGCATTTTACCAAGAATCAGTCAGCACGAGAGTCAAAATATCCCGGGGCGCCAGATGGGTTAAAGCTGATCGTAAAACGACATCAAATGAAAAAAATGCTTTACTGATTTTTGGCTCAATGCAACAATAAGGATAGAAAGAGATTCAACTGGGCATAACACATCATGTAAAATTATCTCATTTTATTCTGAATTTAAAATTGACTGCAAAATAAAATGCTCAAAGCAGCATCATTCATGTGTGGCGACCCACATTACTATTTACACAATGTACAGAAATTTTCCAACACATTGGACAATTATCTTTGGAGACACAAGTCTGATTATCAGTCCTGTAGACTCTGTTCCAAAATTATATCCATTATTTATGATTAAATCCAGTTCAAATTTAATTGTCTTTACTGGAAATACTGTAGTTCACTGGTTGAATTTTTACATAATATTAACACTCGTAGAATAATTGTTCATAGAATTTTTAACTTTCACTTATTTTTCCAGTTTCAAAAAATATTGTCAAAAAATATTATTATCTCTGAATCAACACAAATTATGTACACATATTAATAACAACATCTGAAAAGTATCTGACCCTTGAGCATAGCATCGAAGAACTGTGCGAAGCACAACAAAATTAATTGTTCATCTGACATTAAACGTTTCGAGAAGTGACTCGATTATGAACTTCAAGTTCCTAACAAAATATATGATTTCTGAATCATCAACTTGATCAATAAATTGTTGGACCATTCAACTATTCGATTTTCCACTTGGAATCATTATTAAGAAAAATATTTATATTTGTGGCCATTTTAGTAACTTTCACAACTTGCAATTCTTGAACAGAATGCGGAAATAAGAATTGTAGCTTCATAATAAATTCATTTAGTTCATGACACTAGGATTGAAAACATCCTTCAAATTATTCGTGGTTATAGAATTATTTTTAATTGGCAGTGGCCCATTCTATTATTTTTATAAGAACACAATATTCCAACAACAACGGCAAAGGTCTTCCTCTGAAGAAGAATAAAATACTATCATGACAAATCCGGGTTCTAGCAAAATCAAAGTCTTAACGGAATCCGTAAACAAGGTTGAAATAAGAACTGATGGTTTTTAAGAAATAACCTTTGGGTCATTCATACGACGCAATGTGTAGTTCCAATACTCCTTCTTTAACACTGAGTCATCGAACCTGCTATTTGATTGATGCTCAAATAAAAACCTCCTCATTCCTGCGACTTAAACATGCGCACCTGGGAATGGCATTTCAACTACTCCACACACATAAATTTTCTTCCCAAAATGTATACAATAAATCAAGCCACTGCTTATTATCAACACTGGAAGATTTATAAACTTACAAGTTTATTTTATTTTACCATTCAGTTCAAATCGTGAAGTTACCACACTTATGATACTCTCTATTTCACTTTCGAATGTGTATCTATGTCATGATTTTATATAAATACAAAAATATCCTAATTGATACAAATATCATTTGCTTCCCGTTTCATGCCTCTCCGTGTTATCTGAAAAATATACTTTGCTCATTGCAAATATTAACTGTTCAACCAGAACTGTAATGTTGGTTGAATGCGGGCTTGCGCTAACCACTATCCTTCGGAAAATCACCTGTTCCAAACTAGAAATGATTAAACTACTCCTTAAGCTCTCTCTCAACGAATGTGATTATTAGAAAATATAAGATCCAAGAATTATTTAGAAAAGTTATGAAAATCATTATTATTATTATTAGTGGATTATTATTATTATTATTAGTTATATTATTGTAAATGTGTTTAATTATTATTTCATTATGTGAGAATCCACATGTTCGATTCTTCGAATATGGATAAAATATCCATTTCTCAACAAAAATAATTATTAACTTTTACAGTTACCTCGGCTGATTACCGTGATTATCAAAAAAATATGAAACATTCAAATAAATGCTCGTTATGCTCGGTCATCGATCCTAAACTGTTCTGAGTGCTGAAAATACTCAGAATAACTCTAATATGTCTTGCGTAAATCATTGCAAGATTTAAATACGAAGAAAAACAAATGTGTTGGTCATCTGCAGAAAATGAGTTTGTTCCAATTAGCTAGGCATAATATAAAAGTCAAATATGGCTTACATTTCTCGTTGGTCTTGAAGCGTAGTGAACCTGGTCTGTACCAGATTTATCCAGATACATGCCCTATTGGACACGCACGTCTAATCCTTGTATCGGCCGCCATTATATACCCACAATCTGTCTAGCACGATATAGTGGAAATATTTCTTGAAGTTTGAAGTAACTGCTGATCCATTTTAATATTGGCTTCAATTAAATCCATAGCAGTTCGCTTAAATGGGGTCAGATCCAAATGATCTGTTCTCAAATACGTCAGTTGTAACATAACTCACGGTAATCTTTTCAGTACAAGAAAACACTGACAGTCTAAATCAATCAACGGCTGTTCTGAAGATCGTTCCCTGGGCATGGTTTATCACCATCTATCATGCGAGAAGCAACTTATAGTTTCCCTTTGTCGGCTAATGAACAACACCGTGATAGACTGGCCTTCAATATACTGAAAGATCGGAGTGGTTATCAAGTTACAATTTATGAAACTGACTAATTGGATTAAAATATCCAAGTATTGAATTATTATTACTGGACTGTGACAAAGTACTTTCTAGACAAAGTCTAGCATGTGTCCATATAGAAATAAAGTATTTCACCAGTGTCCGTAGAAAAATAACAATCACCTTAGTGATTCCCTCTGCCGGAAACTTACTATGTTCCACACGTATCGTATCACTTTTGTGACTATCACAATTTAAAGATATCTTCTGCGTAGATCCGGCAACCATGTGCCTTGGCTCAACGTAGCAGCAGCACCTTGTCATGCAATAGCTTGGTTCGAAGTGAGCTGATGATGCTTGGGCCGGTCGGCTTTTATTCAAAACGGTCGGGTCCACGCTGGATCACGCTGAAATCTGGAAATCCTCATATCTCCGGTGTCTCTGGTCCGATTCACTTGAGACTAAGTGCATTCTCTTTCATTTGGCCGTGCCAGTAATCTGATCCAAGTCTCAAGTCTCTACTCCATGGCTAACTATTTAATCAACAAATAGTCTCGACCTCTGCTACTACTCGCTACGTCACTTAACATGCTCTTGGCTGTACAAAGTTTCCATTCCATTCTAGAAGTAATGGAGCGCGATATTCAAATATCTCAACTTTCAAAAGCGGCTGTAGCCTTTCCCTTGATATCTAGGTGTCTGAATCTTGGAATACCCATTCCTAGAGCTGGGCACATCCACCCCACTCCTAGCAAAAAATAAAAATTGGAAAATTTTTATTTTTCCCATCTACACATTAAATCATCTGGTTCTTGAATAATAAATCTTCAAATTCGCTGCATTATAAGTTCCCACGATGTTACCAGTTCGTGTATTGGCGATTTCATAGCTTCCATTGTTGTTTACTTCCACAATACGATAGGGTCCTGCGTAAAGGCTTGCAAACTTCGAGTACACTCGATTTTGCACGTCAGAGGGTGTAGGTCTTTTCACTAAAACAAGAGTTCATACGCGCTAGGGTCTGCGAAAACGCTTTCCTCTCACTCTGGACTCTCTTTTCTCAGCTTGGCTCCTCAACTTGTCTAAAGCTAGAGTTTCCCTCATCTGACGACTTGGTTCAATCTCAGGTGGAATAGAGATGATTCGATCCCATAATCTTGTTGGTTTAATTCCATGATGAATCAACATGGGAATCTGTCCAGTACTCTCATGAATTGTAGAGTTGATGGATTCGGATGCTAATGAGAGAACATCCATCCATTTCCAATGCTCATTTGGACAATAGAGGCGGCAAAATTTTGCTATTTCAGCCATCACGCGTTCTGCTGGATTGCTTTCAGGATGTCTGATAGAACCAAACAATTGTCTAATCCCAAGATTGTTCATGACGGTTCTAAATTCTAAGGATGTAATTTGGGGTCCACGATCTGATAAAAGGAATTCCGGTTCGCCTGCTTCCGGAATTACGTTGTCTCTAATTCTCTTCGCACAATATTTTGCGTTTGCCTTCTGAATTGGGTGTAACATAGTGTATTTGCTGAAAACATCCGTGGTCACCAGAATATATCGGTTGCCTCTTTTAGACTTTGGGAGAGGACCATAAAGATCAGTCGCGAAGATTTCACAAGGCTTAGAAGGAATAATAGGCCTTGGTAATTCTCTCAATAATCTAGAATTATGTTTACTCCTTTGGCATAAGTCGCATTCTCGAATAGTGTTCCTGACAGTTTGTCGCATTCGCTCCCACGAAAATTTTTCTTGTATAAAGTTGACCGTCTTATCTACTCCAGCATGGCCTGCAATTCGATGTGCCATCCAGATAATGGGTTTTTGCATTCGTGGAGGTATCACTACTCTCAGCTTCGTATGGTCGGGATCTGCAAACTTGTAGACTAAACCATCTAACATCACAAAATATCTTGAAATTCTTTCAGTTTCCACAAAATCATCATCATATGGATCCATGTCTCCCTGTAGAAAACGAAAAATGTTTCTAAAACGTCGGTCTCTCATCTGGGATAAATGCAACACTCATAACCTTCTCAAGGTATCCTCATCCTCCTGCGTCAGGTTAACTTGAAAAACCTTAGATGTAGACTCCACTGCTCTACTCAATAAATCGGCCCCAACGTTCAATTTTCCAGGAGTGTGTTCAATAACTAGGTTGAATTGTTGAATAAAAAGTGACCATCTAGTTATCCTATCACTGGCAAAGATTGTTCTCAAGATAAACTCCAATGCATGGTGATCAGTCCTCACAATTACTGAATGTCCAATTAACATTTTCTTCCAGGACTCCAACGCGAAGATTACAGCAAGGGCTTCTAACTCTGTGGTGTAATAATTCCTATCTGATGGACGAAGTTTCCTGCTTATGAACGCCACGTAACGTCTCTTGTGATCGTCATCTTCTTGAAGAAGAATAGCTCCAATCCCTACGGTGGATGCATCGGATTCTATGATGAAATTCTTGGTAAAGTCAGGATACTCTAATTTCACGCTGATTACCAATAACCTCTTGGCATCTTGAAATGATTGTTCACAATCTTCATTCCATTTCCATTTGTTTCCCTTTTTTAATAATTCCTGCAATGGAGCAACCGTCTTGGTGAAGCTTGGATAATGCCCTGCAAAGAATTGGCATGTCCCGAGAAAACTGCGGACATTCTTCACTCTGGTAGATCTAGGGAAATTTGCAATCACCTGTATCTTTGTCTCATTGGGACGGTATCCTTCACCATCCAAAATGTGGCCCAAAAATTTTATTTCCTTCCGAAAGAACTGACATTTTCGAAGGTTTACTTTAAAGTTCGCTTTTCTCAAATCTGCGAATAACATCTGAAGATGTAACAAATGTTCCTCCTTAGTCTCAGATGCAATTAGGATATCATCTATGTAACGAATTGCTATCTCTTTTACTTCAGGACTCAAGTTTTGTTCCAGTGCTCTGATCAAAACAGAACCAGATGTTTTGACCCCAAATGGTAGACGGCGGAATACATATGTCTGCTGGTCAAACATAAACCCTGTAAACTTTTTGGAATCTTCACTAAGCCTAATGTGGTGGTAGGACGAAGTGAGATCAATGTTAGAGAACCAGACCTTGCCTTGGAATTTCCTTAACAGTTCCCTAATGATTGGTGATCTGTCATACTCTGGCAGCAATCTTGAATTCAAATTTCGCGCGTCTAAACATAGTCTCAGACTTCCATCTGGCTTAGACACTACTGCTAATGGATTGACATAAGAGGTAGTGTACTTTTCAATCACATTGTTACTTTCCATCTCTTTGATAAGCACTTTTACCATTTCTCGATGCTTTTCCGCTACCGGATACAAATTAGGATGGAAAGGTGCATCATCATTTACACGAATACAATATTCAAAATCTTTAATTTCACCAGGTTTAATATCAAAAATATCGTGGTACTCTTCCAAAATTTTTCCTAGCTCTGGGGACTCCTTCTCAGTATAGACTTCTCTTCCTTCAGCTTCATGAAAAATCAGAGACCATTGAGCATCTCCCTCGATGTCTTCCTCTTCTTTTCCCTCGAAGTTCATCTCTTCGGTATTCTTGAATCCGATCGTCTCTGTCTTCATGTCTATCACTGCTTGATATTTCTGAATGAAATCCGCTCCCAATATCATGTAAAAAGCCATGTCCTTCATTACTACAAACACATGTCGGAAATCATGTCCTCCAATAGTAACACATAAGTATAATTGTATTTTACACAGAGATATTTTGTTGGGTATTATTCCTTGGATTTTAATTCCTGATACTGGAATCTCCTCTAAATTCTCTTTGAGCTTCCACAGAATATAAAGCTTCTCGCTCACAGGACAAAGCATAGCCCCAGTATCAATTAAAGTATCGACAGGCATACCGAATACTTCGCATTATATGATTGGCATTTTAATTCTTGTACCCATTTCTTTCCGTTCGTCATTATGTTGAATTAAGTCATCATCCTCTGCTTGCCATTTAATAATCCTGGAAGTGAAAGTGTTTAAAATTATATCTTCTACTGTGAATTCGAAGTTTTTTTTTCTTTTCCATTCCCCCGGGATTGTTGTGTCCCCGATGGACCTGGTTCATTGGGCTTCTGTTCCAAGAACTGCAAGTTTTCTTGGTGTATTTCTTCCAAGTTATTCCTCGTCTCCTTATTAAACTCTTCATTGGACTGACGAGTATTCACATTCCCTCTGTTATTGTAGTTATTGTTTCTACCATAGTACCTTCTTTCCTGGTACCTTCCTTGATTATCCCTTGGCCTTCTCCATCGAGTATTATATCGATATCCACCATCCGGTCTCGCATAAGGCTTGTAACTGTATCTGTTATTGTTCTGATTCCATCCTCTTTTATCGGGCTCTTCCCTCGGCGTTTTCTCTTCTCGCCCCTCTCGAATCTCTCGAGGTGTTTGGGAATAACTGTCGGCCATAACAGCGTACACAGCGTTGTTATTTTTTCCTCCCTTCTGATGGAAGAATTGAGCGTTCGTGTGATCAAGTTTCTGCAATACCTCGTCAAATTGCTCCATATTATAAATGTCAGCAGCGATCAAAGTTCTTTGGACGTCTGCTGGAAACTGACGTATTAATGCGGTAATTAATTCATTATCTGGCATCGGCGGATCTAAATGTTGTAGTTTAGAAAGCTGTCCAGAAATGTACGTAGAGTATCGAGTAGGTTGTGACGTCGAGAATCTCTTTGAATATAATTCTGCTCTGACTTGCTGTTGGGTTTCCGGGGACCAAAACTTTTTTAATAACCCACGGGAAAACTCCTCAAAATTGGTGAGAGTGGACCTAAAAGCTCCAAACCAAAGAAGTGCGGGACCTTCCAAAAATTTCCCTATCACTCGGATCTGTCTTTCCTTAGGGATTTTGGAATCTTTTAGGTAATCACCTGCTTCTCTCAAGAATTCTACGGGTGTCACAGAATCTCGCCCTGAAAATTTAGAAGGCTTATCCTCTACATTCTTGAATACAGTTATGGGGTTGGATTGAAATACTGTCCTGACCTCATCCTGTCTTTGACTATCAGTTTCTCTAGCTGCTCCTAGGTTTATCTGTATCTGTTCTTCTCCCCTTATACTTGGCATTTTCAACAGATGGTCAGACTGTTTCTCGTCCTTGATTTGGGTTTTCATAGCCTCAATTTCCTTATGGTTTTCTTCTGCCATTTTTCTAATTTATTCGGTTTCCTTACAGTTCTCCTTGACATCAGTGGATATCTGGTTCATAACAGCCTCGTGACTTTTCAACGACCCTGTCACATCTGATATGTCCTTCTGAGTAGCTTGAATATCTTTGGAAATTACTTGAATATGGGATGACAAAGATTCCCTAATTTCCTTGACTCCCTCTTGGTTCTCCAGCTTGAGTGTGTCTTTAATCTCATCGATAACTGTGGTTTTAATTTCAGTTTGTAATTCATTAATCACACCTTCTCTTATTTCTCCCACTATGAGTTCTTTGAATTGTTCTGTCAAACGTTGAACAACTAGAGTTGCCATCTCATTGCTCTCTTTCTTCACTCTGACTTCTAGGTTGATCATGTCTTCACCAACTTTCCTAAGACCATGTTCTATCCTATCAGCTAAGCGTTGGGATCTTAGATCGGCATCGCGAAATTTATCGTCCATTAAACTTGCGTTAGTGGCTAATGAAGTTTCGAGCTCATGTGTTTTTTCGCATAATTTAGTCAGTTTACTCTCAAGTGACATTTTCAAGATTTCGGAATTCTCTTTAAATTTATTTTCCATAGAATTAAATTTACTATTTAAATTTTCTTTCAAGTTATCTTTTAACCTGCTTTCTAACAAATCGGAATTTTCCTTGAGTTTATCATCTAAACTTTCTTTCAAGTTATCTTTTAACCTGCTTTCTAACAAATCGGAATTTTCCTTGAGTTTATCATCTAAACTTTCTTTCAAGTTATCTTTTAAACAATCAGAATTTTCTTTAAGTTTATTTTCTAAAGAATCAGAATTTTCTTTAAGTTTCTTTTCCAAAGCCTCTGTATTTTCTTTCATAATGGCTGCTACACGCAGTCCAGCTTCTTCGGAACTCTCTTCCAAACTCCTCATCATCCTCATCATCTCTTCTATAATTTTCTATTATTATTCAAAACTTAGGGGTATACATGTTGGCAGACACAAGATTATACTTAGAACAAGAAATATGAATAGCTAATTGGAACACTCTAAGAAATGAGATTTGTCCTAATGTCGACGTGATGGAAAAACAAAATTCTCTACTTTTACGAATTACATTTACCACAATATCACAAGAAAAATATGCAAGTTCTCAAATATCCTCCACCTGGATTCTAATAATGCGTATGTCCAGTCATCGAACGTTTACTACTGAATGTACTTGACGCCCTAATGGTTAAGCCATTATCAAAAATAATCAAACCCATTCTAATTATTAACCAAGTTAAATTTTTAATTTTCCCCACTAATTGGGTTTCCTACTAATTTATTCAACCAAACCAGATATCTCTCAACTCCCAAAATATCTATATAAAAATTATCACAATTTAAATCGGCATGCGATTGACCGTGTCTAACTCGAGCCCCAGGTTCGAAGCCATTTCTCTCTCTATCTTATTTTATGTGCCCGTTTAGACCGGAGTCCGCACGACCACATATGCATTTTACCAAGAATCAGTCAGCACGAGAGTCAAAATATCCCGGGGCGCCAGATGGGTTAAAGCTAATCGCAAAAACGACATCAAATGAAAAAAATGCTTTAGTGATTTTTGGCTCAATGCAACAATAAGGATAGAAGGAGATTCAACTGGGCATAACACATCATGTAAAATTATCTCATTTTATTCTGAATTTAAAATTGACTGCAAAATAAAATGCTCAAAGCAGCATCATTCATGTGTGGCGACCCACATTACTATTTACACAATGTACACATTGGACAATTATCTTTGGAGACACAAGTCTGATTATCAGTCCTGTAGACTATGTTCCAAAATTATATCCATTATTTATGATTAAATCCAGTTCAAATTTAATTGTCTTTACTGGAAATACTGTAGTTCACTGGTTGAATTTTTACATAATATTAACACTCGTAGAATAATTGTTCATAGAATTTTTAACTTTCACTTATTTTTCCAGTTTCAAAAAATATTGTCAAAAAATATTATTATCTCTGAATCAACACAAATTATGTACACATATTAATAACAACATCTGAAAAGTATCTGACCCTTGAGCATAGCATCGAAGAACTGTGCGAAGCACAACAAAATTAATTGTTCTTCTGACATTAAACGTTTCGAGAAGTGACTCGATTATGAACTTCAAGTTCCTAACAAAATATATGATTTCTGAATCATCAACTTGATCAATAAATTGTTGGACCATTCAACTATTCGATTTTCCACTTGGAATCATTATTAAGAAAAATATTTATATTTGTGGCCATTTTAGTAACTTTCACATCTTGCAATTCTTGAACAGAATGCGGAAATAAGAATTGTAGCTTCATAATAAATTCATTTAGTTCATGACACTAGGATTGAAAACATCCTTCAAATTATTCGTGGTTATAGAATTATTTTTAATTGGCAGTGGCCCATTCTATTATTTTTATAAGAACACAATATTCCAACAACAACGGCAAAGGTCTTCCTCTGAAGAAGAATAAAATACTATCATGACAAATCCGGGTTCTAGCAAAATCAAAGTCTTAATGGAATCCGTAAACAAGGTTGAAATAAGAACTGATGGTTTTTAAGAAATAACCTTTGGGTCATTCATACGACGCAATTTGTAGTTCCAATACTCCTTCTTTAACACTGAGTCATCGAACCTGCTATTTGATTGATGCTCAAATAAAAACCTCCTCATTCCTGCGACTTAAACATGCGCACCTGGGAATGGCATTTCAACTACTCCACACACATAAATTTTCTTCCCAAAATGTATACAATAAATCAAGCCACTGCTTATTATCAACACTGGAAGATTTATAAACTTACAAGTTTATTTTATTTTACCATTCAGTTCAAATCGTGAAGTTACCACACTTATGATACTCTCTATTTCACTTTCGAATGTGTATCTATGTCATGATTTTATATAAATACAAAAATATCCTAATTGATACAAATATAATTTGCTTCCCGTTTCATGCCTCTCCGTGTTATCTAAAAAATATACTTTGCTCATTGCAAATATTAACTGTTCAACCAGAACTGTAATGTTGGTTGAATGCGGGCTTGCGCTAACCACTATCCTTCGGAAAATCACCTGTTCCGAACTAGAAATGATTAAACTACTCCTTAAGCTCTCTCTCAACGAATGTGATTATTAGAAAATATAAGATCCAATAATTATTTAGAAAAGTTATGAAAATCATTATTATTATTATTATTAGTGGATTATTATTATTATTATTAGTTATATTATTGTAAATGTGTTTAATTATTATTTCATTATGTGAGAATCCACATGTTCGATTCTTCGAATATGGATAAAATATCCATTTGTCAACAAAAATAATTACTAACTTTTACAGTTACCTCGGCTGATTACCGTGATTATCAAAAAAAAAATGAAACATTCAAATAAATGCTCGTTATGCTCGGTCATCGATCCTAAACTGTTCTGAGTGCTGAAAATACTCAGAATAACTCTAATATGTCTTGCGTAAATCATTGCAAGATTTAAATACGAAGAAAAACAAATGTGTTGGTCATCTGCAGAAAATGAGTTTGTTCCAATTAGCTAGGCATAATATAAAAGTCAAATATGGCTTACATTTCTCGTTGGTCTTGAAGCGTAGTGAACCTGGTCTGTACCAGATTTATCCAGATACATGCCCTATTGGACACGCACGTCTAATCCTTGTATCGGCCGCCATTATATACCCACAATCTGTCTAGCACGATATAGTGGAAATATTTCTTGAAGTTTGAAGTAACTGCTGATCCATTTTAATATTGGCTTCAATTAAATCCATAGCATTTCGCTTAAATGGGGTCAGATCCAAATTATCTGTTCTCAAATACGTCAGTTGTAACATAACTCACGGTAATCTGTTCAGTACAAGAAAACACTGACAGTCTAAATCAATCAACGGCTGTTCTGAAGATCGTTCCCTGGGCATGGTTTATCACCATCTATCATGCGCGAAGCAACTTATAGTTTCCCTTTGTCGGCTAATGAACAACACCGTGATTGACTGGCCTTCAATATACTGAAAGATCGGAGTGGTTATCAAGTTACAATTTATGAAACTGACTAATTGGATTAAAATATCCAAGTATTGAATTATTATTACTGGACTGTGACAAAGTACTTTCTAGACAAAGTCTAGCATGTGTCCATATAGAAATAAAGTATTTCACCAGTGTCCGTAGAAAAATAACAATCACCTTAGTGATTCCCTCTGCCGGAAACTTACTATGTTCCACACGTATCGTATCACTTTTGTGACTATCACAATTTAAAGATATCTTCTGCGTAGATCCGGCAACCATGTGCCTTGGCTCAACGTAGCAGCAGCACCTTGTCATGCAAGAGCTTGGTTCGAAGTGAGCTGATGATGGTTTTTTTTTTCGGGGGGGGGGGGGGGCGAAAAGAGTACCCGCACCCCCCGCGTGGCACCCGACCTTACTACTGGTGCCTCCGACATGCAATTAGTCTACGATAGTAGAAGAGAAAGCATAGGGGATTGGATAGGAAGGTGTCTTTTAGGACTTAGTGCCTGTCCCATCGCGGTCGCGATCTACCAGGCATAATTAATAGATATTAACATTGGTATATTTATATATGAGTACATATAAATATGTACTCATATATAAGGGTAAGATTGTAGGGCCAGGGAAAACCGCATAGGCAGAAAGGAAAGATTGCCTACACGTAAAACCTGGCGGCTTGGTTATTGCCACATGCAAGGATAATGTGGGTATGGAAATGAGTAGGTATATTAGTTGGGAGAAGGTGTCATGCCCCAGATCCATGTCCGTCTTCTCGCCAGTTTGTCTCCGGGGAATCCGATAGAACTCGGCACTGCTGGGATCAGCGCGGGCCTTGCCGGCTACCGAGCAATGGTACAAGGATCCGGAGAACCTGCGCCACTACCCGATCTCCATGGGGTCCCTGGTACCGAGCCTCCGTCACCGGAGAGTGGAGGGGGGGCCTCGCCTGCCGAAGCAGGGGCCTAGTGGGCGGTCCATGGGAACGAGCCACCTTCCTCTCTGCTCTTGCCATGGACCTGTAGACTGGGCAACTGCGATGGGATGACGGATGGTCACCCATGCAGTTGGCGCACACCGGCGCGTCCAGCGGCACCGTGCAGCCGGTGTGGTGGTGGCCACCTGAGCACCGGTTACAACGGACTGGAGAGCCGCAGGATCCCTGGGAGTGGCCCCATCTCAGACAGCGGAAACACTGTAAAAGCTGGCCTGAGCGGGGCTTCATACTACCTGACAGTAGCGGCTGTCCCTGGCTGCGGCTGGTGGCCTCGCGGCGTCCTGGCTCCCCCTCCTGGGGGCGCTGCGGGCGACGGTCCTCTGGGCTGCTGCGGATGACCTTCCGCTGCTTTGGGGCCGTCCTGGTGGCCCCGGCCGTCTCTGATGTCCCCTTCCTGGCGGTGGCGGCGGGCGCGAGTTGCCCCGCTAAAGGCCCCACCTGGGGCGCTGGTAGTCGCTGCTTTGGGGCCGTCCTGGTGGCCCCGGCCGTCTCGGGTGTCCCCTTCCTGGCGGTGGTGGCGGGCGCGAGTTGCCCCGCTAAAGGCCCCACCTGGGGCTCTGGTAGTCGCTCCTCCTGGATGGCGGGCGCGGGTTGCCCCACTAATGGCACCGCCTGAGGTGCTGGAGGTGGCGCCTGCGTCGTCTCGGAGAGGGTCGGGGGGCCCACCTGGGTCCCGACGTCTGCATGCGGCGTGGTGGCCCTTCTCTCTCCAAAGTCTGGGCGAGTCTCCCCCGCATGACGGAGGAGGTGCGGAGAGGCACCTGGCTTACAGCCTGGTACCGCCGCGACCTGCCAGATCTTGGAGATTGCTGCCATGTAGATGATAACCACGTCCGGGTGTGGCCTGATCAGCACTCCAGTGGGGAGGTAGGCTTCAATGTCCGGGCGGACACGTTCAGCTCCTCCCATCGTGACTTCATGGGCCTGGTCCATGTAGGCCCTGATGACGTCCTGTTCGTCTTTCTGGTTGACGCCGGGCCTGTAATAAACAAACAGCGCCAGGAGGCTGGGGTCGTAGCCACTTGCTTGCTCGGAGCCTGGGGAAGTGGCCCCAGGGTGCCCATGCACGGTGTCCGAGCTCACATCGCTCGCCCAGCTGAACCTGGCGTCCGGGCTGCTGCTGCTCTCCTGTCGCAGGGAGCTAGCCGGTCCTGGCGTCCGACTCTTCTCGGACTCGGCTAGCTCTAGCTCAGAGGGCCCTGGGGAGGCGTCGGTTGACTCGGACCGCAGGGACACCTGCGTTATGTCCGGGCTACCTGTGCTCCCCGGGCCGGGAGCTACTCCAGCGTTGCTTGCGCCAGCCGGGTTGAGAGGCACACCTTCCTCTTCAACGGCTGGCGGCTTCTGCGCCGCTGGCGTCTTCTCACCAAGGGCCTGCTGGCGTGCCCGCGTGACCGGAGGAGAGGGCTCTGTGGAGGTTAACTCCCCACCCAAGGAGCCTGCCGATCGTGGCCCCCTACCTCTCCGGGCGCGGTTGCGCCTGCTCAGGCCCCTGGCTGGCTCGCCGGTCCTCTGCTGCTTCCTCCACTCGATGGTCCCGCTGCTCGTAGTCTCCATCCTCCTGGTGAGCTGATAGCACAACTTAGGCTGGTCTGCTGCTGCCACTGGCAAGGTGTCCTTCCTCTAACGATTCAGAGATGCTTGGGCCGGTCGGCTTTTATTCAAAACGGTCGGGTCCACGCTGGATCACGCTGAAATCTGGAAATCCTCATATCTCCGGTGTCTCTGGTCCGATTCACTTGAGACTAAGTGCATTCTCTTTCATTTGGCCGTGCCAGTAATCTGATCCAAGTCTCAAGTCTCTACTCCATGGCTAACTATTTAATCAACAAATAGTCTCGACCTCTGCTACTACTCGCTACGTCACTTAACATGCTCTTGGCTGCACAAAGTTTCCATTCCATTCTAGAAGTAATGGAGCGCGATATTCAAATATCTCAACTTTCAAAAGCGGCTGTAGCCTTTCCCTTGATATCTAGGTGTCTGGATCTTGGAATACCCATTCCTAGAGTTGAGCACAATACTACGACACATTTTTACTTTTTATATTAAAAGGTTTGTAACTGCCTATTGTGCGTTATTTGAAAATATTATTTGAAGTAAAGAACTAAACGATTTCACATAGTAACTGAATTCTAGCCGTTGGTGCTAGTTCAGGTTATTAATTAATACTTTTATTTCAGGCAAATAGCAATCGAAAATATCCACATAGTTTGTATACACACGTCTCTGTAGGGTCATGGAAAGATTTGTTAATTCAATTAGGGTTGTGAAAGCCATGCACAACCAGACGTGTAAAGACATGCCTCAACTCAAAGTTGGATGTTGCCCACGGAAGGTCGATTATGTAATAATAATAATAATAATAATAATGTTATTGGTTTTATGTCCCTTTTAACTACTGCTGCTTTTAGAGACGCCGGGATGCCGGAATTTTGGTCCGAAGGGGATCTTTAACGTGCCAGTAAATGTACTGACACGGCTCCCTCGCATTTGTGCACCCTCGAATGCCAGCTGACTGCGCCAGGATACGAACCTGCAACCTAGGGCCTAGCAAGCGGGAACGTTACCGCTGAGCCACGCAGCCAGTCCGGTCGATTATGTCTCCAGATCCATAACATTCTTGAGATATTTCTTATCTTTCTTTTTTCAATGATGGTAGCAGTTTTTATCTAGGTTGCGGCGTTTGGTAGAGGTAAATAGTTTCTAAGGTCTTCAACCAAGAAATGATTCTATTATACTCTTTGATAATAACAACGAGTTATAACTATACTCATGCATTTAGGAGAAAGTAGGCTATATGTTCTTTACTGAACATTTTGTTTATATATTAGTATGATAACCTGCATTGTTCTGTTTACTAACACTGTTCTCAGGCAAAAGTGGTGTCAGCCCATTATACACCACTGTTCTATTTACTTGCTAAAATAGGCGTAGAGGGACGAGACAAAGCACATTGTGAGCCCCTCAAGGTGAAAAACAAAACTCGCCAGCCCTAAAGAGATCTTGGAAACTACATTTTAAGGCCCTAAAACTATCAGTTTCTGAGATATTCCCTGAAAACTATCTTCGCTCTGATAAATAGATGAAGAAATGACAAGCCCGTAGCCATGGCAACCGTAACTCAATTGATAAAGCTTGGCCATTAATACCGAAGACCGTTCAAAAGCCTTCTGCCAGTTGTAATATATAGCAAGAAGTGTACTGTCAGATAGCTCATCCTTTGTCGAGAGAAGAATTACATTAGAGTTTGTGTGAAACAGATATAAACATAAAATGCAGTAGCTGAATAATCTACTCTACCTACTCCCGATAGAAGTCAGAGTATGAACACACTTCACAGTCCGTGTTGCTTGATTGAGACAAATGCATGTCATAAGGATGTGCTTTTCGGCTCATCGCGGGAGTGCTGAGTGATTTCTATCCATCTTCGTGCGACAGGATCTGAAGCTTACTCCTAATCCATTTGTATTATACACATAACTTGTACTCTAGTTTAATTTTGTTGTTGATTAATTTATGGACTTCGCGACATAGTGTACTTAGGTGTGTGTGTGTGTATGGAATATGTCTGATAACCTGTGTCATTGTTGTGGCTGTATCACCACGGGGCCGGCGGTATTACTGTAGAAGTGGGAAACCACTTCCAAGATGGCTGAGATGAGAACCTCTTCTCAGTTTTACTTCATGAGGCTGAGCGTATCCCGTTCCAGAGCTTAGTCTGGAATTTAAATTTCTTAGCAGAGCCGGGAATCGAACCCTGACCTCCGGAGAGACAGCTAAGTATGTTAGCTTCCACACCATGAGGTGGTCATTTTAATTTTAGGAGTAATAATAATAATAATAATATCGTATGGCCTCGGGTGCCTGGTGCAAGCTTTGTTAATTGACACCCAGAGGGTAGCTTGCATGTCAAATTTCGTCGTTCCTTTGAACGCTATGAAAGTCAAGGAGGTTAGATATCTAAGCTCCTTGATACTACAGTGCTTTCAAGTAGAGAATGGAGGAACTTTGTGTTGGCGGAAAATCCCGAGATTAATTTTACCATTGAACACGGCCTACTGAATTCAAATGGGTTCTTTAACATGCCAACAACGTATGACATGAGTGTCGTGATTTTTGTCGCCTTCAAAAATCACTTACCATGGCCAGGGGCGAACCTGCAATCTTGGGGTTGGTAGTCCGACACTATAACCACTCACCCACCGTGGCAAGCTATTTTAGGAGTGATTACTACGTAACCTTTTAACTGCTATGTATTTCCAGATAAATAATCACCCATGTGATGAGTTATTTTCACACATCTTATACCCATTCTACATCAAGGTCTTAAATCAATTTAACATGTTCCCCTACTCCTATTGGTTCTATATATTACATTGGGGGTACATTTTAAATACATGTACAGTACTATAGCCTCTCGGCTATCCGGCTCGTGACTACCCGGCCTACCTAATACTGTACCAATACTTTTCCAAAGCTTTAACAAGCGGGCTCCTGCTAGAACCCTATGTGGCATTTCAAAATATTTTATGCGTATCTTGTACTTCTGACACATGTGGAGCCACAATTATAAGGTACAGTACAGTATTGTTAATACGTATGTATTGCATACGTTATCGGAAAAGCCCTTTAACAAACGGGACAGTTAGTTCATTCATTCATTCATTCGTTTATTTGCAATTGGGGGTGTGTCCCCCGGTGGCAAATTAAATATACATAACAAATAAATAATTGTACATAACAATTCACTAACAATTAAACTGGAGTATTTACACAAATAGTCAGTCTTTTCTTAAACACACCTATATGTTTGGGGAAAGGCTCTAAGACTGCGGCAGGTAGAGAGTTCCAATTATCAATGGCACGGTTTACGAAAGAATATTTACCATAATTTGCTCTCTGTGGTCGGCCCTTAACTTTGAAAGGATGATCGCTCCTACCCATGTAAGTAGGCTTTTCCATACGTTTGCTAAGCTCACCCCATGCTGGTTGATTTGTATACGTGTTGTACATAGCGCAGAGTCTAGATTCCATCCTCCTAGCCTCAAGTGATTCCCACCCAAGTTTCTTTAACATACGGCTCACACTTCTCCTGGGATTAAAGTCACTGAGCACAAATCTAGCGGCCTTTCTTTGTACCATTTCCAACTCATTTATGAGCCCTAGTTGATATGGATCCCAAACCGCCGAGGCGTATTCCAGAATAGGTCTTACAAGTGACAAAATAATATCCTAATTCTTTAGCAGAGGTACTACTTCCTTTTAATACCCCCATTACAAAGTGCAGGGATTTGTAAGCTTTAGAAACTACACATCCTATATGACTACTCCATTTCATATCATTTCTTACGTGAACGCCCAATAGTTAGTTATTGTTGTTTTAAGGGGCGGAACTACGAGGTCATCTGCCCCAAACGAGACACAGAAGCCCTCTTTCAGCGCTCACAAACAACAATGAACACACGTGGAGAGCTGCTCTGTTGGAAAATCTGTGTTCTTTGTTCCGTCAGTTGTTTATCGAAAGTTCAAAGTGCGTACGTTCGAAAATATTGTTGTTTTGTGCGCTTCGTTGTACAGTACAGTATTTCTATGAAAGATTGCGGAATGGATGCTAAACGAAAACAAGTTTTAGTGACTAGAGATGAGAAACTACGTGCTATAAAGTGACTAGATTTTGGGGTGAGGGCCAAAACTATTGCTTTGGAGTTAGGGGTAGGAAAAAGTACAGTTGTAGACTGGAAGAAAAATCGAGCAGCAATTGAAAAGTGGTGTGCTGCCCAAACTAGTGGAAGTGGAATGAAAGTAAGAAAAACGATGTTGAAAGGTAAGCATAATGGTACGGCTTGGTTCGGAAGAGAAAATAAAGAACTCCGGCCTATCCGGCTTTTTGTTATCCGGTTTGACCTTCCACCACATTAGGCCGGATAGCCGAGGGTCTACTGTACTCAAAATAATAAGGTTCTTTCAGGGGCGTACCCAGAAAATAATTTATAAGGTGATAGTGGATATGGATGTAGCTAAAAATGCCTTATGTAGTGACTGGCTAAACGGTCTTTCACTAGGGGTGACTTTTAGGAGGGGGGGGGGGGATATCCCTTATGCCCCCTCGTGGTTATGGTAAACCATTAGAATCGCCACTTGGTCTGTTGTAAGCACATAAGTCAAAATAAGTCAATGTTTGTCATTTCTTTGAACAAATGAATAGCGTGTTTCGCATCGCCATAGAGATTTAAAATACAAAGCAAATAGTTCTATACTGTCACAAAGTAGCATGCTGAACTGCTGTGCCCAAGATAGCGGGTTCAAACCCGGCCAAAGTCGTCGGATTTTTTAAGAGCGTTAAAAATCCTTCAGTGTGCCTTCCTTCGGAGAGGAAGTAAAGCCGGCGGTCCCATGTCATAGATTTATGGCATGTAAAAGATCCTTCCACAGAGTAAACTTGTGTGGAGCTAAATTTCTAGGTTAGATTTCGTTGGAACGCTCTATCAAAGTTCCAACCTTTACCACTAGGTATCATTGACATGTGGTAGCGAAAGTTGGAACTCCTTGAAATTGAACGGAACGTGTAGCTCACCCTCTGGGTGTCCGCTGGAAGCAGCTACAGACTCTGGCGAGCCGAAGATGTCCTTGGACACTCCCGGCACTAAAAGCCATACGATAAATAAATAAATAAATAAATAAATAAATACATAAATACATAAATAAACTTTCAAATAACATCGCCTCAAACCGCTGGAATGTGAAACTAAAAAGGTGTGCGCGTAGCGACGTACCGTTTCGTCAATAGCATTCTGAAGGTTAAATACAAATTTTGATGGCATTCGCTCCAGTAGTCTTTCAGCCAACCCATCACAAACCGACAAGAATTAAACAGAGGGTATATTTGGCCATCTTACAGTATCGACTACCTCACGTCTATTGCATATTATATAAAATAAAAGTTTATTTTTCCTGAATGTCCACAGAATTTTGCGTCATTTACGCGTTTCAGACTGATTTATGACAAATGTGCGCAAACATAAAATTTTAGCTGCTTGTTGCTTTGCCTATAACCATGCTATAACTCGAGAACGGCTGAGTGGATCAACGTAAAATTTGGTATGGGTATTCATCACAGGCCAGGCACCGATCATGTATACAGTATAACTCTTCACAATTCCTCTCATAAAGGGTACTGCATGGGAAACCCCTCAAAATACTGTACATGCTAAATTAGGCGAAATGTCTAATCTATTGTAGATAGACGAGACAAGGCTTTTTTTTAGCTCATCGATGCTCGTTGTGAGGAAACAACTCGGTTACCCCGAAAACCATTATTTTAAGGCCCTAGAATCAACCGTTTACTACTTACAGAATTGCTTGATGTTGGAAGGGGACTTCTGAAACTTTCTAGGTTTTACAGTAGAAGGGAAAATCTGTTTAGGTGATGGAAAATGTAGATCTATGTTTTACGCCTCTGCCATTGCATGACGCCTATACTAATGCACACTTCAGTGCACGAAAATACAAAATACAATTCATAGATTATGAAAAAATGACAGATATTAGTATTGCAGAAGTCTCCTTGATACATCAAATGGAGTGAACTTAGGAAATTTGAATGCCAAATTCTACATAAAACCCACAAATAATTACAAAATGTATTGTTATTGCTTTGAAATATACAAATACAATTCTCGGTATGAACACTAAACCAATACTTAATAGTAACATGAAAATGAATGCAAGAATCATTGAAACACAAAAATCAATAATTCCAATAACAGCAATTCATTGTAACGAAAAAATGCAAAAACAACACTGATATTATTCACAAAGAGTAGGCTATACACGGAGAGAGATTTCACGAGCTTGGCACAGTCGTGGTGTGGACTGCACAAGTGTCAGTTCAACACTAAACGGCGATCATCTGTAGTATTACATCAAAAACTAACATTACGTAAAACCTGCAGAAGTCTCCTTTTAACATCCAGCGATTCATTTGAATCGTAGCATCCCAGCTAGGGGAGACAGGGCGAGAAAAGGCTGATTGAGAGTTTCTTTTTTCGATAAATACAAAAAGTCTTTTGCTTGTCCGAGATGAATACGAAGTTTTAGTCAAAATTTTGATGTTCAGACAGAAAGATTACTTAATTGATAGAGATTTACCATTTACATCTGGGAACAGAGCAATATCACTCTCTTGTAAGGTACTTGAGCCAAACAAGGCCCGGTTCCAAACAAGGTCCATCTGTGATTTTATTAGAAGAATATTATAAATTATACAAGATTCATAATGTTTCTGATAGGTACTAGCCTTTAACGGCAAGACTAGAAACTACCTGTTGAAGCAAACGATTCCACGTTCAGTCGAGTTGTAAACGGTGCCCGAAGCTCTTTTTGTTACTATTTCTACATATTTTAATAATCCTTCTTCATGTTTTTGAAATGAATAAGACAAAAACCTCGTGTATATTATTTCAAAGAATGTGATTTGTAGATTTGTAGATTTGCTGTATTGATTTTTTCCGCTTTATGTGAATTTGTTTATCTCATTTGATTTACATATGGACCTTATTTGGAACGGGTGATCCTAATAAGGCCCGTTACTCGCATTGTGAATATTGTATTATTACTGAAATATTTTCCAGTGATTCTAATTATTAGCCCATGTTTTCATTACTGCTTTGCCTTCAAGTTCAATCCAGGACAACGTTCAGATTTTCCCCCCTTCTAGTAAAAATACAAAAATCTTTGAACGATTAGTGGGCCTTATTTGCCACATTTATCTTAGTTAAAACAGCTTTGTGCTATTTGCAGATCCGCGATGTCGGGAAAGAACCCTCGCCGTTCTGGTTCCCGCCAGACACAGATCAGTTCTGCTATAAGGTACTGGAGAGCTCATGGCGGGAGGAGGCCCGACAGAAGGAGAGGGATCTCAAGTACTTCGAGCGTCCAAACTACCGCAACAGGCAATACCAGGACCTCTTGGAGCGACTGTATATCCCCGAGGAGAAGGTGGATAAGATCGCCCAGCCAGCCATGCTCGACATCGACCGAGACTACTTCAAGGTCATCGAGGGGCGCCCAGAGCGACTGGATAAGTTCGACCAGCGCAAATACATCGAGGAAGTACGCCAGTGTCTCCGGACCAAGTTAATAACAGGTGGGGGCTTAATCATTGGATATCAGGGATATAAGTTCTAAACATTTGATTTCATATCCATTGAAACTTGAAAGAGTTGTTATTGTTGTTAATTCAATTTAAGGAATAATGCATTTCAATAATATTTAGAAACTTAATCCAGTTCACTTTGTGGTGTAGTGGGTAGCATTCTTGCCTGTCACCACGGAAGTCCAGGTGGGATTCCCGGCTCCGCCAAGAAATTTAATTCTGGTCTGAGAGTTGGGTCGATGTGCACTCAACCTCGTTGGGCAAAACTGAGAAGAAGTTGCTTCGATTCCCACCTCAGCCATCCTGAAAGTAGTTTTCCGTCATTTCCCAATTCTACTCCAGATAAATGCCGGTCGCATCCTTCCCAATCCTTACCTGAATTACAAATATACCCACCTCTGCAGACATCACAATAACACAGGTTATCAGACAAATTCTACTCTTACCAAAGTAGGCCTATTCAGGGCTAAATGACCACGATTCCCAAGACCCTCAAATGCAACAACAACAACTACAACAACAAACCTGATCCCACAGATAAGTCATTTCCGATGGTTTTTTTCGATGATAGGTACAGTACTGCTCGAGTCTAAGCTGCGTGAACCAGAGAGGAATGAGCATCGCGAACCATTAGTAGTGGTGTTGACGAGTGATGAGGTTTCTCGGTCCGTGCATAGTACAGAACCAAATACATTGGTCGGTGACTCACTCAGTCATTCCTAACACCACTGTGGTTTGAGCAACGGCCGAATGTTAGCAGTATTGGAATAGAAAGGAATACCACATATCACGGTGGGCTGTTGACAGATACGTATATTGTGTTTCATGAGTTTTATTCTCATCTGGGAATTTATTGAGTGTTGACTGGTCGTGTGTCGTCAATTTTAGGTTGAGGTTTTGCCATAGACTATTGAAATCATAGAACTTGCAGTGACGACATTCATACTTCGTGCGCTAGTGAAATCCAAGGCCATCTGGGTTGAGAGTAATTGAGCGCATTCAGTCGGCAGTGGTAATTCTGTGGTAACCTTATAGGTCTCGTCGTTAGGGGGTAGATAGTAGGTCTGGACTACTTGGAGACAGCGGCCATTAGAGACGCGCTACATTGAGTACGTAGCAACCATCCTATTATACTATAGATTTTCGACGGTGTTTGTGTTTTGCTGTCGGCATCAGCTTATTTTTGGGAAATCTGCCATCATGGATTCTATTAGTAGCTCGAAGGATACAAGTGCAGACGCTACTCCAATTGATAAGGCTTTAACAAGATGCATTGATGTCATCAGAAAGATGAAGCTTGCTACAGGAAGATAGAAGAATAATGACGTGAAAAATGGAATAGCGGAGATAGAGGAAGCCATCGATATCATATCGTGCAGGGAAAATTGGCTTGAGAAGCAAGGGGTTCTGCCTGCAGTGGAAGAGCATACCTTAGGCCATGAGAAGGTCATAGTGGCATTGGATAGCCCTGATAACCCCATTCAATCGCCTCCAGTAGATTACGATAAGCAGGAGGAAAATTTGTCAGAATGGACGACGGTCCGACGGAGGAGGTCCTCCGGTATCGCTGTGTCGTGGTCAGAAAGCGCTTCTCTATCGTCACAAAGGGCGGAACCACCAGTTCGGGAGAGCAAGACTCGGAAATCCCTTCATCGATCACGACCCAAGGCTGTTCTGATCCAACCAGAAGCTGGGAAGACTTATGCAGAAATTGTGAAGAGTTTGAGGGAGAAGGTGAAGCCAGAGGCCTGCCATCCGGAAATTCGATCGATCCGTCAAACTAGATCCGGGGACGTTTTACTAGAGTTTGATACGACGACTGACAAGGACTGTCGAGAAATGTTCAGCAGCACTTTGAGGGAAGCTGTTGGTCATGCAGGATTGGTGAAGACATTGACTCCTAGAACTGTCTTGGAAATAAGAGACATGGATATTGTAACTACTGTAAGTGATGTCGAATTGGCTCTGAAACGAGACATAGAGGGTTTTATAGATGAGCTGAAAGTATCAGTCACTAAACCCAATAGTAGAGGGCAGAAAATGGCAATTGTGGAAATGGATAATCAGAATGCTGAGAAATTATTGGAGACTGGTCGTATTAAGGTCGGTTTCATATACTGTAGGGTGAGGAGAAGAGCGATGGTAACACGCTGCTTTCAGTGTCTGGGCTATGGTCATATAAGGAGGAATTGCAATGGCTCAGATAGAAGCGGCCTTTGCTACAGTTGTGGTCAACTGGGTCATAAAGCCGCAGGATGTACGTCAGACATGAAATGCGTGCTCTGACTGTAATCTGGAGGGCTTAAACATAAGTCACATCCCTGGAACAGGTTCTTGTACTGTGTTTCGAGAGGCACTCGCGAAGATTAAAGAAAAAACACAATGACGAATGTCCTACAAGGGAACCTCGAACGAAGCATAATCGCTAATGATCTTTTGATAGTCTACAGCTACAATTTGAAAGGAAAACAGATATTCTCCTGATCAGTGAGCAATATCGAAACTTGGACGTGCTGGGCTGGTTTTCGGATCCCCTAGGTACGGCGGCTACCTGGATACCGGATCTGTGCAAAATCCATGTGGAGGATCACGGATCCGGAGAAGGGTTCGTTTGGGTTTAGAGTGGTGGGATTACGTACGTATGTTGTTATTTAACTCCGAATGAACATATTCAGGACTTTCAAAGGAAGCTGGAAAATTTGGAAGATACTGTCCGTGAGATGGAAGGAGTTGCGGTAGTAGCCGGTGACTTCAACGCTAGGGCATTGGAATGGTGTATGCTACATCAAACTTCGAGGGGACGACGAATTTTAGAGATGGCAGCCAGATTAGGATTGGTCGTGGTGAATACAGGGACCTCAACGACATTAGGCAACCTGGTTGTACGGAGACTAAACCAGATATTACGCTGGTGTCGGATCGTCTGTCAGCCTTGGTAGTAGAATGGGAAGTGACCGAGGATTATACTGCTAGCGACCACCAATACATCACCTTCCGGATTCTACGAGATCAGCAGCCTCAGAGGCACAACACATTGAAGACAACACATTGGAATTTATCGCGCACCGACGAGGAGAAATTTGCCACTGTACTCGAATCAGTACAGACAGGAACTAATAACATTGTTGAGGAATTAGATCTAAGAGTTTCTGTTGAGGAACAGGTGGGGGTCACTATGCGTCTCTTGCACCAAGACTGCGAAGCGTCAATGCCCCGGAAGCGTCTTCGAAACAATAGACGTCCAGCTTATTGGTGGACTGACGAAATTGCTGATCTTCGAAGAACTTGTCTTCGACTCAGAAGAAGAGCCCAACGTTCAAGACATCGACCAGAGGCTGATTTGAGATCCGCTGAGCACCTTGCAGCTAAGAGAACCATTCGAAATGCCATCAGAAGACGTAAGACTCTGATGTGGCAGTTGTTAGTTAAAGAAGTAGACGTAGATCCTTGGGGATTAGGCTACCGAATAATCACCAAGAAACTCGGCACCATGTCCAATACCACGTTGGATGCACGGACGATGGATGGTATTGTAGACGAGCTATTCCCTACTCACCCTGTGTGAATTGATATGGGCGACGTACTTGAGCCGGAATTCATTCCTCTATTTACCATAGGTGAGCTGAAGGAAGCAGTAGGCTCCCTTCGGAATAAGAAGGCTACAGGCCCTGACGGGATACCCGCGGAAGCTATGAAACTAGCTGTCAAGGTTTGTCCGCAGCTACTGCTTGAAATGTACAACTGTTGCCTGAGAGCAGGTGTCTTTAGTGCCCGTTGGAAAATGGCTCGACAAGTGCTGATTAAACAAGAAAAGGCAGTCGGGAACGCGCCATCGTCCTTAAGACCACTATGTATTTTAGACATTGCGGGAAAAGTGCTGGAGAAGCTATTAAAACCTCGCATACTGTCGTCTTTTCAAGCCGCGGGAAATCTGTCTGACAGGCAATTTGGTTTCCGCCGTGGGCGATGTACAATAGATGCAGTACGCGTAGTAATTGAAGCTGCGAGTCAAGCACAGGAAGGTAACCACTATTCTCGGAAAATACCACTTCTGGTAACCTTGGATGTGAAGAACGCCTTCAACTCAGCTAGATGGATAGATATGGTTGAAGCTCTTCAATTCACCTTCCAATTGCCTGCATATCTCCTGCGTATAATGAAAGATTATTTGAAGGACCGTACCCTGTTATATGACACTGCAGACGGTCAGAGGAGGAGAAAAGTCACGGCAGGAGCAGCGCAAGGATCTATCCTGGGCCCGGATTTGAGGAACATGTTGTACGACGGCTTACTGCGCATGGAGATACCCGAAGATATATTCCTTGTTGGGTACGCTGATGATATTGCAGCGGTGATTGTAGCCCGAGATGCGGTTCTGGCTCAGTGGAAACTCAATCAGGTAATGCGACGGGTGAGTGGTTGGATGAACGCTCATGGTCTGAATTTAGCTATGGCGAAAACTGAAATAGTAATGTTAACTAGGGGGAGAATGGACACTATAATTCCCATGAAAGTTGGAGAGGTGGTCGTTCGAACTGGAGCCACTGCGAAGTACTTAGGATTTACTCTTGACACGAAAGTGACATACTGGTCTCATATACGGAAGGTAGCAGACAAGGTGGAAGTAGTGACAACTGCCATTAGTAGACTCATGGCTAATGTGCATGGTCCTAGATAAAGCGTCGACTACTGTTAGTAGTGTATTTGTAACAGTTCTATACCCTCCTCCTCCTCCCCTCCTCACAAGATGGCCGCCGCGCGATATCTCTCGAACTTATGGTCGGATGTTGACGAATGAGGTGTCATTGAACTCGGGCTGATACCCCCTTTCCTATGGACAACATATTTCAACCCCAAAAATAAAACCTACCCCTACTAGGGGGTGAAATTGTATTTTTTTTTAGAGAATCTCTCTTTCCAATTGCAACATGTGAGAGTTTGAATTCTAATATGGAATGAAAAGTTGTTCTACACAAGAGAAAAGTGTGCGTTGGAAAGCCACTATGAATTAGCATGCCCACTCATGGCTTTTGTAAGAGGGCGGGCTTTTTAAAAGATGGCGGCTGTAGTGTAACCTAACCTAACCCAACCCACGAGTGGTGATCAAAAAGTATTTTAAGTGACGCTTGTCGATTGGCAAACCAATAATCAAAGAGGGGTATGTCAAGCCTTGAGGTGATAGCCCCTTTTGATTGATCCCTGTTGATTGATCTCTGTTGATTTGTCCCTTTGGACTGGTCTCTATTGACTAGCCCCTTTTGGACGGGCCCTTTTTGACAGGGGGTCATTTTTGATGGATCCTTTTTGACAGGTCCTTTTTGACGGGTCCCTGTTGACGAGTCATTGCTGACGGGTCCTTGTTGATGAGTCCCTGTGGACGGGTCATTGTTGACGGGTCCCTATTGACAGGTCATTGTTGACAGGTCATTGATGACGGGTCATTGTTGATGGGTCCTTGTTGACAAGTCCCTGTTGATGGGTCCCTGTGGACGGGTCCCTTTAGACCGACCCCTTTAGACTGGTCCCTATGGACCGGCCCATGAAATTTATCCAAATTATATCAAAGGGCCTAACTACATTTGTGCGTAAAGCAGTGTGTTGAACTGACGTTGTTCACCAGTCCTTACTACTACAATTGGATAACAATATGAAAGGAATTGATTAACCAGACATGAGTTAACTACCAACGAAACACTTTGGCGACTCTGCTTGTTATTGACCAATGAATAGGGTTTTAGAAAAACTGTTTGCTATTTTGGGTTATATACAAAATATGCTTAGACCTTTTGAGTGACTATGTTTGCTAAACAAGACATTATACCAGACACGAATAGGATTCTTATGTAGCTCAGACAAGGAAAGCATTTCTACAGAATCTGTTGACATTGAATATAGATTTAGGTATTAGGAAGTCATTTTGAAGGCCTTTGTCTGGAGCGTGACCCTCTATGAAAGTACAACTTAGACAATTGGTGTAGCAGAAAAGTGGAGAATTGAAGTGTTTGAAATGTGGTGTTACAGGAGAATGATAAAGATTAGATGGGTAAATAGGGTTACTAACAAAGAGGTATTAAGACGAGTGGGGGAGAAGAGATGCATCTGGCGACTGTTAATGAAGTAAAGAGATAGGTTGGTAGGACACGTACTAAGACACCCGAGAATAGCAAACGTAGTTATGGAAGAAAGGTTCGAGGACGAGAACTGTAGGGGTAGACCAAGTTTAGAATATGTTAAACAGATAGCCTTGAATGTAGGGTGTGGTAGCTATATAGAGATGAAACGATTAGCTCGGGACAGATAGGCGCTGAGATCTGCATCAAACCAGTCAAAGGACTAAAGACTCAAACAACAACATGTAAGTTCACTGAAATAATGTTGTGTAACGGTAAATGTTAGTCAACGAACAGTAATGCATTACTAAAACCCATGACACGATACCTAAGAGCTTTTCTAAAATGATTTTAAAATGCCTTTAACCCTATATTGAACACCCAGTTCACAAGACTCATAACTGCAATGTTATGGTAAAACAAAACAAAATCTATATTTTCAAAACAAGCAAGTGGTTTAGTCAATGTATACTGGAAAAAGTTTTGTAAACACTGAAGTCCTCAAGACTAATTAAATTAGTAACTGTCAGGTTGACCGAGTGGTTAAGGTGTTTGACTAAGATCAAATTTTCTGTATATGGAAGCAAGGGTTCGAATCCCTTACCTGACATAACTATTGCCTTAACATGGCTTGGCCACACTGCATTATTATGATACTCGGTACACAAACCATAGATATAGTGTATTGTTTAAGGCCACTCTCTTTCTGAACATAGTCAGAGACTGTTGATGGTTAACAATTGTATTAATAGTGGGACATGGGGATAGTAATTAAGAAAAACAGACAATACCCATACAATATTTTTATTAAATTCATTTTATAATAGTTACACACACTGAATTCAACTCTATCTCTTTACCATTGTTCGATATAGATTTTTAAACACAACGCTTGTTGTAGATCCTTTTACAACTTTCTCTAGGTACTCTTGCTCTTAAAAACTGGGGAAACCGCAATGGTTTTATAAACATAAAACCCTCATTCTCTTCTTTTTCATAATTATCATCATTATCATTATGAATATTATCATCAAAATTATTATAGTCATTGTCACCATCATTATCATCATCATCATCATTCTCAACATCACTAGAACTATCCAATTCCTCTTGTTTGTTTTCCACAGGGACCTCTTGTAGAGTCTGCGTTGCTTTTGATAGTGTTAAGGGTATTTTGAACGATGGTATTTGTCCTAACATGTCTTTTTGAGGTGATGATGAATGCTTTTTAACAAACAATGCACTATCTTGAGCAGCAATATATTTTTCTTGGACTTGCTTTTTTACCTAGGTTAGAGTATTTTGCGTATTTAAATGTGTATTAATTTGAGATTCACAATGATGTTCTTTTGAAGTAAGTACGTTGGAGTCTTTTGTTTTAATCATTCCTCGACACTTTTTGGATCGTTGTTTTGAACATCGCCAAATAACAGTTCCATCTTTATTGGTTGTTTTTACAATATATGTATATCCTTTATAGAAGACACATGGCTTGCCATGACTGGTTGTTGAGACTTCCATATCAACTAATACATATGAATTAAATTTTAGTAAAGACACATGAACAATCTTTAGATTACAAGTGATTTACACACACACACACACACTTTTCTAAATGTCAAGATTTATGGATGTTGTTTTCCGCCAACAGTTGCTTACTGCGTATGACAAGGCTGGAGACTGGTAGGTGAGACGGTCTGTCACGATGTGAACACTGTAACAGGCAGTAGTCAACTGACAATATTCTTATACCCTAGTCAAGGTTAACAGGTACTTACTGCGTATGACAAGACCATACACTCGTAAGTTAGACCGTATTTTTGTTTGTTTGTTGCTAAGGGTCCCATATATAACCTAGATATGTTAGTTCTGAACACTTAGTGGTTAATTGTATATATTGAATTTAAATACACAGCTTATACAAGCACGTTTTGCAGATGGGAGGGGTGAGAGGCTGGCAAAAAAGGAAATGTTTTAGTTTAATGAAACGTCATGTCCTAGTAGGCGTGATTTATAGTAGACGCAATTGATAGTAGGCGCGATTAATAGTAGACGCAATTGATAATAGGCGTGATTTGACATGAGCGCGATTTATAGTAGACGCAAATGATAGTAGGCGCGATTGATAGTAGGCGTGATTGATAGTAGACGCGATTGATAGTAGGCGCAATTTGACATGGGCGCGACTCAGATCATTTTTGATATTATAAAGTTACAGTGTCAATGTTTATACAAAGTACAAGGTAGAGAGGGGGTATTTTAAGACATAACCTCAGCTCACTTAACATAACCTAACTTTACCTAACCTAACTTTGTCACGTGACACGTTCTACAAGTTTAGACTTGCTTTAAGACTGATTATGACGTCATAGATTGATGGGAGGGGTGAGAGGCTGACAAAAAGGAAATGTTTTAGTTTAATGAAATGCCATGTCCTAGTAGGCGCGATTTATAGTAGACGCAATTGATAGTAGGTGCGATTAATAGTGGACGCAATTGATAGTAGGCGTGATTGATAGTAGGCGTGATTTGACATGAGCGCGATTTATAGTAGACGCGAAAGATAGTAGGCGCGATTGATAGTAGGCGTAATTAGACATGGGCGCGATTAATAGTAGACGCAATTGATAGTAGGCGCGATTGATAGTAGGTGTAATTGATAGTAGGCGCGATTTGACATGAGCGCGATTTATAGTAGACGCAAATGATAGTAGGCTTGATTGATATTAGACGCAATTGATACTAGGCGTGATTGATAGTAGGCGTGATTTGTAGTAAGCGCATTTCATAGTAGGCTCAATTGATAGTAGTTGCAATCGATAGTAGACGTGATTGATAGTAGGCGCGATTGATAGTAGACGTGATTGATATGGGCGCGACTTAGATCATTTTTGATATTACAAAGTTACAGTGTCAATGTTTATACAAAGTACAAGGCAGAGAGAGGGTATTTTAAGACTTAACCTCAGCTCACCTACCATAACCTAACTTTACCTAACCTAACTTTGTCACGTGACATGTTCTACAAGTTTAGACTTGCTGTAAGGCTGACTATGACTATGACGTCATAGATTGATGGGAGGGGTGAGAGGCTGACAAAAAAGGAAATGTTTTAGTTTAATGAAACGCCATGTCCTAGTAGGCGCGATTTATAGTAGACGCAATTGATAGTAGGTGCGATTAATAGTGGACGCAATTGATAGTAGGCGTGATTGATAGTAGGCGTGATTTGACATGAGCGCGATTTATAGTAGACGCGAAAGATAGTAGGCGCGATTGATAGTAGGCGTAATTAGACATGGGCGCGATTTATAGTAGACGCAATTGATAGTAGGCGCGATTGATAGTAGGTGTAATTGATAGTAGGCGCGATTTGACATGAGCGCGATTTATAGTAGACGCAAATGATAGTAGGCTTGATTGATATTAGACGCAATTGATACTAGGCGTGATTGATAGTAGGCGTGATTTGTAGTAAGCGCATTTCATAGTAGGCTCAATTGATAGTAGTTGCAATTGATAGTAGACGTGATTGATAGTAGGCGCGATTGATAGTAGACGTGATTGATATGGGCGCGACTTAGATCATTTTTGATATTACAAAGTTACAGTGTCAATGTTTATACAAAGTACAAGGCAGAGAGAGGGTATTTTAAGACTTAACCTCAGCTCACCTACCATAACCTAACTTTACCTAACCTAACTTTGTCACGTGACATGTTCTACAAGTTTAGACTTGCTGTAAGGCTGACTATGACTATGACGTCATAGATTGATGGGAGGGGTGAGAGGCTGACAAAAAAGGAAATGTTTTAGTTTAATGAAACGCCATGTCCTAGTAGGCGCGATTTATAGTAGACGCAATTGATAGTAGGTGCGATTAATAGTGGACGCAATTGATAGTAGGCGTGATTGATAGTAGGCGTGATTTGACATGAGCGCGATTTATAGTAGACGCGAAAGATAGTAGGCGCGATTGATAGTAGGCGTAATTAGACATGGGCGCGATTTATAGTAGACGCAATTGATAGTAGGCGCGATTGATAGTAGGTGTAATTGATAGTAGGCGCGATTTGACATGAGCGCGATTTATAGTAGACGCAAATGATAGTAGGCTTGATTGATAGTAGACGCAATTGATACTAGGCGTGATTGATAGTAGGCGTGATTTGTAGTAAGCGCATTTCATAGTAGGCTCAATTGATAGTAGTTGCAAATGATAGTAGACGTGATTGGTAGTAGGCGCGATTGATAGTAGACGTGATTGATATGGGCGCGACTTAGATCATTTTTGATATTACAAAGTTACAGTGTCAATGTTTATACAAAGTACAAGGCAGAGAGAGGGTATTTTAAGACTTAACCTCAGCTCACCTAACATAACCTAACTTTACCTAACCTAACTTTGTCACGTGACATGTTCTACAAGTTTAGACTTGCTGTAAGGCTGACTATGACTATGACGTCATAGATTGATGAGAGGGGTGGGAGGCTGACAAAAAAGGAAATGTTTTGGTTTAATGAAAAGTCATGTCTTAGTAGGCGTGATTGGTAGTAGACGCAATTGATAGTAGACGCGATTAATGGTAGGTGCAATTGATAGTAGGTGTGATCAGGTACTTACTGCATATCAAAAGGCTGTACACTCGTGTGTTAGACACTCTATCTTGTTAAGGACCCCTATATTCCCTATACTAGGCTATACATGTTAGTTCTAAACACTTAGTGGTTCAGAAAACAGAAAGGCGTTATGCGATTAACGATATCGTAGTGGATAGCACTCGAAATGTGTGTATTTCCAGTGTCATGAAACTATATCCCTCTTATAGTGAGGAAGAATCTAAAACACTTTGCATGGCGGGTTGGTGCTCTGACTCGACCAATGACTGGATGGTACACACCGATGGCACCTTCACTGGATATTTACCTCTTAAACTGATTTTAGGCTTTGCTGAAGATCACCAGCGCATTGTGGTCAACGCAAGGCAAGTGCTTTATCTGGTGAGAGACAGGAGTGATAATAATGCACTCAAGGGAGTCGACAATGCCCCCATTGATTCAAAAATTCAACTACAACGCTTGCTATGGAAAGTGCCTCATGTGACCCTTAACGATAGCAAAAAACTGGACATACTTAAAATGGTAAAGAGAAATATACCTCTACCCATGGAATTTAGAAGCTGGACACTCCATGAGTACCCGTTATTGCCTACCACCAACACACATAGTTGGTCTATAAAAACAGCCCGCTATACAGAGAGACCTCTCTACATGATTGTGGGTTTTCAAACAAATCGCAAGTATCACCAAACCAAAGATGCCACGCAATTTGATCACCTGCAATTGAGAAATGCACGTCTTTTCCTCAACGGTGCTGTGTTTCCCTATGAAGGGCTGGATTTAGATTTTTCAAAAAAATAAGTTTGCCCCCCCCCTGTACGACTTGTTTTCTAAATTTAGATGATCGTATTATCAAAAAGAGAATTGTCCAATGTTGTCACCCCAAGCTTTTAAGACAAGGGCACTACTGATTGTCTTTGACTGTTCCTACTTGGAAGAGTCTGTCAAACCATCCAATATTGATATTCGACTAGATTTTGAAACGCATGACAATGTTTCAGCCAATACCACGGTCTACTGTTTGATTATTCATCACAAACGAGTCAACTATTATCCACTGTCCAACCAAGTGACAAGTGTATAAATAGCAGGTCAACACACATCAAACCGCTCAGTCATGTCTTGCTTTCAAGCCTCGAGAGAAGTTACATCCATGAATTTAAAATCTGAGGAACAACGTTTCAAGACCTTTGCGACGTGGCCGGTGCCTTTTATAAACCCTCAAGCCTTAGCAGCCGCTGGATTCTACTATTTAAAAAGAAGAGATGAAGTGAAATGTGTGTTTTGCCCCATCATCTTAGACCAATGGCAAGAGAGCGATGAACCCATGCAGGAACATCAGCGCTGGTCACCTGCCTGCCCCTACCTGTGCAGAATGGAGGTGGGTAATATACCCTGTCATTCAAGTTACCCCTCACTCATGCCTCTGAGTGATGAAAAAAGTTATGATACGTGTGGACTTTATGGTGTGAACAGGGCTTCAGTGAGCAGCTCACAGTTAAAAACATCCAGTTTAGAGACATTGGGATATCATCGGTGTTATGGACACTATAAACACAAAATACTTTTTTGTTGTATGAGATGGTACCGCCTCTATCCTAGAATGAAAAAAAGAATGTAAAACTTGTTATGCTAATAAAATAATGAAATAAAAAATTGGTTGTTGTTGTTATATTATTATTTCTTATGCCCCCCTGTCATATCCTAACCTCTATAGTGACTACTCGATGTTTTTCTTTTCTTTTACTAGAATGGAATGTAAGTAAATGACATGGGTACACCTTACTGAACAATTGTCAGTCTGTGGTCAGTTGGACTTGATCCAGACAAGAGTGAACATGTTGCGTACACTGATTGTCGACTGTCAAGGGTTTAAAATTGGAGATAACAAATTTATATTTAAAGAAGTGGCCATCATCGATTGTTCCACCTTTTGGATATCACAAGCTACTCATTTGGTGTTTAAACCACCTTATGCGTTTGATTTGTTATGTGATAAAGACCGTAAACAAACCCAGTGGATTGAAACTCATATGCAACTAGACTGGAAGCAAGGAACCATTTCATATAAGCACCTGGACATGGTCATGAAAGCTCACTTATCTTCTGCCCATGTAATATTTGTGAAAGGTAGTGAAAAACGTCAATGGCTACAACCATTTTTAGCGTCTTACTGTCAATGTATCGATTTAATGGACATGGGCTGTCCATCGCTGCAAACACTCATGGATCGCTACCCCTGTGACAATATTACCCATAAAGCCTTGGCACAGGTGTGGCAATTGTTTCATTGGCTATCCACCAATGCCTGCTGGGAGTTGTTAAATAAAATTAAAACTAAAGGTTTACCTGCGGATGACACCAGTGAGATTTCTACAAGCGACGTGTAAACATCAACGTGATACCATGGAGAAAGGGGATGCTACCGATAAAGCGATTGGAAAGTTCTTTGTGTGTAAAAAAAAACTAGACAGTTTTACTAAAGAAGAATTATTGGCTCTTCCAAAATCATTCATTTATTATGTCGCAGCAAATGCAGTGAAAGAAATCTGGCAACATGTACCAAAATCATGGACTCAAGACCCTGTGTTAAGTGAATTGCAACCATGTACGGATTATGATCACCATAAGCAAGTGGCTATGGCAAAAATACCCTCTATGCGACAGTGTGCTACTTGTCAGCTAGTCAAACTGTATCATGGTCATAAAAGTCAGTGTAAAGACTTTGTTTCCTCATACCACGGGAGTAATGAAGAAAAAAAAGCAACAACAACAAACATCATCCACAGAGGAGGAGGAAGATCAAACCTTTTTACCATCGATGGAAAAGGATATGCCAGACCTGTACTGGCAATGGCGTCATTAACAAAGTAATTCAATACTTGACTTTCGAAATCTACCTACCTGGTTATTATTTGTGTAGTCCTGGAACTTATCTTGAAGAACCTTTGCAGCATAGTGATATACCTATTAATCCTTTGGATCAAGCATGCACCTTTCTTATCACCACAGTCATCCTGCATTAAGACGTGTAGCGGATAAAGTATCGTTGAAAAGCTAAACAACGTTTGACATCCTGTGATGTCTCAGTGGGAGAGAGGTTGGCAGTCGTCATTGTGATTAGTGTTATAAAAGGAAAGTTAATGATGAGTGGACATGGACATTGAAAAGGATTGAGGAATTGATATTTCTTTTGTATTCTATTTTTGTAAAGCTCTATTTGTTGTGAAATAAAACAAGGTTTACAAGATCACAATGTCTTTTATTTTAAAAATTTATTTTATTTTTTTCACACATGAATATTTACAATTTCCACTTTACATTTTTTTTACATTCCCCTTGTTTAGTTTAAACATTCTGTACATTTTTGTTGTTGTGAAATAAAAACAAGGTTTACCAGATCACTATATCTTTTAATTTTTAAAAATGGTGATAGCCATTTCATTTTTTTCACACATGAATATTTACAATTTCCACTTTTCATTTTTTTAAATTCCCCTTGTTTAGTTTACACATTCTGTACATTTTTGTTGTTGTGAAATAAAAACAAGGTTCACTAAATCACTATATCTTTTATTTTTTTTAAATGGTGATAGCCATTTCATTTTTTCACACATGAATATTTACAATTTCCACTTTTCATTTTTACATTCCCTTGTTTAGTTTACACATTCTGTACATTTTTGTTGTTGTGAAATAAAAAACAAGGTTTACCAGATTACAATGTCTTGTTAATTTTAAAATGGTGATAGCCATTTCACTTTTTCACACATGGATATTTACAATTTCCACTTTACATTTTTTACATTCCCCTTGTTTAGTTCACACATTCAGTAAATTTTTTAAAATCTTTTTCGTAATATACAAAAGCAAAAATTTTACACTAAAATGTATTACTTATCTTATTTTTACTAAACTACTGTAGCCTAACATTATACATTCTACTTACAGTTTTTACAAAAAATATTACAATATAAAACACACTGCAAATATTACAATATAGTGATCATTAGACTTAAGTAAAGTAATAGTCGTCAATACGACTGTTTCCCCAAGCAAGAGTATTACATGTGTTGGGTATAATGAATCGTTTGTTGTCTTCATTACTTAAAGCAACTTTGTTCAACAAATTGGTATGTAGCTGATGATTTTTACTTCTAAATACACACATTTTCTTATATAATACAGGTGGGTTACTAACTATACAGTTTTTATAATCACTTATATCTAACTCTTTACTAACAACATTCTTTTTCACTCCTTTTAATTTTTTTACTACTACATCATCAATTGTCATATAGCTGTATGATTTAGATTTTGTGCCTACAAAGGTGTCTATAATAACACCAGCACATTCATCCTTAAATTTCCCAAGAACCTTTTTGTTTACTAGAGGTAAATGGTAAATATTATCCTTGGGGTAGTCACTTGTATCAAACCTATTTACCTCAGTTTTGATATCCTCGTAAAAATCATCAGTTTTAAACTCATAAATAAAAGAATCTGAGCCTGTGTAGAGTAATTTAGCATTATCAAGATAGTTTTTCTTTACATAATCATAGTGAAATTCATACATAAGTGTTTTTGATAATTCCAGAATGGTGTAACCCACATATATGGGTTTGTTGTAAGTTACTTTAAGACGATTCATTTGTATTACAACTAAATCCTCATGAATAATTGAACAGCTATGAAAGTTAGGCTTGCTTATTAAGTTGCACGCACCATACCTTTTACCATCATTCTCCCACTTTGTTATCAGCTTTACATCAACTCGTTTATCAACATTCTCCATAGTCTTTCCAAAAACACTATTATTCATGAGTTTATAAAAATCTTTTTCAAACGCGTTTGTCGACTGTGTCCTTAAATTATTGTTTAGATCAATATACGGTTTGAGCCATGCTGACTGATGAAATTGCAATACGCGATGAATTTTAGTTAATTTCAATCCATGCTGTAGACACTGTTTCAAGTTTCGATAATGTATTACATATTTACATTTATCATTTACATTAGCAATTAACATTTTTGTTCGTGATGTGATGTATGGAGATTTCATATTCTCAGGACAAAATGGTAAATCATTATGATCATCATGTAACTCTTTAGGGTACTCAAGATTTACCTCTAAAATATATCCTTTATCATCGTTATCATTAAGGGTGTCAACATGTAAGACATCAATTTCAGGTTGTGTCAGCCAGCGAAAATCTTTCAGTGGTAGATATTGACTCATAGCCCAGCCATATTGGTTATTTGCATCGAGATAGACAATATACTTTGACTCTTCACAAGGGTTGTAGCTAGGCATGTATTTATTATTCGCTTTAGAGTACCGTCCACTACATTGACTTAATCCACCTCGAATTGATGATTTTATAAAATTGATCATGTCTATATCAGTCATTAATTCTAAATTTACTTTCGTTCTTTTCAACATTGAACTGAAACTTAACCCAGGAGCAGTGAAATACTGACAAGGATCAAGGTCATAAGTTTTCATACATACATTCCGAAAATTTTCAAAAACATCTGCTAATAATAACACATCCGTCTTCAAATATATGTCTGAAAATTCTCCTAAAGTTTGAATGTCAAACTGTGTCCATACACGTTGTGCATGTAAATATTCCTCATCACTGATATGACTTGTGTTTAAGGAACTGTAAAATGCATCTTTCGGTGGTAAACAACACTCCTCAAGACGTTCCACACAGTTAATATATTCATAAGGGAATATACCCTTTTGACGAATCAAATTAAAATCATCTTCTTTAGGAAAGACACGTTGAATTTCATGAAACTGATCTGATTTTAAATTACTAGCCAGCTTATCAAGACTACTCGACATAAAGCGGAATGAATCTAAAAATCGCAGTTTAATGGTTTTTTTTATTGCTAGTTTTGATGTATTTTGTGAACGATATGTATTGTTCCTTATTATTTGCAATAACATCAATTTTCACATCTGAAGCTCCAAATTCTTTAACGATAAAGTGGTTATCGTATTTGCTACCGTTATGTAGAATGACCGGAATTAATTTACTTACTCTATAATTTAAATTACATTCTTGGTGAGCCGCACCACGATATTTTCCTGTTAAATGGTCATGATCGCGAACCCTGTCTGAATATAAACATTCACCACATATAAAACAATTAGTTTCAGTTTCAAAATTCATTTGCTCTGAGGAAGTTAGTGGCTCCATTGGAATGATCGTATTTAAAATAGAGGATATACGGATGGCATCTTTCTCAAGCCTTTCCATAAAAACTTTAGGTGCATCAGGTCCTCTATAGAGCTCAAACTTATTTAAAGAGTCATCATAACTACATTTAATATAATATGCAAAGCTAAAAGGTTCATGAATGTGAGTTGTGTTGGTGAAAGGTTGGGCTGGATTTGATGAACATGTATTAAATGGTTTTAGCAAAGCCTCGAAGTCAGCATATATAACAAATGGTACTCGAAGCTGTTTCTCATAATCCTTAAATTTTAGAATGTTATTTTTAGGAGTCGGTAATACCGTACACATATGATTACACCCCCAATTTTGATGTTGAGTTAGTTGGTCCTCTTTTCTGAAATAGAGCAAACAGCCATCACACAACCACTTTTTACCATCGCATTTTGTTATCTGACTACTGACAAGTCTACTGAAATGTTTTATCCAGCAATAGTGAGCATTTTCACCTTTAGTTATGTATAGTAAATTTACATGAGCATCCTTTTTTTCCTGAGTATAATATAGAGGACCAACTATACTCTTATTTTCAATTCCATAAACATTAATACTTACATTGTTCAGCTCTTCAAAACGTTGAATGTCTTTTATCGCCATAGGAAATTCTATTTCTTTTAAATCTAACACTGAAGAATAGTGAGGATAAGATGATGATCTATCCATATGCTCCACTGCTGGATGGAGAGCTGAAGTTACAGCCCACGCAACATGCGTCATCATTATTCAAAACGTTCACAACAGCTTTCTTTCGTTTAATCCATCCTGGTAAATCAATGTATGATGATGCTCGAAGGGGGTTGTATTTATTCATGTTGGTTTCTAAATAAAGTACTTCAACCAACGCCCAGCCTGACTCCCTTTCCTGGAACTCTTCACTCTTCACAATGATAGCACTTGAAATATTTTGATATATATCACTAATATTAGTTGATTCGCTAACAATTATGTTTTTTGTATTAAAGGATTTGATATCCGTAATTTCACCTTCGCTCCCAGTTTTTACATAGAGGCCAAAAGTTCAAAATTCATTTTAATTGTTTTATGCTCTAATAAAACATTTTCTACTAAGCCAAACACAGTAGGTTGAACATTTTTTTAAAATGATTCAATACTTTGAGTTTTTTCTTTACTATAAAGTCTATAACTAGCAATTCGACTTTTAAATGCACTACCAATTTGTTGAACATTTCCAGAATTTCTTTCATGGCAAGCGTTATTTTTATGTTGAATACTGCGTAAATGTCCATGAATGATTGAAGAAGGTATATCAATATTACATACATCACAATGTGTTATTGAAGGTTCACCATTCTTTTTTCTTTTTGTTGCACAACTATTTTCACAATCTTGAGAACGTTTACGCTTTTGAGCATCACATTCATTTAAAGGTTCCGTGCTAGTTGATGGTTTTACAGATTTCAATTCCTGTTGTTCTCCATGCACTTCAACCATGTGGAATTGATATCGCTTTACAGCAGAAAAACCAAGTTCACAAACTGAACATGAAAATGGTGCTGAACTGACATGCATTAAATTTACATGACGTGCAAGATTATCTTGTCTGTTAAATGTGGTAGCACAATGACTGCACACAAACATTTTAATGTCATGTTTAACATTTGCGTGTCGTTGAAGGTTGTCAGGTCTTGAGAACTGTTTCTTACAGTCACCACACTTGAACATGATGATTACTTTCCAAGTTATCTATAAAAGAAAGAAATCATCAATGTTAATAAAAGATAAAACAAAAAGTACAATATAAAGAGTTTAATTATATTCCAGTCAATGGTTATAGCAGGGTATTTAAATCGATCTGTGAACTCCTAGCAAGTCTAACTTTATGTAGTTCTAACTGGGGGTTACTATATACCACTGTCACTGACACCTAGCGGTGAACATTGGAACATGATAGAGTGGTAGAAACCAGCGGTCGTCAGTTAAGTGAGTTAAGTGTGGCGTCATAGCCAGTCTTAAAACAAGTCTAAACTTGTAGAACATGTCACGTGATAGAAACCAGCGATCACCAGTTAAGTGAGCTAAGTGTGACGTCATAGCCAGTCTTATAACAAGTCTAAACTTGTAGAACATGTCACGTGATAAAAACCAGCGATCGCCAGTTAAGTGAGCTAAGTGTAATGTCATAGCCAGTCTTAAAACAAGTTTAAACTTGTAAAACATGTCACATGACAAGGTTAAGTTAGGTAAAGTTAAGTGAACTGAGGTTAAGTCTTTAAATATTCCCTCTGTCACTGACACCTAGCAATGAACATTCAAACTTAATAGAGCGGTAATCAAAATCTAACCTACAAAATTAGCTTTACACACCATGGTCAAGTAGTTCCAACTTTTTACTGTCAAATATACCATTTTCACTAACATGTAGTGGTGAACATTGGAAAATATCACTCTAACTGTTTAAAAGTTATTAGAGGGGGGGGGCACTTACCTTTTTATAATTGATCAACTACTGTCACTGAATGAACAGATTAAAGGAATCTGGTAACCTACAGGTACCCAATTATCTGTAAACAAATCAATCAATCAATCAATCAATCAATACATTCCAATCAATAACTTCAACATCAATTAGTAATAAAAGACTACAATCCATTAATAATAAGTACTTACCTTGCAAAATAATTTAATGATTTTCTATCAAAACGGCTTTTTTTTTACAACTCTTGAGCAGTAATAGAGCACTGTTCACTCAAAGCGAGTAATATAGACTGACAGTAGGGAGATATATGACACCCCTCTTATATAAACTCTCATCGATCGTGTCAGCAGTTTTTTGCAGATCATTGCAATTCCTTTCCCAATACAGTTGAGAGTCCAAAGTACACTAGGAACACCTGTGAGGTATCCAATGACTGCTGACTTTGCATGATCATCACCCATTGTCTTAATCAACATATGGGGTTTCAAATTACTGCAGCGTCAGTCATAGCAACAGCAGTGTGCGCTCTCTGGTATGACAGCAACATGACACCGGAAGGAACACCTGTGTAATATCCAATAACTGCTAACTTTGCATGATCATAATCCATTGTCTTAATGAACACTTGCGGTTTCAAATTACTGCAGTGTTAGTCATAGCAACAGATCTGCGAGCTCTCTGCCATGTCTGTAATATGACACAGGAAGTAACAAGACGTCTTACTGCACGTGTCATCTCCTCAGTTTTAACATCTTAAGAACATGTATTATTCTCTTTCAACTACAAATGACTCGTTAGAACACATCCATCCACCAAGTTAGAACCCTTGTATGTTCACATGTATTTCGTCACTTTCCTTTCATATCGTTATTCCATTATAGTAGTGGTGAACAACGTCAATTCAACACACACAAAATGTAGTTAGGCCCTTTGATATCATTTGGATAAATTTCATGGGCCGGTCCATAGGGACCAGTCCAAAGGGGCCGGTCTAAAGGGACCCGTCCACAGGGACCCATCAACAATGACCCGTCATCAATGACCTGTCAACAATGACCTGTCAATAGGGACCCGTCAACAATGACCCGTCCACAGGGACTCATCAACAAGGACCCGTCTGGGTAGTTTATTGGCTGAGGAATAACCCACCCACCAAGGGAAGATGATTGAGAGAAGGAAGTAGATTTGGGATTGGAAAAGAAGGATAGAAAAATAGGAGGAGAGTCCCACAAAAGTTATAAGTTTAGCTTTCAATACACTTAGAAGCGGTTGCCACCGCAAATCCGTTCTCGGATACCTAAAGTGGGTACGAGCTTGGTCGAAGCTGACGGGAACCGCAGCTAAGACTTGGGCAGTTTGCCAGAGAAAGGCTTTAGTGTATTTCCTCCCAAGCACGAATAAAAGTACTATAGGGAAGGGTGATGGTCTGGCCAGACAGATAGTAAAAGCTTTATTGAGTATGAACGAGGGCATAAACCTAGGAAGAGCTAGGAAAGCCAGGATCTTGCCTAACTGTAGTATCAGAGAAATGATGAATCCAAAAACAAATATTTAATTTATTTGACAATGCAAAGAAGTTTGAGGAAATTAACAAGCGTGTAATATAATTTGGACGAACATAGTTCATTTGAACTTTTTAACAAATGGGGTCGCAGACCTCCCAACATTAAATGTTTGCTCCAGGCAATTGACAATTTACAAGGTTTCAAACCTTACATGTTTCTAAAATCTTTATAAGATTTAAACAAATAAACAATGAAGTAATTAAAGTTGGAAAGTGAATTGTAGTACAAAGAGTGTACCTTAAGAAATTCTCGAGAGAATGTTCTAGAGAAAGTGACAACTTCGAATATAACAATAATAA
Organism: Meconema thalassinum; assembly: GCA_946902985.2. Classification (NCBI taxonomy): domain Eukaryota; kingdom Metazoa; phylum Arthropoda; class Insecta; order Orthoptera; family Tettigoniidae; genus Meconema; species Meconema thalassinum. The sequence goes on from OX336390.1 coordinate 692,737,736, forward strand.
AAACATGAAAAATAAGATAGAAGTTCCTACAACTTATTATATTTATACAGAATTATTATATGAGAATTATACAAAAGAGGGCAGGTCACTTACTGTGAAACCTGAAGAAGGTGAAAAGGAAAGTTCTAGACTTCCCAAGTTTGAGCAGGAATCACTAGCCAAATGGGACAGTTTCCATTTCGTGAAACCTGAACATGACTCGCTCAAGAGTTTAAAGAAATGTTTTCCCTGATTATAGGAAAGGAACAATGTGATTTGAAACTTGTATCACACAAGCAATTATGCAGAATTTAATTAATGTTAAACTAGCAAAGTTGGAAGGGCACTTCGTGAGTGACACCTTATAGAAAGTTACAATTATATTAATAATGGTGGTTAGTAGAAGGTTGAGGAAAGATCATTGGGATATAGGATCAATGTTCATGGCCGTATTTAATATAACCGGACGATCGCGACGCGGTAGAAACGTGGAGCAAGCACTGATTATCACTATAGTCTGTAAAGATTGATGCAAAGTTCACTGTAGAAACTCGAAAGTTCATGAGAAAGAAAGTTTTTACAATGCTGGAAAGAACTGGTTGCACTAGGTAGGCGAGAGTCTATTGCTGGAGAAAATGTTGGATTACAGTTAAATGCGCCATAGAACATCCCAACGGTGGACGAAAGTTAGCTATTGCAGTAATTTAAGGAAGATTCCTCATTTTAACTTGTATTTTCACAAGTGAGTGAAAAATACCTGACAGCAAGCCTCGCAGATAGAGTACCAGATCTGGAAAGTTCCAGAACGATCTTTATAGAAGAATGGAGTCAAAGTTAATCCAGCGGAGGAACTAGCTTTCTAATTTATAGACAGCGGGTATTAGATAATATCCCACGTAGCGAGAGGATTTCTCATTTGAATAGCTTAAGAAAAGCTCTTTTTTAGTAAGGTTGGCTTATACAAGCAAAAGCTCAACATGGCAAATCCCACGAAGAATGATTTTTGCCCCAAAGTAAATAATTTCACACTGTCTATAAAATATCATTAAAAGCACGTGGAAGTTAAAACCATGAAGATGAGGTTAAAACTTTTAAAATGGTACTTATCTTGATTTCATGTTGAAGGCGAAGTTTCCTTTGAAGATAACTACTTTGCCAACATGGCGTAGAAGAGAGTATGCCTCTTGGTTTGAGGAGGCTAGCTCGAGTGGAGCTTTAACTGATCGAGTCAACTGCCGACTGAGAAGTGAGACCTGCTCAACGGAGCACGGAGAGACCAAGGAAGGGGAAAAGAGTGGGGGGTAGGAGACAAAAGGAGAACATATAAGCATTGCCAATGTTACAACAAAAAAATGATCTCTTGCTGAGCTGGTCTTCAAGGAGTTGATAACAGATGATACTAGCGCAGCATGGTGAGTAAAGAAGTAGACGTAGTCCTCTTGCTCAAGGAGAAAATAGCTGGCGATGGCAGTAAAATCTGATAGCCAGATGGAGAAGGAATTCCTCTTGCGCGAGGAAGAGTTGAAGAGCTTCAGAGATTCGCTGCTATATGACGCTAAGTGGGTCATAGAATATATATCTGGAACAGACTCATACAAAATATAAGCGACCTGAACCCCTAAGAGAAAACAGAAGATCACTGTTGGTGTTTGACAAAGAGGAAGGAAAGAACATGCAAAAGCATTGAAAATTATAATCTCTGGTACCGTGTATTCCAAGAATGCACCATACTGGGAGGGGAAAACACCAACAGGGAACGAGAAAAACAAGTAAACATTTAAAGGTAATAAGCAATTGCGGAGAAGTAGTCTTGTGATCTGACCATTAGTGGTCAAGACTCTGACTACCCTGACTCTCACATCTCTTCCAGGGCAACACTCGGTCACTCTACCCGAGATCCAGACTAAGGGGGGAAAAACTTCCCTAACTAAGACCAAGTCTCCCACTTTAATGTCGGGACTGGAAAGAAACCACTTCTGCCTCCGTTGCAAGGAAGTTAAATATTCCAAGTTCCATCTCTTCCAAAAAGAATTACGGAGGGCTTCAAGTTTACGCCAAACAATAGGTAGATTAAAATCCCTGTAAGAATTGAGAAGAGGAGGAGGGGCAGAAAGAGAAGTGCCGATAAGGAAGTGACCAGGGGTGAGTGGAAGTAGGTCATCAGGGTCATTGGAAAGCGGAGTTAAAAGGCGAGAATTATCAACACTTTCAATCACGAAATAGCTGGAAGCTGAGAGAAATAAAGCACTAGTAAAGATTGCGATACGATGAGAAAGAAGAATTGACAAGTTTAAACAAAGCGTATAGAAACAAGTACATCTATTCAGGACAAGAATATACCAAATAAACAAAGAAACTATGCGAGTAGAAAGCAAGAACGCCATAGGTAACAACCTAGTAGCCATAAGCAATGACCTTAAGTCATAATAAGTATCAAAGGGGTTACTCAGAAAAATACTTAAGTCAGCGAGAAACGTGACGTGACAAGTATAAATGCAAAAACACATCGAATGTGACGACGAGAAAAAACAAGTTTGTTCATCAATGAACATTAAGATCGCAAAATATGTAAGCAAAGTGAAATACATGAGCGCGTGAGAAATACGCAACGAAGTTTTGAAGCAAGAATCGAAGCAATTGTAAGATACGAGCGTGAGTAAGTGAGAGACACAAACAAGCACGGCCTTGACACACATAGTACAGCGAGATAAGGCATATAAATAGCTGAAAGAGTCCTTAACTGGAACAAGTTTATTTTGGGAAGTAGGTGAACGGCTTCTGTACTTGCAGTAGCGACTCGCCAGACAATGGTTGGCAATCAGCCAAAGTTGAGATAAGAGAAACTTGCTTTGAACGTTGTCAAGCGTACAGGAAATAAACAGTGACTTGACCTTACTCGGGCTGGTATACAAACAAGTTTGAAAAACAAGCAGTTCAAAGTACACAAACAAAATTTGTTGAATCAGCTGTAACTTAAAGCAGATATTCAGGTTAGACAGCATGCAGTCAATCGTAACTTGGACGTGAACAAACAATTTAAAGCTATATGAAACAGAGTAGGAAATCAATTTCGCATGATTTAGAGGATCACGGAATCCGACAATTTTCGACAGGAAAAAGCTTGATTCTTCCGAAATAGGAAGTGAAGCCGGGACATTGAGAAGAAGGTTATGCATAAGAATAGTTATTCTAGATGCTATAGAATTCAGATTTTCAAGCGGTTTCATAAGCGACTTCCAATTGTGAGGAAGGGGGGAGGAGCCAGCCGTGGCCATCCTTCTACATAGCGAAAGAAGTGAAACATAGCTTACAGCGAAGTGATGGTGACTGATAGCCATGGTTTACACAAGGGGAAGATAGTTTTCGAGAAAGAGTTTAAGCAATTAACTGCTATAAAAAATGACATGAGAAGGTAAACGAAGTAACACAAAGCAAGGCGAACTTGAATGGCCATCTTGTGCGGGAAGAAGGAAAAACCATTTAAACAACTTACAGAGGTAGCGCAGTTGTTCACGATAAGACATCGTTTCGGCAAGTGTTTTTCAAAAATATTGAGATCTGAAACACGAGCGTTCTCTTTTTCAGAAATGGGATTTATGTCAGCTGTAACGAAATGACATTGCGCTTTGGTTTGAACACTGGGATGCTGAATTTTACCAGTAATAACCCAACCAAAATCGGTGTCTCTGGCGACCACAGTTGAAGATAACTTACGTGTTTGTTTGCGAAGGCACTTCCAAAAAACATTGGCACTGAAAAGTACATCAATGGGACCTTGAGCATTAAACTGAGGATCAGCTAACCTTAAGTGCGAGGGAATGTTTAAATCGGAAGTATTAATAGAGTGACTTGGAGTGTCCTTGCCAATACTGGTAAGAATGAGACAGTTTAAATTAAGATTGGTGTTTCTTTGGCAAACGTGTCTGATTTTCAATTTTGAAGACGGCAAGACTTGAGTTTTCAAATTTTCAATGCCGGTCACACTGATAGAAGTAGGCGATGACGAAAGACCTAGTTTTTTAATCAACGATTGCGAAACAAAATTATGAGTTGAAGCGGAATCGAGAAGACCACGGGTTCTAAACCAATTTCCAAATTTATCTTGGATTTCGAATTGTACAGTGGTCAAAAGGGTTTGCGCACTGTAAGAAGTTTCGGCATTAGAAATGCAGGAAGAAGCATTAGTTTGTTCGGAGCTGCTCTGCATGGAGCTTGAAGAGGCAGGTACTGATGACCTCGATTTATCGTGAACGTGCAATAAAGAATGATGCGGTTTTTTTACAATGGAAACAGAGGTTTGATGACGTACAGTTTGAAGAAGAATGCTTAGGTGACAAGCAATTGAAACAATGTTTGCTATTCAAGACAAACTTCCTTCTATCTTCGACAGACAATTCTTTAAAGGATTTGCACAAATACAATGTGTGAAGCTTTTTACAGAGCGTGCATTTTAAAGATTCGTTAAGCGGCCTGATATGTTCTCTTGCATGATTGAAAGAAGAACGGGTTTGCTTGTTCTCGACAGATGGGGGCTGATGTCCCTTTGAAAAAGCAAGGTTTTTCTCAAAAATGTGAGACTGATGATTCGTTTCGACCTTTTCGCACTGAAATGCGAGTGCTGTAAGGACTTGGCATCGGCTGTTAAGAAACGAGATTAAGTGTTCGAAGGAAAATTCTTCCTTGCGAGCGAGTTCAATTTCCCAAGCCTTTAAAGTTGAAAAATCGAATCTTGATGTAACCAGATGAATGAGTATGGTGTCCCATGTTTGGACAGGCTGCTTAAGTTGGTATAATGCTCTGACATTCAACTGTATAGAGTCCAACAGGTTTCTTAAAGAGGTGACGTCATTAGGTTTGACGGCTGGTAGGTTGAAGAGACAACGTATGTGGCGAGCTACACTTAAACGTAAATTGCCATATCTCTCTTTAAGGAGATTAAAGGCGATGTGGTAGTTGTCTGCGCTTAAAGGCAGTGACTCCACTAAGGCTAAGGCCTCAGATTCCAAAGACGTACGGAGGAAATAAAATTTATGAATGTCAGAAATCTCGGTATTTTCATGAATTAGGGAGCAGTAAAGTTCGTAAAAAGAATACCATTCACCTTCCTTGCCTGAGAAGTGCGGTAGGCTTATCTTAGGAAGTAACGGTTTCGGTTTGTTCTTGTGAACTGAAGCGGGTGCGAACTGGGCCGGATTGATGACCTTAGTGTCCGGTTCTGAGATATTGCGGATCAATTGGTGGGCCTTTGCAATCCCTTCAAAGTACAAGGGTTCGACCTCGTCCCGATCCGATTGAAGTTCTGGGCAAGCGGATTCAATCTCGGTTTGAATTTGGTCATAATAATCATAAGATCGTTCGTACAACTTAAGGCGATGTGTCAAGATGTCTAAATCACACTCGGTGGGATTTAATTTGCTGATGAAATTTCTGAATCTAGTGAGTTGCCCTTTATAGGAAGAACGTCTGGCAATGAGAGTTTCATCTTTTTCAGTAGGGGCCATGACAAAGAGAATAAATTGAAATACAACTCACGAAACTGTAGAACCTTGGAGATGCTGTCAAGTTGGCAACAGCGTTTAAGTAGAAAGAACAGGACACACCAAAGGAGACAGGAGCGGCCTCTTTCCCGTTCACAGGCTTTGCATGATGTAGTTATAGCTGAAAAATCCAAAGCAGATATTAATAATTTGCCAAGTATTGTCAAATGACACTTGACAAACAATGGACATAGCAAATGGACTCTCCCGGGTTTCGGCACCAAATTTTGGGTAGTTTATTGGCTGAGGAATAACCCACCCACCAAGGGAAGATGATTGAGAGAAGGAAGTAGATTTGGGATTGGAAAAGAAGGATAGAAAAATAGGAGGAGAGTCCCACAAAAGTTATAAGTTTAGCTTTCAATACACTTAGAAGCGGTTGCCACCGCAAATCCGTTCTCGGATACCTAAAGTGGGTACGAGCTTGGTCGAAGCTGACGGGAACCGCAGCTAAGACTTGGGCAGTTTGCCAGAGAAAGGCTTTAGTGTATTTCCTCCCAAGCACGAATAAAAGTACTATAGGGAAGGGTGATGGTCTGGCCAGACAGATAGTAAAAGCTTTATTGAGTATGAACGAGGGCATAAACCTAGGAAGAGCTAGGAAAGCCAGGATCTTGCCTAACTGTAGTATCAGAGAAATGATGAATCCAAAAACAAATATTTAATTTATTTGACAATGCAAAGAAGTTTGAGGAAATTAACAAGCGTGTAATATAATTTGGACGAACATAGTTCATTTGAACTTTTTAACAAATGGGGTCGCAGACCTCCCAACATTAAATGTTTGCTCCAGGCAATTGACAATTTACAAGGTTTCAAACCTTACATGTTTCTAAAATCTTTATAAGATTTAAACAAATAAACAATGAAGTAATTAAAGTTGGAAAGTGAATTGTAGTACAAAGAGTGTACCTTAAGAAATTCTTGAGAGAATGTTCTAGAGAAAGTGACAACTTCGAATATAACAATAATAAAAACATGAAAAATAAGATAGAAGTTCCTACAACTTATTATATTTATACAGAATTATTATATGAGAATTATACAAAAGAGGGCAGGTCACTTACTGTGAAACCTGAAGAAGGTGAAAAGGAAAGTTCTAGACTTCCCAAGTTTGAGCAGGAATCACTAGCCAAATGGGACAGTTTCCATTTCGTGAAACCTGAACATGACTCGCTCAAGAGTTTAAAGAAATGTTTTCCCTGATTATAGGAAAGGAACAATGTGATTTGAAACTTGTATCACACAAGCAATTATGCAGAATTTAATTAATGTTAAACTAGCAAAGTTGGAAGGGCACTTCGTGAGTGACACCTTATAGAAAGTTACAATTATATTAATAATGGTGGTTAGTAGAAGGTTGAGGAAAGATCATTGGGATATAGGATCAATGTTCATGGCCGTATTTAATATAACCGGACGATCGCGACGCGGTAGAAACGTGGAGCAAGCACTGATTATCACTATAGTCTGTAAAGATTGATGCAAAGTTCACTGTAGAAACTCGAAAGTTCATGAGAAAGAAAGTTTTTACAATGCTGGAAAGAACTGGTTGCACTAGGTAGGCGAGAGTCTATTGCTGGAGAAAATGTTGGATTACAGTTAAATGCGCCATAGAACATCCCAACGGTGGACGAAAGTTAGCTATTGCAGTAATTTAAGGAAGATTCCTCATTTTAACTAGTATTTTCACAAGTGAGTGAAAAATACCTGACGGCAAGCCTCGCAGATAGAGTACCAGATCTGGAAAGTTCCAGAACGATCTTTATAGAAGAATGGAGTCAAAGTTAATCCAGCGGAGGAACTAGCTTTCTAATTTATAGACAGCGGGTATTAGATAATATCCCACGTAGCGAGAGGATTTCTCATTTGAATAGCTTAAGAAAAGCTCTTTTTTAGTAAGGTTGGCTTATACAAGCAAAAGCTCAACATGGCAAATCCCACGAAGAATGATTTTTGCCCCAAAGTAAATAATTTCACACTGTCTATAAAATATCATTAAAAGCACGTGGAAGTTAAAACCATGAAGATGAGGTTAAAACTTTTAAAATGGTACTTATCTTGATTTCATGTTGAAGGCGAAGTTTCCTTTGAAGATAACTACTTTGCCAACATGGCGTAGAAGAGAGTATGCCTCTTGGTTTGAGGAGGCTAGCTCGAGTGGAGCTTTAACTGATCGAGTCAACTGCCGACTGAGAAGTGAGACCTGCTCAACGGAGCACGGAGAGACCAAGGAAGGGGAAAAGAGTGGGGGGTAGGAGACAAAAGGAGAACATATAAGCATTGCCAATGTTACAACAAAAAAATGATCTCTTGCTGAGCTGGTCTTCAAGGAGTTGATAACAGATGATACTAGCGCAGCATGGTGAGTAAAGAAGTAGACGTAGTCCTCTTGCTCAAGGAGAAAATAGCTGGCGATGGCAGTAAAATCTGATAGCCAGATGGAGAAGAAATTCCTCTTGCGCGAGGAAGAGTTGAAGAGCTTCAGAGATTCGCTGCTATATGACGCTAAGTGGGTCATAGAATATATATCTGGAACAGACTCATACAAAATATAAGCGACCTGAACCCCTAAGAGAAAACAGAAGATCACTGTTGGTGTTTGACAAAGAGGAAGGAAAGAACATGCAAAAGCATTGAAAATTATAATCTCTGGTACCGTGTATTCCAAGAATGCACCACCGTCAGCAATGACTCGTCAACAGGGACCCGTCAAAAAGGACCTGTCAAAAAGGATCCATCAAAAATGACCCCCTGTCAAAAAGGGCCCGTCCAAAAGGGGCTAGGCAATAGAGACCAGTCCAAAGGGGCAAATCAACAGAGATCAATCAACAGGGATCAATCAAAAGGGGCTATCACCTCAAGGCTTGACATACCCCTCTTTGATTATTGGTTTGCCAATCGACAAGCGTCACTTAAAATACTTTTTGATCACCACTCGTGGGTTGGGTTAGGTTAGGTTACACTACAGCCGCCATCTTTTAAAAAGCCCGCCCTCTTACAAAAGCCATGAGTGGGCATGCTAATTCATAGTGGCTTTCCAACGCACACTTTTCTCTTGTGTAGAACAACTTTTCATTCCATATTAGAATTCAAACTCTCACATGTTGCAATTGGAAAGAGAGATTCTCTAAAAAAAAATACAATTTCACCCCCTAGTAGGGGTAGGTTTTATTTTTGGGGTTGAAATATGTTGTCCATAGGAAAGGGGGTATCAGCCCGAGTTCAATGACACCTCATTCGTCAACATCCGACCATAAGTTCGAGAGATATCGCGCGGCGGCCATCTTGTGAGGAGGGGAGGAGGAGGAGGGTATAGAACTGTTACAAATACACTACTACTGTTGTCCACAGCGCAGTCTATTCTCCTGTATGGAACTGAGATTTGGTCTGATTCGCTGAGGATAGAGAAGTATAGGAAACGCCTAGCTGCAATTCAGAGGAGAGGAGCTCTGAGGGTGGCGTGTGCTTACCGCACAGTTTCGGAACCTGCAGTTTTGGTTGTCTCAGGTGTTGCGCCAATAGACTAACTCGCGCAAGAACGTAAAGACGTATACTTCCGATGAGTAGAACTGGGCAAGGCTCAAGCCCGGAAGGAAGCCGTAGCACGATGGAGCATTAGCAGCAGAGGAGGAATGACGATCTCAGAGGAAGATGGACAGCTGATACCGAGTCTGGTCGAGTGGACGAGTAGAAAACATGGAGAAACTAATTACTTTCTGACTCAGATGTTGACAGGTCATGGCTACTTTCGGTGTTACCTTCATCGTATGGCCAAAGTAAGGAGTCCAGTTTGTATTTACTGCGAGAACGACGAGATGACGTAGGCCTATATCATACGTCTGCGATCGTTGGGCAGCGGAAAAACAACGACTTGAAGCTGAGGTTGGTCCAATAACGCCGGACAATATAGTTGGAATTATGCTGAGGAACGAGCTCAGCTGGGATACGGTCGCTTTCTTTGTTGAGGTGGTCCTTCATCAGAAGAAGTCGGATGGGGACTTGCTCGATTTAGTTGATTAAGTCTGCGATCCGCGGACTATGAATTGAGAAGTAAGATGGTGCTTGTGAAGCAAAGAAAATGGCTCCATCCTGAAGTAATACGAAAGTAGTCCCGGGATGGGTTTTGTCAAGAGGACAGGGTGTGGTTTTTTAGTGGATAAGAATCCCACACTCTTCAGGACTGCGGACCCTTCTCAAGGTCTTATGCAAGATTTTTCCACTTCCCTCGTAAAAAAATACTATTATTATTACAGTACTACCTCGTTTATCCGGACCCCATTCAACCGGATGTCCGGATTATCCGGATCGATCCGGAAATTTAAAAAATTAACGTTCATAAAAAGTATGCGACGACACAGCTGGACAACATCATGACGTACATGGAGCACCAGCAGGACACAACGCCAGCTGAACTAATGATGGTGAAACGTTTACGTGATCGTGCCGAATTGAAACGTCACACAAAATCAAAACAGAGGAAGATAAATGACTTTTTTGTAAATATCAACTAAACCCTGTGTAAATTAAAAGCGTGTGTAAATATTTCAGGTGTGTAAATAAAATGATTTTGTGATGTACAGTAGGGGCCTACAGTATTGTGTAAATTGAGTGACTGTGTAAATATTGTGTTTTTGATGACCAAAAAGGAAATAATAAGTGGTAAGTTATCATTTTACATTTTGTTTTATTTATCTTTCTATAATTCCGGATTATCGATTACCCGGATCACGTCCGGTCCTAGTTAGTCCGGATAAACGAGGTTGTACTGTATTATTAATATTATTATTATTATTTATTTCTCAAAGGGTTTCCCTAGTAATCTGCCAATGACCGGCTACAAATAGCAAGGTGTACAGGCTTTAGTTTCAACTGTCTGTGAGCTTGATATAGTACTATGGACCATTCACTACACCAGTTCATTGACGGCTAAAACTTTCCGCGTCATACGGCACGTTCTCAAAATCGTCATCTTCTGAAGTTGTACTATAGCTTCCTAGGCAAGCCGAACTTAGTGAGACTAGTGGATCCCGGTCTTTAACGACCTTTTCCTACTTCCGTAGTCTTTTGCGCTCCTCAGCTAGTGGTGAATATTTCTCGATCTTCTGACCTTGTCTCTTTTTAAGATTACGGGGCTTAGGAATAGAAACATCAATGAGGAAGGTTGTTTATTCCTCTTTTAAGACCAAAGTGATGTCAGATCTGTTACTTCCTACGGGATGGTCACTGGTTACTGCCCTATTCCAGTAGGGCTTCACACTGTTGTTCTCATGTACTGCCTGACTAGTTGTAGAATGTAGAACGACATTTTATCACGAGCAACCCATAAACTGTAGAGTTCTTGATGGATGATTTTGACGACGTGGTCATGACGCCATATACTGTATACTGTCTTGGTACAAGGGCTTAGCAGCCACTTATTATATCATTATTGTCTCCATATGATTGTTGCAGAACCGGTATTTGTCATATACAACGGTGCTGTCATTCAAGATGTACTTTGTATAATTTCTAGTTGGTATCACCTGGTCTTGTATTGTCACCAGAAATCCTTCTGTTTCTATAAAGAGATGTCCATATGTTAGCCAACTACACGAAGCATCGTGGTCGACATAGCTCTCTCTGATACTGGCAGGGTTCCCATGAATTTCGATCGACAACCAGTTGTTCAATTATTTTATTTCTGGGTTGGCCTAGCAGTAGCAGGTTGAGCCCTTGCAGCACTCAGCATTAGTGGAGAGATCTCCTGTCTAATGCTTGATGCAGTTCACTATCCACTGATCTTCTTCATTATTTCGTTGTAAATATACATGTTTTAAGGTATTTATTTAATTTTGAGGCATTTAAAGAGTAAGTGAGTGCGTTTCGCTTACACATTGGGTTATGCTGAGCCTGTAGGTACCTCCATATCTGTAGGTTGGTGTTAATGGGACCTTATTTTCGGTACAAAACTGGAATGGGACCTTAGCAGAATAATATAGGGAGGGATTATTATTATTTTATTGCCTCATTATTTCACGACGTTTGTGGGTACAAATCAACATATCGTCGATCTTGTTTGGAAGACGGTATGGTAACTTCTTTAGGGTGGCACTTTGAGAAATGAGTGAACTATGGAACAGGTCTCTAAGATGACTACTTTCTGCATGATAGTAATGTAGACCAGGGCGAATTCCTGATTTTTCCAGATTGCTAGCCAATAATTTATGTACGATGCTGGTAAAAGAGACGACTGTGAGCAGCACCACTACACCTTCCTGTCTCCACATTTGCCGTATTTCCTAAGCGAAGGGCAGATGCTTGGTAATATTTTCTCAGCAGGTTTGTTGAATATTATGGGAATTGGGAGCTGCGGTATCATTGAGAAAGGTTCTATTATTATTATTATTATTATTATTATTATTATTATTATTATTATTATTATTATTATTATTATTACCGGTATTATTGTTGTTGTTGTTTTTTCAGGTTACTACGAGGACGAAATATTTAAGGTTGATGAGCATTTCATTGAAGAACAAGAGAGGATACATAAAATTACAGAAGATCATAAGAAGTACGTGAAGGCCTTCGAGGAGTTCCTTGCCAAGGATCACCAAGATGCCATGACGATGCTGAAGAAGGCAGATCGTGTTGGCAACACAACATCATACTTGGAGCGAGAATACAATACCCTGGTCAAGGAGTTTAATAGCTTAAGCAGTCGAGTTTATGTACTGTATGATGAATGGCGAGATGTGAAACTGTGCCAAAGATTTGTCTACCTGATAGGTATGCATAAGAACATTTCGTTTTAATTTTGTGACTGATTTTAACCAGGCATGGATCTAGTTGACGCGATGGGTCGGTATAATGTAGATTGATATAACGATCGTTGTATAATAATAATAATAATAATAATAATAATAATAATAATAATAATAATAATAATAATATTAGTAATAATAATAATAATAATAATAATAATAATAATAGGAATTAACCTGGGAGGAGTCCTTGTGTCTCTGGGCAAATGGGAGTGAAATGCGTCGTTGCCTGTCATCTGCAACCATAACATATTGGATTCAGCAAGAGAATCCAACTAGCCTCTTTCACTCCAACTCCAGCACATAACCTACAAGAGGTGCCCCTGTTAAGCCGAGCAACTCAGTGGAAGGTTGGATAACCAATCCCAGCGGGAAACTGGGTCGGCGAGCCGATCAGTGCTGGGGGCTCCAAGGCTCTCAACCTTGGTAGTACCCTGGTCGGTGTGAAACATCACTGACCCCAAACTACAGTTTTTCAACTGTTCAAAGCATGGAGGAAAGTTCAGCAAAAGCTACTACCCCAGGTGGTAACCAATCCACCTTCACCTTGAGCGAAGCATGCTGGCCTTCGGAATCTGGGGAGCCTGCGCCGACATGCAAGGAGGTATCGGAGACTCCAGGAAAGATCCAACACAAATGCCGGAATTTCTTTGCTACCTTTAATACGAATTCCCTTCGGAAGATTGGTAAATTGAAACAACTAACTGATTCCTTATCCCAACATCAAATCCTGATTGCAGCAATTCAAGAAACGAGATTCACAGATGAACAAGCCTTTGAGTCAGAAGGCTACAGAATTTGTAAAGGTAAAACTGGTAAACGTGTAATAAAAACAGTTCCCAACCTTGGCACAGGATTCATCGTCAGTAGGAAGAATTTGGATTCAATCAATGGCTTCAACTCGCCTAGCAGTCGAGTTTCAACTCTCTCCTTCCGGAGCACAAACAAAGTTTATACTGTTGTGAATGTCCATGCGCCAATCAATCAAGCGAATAAGAGAGACCCGGAAGGAACGGATAGATTCTGGGAAGACCTTGAAGATGTTCTTTGTAAGATTCCAGACAAACACACGATTATGCTTCTTGGAGATTTCAATGCACAGCTGGGTAAGGAAAGAAAGTTCCAAAACATTATCGGAAACTATCCAGCTCACCAGAGAACAAATCGCAATGGTGAGAGGCTCGTAGAACTATGTAAGGCTTTCAATCTTGTTATAAAATCCACAGCGTTCAAACACCTTCCCAGAAAACAGAAGACTTGGGCATCTCCGAATCCAAATCTCGGCGAATTTCAAATTGATCACGTCGCAATTGCACGTAAAGCTCAGAAAGAAATACAGAATGTGAAGGTTCTAAGAAATGCCAATCTTAGATTCGGATCACTATCTATCCAAAATCAAAGTTAAACTGATTCCGAGAAACACCAGAAAGGCCGTCTTAAAAAAGATCAATCAATTTGATACTGAAAAACTACGATTGTGCCCTTAATTTACTCAAAAACAAGAATCTTGGAATCCCGAAAACTGGGATGAACTACAACAGGCCTTGGTCACAACAGCACAGGAGACAGTTCCACTGACGAAGTCAAAGAAACATGCGTGGTGGAATAATGCATGTGATTCAGTGGTAAAGCAAAGACAACTTGCCTGGCAGAAATGGAACTCGGGAAAGAACCAAGATAATTGGGAAAACTTCGTAAACGAGAGACAACGCGCTGCAAAAATCATCCGCAATGTAAAACGTGCCTACAACAAGAGCCAACTAACTCAAATTGAGCTAGACTTTCAGAGGAACAACACAAGGGACTTCTACAGAACCTTCAAACGCAATCCAAGCAAATACAATCCTCCGAGTCTACAGTTCAAAGACTCAAATGGGAGACTAGCTTACAGTGAGAGAGAAAATTACCAGATTCTAGCGAAATACTTTGAATCCCTCCTTAACTGTGAGACTCCAAACTCCACTTTCTCATTTGAAGACAACATACAAGTCCACCCAGATTCATCCCCTCCAACGAAAGAAGAAATCAAACAGATTATCCAGTCACTTAAGAACAACAAGGCACCAGGTGAGGACTCGATAATCGCCGAATTGTGGAAGTATGCTGGTGAAAAGATGATTGATAAATTGACTGACATTATCAAGGAGATTTGGGAAACTGAGAAACTTCCACGTGACTGGACTTCTGCCTTGATTCATCCCCTGCATAATAAAGGTGACAAAACGGACGTTAACAACTACCGCGGCATTTCCCTCCTACTGATAACTTACAAAATTATTTCAAAAGCTCTGCAGATTAGGGCAGAACAACAACTTGATCCACAATTAGGAGAGTACCAAGGAGGGTTCAGGAAAGGGCGCTCATGTGCCGAACAAATTATGAATCCTAAATCCATCCTTTTCTATCTGAAGCAAAGGAACAAGAAATTTGTGGTAACCTTCGTCGACTTCAAGAAGGCCTATGATTAGATTGATAGAATAGCTCTTATTCAAATTCTAAAGGAATTTGGATTGGATAATGAAACCAGGGCAATCATTCAACAGACCTTAGCTAACACAACCTCCAGAGTCAAGTTCAGAGGAGAAATTTCAGACTCTTTCGAAATTAAGACAGGGGTTAGGCAGGGAGATGGGCTTTCACCCCTGCTCTTCAACTGTGCACTTGAAAAATTCATCCGCGAGTGTCGCAAAGAAACGAACGATGGGGTCCAAAATGGAGTACGACTGGGTTACAAGAACATGAACCTTTCTATTGATTGCCTAGCTTTTGCAGATGATCTTGCAATTTTCTCCGACTCTTTAGACATGGCCACAAAACAAATTAACCAGCTGCAGGTACAGGCAACTAAAGTTGGTCTTCAGATCTCTTTGGAGAAAACACACTTCATAACTAACATCAAGCCAGCACACTTCATAACTAACATCAAGCCAGCACCAAGGGAGCTAAAAGTAAACCAGGGGAAAATCAAACGGACAGATAAGTTTAAATATCTTGGCGAGTGGGTAGAACCCAACGTATGTGAGAAAGAAACCTTCACTTCGCGCATGAACAAAATGGAAATGGCGTACCAACTCACCAAGGACGTTTACAACAAAAAGTTAATATCCCTGAACGCAAAACTTAGGCATTATTGCACTGTCATACGACCAGAGGCTCTGTACGCAGCGGAATGCCTCACCATGAACAAGAAAGGCCTGGTAGAAAAATTGGAGATCAAGGAAAGAAAGATCTTGAGGAAAATTCTTGGCCCGATTAAAGACAACGGTGAATATAGACGACGGCATAACTATGAGCTGTATATTCATGTCCAGAAGATCTCTGATGTAATGAGGAAAAGGAGAATTGCATTTTATGGCCGCTTGCTTAGAATGAAACCCACACGATTGACGAACCGGATCTTTAACTATTTTAAAAATAAGAAGACCAAGCCAGCCTGGTTCGAAGAGGTGGAAAGTGACCTGCAAGAGATGGAAATTACCTGTGGGGATATTCAAGAACGCCATCCCCTCAGAAAGAAACTACACGACCACCAGGGTTTTCAAGTAAAACCGAAGTTGAAGACGGGAAAGATGTGCACGGAAGAAAGAAACGGCAACGTATGAAGGAACACTGGGCAAAGATCAAAGCCCAGAGAAGCCAGTTGAAATAACGTGGTCCTTAGTTGGCCGATACGATTAAAGAATAATAATAATAATAATAATGATTAATCGCACAATAAGAACTATGCTTACGAAACACAGAATGTTGCATCCCAATGCTTGCATAGAGAGAGTAACAACACCTAGAAATGAAGAAGGCAGAGGTATTCTTGATGCTATAGCTCTGCACAATCAACAAGTTATACATCTAAGGAATTACTTTCATTCTCGGAAAGATACCAGTGTTTTACATCGAGCGGTAGCACAAGCTGACTTCAACCACACTCCTTTGAATCTCCATGAAGGAAATTTCGTCATGAAAGACAAGAACACACTGAACAGAGAGAAGGTACAGAGATGGGCTGGAAGAGAACTTCACGGCAGATTCTACAACCAGGGCAATGACAAGAATATTGACAAACAGCTTCCGAACACATGGTTGTCAAGGGGAGAGCTGTTTCCAGAAACTGAGGTATTTAACCAGGCGATACAAGACAAAGTTATCACCACAAGAAGTTATAGGAAACACATCCTGAGAGATCAGACTGGTATAGATGACGAATGCAGGAAGTGCAATACCGGCCCAGAAACCATAGAGCATATTACCAGCAGCTGCAGAATTCTAGCGCCAACATCTTACACTGAGAGGCATAACAATGTTGCCAAAGTCATTCATCAAGAGCTCGCCCTAACCCGATCTCTCATACACGACCGGACGCCTTATTACAAATACTCTCCAGAAAGTGTGCTGGAAAACGAAGATTACAAGCTGTATTGGGATCGCACTATTCAAACAGACAAAACAACTCCCCATAATAGACCAGACATAACTTTAACTGATAAGAAGAACCATCACACGTACTTGATTGACATATCTGTTCCGAATGACCATAATATCCACCATAAATACAGAGAAGATTGATAAATATACTCCTCTAGCTATGGAGGTTGCTAGAATCTGGAGACAAAAAAAATGTGACGATTCTTCCTTTCCTCCTTTCTCCCACTGGCCTGACACTAAATCCTTTTCAGTAAATCTAGCCACACTAAATCTTCCCATATACACCCACACTATTGCACAAAAGGCTGCAATTCTGAAAACCTGCAGCATCGTTAGAGGGTTTTTGAATACACATTACGATTTTTCTTTGGACCCTCTTGTGAAAAAGAGACGTGAAAGATAAGAAGAGAAAAGAAAATTAACTGTCAAACGTCTACGTTATACCGCATAGTTCGGAAATGTATGCTATAGGCTTAAGTGTTACTTTACTCATTTTCTTGTACGTAATGTACCGATATGAGTCATGGTACCGACTGTAAGTTGAGTAAATAAAGAAGATAATAATAATAATAATAATAATAAGAAGAAGAAGAATAAGAATAAGCGGCTTCGGTGATGTAGTCGGTAGCATGCTGAACTGCTATGCCCAAGATGGTGGGTTCAAACCCGGCCGAAGTCGTCGGATTTTTTAAGAGCATTAAAATCCTTCAGTATGCCTTTCTTCGGAGAGATAGTAAAGCCGGCGGGCCCATGTCATAGATTTAATACATGTAAAAGAACCTACCACTGCAATTGGTGGTGTGTAGCAAAATTTGTAGGTTATATTTGGCTGGTTAGGAAACGCTCTATCAAGTTCCAACGTTCGCCGCTAGGTGTTAGTGTCAGTAGCATCCGGTAGCCAAAGTTGGAACTATGCTTGAAATTGAACTTGTTGGGAGTCCTCAGGCGTCAATCAAAAATTGCCCAACTTATGGCCATTGGCTGCAATCCATATATAAAATAATAATAAAAACTGTGTTTAATGAACAATTGGTGTTATACTAATTATAATAATAATAATTAGGACATTAAAACATACAGCGCACCAGAGAACAAACAAGAATGGAGAGAATTTGATAAACTTCTGTAGGAATTTTGACCTCAAAATCATGTCAACACAATTTCGGAAACCCCACAGGAAACTATGGACTTGGAAATCTCCAAACAGACCGAGTCATAGGACACCTCACGTGACCCTCTCCGACGATTGGTTCGCAAGAAATCGAAATGAAAAAAAAACAAAAAAAACAAAAAACGTAAGGTAGGCTAAGTCAGGTACCAATGAAATGGGTGTTGTAGAACTGTCACAAGCTATCTACTTTCGTTGTTTTCTCCACTTTTCAAAACCTTAAGGACACACTAAACGTTCCTTAGGAGGTGCCGGCATAATGACACGCGGTCGACTGTTCACTGGAAACTCAACCATATCCGCTCGATTAGATTAGCAGTTTACCATTTCTACCACTACGAGCGCTATGTGAGTCAATGCAGAGTTTCACTTAAAAAGGCTCATCATGGTCCGGGCAGGGTGTACCAACAGCCCGCTGATGAGCCTGACTTGGTGCACCTAGGTGTACAATTCTATATAATTAATGATTTATCTCTCTTTTCACATCCCACACGTCGGTTGGTTGGTTCCTCAGTTTAGGGGCTGCGACAACGCGGTCATGTAGCTCCTTGTACTTTGGGTGTATGTAGAGTCTGTCTGATAACCGGTGTTAATTGTCATGACTGTATTAGTGTGTGTTATCTGTACTTCAGGTCAGGACTGCAGACGATCAATTTCAAGTAGTTCCTACTTTTGCTACCAAATGCTACTGTTAACGACACCTACTCGTGATCTTGGCTACTAGATGCCACCACGACCGGCACCTGGCGGCGAACGTTGGAACTAATGGAGGTCAATCAAATCTAACATACACAGTTAGTTTCACACAATTGTAGTTAGAGGAAGGTTCTCTTACATGCCATAAATCTATGACATGGGCCTGGTGGCTTTACTTCCCCTCCGAAGGAGGGCATACTAAGGGATTTTTAACGCTCATAAAAATTCCAACGACTTCGGCCGGGTTTGAACCAGAGATCATGGGCATAGAACACGTTCCACACGTTAGATCCCGAAACTATAAATTATTTCACGTTCAAAGGTCAAGAACTTCCCCCACTTAAATGTATCATTCATGAAAATAATAGACTACTACAATAAATTTGCTACAGTCATAGATATATTTATTGAATCAGACATTGTGCTCAATAACAGATTAACAGTCTTTGTGTCTAAATTATAAACTGTTCGTGTCCTTTAAGCAATCTCCATGCTTCGTCAAGGTTTTCATGTTTGTGCCTTGTTTAGTATTATTTGTTAGTTCGTTTTATTTATTACTAAACATTAGCTATATGGGTGACTAAGTAGCCTACGTTTTGGAGTTTTATTATTTTGTAGTTTCAATTCTTCTATTCTTAAAATTATTATTTAAAATATTTACAATTATCTACTTTGTATTTGTGTGGCAAGAGGTACTACTACTACTACTACTACTACTACTACTACTACTACTACTAATAATAATAATAATAATAATAATATCGTATGGCCTCGGTACCGGGTGCAAGCTTTGTTATTTGACACCCAAAGGGTAGCTTGCATGTCGAATTTCGTTGTTCCTTGAAGAACTATGAAAGTCAAGTAGGTTAGATATCTAAGCTCCTTGAACACTATAGCGCTTTCTAATAGAGAAATGAGGAACTTTGTGTTGGTGGAAACTCCCGAGATTAATTTTGCCATTATGAACACGGCCTACTGAATTCAAATGGGTTCTTTGACATGCCAACATCGTATGGCATGGTGTCGTAATTTTTGCCGCCTTTTAAAAATCACTTACCACGGCCAGGAGCGAACCTGCAAGCTTGGGGTTAGTAGACCGACACGTTGACCACTCACCCACCGTGGCAAGCTAAGGTACTGAATTGGGTTTATAACCTGTGTTCTTTCATAATTAAATAAATAAATAAATAAATGCCTCTTGCTGAACAGGAAGGGTCCACTAAGGAGGCTTGAGCTCAAGGATCGAAAACTCCTAAGGAGAATACTAGGGCCATACGAGAAATGGATGGCACCTATAGGATCAGACACAATAGTGAGCTGTACCATCTCCAAGAGGACATAAAAACCTTTTATGATCATCTAACCCGCATGAACCCCTGCAGACTCACGAACAGGATCTTCCACACGACAGGTAGAGGCAAAGCCTCCCAGAACAAATGGATCACCACAGTGCAATCAGACCTGGAGCAGCTTCAAATTTCTCCCGACACCGCACATGATCGGACCAAATTCCGTCAGCTCATTCTTCAAGGGGTATTCCCAGTACTCGTTACCAGCAGGAACCACCACACCGAAGTGGACAGAGGAGAGGAAGTCTGCTCATAGCCATAAAATGAAAGCCTTCTGGGCTAAGAAGAAACAGAAGACCCATGTAAAGAGTTAAAGCGAGTCTCGTGGTCCATAAAACGAAAAGAAGAATAAATAAATAAATAAATAAATAAATAAATTAAATATTTGCCATAGAAAAACTTTCCCTTTGTTGTACGTATTCTAGTTTTATATTTGAAAGTAAATGTTTCCACCACTAGGTCCAGTAAAGTGGCGGCGGGAGCATGATTACCTCAATAGAAAGGATGGTGAGCTTGAACTGCTTGGCGAGGGGTCAGTCTCCTTCCTCTGGGTCTACCGGTCAAGTTCAAGCGATATTGGCTTCACCCTGGAGGATATTCTGGAGAAGTTTAAAGAAGAGCTAAACAACTCAGAGACGCCCAAGATTCACTGGTTGCCACCTGACCAGGTGTTGAAAAAGATGGAAAACTTGCAGGAAAGGTGTCTTCAGGCTTCCCTCTACAGAATAAAGCACGGAGATCCCTTAGAGGAAGCAGAGCAGAGATTGGAGCATACAGAAATAAAATTTAAGAAGATTATGGAAGAATCCAGGGCTAAGGTAAGTGAAACTTAACATCAAGTTGGATGTTTGAGTAATGTCACCCTTGAGGTCTGGGTTCGATTCCCAGCGCTGCCAAGAAATTTAACTCTGGTCTGAGGGCTGGAATGGAGCACACTCAGCCTCGTGAGGCAGAACTGATAAGAGATGGGTTGAATTGCCACCTTAGCTATCTTTGAAGTGGTTTTCCGTGGTTTCCCCATTTCTGCTACAAGCAAATGCCGGGGTAGTACCTAACTAAAGGCCACGGCCGCCTCCTACCCATTCCCGTCCCAGTTACTCACACTAATACAGCCTTCACAATAACACGGGTCATCAGACAAATTCCACACACACAAGTATACGGAGCAATATGACCACGATGTTGCGAAGCCCCTAAATAAACCAACAACAACAACCCATTAGAGCAAATTAGATTATTTTCAACATTTGAATTACAGGGTTCAGAGATCAACTTTCGATGTTGTTGATTCATTTAGGGGTCTGCGGCATCCTAGTCATGTAGCCCCGTGTACTTGGTGCGTGTGTTGATTTTGATCTGTGATATTGTGATGGTTGTATTATAGTGTGTGTATTTGTAACTAAGCCTAGGATTGGGGAAGGAGGCAGCCGTGGGCTGTATTTTGCAACAATCCCAGAATTTGCCTCAAGAAGAAGTGGGTAAACCAGATAAAACCATTTCCAGGGTGGTTGAGGTTGTAATCAAATCTGTCTCTTCTCAGTTTTGACTCACGAAAAAACAACATAACAATAATCATTCTCATAATCATCCACATCATAGGGGCAAATGATTCCGCTGTTCAGGCCCTTGAAACAGCACCAGGGCCGTAGAGAGCGTTCACAGGCTCTAGGACAGGGTCACCCGAGTCCCTCGATTATTTTTCAACCTGTAACATAATTTTGGAATTACTGTATTAAGGTTGCAAATTTCTAAACCCCTCCCCCCTTCCCCCACCACCACCACCACCGCCACCACCAAAATAAAAAAAAGAGAAAACCTCCGTTGAATTTAGATTGTTGAAATGAATATTACTTCGTTTTCAGCCACTCTCCTTATCTATTTTGTGTTTTTTTTTCTCTCGTTGGTTGAACTTTTACTTGAAAATTTTGATCACTATGCATTAAAATTCCATTTTCGTTATTTCAAGCACCACAAGAATAAGCCATACTCCTTTCAGAAATCTATGAAGTAAACAGTCAATTTTTATCATTTTAAATGATCTACTCTAGTCGACTTCGTCGTTACGATAAGGCGACGTCACGAAATGTACCGAGAATGCACTGAGGTGTGTGACGTCATAGTACCGCTTGGTGCATGTGTACTGAGTTCACTGGTGAGCTCTGGAGTTACGAGACGGCAACGACACGGTGAGCGTGACGTCATCCAGCCAGCTCCCTCCTTTCACCGCGCGCTCCAGCTCCCTCATGACTTGTAACTTTCTAGCGTTCTGATTGTTTCTTGATCATCTAACATGTCAAGAGTCTTTGGCTTTGAGCGAAACGAGAAGCCTCCAGCCTTTCTAGCATTTTTCAGCATTTGTAGCATTTAAAATGATATAAAGTCCAGTCTTTCAGCTTCTTAGAATACCGACAGTAGTGGCTACGCTGGCTAAAACGCAGTGTTAGGTCATGGGGCCAAGCTCTCTGCTGACTCGGCAGACGCGTGGGTTCGAGCCCCACCGTCGGCCGTCCTTGAAATGGTTTTCCGTGGTTTCCCCATTTTCAACACCAGGCAAATGCTGGGACGGTACCTTCTGACAGGCCACGGACGCTTCCTTCCACATCCTTCTCCAATTTCATTCATCTTCATCAATTCCATCTCCCATCCCGACGCGCAGGTCGCCCACGGGCGTCGAATAGAAAGATCTGCACTAGGTCTCTGAGGAGACCACACGAAAAAAAAAAGAAAAAAAAAAGCTTCTTAGAATGGATCAGAAACTTCACGCTCGACAAAGAGCTCTTGTACTTTAGCCCGTTAAAAATTAAATGGACACCTCTGGCAAATGGGCCATTTCAGGAGCGTATATACATTTTTTTTTGGGGGGGGGGGGGGGCTGACTATCCTGAAAAAAAAATGTAAGTATTCTCTGGGGATTTTCACCGCAAAATACCCAGCAATATCAAACAATATCTTAGAGCATATAACTTTGTGTAATTATTTTAGATAAGATTCAAAGTTTAAATAGCCTACAATTATTACTGGCAATACAAAAAAGTTGTAAAATACAACACAACACACAAATAAAATTTTATACTTAATGAATTTTCTATTATGATCTATGGAGTATGAATGGAAAATATCTAAATATTTGTCAATTTACTAAGCTTAAAGGTTTTTTTTTTTTTTTTTTGCAAATTGATAATTTATTTCTCAAAAGTACCGTACTGTGAAATTTTCAATTTTGCCTCACAAGGCTGTGTGTACTCCGTTCCAGCCGTCAGACTAGAATTAAAATTTCTTGGCAGAGCCGGGAATCGAATTCGGACCTCCGGGGCGGCAGCCAAAAATGCTAGCCACTACACCACGAGTTAGTATAATTTCAATCTTAATATTGTTTATAACTTAGCCAATAAGTTAAGATTAGGGTACAATCAAATTTAGAATTATTTTATGCTCTTACCAAAGCAACACTTTCTTTATTTTTATTGGCTTTGGGGGGGGGGGCTGGAGCCCCCTCAGCACCCCCCTTATATACGCCCCTGTGCCATTTCCCCGTAAGAAAAACGAAAAACGAATCGGTTATTTATACAATTGATTATATGTTCTCTTTGTACTGTTTTGGACACTATTCGTGGCTGTATTTACATCGAACAGAGTCATGTCAGAAAATTTCATAATGGTTTAGACTTTAAATTAAGGGGATTAGCTACTGCCTATCCCAACAATGATAATTTGCCTAATTCTTAGGTACGCTCAGTACAAAAGTGGTTCAAGTTGCATGTTTGATGCTTTGTAGACTTAAAACTCACACCTCAGATCTTCGATACTGGATTGGTTTTTGAGATTACTTAAATTGTTATTCTCTGAGAATTTCTGTTTTACAAAATTTAAAATATATTCCCCAAGATAAGGAAAATTATTTCAGCATGTTTGAAATAAAAGAAAGACTGTGCGAGTGAAAAAAAATTACATTTATAAATGAAGTACTATTAGGGCTAAGAATGGTAATTATTTCTGAATTTTATCAGCAGTAGCTTTTCACCTGAGCATACCTAAATTAAAATAAAATAAAAAGCAAGGTGGGATCATATGAGAGCATTTCTATGTGGATATGGCCATGATGAATTGCAAATTAAAGGCATACATTATTTAAAAAAATAAAAAGCTGATATTCTGATTGTAAATTTTGATTAAAATTAAGATACGAACTGCCGTTAAGTACAAATCGGAGGCAGACAGGTTTTTATCCGGGTACTCCGGTTATCCCTGTCAAAACTTTCATTCCAGCAGCACTCTCCACTATCATTTAATTTCATCTGTCATTCATTTAATCATTGCCCCAGAGGAGTGCGACAGGCTTCGGCAGCCGGCACAGTTCTTATCCTCGCCGCTAGGAGGGGGGCTTCATTCATTGCATCCCTGACCCGATCGGTCGACTGGAAGCAGGCTGTGGATTTTTCACTGCCCTTATGTAAAGTTGTCCACTCTAAGTCCTTCTACATCCTTGGGCCCCTCAGCAAATCTGGCCCTCGGGGCTACAGCCCCACTTATCGCTCCTTCTCATTGCGCCTGAACAGCACTCACCATCATAGGGACTATATTAATGTGGCTCTTTCTTCATTCTTCCAGATTGACGGCATCAAGAAAGCGATCCTGATGGACGAGCAACGTATGGAGTATATTAATGATGCGTGTCGGAATATTATAGATCGCCATGTGTCAAAAGCAGTGGCGGACGAAGATGTCCTCAAACTCTACAGCTACGTGGAGAACGCGTATGAGGCGACAATAGCACCGAACAATCAAAAGATAGGTATATTAGAGATGATGGCTGCAATAAACGAGAAGTTCTACAGCTTGCTGGGAATGTTTAGAGCCCTACCCCAACACATCGTGTCTGAGGTAAAGCACACGGTGTTCACCAATAGAGAGAATGCTTTCCAACGTTCAATTGAGGCCACAGAAAAGCTAAAGTTGAGACAGCGTCTTTTGGACAAACTTCAGCGCGCGCTTGGACCACCTCCACCAAAGTTAACTTCCAGGCCAGAGAAGTTCAGGGCACCTATGCCTAAGACAAAAGAGAAATCCAACCAAGGAGTGGCGCTTACGGAAGATGAAATGTTCTTCCTGGAAAACTTCACAGATTTTATTCCCGGTGTGCATAATGCCCGAGCATGGTTTGAGAAGTCCCAGAGCTTAAGGGATCTTCTAGAACCACAGAAAAGGCAGTCTGTAGCAGATAAGGATGATGACTTGCCGCAAATGCCGCAAATACCTCTTGTAACTACGAAGGATAAAATACCAGTGAAAGGAAAGAAGAAAGGAAAGAAATAGAATCGTAAGTTTTACTGGAAGATTCTAAATGATTACGCGATCAATCTTCTTGGTCATCGACAGAATTACAATGGTTACCTTGAAGCAGTCGATTTTAACAAACCAAGGAATTATCTCACCAGATATCAACTGTACATGTGGAAGCTCTCAAAAGATTATGTACTGTATTTCCCAAGAAATTTCACAGATTGTATTCCGTTCGAGCAATATTCTCAGTCAGGCACAGGTTAAGGGATGTTTTGAAACAAAACATATCTCCTACCGCATGAAAGCAAGAATACTTACAAAGGGTAACACGGAGAAATGATAATGCTAGGAAATAGAAAAGGCAAAGGTATGTGCCACACTATTTCATAAATCTCATCAAGGTTGTGGAGAGTACCTAGAACCATCAACATCTCTCCCAGGGACAACTCTGTGGAGAAAATAAGAACCATTTCTGACACAAAACTATTCCATATAAGTTTGGAACCAAAGGTGTCAATTTATGAATATAAAAAAGAGGAGTTGAAAGAATACAGTAAGTAAGAAGGTGAAATGTAGAAACATTAGTTACTGAGGCTAGAAGGTATAGTGTCCTTTCAAAGATATCCCTAACTGAGTCAGGACAACATCATGTTATGTCAAGAGGAACTATGAGTTTCATCTGGCAGATACTTTTACTACTATACATAACCGTGTCATTCCAAACTGACTAATTATTAATAAGGTATATCTCAGAATATGTATAGTGTAACGAGATTTTATTATGTCCTGAAGATCGGAGAAATTATTTGTTTGTGTATAATTATTGTTTGCTTATTTATTTACACTGTCAATAAAGTTCCTTAGTTTCATCCACCTACCGTTCCGTTCACTTGGCAAAGATACACTGACAAACAAATCGTCAATTGCCCGTTCCATCCATGAAGTTATCTAACTTACTTTCTGCTTTTACTGTATTCTGGTGATTGGTAATAGGGGCTTGAAGGGTGTACGGTACAGTATACAGGGTGTTTCATAATTCCTGTTACAAACTTCTGGTGGTTGTAGAGGGGACTAAGTAGATCACATTTTGATTAGGAACCCATGTCCGGACATGTATCGTTTCGATACTAAATCAGTTTGACTCGATTGCACATCTTCCACTTAACTACAGACACGTATGCACTACAAGAGTTGTTCCAGGTGGCGACCCTGCTGTTCATTACACAACGTGTACCTGCGCAGCGTGTTGTCATACAGACGTCCCACGAGGCCTGCTGTGTGTTCAATTATGTACGCTGCCACCAGAACGCGTGCAACAAGATCTTCTTCCGACTCGATAGGAGTCTCATAAACAAGGTTCTTCATGTGACCCCACAGTAAAAAGTCGAGGGGAGTTAAATCTGACAATCTCGGTGGCCACGAAATTGGACAACTACAGTTTGCCACGGTGGGTGAGTGGTTATAGTGTCGGACTACCAACCCCAAGATTGCAGGTTCGCCCCTGGCCATGGTAAGTGATTTTTGAAGGCAACAAAAATCACGATACTCATGTCATACGTTGTTGGCATGTTAAAGAATCCATTTGTATTCAGTAGGCCGTGTTCAATGGAAAAATTAATTTCGGGATTTTCCGCCAACACAAAGTTCCTCCATTCTCTACTTGAAAGCGCTGTAGTGTCAATGAGTTTAGATATCTAACCTCCTCGACTTTCATAGCGTTCAAAGGAACGACGAAATTCGACATGCAAGCTACCCTCTGGGTGTCAATTAACAAACCTTGCACCAGGCAACCGAAGCCATACGATATTATTATTATGGACAACCACGACCTGCCAAAGTGGATTCACTCTCATTACCTTTTGTAAACGAACAGACGACACGATATCATTGGACGGCGGTTTCGTCCTGTAGACTACTGCGCCCTGACTGCATCACAACAGCTGTCAAAGTGGACTCAATGTCATTACATGTTGTAAACAGAAGACATACGTAATGTATGACATAACGGGACTGCAGAGGTTGACCTCAGCCAATGTTATTTGCATTCCGTGAAGCAGGCGATGTAAAATGAAAGTGATCTTCGAACCGATTTGGTATCGAAACGATAAATGTCCGTACAAGGGTTCCTATTCAAACTGTGATCTACTTAGTCCCCTCTACAACCCCCAGAAATTTGTAATAGGAATTATGAATCACCCTGTATTAATGTTAAATTCCAATCATTCTCCTGGGTTTTTGCTATGTCTGTCGCGGAGACTTGCCCAGGTGTACCAAAGTAGGCTCATCAGGTTTTTGATACACCTTGCCTGAGCCCCGCGGGGACAGTCTACAGTACGTCTCATTCTTAAGCACTATGACTAGGGGTGGTGATTATTAGCATTTCAAGTCAGAAATTTAGAATTTTGATTTGAACATTAAGTTATACTCGTACATTCGCAATTTAACATTTCATAGCATTTTGGAAGGAAAAAAAACATATACTCTAGGTTCTAGGTTAACCCGTGGTCTTAACCACTTACTATAAAAAGAGTTTGTTGGCTATTATGAAAGGTGCTAATAGTTGAAAATTCCAGCCTAATTACAACAACATTTCTTGTAGCTATAATATTTCTGATAAACCGTACTGCTGTTTACAATCGCTCGTTCATAATCTCTGCGACCAGGTCATGGAATTTGCTACATGCGAACATTAGAGACAATCCCTCTCATCGCAAGTTTAAAGTGGCTTGCTGCAAGTATTTGCTGGGTGGATCCCGCTGACTTCCTAGATAAATGTTGAATGAACGAATTGTAACATTTTTTATAAGTCCTTAACTATGGTGATAACTGTAGTGGTTCTAATTTAAACAAACATGATAAGAATAAATATACACTGTGGTGTGACCTTACCTGTGATAGTATAATATAATAAGTTGTTGAGCGCCAGATCCCTATTTAAGACAGTGAATCGAAATTTATGAATTAACCTCGGCTATCAGCAGTAGAGTTCGAGACCACTTACCCGGGCCGTAGTGTAACTTAGTTGACTAACCATTCAGTATTTATTTATAAGGAGTAGTTGAATTTGCCTATAGTATTTACTAACCACTATGAAAGAAATAGGCATTACGTTAAATAAAATGAATTTATTAAATGCAAAAACAAAATATTAATAGTTACAAAAAAGAATTTAATTTACCAACTGCGGTTTAATTATTTAAAAGAAAATGAACATTTAAAATGAATTGAAAATTAATTGAAGTTAAATTATAATAGAGACGATAGTTTTATTTAATTGTTTGCTCACCCAGTCGAAGATTCGTCATATTTAAGTAATGACCGATGATCTCGATGTTACGTCGCATATGTTTAAAAAATGATGTGATATCTCAATTACTATGAAATATCCTCATTAAGTACGTTGCCATCTGTAGAAAGACTCTTGATCAGGGATATAACCCATTATGTACCAGAAAGCAAGGTTACTACTTCCTTCTTTCATTGAGAGCTGTTGATCAATGAGTCTTGTCGAGGGTGCTGATACTAATAACTTCCTTGTCACGTGAGTCGTAAACTTCCCTCTCCACTGGTAAGCTTCCCTTTCTTCAGTGTTCATTCTCTCACGAGGGCTAATTGCATCACAACTTGTAATATTTAGCAGCGTACCTACAGTAGAAATGGCGTGTTAGTTGCACCATGCGTGAAATATAATGTTCCATTCCTTCCAGAAGGAACTCGATGGTGCGCACGTGATTCTTAGCATCCCATGACAGTGACTCTGTTTGCCGTGGTGAAATAACTACTGCGTCATTCTGGGTTTTTTAAGATCCCGGAACAATGGCTACCTGCCTTTGTGAAATTACTACTGCGTCGTTCTGTTTGTGACACATAGGGTTGGTCCTTATTGCCAATCTTGTTGCAATATATATTACTTCGTCTCTTTACAAGTGAAAAAAGAAAATCCACAGCCTGCTTCCAGTCTCTGACCGGGTCAGGAATGGAATGAATGAAGCCCCCATCTAGCGGCGAGGATATGGACTGTGCCGGCTGCCGAGGCCTGACGCACTCCTCTGGGGCAATGATTAAATGAATGACAGATGAAATGAAATGATAGTGGAGAGTGTTGCTGGAATGAAATGTTGACAGGGAAAACCGGAGTACCCGGAGAAAAACCTGTCTGCCTCCGTTTTGTCCAGCACAGATCTCACATGGAGTGACCGGGATTTGAACCACGGACCCAGCGGTGAGAGGCCGGCGTGCTGCCGCCTAAGCCACGGAGGCTCTTTACAAGTAATTGTTAATAAAAATCTGTCTGACTATAATAATAAAAACCGCTTACAATTATCTGATATAAAAATCATCTCATGGATGTACTAATTAATAATAATAATAATAATAACATGATAAATGAATAACCCTATAAATATAACAGCTATGGGATCGAATCGTTACAATCGCCCCTAAGATAAATAATTTAAATGACATTTAACATTATTTCTCTTACCACATCCAACATAAAAAACTAGAAATATAAATATTATAACCCCCAAAAAGACAACATACAATATACTCTTCATCAATACACAAAAATATACAAGAAATATACTCTTTTCACTTTACATATTTGTACTATCATTTCTTAAAATGTTCATAGTACTTTCCGTTTGAATACATACATTCTTCTTTATGTTCAAAATGTTCCATATTTTCTTCTTTATATAATGTATTAGCGAGCTGTAAAAAATATATAAATGCCCTTCACTTCTAATTTTGACATTAATGTCAGCGCTGCACTCGTTTATAATTGTGGTGATTGTATGCTTGACATACAATTTTGTCTTCATATCTAGTGAACTTAGTTTTCGTCAGTCTGGTGTAGAATTACATTGTTGTATTTCCAGCTGATTAACACATTATAACTATCACAGCACACGATATGCAAACAACACAATATTCCTTTCGTCTCTATAACGGGATTACTCAAATGCAGTAAAATTTCAATAATTGAAGAAAAAAATAACTTAGCAAGATACCTAAGGCAATTCCAATTTCAGTGCATATGTCATACATGTAAATACTTCCCCTAATACATAATGACATCGAAATACCTTAAAGCAGTTATTAAACAGTTCACTTAAATATCCAAGGCACTACTCACCTGCCTTCGTGGCTTAATTCTTTCTTAGGCCACGTCCGCCTCCTTTCAAATTAATACTTCCTAAGTCTCCACGACTTCTTAACTTCTCATAAAACCATAATTCCTCTTTATTACTTCTCGAAAACAATAACTTGAATTTTCAAAATCACAAATAAACGTAAAATCTGACTTCTCGTTCACTTTATAAAATTTAACTTAGCGTCAAGATATAACTTTACTGTATCGCCATTCCTTACTTACCACAACAAAATGATTAAGACTTGGACAAAATACTACTCAATAAACCTGAATTACCTACATCACTAAACTATTTCACAAAAACACATGACAAACTCCTCGGAATAAATATATCGTTCCACAAAATATTAATGCTCTTATACTTTGAACTTAGTCTATTCATGATTTGACTTCTTGCTGAATACCTAAAAAACCCCCTTAGTTTTCTCTCAAAACTCTTAATTAAGTACCGTGTCCTCCAAACACCACTTCCTACTTGTTCTGACCGCCTGGAGTATAGCTTATTCCTACTACACCAGAATCTCTCAGAACTCTCAACAACTCATCGTGACATCACACGTCACATACAAAAAAAACTCCCCTATTCGTGGTATAATCCCACTTCTTCTTACTGTTACAGGTCACCTCTTACTGACCAATAACATCTTAAATTTCAGCTAAAAAAAATCTTACATGCTTCGACTAATTCCTTGGAATAATAACATCACACTTTGTTTTCCTAACTATTGTCTTCCTAAAATATTGACAGTGTTCCAGTTGATAGTCAATAACACCGACACTCCTAATTGGCAAATATTCTCCCATAATCACTTCATTAAGCAAGTCCTGAGTTATAACACAGTTCAGACACTCTCTGCTCTACCAAATTAAATGCGTAAATTACACCTGCCTTTAATTGAAACTTCATTATTACCCTTAGGTATACTTACCTTACAAACTTACTTTTGTCTTCAAAAATATAAACTTATCTTTACTAACTCCGTATGACATAAATAAAACTTAATTTTTTTGTCTACCATAAAAAAAGATTTACCTTTAAATCCTCAAAACTTCGAATTATAACAAATTCCTTTCAATACTAGTAAATATTATGTCAACCATCTAATTATTATAATTATTATCTTTACTTTTACCTTTTGTGTGTAGGACAACAATCTACCACATCATTAATTCGTTATTATTCATCAGTAACGTTTCACTAAAAGTGGTTTATCTCGATAACAAGCCTTGTAATATCTTTAAAACGTGCGTAACCGTAACTAAAACTTGGACCATATTACCTTTGTAATCCCTTTGTACCTTTGTATGCGTATAACCATATATACTTAAAAAACCTCCCAACATTAACTTCACGTAGTCCCGTAGACACCATAAAAAACTCATTGCTCAACGGAATATACCTCGTTGGCATACTTCAACCTCCAAAAACTTCTTAAAACTTAATTTGGCATCTTACCAAAAACGTCCTAAAAAAAAAAAAAAAAAACTTCATTTGGCATCATACCAAAAACTTAAAACCACATTGCTCAACGGCATTATACCTTCGTTGGCCTACTTCTTCAAACTCACGTCCATTTACGTGAAAATACACACATATACACACACATATCTGTCACCAAGTAAGTTACCAGATGTCCTAATTAGTTACTACTTCCTTATTTCAACCCGATGTTGGTTAATTCATACAACGCATTACCATGAACTATTCTAAACCACTTCTAGATTTCTCAAAATATATCCACTGATAACCTCGCTGTCCTCAAAATGAAACTTCTTTATTAAATCAATACTTACTTCTTCAACTCATTAATTTTATTACCACTGTACCACATCATCTTCACTCACTTTTGAATTAAATCTTTATTTCCATTATATTCATAATTATGGTTGCCATAATAATTATTACTTTCTTTCGATTACTTACTTTTGTAATAATCTTCCCAACTTTTTAAATTTAATTCTCACTTCATCCAACTTATCTGCAGTTTAAGGACCCACATTCAACTTACCTGAATTGCTCAATAGCACGACAACCTCTGTCTTCCAAATTAAATGATTTTAGTCAATCTAAATCAATAAGCGTAGGCACTACGCGCCCCTTACCATCCTAACTTCACGACTGAATTAAAATTACACACAGCAGGTTTCTTATCTACCTCTGTTAAATCCTATAAAACTTCATTACTTAATATTTAAGTCATACGGAACAGTAACTATCGGTAATACCAATTCACATCACTACGTTCTCTGGCATTTCACAGTTCTTACCACTGTCATCTTCAATTCTATCTCTTTCTATAATCCCTTTTTCTTCTTTCCTTCTAGCATTAGCTTCTACTTCCTCTGTTCTATATTCATCCATAGTAACACAGTACTTCGGCTTTCCCACTCTTACTTCCCCAAGTCTGGCTAATTCAGTACGCCACTGCACATCATATGCTTTCTTTCTCTCCTTCATCCTTCTTTCTTTTTCCTCTAACAACTCAATTCTCTTTTCTTTCATTTTACTTCTAAAATATCTACCTACTTGTCTTCTCTTCACTTCTCTACTACCATCACTTAATTTTCTTTTAAGCTGTTGTCTATTGCTTCTACTCTTATTTGTCTCCCTCTTCCTCTTCACCTGTTTACTACGTTCTATAGTCTCTCCTTCAGCTATCCTGCTTTCATCTATCATCTCCGTTGATTGCTGTTGCTTACCTAAGCTACTTTCATCTATGTCTAGCATCTCTACCAACTCTACTATGTTTTCTCCTAGTATATCCGCTAACTGCTGTTCATCACCTATAATTTCTTCTACAGATATCCTGCTTTCATCTAAAATATCTTCTGACTCTAATCTGCTTTCACCTACAATCTCCTCCAACTCTATTATGCTTTCTTTTACTATCTCCTTTGACTCTACTCTACTCTACTTTCACCTATAATCTCCTCCAACTCTACTATGCTTTCTTCTACTATCTCCTCCGACTCTAATCTACTTTCACCTACAATCTCCTCCAACTCTACTATGCTTTCTTCTACTATCTCCTCTGACTCTAATCTACTTTCACCTACAATCTCCTCCAACTCTACTATGCTTTCTTCTACTATCTCCTCTGACTCCAATCTACTTTCAATTACAGTCTCCTTACAGGCTGTCTTTACTGATTCTACTGCAGTATCCCCTAAAGTCTCTACCTCCTGCCTAGTTTCCGCTTCTACCAATTTGCTAAAACTTTCACCTTGAGTTGCTATTTTATCTTCAATCACAGTTACTATTCTTTCCTGAATCCTACTTTCTGCTGCTTCTAATTTCTTATCTACTGTCTTAATAATACCTTTAGCCGTCATCTCTACCACCTCATTAATTTCACCTCTGATTTCCTGTTTCACCCCCTGAATACTCTCCTGCAGCATATCATACTTCATACTTAATTCTCTATTCATCGCTTCCACAATATCTAGTTTTAAATTATTCTCTTCCAATTTTTGATTTATTTTACTACTATTCTCTTCCAATTTTTCATTAAGAAAGGCCTCCGTACTTTGCTTATTTTCATTAAACTTCTCATTCATATTTTGATTTATCCTACCCATATCTTTATCTAATTTCTCAAATTTATCATTGAATTCCTTCCTACATTCCAAATTATCTCTCTTATTCTCTTCATTATTTTTATCTAGCTTCATATTCATATATTTACTATTTCTATTCATCTCCCTCATGATATCAGCTAATGAAATTTCAGGGACCTCTATGAACTTTTCTATATCCTGACTACCACTAGTCTCAGGATGTACCTCTGTATTCGTCTCGATATTTTCCTCTGAATTAGTGTCAGGGTTAACCTCAGGATTATTTTCAGAATTACTCTCAGGATTATTCTCAAGATTTACCTCCGACATCTTGGTATTATTCTCTACGCTCTCAACATCGCTACCGCTATCAACCTCCTTATAATTAACTTTCTTGACTGCATCCCTACTTCTCAACTGCCTCTGTTCCTCCTCCGACATCTCGAAGTACGTGGTATAAAAATTGCCCTTCCAAAATTTCACTTCACTTCACTGTCCCCCAAAAGCACTGACAATTTGCACTGAAATTATACACTCCTCTCCTAAATACCGAATGGTTTTCGTGTCCGACGTTGTAGCGCCAAATGTAACATTTTTAATATTATCCTTTACGCTGTAGTGTAAACTGTAATGGTTCTAATTTAAACAAACATGATAAGAATAAATATACACTGTGGTGTGACCTACCTGTGATAGTATAATATAATAAGTTGTTGAGCGCCAGATCCCTATTTAAGACAGTGAATCGAAATTTATGAATTAACCTCGGCTATCAGCAGTAGAGTTCGAGACCACTTACCCGGGCCGTAGTGTAACTTAGTTGACTAACCATTCAGTATTTATTTATAAGGAGTAGTTGAATTTGCCTATAGTATTTACTAACCACTATGAAAGAAATAGGCATTACGTTAAATAAAATGAATTTATTAAATGCAAAAACAAAATATTAATAGTTACAAAAAAGAATTTAATTTACCAACTGCGGTTTAATTATTTAAAAGAAAATGAACATTTAAAATGAATTGAAAATTAATTGAAGTTAAATTATAATAGAGACGATAGTTTTATTTAATTGTTTGCTCACCCAGTCGAAGATTCGTCATATTTAAGTAATGACCGATGATCTCGATGTTACGTCGCATATGTTTAAAAAATGATGTGATATCTCAATTACTATGAAATATCCTCATTAAGTACGTTGCCATCTGTAGAAAGACTCTTGATCAGGGATATAACCCATTATTTACTAATATAGATATCGGCAGGACATCGTTCAGTGTCGACTATGTATGCTCAGTCCATTAGGACCCAGAAAGCAAGGTTACTACTTCCTTCTTTCATTGAGAGCTGTTGATCAATGAGTCTTGTCGAGGGTGCTGATACTAATAACTTCCTTGTCACGTGAGTCGTAAACTTCCCTCTCCACTGGTAAGCTTCCCTTTCTTCAGTGTTCATTCTCTCACGAGGGCTAATTGCATCACAACTTGTAATATTTAGCAGCGTACCTACAGTAGAAATGGCGTGTTAGTTGCACCACGCGTGAAATATAATGTTCCATTCCTTCCAGAAGGAACTCGATGGTGCGCACGTGATTCTTAGCATCCCATGACAGTCTCTGTTTGCCGTGGTGAAATAACTACTGCGTCATTCTGGGGTTTTTAAGATCCCGGGACAATGGCTACCTGCCGTTGTGAAATTACTACTGCGTCGTTCTGTTTGTGACACATAGGGTTGGTCCTTATTGCCAATCTTGTTGCAATATATATTACTTCGTCTCTTTACAAGTAATTGTTAATAACAATCTGTCTGACTATAATAATAAAAACCGCTTACAATTATCTGATATAAAAATCATCTCATGGATGTACTAATTAATAATAATAATAATAATAATAATAATAACATGATAAATGAATAACCCTATAAATATAACAGCTATGGGATCGAATCGTTACAGAATGAATGAATGAGATGAATGATTGGATTACCGTAGTTACGTCGTTTAAGGGTACAACACTTTTTTTTTTTGAAATTAATGATTCTACCATTATTCATATTATCACTATTCTTATTGCTATTACTATTATTTGTGCTATTGGTATTTGTAATTATAAGTCATGTAGATGTATACTCGGTGTCTTCCTGATTGCGACCATTCCGGATTGCGTTCACCTCATTAGTAGTCCAGATTGCGGTCACTTTCATTTTAGGAAAGAGCTATAAACATTCCAGCGTCCAGATTGCGGTCACTTTTCTTGGGAGACTGGTCCGGTTGTAACTCCCCTGGGGATTTCCTCACCTTTCACTTCCACCCCTCTTGCCTATGTTGAGGTACATGTCATAATTATGTCAGTTCTCTTTGGGATATAGAATCAAACGCAGAACAAATTACTTTTACGAGACGAATATTTCGAGGTAATAAAAAGAAAGTTTTTCACTATATACAGTAGGATACCTATTATAAAAATAGATATCTCGCGTCTCAAATGGGAAGGAAGGGGCAGAAATTTAAAATTATACCCTGTAAGTATAAAATTACCCGTTAAAAAATTCTGTTTAAAGTGAAGGTCGTTGATTCCGATCCTGAAACGTTTCTATTTTTAAGACTGAAAATGTTATAATCTTTGCTTTACGAGGTGCTGTCTGATTGGGAGGGGACTTGATATTTTTTAAGCGAAGTCTTATGGGGTGTGCTCAGCTGAACACTGAACTGTATTCTTTGGTTAGGTAGTGAAATATCAGTTTCCCCTTTTCATCCACAAAACTTACGGAAGGTATGAGTCAGTAGGGAAGAATCAAGAACCAAGGACCGGTCTCCTAAGAAAAGTGACCGCAATCTGGACGCTGGAATGTTTATAGTTCTTCTCTAAAATGAAAGTGACCGCAATCTGGACTGCTAATGAGGTGAACGCAATCCGGAATGGTCGCAATCAGGACACAACAGTATACTCTTCTAGTGGTTATGTGTAAGAGAGGGCCTTGAGCCCTAACTTCGCCACCAATAAAGGCATTATCTATCTATCTATCTATCTATCTATCTATCTATCTATCTATCCATAAACAAGTATTACAACTTATCTCTCTGGTTTCATGGTGCTGGATAAATAAATTGCATCATACAATACTGATCATTTGTTTCGAAATCACTCTTTTACTATGGATGTTTGCTAATATATCTCAGAAATATTAATAGCAATTACCTGACAACTTTTCCAATGATTACGGGGATGTATCAAATGAGATCACCTTTTGTCCGTGTGTGTGTGTGTTTGTTTGCGTATGTGTGTGTGTGTGGGTAGTAAATATAATAAAAAATATTAAAATTGAACAATAAAATAAAACAGGATTGATCCTATACTTGATAAGCAAATAGGAGAATACCAAGGTGGGTTTAGAAAAGGTAGGTCGTGTATGGAACAGAGAATACCAAGGTGGGTTTAGAAAAGGTAGGTCGTGTATGGAACAGATATTTAATTTGAAAACAATTATAAGAGATTGATCAAGAACAAGAACTACGTCTTTATATTTGTGGACTTCCAGAAAGCCTATGATAGAACTTCAGTATTCAATGTGTGAGAGGAATTTGGAGTAGACTCGAAGTCTAGCAACATCATCAAAGATACACTTTTGATACAAAATCCAAAGTGAAATTTATGGGAGGGATCTCAAAGGAATTTTTAATTAATACCGGTGTGAGACAAGGAGACGGACGGCCTCTAATTCTTTTCAACTGTGTTCTAGAAAATGTAATCAGGGAATGGGAAGAAAGGCTCAAAGAAAGAGGACTCTACCATGAAATAAGACTTGGTTCGAAATGTAAAGGGGTAGGTATCAATTGCTTGGCCTTAGCTGATGACATAGCCATTCTTTCAGAAAATATACAAACAGCCTGTGTCCAAATAACACCTTTTGAGAAAGATAGCTGTGGAAGTTGGACTTCAGATATCTTTTGAGAAGACCAAATTTATGACTAATATTTGAAATTCTCCTACAGTTTTAATAACAGACTCCGGAAAATTTGACAAGGTTGAAAAGTTTAAGTATTTGGGAGAAATGATTCAAATTAATTGACTAGACAGAGAGGCATATAGAGCAAGAATACGAAAATTGGAACACGCTTTTCAACTGACGAAGGATACCTACAATAAGAAAAACCTTTCTATTGCAACTAAAATCCGATATTACAATACGGTAATTGAGCCGGAAAGTCTTTATCAAAGAGTATAATAGAATCATTTCTTGGTTGAAGACCTTAGAAACTATTTACCTCTACCAAACACCAGAACCTCGAAAAAACTACTACCATCATTGAAGGAAGAAAGAAAGAAAGAAAGAAAGAAAGAAAGAAAGAGAAGAAATATCTCAAGAATTGTATGGATCTGGAGACATAATCGACTGGACGTGGGCAACATCCAACTTTTAGTTGAGGCATGTGTTTACACGTCTGGCTGTGCATGACTTTCACCACCTTAATTTTATTAACAAATCTTTCCATGGCCCTACAGTGACGTGTAATAATAATAATAATAATAATAATAATAATAATAATAATAATAATAATAATATCGTATGGCCACGGGTGCCGGGTGCAAGCTTTGTTATTTCACACCCAGAGGGTAGCTAGCATGTCGAATTTCGTTGTTTCTTGAAGCACTATGAAAGACAAGGAGGTTAGATATCTAAGCTCCTTGAACACTATAGCGCTTTCTGTAGAGAAATGAGAAACTTTGTGTTGGCGGAAGCTCCCGAGATTAATTTTGCCATAATAATAATATTAATAATAATCATAATAATAATAATAATAATAATAATAATAGTCTAATAATAATCATCATATCGTATGGCCTCGGGTGCTGGGTGCGAGCTTTGTTATTTGACAC
This sequence comes from Meconema thalassinum, assembly GCA_946902985.2. Lineage (NCBI taxonomy): Eukaryota > Metazoa > Arthropoda > Insecta > Orthoptera > Tettigoniidae > Meconema > Meconema thalassinum. Next base: position 692,776,563 of record OX336390.1, read on the forward strand.
CCAGAGGGTAGCTTGCATGTTGAAATTCGTTGTTCCTTGAGCAATATGCAAAACAAGGAGGTTAGATATCTAAGCTCCTTGAACACAATATAGCGCTTTCTGTAGAGAAATAAGAAAATTTGTGTTGGCAGAAGCTCCCGAGATTAATTTTGCCATTATGAACACGGCCTACTGAATTCAAATGGGTTCTTTGACATGCCAACATCGTATGACATGTGTGTCGTAACTTTTGCCGCATTTCAAAAATCACTTACCACGGCCAGGAGCGAACCTGCAAGCTTGGGGTTAGTTCACCGATACGTTAACCACTCACCCACCGTGGTGCAGAGTGACGTGTGTATACCAACTACAGTATGTAGACAACCATGTGAACGCTGCCACGTCGAGTTCTGTAGTAAAAGAAAACAATCAAAGACTATGCAATTTTAGTGTACATGTTCATTCTTTATATTCGATTGCTATTTGGCTGCAATAAAAGTATTAATATCCCGAACTAGCACCAACTGCTTGAGTTCAGGTACTATGTGAGATCGTTTTGTTCTTTAGTTCAAATAACATTTTAGGGGCAGATGACCTCGTAGTTCCGCCCCTTTAAACATAACTCAAACAACATTTTCAAATATCACATAAAAGGCTGTTACAAACGTTTTAAAATAAAAATTAAAATGTATCTTTTTATCATCTTGTCATTCTTCAGATTCGATCCTTCTTGTTTTACAAGGAACATAACCCATTAAAAAAAAGACATTAATCCAAGATACCGTACACACACGACATTCACAGCCTTCTTAATCTGTCCGATGGTGCTACCCTCATGAAGGTTACTTGAGTAACAATTCCAAAGAAATGCCAATGCCAAGAAAGAATGTTGTCTGCGAACAAATGCTACTATGCATTCTTACCTCTCCTGAGATCGCGTTTGTTATCCAGAAGGTTGAAGCTGCGTGTCTATCGAGTAATAATTCGACCAGTAATAATGTACGGAGCGGAAACGTGGACTTTAACTAAAGTAGATGAGAACAGGATAGGACTATGGGAGAGGAAAATTTTGCGGAATATTTTTGGCGCTGTGAAGGAGAATGAAGAATGGAGAATTAGAACAAATGCAGAGCTGAAAGTACTGTATGGGGAGCCAGATCTTGTGACGGAAATTAAGAGAAGTAGGCTGAGGTGGTTGGGACATGTTCAGCGTATGGAGGACAGCAATCCCGTAAAGAAGGTTTTCCAAGGAAAACCACAAGGACGGAGGAGTAGAGGCAGACCAAGGAAGTGGTGGCTGGATGATGTGGAGGAGGACCTCCATAGCATGGGAATCCGAGGATGGAGGAGGAAGGCAGCGGACCGAGCAGAATGGGCAAACGTCATCAAGGAGACCAAGAATCTTTGAGAGCTGTACTGTCATGGAGTAAGTAAGTATAGAATGCCAATGGTATGCTAATCAATGGAGTCTCACGTAGACCAGTCGTGACATCTGGTGGAGAAGTATCGAACAAGATAATTCTAATAGGACGAGTGCCTTCTAGCGGCCATAAAAAGAAACTTTTCAATTTGAAGCTGTAAGTTAATCTGTGAGCCGGTGCGCAGTTCGCAACCAGTTGGCCATGGTAATTCACCTGATTGCTGTTAGATGTCTCGTGCAGATCCGCAGGCGAATTTTGTTTTAATTAAATATATATTTTCCATTGTAATATGCACAATTTTTTAAAGTCGTTTAACCTCCAGGTTGGTGGAACCCACGGACTCAGCGAGGGAACTCACCACTACCGCCTCCACGGGCAGTGTCCTAGAGCTGGGAACATCGAATCGGAAGGGATACAACTGGTGAGGTGGGATTGGCACCTCGCCCAGGCGGCCTCACCTGCAAAGCGAACAGGGGCCTCATGAGGGAAGGTAAGGGATGGTGAGGATGGATAGGCAAGGAAGAGGGAAGGAGGTGGCCGTGGCCCTGAAGAAGGTACCATCCCGGCATTTGCCCGAAGACGAAGTGGGAAACCACGGAAAACCACTTCGAGGATGGCTGAGGGGGAGTCGAAACCCCTCTACTCATTTGGGCCACCCGAGGCTGAGTAGACCCCGTTCCAGTCCTCGTACCACTTTTCAAATTTCGTGGCAGAGCCGGGAATCGAACCCAGGACCTCCGGGGCGGCAGCTAACCATGCTGACCGCTACGCTACGGAGGCGACGTATGCACAATACAAAGCTTAATTTTAAAACGTCTGAGTAATTACAAAACAATAAATAAAAATTCAAGCAAGAAAAAAAACTCTGATAGGATTTGAACCCTAGCCATACGGGTAAAAGGCTAACGCATTACCACGCATCCAAACGTGTCAACGAAAATCGGCCGATATCAAATGTCTTTCATACAATGTGTTAGCGAATAATGATTTAGACTGAACGATTTCTTCAGTGGAGTATATTATTTATATATAAAGCATTTATACAACGTTTATATTATTTCTATCAGTAGGCTATATTGCATGCAATACTCAAACTAGTAAAATATAGGTTAGGCACAAGATATCAGCTGCCATCTTGCCTTGTAACTGAGACCGCTCAGCTTTTTAAAGTCACTTTTGCACTATAATATTACAATATTACAATTGCCACGTTCTTTAGAACAGTTAAAACGATTATCGGTTCGATAATTGGAACTGGTGGGTCCCATGTTATGGATTATAAAGTTTGCATAATTAACACGGCCACCATCCTGAAATGGTACGGCTGATGACCTTGTAGTTTGGACACAGGACGCGACCCATATGGAGGTATGTTGTTACCAAATTTGGTAGCGATCGGATGATTAGTTTACTCGTTATTTGATATTAGGTTTTGAACTTTTGAGTGGCCGCCATTCAGTTTTGGTAAAGATGGCGGCGATATAAAACATGACACTGAGGTGCCGTTTGCTAGTGCTACCTGTGTACCAAATTTCGTTCAATTCGGTTTCACCATGTTTGAATTGATGGCGTGGTGGGGGGAGGGGGACAGATATTCAGAGTACACACACAGACAGACGACACATTTTTATGCAAAAATCGAAAGTAGGCTAATAATAGATTAATAGATATCATAATTATTAAAATTTATTTAAAAAAATATTGAATATTTAAAATTAAAATAAAAACTGGAGCTGAAATAAAAATTTAAATAAAGGAAATTAAAGTAAAAATTAGAAGTAAATAGTCTGCCCTATAAAGGGTTACATCTGACAAAATGAGCGATGTCTTTTCAAATGCCATTAATGTGAAATTAAAATCACATTTGTAAAAAGTAGAGGAGAGGTGGGATTTCTAATGCACTAACCTGTGTTGTTATAGTGTCTGCACGTGCGCGCGGCTCGATTTTAGGCGATATCTCGCGAACCAATAAACGGATATCGACATGTGAGGTGTAAAATGACTCGGGGTTATGTCCCCTTTCCTATGGAGAACTCGTTTATTTAAAAAAGAATGAATTTCTTGTTTTGAAAAGTAGGCTATATTTTCTAAACTAATAATCGTAGAACGTTGCGCAATGGCTCAAACGAAAGCTCTTTATGCCCTTTATGGATAAAACAAACAATATATCTTGTTTATTTTTTCCAAAAAGTTCAATTTGGAAAGTAGGCTATATTTCCGAAACTAGGAATTTTAGAAAGTAGTGTGTTTGACTTAACCGACAGTAGTGGCTACGCGGGCTAATGCGCTGCGTTAGGTCAAGGGGCCAAGCTCTCTGCTGACTCGGTAGACGCGTGGGTTCGAGCCCCACCGTCGGCTGTCCTTGAAATGGTTTTCCGTGGTTTCCCATTTTCAACACCAGGCAAATGCTGGGACGGTACCTTCTGACAGGCCACGGCCGCTTCCTTCCACATCCTTGCCCAGTTTCATTCACCATCATTCATTTCATCTCTCATTAACTCCTCTCATGAGGTTGGCGTCAGGAAGGGCATCCGGCCGTAAAAACATCGCCACTAAGACTTCCATCGCATCTCATCCCCGACCCCGTTGGAAAAATGGGAATAATAAGGGGTAGATATACATACAGTGTGTTTGACTTAAACCAAAGGTATTTACCCCCCTCTAGCTCCCAAAACAAGTCACATGTCCCTAGGACAAAATCGTAGCAGTAGTAGGCGTACACCGGTTCTAACTCAAGTCGCATGTGCCTTAATACTCATGGCTATCTAGCAAACGGCTATCTCACGAACCAATGGTCGGATTTGGACGTGCGAGGTATAAAATTAATCGGGGTGAAGCCCCCTTTTGAATGTATTATTTATTTTCCAAATTTTGACAAGGGGCCTAACTACATATTTTGAAATTTTGGATTTTTTGACTTATTAAATTTATTTTAATATTTGCGGCCGAGAGAGACAGTACCGGCTGTATTTAAACGAGTATGTCACCGGCCACGGTGGCCGTGCCCAATGGATCAATATATATCTTGTGAACCATTGATCGGAGAGGGTCATGCGACGACTCGTTTTAAGGGTATTTTTTCATATTTCCTATGGCACACTCATTTACTCAAATATCCTCAAACTTGAGATTTTATAAACCAATAATCGGATTTGTACATATGAGGTGTCGTAGGACTCGGGGTGACGCTCTCTTTGCTATGCCGCACTTATTTTATAGATTTACCCAAATTTCAACAAGCAGCTAGGTAATCCGCCGATTATATTTTGTGAACCAATAACGCTAGGGACTTTTGTGTGGGCTCAAACGAAAACTTGTTACGCCTCCTTGGCTGAGGACCAGGGATTTAACCAAAATGTTATGCCAAAGAGCTTAACCACACGAGGGACCCATTCTATTTATACGCGACTGTACCTGGCTTTGAGAGGTAAGACTTTAGCTGCTTTTTGAAACTAATTATTAATAAAGGAGTTACATAGCGCACAGCGTACGCCGTGACCGTTAAAGCAGGCACCGCGACCGCATGTCGCAGCCCGGCAGCCTCACATTTAGTGAGTGGCTCAGCGGTCTAGCTGTATGCCTCTCACCAAGGCGGTCCGGGTTCGATTCCCGGTCAATGCATGTGAGATTTTCGAAGTGAAATGCCATGTCCTGTGGTTCGGATTCCACGTAAACAGGAGGTCCCGTGGCACATGATCTCAAGATTGACGGTCACGTTAAACTATAAGCTTCCTTTTTTTTTTTGGATATTTAGTGAACCCATTATTTGAGAGGGTCATGTGATGGCTTGTTTTAAGATTATTTTTCTTACTATTATGATTTTTACTAAAAAACACATCTCAAATGCATTAACCAGGACTCGAACCCAGTGCGCCTTTGTATTTCACAGCCGCATCCTTCCAACTCCTCGTCCTTACAATCAAAACTTGTAGCTCACCCAATGGGTGTCCGCATAGAAGCAGCTACAAACTGGCGAGTCGAACATGTCCTCGGACACTCCCGGCACTAAAAGCCGTACGCTAAAAAAAATGGCTTCGGCGGATGTTGGAGGACCAGGGTTTGGTGATCGTGTGTACCAGAACATGGTACGGAGGTAGCGCGTCTGTGTTGACGTCGGTGGTCGGACAGAGCGTCGAAAAGCGGGAGCAGTGAACGTGTGCTGTGGTGGTTCTTTTAAGGATAGCGGAAAGACAGTACAGTTCCTGTGCTAAACTTAACCGTTTTGGTCCCAACTAGAAGCCCTCAAAGACTGTAATGGGAATTTATAAACACACTGTATACAATTAAGGTAAATAATCATCTTCACTCCACCTCAAAAACAAATTCTCGTGAAGCGGCTAGCACGCTTGGCTGTCGCCCCGGAGTTCCAGGTTCGATTCCCGGCTCTGACAAGAAATGTAGTTCTGGTCGTAAGGCTAGAACGGGGTACTTTCTGCCTCGTCAGACAAAACTGAGAAGAGGTGGGTTCAGTTCACATCTTGGATGTGTTTTTCCTTGCTTTCCCACATCTACTCCAGGCAAATGCCGGGATGGAACCTAACTTAAAGCCACGGCCACTGCCTACCCAAATCCTACCCCACTAGTACATACATCACAGTGACACAAGTTATCAGACAACTTCTACACACACCTAAGTACACTCGGCTATATGACCACGATGTCACAAACCCCCTAAAAAATCAACATCAACAACAACGTCATCAAAGTGTTACTGTGTGTGTACTTATACATTTTGATAAAGATCTCCGAGCGCCAAAATTCTTGATTGGAGGTATTGGATAATGGAGAGCTTTGAAGCTATTTCTCAGTGTTGCCATATTATAATTTTATTAATGCAGCCAATGGCCATGTACTTTTCTTTTCAGGACGGGTCAGGGAAGGGATATTGGAAGGAAATCGGCCGTGGACCTATTGAAAGGAACCGTCCCGGCATTTGCCTGGTGATGAAAATGGGAAACCACGAGGCAGGAGGTAGCGCGTTAGCGCTCTCGGCCACCGCAGCCGGTGTGTTGCCATACTTGCAATATCTATTATTGTGTTGCCATATTAGCAATAATAGATATTGCAACCTTTCAGTCAGTCAAACAATATATCCCAATGCGAAACAATGAAAATCCACAGCCTGCTTCCAGTCCACCGACTGGGTCAGGGAATGGAATGAATGAAGTCCCCATCTAGCGGCGAGGATAGAAACTGTGCCGGCTGCCGAAGCCTGTCGCACTTCCCTGGTGCAATGATTAAATTAATGACAGATGAAATGAAAGATAGTGGAGAGTGTTGCTGGAATGAAATTGGTGACGGGGAAAACCGGAGTACCCGGAGAAAAACCTGTCTGCCTCCGTTTTGTCCAGCACAAATCTCACATGGAGTGACCGGGATTTGAACCACGGAAACAGCGGTGAGAGGCCGGCGTGCTGCGTCCTAATCCACGGAGGCTCTCCCAATGTGAAACAATAACATGAACAAATAAAGAAAATACAGTATGTTTTGAAATAGGCTATATAACACAGTATTTGTTATGGACTACTGAAGACGGAGAAAACTATAGGATGATATACTGTATTTCGCTCGTCAAGTAAGCATTATCAGATCGGAACTTGTCAGACAAAATAGCTCTACAAAAATTACCAAACACAGAATGGCACCTCCAAACAATCTCTGTTCTCCAAAAACAAAGAGAACGGTAAAAAATTAGGAAGCGTGGTATTTATCTCTACTTAGTGTAAAACGAAGTCCCCGATTCCTGGATGTCACGGGTAATCACGAGAACCTATGGATGGATTTTGATACGGGTTTCCCCATTCTGTAAAGGATATCTCGAGGAAGGTTTCTGTAGAAAATTATTTATTTATGATCAAAGGAAGCCAAGCAGTAACGATTTCAGTGAAAAGGTCGAGAGAAAAAAACGGCCTCCGTGCGCTTTTTAAGCTTACGCTGGGCAAACCGTTAAAAATATATTTGTAGGTCTATACTATGAGTGTAAGAATTGTTCAGCATTAAAAGTTCTCTAAAAAGTCCGTGAGAGCATATCTCTATCTTCAATACAAATCACCTACTATAAGTGTTTTTACGTTTTCATTTCTTCCAACAATATCCATTCAATTACTGAGGCGACAGTTTACGAGCTAGCTTTCGTGTTCACTGCTTGAGGGAAAACGACTAATGTCGTATACAAGGACATCTTGTAAGAGCTCTGTTAAAAGTAGCCCATCAGCTTGCATTCATAACTGTTCCCGAGCGAAGCCGCAGTGGATTGCTGGTTACTGATAAATACTTAAGTATTAAGCACACCAATAAAACTTTTTTATTTTAATATCTACAATGTTGCAAGACTGCGAAATGATCTCATCAACAGTCTCCCTCCACCAATGAGGGTTTAGCTACTATCGCTGTGATAAGCAATAAGCTCCAAACTAGAATTGTAAGCTACTGAGATGTATAAATTATTAGACTTAAATAAAGAATGTAAATCAGTGACGCCGGCCACGTGGTGTTGGGGTAGTGCACCTGCCTCTCACCCGGAGGCCTCGGGTTCGATTCCCGTCTCCGTCAGGGATTTTAGAAACTGACGTGAGGGCTGGAGCTGGGTGCACTCAACCTCGTGAGGACAATTGAGTAGCTGTCTGACAGTGAGGCAGCGCCCCGATCACGAAAACCAAGATTAACGGCCGAGGGGACCCAATGCGCTGATCACGCGTCACCCCAATATATACAGGCCAAATGGCTGGGCAGCGGTCCCTTGGTAGTCCTAGGCCCTTCATGGGCTGTAGTGCCAGGGGTTAATATTTATATAAAGAATGTACATCAGTCACATATTTTTATTCAAAATCATTGTATTCTATTTCTATTACCCTACTTAGTGATGCTTTCTCCCCTGTGGACTTAAAACTTTCCCCATACGACATTTTATCTGGGAATTTTCAAAATTGGAGATTCTGAGGAATACCTGGGCTGGGTCCGATTTGTCTTTCTTTTATTTCCTTTGAAGTGTACCATCTAAATCAGGTGATTTCAATATATTGCCCAGGAATCTTTGAATACTTCAAGATTGGAGCATCAGTAACAAAAGACTTCAAATTCCTTTGCTCTAATCTCACACAAACACTAGAATAATCAAAACGGAACGTGTGACATTCTGCATTACAAAGGCTCCTGTTTTAGTGGAAATTATAAAAAAATATTTTAGCCTGTTTCTTAAAAGAAAGTGTAATTAAACGTTTGCAATAATTTCACCACCTTGCAAACAATTTTACTGCATTGAAGTCATGAATATAAAATAAAAAAATGAAATGTTGGAAAACTGGCGTTCAGTCTAATAATGTGCACACCCCTGTAATATGTAGAAATTATTATTTATTTATCTATCGTATGGCTTTTAGAGCTGAAAGTGTCCGAGGACATGTTCGGCTCACCTGAGTCTGTAGCTGCTTCCAGCGGACACCCTTAGGGTGAGCTACAAATTACGTTCAATTTCAAGTAGTTCCAACTTTCACTACCAGCTGATATCAATGATACCTAGTGGTGAACGTTGTAACTTTAATAGAGCGTTCTGACGAAATCTAACCTAACAATTTAGCTTCACACAAGTTTAGTCTGTGGAAGGATCTTTTACATGCCATAAATCTATGACATGGGACCGCCGGCTTTACTTCCCCTCTGAAGGAAGGCATACTGAAGGATTTTAACACTCTTAAAAAATCCGACGACTTCGGCCGGGTTTGAACCCGCTATCTTGGGCACAGCAGTTCAGCATGCTACCAACTACGCCACCGAAGCCGCTATAATTATGTAGAAATAACCCACGAGTACTCAGCTGAGATTATGGTCAAAAGATAGATAAGTAATGTTGACATGCAAGTAATCCTATTGGTGTCAATTTCGAAGACATGCACTAGGCTAATGGGCCATACGAATTTACTTTACTCCTAATATTTCCCGCAGTTTGGCGCCTATGAGCCTAAATACTCTCCACTTCATTTTCCATGTGATGTGGGTATAGGTTAGAGGTCATGTCGTTAGATTGTCGGTCTGTATGATTAAATTGAAGCACTGGCGCCTAGAGGTTCCGGAAGTGATTGAAAATTAGGCGCACTAGGGCCTGACGAGTAAGCGGCTTATGAAAGATCGTGGTGTCTCTCACAATGAAAGGTTTAACTCGATTACATCGTAATCCGCTTCCCTCGCCTAGCTTGGTCGCTGGACGAGCAAACAACTCTCAACATTCATTACGCGATTTAGAACGGTGTTTATACACACGGCGAGGGTAAACTGCATCAGTCTGCTGTTAATCGCACAGCCTTCCGAATATACAACCTCCCATCAATAATACTCTTCATAAATTCGGTATCACACTATACGTTTGCAGTGGTTGTAGTTTCTGATGATCACGAATGAGAGCTTCAAAATGAGGCCAAGTTCCCTTCTGTACGTTTATCCTGGTCTAAGAAAATGTTACTTTAGAAAAGTTATAAGAACTTCTTGTTGGATAGATGAAAACAATTGAAACTTGAGTATTACACTACCAGTTGGATGGTTGGTTCCTTAGTTTAGGGGCTGCGACAACGCGGTCATGTAGCCCCATGTACTTTGGGTGTGTGTAGAATCTGTCTGATAACCGGTGTTAATTGTGATGGCTGTATTTGTGTGTGTATCTGTTTCTTAATTCAAGGAAGGACTGCAACTTTGAATTTATCAAATAGTTCCTACTTTTGCCTCCAAACGCCACCGTCAACGACTACTAGGCCTAGTTGAGAACTACTAGACGCCACCGCAGTCGGCTCTTGGCAACGAACGTAGGGACCCAAGAGCGTTGTTTACATTCTTAACCTATACAATTTAGCTTCACACAGGTGTAATTAGTGGAAGGTTCTTTAACATGCCATAAATCTATGACATGGGACCGCCGGCTTTACTTACCTCCGAAGGAAGGCATACTGAGTGATTTTTAACGCTCTTAAAAAAATCGACGGCTTCGGCCGGGTTTGAACCCGCTATCTTGGGCAGTAATTGTGCCTATGAGATATAAAAATTTCATTACCCTCAGACAAGTAGTTTTTCTTGTACAGTCTATATATTTTTAAGTGAGTGGTTTCTAGGAAAGACGCCAATACCCAGGACAAATTTTCATACATCCACGAATAAAAAATTAATTATTGAAATTGAGAATAATTGGCTTATATAGACTAACGCAGATTTAAACATAAAACAAGATGTTCAGTAAAGAACATATAGCCTACTTTCTCCTAAATGCATGGGTATTGTTATAACTCTTTGTCCTTTTCAAGGAGTATGATTGAATGTTGGTTGTAGTAGCTTGTTGAAATACAACGAAATTAAACATGAATATGAGGTGCCCTTTGCTAGTGCGACCTCTGTACCAAATTTCGTTCAATTCGGTTTCACCGTGTTTGAATTGATAGGGGGAATCGATTTTCACACATACTTGGCCACCATCTGCAAACTATTGGGCTGATGTTCTTGCAGATTGGTCTGAATATGTTTCCCACATAAAGATATGGTGTTGCAAAATTTGGAAGAGACTAGATTATTAGGTTGGTCGTAATTACATTTTAGCTTTTAACATTTGGGTGGCGGCGATTACGTTTCCGTCAAGATAGCGGTGATATAAAACATGACACTGAGGTGCCCTTTGCTAGTGCTACCTCTGTATCAAATTTCGTTCCATTCGGTTTCACCGTGTTCGAATTGATAAGGGGAATCGATTTTCACACAAAGATGGCCGCCATCCGCAAAATATTAGGCTGATGACCTATTAGTTTGGTCAAAGGATGCTCCCTCCATAAAGGTATGTTGTTGCTAAATTTGCAAGACATCGGATGATTAGGCTAATCGTAATTTGATTTAAGCTTTGAACATTTGTGTGGCCGCCATTACGTTTCCGTCAAGATGCCGGCGATATAAAACATGACACTGAGGTGCCCTTTGCTAGTACTACTCCTGTACCAAATTTCGTTCATTCGGTTCCACCGTGTTCGAATTAATAGGGGGAATCAATTTTGACATAAAGATGGCCGCCATCCGCAAACTATTAGGCTAATGGCCTATTAGATTGGTCAAAGGATGCTCCCTCCATAAAGGTATGTTGCTGCAAAGTTTGGTAGAGATCGGCTGGTTATGTTATTCGAAATTTCATTTAAGCTTTAAACATTTGTGTGGCCGCCATTACGTTTCGGTCAATATGGCGGCGATATACATCATGACACTGAGATGCCCTTTGCTAGAGCTATCTCTGTACTAAATTTCGTTCCATTCGGTTTCACCGTGTTCGAATTGATAAGGGGAATCGATTTTCACACAAAGATGGCCGCCATCCGCAAACTATTAGGCGAATGACCTATTAGATTGGTCAAAGGATGCTTCCTCCATAAAGGTATGTAGTTGCAAAATTTGGTAGAGATCGGATGATTAGGTTAATCGTAATTTGATTTAAGCTTTGAACATTCGTGTGGCCGCCATTACGATTCAGTCAAGATGGCGGCGTTATAAAACATGACACTGAGGTGCCCTTTGCTAGTGCTGCCTCTGTACCAAATTTCTTTCCATTCGGTTCCACCGTGTTCGAATTAATAGGGGGAATCAGTTTTTACATAAAGATGGCCGCCACCCGCAAACTATTAGGCTAATAACCTATTATATTGGTCAACGGATGCTCCCTCCATAAAGGAATGTTGTTGCAAAGTTTGGTAGAGATCGGATGGTTATGTTACTCGTAATTTAACTTAAGCTTTGAACATTTGTGTGGCCGCCATTACGTTTCTGTTAAGATGGCGGCGATATAAAACATGACACTGAAGTGCCCTTTGCTAGTGCTACCTCTGTACCAAATTTCGTTCATTCGGTTCCACCGTGTTCGAATTAATAGGGGGAATCAATTTTGACATAAAGATGGCCGCCATCCGCAAACTATTAGGCTAATAACCTACTAGATTGGTCAAAGGATGCTCCCTCCATAAAGGAATGTTGTTGCAAAGTTTGGTAGAGATCGGATGGTTATGTTAGTCGTAATTTAACTTAAGCTTTGAACATTTGTGTGGCCGCCATTACGTTTCTGTCAATATGGCGGCGATATAAAACATGACACTGAGATGCCCTTTGCTAGTGCTACCTCTGTACCAAATTGCGTTCCATTCGGTTGCACCGAGTTCGAATTAATAGGGGGAATCGATTTTCACACAAAGATGGCCGCCATCCGCAAACTATTACGCTGATGGCCTATTAGTTTGGTCAAAGGATGCTCCCCCCATAGAGGTATGTTGTTGCAAAATTTGGTAGAGATCGGATGATTAGGTTAGTCGTAATTTGATTTAAGATTTGAGCATTTGTGTGGCCACCATTACGTTTCCGTTAAGATGGCGGCGATATAAAACATGACACTGAGGTGTCCTTTGATAGTGCTACCTTTGTACCAAATTTCGTTCAATTCGCATTCACCGTGTTTGAATTGATAGGGGGGGACAGACATTCAGAGTACACACACTCACACACACACACACACACACACACACACACACACACACACACACACACACACACACACAGACTCACACACACACATACACACACACACACACACACACAGACTCACACACACACATACACACACACAGACAGACACACTTTTTTCGCCCTGTGTTGATCTCATAAGTCTACTTTCATTTTTTGCAAAAATCGAAAGTAGGCTAAAAATATTGGTAGAACTAATATTTCAATTGGTCTATTGATTTGTTTGTAAATTAAAGCCTAAACTCAGGTATCCATAATAAAAATTCCAACAGTAATGCTCTATTCTACAATATTCTCTTTAACCTTTGCATCATAATGTATCTTCGATGGAAATTTCTCTGTTGTCGCCCCGGAGGTCCAGGTCCGATTCCCGGTTCAGCCAAAAAATATAATTTGGACTGAGTATAGTAACGGGGTACATTCAGCCTAGTGAGGCAAAACTGGAAAAATGTAGGTTCGATTCCCATCACAGTCATTTAGGAAGTAGTTTTGCTGGTTTCCAACTTCTACCCACATAAAGATGATGATGATGATGATAATTGTCATTTTAAGGGGCCTAACATCTAGGTTATCGGCCCCTAATGGTTGGGTAATAGTGAAAGATGAGATGAGAATGAAAACTATAACTAATACTCTCTACACACTTACATACTAGAAGAAGAAATGGCAAACAAATGAAGGATAAGGCAAATAAAGGACAGGAAGAAAAGAAATGCCCTCATCCCTCGAAGAATGAGGATTGAGGGACTTGGAAGGAAGGAGAGCCATGAAAGGCAGATAGGAAAGGGGAAAGAGGAGTGGGTCCGTCGCAAGGTCAGGGGAGAAAGGGGACAAATCGGACCCAGCTCAGGAAGTCCTCGGGATCGCCAACTCCCAAACTCACCAGCCGTGAGTCCTTGAGGGTGTAGCATTATCCAGGGAGCACCATAAGTGGTGGGGCTATATAGCCTACACCCTGCCTCTTTGAGGGCCTTGTGCAGAAGGCAGGAAATAACATGAAAAGAAATAGAAGGCTAACCCCTCGAAGAGTGAGAGTATCAGGAAAGACGAGACAAGGGCCAATTAAGGCGGGAAAGTGAAATACTCCCTAGGCCTCGGATACCCTAATACCGTCGGGGTCAGAAGAGAACAAGAGTTGACCAAGAGAGGTCGACAGGAAAGAAGACGGAGAGGAGCCCGGCACAAGTAAGTGGAAGCAATACCGGACTCAGCTGGAGTCCCGTGGTTACCAATCCACGTCCCACTAGATGTGAGCCCCTGGGGGGCCCACATTAAGAGCACTGTCCTACCAAGCAATCACTGCCCCGCTATATGGCATGCAGATTGTGGGGTGACGCGTGGTCAGCGCGTCGGGTTTCCTCGGCCGTTATTCTTGGCGGCTGATCACTTTTGTGATACTTTCAATGTTTAGCTTGGCCCATTTGTCGGTCAAATTTTATTTATTGTTACTGAGATCCCCGAATGGTAATTATTTCTTTACAAATGTTAATTACTTAAACCATATGCATAATCTTGTTATCAATCACTTATTCATAGATATTATAGTTCTCACCTCGAGTGTTACAGTCGTCGCTACCTCAGGCGTCCTCACTCACGACATACCGGACATCTACTGGTTGATCCACTGTCCGCTGAGTAGTGTCGACTGACGTCACCCTGACTTTCGTTCGACCAATGGCAGGTCTTTGTCTGGTCGGGCGATCTCCAAACTTCGAGAGAGTTCCATGGTCCCTATTTAAGACGCCGCTTGCTGGCGTTCTTCATCACTTCTGATCCACCATCACTTTGGATCACTTCAACCTGCTGGTCACCGCTACTGCATCTTATGACACCATCGCTGATATCTACGCTACCGAGCAGTTACGTCACAAGATCTGCACCATGACGTATTGCTCAAGATGGCAAGAATAATTGCCAGCCGCTGTACTCTTCACCTTCACCTTAGAGAGGATATTTGGAATCTTCTTTCAAAATATTGCTGGACCAGCTCTTGGAAACTATAAATGTCATTCCTGCGCAAGAAAAGAAGAGAGAGTTGACATTTTATCGATGGTGCACATAACTCTAGGCCATGTACGCCTCCTTCCGAGAAAACCGTGAAGACTTTTAAATCAACGTGTGCTAGCTGGAACTTTTTAAGGAGCTGGCTCTTCAACCCTCTTCAAAGATAAGTTTACTTTTATGAAGAACTTATATCATACCAGTTATTACACTCTTAATTATTTTTTATGGTTCTCTCTTTTTATAAACTGCATTTTTTATATGTTAATCTCAACTTTTCTCCAATCAAGCAAGCTTGTTTCATGGACCTTTCTACAATCTGGGTTTCTGTCATCAGGCCCTCACACTTTGCTACATTTATAATTGTTAATTTCTGTGATAAGCACTTAAGTGCAATTTGTTTGTTCATTATAAATTTATTATTAGGAATAAAAATTGTTAATGTATTGCTCCCTATATTGGTTTTCTAGTCACGTATTTCATGCCCAATACCCCGCACCGCTTCAGTCTAATTTTCTTGACCACAGTAGTTATTTTGTCCAGGCTTTCGCCTGATGCGTTTCGTTCTCCCGTATGGGGAAGTTTTAGGGCAAAATTTATACTTCTCCATAATTTTGGTGCCTCATCCCCCGGGAAACATATCTGTTGCACCCTGGATCCCTATACAAGTTTAATATTGTGGATTTTACATTAACAATTTTTGGTTCATTGTGTTTCAACACTAATTCATATTGTACGTTTCAGCTTAAGGCGCATGTGCAGCAGAAGAGAGAAACGTAAGCTAAACCGGTTTCTTCCGCATCAGACTAAACCTTACTACCTAGCAAGCTGTCATCTTCTGGCTTCCAGTACTCGAAGTCACAATATTGACGTGAGTAACAAACAACTTTTGACATGCCTAACCTTGATGAAAAACTTAGCAACGCCAGAGCCTCTTGTAAGGGCAAGCTCACACGGTTTCGTGCTTTCTTAACAGAGCTCGAACCCCAAGAGCGTAATCTTGACATAATTTCGCAGAGGCTTAAGAATTATGAACAAGCCTTTGAGAAATATGATGAGATACAATGCAGTATAGAAACTCAGCATCCGGACCAGCAAAGTGATAGGTTGGAAGTTGAAAAATTATACTATCAGGGATTTGCTGAAGCTAAACAGCTTATTAGGGCTTTAACTTTAAAGGAAAAACATGAAGATCAAACTTCTGCAGCATCTTCTACATCTTCTTCACGCATTATATTACCCAAATTAGAAATACCCAAATTCACTGGTAAAGACATAGAATGGGAACCATTTTTTGAATTATTCAATTCTTTAGTACATGGGAATACTTCTATACCAGTAATACAAAAATTTCACTACTTGCGTCTGGCAGTTCAAGGCAACGCACTTAACCTGATTCAAGCACTTTCTTTGACCAGTGATAATTATGAAGTTGCTCTGAATCTTCTTAAGGATAGATATGGGAACATTCGTTTATCCATTCAACGCCATATACAAAGCTTATTCGAGTTACCTAACGTGCAAGCAGATAACAGTTTATCACTTCGTAAGTTGATTGACACTGCAGAGCTACACGTCAGAGCATTGTCCAATTTAAACCAACCTGTAAATCACTGGGATTTATTTCTAGTTCACCTCATTTCTGCAAGATTGGATGCAAATACATTAAAAGCTTGGGAAACAGAACTTTCCCAGAATTTGCAATGCACTTATGAGGCGATTATTAACTTTTTGAAGGCCAGAAGCCAAGTCTTTTCCGCCATAGCGGCTTCGGTGGCGTAGTCGGTAGCATGCTGAACTGCTATGCCCAAGATAGCGGGTTCAAACCCGGCCGAAGTCGTCGGATTTTTTAAGAGCGTTAAAAATCCTTCAGTATGCCTTCCTTCGGAGGGGAAGTAAAGCCGGCGGTCCCATGTCATAGATTTATGGCATGTTAAAGATCCTTTCACAGACTAAACTTGTGTAAAGCAAAATATGTTAGGTTAGATTTCGTCAGAACGCTCTATCAAAGTTCCAACGTTCACCACTAGGTATCATTGATATCTGGTGGCGAAAGTTGGAACTACTTGAAATTGAACGGAACTTGTAGCTCGCCCTTTAGGGTGTCCGCTGGAAGCAGCTACAGACTCAGGCGAGCCGAACATGTCCTCGGACACTCCCGGCACTAAAAGCCATACAATAAATAAATAAATAAATAAATAAATAATCAAAAAACTAGTAGTTCAGATTCAAAAGCCTTCTCAAAACATAAGGTTAGCAGTTCTAATCAAAGAATTTTAAGATCACAGGCTCTTCCTGTTGATGCTCGGTCACCGAACCAAATGCAAACGTGCAGTCTGTGTCAGCAATCGCATACTTTATACAATTGTGATGAATTTAAATCTTTATCAGTAGATGAAAGACGAAAGTTCATTACGAACAAAAAACATTGTTTCAACTGTTTGTCAGGAACGCATATGTTAAACAATTGCCGTTCACAACGTTTATGCTTTCATTGTAAGGCTAGACACCATTCCCTTTTGCACAGACATGAAAGATCACGGTTAACAGGACCAAGCAGTTCCAATACCAAGTCTAATTCTGAGACTTCTCAAAATAGTGCGCAGTCGTATGCTCAAAGTTCTACCTCGCTTGGCAAAGTCCAGGTTTTATTATCTACCGTGCAGGTTCTATTGAAAAATTCTCACGGAAAATGGGTATCTGTCAGGGGATTATTGGACAATGCCGCTACCAACAATTTTATTAATGAATCGTTGGTACAAAAGTTAGGCCTCCCAAAACATCCTACCTCAATAGAGGTTACAGGAATAAACTGCTCTAAATCGCAATCCTTAAGCTTTGCTAAAGTGGATCTGAAGGACTCTAATAATCTTGGTACGCAGTTGCAATTAGATTGTTTGATTATCAAGTCTATAGGCAACAATATTCCTGGCACTTGTTATCCTATTCAAAGTTGGAATATCCCGAATTTTGTCCAGCTAGCTGACCCTCATTTCAACAGAGCTTCGCCCGTAGAGCTTCTTTTCAGCTCAAGCGTATTTTGGCAATGTCTTCATTCCAATAAAGTAAAAATTGCTCCTAATGTTTTCTTCCGCGAAACTGATTTTGGTTGGATTGCTACTGGCCAAATATACCGTAATCCTATTCAAACTGTATCGAATTGTTATTTTGTTGGTACCGATTTGAGTCAAGAGCTAACCAAGTTCTGGGATCTTGAGAATGTTCAGGCTACTTCTTCTTCTTCTTCTTCTTCTTCTCCTTCTAACGAAATTTGTGAAAAGTTATACAAGGAAACCACTGTCCGTACTGCTGAAGGCAGATTTATAGTAACTCTTCCACGTATTCCCAATCCTCCCGCCATTACGGGCTCGCATTCCAGAGCACTTAGGGCACTATTTGCTATTGAAAATCGGTTCAAACAAGATGCTTCTGTCAAAACTCAGTATGCTTCCTTTATGGAGGAATACGAATCATCCAATCACATGGAGGTAATTTCTAAATCAGAAGAAATTGACCATCCTTTAAATGAAATAGTTTATCTAAATCATCACCCGGTATGGATAAATTCCTTAACACAAGACAAAATAAGAGTAGTTTTCAATGGCTCATCACCAGAATCCAATGGAATCTCATTAAATGATACCCTGCAATGTGGTCCCGCGATTCAAACAGATCTCACCTCTGTTTTGCTTAATTTTCGAAGGTTTCCTATTGCTGTAATCTCAGATATTAAGCAGATGTACCGGCAGATTCTCGTAAATTCTGAGCAGCAAGATCTGCAAAGAATATTGTGGCGCGATGAGAGTTCCAAACCCATAAAGATATTTAGATTGAAGACTGTGACATATGGCCTGAAGCCTTCAGCCTTTCTTGCGATTCGGTCTCTCCACATGTTAGCCGAGCAAGATGGTCATCTGTATCATCCTTTGGCCTCTGAGTCATTAAAAACGGCATTTTTTGTCGACGATTTCTTGTGCTCTTTCCCTAATATTTCTGAAGCGCTCCTTGTGTGCGAAGATTTGAAATCCCTACTCCTAGGAGGTGGTTTTCCGCTCCAAAAATGGACTTCAAATTCCACTGAATTTATATCAAAATTTTCATCAGAGGTCCCAGTTGATGAATTTGTTGCCATTCCTACTGATGAAGCAGCCGTAAAAGCATTGGGTGTTTTTTGGTGTCCTTCTTCTGATACCTTCTCTTATCAGGTACATCTGTCAGAATCTCCCCCTGTAACTAAGAGACAAGTTCTGTCAGAAATCGCAAAGATCTTTGATCCTTTGCAATATATTGCTCCTATAGTTATTGTTGCAAAAATGTTCTTGCAAAAGCTTTGGTCATTAAAATCAGACTGGGATGAAAATCTCCCCCTTCCTCTTGTAGAAGAATGGTTAGAGTATCGCAGCAGTTTGCTGGATCTCTCCAAGGTTTCTATACCCCGCCCTTTAATTTCTAATCCCTTATACCAGCAGTATGACCTGCATGTATTTTCTGATAGTTCAGAACGGGCTTATGGCTGTTGTGCATACATAGTAGGACGTTCCTCAGCTACTTTCCCTGGATTTTCTAATTTAGTGTGCGCTAAATCTAAGGTTGCTCCACTTAAAACAGTATCATTGCCGAGATTAGAATTATGCTCTGCTTTAATGGCAACAGAATTAGCTACTAAACTAAATGTCACTTTAAAGTTAAAATTTTCCCGCACATTTTTTTGGAGCGATTCTTCTGTTGTATTAGCTTGGATTTCCAAGCCTTCTTCTCATTGGAATACCTTTGTGGCAAATCGCGTTTCTAAGATTCATGAAGTCTCTCATTCTGAACAATGGAGACATGTTCCTAGCCGTGAAAACCCCGCGGATATAATATCACGTGGTTGCACGCCTAAAAAATTGATTTCTTCAGACCTGTACTGGAATGGTCCTCCTTGGCTAAGTCAGGAATCATCTTGCTGGCCTCGCTTAGCTAATCAATTTGCAGAAGAAATACCTGATGCCCGTAATGACCCTGTCACGTCGCATCTTACTTCTACTTCTACTAGCCTTTTTCATAGATACTCTTCATTTGATAAATTGATTCGTGTAGTGTCTTATATCTTCCGATGGAAATATTTAGTAATTGATCAACCATTGAAGCCTCAACCCTTTCTCTCCAGAGTCGAGTTAGAATTTGCTACTTGCAAGATTTTGTTACTTGTTCAGCAGGAAGTATTTGCTCCTGAAAAGCAAGCTCTTATAAGTGGTAAAGATTTACCCAAGTCTAGCAGGCTTTCACCACTCACTCCTTTTCTAGACCAGGACGGCATAGTACGTGTGGGTGGAAGATTAGCTATGTCTAGTTGTGAGGATGGGAAAAAGCATCCCATCATCCTTCCTTCAAAGCATCCTATCACTACCCTTATAATAAAAAAGTTTCATTATAAACACCTTCATGCTGGCACTCGCACCTTGCTCTGTATAATTCATGAACTCTACTGGATCATCAATGGCGTTCATGAGGTTTCTTCTGTTGTCAAAAAGTGTATACCTTGCTTCAAGGTTAAACCAAGGCCCGCCACGCAGATTATGGGTAATTTACCTCTATTTCGTTCAGAACCTAGTAAGCCCTTCGCTCTTACTGGGATCGATTACGCAGGTCCTTACGTATATCAGACCAATCCCTCTTCATCTAAGCGCAAAATCTTAGGTAAACTTTACATCTCGTTATTTGTATGTATGGTGACGGGAGCTATCCACCTTGAGTTGGTTACGAACGCTTCTGTATCCTACTTTTTGGCCGCCTTTTCTAGATTTGCTGCTAGACGGGGTGTTCCATCTGAAGTTTTTTCAGATAATGCAAAAATTTTTGTAAGCGCTTCTGATCTCTGGAAAAAAGTGTTAAGCTCCCCTTCTGCTAAAGAAAAAATTTCCAACTTTTCCTATTCTAAAGGTTTCAAATGGCATTTCACCCCGCCTTATGCTCCCCATCATGGGGGCCGTTGGGAATCCTGCATCAAACTTACTAAAAGACAGCTTAAGAAAACTCTTGGTCTTACCATACTTTCTTATGAGGAATTCAACTCTTTAATTATTCAAATTGAAGGTATTGTAAATTCCAGACCTCTGACCCCTCTTTCAAACGATCCGAAGGATCTTTTACCTTTAACACCCAGTCACTTCCTGATTGGCTGTTCGCTTGCTGCTACTCCGCCTTTGCTGGTGCGACGCTGTGATCCTAACTTACCTATCTTTTGGAGAAAAGTAGAATCTTTGCGCTGTTCTTTTTGGCGCCGATGGAAGTTAGAATATCTCAGCTTGCTAAATAGGCGTGAGAAATGGCGGCTTCCTCAACCAGATGTACGAGTGGGGGACATGGTTCTTCTTCGAGACCCATCTCCGCCTCTCGTGTGGAACCTAGGTAGAGTTATTCACTGCCACTTTGGCCGTGATAAACGCGTCAGAGTTGTTGATGTTTTAACTAGTAAAGGTCTTTATACTAGACCCATCTCTGCTATCTCTGTTTTGCCTTTCGAGTCTTAGTTTCTCCTCGTCTGTTATCCATGTTTTGCTTTGACTGATTCTTTTGTTTGTTTTCATTCGGAGTTCTCGGAGCATGATCACTTTTGTGATACTTTCAATGTTTAGCTTGGCCCATTTGTCGGTCAAATTTTATTTATTGTTACTGAGATCCCCGAATGGTAATTATTTCTTTACAGATGTTAATTACTTAAACCATATGCATAATCTTGTTATCAATCACTTATTCATAGATATTATAGTTCTCACCTCGAGTGTTACAGTCGTCGCTACCTCAGGCGTCCTCACTCACGACATACCGGACATCTACTGGTTGATCCACTGTCCGCTGAGTAGTGTCGACTGACGTCACCCTGACTTTCGTTCGACCAATGGCAGGTCTTTTTCTGGTCGGGCGATCTCCAAACTTCGAGAGAGTTCCATGGTCCCTATTTAAGACGCCGCTTGCTGGCGTTCTTCATCACTTCTGATCCACCATCACTTTGGATCACTTCAACCTGCTGGTCACCGCTACTGCATCTTATGACACCATCGCTGATATCTACGCTACCGAGCAGTTACGTCACAAGATCTGCACCATGACGTATTGCTCAAGATGGCAAGAATAATTGCCAGCCGCTGTACTCTTCACCTTCACCTTAGAGAGGATATTTGGAATCTTCTTTCAAAATATTGCTGGACCAGCTCTTGGAAACTATAAATGTCATTCCTGCGCAAGAAAAGAAGAGAGAGTTGACATTTTATCGATGGTGCACATAACTCTAGGCCATGTACGCCTCCTTCCGAGAAAACCGTGAAGACTTTTAAATCAACGTGTGCTAGCTGGAACTTTTTAAGGAGCTGGCTCTTCAACCCTCTTCAAAGATAAGTTTACTTTTATGAAGAACTTATATCATACCAGTTATTACACTCTTAATTATTTTTTATGGTTCTCTCTTTTTATAAACTGCATTTTTTATATGTTAATCTCAACTTTTCTCCAATCAAGCAAGCTTGTTTCATGGACCTTTCTACAATCTGGGTTTCTGTCATCAGGCCCTCACACTTTGCTACATTTATAATTGTTAATTTCTGTGATAAGCACTTAAGTGCAATTTGTTTGTTCATTATAAATTTATTATTAGGAATAAAAATTGTTAATGTATTGCTCCCTATATTGGTTTTCTAGTCACGTATTTCATGCCCAATACCCCGCACCGCTTCAGTCTAATTTTCTTGACCACAGTAGTTATTTTGTCCAGGCTTTCGCCTGATGCGTTTCGTTCTCCCGTATGGGGAAGTTTTAGGGCAAAATTTATACTTCTCCAGCGGCGCTGCCTCATTGTCAGACAGCTACTCAATTATCCTCACATGGCAGAGTACAACCCATTCCAGCCCTCACGCCAGTTTCTAAATCACTGATGGAGCCTGGAATCGAACCCTGGGCCTCCGAGTGAGAGACAGGCCCCTTCCTCAACACCACGGGGCTGGTGCGGTGGTTTCCCACTTCTACTCCAAACAAATGCCAGGATGGTTCCTAACTAAATGCCATGGCCGCTTCCTCCCCAATCCTCTACCTTTTATTATACACTACAACAGACGAGTTATCAGACCAATTCGAAAGAGAGAGACAGATAGGCTTCACACCCAAGCACAAGGGGCTAAATGACCACGATGTCCAAGCACCTGAAATGAAACAACAACAAAGTTCTAGTTAGAATGTACATTCAGTGAGAAACAGTTGTTTCTTTAGAGGCTTTGCGACATCGTGGTCATATAGCCCCGTGTACTTGGGTGTGTGTAGAGTTCGTCTGATAACCTGAGTCATTATGATGTCTGTACTAGTGTGTGTATTTGTAATTGAGGTAGGATTTGCGTAGGAAGCGGCCGTGGCCTTAAGTCAAGTACCACCCTGGCATTTGATTGGGGTTAAAGCAGGGCCGTATTTCTAAATAGGCTAAGTAGGCTGCTGCCTAGAGCGGCAATTTTTCAGGGGCGGCAGTTTGGCAATTTATTCAAAAGTAAAATTGAAGTATTTCGGATGTTCATAATATTTTCCGTACTAATTTAAGAATACATGTTACTTAAAAATATGTTTTAGTCGTTCTACAGTTTTTCCAGCCTTAGAAGAGTTCAGAACTATCTACGAAGTAGTATTTATGAAATATGGTTAAACTTACTTTCATTACTTTGTATTGGAGCAAATCCAACAAAAACATTTTCATATGAGGACATTATTGACGTGTTTGCCATTAAGAAATCTTCTAAGAAAACTATGTAAATTTGAACATTAAGATTACGTGGGGTGAGTAATTAACTGAATTTTGTGTAATTTCATTTCACCGTGTAGGACAACTTAATTCAAATTGAACACCGTTCTTCAATTACGCAAATGATAGTCATTAGCATTAAAAAATAAAAATATGTGTTAAATAGTGGTCTCTTATCTCCAAGAACAAATTAATTAAGTTCGAACCCCATTTCATTATTTAACGAATCTTAAAATAAATAAGTAAAGAAAAACACAAGTAGATAACTAATTTATATAATTTATTATGTAAACCACTAAAATTGTAGTTTTATCTAAACTAAGTGAACTTTATGCTTAATAAATATGAAAACGCCAACGAACTCTCTCCTTTTGGTGTATAAGACGATTGTATTTAGCAAATATGATCTATTGAGGGGGCGGCAAATGGACTTTAGCCTATAGGCGGCATACTCTTAAATCCGGCCCTAGGTAAAAGTGGGAAACCCCGGAAAACCACTTCGAAGATGGCTGAGGTAGGAATCGAACCCACCTCTTTACAGTTTTGCATCACGAGGCTGAGTGTATCCCGTTCCAGCCCTCAGACTAGAATTAAATTTCTTGGCTGAGCAGGGAATCGAACCCGGGCCTCTGCGATGACAGCCAATAATGCTAGCCACCACGCAATGAGAAAGAGGGAGTTTCTTCTTGCTTCCAGATCGAAGGATTGGTCTCGCAGGCCCAGTCTGATTCTTGGAAGCAAGTGGGTAAACGTCAGTGACAGTGGTAGGCTATATATTACAGAATAACTTCTTGTATTATGATTGTATTGCCACTAGACGTGCAGGAAACACGCTAAGATGCCCCCGGAAGACTGAGGCAACAGAGGCAACCTTTGTCGCAAGCTCTTGCAGCTGTGTTTATTTAAGTTTATCATATCTACACAAGATATGCGACTGTATTTGTCTGCCGTGATGGGCAATGTACCTGATAGTAACTAGGCAATGCTGTATTCCTGGTATTCACGAGCGCTAGAGCCTAAGATAAACACCAGATCAAATACGGTATGTTATTGGCTCGTGTGCTGTACAAATACTACTATCCATAGGCCTATAGACAGAAGGTAGAGCATTAACATTTCTGATTCATACGGAACTAGAAACCCGGGGTAGGGATCTTGAATAAGGAATCCTTGACCTCGTGACGTTAGAAATTATGCCGTTCAAATGTGGATGTAAAGATTTCCTCCTGAATTTGTAGGCCAACTAGAACAATATTGTGGTGTGAGTGAATGACTATTGTAAAAATTCGTTAAGACTTCATAAATTTTATAGATTAATTTTAAGTGTAACATGCCAAACACATAATTGCCACCTTAATTTTAGTAATTAAATTGTCTTAGGCTTAGGGTAAGTTAAGAAGGACATGTGTGGAGGGCTAGGATTTTTATATTAAGAACAAAGTTCCAAATGGTTCCGCCTCGTCAATACTATTTATTAAAATTTCGTGATACAATCACTTGTCTTTTAACACATGGTACATGTTTCGACGTCTAATACCTATTGACGTCTTCATCAGCCTATTTTAATTGGGCAGCATTTAAAACATTCACTTTATATTCTGGATGTAGTTAAAAATCGTACATGAAAACACACACAGATCACTAAAAGTAGACACTGTAAACACATTAAAAAGTTGTTAAAATATTTTCTTATGTTTAAAGTTCAATAAAACCCTCAGCCGGGCTTGACAGTCTTTCTTGGTCTATTTCATGTCCTGTTTCTAATGTTAGCTTCAAAAATAGTATTGACGAGGAGGGACCATTTGGAACTTCGTTCTTAATATAACTCAGTCAAGACGGGAAAAAATGTGTGACTCTCAGAGTCAAAAAGATTAGGATTTTTCTGTAAATACATATTATTTCCCTTTGCTTATACTTACTGTAACTAAGAATTGTCAATGTCAATGGATTCGAAACTTTGCTATCACATAATTACATTTTACTGTTACATATTTCACATATTTGATCATAATGACATTTTTTTTACCTACTTTTACTTTCTTATATAAAATTACAGTCGCCTCCGTTGTGCAGTGTTCAGCGTGCTTAGCTGCCACCCCGGAGGTCCAAGTTTCGATTCCCGAGCTCTGCCACGAAATTTTAAAAGTAGTACGAGGACTGGAACGGGGTCTACTCAGCTTCGGGTGGTTCAAATGAGTAGAGGGGGTTCGATTCCTACCTCAGCCATCATCGATGTGGTATTCCGTGGGTTCCCACTACTTCTTCGGGCAAATGACGGGATGGTGCCTACCGTCAGGCCACGACCGCCTCCTTTCCTCTTCCTTGTATAACCCTCCGATTCTTCCCATCCCGTCCCATCCCTCACTTTGCAGGTGAGGCGCTGGTCCCGCCTCCCCAGTTGTAACTCCCGACCCGATGTCAAGCTCCAAGACACTGCCCATAGAGGCGGTAAAGGTAGGATCCCTCGCTGAGTCCGTGGGAAAAGCCTACCTGGCTACGAAAAAAGAAATATATAAAATTACATCTTCTCTCTCTTACTGTAAAAGAAAGGATTTTTTACGGTAATTCGAAACAGTCTGTATGACGATATTTGTTCACTAGCAACTCATGCACTTTAAATGGATTTTCCAAGCTATTCATCAGCTGCTGAGAAATGGCCAGGGAAATATATCCTGTTTAATATAATATTTATATAAAAATGAAATATTATTTCATATTTTAATTCTTTTACATGTAATATTACATAATAATTTCATGTAATATTATTACATAAATATGTGCATATTTTGCATGTTTATATAGGCCTACATAAAAATCCTAACCTTACGTGAAGTGTGTGTGTTATTTGTAATAAGTTACATTGTAGGTGGGTAAGTGTATGAGCGGTTGGTTTAGGGTCTGCGACAACGCGGTGTACTTTGGGTGTGTGTAGAATCCGCCTGATAGCCGATGTTAATTGTGATGGCTTTATTATTGTGTGTTATCTGTAATTCAGGTAAGGGCTGCAGACGATCAAGTTCAAGTAGTTCCTATTTTTACTACCAAACGCTACCGTCAACGACACCTAGCTAAAAACTTGGCTACAATATGCCACAACCGGCACCTGGCGGCGAACGTTGGAACTTAATACAGCGTTAATCAAATCTAACCTACAAATTTAGCTTCACACAATTGTAGTTAGTGCAAGGTTCTTTTGCATGGGCCCGCCGGCTTTATTCCCCTCCGAAGGAAGGCATACTGAGGGATTTTTAACGCTCTTAAAAAATCCGACGACTTCGGCCGGGTTTGAACCCGCCATCTTGGGCGTAGAAGTTCAGCATGCTACCAACTACAGTACGCCACTGAATCCGCCGATGTAAGAGAGGGCCAAAAACCCTAACTTCACTACAATAAAAGCATGAATAATAATAATAATAATAATAAAATAATAATAATACTATAGTAATACCAGCCACGGTGGCCGAGAGCGCTAACGCACTAGCTCGTGCCTCTCTGGCAACGGGAGAGCGTGGGTTCGATTCCCACCTCAGCCGTTCTGAAAATGGTTTTCTTGGTTTCCCATTTTCACCACCAGGCAAATGCCGGGACATTTCCTTTCAACAGGTCCACGGTCTACTTCCTTCCAAAATCCCTTCCATGGACCTTCCTTAAATAGATCCAAGTTAGCGTCGCCTGTCACCATCCCCAGTTGTATCTGCAGACAGTGTCCTTGCGAGGGTAGAGGAAAGATCCCTTACAGAGTCCGTGGGTGAAACCGAGCTGGAAGGATAAGCGATGAATACTAATGACTGGCGGACCCGTGCGAGAAATCTCGCATGTTCATAAACCACACTTTCCCCAATAGGTTTATAATGAGTGACTTAAGGAGAAAGGGTGGTGTTTTTATTTCAACCAAATGATTATAGAACACTATTTACAAAAAAATGGACATCAAATTGGCAGGTGAAAAACTAAAGGAAGAAGGAGACTTCTGATACTTAGGAAGCAAAATAACCAGTGATGGACGAAGCAGAGGATATACAAAGTAGGTTAGCTCAGGCAGGGAAAGCATTTCTACAGAAAAGGAATCTGTTGACATCGAATATAGATTTAGGTATTAGGAAGTCATTTTTGAAGGCTTTTGTCTGGAGCGTGGCGCTCTATGGAAGTGAAACCTGGACTATTGGTGCAGCAGTGGAGAGGAGAATTGAAGCTTTTGAAATGTGGTGTTACAGGAGAATGATGAAGGTCAGATGGGTAGATAGGGTTACAAACGATGAGGTATTAAGACTAGTGGGAGAGGAGAGATGTTTCTGGCGACTGCTAATGAAGAGAAGAGATAGGTTGATGGGACACATACTAAGACACCCGGGAATAGCAAGCTTAGTTATGGAAGGAAGGGTCGAGGACAAGAACTGTAGGGGTAGACCAAGGTTAGAATATGTTAATCAGATTGCCTCGGATGTAGGGTGTGGTAGCTATGTAGAGATGAAACGATTAGCTCAGGACAGGGAGGCATGGAGAGCTGCATCAAACCAGTCAAAAGACTGAAGACTCAAACAACAACAACAACAGTTCCATTTCAGTTAGACTTCCAAGTTCTACGTTCCCTAACTTAAGATGGCAATACTGAGAATTGGATCATCATAATACTCGCCGGTTATTCGATATTTATGAAATGATACGATTTGAGTACTCATTCCTTTGATTTACTGTTTCTGAAATCCATACAAAATGATAAAGGAGAGACCTCAGAATGTTAAAATGACATGAAACAGGCCTCACAGCGGCCAAAATGTGAAGTGGACAGCAATAATATTATGGAGCGTATTTTCTTACAGCAACAGTATCTGCAAATCGCACACTTAGTACAATGTTTTTAAATGTAATTTTTTAAAGAAATTATAGATATTTATGTAATTAAAGTGCAATTCGTCACTGCTAATGTCTATTCTCTTTCATTTGAATGCTCATTTGTCACGATGGGTCGCTTGTGAGTGCTGCAGGAGGGATCTATACTACTGAAATAATATATAGTATGATTCACAAATTTGGAAAAGGCAAATTTTTGTTTGTTCCCTCATTATGATCATCAGAAGGTGGGCAAGACACCATTTGCTCGTCCTTTGAATTTACTCATGAAGAAAATAAATTCTTAGCAAGTTGAATTGAACAGGTGTTGTGAAGATTCTGTGAAGCGAGCACACACCCAGTATAATGACATTCATTTGCATGCACTTCCGATATGCTGTAATAGGTAAGTGCACATCTTGCTCGCCTTGACTCGGATAATACATACTACACACGTGGGTGAATCCGGTACTTAAAGGCAATTGGAACAGAAATTAGAGGTATTATTTTAAACAACAGGAAATGTTGATTAGTCTTGTGTTTTTAGTTCTCGTGACGAGACAAGTCAACAGACTGACCACTTGGTTCAAAAACTGGTTTTTATTGCTAATGCATGTGATTATACGTTTAGTTCCATGTCTTGCAGGGCGTGTAAAAGAATTAGCTCAATTGTCACATCGTAAGGTGTGGCAACGCTGTGCAAGAATTATACTGATAGATGGCCCCAGGTGTCCAAGACTCGTGACAGTGATTTATTCAAGGAAATGCCGTGATTGTTGTGTTAAACCTAGAACACTAACATTATACAAAAGACGGTTAGTACTGTACAAATAATACCACCAAGAGGTGGTCTCTGAAAACTGTTCTGCGAGTGAAAACTGCTCAGAACATGTTTCCAAATATTGTCGTCAGGTGAAAGACAAGATTATAAGTAAACATTAATTCATGTTGTAGTTAATTGAATTAGGAATTTCGTGACATCATGGTCATTTAGCCCCGTGTACTTAGGTATGTGTGTGTATAATTTGTTAGCTAACCTGTGTTTTTGTGATGTCTGTAGTAGTGTGTGTATTTGTAATGCAGATGAGGATGGAGAAGAAGGTGGCAGTGGTCTAAGGTTAAGTACCATCCCAGCATTTGCCTGGCGTAGAAGTGGGAAACCACGGATAACCACTTCCAAGATGGTTCACGAGGTTAAGTGAACCCCGTCCAGCCCTCAGAACATAAGTAAATTTCTGGCATAGCCGTGGTGACAGCCAAGAATGCTCCTTCCCAGTCCTCATCTGAATTACAAATACACACACTAGCACAGTCATCACAATAACACAGGCTATCAGACAACTTCCACACCCAAGTACACGGAGCTACATGTCGCAAAGTCCCTAAATGAATCAACGACAGTTTGACAGAGAAGTGGCAGTGAGATGAGGGTGTGGTTGATTTAACCTTTTATAGGGCAGAATATTCTTACAGGTATATTATTTGTATTTATTTTAACAGTCGCCTCCGTAGCGTAGCGGTCAGCAAGGTTAGCTGCGCCCCGGAGGTCCTAGGTTCGATTACCGGCTCTGCCACGAAATTTGAAAAGTGGTATGAGGACTGGAACGGGGTCTACTCAGCCTCGGGTGGTCCAAATGAGTAGAGGGGGTTCGATTCCCTCCTCAGCCATCCTCGAAGCGGTTTTCCGTGGTTTCCCACTTCGTCTTCGACCAACTGCCGGGATAGTCCTACGGTAAGGCCACGGCCACCTCCTTCCCGCTTCCTTACCTATCCATCCCAATATTCCCATCCCTTCCCATCCCTCATGAGGCCCCTGTTCGCTTTGCAGGTGAGTCCGCCTGGGCGAGGTGCTGATCACACCTACCCAGTTGTACCCACTCTGACCAGATGTTCCCAGCTCTAGGACACTGACCGTAGAGGCGGTAGTGGTGAGTTCCCTCGCCGAGTCCGTGGGAACCACCAACCAGGACGGTAAAATTGACCCCAAAAATAATTGTTATTTATATTTATTATCTTAAAATTAAGATGATAAAATTACTATATTTTTAATTTTTATACGCTAATTTAATTTTAATGTGTGCAAAAATCGAGAATTCATGTGGGTAGACTGATGGAATGATTATTTTTATGTTGATTTTTATAAGCTTGTTTGTTTTTAATCATACAAGCATATTTGTTTCCAATTTAAATTTTTGTTGTCATATTTTAATCTTTTTTAGCTTGCCGCGGTGGGTGAGTGGATAGCGTGACGGTCTACTAACCCCAAGATTGCAGGTTCGCTCCTGGCCGTGGTAAGTGTTTTTTTTGAAAGGCGGCAAAAATACGACACGCATGTCATACGATGTTGGCATATCAAAGAACCCATTTGAATTCAATAGGCCCCTGTTCGCTTTGCAGGCGAGTCCGCCTGGGCGAGGTGCTGACCACATCTCCCCAGTTGTACCCACTCTGACCAATGGCAAAATTAATCTCGGGAGTTTCCGCCAACACAAAGTTCCCAATTTCTCTACTAGAAAGCGCGATAACTTAGTGTTCAAGGAGCTTAGATATCTAACCTCCTTGACTTTCTTAGTGATTCAAGGAACAACGAAATTTGACATGCAAGCTACCCTCTGGGTGTTAAATTACAAAGCTTGCACCCGGCACCCGAGGCCATACGATATTATTATAATATTATTATTATTATCTTTATTTTTTCAATTTTAATTGTTGTTCTTAAAAACAATTATCAAGCACTTTAGTCCAAAGAGATAAAACATATTTGGTTTTCATAAATATTAACACTTCCAAAACAAAATTCGTTGATATATGAATAAAAGATTCAACCATCTGCATATTTGATAATATGATTTGTCCATGGAATAGGTGGTTAATTTAGAGACCACTAACTTATAAAGGGTAGGTTAACCTATGTACAATGTCGGGGTATAGAAAGGATCAGATGATTTCGCGAAGAAAACTGCACTTCATAATATAACAAGCTTCGCCCGGGAACAGTTATGAATGAATTACGTGATAAGCGCTTTTCTATGTCAATGAACTACGACCTATATCCGTTTTAAGTTTCGGCATGATGGGTTAAAATCACTGACTGGACTATTAATTATATTATCATGGAGATGCATGTGCAACGAATTCTTGTCATTTAAAAATGGCGAGGTGCATGAAACACAAATCCCCCTTCCGTCTTATCTAGAAACACTTACACTGGGCGATGATCTCGCGGGCGTTTTTGTAGAACTTTTCATTCTGAACAATTCATACACTCATAGTGTAGTGATATTTTTAACGGTTTGCCCACCGTAAGCTTAAAAGCGCATGGACGCCAGTTTATTTTCCGACCTTTTCACTGAAATCGTTACTGCTTGACTTCCTTTGAACATAAATAAATTATTTTCTACAGAAACCTTCCTCGAGATATCCTTTACAGAATGGTGAAACCGCATGAAATTCATCCAGTAGGTCTTGAGATTACCCGTGACATCCAAGAATCGGGGACTTTGCTTTATACTAAGTAGAGATGTTAACAAAATGGTTAATAAGTGGAAATACAACGTACCAAACGCTAATGAAATCAGTCACAAAAATATATATAGGTAAAAGGTATTGAAACTTCGTATATTACCTTTCATCCCCCTCCCCATCAATGTAGTTTTGACTCAGTTCATCCCTCTCCACATTCAAACCCTAGATACGCCACTGCAGTGGGGTGACGATGTCTTTATCTGAATCAATAAGCGGTACTGAATTAATGTTTACTTATAGTCTTATCTTTCACCTGACGACAATATTTGGAATCAAGTTCTGAGCAGATTTCATTCGCAGAACAGTTTTCACAGACCACCTCCTAGTGGAGCGGCTAGCATTCTTGGGTGTCATCCCAGAGGCCCGGGTTCGAATCGCGGTTCTGTAAAGAAATGCAATTCTGGTCTGAGTGCTGGAACGAGGTACACTCAACCTCGTGGGGCAAAACTGAGAAGAGGTGGGTTCGATTTCCATCACAGCCATCTTAATAGTGGTTTTCCGTGGATTCCCACTTCAATCCTGGCAAATGCCCAGTTGGTTCCTAACTGAAGGCCATGGCCACGTCCTTCCCAATCCTCATCTGAATTACAAATACAGTACACACACTAATATAACCATCACAATTATACAGGTTATCAGACAAATTCCACAACATGCATGGGACACGTGACACAATGTCGCAAGCCTCAAAATCGACGATGACGACGACGACAACAACAAATCCTACACACACCCAAGTACACGGGCCTGAAATAACCACGATGTCCAAGCCCCCAAATGATAACAACCATTTTGGGTTTTCAAACTCTCTATAGCGGGATTCTGACATACAGTAGTTGCAATGGCATCACAAGAGCAGCCCTGAAGGCTGAGTCGAGGTATAGGAGGCGTGATGGTGCTGTGGTCAAGCTGCTTGCATCTCACCAAGGCGGACGGGGTTTGATTCCCAAAGTGAAATAACACGTTCTGTGGTTAGGATTACAGGCAAAAATGGAGGTTCCGTGGCTCATGATCATGAGATTGACAGTCACGTATAATTACTTGACTCCGTAAAGTATAGTATTGTTGTAGCCTATGTCCACATAAGCACGGCACTTGTCTTATTACAATTCACACTATAAGTTGAAACTAAGCATAAACTATATGTACTGCAAATACAGCATATTAAAGAAGGGG
Source organism: Meconema thalassinum (assembly GCA_946902985.2). NCBI lineage: Eukaryota > Metazoa > Arthropoda > Insecta > Orthoptera > Tettigoniidae > Meconema > Meconema thalassinum. The sequence continues at coordinate 692,809,776 of OX336390.1, forward strand.
TTTTTCTCCAAAATATAAATAAACAATTTCACAAATACACGAAATGGATGTCATGTAAAGTTTCATTGCAATACATTATGTTTGTGAATAAGCTATGATATGTGAAATATCATAACATACCGGTATCGCCTTATTTGAATGCAGCCTAATTATAGAGTAAAACGGTTTATCAGTCACTAACAAGGGAACTCGGATACCATCCACCCCTCGATCAGATTGTAATTGGCAGAGGATACTCTTGGAAGATCACTCTTTTGGATGCTGGTAAAAGAAATCGGCTAAAATTTACATTAAGACTGCATTTAAAGCGATTGAAAAGACTTGGATCAGCAAGTCAGCGCGTAGAATTGGAAGGCTGGCGGTTGCCTGGTCGCCTTGAAAAGGCAGAATGCGGACGACTGCCTTATATTTCCACGCGCTGACTCCCTAAAAAGAGAAAGGGCCTGGAAACGCACGCACATGAAGAAAATTTGGGAGAAAAAAGGGAGGGAAATAACGCAAGGAGTTGATCATCTTGATTATCTTAGAAGTGGCTTTCCGTGGTTTCCCACTTCAATCTTGGCAATTGCCGAGATGGTTCCCAACTTAAGACCATTATTATTATTATTATTATTATTATTATTATCATCATCATCATCAACACGACGATGGGAAGATGATTCCCGAGGGAAATGGACGAAGAAGCTGATACCATCCCTAGCTGACTGGGTCGACCGGAATCATGAAGTGAACTATTACCTCACACAGTTCCAGCGAGGTCAGATACTTCCGAAAGTTCCTCCTCAGAATAGAGCGAGCGAGTAGTCCGGTGTGCATTTACTGCAATGACATCGATGACGCACTCCACACTTTCTTTGTTTGTGTCCATTGGTTGCCACAAAGAAGATGCTTGGAAGCTGAGCAAGGAAAACTGACTCCAGACAACATCGTCCATGTTTTGCTGAAGAATCAAGAATCCTGGGATCAGCTAGCAGTGTATGTGGAAAGTACTTTGCGCCAAAAGAAGAGGGACTCGGATGCTTTTGAGCAATAACAAAGAAGAAGTGAATGAAGAAGAAGAAGACGTATAAGAGTCTTCACGCACGACGACGCCCTGAAGTAATGCGGGAGCGGTTCTGGGGTGGAGACACGCGTCGTGGGAGAAGGGTAACTTATGTGGTTTTTAAAGGGTAAGAATCCCACACACTCGTGGAGTGTGGACTCCCACAAGTGTCTTAGGCAAGATTTTTCACATTCCCTCGTAAAAATAATAATTATTATTATCATCATCAACTATAGGAAGGGAGTAAGAAAAGGAAGATCCTATGAAAGAGCTTGTCTGGTAACCAGACTCTGGACCACTCCGCTGATGAGTAATCCTTGGTGGAATGTTAAACCATAGGCTGCACTTGAGTGAACAATTCCTTTATGGATACTGGCAATTAATTTCTTTTACTTAATTTTATTTTATTCTGTACAAACATTACCATAGTAATGTCAGGACAGGTGGTCGCAATCAGCATCACAATGCAGAAGACGTGTATGCGTTACTGGTATGACAACACAAGACAGGAACGGGGTTGCTCCATAATAAATTCTCTTATATTCCCCTCCCCTCCCCCCTCAACGCTTTTGATCTTTTAATCCTGCCCCAGCTGTGAGCTTGTCAGGGGCTATTCATGATGTGTGCCGACATGCAGGTCTTCTGTTCCCACGGCCCTGGACCCTAATTCAAGCGAGCGCTGGGGAGGGAGCCCAGCTGGTCTGACGAGCGCGCGCACACTGCCACTGCGCTGGTGTTCCCCAAGGCTCGGTACTGTGTCCCCGCTTATTCCGACACGTGCCCTAGCCTGTACACATACAGTGTCACCAACTCGATGAACATTTGAAAATTCCAAAATGTCATCATCATCATCATTGGTTTGCAGTCCTAAGACTGGTCAGTTGCCATAAAAACATGCCCAGATCGTCCTGTCATTTGTCGCTCCCTTCATTGAATTATAATTCTGTGCTTGGGTGTCGTTTAGAATTTGTTTAAGGAAGGTATTTCTAGGTCTTCCTCGTAGATGTTTTCGCTCAAAGAACCCTTCTGCCACAGTTATCACTAAATTGGAGTGGCGCATCGTGTGACCCCACCATGCGAGACGACGTTTACGATTGTGCGTAGGATTGATCTCCGTGGGTTCACGGTGTCGAGAACCCTTGTGTTCGATATCCTGTCTCTCCACGTCACATTTATCATCTTACGATAGCACCATATCTCAAAGGCTTCAAGACGGTTCTTTTCATTTTTTATTTAGTGTCCATGTTTCACAGGCATACAACGCAACTGTCCATACAAAAGCATGTAACATTCTCATTCGGAGGGAAAGCTTAAGCCGACTGGCACACAGTAATCTCCTCTCTGCATAAAAGCTAGTTTTGCCTGAGCAATGCGGCATTTAACTTCAGTGGTGCACCTTCCATCCTCTGTAATCTTTTGACCTAGGTAAGTGAAGGATTTGACTTGTTGTATGTCCGAGTTATTAATCTTTAATCGAAGAGGTACGGACATTATTTCGTTCCTGACTTTCATTGAAATATCTTGAATTAAATGTTGTTGTTTTTTTGGCGAGATATGTTTCTGTGTTGCCAACTTCTCCGTTGGAAGATGTTTAGAATAACTCCACCAGCAGTAGTGATTCGAGTGAATATGAATTAAAAGATAAGATTGCACCATATTGTTTCATGTAGAAGTTAAAACCTGACATACAGGTCTTTCTCGACCAGTGCTATGCGCCTAAGAAGCATTTGCCATCGGCTCACTCATGCTAAAGAGAGCCAGTAACAGCAGAGGAATCGCTTATTGGCCGGTTGATGAATTGATTTGGCTGTAAAAAGGAAACGATCACATATAGCAGTGGCCTTGACCGACGCTAAAGCCTCGCTCCCCCACAACAAAAATCCTCTGTGGGAGGGCGTATTGCGAAGCGCTGTTCGAGGAAGAGTGTTTTTACAGCCGGATGTAAAAATTACCCCCCACCCTTTTTTACTGCATTGATTTATGAAGGAGTTACAAATAAATAACATTTTGGGCTGATAGGTTTGCCAACACAAAAATATATGTTGTCTGACTGGAAAACTTTCTTTAATACTCGTAGAATTAGGCAACATTGTAAAAATGGTTTCTATCACTACAATTTTCTCTATATTGCTTCTTATTGGCTCATATAACTCCCATAGAACAAAATATTTTAAGTTTGCATTCCTTTTATTACCGTTTGCTTATGTTAGTTGGAACACCGCCTTCCTATGAGCTACTAAGGAGGTACAGTACTCAAATCATCATCTAATATTTAAATGACTGTCTCGATATTTTAGTGTCGATTAAGAAGCTATTTGCCTGCCTATTTTGGCCAAGGTACGAGTAAAAACTTTAATACCCCGACGTATGTCGATACTTTGTTGGAGACGAAAAGCAGTAGATTAGTAATACGCATATCTAGCTAAGCAACCTCATGTAAATTCAATTTCATTTGATGAAGTTGATTGATAGTACTCAGCAATAAATAAATACGAATCACATTATTTTGCTATTCACATCAGCATGTATGATAGTTTTAATACGAACATTTCTACCCATTTATCGATCTACATGACGTATTTAAAGGCATTTTTACATTATCAACATCATAGCCCAGGCATATTAAGTTTTAACCTAAAAAAAAAAAAAAATGTAAAGCTGAAATTTGGCATAGATGTTTCCTAGTACCCTAGTAACAAATCCTGAAAAGTACCCATCTCTGCGTTGTCCACGTCATAGTTTTTGGAGAGTTCAAAAGGGCTTAAATGGGGCCTAAGTGCCAAAAATGGCATTTTTGCTTCCTGCGTTCAAAATATATATCCAAAATCAGTTCTAATGAGATTTTATAGTAATAAGAGAAGGACTGCGTTAAATATAACGCTCTTATTGGCCGTAATTATTGCCATACTGTGCCCAACTCTAGGAATGGGTATTCCAAGTTTCAGACACCTAGATATCAAGGGAAAGGCTGTAGCCGCTTTTGAAAGTTCAGATATTTGAATATCGCGCTACATTGCTTCGAGAAGCATTTAGAAGAATTTTACCGATAGTTGGATGTCAAGTGACGTAGCGAGTAACAGCAGAGGTGGAGGCTATTTATTGATTAAATAGTTAACTTTGGAGTAGAAACTTAAGACTGGGATCAGATTACTGGCACGGCCAAATGAAAGAGAATGCAATTAGTATCAAGTAAATCGGACCAGGGATTCAAGAGATATGAGGATTTCCAGATATCAGGCGATGACGCGTGACCCTGACGGTTTTGAATAAAAGCCAGCTGGAGCAGGCATGGTCAGCTCACTTCAACACAAGCACTTGGCAAGCAAGTTGCGTCTACGCTGAGCCAAGGCACATGGTTGCCGTATCTACGCAGAAGTTCTTTTCAAATCGTGATAGTCACGAGAAGTGCTGCGCAAACGAGTTGGAACTTAGTAAGTTTCTGGTGAGGAGAATCACTGAGGTGATTGATTTCTACAGACATTGGTGGAAATATTTATATTTCCAAAAGGACATATGCTAGACTTTGTCTAGGAAATAGTATTTTGTCACAGTCCAATAGTAACTTAATACTTGGATGTTTAAATCCATTTCAAGTCAGTTTTCATTTTTGTAACTAGTTAACCACTTCGATCTGTCAGTACACTGAAGACTAGTCTATAACGGTAGCGTTCATTAGTCTACGCAAGGGAAACTGCAAGTTGTCTAGCGCATGGCAGATGGTGATATACAAACCATGCCCAGGGAACGATCTTCAGAACAGCCGTTAACTGCTTAGACTGTCAACGTTTTTCTTGTACTGATGAGATTACAGTGAGTTACGTTACAACTGACACATTTAAGAAGAGATCACTTAGATCTGACCCTATTTAAACAAACTGTTATGGCTTTGATAGAAGCCCATATTAAAATGGAACCACAGTTTATTCAAACGTCGAAAGGTACTACCACTATGTCTGACTAGACGAATTGTGGGTCTACAATGGCGGCCGATACAAGGATTATACGTGCTTGTCCGATAGGGCATGTCTACGGATAAATCTGGTATAGACCAGGTTTACTACACTTCAAGACCATCAAGAAATGTAAGCCACATTTGAATTATATTATGCTTAGCTAATTGGAACAAACTATTTTTCTGCAGATGACCAACACATTTTTTTCGTCGTATTTAAATCTTGCAATGATTTACGCAAGACTTGTTAGAGTTATTATGAGCATTTTCAGCACTCAGAACAGTTTAGGATCGATGACCGAGCATAACGAAGATTTATTTGAATTTTTCATATTTTTGGGAAATCACGGTAATCAGCCGATGTAACTGTAAAAGTTAAATTTATTTTTGTTGAGGAATGGATATTTTTTCCATATTCGAAGGTTCGAACATGTGGATTCTCACATAATGAGATGATAATTAAACATATTTGAAATAATACAAATAATAATAATAATAATAATCCACTAATAATAATAATAATAATTTTCATAATTTTTCTAAATAATTCTTGGATATTATATTTTCTAATAATCATATGTATTGAGAAAGAGCCTATGAAGTAGTTTAAACATTTCTAGTTTGGAACAGGAGATTTTCCGAAGGAGAGTGGTTAGCGCAAGCCCGCATTCAACCAACATTTCAGTTCTGGTTGAACAGTTGATATTTGCATTGAGCAAAGTATATTTTTCATATAACACGGAGAGGCATGAAACGGGAAGCAAATGATATTTGTATCAAATAGGATATTTTTGTATTTATATAAAATCATGACGTAAATACACTCGAAAGTGAAATAAAGCTTTTCATAAGTATGGTAAATTCACGGGTTGAACTGAATGGTAAAATAAAATAAACTTGTCAGTTTATTAATCTTCCAGTGTTGATAACAAGCAGAGGCTTGATTTATTGTATAAATTTTGGGGAAGATAATTTATGTGTGGAGTAGTTGAAATGCCATTCCCAGGTGCGCATGTTAAGTCGCAGGAATGAAGGTTTTTTCGAGCATCAATCAAATAGCAGGTTCGATGGCTCAGGTTTATAGTAGGAGTATTGGAGCCACACATTTCGTCGTATGAATGACCCGAAGGTTATTTCTTTGAAACCATCAGTTCTTATTTCAACCTTGTTTTCGAATTCCATTTAGACTTTGATTTTGCTAGAACCCGGATTTGTCATGATAGTAGTTTATTCTTCTTCAGAGGAAGACCTTTGCCGTTGTTGTTGTTGTTGTTGTTGTTGTTATAATATTGTGTTCTTACACAAATAATAGAATGGGCCACTGCCAATTAAAAATAATTCTTTAACCACGAATAATTTGAAGGATATTTTCAATCCTAGTGCCATGAACTAAATGAATTCATTATAAAACTACAATTCTAATTTCCGCATTCTGTCGAAGAATTGCAAGTTGTAAAAGTTACTAGAAATGGCCATGAATATAAATATTTTTATAATAATGATTCCAAGTGGAAAATCTAATAGTTGAATGGTTCAACCATTTATTGATCAAGTTGATGATTCAGAAATCATATATTTTGTTTGGAACTTGAAGTTCATAATCGAGTCACTTCTCGAATGTTTAATGTCAGAAGAACAATTAATTGTTGTTGTGCTTCGCACAGTTCTTCGATGCTATGCTCAATGGTCAAATACTTTTCAGATGTTATTAATATGTGTTAATAATTTGTGTTGCTTCTATGATGATAATATTTTCGACGATTATATTTTTGAAACTGGAAAAAAGAAAGTGAAAATTTAAGAATTCTATAAACATTTATTCTACGAGTGTTAATATCATGTAAATAGTCAAACAGTGATCAACGTTATTTCCAGTATGGACAATTAATTTTGAACTGGAATTAAATATTAATAATTTTGGAACACAGTCCACAGGACTATTAATCGGACTTGTGTTTCCAAAAAGATTGTCAAATGTGTTTGGAAGATTTCTGTATATTGTGTGTAAATAAGAGTGTGGATCGCCACACGTGGATGATGCTGCTTTGAGCATCTTTGCAGTCAGATTTTAACTTTAAAATAAACTGAGATAATTTTACCAGATGTGTTTCTCCCAATTAAATCTCCTTCTATCCTTATTGTTGCATTGAGCCAAAAATCAGTAAAGCATTTTTTTAATTTGATGTCGTTTTTGCGATTTGCTTTAACCCATCCGGCGCTCCGGGATATTTTGACTCTCGTGCTGACTGATTATTGGTAAAATGCATATGTGGTCGTGCGGACTCCGGTCTAAACGGGCACAATACATTTAAACAGATGAGTAATCAAACATTTTTAGCTCAACTTTTCTCACGAAAATTTAGCTAATTTGTCATAAGCCGGGATTTATCGTATAAACAGCTGCTGATAGCGACTAAAGACCGAAGTAAAAGTTGTAAAGCACACTCGTAGCTTTAAAACGATACATTTGCCATGTTCATCCGACAAACAGCAGCAGAGATACAGTTACAAATATAAAAGTGCAAGTGTGGCAGTCGCTTTCCGAATGAACGCCCATTTACGCTGGTGGGCTCCATGTATTCACCTTTGCTGACACCATTTTGTATATTTGATCAAGAGCTTATAGGATGGTATTCCTTTGAATCCAGGTAAATTAGCAGAAACAGTTTGCCTAGAACAAAACGAGTTTAATGCAGTTAGCAGTTAAGCGTACATTCATAATATGCATAATGCAAATAATAGCAAAACAAAGCTTAAAAAGCTTTCTTTAGACAAAGAACACTTGCAAAACAAAGCTTACATCGGACTCAATCGTCCTCCTCATCGTCTGAGCCATCAAATGTGACGTTGCCACACGCTTTTCCACTGCAGTGTCCACACAGTTAGGAGCATTCTAAACTGGAACGTACACACTTACACCGGCTGCCACAAGAGATCTTGCAGCTGCAGGACACCAAATTGAGGAGATGATCTGGAGCAGCTGGAAGATGAGTTGTCGCTGGTACTAAAGCAGAGTGTTGGATTTTCCATCCCCATTGGGTCGGGTCCAAAGAAAATCCTAACCATTCCTGAACTTGCAAATAGGCTATACTCGCAGTGAATGTTGTTTGCATGCCGCCGAAGTCGGCGGAAGTGAAGCCAGCTGAAATGATGCTGTGACCGGTTGTTTGGCAATTTTTTGGCTGTATTTCACTACCCGAGGTTCATCGAGGCTTTTGCACTCTAATTTGGCACTATCGTAGAGACAAATGGCGAACTTCTCTCCAGGTGATATTATGGCCTTTTCATCTGGAGCCGTAGAGACGAATACCTTCATTTCCTCGCGTAAATATGCGGAATCCTTCAATATTTTCCAGGCTTGCTGTTTGATGTACTCTACCCACAGCTTTCCTGTGCGAGATTTCTGCCTAATTGAAGAAAATGTGTCGACCTTGTCATCCTTCAGCCCGTCGTTCATGTTGAGTAACATTGTCCCGACAGCCTGTTTTGTCAGAAAATGCGCTCTGTGGGCCCTAGAACATGCACACTTTCGCGTTATTGATACATTTGAAATTGATGGCATAACGTAATCATTAACAGGGAGCTAATTGCAAGCCTACCTAGAATATGCGTGTCCAGACATCATGTGAGTCACTGACGATTTAGCGTATATTTCCGCCCAGAGCTCCTCCAAACCGCTTCCATTCATCACGTAGCCGATTGCCCCAAGAAACGAAATCAGAAGTTGAAATGTGCCTAGACCAACAACCACGTTTTTGAGTTCCTCTGAAGTGTCCGATGCGACTATCTCTGCAACTTTCGCGTATAGGGGCAGGTCAAAGGTTACGAAACAAGTGCTTTCTTTCAGTTCCACGCACTCTCTTGCGGCAAACTTCAACGCGGAATATATAGTTGATGGATAGCTCGGTTCCAAGTTAATGAACGGTAGGGCATCAACTGACGTTGTCTGGGAAGCTGGTTGAGCATGAGCAGACAGTGACGTCTTCATAAAGCCGTTCCACGAAGCGGGTAAATTTATACCTGACCACCATCCAGATAACCACAAGGAGTCCATCATCGACGCAATAGCCACAGAGTTTGGGTCTTCCACAGTTAACTCCTTAATCTTGACGACCTTTGAATCAGGAGAAGAGGGTTTCCGATACCACGAAATGTTGAACTTTCCCATCGCCGCAATCACACCAGCATTAGGAACTTCTCGTGTACGTGGGAGTGGAGATATTACACTGTCAGGCGCTGGACCTGTGCACTTGATGCCTCCCATGCAGTGAAATGTGTTTCGCCCGTCCAATGACCTTATGTCATAGCGTTGTCAAAGCAAAACTGCGTGAACGCTACAGCATTCGAGATTGGACGTCAGTATGCCTTCCTTCGGAGGGGAAGTAAAGCCGGCGGTCCCATGTCATAGATTTATGGCATGTTAAAGAACCTTCCACTAATTGCACCTGTGTGAAGCTAAATTTGATAGGTTATTGTAAACAACGCTCTTAGGTTTCTAAGTTCGTTGCCAAGAGCCGACTGCGGTGGCGTCTAGCAGCTGAGTTGTGAACTTAGCCTAGTAGTCGTTGAGGTGGCGCTTGGCTGCAAAAGTAGGAACTATTTGAAAAATTCTAAGTTGCAGTACTTAAATTAAAATAACAGATAACACACACTAATACAGTCATCACAATTAACACCGGTTATCAGACAGATTCTACACACACCCAAAGTACACGGGGCTACATGACCGCGTTGTCGCAGCCCCTAAACTTAAGAACCAACCAACCAACCAACCAACCAACCGTTCTTCACCAAGCGCTGAAACGTTGTACCCGTGGACTTCCGCCACATTTACTGAAAATCCAAGACTGTTTAGAAGCTGAATTAATTGTTTCGAGTATTGTTGGCCTGCTCCGACAGGCAGAGCGCTGTCACCTAGAAACGCGATCGGGTGCCTTTTCAACAGCGGTTATGCTTTGGGACCGTAACTCGGTAACCGTTTCTCGCATAGACATGGGTAATGTACCAATGTAAAGCTAAAAGTATGCTTTATAACTTTCATTCTGGGTCTTTAGCCAATATCAGCAGTTGTTTAAAAAATAATGACCTGATAATGACAAATTAACCAAATTTTCGTGTAAAAATTGTGCTAAAAATGTTAAATTGGTTGTTTCTTTCCTTCATCAATAGCAATAATTAGGCCTGATAAGTCCGTTATCCTACTGGTTCATTTTTATTAATTGCTAAAGCTCGCGAGAACTAAATTTGGATCAATATTTTGAACGCAGGAAGCAAAAATGCTGTTTTTGGCACTTAGGCCCCATTTAAGCCCTTTCGAACCCTCCAAAAACTATGACGCGGACACCGCAGAGATGGAGACTTTTCAGGATTTGTTTCTAGGGTACTAGGGAACATCTATGTCAAATTTTAGCTTTACATTATTATTTTTTTAGGTTGGCCGTGTTTTTTGCATATAATGCCTGGGCTATCAATGCTAAGTATGTTTATATTGAATATGTAGTGGGTATCTGCTGATATTCACAGCTTCTGTATTGGCAACACTGTATACAGTATAAACCCTACTCCACAGGCAGTTTCTCTTTGTGACATGTAGAATATAACCGATGCTCTTTGATAAAGCTACCACCTGTAGCTATACAAATTATTCAATCCCGTCTAAAAACTCTCCCTTTGAGGAACAACCTCAAATAATTTGATAACGTTCATGACAGATAAAATAAAAATAAATTAATCCATTATTTTGCTCCAATAAGCTTGTTATATACAATTTTAAAGCAAACAGAAGTGGGGTTGGTTGGTTCTTCAGTTTAGGGGCTGTGACAACGCGGTCATGTTTCCCCGTGTAGAAACTGTCTGATAACCGGTGTTAATATTGTCATGGCTGTACTAGTGTGTGTTATCTGTAATCCAGGTAAGGACTGCAGACGATCAATTTCAAGTTCCTACGTTGCTACCGTCAACGACACCTAGCTGCGAACATGATTACTAGATGTCACCGCACCGACACCTGGCAGAAAACGTTGGAACATAATAGAGCGTTAATCAAATCTAACCTACAAATGTAGCTTCACACAATTGTACTTAGTGGAAGGTTCTTTTACATGCCATAAATCTATGACATGGGCCAGGGCTTTACTTCCCCTCCGAAGGAAGGCATACTGAGGGATTATTAACGCTCTTTAAAAATCTTACGACTTCGGCTGGGTTTGAACCCGCGATCTTGGGCATGAATGCTCAGGATGCTACCAACTGCACCACCGAAGCCGCACAGAAGTGGGGTATTAACAAGTTAATCACATCAAAACTACATACAGGGTGATTCAAAAACTGTGGGAAGTACAGTAATTGAGTTATGTGTAGTAGACATCAGACCAATACAAACCTTCCCAATGAATATCCTGTGTGAGCAGTGTTCAAGCTGCTTGTCTGGTTTCAAACCTGGGCCTCCGCGGTGACAGTCCAGAATGCTAGCCACTATCCAACGAGGCTGAGAAAAATGAACACGAGAGACGAAGTGAGCATCCAGCCAGGAGTTTCTTCAACGTAGCTTCAGAGTCTGGAGGCAGATATTTTTTGATGTCTTGCTGTAGACTCAGACTTAGTTCCTCCAATGCTAGGTAGCATATCAGGCAACAAGTTTCCTCCAGCGAACTCGATCAGCTGCCATGTTTTCAGCTTCCTCCCAGTTCATATCCATGCTTTCAAGATCCTTTGCAAAAGTTCGTTTCCAGGTGTTACGAGGTCTTCCTCTACTTCGGTATCGTTCGGTTGGTTTCCACAACAATGGCGATTTGGGTATCCTTCTGTCATTCATTTTACTGATATTTTCCAGGTCTCACTTGCATATATGGTGATCGGTAAGATGATAGAGGAATATAGCCGAATCTTTGTGGACAAACTTATAGAGTCTGATTGTCATATGGATCGCATTCGTATTGGTATACTGTTGGAAAAAGTACTTGGACAAGAGTGGTGACTAGGCCTATGTTAAGCATTTCGACTGTTGAGAATTTCAACTGTAATTGTTATGTCACCGTATCGACAGTTTTGTTAGAGAACAAGTCTCGTGTTGACCCCAAGACACCGGACCGGTGCTGTACTGCAGCGTATCCTTATATCTGCGATTCTCTGTTACGTTATTTCTCGAAAGTCCTTTGTAAAACACATAAGTTAAAATAGCATGCTACAATAGCAATACATGACTTACAAAATATCACACAATTATTATCACTTGCAACAGCCATGCCATTTTTGAGGCCAAAATACTACCTATCTTCACAAACGGGATACAAATAGCCTGATATGAAATAACCTTAGCTGCAGTGAACCTCAAATCTTGAAAATAGTGAAAGCTACCTTCCTTAAAGCCGCATTAGGGATTTTGAAATATGCCCCATCTAGACTTAACTTATGAATTAACATGCGATATTCCTCATGGTGGTCTGTTTGCCATCTCTTGATGAATACAGTACATTTGCATTTGTCAGTTGGCACAGGCTAGAGTAAAAGGTGGCTTTTCACCGATGTCTCAGTCTCACTCATGGCTGTGATTATATGGAAGCTACTGAGGTATGGGTGGTGCTTAGTAATGGCATTCAGGGCACAGTCAGTGCCTGTGAATGCTGTGAAAGGTTCTACTCATAGGGTTAGGACTACTGTTCTGACTCAGTGAGGAAGGCAATGGCAAACTACCTCACTCCTCTTCTTGCCTAGAACGCCTCAATATAGCGCTGCCTTGAGTTTTTGTGGGTATCGACTCACATAACGTAACGGCGGTGCTTTTTGAGGATCCAACCAGCCTTCGGGCTGACTACCTAACAGAACAGATTCCTCATGGAATATCTACGAACTAGGTTCTTGCTGCCATCTACTTAACAAGAATCGTAATTAAAGCATAGCAGACAACAGAAGAGACAAGAAATACCGACCGAACTCGACGCAACCGATGCGATGATCAACCGGAAATGGACAGGACCGAACGACAAGATCCGCAGCTTAGTGACAAGACTGGCGTTACATGGATACCACCATAAACTCTGCAGGAGAATAGACTATCATGACCTTTCAACAGAATGGGTGTGTAAATTATGTGACAAACCATTGTGGTTGGTTGGTTCCTCAGTTTAGGGGCTGCGACAACGCAGTCATGTAGCCGCATGTACTTGGGGTGTGTGTAGAATATGTCTGATAAACCGGTGTTAATTGTGATGGCTGTGTAAGTGTGTGTTATCTGTAATTCAGGTAAGGACTGCAGACGATCGATTTCAAGTAGTTCCTACTTTTGCTACCAAATGCTGCCGTCAACGACATCTAGTTGTGAAGTTGGCTACTAGATGCCACAGGAACCGGGACGACTTTGGCCGGGTTTGAACCTGCGATCTTGGGCATAGAAGCTCAGCATACTATCAACTACGCTACCGAAGCCGCCCCAAACCATTGTGCAAACCATGAATGCTTCAAAGGAGCAAAATCGCTGCTGGAGTATAGCTGAGACCAAAATTGATGTATATTAATGTTAGTAATACCGTTTGACTACTATTAATGAAATTATGTTGTATTTTATGGCCAATGGCATCATTAAACTATTATAAGGCATCATTAAACTATTATAACACACAAAAAAGTCAGAATCCTCGATAATCCAAACAAACGTGCGTTTATACGTTAAATTACATGTGTGGTGTGAAATTACATGTATTTCGTGTAATTTCACACGTTTAGCAGCCCTGTATACTCGAACATTCCACTCGCTGTGCAGCACGCGCCACCCACTGTGGAACTCAATTAGTCGTATATCAATGGCGATTGTGTCGGCTTTGTGTGAAACAAAAGCAGGTGGTTATGGAACATAATGCAGAATCAGATTAAATTTCGTCCTAGCACGTAATACCGTGATATTTTCAGGAAGTACCCTCAGAGAAACTGGGTGCAGACCACGCTACACACAAAAGGGATTATTCGACTGAACGGAGGACGGCGTTCATATTCTATTACAAGATAATTAATGCATAATTCAGCCCAAATTAGTGCAGAGATTTAAGATTGTTAACAGGGCTATTCTCAATTAGTTACCCAACTGTAACATTTAATAACTGAATATACGGTACCCTTAATACAGGGTGTCACAAAAGTATACGGCACAAAATGCAGCACACACTTAGACGAAGAAATTATGTTTTATGAACATGGGTCCAGAAAAGCTTCGTTTCCATTTAACACCTCATAGTCTCCAACAAATTAATCATGGGAACACACAAGATAGAACGTACCTTACAGGAGATGTTCAATATGCCCTCCGTGCGCATTGATGCATGCATCAACCCGCCGTCGCGTCGTAGTGAATCTCGGACGCGCTGAGGTATCCCTGGAGTATTGCGTATTGCCTTCCGTAATACAGGCACGCAGATGCTGATCATCTTGTACAGGGGTGCGATACACAAGAGCTTTCAAATGTCCCCACAAATAAAATTCCAATGAATTTAGGTCTGGAGAGCGTGGAGGCCAGGCAATTGGTCCACCTCTCCCTATCCACCTGTCTCCAAATCTGTTATTTAGAAGCTGACGGACATTAACACTGAAATGAGGTCGTACTGATCACTGGAACAGTTGATGTTACCGTAAGCCGCATGACAATAGGGGCATGTAAAACAAAACACTGGTGGTGCACCTACGATAATGACAAAGTGCCTAGACGTAACCAACAGTACATGTTCCCCATGATTCAAACGTTCTGTTCTTGTGTGTTTCCCATGATTAATGAGTTGGAGACAATGAAGTATAACATGGAAACAAACCGTTTCCGGACCCATGTCCACATAACATAATTTCTTCGTCTACGTGTGAGGAATGTGTCCTGCAATTTGTGCCGTGCATTTTGTGACACCCTGTCTTCAGCAGAAGGTATCTATTGGAGGAAGAGACAGAATGTTCATGGCTCATCTATTATAGAATGCTTTTGAGACGGTCAGCACGATTGTGCCCAAATATATTAGAAATGAAAATCCACAGCCTGCTTTCAGTCTCCAACCGGGTCAGGAATGGAATGAATGAAGCCCCCATCTAGCGGCGAGGATATGAACTGTGCCGGCTGCCGAGGCCTGACGCACTCCTCTGGGGCAATGATTAAATGAATGACAGATGAAATAAAATGGTAGTGGAGAGTGTTGCTGGAATGAAATTTTGACAGGGAAAACCGGAGTACCCGGAGAAAAACCTGTCTGCCTCCGTTTTGTCCAGCACAGATCTCACATGGAGTGACCGAGATTTGAACCACGGATCCAGCGGTGAGAGGCCGGCGTGCTGCCGCCTAAGCCACGGAGGCTTCCCCAAATATATTAGACGGGGAATAAAATTATTTGAACGCACTAACATGAAATACATAAGTTAATTAACATTTAAACAAGGAATATGCACACACTCAAGGGCTAAGTTAATGTATCTTAAGATTTAATAAAGTATAGTACTATGTGTTTAAACTAACTTTCATACACTCTCAATAATCCGTCACCCATATGTGCGAAGAATGGTGAAGCGCGGTACTTATGTCTAAAACTGCTACAATATTTGAATATTAAGTTAGCCTACGAGTTTTATATTTATATCTTATATCCTACTGTAATGTGTGCCATAAGCCAAATGCTATGTTGTCCATCACATGGTAAATCAATTTAATTGAAGGGAGAATCTATAAGAGTCACCTCTGGAATTCCACAAGGAAGTATAGTTGAGCCATTGTTGTTTCTTCTATATATAAACGACCTCGCAGAATACTGTATGTTAAATCAGACGTCAGACTGTTCGCTAACGACAGTGTAATACATATATAGAAAAGTCAAAATCAACATGACACTGCACTCCTCCAACAAGCCTTGGAACGTATAGAATACTGCGTTATCCGAAATAACTTGAGGGTTTTATGAGGTTTCACTAACAGCAGAAAAGGGACAATATTTGATTATAAATTAGGAAACGAAGTTATTCCACGAGTCGAGTCATGCAGCTATCTCGGGATTGTCATAAATAAAAGGTTACACTGGGGTGAGAACGTTGAGAGAGTTGCTAATAAGGTCGTTATACTTCGTTATGAGAATCATGAAGGGTAGCAATATGCAGGCCAAAGAATTGGCTTATAATGTCTTGTGAGACCAATTTTGGAATACCCCACGAGTGATTGGGAGCCCTACCAATCAACTCGAATGAACAAATTGGAGGTGGTGCAAATGAAAACTGTAAGATTTGTACTTGTCAAATTCCTGCAAACTGACAGTCTCTCTGACATGTTAAAGTCATTGGGATGGGAATCCCTTCACAGCAAAAAACATAAAAGAGGACTCCAGGAGATGTACAAAGCATACACAGGGGAGCAGGCCTGGAATGAATTGCGAAACAGAATGCATGAGCCAAATTATATTGGTAGGAGAGATCACGCTTACAAAATTAGGCCCAAAATTGGTTAGTTAGTTAGTTAGTTAGTTAGTTATTGTTGTTTTAAGGGGCGGAACAACCAGGTCATCTTCCCTTGCCAAAAAATCAACAAACAAATTTAGCTAAGTATTGTTTTATAAACAGGCAACCGACAGTAGTGGCTGCGCTCGCTAAAGCGCTGCATTAGGTCATGGGGCCAAGCTATCTGCCGACTCGGTAGACGCGTGGGTTCGAGCCCCACCGTCGGCCGTCCTTGAAATGGTTTTCCGTGGTTTCCCATTTTCAACTCCAGGCAAATGCTGGGATGGTACCTTCTGACAGGCCACGGCCGCTTCCTTCCACATCCTTGCCCAGTTTCATTCACCATCATTCATTTCATATCTCATTAACTCCTCTCATGAGGTTGGTGTCAGGAAGGGCATCCGGCCGTAAAAATCATCAGCCACAAAGACTTCCATCGCATCTCATCCCCGACCCCGTAGGAAAAACGGGAATAATAAGGGGTAGACATACATTGTTTTATAAACAGGGGATTTGAAACATGGAATGCGTTACCTGAAGAAATCTTAGAACCTTTCCCTAACAGTTTAAAAGTTTTCAAGAAGAAAATAAAATGTTGTATTCAGGGAACTCGGAGACATTTTGGAGAGCAATTGAGATATCTGTAAATATCTTGTTACCACCAGGTTTGCCTAACTGTAAGAGTACCTGTTAATAAATCAAGAAATAAGTGAATAAACAAGTAGTTCCGTGAAGAACTATACAGCCTATTTTCATATATCCTACTTATGTTAATTGCCACTATTTAACATACACAATTTCAGTTTGATTGCTGTAATAGATTCGTAGATATTGAGAACCGACTAAATATTTGAAGGTCGCCATGTTGGATTTTATATATGTAGGTCCTAGAGTTATGTACTGTTACATGCAGATTATTGTGAACGTGTAGTATTCAAACTTCAATCGCATAATTAGGACACAAGAAAAAACAAGGAGATTTAAAAATTTTCACAGCTGCCAACTTGAGGTTATGGAAACAATTGAAATAAATTAGATGCCAGTGGATTAACATTCGGATAAAGATTTACTGTACCAAGTTTCACTGCACGCGGATGGTTAAATTGCGAGAAACGTCCATGTGAATATTTATAATTCGCGTCACCGCCATGTTGGATTTGTGATCACCAGGTTATTTAAAGTCCTATAGGTGAACTTAAGTTCATAGCCCCTATGAACATTAAAAAATGCAGTTTGATTGCTAAAATAGATTCATAGATATTCAGTATCGACTAAATATTTCGGATGGTCGCCATGTTGGATTGTTAAATGTATAGGCCATAGAGTCATGTACCATTAAAGGAAAATTATTGCGTAGGTTCATTATTCAAACTTTCACTTCGATCGCATGACTACATCACAAGAAATAAAAACTTAATTTTAAAATTCGCACTGCCGCCATCTTGAGGTTATGTAAACAATTGAACTAAATTAGATACCAGTGGATTACAATGTGTATAAATATTTCCTGTACCAGGTTTCAGTGCGCTTGGAACATTAAATCGCGAGAAAGGTCTATTTAAAATGTTCAAATTCGCTTGGCCGCCATGTTCGTTTCGTAGTTGACCGGTTTTTGAAAATCTTATAGATGGACTTCCAGTAGTGCCCTTTATCTCAGTACAAAATTTTAGGGAGATACTGCTAATAGTTTCAGAGATATAGAATGCCGGTGAAATATTTCGCACATCCGCCATCTTGTGATTATGTAAACAATTGAACGAAGTTAGATGTCGGTGCATTACAATGTATATTAACATATACTGTATCAAGTTTCATTGCGTTTGGTTGGTCAAATCGCGAGAAACGTCTATTTAAAAGTCGCAAATTCGCTTGGCCGCCATGTTCGTTTTGTAGTTACCAGGTTTTCAAAAGTCACATAAGTGAACTTATAGTAGTTCCCTCTATCACCATAGAAAATGTCAGGGTAATATCGGTAATAGTTTCGGAGATATTGAATGCTGGTGAAATATTTCGCACAGCCGCCATGTTGGATTGGTGAGTCGTAACAAAATTTGAAGGGCACGGTCGAGGTCGCCGGGAATAGTGCTATGAACTTTCCGAGTTTCATTGAAATCGCTCCGGCCGTTTAGATTTTATTAGGGGGGGGGGGGACACACACACGAATCACACACACACACGCACACACACACGGACAAAAGGTGATCTCATAAGCCTATTTTTTCAAAATTGAAAATAGGCTAAAAAGACTAGTAGAATACTGTATATGAAAGTAGGCTGCTCGTTGTTCGTGGAGCCATTTGTTTCAAATTAATATAATGGTTGACCTGATACAGATAAATATCCCGATAAATTGCTACCGAAACGAATATGCAGTACATTACAAAGACCCCTAACATTTTTATTTATGAATATAAAAAAAGTTAAATAATTGTATACGGACTAAAAACAAATTGCTTAGGTAACTATCCGAGAAGATGAACATTAAATGTTGCAGTGCAGAATACGATAAATAATTGTATAGGACTAAAAACAAATTGCTTAGGTAACTATCCGAGAAGATGAACATTAAATGTTGCAGTGCAGAATATACAGAGCAACTTGTACATGCTCCAATGTTTGCTTCATAACATACGGGAGGGGAAAAGCTCATTTAGTCGCTCCGAAAGTCAGGCGTAAATAGGCGCGTAAAATGTGATTTACAAAGGTGACATTAGATTTCCCGCAAGATACATTTCAATTTCCCACCTAGTTATCTAATTATCTGCTAGACCGCACTCTACACGTGCACCCTCACCCACTGTGCACGTGGCCACGCTACAGTGTTATCGACTGGTTTGTAGGCAGTGGCCACGTGGCTAAGTTGATGGCATCCAGAACTTTTACTCAAGGGCTCCAGGGTTCGAATCCCAACCGGGTGTGAGTTTTTTTTTATCTCTTAGGGTTGATTCCCCTAGTTCGGAGACAGGGTGTTGTCCTTATCATTAACGCCATCATCATCATTACAACGATTAGGTCGCCTGGCGGCGTCTAGAACTCGAAAGATTTGGTCCAGACCTCCGCGGAAGTCACACGCTCCATCTCTTGATGGATGCAGTACACTTGCATTTGTCTGTTGGCACAGGCTAGAGTAAAATGTGGCTTTTCACCGATGTCTCGGCCTCACTCATGGCTGTGATTATATGGAAGCTACTGAGGTATGGGTGGTGCTTAGTAATGACATTCAGGGCACAGTCAGTGCCTGTGGCTGCAGTGAAAGGTTCTACTCATAGGGTTAGTACTGCTGTTCTCACTCAGTGAGGAAAGCAATGACAAACTACCTCACTCCTTATCTTGCCTAGTACGCCTCAATATAGTGCTGCCTTGGGTTTTTGTGGGTATCTACCCACATAACCTATCGGCAGTACTTTTTGAGGATCCAACCAGCCTTCGGGCTGACTACATAACAGACAGACATTGTTATTATTATGATTATTGTTTCAACACACGATTTTACTTTTCAGACTGGCTGCGTGGCACAGCGGTAACGTTGTCGCCTGCCTTTTTCCAAGGTTTCAGGATCAAATCCTGGTGCAGTCAGCTGGCATTAGAGGTTGCGCCAACGCGGGGAAGCCGTGTCAGTAGATTTACTGGCACGTTAAGACTCCCTCTGGCACCTCGGCGCATCTAAAAGTCGCAGTAGTCAAAAGAGACGTAAAACTTTTATTTTCTTCTTCTTTCGTTTCACGCTCTTTGGGGTACGTTGATTCAATCATTTCTCTGTGAGTTGTTCTTTCCTTAGTGCCCAGTATCTCTTTCTGATCTTCTTTCCCTGTCTTCTTCCGTGATGATGGGTTTGGATTTTAGTGAAGATTTGTCTTGGAACCTTATATTTTTATCTTTAAAATAATTAATTTAGCTTTTCGATTGAATAGTGAATTTTCTGCAATTTTTAGTTTTACGAGGTCTTTTTCAGTTTCTTTAAATCAAGTGGGTTTGTTTTCCGTTTACGGAAGATATCAAAGATTTGTTTAGTTAATCTATTAGAGTTCATTCATAGCGGGTTCAAACCCAGCCGAAGCCGTCGGATTTTTTAAGAGCGTTAAAATCCCTCAGTATGCCTTCCTTCGGAGGGGAGGTAAAGCCGTCGGTCCCATGTCATAGATTTATGGCATGTTAAAGAATCTTCCACCTGTATGAAGCAAAATTGTATAGGTTAGGAATGTAAACATCGCTCTTAGGTTTCTACGTTCGTTGCCAAGAGCCGACTGCGGTGGCGTCTAGTAGTCTAGTTCTGAACTAGGCCTAGTAATCGTTAGGAACTATTTGAAAAGTTCAAAGTTGCAATCGTTACTTGAATTAAAAAACAGATACACACACTAATACAGCCATCACATTTAACACCGGTTATAAGACAGATTCTACACACACCCAAAGTACACGGGGTTACATGACGGCGTTGTCGCAGCCCCTAAACTAAGGAACCAACCAACCAACCAACCAGAGTTCATTCTGAGAAGGCGATATAAAAATGTCTCCTCCATTTTCGCATAGTATCTGCGAGTTTTTCAATTTTCTTGTAGAGAGTCCCATTATTGATGTGTATCATCTTATTATCCTGACATTTTGGTCCTATGATCTTTCTTCGAATATTCATTTCCTTTAATTCGAGTTTCTTCATCTGACATCGGAAATTCATGTTTCGAGTTTCTGCTGCGCACAGTGCTTCTGGTTTAATCACTGTCTTTTTTAATTTTGGACCCCCATGAAAGGGATTTCTACATGTATGTATATTTTGTTATTATTATAAGTCTTTTCAACAGGTCCACGACCGACTTCCTTCCCACTCCCTTCTTTAATTTGACCCAAGTTAGCGGTCGCCTGGATGATCGGCCTGTCACCACCCCCAGTTGCATCTGCTGACAAAGTGTGTTTAGCTCCCAGACACCGTCCTTGGGGCGGTAGAGGAATGATCCCTCGCAGAGTCCGTGGGTGAGGCCAAGATGGGAGGATGAGCGATAAAAAGCTATGCAGTAATGGTAACTTCGTTATTATTTTTGGCAAGTAAAGGTAACTAAAACGAAGTTACTTTTGAAAAGTACTGTACGTCACAATACTGAGCAAGTATAAGGGAACATGCTACTCACACTGCAGTTCTCTCTGAATGACTACATCTTTGAAGAAGAGTGAAGTGGTCCGGTCAGCAGTTAAATCTAACATTTACGACTTCTCAGCGCAGGCTGTATATAATCCATTAGTTGGTTTGTTAGTTAGCTTGGCACACCAATTTAACGCTCGTTATGCTCACAGACTTGGAGCACCACTTCTCACGCTAGTGGGAGAGAAATCTGAGACGTGCTTCATGGCTACTGAGCATTTTCTTCGCAGTTTGACCCAAGTTAATAGAGGGAAATGAGTTCTATTAAGTGGAACAGCTGTCGCGAAGTGAAGTGCGTTCCACTAACGAGACCAAAGTGGCTCCACGTATTGGCACGACAGATACCGCGTATGAGAGACCAATTAGCTACAGAAAGGAAAAAATATACATCACGCTACCAGTACTGTAATAATTATGTGACTTCAAAATACGGCTTTCACTCATATTCCAGTGAATCCAGTTTAAATTACGATGTTCTCTATCAAATTTTGTGTTGATCCAGACTTTAATTCTGGATATATGCTCGCCAAGGAAACACAATTTCATCGACAAAATGCGCCACGAAGACTTTGAAATCGATAATACAAGATGCAGTTTCTGCATTTTGCCTGTCTTAACAATACATGAGTAGCTCAAGTCTTGGAAGTTGAGTGGACAGATGGTGGGTGAAAGATGCAAATTTGTAGTTCTGTAGTTCTTACAGTATTCACATTTATCTGAGAGTATTTTTTGAGTGTTGAAGTGCATTTTGACCTCATTGTCTGGTTTTAATTGTCCAGTAACTTTGTGGGTTTGATGATATTTCCAGACCATTCTGTATACTATGTAGCTTAGTTCGTTCCAACTTTCAGACCAGAATTATTTTCCGTGGCAGAGTCGTAAATCTAACCCAGAACCTTTGGATCCAGAGCCTCAATAAGTACCCAGAGACCATTGAAAGTGGCGTTGATAAATTTATAATTGATTCAAAATATTACAATATGTCTACTATTTTGGACTTCTGAAAGTCTCCATGATACGAATTGGACTACACTGTATATTGTGATCAGATCACATTCCCAAGGGGGTAACCGTGTGGGCAAAGTCTCATTCTAAGAGGTCGTGCCCACCATCTGGCGAGATCAACTTTCGAAATTACGATTATTGTCGAAAACGGTTCGCGATTTCTGCCTTAAGGTATCCTACAAGATTACTGTATTTTGACATTGATAGTGTACGTGCGAACCTGATCCTTGGGTTATGTTTCCTTCTCGACCTTCCTGTTGGCCGTGCAAGGCGGTCCTTGCTCGCTGGAAAGTTGTACAACTGCTCGTTGTGTAACATCGTATTACTTAAGCGTTCGGTGCAAGTTTTTCTCAAGTCACAGAAACACTGACCAGTCGTCATTAATTATCTCAGTCTGAGGAGACTTCTTAGCATCAGTACTAACTCGTGTGTTAAAAAACAGCATTTTTTTTTCTAGGATTATGCCGTGTCTTGTGTGGGGTTTCATCTAGGAACACCAAGATAGGCTCATAAGCGGGCTCTTGGTGTCCTTGCCCAGACCCCCTCAGGACTAGCGAACTGTGCGCTACCTCCCTTCTTATGAAGCGCCTACGCTTCTTTTCTGTTGGGGGTCCAGGCAAGGACACCAAGAGCCCGCTGATGAGCCTATCTTAGTGTTACTAGGCGAAACCCCACATAAGACATGGCATAAACCTACAAAAATTGCTGAGTTTTAAATCCTTAGCCGTGAAAGCCAATATACGATCATCTTGTGTGTTAGGTAATAGTTAGAGCCCTACTCAGACAACAAAACGTTACCCGCATCCGCACCAACGTTACCCGCATCCGCACCACTGTTATCCGCATTCGCACGTTTGTTATCCGAATCTACTGGCATTACAATAATATTTTTAAATATATAAAGCATAGGCCTACATTACTTAAGCAACATATTTAGACATTTGAGTTAAAAGTCGTTCCCTTAGGCTTTGTTTGTCATGTGCTATGTTTAAAATGAATGTTAGACAGTTAGGATTGCAACCCTTTCCTGTTCGGAGTGTTAAAAATGTTTAGTGATATAATTTGAATGAGATTAGCTAAAATCTTACATTTGTCATGAAAAAAAAACATAACATAACGAAAAACAAGATGTTCCGGAAAGAACATATAGCCTACTTTCTCCTAAATGCATACGTATTGTTATAACTCTTTGTCCTTTTCAAGGAGTATGATTGAATGTTGGTTGTAGTAGCTTGTTGAAATACAACGTGCTATAGGGATATTAAACATGAATATGAGGTGCCCTTTGCTAGTGCTACCTCTGTACCAAATTTCGTTCAATTCGGTTTCACCGTGTTTGAATTGATAGGGGGAATCGATTTGCACACATACTTGGCCACCATCTGCAAACTATTGGGCTGATGTTCTTGCAGTTTGGTCAGAATATGTTTCCCACATAAAGATATGGTGTTGCAAAATTTGGTAGAGACTAGATTATTAGGTTGGTCGTAATTACATTTTAGCTTTTAACATTTGGGTGGCCGCGATTACGTTTCGGTCAAGATAGCGGTGATATAAAACATGACACTGAGGTGCCCTTTGCTAGTGCTACCTCTGTACCAAATTTCGTACCATTCGGTTTCACCGTGTTCGAATTGATAAGGGGAATCGATTTTCACACAAAGATGGCCGCCATCCGCAAAATATTAGGCTGATGACCTATTAGTTTGGTCAAAGGATGCTCCCTCCATAAAGGTATGTTGTTGCTAAATTTGGTAGAGATCGGATGATTAGGCTATTCGTAATTTGATTTAAGCTTTGAACATTTGTGTGGCCGCCATTACGTTTCCGTCAAGATGGCGGCGATATAAAACATGACACTGAGGTGCCCTTTGCTAGTGCTACCTCTGTACCAAATTTCGTTCATTCGGTTCCACCGTGTTCGAATTAATAGGGAGAATCAATTTTGACATAAAGATGGCCGCCATCCGCAAACTATTAGGCTAATAACCTATTAGATTGGTCAAAGGATGCTCCCTCCATAAAGGTATGTTGTTGCAAAGTTTGGTAGAGATCGGATGGTTATGTTAGTCGTAATTTGATTTAAGCTTTGAACATTCGTGTGGCCGCCATTACTTTTCTGTCAATATGGCGGCGATATAAATCATGACACTGAGATGCCCTTTGCTAGTGCTATCTCTGTACCAAATTTCGTTCCATTCGGTTTCACCGTGTTTGAATTAATAGGGGGAATCGATTTTGACACAAAGATGGCCGCCATCCGCAAACTATTAGGCGAATGACCTATTATATCGGTCAAAGGATGCTCCCTCCGTAAAGGTATGTAGTTGCAAAATTTGGTAGAGATCGGATGATTAGGTTAATCGTAATTTGATTTAAGCTTTGAACATTCGTGTGGCCGCCATTACGTTTCAGTCAAGATGGCGGCGATATAAAACATGACACTGAGGTGCCCTTTGCTAGTGCTACCTCTGTACCAAATTTCGTTCCATTCGGTTCCACCGTATTCGAATTAATAGGGGGAATCAATTTTGACATAAAGATGGCCACCATCCGCAAACTATTAGGCTAATAACCTATTAGATTGGTCAAAGGATGCTCCCTCCATAAAGGTATGTTGTTGCAAAGTTTGGTAGAGATCGGATGGTTATGTTAGTCGTAATTTAACTTAAGCTTTGAACATTTGTGTGGCCGCCATTACGTTTCTGTCAATATGGCGGCGATATAAAACATGACACTGGGATACCCTTTGCTAGTGCTACCTCTGTACCAAATTTCATTCCATTCGGTTTCACCGTGTTTGAATTAATAGGGGGAATTGATTTTCACACAAAGATGGCCGCCATCCGCAAACTATTAGGCTAATGACCTATTCATTTGGTCAAAGGATGCTTCCTCTATAAAGGTATGTTGTTGCAAAATTTGGTAGAGATCGGATGATTAGGTTAATCGTAATTTGATTTAAGCTTTGAACATTTGTGTGGCCGCCATTAAGTTTCCGTCAAGATGGCGGCGATATAAAACATGACACTGAGGTGCCTTTTGTTAGTACTACCTCTGTACCAAATTTCGTTCCATTCGGTTGCGCCGTGTTCGAATTAATAGGGGGAATCGATTTTCACACAAAGATGGCCGCCATCCGCAAACTATTACGCTGATGTCCTATTAGTTTGGTCAAAGGATGCTCCCCCCATAAAGGTATGTTGTTGCAAAATTTGGTAGAGATCGGATCATTAGGTTAGTCGTAATTTGATTTAAGCTTTGAACATTTGTGTGGCCGCCATTACGTTTCCGTCAAGATGGCGGCGATATAAAACATGACTCTGAGGTCTCCTTTGCTAGTGCTACCTTTGTACCAAATTTCGTTCAATTCGCATTCAGCGTGTTTGAATTGATATGGGGGACAGACATTCAGAGTACACACACTCACACACACACACACACACACAGACTCACACACCCACATACACACACACAGACAGACACACTTTTTTCGCCCTGTTTTGATCTCATAAGTCTACTTTCATTTTTTGCAAAAATCGAAAGTAGGGTAAAAATTGATAAACATCAGGTCCTAGTTATGATATTCAAAAAGTTCAGATTGTAATCTATAAAAATATCCACAAATTTACTGCAAACATTATCCGCAGATTGTCCGCTATCCACAAAGCCATGCAAACTATATCCGCAAGGCGAAAAATTTTGCGGATATCCGCGGTTTTATCCACGGATATCGACATCCGCGCAGAGCTTTAGTAATAGTCAGCCCAGAGGCTGGTTGGATCCTCAAAAAGTACCGCTGTAGGCAGTAATATAATGAGGCAAACTAGGCAAGGTGAGGAGAGAGGTAGTTTGTCATTGCTTTCTTCACTGAGTCAGAACAACAGCACTGTCCCTGTGAGTAGAACCTCTCACAACATCCACAGGCTCTAGTTGTACCCTGAAGGCCATTACTCAGCACAACCCATACCTCAGTAGCTTCCATAAAATCACAGCCATGAATGGGGCGGAAAGATTGATGGAAAGTCACATTTTACTCTAGCCTGTGCCAACAGACAATTGCAAGTGTACTGCATTCATCAGGAGATGAACTGTCGGGAGTTACTCATGTCCTATTGTTAAGACAGGTAATTGCCGGTTTACATTTAAGTGTATTTACGGGAGTCTCCTGTCAGTATATTTAGTGTCGCCTCGTTGCGTGGAGGCTAGCATTCTTGGCTGTCACCGCGGAGTTCCAGGTTCGATTCCCTGTTCTGTCAAGAAATGTAATTCTGGACTGATGGCTGGAACGGGGTACACTCAGCCTCGTGAGGAAAAACTGAGAAGAGGCGGGTTCAATTCCTACCTCAGCCATCTTGGAAATGATTTTCCGTTATTTCCCCACTTCCACTCCAGGGAAATGCTGGGATGGTACCTAACTTAAGGTCACTTCTTACCCAAATCTTCCCTCAATTGCGAGTACAGACCTCACAGTGACACAGGTTAACAAACAAATTCTACACACAACCAAGTACACGGGGCTACATGATGTGGCAAAGCCCCTAAATAATCAACAACAACAGTTGCCTATATTTACTGGCGCGTTAATGAACCCTTTCTATCAACATACAAATTTCAGTTTGAATGCTGTAATAGATTCGTAGATATTGATAACCGTCTAAATATTTCGGATGGTCGCCATGTTGGATTTTTATATATGAATACCATATTGTTATGTACTATCAGATGAAGATTATTGCATAGGTTTATTATTCAAACTTCAATCGCATGATTACGACACAAGAAAACGAAAATCCACAGCCTGCTTCCAGTCTCCGACCGGGTCAGGAATGGAATGAATGAAGCCCCCGTCTAGCGACGAGGATATGAACTGTGCCGGCTGCCGAGGCCTGACGCACTTCCCTGGGGCAATGATTATATGAATGACGATGAAATGAAATGATATTGGAGAGTGTTGCTGGAATGAAATTTTGGTAGGGAAAACCGGAGTACCCGGAGAAAAACCTGTCTGCCTCCGTTTTGTCCAGCACAGATCTCACATGGACTGACCGGGATTTGAACCTCGGAACCAGCGGTGAGAGGCCGGTGTGCTGCCGCCTAAGCCACGGAGGCTTGCATGATTAGGACACAAGAAATAATAAAAAAGTCCTCTCGGCACGCCGGAAGGCGGAGGTAGATTTCACCGGACAAACTTGGAGATAGGCGAAAATAGGCAGAATATGCAGGTTTTCGTAAAAGGATCAGACCTCATTTATCGCGTGAAAGTATTTTATAATTGGAGATTAATTAACTTTGTTTGTCTTCATTTTAAACATATTTTAAACATTTTATTGTCTTACGGGGACGGTAACCTTCTTGTCATTTGGAGTCCATTTTTAGCCTATTTTCAATTTTGAAAAAATAGGCTTATGAGATCAAATTTTGTCCGTGTGTGCGTGTGTGTGTGAGGTGTGGGTGTGTGTCCCCCCCTAATAAAATCTAAACGGCTGGAGCGATTTCAGTGAAACTCGGTAAGTTCATAGCACTATTCCCGGCGACGTCGACCGTGCCCATCGAATTTTGTTACGTCTCACCAATCCAACATGGCGGCTGTGCGAAATATTTCACTAACATTCAGTATCTCCGAAACTATAACGGATATCGCCCTGAAATTGTGTACGGTGATAAAGGGTACTACTAGAAGTTCACCTATGAAACTTTCAAAAACCTGGTTACTACATAACCAACATGGCGGCCAAGCGAAGTGGAGACTTTTAAATAGACTTTTCTCGCGATTTAACTATCCAAACGTAATGAAACTTGGTACAGCAAATATTTATACACATTGCAATGCACTGGAATCTAATTTAGTTCAATTGTTTACATAACCTCAAAATGGCGCCTGTGCGAAATATTTCACTGACATTCTATATCCCCGAAACTATTACAGATATCACCCTGCAATTTTGTACGGTGATAAAGGGTACTGATACAAGTTTACCTATGTATAATTCATACACCAGTAAAGTACAAAACGAACATGGCGACCAAGCGAATTTGAAATATTTTAATAGACTTTTCTCGTGAGTTAACTCTCTGAGCGCAGTGAAATGTGGTACAGTAAATGATTTTGCAGATTGTAATGTACTGCCATCTAATTTAATTCAATTGTTTACATAACCTCAAGATGGCGGCTGTGCGAAATTTTAAAATTAAGTTTTTATTTCTTGTGTCGTAATCATGCGATCGAAGTGAAAGTTTGAATAATGAACCTAGGCAATAAGTGACCTTGAATGGTACATAACTCTATGGCCTATACATATAACAATCCTAAATGGCAAGCTTCCGTAATATTTAGACGGTTCTGAATATATATGAATCTTTTACAGCAACCAAACTGAAATTTTTATGTTCATAGAGACTATGAACATATGTTCACCTATAGGACTTTCAGTAACCTGGTGAGCTCAAATCCAACATGGCGGCGACGCGAAGTATAAACATTTATATGGACGTTTCTCGCGAATTAACTATCCGAGTGCCGTGAAACGTTGCACGTTTTAAATGCTTACACAAATGTTGATCCACTGGCATCTAATTTATTTCAATTGTTTGCATAATCACAAGATGGCTGCTGTGCGTAATTTTAAAATCTCGTTTTTACTTCTTGTGTTCTTATCATGCGATTGAAGTTTGAATACCACACTTACACAATAATCTTAATATAATAGTACAAAAATAAAAATCCAACCTGGCGACCGTCTGAAATATTTAGACGGTTCTCAATATCTACGAATCTGTTACAGCAATTAAACTGAAATTTTGTATGTTGATAGAGGCAATTAACATGAGCAGGATATATGAAAATAGGCTGTACAGTTCTTCACGGAACTACTTGTTATACTTGTGGTCACACTGTCCTTATGCAAGGTTTCGACACTGATGTGTAACTATGTAACGGTCTGTTACTTCTTCACGCAAAATTATATCTCCCGCAGAGATGTTGGTTGGTTCCTCAGTTTAGGGGCTGCGACAACGCGGTCATATAACCCCGTGTACTTTGGGTGAGTGTAGAATCTGTCTGATAAACGGTGTGAATTGTGATGGCTGTATTAGTCTGTAATTCAGGTAAGGAATGCAGACGCTAAATTTCAAGCAGTAGTTCCTAATGTTGCTACCAGATACTAACGTCAACGCCACCCAGCTGTGAACTTGGCTACTGGATGCCACCTCAATCAGCAACTCGCAACGAACGTTGGAACTTCCCCTCCAAAGGAAAGCTTACTGAGGGATTTTTAGCGCTCTTAGAAAATCCGACGACTTTGGCCGGCTTTGAACCCGCGACCTTGGGCATAGAAGTTCAGCATGCTACCAGTTACGTCACCGAAGCCGCTTCACACTTAGTCAGATGGAAATCTGAATCTGATCTCGCACAAGTGCGTTGTCATGGTAACGTCTGATGGCTCATCCCTCATCAATTTAGTAGAGTTGCCATGTCAACCACTGATAGCTCTTGGCATTTTCTTATAATTCCGAAATCATTTTTCTCATCCCTTGGCGCAATGGTGGCTCATATCAAAAATTCTTTCAGACAAACGTTTTAGGTAATTATTAGGGGAATATTGTCCATTTTGTACGGTTTTGATATTGTGCCTATTAACAGAGATATGATTAATGTTTCCCGAAAATCCCACTTTTTCCCACCCCTTTGGTCAATGGTTGGTGCTATCAAAAAACTTATTTGACATAAATTTTTGGCACTTATCCGACACATATTATGAACTTTGAAGGGATTCGATATTTCATGCATTAAGAGAGTTATAGCGATATTTCACTTTTTCGAAAAAAGCCCCCCATTTTTACCCCCTTTGACCGATTTTTCCCATTAACGAACTCGACCGAGATTTTATAGGGATACATATTATGTAAAAAATTCAAAGTGATTGGTGAAAAATTACGGCAGTTATCGTGTCCACAAGAAACTGATATATATATATAGATAGATAGATAGATACATATATACATAAATTATATATAAACTTTTGAACTGACGGTGGTTTTGGGGTCTGGGGGATGTGAAACGCGAAGATATGTCGAAATTTTCCGGAAGTCGAAACATGGGACCCATTGCAATAGTTAGCTTTCTAAAGAAATCTACCTAAAACGAGATTTTAAAATTGTGCGCAGCCGCCATCTTGAGGTTATGAAAACAATTGAAATAAATTAGATGTCAGTGGATTACAATTTGTATAAGCATTTATCGTTCCAAGTTTCACTGCGCTCTGATAGTTCAATCGCGAGAAACGTCCATTTAAAATGAATAAATTTCGCGTCGCCGCCATGTTGGACTTCTGCTCATCAGGCTATTCAAAGTCCAATAGGTAAACTAATGCTAATAGCCTTTATCAACATACGAAATGTCAGTTTGTTTGCTGTCATTGATTAGTAGATATTGAGAACCGTCTAAATATTTCGGATGGTCACCATGCTTGATTTTTACATTTGTACGCCATAGAGTTATGTACTGTTAGATGACAATTATTGCGTGGATTCATTGTTCAAAAGTTGACTTCGTTCGCATGATTAGGACACAAGAAATTAAAACGTAATTTGTAAATTTTGCACAGGCGCCATCTTGAGGTTATGTAAACAGTTGAATTAAATTAGATGCCAGTGCATTGCAATGTGTATAAACACTTGCTGTACCATGTTCCACTGCGCACGGATGGTTAAATCGTGAGAAACGTCTATTTGAATGTTTCAAATTCGCTTGGCTGCCATGTTCTTTTTGTAGTTAACGGGTTTCTGAAAACTATACAGGTGACCTTATAGTAATGTCCTTTATCACCGTACAAAACTTCAGGGTGATATCTGTAGTAGTTTCGGAGATTTAGAATGCCGGTGAAATATCTCGCACAGCCGCCATGTTGGATTGTGGAGATGTATTAAAATTTGAAGAGCACGATCGGGGTAGGACAAAATACTACTATATCCTTACTGAGTTTCATTGAAATCGCTCCAACCGTTTATATTTCATTAGGGGGGTTACGGACATACATATGCACACACACACACACATACACACAAACACACACACGAACAAAAGGTGATCTCATAAGCCTATTTTTTTATGAAAATAGGCTGAAAAACTGACAACTACAAAACCAGCATTTTGTCTATGCGAATGTAAAACATTTAAATGGACTTTTCACGCCTTTTAATACCCGTGCGCAATGAAACCAGGCATGACAAATCTTAATAAACTGGTGTCTAATATAATTCAATTGTTTTGAGAAATTCAACATGGCAGCTGACAAAATATTTAAAATTTCTTCTAAATAATCAAACGATTGAAGTGAAAATTTGCATCAAGGACTACCGTAATAATCTTCATATACTAGTGCATAACTATATAACCTACATATAAAGACAATCCAACAGGGTGTCAATGATAAATGTTTCACTTGTTTTCAATATCTACGAATCTATTACAGCATTCAAACTGAAATTTTATATGGCTTGCTTGTAAATTTTAACGTGACCATTAATCTCGCGATCTTGAGCCACGGGACCTCCTTTTTATGTGGAATCCGAACCACAGGACATGGCATTTCACTTCGATAATCCCACATGCATTTCCCGGAAATCAAACTCAGTTCGCCTTGGTGAGAAACATACACCTTGACCGCAGCGCCATTACGCCCCCTAATTTTATATGAGGATTGAAACTATTAAGATAGGATCACCTATAGGACTTTCAATAACCTGATGGTTACAAAACCGACATGCGATTTTTAAATCTTTAAATGGGCATTGAAACTTGGCACGGTAAATATCCAAATTTTAATATACTGGTGTCTAACTTAATTATATTTGTTAAGAGAAACTCAAGATGGCGGCTGTATGAAATTTTAAAATCACGTATTTTTTTTGGGTCCTATCCATGTGATCAAACGGAAACTCTGTATAAAGAACTAACTTGTCATAATAATCTTCATCTGCCTAAATATAGAACAATCGAACGTGCCAGCGATGGTAAATATTTTACCAGTTCTCAATATCTCTGAAACTACTACAGCAATCAAACTGAAATGTCTTGTGGTGATAGAGCACTATTAAGTAAGTACGTACAGTATACAGTGTATATAATTTTAAAAGTCTGTGTTTAATATAACCCATGATGCTGGGCAAGTGAACTGTATTAAATAAAGCACGGCGTGGATCACTGGATCTCATCTCTTAGATGCTCATTTTAATAAAGACAATACTAACATAAAACAGTTAGCAAAGAACATGAAGAAAAACAAAAGACAATCTAGCCTAAGAATAATTGAGAGGCACAAACATACTCCCTCTGTTGATTGAATGCAATCAATAAGTAACTGTACACAAAAACTGAGGATGGTTACTTGCAATTTCCTCTATATGTTGCTGTAATGTTATAAGTTGATGAAGGTGTTGTAGCTCCTTGTTAGCTCCAATGAATGTTGTTGCATTATCATTGTAAATATCTGAAGGTTTGCCTCTTCCGGTAAAGAACTGGCGTAATGCATCTAGGAATGCATCTGAGGTAAGACTGCTGACTACTTCTAGATGCACACCCTTAGTTGCAAAACAAACAAATAATGCAATGTATGCTTTAAATCGAATGTTACTTCTCTTTATAGAACAGCTGATGCAAGTGGAAAAGAAGCTGCTTCATCTTCAGCTAGTTGGTTGAGGCACTGAGTTGCTAAATATGGAGTTGACGCTGTACCGTACGTGACTGTTAGTAATTCGTAAGCCTTGACAGGTGTGTGAGGAGATTCCCTCCATATGATTCTTTGTAATCTTGTGTCATCCTTGTGAACCTGAATTTGTGTATACATTTTTGAAATGTCTCCAGTAAACGCAATGTTATGAGTTCTGAATCTCAACACAATCGAATATAGATCTTGCTGTACAGTTGGCCCTACTAACAATGTGTCATTCCGTGATACTCCTGTGGTGGTTTTGGCTGATGGATCAAAAACTACTCTAGTGGATGTGGTTGAGCTTTGCTTGAATATGGCATGATGTGGAATGTAGTTGTGTTCTGAATCATCTATCGCACTTACTTCCTTCATGTGACCCAACATTTCATACTCTGCCATGAATTGTGAATACTCGTCTTGCAATTCTGGATTTCTCTTGAATTCAGTTTCCAATTGGTAAAATCTTTGTTGGAATATAATCATGGGACTTGCCTAATGGTGACAGAGTTTCCTTTGGAGGT
The DNA here is from genome assembly GCA_946902985.2 of Meconema thalassinum. Classification (NCBI taxonomy): domain Eukaryota; kingdom Metazoa; phylum Arthropoda; class Insecta; order Orthoptera; family Tettigoniidae; genus Meconema; species Meconema thalassinum. The sequence goes on from OX336390.1 coordinate 692,843,587, forward strand.
AACTTGCAACATATCTACCTTCAGAAGTACGTGTTGTGTTGTTTTTGAAATGAAATGTACATTGTTGTTCTTCTGGAGTTACAGGTTAGGTATGCAATTCTTCTATTTCCCAGGATTTCCTGAGCTGAATGTCAAGTGTATCTTCCTTTTTGATGAAAAGAGAAATGACTGTGTTGCACGTTGCATTTCTGTTTCTGGGTTGTGGGCATTTACCAGAAATTATCCAACCTAGATGAGAATTTTGTAAAACAGAGAAACCTGCCCGTGTTCTTTGTTGTAAAATAGCTATGTTCCGATGATCAAATCTACCTTATTTGGACTGTAGAATTTTGGGTCTGCTAATACGTTGTCGCTGGGTAAATCCCATGACTTGTAATTTAACTCTCATTTGCGACTACTTGAGGGAACAGTGGGAAACATTATCATGGTTTAATGATAGGCAACATGGATTTCGGAAAGGTTACTCATGCGAGAGTCAGATGCTATCACTTTTTCAAGACATTAGCGAATCGTTAGACCCTGGAGTTTCAGTCGACGCCGTGGTTATAGATTTTGCGAAGGCATTTGATGTCGTGCCGCATGACATGCTACTCCATAAATTAGCTTCGACGAAGATTGTTAGAAGAGTAATTTTATGGATCCAAGAATTTTTGACGGGTCGTTCACAGAAAGTGAAAGTCGAAGGAATATTCTCGGATGAAATTACCGTAACGTCGGGTATCCCTCAGGGCAGCGTAATCGGAACTTTGTTATTTTTGGCGTTTATAAATGACTTACCAAATGGGATTCGCAGTGACTGTCGATTGTTTGCGGATGATTGTGTAATATATCGAAAGATACATGACTCACAAGACAATGCAGTGCTTCAAGAGGACCTGAACCTGGTCTATAAGTGGGCGATTGAAAATAAAATGAAAATAAACACAAGAAAATGTAGTCTCTTAAAAATAGGGAAAGTGCGGAGGCAGGATTTTCAATATAACATTGGCTCGGAAATACTTGTAGAAGAAGATTCTTGCAAATATTTTGGCGTTCACGTAAGGAATGATATGAAATGGAGTAGTCATGTAGGATGTGTAGTTTCAAAAGCTTACAAATCCCTGCACTTTGTAATGAGGGTATTAAAAGGAAGCAGTACCTCTGCTAAAGAATTAGGCTATTTGTCACTTGTAAGACCTATTCTGGAATATGCCTCGGCGGTTTGGGATCCATATCAAGTAGGGCTCATCAATGAGTTGGAAATGGTACAAAGAAAGGCCGCTAGATTTGTGCTCAGTGACTTTAATCCCAGGAGCAGTGTGAGCCGTATGTTAAAGAAACTTGGGTGGGAATCACTGGAGGCTAGGAGGATGAAATCTAGACTCTGCGCTATGTACAACACGTATACAAATCAACCAGCATGGGGTGAGCTTAGCAAACGATTGGGAAAGCCCACTTACATGGGTAGGAGCGATCATCCTTTCAAAGTTAAGGGCCGACCACAGCGAACAAATTATGGTAAATATTCTTTTGTAAACCGTGCCATTGATAACTGGAACTCTCTACCTGCCGCAGTCTTAGAGCCTTTTCCCAAACATATAGGTGTGTTTAAGAAAAGACTGACTATTTGTGTAAATACTCCAGTTTAATTGTTGTATAATTGTTATTGAATTGCTATGTATAATTATTTATTTATTATGTGTATCCAATTTGCCACCGGGGGACACTCCCCCCATTGCAAATAAATGAATGAATGAATGAATGAATGAATGAATGAATGAATGAATGAATGAATGAATGGATGAATGAATACAGGGCCTACCAATAGTTCAAGACCACTAGCTTATTTTCAACTAAAGCGTCTTGGTCTTATATTTTTTTATTCAAATTTTGTCAATTATTTTATGAAAATACTTATCTAATAGACATCCACCAATACCAAAAACATTGTAATATGGCTTTCTGTTTTTGAGTTTCCAGTTTTTTAATACAAGTGGAGTATCGAAGAAACCCCAATTTTCAACCACAAATTAATCTGTGGACACTAAACCAATGGGGTTACCTTATTAATTATTTAATAAGTATTGTAGAATGTATACAAACGTTTTGGTAAATGAAAGAAAAATCCCCAAAATGTTCTTGCCATTTGGTAGTGATGTTTGTACTTTTTGTAAAAGGTAACGAATTGAAGCTAAGACTGATAAGAGTTCACTGGTTAATAGCTTCTCTGAGGGTTGAGCTAGCGACTCAAAGTTTCACCAGGCCCAGGATAGCATGTTGTCAACAGATGTGCATCAAGAGACAGTTCCGAGGTCAACACTCCGAGTACCTGGAATCAGTTTCCGTCGTCTATTCTGACCAGGTGTACAAAAATCACTACCAAATTGCAAGACAATGTTTCGGATTTTTTTAAATTTACCGAAACGTTTGTATACATTCTAAAATACTTATAAAATTAATTAATAAGGTAACCCATTGGTTTAATGTCCAGAAGTTAATTTGTGGTTGAAAAGTTCGTTTTACTTCGATACTCCACTTGTATTTAAAAAATGAAACTCAAAATCAGAAAGCCATATTACAATGTTTTAGTACAGGTGGATGTCTATTAGATCAAAGTATTTTCATAAAATATTTGGCAAAATTTGAATCCAACATAGACCAGAAAGCTTTTGTTGAAAACCAAAACGTTTGGTAAGCACTGTAGGCTGTGAGATGGCCAATCATAAGGATAATTGATGAGCATTGTCAGATACGAGGTATTGCAAGTTGAGCGACGATATAGGGTAGAGTCAAGTTACTCCGTGATATCAAGTAACACCGTGATAAAGCGTATTTCCTCTATCACTACGTAGGTTCAATTCCGAAAGTTCTAAGTGTTTACCAACAGATGGCAGTAGAAACCAGGAATCCAGGAAGCCCTTGCGTTCTATCTTTGACCAACTCAATAAGGTTTAAAAATATATTAACAGTGAGTTGACATTTCAACAAGTGATCTACATCCCGTGAAATCTGTGGTGAAGATTCTAATTTCTTATAAACAGCTGTTTCATTGTATAAGTTTCATTTTAACACCAGTCAGAAGTAAGATGCAGACCATTCGCTTACAAAACTTACATGCATGTAGCGTTACGCATGCAAGGTGTGTGAGCTTAGCAATAAGTACGTTTTTCTTGAGTTGGACGCTGAAATGGCGCCGAAACGGAATAAAGAGGCTCGCTCCTACACAGTTGAAACACTTAAAGAAGCATTGAGTTCGATGAAGGGAGAAGGATGGTCAGTATAGAAGGCCAGTAGACGTTTTAATAACCCGTGGAGTACACTAAAGGATTATTTCACAAAATATTCAACCGATCCAGGAAGTGCAACCCTTGCAAAATTTGGAAAGCCACTCGTTGTGTCACCTGAATTTGAAGTGAAGATAGTGTGTCAAGATAGACACAATAGATCGGTCTTGGCCTAATTCCAGACCCCATAACAATGACGATGATGGTTGTGGTGCGTGAGGTGGCTCCCCTGGCGGATGACAACAACGGGAAGAATGGAGCAGAATGGATTGATTATCAGTTTTGTAATGTCTGGTACCTATAATGTCTATTTTATGTGTGATAGGTGTGAGGAATCTGATAGTGACTATGAAGACATAAAATATGTTTAATGGAATATATTTAATAGAATGTTTTTTTCTATAAAAAAACTGTGTAGTGAAATGTTTCAATATGGGCAATATGGGGTAATAGAAACTTATAGTCTACATACGATTTGAACAGTTTTATTACATTAAAAATTAGTTTTCACGATTAAAAAGTACACTGAACGGTGAACACCATTCTATCACGGAGTAACTTGAACACTATCACGGAGTAACTTGAGTATCACGGCGTTACCTATTTCTACTACCGGATTTTGTTAGTTAATACTGTACCTTGAAATAACTTATGAATATTTGTATGATATATGCCAGAAACGTTCCGTAGGATATTCCTCTTTAACATGAAATGAATCGAAATAACTGAAATCTAAAATTTCAGAAATAGTAACAAAAAAAAGCTTAGTATCACGGAGTTACTTAATTTTAACCTACTCTTCCTGATGGAGATTAGTGGGACCTTTCTCCATCGAGCTCCTTTGTAGATACTGCAGGTGGGCGATGGCCCGTATTCTGCTTCCCAAAACAGGCCATATTGGTTTGTCAACTTTCAAATCTGGTGAAAGAGCAAGCTATGTTGTTGTGGTTATTGTTAATTCATATGGTCCTCGACGTCGTGTACGTTTGTGTGTGTTGGATTTTTCTAATAATTTGTGTTCCAGTTGTGACTGTACTAATGTGTATAATGCGTCCGAGATTGGGGTAGTTGTCCCGGGACTTGAAATAAGGTAATACCCCGATATATGCCTGGAGAGAGTGAGGAAAAGGTCGGGGAAAGACCACACTCAAGATAGCCGCTGTCTATGGTGGGATTCGAACTTCAGATCTTTGGACTTGGTGCAGTTCTTCCTCGCAGTGTGGTGAGCGATTTAACATGCACGGCTACGCAGTGGGGTGACAAAGAAGATGTAGGGGACGATGTTGATAATGTACTGCAGTACTTACGATGAAATCAAGATTGAATCCTGCACCCTTGGGTACAGGAGGAGAACCCACTGAACCATACATCCAGCTAGTTTGAACATCTCACCCAGCGTAGCGATGCACATTAAGCCACAAACCATGATTGCAAGAAATTCAAAGATTTGATTCCAGCGTTGACAGCAGCCATCTTGGATTGGTAGTTTTCTCCACGTTCCCTCAGGATGGTACTGTACCTCGAAGCAAGTCCCGGAGCACCTAACAAAATCCTAAAACTGAATAATTTCAGTTACAATCATTATTACCATTATTACAGAACCACAGGCTATCAGACAACTTCAACTCACACCCAAGTATACGAGGCTAAAGACCAAGATGTCCAAACCTTTACAATGAATTAACAATACAGTAGGGGCGTGATGGTGCAGTTGTTATGCTGCTTGCCTCTCACCAAGGTGGACCCGGTTTAATTACCGGTCAATGCATGTGAGATTTTTCAAGTGAAATATCTCGTCCTGGGGGGCTAGGAGGCTCAGCGGTCAAGCTGTTGGCCTCTCACCAAGGTGGATCGGCTTCGATTACCGATCAATGCATGTGAGATTTTCCGCGGAAACGGGAGGCCTCATGGCTCATGATCGCACGATTAACGGTCACGTAAAACCACAAGCTTCCTTCCTTTTTTTTTCTCGTCCTGTTTGTTCGGGTTCCACGTTAAAGGGAGGTCTCGTGGCTCATGATCGCACGATTAACAACCACGTGAAACTACAAGCCTCATTCCTTTTAACAATATTGTAATAGCTTCAACGAACTGAAGTTGAACACTCTTGTAGGATGAATCTTGAGCGCCAGTGTAGCAGACGAGTGTGAGAAATAATGCACATTGTTTGTATCACAGCCAGAGAATCTTCCAAGGTTTCTGTAAAATTAAAAGATGATATAACCTGCTAGGTGCATCATCTTTCAAAATAGATAAGACAAGAGTAGCCTACTCTGAGCGCGCACAACAAACATTGTGTAACATGCTATTACAGTAACCGGAGGTCAACACGAAGCACACACCTTTATCTTCAGTTTAGGAGGAAATTATACCGGCAGGTGTGATTATAGAGCCCACGTCTGGTCTGAAAAACTGTTCCTCACACAGATTACCATGGTACTGTATATACAATATGTTGGCGTAATGACTAGCATTCTTGGCTGTCACCGAGAAGGTCAGATTTCAAAACCTGGCATTGGAAATCAATTTACTTCTGCTCTGAGGCATGAAGCTATGTTTATGCGTGAGGCAGAACTGAGCATTCCTGCATTCGATTCCCAACTCAGCCATCCTAGAAATGGTTTTCCGTGGCTTCCCTACTTCTTCTCCAGGCAAATGTTAGGATAGAACCTAACTTAAGCCCACGGCTGTCTCCTTCCAAATCCTCACCTGAATTACAAAGACACACACTAATACAGCCACCACAATCACATAGGTTATAATACAGATTCCCCACACAGACACCCATGTACACGGGGCTACACTACATCGTGGTCATTAATTTTAAAAAAGAACAATCTGTGTTTCCTGTTGAATCCTTATACCGATAGGCGTAACTATCTAGGTGGATAAACACGTATTATTACCGCTTTGGGTAGCTAAAATTGCTGCAATTAGCATTGTATGCCGCTGAACTGTACATCGTAGTTGATTTTATACCGTTAACAGCCATACACCCTGAAATAAATACATGACTTATTTATACACCTCTCACACAAATGGGGGGGGGGGGGGGGTAATTGGATGACTAGTTTCGTTCATCACGCGAACATCTTCAGGCCCTGCTCACTTAGGCGGATATGTATATGACACTTATGTACAACAGTATTTACAGTTATTAAGTTACAGAAGTTTATATTTGATATTTGTAACGAGTCAGATTTTTAACCAACTAGCCGATCCATGCGAGAACTCTCGCATAATGGGTTGTGTGCACCCCGTGTGTACAGACTACCCGCCCGGTATATAAAGTTATACACTCCTACAGTACATTTAAGGTTTATTTTCCTCTACTCACAGGTAAATGACCCTAGTGTGAATTGTTCTGTTGGACGGCACATCCACATACGGCTGGGAGGCGTCACCAATTATAAGGATAATTGATGAGCATTGTCAGATACGAGGTATTGCAAGTTAAGCAACGATACATCGTTTCTCGGGAGGATTAAGGATACGGTACACTGTGTTCTCAGAGCAGTTCACCACTCGATGGAATATAAACGGTTCGACAAAATTATCCATTTACTTTGTCAATTGACTGATAACCAACATATCAACGACAACCACCAGTACTTCTTTGTAATAACTAAAATAATTATTTCAATTTGAGCCAATGTTCTTCCAGTATTGAATCTGTAACACTATTTCATCAATGAATCAATTTAGATATTGTTGGCTCTTGACCTGTCATTAGCATTGTTTTGTTAAATGAAGGACTCAAGGCGAGGTTCCCAGGTATGGCGATGTGGAGGAACCCGTTCTCAGCTGCTGGGTGGAGCGATGTCTGGACGTGGGTGCCCATACACTTGTCCTGCACGGTGAATCAGCAGCCAGGCAGCGCAGCGGTTCTGTAAAAGGCTATGGGAGTAACTGACCGCTCAGCCGAGACAGCCACCGCTCCTCTGGAGGCTGTGGTGAGGTGATCATCCTGGGAACAAAGGAACAGCTTTCAACACCCTCAATTATTATTATTACTGACGAGAACAACTTTAATTCAAAGTCCAAGGGAAACATCGAATTAACCAACAACACGAGTATTAAGCCAGCTAGAGAAAAACAAATTATTCACCCTAATATACGCTACTCTAGACACTCATGTTGACAAGCCAAATAATGTTGTAGATACTTACTAATTATTTCCTTGTTAGAAGACCCAAATATATCTCCTACATATGTACTCTAGGCTTGCTTCCAACAGATCAACCATACCCACATAGGAAGTTGGTTGGTTAGTTCTTCGGTTTAGGGGCTGCGACAACGCGATCATGTAGTCCCGTGTATTTAGGGTGTGTGTAGAATCTGTCTGATAACCGGTGTTAATTGTCATGGCTGTATTAGTGTGTGATATCTGAAATTCAGCTAAGGATTGCAGTCGATCAATTTCAAGTAATTCCTACTTTTGCTACCAAATGCTACCGTCAACGATACCTAGCTGTGAACTTGGCTGCTAGATGCCAACGCAACCGGTACTTGGCGATGAACGGTGGACCTCAACAGAGCGTTAATCAAATCTAACCTACAAATTTAGCTCACACAATTGTAGTTAGTGGACGGTTCTGTTACATGCCATCAATCTATGACATGGGCCCACCGGCTTTACTTACCCTTCGAAGGAAGGCATACTGAGTGATTTTTCACGCTCTTAAAAAATCTGACAACTTCTGCCGGGTTTGAACCCGTTATCTTGGACATAGAAGCTCAGCATGCTACCAACTACGCCACCGAAGACGCCACATAGGAAGTTTAATCACATACTGTAGGCCTATATCTCTTTAAAAAAAAAGTAGGTCCGTGAAGATAGCCTATTTCCAAATTGGTCCTATCTATTTCAGCAATACTGACCTGCGCGACATCTATCATTTGTGAAGAGGAAACAGTACATTTGTGCACCTGTAGACCTATGTTTAGATTATAGTGTGGGTTTGTGGCAGATTTCACAGCTATCGGATCATTCAGTGACAATTAGAGGAGTTGTATAAGGAATTGACATGCGTGACATCTATCATTTATGAGATCACCTCATGGTGTAGCGGCTAACAGTCTTGGCTGTCGCTCCCAAGGTCTGCGTTCGATTCCCGGCTTTGTCAAGGAATATAATGTCGTCTGAGGGCTGGCACGACGTCAACTCAGCCCCGTGAGGCTAAAGCGAGAAGAAGAGGGTTCGGTTCCCACCTCAGCCAACCTGGAAGTGATTCTTCCATGCTTACCACAATTCTACTCTGGGAAAATGCCGGAATGGTCCCTAACCTAAGGCCACGACCGCCTCCTTCCAATCTTTACATGAATTATAAATACACTCACTTCTACAGACCGAAATTTAATGTTTTTCAGTCGGTCAACACAATTGTACGCATTTGTAATAGGTGGTTCCTTAATCTTGGAAAATAAAATAAATGAAATTAATAAATACACTTGGATGATCAGTTTCGATCGTCAAACGATCATCATCAGGTCTTCATCACTTAGTCTATTAAATCAATGTCTACAAGTATGGGTTATGATATCCACAATATATACACTTGTTTAGTTGCTGTAGTAATTAAACTAGCACAACTACTCAAGATATGTGATTCTGTTCTGAACGTGCTGATTGACCTTCAAGTTTGCTTGCTTAGTGTGATTATGTGATTGTTATTAAATGGTCAGGTTATTGTGGATTGTGTACTTAGCTGTTTAAGCAATGGGCGGTCCGTTCCCGTGCTGATGCTGATCCCACTGTCTGTCTGTACCACATACAATCATAACACAGTTTATCAGACAAATTATATATTCATGCCGAAGTACACGGGGCTCAATCACCATGGTGTACGAATCACTCAAATTAAAGAACAACTATAATTTATGAAACGTAAAACATAAATTTTACAACTGTAGGTTCAGATAACGATGGTTGTGCACTATACCAAGTTTCACAGAGATCGGATCATTCAGTGACGACTTAGAAGAAGTCATCTCGGAAGAATTGACATGCAGCTCCATCTACACACATCAAAAAAAGTTTTGCATCACCTCGGTTCCCAGATCTCCGGCATATAGACGTTGACTGTGTATATTGTATCAATGATACAGTCCCTTTGACTGTTCATAGATGTCACTAAAACTGCTCAAAGATGTAAACAACCATGCATGAGCAGGGCCTATTAGACGGAGGGGGTACGACAGCCGATCAGTTCCAGTCATTCCACCAGGACGAAGGTACGCTGCTCATGTTGTCTGTAGTTCTACCATGCCTAGAAGGTCAATACCGCAGTTCGATCGCGTCCGCATTGTTACTTTGTGTCAAGAAGGGCTCTCAACAAGGGAAGTTTCCAGGCGTCTCAGAGTGAACCAAAGCGATGTTGTTCGGACATGGAGGAGGTACAGAGATACAGGAACTGTCGATGACAGGCCTCGCTCAGACCGCCCAAGGGCTACTACTGTAGTGGATGACCGCTACTTACGGATTGCCGCTCGGAGGAACCCTGACAGCAATGCCACCATGTTGAATAATGCGTTTCGTTCAGCCACAGGACGTTGTGTTTCAACTCAAACTGTGCGCAATAGGCTGCATGATGCGCAACTTCACTCCCGACGTCCATGGCGAGGTCCAGCTTTGCAACCCCGACACCATGCAGCGCGGTACAGATGGGCCCAACAACATGCTGAATGGACCCCACAGAATTGGCATCACGTTCTCTTCACCGATGAGTGTCGCATATGCCTTCAACCAGACAATCGTCGGAGACGTGTTTGGAGGCACCCTGGTCAGGCTGAACGTCTTAGACACACTGTCCAGCGAGTGCAGCAAGGTGGTGGTTCCCTGATGTTTTGGGGTGGCATTATGTGGGGCCGACGTACGCCACTGGTGGTCATGGAAGGCTCCGAAACGGCTTTACGATACCTGAATGACATCCTCCGACCCATAGTGCAACCATATCGGCAGAATATTGGAGAGGCATTTGTCTTCATGGACGACAATTCTCGACCTCATCGTGCACATCTTGTGAATGCGTTCCTTCAAGATAACGACATCGCTCGACTACAGTGGCCAGCATGTTCGCCAGACATGAACCCTATCGAACATGCCTGGGATATGTTGAAAAGGGCTGTTTATGGACGTCTTGACCCACCAACCACTCTGAGAGATTTACGCCGAATTGTCGTTGAGGAGTGGGACAATTTGGACCAACAGTGTCTTGATGAACTTGTGGATAGTATGCCACGACGAATACAGGCATGCATCAATGCAAGAGGACGTGCTACTGGGTATTAGAGGTAGTGGTGTGTACTGCAATCTGGACCACAAATGCTGCAAGTCTAGCTGTATGCTGGTACAACATGCAATGTGTGGGTCTCATGAGCAATAAAACGAGCTGAAATGTTGTTTGTGTTGATCTCTATTCCCTTTGTATTTAAAGGTTCCGGAACTCTTGGAACCGAGGTGATGCAAAACTTTTTTTGATGTGTGTATAATTTGATAGGCCTACATGTAAGCCATTAGGTACCAATGGATTATAGAAATGTTTCAATACCCAGAGTTTCAGTTCGTCCGCTTCAATAGGATACGATAAAAATAAAAACTTGTTTGAGTTTCGCATAGCCGCTAATATGAACTAATGAACATAATTGAACAACATTAGGTGTCAGCACACTTAGCTCTAAACAAAGAGAAGAGTCTCAATACGAACCCCTAAACCATGGAAGAATAAATGATACTGAGTATACTGACAGTATACTGGCCTGGCGAGAGCCCAGTGTAGGAATACACAAAGCAATGTTTCAACCTACAGTGCTTGTCGTCACATTGTACATCACTGGATACATGTCCTGTTGCAACAGATAGGGCGTGTACTACTGTGCCTTGCGTGTTCACATAGGCTATCGTCCTGTCTGCAGGTTATTCACAACCCACAATGGTTAACGTGTCGGTCTACTAACCCCAAGATTGCACCTTCGCTCCTAGCCGTGGTAAGTGATTTCTTTTAAGGCGGCAAGAATTACGACACGCATGTCATACGATGTTAGCATGTCAAAGAACCCATTTGAATTCAGTAGGCAGTGTTCATAATGGCAAAATTAATCTCGGGAGTTTCCGCCAAAACAAAGTTCCTCATTTCTCTACTAGAGAGCGCTATAGTGTTCAAGGAGCTTAGATATCTAACCTCCTTGACTTTCATAGTGTTTCAAAGAACAACGAAATTCTACATACAAGCTACCCTCAGGATGTCAAATAAAGCTTGCACCCGGCACGCGAGGCCATACGATATTATTATTATTATTATTATTATTATTATTATTATTATTATTATTAATTTATTTATTTAGTTTATGGATTTTAGTGTCGGGAGTGTCCGAGGACATGTTCGGCTCGCCAGAGGCTGTAGCTGCTTCAAGCGGACACCTTTAGGGTGAGCTACAAGTTCCGTTCAATTTCCAGTAGTTCCAACTTTCGCTACCAGATGTCACTGACACCTAGCTCTGAACGTTCGAACTTTGATAGAGCGTTTCAACGAAATCTAACCTAGCAATTTAACTTCACACAAGTTTAGTTAGTGGAAGGATCTTTTACATGCGATACATCTATGACAAGGGACCGCCGCATAGTGGGCCAGAATCTTGAAAACGTGGCCAAAAAGGGAAAAAAAGTTTCTAGATGGGAATTTTGGACTACAGGTTGTAATGTTGGGGCTACTGAATACGACAATACCAGTTGTGCGGACGAGCAGTTGTTCATTTCGTTCGTTATATCTCAGGTATCACGGCAGTTCATTCTTAGCGGTGCGTGCAGCCGCCAGGCTACAAAATACTCTTGTCGTTAAAGATAAATAGTTGTGTTCTGTGTTACTGAAGCGACTATTTTCAATACGGAAGGTGTTCCAATAGATATGTACTAATTAAAACACACTTATATCATTACTAGCAGGTACCCGCGGCTTCACTCGCGTCATAGTCGTGTCATATTGTTATTAAATGAAATGCAGGTGAACCCCGTTAACACCTCTTTAGAACATGAATATCCAAAAATCCCTCCTTAGTAGACGTTTTCGACACACAACAAACATATCCCCAAAATATCATTTTCTAACTTTAATAGTTTTGGTTGGTCGATGAGAGTGAATATCCAAAAATCCTTCCTTAGTGGACGTTTTACTTCCAGAATTCCACCCGTCCCCATGGGCCCCTTAATGTGGAATAATGAAAAAACGGTCGAACACCTATTTATTTAATTATTTATTTATTATTTTTAAGCTGATTGTTTTCCACTGAGTATGAAACTTCTCGCCTATGTCGCTTAAGAGATACACGCTCTGTTAGGAATCTTTCAACCGCCACTTTTCATCCCTTTCACCTCATAATATACACCACATCGAAAAACCATTAGACATGTTTCAGCTTATTTTTAATGATTAGTTTATATGCCAAGTATCACATTTCCAAATGAAACCACTCGTGAGATATTGTTATTCAATGAAATGCTCGTTTACACCCTTAACACCCCTTTAGAACCTGAATATTGAAAAATCTTTCCTTAGTGGACGTTTTCGACATACAATGAACATATCCCAAAAATGTCATGTTTCTAACTTCAATAATTTTAGCTGGGCGATGATGAGTGAGTGAGTAAGTCAGGACATTTTCTTTCATTTATTTTTCAGAATTTCACCTCTCTCATGAACCCCATAATTTGGATTTATGAAAAAGAAACGGTCGACACCTATTTACTTATTTTTAAGCTGTTCTTCCCCCCTGAGTTTGATGTGTGAGTGTATTAATCGGTTAGAACACTTTTTTCCTGTTTTTTTCCCCCCAGAATTTCACTCCTCTTCAAGGGCCCCTTAAATTGGATTTATGAAATAACGGTCGAACACCTATTTATTTACATTTTAAGCTGTTGTTTCCACTGAATTTCAAACTTCTCACCTATGTCGTTTAAGAGATACACGCTCCATTAAGAATCCTTCGAACCATAATTTTCACCCCTTTCACCTCATAATATACACCACATCGATAAACCCTTAGACATATGTCTGCTTATTTGTAATGATTAGTTTATATGCCGGATATCACATCCCCAAAGAAACAACCCATGAGTTATCATTATTCAATGAAATGCACGTTTACCCCCTTAACACCTCTTTAGAACCCGATGAAACAAAACTCCTTTCTTAGTTGACGTTTTCGACATACAGCGAACATATTCCCAAAATTTCATGTTTCCAAATTCAATAGTTTTCGCTGGGCGATGATGAGTGAGAGAGTCAGTCAGGACATTTTCTTTCAATTATTTTTACCAGAATTTCACCCCTCCCCATGGGCCCCATAAATTGGATTTATGAAAAAACGCTCGAACACCTATTAACTTGGTTTTTAAGCTGTCATTTTCCCCTGAGCTTGATGAGTGAGTGAGTTAGTCAGTCAGTTAGGACACTTTCTTCTCCTTTTCTTTACCAGAATTTCACCCCACCCCATTGGCCCCTTAAATTGAATTTATGAAAAAACGGTCGAACACCGATTTACTATTTTTTTAAGCTGATTTTTCTCCGCTGAGTTTCAAACTCCTCGCCTATGTCGTTTAAGAGATACACGCTCCATTAGGAAACCTTCAACCCCCAATTTTCACCCCTTTCACTTTATAATATAGGCTACACCACATCAAAAAAACCTTAGACCCATGTCTGCTTATTTTTAATGATTAGTTTATATGCCGAGTATTACATCCACAAATGAAACCACTATTGAGATTTTGTTATTCAATGAAAAGCAGGTTTAACCCCCTTAAGACCCCTTTAGAACCTGAACATCCGAAAATCCTCCCTTAGTGTACGGTTTTGACATACAACGAACATATCCTCAAAATGTCATGTTTCTAACTTCAAATTTTGGCTGGGCGATGATGAGTGAGTGATTCAGGACATTTTCTTTCATTTTTTTTTCAGAATTTCACCCCTCCCCATGACCCCTTAAATTTTATTTATGAAAAAAAAAAACGGTCGAACACCTATTTTACTTAATTTTTAAGCTGATTTTTTTCCGCTGAGTTTCAAACTCCTCACCTATGTCGTTTAAGAGATACACGCCCCGTTTGGAATCCTTGAACCCCCACTTTTCAGCCCTTTCACCTCATAATATACACCACATCGAAAAACCCTAAGACACGTGTCTTCTTATTTTTAATGATGAGTTTATATGCCGAGTATCACATTCCCCAATGAAACCAAACGGGAGATATTGTTAATCAAAGAAATGCTGGTTTAACCCCCTTAAGACCCCTTTAGAACCTGAATAACCGAAAATCCTCCCTTAGTGGACGGTTTTAACATACATTGAACATATCCCCAAAATGTCATGTTTCTAACTTCAACTTCAGGACATTTTCTTTCAATTTTGTTTCTTCAGAATTTCACCCCTCCCCATGAACACCTTAAATTGGAATTATGAAAAACCTGTCGAACACCTATTTACTTATTTTTAAGCAGTTTTCTTCACCCTGAGTTTGATGAGTGAGTCAGTCAGTCAATCAGTTAGGACATTCTCTTTCCTGTTCCCCCCCCCCCCCCCAGAATTTCACCCCTCCCCCATGGGCCCCTTAAATTGTATTTATGAAAAAAAACGGTCAAACACCTATTTACTTATTTTTAAGCTGATTTTTTCCCGCTGTGTTGCAAACTCCTCGCCTATGTCGTTTAGGAGATACACGCTCCGTTAGGAATCCTTCAACCCCCACTTTTCACCCCTTTCACCCCATAATATACACCACATCGAAAAACCCTCAGACACATATCTTCTCATTTTTAATTATGAGTTTATATGCCGAGTATCACATCCCTCAATGAAACCAATCCGGAGATATTGTTATTCAATGAAATGCAGGTGTATCCCCTTAACACCCCTTTAGGACCTGAATATCCAAAAATCCTTCCTTAGTGGGCGTTTTTGACTTACAACGAACATATCTCCCAAATTTCATATTTATAACGTTAATAGTTTCGGCTGGGCGATGATGAGTCAGTCAGTCAGTCAGTCAGTCAGTCAGTCAGTCAGGACACTCTGTTTTATATAATAGACAAGCTGAAGTACCCGTGCTTCGCTACGCGTCATAAATAAATTAAAATGTGAAGGTGACAGTTAAAACAGGGGATAGGCGAGGTGCTGCGCAGAGGGAGATTAAGGATGGAACATTTTGTCCAACTACACCACTCGGCGTTGACCGTGTTTTATAGCACAAATTTAGCTTATACTCGCTAACCGTTGGAGATACCTTTCGGATAGAAAATGTAATTTTAAACCTCGTATAAGCCATCAAAAGTTTGCTATTTCTTAGCGTTCTCTTTTTATTTGAAATGGAAATATGAAAGTTTGAAACCAAAGGGTGTAGTGACGTCACTAAAATGGTCGCCATCTTTAAATAGTGCAAAGTTTTGAAAAAGTAACCTATAAGTTAACCAGGTAAATCAGCTACTTCCATGTAAAATTCATGTAAATCGGAACAGTGGTACTTGCGTGATTGAATAATACACAGACACACACTATCTTATTTTTAGCATCGCTTCGCTCGCGTCATAGTCGTGTCATATTGTTATTCAATGAAATGCAGGTTAACCCCGTTAACACCCCTTTAGAACCTGAATATGCAATAATCCCTCCTTAGTAGAAGTTTTCGACACACAACAAGCATATCCCCAAAATATCATTCTTCGAACTTTAATAGGTTGGTCAATGAGAGTGAACATCCAAAAATCCTTCCTTAGTGGACGTTTTTCTTCCAAAATTTCACCCCTCCCCATAGGTCCCTTAAATTGCATTTATGAAAAAATGGTCGAACACCTATTTATTTATTTATTTATTTATTTATTTATTTATTTATTTATTTATTTATTTATTGTTAAGCTGATTGATTTCCTTCGAGTTTCAAACTCCTCGCCTATGTCGTTGAAGACATACACGCTCCGTTAGGAATCTTTCAACCCCCACTTTTCATCCCTTTCACCTCATAATATACACTATATCGAAAAACCATTAGACATGTGTCAGCTTATTTTTAATGATTAGTATATATGCCAAGTATCACATCCCCAAATGAAACCACTCGTGAGATATTGTTATTCAATGAAATGCACGTTTACCCCCTTAAAACCTCTTTAGAACCTGAATATCCAAAACTCTTTCCTTAGTGGACGTTTTCGACATACAACGAACATATCCCCAAAATTTCATGTTTCTAACTTCAATAATTTTGGCTGGGCGATGATGAGTGAGTGAGTCAGTCAGGACATTTTCTTTCATTTATTTTTGATAATTTCACCCCTCCCCATGAAACCCTTAAATTGGATTTATGAAACAAACAGTCGAACACCTATTTACTTATTTAAAGCTGTTTTCCCCCTGAGTTTGATGAGTGAGTAAGTGAGTCAATCAGTTAGGACACTTTCTTTCCTGTTTTTCCCCCCCCCCCCCGAATTTCACCCCTCTCCATGGGCCCCAAAAATTGGATTGATGAAAAAACGCTTGAACACCTATTAACTTATTTTTTAAGCTGTCTTTTTCCCCGGAGTTTGATGAGTGAGTTAGTCAGTCAGTTTAGGACACTTTTACACCTTTCCCCCCCAGAATTTCACCCCACCCCATTGGCCCCTTAAATTAATTTACGAAAAAACGGTCGAACACCGATTTAATTACTTTTTAAGCTGATTTTTTTCGCTGAGTTTCAAATTTCTCGCCTATATCGTTTAAGAGAGAGGCCCACACGCTCCGTTTGGAATCCTTCAACCCCCACTTTTCACCCATTTCACCTCATAATAATACACCACATAGAAAAACCCTTAGACACATGTCTGCTTATTTTTAATGATTAGTTTATATCCCGAGTATCACATCCACAAATGAAACCACTCGTGAGATAT
The DNA here is from genome assembly GCA_946902985.2 of Meconema thalassinum. Lineage (NCBI taxonomy): Eukaryota > Metazoa > Arthropoda > Insecta > Orthoptera > Tettigoniidae > Meconema > Meconema thalassinum. The sequence goes on from OX336390.1 coordinate 692,860,769, forward strand.
TGTTATGCAATGAAATGCAGGTTTAACCCCCTTAATACCCCTTTAGAACATGAATATCTGAAAATCCTCCCTTAGTGTACGGTTTTGACATACAACGAACATCTCCCCGAAATGCCAAGTTTCCAACTTCAATATTTTTGGCTGGGCGATGATGAGTGAGTGAATGAGTCGGGACATTTTCTTTCAATTTTTTTTTCTTCAGAATTTCAAAAAAAACTGTCGAAAAGGTATTTACTTACTTTAAAGCAGTTTTTTCCCCCTGAGTTTGATGATTGAGTCAGTCAGTCGATCAGTTAGGACACTTTATTCCCTGCCCCCCCCCCCCCCCGAATTTTACCTCTCCCCATGGGCCGCTTAAATTGGATTTATGGAAAAACGGTCAAACACATATTTACTTATTTTTTATGCTGATTTTTTTCCGCTGAGTTTCAAACTCCTCACCTATGTCGTTTAAGACATACACGCTCCGTTAGGAATCTTTCAATCCCCACTTTTCACCCCTTTCACCTCATAATATACACCACATGGAAAAACCCTCAGACACGTGTCTTCATACTTTTTAATGATGAGTTTATTTGCCGTGTATCACATCCCCCAATGAAACCAATCGGGAGTTATTGTTATTCAATGAAATGCAGGTTTAACCAATGAAATGCAGGTTTAACCCCCTTAAGACCCCTTTAGAACATGAATATCCGAGAATCCTCCCTTAGTAGACGGTTTTGACATACAATGAACATATCCCCAAACTGTCATGTTTCTAACTTCAATAATTTTGGCTGGGCGATGATGAGTGAGTGAGTGAGTCAGGACATTTTCTTTCAATTTTCTTTTTTCAGAATTTCACCCCTCCCTATGAACCCCTTAAATTTGATTTATGAAAAACCTGTCGAACACCTATTCACTTACTTTAAAGCAGTGTTTCCCCCTGAGTTTGATGAGTGATTCAGTCAGTCAATCAGTTAGGACACTTTCGTTCCTGTTTTTTTTTCCCCAGAATTTCACCCCTCCCCATGGGCCCCTTAAATTGGATTTATGAAAAAACGGTCAAACACATATTTACTTCTTTTTTATGGTGATTTTTTTTCGCTGAGTTTCAAACTCTCGCCTATGTCGTTTAAGAGATACACGCACCATTAGGAATCTTTCAATCCCCACTTTTCACCTCATAATATACACCACATCGAAAAACCCTCAGACACGTGTCTTCTTATTTTAATGATGAGTTTATATGCCGAGTATCACATCCCCCAATGAAACCAATCGGGAGATATTGCTATTGAATGAAATGCAGGTCTACCCCCTTAACACCCCTTTAAAACCTGAATATCCAAAAATCCTCTCTTCGTGGGCATTTGCGGCCCTTGAGGAAGCAGCATACCAAATTTCATTCCAATCCGTTCGGTGGTTTCTGAGATTTCGTGATGAATGAGTGAGTGAGTGAGTGGTATTTGACAAATACACACATCAAAAAAAGTTTTGCATCACCTCGGTTCCCAGATCTCCGGCATATAGACGTTGACTGTGTATATTGTATCAAAGATACAGTCCCTTTGACTGTTCATAGATGTCACTAAAACTGCTCAAAGATGTAAACAACCATGCATGAGCAGGGCCTATTAGACGGAGGGGGTACGACAGCCGATCAGTTCCAGTCATTCCACCAGGACGAAGGTACGCTGCTCATGTTGTCTGTAGTTCTACCATGCCTAGAAGGTCAATACCGCAGTTCGATCGCGTCCGCATTGTTACTTTGTGTCAAGAAGGGCTCTCAACAAGGGAAGTTTCCAGGCGTCTCAGAGTGAACCAAAGCGATGTTGTTCGGACATGGAGGAGGTACAGAGATACAGGAACTGTCGATGACAGGCCTCGCTCAGGCCGCCCAAAGGCTACTACTGTAGTGGATGACCGCTACTTACGGATTGCCGCTCGGAGGAACCCTGACAGCAATGCCACCATGTTGAATAATGCGTTTCGTTCAGCCACAGGACGTCGTGTTTCAACTCAAACTGTGCGCAATAGGCTGCATGATGCGCAACTTCACTCCCGACGTCCATGGCGAGGTCCAGCTTTGCAACCCCGACACCATGCAGCGCGGTACAGATGGGCCCAACAACATGCTGAATGGACCCCACAGAATTGGCATCACGTTCTCTTCACCGATGAGTGTCGCATATGCCTTCAACCAGACAATCGTCGGAGACGTGTTTGGAGGCACCCTGGTCAGGCTGAACGTCTTAGACACACTGTCCAGCGAGTGCAGCAAGGTGGTGGTTCCCTGATGTTTTGGGGTGGCATTATGTGGGGCCGACGTACGCCACTGGTGGTCATGGAAGGCTCCGAAACGGCTTTACGATACCTGAATGACATCCTCCGACCCATAGTGCACCCATATCGGTAGAATATTGGAGAGGCATTTGTCTTCATGGACGACAATTCTCGACCTCATCGTGCACATCTTGTGAATGCGTTCCTTCAAGATAACGACATCGCTCGACTACAGTGGCCAGCATGTTCGCCAGACATGAACCCTATCGAACATGCCTGGGATATGTTGAAAAGGGCTGTTTATGGATGTCTTGACCCACCAACCACTCTGAGAGATTTACGCCGAATTGTCGTTGAGGAGTGGGACAATTTGGACCAACAGTGTCTTGATGAACTTGTGGATAGTATGCCACGACGAATACAGGCATGCATCAATGCAAGAGGACGTGCTACTGGGTATTAGAGGTAGTGGTGTGTACTGCAATCTGGACCACAAATGCTGAAAGTCTAGCTGTATGATGGTACAACATGCAATGTGTGGGTCTCATGAGCAATAAAACGAGCTGAAATGTTGTTTGTATTGATCTCTATTCCCTTTGTATTTAAAGGTTCCGGAACTCTTGGAACCGAGGTGATGCAAAACTTTTTTTGATGTGTGTATATAGTAGATAGTGTCAAGCCTTTCTTATGCTAAACTCGGTTGACAGTGCTGTGCGCGCAGTTGAGTAACTAACGGGATTTCAAGTAAAGATCCTCATTTTCTATACCGGTAGTGCAGAGCGCAATTGGCATCCAGTCGGCCGTGTCTCGAATTGAGCTATGTTGCCATGGAAACTATCTGCCTTGCCATTCCTTCATGAGTATATTTTATGATTTGATTAGTATGTGCTTGAGTGCAAAAGGCCGAAATCAGAAGAATGAGAAAGACTATCGAAAATTCATGTAGCCAGCCGTTCCTTCTGGGTCCTAAACTATGTGTATGCAAAATTTGGCTGAGATTGGTGGAACGGTGTAGATTTGTATTCGGAACAGACCCACCCACCCACATACATACATACATACATACAGACTTTCACTTTAATATATAAGAAGATATAAGATAGATGAGACTTTCCAAGTCGATTTGCTCGTAGAAATATGGAATATAGCTCATTCTGCGCGTATCAATGCGAGGAGCAATGTTTGTAGTTTCCACTTCTATGAATTGGGAACCGAACCCCGCGTTTTCAGGCCCTAAAACGAACGGTTTTCGAGATATTGCCAGAAAACTATCCCCGGTCTGCGAAATTTCAGCGGTTGCCATAGTAACGTTGATCTGTTTCTTCGAGGGAACACAGTTATTTGGGAATATCTCCGAAACCGTTCATTTTAGGAACATAAAAAGTGTGTTTCGGGGTACCTACCGGACCTCAGAGTATTGTTTCTCGTATACGGCGGCTTAAAATGAGCTAAATCCGACCTTTGTACCGACTGTCCTTGCTCAGTGCCAAAGGGCCGAAAAAGGTCACTTACACATTGAATTTTCAAAAACCGTTTCTTAGTGAGCCTCTACATACGCGAATCAACCAACATGCAAAATTTCAGCTTTCTAGGTCTAGTGGTTTGAGCCCTGCGTTGATGTGTCAATTTTGGATTATATATAATAGATGAGACTTTCCAAGTCGATTTGCTCGTAGAAATATGGAATATAGCTCATTCGGCGCGTATCAATACGTGGAGCAATGTTCGTGGTTTCCACTTCTATGAAGTGGGAACCGAACCCAGCGTTTTAAGGCTCTAAAACGAACGGTTTTCGAGATATTGCCAGAAAACTATCCCCGGTCTGCGAAATTTCAGCGGTTGCCATAGTAACGTTGATCTGTTTCTCAGAGGGAACACAGTTATTTGGGAATATCTCCGAAACCGTTCATTTTAGGAACTTAAAAAGTGTGTTTCGGGGTCCCTACAGGACCTCCGAGTATTGTTTCTCGTATCTGGCTGCTTAAAATGAGCTAAATCCGAACTTTGTACCGACTGTCCTTGCTCAGTGCCAAAGGGCCGAAAAAAGTCCCTTACAAATTGAATTTTCAAAAACCGTTTCTTAGTGGGCCTCTACATACTCGGATCAACCAACATGCAAAATTTCAGCTTTCTAGGTCTAGTGGTTTGAGCCCTGCGTTGATGAGTCTATTTTGGATTATATATAATAGATTAAATAATCAGTTATACATGTTTTTTTTTAAATTGACTTAATACCGGAAACATCATGAGAAAATTGCAGGATGTGCTTAAAAAAATAGAGACAAGTTACGAATTCCACTACATTCCGCTTTCTTTTGCACTGTGTCCGCAAGTATGAATTAACCTTAAAATCCACCTACTAGTACCAACACCGGCTTTGAGTCACGTTTTAAGTGATACTTGCAAAATGTCGATTTCACATTATTTTGCAGACGATTTCGAGTGGACATCAAATCGACGTTGAAAAGTTTCTAGCTTACGCCATAGCAACTGCCAGTCACTACGTCGAAGAATACCCCTGGTACAACATGCCAACAGCAGTCCATAGATTGTTGATCCACACACCAGACATTATTTCTTCGGCTATTTTACCCATCGGTCAATTGCCGGAGGATGCTCAAGTATCAACCAATAAGTTGATGAAGTAAAAGGCCTATCGCCTGAGTTTTTCTGTAAAGTTTTCCAGAGTTAAGACTATGGAAGAGGTGTTCAGGAGATTGTTGGCAACCACAGACCCCTATATTTTATCTCCACGCAAATCATCACCAAAGAAACTGAAGACTTTGTCGCCAGAAGCCGTTGCCCTCTTAGTTCCTTTGGTGGAAGATTATGAAGATTCCGATGCAGATGATGAGGAGACAGTCTTTGAAGATGATGATGATGATGATTCAGTTGAAGAAGCAGAGGAAGAAAAAAAAGACGTTGAAAGATGAAAAGGAAGAAGAAAACGACAACTTCTAATTATTAGTTACAAACAATGTACTAAATGTTATGGTGTTTGAAGCCATTTTCAGTGTTGCCTTAGTAAACAAAAGTTTGATGTTTTTCAGTCGGTCAACACGATTGTACCCAAATGAGATGTATTATTCTCATGTTAATTTTTTAAGTATTAGGGAATAACCCATCATATTTGGGTACGATCGTGTTGACTAATTTCCTAAATGAATAATTATTGTAATTGATGTACAATTATTTTTTGAAACATCTTACAGCACTTTTTTCACTTTCTGAGATCATATTCTTAATCGGCAACTTCGATAACCTTTACATACTAACTTCGGTACAAATTGAACAACTATTTATATTTTGGCCACGTTTTCAAGATTCTGACCTACTGTGCGCCGGCTCTACTTCCCCTTCGAAGGAAGGCATACTGAAGGTTATTTTTAGCCTATTTTCAATTTTGAAAAAATAGGCTTATGAGATCACCTTTTGTCCGTGTGTGTGTGCGTGCGTGTGTGTGTGTGTGTGTGATTCGTGTGTGTGTCCCCCCCTAATAAAATCTAAACGGCAGGAGCGATTTCAATGAAACTCGGAAAGTTCATATCACTATTCCCGGCGACCTCGACCGTGCCCTTCAAATTTTGTTACGACTCACCAATCCAACATGGCGGCTGTGCGAAATATTTCACCAGCATTCAATATCTCCGAAACTATTACCGATATTACCCTGACATTTTCTATGGTGATAGAGGGGACTACTATAAGTTCACTTATGTGTCTTTTGAAAACATGGTAACTACAAAACCAACATGGCGGCCAAGCGAATTTGCGACTTTTAAATAGACGTTTCTCGCGATTTGACCAACCAAACGCAATGAAACTTGGTAGAGTATATGTTTATATACATTGTAATGCACCGACATCTAACTTCGTTCATTTGTTTACATAATCACAAGATGGCGGATGTGCGAAATATTTCACCGGCATTCTATATCTCTGAAACTATTAGCGGTATCTCCCTAAAATTTTGTACGGAGATAAAGGGCACTACTGGAAGTCCATCTATAAGATTTTCAAAAACCGGTTAACTGCAAAACGAACATGGCGACTAAGCGAATTTGAACATTTTAAATAGACCTTTCTCGCGATTTAATGTTCCAAGCGCACTGAAACCTGGTACAGGAAATATTTATACACATTGTAATCCACTGGTATCTAATTTAGTTCAATTGTTTACATAACCTCAAGATGGCGGCAGTGCGAATTTTAAAATTAAGTTTTTATTTCTTGTGATGTAGTCATGCGATCGAAGTGAAAGTTTGAATAATGAACCTACGCAATAATTTTCCTTTATTGGTACATGACTCTATGGCCTATACATTTAACAATCCAACATGGCGACCATCCGAAATATTTAGACGATACTGAATATCTACGAATCTATTTAACAATCAAACTGCATTTTTTTAATGTTCATAGGGGCTATGAACTTAAGTTCACCTATAGGACTTTAAATAACCTGGTGATCAAAAATCCAACATGGCGGTGACGCGAATTATAAATATTCACATGGACGTTTCTCGCAATTTAACCATCCGCGTGCAGTAAAACTTGGTACAGTAAATCTTTATCCGAATGTTAATCCACTGGCATCTAATTTATTTCAATTGTTTCCATAACCTCAAGATGGCAGCTGTGAAAATTTTTAAATCTCCTTGTTTTTCTTGTGTCCTAATTATGCGATTGAAGTCTGAATGCTACACGTACACAATAATCTGCATGTAACAGTACATAACTCTAAGACCTACATATATAAAATCCAACATGGCGACCATCCGAAATATTTAGTCGGTTCTCAATATCTACGAATCTATTATAGCAATCAAACTGAAATTGTGTATGTTGATAGGGGCAATTAACATAAGTAGGATATATGAAAATAGGCTGTATAGTTCTTCACGGAACTACTTGTTCGGTATTATATTGTGTTGACCGACTGAAACGCTGTAATATAAAATTAAAACTCAGCAACTTTTCTAGGTTTATGCCTTGTCTTGTGTGGGGTTTCACCTAGGATAACCATATATATATATATATATTATTTCAGTAGTATAGATCCCTCCTGCGGCGCTCACTAGCGACCGATCGTGACAAATGAGCATTCAAATGAAAGAGAATAGACATTAGCAGTGACGAATTGCACTCTAATTTCATACATATCTATAATCCCTTTAAAAACTTACTTTAAAAAATGTACGAAGTGTGCGATTTGCAGATACTCTTGCTGTAGGAAAATACGCTCCATAATTGCTGTCTACTTCACATTTTGACGGCTGTGACGCCTGTTTCATGTCATTTTAACATTCTGAGGTTTTTCCTTTATCATTTTGCATGGATTTCAGAAACAGTAAATCAAAGGAATGAGTACTCAAATCGTATAATTTCATAAATATCGAATAACTGGTGAGTGTTATGATGTTCCAATTTCCAGTGATTGCCTTCTTAAGTTAGGGAACGTAGAGCTTGGAATTCTAATTGAAATGTAAATGAAAAAAAAAAAAGAAAATCCACAGCCTGCTTCCAGTCTCCGACCGGGTCAGGAATGGAATGAATGGAGCCCCCATCTAGCGGCGAGGATATGGACTGTGCCGGCTGCCGAGGCCTGTCGCACTCCTCTGGGACAATGATTAAATGAATGACAGATGAAATGAAATGATAGTAAATGAATGACAGATGAAATGAAATGATAGTGGATAGTGTTGCTGGAATTAAATTTTGACAGGGATAACCGGAGTACCCGGAGAAAAACCTGCCTGCCTCCGTTTTGTCCTGCACAGATCTCACATGGAGTGACCGGGATTTGAACCACGGACCCAGCGGTGAGAGGCCGGCGTGCTGCCGCCTAAGCCACGGAGGAATAATTGAAATGTAAATAGTGTTCTATAATCATTTGGTTGGAATAATAACATAACAACCTTTCTCCTTAAGTCTGTCATTACCAACCTATTGGGGAAAGTGTGGTTTATGAACATGCGAGATTTCTCGCATGGGTCCGCTGGTAAAATAATAAACGGGTAGCAGGTGGAATCTCCCACAGGGCGTGGTGCCCCTGCCCTTAGCAACCCCATGTACCTCTGGTCTGGAGGGTAGCTCCTGGAAAGGGCAGGGTAGGTGGGAGTAGTAGTGAAGGAAGTCAACCTTCCTAGGGGAAGAAAACCACCGAATTCAAACCAACTATGGGAGCGTCTGATCCAGAGCGGGTGGCTGCCAATAATGTCTGTATCTTATGTTAGGGGCAGCTGATTATAAAACCTGGTTTTAGGTATAAAAAGCACACCCACCGAATGAATGGTGGAGACATTAATGAATAATGTCTTGGTACGTCTAGAGCCAGCCGGCTCCGTGGTGTTGGGGGTGCCTGCCTCTCACCCGGAGGCCCCGGGTTTGATTCCCGGTTCCGTCAGGGATTTTAGAAACTGACGTGAGGGCTGGAACGGGGTGCACTCAGCCTCGTGAGGATAATTGAGTAGCTGTCTGACAGTGAGGCAGCACCTCGATAACGAAAACCAAGATTAACGGCCGAGGGGATCCGATGCGCTAACCAAGCTTCACCCCAATATCTGCAGGCCAAATGGCTGGGCAGCGGTCGCTTGGTAGGCCTAGGCCTTTCATGGGCTGCACAGGCCGGACGTTTGTTTTAGACGAGTGAAAAATCTTAATGGAAGCCTGGAGGCGAGTTACTGCAGTACCTGTGTTGTTATCAGCTGCCCCAAGCGGTCCGTTGATTGACAAAGCTGTTTCACACTACTCCTGAAGTACAGTCATTGGCAAATATAATGGTGTTCTGTTCGTAACTACGTAACTTGTACTTCCGCGTCACACAATACTTCGGCGAGGACTGTACTGTCTGCTCAAGTCTGGAATTCCATTACATCAGATCGGTGGTGACAAGTGTGAAGCGATAGGGTGAGAGAGTGAGTGTGTGTAGGCTCACCCGCAGGCTTCAAGGTCAAGGGCAATCGTCTAAAACAAACGTCCGTCCTGTGGTGTTAGAGGTCACGTCTAGAGCCGTTGCTAGACGTGGCACTTACAAGCCAACTGTAGTCGAGGGCTGAGCAAGCGGGCTCCTTGCGGCGAAGTTGCCGGCAATCAGTTGCCCGAGAAGCCTGATTAACAAAGGGGATTATCATTTAACCTCAGCTTTGACAGTGCTGTGCAGATACAATACTCAACTAGCGCTCACCCAAACAGAATTGGCGAGACAGCGCATGTGATGGATAAATACAAGATATTGCGCACTTACTACCGAGTCACTGATCTTTGACAGAATTCAGTTGGATATAACAGTCACAGAACAGTGAGCGTCAGAACAATATAGGGGCATTCTTCGAAATAACCTGTTCCCTAAGCCAAGAATATATACAATCAGACAGGAAATCCGACGTGAAAATCAATATTTAGAGATACAAGAACACATAGAAACATATGAAGGACCGAAAAAAAACAATATATGCTCAAGGCAGTGACGTTCAAGAAACACGTGATGCTTCGGAGCAACTTGCGGACACCAAATCTATATATATAAAGCACAAAGTTTGTCTGTCTGTCTGTCTGTCTGTCTGTCTGTTATGTATACAAATCTACACCGTTTCACCGATCTGAACCAAAATTTGTATACTTACCCTTTGGAACCCTGCGGGTAACCCTGTCAACTTTAAATTTCGGACAGACCACCCCTTTCCATGCATTTAGGCCCTTTTGCTAAAATCTACACCGTTTCACCGATCTGAACCAAAATTTGTATACTTACCCGTTGGAACCCTGTGAGTAACACTGTCTGCTTAAAATTGCGGACAGGCCACTCCATTCCCTGCATTTAGGCCCTTTTGCCCAAATCTACACCGCTTCACCGATCTGAACCAAATTTTGTACACTTACCCTTTGGAACCCTGCGAGTAACACTGTCCACTTACAATTTCGGACAGACCACCCCATTCCCTGCATTTAAGCCCTTTTGCACAAATCTACACCGTTTCACCGATCTGAACCAACATTTGTATACTTACCCTTTGGAACCCAGCGGGTAACCCTGTCCACTTGAAATTTTGGACAGACCACCCTATGCCCTGCATTTAGGCCCTTTTTCACAAATCTACACCGTTTCACCGATCTGAACCAAATTTTGTACACTTACCCTTTGGAACCCTGCGAGTAACACTGTCCACTTACAATTTCGGACAGACCACCCCATTCCCTGCATTTTGGCCCTTTGGTCCAAATCTACACCATTTCACCGATCAGAATCAAAATTCGTATTCTTACCCATTGGTATCCTGCGAGTAACACTGTCTACTTGAAATTGCGGACAGATCACTCCATTCGCCGCATTTAGGCCCTTTGGCCCAAATCTACACCGTTTCACCGATCTCAACCAAAATTTGTATACTTACCCTTTGGAACCCTGCGAGTAACACTGCCCACTTAAAATTTCGGACAGACCACCCCATTCCCTGCATTTAGGCCCTTTGGCACAAATCTACACCGTTTCACCGATTTGAACTAACATACGGATACTTACCCTTTGGTATCCTACGAGAAATACTGTCTGCTTGAAATTGTCGACAGACCACTCCATTCCCTGCATTTAGGCCCTTTGGCCCAAATCTACAACGTTTCACTGATCTCAACCAAAATTTGTATATTTAAGTTACCCTTTGGAACACTGCGACTAACACTGTTGGCTTGAAATTGCGGAGAGCAACTCCAACCCCTGCATTTAGGCCGTTTGGCACAAATCTGCACCGTTTCGCCGATCTGACTCAAATTTTATAAACTTACCCTTTGGAACCCGACAAGTAACACTGTTCACTTTAAATTTCAGACAGACCACACTATTCCCTGCTTTTTGGCCCTTTGGCACAAAACTACACCGTTTCACCGATCTCAAATAATTACCCTTTGGAACTCGACGAGTAACACTGTCCACTCGAAATTTCGGACAGACCACTCCATTCCCCGCATTTAGGCCATTTGGCACAAATCTACATCGTTCACCGATCGAAAACAAAACGTGTATACTTACCCTTTGGAACCCGATGAGTAACACTGTCCACTTGAAATTTCGGACAGACCACTCCATTCCCTGCATTTAGGCCCTTTGGCACATATCTACATCGTTTCACCGATCTCAACCTAAATTTGTATACTTACCCTTTGCAACCCGATGTGTAACACTGTCCACTTGAAACTTTGGACAGACCACTCCATTCCCTGCATTTAGGCCCTTTGGCAAAAATCTATCCTGTTTCACCGATCTGAACCAAATTTTACCTACTTACCCTTTGGAACCCGACGTGTAACACTATCTAAATGAAATTTCGGATAGACCATTCCATTTACTGCATTTAGGTTCTTTGGCAAAAATCAACATACATTCACCCATCTAAACCAATCTTTATGTAAGTTACTTACCCTTTGCAACCCGACGAGTAACACTGTCTGCTTGAACTTTCGGACAGAGCGCTCCATTCCCTGTATTTAGACCCTTTGCCACAAATCTACATCATTTCACCAATCTGGACCAAAATTTGTATACTCACTCTTGGGAACCCAACGAGTATCACTGTCCACTTTAAATTTCGGACAGACCACCCATTTCCCTGCATTTAGGCTCTTTGGGACAAATCTACACCGTTTCACTGATCTGAACCAAATTGTTTAGACTATAATTACCCTGTGGAACCCGACGAGTAGCACTGTCAACTTGAAATTTCGGACAGACCAATCTATTCCCTGCGTTTAGGCCCTTTGGCACAAATCTACACGGTTTCACCGATCTGAACCAAATTTGGAACCCGATGAGTAAAACTGTCCACTTGAAATTCCTGACATACCACTCCGTTTTCATGCATTTAGCTCAGGAATCCCTCGGTGTTGCCAGCTTCCTAACTCACCAGCCATGATCCCTTGAGGGTGTACCAGAAGTGGTGGGGCTACACACACCCTGCCTCTTTGAGGGCCTTGAGCAGAAGACAGGAGATATTATGAAAAGGAAAAGAAGGCAGACCCCTCGATGAATGAGGGCATCAGGAAAGATGAGACAACGGCCAATTAAGACGGGAAATTGAAAGACTCCCTAGCCCTCGGATACCCTAATACAGTCGGAGTCGGAAGAGAACAAGAGTTGACGAAGGAAGGCCGACAGGAAAGATAAGTGAAAGGAGCCCAGCATCAGGAAGTAGAAGCGATGCCAGACTCAGCTGGGATCCCGTGGTCGCCAACCCACGTCCCACAAGTCGTGAGACCCGGGGGGGGGGGCAGTTGTGAGAATATCTTACTGATTCATCGCGAGGTGACATGAGAGGACTTTCCAGAGCCCACCGTGTTATCTGCTGTCTATGCTGATGCCAGCACAGGGCCGTTGCTCAAGCCACTGTGGTGTTGCGAAAGAGTTAGTGATTCCCTGGCCAATCTAAATACTGCGGGGAACCCCGAATGTGTGTCATCATATTCCGTCATCATCTGCGATCATCTCAGGTTCGTGCATCTTGGACCCATATTCTTTGCCGAGCAGAACACCATAAGCTCTTTCACTAGACGCTTCGAGTACTGGCCTAAGCCAGAAAATAAGGTTGAGACTTTGGAAGACATCGAAGCTACACATCTGAATTACCTATATCAGTTTTAAAATTACACCATGTTCGTTTAGTAGTAATTTTTTCATTACCTTATTATTGTCATCTTAAGTGCAAATGACCTAGATATTACGCGCATCATACCACTAATCACCGCCGCATAAAGTCTTTCTCGACTGTGATTTTTAAAATATTTATTTTTATTAGAGTACATTGTGTACATTATTAGTTGAAGTGTCAATTCAATATAGGTAGTAGTTTCCCATCATCCTCATCATAAGGGCAAATGGCCTAGATGTTACGCCCATTACACCATTGATCACCACACACAATAAGTCTTCCTCGCCTGTGAATTTTGAAATATGTATTTCCATTACGGTAGTTTGTAAGTTTGACGTGTCAATTCAACAGTAGTTTTCATTATCATCCTGATCAAAAGGGCAAATGACCTAGATATTACGCCCTCATCGTCTTTGGGGGCAAATGACCTAGATTTTAAATCCATTATATTTCTAAGGATATTTTGAGACATTATCATCATTCCACCGGGCGAAGCTGGGTATTACTGCTAGTAAGTGATATATCAAATGAGAATAGGGTAACAATCGCGTCGTAGACAAAGACTAGCAAGAGTGAATTGTTCTAGAAAACTGGCAAAATACTGAATATTATGAACATACTGCATGTGTTGAATATTAGGTCAATCTTGAGTCTTTGCATCCTACCATTAGCTTGCCACGGTGGGTGAGTGGTTAACGTGTCGGACTACCAACCCCAAGCTTGCAGGTTCGCTCCTGGCCAAAGTAAGTGATTTTTGAAAAGGCGACACAAATCACGACATGCATGTCATACGGTGTTGGCATGTTAAAGAACCCATTTGAATTCAGTAGGCCGTGTTCATAATGGCAAAATTATCTCGGGATTTTCCGCCAACAGAAAGTTCCTCTACTCTCTACAAGGAACGAAGAAATTCGACATGCAAGCTGCCCTCTGGGTGTCAAGTAACAAGGCTTGAACCCAGCACCAGAGGCCATACGATATTATTATTATTATTATTATTATTATTATTATTATTATTATTATTATTATTATTATTATTATTATTATCCTACCAATTACTGTGGTGACCGTTATAAGAGCGATGGGAAATCAACTCAGAACACCTTGTGAACAACGAGAGCAAACACAACCAATATAAAATTGAAAAGGAGACTTGTGAGAAAGATGGAAATTGAGACGGTGGATATTGCGAGACTAACGCATTAGTACAGGCCGGACGTTTGTTTTAGACGATTTCCCTTGACCTTGAAGCCTGCGGGTGAGCCTACACAAACTCACTCTCTCACCCTATCACTTCACACTTGTCACCACCGATCTGATGTAATGGAATTCCAGATTGGAGCAGACAGTACAGTCCACGTCGAAGTATTATGTGACGGGCGGAAGTACACGTTACGTAGTTACGAACAGACCGTCATTATATTTGCCAATGACTTTACTTCAGCAGAAGTGTGAAACAGATTTGTCAATCATCGGATCGCTTGGGGCAGCTGATAACAACACAGGTACTGTAGTAACTCACCTCCAGGCTTCCATTAAGATTTTTCACTCGTCTAAAACAAACGTCCGGCCTGTACGTGGCACTCTAAGTAGGAGAATTCTGCAGAAAACCAAGCAGATATTCAGACAATATTCCATCATACCCAAATTCAACAGATGAGGAATGTCTTGATACTTCGGAGCAGAAGTGGGTTGTTTTATCCGCCAGACTAGCTACAGGCCGGACGTTTGTTTTAGACGAGTGAAAAATCTTAATGGAAGCCTGGAGGCGAGTTACTGCAGTACCTGTGTTGTTATCAGCTGCCCTAAGCGGTCCGATGATTGACAAAGCTGTCTCACACTCCTTCTGAAGTACAGTCATTTGCAAATATAATGACGTTCTGTTCGTAAATACGTAACGTGTACTTCCGCGCCACACAATACTTCGACGTTGACTGTACTGTCTGCATGTCGGTGTCGCCACGTGCTCAAGTCTGGAATTCCATTACATCAGATTGGTGGTGACAAATGTGAAGCGATAGGGTGAGAGAGTGACTGTGTGCAGGCTCACCCGCAGGCTTCAAGGTCAATGGCAATCGTCTAAAACAAACGTCCGGCCTGTATATACAAAGTAAACCAACGTAGGGAGAAAGAACATTTTTTTTTTTAGAGTAGAGAATTTTTATCGGACACCAGATATATATGCGTTATCTTCCTTAGTTGGTTAGTTGGTCTAGCCTGAAATTTCTGTTCATACGGCAGACGTTACAGTGAATGATACCTATCTAACAGATATCCAAGCATTCTGGGGCGATCATCTTTCTACACCATCTCTGCCCAGTGACATATTCCTCAAACCAGAGTTATACACTCCTACAGTGATCACAAGAATCAGAAAATTCCATTCACACGCATTCAAGTGCACGAAGCTAATGTTCACAATGTTTCAAACCCCATATTGAAACATCTATTTCAACTTAAACAACTGTGTGTTGTGCTTTAGTCCTCAAATCAAATTGTGCTTATTTTTCAGCGATTTGGTTACGATTCTTTAGGTTTTATTTTAGGGAGCAATATGGCAAAACTAGAAAGTGGTGGTAAGTGAACTGGGCTTTATAACCGCAACCCTAGCACGTGTGACACGTACTAGCCGATAACCGATCCACTCTCCATCATCACGTCAGATACTCGCTGACCTCACCAATTCCAAGAGTTCTGCTGATCCCTGCGCCAGAAGTGGGCGTCATAAAAAGAAAGAACTAGAATACAATCTTGCATCCCGGCATCACTTCTAGGACGGCTGAGGAAGGATTTTAGTCATGGTGGAATGGAAACTGTGGTGTAAATTTGAAAGTTACAAAGTTTATTGGTGGATTAGACCCCTGTGCTAGTGAAGCACTAGACGTGCTCACCGGCAGACTTGGGGCAAACAAAAGGTAGTTCAGGAAGTGTTGTTTGGCCAGCTGCGATAAGGTTTTATGACACAAATCAGAGCTGGTGCCAATATACGTGGCTCGGTACAATGGCACATAAGCCGTCATGGTGGGCGCTGCGTAACACAAGTACAGTGTGTATATGACACCTCTTACGTCAGAACGCTGCCTGCACAAGTGCGTCATAACAATATTAAAAATAAAAAAGGCGGTGGAATATTTTTTATAGGTTTCATATGCCTAAAGTTGACGTACTTTCATTATGTTGGTTCCTTCACTTTGGTTCTATTTAAAGAATGTCAAGTTACTAGAAAGAAAAACTTTCGATAGCTTATCGGTGAAAATCTCATGTGTATTTCCATCGTTTCCCGACGGCGCTAAGAACTCTCCGCTAATCAATATGACAATTTAACATGATTTTTCTCTCCCTCTTTTAGGTTCGCTTTCTGCAGTTTAAAAGTTTTCTCTTGCCTTCAAAATGTGTATTGATTGATTCTCTATTAAACGCTGGCGTTCTCAACCTTTTTGAGACAGTGAGAATCACCTTGATGACATACCAAGTATCCGAGCACTATTAAATTGAGAATAATAATAATAATAATAATAATAAACAAGCACGCGCCTCGCTTCTCTTTTCCTATCTCTCTCTAGCTCTGAAGTGTTGAAAAAACTAGGGATACACCGCTCACCAGGCATTCTGCAACTGCTTGCATGCCTCATACAGATAAGATACATTCACGTGTGGACAGTCGAGTCGAATCAGCATCTTTGCTTGTCAGAGTCGGGAATTGAACCTGGACCTCCTGGGCGACATCCAAGAATGCTAGTCGGTACACCAGGCGGTGGTCACGTGCACGAATAATTTTTGTATAACATCTCATATCTAAGTCTGCCTCTTATCGCAATTGTAAAAATGTGCGCACTTCGTTGTAAGCACGAATACTCGTAGGAATAGGTCCTTCATCACGTACATGCAATTAAATTCGGCGAGTCTTGTGTTCAAGGGGAAGGTCATGTGTAGAGTCGTGTCTTCTCACGCCAGTCTCATTGCGGCAACAGTATTCAGCAGGACAAGCCCATGTTCAGAGTTGTTCTATGTTTGGTCAGGGCGAACCCTGGTTTGGTATAAGCGTAACAGGAGCACTATGTCACCACGGAGAGGAGAAGTATGACAGACTACTGAAGCTGAGTCATATCCTACCCACGTGACTGTGCCTGTCAACCAAGGAAGCTGACAGCATGAAACAAGTAAACAAAGAATAGTTCCCACCTCTGCCACCGGCCATCGTATCTTGAAAGGCTAATACCTTCAGCAACAGTAATGAAATCTGTAGTATCTACAAGTGTCCATTTCCACTTGAAGACTTCTTTTAGGTAGATTTCATTAGAAAGCTAACTATTGCAATGGGTACCATGTTTCGACTTCCGGAAAATTTCGACATATCTTAGCGTTTCACATCCCCCAGACCCCAAAACCACCGTCAGTTCAAAAGTTTATATATAATGTATGTATATATATAAGTTTCTTGTGGACACGATAACTGCCGTAATTTTGCACCAATCACTTTGTATCTTTTACCGAATATGTATACCTATAAAATCTAGGTCGAGTTCGTTACTGGGCTAAATCGGTCGAAGGGGGTGAAAATTGGGGGCTTTTATTCGAAAAAGTGAAATATTGCTATAACTCTCTTAATATGTGAAATATCGAGTCCGTTCAAAGTTCATACTATGTGTCGGATAAAGCCCAAAAATTATGTTTGAAGAGTTTTTTTTATAGCACCAACCATTGACCAAAGGGTGGGAAAAAGTGTTTTTTTCGGGAAACATTAATCATATCTCTCTTAATAGGCACAATATCAAAACCGTACAAAATGGACAATATCCCCCTAATAATTACCTAAAACTTTTGTCTGAAATAATTTTTTATATGATCCACCATTACGCCAAGGGATGAGAAAAATTATTTCGGAATTATAAGAAAATGCCAAGAGCTATCAGAGGTTACCATGGCAACACTACTAAATGAGGGATGAGCCATCAGACGTTGCCATGACAACGCACTTGCACGAGATCAGATTCAGATTTCCATCTGACTAAGTGTGAAGCGGCTTCGGTGACGTAACTGGTAGCATGCTGAACTTCTATGCCCAAGGTCGCAGGTTCAAAGCCGGCCGAAGTCGTCGGATTTTCAAAGAGCGCTAAAAATCCCTCAGTATGCTTTCCTTTGGAGGGGAAGTTCCAACGTTCGTTGCGAGTTGCTGGTTGCGGTGGCATCTAGTAGCCAAGTTCACAGCTAGGTGTCATTGATGGTAGTATCTGGTAGCAACATTAGGAACCACTGCTTGAAATTGACCGTCTGCAGTCCTTACCTGAATTACAGACTAATACAGCCATCACAATTCACACCGTTTATCAGACAGATTCTACACTCACCCAAAGTAGAAGAGGTTACATGACCGCGTTGTCGCAGCCCCTAAACTGAGGAACCAACCAAAATCTCTGAGGGAGATATAATTTTGCGTGAAGAAGTAACAGACCGTTAGATAGTTACACATCAGTGTCGAAATCTTGCATAAGGACAGTGTGACCACAAGTATAAAAATGGACCCCAATTGACAAGAAGGTTACCGTCCCCATAAAACAATAAAATGTTTAAAATATGCATAAAATGACGAAAAACAAAGTTAATTAAGCTCCAATTATAAAATACTTTCTCGCAATAAATGAGGTGTGATCCTTCTACGAAAACCTGCATATTCTGCCTATTTTCGCCTATCCGCAAGTTTGTCCGGTGAAATCTACCTCCGCCTTCCGGCGTGCCGAGAGGACTTTTTTTTTATTGCTTTCTGGACCAATAACACATTTGTACAGTAGCTTTAAATTCTCCATAGAATATGAAGTAATATTAATGTATTATAATTATGCATAGCTAATGGACTCTAATATTCTACTGGCTGCATGGCTCAAAGGTAACCTTCTCGCTTGCTGTACCCAAGGTTGAGGGATTGAATCCTGGCGCAGTCAGCTGGCATTTGAAGGTGCACAAATGAGAGTGAGCCGTGTCAGATTCACTGGCTCTTTATACAGTAGATCCCCTTCGTGCAAAATTCAGGCACCCCGGTGTCTCTAAAAGCCGCAGTAGTTAAAAGGAACGTAAAACCAATATTATTAATTAATAATACTCTAATATTCGAGGATATGATCCAGTTGAGGTTTCATTGTCAAAGTACGTTCCAATCACTTCAACAGATGTTAAAAGATCCTTCTTTGCATTCAAACTAATCCCCTCCAGGAAAATATATGAAAAAAGACGACCTCGTGGCGTAGTGGCTAGCATTCTTGGCTGCCACCCCTGAGGTCCGGGTTTGATCTCCGGCTGTGCCAAGAAATTTAATTCTGGTCTGAGGGTTGTTCTTTAAGGGGCTTTACGACAACGTGGTCATGCAGCCCAGTGCATTTTGGTGTGTGTGTGTCTCTGGAAATTGTCTGATAACCTGTGTTATTGTGATGGCTGTATTAGTGTATGTATTTGTAATTCAGATGGGAATGAGGAAGGAGGCGGACGAGGCCTTAAGTTAAGAACCATCCCAGCATTTGCCTGGAGTAAAAGTGGGGAAACCACGAGAAAACACTTCATGGATGACGGAGGTAGGAATCGAACCCACCTCTTCTTAGTATTGCCTCACGAGGTTGAGTGTACCACATTCCAGCCCTCACATAAGAATTAAAATTTATTGGCAGAACAGAACCCGGGCCTCCGTGGTGATAGTCGCTACGCAACGAGGCGGGTGGTCTGAGGGTTGGAATGGGGTACACTCAGCCTCGTGAGGCAAAACTGTGAAGATATGAGTTTAATTCTCACCTAAGCAATTCTAGAAATGGTTTTCCGTGGTTTTCCACTTCTACTCCAGGAAAATGCTAGGCCCGGCCGACTTCTTCCAAAATCCTAGTTCAATTACAAATACACGTACTAATACTGCCATCAGAGTAAGTTAACACAAGTTATAGAAAGAAAACACACACACCAAAGTACACGGGGACCACCTAGTGGTGTAGTGGCTAGCCTTCATGGTTGTTGCCCTGGAGGTCCACATTCGATTTCCACCTCAACCATCCTGGAAGTGGTTTGATGCTGGGATGATTCCTAACTTAAGGCCACGGCCGTATCCTTCCCAATCCTATCTCCAATTTACAAATACACACACTAGTGCAGCCATCACAATAACACACGTTATTACACACACATACATACCCAAATACACGGGGTTACATGACCAAGATGTTGTAGCTCCTGAAACAAGCAACAAACACAAGAACAACAACAACGCGTTTTATCATTTTAAAAGATCTTGTCGACTTCGTCGTTACGCTGAGGTCTGGCGTTACGTTACGGTGACGGGACGAAATGTACCGAGAATGAACTGAAGTGTATGACGTCATAGTACGAAGTAGCAGCCGAGTACCAAGAAGGCAGTGCGAGAACAGAGTTTCAAGAAGGCAGTGCGAGAACAATCAAGTAAGCAGTGAAGAAACAAAATAGAATCTTGAAACTCTGTTCTCGCACGGCCTTCTTGGTACTCGGCTGCTAGCATTTAAAATGATATGAAGTCCAGTCGTTCAGACTGACTATCAGTCTCTTTTAACTCTAAAATATTGTTCTGAAAACTCCTGGACTTCTCTGTAAATGTTTGTACGTGGGCGATCGCTGTGTGTTGAACCATGGTGCCCCTTGTGCTGGACACGAGAGAAGTGCGTGGATCTGCAAGGATCTGCGTTACATGTGCTATGTCGAGACAAGGTCGCAGTGTGGCGTAATTTGATACCATATTGACCTCTGTTATCTTAATGCAACTGCACGTGACCTGGATTAGCTCTACATAATAATAATAATAATAATAATAATAATAATAATAATAATAATAATAATAATAATAATGGGCATGGTAGTCCCTAACTCGCATAATATCCAGCACATTTATGCTGAGAAATTAACGAATTCATGCCTCTAGCTGAAGAGATGTGGTGACAGGAATTCGTCAATGTATTGCCTATCATAATCTTTTCCACAGGGATCATATCGAAGCCGCTGAAGGCCAACCTCAATAAACTAGGGCTCCACCATAATCTGCATACCAGTATGCAGAAAGTAGTTATTTTAGAGACCTGCTCGATAGTTTGTTCCTTCCTCAAACTACCGATATAGCGAACTCCACTCCATCTTGCAACAAATGCCGATGAAATGGTAAATTGTACCCAATGACATGGTGAGCATATGAATAATAATGATAATTCTAATAATTGAATTGAATTTCATTTAATTTATTAATTAAATATTATTGATATTACATAAATGTGATATGTCTAACGAATCTGAGGGCAAATCCAGTACAGATTATCTGTGAGACATATTTTTAGGCTATTTTCAATTTTGAAACAAGATGTTCAGTAAAGAACATATAGCCTACTTTCTCCTAAATGCATGAGTATTGTTATAACTCTTTGTCCTTTTCAAGGAGTATGATTGAATGTTGGTTGTGGTAGCTTGTTGAAATACAACGTGCTATAAGGATGTTAAACATGAATATGAGGTGCCCTTTGCTAGTGCTAACTCTGTACCAAATTTCGTTCAATTCGGTTTCACCGTGTTTGAATTGATAGGGGGAATCGATTTGCACACATACTTGGCCACCATCTGAAAACTATTGGGCTGATGTTCTTGCAGTTTGGTCAAAATATGTTTCCCACATAAAGATATAGTGTTGCAAAATTTGGTAGGGACTAGATTATTAGGTTGGTCGTAATTACATTTTAGCTTTTAACATTTGGGTGGCCGCGATTACGTTTCCGTCAAGATAGCGGTGATATAAAACATGACACTGAGGTGCCCTCTGCTAGTGCTACCTCTGTACCAAATTTCGTTCATTCGGTTCCACCGTGTTTGAATAAATAGGGGGAATCAATTTTGACATAAAGATGGCCGCCATCCGCAAACTATTAGGCTAATGACCTATTAGATTGGTCAAAGGATGCTCCCTCCATTAAGGTATGTTGTTGCAAAATTTGGTAGAGATCGGATGATTAGGTTAAACGTAATTTGATTTAAGCTTTGAACATTCGTGTGGCCGCAATTACGTTTCCGTCAAGACGGCGGCGATATAAAACATGAAACTGAGGTGCCCTTTGCTAGTGCTACTTCTGTACCAAATTTCGTTCCATTCGGTTCCACCGTGTTCGAATTAATAGGGTGAATCAATTTTGACATAACGATGGCCGCCATCCGCAAACTATTAGGCTAAAAACCTATTAGATTTGTCAAAGGATGCTCCCTTCATAAAGGTATGTTGTTGCAAAATTTGGTAGAGATCGGATGATTAGGTTAGTCGTAATTTGATTTAAGCTTTGAACATTTGGGTGGCCGCCATTACGTTTCCGTCAAGACGGCGGCGATATAAAACATGACACTGGGGTGCCCTTTGCTAGTGCTACCTCTGTACCAAATTTCATGCCATTCGGTTTCACCTTCTTCGAATTAATAGGGGGAATCCGTTTTGACATAAAGATGGCCGCCATCCGCAAACTGTTAGGCTAATAACCTATTAGATTGGTCAAAGGATGCTCCTTCCATAAAGGTATGTTGTTGCAAAACTTGGGAGAGATCGGATGATTAGGTTAATCGTAATTTGATTTAAGCTTTGAACATTCGTGTGGCCGCCATTACGTTTCTGTCAATATGGTGGCGATATAAAACATGACACTGAGATGCCCTTTGCTAGTGCTACCTCTGTACCAAATTTCTTCCATTCGGTTCCACTGTGTTTGAATTAATAGGGGGAATTGCTTTTTAGACAAAGATGGCCGCCATCCGCAAACTATTTGGCTAATGACCTATTCATTTGGTCAAAGGATGCGTCCTCTATAAGGGTATGTTGTTGCAAAATTTGGTAGAGATCGGATGATTAGGTTAATCGTAATATGATTTAAGCTTTGAACATTTGTGTGGCCGCCATTACGTTTCCGTCAAGATGGCGGCGATATAAAACATGACACTGAGGTGCCTTTTGTTAGTACTACCTCTGTACCAAATTTCGTTCCGTTCGGTTGCACCGTGTTCGAATTAATAGGGGGAATCGATTTTGACACAAAGATGGCCGCCATCCGCAAACTATTACGCTGATGACCTATTAGATTGGTCAAAGGATGCTCCCTCCATAAAGGTATGTAGTTGCAAAACTTGGGAGAGATCGGATGATTAGGTTAATCGTAATTTGATTTAAGCTTTGAACATTCGTGTGGCCGCCATTACGTTTCAGTCAAGATAGCGGCGATATAAAACATGACACATAGGTGCCCTTTGCTAGTGCTACTTCTGTACCAAATTTCGTTCCATTCGGTTCCACTGTGTTCGAATTAATAGGGGGAATCAATTTTGAGATAAAGATGGCCGCCATCCGCAAACTATTAGGCTAATAACCTATTAGATTGGCCAAGGGATGCTCCTTCCATAAAGGTATGTTGTTGCAAAGTTTGGTAGAGATCGGATGGTTATGTTAGTCGTAATTTAACTTAAGCTTTGAACATTTGTGTGGCCGCCATTACGTTTCTGTCAATATGGCGGCGATATAAAACATGACACTGAGATGCCCTTTGCTAGTGCTACCTCTGTACCAAATTTCGTTCCATTCGGTTTCACCGTGTTTGAATTAATAGGGGGAATTGATTTTCACAAAAAGATGGCCGCCATTCGCAAACTGTTAGGCTAATGACCTATTCATTTAGTCAAAGGATGCTCCCTCCATAAAGGTATGTAGTTGCAAAATTTGGTAGAGATCGGATGATTAGGTTAATCGTAATTTGATTTAAGCTTTGAACATTCGTGTGGCCGCCATTACGTTTCAGTCAAGATGGCGGCGATATAAAACATGACACTGAGGTGCCCTTTACTAGTGCTACCTCTGTACCAAATTTCGTTCCATTCGGTTTAATCGTGTTTGAATTAATAGGGGGAATTGATTTTCACACAAAGATGGCCGCCATCCGCAAACTGTTAGGCTAATGACCTATTCATTTGGTCAAAGGATGCTTCCTCTATAAGGGTATGTTGTTGCAAAATTTGGTAGAGATCGGATGATTAGGTTAATCGTAATTTGATTTAAGCTTTGAACATTTTTGTGGCCGCCATTACGTTTCCGTCAAGATGGCGGCGATATAAAACATGACACTGAGGTGCCTTTTGTTAGTACTACCTCTGTATTAAAATTAGTTCCATTCGGTTGCACCGTGTTCGCATTAATAGGGGGAATCGATTTTCACACAAAGATGGCCGCCATCCGCAAACTATTACCCTGATGACCTATTAGTTTGGACAAAGGATGCTCTCCCCATAAAGGTATGTTTTTGCAAAATTTGGTAGAGATCGGATGATTAGGTTAGTCGTAATTTGATTTAAGCTTTGAACATTTGTGTGGCCGCCATTACGTTTCCGTCAAGATGGCGGCGATATAAAACATGACACTGAGGTGCCTTTTGTAAGTACTACCTCTGTACCAAATTTCCTTCCATTCGGTTGCACCGTGTTCGAATTAATAGGGGGAATCGATTTTCACACAAAGATGGCCGCCATCCGCAAACTATTAGGCTGATGACCTATTAGTTTGGTCAAAGGATGCTTCCCCCATAAGGGTATGTTGTTGCAAAATTTGGTAGAGATCGGATGATTAGGTTAGTCGTAATTTGATTTAAGCTTTGAACATTTGTGTGGCCGCCATTACGTTTCCGTCAAGATGGCGGCGATATAAAACATGACACTGAGGTGTCTTTTGTTAGTACTACCTCTGTACCAAATTTCGTTCCATTCGGTTGCAGTGTGTTCGAATTAATAGGGGGAATCGATTTTCACACAAAGATGACCGCCATCCGCAAACTATTACGCTGATGTCCTATTGGTTTGGTCAAAGAATGCTTCCCCCTTAAGGGTATGTTGTTGCGAAATTTGGTAGAGATCGGATGATTAGGTTAGTCGTAATTTGATTTAAGCTTTGAACATTTGTGTGGCCGCCATTACGTTTCCGTCAAGACGGCGGCGATATAAAACATGACACTGAGGTGCCCTTTGCTAGTGCTACCTCTGTACCAAATTTCGTTCCGTTCGGTTGCACCGTGTTCGAATTAATAGGGGGAATCGATTTTGACACAAAGATGGCCGCCATCCGCAAACTATTACGCTGATGACCTATTAGATTGGTCAAAGGATGCTCCCTCCATAAAGGTATGTAGTTGCAAAACTTGGGAGAGATCGGATGATTAGGTTAATCGTAATTTGATTTAAGCTTTGAACATTCGTGTGGCCGCCATTACGTTTCAGTCAAGATAGCGGCGATATAAAACATGACACTTAGGTGCCCTTTGCTAGTGCTACTTCTGTACCAAATTTCGTTCCATTCGGTTCCACTGTGTTCGAATTAATAGGGGGAATCAATTTTGAGATAAAGATGGCCGCCATCCGCAAACTATTAGGCTAATAACCTATTAGATTGGCCAAGGGATGCTCCTTCCATAAAGGTATGTTGTTGCAAAGTTTGGTAGAGATCGGATGGTTATGTTAGTCGTAATTTAACTTAAGCTTTGAACATTTGTGTGGCCGCCATTACGTTTCTGTCAATATGGTGGCGATATAAAACATGACACTGAGATGCCCTTTGCTAGTGCTACCTCTGTACCAAATTTCTTCCATTCGGTTCCACTGTGTTCGAATTAATAGGGGGAATCAATTTTGAGATAAAGATGGCCGCCATCCGCAAACTATTAGGCTAATAACCTATTAGATTGGCCAAGGGATGCTCCTTCCATAAAGGTATGTTGTTGCAAAGTTTGGTAGAGATCGGATGGTTATGTTAGTCGTAATTTAACTTAAGCTTTGAACATTTGTGTGGCCGCCATTACGTTTCTGTCAATATGGTGGCGATATAAAACATGACACTGAGATGCCCTTTGCTAGTGCTACCTCTGTACCAAATTTCTTCCATTCGGTTTCACCGTGTTTGAATTAATAGGGGGAATTGATTTTCACAAAAAGATGGCCGCCATTCGCAAACTGTTAGGCTAATGACCTATTCATTTAGTCAAAGGATGCTCCCTCCATAAAGGTATGTAGTTGCAAAATTTGGTAGAGATCGGATGATTAGGTTAATCGTAATTTGATTTAAGCTTTGAACATTCGTGTGGCCGCCATTACGTTTCAGTCAAGATGGCGGCGATATAAAACATGACACTGAGGTGCCCTTTACTAGTGCTACCTCTGTACCAAATTTCGTTCCATTCGGTTTCATCGTTTTTGAATTAATAGGGGGAATTGATTTTCACACAAAGATGGCCGCCATCCGCAAACTGATAGGCTAATGACCTATTCATTTGGTCAAAGGATGCTTCCTCTATAAGGGTATGTTGTTGCAAAATTTGGTAGAGATCGGATGATTAGGTTAATCGTAATTTGATTTAAGCTTTGAACATTTTTGTGGCCGCCATTACGTTTCCGTCAAGATGGCGGCGATATAAAACATGACACTGAGGTGCCTTTTGTAAGTACTACCTCTGTACCAAATTTCCTTCCATTCGGTTGCACCGTGTTCGAATTAATAGGGGGAATCGATTTTCACACAAAGATGGCCGCCATCCGCAAACTATTAGGCTGATGACCTATTAGTTTGGTCAAAGGATGCTTCCCCCATAAGGGTATGTTGTTGCAAAATTTGGTAGAGATCGGATGATTAGGTTAGTCGTAATTTGATTTAAGCTTTGAACATTTGTGTGGCCGCCATTACGTTTCCGTCAAGATGGCGGCGATATAAAACATGACACTGAGGTGTCTTTTGTTAGTACTACCTCTGTACCAAATTTCGTTCCATTCGGTTGCAGTGTGTTCGAATTAATAGGGGGAATCGATTTTCACACAAAGATGGCCGCCATCCGCAAACTATTACGCTGATGACCTATTGGTTTGGTCAAAGGATGCTTCCCCCATAAGGGTATGTTGTTGCAAAATTTGGTAGAGATCGGATGATTAGGTTAGTCGTAATTTGACTTAAGCTTTGAACATTTGTGTGGCCGCCATTACGTTTCCGTCAAGATGGCGGCGATATAAAACATGACACTGAGGTGTCTTTTGTTAGTACTACCTCTGTACCAAATTTCGTTCCATTCGGTTCCACCGTGTTCGAATTAAAAGGGGGAATCGATTTTCACACAAAGATGGCCGCCATCCGCAAACTATTACGCTAATAACCTATTAGATTTGTCAAAGGATGCTCCCTTCATAAAGGTATGTTGTTGCAAAATTTGGTAGAGATCGGATGATTAGGTTAGTCGTAATTTGATTTAAGCTTTGAACATTTGGGTGGCCGCCATCACGTTTCGGTCAAGATGGTGGCGATATAAAACATGACACTGGGGTGCCCTTTGCTAGTGCTACCTCTGTACCAAATTTCGTTCCATTCGGTTTCACCGTGTTTGAATTAATAGGGGGAATTGATTTTCACAAAAAGATGGCCGCCATTCGCAAACTGTTAGGCTAATGACCTATTCATTTAGTCAAAGGATGCTCCCTCCATAAAGGTATGTAGTTGCAAAACTTGGGAGAGATCGGATGATTAGGTTAATCGTAATTTGATTTAAGCTTTGAACATTCGTGTGGCCGCCATTACGTTTCAGTCAAGATAGCGGCGATATAAAACATGACACTTAGGTGCCCTTTGCTAGTGCTACTTCTGTACCAAATTTCGTTCCATTCGGTTCCACTGTGTTCGAATTAATAGGGGGAATCAATTTTGAGATAAAGATGGCCGCCATCCGCAAACTATTAGGCTAATAACCTATTAGATTGGCCAAGGGATGCTCCTTCCATAAAGGTATGTTGTTGCAAAGTTTGGTAGAGATCGGATGGTTATGTTAGTCGTAATTTAACTTAAGCTTTGAACATTTGTGTGGCCGCCATTACGTTTCTGTCAATATGGTGGCGATATAAAACATGACACTGAGATGCCCTTTGCTAGTGCTACCTCTGTACCAAATTTCTTCCATTCGGTTCCACTGTGTTCGAATTAATAGGGGGAATCAATTTTGAGATAAAGATGGCCGCCATCCGCAAACTATTAGGCTAATAACCTATTAGATTGGCCAAGGGATGCTCCTTCCATAAAGGTATGTTGTTGCAAAGTTTGGTAGAGATCGGATGGTTATGTTAGTCGTAATTTAACTTAAGCTTTGAACATTTGTGTGGCCGCCATTACGTTTCTGTCAATATGGTGGCGATATAAAACATGACACTGAGATGCCCTTTGCTAGTGCTACCTCTGTACCAAATTTCATGCCATTCGGTTTCACCTTGTTCGAATTAATAGGGGGAATCCGTTTTTACATAAAGATGGCCGCCATCCGCAAACTGTTAGGCTAATAACCTATTAGATTGGTCAAAGGATGCTCCTTCCATAAAGGTATGTTGTTGCAAAGTTTGGTAGAGATCGGATGGTTATGTTAGTCGCAATTTAACTTAAGCTTTGAACATTTGTGTGGCCGCCATTACGTTTCTGTCAATATGGCGGCGATATAAAACATGACACTGAGATGCCCCTTGCTATTGC
Source organism: Meconema thalassinum (assembly GCA_946902985.2). NCBI lineage: Eukaryota > Metazoa > Arthropoda > Insecta > Orthoptera > Tettigoniidae > Meconema > Meconema thalassinum. The sequence goes on from OX336390.1 coordinate 692,889,221, forward strand.
TACCTCTGTACCAAATTTCGTTTCATTCGGTTTCACCGTGTTTGAATTAATAGGGGGAATTGATTTTTACACAAAGTTGGCCGCCATCCGCAAACTATTCGGCTAATGACCTATTCATTTGGTCAAAGGATGCGTCCTCTATAAGGGTATGTTGTTGCAAAATTTGGTAGAGATCGGATGATTAGGTTAATCGTAATATGATTTAAGCTTTGAACATTTGTGTGGCCGCCATTACGTTTCCGTCAAGATGGCGGCGATATAAAACATGACACTGAGGTGCCTTTTGTTAGTACTACCTCTGTACCAAATTTCGTTCCGTTCGGTTGCACCGTGTTCGAATAAATAGGGGGAATCGATTTTGACACAAAGATGGCCGCCATCCGCAAACTATTACGCTGATGACCTATTAGATTGGTCAAAGGATGCTCCCTCCATAAAGGTATGTAGTTGCAAAACTTGGGAGAGATCGGATGATTAGGTTAATCGTAATTTGATTTAAGCTTTGAACATTCGTGTGGCCGCCATTACGTTTCAGTCAAGATAGCGGCGATATAAAACATGACACTTAGGTGCCCTTTGCTAGTGCTACTTCTGTACCAAATTTCGTTCCATTCGGTTCCACTGTGTTCGAATTAATAGGGGGAATCAATTTTGAGATAAAGATGGCCGCCATCCGCAAACTATTAGGATAATAACCTATTAGATTGGCCAAGGGATGCTCCTTCCATGAAGGTATGTTGTTGCAAAGTTTGGTAGAGATCGGATGGTTATGTTAGTCGTAATTTAACTTAAGCTTTGAACATTTGTGTGGCCGCCATTACGTTTCTGTCAATATGGTGGCGATATAAAACATGACACTGAGATGCCCTTTGCTAGTGCTACCTCTGTACCAAATTTCGTTCCATTCGGTTTCACCGTGTTTGAATTAATAGGGGGAATTGATTTTCACAAAAAGATGGCCGCCATTCGCAAACTGTTAGGCTAATGACCTATTCATTTAGTCAAAGGATGCTCCCTCCATAAAGGTATGTAGTTGCAAAATTTGGTAGAGATCGGATGATTAGGTTAATCGTAATTTGATTTAAGCTTTGAACATTCGTGTGGCCGCCATTACGTTTCAGTCAAGATGGCGGCGATATAAAACATGACACTGAGGTGCCCTTTACTAGTGCTACCTCTGTACCAAATTTCGTTCCATTCGGTTTCATCGTGTTTGAATTAATAGGGGGAATTGATTTTCACACAAAGATGGCCGCCATCCGCAAACTGTTCGGCTAATGACCTATTCATTTGGTCAAAGGATGCTTCCTCTATAAGGGTATGTTGTTGCAAAATTTGGTAGAGATCGGATGATTAGGTTAATCGTAATTTGATTTAAGCTTTGAACATTTTTGTGGCCGCCATTACGTTTCCGTCAAGATGGCGGCGATATAAAACATGACACTGAGGTGTCTTTTGTTAGTACTACCTCTGTACCAAATTTCGTTCCATTCGGTTGCAGTGTGTTCGAATAAATAGGGGGAATCGATTTTCACACAAAGATGGCCGCCATCCGCAAACTATTACGCTGATGACCTATTGGTTTGGTCAAAGGATGCTTCCCCCATAAGGGTATGTTGTTGCGAAATTTTGTAGAGATCGGATGATTAGGTTAGTCGTAATTTGATTTAAGCTTTGAACATTTGTGTGGCCGCCATTACGTTTCCGTCAAGATGGCGGCGATATAAAACATGACACTGGGGTGCCCTTTGCTAGTGCTACCTCTGTACCAAATTTCATGCCATTCGGTTTCACCTTGTTCGAATTAATAGGGGGAATCCGTTTTTACATAAAGATGGCCGCCATCCGCAAACTGTTAGGCTAATAACCTATTAGATTGGTCAAAGGATGCTCCTTCCATAAAGGTATGTTGTTGCAAAGTTTGGTAGAGATCGGATGGTTATGTTAGTCGCAATTTAACTTAAGCTTTGAACATTTGTGTGGCCGCCATTACGTTTCTGTCAATATGGCGGCGATATAAAACATGACACTGAGATGCCCCTTGCTATTGCTACCTCTGTACCAAATTTCGTTTCATTCGGTTTCACCGTGTTTGAATTAATAGGGGGAATTGATTTTTACACAAAGATGGCCGCCATCCGCAAACTATTTGGCTAATGACCTATTCATTTCGTCAAAGGATGCGTCCTCTAAAAGGGTATGTTGTTGCAAAATTTGGTAGAGATCGGATGATTAGGTTAATCGTAATATGATTTAAGCTTTGAACATTTGTGTGGCCGCCATTACGTTTCCGTCAAGATGGCGGCGATATAAAACATGACACTGACGTGCCTTTTGTTAGTACTACCTCTGTACCAAATTTCGTTCCGTTCGGTTGCACCGTGTTCGAATTAATAGGGGGAATCGATTTTGACACAAAGATGGCCGCCATCCGCAAACTATTACGCTGATGACCTATTAGATTGGTCAAAGGATGCTCCCTCCATAAAGGTATGTAGTTGAAAAACTTGGTAGAGATCGGATGATTAGGTTAATCGTAATTTGATTTAAGCTTTGAACATTCGTGTGGCCGCCATTACGTTTCAGTCAAGATAGCGGCGATATAAAACATGACACTTAGGTGCCCTTTGCTAGTGCTACTTCTGTACCACAGTTCGTTCCATTCGGTTCCACTGTGTTCGAATTAATAGGGGGAATCAATTTTGAGATAAAGATGGCCGCCATCCGCAAACTATTAGGCTAATAACCTATTAGATTGGCCAAGGGATGCTCCTTCCATAAAGGTATGTTGTTGCAAAGTTTGGTAGAGATAGGATGGTTATGTTAGTCGTAATTTAACTTAAGCTTTGAACATTTGTATGGCCGCCATTACGTTTCTGTCAATATGGCGGCGATATAAAACATGACACTGAGATGCCCCTTGCTAGTGCTACCTCTGTACCAAATTTCGTTTCATTCGGTTTCTCCGTGTTTGAATTAATAGGGGGAATTGATTTTTACACAAAGATGGCCGCCATCCGCAAACTATTTGGCTAATGACCTATTCATTTGGTCAAAGGATGCGTCCTCTATAAGGGTATGTTGTTGCAATATTTGGTAGAGATCGGATGATTAGGTTAATCGTAATATGATTTAAGCTTTGAACATTTGTGTGGCCGCCATTACGTTTCCGTCAAGATGGCGGCGATATAAAACATGACACTGACGTGCCTTTTGTTAGTACTACCTCTGTACCAAATTTCGTTCCGTTCGGTTGCACCGTGTTCGAATTAATACGGGGAATCGATTTTGACACAAAGATGGCCGCCATCCGCAAACTATTACGCTGATGATCTATTAGATTGGTCAAAGGATGCTCCCTCCATAAAGGTATGTAGTTGCAAAACTTGGTAGAGATCGGATGATTAGGTTAATCGTAATTTGATTTAAGCTTTGAACATTCGTGTGGCCGCCATTACGTTTCAGTCAAGATAGCGGCGATATAAAACATGACACTGAGGTGCCCTTTGCTAGTGCTACTTCTGTACCAAATTTCGTTCCATTCGGTTCCACTGTGTTCGAATTAATGGGGGGAATCAATTTTGAGATAAAGATGGCCGCCATCCGCAAACTATTAGGCTAATAACCTATTAGATTGGCCAAGGGATGCTCCTTCCATAAAGGTATGTTGTTGCAAAGTTTGGTAGAGATCGGATGGTTATGTTAGTCGTAATTTAACTTAAGCTTTGAACATTTGTGTGGCCGCCATTACGTTTCTGTCAATATGGCGGCGATATAAAACATGACACTGAGATGCCCTTCGCTAGTGCTACCTCTGTACCAAATTACGTTCCATTCGGTTTCACCGTGTTTGAATTAATAGGGGGAATTGATTTTCACAAAAAGATGGCCGCCATTCGCAAACTGTTAGGCTAATGACCTATTCATTTAGTCAAAGGATGCTCCCTCCATAAAGGTATGTAGTCGCAAAATTTGGTAGAGATCGGATGATTAGGTTAATCGTAATTTGATTTAAGCTTTGAACATTCGTGTGGCCGCCATTACGTTTCAGTCAAGATGGCGGCGATATAAAACATGACACTGGGGTGCCCTTTACTAGTGCTACCTCTGTACCAAATTTCGTTCCATTCGGTTGCACCGTGTTCGAATTAATAGGGGGAATCGATTTTCACACAAAGATGGCCGCCATCGCAAACTATTAGGCTGATGACCTATTAGTTTGGTCAAAGGATGCTTCCCCTATAAGGGTATGTTGTTGCAAAATTTGGTAGAGATCGGATGATTAGGTTAGTCGTAATTTGATTTAAGCTTTGAACATTTGTGTGGCCGCGATTACGTTTCCGTCAAGATGGCGGCGATATAAAAATGACACTGAGGTGTCTTTTGTTAGTACTACCTCTGTACCAAATTTCGTTCCATTCGGTTGCAGTGTGTTCGAATTAATAGGGGGAATCGATTTTCACACAAAGATGGCCGCCATCCGCAAACTATTACGCTGATGACCTATTGGTTTGGTCAAAGGATGCTTCCCCCATAAGGGTATGTTGTTGCGAAATTTGGTAGAGATCGGATGATTAGGTTAGTCGTAATTTGATTTAAGCTTTGAACATTTGTGTGGCCGCCATTACGTTTCCGTCAAGACGGCGGCGATATAAAACATGACACTGAGGTGCCCTTTGCTAGTGCTACTTCTGTACCAAATTTCGTTCCATTCGGTTCCACCGTGTTCGAATTAATAGGGGGAATCAATTTTGACATAAAGATGGCCGCCATCCGCAAACTATTAGGCTAATAACCTATTAGATTTGTCAAAGGATGCTCCCTTCATAAAGGTATGTTGTTGCAAAATTTGGTAGAGATCGGATGATTCGGTTAGTCGTAATTTGATTTAAGCTTTGAACATTTGGGTGGCCGCCATCACGTTTCCGTCAAGATGGCGGCGATATAAAACATGACACTGGGGTGCCCTTTGCTAGTGCTACCTCTGTACCAAATTTCATGCCATTCGGTTTCACCTTGTTCGAATTAATAGGGGGAATCCGTTTTTACATAAAGATGGCCGCCATCCGCAAACTGTTAGGCTAATAACCTATTAGATTGGTCAAAGGATGCTCCTTCCATAATGGTATGTTGTTGCAAAGTTTGGTGGAGATCGGATGTTTATGTTAGTCGCAATTTAACTTAAGCTTTGAACATTTGTGTGGCCGCCATTACGTTTCTGTCAATATGGCGGCGATATAAAACATGACACTGAGATGCCCCTTGCTAGTGCTACCTCTGTACCAAATTTCGTTTCATTCGGTTTCACCGTGTTTGAATTAATAGGGGGAATTGATTTTTACACAAAGAGAGCCGCCATCCGCAAACTATTTGGCTAATGACCTATTCATTTGGTCAAAGGATGCGTCCTCTATAAGGGTATGTTGTTGCAAAATTTGGTAGAGATCGGATGATTAGGTTAATCGTAATTTGATTTAAGCTTTGAACATTCGTGTGGCCGCCATTACGTTTCAGTCAAGATAGCGGCGATATAAAACATGACACTTAGGTGCCCTTTGCTAGTGCTACTTCTGTACCAAATTTCGTTCCATTCGGTTCCACTGTGTTCGAATTAATAGGGGGAATCAATTTTGAGATAAAGATGGCCGCCATACGCAAACTATTAGGCTAATAACCTATTAGATTGGCCAAGGGATGCTCCTTCCATAAAGGTATGTTGTTGCAAAGTTTGGTAGAGATAGGATGGTTATGTTAGTCGTAATTTAACTTAAGCTTTGAACATTTGTGTGGCCGCCATTACGTTTCTGTCAATATGGCGGCGATATAAAACATGACACTGAGATGCCCCTTGCTAGTGCTACCTCTGTACCAAATTTCGTTTCATTCGGTTTCACCGTGTTTGAATTAATAGGGGGAATTGATTTTTACACAAAGATGGCCGCCATCCGCAAACTATTTGGCTAATGACCTATTCATTTGGTCAAAGGATGCGTCCTCTATAAGGGTATGTTGTTGCAAAATTTGGTAGAGATCGGATGATTAGGTTAATCGTAATATGATTTAAGCTTTGAACATTTGTGTGGCCGCCATTACGTTTCCGTCAAGATGGCGGCGATATAAAACATGACACTGACGTGCCTTTTGTTAGTACTACCTCTGTACCAAATTTCGTTCCGTTCGGTTGCACCGTGTTCGAATTAATAGGGGGAATCGATTTTGACACAAAGATGGCCGCCATCCGCAAACTATTACGCTGATGACCTATTAGATTGGTCAAAGGATGCTCCCTCCATAAAGGTATGTAGTTGCAAAACTTGGTAGAGATCGGATGATTAGGTTAATCGTAATTTGATTTAAGCTTTGAACATTTGTGTGACCGCCATTACGTTTCTGTCAATATGGCGGCAATATAAAACATGACACTGAGGTGCCTTTTGTTAGTACTACCTCTGTACTAAAATTCGTTCCATTCGGTTGCACCGTGTTCGAATTAATAGGGGGAATCGATTTTCACACAAAGATGGCCGCCATCCCCAAACTATTACGCTGATGACCTATTAGTTTGGACAAAGGATGCTCCCCCCATAAAGGTATGTTTTTGCAAAATTTGGTAGAGATCGGATGATTAGGTTAGTCGTAATTTGTTTTAAGCTTTGAACATTTGTGTGGCCGCCATTACGTTTCCGTCTAGATGGCGGCGATATAAAACATGACACTGAGGTGCCTTTTGTTAGTACTACCTCTGTACCAAATTTCGTTCCATTCGGATGCACCGTGTTCGAATTAATAGGGGGAATCAATTTTCACACAAAGATGGCCGCCATCCGCAAACTATTACGCTGAACCTATTGGTTTGGTCAAAGGATCTTCCCCCCTTAATGGTATGGTGTTGCAAAATTTGGTAGAGATCGCATGATTAGGTTAGTCGTAATTTGATTTAAGCTTTGAACATTTGTGTGGCCGCCATTACGTTTCCGTCAAGATGGCGGCGATATAAAACATGACACTGAGTTGCCTTTTATTAGTACTACCTCTGTACCAAATTTCGTTCCATTCGGTTTCACCGTGTTCGAATTAATAGGGGGAATCGATTTTCACACAAAGATGGCCGCCATCCGCAAACTATTAGGCTGATGACCTATTAGTTTGGTCAAAGGATGCTTCCCCCATAAGGGTATGTTGTTGCAAAATTTGGTAGAGATCGGATGATTAGGTTAGTCGTAATTTGATTTAAGCTTTGAACATTTGTGTGGCCGCCATTACGTTTCCGTCAAGATGGCGGCGATATAAAACATGACACTGAGGTGTCTTTTGTTAGTACTACCTCTGTACCAAATTTCGTTCCATTCGGTTGCAGTGTGTTCGAATTATTAGGGGGAATCGATTTTCACACAAAGATGGCGCCATCCGCAAACTATTACGCTGATGATCTATTGGTTTGGTCAAAGAATGCTTCCCCCTTAAGGGTATGTTGTTGCGAAATTTGGTAGAGATCGGATGATTAGGTTAGTCGTAATTTGGTTTAAGCTTTGAACATTTGTGTGGCCGCCATTACGTTTCCGTCAAGATGGCGGCGAAATAAAACATGACACTGAGGTGTCCTTTGCTAGTGCTACCTTTGTACCAAATTTTGTTCAATTCGCATTCACCGTGATCGAATTGATAGGGGGGGACACACATTCAGAGTACACACACTCACACACACACAGACACACACACACACACACACAGACTCACACACACACACACACACATACACACACACACACAGACTCACACACACACACACACACACACACACACACACACAGACAGACACACTTTTTCGCCCTGTGTTGATCTCATAAGTCTACTTTCATTTTTTGCAAAAATCGAAAGTAGGCTAAAAATAGGCTTATGAGATCACCTTTGTGTGTGTGTGTGTGTGTGCGTGTGTGTTTTTGTGTGAGAGGTGTGTGTGTGTGTGTGTCCCCTAATAAATTCTAAATGGCTGGAGCGATTTCAATGAAACTCGGTAAGTTTATAGCACTATTCCGGGCGACCCCGACTGTGCCCTTCAAATTTTGTTACGTTTCACCAATTCAACATGGCGGCTGTGTGAAATATTACACCAGTATTCAATATCTCCGAATATATTACCGATATCACCCTGGATATTTTTACGGTGATAAAGGGAACTACTAGAAGTTCACCTATGTGACTCATGAAATACTGGTAACTACAAAACCAACATGGCGGCCAAGCGAAGTTGCGACGTTTAAATAGACGTTTCTCGCGATTTAACCAACCAAACGCAATAAAACTTGGTACAGTATATGTTTATACACAATGTAATGCACCGACATCTAACTTCGTTCAATTGTTTACATAACCACAAGATGGCGGCTGTGCGAAATATTTCACCGGCATTCTATATCTCTGAAACTATTAGCGGTATCACCATAAAATTTTGTACGGAGATAAAGGGCACTACTGGAAGTTCATCTATAAGATTTTCATAAACTGGTTAACTACAAAACGAACATGGCGGCCAAGCGAATTTGAAAATTTAAATAGACCTTTCTCGCGATTTAATGTTCCAAACGCAATGAAACTTGGTACAGGAAGTGTACACATTGAAATGCACTGGTATCTAATTTATTTCAATTGTTTACATGACCTCAATATGGCAGCTGTGCGAATTTTTAAATTAAGTTTTATATTTCTTGTGTCGTAATCATGCAATCGAAGTGAAAGTTTGAATAATGAACCTACGCAATAATTTTCCTTTAATGGTACATGCCTCTATGGCCTATACATTTAACAACCCAACATGGCGACCATCCGAAATATTTAGACGGCTCTGAACATCTAGGAATCTATTATAGCAATCAAACTGAATATTTTTATGTTCATAGGGGCTATGAACATAAGTTCACCTATAGGACCTTCAATGACTTGGTGATCACAAATCCAACATGGCGGCGACGCGAAGTATAAATATTCACATGGACGTTTCTCGCAATTTAACCATCCGAGTGCAGTGAAACTTGGTACAGTAAATCCTTATACGAATGTTCATCCACTGGCATCTAATTTATTTCAATTGTTTCCATAACCACAAGATGGCAGCTGTGCGAAATTTTAAATTCTGGTTGTTACTTCTTGTGTCCTAATCATGCGATTGAAGTTTGAATGCTACACGTACACAATAATCTTCATGTAACAGTACATAACTCTAGGACCTACATAATTATATAAAGTCCAACATGGTAAACATCCGAAATATTTAGTCGCTTCTCAATATCTACGAATTTATTACAGCAATCAAACTGAAATGTTGTATGTTGATTATGGCAATTAACATAAGTAGGAGATATGATAATAGGCTGTATAGTTCTTCACGGAACTACTTGTTTATTATTTTTTACAACATATATACAGATTGTATTTAAATACAAGAGTGCATGCAAGAGATGTGTGTTTTTTCTTTTCAATTTTCTTTCTTTTTATATTTATATATTTTAATTATAATTATCGATTTTTTATTTAGATTTGTTTTATTTTCTTTTTCTTTATACAGGGACTTTGTTTTATATGTGACGGGGATTTTCTCTCACCCGCTCGCCCACGTTGCGAGCCTGTCTCCCGCCAAAAACTTTGCCGTAATGCGGCGCTCGCCCGGCACTGAGTCATTGAGTATAGGAATTTGTACGTTCACGTAATGAAAATCGCATTGGAACAGCTCACTGAGCACTAAATACGTGAACAATTGACTAAACTGAACCTCACACTGTTAAAGCTCTCAGCAGACTGCAAATGAGGGAAACTTGTGGCGCCAAGAAGGGCATTACGGCAAAGTGCTTGGCGGGAGACCGGCTCGCAGCGCAGGCGAGCGGGTGGGTGAAATTCGCCGTCATATATAAAACAAAGTCCTTGTATATATAAACATAATTTGATTTAACATGTTAGGTGATAATGAGAAAAATATTAATGTAAATATTTATAAACACAAATAGTTACACTATAGTAATTATAATAATAAGTTTATGTTATGTGTTAATGTGTATTTAGGTAGTAGTTTTTAATGCGACGTATGGCTAGTTGTTTGCTGTTCATGTTTGACAATCCAGGTGGTAGTTCATTAAGTAGTGATGGTATAATATAATTTAGTATCTTGAAACCATAGATATTTATACAAAAAGGTTTTACATATTTATTACTTGTTATGGCTCTTGTTTGTATGTTGTGAGAGAACGTATGCTTGAATCTTTTATCATGGTAGAGTTCGTTTACTGTAACTTTGCACTTTTTTGACAGTTAGGGTTGCCAACTTTCCTAAGGAAAGACTCAATTTATAACCTGTAGTCCATAACAAATATATACATGTTCTAATCACATGGACGATTTTCAGGTTATTTTTTCGCTTGTCCCTGTAATTGGGAATATATTGGGAACATATTCTGTCGGCCAGACTGAAAAGTTGCCTTATCAAAGTGAAGAACCACGTGCTCGTGGCATGGGTGTGCGGTTGGTAATGGACGCATTACCATGTTCATCGCCTGTGCAAATAACGTGATTAATATTGAACACTTGCAAAGAAGCTTATGAGACTCAGTTTCGGGGGGTGTAACAGTCCATATCGTAAGTTGTTGTTAAAGCGCTTCATTAACATGCAGGGTAACATATAACAAAATAACATGCAGGAAAAAGTGAAGCCAGGGTTAAAACAAATGAATTTAATGACAGATCAGCTATTTACAAATAAATAAACAAACAAAAACTCCCAAAATGACTCCCACTGAAAAAATTAACTTGCCAAAAACTAGGCCTAATCTCAGGAGAGATTATTAATCGGACCAAATGTCCCAAAATCTGCAATGACAATATGTAACGTGTGTGCTGTTCTACATGCTTAACGATGAGTACAACTGAATGCATGATTCGTCATCATCCGGATAAACTTTCAGAAGACGAATCCGCATTGCTTAGAGCTAGACAGACGCGGGGAACAACTATACACAACTTAAAACTAAACCGACACTTCCTATACTAAAATAAACAACACATAATTTCCGCATGAAATTGGAATCAAGAACTGCCGTAGCAAAACATTACTGCCTTAAAATTAGGACTTATCAAAAATCAACACAAGTAAGTTAACACGTGACCAACAAAAAAATACACATATGACCGCCGTCATTTTTACAAGTAAATACAACTACACCACACAGGTGTCCCACAGAAAAACTTACATGAACTGAGTCATAGACAATCACTAGGCTCAGAGCCAACATTTACATCATTAACACAATATTCCATCCATACGACATGCAATAATCCGTCACAAACGTGGCGAACTCCCCAATTAATTATGGTTCAAATAACCATCACAAAAGAACAGGTTTGCTAATGATCGCTTAAAGGGGCCAGTCGGACAACAGGACTGCCTAACAAAATAAGTCACCAAGGCTAGACGGGCGGTACGTGGAAATCTGCATATCTGTCAATCCACGTGTCAAAATAACCTCGGCCTCCCAAGGCACGGGATCGAGTCTCGAAGAAGCGTGCCCCAAAGCACAATATATACGTGTGTATGTGTCAGAACAAAATATCTCAGCATTTCCCCTAGGAAATCCAAGAATCAGCATTGGACAAGGTACAGTGGTCTCCTCGGAGCACCCTGCCTTTCCATCAAAATACAACAACAAAATATATGAGGGCGGTAGGACCTCTACCCCTCTTCACGTAGAATCAAAACACACACCTGACACGATAACACACACAGAATCACACGTATGGGTTTGACAGACCCTGAAATAAAATGACATAAATATTTTCCACCAGCTGGCGCCTCCGTTATAGGCCGTGACTATCGAACCTGAAAAGGACTCAAAAAAAATCTAAAAAAAAAATTAGAACTAAGGTGTTCTACGATTACATCTTAATTTGTCGCGCTCGGCAACCCTAATATGAGTAATAACCTGTTCAGCAAACATCTTACAGTAATTACCTCCCTTTCCTATCAAAAATATGAACTTTAATAAAGCACCACTTATCGAATGTAACGGGTTTCGCATTCGCATGGATAAAATCTGGTACACGCGCCGTGTACACTAAATATGACTCCAAAGAAAAATACACAACAAACAACTTTGGCCACGCGCCAACGTACATTTAAAACATTAGTGTCGGTGCAAGAAAAACAATCTAAACAAAAAAAGAATAAATGAACAATTTACAAAGTTCCCCCGCCATATCTAACTACATATTGAGTAAATCAATTTTTGTACATCACCGTATCAGCTTGTAGAACATATAACTTCCATCTCGGCCCATTTCCCTACGGGAAATTAGCCCTCCATCGTCGACTCCGTAGAAGCGTTGGACATCACTCCGGCTCCTGACCAAACGTCGGACATCTTGGCGTAGTCTCTTGGACAGAAATGTTCGATGTTAATATAAATTGCCTGGCTATAATCGCTGTGAGTTACTAATTTCACCCACGATTGTCCTATGCGATTAATCAACGAAGACTTTCCCTAGCTTAGCATTCGCTTACACACGCACAATATATCACTTGAAAAATACAATAAATATTTACATGAATTATACACTTCAAACACATCGTCACTAGCTTGAGAAACAAGTTTTAAATATGACTGTCTCGCAGTCCTTATCTCGTCGGATAATCTCTACTGCTCTGCGTAGACCTTTGCTCGCGTTGAGCACTAATTGGAATGTTACTCAAGTCTTGCCCATAAGAGCTGAAAATAGTTGTCTTTAGAATAATTATCAAGAGCGTAAAATCACCACTCAAACTGGCGTTTCATCATTTAATTCAAACGTCTCAGCGCACTTATGCGGAGATATTCCGGATCGGCGGTTCTTTAGACAATCAATTCCGCGCACTTTTTACCGGGGACGCTACCCACCGCGTGGTTTTGGCGTGGTCTCATCTGATTGGGTGATTCAATCGTAGGTCGGTTGCAACTAACTCGTGACAATTGGTGTATTCTTGGAATGCACGGTACGAGAGAATATAATTTTAATGCTCTTTTCTTGTTCATTTCTTCCTTTTTATCAAACACCAACAGTGATCTTCTATTTTCTCTTTGTTGGTCATGTCTCTTATGTCATTGTGAGTCTGTTCTAGATATATATCTTCCATGACCCACCTAGCGTCATCTAGCGGCGAATCTCTGAAGCTCCTCAATTCTTCTTGGTGCAAGAGGACTTCCTTTTCCATCTGGCCACCAGATCTCGTTGCCATCCCCAGCTATTATCTCCGTGATCAAGAGAACTTCGTCTACTCTTTCACCCTCCAGGCTGTGCTAGTATCGCCTGCTATCAACTCTTTGAAGACCATTTCCTCAAGAGAATTTAAGTTTACAATATTGGTCATGCTTATATGTTCTCCTTTTGTCTCCTACCCCCACTCTTTTCCCTTCCTTGGACCCTCCGCGCTTCGCTGAGTGGGTCTCACTTGTAAGTCGGCAGTTGACTCGGTCAGTCAAGGCTCAACCAGAGCCAGTCTCCTCAAACCAAGAGGCACTCTCTACATTCTACGCCATGTTGGCACATTAAGTATTCGTCAAAGGGAACTTCACCTTCGACATGCAACCAAGATAAGTACAGACTTAAGGTTTTAACCTCATCTTCATCAGTTTTATTATCTACAAGCTTTTATTGATAATTTCATAGACAGCGTGAGATTACTTATTTGGGGAGGTAATCATTCTTCGCGGGATTTGCCATGTTGGGCTTTTGTCTGTCTAAGCCAACCTTAACAGAAAGTAGCTTTTCTTAAGCTATTTAAATGAGAGATCTTCTCACAACGTGGGATATTATCTAATTACCCCCGCTGTCCATAAAATATTCAGCTCGTTCCACCGCTGGATTAACTTTGGCCCCATTCTTCTATTAGGATTGTTCTGGAACCTTCCAGATTCTGTACTCTATCTACACGTCCTGCCGTCATGTATTTTTCACTTACTTGTGAGAATACTATTTAAAATGAGGAATCTTCCTTATAAATTACTGCAATAGCTAAATTTTCTTCCACCGTTGGAATGTTCTATGGCGCATTTAATTGTAATTCACAACTTTCTCAAGCAATAGATTCTCGCCTACCTAGTGCAACCAGTTATTTTCATCATTGCATTAACTTTCTTTCCCATAAACTTTCGTGTTACTACAGTGAACTTTTCATCCATTCAACAAACTATAGTGAGAACTAGTGCTTGTTCAACATTTCTACCGCGTCGCGATCGTCCGATTACCATAAATAAGGCCATGAACATTTATCCTAAATCCCAATTGATATTTCCTAAAACTTCTACTAACAAACCATGTTAATAAAATTGTTTCTTTAAGGTCTATTGCCATGAGGTGTCGTTCTAAAGACGTGCCCTCCCACCTTTGCTTGTATCTCATTAATTAATTTCTGCATTACCACGTGTTTCATACACGGTTCAAACTTACATTGTTTCTCCCTTATAATCAGGGAATACAATTCTTTCAACTCAGGAGTGAGTTATTTCTAGGTTTCACGAAAGGGAAACTTGCCCCATTTGTCTCGTGATTTCTAATTAAACATAGGAAGTCTAGAACCTTCCTTTTGACTTTCTTTTCAGGTTTCACAGTAAGTGACCTGCCCTCTTTTGTATAATTGTAATAAAAGTAATTCTGCACAAATATAAGAAGTTATAGGAACTTCTATCTTATTCTTCATGTTTTTCTTATCGTTATTTTCGAAGTGGTTACTTTCTCTAGAATGTTTTCTCAGAAATTTCTTATAGTACACACCTTGTACTCTATTTATTGTTAAACTTGAATCACCTTAATTGTCTTTAAATTTTGAATTTTTATCTTCGCTATTTTAAATCCTTGCTAGGATATTATAAAGGTTTGAAACCTAATAAACTGTTAATTGCCTGGAGCAAACTTTAAATGTTAGGAGGCCTGCGACCCCAAATTGTTACTAAAAATTGAAACTATATGCTTGTCAAATTTATTAGACTTTTTTGCATTGTTAAATAAATTCAAACTTTCCTTTTCGACTCATCATTTCTCTAATACAACGGTTAGGCAAGATCCTGTCTTCCTTGGCTCTTCCTACTCAATGCCATTAAATCTATTGATAGGGCTTTCACCACTCGTTGCATTTGAGCAAGAACTCTTAGCGGTAATCTCTTTAAAGTTTCTCTTAGCTTTAATAGCTAATTCTAACTGGCCAGTAAGGCAAGTACAGCTCGCTACGCCAGCTACCTGCTTGTGGAGATCCTCTCCGAAAACTTATGGTTGGTTTTCCAAAAAATGAGTGTTTATCTTTGTCTAAACTTTTAGCCGGCTCCTTGCTGAGTAAAAGCTAAGCCATTTCCAAATGCAACTATTGGTTCACTTACCAAAATTACTCCCCAAGGTATATTTTTTTTATCACAATCCTTCTTGGAAGCACTTGGTCGCTTTTTAGGAACTCCACAACTTCGAAAACTGGAAATATCAAAATCGATGCAAATTATTGGCATTCTTCGAATTACTTGGTCAAAAAAGAATTCCTTTGAACAGATCTACAATAAGTCTGTTACTCTTGCCAGACCATCACCCTTCCCCATAGTACGTATATGCATGCTTGAGAGGGAATACTCTAAAGCCATTCTCTTGCAAACCGCCCAAGTCCTAGCTGCGGTTCCCGTTAGCTTCGACCAGGTCCTTACCCACTTTAGGTATCAGAGAACGGATTTGCAATGGCAACCGCCTCTAAGTGCATTTAAAGTTAAATTCATAACTTTTGTGGGACTCTCCTCCTATCTTTCTATCCTTTTTCTCCAGTCCGAAACCCACCTCCTTTTCTTTATCATCTTCCCTTGGTGGTTAGGTTATTCCTCAGCCAATAATCTACCCAAAAATTGATGCCGAAACTCGGGAGAGTCCATTTGTCATTTTTTCTGTTAAAAAGATTATTTGACAATACCTTGCAAATTATTAATACCTGCTTTGAATCTTTCAGCTATAACTACATCGTGCAAAGCCTGTGAAGGGGAAAGAGGCCGCTCCTGTCTCCTTTGGTGTGTCCCTTTCTTTCAACTTATTCGCTGCTGCCAGCCTGACAGCATTTCCAAGGTTCCACAGTTTCGTGAGTTACATTTTAATCTATTTTCTTTGACATGGCTCCTACTGAAAAGGATAAGGATGAAAAACTTACTTCTAAACGAGCATCCTATAAAGGGCAAATTACCCGATTCAGAAAGTACATAAAAGAGTTAGATCCCTCAGAAGCTCAATTAGACTTGTTGAAACATCGTGAAAGGGATTTTGAACGTTCTTATGAAAATTATTGCAAAATCCAAACTGAAATAGAAACTTGTATGCTCAATCAAACCGAAGATCGAGTCGAAATAGAAAACCAATATTACGAAGGCATAGGTTCTGCTTTCAAAATAATACGCCAACTCGAAGAGGAGCAGAAAAAGGACGCTTCTGTTCTTGGTTCCTTTCACGAACCACAAACTTCTTTCCGTGATGGTACTCACAAGCCCAAACCAATTTTACCTAAAATTGATTTACCCCACTTCTCTGGAGATGAATCTACTTGGGATTCCTTCTATGAATTATTTTGCTCCCTTGTTCATGACAATGAAGACATTCAAGTCATTTACAAGTTTCATTACTTGAGATCTATCCTCCGAGGTCAAGCTCTGCAGTTAGTTGAAGCACTCCCTTTAAGCGCCGAAAATTACCCCATTGCCTTTAACTTATTAAAAGAAAGATACGGGAATTTACGGTTACGTATTGTACCCATGTGAGTAATCTCGGTGGATAATATGCATCTGCCTCCAACTAGCATCAGCTCTCAGGCGTGTACGGTAACCCCAATTTAGCAGTGCATATTTTGGATTTGAGGCTAAGAGGTATCAACTCTACAATGATAAGGCACAACTCTATTCTAAAACTTTAATTCAGAAAAATAAATCATGGCTTCAAACACAAACAATACCCAAAAAGCATTAAATAAAGCAAACAAAATTTTTACTTCCACAATCCACAAGTAAACAAATATAAAATCACAACAAAGTCATACCTAGCCATAAGGCTTTACCCTTCTGTGAACTTCACAAGGATATACTAGTGCGCTGATGCACCTACGACTTCAAAACAAACTGTACATTAACATAACAGTCATACAATGTGACTTCTTTAATATTACAACAAGGATTATTCCTTAAACCTCTTTATGTTAAACAATTATGTGTGCCGTGCGTGTTTTAATATTTTTCTTCTCACCAATGAAATGCTTTGCATGCATTTACCTATTTGGACGTTGCACCAAAATCAACGTGCAACTCCATAATTATGTAAGCTACCCCCTACACATCCTCCAATTATATGGTTTCACCGCATGCTGTCTGTGATTCCTAGATAAAACGTTACGTTATAGCTTATGTCGGATTGTACGATAGCCTACCTCGCGCTCATGGCGATTGGCATCTAGTCACCAACTACATGACTTGGCTCCAGTGACAGTACAAATATATCATGTAACTATTCGTCAGATAGCTAAAATAATGAACCATCAGGATGAACTATAATTATCCATGTGTTCACAAACCACATGGCTATAATACTCAACATAACAATCTTGCATTATATGTCATTTCAACAAGGTCTAGACTCTCTTCCCTCTATAACTTGCCTGAGCGGCCCGGGTGGCTGGCACCGACCCTCGGCTAAGGAAGTCGCTACACAATAGAAAGTGGAATGGGTCGTTTCACCAATTATCTCGACCTTTCTAAAAGTTTGAAAGCCTCCCTCTCTCTAAGCAGTGAAGATTTACAAGATAAATACTGTGTCCTGACCGACACACATGTTCCCAAAGGATCTTAATTGACTATTATGCCAACAGGTATTGAATGAGCTTTTGTAATTATTCCTACGTCGAGGATAACGATTAATTAATGGCCTCACATGGGTCCATTCAACATGAAGGTTCGGGGTTCGCAATGCATGAGCCTGGCGGTTTGACCGATGTCTCAAGTATAATATAGGCGCAGAAAACCACTGTCGCCACGAGTTTTCGCTGCCAACGAGCGTAAATAACTCATCAATAAGTTCTCGGGAAATCATAGAGCTGCGAGGTGTCCTTGTTTCCTCGACTCTGTCAAGAATCCAATCCGGAACACATTTCAATCCTTTCTTCAGAGTTAGGGTCCATCACTAAAACTCTGGAATAAATAATATCTCCACCAATGTCCACGACATAGGAGAATTCATACGTAGAATAGACTATCTGGCCCCTAATGCTCCATGCTACGACACTCCGACCTATAATATTAAGAGAAATCTAACATTTACTCTATAAGCTTCTCAATTAAGCTGCAAATTCAATTCACTAAAAGCTCTTTCATTACTGGTATCATTACTGAATATCTACAATATTCTGATATAAAACTTCTTTCCATAGTTACTGTAATGTAATCTCACTGTAACATCTTCCTGCTTAGATTGATAAGTCTTGCACTTAGCGTTAATAATTCTCGCTTACAACATTTATTTGTTTCCTGATGTGTTCATTCATACTCTTAATAATCATTATTATTATATCATCATTTCTCACTGACATAAATGACCAAAATCATCCTTTATTATTATTATTATAAATCTCATTGACATAAATGACCAAAATCATCATTTATTATTATTCTCACATAAATTACCAAAATTTCCGACATAGCTAGACGTTTTAAACTCGAACAATCGCGTTCGTTGCATTTACATAACTGATTGCCATTCTTAATTCATAGTGGGAATAATTACTCCACTTAATGATGCAAATTAACATCTCAACTTTATAAAAATCAACTCAATACTGATTAAATATGGAGGATCAGCCTCCTAACTGACTTTTACTGGCATCTATCAGGAATTCACAATATCTTTACGGAATCACAGACATGCAGCGGTCCCTACTTCTACATAATCATAACCATAATTTGTGGGGTACTTACATCTCTATAGGCATCTAAGGTGGCTCCGACCAATCATATTCTTCCATGTCGCCCGCCATAATGGGTTTAACGCGACATATTTCTCTTGTTTACACACATTTGATTACACATAATTTCTATCACCAACACGACACGTTGCATACCTTTCAGGAAGTTATCACTCCCCAAACATGTGAAACACTTCATCAAACACTACTTTAAATGATATTTTTACATATGCATTACACTGAACACTCGTCACTTTATACACACTTCAATGCTGAAATTCCCTAGCAGAGATCGAAATTGCAGGTGTCGACGGCATCTTACGTTACCAACTCCTGATTGACAGTCTGGTTATCTGCTCTCGGAACTCTCCAACAGTTTTATGACGATCATTACTCCTACAGTAAGCGTCCTGCGTTACATCAATACGCTGGCTCCCAAACATGAGCGTTAACATCTGGTACTCTCATGGCAATACCAAACACTTAGTAGAGTTTCTTTCGCGCATTCTATCGTAGTTACACATATACGATTAGTTAATACTATACACACTGCGCTTAATAAAGTTCAACACTTTCACAAATAATTATATACAATAGTTCTACCGTTAGTCTATACGGTGCTTCATAACTGAACACGTCATAGTTCGTGCTGCTGATTATGCCTGTATCACGACTATTATTCATATAAGCATGTTTACTGTTTCTTTTACACATACCAGTCTTTGTTCGGCGTCTTGATGAATAGAATCGTCATGCGTTTTGCCTTGACGAACTTGCTTCAACCTGGCTGTAGCTGACTGAAGTTTCACTCGAAGACTGCACGTAACTTATTTGAAGACTTCTGTATGCGGCTTACACGCTGTCTCGTACTGCTGCATATTTGCTGCATACTGATTGCAACTTATTGCCATTGTGCTACAACTGAAAACTGCGTAAGACAATAACTGGCTGTAACTGCGCTTGGCGGCATGTAGACTGCGTGACAACTGAGTTAGACTGAGCATAGCTGAGAGCTCCTCCTGGGGTCTACTCCCTTATATCGGATTTCCACAGAAAGTAGAGCAACATCTTCCCGCGTAATCTTGGCTCCTCTCACAGCATGATTCAGGTCTTCAAACCATGATCATTGTGTCCCTCTCTCTTCACAGGTCCCAAAACTATCTGTGTGCAAAGGAATCGCTCGTCCAATTAATTAATATTAATTCCTTTCTCCATGGCGTGGGACGCTACCTAACGGGAAACCCCCGGCAACATCTTCACATCCATCCGCGAACAATGGTCGTTTTACAGTCCTTACGCACATCATTAAATATGCACCAATTTCGCAGGTAAAAGACTCTAAAATTATCTTCTTGCCAAAATATTCACCTGTGTGCAACTCTCATCTCGATTCGTTACTCCAATCACGAGTAATCAATGATTCTTCTGGGCATTTCTCCGCCCCTACTCCAAATCCATTCTCCGTCGGGGAATAACTATGTCATTATTCAGGCCTCACCCCTGCTCCAGACGACATAATGGGGTGACAGAGATGGACGTGGCTCCACTGGGACCAACCCACAATTCTGGGCCAATTAGTAAATGTCAACTCTGCCCTTCTCCGTGCTTCAAGCCTCCAATAGCTTACACCAAATCGTCTTATAATGATATAATCTGCTCATTATTTCCTACATTATTTTAATAAATAATGCCATTTCATCAAAATCACACCCGTGATTAAATATACATTTCTTTCGAGGGGTTTTTACCAAGAAACTCCCTGTACAGATCTCTGGTTCGCTTCCTGGTGGAACCTTTATACTGAGATCACAGTCTCTGAGAATCATGTTCGATTCCAGTCAGCGTAACCCCATCGGGTTCATGTTCCCCTTGCAAAACTTATAAAAGTCCAATGCAAGTGGCTTATATAAGTAACCAGCTGACTGTCGACCACCGTCTGTGTTTACGTCTGGGGTCCTTCACCTTGTCTGGCTGCGAGTGGGTTAGTAGTGTTCCCCCTTCCACACTCGGCCTTGTTTCTGAGCTGTCTATTCTCCCTGCGAAGGGTCGCGTTTACAGCCTCAACCTCTCTGGCCACTCTGACCATTTCTTCATAGAATTCTCGCAAACACTGGCATTCTTTCTGCTCTCCGCTTACACTGGGTAAACTGTCTGCTTCTCGTCCCGTCTCGCCGTTCCAACATTCAGGTCTGCCTGCTTGGCTGCCTCCGCTCTCCACGTTGAGTTGGGTGTGCGTTACTAATTCTTCTTCTGGTTCGTCGAATTCTTCTGGCGAGTAATAAACTTTTAAGTTGGCTATGTTCATAACGACCTCGTTTCCATTCTCTAAATGCCTTAACCTGTATGCATTGTTCTGGAGGTCTCTTATCACCTCGAACGGGCCGTGGTAAGAAAAATTAAACTTTTTATACTTCCGTGCCTCTGGATCTGAACTGGCGGGTTTCTTAATTAAAACTTTCTGTCCCACGAGAAGCGGTTTATGATACCTCTTCGCACGATTCCTTCTCTGACGTCTCTCCGCCTGTGCTTTGAGATATTCAAAGGTTCGTTGGATCCTCAATTCTCTACCGGGATGTGCGTCTACAGGTAATGGAATAATACCATTCCACGGTCTCTCTGGTCTCCGATCCAGATGTAGAGTAACGGGAACCTGACCTGTCGCCTCATGTACAGTATTATTTATACAGTATTCAATGACTTCTAGAAATTCAATCCAACGCCAATTCGCTTCAGAACAGTAGATCTTCATGTATTTCTGGATCTCTCTCATTACTCTTTCAACGGGACTTGCCTCAGGATGGCGAATGGTAGATAAAATCTGCCTAATTCCTAGAGTTTCCAGTTCTCGACGAAATTCTGCACTAGTAAAGCAACTTCCGTGGTCCGAGAGGATGTTATCCGGCTTCCCAAGAATCGGAATAACTCTCTCTTTCAGGCGCTTCAAGACCTGTTTTGAACTTGTCTTTTGAATGGGGCACAACACCACCATTTTCGTAAATACATCCATGGCTACAAAAATGTGTCTATTGCCTCTACGTGCTCTAGGCAATGGTCCAAAGTTGTCGATACTCAATAGCTGCCTTGGCTTCTCTGGTAATAACGGGATAGGTCGTTGCCTCATTAAAAAGGGATTCGGCTTTACCCTTTGGCAAAGATCACATGTTCTAATAGCATTTCTCACCGTTTCTCTCAATTTTGGCCAAGTAAATGCTTCCTTCAACAGAGCACAAATTTTATCTATTCCAGGATGTCCAAATGCTCTGTGGGCTAGCCATACTAATCTCCTCTGCAAAGATGCAGGAATTACAATCCTTTGACGTGTGTGATCCACATCGTCCCACTTGTGTAATATCTGATTATACCATACATAATCTGTTGCCAATGCCTCCGCCTCTCTGTATATCGCAGTTCCCCTTGCTAAGCGTCCCTCGAAGTAATCGATTATCATCTTCAACCATGGGTCTTCGCGTTGTAGGTTGGTAATGTTCCTTAAGTCATCCAACGTCTTCTGATCTCGATTCTCAATCTGGACCGCTAGTACTTCTTCTTCTCTAGGGTAACGACTTAATATGTCCGGTATTACATTCTCTTTCCCTGGACAGTATTCTATTTCCACATTAAATTGCTGGATATACAGGGACCATCTTGTCAATCTCTGACTAGACAAATCCGTCTTTAACAAAAATGTTAAAGCTTTATGGTCTGTTCTCAGAACTATTCGGAAGCCGTACACGAGTTTGTGCCACGATTGCAACGCGTACAAAATTGCGAGCAATTCTATCTCTGTGATCGTGTAGTTTTTCTCATGGGCTCTCAGTCTTCTGCTTATAAAGGCGATAAAAACTTTCTTCTCAGGCTGGTCAACATTTTCCTGGAATAGCATCGCTCCAATCCCAATAAGTGATGCATCCGTCTGTATGATAAACTTCTGGGTATAATCTGGGTATCCCAGTTTCACATATTCCAAAAGCATTTGTTTTGACCTCACGAATGCTTCCTGACATTGCTCCGTCCAATTCCATCTGCCGCCTTTCTTCAATAGGTCCTGCAGTGGTGCTACTGTCGCAGTATAGTTTGGGCAGTGGTTCGAAAAGAATCCAATTACTCCCAAATACTGTCGGACGTGCTTTACTTTCGTGGGTCGAGGGAAATTCCGAATTACCTCCAATTTATCTGGATTAGGCTTCACTCCATTTGCATCAATAACATGCCCTAGGAATTTAACTTCCCTCTGACAGAAGTGCGATTTCTTGATATTGACCTTAAAGTTAGCTTCTCGAAGGTCATCCAGCAACTTCTTCAGGTCTCTCATGTGCTCCTCCAGAGATTCTGATGTGAGTAGAATGTCGTCTACATATCTGATGGTACTCTCTTTAACCTCATCTGATAGATTGCGATCTAACGCTCTTATCAGGGCTGAACCAGCTGTTTTCAACCCAAAAGGTAGCCTTAAAAATGTGAATGTATGTTGATCAAACATAAATCCTGTCAACAGACTAGTTTTCTTCTCTAATTCAAGATGGTGGAAACTGGATGTGATATCCAAATTTGAGAATATAGTTTTCCCTCTAAACTTCCTGAGGATCTCTTTAATAGGTGGCACTTGGTCAAATTCCGGAATAACTCTCAAATTTAAGCGTCTCAGGTCCAAGCAGACTCTGACAGATCCGTCTGTCTTTGGTACAATTACCAATGGACTTACATAAGGCGTAGGTGTTTTCTCAATAACGCCGGCCTCCAACATCTCCTGAATTGCCTCTTTCACTTTAGCATAATGCTTTTCAGCTATAGGGTAGGGTTTCTGCCTAAATGGTGTCCAATCACTGACTTGAAAAGCATAAGTGAAGTTCTTTATCCGACCAGGTCTCGAATCAAAGACTTCCTTCTGTTCCAGCAATAACTGCTTTAAATTTTCCTTCTCTTTTAGCCCAATTTTCGCTTCTTCTAGCTTCTCCGAAATGTATTCTTCCAATTTGGGTTCCAGATCTTTTTCCAAGTCTGTAGCTAGTGTTTTGAGCTCCGCTTCTAACTGCTCAATAGCTAACACTTCTTCATCAGCCACATCTCTGTATGTATGCCATACTTGTTCACTGGATCCTGGTTCAATTTCATTGAGTGCGACCTCTAAGCCTTCAGCTTCTTCATTCACATGGAACATAACCCTGTCCTGTGCTAGGTCAATTATCACTCTGTATTCCCTTATAAACTCTGCCCCAATAAGTAGGTTATAAGGTAGTTTGTTTACTAACAGAAAACTCTGTGAGAAAATAGAGCCTCCTATCTGTAAATCTAGGAATACCTGGTATTTACATATCATTGTTCTGTCTGGAATTACCCCTTTAATTTTGACACTGGAGATCGGTATCTTCAAAATGTTCTCTCTCCGGGCTATTTCATTATATAGAGCTTGTGTCTTCAGGCTTACTGTTGATCCCGTATCTAACAGACTCCTGACCTTTAATCCTGCCACTCTCACAATTATAATAGGCAATTCTCTCTTGACCATGACCTGTGGTCCTCCTGTATCCTCAATCAATTCTTCTGGTTTGGCTATCCAATTGATGATGTTAATAGACTTCCATCCATCAGTCTCGAGCTCTTCTAATTTTGGCGTTTTTTTTTTCTTCAGCGCCCGCCCCTTTGGAGTTCCTTCTCTCCTGTTCGCTGCGCTGTAGTTCCAAACTCTTAGCTCCATCTCCATATCTGTCTGGCGATGTCCTGTTCTGCATGACTTCTTGCCAGCGGACTTGTGGTTTCTGGGGCTCATCTCCCCTTTCTTCGAGGTATCGCAAAGAAGCATGATATCGCTCTTCTGCCTCGTCATCGAAGTTATTTCTTCTCTCTTGGGGTCTCCAATTTCTATTATTGCCTTCCTGGCCATTATTACCTCCATTGTTATGGTACGGTTTGCCCCTGTTATTGTGTTTATTCCACGAACTTCGACCTCTTCCTGCTTTATTAGCATTTCCTTTGTACCTTGACTGCCATTTTCTGGGTTCCTGTTCCCATTGCCGCCCATAGGAATCTAAAGTTTCTGTGCTCGTGGCTTTGTTGTTCCTTGGAGCTTGCTGTTGGTCAGTCTGTGTTTTGGTCACGTGGACTTGTTCCACGGTTCGACTCTGACGCATAGTATTTGCTGTGGTGAGGTCCAGTTGCCTTAGAACTGTCTCCATTTCCATAGCCGTTTTCGCATTAGCCGAGATTAGTAGCCTTTGGATCTCGTATGGAAGCTGTTTGGCGATAGCAATGCATAGCTCCAGTTCACTAGGTTTTTGATCCAGCTCTTTAAAACGACACATCTGCGATATGAAGAATTCTGCGTACTTCGTCGGGTTGTTCGTGCTGTACTTTTTGGCATACAAATCCAGCCGTAAATTCTGCTGAGTCGCGGCGTCCCAATATCTCTTCAAGAATGCCTCGCGGAATTCCTCAACAGTATCAAAAGTGTAACGGAAGCTGCGAAACCATAATGCGCACTCCCCCTCTGTTAACTTCTCTATAGCACGTAGCCTACGCTCCTGCGGTATTCGTGCATCATTGAGATATTCAGTCACTTCCTTTAACCAATATTTTGGTGTCATACTACAGTGACTACCTGAAAATTTCCTAGGTTTTTCTTCGCTTGCCCTAATGACGTTTATCACCTGGGTGTGCATCGCGTTTTCATGTGGCGTCGATGCCGCAATTGGTACACCTGGCGTCATGTAAGGACTTTCTCCTGCGCCTGCAGCGTTTCTGCTTATAGGTTGGGTTTCTAGGTCTGCCCACCTTGTTTTTCTCATATCATCTATGCTGCCTTCACTTGACTTAGGATCTTTCAGAAGTGTCTCCTCCTGTGCTATTATCCTAGTCTCCATTTGGTTATGGCGCATTTCTGCTCTTTCTAGGCGAGTAATGACTTCTTTTTCTATTCTCGTAAGCCTATCTCGGTTTTCCTCGGCTACTTGAAAAATTTTCACCTTGTCTTCTTTCAGACTTTGTTTGATATGGGATATTTCATCCTCTACGTCCTCTTTAATTTGAGCAAGGGTCTTGTCGCTTGCCTCTGTTTTCTGGCCTTCTCTTATTTCGAGTTCTTCTCTCAGACCTTTAATTTCATCTTGAATGTGTCCATTGACTTTAGACAATTCATTCCGGACCTTGGTGATCTCGCCTCTATTTTCCTCTTGCCTTTTATTGACTATGACAATGTCGCTTTGCACTTGGTCCAGTTCTTTATGAACTTGACCCATCTGACTTTTCACGTTGCCTACCAGCTCCTTGCTTTCATGAGCGATAGCCTTAATTTCGCCTATTTCCTGGCATTGACCTAATATATTCTGGTCCTGTTTCTTGAGGTCACCGTTAATTGCTCTAGCGTAGCTTTTCAATTTCTGGTCCCATTTGGAGTCGTTCTCCTCTAATCTCTGGTCTACTGTTTTCGTAAACTCTGCGAACTGTTTCGCTTGGCGTTCGAGATTCGCCTCATTTTGGATCTGAATATCCTTAATATCGTTAGACAACGCCTCTAATTTACTGTTGGTTTGCTCCTGAGCATGCCTACACGCTTGCAAATTACCCTCAAGTTTGGCTTCTATAGCCTCGAAACGTTTGTCAGTATTTACCTGCATTTCCGATACAATGCTTACAACAGTATCTGTTACTTCGGTCTTAATGACTTCTTGCATTTGACCTAACTTATTGTTTAATTCATCTTTATTTGCCTCTAAACGGTTGTTTAATTCAATCTGGTTATTATCCATTGCAACCTGATTTGCATTAATTGCCTCCTGATTGGCATCTAACCTGTTATTTAACTCTCTCTGGTTCTCATCTAACCGAGTGTTTATACTATCCTGGAACGCCTTGGTTTCCAGTTTACTCTGCTCGTGAATAGCATCAAAATGCTGTTTCAGTCCTGCAATAACTTGCAAGATCTCCTGCGTACCTGACATTTTCCAATAACACACTTAAATATGCAGGCAGGCTTCCTGGAAAAATATGTGGATACGTTTCGAAGAGAAACATCAAACACTGCACACATATTGTGAAGTCGTACAAAACCTGATAATATTATGGTAGATTGTGGATTGGGTAAGTAACGCTCGTACCCTTAGGCCGTTCTCTTCTCAATAGAGAGATTCTGCGTTACCTCAAAAGCCTACTGAATTCAAAAATCACTCAAACACAGTTTGAGGCAAACAATTACTATGGTTTTCCCCATGAAATACCATAAAAAATCTATGGGTTTTCCCTAAATCCCATAAGCTCCACGTATCCTGGGCGCCATGATAAATGAGATCAGAGGGTGGTATTAGTAGGACATCGGCCATCTTCTAATTTACTATAAAAACTGTTCAGGGAGTGGTTTTTACTGCCGAAAGCCCCACTTAGGCCACGCCATGATAAATTAATAGAGAATAGCGATGTCTATAGGTATCTATCAAAATTTATATATACGTATCGGAACTTAGCTATGGATTAGGAGCGGTCACACCCTACTTCGTTAATTCTTACTTTAATAGAGTTGTGTGCATTAAATCTGACCGACTTTAGTCGTACCTTTAGCTCAAATCACAGTATAGGACATCAATTCCCATGTACCCATGTGAGTAATCTCGGTGGATAATATGCATCTGCCTCCAACTAGCATCAGCTCTCAGGCGTGTACGGTAACCCCAATTTAGCAGTGCATATTTTGGATTTGAGGCTAAGAGGTATCAACTCTACAATGATAAGGCACAACTCTATTCTAAAACTTTAATTCAGAAAAATAAATCATGGCTTCAAACACAAACAATACCCAAAAAGCATTAAATAAAGCAAACAAAATTTTTACTTCCACAATCCACAAGTAAACAAATATAAAATCACAACAAAGTCATACCTAGCCATAAGGCTTTACCCTTCTGTGAACTTCACAAGGATATACTAGTGCGCTGATGCACCTACGACTTCAAAACAAACTGTACATTAACATAACAGTCATACAATGTGACTTCTTTAATATTACAACAAGGATTATTCCTTAAACCTCTTTATGTTAAACAATTATGTGTGCCGTGCGTGTTTTAATATTTTTCTTCTCACCAATGAAATGCTTTGCATGCATTTACCTATTTGGACGTTGCACCAAAATCAACGTGCAACTCCATAATTATGTAAGCTACCCCCTACACATCCTCCAATTATATGGTTTCACCGCATGCTGTCTGTGATTCCTAGATAAAACGTTACGTTATAGCTTATGTCGGATTGTACGATAGCCTACCTCGCGCTCATGGCGATTGGCATCTAGTCACCAACTACATGACTTGGCTCCAGTGACAGTACAAATATATCATGTAACTATTCGTCAGATAGCTAAAATAATGAACCATCAGGATGAACTATAATTATCCATGTGTTCACAAACCACATGGCTATAATACTCAACATAACAATCTTGCATTATATGTCATTTCAACAAGGTCTAGACTCTCTTCCCTCTATAACTTGCCTGAGCGGCCCGGGTGGCTGGCACCGACCCTCGGCTAAGGAAGTCGCTACACAATAGAAAGTGGAATGGGTCGTTTCACCAATTATCTCGACCTTTCTAAAAGTTTGAAAGCCTCCCTCTCTCTAAGCAGTGAAGATTTACAAGATAAATACTGTGTCCTGACCGACACACATGTT
The DNA here is from genome assembly GCA_946902985.2 of Meconema thalassinum. Classification (NCBI taxonomy): domain Eukaryota; kingdom Metazoa; phylum Arthropoda; class Insecta; order Orthoptera; family Tettigoniidae; genus Meconema; species Meconema thalassinum. The sequence goes on from OX336390.1 coordinate 692,917,848, forward strand.
CCCAAAGGATCTTAATTGACTATTATGCCAACAGGTATTGAATGAGCTTTTGTAATTATTCCTACGTCGAGGATAACGATTAATTAATGGCCTCACATGGGTCCATTCAACATGAAGGTTCGGGGTTCGCAATGCATGAGCCTGGCGGTTTGACCGATGTCTCAAGTATAATATAGGCGCAGAAAACCACTGTCGCCATGAGTTTTCGCTGCCAACGAGCGTAAATAACTCATCAATAAGTTCTCGGGAAATCATAGAGCTGCGAGGTGTCCTTGTTTCCTCGACTCTGTCAAGAATCCAATCCGGAACACATTTCAATCCTTTCTTCAGAGTTAGGGTCCATCACTAAAACTCTGGAATAAATAATATCTCCACCAATGTCCACGACATAGGAGAATTCATACGTAGAATAGACTATCTGGCCCCTAATGCTCCATGCTACGACACTCCGACCTATAATATTAAGAGAAATCTAACATTTACTCTATAAGCTTCTCAATTAAGCTGCAAATTCAATTCACTAAAAGCTCTTTCATTACTGGTATCATTACTGAATATCTACAATATTCTGATATAAAACTTCTTTCCATAGTTACTGTAATGTAATCTCACTGTAACATCTTCCTGCTTAGATTGATAAGTCTTGCACTTAGCGTTAATAATTCTCGCTTACAACATTTATTTGTTTCCTGATGTGTTCATTCATACTCTTAATAATCATTATTATTATATCATCATTTCTCACTGACATAAATGACCAAAATCATCCTTTATTATTATTATTATAAATCTCATTGACATAAATGACCAAAATCATCATTTATTATTATTCTCACATAAATTACCAAAATTTCCGACATAGCTAGACGTTTTAAACTCGAACAATCGCGTTCGTTGCATTTACATAACTGATTGCCATTCTTAATTCATAGTGGGAATAATTACTCCACTTAATGATGCAAATTAACATCTCAACTTTATAAAAATCAACTCAATACTGATTAAATATGGAGGATCAGCCTCCTAACTGACTTTTACTGGCATCTATCAGGAATTCACAATATCTTTACGGAATCACAGACATGCAGCGGTCCCTACTTCTACATAATCATAACCATAATTTGTGGGGTACTTACATCTCTATAGGCATCTAAGGTGGCTCCGACCAATCATATTCTTCCATGTCGCCCGCCATAATGGGTTTAACGCGACATATTTCTCTTGTTTACACACATTTGATTACACATAATTTCTATCACCAACACGACACGTTGCATACCTTTCAGGAAGTTATCACTCCCCAAACATGTGAAACACTTCATCAAACACTACTTTAAATGATATTTTTACATATGCATTACACTGAACACTCGTCACTTTATACACACTTCAATGCTGAAATTCCCTAGCAGAGATCGAAATTGCAGGTGTCGACGGCATCTTACGTTACCAACTCCTGATTGACAGTCTGGTTATCTGCTCTCGGAACTCTCCAACAGTTTTATGACGATCATTACTCCTACAGTAAGCGTCCTGCGTTACATCAATACGCTGGCTCCCAAACATGAGCGTTAACATCTGGTACTCTCATGGCAATACCAAACACTTAGTAGAGTTTCTTTCGCGCATTCTATCGTAGTTACACATATACGATTAGTTAATACTATACACACTGCGCTTAATAAAGTTCAACACTTTCACAAATAATTATATACAATAGTTCTACCGTTAGTCTATACGGTGCTTCATAACTGAACACGTCATAGTTCGTGCTGCTGATTATGCCTGTATCACGACTATTATTCATATAAGCATGTTTACTGTTTCTTTTACACATACCAGTCTTTGTTCGGCGTCTTGATGAATAGAATCGTCATGCGTTTTGCCTTGACGAACTTGCTTCAACCTGGCTGTAGCTGACTGAAGTTTCACTCGAAGACTGCACGTAACTTATTTGAAGACTTCTGTATGCGGCTTACACGCTGTCTCGTACTGCTGCATATTTGCTGCATACTGATTGCAACTTATTGCCATTGTGCTACAACTGAAAACTGCGTAAGACAATAACTGGCTGTAACTGCGCTTGGCGGCATGTAGACTGCGTGACAACTGAGTTAGACTGAGCATAGCTGAGAGCTCCTCCTGGGGTCTACTCCCTTATATCGGATTTCCACAGAAAGTAGAGCAACATCTTCCCGCGTAATCTTGGCTCCTCTCACAGCATGATTCAGGTCTTCAAACCATGATCATTGTGTCCCTCTCTCTTCACAGGTCCCAAAACTATCTGTGTGCAAAGGAATCGCTCGTCCAATTAATTAATATTAATTCCTTTCTCCATGGCGTGGGACGCTACCTAACGGGAAACCCCCGGCAACATCTTCACATCCATCCGCGAACAATGGTCGTTTTACAGTCCTTACGCACATCATTAAATATGCACCAATTTCGCAGGTAAAAGACTCTAAAATTATCTTCTTGCCAAAATATTCACCTGTGTGCAACTCTCATCTCGATTCGTTACTCCAATCACGAGTAATCAATGATTCTTCTGGGCATTTCTCCGCCCCTACTCCAAATCCATTCTCCGTCGGGGAATAACTATGTCATTATTCAGGCCTCACCCCTGCTCCAGACGACATAATGGGGTGACAGAGATGGACGTGGCTCCACTGGGACCAACCCACAATTCTGGGCCAATTAGTAAATGTCAACTCTGCCCTTCTCCGTGCTTCAAGCCTCCAATAGCTTACACCAAATCGTCTTATAATGATATAATCTGCTCATTATTTCCTACATTATTTTAATAAATAATGCCATTTCATCAAAATCACACCCGTGATTAAATATACATTTCTTTCGAGGGGTTTTTACCAAGAAACTCCCTGTACAGATCTCTGGTTCGCTTCCTGGTGGAACCTTTATACTGAGATCACAGTCTCTGAGAATCATGTTCGATTCCAGTCAGCGTAACCCCATCGGGTTCAGTATCTAACGCCATATGAAGGCTCTATTCAACCTACCTGCGTCACAGCACAATGACGTCACTAGTTTGCGTACTCTAGTTGACACTACACAACTTCACGTTAAGGCTCTGTCCCAATTAGATCAACCTACTGAACATTGGGATAATTTTCCTAATACATTTAGTGGTTTCTAAAGTTGATGCTGCTACCCTCAAAGCTTGGGAAATTGAACTTTCTAAAGAAGACGACTACTCTTACGAGCATTTAATCACTTTCATAAATGCCAGATGCCAGCTCTTAACCGCTTTAGCTAATCAAAGTGAACCCTCATCTCCTAGTTCTAAATTTGAATTAATGTCTATCAAACCTAAAAGCGAACGCTTAGCGTCTAATACCCAAAAACCCGGGTCCAGCTCATCTAAATTTAAATCAAACACTACTGGTTACCCAACTAGGTCTAGTGAACGTCGTGTTGCTAGCTCTATGGTTTTAAACACTCAAAGCGAACCCCGCAAGAGTTTAAATGAACCCTTAAAGTGCATACTTTGCAAAGATTCCCATGCTTTATATCTATGTAAATCCTTTAAAGAAATGTCAGTCGACGACAGAAGAAAATTAGTTGCTCAAAACAAACATTGCTTCAACTGCCTAGCGCCCACGCATTCTGCTTCTAATTGCAAGTCCACAAGACTTTGCTACCATTGTGAAAAGGCTCATCACACTTTGCTACATCGTCATGATCAGGCAAGGTCATCGACAGCATCTACTTCTCCGAAAAATGATAGTGCTAACAATTCCAATGCTTCATCGTATATTCAAAATGCCAAGTCCATTCGTAGTGCCCAAGTATTGTTGTCCACTGTCCAAATCGAAGTTCAGAATAACTTTGGCAACTGGGTCCGTGCACGCGGTCTTCTTGATTCAGCGGCAACTCATGATTTTGTGTCTAATTCCTTGATTAGAAAACTAGGCCTACCTGTAAACCCCACTTCTATCAACGTATCAGGCATCAACAGCCCAAAATCACAAGCTTTACAGTTCTCAAAGCTAACCATAAGAGATATTTGTCACAGAAACAACCTTCTTAAATTGAATTGTCTAATTCTCAATAGCATTGGAGAAGACACTCCAAGTCACTCCGTGGATATTTCAGGGTTAAACATTCCCTCGCATTTAAGGCTAGCCGATCCTTTGTTCAACATACAAAACCCTATTGACAAACTCTTTAGTGCCAATGTTTTCTGGAATTGCCTTCGTAAACAGGTTCGCAAGTTATCCTCAAACGTGGACGCCAGAGACACTAATTTTGGTTGGATCGTCACAGGTCAACTTCCCCATTATTCTCCCCAACCCGCATCGCAATGTTACTTCTCCAATACTGATCTGGAACAGTTTTGGAGGCTCGAAAGCGTTGATCCTCCTAACGTAACCTCTTCAGAAAATGAATTCTGTGAGCAATTTTTTTTGAACACCACCACTCGTTCTTCTGATGGCCGGTTCGTTGTTCAAATGCCAAGATTACATAATCCTCCCAAACTTATTAACTCTCAGCCCAAAGCTCGAAAAGCTCTCTTTGCTATCGAGAGCAAATTCAAGAAAGAACCTCTCGTTAAACAGCAGTACACTGATTTCATGGATGAGTATGAAAGCTTAGATCATATGGAGGTTGTCAACAAATCTGAAGATGAATTGCACCCCCCAATTGAAACGGTTTATTTAAATCATCATCCCGTGTGGAAAAACCCTCTTGTAAAGGATAAAATCCGAGTTGTTTTCAAAGGTTCATCACCCGACGTTAATGGCAACAGCCTTAACGATACCCTTTACTCTGGTCCTGCTATTCAATCAGATCTATCTGCTATACTCTTAAACTTTCGATTATTTCTCATAGCTGTCATAGCTGATATAAAACAGATGTACCGCCAAGTTTTAATTCAACCGGAACAACGAGATCTCCAAAGAATCTTGTGGCGTGATGAAATCAGTAAGCCCATTAAGGTATTTCGTTTAAACACAGTTACTTATGGCTTAAAACCCTCTGCTTTCCTTGCTATCCGATCCCTACACTTGCTAGCCTCTCAAGATGGTCATTTATTTGATTCTAAAGCTTCTGAAGCATTAACTACGTCATTCTATGTTGACGATTATTTGCAGTCCTTCCCCACTTTGGAGGAAGCTTCTTTTGTGTCTTTAGAACTTCAGGCATTGCTAAGGAATAGAGGTTTCCCACTTCATAAGTGGAATTCCAACTCCCCTGAGTTTCTCGCCCAGTTTCCCATCGAAGACGTAGATCCTACTTCTGTCGAAATTTGTGGAAACTCCGAATCCATAAAAACTCGAGGAGTTCATTGGTGCACTAGCACTGACACTCTCATCTATAAAGTTTCGCTCGCAGAAGAGCTTCCTAACACAAAAAGACAAATTCTCTCTGAAATTGAACAAATTTTTGATCCGCTTCAATTCCTTGCCCCAGTTATCGTTATAGCCAAACTCTTCATGCAAGAGCTGTGGTCGCTCAAATGTGAATGGGATGACACTGTTCCTCTTTCTTTTCTTAATCGTTGGCTCTCGTTTCGCAGCAATTTGCTGGATCTTTCCCTTATTGAAATTCCCAGGAATTTAATTAGCTCTCATTCTAATGCATCTTTTTTCCTTCATGTGTTCGCGGACAGTTCCGAAAAAGCTTATGGTTGCTGCGCATATTTAGTTTATCGTGGTTCATTAAATGGATCTTCAGTTTCCAACCTTGTTTGTGCCAAATCTAAGGTCGCTCCTCTTAAAACTATCACTTTGCCTAGGCTTGAATTGTGTGCTGCACTCATGGCCGCAGAACTTGTTAAGAAATTACGAGAAGTTTTAAAAGTCGAATTCTCGCAAATCTATCTCTGGAGCGATTCCATGATCACCCTTTCTTGGATCGCCAAGAACCCCTCTCACTGGCAAACTTTTGTTGCAAACAGAGTTTCCAAAGTTCAAACTCTTTCTTCTGGATGTCAATGGAGGCATGTGCCCAGTGCTGATAACCCAGCCGATATTATCTCTCGTGGTTGTTTACCCTCTCAATTGGCAGCTTCGCAGTTGTACTGGCATGGGCCCTCGTGGTTAATCAAAGACTCTTCTTCATGGCCTTCTAAACCTACAGCTACAAACTCCAACTTGCCTGACGCTAAAGTATCTCTACCTCCGCTTCGTGTCTTGTTTCCAACGCTTCTCATCCCTTGTTGTCCCGCTATTCTTCTTTTCATAAATTAATACGAATTGTCGCCTATCTCCTTAGATGGAAATATTTTGTGGTTGACCAACCTCTTCTCCCTAAACCACACCTTACCAATCATGAATTGAATCTCGCTACCATTAAGGTTTTACAACTGACACAGCAAGAAGCCTTTTCTTCTGAATTGTCTTTACTTTCTTCTAAAAGGGATCTTCCCAAATCCAGTCGTCTACGTGCTTTAGCCCCGTTCCTTGATGACGATAGGTTACTCAGAGTAGGTGGTAGGCTCGCTCAATCTTTGCTCTCCGAAGACAAAAAGCATCCCGTTAATTTGCATTCCAAACATCACGTAACTTCCTTAATTATACGTGACTTTCATTATCGCAATCTGCATGTTGGTACACGCACTCTGCTTTGCTTCTTAAGGGAAAAGTACTGGATTATAAATAGAATTCACGAAGTTTCCTCCGTAATTCACAAGTGCATTCCTTGCTTCAAAGCGAAACCTAAAATCAATACTCAACTAATGAGCGATCTGCCTTCCTTTCGCTCTTTTCCTATACGCCCATTTGCTTTAACTGGTGTGGACTATATGGGTCCGTTCCAATATCAACGAAATTCCCCTGAAGCTAAACGCAAATTGTTTGGTAAGCTCTATGTTTCTCTCTTTGTTTGCATGGTTACTGGCGCAATCCACTTGGAACTAGTAACGAATGCTTCTACTTCTTACTTTTTATCAGCTGTCTCTCGCTTCACTGCTAGGCGTGGTGTTCCTTCAGAGATGTTCTCTGATAACGCTTCCAATTTTCAGGGCGCAGCTTCCCTGTGGAAGAAAGCTCTCACTTCCTCTCCTGCCATGGAACAAATTTCTAATTTTTCCTACTCAAAGGGTTTCAAATGGCGCTTTATACCTCCCTACGCTCCTCATCACGGTGGTAGGTGGGAATCTTGCGTAAAACTCACTAAACGTCATTTAAGAAAGGTCTTAGGTAATCGAATTCTGACTTATGAAGAATTCAATTCACTGTCCGTTCTGATTGAAGGTGTTGTTAACTCTCGCCCTTTAACTCCTCTTTCCAATGACCCTGATGACCTGCTTCCACTTACACCTGGTCACTTCCTTATCGGCACTTCTCTTTCTGCCCCTCCTCCTCTTCCCAATTCTTACAGGGATTCTAATCTACCCATTGTTTGGCGTAAACTTGAAGCCCTCCGCAATTCCTTTTGGAAGAGGTGGAACTTGGAATATTTAACTTCCTTGCAACGGAGACAGAAGTGGTTTCTTTCCAGTCCCGACATCAAAGTGGGGGACTTGGTCTTGGTTAGGGACGTATCCCCCCCCCCTGGTCTGGATTTCTGGTAGAGTGACCGAGTGTTATCCTGGAAGGGATGGGAGAGTCAGGGTGGTCAGAGTCTTGACCACTAATGGTCCGATCACAAGACCACTGTCTTTGATCGCTCCATTACCTTTTATTGTTTAACTGCTTATTTGTTCTCTGTTGGTGTTTCCCCCTCCCAGTATGGTGTATTCTTGGAATACACGGTACGAGAGAATATAATTTTTAATGCTCTTTTCTTGTTCATTTCTTCCTTTTTATCAAACACCAACAGTGATGTTTTATTTTCTCTTTGTTGGTCATGTCTCTTATGTCATTGTGAGTCTGTTCTAGATATATATCTTCCATGACCCACCTAGCGTCATCTAGCAGCGAATCTCTGAAGCTCCTCAATTCTTCCTGGTGCAAGAGGACTTCCTTTTCCATCTGGCCATCAGATCTCGTTGCCATCGCCAGCTTTTATCTCCGTGATCAAGAGAACTTCGTCTACTCTTTCACCCTCCAGGCTGTGCTAGTATCGCCTGCTATCAACTCTTTGAAGACCATTTCCTCAAGAGAATTTAAGTTTACAATATTGGTCATGCTTATATGTTCTCCATTTGTCTCCTACCCCCAGTCTTTTCCCTTCCTTGGACCCTCCGCCCTTCGCTGAGTGGGTCTCACTTGTAAGTCGGCAGTTGACTCGGTCAGTCAAGGCTCAACCAGAGCCAGTCTCCTCAAACCAAGAGGCACTCTCTACATTCTACGCCATGTTGGCACATTAAGTATTCGTCAAAGGGAACTTCACCTTCGACATGCAACCAAGATAAGTCCAGACTTAAGGTTTCAACCTCATCTTCATCAGTTTTATTATCTACATGCTTTTATTGATCATTTCATAGACAGCGTGAGATTACTTATTTGGGGCGGTAATCATTCTTCGCGGGATTTGCCATGTTGGGCTTTTGTCTGTCTAAGCCAACCTTAATAGAAAGTAGCTTTTCTTAAGCTATTTAAATGAGAGATCTTCTCACAACGTGGGATATTATCTAATACCCGCTGTCCATAAAATATTAAGCTCGTTCCACCGCTGGATTAACTTTGGATCCATTCTTCTATTAGGATTGTTCTGGAACCTTCCAGATTCTGTACTCTATCTACAAGTCCTGCCGTCATGTATTTTTCACTTACATGTGAGAATACTATTTAAAATGAGGAATCTTCCTTACAAATTAATGCAATAGCTAAATTTTCTTCCACCATTGGAATGTTCTATGGCGCATTTAATTGTAATTCACAACTTTCTCAAGCAATAGACTCTCGCCTACCTAGTGCAACCAGTTATTAGCCTACTTTCGATTTTTGCAAAAAATGAAAGTAGACTTATGAGATCAACACAGGGCGAAAAAAGTGTGTCTGTGTGTGTGTGTGTGTAAGTGTGTGTGTGAGTCTCTGTGTGTGTGTGTATGTGTGTGTGTGAGTCTGTGTGTGTGTGTGTCTGTGTGTGTGTGAGTGTGTGTACTCTGAATGTCTGTCCCCCCCCCTATCAATTCGAACACGGTGAATGCGAATTGAACGAAATTTGGTACAAAGGTAGCACTAGCAAAGGACACCTCAGTGTCATGCTTTATACCGCCGCCATCTTTATTAAAACTGAATGGCGGCCACTCAAACGTTCAAAACGTAAAATCAAATAACGACTAACCAAATCATCCGATATCTACCAAATTTGGTAACAACATACCTTCGTATAGAATGCGTCTTGTGACCAAACTACAAGGTCGTCCGCCATGCCATTTCAGGATGGCGGCCGTGCGAATTATGCAAACTTTATAATCCATATCATGGGACTCACCAGATCCGATTATCGAGCCGAGAATCGTTTTAACTGTTCTAAAGGAAGAGGCACGTTCGAAATTAAAAGTTTATTTTGTAATACTATAGTGCAGACGTGATTTTAAAAAGCTGAGCTGATTCAGTAATAAGACAAGATGGCAGCGGATATCTTGTGCCTGACTTATATTTCACTAATTTGAGTATTGCATGCAATATAGCGTACTGATACAAAATAAATAAACTTTGTATGAAATGCTTTATATATAAATAATATACTCCAGTGATGAAATCGTTTAGTATAAATCATTATTTGCTAACAAGTTCTATGTAAGTCATTTTATATAGAACGATATTCGTTGACACAATTAGCTCAGTGGTAGAGCGTTAGCCTATCGCTCAAATGCCTATGGTTCAAACCCGATCAGCGCTAGATTTTTTGCTTGAAATGTTATATGTTTATTGTTTTGTAATGACTCAGATGTTTTAAAATTAAGCGTTATATTGTGCATATTATGGTGTAAAATATATATTTAATTAAAACATAATTCGCCAGCAGATTTACTCGAGACATCTAGCTGCCAAAAAGGTAACTGCACGCCGACATACTTATTAACTTCCAGATTTTATTGAAAAGTTTCTTCTTCTGGCCGCTAGAATGCACTCGCTCTGTTAGGATTATATTGTTCGATATTTCACCACTAGATGTCACGACTAGTCTACGTGGGGCTCCATTGATTACTATACCATTGGCATTCTATGCGCATCGAATTTGAAGAATGACAAGATGATACTACGATTCATTTTTACTTTTTATTTTAAAGGGTTTGTAACAGCCTATTTTGCGTTACTTGAAAATGTTATTTGAAGTAAAGAACAAAACGATTTCACATAGTAACTGAGTTCAAGCCATTGGTGTTAGTTCAGGTATTAATTACTACTTTTATTTCAGGCAAATAGCAATCGAAAATATCCACATAGTTTGTATACACACGTCTCTGTAGGGTCATGGAAAGATTTGTTAATTCAATTAGGGTTTTCGATTCCCGGTCAATGCATGTGAGATTTTCGAAGTGAAATGCCATGTCCTGTGGTTCGGATTCCACGTAAAAAGGAGGTCCCGTGGCTCATAATCACAAGATTCACGGCCACGTAAAACTACAATCTTCCTTCCTTTTTTTTCAATTAGGGTTGTGAAAGCCCTGCACAACCAGACGTGTAAAGACATGCCTCAACTCAAAGTTGGATGTTGCCCACGGCAGGTCGTATATGTAATAATAATAATAATAATAATAATATATATATATATATATATATTTTTAGGGGAAGAAATGCATTTACGCACAGAGTGTCGGGCTCCTGCTACTGAGTAGCAGACTACCGACTAAAACTCCCCCTTTACTTCTGAACACTAGCCTGGAACCGTTTAGCACATTAAAACAATAATAATAATAATGTTATTGGTTTTACATCCCTTTTAACTACTGCTGCTTTTAGAGACACCGGGGTGCCGGAATTTTGGCCCGAAGGGGATCTTTAACGTGTCAGTAAATGTACTGACACGGCTCCCTCGCATTTGTGCACCCTCAAATGCCAGCTGACTGCGCCAGGATACGAACCTGCAACCTAGGGCCCAGCAAGCGAGAACGTTACCGCTGAGCCACGCAGCCAGTCCCGTCGATTATGTCTCCAGATCTATAACATTCTTGATATACTTCTTATCTTTCTTTCTTCCTTCAATGATGGTAGCAGTTTTTATCTAGATTGTGGCGTTTGGTAGAGGTAAATCGTTTCTATGGCCTTCTATTATACTCTTTGATAATAACAACGAGTTATAACTATACTCATACATTTAGGAGAAAGTAGGCTATATGTTCTTTACTGAACATCTTGTTTTTCATCATTGCAATAACTTTCTTTCCCATAAACTTTCGTGTTACTACAGTGAACCTTTCATCCATTCAACAAACTATAGTGAGAACTAGTGCTTGTTCAACAATTCTACCGCGTTGCGATCGTCCGATTACCATAAATAAGGCCATGAACATTTATCCTAAATCCCAATTGATCTTTCCTAAACCTTCTACTAACAAACCATGTTAATAAAATTGTTTCTTTAAGGTCTATTGCCATGAGGTGTCACTCTAAAGACGTGCCCTCCCACCTTTGCTTATATCTCATTAATTAATTTCTGCATAACCACGTGTTTCATACACGGTTCAAGCTTACATTGTTTCTCCCTTATAATCAGGGAATACAATTCTTTCAACTCAGGAGTGAGTTATTTCTAGGTTTCACGAAAGGGAAACTTGCCCCATTTGTCTCGTGATTTCTAATTAAACATAGGAAGTCTAGAACCTTCCTTTTGACTTTCTTTTCAGGTTTCACAGTAAGTGACCTGCCCTCTTTTGTATAATTGTAATAAAAGTAATTCTGCACAAATATAAGAAGTTATAGGAACTTCTATCTTATTCTTCATGTTTTTCTTATTGTTATTTTCGAAGTGGTTACTTTCTCTAGAATGTTTTCTCAGAAATTTCTTATAGTACACACCTTGTACTCTATTTATTGTTAAACTTGAATCACCTTAATTGTCTTTAAATTTTGAATTTTTATCTTCGCTATTTTAAATCCTTGCTAGGATTTTATAAAGGTTTGAAACCTAATAAATTGTTAATTGCCTGGAGCAAACTTTAAATGTTAGGAGGTCTGCGACCTCAAATTGTTACTAAAAATTGAAACTATATACTTGTCAAATTTATTAGACTTTTTGCATTGTTAAATAAATTCAAACTTTCCTTTTCGACTCATCATTTCTCTAATACAACGGTTAGGCAAGATCCTGTCTTCCTTGGCTCTTCCTACTCAATGCCATTAAATCTATTGATAGGGCTTTCACCACTCGTTGCATTTGAGCAAGAACTCTTAGTGGTAATCTCTTTAAAGTTTCTCTTAGCTTTAATGGCTAATTCTAACTGGCCAGTAAGGCAAGTACAGCTCGCTACGCCAGCTACCTGCTTGTGGAGATCCTCTCCGAAAACTTATGGTTGGTTTTCCAAAAAATAAGTGTTTCTCTTTGTCTAAACTTTTAGCCGGCTCCTTGCTGAGTAAAAGCTTAGCCATTTCCAAATGCAACTATTGGTTCACTTACCAAAATTACTCCCCAAGGTATAATTTCTTTTATCACAATCCTTCTTGGAAGCACTTGGTCGCTTTTTAGGAACTCCACAACTTCGAAAACTGGAAATATCAAAATCGATGCAAATTATTGGCATTCTTCGAATTACTTGGTCAAAAAAGAATTCCTTTGAACAGATCTACAATAAGTCTGTTACTCTTGCCAGACCATCACCCTTCCCCATAGTACGTATATGCATGCTTGAGAGGGAATACTCTAAAGCCATTCTCTTGCAAACCGCCCAAGTCCTAGCTGCGGTTCCCGTTAGCTTCGACCAGGTCCTTACCCACTTTAGGTATCAGAGAACGGATTGGCAGTGGCAACCGCCTCTAAGTGCATTTAAAGTTAAATTCATAACTTTTGTGGGACTCTCCTCCTATCTTTCTATCCTTTTTCTCCAGTCCGAAACCCACCTCCTTTTCTTTATCATCTTCCCTTGGTGGTTAGGTTATTCCTCAGCCAATAATCTACCCAACCATCCCCTCATGACTCCAATTTTGGTGCATGTTGTTACACAATTTGGCCTTGAACTCGGCTTACCCGGTCGTCTTCAAGAATAGCTGTCAAGCTCTGCTTCTGTGGCAATCATTGCAACACACTAACTTGCCTTCCTCTTTGTCAACTTCCACTTGTACTGCCTGGGCCACAGTAATAATAATAATAAATCATGAATACTTATTCATCGCAGAATAATAAGGGTTCAATATATTAAATTATAACAATTATAATTGATAATATTACGCAAAGTCGTCTGAAAGTAGCCTATTATTTCAATTTGAACGCGTGTTCACTTTTCATATAAATACATAGTGGTTATCTTCAATGTTGAGTAAATATGTAGCCTGAGCAGACAGAGGTGTCTGTCTCCAGGTCGGACATTTTTGTTTTGACTATCGAGACGGAAGCAAATACGGAATTTCTTGTTCAAGATTTTTTTTTCTCTCTTTGAAGGTAAAAGAAAAGACAGCAGAACTCTTTTGATTTCACCAAGGACAGTGGCTAGGTGAATTATTTTCACATGGCATGATTTGTGCAAAAAATTAGGACTAAAATATAAGTTGTTGTGTAGGCCTAAAAGTTAACTTACAGTACATGGTGAAATTTTTCGTACGTTTTATTTTAATATCAAGCCAAACGTTCAAGTAATGATCTTATCGTCTCAAGGACTTCTTACACCATAGCCTACCTTAGTAAGCATTTTCCTGTAGTTGTGGAGTGTTGAGCCTAAAAATAATTCCACTCGTGTCATAGCGCACCCAATGATGTAACATTCTGTCAGCGAGCCGTTAATGGGTTTCAGGTGTGCTGTTATTAATAGAACAGTTATTTGATAAATGCCACAAAGAAATGCAAGTTTCCTTTTAAAAAGGGCAATGAATTAATATTGCGAGGTGAATGTAGGTTTAGGCACGCAGCCATTTCTGGCTGCCAATGTGGGTGATGGCTAATTGGCTGCAATGCACGTGGCAGTGGCGGATTGATTTGTCCAGTAGGACTATTTGTTCCCGCGAGAACTGTCAAAAAAAAGTGCAAAGTTACAGTAAACGAACTCTAGGAGAGATTCAGTACAGCAATTTGAAACAACTCTTTAATATTAAAATAATGGATACCAGTGAAATATTTAAAGAACCTGTTTTAGCCATCTTGCAGATTATTAATTAAAGTTGTGTTTTGATTTCCCCAAGCAGATAGGCCTATATCATATCTTAATTTGCTTTCAATCACAGGACAATAAATGGTTTTGTAGGATTTTTTTTATCTACACAGAATCGGAGATTGTAGGAAGTGTAAATGTTTGTTCTTAATTTTCTTTAATCATGTTTACTGTGTGTGTGTTCGTTTTCAAGTGTTCATCAAGAGTAATTCCTAGGTATTTTTTTGTCGAAGTACTTTTTATAAAGGTGTTACATTTGCAACCTGCAAGGATGTTTTGGTGTTTGCATGATAAGCTGCTGTGGTGCGTTATTTTGTATTTTTCTTGTGTGAAGTGATCAACTCTGATGTGCATTATTTTAGATTTGGTTGCATTTATATTTTTGAAAGGTGGCAAAAATAACGACATCATGTCATACGACAATGAAATGAAAATCCACAGCCTGCTTCCAGTCTCCGACCGGGTCAGGAATGGAATGAGCGGCGAGGATATGAACTGTGCCGGCTGCCGAGGCCTGACGCACTCCTCTGGGGCAATGATTAAATGAACATGTCATACGATAATGAAAATCCACAGCCTGCTTCCAGTCTCCGACCGGGTCAGGAATGGAATGAATGAAGCCCCTATCTAGCGGCGAGGATATGAACTGTGCCGGCTGCCGAGGCCTGACGCACTCCTCTGGGGCAATGATTAAATGAATGACGGATGAAATGAAATGATAGTGGAGAGTGTTGCTGGAATGAAATATTGACAGGGAAAACCGGAGTACCCGGAGAAAAACCTGTCTGCCTCCGTTTTGTCCAGCACAGATCTCACATGGAGTGACCGGGATTGGAACCACGGACCCAGCGGTGAGAGGCCGGCGTGCTGCCGCCTAAGCCACGGAGGCTTACATGTCATACGATAATAATAAAGATAATTATATTCTACCACTCAAGAAAATGGAAATTGGATCAAGATACGAACTTTGTTGATGTTTCAGGGGCTGGGACATCGTGGTCATGTAGCCCCATGTTCTTGGGTGTGTGTGTGGAATTTGTCTGATAACCCGTGTCGTTGCGATGGCTGTACTCGTGTTTGTATTTGTAATTGAGACTACGATTGGGGAAGGAGATAGCCGTTGCCTTAATTTATGTACCATCCCGTGGAAAACCACGTCTAGGGTTCGATTCCCGGCTCTGCCAAGAAATGTCATTCTGGTGTGAGTACTGGAACGGACTACACTCAGCCTCGTGAGACAACACTGAGAAATTGCGGTTAAACAAATAAACAACACGATAGCTCCTGTATCGCGTCCAGCACGCATAACACTACAGCCGTGAGGGTGCCTCTATACCCATGGGGGCTGCTAAGTAACCGATTGTGCATCCAAAGGAAACAATTGCCTGCAATAGTGACGAATTATTGTTTCCATAAATATCGACAATTTGTTTAAAATGTACGTTTAAATAAATAAACAAAAAGCCCACAACACGTCCTGGATGGCTGAGGAAGCAATCGAACTCACCTGTTCATTTCTCTACTGGAAAGCGCTATACTATTCAAGGAGCTTAGATATCTAACCTCCTTGACTTTCATAGTGCTTCAAAGAACAACGAAATTTGACATGCGAGCTACCCTTTGGGTGTCAAATAACAAAACTTGCACCCGGCACCCTAGACCATACGATATTATTACTGTTCTAATGCATTTTCCTTGGGGATTTAAATCGACAGTAGCAGATGTTGACGAGACAACCCACGACGTCACATGAGCTCTATTGTCTATGTGCAGGCCTGAAGGCCGTATGGTAAACCACAAGATCTCCTTATTAATCAAAACAAATTGCTGTAAACCCTTGTCGCTTTGTCTCTAGCCCCGGTCACACGTCGTACATGGCAAGGATCGTGGGAGTAGTGGCTCACGACCAGGCATAATTGCAGCTGCGGCCAACACAACATTAAACAAATAGTAACCAGACATGCCTTAGTACAGATGAAGACAGCACTTAGCACATTTCACACGTCGTTAGGACAGGACTCAGTAAACTCCCGGCAAACATCCTCCGCTAAAGTTGAATAGTTTACGATACACATTTTGCTCTCTGTCTGAAAAGATGATAATAATAATAATAATAATAATAATAATAATAATAATAATAATAATAATATACAACAATAAATGCCTTTCCCAAAACACCAAGACACGTCACTATGAAACACTTCTGAAGCCAGTAGTTCTATATGCAGCCGAAACCCTATCTCTAAATGCCAAGAAAGGACTCCTTGAAGAACTGGAGAGAGAAGAGAGGAATCTTGGGATCAAAGTACAAAAATGGAAACCGTCAAAAGAGATCCAACGAGGAAGTCTACAGCAAAATAGAGAAAATTACCGACACAATCCGAAAGAGACGGGCAAGATTTTTACGGTCACCTGAAAAGAATGGACGGAAGAAAGTTAACTAAAGAGATTTTTCACTTTCTTGATTCAAACCCCAAAACCTAAATTCCCTGGTTTGGAAATACCAAAGAAAACCTGCAAATGCTACGTATCTCAGCTGAAGACGCCTTTAAAACAGAGATCTCTTCCGCAAGAAAATATTGACGAACGGGCTAAACCGAGACGAGCAACCCAAGAGAAGTTAGTTAGTTAGTTAGTTAGTTATTGTTGTTTTAAGGGGCGGTACTACGAGGTCATCTGTTCCTCTTAACACAGATTGATACGGTGTCCCTTGGACAGAGGAGCGTAAGCAGGTCCACTCACAAAGAATGAGGGAAATCTGGGCTGTGAAGAAGGCCAAGTTCAGTGTCAAATACAACAAGACTAATGTGGTCCTTGATGGCCCCGGCGAATTATATATATAGTAATAATGTTATTGGGTTTACTTCTCTTTTAACAACTGAGGCTTTCGGAGACGCCAGGGTGCCGGTATTTTGCCCCAAAGGGAATCATTAACGTGCCAGTAAATCTATTGACACGGCTCCTTTGCATTTGCGCACCTTCAAATGCCAACTGACTGCGCCAGAATTCGATCTTGCAACGTTAGTCACTGAAATGAAAAAAAAAAGAGACTATACCAGGTGAATCAGCTGCCCCGAATAACTTACTATTGTTTTATGCAGCCCAACTAACGAGTGTTGTCAGGAAGGTCAATATTTCTGTGCCTGGATCCCGTATGGTACTAATGCACTACAATCATATCCCGCAAGCGATAATGAACCCTATTATTTTTCCGTCGTATTAGAAAAACAGTCTTCTTCTTCTTCTTCTTCTTCTTCTTCTTCTTCTTCTTCTTCTTCTTCTTCTTCTTCTTCAAGTGCCTCGTCCTCCAAGAACATTGGCGATCAGTAGCATGATCTGCTGTTTGTCCATTGCTGTTCTAAACAGTGACACTATATTAAGTCCAAACCACTGGCTTAAGTTCTTTAGCCAGGATATTCGTCTGCGTCCTGGACCCCTAATGCCATCAATCTTCCCTTGGATAATTAATTGCAAGAGGTGGTATTTGTTGTTGCGCATAAAATGACCAATTCTAGTTTTCTCCTTTTGAAGATACTGAGAATTTCCAAGTCTTTGTTCATACGCCGCAGTACTTCCACATTTGTGACTTTAGCTGTCCATGATATCCTTAAAATCCTGCGATACGTCCACAAAACAGTGATCAGTATAGTTTTTAGAATATGCTTGCAGTGCATTAGTACTATACAGCATGCAAGCAGAGAAATATCGACCTTCCTGATAACAACGCTAGTTGGGCTGCATAAAACTTTATTATTAGGGGCAGCTGATTCACCTGGTACTGATACCTACATTATTATGCCTGCAGGAAACTGTACGCCTAGAAACATCTGTCGATGAATGCCAAATTATGACACTATAATGCAGTAGTTAGATAATCAATTCTCTACATAAATGAGTGCCTATCTCTAACCAAGAAGACCTCTCTAAGGGCCCTGGAAGTACATGGAAGGAAATTCTTGCGAAAAATAGTGTGACCAAGGATCATAACCGATGGAAGGCGACGGTCCAAACCAAATTGTGAACTCTACCAACAGTAGGAAATCCAACGGGGATGAAGCTACGATACGAGCACAGATTACCTACTACTACAGATGGCCAACAGCCATGCTAATTCTTGGTACCTAAGACTTCAGCGCTGTCTGGTGGTTGACTGATGTACTAGCAACATGTCGACCAGTAGCGCCACCTATGAGCAGATCTCGTAAACAGTAACCCTCCCACCCCCTCCCCTCTACCCTGCCCCTTCCCCTCGTTCCGCTAAATATTCCCGTCCTAAATGCTCAGCCCACTTCAATGTTCCGAAAATCACAATCTCCCTATACTTATGGCACGTATTTAAGTGTGTAGATAATAATATGATCTACAAGTAATAAATCACATTCAAAATACCAATAACAGAAAAAATTAATAAAAATAATAACAAAGTGGGAAATTGTGAATTCCAGAACTTTGAAATGAACAATCACAGCATTTAGAACATAACCTCATCACTAATATACATGTTTAAATTTCTTTCAGTTGCAATTGGAGCATATTGCATTGGTGACAAAAATTAGGCTACTACAAGGCCTGCAGCATATTATTACTCAGCTTAAAAAATGGCCCAATTAGGCCTATAACCAATTAGTTATTAGAAAAAACTACAAAGGAAAAGTACTGGGAAGGGAGAAAATTCATATTTTAAAATGCTTGATGCTGTTAGCAATAACAGTAAAATTTTAAGAGAGAATGCTAAGGAATCAGGTGGTGTAACCAGATCCTCATAACACTAAAATTTTTAGTGTAATTAGTGCCAAATACATTAGGGGACAGAAAAAGAATTGGATATCACAAAATTTCTATACAGTAGTTCATTTCATATGCCCTTTAAAATATATCCAGTTAAAAATTTTGAAGGGTGAAATGCAGTAAGTAGGCTACATCAAAAATTAACATCGCACACTAATACAGTACATTCCATTACGTGCTGTTAAGGGGAAAGGAGAAATAGGACTATCAATGAAAAACAAGAAAAACACTCAATACTGCTAGAATTCATCATGTTTTATTTAAAAAGTTGTCAATGAAGAGAAGATAACAGCAAGAGCCAAGATCAAACTTAGCAAAAATACAGTAATCAAATCTGGTCCTCCTAAAAGTATGTGTTGAGGCATGTTCCTTTCTTCTTTCTTGCCAAAGTATAACAGTAGGGACCAGCACATAATAATGGACCTAGTTCCTCCTTGATGTAATGGCTGACACCGATGAACCGCAAATTCCTACAACACATACCAGTGTGTATGTTGAAACAGTAAACTTAATAAATGTGTAACTTAATGCTTGGAACGGGGAACTTGAATTTGCTGACATGTGTATGTTTGCACCTACTGTAAGTTAACTACATTTTGAAAGAATCATTGTATTTTTGATATTAATTCATTTAGGGCTTTCGATAACATATTCATTTAGCCCCATGTGTTTGGAAGTGTGTATGATTTGTTGATGATGATATTTGTTGTTTTAACGAGCCTAACATCTTGGTTATCGGCCCCTAATGGTTTGGGTGATCGTGAAGATGAAAATCAAATGTAAACTATAACTGAAACTAACTGCAAACTTATATAGGCTACTAGAAGAAGAAATGGAAAACAAAAGGAGAATAAGGCAAACAAAGGACAGGAGGAAAAGAAATGCCCTCAAACCCTCGAAGAATTAGGATCGAGGGACTTGGAAGGAAGGAGAGCCACGAAAGACCCCAGAGGCAATGGAAAAAAGGGGAAAAACCGGACCCAGCTCAGGAATCCCTCGGGGTCGCCATCTCCCGAACTCACCAGCCGTGAGCCCCTGAGGGTGTAGCAATATCCAGGGCGCACCAAAGGTGGTGGGGCTACATACACCCTGCCCCTTGAGAGCCTTGAGCAGAAGGCAGGAGATAACAAGAAAAGAAAAAGAAGGCTGACCCCTCGCAGGAGGAGGGCATCAGAAAAGATGAGACGAGGGCCAATTAAGGCGGGAAAGGAATAGACTCCCTAGGCCTTGGATACCCTAATACCGTCGGGGTCGGAAGAGAACAAGAGTTGACCAAGTGAGGTCGACAGGAAAGAAGACAGAGGGGAGCCCGGCACAAGTAAGTGGAAGCAATGCGGGACTCAGCTGGGGCCCCGTGGTCGCCAACCCACGTCCCACTAGATGTGAGCCCCTGGGGGAGTGTATGATTTGTATGATAATCTGTGTTATTGTGGTATCTGTAGTAGTGTGTATACTTCCTGTAATTCAGGTGAGGACTGGAAAGGAGGCAGCCGTAGCCTTAAGTTGGGAACCATCCCAGCGTCAGCCTGGAGTGGAAGTGGGGAAACCTTGGAAAACCACTTCTTGGATGGCCGAGGTGAGAATCGAACCTACCTCTTCTCAGTTCTGCCTCAAAAAGATGAGTGTGCGCCGTTCCAACAGTCAGACCAGAATTAAATTACTTAATCAAGCTTGGAAACTAGCCCAGGACCTCAGGAGTGGCAGCAACCACACCACAAGGTGGTCTTATTACAGAATCAATTGATGAAAAAATCCCTCCACGTAAGCTTAGACATTGGCATCCTACGTGTTGAAAAATATTGTAAATAACGTGTGGGAATAAAATACTACCTATACTGTAGGTATATCAACCATTACATTGGCATACAATAAATCAATTATATTTGTCTTGTATCTATCTCACTGTTACAGAATATCATCGACAGAACCTAACACTTATTAACTTACCAAGAGTATAAAATAAAAATTGGCAGATAAGGGTGGGGTTATCGGGCCAATGGTTCCAAGGTTTTATTGGATTTTCACGTTGGACTTATATCCACAGGACAAGAACACAATGTATATAGTTACACATTGGTAAGACTATAATATGATCCTAGGCCATTAAACCTATTAGATCATGGGGGTTAATGTTAAGTTTTAATAACCTGTAATTACAGTCCTACATCAGTATTGCCATTACTACCGTACCAATTCGACCAACTGAACACCCAGCCTAAACAATGCATTCCTACCATAACATAAACCGTACAGTTTATTTTCCTGTGTATCTACAAAAATAAATACAAAGTGCCCATAACATGAATATGGAAGGAAACACATCTACACATTTGTTTGTTCTTGGCTTATTAGAAGAGGACAGGTGCATTTGAATGGTATTTGGGTCGCAGAACATTACACGAGTCGACTACTTGAGCACCATGACTTAGCAAAAGTATTGGCAACTCAAACTAACACTTGGGGCGCTGCAGTCGGTCTGAATAAGTAGGGTTTAAAATACTCAATAACACGCGTTTGATATGGAACACTTTTTATTTTTCGGTTATAATCAGTAAATATGGTCTCTAAAGTAATGCCAGTGTTATTTTTAATTGTATATATGTATAACTGTGCGATACACGTGATCTAATTTATGTGTTCCACTGGATTTTTTGGTGTCATTTGCATATTATCAAGCATCAGTTTTTATGGGTGATGTAGATCAGCTGATTCAAATTTACACAGGGCTACACTTCAGACATTATTTCGGTACTATTATGCGCAATATAATGTAACTGTCGATCCTGAGTCAACGCCGAGGACATTCAAATAGAGAAATACGGTACATAAACAAATAAATAACACACCGAAGCTGTGCTACTTTTATTATTCCGAGACTAGCATCCACGCAAACCAGACGCCACTGTTCCAAGCTCCGACTTATATCGTGAATTGATGTAAAACTGATGATCCGCCAGCCTTTCCGCCAAGCCTACACCTCGTAATCGCTAAGTTCTTCGATATTCGAGCTATTCCACTACGAGTCATATAGGCCTAATTTGCCTCCCCGTGGGCACTGTAGAATGAGTGATTCCGCTACCATTCAAATATTCAACACCAAACCCACCTTTTAACCATCCAAATCAAGCAATTCCTGTCGCCCCCCGAGTTTTAATACAAGTTAAACTCATCCTTTCTCCCCACCAAGCAGCCAATAATTAATTATTTAATTAATTATTCAAGTAACTTCAATCTTACCAGCGCGCCCATCGTAACAGCTGTTTTTAAACTGAATAACCTTCGCTGGCTTTACGTCGCAGGTCTTCTGTCTGTCTACCTCGACAAGTGTTAGATTCTTCCCGGGGTGGAAAGGTATTATTATTAGGTATTAGGTATTATTAGGTATCATCACATTTCGGCTATTGCTATTTGCATCTTTTGGAAAGTGATGAAAACGTATGTCCGCAGCCCTCTTATACATCGACTTGCAGCCGTAAACTGAGCAATACACTTTGCTTTTACTCATTTTTCACTCTATCAACGAGTAAAACTTATTACTTATGTATAAAGACACGAACAATTTACCACGATCTGTTTACCAATACAAGAAACCATATACAAACAGTCACCACGTGACAAATGTACCCTACTTGGTAAGTTTCTCATTTTTACCGCTAGATGTCATATCACATAGCTGGAGTTGCCAATATTCACGTTGGACTTAGATCCACAGGACAAGAACACAATGTATATAGTTATACATTGGTAAGACTATAATATGATCCTAGGCCATTAAACCTATTAGATCATGGGGGTTAATGTTAAGTTTTAATAACCTGTAATTACAGTCCTACATCAGTATTGCCATTACTACCGTACCAATTCGACCAACTGAACACCCAGCCTAAACAATGCATTCCTACCATAACATAAACCGTACAGCTTATTTTCCTGTGTATCTACAAAAATAAATACAAAGTGCCCATAACATGAATATGGAAGGAAACACATCTACACATTTGTTTGTTCTTGGCTTATTAGAAGAGGACAGGTGCATTTGAATGGTATTTGGGTCGCAGAACATTACACGAGTCGACTACTTTAGCACCATGACTTAGCAAAAGTATATTCACGTTGGACTTAGATCCACAGGACAAGAACACAATGTATATAGTTACACATTGGTAAGACTATAATATGATCCTAGGCCATTAAACCTATTAGATCATGGGGGTTAATGTTAAGTTTTAATAACCTGTAATTACAGTCCTACATCAGTATTGCCATTACTACCGTACCAATTCGACCAACTGAACACCCAGCCTAAACAATGCATTCCTACCATAACATAAACCGTACAGCTTATTTTCCTGTGTATCTACAAAAATAAATACAAAGTGCCCATAGCATGAATATGCAAGGAAAACATCTACACATTTGTTTGTTCTTGGCTTATTAGAGGAGGACAGGTGCATTTGAATGGTATTTGGGTCGCAGGACATTACAGTTCTACATCAGTAATGGCATTACTACCTATTCTACCAATTGAATAGGTCACAATTGAATTTCCACAGCACCAGTAGCTAACATGTACAAGAACTGATCTTTTTTGAATACGGTACCAATAATACTTTGAAATTCAAGGAAGGGGAAAATATTAAAGCTTCGACACGTTGTCAAGAATCATGACATTTTTAATCTACCGCAATGTAAAATGAATTATTAACACACCTCAAGAACTTGAGTACACATATGCAATAGGCTCATGGTACTGGACGTATCTCTGCAAGATGTAATCAAGTTGAAAACATTACGGAAACATAGACTCTTACCTGGTCATTTCTAAGGTGAGTAGGCCTAATTGCCACATTCCTCTGCTATTTCGAGAACAGCAATTTACGATTTGTTTGTTCCCAGAATTTGGTAGGCCTACCTGTGGGGAAAATAATAGTGAAAGTTAATTAATATGTCAAGTGGAATGTCACCTGTACATTGCGTCTAATATAAATTCAAAACTAGGCTACGGTATATTTTGCACACGCAGAAACACGTTTTTACTTAAATGCTTAAAATAAGTGTACTTACGTACTTGGCGTAGCAGAAGAAGAACTGTTCACTTCTCATTACCACGAAGACAATTTGATATAAGAAAGATGAGATAGAACACAACATTATCTTATTTAGCTTATTTGTATACGGCCAATATTATTACATACAACCCATCTACAGAGCCGCCATGGCATGGTCAGTGCCGCCAACCCAGTAGAAATAATGTTTATTTAATGATAAGTGCCGTAATTATTGTCTGTGAGCAAGATAATTGCAAGGAAATGTCAATTAGGAATTATGTGTATATTTATTGACTAAATATAGTGATATGTTTGCAATTTAATTACAACGTTGTATCATGCATATGTCGGCAACACGATATACACGATATACAGCGCTCCATACGACTGGCACGTGCTACTACACCGATGGTGCCAAATGATCCCTATCTGGTTGACACCCCCTGGATACGAGTAACTGACAACACTGGGTACGTCAGCGCCACCCCACTGCGAGCGCTGCTAGGCAAAAGGCCACCTTGTGATTGGTTGATTTGGCCTTGTTACCACTGCTGGCTTTAAAGCAGCCAGGAGGGATGCGACCCAGCCGGCAGTGCTTGTTACATTTGGTGTTCTGTGTTGTTGATAACATGGCGGCTCTACGTGCTTGAAACGGTAACTGTTCATTGTCCTGATTTGAAACTACTGCAGCACGCCTAGTGGTGTGGCAGCCAACTAACAGTATGGTAATATTAGCTCCCAAATATGTTTTCTTTTTATGTTTTTATTTTATTTAACTGGGTCACTCCAAGATGAGTCATACGACATCAGCGTGAACAGTTCTGAATAAAACAATCAAGTCCAAAATCTCAAGTTGGTGCGATTAAAGAAATTGTTTCCATGCTTTACCATGCGTCATTCACTTCTATTATATTTGGTGTTCTGTGGGAATTCCCCAGAGATGCCATCAGAAAGACATGTCTGACTTTCTACGCAGGGGGATGACAGTTCATAGGGAGCGCGTGGGTCGGGGTAAGGCCCTGTACTGGATGTTCTGCCAACCAATGAAGAATTAATTTTAGCACCAAGGTTCCGTAGTTGGCACTCATGAACGCTCATATCAAACCGACTGGCGGAAGCGGGAATAGTCTGTTTGGATTGATTTTCCTCGTGGTGTTGTTGGTTGTTCTGATTTGTCAGTATTTTGATTATTTAATTGAATTGAGAGTCAATCATGCCACTGCAAGGGAGGAAAAATTGCCAAGCACTGGGATGTAAGAATTATAATGATTGTAAGAACAATACGGCAATTTTCATCTTCCTGGTGTTGACCATGTGTAAAACTAGTGGGCAATATGGACTACTCTCGAATAAAAATATATAGAGAATAAATGTGTGCATTTCATCTCTTGTTTGTTTTCTTACCCATTCTCCTTTGCGTTGCAATAAAATTTGTGGTTTAGGGCTACGGGGAGGGGTGGGTGGCAGCCTGCATGCTAGGCAAAAAGTGAGGTTATGGCAATATAGTGTGTGCATTTGGACAGTTTTCTTCATATTCATCGAATATCCCAACAATTCTGTAGAGTAGGAGAGCAATGCTTAATTAGCCTAAAGGTGAATTAAGCTCTAGAACGGCATAATTCTGTCCTTCGTGACAAATCTATTGCCAACATTGATATATATCAAAATGTATTATTTTCCTACCTGGTCGTATATTTCAGCGCCTAGCGAAAATCGCAGATATGTTTGTGTTATTTTCATCAATAATCAATAACTCATCGCAGAACATTCTGTTCAATTACGTGTAAGTTAATAAAGGCTACATTCATATGGCTTTTTACTTTTTATGTTGCCAAACTTGCAAGTACAATCCATAGCCTCAGGCGGTGTTCTCTCTCGGAAATTCTATAACCAAAAGTGACGAATCTCTCATACTTAGATCATCCTTGTTTCTACGGGCATCGGTACAGAATGGACCACCACAAGCTGTCTTACAAGATCTGCAAGGTAGCCAAGATGGGTAAAGCCACTGGATCCCGGTGGATCAAGTAAGTCGAGAAGTATCTTGTAAAATTCGATATTCAATAAGACACAAAGAGTACCTAACGTTCGACCATTGTAACCACACCTTTCCTCATATCCATTAAAGCTCACCACAAGGCGTCCAAGAAATGGTCCGAGGAAAGTAAGATACGAGTTCAGCAGGAAAATGGAAGAATGCTGGGCCAACAGAAAAGTTCGAGGTATCAACAAGAAAGCAGCCGCCCAACAATCCACCAAGAACATCAGAAGTGGCTGACAACAACTACTGTACAACTAAAACACAAGCACTGTGGTCCACGAGTGACCCAAACGACCGAATAATATAATATTATATTTATCAGTCCGGAGATGCGAGGTTGAGTCCCAGCGCTAAACATCCACTCGGTGAGTGGTTCCCCATAGTTTATTTGTACTCCATTGAGATCCGGGTGAGTTAGCCGTGGTCGTTACGGCATGACTGCTGGCAGTCGCTCACATCCGGGAGGCGATGAGGTTCGAATCCCACGCCGGCAACCTTGAAGATGGTCTTCTGTGGTTTCCCATCTTCCTTCCAGGCAAATGCCGGGGTTGGTCCCTAACTATAGGCCACAGCCGCTACCTTTCCACTCCTCGTCCTTACATTCCAACTTCCCTCCTTCCCTCCCCAACGGCACTTGTAGCTCACCCATTGGGTGTCCGTCTCGAAGCAGCTACAAAACTGGCGAGTCGAACATGTCCTCGGACACTCCTGGCACTAAAAGCCATACGCAAAAAAACCTCCATTGAGATGTTGGGGTGGTACCTTCTTTAAAATGTTGGGACACCTTTCCCAATTCTATGTCCCAATCATAATACAGTAATACACACGCTTCGAAACCGTTAACCTCGTGAAGATAAGCCACGGAACCTTCTTTTTACGTAGAATCTGAATCACAGGACGTGACATTTCACCTCGAAAATCTCACATCTAAACCGGCAATCCAACCAAGGCCGACCGTAGCGAGAGTCAAGCAGGTGACTGCTGCACCTTCAAGCCCCTTCCCCACAGTTCCTACTACATTCATCACAATAACACAGGTTATCAGGATCATACCATATACACACACACAAATACAAGGGGATGATGAAGAAGGTGTTCCAATCTCCCAAGTAAAACAAAAACAGCAACAGTTGTCTGTGCTTGGTATGGTTTTAAGTCAAAATTCCTTGATTTGTTGGTTGCTTAGTTTAGGGGCTGCGACAACGCGGTCATGTGGCCCCGTGTACTTTGGGCCTGTGTAGAATTTGTCTGATAACCGGTATTAATTGTGATGGCTGTATTAGTGTGTGTTATCTGTGATTCGGGTAGAAGGACTGCAAACGATCAATTTTTCAAGTAGTTCCTACTATTGCCACCAAATGATACCGTCCATGACACCTAGCTGCGAACTTGGCTACTAGATGGCATCGCAGCCAGCACCTGTCAGCGAACGCTGGAGTCAGTGGAAGGTTCTTTTTCTTGCCATAAATCCTGTCATTTGACCACCGGCTTTACTTCCCCTCTGAAGGAAGGCATACTGAGAGATTTTTAACACTCTTAAACAACCCGACGACTTTGGCCGTGTTCGAACGGCGATCTTGGGCATAGAAGCTCAGCATGCTAACAACTACGCTACCGAAGCCGGTAGTCAACATTCCTGATGGTGAAAGTTATAACAAATGGTATTTTAGAACACTCAACAATGAACTATTTATATTAAGGTAGAGAAAAGGCCTATCGTTTATCGTTCATTTCTTACAAACTGCGAGCTTAAATAAGATAAAAAATATATAATACAAAAGCCATTGAAACTTTAATTATGAACATTTTATCATCATCAACATCATCTTCATTTCCCCTTTTCCAGTTGACACTGGGTGGGGGCAAATATGGTTCCTCTCCACTTTGTTCTGTCATTCCACCATTCCTCTTCCGACATAGTGTTCCAATCCAGGATCCGTTTTCTAATAGGCTACTATTCTCCACCGAGTCCATCCAACGCATTCTTGGTCTTCCTCGTCCTCTCTTCCCTGTCATCCGTCGTTCCAGTGCTCGTCTTGGTAGCCTTACTTCATTCATCCGTTTGACGTGTCCAAACCATCTCAATCTGTTTTGCTCCAGTTTGTCATTTAGTTTCTGTACTCCCAGTTTTTTCCGCATATCTTCATTTCTCACTCTGTCCCTCCTCGTTTTCTGGACCATACTTCTCAGGAATCTCATCTCAGCTGCTTGTACTCTGCTCTCAACCCTATGAACATTTTGTATCAAACATTATTTTAGAGATTTGTGGTTGTGGTTGTTGCTGTAGTTTTCATGTTAGGGGCTTGGACATCGTGATCATTTAGTCCGGTGTATTTGTGTATGTATATAGAATTTGTCTGATAACATGTGTTAATGTAATGACTGTAGTTTAGTGTGTATTTGTAATTCAGGTGACAATTGAGAAGGTGGCGGCCGTGGCCTTAAGTTAGGATCCATCCCAGCATTTGCCTGGAGGAGAAGTGGGGAAACACTGGTAACCCACTTCCAGGATGATTGAGGTGGGAATCGAACCCGTCTCTTGAGGTTTTGCCTCATGATGCAATGGCGTCACTTCTAACATTGCTTGTCTTAGCTACGCAGTTTATACTCGACGTTACAATATAATGTAAACATTGATATTTAAGGTCATCAAGGTCCGAAGTTCGATAGCGTATGGATCAACACTGATGCAGATCAGCAGGTCCAAGGCCCCTCTGCTGGTGAATCATGTAGCGTTAGGCAACACTTCCTCAACCATTGTAGGGGGCCATGAAAGGGGAGAGGGGGACAAATTAAGTTAAATCAAACCTAACCGTTTTGATTTCGTCATAACAGGGAGTTTTCCTCTTTCGTTAGTGGGTCATTCTATCCCCAATCATCGCCTTCCTCGTTGGACTCATTCATAGTCACCCGTTCACACATAGCAGGAGGTTGCGGCTTAACAACTAGAACCAGGGATAACCAGGGCATTTTTCAGGGGGAACCCGGGGGTACGCATACGCATTTGAAAACTGATTAAGGAAAAATATTGGTACATTTGCATCTATAGTCCGGCAAATATAACTTCCGAATTGAAGGTTCATCGATAATCAGGCGCCAACGCGTTGTTCACAACAGCTGGAGGATATTTCGAGTAATCCTCGATTTAAATCGATCTATTGAATCAGATTGCTTTGGTCGGCAACTTGACAGCAGCATAATCGAAATAATGGGCCATATTATTTTCTGCTCGACAAAAGCTTTGTGTAATTGCTGCCTTATTCGAAGAAATGTGGGGCCTACATCTTTAGGCAAAAATACGTAATACACTCTAACAATCATGAAAAGGAAGTTCTGTTCTTATAAGCACGCAGGCTAGTGTTTGGAGATGGGGTAGGTTGTTATTTTGTGCATGGGGTTAGTTTTGAAGGATGAAGAAAATAGCGAACTATTTTACATCCACCCAGGCATCGAAAAACCTGGAAATTAATGAATTCATGAGTTAATAAATTAATACAATGCAACCTTTCATTTAACATAAAGTAATAAGCGGACTTTGCAAATTGCCGAAAATTGCAAGATCATGATGTTTTGTCGACTACAACTGAGAGTACCCCTTAAATTTTGTTTTAAAAAAAAAGCACTGACCAAACGTCAGGTCAAGTCCTGAGGAAAATATCCCTCCGCGCATCTCCCCCCTCTGTCCCTTCTTGTGTTCCGGCATGCTAACTATTGATAGTCATCCCTCAACCTACGACACTCGTCTACATTGTTTGCAACTTTTACTGAACTTGTATTACCTCTGAAGTATTTTATTGGTAATAATAATAATATCGTATGGCCTCGGTTGCAGGGTGCAAGCTTTGTTAATTGACACCCAGAGGGCAGCTTGCGTGTCAAATTTAATGCTCCTTGGAGCGCTATGAATGTCAAGGAGGTTAGATATCTAAGGTCCTTGACGCTATACCGCTTTCTAGTAGAGAAATGAGGAACTTGTGTTGGCGGAAAATCCCGAGATTCATTTTGCCATTATGAACACGGCCTACTGAATTCAAATGGGTTCTTTAACATGCCAACAACGTATGACATGAGTATCGTGATTTTTGTCGCCTTTCAAAAATCACTTACCATGGCCAGGAACGAACCTGCAAGCTTGGGGTTGGTAGTCCGACACTCTAACCACTCACCCACCGTGGCAAGAATTTTATTGGTTCAAGCTTTACAGCAGTTTGAACAAGTTGTAGCCTATACTTGAGGAAACCATGTTGAACTTTGTGTAATCGTATCGGTAGACTGCCGAGCTCCAAGCCTGATTCAAGGATTCTAAACATACCTTTTTTAAGGATATTTACTCAGATTATGCTAATTAGTGATTTAGAAGAATTACTCGGCTGGTCTTTTGCTGTTCAAAACAAGGTTTATACTCAACAAAATGTAGGCCTAATATAATATCAAATTTGCACTGAATTATTCTATGGTTGGTTGGTTCCTCAGTTTAGGGGCCCCGTGTAGTTTGGGTGTGTGTAGAATCTGTCTGATAACCGGTGTTAATTGTGATGGCTGTATTAGTGTGTGTATCTGTTTTTTAATTCAAGTATGGACTGTAACTTTGAATTTTTCAAATAGTTCCTATTTTTGCCGCCAAACGCCACCGTCAACGACTACTAGGCCTAGTTCAGAACTTAGCTACTAGACGCCACCACAGTCGGCTCTTGGCAACGAACGTAGGAACCTAAGAGCGTTGTTTACATTCTTAACCTATACAATTTAGCTTCACACAGGTGTAATTAGTGGAAGGTTCTTTAACATGCCATAAATCTATGACCACCGGCTTTACTTCCCCTCCGAAGGAAGGCATACTGAGGGATTTTTACGCTCTTAAAAATCCGACGGCTTCGGCTGGATTTGAACCCGCTATCTTGGGCATAGAAGCTCAGCATGCTACCGACTACGCCACCGAAGCCGCTGAATTACTCTATCGTTCCAAATACAGTACCGTACACTAACATTATATTCACACACACAATTCATCACATGGAAAGCAAAGTTGGTAAAGTTCCCAATTATTAACGTGAAAATGAAAAATGTATTCATAGATTTCTACAAAGGAGATACTGAAAAGTAACCTAGCTAGCAAATAGAAGCTTAGCGACATGTGCTAAAAATGTTTACGCCAAAAACAAGCAGAAAAAGTGGGAACTATTTCCTGTCGCGTTAGCCTCTTCACAGAACAGAACATCAAATATACCGCTTAGGTCTTGAGGTGACTAGAGGTATAGTTTGTCTACGGCGCTGATCATCGAGCGCACATCGCTGTGGATCTTCGTCACATTATCTCTGCGTGTAAACATATAGAGCTGGTTTCTTTAAGTTGCGGTTTGACAACAGCGATGATTGCCGGACCCACAACGTCAGCATAGTGGTTTCCTTGGCCGGCGTTCATCATTCTTCCATGAGCAGGGGAAAATAAAACCTGAAGCAACATAAGCTGTATTTTCCTTATACAGTTAATAAACACCCATGAGGAAGTCTCCATGAAGCAATAATACTTTCCTGAAATACATCTTCTATAATGGCGCAATGATTTTTAACACATAATCATAAAATTCTGGACATGTCATGTACGGTGTTTTAAATTATGTTGAACCATCAGGATAGCTTTAACTGATCTAACTTTAAGTCTATGTATGTCATAAATGTTCATTGTGCATTCATAGCAGATTATTTCTACGCATGATGCATATTTTATGTCCAGTAATTACCAACACATAACTCCGCTGTGTAAGAAAATCCACAAAAAATTTCGAAACGTGTTTTATTGTATTAGCTGAAAAGATGATCGGAAAAAGAACATTTATCAATTTATCATACATTTATCAAATCGAACCAAAAACGTTAATTAGCCCCACGATATTAAACAAGGAAATTTGAAAATGAACTATCTTTGCTTGTGTTCAACGATAGCCTACTAAAGCACTAACAAATAAGTTCCTTGACTTTCAGTATCGCTTTGTTTCACCAAAAAACGGAAGAACAGTGCCGCCGATGAAACCAAACTGTATAAACATTTCAGCAAAAATAATTTTTCCAAGATGAGACTTTTAAAATAGTTTAGGACAAGTAGTCTATATTTAAAACATAAAGATGACGTTCCTCTGTGCCTAAAATCGGAAGAAGTCCCGCCTTTTCAGGACGTAAGGCAACCCTACTCAAACCGGAATTAAATTTCTCGACAGAGCCGAGAATCGAACCTGGAACTTGAGGGGAGACAACCAAGAATGCTAGCCACTACACACGAGGTGGTTGGACTTGAAACTCTCCGCCTCCACGAAGACGGGTGCGACTGGCAGTCTTGTTATATAACAAGAGTAGAGAGATTTGCTCACAACTGCTCCCATTGTCACCATTCAACAGCGGTCACAGCTGTGAATATAATACGTCGTATATTTTCTCAAGCAGAAAAGAACTCGTTTTGGTAGACATTATCAGCTGTAAAATGTGCTGCTGAAGTCAGCGAAAGCGTGGCAGAATTGCCGCCAGGGTCGGTCTTAAACCGTCTTTCTTTTTTTGCGACAAGCTATGAATCATGCACTCGGCCTTCCCCGCTGTCGAGCCGTCTTGTTCCGTGAATTGAAGGAGCCCAGTCGCAGCTGAATGCGCATTGTCAACAGCATCCAGGTGCCGAGATGAGGTACCCGATTACTCTCCTAACCTGCTCACAAACACACACACACACAAACACAAACACAGACGAAACTTTTATCAACAATCTGAAGGAATCACGTAAATGTTCTTGCTATGCAGATTCCGTATCCCACCAAAAGAACAAAAAACCAAGCAAGCCTGTAACTATTTTGAAATCACTTATTATACCCCTAGCTCCGTTTACCCACGGACTCTGCGAAGGATCATTCCTCGACCGTCGCAAGGACGATGTCTGGGAGATGAACACACTATACTATTCTCCCCCTCCACATCCTCATCAAAAGCTCAGAGCTGAGAAAGAAAATAACTTGGTTTCCCTGTTAAGCAAGTTGCTCTTTGAACCCACGGCGTTGCTGTGCTCGTTAAATCGTGCACCACGGCCTCACGGGCAGCTGCAGCAAGCCCGGAGATGGCAGGTTTGAAACCAAGCGCTAACCGCGGCTACCCTGAGTGTGGTTTTCCACGCTTCCTCCAGGCGAATTCCGGGATAGTACCTTACTTCAAGTTGCGAGGCACCTAACCCATCCCTGTCCCTAATTCAGTTACCCACACTACTATAGGCATCATAGCAACACAGGTTATCAGACACGTTCAACACACACAAATACACGGGGCTGATGACCAAGATGTCCCTGGCCCCTCAAATTAATTAACAACAGCGACGAAGTTGCTCATTGAACGTCGTCCTTAAAAGAACAATTTTATTGTAGTTTATCAAGTTTCCAAGGCTCAACGAGTCGGTCTACTAACCCCAAACTTGCAGGTTCGCTCCTGGCCGTGGTAAGTGAATTTTGAAAGGCGGCAAAAATTACGACACCATGTCATACGATGTTCCGCCCCTTAAAACAACAATAACTAACTAACTAACAAGTCATACGATGTTGGCATGTCAAAGAACCCATTTGAATTCAGTAGGCCGTGTTCATAATGGCAAAACTAATCTCGGGAATTTCCGCCAACACAAAGTTCCTCATTTCTTTACTAGAAAGCGCTATAGTGTTCAAGGAGCTTAGATATTTAACCTCCTTGACTTTCATAGTGCTTCAAGGAACAACGAAATTCGACATGCAGGCTACCCTTTGGGTGTCAAATAACAAAGCTTGCACCCGGCACCCGAGACCGTACGATATTATAATTAATACAACAGAGAGAGAGAGAGCTTTTGTTGATTCATTTAGGGGCCTTGCAAAATCGTGGTCATTTAGCCACATGTACTTGGACGAGTGCAGAGTGTCTGTCTGATAACCTGTGTCATTGCATTTGTAATTGTGGCTAGGATAGGGAAGGATACGGCCGTGGTACTAACCCCTGAAGGGACACCGTTCCATCCTTCAGATGAGAATTAATTTCTTGGCAGAGCTGGGAATGGAAACAGGACCTCAGAGATGACAGCTAAGAATACTAGCCACTAGACTATGCATATTTTCAGTCACCAGAGCTGTAAACTGCGTTTGAATCAACTCTAAATATATCACAAATGGTGCAAAGTACCAACTTCAACTTAGCACACAGGCCATTGTGATATCATAGACAACTTTTGTGTAAATAGGCATTGTCACAAACGGTAAGATCGTGTGAATGAGGGGTCATAATCCCTTAGAAATCTTTGTCACCAAAATCATTTGTTATATCGTCGAAGAAATCATAGCCAGTGTTGGTTGTAGTAGACCGCTGTTTCTCTCCTTAGTATGAGTATGTTTGTACGGTGTCCATTTACTGTGCCATTAAACATATGTGACTGTAGAAGACATCACTGTCAGCAAGTTTAGTAAACAAAAACTAAACCCTGTCCATGCTACAGGGTATTTCACTCAAAGTGTGGCCGGCCCAGCGCTCCAGGTAGAACGTGGGGCTATATAGGTCAGACGAGTATATCGCAGCGCGCTGCTGTCACAGCATATGTCATAATTAAGATAAGGAAGAAGTGTTGTTGGATTGATGCTTCCCCATGTGCGACCATTCCGAATAGAGAAACTGTAAGAAGACTTGTGAACAAATTTAAAAGTACAGGTTCGATTCTGGTTGGAAAACGAAGAGTAAAAAAGCGAATGCTTACTGAGGAGAAATTAGGCGAGGTAGGGGAAAAGTTACAACGTACTCCTACAAAATCGCTCAAAAAAATTTCGCAGCAAACTCAAATTTCGATTACCTCCGCGTGGCGAGCTACAAAAATGTTAAAATTGAAACTATTCAGGATTACTGTTGTTCAAGAGTTGCTTCCACGTGATAATGAGAGCAGGGTAAATTTTTGTAACTGGGTTTTAAGGGGTGTTGATGATGGGGTACTTGATCCGAAGTTAATAATATTCTCTGATGAAGCATGGTTCCATTTAAGTGGACATGTTTCAAATCAGAATAACAGATACTGGTCTTCAGAAAAACCTGTTAATTTCATACATCAAACACCCCTACATGATGTGAAAATGGAAGTGTGGGCTGAAAAATAAGGGTTATGCAACAAACCCTCACACTCTAGATGAACTCAAACAGAATATAACCAAAGAAATTGAGGCTATCTCGGTAGACGAACTAAAGCGTGTAAATGAAAATTTCCTTAAGACGATGCCGGAAATGGGTAGATGCATGTGGAGGACATTTTCAACATCTTCTGTGACAAGGTGAGTAATTATTTTACTTTGATTATGTGTTATTTTGTGTATTCGTTATTTACATGCGATGTGTAAGGGTGCTCTCCCGACCTTAAGCTCAGCGAGCTGCCTCTACGCGCCACGCTGCCGGCTGCACTTTGCGTGGAAGACCCTGTATCATTAAATTGAGCGGGAGTTACAGATGGAAAGTATGCGCTAGACTAGTGAGTGACACGTCATCACGGGTAGCGAGTGCATGCATTCTTCCGGCCCAAGGCAGAGATCACAGCAATGGATACGTATAGAGTGACGGCTTCGGTGGCGTAGTTGGTAGCATGCTGTGCCTCTGTGCCCAAGATCGCAGGTTCAAACCCGGCTGAAGTCGTTGGATTAATAAGAGCGTTAAAAATCCCTCAATATGCCTTCCTTCGGAGGGGAAGCAAAGCCGGCGGTCTCGTGTCATAGATTTATGGCACGTTAAAGTACCTTCCACTAACTTTAATTGTGTGGAGCTAAAATTTGTAGGTTAGTCGCTTGCCTAGGACCAAAATAGCGTATCTACAAAAACACTACTTTTCAGGAAGCAAGAAAAACTAACAAAATTGTTATTAATTGGCATGTAACTGGTTACATATTTTGATTTAGAAGTCGACGATTTCTTATATAGGCCTATTACCAACTTATTTCCAAAGATCATTGTATACTTATTAGCCTACTTTCGATTTTTGCAAAAAATGAAAGTAGACTTATGAGATCAACACAGGGCGAAAAAAAGTGTGTCTGTCTGTGTGTGTGTGTATGTGTGTGTGTGTGTGTGTGTGTGTGTGAGAGTCTGTGTGTGTGTGTATGTGTGTGTGTGAGTCTGTGTGTGTGTGTATATGTGTGTGTGTGAGTCTGTGTGTGTCTGTGTGTGTGTGTGTGTGTCTGTGTGTGTGTGAGTGTGTGTACTCTGAATGTCTGTCCCCCCTATCAATTCGAACACGGTGAATGCGAATTGAACGAAATTTGGTACAAAGGTAGCACTAGCAAAGGACACCTCAGTGTCATGTTATATATCGCCGCCATCTTGACGGAAACGTAATGGCGGCCACACAAATGTTCAAAGCTTAAATCAAATTACGACTAACCTAATCATCCGATCTCTACCAAATTTTGTAACAACATACCTTTTGGGGGGGAGCATCCTTTGACCAAACTAATAGGTCATCAGCGTAATAGTTTGCCGATGGCGGCCATCTTTGTGTGAAAATCGATTCCCCCAATTAATTCGAACACGGTGAAACCGAATGGAACGAAATTTGGTACAGAGGAAGTACTAACAAAAGGCACCTCAGTGTCATGTTTTATATCGCCACCATCTTGACGGAAACGTAATGGCGGCCACACAAATGTTCAAAGCTTAAATCAAATTACGATTAACCTAATCATCCGATCTCTACCAAATTTTGCAACAACATACCCTTATAAAAGAAGCATCCTTTGACCAAATGAATAGGTCATTAGCCTAATAGTTTGCGGATGGCGGCCATCTTTGTGTGAAAATCAATTCCCCCTATTAATTCAAACACGGTGAAACCGAATGGAACGAAATTTGGTACAGAGGTAGCACTAAGTAGGTAATAAAGAGCGGTTCTGGCACAGGGGCTAATGGGCAATATGGCCGCCGCGCGCAATCACTCTATGTTATTCTTATAGAGGGGTCATTCAGAGCTGGCACAGGGGCTATTGGGCAAAATGGCCGCCACGGTCTGAGACCGTGGATTACGTCACAGTGAGAGGTCGGCCGTGTAGTTGCCAAATGGAATATTTATTATTATTATTATTATTATTATTATTAGGTAATTGTTAATTGATCATGTATAATCAAGACCAGCCTTATATTGTCCACTTCTTGGTGTAGTGGCTAGCATTCTTGGAGGTCATTCCTGAGGTTCGAATCCCGGCTCTGCCAAGAAATTTAATTTCTGGTCTCATGAGTGGAACGGGGTACACTCAGCCTTGTGAGGCAAAACTGACAAGAGCTGGCTTTTGATTCATACCTCAACAATTCTGCCTAACCCAACTTCACCTAACCTAACCTAACCTAACCTAACCTATCCTAACCTAACTTCTAAGTCAAAGCAAATATGAGAGCAAATGTGAAAGCACACATAATAAACTAAGTTATAACCTAACCTAACTTCACCTAACCTAACCTCACCTAACCTGTCCTAACCTAACCTAACGTAACCTACCTAATTTAAAATTGCAAGCGAAAAAAATTTAGCAAAAAGTATGAGAAAAAAGTGAGAGCAAATGTAAGAGCACAAATAATAAACTTAGTTATAACCTAACCACACCTAACCTAACCTAACCTAACCTAACCTAACATAACCAAACTTCAAAGTGAGAGCAAAAATGTAAGAGCAAATGAGAGAGCACAAATAATAAACTTAGTTATAACCTAACCTAACCTAACCCACAGAAACCTCATTTAAAGATTTTAGATTTTATGTTTTAACATTTTAGATTTTTGATTTTTTCATTTTACATTTTTTAGATTTTACATTTTACATTTTTGATTTTTTGTATTTTAGATGTTAGTTTTTTTTTAGATTTTACATTTTAAATTTAAGATTTTTTGATTTTAGATTTTACTTTTTACATTTTCCGAAAAGAGTAAACTACTAGGTCACATACCTAACCTCACCAAACCTAACTTTGCCAAACCTAACTTAAGCTAATTCAAAGGCTAATGCACATACACAAAGTATATAAGGGTACAAGCAACTATCCTTATGCTAGTTTTATAGGTTACTGTACAATATGATAACTACCCCAACCGTTTTTTTTTCATTTGTTGTTTACACATATGACAATTTTCCAATTTCCCATTTTCATTTTTTTTAATGTTAGTTTTAAGTTTTTCAATTTCATAACATGGAAACATGGATTTTGCATTATGTTGTTTACACATTTATCAATTTCCCAATTTCCCATTTACAGTTCTTAAAATGTCAGTTTAAAGTTTTTCAATTTCATGATATAGAAACATGGATTTTCCAATTTGTTGTTTACACATTTGTCAATTTACCAAATTCCCATTTACAGTTTTTAAAATTTCAGTTTAATGGTTTTTTTTATTTTGTCAATATGGAAACATGGATTTTCCAATTTGTGTTTTACATGTTCATTTTGCATTAGGAGTGGAGAGAGGTGAGTAGTAATAAAAAATGTACAAGCAGTTTCCATACGGTACAATATTTTTTTATTTTAAATACATGTACACTATTTACACATAATACATTTTTATATATATTCCTTATTGTTATAAATTGTACACTTGTTTTTATTTTGTTTTCTATTTTATTTATTTTTGATTATGAATGCCATTTCTTATTTTATTTTTTTATTTTTGTAGTGCTATTGTTTTATTTCCTAAATTGTTTTGTTTTATGTATTTGCTAGTTGCAGGCAGAAGATTTTGATATTCATAACTTAACTCTTTAAGCATGGTTAATGATTGAGTAATGACCATAGGCATGTGTACCTATACCATCAGCATCAATCACTCTTTTATTATCACCAGGACACAAAGCAATTTTGTTTAGTCTTATAGATGATATGTCATGTTGTTTAGAAGCGATAATGTTCATGGGTATTCTTTTTACATTGTTTTTCATGACACAATCCTTATAATCTTGAAAGCTTATACAATTTTTGACAACACCTCTGTTAATACCTTTAATCTTTTTGATTTCTTTACCATTTATGTCTAATGCGTACATTTTAGCTCTAAGTCCAACAAATGCTTTTATAATTTGTCCACAAGCCTCGTCTTTAAATTTCCCCAACGTTTTCTTGTTTGATGTAGAGTAACATATGTGATTAGTAGGATAATCTGATGTGTCCAGGTGTTGTAGGAAATCCAACTTGTCTTGATATACATCTGGGGTGTTAACCAAATATATGAACGAGTCAGTATCCATATACATGAGTTTAAGATTGTTCATGCCATAATAGGGTAGCAGGACATCATAGTGGTGGGAATACATGAGAGTTTTTGAAATATCCAGTATACACATTCCAATATATATAGGCTTATTGAATACAATGTTACGTTTAGCCATGTGGAAAGCAGCTAGGTTAGGGCCATAAATTGTTCTGTCGATAAATGTCGGCTTTGCTATTAGCTTTTCTGCCTTTTTGCTGTCAGTCACAAGACGTATGTCTATTCTTTTACGGATATTTTCCATTGTTTTCCCAAAAATGGCATTGTTGAATAATTTGTACAGATTTTTCTCAAAATCATTTTTGGCTTGTTTTCGAAGGTTGTTATTAAAATCAACGTATGCCTTTAACCAAGGTCTTTGTTTAAACTTTAACACACGATGAATTTTTATCAATTTTATTCCATGATCTAAAGCCTGTTTTAATGCCATGTAGTGAACAACATATCGCCTTCGATTTCCAAGATGAGGAATTAGTTTTTTCAGAGACGAATCCTTAGGTTGTGTACACTCTGGTAGGAAAGGTAAATCGTTGTGTAGATCATGAAGGTCAGATGGGTAATCAACATCAACGTCTAGAATGTATCCCACAGGATCGTCTTTCTTTAGTTTTTCTAGATCAACAGTATCTTGAGAAACCCACTGAAATCCACCATAAGGAAGGGAGTGACACATAGCCCACCCGTATTGGTTGTTGGCATCATCATAGGTAATAAACTGCGATGGTTTCTCAGAATCATAGGTTTCCATGTATTTATTGTTAGCTTCAGCATACCGATGAGACACCTGGCATATGCCTCCACGTATTCCAGACTCGATTAAAAGAATCTGATCGTAATCCTGTAGCAATTCCAGTTCAATGCCTGTGTAAAGTAGCATTGCCTCGAAACTTAAACCAGGCGAAGTAAAAAAGTGTGCAGCATCCACTCGGTGTGTTTCTAGTGTTTTGTTTCTAAAGGTTTCAAAGCTGTCTGCAAGAAGGAGTACATCTGAAGTTAGGTAGAGGTCACTATATTCCCCTAGAGTTTTAATGTTGAACTGATTCCAGACACTTTTGGCATGTTCATAGTCTTCTTGACTAACATCTTCTTGACTTAATTTGTTAAAGAATGCCTCTTTTGGAGGTAAACACGTTTCACTTAACTTTTCCCATGAGTCAATGTAGTCATAACAAAATACCCCTTTACGAGTCATGAGCATTGCATTTTCTTTTCCAAAGTACTTGTCTGTTTCAGGGTATGATGTTAAGTTGGAAACTAAGTTTTCCAAACTACTCGGCATTAACCGAAACGTATCCACAAATCTAAGCTTAACATTTCCTACATATTTGGTAAAGGAAATGTACTTTTCTTTGGAGTTAGCGATAACATCCACTCTCTCAGTAGTACATCCCAATTGCTTTACAATGAAATTTGCGTCGTAGCCACTCATATTATGTAGAAACACAGGAACGGGGTTTCGTGTTTTACACCTCAAATTACAGTTATTGTGAGCACTTCCACGGTATTCCCCTGTAATATGGCAGTGGTCTCGAACTTTCCAGTCCTGTTGGGTAAATGGTTTTTGACACAAATAACAGGTTTCAGAACATTGGAACTCTGCTTCTTGAGCCTGAGTTAAGGCCTTTGGAACATTTAAGCTGTAAAGTCTATCAATTTCATTAGCTATTGAGATCAAACAGTCCATAAACTTTCCTGCAGCGTCAGGTCCACGATAAATAACAGGTTGGCTTGAAAGGTTTGTCTTTATGTGTTCCACAGCAGGTGAGGGTTTAACGTATATACCAAAGCTCATAGGAACATGACTCTGGTATGGCACTGTATAACTTGCTTTAGGATTGGGTAAACATGTTTGATAGGGTAAGAGTATACTTTCAAAATCTGCATAGATAACGTAAGGTATTCTCAGCATTTTTTCAACGTTTAAAAATTTGACAATGGGGTTTTTAATAGGCATTTCAACCCTAGCAATGTCATGCTGGACACACAAAGCTCTATGTTCTTTCAATTTTTCCATTCCTTGTTGACCATATCGATTATCAAAGTGTGTAAAACACCGTTTACACGTATATATTTTATGTTCATAGCGGGTAATCTGATGTCTTACTAGTTTATCAAAATCTTTGATAAAGACGTAGTGGTTCTGGCCGGATGATGAACTTAGCAGAAGGAGGTCGCGATGGTCTTGCATCTCTTGATCCACAACCTTTAGAGGGAACAATTTGTTGTCTTGTTCCAATCCAAATACATTAATGGATATATCGTTGGCTTTTTCAAATTTGGGAATGTCAACTAGCGATGTAGGAAACGATATTACAGAAAAATCATACTTGTTGTCCAGGTCCTTGTATTTACTAATGCGATGAGCATTCTTTTTAACCAGTTTTGCTAAAATGGCATACATAAAACACTTTTCATCATTCAAATTTTCAGGATTAATGCAGGCTTTTCTTGCTTGTAGAGCTGCTGGTAATGGAATATATGTGCTTCCACGCAAGGGATTGTACTTATTTATTTTCAATCGTACTCCTTCCACTGCTAACAAAGCCCAATTACTGCCTTTTAGCTCAGATTCCTCCATTTCCGTAGTTAACTTTGTAAATTGTGTTTCCAAGAAACTACTTAAGTCCGTTTCCGAAAATAGGGCCTGATTTCGTGTTTTAAATGCACGATCTGTAATTTCATTGGTAGATGTATGAATGAATCTACATTCAGCCACAAGATTAACTTTTATCGACTTGTGCATTGCTAGTTCTTTCTGCATAGCTTGTATTATTTGCTGTTTGGACTCTTTAAGGTATGAATTTAAATCCTTGCACGTATCGCAACGAATGAAATAGGATTTAAGTCGACCTCCAAAAGATGTCTCATATTCAATGAGTCCATTTTTATCAGGGACCAATGACAGTAGGTAATGTTTTGTAGGCTCTGCTTTTTGTCTTTTAGCTACCGACACAACATTACAACATTCTTCATGACGACGTCCATTGTAGGCATTGTTGAATGTACTACCACAGGTCTTGCACTCATGAAATTCACCACACGATACTTCATGTCGCTTCCTATGATAGTCTCGAAGAAAAGTCTTTCCACACTCTTTACACATATAGCTAGGAATGGCTTCTTCCATTATGATTGTTGATTTCTGCAAACAGCTGCTTACTGCGTATCACAGGGCTAGAGGTTGGTCAGTGAGACGGTCTTTCACGATGTGAACACCGTGAGAGGTAGTAGTCAACTGGTGATATTCTTGTGAAGGGTCCACTAATATACCCCTAGTCTAGACCAACAGCTCTTTACAGCGTATGACAAGGCTGTATACTGGACAGTGAGACGGTCTTTCACGATGTGAACACTGTAACAAGTAGTAGTCAACTGATTATATACTTGCTAAGGGTTCTCTAATATACAATAGTCAAGACCCACAGCTACTTACTGAGTAGTACAAGGCTGTACAATAGTTGTTTTAACAGTCTTTCACGATGTGGTCACTGTGAATGGTGGTAGTCAACTGATGATATTCTTGATAAGGGTCCTCTAATATGCCCCTGGTTAAGGGTAACAGCTGTTCACTGCTTATGACAAGGCTAAAGACTGGTTGCTTCAACGGTCTTTCACAATGTAAACACTGTGACAGGTAGTAGTCAACTGAAAATATTCTTATTATTATTAGCAGTTGTTTCATTCCGCCGCATGGCTAGTGCCTCTGCGGCGGCGGGCCCCCTTAGACGGTTTCGCCGTCTCTTCGGGCCAGGGAATTAAGGTTTTTGGGAGGGGTGAAATTTCGGGGATGGGTGGGTTTGATGTTAAGTTTTGGGGGAAAGTGTGTTTGAATTTAGGTTTGGGGCAATGCGGTGGAGTTTGAAGATGGGCTTGGGCGATGCGGCGATGTGGAGAAGGGAGAGTGGGACGCTAGGTGGGGGAAGAAGGTGGAGAAAGGGGATTGTGGGGTGTGACATGGGTAGTGTTAGAAAGGTCGGAGATTGATGACCAACAAAGAAAACATGAAATTGCTGCTGCAATTGCCAAAAGTAGACGGTGTAACTTGTATTGCTCGGAGGTTATAGAGGTGCGTTGGTGGTGAAGAGACTAAGTGCAGTGGATAAGGGGCTGCAATGACGTCCAGATCATAAGATTGTGGAGAAGAGAAAGTAATGTTGATGTTGAAGAGTGAGTTTGGAGCTGAAGAGATAGATAGTTTTTTTTTTTTTTTTTTTTTTTTGTAAGAAATGAATGTTGTCGATGACGATGGAGTAGGTAAGTACGATCGCTGAGATGAAGAGGAGAGTGATAATACCTTAAGAAAGAAAAAGAATAAGTGAAAAAGAAGAAGAGAAAAAGAAAAGGGATAGTATATCTGGTGAAAGGGGGAGTGCGGCGAATGAATGAGATGTGGTGTAGCAAGCGTATGAAATGAATCAGTTTTTTTTTTTTTTTTTTTTTTTTTTTTTTATACTGTAAGTGGTGAGATGGAAATAGAAATATTCTTATGGCCTACTCAAGGTTATCAGGTACTTACTGCATATCAAAAGGCTGTACACTCATGTGTGTTAGGCACTCTTTCTTGCTAAGGACCCAATATTCCCTACACAAGGCTATACATGTTAGTTCTAAACACTTAGTGATTAATTGTATATTCAATTTTTGTACAAAGCTTATACAAGCACGTTTTTATGAGGTAAAACTTTGTTAAATAGCTGCATGCGACACACAAAGTATGTTGCCGCTATCTAGCGGTGACTATGAGAACTACTTGAACGACCAGCATGCTACCTAGCGCTCCATTTCAACACTCGCTCACTGAACGACCAGCATGCTATCTAGCGGTCGATAGCAATACTCCTCAACTACCAGCCTGCTATCTATCGGTCAATATGACAACTCACTCAACTACCAACATGCTACATGGCTTTTTTGGTCAGTTTTTTGTTGGCTTTTTTTTGGTCAGTTTCTGTTGGCTTATGTTGGCTTTTAT
The DNA here is from genome assembly GCA_946902985.2 of Meconema thalassinum. NCBI lineage: Eukaryota > Metazoa > Arthropoda > Insecta > Orthoptera > Tettigoniidae > Meconema > Meconema thalassinum. The sequence continues at coordinate 692,962,118 of OX336390.1, forward strand.
TGGCTTTTGTTGGCTTTTGTTGGCTTTTGTAGGCTTTTTTGTTGGCTTTTGTTGGCTTTCATATTTGCTCTTGCTTGTGGGGGCTTATTATTTGGTCTTGGAAAGTATGTCAGTCCTTTTTTTATGGCTGCAAAATGCTTACAGCCATGTTTGTAAGCAGCAACAACAACAACAGCAACACACAAAATTCCAAAAAAAAATCCAAAGTACTCTAAGGTTTATCAATGACTCTCAACTCTTACACTTACCTCTATCCCATGCATAGTCAAAAATTAGTGTATTTTTCAAATTTTTCAAAAATATTTGGAAAGTTGGCTATATCATTAATCTAAAAATCCTGAAAAGACATATGTTAACTCCAACACCTACCTCTATACCACTCTCAGTCCAAAAATAGTGTATTTTTCAAATTTTCCAAAACATATTTCCAAAATGGGTTATATTTCCAAAATTAAAAAGTTAACAAAAACGTTTGTTTGACATAAATGAATGGCCTTTGTCCCCTCTACCACTATACCAAGTCCCAGGTCTCCAGGACAAAAAAATAAAATTTTTAAAAAGCGTTTTATTTCCAAAATTAGGAATTTTACAAACACATTTGTCTGACGTAAATCAATGGTCATTACCCCCTCTATCCCCACACTAAGTCTCATGTCTTTAGAACAACAAAAATAAAATTTTGAAAATGGACTTATATTTCCAAAATTAGGAATTTTACAAAAACGTTTGTCTGACGTAAATCAGTGGTCATTACCCCCTCTATCCCCACACTAAGTCTCATGTCTCTAGAACAACAAAAATAAAATTTTGAAAATGGGCTTATATTTCCAAAATTAGGAATTTTACAAAAACGTTTGTCTAAAGTAAATCAATGGTCATTACCCCATCCACCCCCACACTAAGTCTCATGTCTCTAGAACAACAAAAATAAAATTTTGAAAATGGGCTTATATTTCCAAAATTAGGAATTTTACAAAACCGTTTGTCTGACGTAAATCAGTGGTCTTTACCCCCTCTATCCCCATACCAAGTCTCAGGTCTCTAGGTCAACAAAAATAAAATTTTGAAAATGGGCTATATTTCCAAAATTAGGAATTCTACAAAAAAGTTTGTCTAACGTAAATCAATTGTCTTTACCCCCTCTATTCCCATACCAAGTCTCAGGTCTCTAGGTCAACAAAAATAAAATTTTGAAAAAATGGTCACTATTTTGGAAACTAGGAATTCTACGAAAAAGTTTGTTTAACATAAATGAAAGGTCTCTATCCCTTCTACCTGTAAACCGAGTTCCAGGTCTGTACGACAAAAAATAAAAAAAGATCAACTGGGAAAGTAGGCGATTTTTCATAAAACCAAACATTCTAAAAAATGTTCTATGGGCTTAAAGGAATGGCCTCTATGTCCTTTATTTTTTATAATAAAACTTTTTTATTTTTTACATTTTTTTGAAAACACTCGAATTTTGAAATTTTTATATTTTGGAAAGTAGAAAGTTTACAAAAAAATTTGTTTGACATAAATCACTGGCCCTGACCCCATCTACCACCAAAATAAATTTCAAGTCGCTAGAACAAAAAATAACAGTAGTGGAGTAGTGGTGCTTCTAACGCACCCATTTTATTTGTACCAGACTGTACAAGTTCGAGCGCCACCGGGTACGTTAGAAGCACCACTACTCCACTACTGTTATTTTTTGTTCTAGCGACTTGAAATTTATTTTGGTGGTAGATGGGGTCAGGGCCAGTGATTTATGTCAAACAAATTTTTTTGTAAACTTTCTACTTTCCAAAATATAAAAATTTCAAAATTCGAGTGTTTTCAAAAAAATGTAAAAAATAAAAAAGTTTTATTATAAAAAATAAAGGACATAGAGGCCATTCCTTTAAGCCCATAGAACATTTTTTAGAATGTTTGGTTTTATGAAAAATCGCCTACTTTCCCAGTTGATCTTTTTTTATTTTTTGTCGTACAGACCTGGAACTTGGTTTACAGGTAGAAGGGATAGAGACCTTTCATTTATGTTAAACAAACTTTTTCGTAGAATTCCTAGTTTCCAAAATAGTGACCATTTTTTCAAAATTTTATTTTTGTTGACCTAGAGACCTGAGACTTGGTATGGGAATAGAGGGGGTAAAGACAATTGATTTACGTTAGACAAACTTTTTTGTAGAATTCCTAATTTTGGAAATATAGCCCATTTTCAAAATTTTATTTTTGTTGACCTAGAGACCTGAGACTTGGTATGGGGATAGAGGGGGTAAAGACCACTGATTTACGTCAGACAAACGGTTTTGTAAAATTCCTAATTTTGGAAATATAAGCCCATTTTCAAAATTTTATTTTTGTTGTTCTAGAGACATGAGACTTAGTGTGGGGGTGGATGGGGTAATGACCATTGATTTACTTTAGACAAACGTTTTTGTAAAATTCCTAATTTTGGAAATATAAGCCCATTTTCAAAATTTTATTTTTGTTGTTCTAGAGACATGAGACTTAGTGTGGGGATAGAGGGGGTAATGACCACTGATTTACGTCAGACAAACGTTTTTGTAAAATTCCTAATTTTGGAAATATAAGTCCATTTTCAAAATTTTATTTTTGTTGTTCTAAAGACATGAGACTTAGTGTGGGGATAGAGGGGGTAATGACCATTGATTTACGTCAGACAAATGTGTTTGTAAAATTCCTAATTTTGGAAATAAAACGCTTTTTAAAAATTTTATTTTTTTGTCCTGGAGACCTGGGACTTGGTATAGTGGTAGAGGGGACAAAGGCCATTCATTTATGTCAAACAAACGTTTTTGTTAACTTTTTAATTTTGGAAATATAACCCATTTTGGAAATATGTTTTGGAAAATTTGAAAAATACACTATTTTTGGACTGAGAGTGGTATAGAGGTAGGTGTTGGAGTTAACATATGTCTTTTCAGGATTTTTAGATTAATGATATAGCCAACTTTCCAAATATTTTTGAAAAATTTGAAAAATACACTAATTTTTGACTATGCATGGGATAGAGGTAAGTGTAAGAGTTGAGAGTCATTGATAAACCTTAGAGTACTTTGGATTTTTTTTTGGAATTTTGTGTGTTGCTGTTGTTGTTGTTGCTGCTTACAAACATGGCTGTAAGCATTTTGCAGCCATAAAAAAAGGACTGACATACTTTCCAAGACCAAATAATAAGCCCCCACAAGCAAGAGCAAATATGAAAGCCAACAAAAGCCAACAAAAAAGCCTACAAAAGCCAACAAAAGCCAACAAAAGCCAATAAAAGCCAACATAAGCCAACAGAAACTGACCAAAAAAAAGCCAACAAAAAACTGACCAAAAAAGCCATGTAGCATGTTGGTAGTTGAGTGAGTTGTCATATTGACCGATAGATAGCAGGCTGGTAGTTGAGGAGTATTGCTATCGACCGCTAGATAGCATGCTGGTCGTTCAGTGAGCGAGTGTTGAAATGGAGCGCTAGGTAGCATGCTGGTCGTTCAAGTAGTTCTCATAGTCACCGCTAGATAGCGGCAACATACTTTGTGTGTCGCATGCAGCTATTTAACAAAGTTTTACCTCATAAAAACGTGCTTGTATAAGCTTTGTACAAAAATTGAATATACAATTAATCACTAAGTGTTTAGAACTAACATGTATAGCCTTGTGTAGGGAATATTGGGTCCTTAGCAAGAAAGAGTGCCTAACACACATGAGTGTACAGCCTTTTGATATGCAGTAAGTACCTGATAACCTTGAGTAGGCCATAAGAATATTTTCAGTTGACTACTACCTGTCACAGTGTTTACATTGTGAAAGACCGTTGAAGCAACCAGTCTTTAGCCTTGTCATAAGCAGTGAACAGCTGTTACCCTTAACCAGGGGCATATTAGAGGACCCTTATCAAGAATATCATCAGTTGACTACCACCATTCACAGTGACCACATCGTGAAAGACTGTTAAAACAACTATTGTACAGCCATGTACTACTCAGTAAGTAGCTGTGGGTCTTGACTATTGTATATTAGAGAACCCTTAGCAAGTATATAATCAGTTGACTACTACTTGTTACAGTGTTCACATCGTGAAAGACCGTCTCACTGTCCAGTATACAGCCTTGTCATACGCTGTAAAGAGCTGTTGGTCTAGACTAGGGGTATATTAGTGGACCCTTCACAAGAATATCACCAGTTGACTACTACCTCTCACGGTGTTCACATCGTGAAAGACCGTCTCACTGACCAACCTCTAGCCCTGTGATACGCAGTAAGCAGCTGTTTGCAGAAATCAACAATCATAATGGAAGAAGCCATTCCTAGCTATATGTGTAAAGAGTGTGGAAAGACTTTTCTTCGAGACTATCATAGGAAGCGACATGAAGTATCGTGTGGTGAATTTCATGAGTGCAAGACCTGTGGTAGTACATTCAACAATGCCTACAATGGACGTCGTCATAAAGAATGTTGTAATGTTGTGTCGGTAGCTAAAAGACAAAAAGCAGAGCCTACAAAACATTACCTACTGTCATTGGTCCCTGATAAAAATGGACTCATTGAATATGAGACATCTTTTGGAGGTCGACTTAAATCCTATTTCATTCGTTGCGATACGTGCAAGGATTTAAATTCATACCTTAAAGAGTCCAAACAGCAAATAATACAAGCTATGCAGAAAGAACTAGCAATGCACAAGTCGATAAAAGTTAATCTTGTGGCTGAATGTAGATTCATTCATACATCTACCAATGAAATTACAGATCGTGCATTTAAAACACGAAATCAGGCCCTATTTTTGGAAACGGACTTAAGTAGTTTCTTGGAAACACAATTTACAAAGTTAACTACGGAAATGGAGGAATCTGAGCTAAAAGGCAGTAATTGGGCTTTGTTAGCAGTGGAAGGAGTACGATTGAAAATAAATAAGTACAATCCCTTGCGTGGAAGCACATATATTCCATTACCAGCAGCTATACAAGCAAGAAAAGCCTGCATTAATCCTGAAAATTTGAATGATGAAAAGTGTTTTATGTATGCCATTTTAGCAAAACTGGTTAAAAAGAATGCTCATCGCATTAGTAAATACAAGGACCTGGACAACAAGTATGATTTTTCTGTAATATCGTTTCCTACATCGCTAGTTGACATTCCCAAATTTGAAAAAGCCAACGATATATCCATTAATGTATTTGGATTGGAACAAGACAACAAATTGTTCCCTCTAAAGGTTGTGGATCAAGAGATGCAAGACCATCGCGACCTCCTTCTGCTAAGTTCATCATCCGGCCAGAACCACTACGTCTTTATCAAAGATTTTGATAAACTAGTAAGACATCAGATTACCCGCTATGAACATAAAATATATACGTGTAAACGGTGTTTTACACACTTTGATAATCGATATGGTCAACAAGGAATGGAAAAATTGAAAGAACATAGAGCTTTGTGTGTCCAGCATGACATTGCTAGGGTTGAAATGCCTATTAAAAACCCCATTGTCAAATTTTTAAACGTTGAAAAAATGCTGAGAATACCTTACGTTATCTATGCAGATTTTGAAAGTATACTCTTACCCTATCAAACATGTTTACCCAATCCTAAAGCAAGTTATACAGTGCCATACCAGAGTCATGTTCCTATGAGCTTTGGTATATACGTTAAACCCTCACCTGCTGTGGAACACATAAAGACAAACCTTTCAAGCCAACCTGTTATTTATCGTGGACCTGACGCTGCAGGAAAGTTTATGGACTGTTTGATCTCAATAGCTAATGAAATTGATAGACTTTACAGCTTAAATGTTCCAAAGGCCTTAACTCAGGCTCAAGAAGCAGAGTTCCAATGTTCTGAAACCTGTTATTTGTGTCAAAAACCATTTACCCAACAGGACTGGAAAGTTCGAGACCACTGCCATATTACAGGGGAATACCGTGGAAGTGCTCACAATAACTGTAATTTGAGGTGTAAAACACGAAACCCCGTTCCTGTGTTTCTACATAATATGAGTGGCTACGACGCAAATTTCATTGTAAAGCAATTGGGATGTACTACTGAGAGAGTGGATGTTATCGCTAACTCCAAAGAAAAGTACATTTCCTTTACCAAATATGTAGGAAATGTTAAGCTTAGATTTGTGGATACGTTTCGGTTAATGCCGAGTAGTTTGGAAAACTTAGTTTCCAACTTAACATCATACCCTGAAACAGACAAGTACTTTGGAAAAGAAAATGCAATGCTCATGACTCGTAAAGGGGTATTTTGTTATGACTACATTGACTCATGGGAAAAGTTAAGTGAAACGTGTTTACCTCCAAAAGAGGCATTCTTTAACAAATTAAGTCAAGAAGATGTTAGTCAAGAAGACTATGAACATGCCAAAAGTGTCTGGAATCAGTTCAACATTAAAACTCTAGGGGAATATAGTGACCTCTACCTAACTTCAGATGTACTCCTTCTTGCAGACAGCTTTGAAACCTTTAGAAACAAAACACTAGAAACACACCGAGTGGATGCTGCACACTTTTTTACTTCGCCTGGTTTAAGTTTCGAGGCAATGCTACTTTACACAGGCATTGAACTGGAATTGCTACAGGATTACGATCAGATTCTTTTAATCGAGTCTGGAATACGTGGAGGCATATGCCAGGTGTCTCATCGGTATGCTGAAGCTAACAATAAATACATGGAAACCTATGATTCTGAGAAACCATCGCAGTTTATTACCTATGATGATGCCAACAACCAATACGGGTGGGCTATGTGTCACTCCCTTCCTTATGGTGGATTTCAGTGGGTTTCTCAAGATACTGTTGATCTAGAAAAACTAAAGAAAGACGATCCTGTGGGATACATTCTAGACGTTGATGTTGATTACCCATCTGACCTTCATGATCTACACAACGATTTACCTTTCCTACCAGAGTGTACACAACCTAAGGATTCGTCTCTGAAAAAACTAATTCCTCATCTTGGAAATCGAAGGCGATATGTTGTTCACTACATGGCATTAAAACAGGCTTTAGATCATGGAATAAAATTGATAAAAATTCATCGTGTGTTAAAGTTTAAACAAAGACCTTGGTTAAAGGCATACGTTGATTTTAATAACAACCTTCGAAAACAAGCCAAAAATGATTTTGAGAAAAATCTGTACAAATTATTCAACAATGCCATTTTTGGGAAAACAATGGAAAATATCCGTAAAAGAATAGACATACGTCTTGTGACTGACAGCAAAAAGGCAGAAAAGCTAATAGCAAAGCCGACATTTATCGACAGAACAATTTATGGCCCTAACCTAGCTGCTTTCCACATGGCTAAACGTAACATTGTATTCAATAAGCCTATATATATTGGAATGTGTATACTGGATATTTCAAAAACTCTCATGTATTCCCACCACTATGATGTCCTGCTACCCTATTATGGCATGAACAATCTTAAACTCATGTATATGGATACTGACTCGTTCATATATTTGGTTAACACCCCAGATGTATATCAAGACAAGTTGGATTTCCTACAACACCTGGACACATCAGATTATCCTACTAATCACATATGTTACTCTACATCAAACAAGAAAACGTTGGGGAAATTTAAAGACGAGGCTTGTGGACAAATTATAAAAGCATTTGTTGGACTTAGAGCTAAAATGTACGCATTAGACATAAATGGTAAAGAAATCAAAAAGATTAAAGGTATTAACAGAGGTGTTGTCAAAAATTGTATAAGCTTTCAAGATTATAAGGATTGTGTCATGAAAAACAATGTAAAAAGAATACCCATGAACATTATCGCTTCTAAACAACATGACATATCATCTATAAGACTAAACAAAATTGCTTTGTGTCCTGGTGATAATAAAAGAGTGATTGATGCTGATGGTATAGGTACACATGCCTATGGTCATTACTCAATCATTAACCATGCTTAAAGAGTTAAGTTATGAATATCAAAATCTTCTGCCTGCAACTAGCAAATACATAAAACAAAACAATTTAGGAAATAAAACAATAGCACTACAAAAATAAAAAAAACAAAATAAGAAATGGCATTCATAATCAAAAATAAATAAAATAGAAAACAAAATAAAAACAAGTGTACAATTTATAACAATAAGGAATATATATAAAAATGTATTAGGTGTAAATAGTGTACATGTATTTAAAATAAAAAAATATTGTACCGTATGGAAACTGCTTGTACATTTTTTATTACTACTCACCTCTCTCCACTCCTAATGCAAAATGAACATGTAAAACACAAATTGGAAAATCCATGTTTCCATATTGACAAAATAAAAAAAACCATTAAACTGAAATTTTAAAAACTGTAAATGGGAATTTGGTAAATTGACAAATGTGTAAACAACAAATTGGAAAATCCATGTTTCTATATCATGAAATTGAAAAACTTTAAACTGACATTTTAAGAACTGTAAATGGGAAATTGGGAAATTGATAAATGTGTAAACAACATAATGCAAAATCCATGTTTCCATGTTATGAAATTGAAAAACTTAAAACTAACATTAAAAAAAATGAAAATGGGAAATTGGAAAATTGTCATATGTGTAAACAACAAATGAAAAAAAAACGGTTGGGGTAGTTATCATATTGTACAGTAACCTATAAAACTAGCATAAGGATAGTTGCTTGTACCCTTATATACTTTGTGTATGTGCATTAGCCTTTGAATTAGCTTAAGTTAGGTTTGGCAAAGTTAGGTTTGGTGAGGTTAGGTATGTGACCTAGTAGTTTACTCTTTTCGGAAAATGTAAAAAGTAAAATCTAAAATCAAAAAATCTTAAATTTAAAATGTAAAATCTAAAAAAAACTAACATCTAAAATACAAAAAATCAAAAATGTAAAATGTAAAATCTAAAAAATGTAAAATTAAAAAATCAAAAATCTAAAATGTTAAAACATAAAATCTAAAATCTTTAAATGAGGTTTCTGTGGGTTAGGTTAGGTTAGGTTATAACTAAGTTTATTATTTGTGCTCTCTCATTTGCTCTTACATTTTTGCTCTCACTTTGAAGTTTGGTTATGTTAGGTTAGGTTAGGTTAGGTGTGGTTAGGTTATAACTAAGTTTATTATTTGTGCTCTTACATTTGCTCTCACTTTTTTCTCATACTTTTTGCTAAATTTGTTTCGCTTGCAATTTTAAATTAGGTAGGTTACGTTAGGTTAGGTTAGGACAGGTTAGGTGAGGTTAGGTTAGGTGAAGTTAGGTTAGGTTATAACTTAGTTTATTATGTGTGCTTTCACATTTGCTCTCATATTTGCTTTGACTTTGAAGTTAGGTTAGGATAGGTTAGGTTAGGTTAGGTTAGGTTAGGTGAAGTTGGGTTAGGCAGAATTGTTGAGGTATGAATCAAAAGCCAGCTCTTGTCAGTTTTGCCTCACAAGGCTGAGTGTACCCCGTTCCACTCATGAGACCAGAAATTAAATTTCTTGGCAGAGCCGGGATTCGAACCTCAGGAATGACCTCCAAGAATGCTAGCCACTACACCAAGAAGTGGACAATATAAGGCTGGTCTTGATTATACATGATCAATTAACAATTACCTAATAATAATAATAATAATAATAATAATAAATATTCCATTTGGCAACTACACGGCCGACCTCTCACTGTGACGTAATCCACGGTCTCAGGCCGTGGCGGCCATTTTGCCCAATAGCCCCTGTGCCAGCTCTGAATGACCCCTCTATAAGAATAACATAGAGTGATTGCGCGCGGCGGCCATATTGCCCATTAGCCCCTGTGCCAGAACCGCTCTTTATTACCTACTTCACTAGCAAAGGGCATCTCAGTGTCATGTTTTATATCGCCGCCATATTGACAGAAACGTAATGGCGGCCACACAAATGTTCAAAGCTTAAGTTAAATTACGACTAACATAACCATCCGATCTCTACCAAACTTGGCAACAACATACCTTTATGGAGGGAGCATCCTTTGACCAATCTAATAGGTCATTCGCCTAATAGTTTGCGGATGGCGGCCATCTTTATGTCAAAATTGATTCCACCTATTAATTCGAACACGGTGGAACCGAATGGAACGAAATTTGGTACAGAGGTAGCACTAGCAAAGGGCACCTCAGTGTCATGTTTCATATCGCCGCCATCTTGACTGAAACGTAATGGCGGCCACACGAATGTTCAAAGCTTAAATCAAATTACGATTAACCTAATCATCCGATCTCTACCAAATTTTGCAACAACATACCTTTATGGAGGGAGCATCCTTTGACCAATCTAATAGGTCATTCGCCTAATAGTTTGCGGATGGCGGCCATCTTTATGTCAAAATTAATTCCCCCTATTAATTCGAACACCGTGGAACCGAATGGAACGAAATTTGGTACAGAGGTAGCACTAGCAAAGGGCACCTCAGTGTCATGTTTTATATCGCCGCCATCTTGACTGAAACGTAATGGCGGCCACACGAATGTCCAAAGCTTAAATCAAATTACGATTAACCTAATCATCCCATCTCTACCAAATTTTGCAACAACATACCTTTATGGAGGGAGCATCCTTTGACCAATCTAATAGGTCATTCGCCTAATAGTTTGCGGATGGCGGCCATCTTTATGTCAAAATTAATTCCCCCTATTAATTCGAACACGGTGGAACCGAATGGAACGAAATTTGGTACAGAGGTAGCACTAGCAAAGGGCACCTCAGTGTCATGTTTTATATCGCCGCCATCTTGACTGAAACGTAATGGCGGCCACACGAATGTCCAAAGCTTAAATCAAATTACGATTAACCTAATCATCCGATCTCTACCAAATTTTGCAACTACATACCTTTATGGAGGGAGCATCCTTTGACCAATGTAATAGGTCATTCGCCTAATAGTTTGCGGATGACGGCCATCTTTGTGTGAAAATCGATTCCCCCTATTAATTCGAACATGGTGCAACCGAATGGAACGAAATTTGGTACAGAGGTAGAACTAACAAAAGGCACCTCAGTGTCATGTTTTATATTGCCGCCATCTTGACGGAAACGTAATGGCGGCCCCACAAATGTTCAAAGCTTAAATCAAATTACGATTAACCTAATCATCCGATCTCTTCCAAATTTTGCAACTACATACCTTTATGGAGGGAGCATCCATTGACCAATCTAATAGGTCATTCACCTATTAGTTTACGGATGGCGGCCATCTTTGTGTCAGAATCGATTCCCCCTATTAATTCAAACACTGTGAAACCGAATGGAACGAAATTTGGTACAGAGATATCACTAGCAAAGGGCATCTCAGTGTCATGATTAATATCGCCACCATATTGACAGAAACGTAATGGCGGCCACACAAATGTTTAAAGCTTAAATCAAATTACGACTAACATAACCATCCGATCTCTACCAAACTTTGCAACAACATACCTTTATGGAGGGAGCATCCTTTGACCAATCTAATAGGTCATTAGCCTAATAGTTTGCGGATGGCGGCCATCTTTATGTCAAAATTGATTCCCCCTATTAATTCGAACACGGTGGAACCGAATGAACGAAATTTGTTACAGAGGTAGTACTAGCAAAGGGCACCTCAGTGTCAAGTTTTATGTCACCTCTATCTTGACGGAAACGTAATCGCGGCCACCCAAATGTTAAAAGCTAAAATGTAATTACGACCAACCTAATAATCTAGCCTCTACCAAATTTTGCAACACCATATCTTTATGTGGGAAACATATTCTGACCAAACTGCAAGAACATCAGCCCAATAGTTTGCAGATGGTGGCCAAGTATGTGTGCAAATCGATTCCCCCTATCAATTTAAACACGGTGAAACCGAATTGAACGAAATTTGGTACAGATTTAGCACTAGCAAAGGGCACCTCATATTCATGTTTAATATCCCTATAGCACGTTGTATTTCAACAAGCTACTACAACCAACATTCAATCATACTCCTTGAAAAGGACAAAGAGTTATAACAATACCCATGCATTTAGGAGAAAGTAGGCTATATGTTCTTTACTGAACATCTTATTTTTTACATACAGTGTTATTGAGTCATGATATAGATTATTTTAAGGCCATTAAGAGAGATACGCTATTTTGGCTCTAATGATTTTCTAGGTAACTTGAGTGTAGGAGTAAATTTAATATGAATCATTTAATGACCACAAAGCATCATTTGATTCTATTTCTTAACCTTTAACTGGTGGCATGAAATAAAAGAAATAAAATACATCTGAGCTTCTTTAATTAGATCTTGCACGAAGCTGTTATTTATGTTGCCCTCTTAACTGTGTGCTCGTGCTGACACTTCACACTCTCGTTGATGATCTTATAGTGGCACTGGTTATCTCTACACATTAGGTTGAAGTTTTCAAGTGGACTGGCAGACCTCACGTCAGCACCAGTTATACGGTTAGGTTCCAAAGTGTGCTGTACGTTATCATTCATAATTTTATATTTGTTTACACACGTCATTTTCTAGTTCTTAGGATTATAGTGAATCAATGGAAGGTGATCTACTGTGTATTTGTTTAATTTAAAGTGGTGACAACCATTTTGATTAAATATGTAAATTCCATCGTTCGCCGACAGGTGCTGGTTGCGGTGGCATCTAGTATCCAACTTCACGGCTAGGTGTCGGTAATGGTAGCATTTGGTATCAAAAGTAGGAACTACTTGAAATTGATCGTCTGCAGTCCTTACCTGAATCACAGATAACACACTCTAATACAGCCATCACAATTAACACCGGTTATCAGACAGATTCTACACACACCCAAAGTACACGGGGCTACATGACCGCGTTGCCGCAGCCCCCAAAACTGAGGAACCAACCAACCAACCGATATAGAGAGTGTTACGGTAATTCATCTGATTAGTCGATTGGGTGAAAAATCTTGTCTTGTCTTCTGGCTGTGTGAAATATTTTACTGGCACTCTATATCTCCGAAACTATTACTGATATCACCCTGAACCTTTGTAGGGTGTTAAAGGTCACTACTACAAGTTCACCTACGTGACTTTCAAAAACCTGTTAACTACAAAACGAACATGGTGGCCAAGCGAATTTGAAACATTTAAATAGACTTTTCTTGCGATTTAACCATCTGAACGCATTGAAATTTGGTACATCAAATGTTTATAGACATTGTAGGGCACCGACATCTAATTGTGTTCAATTGGTTACATAACCTCAATATGGCGGCTGTGCTAAATTTTAAAATTAAGTATTTATTTCTTTTGTCCTAATCATGCGATAGTTGTCAAAGTTTGAATAATGAACCTACGCAATAATCCTCATCTAGTAGTACATAGCTCTATGGCCGACATATATTAAAATCCAACATGGCGACCATGCGATATATTTATACGGTTCTCAATATCTATTAATCAATTAAGGATATATGAAAATAGGCTATATGGTTCTTCATGGAACTACTTGTTACTATGTGCTGTATGAAATATCCTTTATTTCTGTAATTATCTCTGTTGGACTTCATAAACCGATTTCCTGTGATGCAAGTTGACATGAAGTGTACAGTATTACGCGACTACTTACAGTAGGCCTATATCATGGCATTCTCGAATTGCCTTCGATCGAAATGAAGTAAAATAATTTGTTTGGCGCTGCACAGTATACAAATTATCAGTTAAAACGTTGAGTAGACGGATCACATTTAACTAATTAACCGAGACCTAATCCATACGAGGAGCAAAACGTCATGTCACACAAAAAGTGGGGCTCATTTTATCATCATGGACAAAATAAGACCTAAGTGCACAATAGTGTTCTGTTTAAGATATATAGTATCTTTGCCTCGTGCTCCTTATAATTTTCCTCCTCAGTCATTATCTCTAGGGAGCACCTTTGACCGTCCCTGACGAGGAAGATGGACCACCCAAGTTGTGCGCTGGAAGGAGACAGCAGGATTGTATTCTTTTTGCTTTCCTCGGAATGGAATACTGAATCTAGGCATTAAATCTAACCCCGTAACCATGATAAATAAATAAAGTAAGTAAGCGAATGAATGGAAACCTCCGTGGCTTAAGCGGCAGCACGCCGGCCTCTCACCGCTGGGTCCGTGGTTCAAATCCCGGTCACTCCATGTGAGATCTGTGCTGGACAAAACGGAGGCAGACAGGTTTTTCTCCGGGTACTCCGGTTTTCCCTGTCAAAAATTTCATTCCAGCAACACTCTCCATTATCATTTCATTTCATCTGTCACTCATTTAATCATTGCCCCAGAGGAGTGCGTCAGGCCTCGGCAGCCGGCACAGTTCATATCCTCGCCGCTAGATGGGGGCTTCATTCATTCCATTCCTGACCCGGTCGGAAACTAGAAGCAGGCTGTGGATTTTCAAGTAAGCGAATGAATGAATGAATGAATGAATGAATACGTAATGTATTAATGTAATTACGTAAATAAATCAATAAATAATAAATGGTAAAGGTCAAGCTGACCAACAGGGAAAAAAAGAGAGCGCAGGATATTAAGAAAAATCCTAGGTAATAGATGTGTTGATGGACAGTGGTGAATGAGAGCAAATGAGGACTTGTACAACAAAATAGACCCTATCACAGCATCAATTAAGAAGAGACGGCTACTAATTTACGGTCACCTTTTGAGGATGACTGATGATCGATTAAAGAAAAGAATATGGAGTTTCATTAAGTCTAAGGCAACAAGGCCAGATTGTTCGAGGAATGCGAAAAGGATCTAAGGCTAATTGGTAGCCTATTCCAGACCGAGAAATTCCTGACAGGAACACATTTAGAAGATTGGTGAACAACTACCAAGGTTTTAAAATTGTATTAACTTCAGGAAGACGGAGAGGACTTTAGTCGGAAGAACATAAACAGGCACTCGTCGCTGGGGTCAGAAGATGCTGGCAGGAAGTCAAGTCGGAACAAAAACAAGACCTAGACACTAAAGTGAAGTTGGTTGTTACCACGCAGACAATAGAGACTCAACTCGATGTATAAAAAGAAAAAAAAATATGCAGGCCAACAGTAACTGTTTCCAAAACTCTTGTCATAAACCAATCCAAGTCATGTCCGTGAGGTGTTACGTTAGTGAAGGGAGTTCGAACTCCACCAACGGCCGTTCCTGAAACGGTATTTTTGTGGTTTCCCATATTCAACTCCATACCGCGATGGTGCCTTCTAATGGGCCACGGCCGCTTTCTTCAAACTCCTTGACCTGTTTCATTCGTAGGCAGTTCATTTTTCATTAAATCTTGTGAAAGGTTGGCGTCAGAAATGGTATCTAGTCGTAAAATGCATCCGCCACTTTGACATTCATATCATTTCATTCCCGACCCCGTAGAAACGTAAAATTACGCAAATCTTATCAACTCTGGTGGAAGTTAGTGAGAAAACAGCGCGAGAAGATGTAGCCTATTGGAATCGAACATGTTTCCCAGCTACTTGTGCAACTGCGGATGTGAAGCCCATTGAAGCGATAAAGGGCAAACCCTCAGCCTCCAACTGTAGACATGTAACGGCAGAGCCAATCAGCACGACACATCTCTTTGAGACACTGTATGCGGCGTACAGGTATGGTTTGTGTGTGTGACAGTATACAACAGCCAATGCTATATGCAGCTGTCGGCGAGAGATGAAATGTGGCGGAAGTTGGCTCCCTTTGAAGACCTGCACCTAAGATACATCTCCTCCACTTTCCCATCTCCCTGTGTATTCCAAATAGGGGTGTAACTACAAAAGGCCACGTCAGACCCTAGCCAAGGGCAACACAGTCTGAAGAGTGATAAAGTTGTGAGGGCCAACACGTATCCAGGTGGCGTTCTTTCATCTTACCACTCAGTGCCGCCCAATTAGTTATATCCCTCGTGATTTAAAGGTATTTGTGGCCTCTTTCACATGGGGCCACCCTGGCCGCGCCACCATGGTGGTGCCACCACGTCTTTGCATTAATTAAAGTGTACCCTTTCACACGTTGCGGTGGTGGCGCCCGTGGTAGCGCGGCCAGAATTGTTGGTGGTGGGCAATGCAATTTTTGGCGCGGCCAAGGTGGCAGCGCCACCACAAGTTTACATTGAGTCAAACGGAGATTTTCATACGAGACGCGACTTCCTGTGCAGTCAGGCCAGACGTGTGGATTATCTGCTAGTTTTTAAAATGGATATCGTACCAGGAAGGAGTGATTTCGACACTGATAAATTCATATCCTTAATGCAATTGAAACCTACTCTGTGGGATATGACTGCTGATGAATACGCAAACAGGGAGTTTTTCCTCTGGAGGTCAGTTGATCTTCTAAACACTGCAGTAGCTCATCAAAAGATGAAATGTTCATTCGTAGGAAGGTGAAAAATTTGACTGGATTCTGTCTAAGATCAATATAGAGAGTAGCTTACAAAATATCCCTTTTGTTGCTCGATCCTGCAAAAGTGGGTGAACCCAAAATTTTCTATATCCCCGCTTTCAGCGCTTATGCAACCTGATATATAGAAAAAACAGCACGTGCTGCTTCTTCCACCTCCATTTCAAGACTGATTCATGGCTGGTGGCGTATTTGGTGGCTAGAGAAAATATTGCAGAGACGTTGTGGCGCCACCATGGTGGCACCGTGTGAAAGAGGTCTAAAGGAACCGTACTGTGGCTGTGTAACTATTGACTTGTAGAGAGCCAACTTCAACTTAAAAATCCCTAACCCTCATAAATCCACCCATTTTTTGTGCAAGAAATTGCACAGGCCAATTTGTTTGAAACCACCTGGGATTTCGTTGACCAGCGCGATTATACACTCAGCCACCTGAGGACATAAATTACACAAAATAAGTTATGTTAATCCAAAGAAAACCTTGTTAAATGACACCGAACTATACCAAATTTGTATACTGAAATTTTGAATTTTTATTCATAACATAGCACTACTAGATATAATAACAAATGAAGAGGTATTAAGATGAATGGAGGATGAGAGATATTTCTGGCAAGTGCTAATGCCAAGAGTGGATAGGTTGGTAGATCACACACTAAGTCACTGAGGAATAACAAACTTAGTTATAGAAGGAAGAGTCGAGGACAAAACCTGTAGGGGTAGCCCAAGGGTATGTTATACAGATTGCTTCGTATGTAGGGTGTTGTAGCCATGTAGAGATCAATTCAGGACAGGGAGTCATGGAGGGTTGCATCAAACCAGTCTAACTGATAAAGACTCAAGCACACACACACAGCAATACTATTCCTGCCGAATTGTATACTAGTAAATTGTTTCACCCCTGTGTTAAGAAGCCCCACAAGTGGAGTGTCTCCCCTCAGAGCTCGGCCAGGTGCAGGCTTCTCCGTCCTCCCACATGTGATGATGGAGTGCTTCACGTCCCCTCCATTATGGAGGAACAACATACTCCTCTTGTATACACAGGATGTCTGTCGGGAATAAACCTTCCGTGTACACCTCGTGGCTTCGACACCAGTATTATAGATTTACACTGAAATGCAACCATTCTTCTACAGAGAAACTGTTAATATTTTTCAGTTCCCCCCTTTGGGTAGTTACAAAGCCCATTATGTAGTTTCATTTCATCACGTCCAAATTTAAAAAAATGTTTTTGTAAATTCATGAATATGTCTAAAAACTGCAATTAATAGGCTATATAACTTTACATCAATTTTACTTTTATCATTGCGTTAAATATGGTAATTTACACGTAGAGGAATCACTAAAATCTTATAAAAGAACTAAATTTTAAAATTATGAACAAAATTTCCCTATAATTATCTTTTATTTCTTAATATTGCAAAGATACTTGAAAAAAAAAACTCAATACATTTCTACATTTGTATGAATGCCATTCCTTGAAACTGGTAGGTAGCCTATAAGCCGAAATTTCATATTGTGTGTCATATGCCCAACGCAGTGAATAGATAGTGTTCAGAAAAATTTGTTGTTCTTTTTGTAGTGGATCTGAGGAGGCTAACTGGTGTCAAAAATAAACTTCCTGTTAAAATGCACCGCCAAAGTACATAGTATTAATATAATTCAAGGATTTATAATTAACTTTATACACTCGAATTGTATACAGTACTGCGATGTTAAAACACGCTTTTAAAATTAATATATCTAATTTGACGTTATTGAAATTCTTATAAAGAACAAGTGTTTACCATCTTAGAAAAACGTAAGAATTATTATTGAAATTCTTGTAAAAAAATTGAAGCTTATCGTTCTTATTTCTAAAAAATAAATTCATGAAACGGGATACGATAGAGAAAATCTGAATGCATACTTGGATTCTACGTCCCTCAATACCTAAGCAGTCATTTCAGGTATATTGACTTACTACTTTTTTAATGATCAACTTTGCCCATTTTGATGTTAATTCGATTTTATTTCCAAAATTAAAAAACAAAATGTGGTTATACAGAAAATCTGAACACAGATATTGATTCAGGGCACTAGGCCTGTACTTAACAAGGATCAGTAATATTTTCCCTTGTAGCAGAAAGAAAAATTGAAATAGGCCTACATATCAGTGTTATCACCGCCTTACCTATAAATAGAGCCCTGTGCGGATAAACAAAACGTTATCCGCATCCGCCCCGCATCCGCACGCCTTTTATCCGCATCCGCCCCGCATCCGATGACTTTTATTCACATCCGCCCCACATCCGCATTCCTTTTATCCAAATCCGCTGATATTTCAATATTATGTTTAATTTATTAGATCAAGCTTAACGTGTTAAACAAACACATTTAGAATTTGAGGAGAAAGTCGTTCCTGACAATTTGTTTTCATTGCAAGGAACTTCAAGTTGGCATTCTAAGGGACTTCAAGTTGGATGACACTTCTGGTTCCTTGACCTCCGCTTTAGACAAAAAATTGGCTATACTTTTTTTGGCTACTTTCGCACTTGTGCCTCAGTAAGTTTGATGTGCCCGATTTGTGTCCTGAGTATGAATACACTTTTTTTTACAGTAAAACATCACTATATCGTTCACCTTTTCGTTTCCATTGAAAACGTAACCAAATATCTGCCATATAGTTGACTTGAGCTTTGTTTCACGGGCTATTGAATATTCACCTTGTTTTATTTTAATATAGTTTATCCATATTGGTGAAATGATATTCCTACTCACGGTCGCGGTAACATTCACTACGTGAACATCTCTTTACGCTTGGAGGATGCGATTGGCATTTGGCCGGAAATTCCAAGTCAGTCATCATCCTTCTGCTTCTGGACCCATCCATGTTCGCATAGATGATGCCAAAGTTGATGTTGCAATATCACAGCCAACGTGCTTCAGTGACAAGTTGGAAATAAATCTACAGATAAATTTGGATCCCGATCTTCCAGGATAGCTTATAAAAAGTAGATGGCGAAATAGCTGACATGAGGAATATAATGATGTCACCACGATGAACTAACAAGCTTATTGACAGCATTATATCTCGTACGTATAGTAATAACGGCAGTGAGAATTGATGATGATATGTCAAGACCATCTACTACAAATATACGGTACTTAATAAAATGTAGTTGAAAGCATATGAGTAAAATGATCTTCTCGTGTATAAGTGCAATACATGCCTGAATATTTCGTACGCAATAGGCTATAGGAGTATTCCTCTTTTAAGCATGAAGCTGTAGATTGGCATATCAAATATGTAATATCAACGTAAGATTGTATTCTAAAAACTATCCGCAAATTTACTCGAAACATTATCCGCAGCGTATCCGCTATCCGCACAGCAATGCAAACTATATCCTCGTGGCGAAAATATTTGCGGATATCCGCGGGTTTATCCGCGCAGGACTTTACCTATAAACATAGTAAATAATTGAATTTTACATCATATTGTACAGCATCCCAGGGGTATGCACCCCTTGGAGACCATGCCCCCAACATCTGGCTAAATCCCCTAAAATGGCAACCCTTGGAAAGCCGGGGCAACATCCATTAATACTGTAAGGACAGCTTGCTACTCCATAAAGCAGCTCAAGCCTTACGTAATCATTACACTCAGCGACATAGTACTAACTGGGCCAATACATTGCTGACAGGAGGGCGGCAGAAGGTATAAGAAGACGTCCTAATGAGGTCAAACTCTCTCTCCATTGTCAGTGCTCCATCAAGACGGCCGAAGCTACGCTGGTGTCAACCGAGGTGAGTCAGTCAATCGTGTTCAGAGTTCCTATTTATGTAACCTGCAACCCACAACTTGTATCACATTATAAACATAATTTCATTCCCTACAAGGGACTCACACAAAGAATATCACAGACCAATAAAACACTTGGTCCACACTCTACACTAGCATTACTGTTATACGCCTCTTTACATCCCAACGCCCTTCCTTACTCCCGTCACAGTCAGACGTGACACACCGTAGTAATAACGCCAACTCAGACGTCATTGTATTCCTCACAGCGGCTCGCGTGCTCAAGTGAAGCGCGTGCCACCCGGCTGATACGAGCAGAGTCGATTACATAACAAGCAGTCAGCTGAGCGACTAGTACAGCGACCCTTTGCAGTGGGTCCCATCCCCTCAAACACTACCACATTATTTATAGGAACGCCCCCTAGTTCCTAGCACACCACAACACGCTACACTGGTCAGCTTGCCCTGTCAAGGGAAGCTACCCTTCTTTAGGCACCACCTCATAAATTAGTACAGCAACTCTCCCTTTTAGATCCACCCCCAAATAAGGGATCTAAAACACTGGTGGAGGCGGGGTACTACGCATAGAGAAAAGGGACTCAATCAACGAGCCCTCGTAGTTAAAACGACCCCTTCCGTACCGCAAAAAGCCAAGCAAATAGTGAGAAAATTTTTCCCCCAGACAAAAAGCACCATTTTTTTTTTGTGTGCTCCAAACAAAACAATACAGGGCAAACAGCCATACACCCCGTCAGAGGGTAGGACAGCGCGATTAAGATGCGCATATACACTCTTGAATCACATACATGAACACCTCAATAGGTTCCATATACAAAGAAAGAGAATATACCGACAATTAATCACCACACATGGTCCCGTAATAGATAATGCAACCCTCGAGAGAATGAGGGTGCACTACACAAGTTTACACGCCCAATACAGGGAGCTAATTCGCGTCCAAGCGCTTCTCCAACTAGCGGCCACAAAACAATACAGAGCACAGAAACATTAATACATTAGTACAGTAATTTGCAAGCAGGCCATGAGCCTCAATAAGGCAGTACACCCAAATTTGGGACAAATACCGTGAGCTACAAGCCAATAAGGCCATTTTTGAGTTCATGGTAGGGCCATCAGCCCACCCGAGAGAGGACATAAGCGTGGATACGCTGACTCGACAATTTGCGAGGATGTCCCTCTCGCCACGTACTGCCACAGAATGGAAGGAGTTCGCCGTGGCCACAGTCAAGAAGACGGCCAGGTTAGGCTCCAACTTACTACAAAATAAACCTAACACAAACACACGTCCTTCAGCTCCGGATCGGAAGGCAATTTTGCCAAACCGAGGGGCAGAGCCTAGAACAATCCCCTCGGAACAAAAGGACGAGAGGGAATCGAAGCTAGGGCCATTAAATACACATGATATAACAGAGGGACAACGGGACGTAACCACGTCATGGGCAGACGACATAGAGCCCGCCCTACAGTATATAAAGCCTACATACACGTACACAGATAGGCTAACACATTGGCAGGAGTCGGCCGTGGCCACAGGCCGAAAAACGGTCAGACTACACGCCACCACATTGCTAGGCCGGACACAAGCCATTAAGCGACCTTTACCGCCAGTTCAAAGGGCAAATTTGCCAGAACAAAGGCGAACACCGGTATTAGGCCCTCAGGGTGCACGATATACGCACGAACATTTTGACCGGGCATTACCACACAGTACACGGGGATTAGGAAAGGTGTTCTCACCTACCCCACAAAACCACGCAGGCAAATATATACACACTCCCGTAGAATCTACTAGGGCAGCGTCAAGCACAATTAGGCCCTCGAATACAGGTACATTTAAACCTATAGACACGCGCTACGGTGGGAGTAGGCCAAAGCTTACTTTGCTAGAAATTCCGCCGGAAGGTAGCAAAGGAACACCCCAGTGGATTCCAGAGGCCTATAATCTAATAACAGGGCAAAACCCTTCACCTTTCTGAGCACTGAAGCTCGAAAGAGGATAACGACTTCCACCAGGGCCACAGAAATAAACTAACATCGCTAACACCAAAATTATAGGCCACATAAGTTCTTTCACACGGGGGCGATAAGAAAATGGTCCAACAAGTACATAATAAACATGAAATCGCATATTTTTCTTTCTTATTTTATGTATATACAGTGCAATATAGCCAAAGTAGAAGGAACAATTCTAAATCCTTCTTGTTTTTTTTTTTTCGGAACCATGGCATTTTTCTCTCAGGCCATCAATGGTTATTGGGCGAAGTGATTAACGCCATAACGTAAAGTCTCTAAATATGCTAAACCAAGTGGAAGCCAAGCAGACTTCAGGCCGAAGAAGAGATATTTTGAACACAACTTAAGCATAAAATCACAGCATGAAGCTTAAGTGAGTCTTTCTAGGTAGAAATGACTTAACGTTCTACGTTAGGGTTCCACAGTTTGATAGATTCTCCTGTTGCGGGCGAAAGCCGTAAGTGTGGCAGGAATTAAGAATCTCAAACTAACTTCAAAAATTTGGTGAGGTGTGCTTTAGCCAACTGAAAAGCCCAATTGCACATCGGGACGAGACACTGTCATTTTGGTGAGTTACAATTACTTTGAAGGGCAGGTTTGACTCCCATAGTGCACTGGCTTTGCTCGTGACGTGGATACAGGTATATCAATTACGTCTTGCAATGGCCTTCCTAATGTGTACTAGACAGTGTCGGTAGATTCCCCTGAGACGTAACCAGTTTACGGTAGTACTCACGTTACCTGAATGGTAAATACTACACTCAGGTCCCAAGCACATTTTTATTTTTTAACATTTTTTATGGTGTTCACGACATAATTTTTAGACATAGGTACACGTAAAGGCGGAAATACTGCCAAAAGGAAAGGAAGTAATCCCACGGGCAGGCGTGAAAAGAGGGCCAAGAAATAGCCCACTGACCGCGCCGGGATACGATCCTAACACTCACCAGAACTGTCCCGGAGACACAACCTTCATGGTGCCGGAAACAATTACTCTGGGTAAAAGGCGGTCTCCAAACCCGCAACCTTCTGAATACCAGGAATATAAGGTTGAGTAGATATCCAGTCCTAGAATAAGGATAATGGGAAAGCTAAGACTAATTGGGACAGTCCCACTAACAGCGGGTCATAAACGAAAAACAATACAATCGCCTCTGGCATCTGGTCACCAAATACGCGACTAGCGGACCAGACACACTCGCGTACAACGAATATGGGATTTCCGAAATGAAATGCCATGGCCTGTGGTTTGGATTCCAAGTAAAACGGAAATCCCCTGGCGCATGAGCTACAAATCAACGGTCATATTAAACCACAAAGTTTTTTTTTCTCTACAATGAGAGAGGCACTGCTAGCAATCATTATAGGCAGCAATCAGGTTCACACACACACACGTGCAGAAAACTAGGACGTGGGCAGAGCATGAAACAAATGAAAGCACACAACATCGTAATTCAACACCGTCGTATCAGCTGTAACATACTCCTCAATGAGCAAGGCTGCTCGACGCAGACAAGCGAGCCAAAGCCTACTGGACAGAAATCAACACATCATTCACGCCCGATTTAGAGACCCTATATCTTCCAAAATTACACTACGAGGGGAATTCAAAAACGTACAAACTCTACACACGTATGCATGCTTTCATATGCGCATTACACAGCCACGGAAACGTGCCATATTATAAGCGGCACGGAAATGATTACACCAAGTCTTTACAGACAACCGGATTCGAACCCATGACCACACACCACACGCGTACCAAAAACTAACTATCCAATGGTATTTTTGGTACACGGAACACAAGCAACGACCACACTGGGAAAGCCCCAAGCCCTGTCACACAACGCAAACATAAAACACAGAGAATGACATAAGGTCACGGGTCTGAGTTCCAGTGAAAATTTAGACGCAAAGGAGAACAGCTATTCAGGCGTCCAATCATACTGAAATTGGCCCATACAAGTGCATGAACAGGGAATACTACATTTCCTCCCACCAAAAGCCAGACATAAAATTTCGAATTACACCAGGCATAGAGGAATACATTTCACGAACACAGGTAGGAAAATTTCGCAAGACACAGGTCTTAGAGAACAATGGCCACACGACGTCATTACCTAACTAGGGCGAATTGCTACATTAGGCTAGGAATCCAAAACAATGACCACACTTGCATACTTGCAGAATTGCACATACCAATTGCTGACTGCAGACTATTCACACTGCAATACTGCGGTGACGAGACACTATTGCGTATAGCCCGTGACCGTGAAATTACACACACATAACAATTATAACGCCATACATTTTTTTTCTCCACACTGCAAAATCATTTGGCAATGGACAAGACGTGACACAGCGAAACTTATCTTGGGCCTATAGGGCACGGTCGCAAGGGCACGTTGGCAAGCCACGGGCGCCTTCTGCCCACAAAGGCGATACATATTAGGACTTAGCCTCATAACAGACCAACCGTCCGCGTGGCGTAGCGGAACGTAGTCACACACACACACACACGCACTCACCAATTAGGAGCGAACATAGGGACTTTGAGGAAACAGGACCTCCCCTTAATAACTTCTTTTCGCGATTCTATTCCCCAAATAAATCATTACAGATGACTAGCACATGACCAGTCGCATTACGACCACTGGCCACATCTACACTGCAAATGGCCGACCAGATTAGGTCATGCAGCCCTACTATCCCAAGGCGCGGATAGAAAGCCAACATGGACCAAGGGAGGACGACAGGAGAACAGGCTACCAGCGTACCACCTTACTCCCTTCCCATAACCTTCTCAAGCCTGACATAAACAACGCAAACACATCTACACGACCAAAAACAGATATACTACATTACAAAACACACACAGGGGTTGATGGACTTCATGCGTTTAAAGAACAGGCAAGCTACGCCTTGAGCCCCGTTGCACCGCCTGAGTATTAGGGGTGGCTCAGCAAACATTAAAAGAAGCATAATGCGCCTCTCCAAATGAGAGAGGAGGCCATAGATACATATTAACCATGCTTTAGTACTTAAGCTCTCCCGCATGAAAGGAACATATGGTATTATGCCCCATCCTACACCTATCCGTACATGAAGGCAAAAACTTCATATCCAGACGCATGCATGAGTATCCCATCCAATTACCAGGGATTTTAATATCAAACCTGCATGAATTTTCGTATTTTTGCAATCCCGGGAATTACCTCCCCACTCCACTCACTATAGAAGCATCCCAGTGCCACCACCGGTTCTAGGCCACCACTAACACGGAACCCAAAGGTGCGCAAACCCTTCCTACCATGCTTTAAGCCCACTCAACAAATAACTACCCCCAAATCCTAATAACAGGGTACCTGACACTCCAGACCCTACTAACACCTCCATTAAGGTAAAGAAGGCATTATCGCTGGGAAGCTGACATAGCGATGGTAGGCCAGAAGTAGCCTATGTACTTAGAAGATCTGCAACCCCGCTACACTGGAAATATTTTACACTTTACACAGAGGTTGAACCTTTCACACAGGTTACGGCACATTTTTTTTTTCCTCTCTCTTACAAAGGAATCTGATACGGTATGATGGTTGACAACGGTGTAAGCCAAAGGTCAGGAGAACCACACTTTGAGAGATGGGGAAGGCGATGTGGACCCTTCCCCAGTTGGCGCGACAGCGCAGCGACCTCACTTAACTGACGACTAGACCAAACAGACGAACTACGTAAGGTCAAAGCATTCGCGGCCTGGTCGGGCAAGCTCTGGAATCCTAGGTGCGCATAAACCGCCCCTGGGAGGAAGGGATGCTAAACCCACTTTGTGCCACGGTCGTCGAAGCCAAGACCTGCAGGGAGACTTTCTGAGAATGGCGGGAGAAATAGCTCACTCCGCGCCGGCCTCGGGAGCTATCCCTAGAGACGACCCCATTATGACTAGACTTCTAGTTCAGTTTAAATTTAAGTAGGCACGGCTTCCATAGCGGGAAGCAAAACTCCTGTGCGTTGGAGCAAAACACACTACGGCGGCCCATAGAGGCAACTTTATATATCAATGCGAAAATGCATACTACGGCGGCCCATAGAGGCAACTTTATATATCAATGCGAAAATGCATACTACGGCGGCCCATAGAGGCAACTTTATATATCAATGCGAAAATGCATACTACGGCGGCCCATAGAGGCAAATATCACTGCGAAAGCAGATTGCGACGGCCGATTAAGGCGAAGACAATATTATGCCATTGGACCACACTGTCCAATGCCCACATAAATGGCGACGCAACGGGCAACCAGAGGGCATTCAGAGAGGGGCATTGCGCGCCCCTCACAGGAGCCAAGTGGGCGGCTCACCTACGTCAAATAGGAACAGCACACGGTTATGAACACGAAAGTTACAGCGGGCGAAACGGTTAGCTTAGTGGCACCGTAAGGCGCCTGCGAATAGGTTAGTACTAGTATTAAGACCTAGAATAGATGTCGACAATAGTATTAAAACGGAGGGGACTACGAGGCATTGTTGGGTTCCGGTCCCGACAATGTACTACAAGGGCGCCCCCGCGAGAGAAATCAAGCGGCCAGCCTCCATCTAAATCTTAGTACTTAAGTCATAGTGCCATGTTAAGGTCACTTAGATGTAAGCAAATTTACTGACAGCTGTTGCTAATAATAGCACAGCACATTTCGGCTTTAGAATAAGGTCCACTCGGCATGTAAATACAGAATAGTTTTACAGTTAAGTAATTTTATCAATAAGTTAAATAAGTAAGGTAAGACATAAGGTAACATAAACCTACATTTAAGGCATTTTTTTTAATATATATAGATCACCGTAGAATATATCGGCACTCGGTGACTTTAAATCCGTTACCGAGGTAAGCCCGACAATACTAGATTAAGATAGGAATAATCAAAGTGGAATATATCGGCACTCGGTGACTTTAAATCCGTTACCGAGGTAAGCCCGACAATACTAGATTAAGATAGGAATAATCAAAGTGGAATATATCGGCACCCGGTAACCACAATTCCGCTACCGGGGTAAGACCAACTACATATTATTTACGGCATTACGGCACCGTATAGGGTAAGCCCGGCCTTGCAGCTAAGTAACATTAATCATGTTTTTTTTTTCAGTAAAAGACCGGCTTCAACCAGTACTAATATGTTTTTTTTTCTAAACCTCGCCATTTTTTTTTCACAGGCATCGTCACCAGATACAGAAAACTGGTGACAGGAATTTCACTGCCATATAGCAGTGGCATATTATTTACAGCATGCCATGATGTGTACTATTTTTTTTTATTTTTTTCAACTTGCACTAATCCCGACACACTCGCAAACACTCACCACATTTTTCTTTTTCAGCTACACACTCTAAAATGAATCTGCACAGCAGGACTGGTGCCTGTGGGGTACCAGGCTTACTGGCAGATCAACTCAATTAAAACACATAAAGCGTCAAAATGTGACGCAGATTACGACAATGAGGGCGCAACCGGTTTGTGGCAGTGACTCTCATTGTCAAGTGTGAAAGCATTCACCCACAGAGGATGCTTCACAGGTTAGGTATTAAGCACACATACAAGCGGTACGACCACTATACCGTACCAAGAAGTGGCCGTACAGAATCAGCCGTGAGACGGCAAGAGTACGTACAGACGGGTAGCGTGCACGCGAGGTACCTCATGAACACTATAATTATAAGGGATTAGCGCGATTAAGTAGACATAAGGTCATTGTAAATTATAATTTTTCAGGATAAACTGTATACCATTATTCCACTAGACATAAGGTCATTGTAATTTATAAGTTTTTCAGGATAAGCTTTATACAACTATGCACTATATATATTTTTGTTTGTTCACCAAAATGCCAATGTCCATCATGTGTATGATTTGTTTTCTTTCATTTTTCCTTCTTCTAACTTCCCCATTTGTCAGGGTGTTCCGTTTTTCCCACACAAATAAATACTTTTGAATATTTCCCTTAAATTATACCCTGGAACACCCATTTTTCTATTTTCTTCTACCTTTCTTATTGCAGGGAGCATTTTTTCCCTAAGATGGGGCGGGCGAAGCAATCATCCGTTCGGCCCTGGGTTTTTCCTCCCTGCACAAATATGTGACACGTCACCATCAGAAACCATGTTTTTTTTAAAACTAGCAATATGCCAGCAAATGCAAGGGCAATTTTTTTTTTACATATCGAATTTATTTTAATGTTCAATTTTTCTCAAAATGTCAATTTTTTCCCAATGTTAATCAGATCTTTCGCAAATGTCAATTTTTTTTGTTTGTTTTTTCACAATGTCAATGTATACATATATATGTAAATCCCATAACCCTCCCCTCTGAACACGGGCTCACCTCACACCCACACTTCGATACGACGCCACCAGGAGATACGAGAGGGTTTTCCAGGACCACTACGTCAACATCCCAACTTCCAGTTCCGTTCCCGTTCGCGAGGACGCGAACAAATGAAGGAAGACTCTTGTACAGCATCCCAGGGGTATGCACCCCTTGGAGACCATCCCCCCAACATCTGGCTAAATCCCCTAAAATGGCAACCCTTGGAAAGCCGGGGCAACATCCATTAATACTGTAAGGACAGCTTGCTACTCCATAAAGCAGCTCAAGCCTTACGTAATCATTACACTCAGCGACATAGTACTAACTGGGCCAATACATTGCTGACAGGAGGGCGGCAGAAGGTATAAGAAGACGTCCTAATGAGGTCAAACTCTCTCTCCATTGTCAGTGCTCCATCAAGACGGCCGAAGCTACGCTGGTGTCAACCGAGGTGAGTCAGTCAATCGTGTTCAGAGTTCCTATTTATGTAACCTGCAACCCACAACTTGTATCACATTATAAACATAATTTCATTCCCTACAAGGGACTCACACAAAGAATATCACAGACCAATAAAACACTTGGTCCACACTCTACACTAGCATTACTGTTATACGCCTCTTTACATCCCAACGCCCTTCCTTACTCCCGTCACAGTCAGACGTGACACACCGTAGTAATAACGCCAACTCAGACGTCATTGTATTCCTCACAGCGGCTCGCGTGCTCAAGTGAAGCGCGTGCCACCCGGCTGATACGAGCAGAGTCGATTACATAACAAGCAGTCAGCTGAGCGACTAGTACAGCGACCCTTTGCAGTGGGTCCCATCCCCTCAAACACTACCACATTATTTATAGGAACGCCCCCTAGTTCCTAGCACACCACAACACGCTACACTGGTCAGCTTGCCCTGTCAAGGGAAGCTACCCTTCTTTAGGCACCACCTCATAAATTAGTACAGCAACTCTCCCTTTTAGATCCACCCCCAAATAAGGGATCTAAAACAATATGAAAAGAATAAACTTTTTCATGAAGTAATATCTCGATCGCTGTCTGGTAGCATAATATATTTATGGAAATTCATTTTATGCTGGTAGGTAAAACGCATTTAAACTGAATAGAAGGGCTCCGGAATGATGAAAAGTTTCAGCATTTTTAAAATTTATTTATGACGTCACGTTAAGCTGCGGATTCTTGACTTTCTAACGAAACATTTATTTTATTCATTTCTAAGACTTCTTTCTCACAACCGTGCGTCCTATTAGAAAACCCACAATTTTTATTTTCCTCTGTATTTTTCACTAGATTTCTCTCTAGATTCTTAGTTTACACCGCCGGTTGTCAAAATTTAAGTTTTTTTTCTTTTACGTTTAAATGAAAGACAATACCTTTCTCAATATATCTGTTAAGTTTTATATGTAAATTCAGCGTTTTGCCAGAGATATAGCGTTTTAATTGAGACCATGCGCCTTTCTGTCAATGGAGTGTTTAATATTCAAAGCTGTTTACCCGAAAGGTTGCTTTTTTGGTAGGAAAAACACAATATCTTGTGAACTATGAGATGAAACTGGACGAAACTTGGCAGATACATTCCAACATATGATCCCTAGAGGATGAACCTCATTTATCTTAAAAATAATTTAGATATACTTGGAAAATTAAACAAAAAACTGTTCATTTTTTGAAAGACAAATTTAATATTTTTAAAAAATATACTTTTTACAATATACCATTCATGGTGGTTCATCCTCGCTATTCATGCGTTTACTTTACATGAAAAAAATCATTCTATTCAGACTGGTATTTCTTGATAAATCGTGTCTTTTGTGATTCACGGAGTTTAAAATATCACGAATATTATCCTTTCAATATATCACGAAATACTTTATATACTGTTCCTCTCTCTAAATTATATGAAATCTCTGTGTATTTACTATACACATGTCAGTTTTCATAACTCTGTGTTACATATTAGTGAAGCTATGATATGATTCGTAACTGTATGCGAAAATTCCCACTGGCGGTGTATGAGCCCCCTTTAAATCGGTTTTACCCTCCATGTTGGTGGTTCCCACGGACTCAGTGAGGGAACTCACCACTACCGTCTCTACGGGCAGTGTCCTAGAGCTGGGAACATCTGGTTTGAGTGGATACATCTGAGGAGGTGTGATCAGCACCTCGCCCAGGCGGCCTCACCTGCAAACCGAACAGGGGCCTCATGAGGTATGAGAAGGGTGGGGAAGATTAGTATGGATAATCAAGGAAGCGAGAAGGAGTCGGCCGTGGCCTTACAGTAGGTACTGCACCCGTATTCACGTGGTCTTACCTGGTGAAATCCGAAGAAAACGCAGGATCGTAGAATCTGGAAGCCCCGGCTGAAAATA
This sequence comes from Meconema thalassinum, assembly GCA_946902985.2. NCBI lineage: Eukaryota > Metazoa > Arthropoda > Insecta > Orthoptera > Tettigoniidae > Meconema > Meconema thalassinum. Next base: position 692,992,995 of record OX336390.1, read on the forward strand.
ACCCCCAAGACACCACCACCAAGGATAGACCATGGATAGGAATACCACAAAAATTAAAAAGAATGTGATAAGAAGATGCCAGTGGTCTATAAGAAAAAAAGAAAAATAGCCCAAAGTGAGCTACCAAGACTCTTAAAGATAATTAAATTAATCTAATCTCGGGCGCGTTAAAAAGCATCCTAGCTAATGACCCACTGGTTCTCGAAGCACATTCTAATTCGAATAGAAATCACTAAGTCATTCGTATGAATTTTAAAATTTATTAACTGAAACCGCAGTGTCGTGAAGTAGAAACTCCACTGAACAAAAGTGTATAATCTTATGCCTCTGCCGAAGCATGAAAAATGTTTAAGTAACAACCGCCTTAATTAGGCCACACACTGCCTATTGTCTCATCATTAATAACGAAGTTCCAAAATATATATATATATTTTACACACAAAATATTCTGTTATGATAGTAAACCCTTTTTGACATATTTATAAAAATATTCTATTCAATCGTAGCAATTAATGTATACATATTTTACATAATTACATTTTACTTCTGAGATTTCGTTGCGCCTTGAATTATTCATCTCTGTTAATTTCATGTATTCATATACATTTATGTGATTTCAATTTTCAAGTCCGTGCCGTCCTAAATGACAAACAATTAAGCTAATCGGACGATATTGTTAATTATAATGATTATATTTCAATTCACTTTCTCACTGATATTAGATTTTCTATCGCTCAATATTTTAGTTATAAATAGCTCTAGTTTATACAAGTATTAATATTACAGTCTTTCCAATCAAACTCTATTCTAAAAACAATTGTTACTAAATCTCAACAAATATTAACGATGTTGTTACAATACTTGGTTTCTTAAATGTTGGATTCAAAATTGTACATTAGCTTTCCACTAGCTAAAATCGTGACTCAATTTTACGTTCAAAATAATACACCGTAGTGCACTCAGCAATAGCTCTAAAGCTAATTCAGTGCTGGAAAAATTGATATTGACTATCCACATATGTCAAATATCTCCTAAATTGCAATTCAAATACGCAGACAAAATTCCATTATTACCATATCATCGCTTAACAGCTCTTAATAAATTCCAAACATTACGAATATTTCACAAGTTTTTATACAATCATGGATAAATATGTTGCTTCAAATTAGCCAAAAGTTAAAGTGTCTAGAATAATCTTTATCAGAACAGTGATAAAATATTGTATTCACAAGTCTAATTAACTATGTGAGAATTCAAAGTCTGTCATCTCGATTATGACTTACATATATTTTAAACATTGCTCTCCTTACATTACATATCATTACTAATTACATTTTCTTTAATAAAGTATTTCTTTCGTATTTCTCGACCGACCACTGTGAAAAGAACGATTCAGTTTTCGCATAATTGAAAATAATTCCACTGGAGATCCTCCTCAAAGAAAAACACGTCAAAACTACAGCATGGAAAAGAGCCTATCTTGAGAAGGTACACATTGACCATTAGATTTGAACGCTAAACCAAGTTGTAGTTTCCCATAAGAATCCACAAAAATTTAAAAACTGAACGAGCTCACAAAGGGAGTCGAAATCAAAAGAAATTCTAAAATCTGGATTACCAGAAATAAATTCGCACAATCGCAAAGAATCACACTAGAAATCACTATGTTCCAAGTCTATGCTCAATCTGACAAAAATATAGACCTGAATGTCTATCCAATAAACTTGCATGAGCTTTCAAAAATATTCAAAGTCAAATTCAAAAAGTACAGAAAATTTGTTCAAAGTCGAATTCACGTATACGACGGATTATGGGACATCTACTGAACCCTTTATCCTCTGTAGGATAAATGATTCTATGTTTTATTTCTTCAATTAATAAATATTTCCACCAGCATCATGAAAGTAGCCAGACGGAGATGAGGAAATTTCAAGCATTTGCTGGAGACAGCGGGGACATACCTGAAGCAGATTGACAAAAGGCTAAATACTTTAGCTGTGAAAGGAAATAGCCTAGCGATGTGTCAGAAGGACAGGTGTTGGCCACCTCAAAATAAAAGCGACGCGCAGTGAGACATGCTGCTGGTATGTTCATTGTAATATTCGCGCCTAGAAGAAATATGATGCAGTAACGTGAGTGGCTGATGAAGAAAATAGACACTCCTACGACGCCAAGGTCTGATAAAAACCGCCCCAAGTTACAGAAAATGTGGGAACCAATGAGAGAAGAATGCCTATTTAGCGCGGCAGGTCTAGCGTGGGCACGCTCGGCTAGCATTCACGCGGGAGATCGCCTAGACAAAATCTCTACGATCGATTCTAGGATTAATGGGCATATTCTTGACCTGCGCTATTTTTCGAGTTCAGTGATATTTATTTCATTCCTGTATCACTAATATTTTGTGAAATTTTTATCTAATTTCCCCCTCTATCTACACCTAGGGCTGGTTCATTTATAAGTGGTGTGAAGAGCCAAGACATTATTATTACTTGTTTTCGTCTGAGGACGGGAGGCGGACTATTACTCTGTGCGTCTACGGACGTAGGCTGTTATTTTGTGTGTCAGTGGACACAGGCTTTTATACTTTGCGCGTCTAAGGACGTTGACAGTTATACTTTGCGTGTCATGAAGGACACAGAAAGTATTATTAAAAGTGTTAAATTCAGTGTTAGATAGTCACAGTACTATATTTGTAGGGACAGTATCTTCGATAATTCGCCAACAGACTGCTTTGGGGAAAGTAGTACCCGAACGGCGAATTTAGTAGTCAGACATCAAGTGTATAATAATTTAATTTTTGAATCAGCACGAGAGATGACATCATTGACCATGGAGGAAGCCTGGAAATATCAAGACTCCGTCAAGATGGTTGAGATGAGATAAGAAGAATCCAGTTGGGAGATGGCTGCGGATGTTCTTTGACGGGTGGCTGGCTGAGGATGAGTACTGAATAATATTTATTATTATCTGATAAATTAACTTATGGTGTATGGGACATATTTTGTTTTGTAAATAATTTGCTTGTGTGATTAACGTAGTCTATTTAGTTTTGGTCTGACACACCTTTTGCATGGAAACAGCTCGCATATATTATTAGTAGAAGGTTCTTTTCTTGTTTGTTGTTTTAACTAACGTAGCTATGTGGACGACCGTGTTTGCATATGTTACGCGATGCGGTTAAAACGTCTCTCGGAGATATGTTGTGTTTCAGAAGTAGGACTGAAGTAAAATAGTTATACAGTAGATTGGAGGGTAATTAATTTCTTTTGTTTTATTATTGATCAGGTTCAATGAGATTATTGCCTTTGGAGCAATGTGATTTGTGACGAAGAGCAGTCAGCTCTATCGTAGGTTTTAATATATATTTTTTTTAAGTTGTCGGCGAGCATCCATTCAGCCGATCTGTGTGAAAAAACGTATTGTCATTCCCAAATGTGTGTTTGTGAGTGTGTGTATTTGTGTCATTACAAGCGGGAATTTCAGCGTAGACTGATTTCTGGCAGCTTGATGACAAATCCATATTGTGACCTCGCGAGGGCAATTCTGGATATTTTGATTAATGTCTGACCATATTTTGAAGTGGTTGAGTTTGTTGCTGTTGATTCCTTGATATAACGGCACAGCTGGTCAAGTATTTATACACATTGGAGTGGGACAATGACAGGTGATTGAGGAAGAGGGGAGATGTTGCACAAGACGGACTGAAGGTTGCCAGCCAGGTCATTAGTGGTGAGTGCCTGTGTGGCCCAGTAATAACTTTAAATACAGAATAAGAACTGATCAATGATAAAAATTGTTTAAATAAATGGGAGTTGCCTACGAATCACGATAATCTCCGAAGCGTTAGCTTAACATGCAGTTTTGTTCATATAAAGTAATGTCAGCCAGTCAGGCTTTTGTTGTTGTTGGTTTATTCCATGTTTATATTTCATTCAGTGACCCGTGAGTCACGTGCTATGCTGTATTTCCTTGTTTGTGTTGAGCAATTTGGCCAGTGTTGGCAGCTCATAGTCAAGTGCGTCTTCGCGCTAATGAGGGTCTCAGGGAGATTCCTGTAAATAGTAGATTAAGTGTGTGTGTCAGCATTACTTTTTAAGGGTTTTTATTAATGTCATGTTCCATATCCATAAACGTTGATTTACGAGATGATTGTTCGTAAACATCGTGGCTGTTAACCCGTTGTAAACGAACAGTCATCCAGAGTACTCATTCCTCGTAGTTAGTCATCACGCGCACATAAAACCCAAATTGCAAGGTAGTGGAACCAGGATCCACATTTTAAATAAAAGGGGAGATCCGTCTGACTCCTCAAATTTATAGATATTCCTATCATGGGAAATTCAGGGAGGATTTGTTTTTATTTTATTGTTGTTTATTTCTTTTTATGCACTATTAGTCATTAAATCATGTTATTATTTTACATCTTGTCACCTTTCTTTCTTGATTTATAGTTTATATCCTATGACCCTTACCTCAGTAGAGCATGTTGTTTGGCGAACGTAAACATCACATAGGAACTGAGCGCGACCCCTTGATTAAGATTTCTTACATTAAACACTGCTTTTCTGAAGGGTTCATAGGAGTAAACTGGCGCGGCCAAGCGTGGGGCGGTTCACTGTGGTGTAACGGCAAAGATTTTGCACATGTCAATGTAAGCGTAGTTGGGTTTTCAAACTGACGCAACAATGAAAGTGTAATTTTATTGCTGGTTCGCTGCTGGAACACATTTAAGTGGCGTATTTGAGTAAAACTGGCATGCCGCAAGTGCAGGCAGATATGGCAGTATTTTAATCACCGGGAAGTGATATTTTATTAAAAGTAAGTAAGGCGAAGAGGATACCGCCAAATGTGTGAAAAATAAAGTAAAATCAGGAGTTTGCAATGTAAAATACGGTTCACGTTTTTGTCTATTGAATTAAAGTAAAAGGTAGTATATGTGATACCGGGCGCCCAATGATTAAAGTTAAAATTAGATTTGTTTAGAAAGTCAAACTCGTGAAAATGTTAGGAGGCTGTAGCCTTAAATGACAATTAATACTTTATTAATTAGTCAGTGTTAATACCAGATCAGGATAACAATTTAATGACTGAATATGTGTTTGGGTTTAAATTAAATTGAGTAAAATTAGAACTACTCAGAGATGCAATCGACTAGTGGGATTAAAAGTAAAAATAAATGAACTGAGTAGGGTAAAGAAATTAAATGTGCATTGGATTTTATGTGTGTGTCAAAGGGCATTGCTTTATGCCATTTCCCTAATGTCTCATATAAAGTGTGTAATATGGCAACGGTTGAACAGATTCAAGAAATCATTGAGAGTGCAGCTAGGAGAACACAGGCATTGTTGGACACTAAATTGGCGGAACAGAGTCAATCATTAAATACTAGTATGTTAGAACAAAGTGAAGCATTAAACGCGAAATTGTCTGAGCAAATAAACAATACTATGGTAGAACAAAGTGAAGCATTGAACGCGAAGTTATCCGAACAAAGTGAATCACTAAACACAAAATTATCTGAACAAATATACACTAAACTATCCGAACAAAGTGAAGGAATAAACAATACTATGTTAGAACAAAGTGAGTCGATAAACAAATTATCAGAACAAAGTGAATCATTGCGGACACAATTAAATAACAGTAGAATTGAACAAAATGAATATCAGGCGGAACAATCTAGATTATTAAAAAGTGAAATTAATGACACTATCAATTCGCAATTAGAAGCGCAGAGCATTAAAAACACGAACCATTTAGCTTCGTTAACCGCAGAGATGAAAGATCACACTAATCAACAGATGGTATTACTGGCCCTAGATGTTAGTAAAAATAATGAAAAGCAATTAGACCAGATTAAGAAAATGGAAAGTATTTTTGATCAAAAACTTAGCATTCTGGATGAAACGGTGTTAGCTAAATTAGAGCAAATTGAAATAGCGTGCACTATGAATACAAGCGAGGTCAAGATAGCTCAGGAGAAGTTAGAAGGACGATTTATGGAGATGGAAAAGAGCGGCAAAGTCATTCAACAACAATTATCAGCGGTAGATGAAAATATATCCGGCATAATTAAATATATGGATCGTCTCGAAATAAAATCAGCGGAACAATGGAAAAGCCTAGAAGCGGATCAGGAGCAATTAAAGAATACCTTAGACGACACTAAAATCCAGATTGAAGAGAAAGTAAGCACGATTAAAGAGCAGATAAGAAAAGATTGGAAAAAAATGAATATCGATTCTAAAGAGGAAAGATCCACCATTCTTAAAACAGTAGGCGAAAATCACACTCGTATTCAGGCATTAGAGCAAGAAATTAAGAATAAACTTAAAGAACAGACGGACAGGATCATTAAAGCCGAACTCAGGTCATTAGAGCAATCGTCGATATTTAGAACAGGAACATTGAAAGACAAGCAGGATGACTCAAATAGCCCGGAGGCAAGCACAGCAGGAAGTCAGACTCAGGCGGAGAGCCCATTAACAACAAACACGGAAGGATTTCGCAAGAATATCGATAGGAGCTCAACACCACAAGACGGTCATCAGCCTACACAACTTATCCAAGTAATTCGCTCAAGTGATTATAAACCGCAGAAATACACGGAGAATTCAGTCTCTTTTATCAAAGAGATTGAAGACCATTACAATGACACTGGAGTACCTGAAGCACGTAGATTGAGGATGATGGAGAGATTTTTATCAGGAAATGTCCTTACATGGTTTTTAAGCTTCAAATATACATTTGGAACCATGTCAGATTTTAAATTGGCGTTTCTGCGCAAATATTGGTCGCCCGCAACACAACAGAGTCTAAGGATGGAGCTTTACTCTAGAAAGTACCAAACCACCCAGCAAACAAAATACTCAGATTTCTTTAACATGCAAATGTTAAAATTTCGCGACCTTGATTACCCTTTAAATGAAGCGGATCTGGTGATGACAATAGCGAGGCAATTGCCAGTCAACGTGCAACAAGTACTAGTCGCAGCGAACGTTAGTACGGCCATACATGCAGAGCAGATATTACGCCAGATAGATTAGACTACGTCTCATAGTCATTATAGAGGAGGAAGACAGCTGGAGTTAGTCAACACGACAGAGGTCATAAAACCTAAGCAGGCAAACACTAAAACGCAGGGCACTAATACAAGCACTTCCACACCTAGGCGAAACCAGGAAGAAGGAGAAAACAGACCATACCAGCGTAACGAAAATAACTACAATAATAGATCATATCAAGGCAACAATAGGTATCAACAGAGAGGATATCAACATTGGCGTGAAAATCGAAGAAATGACAGGCCTTATGGAAGATACGGTGATTACAATGCTAATCAAAGATGGAAAGGAAGAAGAGACCAAAATCAAGGAGAGCCACGAAATTATCGAAATGACTGGGATGATAGGCACGCTCAATCACAAAATTACCTAGAGGAATTACACGCTAGTCAAGGTGGAGAGCTAGGAAGATGGGAAAAAGCCATTGGGAACATGAAGAATCCTGATACACATACTGAGGAAGCTGGAAGTCTACTGAGACAAGAGGAATATCAAGGGCATCGGCGACAAACGGATGATGGGAGTCGCACTGTAGCTAAAAAAAAATGCTAAATATGGATAAAGAAGACAGCCTACAAACGCAACAGTCGGAAGTTGAAGATGGATGGATAGTAGCGAACATACAAGAATGGATTGCTTTGCCAGAAGACTGCCTGGAGGAGACGGTGAAACCACGGAACGATGAAATTAGGCAATTACCCATTATTTACGCGAGGATTGGTGGAATTAATATAAGATGTTTATTGGATACGGGGTCACAGATCAGTCTGGTATCGGAGGCCTTGGTTCGAGAGTTGGGACGGAGTCAAAATATTCCTGTAATTCCCGTACCACAGCTCAAAGTGAGGGGTGTTATTCCTGAACGCACCGTCACTTGTAAACGTCAGGCATACTTAGAGCTGAACATATTGGAACACACTTTTGGGCAAACATTCATTATCATGGCAAAGATGAATTTCAATATAATTCTTGGTGCAAATTTTATTTGTGACTATCAAGCAGTGATAGATTTGCACAAGAATACTGTCAGTTTTAGAGAATATGATCAGCTGAAGAACGTGGGATTGCATATGGATGAAATCACCACCGGAAGAGATGTAAATTCGTGGGCATTGGAAGCAATATCGGAAGAGACGGAAGAGGAGGTACGAAAGGCAGAAGATAACATCATAGAAGGAGCTGTTGTGGAACTAGATGAGGAGAGTGAATCCCAGGAGATATGGTCTTTATTAACGGAAGGAGATAACAGTGATGCACAATTTGAAGAGTTACTACAGGAGAAGCTCAATGACATTCAACTTGGGGGTGAACACAGAAAGCAATTGGAAGAGATTTTAAGGAAGCACAAAACAGTATTTGATACAGTACCTGGGAAAATATTAAATTTCAAATATTCAATGCAAGTCGAGGATTGGTCACCTTTCAAAAGTAGGTTGTATCCAATTCCTGAAAAATATCGTTGTCAAGTCAAGGTCATTATAGATGATATGTTACAAGCTGGAGTGATAAGGAAGACACCTACACCTCATCTAAATGCGATTTTGGCAGTCACAAAACCAAATGGATCTATTAGACTTTGTTTAGATGCCAGAAATCTCAACATGAGACTCATTTTTCCTGAGTATGACAGAGCGCCAATTATCAGAGACGTATTAAAAGGCTTTAAAAACAAGAGCATTTATCCATCAGTTGATCTGACGAGCTCGTTCCACCATATTGAATTGGATGAGAAGTCACAGCTTCTAACTGGCTTCTTATTCGATAACCAGACGTTTTGCTTCGTCCGAATGCCCTTTGGAGTCAAAACAGCGGGCTGTGCTTTAATCCGAGCCCTGGACCGGAATCTAACCGAGGAAGTTAAGGAGATGACGGTACGCTACATTGATGACATTTTGCTGGCATCCGACAACATTGAAACTCACATGGAGAATTTAGATAAAGTATTAGGCAACCTGAATGCATCTAATTTCAAAGTAAACCTGAAGAAATCGCATTTCTTCAAGAGCGAGATCTTATATTTGGGTCACATCATTGACAAGGAGGGAGTGAAGCCAAAACCAGCTAAGATCGAAGCGATAATGAATTTCCCTACACCAACGAGAGTCAAGCACATTCGGGCTTTCTTAGGCGTAACGGGATTCCTTAAGGAAAACTGTCCAGGTTACACGGAGACTGTCGCTCCTATGCAGGAAATGCTAAAGAAAAATAATAAATGGTTATGGAATGCGGAGTGTGAGAAGGCATTCCAAGCAACAAAACAGCTATTGGAAAACTGCATTAAATTATGATATCCAGATTTCAAGCACAAATTTATAATCCAAGCGGATGCTTCACTAATTGGTATAGGTGCTATGCTCTACCAAGAGGATCCAGCTAACCTGCAGCATAAAACATATTTGGCATTTGTCAGCCGAAAATTGCGTAAGCACGAGCGCAATTATACGGTAACGGAACTAGAGCTGTTGGCCATACTTCATGCGCTACAACAATGGAAACGAATAATTTACGGCTACCCTATTGTTGTCAGGACCGATCACAAGGCACTAACATTCTTGTTTAAGACGTCGATGGCAAGCGAACGTGTGACACGTTGGTCTATATATATTCAGCAGTTTAGCATTGAGATTGAACATTGCCCAGGGAAGATGAACGTGATTCCGGGTGCACTCAGCAGGAACCCAGAGCCGGATAATGAGGAAACAGCGATGGTACAACACTTGGAGTTAACACCGAAGGACCGGGAATTCTTGGAGGAGTTACATGAGATACAGCGAGAACAAGAAGCGGAACCATGGATGATGCTATTAATTCAATACTTCAGAAAGCAACTACCTACAGGAACACCTGCATTTCGAGAAGCGAAAGCCAAAGAAGGAAGATATGTTTATGTCAACAATTTGCTGCACAAATGGGTAGATAATGACCACACCAAGTTACGCATATTAGTACCTGCTTCGTTACAACGAGGACAGACATGGCATACTCACGAAAGTTACGATCACGTGGGCGTAGATAAGTGCGAAGCGACAATAGGAGAGACATTTACATGGCCACGTATGAGAACAACTATATGTGACGTTATTACAACTTGTGATCCGTGTCAGAGGACAAAGCCCAATAATTATTTAATGAGGCAGTATCCTAGACCATTGCTACCTCAGAAACCATGCGAGCTACTGGCACTCGACTGTTTCGGTCCAATCCCGAAGGGGAGGCGAGGTTGCCGACACTTACTAGTGTGCATTGATGTATTTTCTAAGTTTGTCGTATTATGCCCCATTCAGAAAACTACTTCAAAACAGGTACTCAGTCGTATTCGGAATAGAGTTATTCCAATCCTTGGAAAACCAGAATTTATATTATCAGATCATGGCAGCTATTTCACAAGCGCCGAATTCAAGAAAGGTATGGAGGACATGGGTATAAAACACATTTTAAGCAGTATCCGACATGCTCAAGCAAATCCAAGTGAGAGAGCAATTAAGTGTGTAACATCATATTTGAGAATCTTCATTCCAAATGAACATCACAGATGGGTGGATAAAATCAAGGATGTAGAGACATGCATGAATTCAACCAGGCACGAGTCAACAGGACAGATCCCTATGGTCCTACACAAAAACGAGTATCCAGTGAGATCGTGGAAAAGCATCATTAACTGCCCACAAGATCCAATGATAGCACCTGACTTGCGAATTGAGAGGACGAGAGCCTACATGAGAAAACAAGCAGACCGCAGATTACGGCGAGTAAGAAATAAGAGGTTTCACAGTGATCTTGAAATCAACCAGCTCGTTTTGGTGAAACGACCCGCTACATCGGACCCAGAGAAGAAAATCTTCAGTAAATTCTGCGAAAAGTTCGTAGGACCCTATTCTATCGTAAGAAACCTTGGAAATAATGCTTACAGAGTGAAAGAATTGAGTACAGGAACAATGTCAGTCTACAACGCTGCCAACTTAAAAAAGTATCGTAGAAGTGAACCATGGGAGCGCCGAAATAATGATGCAGTTTGAATATATGGACGTCCCACTATCAACAAAGTGCACGGGGAGCAGTTGAGTACGGCACGTGAAGGAGGAAGTAGAGTTGGTGTTGACAAACATTAACGAGGCGAGCAGAGTGTTGCCTCAGGCATCAGCGGGTCATGCAAGCAGACTGAGAGGGGAGATACAAGCAGGAAATGAAAACGAGTAAATGCCATTCAAGACAGGAGCGACTAGACCAAGTAATAGAAAAGGGGTGATTCCGAAATAAAACAATTGGCCTACGGAAGTCTTTTAAAATTGTCGACTTTATTCCTAAGTTCGAAATTTTGTGAGTGGAGGAGTTGTGAACCCTGTATCCTCTGTTGGATAAATGATTCTATGTTTTATTTCTTCAATTAATAAATATTTCCACCAGCATCATGAAAGTAGCCAGACGGAGATGAGGAAATTTCAAGCATTTGCTGGAGACAGCGGGGACATACCTGAAGCAGATTGACAAAAGGCTAAATACTTTAGCTGTGAAAGGAAATAGCCTAGCGATGTATCAGAAGGACAGGTGTTGGCCACCTCAAAATAAAAGCGACGCGCAGTGAGACATGCTGCTGGTATGTTCATTGTAATATTCGCGCCTAGAAGAAATATGATGCAGTAACGTGAGTGGCTGATGAAGAAAATAGACACTCCCACGACGCCAAGGTCTGATAAAAACCGCCAAGTTACAGAAAATGTGGGAACCAATGAGAGAAGAATGCCTATTTAGCGCGGCAGGTCTAGCGTGGGCACGCTCGGCTAGCATTCACGCGGGAGATCGCCTAGACAAAATCTCTACGATCGATTCTAGGATTAATGGGCATATTCTTGACCTGCGCTATTTTTCGAGTTCAGTGATATTTATTTCATTCCTGCATCACTATTATTTTGTGAAATTTTTATCTAAATACCCCCTCTATCTACACCTAGGGCTGGTTCATTTATAAGTGGTGTGAAGAGCCAAGATATTATTATTACTTGTTTTCGTCTGAGGACGGGAGGCGGACTATTACTCTGTGCGTCCACGGACGTAGGCTGTTATTTTGTGTGTCAGTGGACACAGGCTTTTATACTTTGCGCGTCTAAGGACGTTGACAGTTATAGTTTGCGTGTCATGAAGGACACAGAAATTATTATTAAAAGTGTTAAATTCAGTGTTAGATAGTCACAGTACTATATTTGTAGGGACAGTATCTTCGATAATTCGCCAACAGACTGCTTTGGGGAAAGTAGTACCCGAACGGCGAATTTAGTAGTCAGACATCAAGTGTATAATAATTTAATTTTTGAATCAGCACGAGAGATGACATCATTGACCATGGAGGAAGCCTCGAAATATCAAGACTCCGTCAAGATGGTTGAGATGAGATAAGAAGAATCCAGTTGGGAGATGGCTGCGGATGTTCTTTGACGGGTGGCTGGCTGGCTGAGGATGAGTACTGAATAATATTTATTATTATCTGATAAATTAACTTATGGTGTATGGGACATATTTTGTTTTGTAAATAATTTGCTTGTGTGATTAACGTAGTCTATTTAGTTTTGGTCTGACACACCTTTTGCATGGAAACAGCTCGCATATATTATTAGTAGAAGGTTCTTTTCTTGTTTGTTGTTTTAACTAACGTAGCTATGTGGACGACCGTGTTTGCATATGTTACGCGATGCGGTTAAAAACGTCTCTCGGAGATATGTTGTGTTTCAGAAGTAGGACTGAAGTAAAATAATTATACAGTAGATTGGAGGGTAATTAATTTCTTTTGTTTTATTATTGATCAGATTCAATGAGATTATTGCCTTTGGAGCAATGTGATTTTTGACGGAGAGCAGTCAGCTCTATCGTAGGTTTTAATATATTTTTTTTTTTTTAGTTGTCGGCGAGCATCCATTCAGCCGATCTGTGTGAAAAAACGTATTGTCATTCCCAAATGTGTGTGTGTGAGTGTGTGTATTTGTGTCATTACAAGCGGGAATTTCAGCGTAGACTGATTTCTGGCAGCTTGATGACAAATCCATATTGTGACCTCGCGAGGGCAATTCTGGATATTTTGATTAATGTCTGACCATATTTTGAAGTGGTTGAGTTTGTTGCTGTTGATTCCTTGAGATAACGGCACAGCTGGTCAGGTATTTATACACACTGGAGTGGGACAATGACAGGTGATTGAGGAAGAGGGGAGATGTTGCACAAGACGGACTGAAGGTTGCCAGCCAGGTCATTAGTGGAGTGTGCCTGTGTGGCTCAGTAATAACTTTAAATACAGAATAAGAACTGATCAATGATAAAAATTGTTGTAAATAAATGGGAGTTGCCTACGAATCACGATAATCTCCGAAGCGTTAGCTTAACATGCAGTTTTGTTCATATAAAGTAATGTCAGCCAGTCAGGCTTTTGTTGTTGTTGGTTTATTGCATGTTTTTATTTCATTCAGTGACCCGTGAGTCATGTGCTATGCTGTATTTTCCGTAGTTGTGTGTTGAGCAATTTGGCCAGTGTTGGCAGCTCAAAGTCAAGTGCGTCTTCGTGCTAATGAGGGTCCCGAGGGAGATTCCTGTAAATAGTAGATTTGTAGTGCGTGTGTCAGCATTACTTTTTAAGGGTTTTATTAATGCCATGTTCCATATCCATAAACGTTGATTTACGAGATGATTGTTCGTAAACATCGTGGCTGTTAACCCGTTGTAAACGAACAGTCATCCAGAGTACTCATTCCTCGTAGTTAGTCATCACGCGCACATAAAACCCAAATTGCAAGGTAGTGGAACCAGGATCCACATTTTAAATAAAAGGGGAGATCCGTCTGACTCCTCAAATTTATAGATATTCCTATCATGGGAAATTCAGGGAGGATTTGTTTTTATTTTATTGTTGTTTATTTCTTTTTATGCACTATTAGTCATTAAATCATGTTATTATTTTACATCTTGTCACCTTTCTTTCTTGATTTATAGTTTATATCCTATGACCCTTACCTCAGTAGAGCATGTTGTTTGGCGAACGTAAACATCACATAGGAACTGAGCGCGACCCCTTGATTAAGATTTCTTACATTAAACACTGCTTTTCTGAAGGGTTCACTACTTGAGCTAGAATTATTCTTATATAATTTTATCGTCGTCTTCTCCCTATGCGTTTTCTCATGTTGTCTTCCCAACAAACTATATTCTTCTGTCTTATTCCCAAATTATATCTTAATGAAAGCAAGGTAATGTTCAAAGTAACACTACAATAACTACTAAATTGAACTACAAATTGAATTACATACTCGGACAGAAATGATTAAAGAATCACCCTAGCCCTCGTCTGTAATTCTTAAATACTCTAATCAAAATTGGTGAAAAGGAACATTCATAGCATGACAAATTCATACTGTCTACTAAAAGAAAACTTCCAGCTACCTTGTTGAAGTTCTAGTTGAATGAAGTGAGAATGCTATAACACATACTCTTGCCTGGGATCGAACCCTATCTGCTCAGCTGCACCGATCACAAAACGACTGGATATCAAGAAGACCCGAATACTGTTCGCGAACGAGACGAAGCTAACAGATGTTCGTTTGACAAAGTTCATAGTTCTTTCACTTGCTAAAGAGCACGACAACATTGATGTAGTAAGCCAAGCTAGTTTCATTATGTAGGAGTACAAATTGTCATTCCGACTTTCATTATCTCTTCAATCTTCTCTTATAAAGCCTTATACTCTAGTTGCTCATATTGGAATCAAGTAATCATCCCGAGTATTCAACGCTGCTATGTGTTACATTTCTTGTCTGTGTTTAGGCCATATTCTGCATCTTCATATCGTAGCAATATCTCTCTCTTCTCATATCATTTATGACAATCATGGCTAAAGCTGTTTATTCTGTACTGCATTGTAGAACACGTTGTTATATCATTGGCTTAAGAAGAAGTTATCATACGTGAAAGCAAGTTCACTGTGCTCAAATTGAAGGTTAACACTGACTGAAACTATAATACGATCAGACGAAAATCCTATCGCGTTATACTGTAACACGTATATGTCGGATCAACTCCACGTTACCGAACAAACACGATTTCACGGCAACGCACGTACATGTGCTCAGACCAGAGAGCTCTATGACCCTCCTGGCTGAAATTGTATTCACTAATCAACTGTTCGTTTGTTCCCGCAAATCATACTGTCTCCAGGTGATCCACAATGCACCTTGTTCTCTGATCGACAGTAACTATCGATATATGTATCATTGCCGAGTTCGATAATCACATGTTATAATACTGTATACATTTATACTCAAGTAAAAGTCCTCAGTTATGTTCCTTTATCCACAGGATGCATTTCCCATCCTTTGTTTCATACTGCATTGTGTATATTGCTCTACCACGGTGTTCAAAATAACGACAGTGGTGCTGTGTCCATCTTGTATTCAATACAGGTATTAAAATGTCAAACATGTGGTCGTCGGTCTGTACGGCGGGTTGCTGACAGCTCCTAACCTCTCCACAATCCTACCGCGCACCTGCATTTCAAAGGAATGTCGCAGTACTGCCATCAGTGTTATTGCCAACTTAACCTATATCCAACTAAATACAAGTACCATCCCGGCATTTGCCACGGAAATCCATTTTGAGGATGGCTGAGGTGGGAATCGACCCCCCTCCACTCATAGGGGCCTCCCGAGGCTGAGTAGACCCCGTTCCAGTCTTCATACCACTTTTCAAATTTCGTGGCAGAGCCGGGAATCGAACCCAGGACCTCCAGGCTGGCAGCTAACCATGCTGACCACTACGATACGGAGGCGATTCCCTTTTAGATAAAAGGCATTAAAACATTTTAATAAAGCAAAACGGGTTTTGCGGTGTCGGAGCATACTTGGTTCCTAAAACCAAAACTGTTGCCTTTTCCTCAACTAGCGGAAAAATCTTTGATTCCAGTTTCTAGTTGAAATAAATTTCTTAATATAAAAAAAAACTTTTTTCCGCAACGTTTCAACATGGAAATGTGAAAGTATTAGAAGTAATTCTTCCTTATAATGTGTGTTTTTTTTTTTTTTGAGACGTTTCGGCCATCAATGGACCACGATGTTCTTCACTCATATGTTCACTGTAATGCTTGTTTTCTTGTCTGCCAGTAAATCTTCATTCTTGACGAGTGTTCAGCTCTCTTTTCTTCCGTCCACTTGCAGTGGGCGAGGCATCACAGATGTTAAAGGGTGTAGATTACTGGTTGATTTAACCGCCTTTCTGGACAGGTTCCTATCCCAAACCAGAGCTTGATTGATTCGAGCTTCTGTTAGGTCCTTTTTAACTTGCATCGACCATTTACAATAGGATTTTTTTTAGATATTGATGAGTGTATTCGATATGAACGTCGACGATGCTCCATCCGCTCCTAATATAGTGTTATATTTTAACACCGACATTTTTCAAAATTTACTTTAAATTTATTTTAATTTTGCCTGATGGAAATGTTCATGAAAATGTTCAGAAAATTACGCCAAGTTTAAAAAATCCACGAACATACATACATTTTCATTTGTTACTGTTTTGCAATCAAGCCTCCGTGGCTTAGGCGGCAGCACGCCGGCCTCTCACCGCTGGATCCGTGGTTCAAATCCCGGTCACTCCACGTGAGATCTGTGCTGGACAAAACGGAGGCAGACAGGTTTTTCTCCGGGTACTCCGGTTTTCCCTGTCAAAATTTCATTCCAGCAACACTCTCCACTATCATTTCATTTCATCTGTCATTCATTTAATCATTGCCCCGAGGAGTGCGTCAGGCCTCGGCAGCCGGCACAGTTCATATCCTCGCCGCTAGATGGGGGCTCCATTCATTCCATTCCTGACCCGGTCGGAGACTGGAAGCAGGCTGTGGATTTTCATTTTTCACTGTTTTGCAATCCGGTATCCAGTCTAGTCTGCAAGCTCTGTTTGCGAACAAGTCACCTCTATAATACCGTATTAGCAGTAAGCACTGGGCCTCCTCTGCTTCCATACCTCTCACTTTGAAATTGTTCAACAATGAATGTAACCATTGCCTTCTAGGTCAACCACTGCTTCTCTTACCCTCTAGTGGGTCGTGGTGGCGCAGCGGTCAAGCTGTTGGTCTCTCACCAAGGTGAACTGGGTCCGTTTCCCGGTCAATGCATGTGAGATTTTCGAAGTGAAATGCCATGTCCTGTGGTTTGGATTCCACGTAAAAAGGAGGTCTCGTGGCTCATGATCACATGATTAACGGTCACGTAAAATTAAAATCTTCCTTTATCTTACCCTCTACAGCCGAACTCATTAACCTCTTAGGTAATCTCTCCTCTCCCATTCTCATCATATGACGCCCACCATCTGAGTAGGCTCATACGAACACCTTCATCTAGCGTGTTTATTTCTAACTTAGCCTTTATCTCTTCATTAAGAGTACCTTCCTCGAGAAACAAAAAAGTGTTTTTCAAAACGCCTGTGTAAGGCGAGAGCATCAAGGCACATCTATGAAAAAATGCAATTAGTTCCTGTCAATAGTTTCTGAGAAAATGCGAAAATAAATGTTGAAAATTAACATGGACAGCCTAGGACATTCCAGCTCCCATTAAAGTGTAAATTTAACAATATACACGATACTACGGTACAAAATACGATCTTGTCAAGATACAATCGACCTACGAGCTTTAGAACGCTGGGTTTGCGCGTGGGATGTCCAGTTAATTTTACCGGAGCCAGAATAGGTGCAGCTCTAGAATTCCATAGGCTAGTATACGGTGCCAGTACGCTTTTATTTCCAGCGTGTAATCAATCTTATTATATAATACGCTAAGGTGTATGTTTCACAAATCTCAAGCTCCTAAACCAGAGGGAGTGAGAAGTTGTGGTTTGTACCAAAATCTTCCAAATCGTCTCAATAGTACAGGAAAAATCTTGCATTTCTTGAAAAGTCAACGAAAATATATTTATTTGTTTATAAAGTGCTTTTAAACAAATAAACAAGACGATAGCCCTTGGCAGAACTGTGCCGCGTCTAGCCCGCATAGCACTAGAACTGGGCGGTAGTCTGTACACATGGGGCGCACATAACCCATTGTGCAACCAGCAGCAGTGATGAATTACGCTCTGATGTCATAAATATCAACAATTTGTTTAAAAAGTGCGTTTAAACAAATAAACATATTTATAGAAGCGCGCATAACAGGTGGGTGGTTTATACACATGTGAGAGTTCTCGAACGGGTCCGCTAGTTCTAATATAATTTTAATAACAAATTCATTACGCACAATGCGCGAAATATATTAATTACATCAGGCTCAAGAATCCCAGCAAAATTCGGTCAAAGAGACCGCTCTCTTCCTGCCTTCCATTGCGTGATATATATCACTCTGTTCTCCACACAAAACACATGTACACTCATAGCTAGCCTGGTGAAAGGATTTCCTGGTACAAATACGATGATGGAAACCGTGCATCGCAAAGCGCGTCATCAGGTGTCTCAGCTCGTATTCTTCTTTCATCCAATCTTTGTTTATCATTGCATCTGTTGTATAGAAGATTTCATCAATCGAGTCCCTTTTTCCTCGTAGCTCTTGTGATAGTTCTTCGTATGCTGGAGTGTGCTGCAGATGCATTTGAAGTCTTAGGTCTTCTACCCAAAAGGCTTCCCCGGCTAAGACATACACGTATTGGGATCGAACAAATTTTGATACCCCTAGAACCCTTTTGAGGTATCTCGGTTTCATGCTTTCCAGTTCCTTCAGCTGTCTACGAGACAGGAAATGCCAAATTAATTCCAAGCCGTATGTGAGTGTTGGTAGCACTTTGACTTGGAAGAGTCCCATGGCTGTCTTCAGTGACATTCTTTGTAGGTGTCTGATGTCACTTATACTTCTAAGTGCAGCAGCTAATCTTTCCTTTATATGCGGTATTTATTCACTTTCATTGTTAGTCGTGGGTGTGTGTTTATTGTGTCGGACTACCACTCAAGCTTGCAGGTTCGCTCCTGGCCTTGGTAAGTTGGTTGGTTGGTTGGTTCCTTAGTTTAGGGGCTGCGAGAACGCGGTCATGTAGTCCTGTGTACTTTGGGTGTGTGTAGAATCTGTCTAATGACCGGTGTTAATTGTGATGGCTGTATTAGTGTGTGTATCTGTTTATTAATTTAAGTACAACCGACAGTAGTGGCTACGCGCACTAAAGCGCAGCGTTAGGTCATGGGGCCAAGCTCTCTGCTGACTCGGTAGACGCGTGGGTTCGAGCCCCACCGTCGGCCGTCCTTGAAATGGTTTTCCGTGGTTTCCCATTTTCAACACCAGGCAAATGCTGGGACGGTACCTACTGACAGGCCACGGCCGCTTCCTTCCACATCCTTGCCCAGTTTCATTCGCCTTCATCAATTCCATCTCTCTTCCCGACGCGCAGGTCGCCCACGGGCGTCACTTAGAAAGACCTGCACTCGGCCTCTCAGGAGGCCACACGAAAAAAAAATTAAGTACAGACTGCAACTTAGAATTTTTCGAATAGTTCCTACTTTTGCCGCCACCGTCAACGACTACTAGGCCTAGTTCATAACTTAGCTACTAGACGCCACCGCAGTCGGCTCTTGGTAACGAACGTAGAAACCTAAGAGCGTTGTTTACATTCTTAACCTATCCAATTTTGCTTCACACGGGTGTAATTAGTGGAACGTTCTTTAACATGCCATAAATCTATGACATGGGACCGCCGGCTTTACTTCCCCTCCGAAGGAAGGCATACTGAGGGATTTTAACGCTCTTAAAAAATCCGACGGCTTCGGCCGGGTTTGAACCCGCTATCTTGGGCATAGAAGCTCAGCATGCTACCAACTACGCCACCGAAGCCGCCAGGCCGTGGTAAGTGATTTTTGAATGGCGACAAAAATCAGGATACACACGTCATACGTTGTTGGCATGTTAAAGAACCCATTTGAATTCTGTAGACCGTGTTCATAATGGAAAAATTTATTTCGGGATTTTCCGTCAACATAAAGTTCCTCATTTCTCTACTAGAAAGCGGTATAGCGTCAAGGACCTTAGATATCTAACATCCTTGACATTCATAGCGCTCCAAGGAGCATTAAATTCGACATGCAAGCTGTCGTCTGGGTGTCAATTAACAAAGCTTGCATCTGGCACCAGAGGCCATACGATATTATTATTTATTGTTCAAATGTCGGGCTTTTGGCTACGTCACTGCATAAGTAATTAGTTTTCCATGAATTACTATAGGCTACGTGGCTTAATAATCATCAACAACAACGTTATCTGCAATGCTAATACAGTACATTCCTACCTACTTAAAGTTGTAGATGGTAGTACAGTACTGTACAGTTCCAGAAGCCAGTGGGCGTATCTCCCTCTGATATACCGTATGCACTCTGTAATATGTTTTCAAAAGCTTTAGGTTCGGGTTTCCGTTTATAAAATGGTTGGAATAGGAATAAAATATAAATTTAAAGATGCGAGAATCGTACAATCGGCGTATGATCCTATAGCTGGGCAGCTATTAGCTTATAAAAGTTATAACAGAGGTCAGGTGGACAAATATAGACTACATGTTTAACAAAAGGCCCGCGTGTCTATGTGATAGCTGTTATGTTAACCTTCTAGTGAAATCGTTTTACAGTTATGTAAACGCTGTTTCAGACTCTCATTGTAGAGTCGGACTCTTGATGTGAAGGCCACTGGTTCGATTACTGACGGAGGAAGTCAAATCTTTGAAACGTACAAAAGATAAAAGTCACGGCACACCAAGTCATACGATTTTGGCTCACGCTGGTGATTGCAAGGCAATGATCATTAAACCTTATCCAATAGTCGATCAATATACATTACTGTTTGTAGAAAGTGAAACACCCAAAAGAAATGTTCGGAGACACTTCCAGAATAGGGGTCGTGTAGTCCTGCGGTACCATACTAAGTGAGTGAAATCGCAGAGAGATGGCGTGCACATTGGCCCACCAGTGCCCTCTGTCGTGGGACCAGACAGGTCAGTGTTCCGCACAGCTCTGTCGGCGTGGGGCCGTCATACCAAGTGGAAACGTGTAAGCAAGTGCAACGATGCCTCGCCGACATCACAGGGTGGACTATCAGCATGTGAGTGCGGTTGAACGGGGCAGAATGCTTGGGCTATGGGAGGCGGGCCTGTCGTTCTGGGATATTGCGTTTCGTACAGGGCACGCTGCGTCAACAGTAAGGCGTATGTGGATCCAGTGGAGAGAGGAGGGCCGTACACAGCGACGACAGGGTACAGGATGACGCAATGTGACCACAGTGCGAGACGACCGCCATCTTCTCTGCATGGCAGTATCGGAGAGAACAGCATCGTCCTCGGTGTTGGCTTAACGTTGGAGCACTGCAATGGGGGTGGACATGTCTGCGTCGACGGTGTGGCGCCTCTTTTTTAGGGCTGGACTGGTAGCACGCGTGCCACTGCGTCGGCTTCCATTGACTGGGAACCACCGACCCTCCAATACAATGGGCACGTGCACGCCGACACTGGCAGGCTGAGTGGCGAAATGTAGTGTTTTCGGACGAGTCCCGCTTCAACCTGTCCACATACGCGTTCGACGCCGCCGTGGAGAACGCAATCAGGCAAGCTGTATTGTTGAGCGGCATAGCGGACAAACACCAGGTGTAATGGTTTGGGGCGCAATTGCCTATAACAGGCGATCGCGCCTCGTACGTCTTGCGGGCAATCTGAACAGTGACCGCTACATCAGGGAAGTTTTACAGCCCGCGGCACTGCCCCTCTTGCAGGCCGTTTCACAGGCTATATTTCAGCAGGATATTGCCCGCCCGCACGTGGTGAAGAATGTGCAAGCCTTCTTCGCAGAACGACGGATACCTCTGCTTCCCTGGCCTGCCCGTTCGCCTGGCATGTTGCCCATCGAACATGTCTAGGATATGGTCGGTCAGCAACTTGATCGTTCAGGACCACCTGCCGCCACTGTTGATGCTTGGTGGACGCGCCTACAAACTGATTGGGACTGTGTTCCCCAGCAGGGTATTCAAGCGCTGTATGATTCCATGCCACGACGTCTAGCGGCTCTGAGTGCAGCACGTGGTGTCGCGACGCCGCGCCGGGCTGAAGATCAACCGTCAACGCGCATGTCAACGGACTGTCCTTCTAATCAGTAATGTATTGTCATGTCCCTAATCTGTGGTATAAAGTGCAATGTGGTCACATCTCTTGTTCTTGGTGTTTCATTTTCTACAAACAGTAGTGTAGTTCAAGTTTTGTTGCTAGGGAACGGAGCAAACGGACGTCCAAATTTGATAGATTACCTAAATGGCACCATCTACACTAGATAGGTGAGAATAAATAACTATTTTATGAACGTAGAGATTTATTATTTAACGAGAAATAATCTCGCATAGAGCTTTGTTGTTGTTAATTCATTTAGGTGCCTTGTGACATCGCGGTCGTATAACCCCGTGTACTTGGGTATGTGCATAGAATCTGTCTGATAACCTGCGCTATAGTGGTATCTGTAGTAGAGTAATGAAGGTGAGGATTGTGAAGGAGGCGACCGTGGCCTTAGGTTAGGAACCATACCAGTATTAGCCTGGAGTAGAAGTTTGAAACCACAGAAAACCACTTCCAGAATGGCTGAGATGGGAATCGAACTCACTCACGAGGCTCAGTAGACCCTGTTGCAGGTCTTAAACCAGAATTTTTCTTGGCAGAACCGGGATCGAACCCAAACCTCCGGGGCGACAGCCAATAATGCTGGCTGCCACTCCGGGAAGTGGACTCGCGCAGAGCTGGTAATCTACCTGGTAATCTACCTTGGCTAGCCTATTGTCCAGTGGGAAAAGGGCCGGGAGAGCAATGTTTTCTATCATTACGTGAAGCAAGCCAGGAATGAATGAGTGCGGCTGCAATCAATAAGGAGCAGTGTAGCCCACGGAACACAGGGTTTCATCTACATAATAAGGTGCTGTTGTGAACTTAATGTTCGCGTAAATCACCTCACCTGTACTCTCCGCGCCCCGCATCAGTGGCTACATATTATGTCATGCACACAGGCAACATCGATAGTGAATTGCGAACAATTGATTGATGTGTTAGTCCAACGCAGGGGTGGGCAAACTGTGGTGACATGCGGGTTAAGGTACGGCTCATCATTTAAGCTATAACCAGAGACATAATCACATATACACGGTTTAACATTTGCACAGGTAACGAGAGTGAAGATAATATAGATACACGTTTTGGAAGAAAATTCACATTTTTGAACTGATTCCTCTGAAACATTTACCACATCACACCCGAAACCCAATATCATTTTTAGCCTATTTTCAATTTTGAAAAAATAGGCTTATGAGTTCACCTTTTGTCCGTGTGTGTGTGATTCGTGTGTGTGTGTGTCCCCCTAATAAAATCTAAACGGCTGGAGCGATTTCAATGAAACTCGGTAAGTTCATAGCACTATTCCCGGCGACCCCGACCGTGCCCTTCAAATTTTGTTATGACTCACCAATCCAACATGGCGGCTGTGCGAATTATTTCACCAGCATTCAATATCTCCGAAACTATTACCGATATTACCCTGACATTTTGTTTAGTGATAAAGGGAACTACTATAGTTCACCTATGTGACCTTTGAAAACCTGGTAACTACAAAACCAACATGGCGGCCAAGCGAAATTGCGACTTTTAAATAGACGTTTCTCGCGATTTAACCAACCAAACGCAATGAAACTTGGTACAGTATATGTTTATATACATTGTAATGCACCGACATCTAACTTCGTTCAATTGTTTACATAACCACAAGATGGCGGATCTGCGAAATATTTTACCGGCATTCTATATCTCTGAAACTATTAGCGGTATCTCCCTGAAATTTTGTACGGAGATAAAAGGCACTACTGGAAGTCCATCAATTAGACATTCAAAAACCGGTTAACTACAAAACGAACATGGCGGCCAAGGGAATTTGAAAATTTTAAATAGACCTTTCTCGCAATTTAATGTTCCAAACGCACTGAAATCTGATACAGGAAATATTTATACACATTGTAATGCACTGGTATCTAATTTAGTTCAATTCTTTTACATAACCTCAAGATGGCGGCTGTACAAATTTTAAAATTAAGTTGTTATTTCTTGTAATGTAGTCATGCGATCGAAGTGAAAGTTTGAATAATGAACCTACGCAATAATTTTCCTTTAATAGTACATGACTCTATGGCCAATACATTTAACAATCCAACATGGCGACCATCCGAAATATTTAGACGGCTCTGAATATCTACGAATCTATTATAGCAATCAAACTGAATTTTTTAATGTTCATAGGGGCTATGAACTTAAGTTCACCTGTAGGACTTAAAATAACCTGGTGATCGCAAATCCAACATGGCGGCGACGCGAAGTATAGATATTCACATGGACGTTTCTCGCAATTTAACCATCCGAGTGCAGTGAAACGTGGTACAGTAAATCCTTATACGAATGTTAATCCACTGGCATCTAATTTATTTCAATTGTTTCTATAACCTCAATATGGCAGCTGTGCGAAATTTTAAAATGTTCTTGTTACTTCTTGTGTCCGAATTATGCGATTGAAGTTTGAATACTACACGTACACAATAATCTGCATGTAACAGTACATAACTCTAGGACCTACATATATAAAATCCAACATGGCGACCATCCGAAATATTTAGTCGGTTCTCAATATCTACGAATCTATTACAACAATCAAACTGAAATTGTGTTTGTTGATAGTGGCAATTAACATAAGTAGGATATATGAAAATAGGCTGTATAGTTCTTCTCGGAACTACTTGTTTTGTATCATAAACTTTGTGTTCTGTATTCACTTCTGCTAATTTTTGAAAAACAGAATAAAAATGACAATTTTTCAAAAATCATTTTAAATGCTACAAATGCTGAAAAATGCTAGAAAGGCTGGAAGCTTCTCGCTTCTCTCGAAGCCAAATACTCTTGATATATTAGAAAATTATCTGCATAATTCTTATCTTGCTTTATAATACTTTACCTTGTTTCAAATTACTCGCGAACAGCAAGTGCAAACCAAGGGCAAAGCAAGGTCAAGCGCGCGGGATGTCGTCACGCTCACCAGAGCGCGCGGGGACGTGCCCCTTCCATCCAGTCTAAAGACACTTATAGTGGGCGATGTTTTGAAGATAGAGATATGCTCTCACGGACTTTTTTGTAGAACTTTTCATGCTGACCAATTCTTACGCTCATTTTGAACGGTTTGCCCAGCGTAAGCTTAAGAAGCGCACGGACGCCAAGTTTGTTTTCGACTTTTTCACTGAAATCGTTACTTCTTGGCTTCCTTTGATCATACATAAATTATTTTCTACAGAATCTTGCCTCGAGATATCCTTTACAGAATGGTGAAAACCGCATCAAAATTCATCCAGTGGTTCTCGAGATTACCCGTGACATCCAAGAATCGGGCATTTTGTCTTATTCTAATGAAGGAGATATTGTCGGGGAACACATGCACCAAGCAGTACTATGACGTCACACACCTCAGTGCATCTGGGTACATTTCGTCCCGTCACCGTAACGTAACGCCAAACCCCAGCGTAACGACGAAGTCGACAAGATCATTTAAAATGATAAAAATATTATTCAATCATCAAATATATTTTTCTGAGGTCTTCTATTTAACGCATATAATTTTCTGAACTACAGTAGAATCGTGCAGTTATCTGCAACATACAGAGTGTGTTTGAAATGTAGAAACAGTGTATTTATTGCTTATGAACCTTTTACTTAGTTCTGCATTGTTTGGTCCAAAGTCATTACAAAGTTCACATATATTCAGTCATCTTGTTTTGTTTTTTTATTTTTTACTCAAGGAAATTTCTATGCTCAAAACCAAAGAGCAAAGTAAAGTTCAGGACCAGGCCACCAGAGGCGCAGACTAGTGCGTATCAGGTGTCACAATCTCCGACTAAGTCCAACAGGGAGCAGGGGAAGCCATATACGGAACGGAAGAGTGTAGGAGATTTTTGTTTCATTTTTCAAAAAAGGAATGCATTTTTATCATTGCTTAAAATAAGCAAGGTGGCTAGAGTATTAAGGTGTCTACAAATCCTTGGATCGTATGCTTTCGCGACCAGTGTCTAGTTTATCATCTAGGCTTAAATGATGGAGCCTCGCCGTGTATCGGTGATTGTTTTCCGACGTTTTGGTTGTCATTGCAACAGCCCTAATCATGGGTACGAGTTGGTGTCTGTACTCCAACTGATACACGACGTGGCTCTATCCTGTAAGCTTAGATGATAACAATCTTTAGTTCGTAGCATTCCTACATTCATTAGCTTTTATTTGGTATATCAATAATATTCCTATGTCAAATTTTGATGTTGATTTTGTTAATTGGAAAGGCATAAAATGTTAAGGATTTTAAATCTGAGAATAACGTAAAAGAAATTACACATTTGTGATATGACCAAATAAACTAATTTAGTTTTGGCACCAAAGCTTCAGTGACAAGTTGCAACAATGTTGGGCGCTGCCACTTTTACCGACGGTTGCTGCCCTGCTTCCCCTCCATCAGAGCACATGACCTCGCCCGTCCTCACATCCGCTCGTGCGCAGTCGCGCCTGTTAGATGAGTAGTGTGAGACCAGCGCTCGCGAAAGACAGTCGCAATGTTTTCCAAGCAGGAGCAGAGAACGTGGATAAAAATTCAGTGTGCTAGGGGTCGCAGTGCTAAACAGTGTCACCGAGGATTGCAGGAAGCGTGCGGTGCAGCTGCGTTACCGTTCAGAACGGTAGCAAGATGGGTTGCAGCCTTTCGAGATGGGCGCGAACGTGTGGAGCACATGCCTCGATCTGGTTACCCACCAGTAAGTGATGACGTGATAACAATGTACAGATGGTGTCCGCGTTAGTAGAGGTGGATCGGAACGTAACGATTCGTCAATTAGAGCAAGATACCGGACTGGCGCATTCAACTGTCCTCCACATCCTGAAGGACTTCCTGAAAATGAGGAAGATTGCGTCCAAATGGGTTCCGCATGACTTAACCGACATGCACAAATGGCTGCGATATGACGCTTGTCGTATGCACTTGCAGCGTTATGAGCGCGAAGGAGAGGCCTTCTTACGGCGTATCATAACCATTGACGAGACGTGGGCCAGATCTTATGAGCCACAGTTAAAACGCCAATCGAACGAGTGGCGACACCACGGATCACCACGGAAACAAACAGTTCAACCAACCCCCACCAATGTGAAGGTAATGTTGATTCTTGCCTATGATTGGGATGGTGTGATCATTCACCATACTGTTCCCCGAGGGCAACCCGTTAATGCGGCGTACTATTGTTCGTTTCTGCAAGACCATCTCCGAGGAGCTCTGAGAAGGAAACGGCGCCACCACATGGTTACACCGCCCATCGTTCTGCATGACAATGCTAGGGCACACACAGCAGGCGTTGTGTCGGCATTGTTGGATCGCTGGGGCTGGGAGGTCCTCTATCAGCCCCCATATTCTCCCGACATCAGTCCCTGCGACTATGATCTCATCCCGAAGATGAAGATGACAATGCGCGGGGAGCGCTTCCGTACCATTGAAGACGTTAAGCAGGCTGCCGAGCGCTCTCTTCGTACCATCAATAGATTGGGCAGTGCCAACGGGATCCAACGACTTCCGCATCGCAGGGAACTCGTTGAAAGCAACGGTGGGGACTACATCGAGGGCCTGTGAAACTTGGAACCATCTAAGTGAGTTATTAATCTAGTTATAACTAAGGTGCCAAAACTAAAAAACCAACCCATGTATTTAAGATGGTAATTCTTCAGGAGTGATGAACCTGGATCCTACACTTGCACTTAGCTAATACTGTATATGTCATTTTCATACATTATTTGATATTCCTGGATATTAAGATCCAAGTGAGATGCTGTGGAGTCACGCCCCCTAGACAAGTGCACACGAGCTCCCTTACAATAGTCTTTTAACTACTTACAAGAGGAATATCGACATGAAACACATGTTAATTTGAACCAGACAAATAAGGCATCCATTTATAATGAAAAAAGGAAAATTGAATTTTTGGTTAAAAAAAATGCCATTCCAAACGTATGATATGATTTTCAAGCCTTGACGCTCCACTACCGTACCTTACCCAGTCATTGGATATTCTGGAGGTAGTTCCAAAAAATAAAACTTGTTAAGCAAGATGCTGACAAGTGAGGGTTAAAGTGGTAGGTATTGTGAAGCTATTGTTCCGATGATACACTTGACTGATTCGAACGAAGGATTTAGCCAAGTAAAGGGGTGTATTAGATTTTAAAATTCTCAAAAGTAAACAAGTAGAGACAGTTGATAAAACGTCAGTTCCTCCTCAGTCCTGCTCATATCGCTCACTTGTCATCACACGTGGGGACAGGAGTAAGTTCTGCCGGTACGACCGCCTCCTATGTAAATCCTAGCTCCAATTACAAATACAGTATACACACTGGTACAGCCAACTCAATGACGCAAGTTATCAGACAGTTAACAAAGGGGCTACAATAATACGATGTCACAAAGCCTCTGTATGGTTGGACAACAACGATCTTCCAATATTATCTGCATGCGTGTTAGCTTAGTGATGGCGCGCTGTACCTTACTGTAAAACCAGTGTCGGATTAAGGTAAAATGAGGCCCAAGTCTCTCAGATTTTTGGGGCCCCTTTATTTTTTTTCAAATAATTTTTAGTTTTTAGCACCTGTACATTTAATAAAGTATATACTGAACCCTTCAGAATAGCAGTGTTTTATGCAAGAATCTTGATCAAGGGGTCGCGCTCAGTTCATAGTGCGGTGTTTACGTCCGCCAAACAACATGCTTTACTGAGGCAAGGGTCATAGGATAAAAACTGTAATTAAGAAAGTAAGGAGACAAGACGTAAGATAATAACAAGATTTAATAACTAATTGTGCATAAAAGAAAATAAACAAACAATAATAAAAAAATATCCTCGCTGAATTTTTCCCTGACAGGAATATCTAACACTTTGAGGAGTCAAACGGATCTCCCCCTTTATAATAAAATTGTGGATCCTAGTTCCACTACCTTGCATTTGAGTTTTATGTGCGCGTGATGACTAACTACGAGAAAATGAGTACTTGGATGACCGTTCGTTTACAGCGGGTTAACAGCCACGGTGCTCACGAACAATCATCACGTAAATCAACGTTTATGGATATGGGCATGACATTAATAAAAACCCTTAAAAACTCTAATGCTGGCACACACTACAAATCTATTATTTACAGGAATCTCTCAGATCCTCATTAGAGCGAAGACGCACTTAACAACATGAGCTACCAACTGGCCAATTGCTCAATACACACAAGGAAAGACATCATTGCACGTGACTCACGGGTCACTGAAATGAAAATAAACCTGGAATAAACCAACAACAACAAAAACCTGACCGGCTAAGATTACTTTATATGAACGAAACTGCATGTTAAGTTAACGCTTCGGAGATTATCGTGATTCGTAGGCAACTCCCATTTATTTCAACAATTCTTTTACCATTGATCAGTTCTTATCTGAAATTCAAGTAATTAGGGAGCCAACGAGCACTCCTCACTAATGACCATGCTTTGCACGTTCAGACAGCCTTGTGAAACATCTCCCCCCTTTCCTCAAATACTTGTCGTGTCCCACTCCAGTGTATATAAATAGCCCACCAGCTGTTCCGTTACCTCACGGAATCAACAGCAACAAAAATCTCATCCAACTCAACATATGGTCAGACATAATCACATATCCACAATTGCCCTCGCAAGGATACAATATGGACCGGGTACCAAGCTGACAGAAATCAGTCTCAGCTGAAATTCCCGCTTGTAATACCACAAAAATACACACATACACACATCTGGGACCGACATGACGCTTTTCACACAGGTCTGCTGAATAGATGCTCACAAACATTTAACACAATATTTAAAACCTACGATAGAGCTGATTACTCTTCGTCACAAATTACATTGCTCCAATCGGCAATAGTCACACTGAATCTGATCAATAATAAATCTTAAACAATTTTAATTACCCTCCAGTCTACTGTATAATTATATTAATTCAGTCCTACTTCTGAAACACAACAGATCTCCGAGAGACGTTTTTAACCGCATTGCGTAACATATGCAAACACGGCCGTTCACATAGCTACGTTAGTTAACACAATACAAAAACAAGAACCTTCCACTAACTACATTCGTGCGAGCTGCTTCCATACAAAAGTGTGTCAGACCCAAACTAAGTATACTACGTTAATCACACAAGCAATGTATTTACAAAAATATGTCCCATAAACCATAAGTTAATTTATCAAATAATAAAGAATATTATTTTGTACTCATCTCTCTTGTAGTCACCCGTCAAAGAACGTCTGCTGCCATTTCCCAACTGAATGGTTCTATCTCATCTCAGCCATCTGGACGGAGTGTTGAGAATTCCAAACTTCCTCTGTAGTCGTCGGTGTCATCTCTGGCGCTGCTTCAAAAATTAGATTATTATACACTTGATATCTGACTACTAAATTCGCTGTTCAGGTACTACTTTCCCTGTCACAGTTCGTTGGCGAATTATCGACGATACTGCCCCTACAATATAGTACTGTGACTATCTATCACTGAATTTAACACTTTACAATAACTTCTGTGTTCTCATGACACGCAAAGTAATAACTACGTCCTCAGACGAACAGAATAGAAGTCAATGTCTTGGCTCTTCATGCCACTTATAAAAGAACTGGCCCTAGGTCTCGATGGGGAGGGGGAATTTATGTAAAAATTTCTCGAAATAATTGTGGTACAGGCATGAAATAAATATCACTGAACTCGTAACATTGCACAGGTCAAGAATATGCTCATTAATCCTAGAATCGATCGTAGAGATTTTGTCTAGGCGATTTCCCGCGTGAATGCTAGCCGAGCGTGCCCACGCTAGACCTGCCGCGCTAAATAGGCATTCTTCTCTCATTGGTTCCCACATTTTCTGTAACTTGGCGGTTTTTATCAGACCTTGGCGTCGTGGGAGTGTCTATTTTCTTCATCAGCCACTCACGTTACTGCATCATATTTCTTCTAGGCGCGAATATTACAATGAGCATACCGGCATCATGTCTCACTGCGCGTCGCTTCTATTTGAGGCGGCCCACCTGTCCTTCTGACACATCGCTATGCTATTTCCTTTCACAGCTAAAATATTTAGCCTATTGTCAACCTGCTTCAGGTATGTCCCCGCTGTCTCCAACCAATGCTTGAAATTTCCTCATCTCCGTCTGGCTACTTTCATGATGCTGGTTGAAATATTTATTAATTGGAGAAATAAAACATAGAATCATTTATCCAACAGAGGATAAAAGGGTTCACAACTCTCCCACTCACAAAATTTCGAACTTAGGAATAAAGTCGACAATTTTTAAAAGACTTCCGTAGGCCAAATTGTTTTATTTCGGAATCACCCCTTTTCTATTACTGGTCTAGTCGCTCCTGTCTTGAATGGCATTTACTCGTTTTCATTTCCTGCTCGTATCTCCCCTCTCAGTCTGCTTGCATGACGCTGTGGTGCCTGAGGCAACACTCTGCTCGTCTCGTTAATGTTTGTCAACAACCACTCTACTTCCTCGTTTACGTGCCGTACTCAACTACTCCTCGTGCACTTTGTTGATAATAGGACGTCCATATATTCAAACTGCATCATTAATTTTGGCGCTCCCATGGCTCACTTCGACGATACTTTTTTAGGTTGGCAGCGTTGTAGACTGACATTGTTCCTGTGCTCAATTCTTTCACTCTGTAAGCATTGTTTCCAAGGTTTCTTACGATAGAATAGGGTCCTATGAACTTTTCGCAGAATTTACTGAAGATTTTCTTTTCTGGGTCCGATGTAGCAGGTCGTTTCACCAAAACGAGCTGGTTGATTTCAAGATCCCTGTGAAACCTCTTATTTCTTACTCGCCGTAATCTGCGGTCTGCTTGTTTTCTCATGTAGGCTCTCGTCCTCTCAATTCGCAAGTCAGGTGCTACCATTGGATCTTGTGGACAGTTAATGATGCTTTTCCACGTTCTTACTGGATACTCGTTCTTGTGTAGGACCATAGGGATTTGTCCTGTTGACTCGTGCCTGGTAGAATTTATGCATGTCTCTACATCCTTAATTTTATCGACCCATTTGTGGTGTTCGTTCGGAATGAAGATCCTCAAATATGAAGTTACACACTTAATTGCTCTTTCACTTGGATTTGCTTGAGCATGTCGGATACTGCTTAAAACGTGTTTTATACCCATATCTTCCATACTGTTTTCTGTGTTCACCCCCAAGTTGAATGTCATTGAGCCGCTCCTGTAGTAACTCTTCAAATTGTGCATCACTGTTATCTCCTTCTGTTAATAAAGACCATATCTCCTGGGATTCACTCTCCTCATCTAGTTCCACAACAGCTCCTTCTATGATGTTATCTTCTGCCTTTCGTACCTCCTCTTCCGTCTCTTCCGATATTGCTTCCAATGCCCAAGAATTTACATCTCTTCCGGTAGTGATTTCATCCATATGCAATCCCACATTTTTCAGCTGATCATACTCTCTAAAACTGACAGTATTCTTGTGCAAATCTATCACTGCTTGATAGTCACAAATCAAATTTGCACCAAGAATTATATTGAAATTCATCTTTGCCATGATAATGAATGTTTGCCCAAAAGTGTGTTCCAATATGTTCAGCTCTAAGTATGCCTGACGTTTACAAGTGACGGTGCGTTCAGAAATAACACCCCTCACTTTGAGCTGTGGTACCGGAATTACAGGAATATTCTGACTCCGTCCCAACTCTCGAACCAAGGCCTCCGATACCAGACTGATCTGTGACCCCGTATCCAATAAACATCTTATATTAATTCCACCAATCCTCGCGTAAATAATGGGTAACTGCCTAATCTCATCGTTCCGTGGTTTCACCGTCTCCTCCAGGCAGTCTTCTGGCAAAGCAATCCATTCTTGTATGTTCGCTACTATCCATCCATCTTCAACTTCCGACTGTTGTGTTTGTAGCCTGTCTCCTTTATCCAAATTTAACATTTTTTTTAGCTCCATTGTGACTCCCATCATCCTTCTGTCGCTCATGTCCTTGATATCCCTGTTGTCTCAGTAGACTTCCAGCTTCCTCAGTATGTGTATCAGGATTCTTCATGTTCCCAATGGCCTTTTCCTATCTTCCTATCTCTCCACCTTGACTAGCGTGTAACTCCTCTAAGTAATTTTGCGATTGAGCGTGTCTATCATCCCAGTCATCTCGATAGTTACGTGGCTCTCCTTGATTTTGATCTCTTCTTCCTTTCCATCGTTGATTGGCATTGTAATCACCGTATCTTCCATAAGGCCTGTCATTCCTTCGATTTTCACGCCATTGCTGATATCCTCTCTGTTGGTATCTATTGTTACCTTGGTATGACCTATTGTTGTACTGATTTTCGTTACGCTGATATGGTCTGTTTTCTCCTTCTTCCTGGTTTCACCTAGGTGTGGAAGTGCTTGTGTTAGTGCCCTGCGTTTTGGTGTTTGCCTGTTTTGGTTTTACGACGTCTGTAGTATTGACTAACTCCAGCTGCCTTCCTCCTCTATAATGACTATGAGATGTTGTCTCATCTATTTGCCGTAGTATCTGCTCTGCATGTAGGGCCGTACTAACGTTCGCTGCGACTAGTACTTGTTGTACGTTTACTGGCATTTGTCTCGCTATAGTCATCACCAGATCTGCTTCATTTAATGGGTAATCAAGGTCACGAAATTTTAACATTTGCATGTTAAAGAAATCTGAGTATTTTGTTTGCTGGGTGGTTTGGTACTTCCTAGAGTAAAGCTCCATCCTTAGACTCTGTTGTGTTGCGGGCGACCAGTATTTGCGCAGAAACGCTAAGTTGAAATCTGACATGTTTCCAAATGTATATTTGAAGCTTAAAAACCATGTGAGGACATTTCCCGATAAAAATCTCTCCATCATCCTTAGTCTTCGTGCTCCAGGTACCCCAGTGTCATTGAAATGGTCTTCCATCTCTTTGATAAAGGCTTTAGGTGTCACCCCTGAATTTTCCGTGTATTTCTGCGGTTTGTAGTCATTTGAGCGAATTACTTGAATAAGTTGTGTGGGCTGATGACCGTCTTGTGGTGTCGAGCTCCTATCAACATTCTTACGAAATCCTTCCGTGTTTGTTGTTAATGGGCTGTCTGCCTGAGTCTGACTTCCTGCTGTGCTGGACTCTGGACTATTTGAGTTATCCGGCTTGTCTTTCACTGTTCCCGTTCTAAATATAGATGATTGTTCTAATGAGCGGAGTTCGGCTTTAATAATCCTGTCCGTCTGCTCTTTAAGTTTATTTTTCACCTCTTGCTCCAAAGCTTGAATACGCGTGTGATTTTCGCCTACTGTTTTAAGAATGGTGGATCTTTCCTCTTTAGAATCAATATTCATTTTCTTCCAATCTTTCCTTATTTGTTCTTTAATCGTGCTTACTTGCCCTTCGATCTGGCTTTTTGTGTCATCCTGATTACTTTCTATCTGGCTCAGCCTTTCGTCTAATGTACTCTTAAATTGCTCTTGCTCCGATTTTAGGCTTTCCCATTGTTCCGCTGATTTTATCTCGAGACGGTCCATATCTTTAATTATGCCGGATATGTTTTCATCTACTGCTGATAATTGTTGTTGAATGACCCTGCCGCTTTTCTCCATCTCCTTAAATCGTCCTTCCAATTTATCCTGAGCTATTTTTACCTCGCTTGTATTCATTGTGCATGCTATTTCAATTTGCTCTAATTTAGCCAACACCGTTTCATCCAGAATGCTAAGTTTTTGATCAAAAATATCTTCCATTTTTTTAATCTGCTCTAATTGTTTCTCATTATTCTTGCTAACATCTAGGGCCAGTAATACCATCTGTTGATTTGTGTGATCTTTCATTTCTGCGGTTAACGAAGCTAATTGGTTCGTGTTTTTAATATTTTGCACCTCTAACTGCGAATTGATAGTGTCATTAATTTCACTCTTTAATAACCTAGCTTGTTCCGCCTGATATTCATTTTGTTCAATTCTACTGTTATTTAATTGTGTCCGCAATTGTTCACTTTGATCAGATAATTTGTTTATAGACTCACTTTGTTCTAGCCTACTATTGTTTAATTGTGTCCGCAATGATTCACTTTGTTCTAACAGTTTAGTATTTAGCGATTCACTTTGTTCTGACAGTTTCGTTTTTAGCGATTCACTCTGCTCAGATAATTTGTTTATAGACTCACTTTGTTCTAACAGTTTAGTATTTAGCGATTCACTTTGTTCTGACAGTTTCGTATTTAACAATTCCTGTGTTCTCCTCGCCGCACTCTCAATGATCTCCTGGATCTGCTCCACCGTTGCCATAATACACACTTTATATGAGACATAAGGGAAATGGCATAGAGCAATGCCCTTTGACACACACATAAAATCCAATGCACATTTACTTTCTTTATCCAACTCAGTTCATTTATTTTACATTTACTCCCACTAGTCAATTGCATCTCTGAGTGGTTCTAGTT
Organism: Meconema thalassinum; assembly: GCA_946902985.2. Taxonomy (NCBI): domain Eukaryota; kingdom Metazoa; phylum Arthropoda; class Insecta; order Orthoptera; family Tettigoniidae; genus Meconema; species Meconema thalassinum. Next base: position 693,028,626 of record OX336390.1, read on the forward strand.
TTACTCAATTTAATTTTAAACCCAAGCACATATTTAGTCATTAAATTGTCATCCTGATCTGATATTAACACTGACTAATTAACAAAGTATTAATTGTCATTTTAGGCTACAGCCTCCTAATATTTCCATGAGTTTGACTTTCTAACAAATCTAGTTTTAATTTTATCATTGGGCGCCCGGTATCACATATTAATTTTACTCTAATTTAAAAGACAAAAACGTGAACCGTATTTTACTTTGCAAACTCCTGATTTTAATTTTTTTTTTTACACATATGGCGGTATCCACTTCGCCTCAATTACTTTTAATAAAATATCACTTCCTGGTGATTAAATACTGTCATATCTGCCTGCACTTGCGGCATGTCAGTTTTACTCAAATACGCCACTATTGACATGTGTAATCTCCGCCGTTACACCACAGTAAATGGCCCCACGCTTGGCCGCGCCAGTTTTATCCCTATGAACCCTTCAGAATAGCAGTGTTTTATGCAAGAATCTTGATCAAGGGGTCGCGCTAAGTTCATAGTGTGGTGTTTACGTCCGCCAAACAACATGCTTTACTGAGGCAAGGGTCATAGGATAAAAACTGTAATTAAGAAAGTAAGGAGACAAGACGTAAGATAATAACAAGATTTAATAACTAATTGTGCATAAAAGAAAATAAACAAACAATAATAAAAAATATCCTCCCTGAATTTTTCCCTGACAGGAATATCTAACACTTTGAGGAGTCAAACGGATCTCCCCCTTTATAATAAAATTGTGGATCCTAGTTCCACTACCTTGCATTTGAGTTTTATGTGCGCGTGATGACTAACTACGAGAAAATGAGTACTTGGATGACCGTTCGTTTACAGCGGGTTAACAGCCACGGTGCTCACGAACAATCATCACGTAAATCAACGTTTATGGATATGGGCATGACATTAATAAAAACCCTTAAAAACTCTAATGCTGACACACACTACAAATCTATTATTTACAGGAATCTCTAATATCCTCATTAGCGCGAAGACGCACTTAACAACATGAGCTACCAACTGGCCAATTGCTCAATACACTCATGGAAAGACATCATTGCACGTGACTCACGGGTCACTGAAATGAAAATAAACCTGGAATAAACCAACAACAACAAAAACCTGACCGGCTAAGATTACTTTATATGAACGAAACTGCATGTTAAGGTAACGCTTCGGAGATTATCGTGATTCGTAGGCAACTCCCATTTATTTCAACAATTCTTTTACCATTGATCAGTTCTTATCTGAAATTCAAGTAATTAGGGAGCCAACGAGCACTCCTCACTAAGGACCATGCTTTGCACGTTCAGACAGCCTTGTGAAACATCTCCCCCCTTTCCTCAAATACTTGTCGTGTCCAACTCTAGTGTATATAAATAGCCGACCAGCTGTTCCGTTACCTCACGGAATCAACAGCAACAAAAATCTCATCCAACTCAACATATGGTCAGACATAATCACATATCCACAATTGCCCTCGCAAGGATACAATATGGACCGGGTACCAAGCTGACAGAAATCAGTCTCAGCTGAAATTCCCGCTTGTAATACCACAAAAATACACACATCTGGGACCGACATGACGCTTTTCACACAGGTCTGCTGAATAGATGCTCACAAACATTTAACACAATATTTAAAACCTACGATAGAGCTGATTACTCTTCGTCACAAATTACATTGCTCCAATCGGCAATAGTCACACTGAATCTGATCAATAATAAATCTTAAACAATTTTAATTACCCTCCAGTCTACTGTATAATTATATTAATTCAGTCCTACTTCTGAAACACAACAGATCTCCGAGAGACGTTTTTAACCGCATTGCGTAACATATGCAAACACGGCCGTTCACATAGCTACGTTAGTTAACACAATACAAAAACAAGAACCTTCCACTAACTACATTCGTGCGAGCTGCTTCCATACAAAAGTGTGTCAGACCCAAACTAAGTATACTACGTTAATCACACAAGCAATGTATTTACAAAAATATGTCCCATAAACCATAAGTTAATTTATCAAATAATAAAGAATATTATTTTGTACTCATCTCTCTTGTAGTCACCCGTCAAAGAACGTCTGCTGCCATTTCCCAACTGAATGGTTCTATCTCATCTCAGCCATCTGGACGGAGTGTTGAGAATTCCAAACTTCCTCTGTAGTCGTCGGTGTCATCTCTGGCGCTGCTTCAAAAATTAGATTATTATACACTTGATATCTGACTACTAAATTCGCTGTTCAGGTACTACTTTCCCTGTCACAGTTCGTTGGCGAATTATCGACGATACTGCCCCTACAATATAGTACTGTGACTATCTATCACTGAATTTAACACTTTACAATAACTTCTGTGTTCTCATGACACGCAAAGTAATAACTACGTCCTCAGACGAACAGAATAGAAGTCAATGTCTTGGCTCTTCATGCCACTTATAAAAGAACTGGCCCTAGGTCTCGATGGGGGGGGGAATTTATGTAAAAATTTCTCGAAATAATTGTGGTACAGGCATGAAATAAATATCACTGAACTCGTAACATTGCACAGGTCAAGAATATGCTCATTAATCCTAGAATCGATCGTAGAGATTTTGTCTAGGCGATTTCCCGCGTGAATGCTAGCCGAGCGTGCCCACGCTAGACCTGCCGCGTTAACTAGGCATTCTTCTCTCATTGGTTATCACATTTTCTGTAATTTGGCGGTTCATAGCAGATCTTGGCGTCGTAGGAGTGTCCAGCCTGCTCATCAGCCACTCACATTACTGCATCATATTTCTTCTAGGCGCGAATATCACAATGAACATACCGGCATCATGTCTCACTGCGCGTCGCTTCTATTTGAGGCGGCCCACCTGTCCTTCTGACACATCGCTATGCTATTTCCTTTCACAGCTAAAATATTTAGCCTATTGTCAACCTGCTTCAGGTATGTCCCCGCTGTCTCCAACCAATGCTTGAAATTTCCTCATCTCCGTCTGGCTACTTTCATGATGCTGGTTGAAATATTTATTAATTGGAGAAATAAAACATAGAATCATTTATCCAACAGAGGATAAAAGGGTTCAATACAATAGTTCTTTTTCTCAAGATGAATAATACACTTTTTATTAAATCATACATAAGCCTACATTTACACATACATTTCAATTGAAACGATCATCGTTATTTGAAAACGATTTGATGAACAATTTATCAAATCATACTTTTTTTACTTCTGTAAAATGTAATCAATTTTTTTCTGTTTTTTCGGTCAATGAAATCTTCTACAATGTCATCAAAATCAATTTCTCGCAGAACATCTGACTCGATATACATTAAACTTAGCATGTCTAATCGTTCCTGTGACATGATACTTCTTATCGCACTTTTGATCCGTTTCAATTTTGAAAACGAGCGCTGCGCAGAACAATTCGTTGTCATGCGGGTCAGGAAAATGCGAAAAGCAATTTTAACGTTCGGACGAACAGACTGAAGCTTGTCTCGAATAAGATTTTCGTAAAGTTCAGAATGAGTGAACTCAGTTTTTAAAGGACATTGTAATTTAATATAATGCTGGAACTGTCTCAGTTCTGGATAGAATTTTTCTAAATCTTCGGAATAAAATTGAACTAAATTAGAAATTGCTTGGAGGCCCCAGATAATTGGGGGCCCTAGGCCTGGGCCTAGTCGGGCCTAATGGGTAATCCAGCACTGTGTACAAGTATGTGGCCTTACTTGACACATTAGGCTGTTGTTGTTGCCGTGTATTTGGGTGAATGTGTGTGTGTGGAATTTGTGTGATAAGTTGTGATGGCTGTACTAGTGTGTGCATTTTGTAAATTGGGAACAGGATTGGGAAGGAGGCGGCCGTGGCCTTAGGTTAGGGACCCTCCTAGTAGAAGTGGGGAAACCATGGAAAACAGGATGGTTGAGGTGGGAATCGAAACCTCCTCTTATCACGTTTGCCTCAAAGGCTGAATGTACCCCGTTCCTACCCTCAGATCATAATCTAATATCATGACAGAGGCCTAAGCCTCAATAAGTATCCCGAAGGTGACACTCATAACATAGAACTGTATGCAGAAATGGTTGTGAGATCCTAAACGAGGGTACCACTCCGTAAGTACGAGTAGTATTACAGATGTGACAATGGATCCAATCAGCCACATTTTTTGGGACGTGGAATAGTAAACCTTATCATCATTCAATGGTTTTACATAAATGACTTCCTGCAGAAATGTAAATGATTTTCAGTCGACCAACACGAACACTGTTATAATTATTATTGGTATTCTGCCCGAAGGCAGGTCCATGCCTCCGAAGAGGCTATCATCAGCCGGAGTTTACGTGCGGTAGGGTAGCCAGGGCCTTTCCGCTCCTCATTTTCCCGCCAACAGCGCGTGGTCCCACTGAACCGGCATTCCATCCAAGGACCAACCACGCTCAGTGCTGCTTAACTGCGTTGTTCCCATGGGTTCCAGTGTTTCAACATGGCCAGGCCGTTGACTCTCCAAAACTGTAAATGGTGTTATCTCCTAAATCTGATTTAAAAACCATGAGATTAATTATTTCACTTGAATTACAAGTTTTTATCGCCAACCGATTATCATTAGATCATTTACACTAAGTCTATTAACCTGTGTCTAGGAATGTATGAGTTCAAATCGGACAGTGAATTATGACAGAAGCTGAAAGAGAACGAACACTGCATCGCCCAAATAACACCAACCTGACTATTTACTAGCATTACAGATTATCATACCAAACAAGTAAACTTGGAGGTCAACAGCCACTAAATTTCACAAAACAAAAATTCACATACGCCTAATACTAACAAACCTGACAAGTTACGCAAGCTTATAGTAAACTTCTGTAACTAAATTAGTGTATTTATGTATAATATGCGATATATAACAGTCGAATTCCGATATCCTGAATTGTTAGGGGATATCAAAATAAATTCGACTTATCGAAAATTCGAGTTCCAGATATACGTAGCAAGAATGTTAAATTTGTGATATACTGGTCTCAACATACTGTATGTATGCTTACACCATTTTTTATAAGTTTATGGGCTACGTCGTGCGTCGCCGGATCGGGAGAGCGTGGGTTCGAACCCACCTCAGCCGTCCTGTAAATGGATTTCGTGGTTTCCTATTTTCACCACCAGTCAAATGCCGGCACCGTTCCTTTCACTAGGTCCACGGCCAATTTACATCCAAACACCCTTCCCTGACCTGTCCTGAAAATAAAATAAATGGACATTGGCTGCATTAATAAAGAAATAAAAAACAAGATGTTCAGTAAAGAACATATAGCCTACTTTCTCCTAAATGCATGGGTATTGTTATAACTCTTGGTCCTTTTCGATGAGTATAATTGAATGTTGGTTGTAGTAGCTTGCTGAAATACAACGTGCTATACGGATATTAAACATGAATATGAGGTGCCCTTTGCTAATGCTACCTCTGTAAAAAAAAACATTCAATTCGGTTTCACCGTGTTTGAATTGATACGGGGAATCGATTTGCACACATAAATGGCCACTATATGCAAACTATTGGACTGATGACCTTGTAGTTCAGTCAAAATATGCTTCCCACAAAAAGGTATGTTGTTTCTAAATTTGGTAGAGATCAAATGAATAGGTAATATGTCATTTGATTTAAGCTCTTAACATTTGGGTGGCCGCCATTTCGTTTCCGTCAAGATGGTGGCGATATAAAACATGACACTGAGGTGCCCTTTGCAAATGCTACCTCTGTACCAAATTTCGTTCAATTAGGTTTTACCGTGTTTGAATTTATAGGGGGAATCGACTTTCACACATACATGGCCACCATATGCAAACTATTGGGCTGATGACCTTGTAATTTGCTCAAAAGATGCTTACCACATAAAGGTATGTTGCTGAAATATTTAGTAGAGATCAGATGATTAGGTTGGTCGTAATTTGATTTAAGCTTTTTACATTTGGGTGGCCACCATTACGTTTCCGTCAAGATGGCGGCAATATAACACGTGACACTGAGGTGCCCTTTGCTAGTGCTACCTCTGTACCAAATTTCGTTCAAATAGGCTTCACCGTGTTTGAATTAATAGGGGGAAACCATTTGCATACATACATGGCCGCCATCTACAAATTATTGGGCCGATGACCTTGTAGTTTAGTCAATAGACACTCGCTATATGAATATATCTTGTTGCAAAATTTGGTAGAGATAGGATGATTAGGTTAGTCGTAATTTGATTTAAGCTTTTAACATTTGGGTGGCCGCCATTACGTTTCCGTCAATATGGCGGCAATATAAAACATGACACTGAGGTGACCTTTGCTAGTGCTACCTCTGTACCAAATTTTGTTCAATTCGAATTCCCCGAGTTTGAATAGATAGGGGGAGTCGATTTGCACACATACATGGCCGCCATGCGCGAAGTATTGGACTGATGACCTTGTAGTTTGCTGGAAAGATTCTTCATACATAAAGGTATAGGCCTAATGTTGAAAAATTTGCTAGAGATCAGATGATTAGGTTGGTCGTAATTTGATTTAAGCTTTGAACATTTGGATGGCCACCATTACGTTTCCGTCAAGATGGCGGAGATAAAAAACATGACACTGAGGTGTCCTTTGCTAGTTCTACCTCTGTACCAAATTTCGTTCGATTTGGTCTCACCGTGTTGGAATTGATAAAAGGGGGGGGGGGCGAACATTCAGAGTACACACACTCACACACACACACACAGACTCTCACACAGACACACAATTTTTTGCAAAAATCGAAAGTAGGCTAATAAGGTATGTAATAAATTTGTATGTTGGTAATGATGACAGCTTTATTGAATTATCTAAGTAAGTTAAATTTAATAATACAAACTACAGACGGTTCTTTATCTAGTTTATCATAATTTGAGGAAATCCGTCATCTTCTTCTGCAGTGTGCCTTCCTTCGAAGGGGAAGTAAAGCCGGCGGGCCCATGTCATAGATTTATGGCATGTGAAAGAATCTTCCATTAACTAAACTTGTGTGGAGCAAAATTTGTAGGTTAGGTTTGATTAATGCTCATAAGTTCCAACGTTCGTCACCGGGCGCTGATTGGGATGGCATCTAGTAGTAGTTAATAATAATAATAATAATAATAATAATAATAATAATAATAATATCGTATGGCCTCGAGTGCCAGGTGCAAGCTTTGTAATTAGACGCCCAAAGGGCAGCTTACGTGTCGAATTTTGTCATCCCTTGGAGCACTATGAAAGTCAAGGAGATTAGATATCTCAGCTCCTTCACACTATAGCGCTTTCTAGTAGAGAAAGGAGGAACTTTTGTGTTGGCGGAAAATCCCGAGATTAATTTTGCCATTATGAACTCGGCCTACTGAATTCAAATGGGTTCTTTAACATGCCAACAATGTATGACATGTGTGCCATGATTTTTGTCGCCTTTCAAAAAAAAATCACTTACCACGGCCAGGAACGAACCTGCAAGCTTGGGGTTGGTAGTCCGACACGATAACCACTCACCTACCGTGGCAAGCTAGTAGTAGCTAAGTTCACAGCTAGGTGTCGTGGACGGTAGCATTTGGTAGTGAAAGTAGGAACTACTTAAAATTATCGTCTGCAGTTCTTACTTGAATTAAAAACAGGTAACACACACTAATACAGCCATCACAATTAACACCGGTTATCAGACAGATTCTACACACCCCCAAAGTACACGGGGCTACATGACCGCGTTATCGCAACCCCTAAACTAAGGAACCAACCAACCCTTCATTTTCTGTGCACGAGCTTCCGCTACAAAGGTCTCAACCACATTCAGTGATGCATGAAACAGTTTGCACTGTAAAAAGACGTGAAGCTCGAGATAAAGAACAAGATAAAGTGCCCGAGATATAATTTAAGCTTCGAGATATCTAAAAGTTCCAGTTATATTAATTCGACTTAAAGGGAATAATATATGTAAGTTATGGGGAGCTTCTTCGGGAAATAATAATTACTACGAGTTATGATAATTCGAGTAATAGAAGTTCGAAATCTCGAGGTTCGACTCTATATCGTGGACATAGATTAATAGCCTGACTATAAAGGATCTGAAGATGATCGCTTGCGTTCGAAACTTGTCATCCAAGTTTATTAATTAATCATAATGCAATGTTTCTCAGGTTAAGGGAATAATACCCATTACTATTTGGGTACAGTTGTGTTGACCAACTAAAAAGCATTTAGCCTACATTTCATCTACACATATCCAATTAACACGGGGCAAAAATGACCTCTAATTGAAACAACAACAACAACTGTATTACAGCTACGGCGGTCAAGATATAGTTTAGATACATCATTAGGTACGTGTCAGATTTCATGAAAGAAACGTCATATTGATTTTCAATTGTGCTTCAAGTAGAAATGAAGATGTAAATTACTATTTCAAGAGTCTCGCAATATCTGTGTTATCGTTCTCCACAAGTGAATGAATACTGTCACACATGGTGGAAGCTTTGTAAGGGTGAGTGTTGAAACCAGAAAAAGAGGTAATCCTTGAGCATGTCTGGCAGAAGGAAACCCCATGTGTGCACCAGACAGTCATCGGGTAGCAACAGGTGGGAGTGGGGGAAATGCTCCCCTACCCTCCACATTTCACACAACGTTAACCAGCATTCATTACGTGTGAAAACGCAGACTAAAAAAGTACTTAATATTTATTATTATTTTTATTATTATTATTATTATTATTATTATTATTATTATTATTCCGCTTCTTCAGTCTTAGATTTCGGTCATCTATGGTCCACGCCCCCTCGAGGTGCAGTTGCTAGCATTTTGGCTGTCACCCTCGAGATACCGGGTTCGATCCCCGGTTCTGTCAAGAATTGGTATGGTCTGCTACGGGGTCTCCCAACCTCGTGATGCAAAATGGGAACCTGCCGGATGCTATGACAGGAGGAGGAGTGGAAAGGGACCGGCCACCCTATCACACGCAAACTCCGGCTCGGGATGTCTGGTAGTGATCCCTTAATTCAGGTCGCCTACGTCCCTGGCGGGGATATGGCACTCTAATTGAACTGAATGGTCCTCGTGCAACAACTTCATGTTTTTGTCTCCTTTCTTGATATTAGATATTTCTAGCATTTCTTCATCCTATCACTGTGTTCTTTCCTTCTTTCCTCTGTTAAAAATCCCTCAGTATGCCTTCCTTCGGAGGGGAAGTAAAGCCGACGGGTCCATGTCATAGATTTATGGCATATAAAAGAACCTTCCACTAACTATACTTGTGTAAAGCTAAACATTGTAGGTTAGTTTTGATTAACGCTATATTAGCGGCTTCGGTGGCGTAGTTGGTAGCATGCTGAAGTGCTGTGCCCAAGATAGCGGGTTCAAACCCTGCCGAAGTCGACGAATTTTTTTAGAGCGTTAAAAATCCTTCAGTATGCCTTCCTTTGGAGGGGAAGTAAAGCCGGCGGTCCCATGTCATAGATTTATGGCATGAGAAAGATAGTTCCACAGACTAAACTTGTGTGAAGCAAAATTGTTAGGTTAGTGATTTCGTCGGAACGCTCTATCAAAGTTCCAACGTTCACCACTAGGTATCATTGATATATGGTGGCGAAAGTTGGAACTACTTGAAATTGAACGGAACTTGTAGCTCAACCTAAGGGTGTTCGCTGGAAGCAGCTACAGACTCAGGCGAGCCGAACATGTCCCCGGGCACTCCCGGCACTAAAAACCATACGATAAATAAATAAATAAATAAATAAATAAATAAATAAATAACGCTATATTAGTTCCAACGTTCGCCTCTAGGTGCTGATTGCGATGGCATCTAGTAGGCAAGTTCACAGTTAGGTGTTGTGGACGGTAGCATTTGGTAGCAAAAGTAGGAACTAAACTTGAAATTGATCGTCTGCAGTCCTTACCTGAATCACAGATAACTAGGGCTCGGATTTTTAGGTAAATAAATATTTTTTTTAATGTAAATACATATTTTAAGAATTTTTCTATAAATGCATAAATTCCTGTTTTTCACTTATTAGCACATAAAATGACTTAATATTTACATTATTTTAAATCAGTATGCTATATATTTCAGTTTATTACATTTTTGTTCTCTGTTACTCCAACGGGGAAGACCCTGTGAGCTATCTAATCTTCATGCAGAGCGTATGTCAGTGTGTAACTGTGTTATTCTTAATTTGTCGCCCCGTGCCACTCACTGTGAAAGCCGGGGATTTCCTTGTCCATAACCATATTGCACCACGTGCTAGAACTACAAGTTATCGTCTGCAGCAGTATGTTGCAGAATTTAAAGATAATTTTACTACTGATGGGGGCGTTCTGTTCTGCAAACCATGTGAGAAAGCAATCAAGGCTGAACAGCGACCTCAAGTTACACAACACCTCGAGGGCAAGAAACATATTGCCGCAGTTTCGCTCCTTCAAAAGAAGTGTTTCGCGATAACCGTCGGTCATTAGTGATGGACAACCTGGAGATGTGTCTCGTAGTGTATTATAATGCTTCAGCAGTCAGTGAGACATAGAATAAATTCCATTCGTGACTACTGCATATTGTTTATATTCACGTTAAGAAACTAAATTATAATTAGATATTTTTACTTTTTTGTCACATATTTCAGGTATTTTTAATACATAAAAAATAAATACTTCCCCGATTTTTAGCACCTAAAAATCCGAGCCCTACAGATAACACACACTAACACAGCCATCACAATTAACACCGGTTATCGGACAGATTCTACATACACCCAAAGTACACGGGGCTACATGACCGCATTGTCGCAGCCCCTAAACTAAGGAACCAACCAACCAACCTTCTTTCCTCTGTCCAAATAGTTGAGCACTTATTTGTTTTTTACCTGAAAACCGCCGAATTTTCGAATCTTATTGCAAAATGTAAGCCTGTCTAGACTTTCTTTTTGGTCATTTCTTTACTGTAAAATTCTTTTTCACTTTGATGAACCAACCTATTATTATTATTATTATTATTATTATTATTATTATTATTATTATTATTATTATTGAACACTAACACATAACATTATGACAAAATCCGACTTCATTACAATTTCGATAAGAAGTCTACCATAGATTACTACACAACAGTTTTTTGTCAAGGACCGTTTTCAATTTCAAAAATTTCCATTGGAGCAAGAACATAATAACTATCCCAACCTACTCGACAAAAAGCCTTTATTCATCACACTTCAGACCCTGTTGACCATCTCAAGATAATTTTAAAGAAATGTTTCGACTAATTTATCCTACAGGAATACAAATACCAACTATTCAGATATACTGTATGTCATTATCGCAAAATTAATTTTATTAACATCAAATTAAAGCACAAATTTGTTACAGATCTATTTTTGACAATTTTCATAAATGTTTCCATGACTGAAAATCCAAGTAAATAACAGATCTTTGCTCGTAATTACATTAGTTTCTTTCCTTTTGAACAACATCGCTAAAGATGGACGAAACTGGAACAGTTCATTGATTAGTGGGTGTTAATTTATTATTGACTAAGGCGTAATAAATGTATAAAATATCTATTGGTATTCATTGAGATTATTATGATTATTATTATTATTATTATTATCTTATTATATAATACGCTAAGGTGTATGTTTCACAAAACTCAAGCTCCTAAACCAGAGGGAGTTAGAAGGTGCGGTTTGTACCAAAATCTTCCAAATCGTCTCAATAGTACAGGAAAAATATTGCATTTCTTGAAGAGTCAACGGAAATATATTTGTTTATTAAGTGCTTTTAAACAAATAAACAAGACGATAGCCCCTGGCAGAACTGTGTCGTGTACATCCCGCATAGCACTAGAACCGGGTGGGTAGTCTGTACACGGGTCCGCTGGTTATTATTATTATTATTATTATTATTATTATTATTATTATTATTGATTGTTGCAGCCATGATTGGCATAAGGTTGTCGTGTGTGTCGTGCGTGTGAATTGCCGCTGAATTAGTAATTAGCTGGATTTGTGTGTAGCCTTTCGGCATCGAAACAGGTTGGTGTTAGTCCCAGTTCATGGTACGTATATTGTGTTTCATGAGTTCTCTTCTCTTCTGGGACTTTATTGAGTGTTGAATGGTCGTCTGTCGTCAATTTTAGGTTAAGGTTTTGCCATAGACTATTGAAATCATAGAACTTGCAGTGGCGACATTCATACTTCGTGCGCTAGTGAAATCCAAGGCCATCTGGGTTGAGAGTAATTCTGTGGTAACCTTATAGGTCTCGTCGTTAGGGGGTAGATAGTAGGTCTGGACTACTTGGAGACAGCGGCCATTAGAGACCCGCTACATTGAGTAGGCTACGTAGCAACCATCCTTTTATACTATAGATTTTCGACGGTATTTGTGTTTTGCTGTCGGCATCAGCTTATTTTTGGGAAATCTGCCATCATGGATTCTATTAGTAGCTCGAAGGATACAAGTGCAGACGCTACTCCAATTGATAAGGCTTTGACAAGATGCATTGATGTCATCAGAAAGATGAAGCTTGCTACAGGAAGACAGAAGAATATATCTAATGACGTGAAAAATGGAATAGCGGAGATAGAGGAAGCCATCGATATCATTATATCGTGCAGGGACAATTGGCTTGAGAAGCATGGAGTTCTGCCTGCAGTGGAAGAGCATACCTAAGGCCATGAGAAGGTGATAGTGGCATTGGATAGCCCTGATAACCCCATTCAATCGCCACCAGTAGATTCCGATAAGCAGGAGGAAAATTTGTCAGAATGGACGACGGTCCGACGGAGGAGGTCATCCGGTATCACTGTGTCATGGTCAGAAAGCGCTTCCCTGTCGTCACAAAGGGCGGAACCACCAGTTCGGGACAGCAAGACTCGGAAATCCCATAAACGATCACGACCCAATGCTGTGCTGTTCCAACCAGCAGCTGGGAAGACTTATGCAGAAATTGTGAAGAATTTGAGGGAGAAGGTGAAGCCAGAGGCCTGCCATCCGGAAATTCGATCGATCCGTCAAACTAGATCCGGGGACGTTTTACTGGAGTTTGATACGAAGGCTGACAAGGACTGTCGAGAAATGTTCAGCATTTCTTTGAGGGAAGCTGTTGGTCATGCAGGATTGGTGAGGACATTGACTCCTAGAACTGTCTTGGAGGTACGAGACATGGATATTGTAACTACTGTAAGTGATGTCGAATTGGCTCTGAAACGAGACATAGAGGGTTTTATAGATGACCTGAAAGTATCCGTCACTAAACCCAACAGTAGAGGACAGTGAGGACATTGACTCCTAGAACTGTCTTGGAGGTACGAGACAAGGATATTGTAACTACTGTAAGTGATGTCGAATTGGCTCTGAAACGAGACATAGAGGGTTTTATAGATGACCTGAAAGTATCCGTCACCAAACCCAACAGTAGAGGGCAGAAAATGGCAATTGTGGAAATGGATAATCAGAATGCTGAGAAATTATTGGAGACTGGCCGTATTAAGGTCGGTTTCATATACTGTAGGGTGAGGAGAAGAGCGATGGTATCGCGCTGCTTTCGGTGTCTGGGTTATGGCCATATAAGGAGGAATTGCAAAGGCCCGGATAGAAGCGGCCTTTGCTACAGATGTGGTCAACTGGGTCATAAAGCCGCAGGATGTACGTCAGACATGAAATGCGTGCTATGCTCTGACTGTAATCGGGAGGGCTTAAACATAAGTCACATCCCTGGAACAGGTTCTTGCGCAGTGTTTCGAGAGGCACTCACGAAGATTAAAGAAAAAAACACAATGACGAATGTCCTACAAGGGAACCTGAAACGAAGCATAATCGCTAATGATCTTTTGATACAGCTAAAATTTGAAAGGAAAACAGATATTCTCCTGATCAGCGAGCAATATCGAAACTTGGACATGCTGGGCTGGTTTTCGGATCCCCTAGGTACGGCGGCTATCTGGATTCCGGATCTGAGCAAAATCCATGTGGAGGATCACGGATCCGGAGAAGGGTTCGTTTGGGTTAAGAGTGGTAAGATTACGTACGTAAGTTGCTATTTAACTCCGAATGAACATATTCAGGACTTTCAAAGGAAGCTGGACAATTTGGAAGATACTGTTCGTGAGATGGAAGGTGTTGTGGTAGTTGCCGGTGACTTCAACGCTAGGGCATTGGAATGGGGTATGCCACATCAAAATTCGAGGGGACGACGAATTTTAGAGATGGCAGCCAGATTAGGATTGGTCGTGGTGAATGCAGGGACCTCAACGACATTTAGACGACCTGGTTATACGGAGACTAAACCAGATATTACGCTGGTGTCGGATCGTCTGGCAGCCTTGGTAGTAGAATGGGAAGTGATCGTGGATTATACTGCTAGTGATCACCAATATATCACCTTCCGGATTTTACGAGATCAGCGGCCGCAGAGGCACAACACACTGAAGACAACACGTTGGAATGTATCGCGCATCGACGCGGAGAAATTTGCCAATGTACTCGAATCAGTACAGACAGGAACTAGTAACATTGTTGAGGAATTAGATCTATGAGTTTCTGTTGAGGAACAGGTGAGGGTCACTATGCGTCTCTTGCACCTAGCCTGCGAAGCGTCAATGCCCCGGAAGCGTCTTCGAAACAATAGACGTCCAGCTTATTGGTGGACTGACGAAATAGCTGATCTTCGAAGAACTTGTCTTCGACTCAGAAGAAGAGCCCAACGTTCAAGACATCGACCAGAGGCTGATTTGAGATCCGCAGAGCACCTTGCAGCTAAGAGAACCCTTCGAAATGCCATCAGAAGACGTAAGACTCTGATGTGGCAGTTGTTAGTTTAAGAAGTAGACGTAGATCCTTGGGGATTAGGCTACCGAATAATCACCAAGAAACTCGGCACCATGTCCAATACCACGTTGGATGCACGGACGATGGATGGTATTGTAGACGAGCTATTCCATACTCACCCTGTGTGAATTGATATGGGCGACGTACTTGAGCCGGAATTCAATCCTCTATTTACCATAGGTAAGCAGTAGGCTCCCTTCGGAATAAGAAGGCTCCAGGCCCTGACGGGATACCCGCGGAAGCTATGAAACTAGCTCTCAAGGTTTGTCCGCAGCTACTGCTTGAAATGTACAACTGTTGTCTGAGAGCAGGTGTCTTTAGTGCCCGTTGGAAAATGGCTCGACTAGTGCTGATTAAAAAAGGAAAGGCAGTCGGGAACGCGCCATCGTCCTTCAGACCACTATGTATTTTAGACATTGCGGGAAAAGTGCTGGAGAAGCTATTAAAACCTCGTATACTGTCATCTATTCAAGCCGCGGGAAATCTGTCTGACAGGCAATTTGGCTTCCGCCGTGAGCGATGTACAATAGATGCAGTACGCCTAGTAGTTGAAGCTGCGAATCAAGCCCAGGAAGGTAACCACTATTCTAGGAAAATAACACTTCTGGTAACCTTGGATGTGAAGAACGCCTTCAACTCAGCTAGGTGGATAGATATGGTTGAAGCTCTTCAATTCACCTTCCAGTTGCCTGCATATCTCCTGCGTATAATGAAAGATTATTTGAAGGACCGTACCCTGTTATATGACACTGCAGACGGCCAGAGGAGGAGAAAAGTCACGGCAGGAGCAGCGCAAGGATCTATCCTGGGCCCGGATTTGTGGAACATGTTGTACAACGGCTTACTGCGCATGGAGATGCCCGAAGATACATTCCTTGTTGGGTACACTGATGATATTGCAGCGGTGATTGTAGCCCGAGATGCGGTTCTGGCTCAGTGGAAACTCAATCAGGTAATGCGACGGGTGAGTGGTTGGATGAACGCTCATGGTCTGAATTTAGCTATGGCGAAAACTGAAATAGTCATGTTAACTAGGAGGAGAATGGACACTATAATTCCCATGAAAGTTGGAGAGGTGGTCGTTCGAACTGGAGCCACTGCGAAGTACTTAGGATTTACTCTTGACACGAAACTGACATACTGGTCTCATATACGGAAGGCAGCAGACAAGGCGGAAGTAGTGACAGCTGCCATTAGTAGACTCATGGCTGATGTGCATGGTCCTAGAGAAAGCAAGCTTCGACTACTGTTGTCCACAGCGCAGTCTATTCTCCTGTATGGAGCTGAGGTTTGGTCTGATTCGCTGAGGATAGAGAAGTATAGGAAACGCCTAGCTGCAATTCAGAGGAGAGGAGCTCTGAGGGTGGCGTGTGCTTACCGTACAGTTTCGGAACCTGTAGTTCTGGTTGTCTCAGGTGTTGCGCCAATAGACTTACTCGCGCAAGAACGTAAAGACGTATACTTCCGACGAGTAGAACTGGGCAAGGCTCAAGCCCGGAAGGAAGCCGTAGCACGCAAGATGGAGCTTTGGCAGCAGAGGTGGAATGACGATCACAGAGGAAGATGGACAGCTCGGCTGATACCGAGTCTGGACGAGTGGACGAGTAGGAAACACGGAGAAATAAATTACTTTCTTTCACAGATGTTGACAGGTCATGGCTACTTTCGGTGTTACCTTCATCGTATGGCCAAAGTAAGGAGTCCATGTATTTACTGCGAGAACGAACGAGATGACGTTTATCATACGTTTTTCGTCTGCGATCGTTGGGCAGCGGAAAAACAACAACTTGAAGCTGAGGTTGGTCCAATAACGCCGGACAATATAGTTGGCATTATGCTGATCGAACGAGCTCAGCTGGGATACGGTCGCTTTCTTTGTTGAGGTGGTCCTTCGTCAGAAGAAGTCGGATGGGGACTTGCTCGATTTAGTCGATTGAGTCTGCGATCCGCGGGCTATGAATGGAGAAGTAAGATGGTGCTTGTGAAGCAAAGAAAATGACTCCATCCTGAAGTGATACGAAAGTGGTCCCGGGATGGGTTTTGTCAAGAGGACAGGGTGTGTTTTTTTAGTGGGTAAGAATCCCACACTCTTGAGGAGTGCGGACCCTTCTCAAGGTCTTATGCAAGATTTTTGCACTTCCCTCGTAAAAAAAATATTATTATTATTATTATTATTATTATTATTATTATTATTCGTTCTTCGATAGACCATTGAAAACACTGCAATAGCAAGGTGCGCTCAGCCTCGAGAGAACATTGGGTAACCAGTTATAGTTATTGTTGTTTTAAAGGGCGGAACTACGAGGTCATCTGTAGGCTCGAATAGTCTATTACGATATTAATTTAAGGATATACAGTAATAGTTTTACATCAAACAATAGCTGTGCGAGGCTAATCGCCTGACTTCCCTACTCTGACTTTTCCACGTCGGGCTGTGCTGTTGAGATGCAGTCCTTGGCCGCTATTTAAAATGTTGTCCTTGTTGCTCGTTCACCTTCGATGATCATTCTTCAATTGATATCACAATAGACTGATATGAGGCCACTCTAGCAATTGGACAGATACAATTAAACTTCAAACAAAAGATTGTTTTAATGGCAGACAGAAGATTTGTACAGTGAGAGCCTTCCCTATAGAACGAAGCATCGCAGGCGCCGTATGACGGCAGGGCACTGTGGCTAGCCGCGTGTCTAGCAAGGCACTGGCGCTATCAGTAGCGTAGCGCCCAACTAGTTTAACACATTAACACTTTATAACGTATTTAATAATCATCAATACTTACATGAATTTCACAGTTGTTGCTGGAAATGCTGTCCTTTATCTAAACATACATTTGATACACTCGCTGCAATTTATCCTCACTGATATTTCGTATCTTTGCAGTTATTTTGTTTTCCAGAGCATACCGAGTTCGCGGATTGTTTCTGTATACATTTTGTCTAAGATTCCCCCACAAGTAAAAAATCGCACAGCACCGAAACGTACCAACACATTTACTGTAAGATTTCTCATTGAGGAGATAAGTTTCCACTAGGAAAAATTGATGTTTTATCCCTAACAATGTTCACGGGATACGGCACAGACTAGAGTACTTCACCACGAGTCGTAATTTTCTCAACTAAGGTATGTAGTCTAATAATTGGTATGACAGCATCCGTCCGGATCTTGTGTATTCGGCAAATGCTAGTCCTCTAGTGTTGACTCACAGCGCTTTGGCCGTCACACGGCCCTGGCAAAGCTCCGTTCTATAGAGAAGGCTCTCACTGTAGATCTTCATTAATAGAAGGCGGCAAAGATGAAACAAAATTATTCGAACGTGTAGCCTATGCAATTTTGCTACTATAAACGTAATAATTAGTTAACAACGTACAGATGTGTCCAGTTCCAAGTTCTATGCTTGGTGGTAATTGGTAATGCCAAACGTAAAATTCAGACTAATTAATTACATCGCACGTGATATATTTTGTTAACAGTGAATATTTAAATATGGTGGACAACCGTCCCTTTCACTGTCGAATATGTTAGGTCTACGCCTAGTGGTAGAAGTCTATAAGTGAGCCGTTCCTTCTTGACCGGTACATAACATGCGCAGTGTTGTCTCCACGCACAGTGAGCCTTCATACCTTTGTGATCAATGTAAATAAAGTGCGCAATGTGTCCTTGGCAGCGCATGTGTATATTCAGTGTTCTCAGTGTTCTACAGTGGCTTCGGTGGCGTAGTGGGTAGCATGCTGAGCTTCTATGCCCAAGATCGCGGGTTCAAACCCGGACGAAGTCGTCGGATTTTTAACAGCGCTAAAAGTCTCTCAGTATGACTTCCTTCGGAGGGGAAGTAAAGCAGGCGGTCCCATGTCATAGATTTATGGCATGAAAAAGAACCTTCCACTATTTACTCTTGTGGAAGTTTAAATGTGTAGGTTAGTTTGATAACGCTATATTAGTTTCAAAGTTCACCGCCAGGTGCTGACTGCGATGGCATTTAAGAGCCACGTCTGCAGTTAGGTGTCGTGGATGGTAGCATTTGGTAGCAAAAGTAGGAACTGAAAATGAAAATCCACTGCCTGCTTCCAGTCTCCGACCGGGTCAGGAATGGAATGAATGAAGCCCCCATCTAGCGGCGAGGATATGAAGTGTGCCGGCTGCCGAATCCTGTCGCACTCCTCTGGGGCAATGATTAAATGAATGGCAAATGAAATGAAATGATAGTGGAGAGTGTTGCTGGAATGGTATTGTGACAGGGAAAACCGGAGTACCCGGAGAAAAACCTGTCTGCCTCCGTTTTGTCCAGCACAGATCTCACATGGAGTGACCGGGATTTGAACCACGGACACAGCGGTGAGAGGCCGGCGTGCTGCCGCCTAAGTCACGGAGGCTCCAAAAGTAGGAACTACTTGGAAAAAAAAATCGTATGCAGTCCTTCTATCTGAATCACAGATAACACACACTAATACAGCATCACAATTAACACCGGTTATCAGACAAATTCAACACACACCCAAAGGACACGTGGCTACATGACCGCGTTATCGCAGCCCCTAAACTAAGGAACCAACCAATTAATGTTCTACTCGAACTTTAAGAAGAATTCTCTTACGCTTACGACCGGCCACGAATAACCAGCCCATCTAGAGTAGAAGTTGTTGTCGTTAATGCCCTAGGGAGATAATGGGCTGCGCCACTACTTTTCCCGCATGTAATAATGATGTGGTTTATATTAACAGGCTATATCCTGCCGTGGTTATCGGACTGGTGAACCATTTAATCACCAGTAGGCCTCAACACCCCTGCAATGCCCTGCTGGTCGATACAGTTCCACATTTAGCATGGCCCCATGCGCCTGTACGTCAACCTGTCAGTTGGTTGTCATGGAAACCGATCTCCAGCCCATAACTTCAAAGACGCGGGCTATACACAGTAGCTATCACAATAACAATAGGCTACCATTAAGAAGGTACCAAAAAGATAACTCCGTTGGTGGCGTCTACTAAGTGTAAATTAAGGGTGTGCTATCCTGAAGATATTGAAACCATTTTTTAGTGTTGCTTAAGTGAGAAAGATTGACTCTTCAGGATATTATTCTTTAGTAGAAGCCTCGAGTGTGCCCAATCTAGGCTAATTGGGCACACACTTATTGACTGACTGAAGAGCTTTATTATCATGAAGAGCCAATCTATCTTTTAAAATAATCCCTTGGGGCATATGACCACGAAATAATGTAGATGTCCTCTATAATGCAACCAAATTCAATTTGGAATATTGACTTGAAGTGCCATGTTTCTACACTCGAGTAAATCTTCTAAATTTTTGCCGTACGTGTTGCAGGGTTGGATAAAGGTGTACGAAGTTAAACTCATCAGTTGCTGGAGTAAAATTCAATTTGCTTTGACGCATGTAGCATTTACAATCTGAGAAAGACCAGCATCTATTTTCTATGCGCCACGAGAAGTCTCCTGTGGTAAAACTGTAGATGCCTTCCCGCGTACCACTCACCGCGCATTCCAAAAACATCGAATCGGTCACTGCCTGCTTCACTTTTTTTTTTACTCTATGCTCTTACTCGATCTGTGTACATCCAGATCCAGGTTTCTTCAGTGAGGCATTAATCGATCGTTACTCCATGATTCCAAGATCACGGATTTGATTTGCAGTCGAGGAATTTTCAAGAGCAGAAAAATTCCACGGCACTCCAGATCACACGATGTTGGCTCGTAAAAGATCTCTGGTATCTCATTTCAAGACAAAATAGTTACATTTGAGCCACAGGTCGCTTATTAATTCGTGCTAATTTAGTTCCATTATTACTGTATTGTTAGATTGCTGTGGGCATAAAATGCGTTGTGTTTAAAATTGTATTATTAGTAATTAAATCTCCGTGTATGTATAATTTTAAAGATTGAATCCTGGCGCAGTCAGTTGGCATTTGAGGGTGCTTAAATGTGAGGGAGCCGTGTCAGTAGATTTACTGGCACGTTAAAGATCCCCTTCGGGGAAACATTCCGGCTCCCCCTGTGTCTCTAAAAGCTGCAGTAGTTAAAAAGGGACGTAAAATTCCATCATTATTATTAAAATAATAATAATAACCCCTGGCACTGCAGCCCGTGAAGGGCCTAGGCCTACCAAGCGACCCCTGCCCAGCCATTCGGCCTGCAGATATTGGGGTGACGCTTGGTCAGCGCATCGGGTTCCCTCGGCCGTTAATCTTGGTCTTCGTGATTGGGGCGCTGCTTCACTGTCGGACAGCTACTCAATTGTCCTCACGAGGCTGAGTGCACCCCGTTCCAGCCCTCACGTCAGTTGCTAAAATCTCTGCCGGAGCCGGGAATCGAAGCCAGGCCCTCCGGGTGAGAGGCAGGCGCGCTACCCCAACCACTGGGCCAGCGATTATTATTATTATTATTATTATTATTATTATGTATAATTTTCTACCGGTAAATCTAGCCCAATTGCAAATCTATACTAATATAATAAACCTGAAGAGTTTGTTTGTTTGTGTGTTTAAACCCGCTAATCTCTGGAACTACCAGTCAGATTGGAAAAAATATTTTTGTATATGATAGCCAGATTCAAGAGGAATAGTTTAGGCTATGTACCATCAGGTAACCTTAAAGATTGATTTTTGTTCAGTAAGTCGGAAGAACAAGTGCTCCCGAACAGCTTCAATAATACCTAAGTCTATTGTTGCCTGGCAATGCGGTCTGCATCACGTCGCCCCTACCAGTTTTCTGGTGCAGAATTGCGAGCTGCTTATGAATTGCAGTCACGGGGAGTAATTAGTACAAAAAGATTTCTTAGGTCCCTTAAAACAGTTAACAGGATGACAATAGTATGCCTCTGTATAAGGGCGATGGTGTTGGTGCAGTATACTGAGGTTATCAGCTGCAATAAGCGTTCAAATTTACTTTCATTTATTCCGATCCTTATCCTTGAGCGCTCCAGTTGTGTAGTAGTACTCATTATCATCCATAAAAAAAAAATCCACCGGGCGAAGCCGGGCACTACTGCTAGTAAACTATGTGACTGAGTGAATAATGCAGATTGTAAGTTGTGATCAAAACATGTATGATTTTATAGGTTTATTAAATTATACAGTATTTACTCTGTTATTGATGATAGCAGCCTAATTTACTTCGCGGACTATGAGCTGGGCGACAGTCATCCTTGTATTTGCGCTCTCCTCGGAGGATCCGTGGCGCCCAAATGTGCTGTCCCTCCCTGTCTTGTAAATGCTAGACTACTTGTTTGCTATCAGTAGAGCACAAAGGATCCCATACAGCTGTAACCTTGGCAATAGCATGATAATATGGCGTGACGTCCGCTCTTCAAGGACCCCACATCCGCCCCTTGCTGGACCATATCGGCTCGAGTCCGCTCTCGACCACCTTGTGGCGTAGCGACCAGCATTTCTGACTTTCACCCCCAGAGGTCCGTGTTTGATTCCCGGCTCTGCCAAGAAATTTAATTCTCGTGAACAGAGAAGAGCTTGGGGCTTATTGGTAAAGCATATTATATTTAAAGTAGTAGCTACAAATTCGCGGATAAGTGATGGAGGCCCGTAACTATTTGGTTTTTACAGTGCTTGGTAGTGCTAGGTAGTTGTACCCATGGGATCGATTTGGTTAACCTAGACCTGACGATGTTCGCTTGACGAACGAAACCTGTCATCCGCGTAATATGTGCATAATAATTAACCACACATAAAGTTAGTTTCTTATATTTTCCACCTTGTAAAATTGGGCATAAATACGTGTTATTTATATATGAATTGCAGCCAATTGCCATAGCAGTGTATTTTTAATTGAATGCCCGAAGGCTCCAAACAAGTTCATTGTCAAGTAGTTACAACTTTGGCTACCAAATGCTACTGTCACTGACACCTAGTGGTGAAGGTTGGAACTTGATAGAGCGTTTCTAACCAGCCAAATATAACCTAAAAATTTGGCTACACACTACCAATTGAAGTGGTAGTTTCTTTTACACGCCGGCTATACTTCCCCTCCGAAGGAAGGTAAATTGAAGGATTTTAACGCTCTTAAAAATCCGACGACTTCGGCTGGGTTTGAACCCGTGATCTGGGGCATAGCAGTTCAGCATGCTACCAACTACGCCACCGAAGCCGTAAAGAAATGCGTGTTGACCGACTGAAAAAGTAGTTAATTAGACAACACTGTAAATAGCTTCAAAGCTTTTCATCCTAAACGTTGGTGAAATGACATATCTGGTGATTCGGATTCCACTCAAACAGGAGGTCTTGTGTCTTACGATCGCGAGATTAATGATCACACAAAACTACGAGTGATCCTTAAGTTTCCTTGGAGTACATAAAAACCATTGGTCGGTATTATATTTCCAAAGTCTACAGAAATGTTACGGTATCTAAAATCAAACAGTTAACTATGCTGAGAACCAATATTCTTAATTAAGCCAAGTCCCTAAAAAATATTTAATAATCACAATAAAATCTAAATAATGGCAACATTTTCCTGTAAAGCAGACTACATGGGAAGCTGCCTGAATGATAGCACCTTGCTGTTTACACCAACGAATAGAAATGTTAATAATTCTTAGTAGTAAAGCAGTTCTGTCAGTGAGATTTCTTAGAAGGCACGAGGAACTGATGATATTGGAACGTGACATATCAGTGGCAGCTTCCTAGAAATGCTCACTACAAACACAGTGTTCATAATAACAAACTGACGTTGCTTATTGAATTTCAGCATCCAATGTTTAGTTGTGCCTGCTTTCAGGATTAATCAGGTTTCTCGGAAGGTTGTTTGGTTAATATCAGTGGCGGCTGGTGACATTGTTGCAGCGTTGCACAACTCCCAATAATTTTACACCTAATTCGTAGTTTCTTTTCCTTTAATGTTTTAGTTTTATAGATCTAATGCACTCAAAAATGTGTTAAATTCATCTATATTTTGATATTATTTATCCAAATGCTTCACACTGTACCTATAAAAGCTGCCGCCTTCAAATCAAACTCCAGGGGGTTAGCTCTCTTGTGGCAACTCCCAAGCAGACAGCGCGGCGTACAGGACGAGGCTGGACGAGGCCAAGCTTGTGCATAGCATGCCGACCAGCATGGGTAGTAGGGAGTTGCAGACGAGCTGCCAGCCCCCTGGCAACACTCAGTTCCAAATGGCCCCGTTAGACTGCACCACTCTTTGGAAATGACAACACCCTCGATTTCTCTTACCCCGCGAAGGGTAGTTTAGTTAGTTAGTTATTTAGTTAGTTAGTTATTGTTGTTTTAAGGGGAGGAACTACGAGGTCATCTGCCCCTGAAGGGTAGTTTCTTTCCCACACCACTAGAGAATGCTATACCACCCACAACGGTACAAATATCGGAATTTCATAGGGAGACATTAGTTGGTTCACACCCAATTATTTTTAGATGTTTTCTCATCATAACTTCATTTAATATTTTTGTCAATTGTTCTGTGAAGCGAGCCTAAGAACGCCACCGTGCTATAAGTACAGTAGATAAGTGGCTGAACTATTTTGCGACGTATTGTTGGTGTACTTTAGCGGTTTATGTTTGCTTTTACCACTCTTGTTCTTGCGGTATTTGGGTTGCGATTAGTTCTGTATTTAGTTGATTTGAGTATTTTGGTTCCAGGCAGATACTTAACTGTGCATTTTTATTATTATTATTATTATTATTATTATTATTATTATTATTATTATTATTATTATTATTATTATTATAATTGTTTGGTTGATTGTGAGTAGACCTATGCATTCACTACGAAATTTCTTGGCTAGCAAAATTCAGTGTTTTGTTAGTTTGCTTTTCGCGCCACTTTCCGATGTAGCACCCAGATTTATCATCTGTGCATCTTGTAAGTTACCGTAGTATTTTATTTTAACGGAATGTTTAGTTTGAAACATTAATTGTATTGTGGAGTGTGAGTGAAAATAAATAGAGTAAGTAATTTGCTAGTCAGACTGTTTTTCCAGCTCCCTGATGACGATAAACTTACAGTAAAAACACTCGGTACACCATTACCGGATAAGTATTGTCCAAAATGTATGTATACAAGGGCGTTTAAAGGAGATATTTAAGGCAATAATAATTGGTTATGTGAATGCGATATTAAAAACGCTTTATTCTGTTTTACATGTTTGTCGGTGGAGAATTCGCGTGGACCAAATAGGAGTTATGGAAAATAATCCCTAAAATAAAGAAACATGAATCTTCAGCTGAGCGGCTTCGGTGCCGTAGTTGGTAGCATGCTGAGCCTCTATGCCCAAGATCGCGGGTTCAAACCCGACCGAAGTCATCGGATTTTTTAAGAGCGTTAAAAATCCCTCAGTATGCATTCCTTCGGAGGGGAAGTAAAGCCGGCGGTCCCATGTCATAGATTTATGGCATGTTAAAGAACCTTCCACTTATTACACCTGTGTGAAGCTAAATTATAGGTTAAAATTTGAACAACGCTCTTAGGTTCCAACGTTCGTCGCCAGGAGCCGACTGCGGTGGCGTGTAGTAACCAAGTTCTGAACTAGTAGTCGTTTACGGTGGCCTTTGGCGGCAAAAGTAGGAACTGCTTGAAATTCAATGTCTGTAGTCCTCACTTGAATTAAAAACAGATAACACTCACTAATACAGCCATCACAATTAACACCGGTTATCAGACAGTTTCTCCACACACCCAAAGTACAGGGGGCTACATGACTGCCTTGTCGCAGCTCCTAAACTGAGGAACCAACCAACCAATCTTCAGCTGTTTGAAATTGACACTTTTTGGAACTGTTAACGAAGATGCACAATTGGACAGTGCCTATAGAAGGTAAATTGCGGAATATAACGAAGATGTTAGGCACAATAGATATATGTTAAATATTGTAATAAACTGTATTCGTTTCTGTGGTTCTTTCGGACTGGCCTTGCGTGATCATGATGAAAGTGTAACATCAACAAATCCATGTGTTTTGAGAGAACTAATTAATTTTACCGCTGAGTTGGATGCTGTGTTAAAGGTCATTTGGTAAGGGCAACTGTTTTCAAAGGAACGTCCAAAACAATTCAAAATTAATTTTTACAGATTATGATGGAGGTTTGCCAAGAAGAAGAATCAAAGCAAATAAAGGAATCGGAAATTTTTGCCATTATAGCAGATGAAACTAGTGATATTTCAAACATATTTCAGATGGCTGTTGTGCACCGATACGTAGTAAGAGGCAAACAAACCATGATGCACACACATTAGCAGCGTGTTTACTGGATGAATTAAAGAAGCAGAAATTGAACGAAACTCCGCAAAAATGAATTGCGCCGACGTATGACAGAACGCACTTCATGGCTGGTACCTCTGATGGGGTTCAAGCTATAGTAAAAAAAAATACTGATAGTCAGTCTGAAAGACTAGACTTTATATGATTTTAATTGCTACAAATGCTGCGTGAACTCAAAGTCCGTTAGCAAGTGCAAACCAAGGTCAAAGGAGGTAGCTGGCTGGATGACGTCACGCTCACCGGAGCGCGCGGGGAAAGGAGGAAGCTCAAGCAGTATTATGACGTCACACACCTCAGTGCATGCTCGGTACATTTCGTCCCGTCACCGTAACGTAACGCCAGACCCCAGCGTAACTACGAAGTCGACAAGATCATTTAAAATGATAAAAATCCTATCCTCATGCAGAATATGTGCCCGTCTTTGTTAGTAATAACATTTTTCGTTAACGTACAAACTTTTCGGTTGCCATGTTTTTATGTTGAGAATGTTTATTATCCCGGAGATTGAGACCCAACCTTAGACAACCTGCTGTGTTTAAAATTCTTCCCATGAACTCAGGCATAGGGCTTAAATACATAAATCTGATTTTTTTAATGAATTCCTATAGGAAGAAGCCCAAAAGAGCCATTAAAATTTGTCTATTTGTCGAACGTACAGTTATTTTGGAAAACCCATGTATTTCAGTTTTTATAGAACTGTAGTTTACCTAACGTTAAATAATGTTTGTTACATGTGTAAACTTCCCATATAAAATTGCGACATCAGAAATTTTGGTGCAACACCCAGCTTTACTTACCACCGGCCGCCACTGGTTAATATAGAAGGAAGAAGTAATGCAGTATAAGACTTCCAAGCTACGATTGTCGGTGGCCGAGGTGGAAGCTATCCTTTGTTTACTTGTGTAATTTGTTAAAATGTGGATTTTGTGCAATATTACGGTACTGTATAAGTGGCAATTAGGAGTAAGATAATGTAAATGAAAATCCACAGCCTGCTTCCAGTCGACCGATCGGATTAGGGATGGAATGAATAAAGCCCCCATCTAGCGGCGAGGATATGAAGCTTGTCGCACTCCCCTGGGGAAATGATTAAATGAATGACAGATGAGATGAAATGATTGGGGAGAGTGTTGCTGGAATGAAATTGTTGACAGGGAAAACCGGAGTACCCGGAGAAAACCCTGTCTGCCTCCGTTTTGTCCAGCACAAATCTTACATGGAGTGACCGGTATTTGAACCACGGACCCAGCGACGAGAGGTCGGCGTGCTGCCGCCTAAGCCATGGAGGCTTAGACTAAGATAATACAGTTCAATCATATGAAATTGCTCGTCACATTTTTTATAAAACATTATAAAACACTACCACAGAAGAACTTAACATCAAAAATATGCAAATTTACATCGCGATTGTATAATTATACAATCATTTGGTTTAGGAATATTGTTTTCATTTTAATTGTTTATCGTTTCCGTTGAAAATTTTTAAACACAGTTGACCCAAAAGAAAGTTAATTTTAGGATTCATTCTAATCTTACGCAAATGTGCACTGCTATTTCATTTAAAATTTATATATTTTGTGAAAATCAAGAAGAATGCATTTATTTCGAGAGAAAAAACTAATACTTTCGCAATTTGAGCCAATTTCACATTTGATAACTAATTAAATGCCGCTAAAATCCATTCGCATTGGTCACAAAACATGAAGGTAGATTAGTTGTATTTATCACAAATGCTACAAACCACAAACTCTGATAAAGATGCACATTTCAAGGTTGCTGGCGACGCGTCGCGACGCCCTGATAGAGCGATGTGAGATAAGGAACCCCACTCCGAATTTGAAACGTCTCCGTCACCTGACACACTAGTGGGTGTGAGCAGTTTTGACCATTTAATAACTTTGTCGCTAAATCTAGCAACATTTCCAAAATTAAGGTGACACGTAACATGTAAAATATTTTAATTTTAGTATTGATTAGGGATTTGACTTAGTGACTTTTTAAACTCCCGTTAGTGGGAAAAAATCTATTGATAGCATAGGAGACTAGCGACTTTAGTCTACTAGTTGGCGAATTATTTTTAATATGAGTTGGCAACACTGGGTGTGAGACACTGAGTAATGTGGGATACAATACTTCACGAATCTTTGTAGCAGCTATAATTATTTTATATGTGTATTTGCTTGGTTGGTTCCTTAGTTTAAGAGCTGCGACAACGCGATCATGTAGCCCCGTGTACTTAGGGTGTGTGCTGAATGTGTCTGATAACCGGTTTTAATTGTGATGGCTGTATTAGTGAGTATTATCTGTGATTCAGGTGAAAGGACTGCAGACGATTAATTTTTCCAAGTAGTTCCTACTTTTGCTACCAAATGCTACCGTCCACGACATCTAGCAGTGGACGTGGCTACTAAATGTCATCGCAGTCAGCACCTGGCGGCGAACGTTGGAACCAATATAGGGTTATCAAACTAACCTACAAATTTTAGCTTCCACAAGTGTAGTTAGTGGAAGGTTCTTTTTCATGCCATAAATCTATGACATGGGACCACCGGCTTTACTTCACCTCCGAAGGAAGGCATACTAAGGGATTTTAACCCTCTTAAAAAATCCGACAACTTTGGCCGGGTTTGAACCGGTGATCTTGGGCATGGAAGCTCAGCATGCTACCAACTACGCCACCGAAGCCGCTATATGTTCATTTACGAGCACTTAAATCCTTCATCATTCTATGTTCAATTTATTGACGGCCGACAGTGGACTTCGAAGCCACTCGTCTCCCAAGTTTGGGGATAGCCTGCCCCCACCCATAGCCATCCATGTTAAAACGCGTGGTTATCCAAATCGGTAAAATAATTATAACAATAAAAATAACAATAATTATCTATAAATATACTGAACCCATGTACAATTGGTTCAAGGGGTCGAATCCATGTTTTATTGGTAAAAAAAAGAGAGGAAAAATACAGTCTTTAGTAGAACTTAGAAAGATTTTATGTAGAGGACTGGTATAATGTTGTGCAAGAATAAGAGTCCAGGTGGCCCCAGGAAATGATATCATGCGTGACGCATCGATAGGGAGCCGATCATGGCTATAAATAGAACGATAAAAACTTTCCGCTGTGTGTAAGCGAGAAGAGGTTTCGGAAATTGATCTTAGGCAGCAGTAAAATAGCAAACTCGCAGTTGTGCAAGAAGAGGAATAATTAGATTTAAGCCATTTGCGAGAATATAATTAACAAAAGAAATACATCATTGTGAATCATTTTGGAATAGAGATTTTTGTGTGGGGAAAGATGTGATAATAATCGCACAGGAAAGAAGTGAAAACGCAGCATGACGTAGTTAAAAGTTCCCCGAGACCAGAGGTGGTAGGGATTAAAAATCAACTGCAACACCCACGAATCTGAAGAGCAAAATTTATTTAATATCTCAGAATTGTACGATCGATTTTCATGTGCAAAGAAGTCAGTTTACGTTTAGAAAACGAGCTTTCCAGAGATATAAGTTTCAAAAGTGTGCGACTATTGCTTCAAAAGTTAGTTATGAAAAAGACGTGCAGTTTACAGCAGACCTCGTGGGGAGGTGCTGCATCACAGTGTCCAGATCGTCAGTACGAGTAAATATACGTAGTCATTATACCAAAGTGGGCCCGAAAAAGGGCTAAAGAACATTATAGACATCAAACATCGTTAATGCAGTTTAGTTCGTCCAGAGGACGTGATGCTACATCACATCGTAATTGCAGTTTCTGACAGCCCGAGGGGGTCGCTGTATCGACAACCATCAATTTCCGTGAGCGCCGAGGCGCTGCACGATGAAGCTTCACAGTATAAGAAGTATCAATTAGTATCGCCGTGTGAAGACTTAGTAAAATCCTAAGTACAGGATTTAGTTCAGCAAGCGTCAATCTTTATAGTGAAAGTTCCGTATTACAGTCAGAGTTAGGCTGCGAACTTAAAGAACAGGCGATAGGTCTTCAAATAACAGTTCAGTTAAACGACAGAAAGTATCGTAACGTTTTCAAGTACCAACGATAGTGAAACAAACATTTCTATCAAAGTTAAGGAACCCGATCAGGGTCGGACGAAATAAGTAACGCCTAGTGTACCGAAAAGATAGGAACTAGAGCGCAGAATAATAAGAAGTGAGAATTTAATCCAAAACGTTGTCTACAGGAGACAAGCGAACAGTAATAAGCAATAAGCTACGAAACTAAGGAATAGCAGTAAATGCTAGGGAAATAGGAAGGTCACCGACAAAGTATTCGAGAGGCCGTAAACAGGACAAACTTTATCTAGACAAACTAAATAGTGTCTAGAAAGAAATGACTTAGAGCTAGTAAAAATAGAAGCCGATAGTCAGAAAACCGGATCTGAAGAATTACCGTTCCAGGGAGGGGGAGATTGATCGAGAATTTCATCATCTTGCCAGATTAGGGAGCCGACGTCTAAGAGTGTCGCCCTTGGAAACGGGGAAGAAAGAAATCACGTGTGTAAGGCAAAAATCAAAGCCTCAGTGATTAAAAGCAGTGTAATGTAAATATAGTAAAATCTGTTTTAGTGTAATAATTTTTAGTGAATTTATTTGTGTATGATAAAAGAATACAAAATTGTATTCAATATGTTACCAGTGTTTAAAGTAAATAATGTGTATGTGTATCAAGAAGTGTCATTGTGTGAAATGGGATTAATGAAGATGGCTTAAACACATTGAGTGGGCAAAAATGAAACATCGCTGGAGAATTCGATCGGTGACCGTAATATCATGTGAGTAACCATTTCATTATGTTATGTGTTGGGGAAGGTTTGCGTACAATCCACCTGAGAACGAAAGAATAGGGATGTTTTTGAATAACAAATAACAGAATAATAGCGCGATCTGAACGATTAAAATTGAGAAAGAATAAATTAATTATGTGAAATAAATAAATCCCTTGGGGGAAATGTATTAAATAAAATATCAATGTATTTGATAAATGATTTAAATATGTGAAAGTAAGCGTAATAATAATAATAACAGTTAGATAAATGAATGAAGATTATGATGAATTATAGAAAAGTAGTAGCTTATGAGCTCCTTTAAAAGAATCAATACATGTTGTGAACACATGTTCTTAAGGTAAAGCGATTATTGTCACGGGAGAGGATTAATATAAAATTGAGATGTAGATCAAATGTTGATTTTGAATTATCAGTTCGTTGAAGGCAACTTGGCAGTAAAGTAATGGCGCAATGTAGCGCATTGAAGTAATTTGTCCCGCTAGGAAGGCGTTGAACCTAAATATACTCGGTAACACTAATTATGAGGGGCAGTTGGTCGTGGTAATTGAACTATGGTAAGTCCTCTAAATAGTGATGAGATCACGAAGCCATGTGTGTATTGTATTGAAAAAGGGTGCGAAATATTTATTGTATTATGAGCGCTGGTTTAAGGTTAAGGGCCGCCCTAATTCGCGAATGTTATAAGTCCTCCAGTATGGGATATGGTTCCCGAGGCATTTGAAAGAATCGAACCCAGATTCGTCTATGTTGAAGCCCCTAAATATTTGTTGTTGTATTGAATTATTCTTACCCGCCAATGAGGACACTTCATAATTAATAAATGCCGAGGTTAAGAGAATGGGTCAAGTGAACCTAAATATGTGGTTAAAATGAGTAGAATGAAAGCCTTGCCTGTTCAAAGAACTGCATTTAAGAAACAGCTGTATAAAGCTGAGGGTAGCTCGTCTCTTGTGAGTGAGACCGTGAAGTTCCTGCTCCCGGCAATAAATCACGCTAAGTGGCCCAGGCCAGACCCTTACCATTGAGATGTTGTGGTAGGTTTAAAAGTTGTCTGTTGAGTTATAATACACAAGAGTGTTTAGAGTTTGTTTTAACGACCCGGTCTTCGAACCGAGGTTCTTTTAGATGAAGATTACCGCTTGCAAGTTCAGATCGTTGCTTTCTTATGAGATAATGGTCTTTTAAGACAAATAATAATAAATCCCTAATGTAATGTTATATAATGTAGTGATTCACGAGTTTAGTGAAGACAATTAGATTCCGGGAGTGATCTTAATTTTTGACGTGTTCAAGTAGTCTTCTGTAGCTCGGGAGTACGCAAATGTTTCCCAATCACGGTAGTGAATTGTTGACTTGAGAGAGAGATGGTAACCGAAGAACATTGTGAAAGCCCAAAATTTAAGTAAAGGAGTAACAGTACTGTGCCCAACTCTAGGAATGGGTATTCCAAGATTCAGACACCTAGATATCAAGGGAAAGGCTACAGCCGCTTTTGAAAGTTGAGATATTTGAATATCGCGCTACATTGCTTCCAGAAGGAAATGGAAAGAATTTACAGCCAAGAGCATGTCAAGTGACGTAGCGAGTAATAGCAGAGATCGAGACTATTTGTCGATTAAATAGTTAGCCATGGAGTAGAGACTTGAGACTTGGATCAGATTACTGGCACGGCCAAATGAAAGAGAATGCACTTAGTATCAAGTAAATCGGACCAGGGATACCAGAGATATGAGGATTTCTAGATTTCAGCGTGATGCGGCGTGACCCTGACCGTTTTGAATAAAAGCCGGCCGGCACAGGCATCATTAGCTCACTTCGAATCAAGCTCTTGCCTAGCAAGGTGCTACTACGCTGAGCCAAGGCACATGGTTGCCTTATCTACGCAGAAGTTATTTTCAAAGTTGTGATAGTCACAAAAGTGCTGCGCTACAAGTGGAACTTAGTAAGTTTCCGGCAAGGGAGAATCACTAAGGTGATAGTTTTTCGACGGACACTGGTGAAATATTTTATTTCTACATGGACATATGCTAGACTTTGTCTAGAAAAGTACTTTGTCACAGTCCAGTAATAATCATTCAATACTTGGATATTTTAGTCCAAATTTTAGTCAGTTTCATAATTGTAACTTGATAACCACTCCGATCTTTCAGTATATTGAAGGCCAGTCTATCACGGTGTTGTTCATTAGCCAACGCAGGGAAACTACATGTTGCTTCGCGCATGGTAGATGGTGTGAAGCCACGCCCAGGGAACGATCTTCAGGACAGCCGTTGATTGGTTTAGACTGTCAGTGTTTTCTTGTACTGAAAAGATTACCGTGAGTTATGTTACAACTGACATATTTGAGAATAGATCACTTAGATCTGACCCCATTTAAGCAAACTGCTATGGACTTAATAGAAGTCAACATTAAAATGGATCAGCAGTTACTTCAAACTTCAAGTAATATCTCCACTATGTCGTGTTAGACAGATTGTGGGTATATAATGGCGGCCGATACAAGGATTATACGTGCTTGTCCGCTAGGGCATGTATCTGGATAAATCTGGTACAGACCAGATTCACTACGCTTCAAGACCATCGAGAAATGTAAGCCACATTTTGACTTTATACTATGCCTAGCTAATTGGAACAAACTCTATTTTTCTGCAGATGACCAACACATTTTTTTTCTTCGTATTTAAATCTTGCAATGATTTACGCAAGACATATTAGAGTTATTCTGAGTATTTTCAGCACTCAGAACAGTTTAGGATCGATGACCGAGCAGAACGGGCATTTATTTGAATGTTTCATATTTTTGGGAAATCACGGAAAACAACCGATGCAACTGTAAAAGTTAATAATTATTTTTGTTGAGGAATGGATATTTTATCCATATTCGAAGAATCGAACATGTGGATTCTCACATAATGAAATAACAATTAAATATATTTAATATAGTTAATAATAATAATAATAATCCACTAATTATAATAATAATGATTTTCATAATTTTTCTAAATAATTCTTGGATCTTATATTTTCTAATAATCACATTTATTGAGAGAGAGCCTATGAAGTAGTTTAATCATTTCTAGTTTGGAACAGGTGATTTTCCGAAGGAGAGTGGTTAGCGCAAGCCCGCATTCAACCAACATTACAGTTCTGGTTGAACAGTTAATATTTGCAATGAGCAAAGTATATTTTTCAGATTACACGGAGAGGCATGAAACGGGAAGCAAATGATATTTGTATAAATTAGGATATTTTTGTATTTATATAAAATCATGACGTAAATACACATTCGAAAGTGAAGTAAAGATTATCATAAGTATGGTAAATTCACGGGTTGAACTGAATGGTAAAATAAAATAAACTTGTAAGTTTATTAATCTTCCAGTGTTAATAACAAGCAGAGGCTTGATTTATTGTATAAATTTTGGGAAGAAAATTTATGTGTGTGGAGTAGTTGAAATGCCATTCCCAGGTGCGCATGTTTAAGTCGCAGGAATGAGGAGGTTTTTATTAGAGCATCAATCAAATAGCAGGTTCGATGACTCAGTGTTAAAGAAGGAGTGTTGGAACTACACATTGCGTCGTATGAATGACCCGAAGGTTATTTCTTAAAAACCATCAGTTCTTATTTCAACCTTGTTTACGGATTCCATTTAGACTTTGATTTTGCTAGAACCCGGATTTGTCATGATAGTAGTTTATTCTTCTTCTTTGCCGTTGTTGGAATATTGTGTTCTTATTAAAATAATAGAATGGGCCACTGCCAATTAAAAATAATTCTATAACCACGAATAATTTGAAGGATATTTTCAATCCTAGTGCCATGAACTAAATGAATTTATTATGAAGCTACAATTCTTATTTCCGCATTCTGTCGAAGAATTGCAAGTTGTGAAAGTTACTAAAATGGCCACAAATATAAATATTTTTCTTAATAATGATTCCAAGTGGAGAATCGAATAGTTCAATTTATTGATCAAGTTGATGATTCAGAAATCATATATTTTGTTAGGAACTTGAAGTTCATAATCGAGTCACTTCTCGAAACGTTTAATGTCAGAAGAACAGTTAATTTTGTTGTGCTTCGCACAGTTCTTCGATGCTATGCTCAAAGGTCAGATACTTTTCAGATGTTATTAATATGTGTACATAATTTGTGTTGAGTCAAAGATAATAATATTTTTGACAATATTTTTTTGAAACTAGAAAAACAAGTGAAAGTTAAAAATTCTACGAACATTATTCTACGAGTGTTAATATTATGTAAAAATTCAACCAGTGAACTACGGTATTTCCAGTAAAGACAATTAAATTTGAACTGGATTTAATCCTAAATAATGAATATAATTTTGGAACACAGTCTACAGGACTGATAATCAGACTTGTGTTTCCAAAGATAATTGTCCAATGTGTTGGAAAATTTCTGTACATTGTGTAAATAGTGATGTGGGTCGCCACACGTGAAGGATGCTGCTTTGAGCATTATTATTTTGCAGTCAATTTTAACTTCAGAATAAAATGAGATAATTTTACATGATGTGTTATGCCCTGTTGAATCTCCTTCTATCCTTATTGTTGTATTGAGCCAAAAATCAGTAAAGCATTTTTTTTATTTGATGTCGTTTTTGCGATTTGCTTTAACCCATCTGGTGCCCCGGGATATTTTGACTCTCGTGCTGACTGATTCTTGGTAAAATGCATATGTGGTCGTGCGGACTCCGGTCTAAACGGGCACAGTACTTTAATAAGAATTATATATTTTTTTGATTATAAGATACTCATATAATAGGAAGTGATGTGTTGTAAAAGAATAACACAGTGTATATAACAAGTATCGAGCCATTTGGAGCTCTTGATTTTATGGAATTTTAAAAGGACACTATATGGAAGTGAAAAGAAATATAAGTTTTTTGGTTTATGAGAAACCATTTATTATGATTTAATCTTTGTTTTATTATGTATTCCTTGTTCACGTTGAACAAGTAGAATTATGGGTCAGTATTTTATTTGTTTAATTTGTTGTAGCGCCATATATTTGGTTAATTAAATGTTTTATAGTAGGAGTTGATTTTGTTTATCATTTTTGGAAGTGTGTAAGTCACAGAGTGGGAGAACATACCATAACCCCGATAATCCCGATTTGAGCATTGCTGGCATATTTCATGCTGAATGGGCACATGGGGGCATAGAAGTAATGTGTCTGGATTAATATTAGAGGAACACTTAAGACGGTCATATCATGTAAAAGTAAAGTAATTATAGAAGTAGCTACAAATATAAAGTTAACTGACCGCATGGGACCCTGGAAACTCACACCGAGCAGCCCTAAATTTAAATAACCCCCTAGCAAACACCATTTCATGGCGCCCAGTACGTAGGGCTGAGTTTTCCATAGGAAAACCCGAGTTTTTCATCAAAAATCAAAATTTTCATTTTTTGAAAAATGGTTTTTCGAAATTTTTGAATTTTTAAATCACTTCCATAAAGGTTTTGACATTGAATGAGTATATCAAAAGGGTACGTTTTAGTAAACACCCGTACCAAGGTTTAAATTTTGAAAATTGGGACACAATGGTTCGGAGTACCATCTCTCATGCATGAACCAGCGATGTGGCATGATATCCCACTGTATTCTATAACATGGCATTAAGTGAGGAAATGCAGAGGCTTGCGGACGTCTTGAAGGCCGATAGCAAGGAAAGGTTGGAGGCCATAGACAATAAATTGGACAGCCAACAGAGGGAAAATAAAAAGGAGTTCGAATCCATAAATCATAATTTAGGATCTATCAAAGCCGACTGTACAAACATGAATAGTGAACTGAAGGCTGAGATAGAAAAAATGAAAACGGAAAATGGGGAAAACATTAAAGAACAGTTGAAAGTTGTAAAAGATGAGACGTTAGAGTCTATAAAAGCCGACAGTAAAGCAAATAATGAGGTACTGAAGGCTGAAATTTAGAAAATAAAGAAAGAATCAAATGAACTCCAAGGAAGTATAACAGAAAACATAGAGTTAAAATTTCAGGGTTTTGACACTGAGTTTGGGAATAAGTTAAGTGAGTTAAAAGTGGAAATCACAAGTAAAATTGAAAGGGAAAACGAGGCACTTCAGTCAGGATTGCAAGTCCAAATAAATATCTTGAATAAAAGTACGGTAAATTCCCAAACTAAATGTCAAGAAAATTTTAAAAATTTAGAGAATAAAATTGGTTCCATGGAAACTAAATTAAGTAATATGGAAGAGAATGTAGACGGATGTAAAGATGAACTTGTAACCCGGATCCAAGGGATGCGAACAGAGTTAATAGATCAGTTAGGATCAAATGGGGAAATGTATCAGACATATCGGGATGATATTAAAAGTAGTATCGAAGCATTAGGAAATAGATTCAGTCGATTCGCGGAAATAAAGATAGGGGAAATATCTCAGCACAGAACCATCGGTCAAATGAAGTAGTTGTCCAACCTGAAAATAAAACAGTAATTGTAGAAGAACAAGAAGTCATGGTGCAAGAGCCCGAAACTGATATCAGAAAAGAAGAAGAAGAAAAAGAAGTAGACATCGTGGTGACCCCAATGGAAATTGAGAAAAACAGAGAGATCCCTCCAGAGAAAACAATGGACACTCAAGAGGAAATGAAAATTCCAGGTCAGGAAGAAAGTCGAAATGAAAATGAGCTGCAAATGAAAGAAGATCATTTTTATGTAAAAGTTGAGCTTGAAGAGCAAGAGAACAACCCAGAACAAGGGATAACAAAAGAAGTGAAAGTTGGGGAGACGGAAATAATAATTCCTGAAGAGATGGAGAAATCAAAGGAAACTCAAAGAGAGAGTGTTATCGAGGCACAGATGGAAGTAGAGGTTCAGGGTTTCACAGAAATTGAAAAAGAAAATCCAGAAGAAATTCATGAGGATAAGAAAGATAAGATACAATTAGAAGTACAAAAATTGAAAGCACAGATTCTTGAGTTAATGATAAAATATCAGGAATGTCAACGAAAGAAAAGATAAATGGAAACAGATCCCAATGAGAGCCAAGAAAACCTCCAAGGAAAAGACGAGACTATGGGAGTTGATGAAGAGAAGAGAGGAGAGGTCGTTGAAAGAAATGAGGAAAGAGGAAGACAACCGCCAATTGTAATAGGTTTACAAGAGGATAGAAACCTTATTGAAGGTAGGAGAGGAGGAGAGATAATGCACATGACCTTGGAGAAAGAAGGCGCACAAGCGTTTTATAGTTGGAAGATTCGTAGGAAGAAAACAAATAGTAGAAAGAAAAGAAAAAGAGAAGATCTAAAGGAACTATGGAATTGGAAGAGTAGGAAAAAGAAATTTTCTTTGAAAATGCCATCTCGATGCGAGATGAGGGAAAAAGGTTACTCTAGAATAGGTAACGGGTTAAGCCTATATGCACC
This sequence comes from Meconema thalassinum, assembly GCA_946902985.2. Lineage (NCBI taxonomy): Eukaryota > Metazoa > Arthropoda > Insecta > Orthoptera > Tettigoniidae > Meconema > Meconema thalassinum. Next base: position 693,066,901 of record OX336390.1, read on the forward strand.
CGTTAAAGAGTAGAGTAGAAAGAAAAAATATCTTGGAAAATGCCATCTCGAGATGAGATGAGGGAAAGGGAAGAAAACCAAGAAGAGACGGGTAGGGACAGACCGTGCTCTAAACGACAAACGAAATTCTGTAGACTTTGAGTCCAGAAAATAAAAATAAAGGAAAAGTAACGTGTTAAGGCTATACGCACCCGTGAAGTCTTAATAGAATGTAAATAGGTTAATAGTGAATAACCTGAGAAAAGAGACAGACCGGCAGAATGCCCGTCCCATGAAACAAGACAGAAAAAAAACTGTCTGACCCAAGTTTGGAACGTACGCCAGACTAGGAGGAGACTCAGAAACACCCGAACGAGACGAATAATTTATAGCCTTAAGTGGAGACGTCCGCTTAAAGGAAATGAATGAATGGGAACCTTGTGAGACCCAAAACAAGCCAGAGCAAGGAAGGACTTGGAAAGAAAGATCAGAAGGTACTGAGAAATATTATGATGGCTTCGACACTGAAAAATATGATTTTTTTTTATGAAAATGTTTAAATAAATTTCCTCAAAATTTCGAAAATTTCTTTATCTAAGTTGGGGAGAAATGAACCCATGTACCATTGGTTCAAGGGGTCGAATCCATGTTTTATTGGTAAAAGAAGAGAGGAAAAATACAGTCTTTAGTAGAACTTAGAAAGATTTTATGTAGAGGACTGGTATAATGTTGTGCAAGAATAAGAGTCCAGGTGGCCCCAGGAAATGATATCATGCGTGACGCATCGATAGGGAGCCGATCATGGCTATAAATAGAACGATAAAAACTTTCCGCTGTGTGTAAGCGAGAAGAGGTTTCGGAAATTGATCTTACGCAGCAGTAAAATGGCAACCTCGCAGTTGTGCAAGAAGAGGAATAATTAGATTTAAGCCATTTGCGAGAATATAATTAACAAAAGAATACATCATTGTGAATCATTTTGGAATAGAGATTTTTGTGTGGGGAAAGATGTGATAATAATCGCACAGGAAAGAAGTGCAAACGCAGCATGACGTAGTTAAAAGTTCCCCGAGACCAGAGGTGGTAGGGATTAAAAATCAACTGCAACACCCACGAATCTGAAGAGCAAAATTTATTTAATATCTCAGAATTGTACGATCGATTTTCATGTGCAAAGAAGTCAGTTTACGTTTAGAAAATGAGCTTTCCAGAGATATAAGTTTCAAAAGTGTGCGACTATTGCTTTAAAAGTTAGTTATGAAAAAGACGTGGATTTTGTCTTTTTGTCGCCGATTTGTATAAAAGCCCTGGCAGAACCAGGCCAATCATGCAGTTTACAGCAGACCTCGTGGGGAGGTATCACAGTGTCCAGATCGTCAGTACGAGTAAATATACGTAGTCATTATACCAAAGTGGGCCCGAAAAAGGGCTAAAGAACATTATAGACATCAAACATCGTTAATGCAGTTTAGTCCGTCCAGAGGACGTGACGCTACATCACATCGTAATTGCAGTTTCTGACAGCCCGAGGGGGTCGCTGTATGGACAACCATCCATTTCCGTGAGCGCCGACGCGCTGCACGACGAAGCTTCACAGTATAAGAAGTATCAATTAGTATTGCCGTGTGAAGACTTAGTAAAATCCTAAGTAAAATCCTAAGTACAGGATTTAGTTCAGCAAGCGTCAATCTTTATAGTGAAAGTTCCGTATCACAGTCAGAGTTAGGCTGCGAACTTAAAGAACAGGCGATAGGTCTTCAAATAACAGTTCAGTTAAACGACAGAAAGTATCGTAACGTTTTCAAGTACCAACGATAGTGAAACAAACATTTCTATCAAAGTTAAGGAACCCGATCAGGGTCGGACGAAATAAGTAACGCCTAGTGTACCGAAAAGATAGGAACTAGAGCGCAGAATAATAAGAAGTGAGAATTTAATCCAAAACGTTGTCTACAGGAGACAAGCGAACAGTAATAAGCAATAAGCTACGAAACTAAGGAATAGCAGTAAATGCTAGGGAAATAGGAAGGTCACCGATAAAGTATTCGAGAGGCCGTAAACAGGACAAACTTTATCTAGACAAACTAAATAGTGTCTAGAAAGAAATGACTTGGAGCTAGTAAAAATAGAAGCCGATAGTCAGAAAACCGGATCTGAAGAATTACCGTTCCAGGGAGGGGGAGATTGATCGAAACTTTCATTATCTTGCCAGATTAGGGAGCCGACGTCTAAGAGTGTCGCCCTTGGAAACGGGGAAGAAAGAAATCACGTGTGTAAGGCAACATCAAAGCTTCAGTGATTAAAAGCAGTGTAATGTAAATATAGTAAAATCTGTTTTAGTGTAATAATTTTTAGTGAATTTATTTGTGTACGATAAAAGAATACAAAATTGTATTCAATATGTTACCAGTGTTTAAAGTAAATAATGTGTATGTGTATCAAGAAGTGTCATAGTGTGAAATGGGATTAATGAAGATGGCTTAAACACATTGAGTGGGCAAAAATGAAACATCGCTGGAGAATTCGGTCGGTGACCGTAATATCATGTGAGTAACCATTTCATTATGATGTGTTGGGGAAGGTTTGCGTACAATCCACCTGAGAACGAAAGAATAGGGATGTTTTTGAATAACAAATAACAGAATAATAGCGCGATCTGAACGATTAAAATTGAGAAAGTATAAAATAATTATGTGAAATAAATAAATCCCTTGGGGGAAATATATGAAATAAAATATCAATGTATTTGATAAATGATTTAAATATGTGAAAGCAAGCGTAATAATAATAATAACAATTAGATAAATGAATGAAGATTATGATGAATTATAGAAAAGTAGTAGCTTATGAGCTCCTTTAAAAGAATCAATACATGTTGTGAACACATGTTCTTAAGGTAAAGCGATTATTGTCACGGGAGAGGATTAATATAAAATTGAGATGTAGATCAAATGTTGATTTTGAATTATCAGTTCGTTGAAGGCAACTTGGCAGTAAAGTAATGGCGCAATGTAGCGCATTGAAGTAATTTGTCCCGCTAGGAAGGCGTTGAACCTAAATATACTCGGTAACACTAATTATGAGGGGCAGTTGGTCGTAGTAATTGAACAATGGTAAGTCCTCTAAATAGTGATGTGATCACGAGGCCATGTGTGTATTGTATTGTAAAAGGGTGCGAAATATGTATTGTTATGAGCGCTGGTTTAAGGTTAAGGGCCGCCCTAAGTCGCGAATGTTATAAGTCCTCCAGTATGGGATATGGTTCCCGAGGCATTTGAAAGAATCGAACCCAGATTCGTCTATGTTGAAGCCCCTAAATATTTGTTGTTGTATTGAATTATTCTTACCCGCCAATGAGGACACTTCATAATTAATAAATGCCGAGGTTAAGAGAATGGGTCTAGTGAACCTAAATATGTGGTTAAAATGAGTAGAATGAAAGCCTTGCCTGTTCAAAGAACTGCATTTAAGAAACAGCTGTATAAAGCTGAGGGTATCTCGTCTCTTGTGAGTGAGACCGTGAAGTTCCTGCTCCCGGCAATAAATCACGCTAAGTGGCCCAGGCCAGACCCTTACCATTGAGATGTTGTGGTAGGTTTAAAAGTTGTCTGTTGAGTTATAATACACAAGAGTGTTTAGAGTTTGTTTTAACGACCCGGTCTTCGAACCGAGGTTCTTTTAGATGAAGATTACCGCTTGCAAGTTCAGATCGTTGCTTTCTTATGAGATAATGGTCTTTTAAGACAAATAATAATAAATCCCTAATGTAATGTTATATAATGTAGTGATTCACGAGCTTAGTGAAGACAATTAGATTCCGGGAGTGATCTTAATTTTTGACGTGTTCAAGTAGTCTTCTGTAGCTTGGGAGTACGCAAATGTTTCCCAATCACGGTAGTGAATTGTTGACTTGAGAGAGAGATGGTAACCGAAGAACATTGTGAAAGCCCAAAATTTAAGTAAAGGAGTAACAGTACTTTAATAAGAATTATATATTTTTTTGATTATAAGATACTCATATAATAGGAAGCGATGTGTTGTAAAAGAATAACACAGTGTATATAAAAAGTATCGAGCCATTTGGAGCTCTTGATTTTATGGAATTTTAAAAGGACACTATATGGAAGTGAAAAGAAATATAAGTTTGTTGGTTTATGAGAAACCATTTATTATGATTTAATCTTTGTTTTATTATGTACTAGCAGTAGTACCAGGCTTCGCCCGGTGGAATGATGATAATGTATCAAAGGCTCCTTTGAAATATAATGGACATAAAATCTAGGTCATTTCCCCCCCCCCCAAAGACAATGAGGGCGTAATATCTAGGTCATTTGCCCTTTTGATAAGGATGATAATGAAAACTTCTGTTGAATTAACACGTCAAACTTACAAACTACCGTAATAGAAATACATATTTCAAAATTCACAGGCGAGGAAGACTTATTGTGTGTGGTGATTAATGGTGTAATGGGCGTAACATCTAGGTCATTTGCCCTTATGATGAGGATGATGAGGGAAACTACTACCTGTATTGAATTGACACTTCAACTTATAATGTACACAATGTACTGTAATAAAAATAAATATTTTAAAAATCACAGTCGAGAAAGACTTTATGCGACGGTGATTAGTGGTATGATGCGCGTAACATCTAGGTCATTTGCACTTATGATGATGATAATAATTAGGTAATGAAAAAATGACTACTAAACGAACATGCTGTAATTTACAACTGATATAGGTAATTCAGATGTCTAGCTTCGATGTCTTCCAAAGTCTCAACCTTATTTTCTGGCTTAGGCCTGTACTCGATGCGTCTATTGAAAGAGCTTATGGCGTACTGCTCGGCAAAGAAAATGGGTCCAAGCTGCACGAACCTGAGATGATCGTAGATGATGACGAAATATGATGACACACGTTCGGGGTTCCCCGTCGTATTTAGATTGGCTGGGGAATCACTCACTCTTTCGCAACACCACAGTGGCTTGACCAACGGCCCTGTGCTGGCATCAGTATAGACAGCTCTGGAAAGTCATCTCATGTCACCTCACGATGAATCAGCAAGCTATTCTCGCAACTGCCCCCCCCCCAGAGTCTCACAACTTGTGGGACGTGGGTTGGCGACCACCAGACCCCAGCTGAGACTGACATCGCTTCTACTTCCTGGTGCCAGGCTCCTTTCGATTCTCTTTCCTGTCGGCCTCCCTTCGTCAACTCTTGTTCTCTTCCGACCCCGACTGTATTAGGGCATCCGAGGGCTAGGGAGTCTTTCAATTTCCCGCTTAATTGGCCGTTGTCTCATCTTTCCTGATGCCCTCATTCTTCGAGGGGTCTGCCTTCTATTCCGTTTCATTATATCTCCTGTCTTCTTCTCAAGGCCCTCAAAGAGGCAGGGTGTGTGTAGCCCCACCATTTCTGGTTCACCCTCAAGGGCTCATGGCGGGTGAGTTAGGAAGCTGGCAACCCCGAGTTATTCCTGAGCTAAATGCAGGGAATGGAGAGGTATGTCAGAAATTTAAAGTGGACAGTGATACTCGTTGGGTTCCAAAGAGTAAGTATACAAATTTTGATCCAGATTGGTGAAACGATGTAGATTTGTGACAAAGGGTCTAAATACAGGGAATGGAGTGCTCTGTCCGAAAGTTCAAGCAGGCAGTGTTACTCGTCGGGTTCCAAAGGGTAAGTAACTTACATAAAGATTGGTTGAGATGGGTGAAATTAAGTAGATTTTTGCCAAAGAGCCTAAATGCGGTAAATGGAATGGTCTATCCGAAATGTCATGTAGAAAGTGATACACGTCGGGTTCCAAAGGGTGAGTATGTAAAATTTGGCTCAGATCGGTGAAACAGGGTAGATTTTGCCAAAGGGCCTAAATGCAGGAAATGGAGTTGTCTGTCCAAAGTTTTAAGTGGGCAGTGTTACTCGTCGGGTTCCAAAGGGTAAGTATACAAATTTAGGTTCAGATCGGTGAAACGATGTAGATATGTGCAAAAGGGCCTAAATGCAGGGAATGGAGTGGTCTGTCCGAAATTCCAAGTGGACAGTGTTACTCATCGGGTTCCAAAGGGTAAGTATACACGTTTTGTTTTCGATCGGTGAACGATGTAGATTTGTGCCAAAGGGCCTAAATGCGAGGAATGGAGTGGTCTGTCCGAAATTTCGAGTGGAAGGTGTTACTCGTCGAGTTGCAAAGGGTAATTATTTGAGATCGGTGAAACGGTGTAGTTTTGTGCCAAAGGGCCAAAAAGCAGGGAATAGTGTGGTCTGTCCGAAATTTAAAGTGAACAGTGTTACTTGTCGGGTTCCAAAGGTTAAGTATGTAAAATTTGGGTCAGATCGGTGAAACGGTGTAGATTTGTGCCAAACGGCCTAAATGCAGGGGTTGGAGTGGCCTTTCCGCAATTTCAAGCAGACTGTGTTAGTCGCAGTGTTCCAAAGGGTAAATATACACATTTTGGTTGAGATCGGTGAAACGGTGTAGATTTGGGCCTAAGGGCCTAAATGCAGGGAATGGAGTGGTCTGTCCGCAATTTCAAGCAGACAGTGTTACACGCAGGGTTCCAAAGGGTAAGTATACAGATTTTGGTTCTGATCGGTGAAACGGTGTAGATTTGTGCCAAAGGGCCTAAATGCAGGGAATGGAGTGGTCTGTCCACAATTTCAAGCAGACAGTATTACTCGCAGGGTACCAAAGGATAAGTATCCGAATGTTGGTTCTGATCGGTGAAACGGTGTAGATTTGTGCCAAAGGACCTAAATGCAGGGAATGGGGTGGTCTGTCCGAAATTTTAAGTGGATAGTGTTACTCGCAGGGTTCCAAAGGGTAAGTATACAAATTTTGGTTCAGATCGGTGAAACGGTGTAGATTTGTTCCAAAGGGCCTAAATGCGGGGACTGGAGTGGTCTGTCCGCAATTCCTAGCAGACAGTGTTTCTCGCAGGGTACCAAAGGGTAGGAATACGAATATTGGTTCTGATCGGTGAAACGGTGTAGATTTGTGCCAAAGGACCTAAATGCAGGGAATGGGGTGGTCTGTCCGAAATTTTAAGTGGATAGTGTTACTCGCAGGGTTCCAAAGGGTAAGTATACAAATTTAGGTTCAGATCGATGAAACGGTGTAGATTTGTGCCAAAGGGCCTAAATGCAGGGGATAGAGTAGCCTCTCCGCAATTTACAGCAGACAGTGTTAGTCGCAGTGTTCCAAAGGGTAAGTATACAAATTTTGGTTCAAATCGGTGAATCGGTGTAGATTTGGACCAAAGGGCCTAAATGCACCGAATGGGGTGGTCTGTCCGAAATTTTAAGTAGACAGTGTTACTCGCAGTGTTCCAAAGGGTAGGTATACAAATTTTGGTGCAGATCGGTGAAACGGTGTAGATTTGTGCAAAAGGGCCTAAATGCACCGAATGGGGTGGTCTGTCCGAAATTTTAAGTAGACAGTGTTACTCGCAGTGTTCCAAAGGGTAGGTATACAAATTTTGGTGCAGATCGGTGAAACGGTGTAGATTTTTGCAAAAGGGCCTAAATGCAGGGAATGGGGTGGTCTGTCCGAAATTTAAAGTTGACAGGGTTACCCGCAGGGTTCCAAAGGGTAAGTATACAAATTTTGGTTCAGATCGGTGTAGCGGTGCAGATTTGTATACATAACAGACAGACAGACAGACAGACAGACAGACAAACTTTGTGCTTTATATATATAGATTCCTTGTTCACTTTGAACAAGTAGAATTATGGGTCAGTTTTTTATTTGTTTAATTTGTTGTAGCGCCATATATTTGGTTAATTAAATGTTTTATAGTAGGAGTTGATTTTGTTTATCATTTTTGGAAGTGTGTAAGTCACAGAGTGGGAGAACATACCATAACCCCGATAATCCCGATTTGAGCATTGCTGGCATACTGTGATTTGCATATTTCATGCTGAATGGGCACAATACTAAGCCTCCGTGGCTGAGGCGGCAGCACGCCGGCCTCTCACCGCTAGGTCCATGGTTCAAATCCCGGTCACTCCATGTGAGATTTGTGCTGGACAAAGCGGAGGTAGACGGATTTTTCTCTGGGTACTCCGGTTTTCCCTGTCGAAATTTCATTCCAGCAACACTCTTCACAATCATTTCATTTCATCTGTCATTCATTTAATCATTGCCCCAGGGGAGTGCGACAGGCTTCGGCAGCCGGCACAGTTCATATCCTCGCCGCTATATGGGGGCTTCATTCATTCCATTCTCTGACCCGGTCGGTCGACTGGAAGAAGGCTGTGGATTTTCATCTATAAATAAATTAGTACATTCGAAAAGTAATGGCAACACTGCTATAACATCACAAAGAATATTATTTGGTAAATTTTGACATTACAAACTTAATTTATAGTCTCCTGCCATGTTAACAATACGCTGCCAAATCCTTGGAAGACGACGCACACCATCTGCAGCACCATTACTGGAGATCTCTCTCACTGATCGATCTAGAGCTCTGTGGATGTCAACTCTTGATTGAAATCGAACACCTCGCAGAGGTTCATTGATATTTGAGTATAAACCATAATCACAAGAGCTCATGTCAGGTGAATTTGGTGACTGAGTACTTCCTAGTTACACCTTGTAAACAAAATCCTCACTGTTGCGGCTACATGCCAACGGGAGATATGGAACTGCGCCCATGATTAGTGGTATTTCCAGATCCTTTTAATTAGGCCGATTGAACTGCGCCCTTAGTCAAGTCGGTCGTTAGCCCAATTTCGGTTTAAGGGGAAGTGACGGACTGTCTCCCATCACTGGCTTCTGCACTGCTGAGAATAAGAGGTAGTCCCCCGTCCCGATAAGCAGCTGTACTATGGGCCTCCGGGGGTTGGCAGCTAATCACACTAACCACTACCGCACAGAGGCATATAATATTATTAATAATAATAATAATAATAATAATGAAAATCCACAGCCATTTTCCAGTCATTGGACCGGGTCAGGGTTGGAATGAATGAAGCCCCCATCTAGGGGCAAGGATAGGCATCGTGCCGGCTTCCGAAGCCTGTCGCACTCCTCTGGGACAATGATTAATGAATGACAGATGAAATGAAATGATATTGGAGAGTGTTGCTGGAATGAAAGATGACAGGGAAAACCGGAGTACCCGGAGAAAACCCTGTCCCGCCTCCGCTTTGCCCAGCACAAATCTCACATGGAGTGACAAGGATTTGAAGCACGGAACCCAGCTGTGAGAGGCCGGCATGGCGCGCTGCCAAAGCCACGGAGGCTACACTAATAATAATAATAATAATAATAATAATAATAATAATAATAATACAACCCTCTCTAATCCACCATAAATAACTACCCCCTCTAAAAATATAATAATCTTCTAAATGGTAAGATTACCTCAAACTAGATTGTTAAAAATTTGCAATTACAAAACTATTTTTAAAATATGGTTAGGTTGTCGAAAACATCCCAATGTACCAGTTAATGTTAATATTGCTAGATCAAAAATTAAATATTAGTCTGTTTTGAAAACTGTACCTGTTTTATGTACCCCAGGCCAACACTAATCTCTTGTCCGCAATCTGGACTGGGTATATTTAGTTGATCGCAATCTGGACGGTTTTTGACTTGTTCGCAATCAAGACACAACCGATTTGAAATGAGTCACTTCAAATTCACAGCATTCGACACAACATAATTCGGTAGAGGGGAGGAGGGAGGGAACCTACATGACCGCTCTCAATGGGCGCACTTCCACTGCCCCTTTTAAAGGTTGATGCTAATGACCAGGGTCATTAGTGAAGCTTGGGCGCAGTTCCATACAACCCATGCCAACGAGCATAGGATTCCCAATGGCCTGAGGTCGTTTACGACGCCATGCTGGGCGCAAATGATGTTCCAAGTAACGCAAGTAGTAGTCTGCATTTACTTTTATACCATGAGATACAGTATGTACCAAGATTATGCCTTCATAATCATAACACTCAATAATCGTCATTTTCAAAGGATCTTGCAATGCTCGTCATCTTTTTTTTTTTTTGAGGGGGGGGGGGGGGTTGATTCTGTATGTCGCCATTCGCTTGAATGTTGTTTCAGCTCAGGTGTTCACGAGCGTACCCTTGTCTCCTCCATTGTGATAACGCGACGAAGAAAGGCCTCACCTTAATATCCACATCGCTCCAAATGCATTCTTGCTGTCTGCATTCGCTGCCACATTCCAATTTCGGTTAGTATTAAAGAAAGCTTTCCAGTCGGTCAAAACAAATCACAAATATTTGTGTTGGCCGACTGAAAAGCTTTCTTAGAACTAGGCAACACTGAAAAAATGGCTTCTATCATATATATTATTTCAGTAGTATAGATTCCTCCTGCGGCGTTCACAAGCGACCGATCGTGACAAATGAGCATTCAAATGAAAGAGTATAGACATTAGCAGTGACGAATTGCACTCTAATTTCATAAATATTAATAATTTCTTTAAAAATGACTTTTAAAAATGTTCGAAGTGTGCGATTTGCAGATACTGTTGCTGTAGTAAAATACACTCCATAATTGCTGTGCACTTCACATATTGGCCGCTGTGACGCCTGTTTCATGTCATTTTAACATTCTGAGGTTCGTTCATTTATCATTTTGCATGGATTTCAGAAACAGTAAATCAAAGGAATGAGTACTCAAATCGTATAATTTCATAAATATCGAATAACCGGCGAGTGTTATGATAATCCAATTTTCAGTGATTGCCTTCTTAAGTTAGGGAACGTAGAACTTGGAATTCTAACTGAAATGTAAATAGTGTTCTATAATGATTTGGTTGAAATGAAAACATAAATAAAAATTACGAGCCTTACAGTAGTCGCAGATGATGTGTAACATCTGACATGTTATTCGAATAATTCCATATTACTTACTCGCATTTTTTAAAGAATGAACTCATAGTGTTACCTTGTGCCAGCAAACATGAAGGATTCCTTCGTGTTATTACCATCGGTAATTTCTCATTACAAGTCTCCTATTTCTGAAATAACTACTTGTAAAACCCCAGTGACAAATCCTTTCAGCAAATATGATATAATAGTGCTGTATTTTGGCTGACAATACCTCGAGTGCTTACATTAAATAAGAATACAGCAAAAGTAGTAAGATTTAATGAATTATAATTGTTTTCAGCAAATATGAAATAATGAAATTTTCACACCTAAGAACGACAGTTTGAAGATTGTAGGAATATCTGTAGTGGGGCCTCTAAACCTTGAGATAAGCCGTATGCGATTTACATTCCACATAGCCACATGACCAACAGTACGTCGTTGTAACAATCTCTGCCACCGCAATCTACTTGTAAAACTCCTGTGCCAAATCCTTTCAGCAAATATGTTATAATGAATATTTTCACACCATAGAACGACAACTTGAGGGTGATTTATTGTAGGAAGTTCCTTAATGGGGCCTCCAAACCTTGAATTAAACCATATGCCATATACATTACACATAGTGCTGTATTTTGGCCAACAGTACCTCGAGTCAACAACACAACAAAAAAAAGTCAACCCCTGGCACTATAGAGCCCATGAAGGGACTAGGCTGACCAAGCGACCGCTGCCCAGCCCAGCCATTTGGCCTGCAGATATTGGGGTGACGCGTGATCAGCGCATCGGGTCCCCTTGGCCGTTAATCTTGGTTTTCGTGATCGGGGCGCTGCCTCACTGTCAAACAGCTAATCAATTGTCCTCACGAGGCTAAGTGGACCCCGTTCCAACTCTCACGTCAGTTTTAAAATCCCTGACGGAGCCGGGAATCGAACCCGGGGCCTCCGGGTGAGAGGCAGGTGCGCTATCCCAACACCTCGGGGCCAGCGACACTACCTCGAGTACTTACATTAAATAATTTTTTGAGTGCTGAGGCGTTATACAATTGAGCGTTATATTATGCATTTTGCAATGGGAAATATATATTTAATTAAAACTAAGTTCTCCAATGCATCTGCAGTAGTGACATATACCTGCAACTGTATGCGGGAGCAATCCACTGCCTACTTGATGCGAGCTGCGCTTTATACCGGCCAGTTAGTGAACCCATGCCAGCGGTGTTATTGAAAATGACCTCTTATTGCACTGCCAAGTATAGGCGCGATTAAAAATTAGGTGTGCAGTAGGTATATTAAATTCGTTTCTCCCAGTGATACGTTTAGACCAACGAAGTTTCAATTATTGTTAGTAGTCGGTGTTCATATACTGAATTCCTACGTTGTTTGGAGTGTTGGTTGATGCGATATAGCACTCGAGGTGTCGAGTGCTTACATTAAATAAGAATACAGCAAAAGTATGAAGATTTAATAAATCGCGATTGTTTTCAGCAAATATGATATAATGAATTTTTCACACCAAAGAACGACAACTTGAAGATGATTTTATTGTAGGAATTTCTTTAATGAGGCCTCCAAACCTTGAGGTAAACCGTATGCGATTTACATTCCACATAGTCACATGGCTTACAGTACGTCGTTGTATCGATCTCCGCCACCGCGCGCGCTCATTGTTTCCGTCCAATGCACTTCCGTCCCATCCACTTCCGTCTCTTTTCCAAAATCACTCCCACAAAAATGTCCAGCTACCGAGTGCCACAAACATATCCAGATACCGAGTGGAAAGATGTTACACATCAATAACCTTTCTCCTTAAGTCACTCATTATAAACCTATTGGGGAAAGTGTGGTTTATGAACATGCGAGATTTCTCGCACGGGTCCGCCAGTCACTTCACATTTCGGTTAGTGTGTGAAACCTCTTCGCATCTTCAGCTTAATGGGCAGACGATGCTGCAATCTGAATTTCCTTAGAAATCTCCACACATGTCCAGCACCTGTGTTTTTCCAATAATGGCCTTACAGCCTCAAATGGAGATCGTCAGTTGTAGCAGCGGGTCTATCAGCACGTGCTCTGTGTTGACATTCCTCTCTTCCTTGACAGAAGGCTTCACCCATCTTGCAATAGTTCGATAAGGTAGGACTTCTCCCGCAAGCTTCTTGCAATGCTCTAAATCACTGAGTTGCACTCTTTCCTCTTGCAACTAGGACTTTTTGAAGCACCTTTGTTCATATCTACTGAACATATTTTTAGGGCGGTATTACTTACTGAATGTTAGAAACAGTTAAAATATTCACAAATATCAGCTATTTCGAGACTATCAATATTACAGATGTATGCAAAAAAGACTGCTTAACAATTTACTACAACATTACAACGGTCACCACTAGCATCGCTGATTGACCACAGTGTTGCCTTTACTTATCGGATGCCCTAGTATTACAGCAATTCTATTTAGAACAGACGAAAGGCGGTTGACTAACAGAATTTTCACCATACTGGGCTGCAAAGAAGGCTTCTATGAATGTGTAACAGTGTAACGTTTCGCGGCTAGTGCACAGCTTGCCCCATGCTTGGGTGACATGTTGTAACGTTTCATAGCTCGTGATATAAAATGAGTGCAGTAAATAGCTCGGTTAATAGGGCGCCAATCTCCAACAGACGGTTGTGAGATATATTTATATTTATTAAATTGAGATTCTTTACTTTCGGGGGAGGGGCAACAAAGGCTAGCTGTAAAACACCTTATTCTCTTTATCTTGACCTCTGGGAAGTCTAGCATGGGGTAAATCTTGACAGAAAGTCATAGATTGAAAAAAATAATTTATTAAGAACACAGGATGAGATGAATGACGTCTTGCGACCTTCCAAACAGATAAAATAAAAAGGGGAAGTTATTTCTTTAAATTATTGAAGTTAATAGTATTTACGTCCGACTTGCAATTGACAAATATGCATGAGCTCACCGGGTTGTAGATCTTCATGGGCGATGTTGGCGGAGGTATCTCGTTCCTGAAGTAGACATCTCGCGTAGTCTTCCATGGTTCCAAGTACCAATCCTACCTGATAAAGCTATCTGCCCACTAATTGCACAGATACTGTCGCCTAGCTGAGTGAATAGAATGGTTTCACTCGTCTTCGATATTCAGCGCAATGCTGGAAATATCCTAGCTAGATCTCCACTGAGTTTACTAGTTGAACTTTATGAAATTTGGTAGTTGAATCTCAACAAGTGAGGTCCAAGTTTAGAATTTGGAGTGCTTTCAAGTGAAAACATAATAATATTCTTCCTCTCCATACAGCTCTGTTCCGGCTTATATATGGCAATTATATCTCCCATCAGCAGTAGGGGATCTGCCAATTGCAATATCAAAGTATTGTCTACAGAAAGTGACGCTCCTTCCTTATTGGCCGAAGTAAGTCCTTTATCAAGCACCAAGTGGCTATATTGGGGTGAAAGTCTCTCCCCCAGTGACACACTTCCATATTGGTGTCATGTAGCGGTATCTTCCTTAAAAATCACAATGTTGCAGTTTTCTCGTCGTAAAACAATTTATTCTAAAAAGCTGTAGGGTCCATTGTTCCGACATCTTTTAGAATTAGCCTGTTGGCTACCGAGGGTCACTCCTGGTTGTGGCTCCCTTTCCACTCTTCCTGCCTCTTCATAAGCGGTTTTATGACGGTTCAAGCGGTATCTATTGTCAGTTGTTAGTTCCACAAGTGAGCTCAAGAAATATATTTATTGGGGGAGGGGTTGTAAATTTACGGTTTGAAATCTCGGGTCGACGTCTAATTACAAGAATGGATGAAAATGAACATATGATTTTATATTACCCTTAAACACAATAAATATATACATGCACTATCGTTGCAATTGCACATCAATATAGTACTCTTAGTTTAATTGTTTTGGGTGTGGTGTACAAACACCACAACAGTTTGACGTACTGTAGTCTCTCATGACCGTTTTTTTTTTTTTTAAATACAGTAACTCAAAACCTCAGGTATGAGAATAAAAGTGCAAATCTAAAACTGACATTTTGAATTAAATACTGCAATCTGTATCAACAGCTCGATACCCTATTCTTGATGTGGGAAGAGAGTGAATGTCATCGTCTTGTGACATTTCGAGTTGGACTTTTCGTTCTTTTGTCAAGGGTATGTTGATAAGAATTATTTCTGAGTCTGGACTCAAATCTCTTTACCCCGAAATCAGCTTACATGTTATGCAGATTTTATCTTTTGAATCCTTTGCTTTTGTTGTGGGTTCCATGAATTTGTCTAAATAATCATAAAAGCTATTTTGGGGTGGAAGATCAGGGGGATCAAAGTTTCAAATGTTGCGGCTTCGGTCGCGTAGTTGGTAGCAAGCTGAGCTTCTATGCCCAAGATCGCAGGTTCAAACCCAGTCGAAGTCGTTTTTTTTAAGAGCGTTAAGAATCCCTCAATATGCCTTCATTCGGAGTGGAAGTAAAGCCGGCGGGCTAATGTCATAGATTAATGGCATGTAAAAGAATACACACAATATTGTGTAAAGCTAAATGTGCAGGTTAGTTTTGATGAATGCTCTATTAAGCTCCAACTTTCGCCACCAGGTGCCGGTTGCGATGGTATCTAGTAGCCAAGTTCACAGCTAGGTGTCGTTGGCGGTAGTATTTGGTAGCAAAAGTAGGAACTACTTGAAATTGATCATCTGCAGTCCTTATCTGAATTACAGATAACACGCACTAATACAGCCATCGCAATTAACGCTGGTTATCAGACAGATTCTACACACACCCAAAGTACCCGGGGCTAAATGACCGCGTTGTCACAGCCCCTAAACCGAGGAACCAACCAACTCAAGTTTCTAACCATATCCACCCTAACAGAGAATCCTGTCAACCGTTCTGAATCACGACTGGATTAGAGATTCTCCAGGTAGAGTATATTTGGTTAACTCGTCCGCTGTTACATATTGATTGTAGGAACACGTTTTCTTGATGCGATGCTGTTACATAACATGTGCTGCCTCCAGCGGCCGACAAGTGATTTATCACTACACCACGACTATTGATCCAACTACAGCTGTATGCATTGAAGCATGCAGTTGAAACCTCGCCACGTGGGTAGGTGCATCAATGCTGCCAGATTCGATGTAAAGCTCCTCATGTTGTGAATTGTTAACGCAATAAATCACCAAAAACATGTGGCATACATCATATTCCCTAGTTTTGTGCTCCAGCGCAGCAACTGGTTAAATACATTTTGTTAAAATCCCATGTAACCACCTTTGTTGTCTCAGGGTACGTATTGAGTCTTCGGTCCCAAAGGACCTGGGTTAGATTCCAGGCTCTGTTCAAGAAATGTAATTCTGACCTGAGGGTTGGGACAGGGTATACTCAGCCTCGTGAGGCGAAACTAAGAAAAGGTGGGTTCGATCCCCGTCTCAGCCAACTTAGAAGTGGTCGTCCGTACTTCCCCACTTCTAGTCCAGGCAAATGCCTGGATGAATCCTACTCAAGGTCACGGCTACTCCCTTCCTAATCCTAGCCTTAATAACAATGTACACACTGCGACAGGCACCACAATAGCACAGTGTAATATGTAGATATTACATATGTGTATATGAGGGGGCTGTCCCAGTTCTTTTATTTTTGTGAGCTCCACACCTTGAGCAAGTTGTTAATCTTTGTTTCTATTTCAAGTCTTCTGTTTGACCTAGGTAACTATGGCAACAGTTGTTGACCTGATAAAAGGAGGCTATATAAAGAGGAATTGCTTGTTCTGATGTATTTATACCAGACCCAAAACAATTGTGAACATGGGCTCGCCCAGTAGCGCGCGTCCAGCTGAGCGCTGTTGCCACAGTGAGACTGGTGGAGATGACACAGCTCTACGCTCGCAGTATACGCACAACCTTCCCCCTGAACACAAGGCGCTCCGAATGTATGTGCATGTAAGCTACGAGCTGCGGGACCTAATCCTACGAATATCTATGCTTATAACGGAGTGCGCACATATTTACGTATAGTTGTGAAATGAGGCAGATATAAGATATCACACGAACGTTATTCGTGCACGTATCCACCTCCTGGTGTAGCGACCAGCATTCTTGGATGTCGCCCAGGAGGTCCTGGTTCGATTCCCGACTCTGCCAAGCTATTTAAGTCTTGTCTGAGGGCTGAAACATGGTTCGCTCAGCCTCGTGAGGCACAACTGGGAAGATGTGGATTAGATTCCTTCCTCAGCCATCCTGAAAGTGGTTTCTCATTTCTACTCCAGGCAAATGCCGGGATGGTTCCTAACTTAAGTCCACGGCTGCTTCCTTCCCAATCCTCACCAGAATAGAAATACACACACTCTAATACAGACACCACAGTAACCCAGATTTTCAGACGAGTGCTCGGGGCTCAAACCAATATGTCCAAGCCTGTAATGGCCAACGCGGGAAGTCAACAACCCACCAAGAGTATTCTGGTAATAGTGGACAATGTATAAAAATTTGTTGGCCAAAGCATTAGATAATGATGTGATAATACAAAGGGTTGACTTTACAAAGGTCGCTTGACAATTTAGCAAACATGTGGAGGACCAGACAATATTATTGTCACTAAATAAGGAAGTCCAGGAAGGCATAAAGGACACGACACCACCACTAACTAATAATAAGATATATTATTAAATAGATGGCACATAAACATATGAGAAACATTAGCACAAATTTACACACTTGAAGAAACACTCATTAAGAATTAACACACGTTACGTCTTGAGCCTAAAACACACATATTGTCTTGAACGTAGCTGCAGATCAGTACATCATAGAACGGCATGCAATACACGGCGGTTCCAAAGAATGATATAATTTAAATATGCAACACAAGTGGAGTTGCAACAAATAATGAAAAACCAGGTCGCATGGAACGAGAATGTGTCGTCGAACCAGGACTGACTTACAGTGATGCGCCGATACTGTAAGCCCAAATGAATTGTTAATAAAACAAATTATGTGTGAAACGCAGGAAGTCAAAGTAGTTGCTGTCATACAAATACCGGGATATGCCAATCGCACGGTATTGTCACAATAGTAAAGCAGTTTAGCCTAGCGTCAACCTCCAATCCAGTGATGTTGCAGGAAGTCAAAGTAGTTGCTATCATACAAATACCGGGATATGCCAATCGCGCGGTATTGTCACAATAGTAAAGCAGTTTAGCCTAGCGTCAACCTCCATTAGTGATGATGCCTAGCCTTGTAACATGCTTCCAGACACGATGAATTACTTATCACACGAAGCATCATCATTATTCATACGCGTGAAGACAAATTGTTAGGCAGTAAATGAAGATAGAAGTAAACACATAACAAACTATCCGACGCCGCGGATTGAAGAATTCGTCGACATGGCGCGTAGCAACATCAAGCATGGTTTGAAGAGATCGAAAATCACCGTAATGTCACTGCCCTAACAAAATATGAATCATGTGCATAGGACATGATTGCTAAGCACGGTTACTATGAAGATAGCACCAATTATAGATATGATTAGCTGGATACTTGTTGATATATCACAACCAGCGTTGACGCACAGCATTGTGTCATGGCTACACTTCAAAGAACAACGAAGAAGAAACACGTGATTGGTCGCTACAAGCAGCAAGGAGGCCTCTGATAGGCTGGAAGCAGCCAATCACAGTAGAGAGTTTAAAAACCAAGTAAGAGGCCTCTGATAGGCCGAAAGCAGCCAATCACAGTAAAGAGTTCAAACAAGTTAAAGATGAATCAATGTGGCCAACTTAGAAATACCAAAATACCTTCTAAGCCAAAATATCCTACTGGAAACACGGCAGTGGGAATACTACATGCAATCAAAACAAATAAATCATGACAACTAATCAACAGAAACAAAACTAACTTGACAATGAACAAACACAATGAAGACAAATAATACAGACATGCACAACCATACAGAGCGGAAACAAATAGGGAAACACAAAAACTGGTTTGCCAAGACAGTGGCCGAACCATATTGCCCGCACAGAAACAACAGGCAGGTTGTTTATGAAAATACAAGAGTGTTTAGTTCTGCGGCAACAAGGGAGACACCTTGACGATGGGACGTTTCAACAGTCCAGAGGTGGTATGTAGAGAGACTACACGAGCTAGGCCGTCCTTACCACAATGAACCTCAAGAATACGTCCAAGTCGCCAGTAAGTAGGAGAAACATTGTCGTCCATAATAAGCACAAGCGTGCCAACCTTGAGGTTAGGAGACATACGGTTCCACTTGCGACGTTGTTGAAGGGAGAGTAAATGATCTGTGGACCATTTACGCCACAATGAAGTCATAATCTGTAGAAGTAATTGCCATCTAGACAACCTATTGATGGGCACTTCAGAAGCGTCAGGAATGGGCAAGGCATTCAAAGGTCGTCCAACAAGAAAGTGACCTGGCGAGAGATAGCACAAGTCAGTAGGATCCTCAGTCATAGGCGAAATGGGTCTAGAATTTAGAATGGCTTCAATTTGCACCACGAGAGTGGTCAATTCTTCATACGTAAGTACTTGAGCCTTCATGATTCTTATTAAATGAGATTTCAAAGATTTGATGTTTGCCTCCCATAGTCCACCAAAATGCGGAGAACTAGGAGGAATGAAGTGCCACTGAATTAGTAGCGATGACGTAGAATCTTGAACAACAGATTGAAAATCTGCAGAGGAGAGCAACGAACCAAGATCAGCAAGGTCAGACTGTGCGCCTTGAAAGTTGGTACCATTGTCGGAATACACTTGAGCGGGAACGCCCCTTCTACTGCAGAAGCGAGTAAAGGCTACAACGAAAGCATGACTGGAGAGGGAAGTGACGACGCCGTAGGTATCAATTGACAATAAATAGAGACAAGCTCCATAGGCCTGCTGACTGCTGTCGCAGAAGCCATGAAGTTGCATAGATTTGATTTCTGAAGCAGGCTTAATCAAACGTGGAGTAGAAATCTCAGAAATCGCAGGTAAATTGCTATAAATGTTCAGCCAAGCTTGCGTGATTTCCTTTGGGAGGGGGTCATCCCAATCGAGTTTGTGAATCCACAAATCTTGGAAGAGAATCTTACAAGCAACCACAATAGGTGACACTAAACCCAAAGGGTCAAAGATAGAGGCAACAATGGACAAAAATGAACGCTTAGTAAAGGTAATTGAAGTGTCACAATTCACGATAGGTGACTGAATCCGCAACAAGTCATCGATAGGTTGCCAATAAAGTCCTAGCGTTCTGGCGACTGTTTCTTCACCATCGCCGAAACTACGGAGTTGTTGTTTCTCTTGATGATCAAGAGGAATGTTATCTAATAGAGTCATGGAGTTTGAACTCCACTTACACAGTTCAAAACCACCTAATCTCAAAAGAAGGGTCAATTCATCATACAGAATGAGTGCGTCATGCTCGGAATCACATCCCGAGATACAATCATCAACATAGAAGTCGTTTAAAACAATCTGAGTGGCAGCTGGAAAAGCTGTGCCATCAGTGAGGGCGAGCTCCTTTAGCACACGAGTGGCTAAGAAGGAAGCTGGGGCAGTACCATATGTAACGGTGTTTAATTGATATTCTACCATTGGGTCTGAAGGAGAGTCTCTCCAAAATATTCTCTGTAAGTCACGATCCTTGTGATCTACAAGAATCTGTCTGTACATTTTACTCAGATCAGCTGCAAACGCTATCAAGTGAGTACGGAACCGAAGCAAAATAGAGAACAAATCCTGCTGAATTACAGGGCCCACCAACAAGGTATCATTAAGGGAGCACCCAGACGTAGTAGCCATCGAAGCATCAAATACCACTCTGAGCTTTGTAGAAGTACTGTGCGGCTTGAAAACAGGATGATGGGGAATGTAGTAAACTTCACCATCAGTCGGGTGGGGGGCAACTTGCATATGGTTTAAGGCTAGATATTCATGCATGAATTCAGTGTATTCTAACCTTAACTCAGGGTTACGAGCCAAACGTCTTTCGAGAGAGTGAAAACGTTTTAGTGTAGCGTAGCGAGAGGCACCTAGAGGCTCCGAGTCTACCTTGCGAGGGAGTCTAACCACAAATCTACCATCGTCTTTGCGAGTGGTAGTAGCAACGAAGTGTTCTTCACATATGGATTCATCAACAGACAACACTGGGGTTTCAACTTCTTCAACGTTCCAAAACGCTTCCAGCTGTTGTTCTACATGAGGGCGTGAGAGTGTAAGTGCTGATACCACGTGCGATGGTTGCGAGGTGCTTGCACTGGGCAGCTTCCCAGAAAACACCCAACCCACAGAGGTATTTTGAATGATGGGCAAATCACCAACTGGTATGATTTTACCAGGACATAACAGGTCAAAGAAATATTCTGCACCAAGAACAAGATCAATAGATTTAGTGCAATTGAAATCAGGATCAGCTAAATCAATATGTGATGGAATGTTCCATTCAGAGGTATCGAAACCAGCAGCGGGTAGCTCAAGTGCAATATTGGGAACCACGAGACATTCAAGCTTAGCAGACCAATTAGTAGCACAGGCAAAAACGTTCACATCAGCAACAACAGTAGCAGTGCTTTGATTTTGACCAACACCGTGAATGTGTACCTTCATAGGTTTGGTGTGGAGTCTTAATTTCTTAATTAAGTGTGACGAAATTAAGTTACAATCTGATGCAGAGTCAAGTAGTGCAGTGACAGGTACACGTAAGCCATTGCCAGCTAATATATTCAACTTGGCAGTGGGTAATAGAGTCCTTGAAAATTGATTGTCACGAGCGACGTTACTGCAACTAGTGTTTACCACGTTAGCATGAGCTTGAGAAGCATCATTACTAGTGCCACTGGAGGGCTCATAGTGAAGAAGAGTGTGGTGTTTTCGGGAACAAGTGTTACAAGAGTACTTCGAACATTGATGATTAGGCTCGAAATTACGCAAACAATTATAACACAATTTTCGAGACCTGACAAAATCCCATTTGGCTGTGGACGAAAGTTTGATAAAGGTACCACATTTCGACAATTGGTGATCAATGCTCCTACAATATATACAACGAGATTTGGTAGTAGTTAACATGGGTTTCTGAGGCGAATAACCTTCAGCTTTAAGTTTGGTTACAGCAGTATGTAATGCAGGCCTGGACACATTCTTTTCAGTTATTTCCAGTACCTTGCATTTTTTCTCTAAGAAGCTAACCAAGTCCTGGAGAGTGGGAATTCTCCCAGAATCAACATGATTCTCCCATTCACGGATGCTATCATTATCTAGTAGCTCCAATATAAAATGTGACAATAACAGGTCTTGAAGGGGAACCCCGTTAAAGTCCAAAGCTTCTAACGCATTGACATGAGAAACAAAGTGGTCGATGATGGCACGCAATGACACTGAATCATTACCGTATGCGGGGGGCTTGAAAAGCTTGGTAACATGATTGTGCGCTATGAGCCTAATGTTATTGTATCGAGTTGTCAGCAAGTTCCATGCAACCATAAAGTTATCATCTGACACAGTAATGTTCTTTAAGAGGAGTTTGGCCTCACCACTAAGACTAGAATTAAGGTAGTAGAACTTAACAATATCAGACAGAGCATGGTTATCAATTACTATGGCCTTGAAGCTATCTCTGAAATTCAACCAGTCTGTGAAGTCGCCACTGAACTGCGGAATTTGAATTTCAGGCAACTTTATATGAGCTGCAGCTACGTTAGCATTAGGAAATTGTGCACTCTGCAAATTATTCAAAGGGTTATCACTGTCTGTAGTGTTGGATTTTTTGAAATTGTCACAATGTAGTTTAATTTTAACCAGCAACTCAAAATATTTATCTTCGAAGTCACAACGTTCGGCTATTTCTTCGTCGATATTGTCTGTAATATCCTCTAAAGCGACTTGCGCTTCGTTATATTGTTTATAAATTTCCTCGCATTTGTGTTTGCGTAACACTAACATTTGATATTGTTCTTCTGTAATGTCCTGAAAGTTGCTAATTACTTTTTCTTGTGAGGTAAGCATGCCCTTAGCGACTGCACGCTTCCTAACTAAAGGTCGTTTTTGGGCATCCTCCATAATGACTTTAGGATTGCCCGCCTAGATGTAATTACCAGAGTTGCACACCTAACTAACACAACAAATAAACACTGAGACAATGGTCTCGATTAAGTTGTAAACAAACATCTGAACATAGAATACTGTATCGTGTCCTTGGGAAGTTAATGGGAACGTATACAATTTAAATTTATGGCCTTCCTGGTGAAATAGCAAGAAACAAGGGCCCAAAATGGCCAACACAAAGCTTAATGATTCAAAGTAGTAAACAGCTCAATATCCGGCCCGGAGAGGACCAAATAATGTATTGGCCAACGCGGGAAGTCGACATGACGCGTATCAACATCAAGCATGGTTTGAAGAGATCGAAAATCACCGTAATGTCACTGCCCTAACAAAATATGAATCATGTGCATAGGACATGATTGCTAAGCACGGTTACTATGAAGATAGCACCAATTATAGATATGATTAGCTGGATACTTGTTGATATATCACAACCAGCGTTGACGCACAGCATTGTGTCATGGCTACACTTCAAAGAACAACGAAGAAGAAACACGTGATTGGTCGCTACAAGCAGCAAGGAGGCCTCTGATAGGCTGGAAGCAGCCAATCACAGTAGAGAGTTTAAAAACCAAGTAAGAGGCCTCTGATAGGCCGAAAGCAGCCAATCACAGTAAAGAGTTCAAACAAGTTAAAGATGAATCAATGTGGCCAACTTAGAAATACCAAAATACCTTCTAAGCCAAAATATCCTACTGGAAACACGGCAGTGGGAATACTACATGCAATCAAAACAAATAAATCATGACAACTAATCAACAGAAACAAAACTAACTTGACAATGAACAAACACAATGAAGACAAATAATACAGACATGCACAACCATACAGAGCGGAAACAAATAGGGAAACACAAAAACTGGTTTGCCAAGACAGTGGCCGAACCAAAGCCCCTCAAATGAAACAACAATTACAACGTTATTATATCACATGACGTAATCTACACCCCAAGCCTTTCTGAGTAACATTGCTTGTAGGCCCTTTATAAGGTAATATAAATACAGAAAACAATTTATTGGGAACAGTTTCTTATTGGAGACCACCTTGTGGTAGTACTGGCTAACACATTGCTGTCAATTCGTGGCTGTCACCGCGGAGGCCCGGGTACGATTCCCAAGAAATGTAATTCTCGTCTGAGGGCTGGAACAGGGTACACTCAGCCTCGTGAAGCAAACCTGGGAATATGTGAGTAGGATTCCTACCTCAGCCATCATGGAAGTGGTTTTCCTGTGGATTCGCACTTCTACTCCAGGCAAATGCCAGGATGGTACCTAACGTAAGACCACGGCCGCTTCCTACGCAAATCCTACCTCAATTACAAATACACACACTAGTACAGACATCACAGTGACACAGGTTATCAGACAAATTCCACACACACCCAAATACACGGGGCTGCGTGACCACGATGTCGCAAAGCCCCTAAAACAATCATCATCAACAACAACCCGTGAGGTCCGGATTCGATTCACGGCTCAATCAAGACATTACACGGCCGGGGGATCTAAAAATACGAAGATCAAGAGTTCGAATCCGGCATTGACAGCAGCTATTCTCAGTGTGAGATTTTATCCGGTTTCTTTTCCTCCAGGGGAATGTCACGATGATCCGATGCTACCTGGAGGAACTTCACAAGCACATTACAGTTAAACACACCACTACAGTCACCACAGAAGCGCAAGAGGCGTCGTGGCGCAGCGGTCAAGCTGTTGGCCTCTCACCAAGGTGGATCGGGTGTGATTCCCGGTCAATGTACTGTATGTGAGATTTTCGAAGTGAAATGCCATGTCCTGTGGTTCGGATTCCACGTAAAAAGGAGGCCCCGTGGCTCGTGATCATGCGATTAACGGTCACGTAATCTCAAAAGCTTCCTTCCTTTACCACAGAATCAAATGGTTGTTGTTGTTGTTGTTGTTGTTGTTGCTGTTGTTGTTGTTGTTGTTGTTGTTGTTGTTGTTGTTGTTGTTGTTGTTGTTGTTGTTGTTGTTGTTGTTGTTGTTGTTGTTGTTGTTGTTGTTGTTGAGTCATTTGAGGGTTTTGCAACTCCGTGGTACTTGATTGTGTGTGGAATCTGTCTGATAACCTTTGTCATTCTGATGGCTCTACTAGTGTGAATATTTTTAATTGGGCTAGGATTGAGTAGGAGGTGACCGTGGCCTTCGGTAGGTACCATCTCAGCATTTGCCTAGAGTAGAAGAGGGGGAAACCACTTCTAGGAAGGCTGAGATGGGATTCGAACCCACCTCTTCTTAGTTGTGCCTGATGAGGATGTGTGTGCCCCGTTCCATCCCCCAGATGATAGTTAACATTTCTTGGCTGATTCGGGAATCAAACCGGAGAGCTCAGAAGTGACAGACAAGAATGCTTATCACTACGCCATGAGATGGAACCACAGAAACACAGGTTAGGAGACATATTCAACACACACCCAAGTACATGTGGCTGGTGACCAATATGTCTCAAGTCCCTAAAATTACTTAATAAAACAAAGACAGTAAAATTATTATTACATATAATATTATATAATAATATCATGGGTAATGATGCTGCGTCTTATATCGGCCAATACGGAGGAACTGTGCTTCGTTTGTGGCTTCCAGGGAATAATAGTGGCTTTACTTTTAGTGCTGAATGTGTGTTAGTGTTATCTAGTGTATGTGTTCCTGTGTAATAGTGTTTTAAAGTAATATTTAATATGAATTTTGTGCTATACATGTCCGCCATCTTGGTAATTGCAACAATATTATTCTATAGATAACACTATTTAGAGGTCACTCCGTATATCTGACTAACGCCTTTGACCTAACTGTCTCCATTTTGTTTTCTTTTGTCATTGATCCCATGGAGGCCATGAATAGGATACGCACTATTCTGTATAGTCTCGGTGTTACCTAGGTCACACAACCGGCCACTATTGTCAGCCATCTTTACGACCAGCAATGTGACGCTTTTGTACTAGACAGCATACTACATTATTACCTAGTCAGCTCACGTGGGGGTTTAGTTCCGAACTGAGTACGAGCTAAGCATAACCCTGCGTGAGACACTGGGAAAGGGGCCCTCAACCCCGACACGGCGCGTCCCGATGGCTGATGGGGAATTTCCTGTAGATATACAGGAAAGGTGCGAATAAGACCTAGTCAAATAAGCACCCGCGGATCAACTGAGGTGAATAAAACAATGGCCAACGGCTTCGATGGCAGAGGAGGACCTATGTCTCAATGGCAGCGAGGGCGGAAGAACCAAAATTGAAATCCACTTCGCGTCTGACTTGGATCGAGCGGCAAAGTGGTCAGCGTCTGCTTACCTAGTAGGTACGGCTGCATAGCTTATGTTCCAGGAACTAGCAATCCCTGGTCCTAAACTCCCAGTGGACACACTGGATTAATCCTTGATTACAATCAGTTATGATTCGTGCGAGTAACTACAGAATTACCCCAGGTGGTAACCAATCCACCCGTCCATGGACGGCAACCAGGTTTTCGGACTCTGGGGGACCTGGGCAACCACGATCACAGAGAAAGTCGGAGTTCTCTGGCAAGCTACCATCAAAGACACCCACATACATCGGGACCTTCAACATCAACACATTACTAAAACCAGGCAAACTACACACCTTAACATCAGAACTAGATCGACAAAGGATACAGATACTAGCTCTTCAGGAAACACGCTTTACAGATGAGAGCACACTAGACTATGGTAACTACCGTATTTTCAAAAGTAAAACGGACAAACGAATAGGAAGAGGTGGCACCCCCCTCTTGGGTATGGCATTTGTAGTTCACAAGAGCATAGTTGATTCGATAAAAGAAGTCACTCCCATAAGTAATAGAGTAATGACTATGCGCATAAAATGTGCGAACAAAAAATACACATTAATTAACGCACATGCCCCCCACGAACATTGAAAATAAAAGGGACTTGCAGAAGGTAGAACAGTTCTGGTCTAAACTCGAAAAGATCGTGGCAACGGTTCCTAGAGAAGACACAAGGATATTACTAGGTGATTTCAATGCACAGATTGGCAAAGAAAAAGAATACCAAAAGACTGTAGGCAAATACCCAGCTCATAAATTCACCAACAAGAATGGCAAGAGACTCATTGAACTGTGCCAACAGAACAACTTGAAGATAATGTCCACCTCTCTGAGGAAGCACCCTCGAAAACAGAAGACTTGGCGATCACCTGTGCAATCTCTTGGAGAATATCAGATCGACCATGTGGCCATCACACATCCTTTACAGAAAGAAATTCATGATGTGCAAGTTCGAAGAGGAGCCAATATTGACTCCGCCCATTATCTAGTGCGAATCAAAGTGAAATTTACCCCCGAAAAGAATCCACCTCAAGAAATCTCATCTTCAGAAATTTGAAACGAAAAAGATACAGGAAAGTAACATAACAGAGGAATGGGAAAAGGAAAAGGCAAGCACCTGGAAGCAGTTCCATGACAAGATCATTACGAGAGCTAAAGAGACTATTCCATTGAAGAAGAATACGAAACACCCGTGGTGGGATTCTGCATGTGAAGAAGCACTGGAAATGAGAAAGAGAGCTTTTCAGAAATACAACAGTAAGAAGTCACTCGAGACTCAACAACACTATCTTCAGACCAGGAAGGAAGTGTCAAAAGTAATCAGACAAACTAAGAGGAAACACATGAAGGACCAATTGGAATCTATAGATCAAGACTTCCGAGATCACAAAACGCGAGATTTCTACAGGACGTTCGCAGGAAGAATCCAAGGATACACCCCACAGAACTTGTGTTTCCAAAAACAAGACGGAAACCTCGCGTTGTCCAACCGGGATAATTGTAGTGAACTGGCTCGGTATTTCTCTGAGTTACTCAATTGCGAGGAGCCAACATCACGATGGCCCAAAGAGACTCCCGTACATGTAAACCCTGAATCTCCACCACTTACTAAAGAAGAAATCCAGAGACACATTTTCAGACTCAAAAGTAACAGGGCGTCTGGAGAAGATGGCATAGTTGCAGAACTATTAAAGAACATAGGCCCAAATACACTTGAGGAGCTCACACTAATCATCATGGATATCTGGAAAACAGAAAAGCTACCTCAAGAATGGAAATGTGCACTCATCCATCCGTTATACAAGAAAGGTGACAGAACGGATGTGAATAACTGCAGAGGGATTTCTCTCCTTCAAGTCACCTACAAGATTCTCTCCACGTGTCTTCTTCAAAGAGTACAAGAACAGCTTGAACACAAAATTGGTGCATATCAAGCTGGTTTCCGACCTGAGCGTTCTTGTGTTGAACACATTTTTAACTTGAAGACGATATTAAAATATAGAGCGACCCGAAGCTCTCCGATCATTTGTGGTTTCGTCGACTTTAAGAAGGCGTACGATTCGGTCGATCGACAGTCTCTCTTTAACATCTTAGAAAAACTAGGACTTGATCCAAAGACATTAAGACTCATCAAGGAAACACTCACGGACACGAAGTCAATAGTAAAATTTCTGGGTGAATTATCAGAGCCCTTTGCGATTAAGACCGGCGTGCGACAGGGTGACGGATTGTCACCACTGCTCTTCAACCTTGTTCTAGATAAAGTCATTCGAGAATGGGAGAAGGACTTGAATGCCCAGAAGCTCTGGAAACCCATTCAACTTGGACGAAAGAATGATGCCATCAAGGTCAGTTGTTTAGCTTTCGCAGACGACCTAGCGATACTAGCAGACAGCGATATTTTAGCGATCAAACAGATTGAAGTCCTCAAGGAATGCGCTGAGAAAACTGGGTTGCAAATCTCATTCGAGAAGACCAAGTTTATTTGCACTAGGTTCGACATCCAGGAACTACAAACAAAATACGGGCACATCAAACGGGTTCCACACTTTAAATATCTCGGTGAGATCCTAGAACCAACAGGATTGGAAAAGGAAGCTCAGAAAGTTCGATTACAAAAACTCAAAAGAGCGTATTGGAGAACCCGTGACATCTATAACAATAAATGCATGTCCATACATACAAAAATCAAACACTATAATACGGTGATTAAACCTGAAGTGCTGTATGCAAGTGAAACCTTGGTACTTAATAAGAAAGGTGATCTGGAAAATATCTTGAAGGAGGAAAGAAAGATCTTGAGGAAAATTCTGGGCCCAGAGAAAAGTGAAGAAGGGTATAGACTCAAATCATGCAAAGCCACGGAAAAACTATCCAACCTCGCCGCAGACATCAGGAAACGAACACTGAAATTCTATGGACACGTTCACAGACTCTCATCTTCAAGGTTAACTCACAAGATTTTGACATACTCTGGAGAACTGAAGAATGTATCTTGGATACAAGATGTTAAAAATGACCTGAAAAGGCCCGGATAGAA
This sequence comes from Meconema thalassinum, assembly GCA_946902985.2. Lineage (NCBI taxonomy): Eukaryota > Metazoa > Arthropoda > Insecta > Orthoptera > Tettigoniidae > Meconema > Meconema thalassinum. The sequence continues at coordinate 693,096,181 of OX336390.1, forward strand.
ACGTCAGAAATACTAGACAGAAATGTCTACCGTCAGAAGATAAATAAATGGGTGGTACAGCCAGAGAATGAAGTCCCCAGAAGATCGGGGACTAAGTGGTCAGAAGAAAGGAAACAAGCGCACAGTGAAAGAATGAAAGCAATATGGTCTGTTAGAAAGGCGAATCATAAATGTAATGCGTGATCCAATAGGGTCCATACGCACATAATAATAATAATAATAATAATAATAATAATAATAATAATAATAATATTTTAGTAATGATAACAAAGTCAGACTCGCTTAGATATATGAATCTGACAGTTGATTGTCTGGCCTTTGCAAATGACCTTGATTCTTTTTTCTGACTAGCTAGAATCAGCCGCAGAACAAATCAATGAACTGAAGACACAAGTAGCAAATGTGGAACTTCACATATCCCTTGAGAAAACGGAATTTATAACTAACATTAAGTCATCATTCAAAGTGCTAGAGGTAGGAGAAGGAAGAATTAAACGAATGGAGAAATTAAATATATTGAAGAGTGGATAGATTCCAACACCTCGGAGAGAGACGCCTTTGAATCACGGATCAGGATAATAGAACCAGCATATGAACTAACTAAAGATGTCTATAAGGAGAAATCAATATCCATTAACGTCAAGATGCGTCACTACCGCAGGCTTTTTTATATGGCGCAGAATGCCAAGCTATGAATAGAAAGGGTCTGATCGAGGAATTAGAAATAAGTTAATGGCAGATCTTGAGGCAAATAGTGAATTCAGAAGACGACATAGCCTAACCATGAACTCGACACATATGCAGAAAAGTTCACGGGTACCATTCGTAGGAGAAGGATTGTTTTCTATGGTCACATTGCTCGTAAGAGTTCTATAAGGTTGAACAATAGGATCTTCAGCTTTTTCTTAACAAAAGCACAAAGAAGGCGTGGCTCACCAAGGTAGAGAAAGGCCTGCTTGAAGTGAGGATAATCCAGAAACGTGTTTTGCTCACGATTAAACTCCAAGAACACCATGGTTTCCGTGTAAACCAAAACTTAAAACTGGCAAAACATGGACTGAAGCGAAGAAGGAACAGCATAGTAACCTAATGCGGGAATACTGGGCGAACGTTCAGGTGCAAAGAAATGGAAAAGGTCAGTTGAAATGGCGTGGTCCGGAGATGGCCGAAACGACAGCAAGAAAAAGAATAAGATAAAGAAAAATAATACCAACAGGAGTACGTACCGTATATACAGTAAATATGGAACCTCAGAAGAGGCTTGAAGTGAGTTAGAGCATGTGGGAACGGTGAATGTAGTCCTAATAACGGGGGTGTAATATTTCAGTACACTGCTGTATTAAGCCCCCAGTCTATGTATCGCGTTTCCCGAGTGGTTTCACAGTTTGAGATCGTTACCTCACCTCAAAGCCGCAGTGTGGGTGCGATCGATCACGTTATTTCTCAAGTAGGCCTAGATATTCGCAGGGGAGAAATAATAGTTCTCAAGTTATGTTCTGTTGACGCACACGCAATATAAATTATATTATAATTTACTTCAGCTCTATACTTGACATTCTCCGTAAATCCCCGTCCACTCTAGTAAAAATTTACGTTTGTATTAGGGTTTCGACCAAGCCTCCGTGGCTTAGGCGGCAGCACGCTGGCCTCTCACCCCTGGGTCCGTGGTTCAAATCCCGGTCACTCCATGTGAGATTTGTGCTGGACAAAATGGTGGCAGACAGGGTTTTCTCCGGGTACTCTGGTTTTCCCTGTCAAGAATTTCATTCAAGCAACACTCTCCACTATCATTTCATTTCATCTGTCATTCATTTATTCATTGCCTCAGAGGTGTGCGACAGGTTTCGGCAGCCGGCACAGTTCATATCCTCGCCGCTAGATGGGGGCTTCATCCATTCCATTCCTGACCCTGTCGGTCCACTGGAAGCAGGCTGTGGATTTTCATTCATTCATTAGGGTTTCGACCAGTGTGGAAGTTTTCACTACATACGAACGTACACGAAAATTTACCCCACTTTGAACGCAGGCGATCGATTCGTGATAGGTATTTTCGCGCCCCAAGATACAGTAGTTGTAGAAGAGCAGAGATACACAACCCGCGGCAGTTTATGCGGCGGTGACCAATCTCTTTAAAGCGGTCAAAATTGCAAGGAAATACCGAGTTTCGTCCCATTATTGTAACTTAAATTAGGCTAATCATAATAATATACAGTGCAGTAAATAAGTACTATAGCAAAAATAGAACATCAGCCTTTGCTGCGTATACAAACAAATTGAAATAGGAACCAAATACCGTATATTTCCAGTCTCACATCACTTTCGCATGGACTACTGCGCTGTTTATACTGACTGCCGAGTTAATAATAATAATAATAATAATAATAATAATAATAATCCATTTAACACGAATGAGCTCCGGAAGATTGTGCAATCGAATCTGTGCCTTCTTTGTGGGAAAAACCCAAAGGGATCTGGTTTACTGAGGTGGAAAAGAACCTACAAGAACTGGGGATATCACATGAGGACATCTTGAAATGTGACTCTTTGAAAAAGAAACTTGGGGAAATACAGAGTTTTCAGCCAAAACCTATATTGAAAACCGAAAAGAAGTGGACCGAAGAACGAAAAGAAGCTCACCGAAGAAGAAAGCGCGAATACTGGGCCAATGTGAAAGAACGAGCGAAAAGGGAGTTGAAATAACGTAGTCCATAGAAGACTGAAATGATTATAAAATAATAATAATAATAATAATAATAATAATAATAATAATAATAATAATAATAATAATAATAATAATAATAATAATAATAATGTTATTGGTTTTAAGTCCCTTTTAACAACAGTGGCATTCAGGGACTCCAGGGTGCCGCAATTTTTCTCCGAAGGGGATCTTGAACGTGCCAGTAAATGTACTGACACGGCTCCCTCGAATTTGCGCACCCTCAAATGCCAAGTGACTGTGCCGGGATTCGATCATGCAACTTTGCTCATAGCACGTAAGAACGTTACCGCTGAGTCACGCCCATTGTCTACTTCAACTCAAAGGCCGTGGCCGATAGCTGAAAACTTACGGGTTGTTAATGCTTCTTGAAACTTGCACCGGAAATCTTACGTTGTCTGTTATTGTTTCATTTGAGAGAATTGGGTATCGTGGTTATTTAGCCCCTTGTACTTCCGTGTGGGTATGCAATTTTTTGACTGATAACCTGTGTTATTGAGATTAACGTGTGTATTTGTAATTCAGGTAAGGATTGGAAAGGAGGCGTCCGCGGCTTTAAGTTAGGAACCATCCCATCATTTACTCTGAGTAGAAGTGGGAAAACCACAGAAAAACACGGGAATTGAACCCAATTCATCTCAGTTTTGCCTGTGTGAACCCTGTTTCAACCTTCAGACGAGAATTACATTTATTGGTAGAGTTGGGAATCGATCTCAGGACCTTTGGATCGGAATCTCAATACGTACGCTGAGATCACGCACGGCGGTCGTGACAAGAAGGAGAACACACTTTTAATTTAAGAAATAAGATTTCACTAACATTTTTAAGTTGAACCTCCATAAACGTGTTTCAACTTGATAGATCTTTTCACGCGTATGTCTTTTACATTTCCCTGGCTAGTATTAACAGTCAGTTGTAGCTCTTCACTCAGTCAACATGAATTTTCCCAATTACCAGGCATGGTACTATGTATATACACACATCAAAAAAAGTTTTGCATCACCTCGGTTCCCAGATCTCCGGCATATAGACGTTGACTGTGTATATTGTATCCAAGATACAGTCCCTTTGACTGTTCATAGATGTCACTAAAACTGCTCAAAGATGTAAACAACCATGCATGAGCAGGGCCTATTAGACGGAGGGGGTACGACAGCCGATCAGTTCCAGTCATTCCACCAGGACGAAGGTACGCTGCTCATGTTGTCTGTAGTTCTACCATGCCTAGAAGGTCAATACCGCAGTTCGATCGCGTCCGCATTGTTACTTTGTGTCAAGAAGGGCTCTCAACAAGGGAAGTTTCCAGGCGTCTCAGAGTGAACCAAAGCGATGTTGTTCGGACATGGAGGAGGTACAGAGATACAGGAACTGTCGATGACAGGCCTCGCTCAGGCCGCCCAAGGGCTACTACTGTAGTGGATGACCGCTACTTACGGATTGCCGCTCGGAGGAACCCTGACAGCAATGCCACCATGTTGAATAATGCGTTTCGTTCAGCCACAGGACGTCGTGTTTCAACTCAAACTGTGCGCAATAGGCTGCATGATGCGCAACTTCACTCCCGACGTCCATGGCGAGGTCCAGCTTTGCAACCCCGACACCATGCAGCGCGGTACAGATGGGCCCAACAACATGCTGAATGGACCCCACGGAATTGGCATCACGTTCTCTTCACCGATGAGTGTCGCATATGCCTTCAACCAGACAATCGTCGGAGACGTGTTTGGAGGCACCCTGGTCAGGCTGAACGTCTTAGACACACTGTCCAGCGAGTGCAGCAAGGTGGTGGTTCCCTGATGTTTTGGGGTGGCATTATGTGGGGCCGACGTACGCCACTGGTGGTCATGGAAGGCTCCGAAACGGCTTTACGATACCTGAATGACATCCTCCGACCCATAGTGCAACCATATCGGCAGAATATTGGAGAGGCATTTGTCTTCATGGACGACAATTCTCGTCCTCATCGTGCACATCTTGTGAATGCGTTCCTCCAAGATAACGACATCGCTCGACTACAGTGGCCAGCATGTTCGCCAGACATGAACCCTATCGAACATGCCTGGGATATGTTGAAAAGGGCTGTTTATGGACGTCTTGACCCACCAACCACTCTGAGAGATTTACGCCGAATTGTCGTTGAGGAGTGGGACAATTTGGACCAACAGTGTCTTGATGAACTTGTGGATAGTATGCCACGGCGAATACAGGCATGCATCAATGCAAGAGGACGTGCTACTGGGTATTAGAGGTAGTGGTGTGTACTGCAATCTGGACCACAAATGCTGCAAGTCTAGCTGTATGATGGTACAACATGCAATGTGTGGGTCTCATGAGCAATAAAACGAGCTGAAATGTTGTTTGTGTTGATCTCTATTCCCTTTGTATTTAACGGTTCCGGAACTCTTGGAACCGAGGTGATGCAAAACTTTTTTTGATGTGTGTATTATATGGATAATAAGTAAATAACACACCTGGAAAAAATACATATATTAGTTGTGATCACTATTATAATGGGGCAATTTTAAGATAACGCATTTCGACCTTCAAGTGGTCGTCATCAGATCCTGATCACTGAGTTGAAGTTTACATTTATATAGAATGTTATCTAACTACACAACCTTGTAGCGCGTATAATATTGGTGTTTATATCTTGTTCGCAGTTTGAATCGCGTTACATTAGGTTAGTTTGTTCTATTTATACCGGTTCGTGAGTTACCTATGAATATTATGCACGTGTATACAAATTAGAACAACACAATATAATAATAAAATTAGAGCATGCATTTGAAATCATCATCATATATATTAACGCCTCCGTGGCTTAGGCGGCAGCACGCCGGCCTCTCACCGCTGGATCCGTGGTTCAAATCCCGGTCACTCCATGTGAGATCTGTGCTGGACAAAACGGAGGCAGACAGGTTTTTCTCCGGGTACTCCGGTTTTCCCTGTCAAAATTTCATTCCAGTAACACTCTCCTCTATCATTTCATTTCATCTGTCATTCATTTAATCATTGCCCCAGAGGAGTGCGTCAGGCCTCGGCAGCCGGCACATTTCATATCCTCGCCGCTAGATGGGGGCTTCATTCATTCCATTCCTGACCCGGTCGGAGACTGGAAGCAGGCTGTGGATTTTCATTCATCGTATATATTATTTCGGTAGTATAGATCCCTCCTGCGGCACTCACAAGCGACCGATCATGAAAATGAGCATTCAAATGAAAGAGAATACATATTGGCAATGACGAATTGCACTCTAATTCCATAAATATCAATAATTTCCTTAAAAAATTACTTTTAAAAAAATGTACGAAGTGTGCGATTTGCAGATAGGCTACTGTTTATGTATGAAAATACGCTCCATAATTTCTGTCCACTTCACATTTTGGTCGCTGTGACGCCCGTTTCATGTCATTTGAACATTTTATCATGTTGCATGGATTTCAGAAACAGTAGGCCTAAATCAAAGGAATGAAAACTCAAATGGATTAATTTCATAAATATCGAATAACCGCTGAGTGTTACAGCACACGCAGCACACAAATGACATTATCAGTGACAAATTGCATTCTAATTTCTTAAATATCAATTTTTGTACGAAATGTTCGATTTGCAAAACCTATTGGGGAAAGTGTGGTTTATGAACATGCGAGATTTCTCGCACGGGTCCGCTAGTATATATTATTTCAGTAGTATAGATCCCTCCTGCGGCGCTCACAAGCGACCGATCGTGACAAATGGGCATTCAAATGAAAGAGAATATAGCCTACATTACCAGTGACGCATTGCACTCTAATTTAATAAAATAAATATCTATAATTTCTTTAAAAAAATACTTTTAAAAACTGTACGAAGTGTGCGATTTGCAGATACTGTTGGTGCAAGATGATACGCTCCAAATTGCTGTCCACTTCACATTTTGGCCGCTGTGACGCCTGTTTCATGTCATTTTAACATTCTGAGTTCTTACCTTTATCATTTTGCATGGATTTGAGAAACAGTAATTTAAAGGAATGAGTAACTTACTCAAATCGTATAATTTCATAAATATCGAATAACCGGTGAGTGTTAGGGCTAAGCTGTCAATCAATGGACTCAGCACACAAATGATATTAGCAGTGACGAATTGCATTCTAATTTCATAAATATCAATTATTGTAAGAAGTGTGCGATTTGCAAATACTGCTGCTGTCTGAAAATACGCGACATCATTGCTGTTCAGTTCGCATTTTGGTCGTAGGGACGCCTGAAACGTAAATAGTGTTCTATAATCACTTGGTTCAAATAAAAACATAACAACCTTTCTCCTTAAGTCTCTTATTATAAACCTACTGTATTGGGGGAAGGTGTGGCTAATGAACGTGGGAGATTTCTTGCACGGGTCCGCTAGTATATTATGTAACACGGTTACTTATCTCAGTGGAGCCGTTGGTTGTAGACTACCAAGTTGCAAAACTTTACATCAATATATAAACTTGTCAATTTATTTAAGGTAATGTGCATCGGCTCTGTAGAATTCCAGAGCCCAGTGGTTGAGAAACACTGGCTTTGACTGGTCGACTGCTCTGGTAATACGCAACAGTAGGTTTGACATTCCCGTACATTGGGCTCCAATGAGCAGCAGTCTGCAGTTTATTACAGGTGGAGTCACCTGTTACATTGCATTTAAACTGCTCCCTGCTATAAAAGCTGTGTTGAATACATTAGCTAGCAACGATCAATTCCATTGTGTAGCTCAACAGTACTTTGTCGTGAGAACTGTTTCACTGGTCCTCTTGTGTTATCTACTGTGTACTGGTTGGCGTACAAAAACACAATACTCCTGATATGAGCGGTCTGGAGCACGCTGAATCGTGTTCAATTGCGTCTTAATACGAGGGTTGATCAGAAACTAAGGTTACAAGGCAGATATTTCGTACACTACAGAGAAATTAGTAGTTTGGGTGATTGAATACATACGGTTGGTAACTGTGCAGAGTTTCAGTCACTCGCCATCTACAGCTCCAGTTGTAAGTAAGCAACGAATGGCGACTCGTTTGAAAAACTGGTGTCTCGGAGAGGTCCACTTAGTTATTACTCATTTAAGATTTGATTGCCGCTGAGCGTGACTGCGCCTGTGTTTGTTGTTTATTGTAGCATGAGCCCCGCGGGGCGAAGCGGGGAACACAGCGATGACAGAATGCATTCAACACATAAGTCAAGCAGCATTGCGCGTCACAGGAGCTCATGTCACCACGGACTGTTAATCGATGACAGAGGCTGAGTCATATCCAACTCGCGCAACTGTACCTAGCCACGGCGGGTGAGTGGATAGCGTGTCGGTCTACTAACCCCAAGATTGCAGGTTCGCTCCAGGCCGTGGTAAGTGATTTTTGAAAGGCGGCAAAAATACGACACGCATGTCATACAATGTTGGCATGTCAAACCCATTTGAATTCAGTAGGCCGTGTTCATAACGGCAAAATTAATCTCGGGAGTTTCCGCCAACACAAAGTTCCTCATTTCTCTACTAGAAAGCGCTATAGTGTTGGAGATTAGATATCTAACCTCCTTGACTTTCATAGTGATTCAAGGAACAACGAAATTCGACATGCAAGCTACCCTTTGGGTGTCAAATTACAAAGCTTGCACCCGGCACCCAAGGCCATACGATATTAGTATTTATACCTGTCAAAGAAGCAGGCTGACGTGTGACACAACTACAGGCCGGACGTTTGTTTTAGACGAGTGAAAAATCTTAATGGAAGGCTGGAGGCGAGTTACTACAGTACCTGTGTTGTTATCAGCTGCCCCAAGCAGTCCGATGATTGACAAAGCTGTTTCACACTTCTGCTGAAGTACAGTCATTGGCAAATATAATGACGTTCTGTTCGTAACTACGTAACGTGTACTTCCGCGTCACATAATATTTCGACGTGGACTGTACTGTCTGCTCAAGTCTGGAATTCCATTACATCAGATCGGTGGTGAAAAGTGTGAAGCGATAGGGTGAGAGAGTGAGTGTGTGTAGGCTCACCCGCAGGCTTCAAGGTCAAGGGCAATCGTCTAAAACAAACGTCCGGCCTGTACACAAAGAATAGTTCCCATCTCGACCTCCGGCAATCAATTCGTGAAAAGGTAATATTCTATTTCTGTGGCCGAAACCTGTAACCGTGGCCTGGACTTCTCAACGAGGGCATCGTCCTCCTTCATGACAACGCGCGACCTCATACAACCCAGACAACCACCACGCTCTTGAAACGGTACCGCTGGGACAACATTGACCACCCTCCCTAGAGTCCGGACCGCGCTCCAAGAGACTTTCACCTGTTTCCTCACTTGAAGGAGCACCTAGGAGGTCGAACGATTCGCTTCAAACGAAGGGTTGAAACACTTCCCGACAACGTGGCTGAACACGCAAGGTCCGGATTTTTACCATAAGGAAATACTGAAACTCATCCCACGAAGTGATAAGTGCCTAAACCGATATAAAGACTGTCGAAAGATAACCTAATGTAGGCTATGTAGTATCAGTTGGTAATATTGGTTGTATGAAATAATATGTACACGTTTCACAGCAGGCTTTGTAACCTTAGTTTCTGATCACCCCACGTATTTTGATAGTACGCATGGCCGTCATCTTGAATATGTAACATCTACGCACTTGCGCCGTCTGGATATCACATCTCCTATACAATGCTATCCTTCTTTCAAAGTTTCCAAAACCTAAGTGTATTAGCTGCTGAATAAGCTATTAGCCTACTTTCGATTTTTACAAAAAATGAAAGTAGACTTATGAGATCTACACGGGCCAAAGTTGTCAGTCTGTCTGTGTGTGTGAGTGTGTGATTGTGAATATCTGCCCCCCCCCCTCCCCCCCCCCCCCCTATCAATTCAAAAATCACGAAACCAAATTGAACCAAATTTGATACAGAGGTAGCACTTGCAAAGGACACCTGAGTGTCATGTTTTATATCGCCGCCATCTTGACGGAAACGGAATGGCGGCCACCCAAATGTTCAAAGCTTAAATCAGATTACGACTAACCTAAACATCTGATCTCTACCAAATTTTGCAACAATATACCTTCATGTGGGAGGCGTCTTTTGCCCAAACTACAAGGTCATCATCGAAATAGTTTGAAGATGGCGGCCGTGTATGTGTGCAAATCGATCCCCCTTATGAATTCAAACATGATGAAACCAAATCGAACCACCTTTGATACAGAGGTAGCACTAGCAAGAGAACTCAGTGTCATGTTGTATATCGCTGCCATCATAACGAAAAGAAATGGATCCCACCCAAATATTCTGAGCTTAAATCAAATTCCGACTAACCTAATGATCCGATCTCTGCTTGCCACGGTGGGTGAGTGGTTATCGGGTCGGTCTAACAACCCCAAGCTTGCAGGTTTACTCCTGGCCATGGTAAGTGATTTTTTAATGGCGACAAAAATCACGACACGATGTCATACGTTGTTGGCATGTTAAAGAACCCATTTGAATTCAGAAGGACGTGTTCATAATGGCAAAATTAATCTCGGCATTTTAGGCCAACACACAAAAAAGTTCCTCCTTTCTCTACTAGAAAGCGCTATAGTGTCAAGGAGCTTAGATATCTAACCTCCTTGACTTTCATATCGCTCCAAGGAACAAGACAATTTGACATGCAAGCTGCTATCCGATCTCAACCAAATTTTTCAACAATATACCTTAATGTGGGAAGCGTCATTTTTCCAACTACAAGGTCTTCAGCCAAATAGTTTCAAGATGGCGGTTGTATGAATCCTGCAAATATTATAGCCTAACCGTAACTTATGATTCAACAAGTCCTGGCCTGACAAATCAGCTTAACGTACAAAGGATGGTTTAAATCGTTCTCAATGAGGTGACCGGTAGGATATTAGCATATTATAATAGAATATGTAACCGTAGAAGCATGACGAATGAAAGAGAAAGTGAGAGGACTCCTCAAGTTCAAGCGCGCCCCGCCCGGCAGCGCTAGTGTGGGCAAGTTCCACGCTGCCGGTCAGCTGGTCTTAGGGATAATGCCAAGGGAAACGAATTACCGTACTTTGTAACTGATACTCTTTTAAAATGTAATTAGCGATCACAATTAAAATAACACGGCAGGGCACAATGGAAAATATAATTCACGGAAATAAGTACTACGGTCTCCATTACATGTTACGGAAAGCACAGATTCCTGAAGTACCGGTAGGCTATACAGACTGTTACTTTTGTTGTTTCTTGTTGTGGCATTTTAGTTTCCTCAGATTGAGAGACTAAAGAAGGTGAATTTGTGGTCTGAATCTAATTAATGAAAATGGGGGAATGGCAGAGCGGCTCTTGAGAACACTAGTGACAGAGTTGAGATGGCTATTCTCAGAAGGAGTGATGCCTATGTGGTGATTACCTAATTCCTCAATGAGGGAAATAAATTGGGCTATGGGATTGAGCGCGTTAATTACTGTTTGCCTGACTGATTTACAAAGGCTAATACCAATAGGTGGGTGGATAAGGACCATCGTGCTCTGAAGGTTACTGCCATTGGGTGAAGCGTACCACAGCTCTTTCTCGAAATCAAATGTCGGGAATGAGACGTGACCCGGTGAGGGAGGAGGTGAGCTAGAGAGTGAGGAATCTGATTTTGGTGAAGCTGGTTTAAGTGGAACGAGTGTACCATCTCCTTTGTGGGTAGGCCCACTCGGAATTAGTGTTTTTGGATTAACAGGGGTATAATTTTGGCTTTTAGAGTCATCAGGGTCCTGAGTTATCAGGAATGTTATGCCCTGGTACGTTAATGTGCGAGGTTTAGTGTCAGTGCGCGACATGTTTGTGTTCGTGAGTGTAGACTATAAGCGCGTGTAATGAGTAAGAGGTGATGAGAGATAGTGGTCAAATACCTTGGTCGACCAGAGAATAAGGAAAGAGAAAAACAAATTTACCAGTCACTCAAAATTATCCAGTTTAAATACAGTTGGAGCTATGACGTTGAGTGCGCTGATGAAATTTGAAGTTAATTAAATAATTAATTAAATAATTAATTATTGGCTGCTTAGTAGGAAGAGGGGATGAGCTAAACTTGTATTAAAACTCGAGGGAGACAGGAGTTGCTTGACTAGGATGGTTACATGGTGGGTATGGTGTTGGATATTTGAATGGTAGAGCAGTGACTTAATCTGCACTGTTACTAAGGGGGGATGCAAATTAAGCCTATAGGAACATAGTGGAATGGCTTGAAATATCGAAGTCGAGGCGATAGCGAGGCCTAGGCTTGGTAGAAAGACTGGCAAATCATCGATTTCATCAATTGGCGTTAGAAGACGGAGCTTGGAGCAGTGGCGTGCAGTTGCTTGGATGCTGGACTCGGAATGAGATAATCAAGCTTGCATGCATGCGTGCATTGCCTGATAGAATGGGAACCTGGTGCTCTCAATGAGCTCCTCACGCCCCTCTATATAGTGAAATTTTTGATTTTAATGAATTGTTTTAGGTGAAATTTGTTGTTTTAAGTGATTTTACACCTTACCGATTTGATAGGTCGGCAGTGGGTGCAATGATTGATTGGATATATTTGTTTGAAATTATATATATAATTTAATTAATTATATATATACATATATATATATGAATAAGATTATCTCTCAACAGTAATTCGCCATGGCTTTGCTCCTCAGTTCCTGGACATATGAGTCAAGGTAGACCGTCCATTCGCTGAGGGACAAGCACAAAACAGTAATATTAACAAAGAAATAGCCTATGTTTGAAGTAGGCCCACACAAAACATAGAACGCTGATGTACACAAGACACAATGAACAGAATTTAAGAACTGAAAGCAAAGACAATTCAATTTAATTCACACAAATATCTCACACAGTAGCTTCCCCCGCACTTTTCTATGACCCGGTTCGACGGAACAACAGGACACGTGTTGGACATAATCGCTTGCAGTGCTTGTAGCGGCGGGACCACGAACTACCGTTCTATAATGGCGGAGTCCTCACACTAGGTCCTTCTATTCGTCATGGTAGAAGTGACTAACGGGTCAAGCTGACCTTACCATATCATGCTGGGCCGTGCCGTCCCATTGGGTCTAAATTGAGGCTACTATTTGCTCGCTAGTCCATATTTCAGTAATTTCGTAAGTTTATATCCTTTTAGGAATGCACAGAATAAAATAATACATATTTAGTATCAAATAGTTTATAAAAACGGCAGAAAACGCTAATGAAATCATTTATTTCAACACAAAATATGTTATGCATTTATGCTAAAGCATTTGTTATCCTAATTTTAGTACTGGGCGTGTGTAGCGTACTGGTAGTGTTCTAGCCTCATAGTCCAGAGGTGTGTAGATCAAATCCAAGCAGCTTCAAATGTTTTACATGATATTTTTTGTATTTATTGATTCATAACTACTCACACATTATAATATTAAGCATAAGTGTGTATTTATAATCGAAAATCTATATATATAAAGCTCAATGTTTGTCTGTCTGTCTGTCTGTCTGTCTGTTATGTATACAAATCTACACCGTTTCACTGATCTGAACCAAAATTTGTATACTTACCCTTTGGAACCCTGCGGGTAACCCTGTCAACTTTAAATTTTGGACAGACCACCCCATTCCCTGCATTTAGGCCCTTTTGCACAAATCTACACCGTTTCACCGATCTGCTCCAAAATTTGTATACCTACCCTTTGGAACACTGCGAGTAACACTGTCCACTTAAAATTTCGGACAGACCACCCCATTCCGTGCATTTAGGCCCTTTGGTCCAAATCTACACCGTTTCACCGATTTGAACCAAAATTTGTATACTTATTCTTTGGAACCCTGCGAGTAACACTGTCTGCTTGAAATTGCGGACAGACCATTCCATTCCCTGCATTTAGGCCCTTTGTCCCAAATCTAAACCATTTCACCGATCTCAAAAAAAAATTGTATATTTACCCTTTGGAACACTGCGACTAACACTGTCTGCTGTAAATTGCGGAGAGGCTACTCCATCCCCTGCATTTAGGTCCTTTGGCACAAATCTACACCGTTTCACCGATCAGAACCAACATTCGGATACTTATCCTTTGGTACCCTGCGAGTAATACTGTCTGCTTGAAATTGCGGACAAACCACTCCATTCCCTGCATTTAGGCCCTTTGGCACAAATCTACACCGTTTCACCGATCAGAACCAAAATCTGTATACTTACCCTTTGGAACCCTGCGTGTAACACTGTCTGCTTGAAATTGCGGACAGACCACTCCATTCCCTGCATTTAGGCCCTTAGGCCCAAATCTACACCGTTTCACCGATCTCAACCAACATTTGTATATTTACCCTTTGGAACACTGCGGCTAACACAGTCTGCATGAAATTGCGGAGAGGCCACTCCAACCCCTGCATTTAGGCCGTCTGGCACAAATCTACACCGTTTCACCGATCTGACCCAAATTTTACATACTTACCCTTTGGAACCCGACAAGTAATACTGTTCGCTTTAAATTTCGGACAGACCACACTATTCCCTGCTTTTTGGCCCTTTGGCACAAAACTACACCGTTTCACCGATATCAAATGATTACCCTTTGCAACCCGACGAGTAACACTTTCCACTCGAAATTTCGGACAGACCACTCCATTCCTCGCATTTAGGCCCTTTGGCACAAACTACATCGTTCACTGATCGAAAACAAAACGTGTATACTTACCCTTTGGAACCCGATGAGTAACACTGTCCACTTGGAATTTCGGACAGACCACTCCATTCCCTGCATTTAGGCCCTTTTGCACTTATCTACATCGTTTCGCCGATCTGAACCTAAATTTGTATACTTACCCTTTGGAACCCGACGAGTAACACTGTCCACTTAAAACTTTGGACAGACAACTCCATTTCCTGCATTTAGGCCCTTTGGCAAAATCTACCCTGTTTCACCGATCTGAGCCAAATTTTACGTACTCACCCTTTGGAACCCGACGTGTAACACTTTCTACATGACATTTCGGATAGACCATTTCATTTACCGCATTTAGGCTCTTTGGCAAAAATCTACTTAGTTTCACCCACCTCAACCAATCTTTATGTAAGTTACTTACCCTTTGGAACCCGACGAGTACACTGTCTGCTTGAACTTTCGGACAGAGCACTCCATTCCCTGTATTTAGACCCTTTGTCACAAATCTACATCGTTTCACCAATCTGGATCAAAATTTGTATACTTACTCTTTGGAACCCAACGAGTATCACTGTCCACTTTAAATTTCTGACATACCTCTCCATTCCCTGCATTTAGCTCAGGAATCACTCGGGGTTGCCAGCTTCCTAACTCACCCACCATGAGCCCTTGAGGGTGTACCAGAAATGGTGGGGCTACACACACCCTGCCTCTTTGAGGGCCTTGAGCAGAAGACAGGAGATATAATGAAACGGAATAGAAGGCAGACCCCTCGAAGAATGAGGGCATCAGGAAAGATGAGACAACGGCCAATTAAGCGGGAAATTGAAAGACTCCCTAGCCCTCGGATGCCCTAATACAGTCAGGTTCGGAAGAGAACAAGAGTTGACCAAGGGAGGCCGACAGGAAAGAGAACTGAAAGGAGCCTGGCACCAGGAAGTAGAAGCGATGTCAGTCTCAGTGGTCGCCTACCCACGTCCCACAAGTTGTGAGACTCTGGCGGGGGGGGGGGGGGAGTTGTGAGAATAGCTTGCTGATTCATCCCGAGGTGACATGAGATGACTTTCCAGAGCTGTCTATACTGATGCCAGCACTGGGCCGTTGCTCAAGCCACTGTGGTGTTGCGGAAGAGTGAGTGATACCCCGGCCAATCTAAATACGACGGGGAACCCCGAACGTGTGTCATCATATTTCGTCATCATCTACGATCATCTCAGGTTGGTGCAGCTTGGACCCACTTTCTTTGCCGAGCAGTACGCCATAAGCTCTTTCACTAGACGCATCGAGTACAGGCCTAAGCCAGAAAATATGGTTGAGACTTTGGAAGGCATCGAAGGTAGAAATCTGAATTACCTATATCAGATTTAAAACTACACCATGTTCGTTTAGTTGTCATTTTTCATTACTTTATTATTATCATCATAAGTGCAAATGACCTAGATGTTACGCGCATCATACCACTAATCACCGCCGCATAAAGTCTTTCTCGACTGTGATTTTTAAAATATTTATTTTTATTACAGTACATTGTGTACATTATACGTTGAAGTGTCAATTCAATACCGGTAGTAGTTTCCCTTATCTTCCTCATCATAAGAGCAAATGACCTACAGTAGATGTTACGCCCGTTACACCATTAATCACCACACACAATAAGTCTTCCTCGCCTGTGAATTTTGAAATATGTATTTCTATTACGGTAGTTTGTAAGTTTGACGTGTCAATTCAACAGTAGTTTTGATTAACATCCTTATCAAAAGGGCAAATGACCTAGATATTACGCCCTCATTGTCTTTGGGGGGGGGGCAAATGACCTAGATTTTATGTCCATTATATTTCTAAGGAGACTTTGATACATTATCATCATTCCACCGGGCGAAGCCGGGTACTACTGCTAGTATTATATATACTTATAACACCACATATTTCAACACTCGACTACAGCGATTAAAATTTGTTGTCCATGATCTGCGGTAGAGTCTATTGTTGTTGTTGTTGTTGTTTTTGTTGTTGATTCTTTAGGGGCTTTACGGCATCTTGGTCTTGTAGCCCCGTGTACTTGGGTGTGTGTAGAAGTTGTCTGATAACATGTGTCTCTGTGATGTCTGTAAGCTTACTACTGTGTGTACTTTTATACAAGGAAGGATATGGGTAGGCACCTGCTGTTGTTGTTGTTGTTGTTGTTGTTGTTGTTGTTGTTGTTGTTGTTGTTGCATTTGAGATGCATGGACATCAATGTCATTTAGCCCCGTGTACTTGGGTGAGTGTTGCATTTTGTCTGATAACCTGTGTTATAGTGATGGGTGTAGTAGTGTGTGTATATATAATTCAGTTGAGGATTCTATCAATCAACGTATAATATCCGTATAGCGACTTCAATTGCCAAAGTATATCATGGGGATACAAAGAGACGGACTTATATGGTCAAAAACTAGAAGAATGGGCCGAATGCATGGGTCTTAAATTGATACATGACCCAAAGGTACCCCAGTCCTTTAATAGTGGTCGGTGGAAGAGAGGCTACAATCTGGACAACATTTTTGTCACCGATCATATAGCTTATCAAACCAAGAAGCACATTGCAGAACCTTTCCCAAGAACACAACACCGAGCTCTTATATGTGTAGTACAAGCAATTGTCAAACCTGAACAAGTCCCGTTTAAAAGACAGTTCAACTTTAAGAAAGCTCAGTGGGATAGCTTTTCTCAAAACCTAGATGATGAGGTGAGGAAGATCAAGCCTGGCCCAGAGAAATACATGGATTTTGTTGAATTAGTAAAGTCTATCTCCCGTTAACACATCCCAAGGGGCTGCAGAACAATGTATATTCCTGGACTCGATAAGGACTCAAAATCCCTCCTTAACAAATATGAACAACTATTTGAAAAGGACCCATTCGCAGAGGAAACAATACTAACTGGAGAACACCTTCTCCAAGCCATATCAAAATCAAGAACAGACAAATGGCGTAATCTTCTCGAAAGTTTGGACATGAAGCGCACAAGTCGTCAAGCTTGGAAATTATTGAAGAATCTCAATGGTGATCCTACAGTTCCAACCCAGGAATCGGATAAAGTTACCGCTGACCAAATAGCCAATCAACTACTGCTGAACGGTAAAGCCTCAAGAAGGTCCAAAGAATTAAAAATCCAACGATATGGACAGGAGAACAACCATCTTGGTACACGATTCACAACGGAAGAATTAAGAACTGTTATTCAACAGATGAAACACAACAAAGCTGCAGGTTGGGATGATATAAGACCTGAGCAAATAAAACATTTTGGCCCCTTAACTATCGAATGGATCCTACAACTGATGAACACCTGTGTGACTAAAATGATAATCCCGAAGTTATGGCGTAAAGCAAAAGTTGTGGCCTTGCTCAAACCAGGTAAAGAACCAAATGAACCCTAGAATTTCAGACCTGTATCGCTTCTCTGTCATCTCTGTAAGGCCCTGGAGAGAATGATTATGAACCGAATTTCCAACTTTGTTGACAGAGAGATCATTAAGGAGCAATCAGGTTTCAGACCAGGGAAATCGTTTACTGGTCAAATATTGAACTTAACCCAGTATATTGAGGATGGATATGAAAGGAAACAGATTACTGGAGTTGCTTTTGTGGACCTCACAGCTGCTTATGATACTGTAAACCACAAGCGATTGACAAAGAAGCTGTACTCAACAACTAGAGACTTTTGACTAACACAGTTTATTCAGTGTTTGTTGCAGAATCGACGATTTTTTGTCACCCTCAAGGATAAGAAAAGCCAATGGAGGAACCAAAAGAATGGCCTCCCACAGGGAAGCGTGCTAGCTCCATTATTATATAATATCTACACTAACGACCAGCCACTTAACACTAGGACAAGAGCATTCATCTACGCAGATGACACAGCTGTTGCTGCTCAAGGATCAACGTTTGAAGAAGTAGAGTTAAAGCTGACATCTGCTCTTGAAGACTTAGCCATCTACTACAATGATAACTACTTGAAACCCAACCCAGAGAAAACCCAAATATGTGTGTTTCACCTGCGCAATAGGGAGGCGAGAAGGCAGCTCAACGTCACCTGGGAAGGTCACAATCTGAAACACTGTGTTCATCCTAAATACTTAGGAGTAAAGCTGGATCGCGCGCTGACCTATAAACAGCATTGCATGGACACCAAACGGAAGGTATGCACCAGGAACAACATCGTTCGGAAGCTCACAAACACCAGATGGGGAGCTCAGCCTAGTGTCCTGCGTACAACTGCCCTTGCTCTGAGTTTCTCTGCTGCAGAATATGCTGCCCCAGTCTGGAGGAACTCTGCTCATGCCAACCAAGTAGATGTTGCCCTCCATGAGACAGGCCGCATTGTGACAGGCTGTCTACGTCCAACTTCTGTCGATAAGATCTTTTCGCTTATGGGAGTAGCACTTACAGAAGTTAGAAGACAAGTAGCGGCAGAAGTAGAGAAGAAAAAGCAAGAAACAGATCCAAGACATCCAATGTATGGACTTGATGTCCATCCACCTAGGCTAAAATCAAGAAAGAGCTTCCTCCAAACAACAATATCAATTCATTCCTCAGCTGAAGCTCGCCGAATTGAACTTTGGAAAGCAAAATCACCAGGAGGATCGTGGGAAATGAAGGAGCAGCCGGCAGCTGGCTACCACCTACAATACGAATCCTGGAAGACGCTAAACCGACGGAGAACTGGTGTGAGTCGATGCAAAAGCAATTTAATGAAGTGGGGATACAGTGCTGAAGAACTTTGTAGATGTGGTGAAAGACAAGACCCTGAGCACCTTCTGAATTGCAGCATGTTATCAAGACCATGTACTATGCAGGACTTGATAGAAGCCAATGACTGTGCCATTCTAACAGTTGAACACTGGAGTAATGAAATTTAGTGTAATTTATATGTATATATGTATGTGTTTTGGACTCGGATAAATAAATAAATCCGTATAGCACGTTATATTTCAACAAGCTGCTACAACCAACATTCAATTATACTCCTTGAAAAGGACAAAGAGTTATAACTGTACCCATGCATTTAGGAGAAAGTAGGCTATATGTTCTTTACTAAACATCTTGTTTTGTTTTTTGTTTTTGTAGTATGTATATGCAAGATGGTGAATGCATGTAATATTCAATATGAATACGTTGTAATTCGGACACTTTATGTACGTCTTTACAACTTCCTGGATGTCAATTTTAGTGAGAATTGAACTATTGAAAATACTGTACTTGAAAATTAAGTGCCACTGCCTTATTGGAATTAATTAACAAAAAAAAGTTATATATTTGGCAGCTAAATCCTCTTATAAGATGGTAAGTGAGACTCGAGCTCAATGGAGATCTGATGATTAGTTCAGCCAGTAGCTGACTTACGCAATGAAAACGCAGTTGGCCGCCATTTTGTTTTCTATAATATAGAAGCAATAATAAATTGCGCTTAAGGAGTACGAGAGGAGTATCACCTCAGTATCAAATTTCACTGAATTCGGATCTGGCGTTTAGGAATTAATAGGTGGGGGAGAGAGGGAGGATATACACCGGTCAGACAGACACACGCACACATGAGTCTGTTTCTATTTTATGAAAGTAGACTAAACAGTAGAGGTCTAACCCCTCGAAAAATGTCAGTCTAACCCCTCGAAAAATGTCAGTACCTGGAAGGAAGACACAAGAGTCAATTATGGCGGGAAAATGAAAGATACCCTAGGCATAAGTAAGTGGAAGCAATGCTGGACTCAACTGGGGTACCGTGGTCGCCAAGCCACGTCTTACTAGTTATGATCCACTGTTGTTGTTGATGTTGACAGGCGCATAACGGGTCTTCGCAAATAGTGTCAATGCGCTGAGAAATGTAGGCACCCGCATAATGAATGACGCTTCTGGCCAACATTTCCATTGCAATACTCGACAGTGAGATAGAAGTGAACCCTGTACGTGTAGGGAATAGTTGATGATGATGGTGATGATAATGCTTGTTTTCAGAGGCCTAACAACTAGGTTATAGCCCCCTATTAGGGAATAGTAAAAGAAGAACTAACCCTGCGTTTGATCCCAGATGACCGCGTAGATACTAGAACGAAAGCTGCCCCTCGGATTGTGGGGGACATTACTGTAGTTTGTAATGTCTAGCATCAGTATAGGTGACCCTGGACTAGAGACACGGTACCATTCAAGCCCTTTCCCGAAGTCTTCCTCTTGGTGTAGTGGCTAGCATTATTTGCTGTTGCCCCGGAAGTCCAGATTGAATTCCCGGCTCTGCTGTAAATTTTTTCTGAGGGCTGGAACGGGGTACACTCAGCCTCATGAAGCAAAACTGGAAGAGGTGGGTTCGATTCTCACCTCAACCCTTCTGGAAGTGGTTTTCCGTTGTTTTCCACTTCTACTCCAGGCAAATACCGTGATGGTTCTTAACTTAAGGTCACGGCCACCTCCTTCCCAATTCTTACCTGAATTTCAAACACAACACTTCAACAGACACCACAATAACACAGGTCATTAGACAAATTCTACCCGGAGCTAAATAAACATTGATGTCCAAGCCCCTCAAATGAAGCAAACACATTCTCCTGGAGGGAGTGTCCGATACCAGCATTTGCCTGAAGCAAATTCACACTCACGAATGCCAGTTGCTGTCCACACCAGGATTCAAACCATGAATCTCAGACTCGCTGCATCTCCCCATCCCAGTCATGGTGAAATATTATCGAAATGTGATACAAGAGGTCTATCACGAGCCGACATCAATACGACTATAGGAGTGCTGTGGGATTTTCCTCGGCCGGAAAGCGAACCCGTGATCTTTGTATCAGAGGGCAGACCCTCAACCACTGATCCAGTGAGGATGCTGTATTGACGTATGGATTGTTCAGTTTATCGACCAAGCTGTGTTGTGGAAACCTTGACGTAGCTTACCGGAAGTTGTGGTTCTCTCTCTCTCTCTCTCTCTCTCTTGTGGAAATAGAGCAAACAGGTCGCTGATAAGGACTGAGCCACTCTACGCATTTCACAACTGACAGACAAAGCTGTAGTTGTAGGGGCTTGGGACATGTATGTGTGTGTGTGTGTGTGTGGGATATGATAACCTGTGCCATGTATGTGTATGCATTTGGCAATTGAGGCTAGGATTGAGTAAGAGGCGGCCGTGGCCTAAGACAGGTCCCATGCCATTTGCCTAAAGAAGAAGTGGAAAAGCTAAATTGCATTTAGGAACTGTGAAACTCAGAAATAATGATCGAGGAGAAAGAACCAGTAAAATTACTAACTTCTTCGTTCAAACATTTAATTTAGTCTCTTTTTCACTTTACAAAATATGATGATGATAATGATAATTGTTGTTTTAAGGGGCCTAACATCTAGGTTATCAGCCCCTAATGGTTTGGGTATAGTGAAAGATGAAGTGAAAATGTAATGAAAACTATAACTAATACTAACTACAGTCTTACAAACTAGAAGAAGAAATGGGAAACAAATAATGAATAAGGCAAACCATGGACAAGAGGAAAAGAAATGCCCTCAACCCTCGAAGAATGAGGATTGAGGGACTTGGAAAGAAGGAGAGTCAGGAAAGCCAGATAGGAAAGGGAAAGAGGTGAGGGTCCGCCCCGCGGACGCCGCAGAGATGGGGACTTTTCAGGATTTGTTACTAGGGTACTAGGGAACATCGAAATAAAACGAACTAAAAACTAAATACTAAAATTCACCAACTTAATTCTTTGTTAGAAATTAGGTAAGAGGAACACGAGGTTTGAACCTTGTGGAACACCCGATCTACTGTAATATTGAACGAATAGGATTCGCATACTGCAATTTGTATTTGTGAATCACAAACTGTTTCCGTTCGTAGAGAGTGGAACAGCCCGCCGCTGTTACGGCGATAGAAGTTAGAAATGACAGTGTAGCTTTCTTCGCGCGCTGTTTCATTCAGGCACGTGCTCGTCACCTCAAGGACTTCCTCACTGCACACACTTTCACAGCACGCAGACTCAAGGTTACCAGTTACACCTGACTTCCTCATCTTCTCTCGTCAATGAGACAGTACCGCACCAGCCGAGATGTGATGTAGTAGATTTCAAGTCTGTGTCACTTTAATTATTTGGCTAAAGACAAAACCGTCCTCATAAGTAACAACAAACATGGAGATTTAAAGTAATTTTCTTGCATCAGGGTTATATTCACTATCACCACTCTTGTGTTGAACTCACATGGATGAAAGAACGGAAGGAGATGCCTTCGCTGCGCTGCCTATTGCAAGCTGCTGAAGCCAAACGGCACGCCCACTTTGGGTAGCAAGAAAATGGCTGTTCCTATGCTTTTAGAGCCGTAAACCACTCCAACCAGTCTTGGATTTTAGTGACATAAAACTGCAATGACAAGTCAAGATGTATTTTTGTATAGGCAGAATACACTATGTAGGCTACATCACGGTACTTGGCACAAATAAGCTGCGTTATCGTTTTAAAAGCCAATTTAAATAGAAATATGAGAGCACCTATGCAAGGCAAGTTTTGTAAGAAAGACGCGGCAAAACGTAATAATACCCTGAAACACTGATTAAATTGAATAGCCGACAGGTGTCTGAAGGTGCGAGTTATACCAAAGAAGGAAAATATTGGGAACTATCATAATGATGCCGAACTAATCACGGTATTTAGGCCTACACCAAATTGATTTTTAGCCTACTTTTCACATTTTGCAAAAATGAGGAAAAAGTAGACTTATGAGATCGGGCAAAATGTCTGTCTGTCTGTCTGTCTGTCCTTCTGTCTGCCGGTCTGTCTGGCTGTGTGTGTGTGTGTGTGCCCCCCCCCCCCCTATCAACTCCTAAACGGCTGGAGCAATCGATACAAAATTTGGTAGGAGTAAAGATCTATACCTGAATATCTCACGGCCATATTTAAAAATGATGTCAGTGCTACCAACTGCTAAAAAATCGCAATTGAAATTTGAGCTCCATGTTGGATATCTTGGAAGGTATGAATGGGGGCTATTTCAAAATTGGCACACGTATAGATAATAGTATTGCAGTTTAATTTCCAGGAGGCCATACATGGCAGTGTTGCCAAAATGATTATAAGCCTGCTGATAGGTCCAATTTTTAAATGCATATAACTTCTACACTATCAATTGGAATTCAACCAAATTTCGTATGTTGTATGTGTATATACCCAGATATGACTGAGAGTATTCTTAAGACCCACCAGGGCTGCCAACTGTTATTAAATGCTCCTAATTTATTTTATCCAAATACCAATGTATCAGAAAGTATGCAAGCCGACAGCTTTAAACTATGCACACGTATAGTACCTGACATTCTATATTAATTTGGAGTAACTTATATACGTCAGTGCTACCAACATGATTCTAAGCCTGCTGAGAGGTCCAACTTTAAATACATGTAACTTCGATACTATCATTTGGATTTCAACCAAATTTCGTATGTGCTATGTGTACCATAACAGATATGACTGTGCGTATTCTTAAGAGCAACCAGGGCTGCCAACTGTTAATATGTGCTGTCCCTATTTTTGTTTCCCTAATATCAATATATCAGAAAGTATGCAAGCCAATAGCTCTAAACTTTGCACACGTATAGCACCTGGCATTCTGGATGAATTTGGAGTAACTAATATACGTCAGTGCTGCCAACATGATTCTAAGCCTGCTGATAGGTCCAATTTTAAAATGCATGTAACTTCTATACTAACTAATGCATTTTATTCAAAATTGGCACAACAATAGATCATATTATTTCAGATTATTTCTGACAAATACATGCATGACATTGTTGCCAACATAATTTTACGCGCGCTGTTAGATCCAATGTTTAACTGCATGTAACGTCCATGCTATTCATTGGACTTCAACCAAATTTTGTATTCTGTACCTTAATAGATGGAACTACGAATATATTCAGTCATCAGGGCTGCCAACTGTGGTGCTCTATTAGGCTACATAATGCCAGGTATACAGTATTTCGAACTAATTAGAAATTTCGATATTAGCAACCTAATTTCGTCATTATTCTAGATAGGTTCATATACTGTAGAATAATGATTGGCATGAAAAGTAGGCTCTTTAGTTCGTCACGGAACTTCTTGTTCAAGTTCTTATTGGTGTTGACGCATTCGTCAGTTTTTAGGCCTAATTTTCAGCACAGGCACTCTCACTCATTGTTCGTACACGTTTTGATATTCAAGAATACGAACCTTAAAATTAATAAACAGAACACTTATTCGATTCGTACATCCTTATGCAAGTCACGGAACACCGAATACAAGTTAAGGTTACGCCCACTTTGGACGCAGCGCTTGGCTTCACTCAAACGAGCTCAGGGCATCTCCGCTTATTCGTTCCTCCATGTGAAGTCACCATATTTGCAGACACTGAAACAAAACAAAAGAAAACAAAACGTAACTTGAAAGTTGGCAGCATTAGCTGATCAACAAAACATCGTCTTTCATTTGTTTAGACATCGTCAAGATCACTAGTAACATAACCAAGGCTTACATATTCAATTCACGCAGACTACATGTTCTATCTATTACGTGTTATTGTGAAATGATAGCCCCACCCAAAGGGACTCACAACTGGTGGGATGTGTTAGCGACCACGGGCCCAAGTTGAGAGTGGTATTGCTTCCACTTCCTTTTGTCAGTCTCTTGCACCTTTTCTATCGACCCCCCTTGGTCAAATCTTATTCTCTTCCGACACCGACACGACGCGACGGTATTAGGGTATCCAAAGCCTTTCACTGAGTCTTTCACTTTCCCGCCTTAATTTGCCCTTGTCTCATCATTTCTGATTCCCTTATTCTTCGAGGGGTGAGAACTCTTCTTTTTCTTCTCATGGTGTCTGCCACCTTCTGCACAAGGCCACAACGAAGGTCACAAGCACAACAGCAGGTACAACACGTCTCCGTACGGACCACACATTCAACTGAATGGCATGGAATGGCAACAAACCTGTAGGGGATATGGGACATCAGGTGATCGTTCAATGCCGTACTCCTCCTCTTGTCAGTGGAGACGAAAATGCGGGGGATTTGAACGTGTGCTGTGGTGGAGGTGTACGGGTAGTAGGAAGACGGTACTTTTCCGGACACAAGTTCCTATGCTAAACCTAACCGTCTTGGTCCCCACTACAAGCCCTAAAAGTCTGTATGGGAATCTAGAAACACCCTGTATATCAATATACTGTTACGTGCCACCCCCTAGTGGCAAGTTCCGTTAACTGGATTACGGTGGGTGAAAGCACAAACACAATTGTTCCTTTAAAGAGAAGTTAGCTTTATTGCTTGCAGGTCAGAAATATACAACGAACAATAAGCAGATAGAAACAATTAGCTGTCTTACAGAAGCTCCCTCCTGTATGGAGCCCGACTCACCCTTTCACTCGGCCTTGCAGTTAATCCTCTCGCTAATGAGGTGGTCCCGTGCACTGGCTGGAAATAGCTGCACTAAGTCTGTCACTCACTGTTTTGCAATTCACCACAATGACCTCTGTCGCACTAGGTAAGCACACACTCTTCAATACACAGTCTCTCCGTATGATTTACACTTCTTCACTGCCAAGAGAATCAGCTTCACAGGGTTTCGCAAGTCACGTCACCAACAACTGCCGCTCAAGGTAAACGCTCGCACTAGCTCGAAAAAAACACACACACACACACACTGCTTGACAGGTCGCTCTTATAGAGCAGGCCGGTGACTCAATAAATGCTTCTAGACCCACCCAGGGTTCACGGCTTCTCGAGGTTTCCATCACTGGCTGGGTCACGAATATTCTGGACCATCCCTTTGTCCTAGTAGTCCTGTTGCATAAGGCGCACGCAATACACTGAGACAGAGCACAGCCCAGCCCGGGGGCAGTTGTGACTCATGCGGCGAGCGATGAAACAAACTCAGAGCCGTAACACTACCCCCTTCCTAAAAGGCTGATCGTCCCGATCAATCATTGGTCCGTCTGTGTCCCTCCGTAGGCTGCCAGGCGATCTCGATGCACGATCTTCATCTTCGCCCTCGGGCTTCCCTGGATCCTGTAGACGACATCGTTGATCCGTTTCACGACTCGGTATGGGCCCTCCCAGGACTTCTGCAGTTTGGGTGACAGGCCTTTCTTCCGTAATGGGTTGAAGAGTCAGACCAGGTCGTCCTCGTGGAATCCGCCGGCATCCGTCTGTTGGTCGTATCGGGTCTTCATTCGGTCGGTATCGATCCGCAGTTTCCTCCTCGCGAACGCGTGCACGTCCTCCAGTTGGTCGACCAGTTCTAGACAATACTGGCTTACCGGGGCCGGATCGTTCCCAGGTCGGCCGAAGGCAAGATCGACAGGTAGACGGAGCTCCCTCCCAAACATGGCCCGGACTGGTGTGCACCCGGTGGCTTCATGCACGGCGGCACGGTAGGCCAGGAGAAATAGTGGAAGATGTTTGTCCCAATCCCTCTGGTGCTCGCTGACGACTATTCGGAGATGGTTCTCGATGGTGCGATTGAATCGCTCTACCATCCCGTCGGACTGAGGGTGTAACGGCGTTGTCCTTGTCTTCCGGATTCCCAGCAGCTGGCATAGGTTCTGGAACACCTGCGACTCGAAGTTCCTCCCTTGGTCGGAGTGCAGCTCCAGGGGTACTCCGTACCGGCTGACGAATTCCTTCACCAGGGTCTCTGCGATCGTCGCGGCTTCTTGGTTAGGGAGCGCATACGCCTCCGGCCATTTGGTGAAGTAGTCGCTGACGACCAATATGTAGCGGTTCCCTGCCTCGCTTAACGGGAATGGCCCAGCAACATCGATGGCCACTCTCTCCATGGGGCCGCCCACGTTGTAGGTCTTCAGTGGACCCCGTCGTCTTAGTCCTGGGCCCTTGTTGGCTGCGCAACCGTGGCACCTCGCACAGTGGTTCTCCACGTCAGTTCGGCATTCGATCCAGTAGAACCGCTCTCTCAGCTTCTCCAGGGTCTTCTTTATCCCTAGGTGTCCACCAGATGATCCTCCATGGGCTTCCTTCAGGACTTCCTCCGTCATAGCCTTTGGAACGACGACTTGTTCCCGAGATGTCTTCCCGTCGGTGCTCTCCCAGGTACGGCAGATGAGGCCATCCCTTACAATCAGCGAGTCCCACTGCGCCCAGTAGGACTTGAACTTTGGACTGCAGTCGCTCACAATGTTCCCCCCGGGTCTGAGGACACAGGCCCTCTTCCATTCGGCTAGCAGTCCCAGGTCATCATCTTCCGCTTGCGCCCGCGTGAACGATTCGCGGCTCCAGCTCCCTTGAATTTCAACGGTAGTCCTTCGGCACTGTATCCTGGTGCTCTCCTCCCTTCGGGCACAGAAGGTGCAGTCTTCGGGGCACGGTCTTCGTGACAGGGCGTCGGCGTTATAATGCAGTTGGCCTTTCCTGTGCTGGATCTCAAAATTGTACTGTTGAAGCATCTCTAACCACCGCGCGAGTTGACCCTCGGGCAGCTTAAAGTTCAGGAGCCACCGCAGGGATGCATGGTCGGTCCTGATAAGAAATGTTTGCCCGTACAGGTATTTGTGGAAGTGTTCCATAGTCTTCACGATGGCGAGCAGCTCCTTCCTGGTGACGCAGTAGTTCCTCTCTAGCTTTGACAAGGCTTTGCTGAAGTAAGCCACTACTCTCTCCTCGCCGTCCACTATTTGCGACAGGATTCCCCCTATACCAAAGTCGCTGGCATCGGTATCGACGATGAACCTTGTTCCAGGTCTGGGGTAGGCCAGAATAGGTGCGGTGCACAGAGCCTGTTTGAGTTGTTCGAAGGCACTGTGGCATTCTGCTGTCCACGTGAAGAGTTGGTCCTTCTCAGTCAGTCGATGCAGTGGTTTGGCGATGTCGGCGAATCCTCTCACGAAGCGACGGTAATAAGTGCAGAGTCCCAGGAAGCTTCGTAGTTGGGACTTGTCCTTCGGAACTGGCCACTCCCTCACAGCTGCGGTCTTCTCTGGGTCGGTGCGCACCCCCTCCTCGGAGACGATATGCCCAAGGTACTGGACCTGCTTCTGGAAGAGCTGACACTTCTTGGGGCTCAACTTCAGCTGGGCAGCCCGTAGCTTCATCAAGATTTCCTTCAGGTTGCTGTAGTGCTCCTCGAAGCTTCTTCCCAGAACGATGACGTTGTCTAGGTAGACCAGGCAGGTCTTCCAGCGTAGTCTCCTCAGAATGGACTCCATTAGCCTTTCGAAGGTCGCAGGGGCGTTGCACAGACCGAATGGCATGACGGTGAACTGCCAGAGCCCGCTGCCCACAGAGAACGCCGTTTTCTCGCGGTCCTTAGGGTGGACCTCCACCTGCCAGTAGCCACTCTTCAAATCCAAGGTGGAGAACCATCTTGATCCTGATATGGTGTCCAGCGTGTTGTCGATCCGGGGTAGAGGGTAGCTGTCCTTTTTCGTGACGTCGTTTACCCGCCTGTAGTCCACGCAGAACCTGCAGGAACCGTCCTTCTTCTTCACAAGCACGACCGGAGAGCTCCAAGGACTATGTGATGGCTCGATCACCCTTTGCTCCTTCATCTCTTCTACCATCCGGTCGACTTCGGCTTGCTTGGCTAGCGGGACACGTCGGAATGGGGCCCTAATCGGTGCGCTGTGCCCAAAGTCGATTCTGTGCTGAAACACGCTTGTCCTGCCGAAGTATTTGCTCCCCACGGAGAAGACATCCTGGAATTCATGAAGCAGGTCCCGAAGTTGGCGTGATTGTTCCTCGTCTAAATGATCCTTGGATCCTTGGTACAGCTTCTGTAGTTCTTCTGGCAGGGCGCGTCTTCTTCGGTTGTCCGTCTGCAGGTGTCCGTCCGTCGTGTCTGTGATGCGGGCAATCCACGTAACGGGCTCGCAGACTCCTAGGTTGGTGTCCCGGTGAACCGTAATATCGTAGACGTTCAGGTTGGACAGGCGGACGTACGGCCGAGACGTCGTGTTGATGAGAGTCTTGGCAACTAGCAATCCTTTTGTCTGGATATCCTCATATTTTGGCTCGATGACTGCCGCCACTCCCTCAGCTGTTTCGTCGATCATTACGGCAGCGCTGACTTCCGTCCTGGCGGGAACGATGACGTCCTCTCTCAGCCTTACTCGTCGTGCGGCGACGGCCTCGTGTGCTGGTTGAAAAGCAAGTTCCTCACCTCCGAAGTGCAGAGTGTTAGTACTCAGATCCAAGATGATGTTGTTCTGGTCCAGGAAGTCCAGTCCGATGATCACTTCACTTGATATGTCAGCCACAAGCACTGGATGCTTTATCGCCCGTCGACCAATGACGAACTCCTGTGATGCTTCGCCATGTACCGGTGCGGTCTCTCCGGTTGCGGTTATTAGCTGGAGGTTCCTTTGTGTGGGTTGCACTCTCCACTTCGGGATCACGGTGGGACTGACGATGGTCCTCGATGCTCCCGAGTCGATTAGCATGGGCCAGCTCTCTCCGTTCCTATTATCCCTCCGTAACTGTGTCACACGAACTTGGAATGCCGGGGCTTGACGACTGTCACAAGCCAACCTTTGCCCCACAAGGCTGGCTGATACTTGCTTTCCTGGGCCGCGCGGTTTCCCTACGACTGACTGTCCCGACGGAAACCCTTGGCGGCGGCGATCACCGCAGTCCTTGCTCAGGTGGCCTCTGTTACGGCAGGTCCAGCAGGTCGGTACTCCTATTCCAGGCCGCGTCTCCGGATGTCCTTCGGCTACGTTTTTGTAGGTGGTACTGCGTCTCTTGAAGAACCGGCCTAGCGCCTCCATCAGTTCATCGGCCAGGGGCTTGGTTTTGTCGGCTTTGGCTGGTTCGTCGACGTCCACCTGACGCACCCGCGCGCGCATTCTAGATACCTGCTTTGCCGTCTCGAACTCAAGTGCGTGTCTCAGTGCATCTGCATGTGTCTTATTGCGCGGAAGTCGCAGTGCAAGTTGAGTATCCGAGTCCCGCAGCCCGTCGGTGAAGGTCTGCATCGCAATCTGTTCCAGAAAGTCGGCCGGCGCTATTGGATAGGCGAGCCTTACGAGGCGTGCGATGTCCATCTCGAACTCCTGCAGGGTTTCCGCCTTCTTTTGTACCCGGGTCCGGAGCTGAATCAGGTAGGCCTGCTAAAGATGGCTATCTCCATATCGGGACTCCATATGGGCGATTAGTGAAGCGTAGTCCTGGGATCCAGTCGGGATGGCCTGAAGGACGTTAAGGGCGTCACCTCTCAGCGCTACAATGAGAGCTGTAGCCTTTTCTGTGTTGTTCCAGTTATTTATGGAACAGGCCGCCTCGAACTGACGTAAGTAGGTGCTCCACGGGACCTTTCCGTCGAAGGTTGGGGGCGTCACTCTGCTCTGTCCCGCTCCTGATATTCCCGGTGTACCTTTGGGCGGGCGTCGGCGCAGCTCGGCAACTTCCTCTTGAAGAGCGACGAACTTCTTTTCCACTGTCGTGACTTCCTCACGCAGACCCCGTTCTAATTTCCTTTGGCTTTCCTCTACTTTCGTCAGCAGACACTCTTCCAGATTTTTCTGGCCATCCAGAAATTTGGCGGTTAGGTCCTCTGCTAACTTATTCTGGCTGTGCTCCATCTTCCTCTGGCTGTCCTCTAATTTCGCAGTTAGGTCCTCGGTTAACTTATTCTGACCGTCTTCTAATTTAGAAGTTAGGTCCTCGGCTAAATTCTTCTGGCCGTCTTCCATCTTCTTCTGAGCGGCCTCCATCTTGGTTTCCATGCCACTTAACTTTTCTAGCAATGCTGACAACTGCGCTTCCATTTTAGAGGGTTGTCTTGTAAAGGGCATGCACTCACAGGAAAATTTGAGAAAAATGACCTGCTCTGGTTTTGAAATCAAGACCGTCAGGTGTTGTGCTTGTGCTTGAGTTCGTAATCCGGCTTCTGACACCAGTTTCTACGTGCCACCCCCTAGTGGCAAGTTCCGTTAACTGGATTACGGTGGGTGAAAGCACAAACACAATTGTTCCTTTAAAGAGAAGTTAGCTTTATTGCTTGCAGGTCAGAAATATACACCGTACAATAAGCAGATAGAAACAATTAGCTGTCTTACAGAAGCTCCCTCCTGTAATGAGCCCGACTCACCCATTCACTCGGCCTTGCAGTTAATCCTCTCGCTAATGAGGTGGTCCCGTGCACTGGCTGGAAACAGCTGCACTAAGTCTGTCACTCACTGTTTTGCAATTCACCACAATGACCTCTGTCACACTACAGTAGGTAAGCACACACTCTTCAATACACAGTCTCTCCGTATGATTGACACTTCTTCACTGCCAAGAGAATCAGCTTCACAGGGTTTCGCAAGTCACGTCACCAACGACTGTTGCTCAAGGTAAACGCTCGCACTAGCTCGAAAAAAAACACACACACTGCTTGACAGGTCGCTCTTATAGAGCAGGCCGGTGACTCAATAAATGCTTCTAGACCCAGCCAGGGTTCACAGCTTCTCAAGGTTTCCATCACTGGCTGGGTCACGAATATTCTGGACCATCCCTTTGTCCTAGTAGTCCTGTTGCGTAAGGCGCACGCAATACACTGAGGCAGAGCACAGCCCAGCCCGGGGGCAGTTGTGACTCATGCGGCGAGCGATAAAACAAACTCACAGCCGTAACAATACACTAAAAATATTATATATATATCCGACATTAGTTAGTAGATATAGATATAGCAATCATATTTTAATTCTCAATATTGGCTAAAGAAGACCTCATTGCTAGGTAGAAATATGTACGTTTAATGTATAGTTGGTTGGTTGGTTGGTTGGTTTAGGGGCTGCGACAACGCGGTCATGTAGCCCCGTGTACTTTGGGTGTGTGTAGAATCTGTCTGATAAGCGGTGTTAATTGTGATGACTGTATTAGTGTGTGTATCTGGTTTTTCTTATTCAAGTAAGGACTGCGACTTTGAATTTTTCAAATAGTTCCTACTTTTGCCGCCAAACGCCACCGTCAACGACTACTAGGCCTAGTTCAGAACTTAGCTACTAGACGCCACCGCAGTCGACTCTTGGCAACGAACGTAGCAACCTAAGAGCGTTGTTTACATTCTTAACCTATCAAATTTAGCTTCACACAGGTGCAATTAGTGGAAGGTTCTTTAATATGCCATAAATCTATGACATGGGACCACTGGCTTTACTTACCCTCCGAAGGAAGGCACACTGAGGGATTTTTAACGCTCTTAAAAATCCGACGGTTTCGGCCGGGTTTAAACCCGAGATCTTGGGCATAGAAGCTCAGCATGCTACCGACTACGCCACCGAAGCCGCCGTTTAATACATAAATAGATATGGTATAATTATGTAGCCTATTGATTGGCGCATATTTAACTATTTTTTAAGTTCCCTAACTGAATCAACAACAACAACAAAATCTGTTCCCCATTCGCTGGAGCATTAAATAACTATCATGTATTTTGAATCAACTCAAGTAATGTACCGAGAAATTAGATTACAGCAACATTACCTGAAGTAATTTGTTGTCGGGAATGAAATTAACTTCACCATCAACGTAATGAAGAACGATCTTGAGAGATTTGAAACATTTCATTTCTTTCATTAAACATGTTTATGTCTAATTTTCCTCCTCAGTGAACAGCAAAGTGCTTGGGAGGATGATTATGTGGAAAGGCGACAGATTGAGCCGCATTCGTTCCCGTCTCCCCAATTGTGTCCAGAACCTTGGAGAGCGTTTCCAAATCCCGGACCAGTTGCGTAACTATGGGGGTTGATCGGGGGGATCAATCACCCCAGAGCCAAATAATGAACATTTCGTGCTATTATACATTCATGCGTGCAAATAAAACGTATGAAATGCTATCAATATGCGGCTTCGGTGGCGTAGTCGGTACCATGCTGAACTGCTATGCCCAAGATAGCGGGTTCAAACCTGGCCGAGGTCGTCGGATTTTTTAAGAGCGTTAAAAATCCTTCAGTGTGCCTTCCTTCGGAGGGGAAGTAAAGCCGGAGGTCCCATGTCATAGATTTATGGCATGTAAAAGATCCTTTCACAGACTAAACTTGTGTAAAGCAAAATTTGTTAGGTTAGATTTCGTCAGAACGCTCTATCAAAGTTCCAACGTTCACCACTAGGTATCATTGATATCTGGTGGCGAAAGTTGGAACTACTTGAATTTGAACGGAACTTGCAGCTCACCCTTTAGGGTGTCCGCTGGAAGCAGCTACAGACTCAGGCGAGCCGAACATGTCCTCGGACACTCCCGGCACTAAAAGCCATTCGATAAATAAATATCAAAAACGAAAACGTGTAGTTTTGCTTCCATTGTTTATGTCTCATTTTGCCCAAACCTCCCCCTTCACCACCCCCCACCCACTTAAAGCAAAAACAAAACCGAAATTTAAGGAAAACACAAAACCAACAAAAACATAAAATGAAAAACCAAGAATCAAAAACAATAGTAGGAAACAACATGAAATCAAATCTTAAAAGAAGGAAACAAAAATAAAAACGAAAGTAAAATTAAAAGCAAAAACAAAACACAAAGCAAAAATCAAAAAACAAAAGCCAATGCAGAAAAAAACAAACATGAAACCATAAACAAAAACACAAAGCGAAAACAAAAATAAATATAAAGGGAAAATTAAAAGCAAAAACAAAAAAAACACAAAACATTAAAAACTTGTAACGCCGTTACTAGGATACTAACAGTTACTGCTTTTTAAAATAAGTAACTGTCACACCGTTACTTTAAAGAGTAACGATGTAATGAAAATGCTCGTTACTTTTTCAAGATGGAGTGATCAGTTGTGGAATGGAACCAACCAGCCCATCTACACAAACAACAACCATAAACAAACCGTGAATTTATGAAGGATTTGAAAGGTTCGAGTACCTGCGCCTATCTGTACCCCTTATGTACGCCCATACTAGTGCCATAAACGTCCCTAATGCTCATTGAGCTGCAATAATTCTAACATATCTCTATGTATAAAGCCCTGCGTGGATCGCCATGCGGATATAGTTTGCATGGCTGTGTGGATAGCGGATAAGTTGCGGATAATGTTTGGAATAAATTTGCGGATAGTTTTTAGAATACTTGTTGAATATCATTACTAGGACCCGGATGATTATGAGTTTATGACTCGTTCCGTTATTTTATTTTTTCTTGACAAATGTAAGATGATGATTTAAGCTAATCTCATTCAAATTATGTTATTAAGCATAAATTAATACTCCGAACTGAAAAGAGTTGCAATTCTGACTGTATAAGTTGACATTCATTCTAAATATAGCACATGGCATACAAAGCCTAGGGGAACGACTTCCTCCTCAAATGTCTAAATATGTTGCTTTAATACGTGATGCTTTATCTAATTAAAATATTATAATGCCAGTGGATGCGGATAACAGTCGTGCGGATGCGGGGCGGATGCGGATAACGTGTTGTTTATCCGCACAGGGCTCTATCTATGTCGACCATTTACTTGGAGGCCTCTGTGTAGAAAATTTTCTACAATGTTCTCTGGTGCATAACTGGCTTATCTACACACATCAAAAAAAGTTTTGCATCACCTCGGTTCCAAGAGTTCCGGAACCGTTAAATACAAAGGGAATAGAGATCAACACAAACAACATTTCAGCTCGTTTTATTGCTCATGAGACCCACACATTGCATGTTGTACCATCATACAGCTAGACTTTCAGCATTTGTGGTCCAGATTGCAGTACACACCACTACCTCTAATACCCAGTAGCACGTCCTCTTGCATTGATGCATGCCTGTATTCGCCGTGGCATACTATCCACAAGTTCATCAAGACACTGTTGGTCCAAATTGTCCCACTCCTCAACGACAATTCGGCGTAAATCTCTCAGAGTGGTTGGTGGGTCAAGACGTCCATAAACAGCCCTTTTCAACATATCCCAGGCATGTTCGATAGGGTTCATGTCTGGCGAACATGATGGCCACTGTAGTCGAGCGATGTCGTTATCTTGAAGGAACGCATTCACAAGATGTGCACGATGAGGTCGAGAATTGTCGTCCATGAAGACAAATGCCTCTCCAATATTCTGCCGATATGGTTGCACTATGGGTCGGAGGATGTCATTCAGGTATCGTAAAGCCGTTTCGGAGCCTTCCATGACCACCAGTGGCGTACGTCGGCCCCACATAATGCCACCCCAAAACATCAGGGAACCACCACCTTGCTGCACTCGCTGGACAGTGTGTCTAAGACGTTCAGCCTGACCAGGGTGCCTCCAAACACGTCTCCGACGATTGTCTGGTTGAAGGCATATGCGACACTCATCGGTGAAGAGAACGTGATGCCAATTCCGTGGGGTCCATTCAGCATGTTGTTGGGCCCATCTGTACCGCGCTGCATGGTGTCGGGGTTGCAAAGCTGGACCTCGCCATGGACGTCGGGAGTGAAGTTGCGCATCATGCAGCCTATTGCGCACAGTTTGAGTTGAAACACGACGTCCTGTGGCTGAACGAAACGCATTATTCAACATGGTGGCATTGCTGTCAGGGTTCCTCCGAGCGGCAATCCGTAAGTAGCGGTCATCCACTACAGTAGTAGCCCTTGGGCGGCCTGAGCGAGGCCTGTCATCGACAGTTCCTGTATCTCTGTACCTCCTCCATGTCCGAACAACATCGCTTTGGTTCACTCTGAGACGCCTGGAAACTTCCCTTGTTGAGAGCCCTTCTTGACACAAAGTAACAATGCGGACGCGATCGAACTGCGGTATTGACCTTCTAGGCATGGTAGAACTACAGACAACATGAGCAGCGTACCTTCGTCCTGGTGGAATGACTGGAACTGATCGGCTGTCGTACCCCCTCCGTCTAATAGGCCCTGCTCATGCATGGTTGTTTACATCTTTGAGCTGTTTTAGTGACATCTATGAACAGTCAAAGGGACTGTATCTTGGATACAATATACACAGTCAACGTCTATATGCCGGAGATCTGGGAACCGAGGTGATGCTAAACTTTTTTTGATGTGTGTAAAAGGTCTGTAAGACCCTCAATCCCATTCTTGGTATAAAAAGTGACAAACGGAACTTATAGCAGCTATATTTCGTACATGTTTTTCTGTGGTCATTTCTGAGAAACAAATTTTCTACCAGAGAGCCTTAGAAAACACAAAGCGACATTTAAATTCTTAATTCCGACCTGTTTTTGGATGGGGAGGAATCGAATCCGAACCTCTGTCACTTTTATGATGTACGCCAATTCTCTTGTTAAAATCATCCGTGAGGTATTTCTTCTCTGGTGAGATTGAAGTAAAGGCGTGTTTGTGTCTACAGTTGTGCCATTGTTATGAAGCAGAAAGAAGATAAGGAGATGCCTTGGCCATCATACACCGGTAGACCTATACAGTAGCCTATATAATTTCTAAAAATGGGATGCAAAGTGTGCACAGGTGAAAAAGAAAACCAGAGCATTCGCTGTTCCGCAGCGAACTTAAAAAGCAGGTAAGAGATCAGTAATTCGATAGCTTATTATTATTATTGATCATTCATATGCTCACCGTCGGGGCTTCATGACCGCGTTGTCGCTGCCCCTAAACTAAGGAACCAGTATATGCTCACCATGTCATTGGGTACATTTCACCATTTCATCGGCATTTGTTGCAAGATGGAGTAGAGTTCTCTATATCGGTAGGATGAGGAACGATCGAACTATGGAGCAGGTCTCTAAAATAACTACTTTCTGCATACTTGTATGCAGATTATGGTGGAGTCCCAGTTTATCGAGGTGGCGTAGTTGGTAGCATGCTGAACTGCTGTGCCCAAGATAGCTGGTTCAAACCTGGCCGAAGTCGTCGGACTTTTTAGGAGCCTTAAAAATCCTTCAGTATGCCTTCCTTCGGAGGGGAAGTAAAGCCGGCGCAGCGGTCCCATGTCATAGATTTATGGCATGTAAAAGATCCTTCCACAGACCAAACTTGTGTGTAGCTAAATTTCTAGGTTAGAATTCGTTGTAACGCTCTATCAAAGTTCCAACGTTCACTACTAGGTATCATTGATATCTGGTAGCGAAAGTTGGAACTACTTGAAATTGAACGGAACTTGTAGCTCACCCTAGTGATGTCCGCTTGAGCAGCTACAGCCTCTGGCGAGCCGAACATGTACTCGGACACTCCCGGCACTAAAAGCCATACGATAAATAAATACATTATTATTATTATTATTAATATTATTATTATTATTATTATTATTATTATTATTATTATTATTATTATTTATTTTTTGCATGCGCTTACACATTCTCAGCATATTTTCTGGAAAGAAAACATTTACAATCCCAGATACCGTATATATCATAAGGAGCAAATTCTTTGTGACTGCATTCAGTAGGCTAAGGCATCCAACGTTTAGAATGAAGCATTGGTCTTATGGCGCGTTACGACAGGGTTGCCACTCCATGAGTGGAGGCAGTACAAAGCGCTTCGCGTACACTTTCCGCACATTCAACGATTGTGCAGTGACGAAGACATGAATTAAGTACTGTATAATAATACTAATAGTAGGTTAACATAACACATACAACGAAATTAAATTAACTATAACGTCATTATAAAGTCATTATATTTAACTTTCCTGCTATTCTTGCGAAGTGTATTACTTAGCCTCTTTTTGCGTGGCGACAGTACTGGACCCTGTCCACTCTCACTACGTATTTTAAAAACGGTAGTCTTTGATATTCCTGTGGCCAGAGCAGTTTCATTGACTAAATTATTTATACTTTCGTTAGGTTTAAGATTCTTAAAATAACTGAACACATTAATTACGACCTGTTTTTCCCTCCTTCTGAGCACTTGACCACGCTTTCTTTTCACAAAACTATCCAATTGTTGTACGTGAAATACGTAAAATTAATACAACACGTTGAATCTAACAGAACTGCTGCACACACACTCAAGATAGAGACTGCTGAACAACTGAAATACAAGCTCGAAGGGCACAGTAATAAAGCGGTGAGTAGCAAGCTGCACCCCGCTGTCCTTCGACACTTCATTCTATAATCCGCGGTCAATGATCAGCCAGGCCTGTGTAAACAATTAAACCTACAGTCTGGGTAAGCAGGTAGAAAACTTCTTTCAACATTCCTCTACAACTCTCAAACTGACATGACATGGTTATCTTTAAAAATAGAAAAGTTGGCAGCATACGAACTTTTTCAATGCTGCTATGCGGTTATGAGAGAATATTCAGAAGTTTTACCTACATGAAAATTGTAATATTGCCAGCATAAAATATTTCAATAATCCATCATCAAGATGGCACATTTAGCTACACGTGTGAGAAAAATAGGCATCACAAAGTCAATGCAACATGATATAAGATCGATTTTACTAAAAAAAGGGGACACAGTTTATCGTTAAAAAAAAATATGGATATCTAATTTTTCTAGCATCTCTATCAAGTTTACGTAGTTCTAATATAGGACAAAATGATCGGCAAAACACGGTTCTACCCGAATATGCTGTTTTTTCGACAAAGCAAATTTTTCGACTGATATGGCAACAGTTGATTGCTAGAAAATGACAGCGTCATACATGTCTCACGTGCAACAGAAAGAGAGAAGAATATCCCTATCTAACCAGTGCTTCATTCTAAACGTTGGATGCCTTATAGTTGCTTTACGCTTTCCCCCCACTCCTTCAGGCCTGATTGCCCAAGAACTCCT
Source organism: Meconema thalassinum (assembly GCA_946902985.2). Lineage (NCBI taxonomy): Eukaryota > Metazoa > Arthropoda > Insecta > Orthoptera > Tettigoniidae > Meconema > Meconema thalassinum. Next base: position 693,135,209 of record OX336390.1, read on the forward strand.
TACTACGCGACACGTAGAAAGTACAGTATGACAGTTTTCTGCATCAGTTTGAAAAGGCCAGGGTCTAATTTCAACTCAGTGAGCGATTCCTTTAAGTTGTTTGGAATCACGCCAGTGCTGGAGATGATAATAGGAACTGTCCTATTATTATTATTATTATTATTATTATTATTATTATTATTATTCGACGACCTGGCTGCAATGGAACCATACCAGATGTGACTTTAGCTTCAGACGATTTTTTGTCAAGAATATCTGAATGGCGGGTGATTGAGGACTACACAGGAAGCGATCATCAGTATGTTACTTTCTGTGTACTTCAGCAAAATCGACAACAAAGCGCTGTCATACGCAAACCATCATACTGGAATCCCACAAATATGGATAAAGAAAAGTTCTGTGAGGTAATACAGAGAGGAATGGTGAAAGTTGAAACGAGTTGCTTTTCATTTGAGGGGAGAGAGGCGGCGGATAAATGGGTAGAGAACACTATGTTGCTTATTCATCAAGCCTGCAATAAATCCATGTGCAGGAAGAACACGCGAAAACACAAACAGCCAGCATACTGGTGGACGGAGGAAATTGCTGATATGAGGCGACACTGCCTGAGGATGAGACGAAGGGCACATAGAGCGAGAGGAAGAGAAGAGGCAGCCTTATTCTCCGAAGACCACAAATCAGCAAGAAAGACGCTTCGGGATGCAATTAAAAGAAGTAAAGCTGACAAATGGTGGGAAATGGTCAAAGAAGTTGACAACGATCCGTGGGGACTAGGATATAAGATTGTATTGAAGAAACTTGGAACATTTTCTAATCCCATAATGGATGCACACACTATGGACGAAATAGTCAGTACGCTGTTTCCGGAACATCCGGAGAGGATTGATGAAGCTGATGATTGCATTGATATTGAAGAAATACCATTGTTCACCGAGGAAGAATTATTGAAAGCGATTAATTCTATCAGGAACAAGAAGGCTCCTGGACCAGATGGGATCCCAGCAGAAGCACTTAAGGAGGCAGCAAGAGCTTGCCCGCGACTCCTTTTGAACATGTATAACGCATGTCTGAAGGCAGGCGTTTTTAGTGCCTGCTGGAAGAAGGCCAGACTAGTTCTTATTAGTAAAGGAAAATTGGGAGGAAATTCGCCTTCATCATACAGGCCATTATGTATGCTGGATACGGCTGGAAAAGGATTAGAAAAACTATTACAGCCTAGAATATTGATGGCAGTTCAATCAGCTGGAGATCTATCTGCCCAACAATACGGCTTTCGGAAAGGGCACTCGACTATTGATGCTGTGCGGGTAGTTGTAGAGACTGCAAACAGAGCTCAGATGGGTAACCATTACTCACGTAAAGTTACGCTACTTGTGACTCTAGATGTGAAGAATGCCTTTAACTCTGCCCAGTGGAGTGACATTTTGGTGGCACTTCAAGATAAATTTAGACTACCGAGATACCTCATGCGGATAATGAGGGATTATCTAAAGGACCGTATTTTGCAGTACGATACCGAGGAAGGACATAGGACTAAAAGATTAACCGCTGGGGCAGCTCAAGGATCTATTCTTGGGCCAGATCTCTGGAATATTGCATACGATGGCCTGCTTCGGCTGAAGATGCCCGAAGATGCAATATTGGTAGGATATGCTGATGATGTTGCTGCTCTGATTGTGGCTCGTGATATAGAGCTGGCGCAACTGAAACTCAATCAGGTAATGCGACGTGTCACAGATTGGATGACGGAACATAAGCTGTCATTAGCAGACCATAAAACGGAGATTGTTGTGCTGACGAGAAGGAGAATCAACACTCTTGTACCAATGCAAGTGGGAGAGACGATGATTAATTCATCAAGGAGTACGAAGTACTTGGGTGTGACGCTAGATACGAAGCTCACATTCTGGGCCCATATTCAAAGAGTGACGGATAAAGCAGCAAATATCTTGACCGCTTTGAGCCGATTAATGGGTAATATTAAAGGTCCGAAGTCTAGCAAACGACGTCTCCTGATGACAACAGTCCAGTCCATATTACTCTATGGAGCTGAGATCTGGGCTGAGTCCTTACGGTTCGAGAAATATCGTAAAAGGATAGCAGCAGTACAACGAAGAGGAGCACTGAGGATCTCATGTGCATATCGCACTGTTTCAGAGCCTGCTGTTCTAGTGGTAGCGGGAGTAGCACCAATTGATTTACTTGCCTTAGAGCGTCAGGAAGTGTGGCGCACCAAAGAAGAACTGGACATACACCAGGCAAAGACGTCTGCACACAACCATTGTATGGAACGATGGCAACAGAAGTGGGATGATTGACACAGTTCCTAACAGGCCATGGATATTTTCGGAGATTCCTGCATCACATAGGCGTGGCTAATAGTCCTTTGTGTCATTATTGTAATGAAGAGGATGATGCGCTCCACACATTCTTTGTGTGTGAACGCTGGTCAACATATAGAAGAGATCTGCAACCTTCTACAGGGGCAATCACGCCGGACAACATCCTACAGATGATTTTTTTTTTTTTTTTTTTTTTAGCGTATGGCTTTCAGTGCCGGGAGTGTCCGAGGACATGTTCGGCTCGCCAGTTTTGTAGCTGCTTCGAGACGGACACCCAATGGGTGAGCTACAAGTACCGTTGGGGAGGGAAGGAGGGAAGTTGGAATGTAAGGACGAGAAGTTGGAAGGTAGCGGCTGTGGCCTATAGTTAGGGACCAACCCCGGCATTTGCCTGGAAGGAAGATGGGAAACCACAGAAGACCATCTTCAAGGTTGCCGGCTGGGGGATTCGAACCTCCTCGCCTCCCGGATGTGAGCGACTGCCATCAGTCATGCCGTAACCACCACGGCTAACTCACCCGGCTACAGATGATGCTCCGAAATGATCAAACATGGAATCAGATAGCTATTTACATAGAATGTGTCCTGCGCCAGAAGAAGAGAGAAATGGATGCGTTCGAACATCCATAAGAAAAATGAAGAAAGAAGAAGTCTGAATGACTAAGTAAGCACGACATCACCCTGAAGTAATGCGAGAGCGGTTCCGGGGTGATGAACACATCGTGGGAAAAGGGAGGTGGTTTTTAGTGGGTAAAAATCCCACACTACTGTGGAGTGCGGACCCTTCACATGTGTCTTTTGAAGATTTTCCACAGTCCCTCGTAAAAAAAAAAAAAAAAAAAAATATATATATTATTATTATTATTATTATTATTATTATTATTATTATTATTATTATTATTATTATTATTGTTCTAGTTACTAAATATTTTACTTTTCATAAATTGAAATATGTTAGGCATAAGGTGTGCCACCACACGACATGCGCCAGATTGTTGTAGCGTTGTAGTGATAGTACATTTTGTATTTCCATATTAGGCCTACTGTAATCCACTATTTCATTCAATTCAAGAAAATTATAGTAGCGGGGAAAATGTTATTGGACATCTATATGGTATTTTTATACAAAAGTAATGATTCAATACTTTGACAATTATAGCCTAACTGTATCTTCGATACTATTTTTGGCAAGTAAGGAAGGTACTTGGGGAAACTGTGTTTGTGTTTTGGAATGGCGTGGATTGTTAACTTTGAGGTAAATAAACTCTCGACAAATCAATAGGGCAAAACAGAACTAGAGTGATGTTAAAAAGATAATGTCTAGCGATCTAATGAGACAGCATTTACTGTGAATCAATTTAGCTTGTTGAAGGAAGTGATGCTGGGAGAGGTTCCAGGAGGCAAAGCAAGTCTTGCATACCGCAGGCGGATTTGGAAATTGACTGGACAATAGATGCTGTATTTTTATTGGGCCTGTTTGGAACGAACGTGTGCGTGCGTGTGTTCGTTTTGGCATAATAATGGCATGAACTCACCATCTGTTGTGAGGGTCAGGACAGGTTGCTGCCAACACCGTGCCCATGTTACATGCCGCGGGATCATCAAAGATACTACCGACAGCAGTGTGTACGCTGGCTAGAGCGCAGCGTTAGGTCATGGGACCAAGCTCTCTGCTGACTCAGCAGACGCGTGGGTTCGAGCCCCACTGTTGGCCGTCCTTTCAACACCAGGCAAATGCTGGGACGGTACCTTCTGACAGGCCACGGCCACTTCCTTCCACATCCTTGCCCAGTTTCATTCATCTTCATCCATTCCATCTCTCACCCCGACGCGCAGGTCGCCCACGGGTGTCGACTAGAAAGACCTGCACTCGGCCTCTCAGGAGACCACAAGACCAAAAAAATGATACTTGTCCATCGTGCATGCGAGTCATCTGAACGTGTATAATTGGGGGTAGGATTTGGAAGGAGGTGGCCGTGGCCTTAAGTTAGGAACCTTTCCAGCATTTGCCTGGAGTTGTTGTTGTTGTTGTTGTTGTTGTTGTGTAAGTCTTCAGTCTTCTGACTGGTTTGATGCATAGCTACCACAAATTACATCCAAGGCAATCTGTCTAACCTTGGTCCACCCCTACAGTTTTGGTCCTCGACCATTCCTTCCATAACTAAGTTTGAAGTTTGCTATTCCTGGGTGTCTTAGGGCGTGTCCTACCAGTCGCAAGAAACATCCCTCATCTCTCACTCGTCTTAATACCTCTTCATTTATTACTCTATCTGTCCATCTGATCTTCATCATTCTCCTTTCTTCCCTTCTTCTTCAAGCGCTTCTATTCTTCTCTTCACTGCTGCGCCAACAATGTTTTACTTTCAAAGAGTGCCGTGCTCTAGACAAAGGCTTTCAAAAATGACTTCCTAAAACCTAAATCTATATTTGATGCCAAAATATTATTTTCTGTAGAAATGCTTACCTTGCCTGAGCCAACCTACTTTTTATATCCGCTTTGCTTCGTCCATCACTGGTTATTTTTATAGTTACCAGCTCGCGCCTAGTGGATCCTTTCTCCCGCCAGGCATGTGACTGAGGCGGCTCGGGACGAGGAGGCGGTCATACAGCGGTTCAGTACAGATTGTGGTCTAATGGAGTGCTAACCTGGACAATGAACGCTGGGATGGACATGGATGGTTTCTTGTAATATGAAACTGTGATTCTACTTTTCCAAATAATTCATCGAATGATTTTTGGCTCATCCTAAAATAATTGTAAAAATTAGTTTGTCTTCTCGTAGCCTCCGTGTCATAGGCGGCAGCACGCTGGCCTCTTACCGCTGGCCGAGGTTCAAATCCCGGTCACTCCATGTGAGATCTGTGCTGGACAAAACGGAGGTAGACAGGTTTTTCTCGGTGTACTCCGGTTTTCCCTTTCAAAAATGTCATTCCAGCAACACTCTCCACTATCATTTCATTTCATCTGTCATTCATTTAATCATTGCCTCAGAGGAATGCGACAGGCTTCGGCAGCCGGCACAGTTCATATCCTCGCCGCTAGATGGGGGCTTCATTCATTCCATCCCAGGTCGACTGGAAGTAGGCTGTGGATTTTCATTTTGTCTTCTGGTAGGTTAGCATAGAGGGTTTCGAAAGCTCCTATCACATCTCTTTGAATGTTCACAGGATGAACACTAAAACGTAGTTTTTTTTCTTTATTCTTGCCATTATCGTGTAGAGGTATGCAGCAGCGATCGCTTCACTGTAAACCCAGCCATGGTACATGCTCGACTGATACGAAACTACTCGTATTAAAAGGTCCTTTCCGAAAGCACGCGCCACATGCATGTGGCATGTAACTATAAAAGAAGCCTTCGGAATAATAATAATAATAATAATAATAATATCGTATGACCACGGGAGCCGGGTGCAAGCTTTGTAATTAGACACCCAGAGGATAGCTTGCATGTCGAATTTCGTTGTTCCTTGAAACACTATGAAAGTCAGGGAGGTTAGATATCTAAGCTCCTTGAACACTATAGCGCTTTCTAGTAGAGAACTGAGGAACTTTGTGTAGGCGGACACTCCCGAGATAAATTTTGCCATTGTGAACACGGCCTACTGAATTCAAATGGGTTCTTTGACATGCCAATATCGTATGACATGCGTGTCGTATTTTTGCCGCCCTTCAAAAATCATTTACCACGGCCAGAAGCGAACCTGCAATCTTGGGGTTAGTAGACCGACAAGCTATCCACTCACACACCGTGGCAAGCTGCCTTCGGAATGAAATATATGTATATAGTCTAATATAAATAATATATAAATGCATAAAACTCCTGGAAGTAATTACATGTATTAGTTGTGATCACTATGATAATGGGGCAGTAGTGATCATTCTACAGTACATGTGCAGTATATTTTTGTTTTACTTATTTATTGTTTATATTATATACATTGTCCCCCCCCCCCCCCCCCAGTCATTGGACAAATTCGTGTCGACCGATTGAAGAGTTACAGTACAACTAACAAATCATATGTTTGTATCAACTCAAACTGATGTGTGTATATAGCATTAACATCCCGTGCTGTTATATGAATGATTCCCTGTATTAGAACCTACAATAACGATGCGTGCCTATGCATTGAAAAGTTCATTACAGAGGTCTATAGAAATCACAACACATAGCAGGAAGATTATAAAGAAGAATTACAACACGTATCGAGCAAACATTTGTTGTTGTTGCCTATGTGTGTAAAATTTATCTGATAAACTGTGTTGTGCTTTCTGTAGTAGTGTGTGTAATTGTAATGGAAGCGAGATTTGGGAAGGAATCGGCTGTGGCATTAAGTAAGGGCACGTCCGGATATTTGCCTGGAGTAGAACTGGGTAACCAAGGATGCTAGAGGCGGGAATCGAAGCCACGTCTACTCGGAGTTGGACACCAAAAAAAATGTATTTTGATACAAAATAAAATAATAAAGAAAACATGAAAATGCAAAATACACAATACAGTTTTTTAAATAAAATCTAAAATATCAAATATCTCTCGTAAAATATGCTTCCAAACTTCAATGAAATGGGAGCATATTTTACTAGAAGTATTTGATATGTTCAATTATATTTTTAATGTTTTGTATATTTAGTAATGTTGTTATTGTAGTTTGTGTCAAAAATTGGCTACAGTACATTTTGTGTGTATTTTGCCCAACTTTGCTCTATTCAGTTATGCCGTTCTAGTTCTCAGACCAGAACTAATTTTCCGTCTTTCTTAAAATTTACGTGAAAATAGTTATTGCGCGTTTGCGCGTACTTACATTTTTGAACAAACATTTCCAAAAATGAAGTTTATAAAATCAAAATTACGTTCCCGGATCAGTGATGAACACCCACATTCCATTCCGAGGGTGGCTATCTAAAATCTATCTCCAGACATTTCAACACTGTCACTTCAAGGGAAGGTTTTTACAAAGGTACAGAATATTGTTTATTTTTCTCAATTCGTTTTGTATTGTGTGTCAGGTTATTGTTTGTAATTCTGAATAGCCATGTGAGAGGTAGTTTTGTTGGTTTGGATGTATTTGTGTGTTAGGGAAAGACGATGGGGGTTCGTTTAGGAATCTGCCATTCGACTCGCCCGCAAATTAAGTTGAGAATCCCTGGTCTAGAGTATTACAAAAAGTTAATATTTGGTAGATCTGTTCCTCTAAACTGGCCACTCACATAAATATTGTAAACGAAGGAAATAATTTTGGAATAAGTTTTTCTTGGCGGATGAGAATTGCAGAATTTTAAAACCCTTAAAAGATGCTCAAACTTTAAGATGGATGATTTTAAAACATTTTAAGTATGTAATTTAAAACGTGCTGTTTCTTTTCCAAGTAGAATTTATGAAATAATTAATCATTTTATGTACTTTTAGCTATAGTTTACTCGGAGGGAAAGCTTAGAAACAGTTCAATTGTCCAGTTCTGAACCTCGGGCCCATCAGAACGCCTGGGTCCAGGGCTACAGCCCCATTTGCCCCTCCCTCAATTCGAGTCAGAGCACGGACCTCTACTGCCCTGTACAAATATGCTTTAATATTACACGCTTTTCGTGGAATTACTCATCTCTTGACCACTGTCCTTTATACAGGTTGTTTGGAAATTCCGGTTATAAACTCCTAGGACGTATACTGTAGAGAGAGTGAGAACATACTATTATGGAAAGGAACCTTTTTTCTGAAACGTACATCCCCCACTCTTTGGAAAATGAGGTGTGGAAAATGTGTCAGAACATCGGAAACCTCAATATTGTGTCTGTACCTACAATCATAGCCCGCATAAAAGTAGGCTGATTTGTACGAACGAATGTAACATCTAGCTGTGTTGGCCATTTCGTACCAATTTTCAAAATTGTATTGGAGGTTAAACTCACACCCGTTCAACTAAATCGGTGTTCTGACATGAAATGAATACTGTAGAGACGAAAATTAACAATTTGGCTGGCATTTCTCGTTCCCTCAGTATAAGTGGATGTGGTAAGCACCTTAATTGAAACGGATGTAGAATGGAAAGGGCATGGATTCCTATCATGTACTCACTCCCCTCTACAAGTCCTACAGTAAAAGTGTGTAACCAGAATTTCTAAACACCCTGTAAAAATGTCACGTAGAGCAAAACACATATTGTTTTGGATGCAGCCTTACACCTAACAACCCTCAACCCACTCCTAATTAAGGTCGTCGGAAGCGCTGGGACCCTACCCTACGAGATCTCCAATTGAGCGTTTATTGACCAAAGTAATGACTCTTCAATTGGAAGATTGGTTCATTAGATTGATGACCACAGTTAGCTGGTTGTAGTAAACTGGACTCAACCTACTGGGTGCTTGGAGCAACGATATGTGTGTTAAGATAGGGAACAAGTCAACCGACAGATGACTCTGACAAAAATGTTACTGCAACAGACAGGACATACTGTACTGTGAAGGAGCATCCATGATGGACGAGATATTGTTTCATTTAGGAAATTGGGCAGATGGGTGAATATGTCTGATAACCTGCGCTATTTGTGGTGTCTATATTACAGTCTGTGTGTGTTTGCAATTGAGGCGAGCATTGGGATGGAAGCGGCCATGGTGTTGAGTGTTCAGTCCTTTCACAGACTAAACTTGTGTGAAGCTAAATTTCTAGGTTAGATTTCGTTGGAACGCTCTATCAAAGTTCCAACATTCACCACTTGGTATCAGTGACATCTGGTAGCGAAAGTTGAAACAACTTGAAATTTAACGGAACTTGTAGCTCACCCTATGGGTGTCCACTTGAAACAGTTCCAGCCTCTGGCGAGCCGAACATGTCCTCGGACACTCCCGGCACTAAAAGCATTACGATAAATAAATAAATAAATAATCTATAACATGGTACCGCAGTCTTTACTTCCCCTCCGAAGGAAAGCATAATGAAGGATTTTAACGCTCTTAAAAAATCGATGACTTCGGCCGGGTTTGATTATGATGATGATAATTGTTGTGTTAAGGGGCCTAACATCTAGGTTATCGGCCCCTAATGGTTTGGGTGAGAATGAAAGATGAGATGAGAATGAAAACTATAACTAATAATAACTACAAACTTACATACTAGAAGAAGAAATGGTAAACAAATAAAGGATAAGGCAAATAAAGGACAGGAAGAAAAGAAATCCCCTCAACCTTAGAAAAATGAGGATTGAGGGACTTGGAAGGAAGAGGAGCCATGAAAGGCAGATAGGAAAAATGAAAGAGGAGAAGGCCCGCCCCATCGTCAGAGGAAAAAGGGGAAAAATAGGACCCAGCTCAGAAATCCCTGGGGGTCGCCAATTCCCAAACTCACCAGCCGTAAGCCCTTGAGGTGTAGCACTATCCAGGGTGCACCAGAAGTGGTGGGGCTACATACACCCTGCCTCCTGTAGGGCCTTGTGCAGAAGGCAGGAGATAACATGAAAAAAAAAAGAAGGGAGACTGACCCCTGGAAGAATGAGGGTATCAGGAAAGATGAGACAAGGGCCAATTAAGGTGGGGAAGTGAGAGACTCCCTAGGCCTCGGATACCCTAATACCGTCGGGGTCGGAAGAGAACAAGAGTTGACCAAGAGAGGTAGACAGGAAAGAAGATGGAGAGGAGCGCGGCACAAGTAAGTGGAAGCAATGCATGACTCAGCTGGGGTCCCGCGGTCGCCAACCCACGTCCCACTAGATGTGAGCCCCTGGGGGGGGGGGGGGCAGAAGTGGAGAAACCGCGGAATACCACTTCCAGGATGACTGAGGTGGAGATCGAACCCACCTTTCTCAGTGAGGCCAATTGAGTAGTTGCTTGATGTGGTCGTGCTAGCCACGCGCCCCTATAATCTGTGGGCTATGAACAGTGGTCCTTGGATACGAGCGATCCTCCGGGGTTTATTGTGGTTTGCTCTGTACCATATTTTAAGACAGGATCATCTATCCCAAAACTAGGACACACATTATTTATACAGGGTCGTCGAAAAATAATGCCAACATTTAAAATTTAAAAAATGATAGCACCGAAACCCTTTAAGTTAAACGTGTAATTCTTTCACTGAACGCCAGCTGGTTCAAGTAAGTATTGTTTTGGAGGGTACGTGACCTTGCTATACGCATACTAGATGCGCAGTAGCCAAGGTCGTCCGGGGGCGCGCTCGCCAATGAAGTCCTGACCTCACTCCTTTGGATTTTTTTTCTGGGGGTACATTAAAAACATTGTGTATGCAGAAAAAATTCGGGATTTGGAGCATCTGCGGGAGCGAATTTCTGCCGCCATCTTGACAGTTACTCCTGAAATGATTGCACGTAGCAATCCAGCCATTGGGAAAGCGTGCGTTCAATGCTGATGTTGGTGGTCGACCTGGCCTGTTTTTTTTCTCTACTATCCCTGTTTCTATAAACTAATTAAACTATCGAATGACAGCTTTGTAATCAGGTGCAGTTTGTCGGGCAGTGCAGTCATTGGCGCGCGCGCCCCCGGTCGACCTTGGCTACTGCGCATCTAGTGTGCGCATAGCAAGGTCACGTCCCCTCCTAAACAAAACTTACTTTAACCAGCTGGCGTTCAGTGAAAGAATTACACGTTTAACATAAAGAATTTCGGTGCTATCATTGTTTGAAATGTTGGCATTATTTCTCGATGACCCTGTATAACAATAGTTCTTGCACGTTCTGCGTTAACGTGAGGCTCGCCTTTGAAATCTAGCTGGGTGGATATGTTAACATTCAATTCCTGCCTGGAGTTAAGGCTTCCCAGTGCGAGGCACAGCGTTGTCAACATTCTACCGTAGCCACTGAGAGCAAGCAACGAGACTGGGCAGAACTACGTGCAGATGTGCAACACTGGACACCTGATACCTGCGTGACCCGCGAGCTAGCCGCCAGGGCGGAACTTTGGAGTCCACGTGGAGTGATGGAGGAAGCATTCTATTGGTCAGCAACCGTCAGCTATTGGTCAGTAGCGAACAGTGATTATTGTCAGCACGTGCTACTGTCTTAGGTTTGAGTCGCCGCTCGTTAAACAGGAAAGTGAGGGAACTGTACAAGTGGGTGAGGTGGTTAACAGGAAATCCCACCTGTAAGTATTTGAGCAATATGTATCCATCGCTTGACATGACAACCTCAGGTGTAAGGTGACTGAATTATTGACGCGAAAAAAAAAAGCTTCTAATTTTACGTGACCGTTTTAATCCTGCGATCATAAGCCACGGGACCTCCATTTTTCTGCCCTAGGACTGTTGTTTCCTTTCATCGGTGACGGGAATATGACCTAACCTGCTTTCCTGTACTATATGAACGCGTCAACGACGAGCCGAGATAGGAATATAGTATTAAGTTTTGGGAGTGACGACGCCGTAAGTAGTAACAGTTACTATTACGGCAATTACGTTATTCGTTACTATTTCAAGAAGGAGCAAATCAATGTCATCTTATTAGTTTTCTTTCGCGTTATCGTTTTACCCTTCAGGATTGGCCTTTCCCACTGACTAAGAGAGGGATCCCACCTCTACCGCCACTGAGGGTAGTGTCCTGGAACTTGAGACTGGGGTGTGTGACCAGCACTTCGGCCAGGCGGCCTCACCTTCAGACTGAACGGGGGCCTTACGATGGGATGGAGAGAGTGGGAGTGTTAGGCAAGGAAGAGGGCAGGAGGCGGCCGTGGCATTACGTTAGTTACCATCCCGGCATTTGCCTGGAGACGAAGTGGGAATCCACGGAAAACAACTGCGAGGATGACTGATGTGGGAATCGAACACCCTCTACTCATTTGGACCACCCTAGGCTAAGTAGACCCCGTTCCACTTTTCAAATTTCGTGGTAGAGCCGGGAATCGAAGCACGGACCTCCGGGGTGGCAACTAAGCATGCTGACCACTACACCACGGAGGCAACCATCCTATTTTATTTTGAATATTATTCTCACCAACCGCGGTGGCCGACAGAGCTAACGCGCTGGCTCTGCTCCGCGGGTATCGGGAGAGCTTGGGTTCGAATCCCACCTCAATCGTCCGGAAATTGGTTTACGTGGTTACCCATTTTCACCACCAGGCAAATGCCGGGACGTTTCCTTTCAACAGGTCCACGGTCAACTTCCTTCACAATTCTCTTCCCTGAGCCATCCTTAATTAGACCCAAGTAAGCGAGCACCATCCCCAGTTGTATCTGCTGACAGGATCTGTGTTCAGCTCCCAGACACCGTCCTTGCGACGGTGGAGGAATGATCCCTCGCAGAGTCCGTGGGTTAAGCCGAACTGAGAGGAAAAACGATTTAAAAAAAACTCATTTACTTCGTTATTTACTTTGAAATACCATTTTATATTTATTAAAATTTTATTAGCATTTTTTTTCAAAGGACTTTTAAGAATTATTTTTATTATATTTGAATTGCAGCCAATGGCCATAGCGGGGTATTTAAAATGAACGCCCGTAGACTCCCCATCAAGATCAATTTCAAGTAGTTCCAACTTTGGCTACGAGAGATGCCACTGTCACTGACACCTAGCCGTGAACGTTGGAACTTGATAGAGCGTTTCGAACCAAATAACTTACAAATTTAGCTACACACTAGCAATTCTAGTGGTAGGTTCTTTTACATGCCATAAATTTATGACATGGGCTCGCCGGCTTTACTAGCCCTCCGAAGGAAGGTTCTTAAAAATGCTACGATTTCGACCAGGTTTGAATCCGTGATCTTGGGCATAGCTGTTCAGCATGCTACCGACAACGCCACCGAAGCCGTTATTAAGGAATATTTAAGTGCATCGGGGTCTACCTGGGACTTGTTCTCATACAAAACTGTCACTTACAGTGACATCGGACAAGAGTGTAAACTCTCAACGATTGATCGCCACTGAAGTGGAAAATCCAACGCATCAATGCGGTTCTCATTAAGAAATATTTAAGTACTTAAAATTAATCCTTGATCCCAGTTTTACCTTGAACTCCAGAGAGATTAACAGCTCATCTTACCCCTTTAATTGGCAGGGTTTTGGGGGCGAACATGTGATTCTAGATCAGAGATACCTCTGACCGGCTCTCATTAGGACATGTTTAGATGAGAGAAGTGATCGTGGGTCTATTGACAAGTCAGGATATAGCAACTTTGAATATTGTCCCAAACGAATTCAATTACGAATCGTGAATCTTCAGAGATGAGACTGTCGCAATAATCATTTATTAACCATGATTTACACATTGCCAATTCATTTTGTTTTTCCATATTGCTGGAATCCACTAACTACATCAGAGGTTCTCATTAGGAATTTTTCTCGGAAGCCCTAAAGCGATCGTTATATAAGCATGGACCTCCCGTCCTGCAAAATCTTTTCTGTCAAGACTCAAAATATTTAAATTCCTAACGGGAACCTCTGTAGTAGTTCACAGGAGAGAAGAAAATCTTTATATATTTCGTCATTACATAAAAAACGCACAAAAACCAAAACTATCGCCTTTTTTGATATGTCGGCGTTCTCGTCCAACTACAGAGCAAACATGTCACACATGTGGAGCCTTTCCAACAACGTGTCTTCAATATTGCTTGACATATCTGTAATTCGCCTTTGCACAGTATTAGACAGCGGGACGGTACTTAACAGCTTTTCGGCAGCATCGCCCAGCATTCTCTTGCACAAAATGATTGCTGAAGGTAGAATGAGCTATAAGCAATGGTATGGTTTTTGGCACGATTTGCGACAAGCTGAGATACTTCGTAGGATTCAATCGTTGCATTTTCATTCACATTTGCACATTTTCAGGCATGATTTCTGTTCAGCTAACTTTATTTTGAGGAATTCAATGGATTTACTGTACCTTTGTGCTCCGAGTGTTTGGTATCTAGATGCCTCCGGGGGTTTGCTGGTTTCATTCTTACTCTCGTTGGCAAGGGTTTCAAAGCATATCGCGCATTGAGGTCCACAATACGTAAAGCTAATTTTCAGTATTTTATGTCGTATTTCCTACTTTTTGCAGTAGGCTTACTCTTTGAATGGCTAGGCTCAAGGGAGGCAGCAGGTGGCCCATTCACTTCTATATTACCAGAGTTTCCCCTTCGTCACTGTCTGTAGCAGTGGGCCTACTTCGTTTTAAAGATCCTCTCTTCAACCAACGATTCATTTTCAACGCTCCTTTAACAATTTAAACAATCAAAATTTCAACTTTCTAAACTCATGTAAATATATGTAAACACACAAAATGGAAAATGGCTGCGGAGCAGACCACAGAGATAGAGGAGCAGAACACTTTCTAGCGGGAAACTTGAAAAGCTCAAATTACGCTGCGCCACTTATGCTGTGGATGGCAACGCATGATTATTATTTTTAAGGAACTGTTCGTACTTTCTCCGTTTTCCATTTTCATTATTGCGTTATTTCTTGACCCCTGGGGGTCCGCGGACCACCTAATGGGAACCTCAGCACTACACCGTTCCGATCAAGCAAAAAGCGGGAAAGTATTTTAAGTAAGTTAACTATTTCATACTAATGTAACGGAATAGTAACGATGTGTTACTTTGACTATTATAACAGTGACGCAGGAACTGTTTACACAAATTAACTGTAACGATAACTTCGTAATTGTTTATGGTAAGTAATTTTATTGGTAACTTCGTTATTGTTTATGGAAAGTAACCGTAAGGTAGTCACTTAAATCTTATCCAACCCTGATAATACCGTAAGTGTAGACGGAAGGAAGTGTGTGACTTGACAACGATACGAGGCCAGAAATATCTCGTAAACAACAGCTACGATAGTACATAAAACCCTTCCTGTGGGTAAGACGGCAGCTGTAATGTGGGGGTGTCAACAAGGAAGTGAGGCTATTTCCATTTCCTTACTTCAGTTTATGACAACAATCAACCAATATTATGGTGCTCGCTGATTCGGGATTGCCAAAGTCTGCAGCTGCACTTCCTGTTGGAAGCCCTTTGAATGCTCCCAGCACGTACTCGACTGCAATGCTATCAAAGCGTAATGGTCATTGCAAATAACGCGCCTGAGCTCTCTTGCTGCCTCACTATTTATTCACTTGCTCAGAGTTGAAATTACATTTACTATGGTAGGGGTTCTCAGCCTTTTAAACACTGCGACACCCTTTTTAGGCTGAGTATTTTGTCGACCCCCCAAGTTTCAACGTTAGAGATTTCAAATGATCAGTCAGTGAAACTAACTTTTAACAATGCTTGTGTCGACAAATGTTGGATAAGTATTTAAAAGGAACTGTCCACAACAGCGTTAAAAACTTTGATGCCATTTTCTACATCTTACAACTGTGAACAAGGATTCTCCATAATGGTGAATTTAAAAACCAAATCAAGAAATCGTTTGACACTGAAGAATTACATGGTTTTGTGTGCTACAAAAATCATTCCAGACATTCAAATATTGGTAAATTCCAAACAAGCTTAAGTTTCTCATTAATAGAATAAAAGAAACATAAAAGTTAAGCACAATGTGAGTGTATTCTTTTTTAATAAAAAACTACAGCAATAACTATTTTTTAACGTTTTCTCCCTCCCCCCCCCCCCCCCCCAAGACCACTGGTTGAGAACCCTTGTACTATGGTATCGCAGCGTAGCCGTGAGCGTCACGTTGTGCACCAGGACTGCAAATGGGAGAAGATGGAAGGTTCGAATAACCGACGCTGACAGCGACCATCTGAGTATGGTAACTTCCTCCAAGAATACGCCGCAAAGGTACCTTGTTTCAAATCCCAGGGCATATAGGCCTATCTCACGCACTGCAGCCGTCATAACAGAAACACTGGTTATAAGACTATTCCAACACACACCATAGTACACGGGGCCAGTGACCAAAATGCCCCAAGCCCCTAAAATGAATTAACAATAACATCAGAAACCATTTAGCAGTATTAATAATTGTCGATGGTTGAACCGAAACTCAAAACTTGTGTTGGGAGGACCAGTCTCATAAAATGTGTTATTGTGATGGCTGTAGCAATGTGTATATTTGTTATAAATTAGACTCTGGTTAGGAAGAAAGCGGCTGTGGCTGTAAGTTCGAAACCATCCCGGCATTTGCTTTGAATAGAAGTTGAACCGTAGAGAACCGCTTCTAGGACAGCTGGGATAAGAATCTGACCCATTTAATTTCAGTTTTACCTCACGAGGCAGAGTGTACCCCATTCCAACCCTTAGACCAGAATGTACTTTCTTGACGCATCCAAAAATCACATCTAGTATTTATTTAACTGGAAAATATCTATTGCATATGCTGTACTTTATTGCGTTGGCCGTGAAAACTTAAGGAATGATCAGGGTTGAAACTAAACCACCTCTTCTCAGTTCTTGGTAAAGCGGGGAATCGAACCGTTCAGCTTGAGTTCCGTTGTTGCCAACCTACGGTCTAAGTAATTGTGAGCCCTTTGGGCTATTTGAGCCCGTTCGTTCGTTTGTTTGAGTCTTCAGGTCTTTTGACTGGTTTGATGCAGGTCTCCATGCCTCCCTGTCCTGAGCTAATCGTTTCATCTCTACATAGCTACCACACCCTACATCCGAGGCAATCTGTTTAACATATTCTAACCTTGGTCTACACCTACAGTCCTTGTCCTCGACCCTTCCTTCCATAACTAAGATTGATATTCCTGGGTGTCTTAGTATGTGTCCTACCAACCTATATCTTCCCTTCATTAGCAGTAGCCAGAAACATCTCTCCTGTCCCAATCGTCTTAATACCTCCTCATTTGTAACCCTATCTACCCATCTGATCTTCATCATTCTCCTGTAACACCAAATTTCAGATGCTTCAATTTTCCTCTTTCCTGCTGCACCAATAGTCCAAGTTTCACTTTCATAGAGTGCCACGCTCCAGACAAAGGCTTTCAAAAATAAATTCCTAATACGTAAATCTATATTCAATAATTCATTTTCCGTAGAAATGCTTTTATTTCCTGAGCCAAATTACTTTGTATACGTTAGTCCATTGTGGTATATTTATAATTTAGAATTGTCAGCAGAAGGTATTTTGCACCTGGTATGACAAAACGGTCATGACGTCACTGACTGACTGACTGACTGAACGGTCTACTAATCCAACAAAAATACACACATCAAAAAAAGTTTTGCATCACCTCGGTTCCAAGAGTTCCGGAACCTTTAAATACAAAGGGAATAGAGATCAACACAAACAACATTTCAGCTCGTTTTATTGCTCATGAGACCCACACATTGCATGTTGTACCATCATACAGCTAGACTTTCAGCATTTGTGGTCCAGATTGCAGTACACACCACTACCCCTAATACCCAGTAGCACGTCCTCTTGCATTGATGCATGCCTGTATTCGTCGTGGCATACTATCCACAAGTTCATCAAGACACTGTTGGTCCAAATTGTCCCACTCCTCAACGACAATTCGGCGTAAATCTCTCAGAGTGGTTGGTGGGTCAAGACGTCCATAAACAGCCCTTTTCAAAATATCCCAGGCATGTTCGATAGGGTTCATGTCTGGCGAACATGCTGGCCACTGTAGTCGAGCGATGTCGTTATCTTGAAGGAACGCATTCACAAGATGTGCACGATGAGGTCGAGAATTGTCGTCCATGAAGACAAATGCCTCTCCAATATTCTGCCGATATGGGTGCACTATGGGTCGGAGGATGTCATTCAGGTATCGTAAAGCCGTTTCGGAGCCTTCCATGACCACCAGTGGCGTACGTCGGCCCCACATAATGCCACCCCAAAACATCAGGGAACCACCACCTTGCTGCACTTGCTGGACAGTGTGTCTAAGACGTTCAGCCTGACCAGGGTGCCTCCAAACACGTCTCCGACGATTGTCTGGTTGAAGGCATATGCGACACTCATCGGTGAAGAGAACGTGATGCCAATTCCGTGGGGTCCATTCAGCATGTTGTTGGGCCCATCTGTACCGCGCTGCATGGTGTCGGGGTTGCAAAGCTGGACCTCGCCATGGACGTCGGGAGTGAAGTTGCGCATCATGCAGCCTATTGCGCACAGTTTGAGTTGAAACACGACGTCCTGTGGCTGAACGAAACGCATTATTCAACATGGTGGCATTGCTGTCAGGGTTCCTCCGAGCGGCAATCCGTAAGTAGCGGTCATCCACTACAGTAGTAGCCCTTGGGCGGCCTGAGCGAGGCCTGTCATCGACAGTTCCTGTATCTCTGTACCTCCTCCATGTCCGAACAACATCGCTTTGGTTCACTCTGAGACGCCTGGAAACTTCCCTTGTTGAGAGCCCTTCTTGACACAAAGTAACAATGCGGACGCGATCGAACTGCGGTATTGACCTTCTAGGCATGGTAGAACTACAGACAACATGAGCAGCGTACCTTCGTCCTGGTGGAATGACTGGAACTGATCGGCTGTCGTACCCTCTCCGTCGAATAGGCCCTGCTCATGCATGGTTGTTTACATCTTTGAGCAGTTTTAGTGACATCTATGAACAGTCAAAGGGACTGTATCTTGGATACAATATACACAGTCAACGTCTATATGCCGGAGATCTGGGAACCGAGGTGATGCAAAACTTTTTTTGATGTGTGTAAAATCAGTGTGAATGCACAACAATACGTGTGTTGACTCATTTGACTGTCCACAGCTGTCTCTCCTGACCACATCCATGAAGGAGAAGATGAGCCAGCGAATGCAGAAGGAATTAGGCTGACTTCCGGGGGCTTGGAGGAGCCTGCTCACTCAAGGACGAGGATACCAAGATAGTGCGAGTCACTGTGTGTCTGCTGTTGTAAGGTGTGTCATCTACACTCGGCCACTGTGTGTGCAGCGGTGGCTGGGCTGGGCTGGTTAGTTGAGTCTCTATTTTCTCCACACGGTTCCAAATTGTTATCATTATTATTATTTCTGGAAGTCGCAGAAAAGAGGTCCAAGGGACGACCGAAGCAGTGTAATAATATCGTATGGCCTCGGGCGCTAGTAGCAAGCTTTGTTATTTGACGCCCAGAGTGCAACTTGCATGTCGAATTTTGCTGTTCCTTGGAGCACTATCAAATTCAAGGAGGTTAGATATATAAGCTGTTGACACTATAGCGCTTTCTAGTAGATGATGGGCCGTTACAGTACACAACGACCTGAAGACTGTAAACCTTGGACCTCTTTTCACTCATCATTTCGAGGCCGACCGACCGTCTACCGTCTACCGAGTTCGCAGATAGCTTTGCCCCAGGCCTAACGCTACGCCTTAGCGTGTGTAGCTGCAGCAGTCGTTATTATTGTACCGATTTTGCAAATCAGTACATGTTCATCTTATCTTCGAGACGCAGCAAGAGCTCCAGGTCTGACCGGATTATCATAGAGCATACACCAGGCCTCTTCTGAGAATTCCTTTCGCCAAACTGGCGCCTGACTGTTAGTGAAATGGTTCGCCAAGCCCTTTCTGCCAGGATTTGACCCCTTTGTGCGAACTGTCACTTAAAGTATTATCCCTGATAGACACTTGTAGAGGGAGATAAATCAAGCTTTGATCCGTGAACATTTGAAAGGTAAACATTTCCTGTCAGCTTCATTCGCCAAGCTCTTGTTCTGAGAACAATCTTACAAAGGACATTGTGTAACGCCTCAGCTCCTGGAAGGTTTCAACGCAGTAACCTGTGTGGGGTGATATTCAATAGTACCTACTCAAGCCTTGGGTTCTGGCCTTGGACTCTGGCTTTGTTTTGGTCGGTTGCGCCACTAGTCTCTTTTGGTACTACTGGACAGTGTGGTGGGGGTACTCTGATATACAAGGGGTGAAATCTGTGACTGGGGGACCAGTGTGAAGAGAAGTTTGCTGACGAAAGGGCTCTTAAGCGATCGCCTCCGGAGGAACTGAGTGCAGTTTCTCCGGAGGGCTGAAATACACCAGGTGGTATGAACTCAATTTGTTAGAAGGGGCAACTGTTCGATGGAACATTAAACTGTGTCATTTGCTATGTCGTTAAGGCCATGTGTCGGTGGACCATATTTTGAGCGGACTGACATTTTTTATTTTAGTATATTAGTATGTAATATTTTGGAAGGGTTTGTATAATTTGGTGGTACCTTTATATGTAATTACTGCAGGGTGGGTTATTATTGCCCTATTTCCGGTTAGCTGGATGGGAACCTCGTGGATTTAACTTTGGTCAGATAGGCTTCAAAAGACAGTCAGTGCTGGACTCGGAAGTTTCTCGGACACTTTCGTTCACTAAGGAACGCGTTTGTTGCTTTATGCAAATTGTTTGTGAAACGGCACCGGGCCTGAATTTCATGTTGTTAAATTTCCTTTATCCTTGCGGATGATACTACCCTCTATTCAGCAATTCAATTAATCGTATGATGGGGAAATGTAATTTTGCCAACTGGGCAATGTCTGACTTTATTTTATTCACAGTATTATCCGTAACTTGCATTACCTTTTAAATATTAGCCTAAGTTAAGCGGTTTAGGGTTTTAGTTGTAATTTAATTGTAATTCAATTGTATCATTCCTAGATTCTTATTATACCTTGACATTTGGATGTTGTTTTTTATTTTAATGATACCAGTCAGTAGGAAGATTGTTTCTCTTCCCTTCACCATGTCTGGCAAGATTAGAATTCTCGGCCTTTCTGAGTACGCCCAGCCTTCCATTCAACAAGCTGGTCTTGACACATGCTTCGTCCCGCCTGATCTTTTCTCCTAATCAAATCAGGGTGTTCTTGAATACCACGAAAATTTGGAACATTCACTCCTAGGTTTTTTTTGCTGTGAACTCAGCTGACCTAGCGAGTAATTAAATTATAACTTTGATATGCTAATATTATTATTATTAATATCATTTTGGCTAATAAACAGGGTAAGGGGGGATGAGAGCCTGTTACAGTGGTAGCAGGGAGCGTGGTTTGTTCTGTGATCTTGCCATTAGCAAATAATCTTTCCTGCTGACTGATTGCAGTAATCAATTAAAATAAAATTCAGTAACTTAATTAATGTAGATTGGGTCCTCCTTACTAATGTTTCTTCTTTCCAATAGGTAGGCTAGTTATTAGAGCAGAACCTAATACATGTTGTGATTTGATTTCATGTAAAATAACTTGCTGTGTACACCGAGGACCAAATAAACAATCCTGTCGTCAGCTGTTAGACGAACAGATAGCTGAGAGTGGCAGTCACGTGCGCTGAACGGAAGTCAGGACTGCTGAAATAATAATGGCGGTGCTGCGTTGCCAGATTGTCGAGTTAACCGGCCGAATGAATTTCACACGTGGTGAGTTTTGATATGCTGTTTGTATGGTTTTGGGGTGGTTGTAAATTCATTCTGTTTCTTGTAGGAAATAGTCCAGCTCAATTTTACTGCGCCTGTGCTAATGGTACACCTCGGGAAGTGTTGTTTTGACTAAATTGTGTCACGTGTTTGAAAGAATAAAATGTTTGTCTGATTGGAAGGAGTTTTGGTAAAATTAAAATTATTGACGTTTTAAATTCTCTTGAAAATAGGCTGAAATTGATAAACTTGTATTTCCAGTAAGAATAACTTAGTGTCTGTTTTGATGTGCGTTTAGTACACGCCTGTTGAATCACGTAGTGATTTTGAACTATCATGGCCGAAAACTGTGACAAGTTATTATTTTATACGACTGATGTCAGTGAAAATGTGAATTGCGTGTGTGGATTTATCATCAGCAGGTTCCTTGGGGTAAATCTGTAATTATTCTTAATAATTGTTAGTGATGTAAGGCTGAAATTCTGCAATTCGCTGAGCATAATACGTGTGAGGTATTATTGGTAGTTGTCAGCTGTTCGTTAGGCCAAACAT
Source organism: Meconema thalassinum (assembly GCA_946902985.2). Lineage (NCBI taxonomy): Eukaryota > Metazoa > Arthropoda > Insecta > Orthoptera > Tettigoniidae > Meconema > Meconema thalassinum. The sequence goes on from OX336390.1 coordinate 693,157,297, forward strand.
TTCAAGTTTTGTTGTCATTTCTTTAGCTGGGGGTTAATTATTTCGCTGTTGGTAGTTCTGTCAAATTAAATTGGACCGTGAGAGTATTAAAATTTGGTGTTGTCAACATATTCTGTGTTAAATTAATTCCGGAAAATGGTCGAATTGCTGTCTATATGTACGTTCGGTAATTGTGTTTTGAATGATGTTAAGTGTCGAATTGCGTGTGTCCTAATTAAGTATAAATGAATCAGGTGAGTGTTTATGTATGTTTGATTTATGTTTAAGTTTGCTTAGTAATTGGGGGGAGAGTAAATAGTCTTGTTGTGACATGGGGATTTTAAGGTTAGGTTGTCATCTAAATTGGTCAAGTATTAAATTGCTTTAATATTCAGTATCTTAGTGTGTGTTTCGTTGAGTGACTTACTAAGTGGGATATTTCTGGGAGGCATTCACCTTCAGGTCGCATCTCATTTAGGGTGTAAATAAATATTTTCCCCCGATTCGTGTCTTCCGTTTTAGGACGTTTTTCTACGATGTAAGGAGAACTGTGATTTCAGGGCTACAACTTTGGGTTGTTTTATCAGGTCCTCACGTGAGTTGATACTCCGTCGGCGTTATAGTGTCTTGACGATCCGAATACTAACATACTGGTGTAAATGGGGAATTTTAGGATTGTTCAGGGAAGGGAGCACGTATGTCTGGTTGATGCATGAATGAATTTCTGTGGTTGATTGTGTTCAGGATGTAAGAGTGTGTGTGTGATGAGATTTTAATTGCTGTCCTGACTAGGGATCGAACTGGTTTTCCTTGGTGTCAATTTTTTTTTCTTCTGTAGTCCTTCAAGTTTTTTTTAAATCCTGTTGATTGAATGAAAGTCATGTGTGAATGAATTGATGTAAGTTTACAATTTGAATTTGGGTGGGAGTAAATTGAGGGCTAATTGCCATTAACGTAAGATGGATTATTATTTATATTAGTTGTATTAGTTGCATTTTGAAATGGACCTATTATGCAGATGTGCTTCGTTCGGGGATCTACTGTCAGGAGTCCAGTTAATTTGGGGTGTGAGTACCATCTTGATTGGGCCCGGGCAGGGTGTATATAGTATTTGCCCGAGTCGAGTGACTGAAGGTGTGGGACTTCGTTATCTCGGTGACAGGCAAGGTTTTTTTGGGTATTAGAAGCCACTCGTCCAGTTAGTATGGAGAGTCGGGCCACAATTGCTGAGCTGTCGGTAAGTGTTTCTATACCATAGGGTATTTTGTGTTCATGATATCTGTGCGACTGCTAATTTGCATAATTGAAAGTAACGGGTTATTGTCGTGGGTGGTTAAATCTTATAATGAGATGTTTGAGAAGGATGTGTGATGGATGATGGATGAATGTTAGGAACTGGAGTCCTGTGTTCGAGTTCCAGTGATGAAGTTGCTAGCTCTGGGAATACTTGTTGATTTTTGGTAGTGAGAAAATTATTTGGTAGTTCGGTTGGTGAACGTTTTCCTTTAGGGAGATGGCCCTGCGGTGGCATGCTGAGCTGTCGCTGTATGTCAGCTGCTGTGTTTACTAGTCTGGTTTTGAGATTTTTTTGAGGTTGCAGTGTTTCGTTTGGGATTGCATTGGGTAGGTTGGTTCGTTAGTTATTTATAACTTGCAGTTCTTGCTGTTAGGCGGCTAGGTTATTCTATTGTGGTCACATTCTGAAGGGTTGTAGGTTCGTGAGATTTCATGTAGACTCCCATTGACTTGGGTGTGTTCACTTCACAATCAGCTGTTGTAGGCGTTCATGCATATTTTGATATTTTGATTCTGGAGTTTTGGCTTGAGGGTGCTTCAGTGCATTAGTTGGTTAGTTATTTATAACTTGCAGCCTTGATCTGTTAGACCGCTAGGGTCTCTGTTGTAGTCCCTACTCTGAAAGTTCTGGGGTCATTAAAATTTTGTGTAGCCCCGTCACCTTGGGTGTGTGTGAGTTCGGCTGATGTCACCGGATGTTCTGATCGATTGTGAGCCTTAGTGACAGTCAGTGTCCTGGGTAGTCACTGGAGTAATCATCTTTTGTGGTAAATAAATTTAAATTCTCTGAGTAATAGTGTGTTGGTAGCTTGGCAGTTTTTTTGGGTATGCGAGGTTCCAATGTGGTTAGGTGTGAGCTGGATTTATGGACTTATTTTGAAGATTTTAATTGCTTCGTGCCTTTTGAGATGTAACATCTGTCACTTCTGTGATTTGTAATTCTGAATAAATTAGTTTTGATATTCTGGGAGAGATTTTATTGGCGTTAGCATTTGGTGAGATACAGACACGTGTTGTTAGTCGAGGAGGTTGTGAATTTTGAGATTTTAAGTAGCTTCGTGAAGTTAATGTTTTGGGAACGTATGATGACAGTGGTGCGTTGAAGCATCATGGGTTCGATTTGAGTGTGGTCATAAAGTGTCACCCGGTATTTGGATGGTGAACATTAATGGTAGGTGACACACGTTGATTGTTAGAGATGTCTGTAGTCTGTGGTAACGCTAGTTAGAGAAATTTTCGGGGTTTTGATTGTCTGTGTTGTGTAATTGGAAGGTGAGCCACGTGCACTAGGGTGTGTGTGACGCTTGGTGGGTGCCCTAACTTGTGTCGAAAGGTATATCTATGTGTATGTATGTGTTTGTAAAGTGTTGTACTGTCATCTTCTGAGGCGGCGTGCCTTTTGTGGAGAAGATGTCAAGTACCCTCCGTGGGGTCATGTGTTGATCCGGAGTGGACAGCTCAGGTACCGAGCTGATTTAAGTCTTGATGGCCAGGGTTTGGTGGCACAAGAGTAAATGTTCCTCCCGCGTTGGTAAGGGAGAGGACCTGTCGTGTGAAGGACAGGGCGATATTTATTTGTGTAGTGTGTGAATGACAGTGCATACTGTTTTAATAATTCACGTCAGGCTTATGAACTGCAGTCTCCGTGCTGTTTACCTGGTTCGTAAGTTGCTGTATGAATGGTTATTTATGTTTTGTGTTGTCGCCGGGAACAGTGCCCGTAGGCAGTTATGGAGTGGGAGAAATATCGGGGTGACAGTCCGATGGATTTGAGGGTCTTATATTTTGTGTGAATCGTTCTGCAGAGCCAGTCCTCCGCCTTGTATGAGTCCTTGGTCTTGGGTTCACTTCTCAGCCCAGGTGCCGGGAGTGTGAATGTGTGTGAATTATGTGGGTGACGTGGTCTTTTCCTTATTTTGTTTGTCTTGCTGCTAGTGTGCTTGTGTGATAGGATGTTGTGGTCTCTGTTCCTCCTGTCCTTGGAGGCCACTGAGGGCAGTGTGGGTCAAGAACATGTGAAATTGAGCGAGACATGTAAATTGTGTTTTTGTGCATATCAAAACGAGCTTTGTGTGAAGCTTTCGGTGCGGTAGGTAATTTTGTAATGATTTAACTTGAGCAATACCACGGGCGGTATAATAAGTGCAGTTGTTTTAGTGGAATGCCCCGTGTGGCATATTTATGTAATTGTCATTGAGAATTTTGGAAATAGTTACGTGCTGTCCTGATTTCGTGAAGTCGCAGAAAAAAGGTCCTTCGGTTTTGTTAAAGTAATTTCATTTAGAGAAATTGTTTAAAATTTTTGGTGGGCAAGGTTGTAGGTGCCTTTGATTTGCGAATTCTAAAGAAAAATTCTGGGTTCTGTACACCTTAGTCAAATTTTGGTTATTCTTGCTAAGTACTGTAGTGAACTTTCAATTAAGCTTGTTAACGTCAGTCATATCGTATAGTTGGTTGCCCCTTTCGTGTGTTTTTCATACTTCAGTGGAACTTTAATTATGCCCTGGACACTATCTCCTTGCGTAGAACCTTGTTTAAAGCCTCAAGTATCCCTTGTGACATGAAAGACTCTAAAGTGAACTTCGATGGCACGCTAATGCTTCGTGTGATATGTTTTTTTTATCCTTCCTGGGATAACTTCAGCTGTTATGGCTGGTTGACTGGCTTGGAACGCTCGTTCCCTCTAAGGGAACTGTGTTTGGACCATACGCTGCTGTTCTGATGTGTGTTTCAGTGGTCACTATGTGGGACGTGTACTACCAATCTGGGGCCCAGTTTGGAGGTACCATCTGGGTCCCATGGCATCATTCTACCCGAGGAGATCTACTTCAAGGTCTGCTAGCGGAGATTGGAGTAGCCTCTTCAGCTGCCAAGGGACCAGCTGGACACCATCACCCTGTTTGTCATCTCCCCGTGGTCTTCCTTGGGAGGAGGAGGATGTACCGATTTTGCAAATCAGTACATGTTCATCTTATCTTCGAGACGCAGCAAGAGCTCCAGGTCTGACCGGATTATCATAGAGCATACACCAGGCCTCTTCTGAGAATTCCTTTCGCCAAACTGGTGCCTGATTGTTAGTGAAATGGTTCGCCAAGCCCTTTCTGCCAGGATTTGACCCCTTTGTGCGAACTGTCACTTAAAGTATTATCCCTGATAGACACTTGTAGAGGGAGATAAATCAAGCTTTGATCCGTGAACATTTGAAAGGTAAACATTTCCTGTCAGCTTCATTCGCCAAGCTCTTGTTCTGAGAACAATCTTACAAAGGACATTGTGTAACGCCTCAGCTCCTGGAAGGTTTCAACGCAGTAACCTGTGTGGGGTGATATTCAATAGTACCTACTCAAGCCTTGGGTTCTGGCCTTGGACTCTGGCTTTGTTTTGGTCGGTTGCGCCACTAGTCTCTTTTGGTACTACTGGACAGTGTGGTGGGGGTACTCTGATATACAAGGGGTGAAATCTGTGACTGGGGGACCAGTGTGAAGAGAAGTTTGCTGACGAAAGGGCTCTTAAGCGATCGCCTCCGGAGGAACTGAGTGCAGTTTCTCCGGAGGGCTGAAATACACCAGGTGGTATGAACTCAATTTGTTAGAAGGGGCAACCGTTCGATGGAACATTAAACTGTGTCATTTGCTATGTCGTTAAGGCCATGTGTCGGTGGACCATATTTTGAGCGGACTGACATTTTTTATTTTAGTATATTAGTATGTAATATTTTGGAAGGGTTTGTATAATTTGGTGGTACCTTTATATGTAATTACTGCAGGGTGGGTTATTATTGCCCTATTTCTGGTTAGCTGGATGGGAACCTCGTGGATTTAACTTTGGTCAGATAGGCTTCAAAAGACAGTCAGTGCTGGACTCTGAAGTTTCTCGGACACTTTCGTTCACTAAGGAACGCGATTGTTGCTTTATGCAAATTGTTTGTGAAACGGCACCGGGCCTGAATTTCATGTTGTTAAATTTCCTTTATCCTTGCGGATGATACTACCCTCTATTCAGCAATTCAATTAATCGTATGATGGGGAAATGTAATTTTGCCAACTGGGCAATGTCTGACTTTATTTTATTCACAGTATTATCCGTAACTTGCATTACCTTTTAAATATTAGCCTAAGTTAAGCGGTTTAGGGTTTTAGTTGTAATTTAATTGTAATTCAATTGTATCATTCCTAGATTCTTATTATACCTTGACATTTGGATGTTGTTTTTTATTTTAATGATACCAGTCAGTAGGAAGATTGTTTCTCTTCCCTTCACCATGTCTGGCAAGATTAGAATTATCGGCCTTTCTGAGTACGCCCAGCCTTCCATTCAACAAGCTGGTCTTGACACATGCTTCGTCCCGCCTGATCTTTTCTCCTAATCAAATCAGGGTGTTCTTGAATACCACGAAAATTTGGAACATTCACTCCTAGGTTTTTTTTGCTGTGAACTCAGCTGACCTAGCGAGTAATTAAATTATAACTTTGATATGCTAATATTATTATTATTAATATCATTTTGGCTAATAAACAGGGTAAGGGGGGATGAGAGCCTGTTACAATTATTATTATTATTAATTATTTTTATTATGAAAATTATTATTATCATCGCTATTCTCTCTTGCATAGGCTATACACTATTATACCGTTATTTATTTATTTTATTATTATTTTTATTTTTCCGTTAGGACCACGTGCCAATTTCAATGATTCCTATTTTGTTGTTACTTCTCAGACCATCTTGAGCCAGTTTTCGTTCCTTCCTTTTTAACACTTTCATTCCCCCCCCCCCCCCCCCCCCCTCTTCTCTCTATATTGCTTCTTCTTGTCTTATATTGTTTCCTTCCAATTTGTTTTTATTTCTTGAATCTAAGTTGTTGGTGACTTCTTGTTCCAAAGATGTTTGAAGATCTGCTTAGATAACTTATATAAATTATTAGTATTATTATTAATAATAATAATATTAATAACATTTCGGTTTTAGAGTTAGGTTGGTTCCTCAGTTTAGGGGCTGCGACAACGCGGTCATGTAGCCCCGTGTACTTTGGGTGTGTGAAGAATCTGTCTGATAACCGGTGTTAATTGTGATGGCTGTATTAGTGTGTGTATCTGTTTTTTAAAGTACAGACTGCAACTTAGAGTTGTTCAAATAGTTCCTACTTTTGCCGCCAAATGCCACCGTCAACGACTACTAGGCCTAGTTCAGAACTTAGCTACTAGACGCCACCGCAGTCGGCTCTTGGCAACGAACGTAGAAACCTAAGAGCGTTGTTTTCATTCTTAACCTATACAATTTAGCTTCACACAGGTGTAATTAGTGGAAGGTTCTTTAACATGCCATAAATCTATGACATGGGACCGCCGGCTTTACTTCCCCTCCGAAGGAAGGCATACTGAGAGATTTTTAACGCTCTTAAAAAATTCGACGACTTCGGCCGAGTTTGAACCCGCGATCGTGGGCATAGAAGCTCAGCATGCTACCAACTACGCCACCGAAGCCGCCGTTTTAGAGTTAGTTTACTAGTTACACTGTGGAGATAGGAAACAGAACAATCCTGTAGAATTTCCTCACAAATCCATTCCTGGAGATTTTATTTTCTCCAGACCACGTCCCATGAGACGAAGAGGGTGTTTTTTAAGCATTTCCGACGGGAGTAACCATATTTCAGTCTCACAAACAAATCTTATTCGACACAGTTGAGGGTTGAGGGGAGAATTCTATAGCACCTGAGGCCTGGGGGAGAGAATCCACATAAAATCAAACGGGCTGGAAAATGTGACGTCACATCGGTACAGCACTCGCCATAAACATTCTACTACACTTGTTTTTATGAAAGGAGAAAGCCAAAGGTTTATTTGATGTTGATGAGCTGCAGGGTGAGTGTAAGATGAGGAGATGGGCTCTATTTTACGGAATCGTCTCATAATTCTCTAAAGCTGGACTGCCCAACCTACGGCCCGTGAGACTATTCTGTCCGGCCTGCGCCGGCGCCATGTCGCCAAAACTTGGAAACAAGTTCCAGTCGTCGTCGTCGTTTTTTATTTTATTGAGTTTACTCTCCAGGTTGGTGGAACCCACAGGCTCAGTGAGGGAACTCACCTCTACCGCCTCTACGGGCAGAGTCCTAGAGCTGGGAACATCTGGTTGGAGTGGATACAACTGAGGAGGTGTGATCAGCACTTCGCCTAGGTGGCCTCACCTGCAAAGCGAACAGGGGCCTCATGAGGGATGGGAAGGGAGGGGAAGTTTGTGATGGATAGGCAAGAAAGCGTGGAGGAGGCGGCCGTGGCCTTACAGTAGGAACCATCCCGGCATTTTCCCGAAGACGAAGTGGGAAACCTCGGAAAACCACTTCGAGGATGGCTGAGGTGGGAATCGAACCCCCTCTACTCATTTGGGCCACCCGAGGATGAGTAGATTTCGTTACAGTTCTCATACCACTTTTCAAGTGTCGTTGCAGAGCCGGGAATCGAACCCAGGACCTCCAGCCTGGCAGCTAACCATGCTGACCACTACGCTATGGAGGTCCTGTCGTCATACTAAACTAAATTATCATGAACTTTATTTCATAATTTGATTATTAATTGTGTTAAATCAACATACATACTTACTCTTTGTCATTCATGCTGTATGATTGTATTGCAGTCGCCACCGTAGCGTAGCGGTCAGCATGGTTAGCTGCCGCCCTGGAGGTCCTGGGTTCGATTCCCGGCTCTGCCACGAAATTTGAAAAGTGGTATGAGGACTGGAACGGGGTCTACTCAGCCTCGGGTGTTCCAAATGAGTAGAGGGGGTTCGATTCCCACCTCAACCATCCTCGAAGTGGTTTTCCGTGGTTTCCCACTTCAGCTTCGAGCAAATGCCGGGATGGTACTGTCCCCGTTTACCTGGATAGTAGGCTGTCAGATATCCGCCCCCTCAATCGGATTGCCAATTATCAATCGCACCGGCATAGCTACATCAATGAAAATGGCACTGACAGATACTATCGAGATAAGAGCACAGAAGTTCACAGAAAATCATTGTGGAACACACCAAAATAGACGGGGGTTCATACTTACCGTTACTTACCTCTTAATTATCTCGGGGTTTGAGTTGACAACAGGATCACTAAAGTCTGTTCACACAATAACCTCCACCATGACATTTAAAAATGAACCAAGACGAAGACGAGAACTTTGAACTGTACAAAAGCTTTATTTCTAATAAAGGGTATGATTTTGATAACACAACAAAATCAACGTGGCTATCAGTAGCCCAAGTCAATCTGACTACGTCCTCCAGTCGGACTTGCAAAAATTATCATACAACATGATATAAAACATTTTAGCTCCCAAGAGCTTCAAATAACGTAATATTCATAACACTATTGGATTGGAGAAGGACGTCAGGGTGTGACATATATAGAGCATTTGGTTTCCTTTTAATAAACATGAGAATGGTATTTATAGTCGCAAGGCCAGAGTGTGGACGACCTCACTCTCTGAGAACCAGATGTTGGCACAGCTGCGGGCTACCCTCCAGCCTGTTGCATACTGGTCAAATGCACTCCCTTCTCACATGCTATGTTACGTAAGAATACAGCTTGTTCTCTCAAGCTTTTAAATGTCTACAAGACAACTCACATTATATTTACGCAAATCTTTCAAGTACTTTGCTCACATCCTATTGGATCATTATGTTAATTTCTTAAACTTGTTAACTTCAATCCAAATGTTTAATTAGCTCTTAAATGTTTATAACAAAATCACATAAATTATTTATAACAATTAGAAATTGTTTATAATATTTGTCAAAGACAATAAAAATATTATAAGCACGCCTTTAACATCACTCTCGTTCTACATTATTTTCAAAAATATTTACAGCAATTATTTACAATATTAACATTTAAATTGTTTAAATTATTAATTTAATAAATACATTAGCCACATGTTCATTCGGGTGGTAATTTTCATAATCGTGTTTAATATAATCGACCAATGAAGGTTAGTTATACATGTAAATGTCACAATCTAGTTTAATAAAGGTTTTAATAATGATTTGTGACGGCAACCTTCATTCAAAATCTTATCTCAAATTCTTTCAAAACTCGTGTTAATTATAACAGTAAATCACTTGATTAATTTTCAACGAACTATAACAATCTTACTCCAGCGGAAAATCCTTCGCTAACAAGTTAATGCACAATCTGCATTAAAAATATGCCCAAAATCATCATATATTAATCTATATGGCATTAAAAACTTCCACATCACTTACAAAACTTCCACAAATAATTCTTTAACATTAATTCCTGTGGGAACCTCCTTCATATTCAAGGGCATTATACCTCAGCGACTTTCAACACGCGCTGCACTAGCGATTATACATTCATAGTTCCACTTAAAAATTTTTAATAATCATTACTTGTTTCAAAACTGTTTTTCTATTTAACCTTCGTGGATTTCATTCATGAACCGAAATGAAGTCAAAACTTGCCAATCACAAACAAATTTAATAGTGAATACGCTTAGATACGCCTGTCTGGTCTATCAAAATTTAAGATCTTAAAAAAAAATTGTAGTATGAAAATACTATCATCAAATAAAGTGCGACTAAAATGCAAAGTAGTCGAATAGAATCCAATTAGACTGGGGAATGCAAACATGATTCGATAAATCTCTAATTGAGAAAAACTCCTAACAAAAGTTCTTGACTTTAATGCATTCAAAAATTCATTATTAACGTTAATTTTTCACAAAAGTGTCTATGATGCAATGTTCATTCATAACTGACGATAAATGTCTGTGTTGCAATCAATTCAAATAACGACTAGTATTTCCAAGATCGTCGACAACGTAAGAGATTTTAACGCTCTAAAATCATTTAAATGTTCTTCCTTCTTGATGATGACAGAAAATTGGTCAAAGTAATTAAACTGGGGTAGAATTACTTTAATAAAATGACACGCTGTCTGAATTTAAATCTGCCATAAAAATCATTAACTTACAGTCAAATCGTGACTACAAACAAAATATTAATTACTGAATATTCTAAATATCAGTCTCAACTGATTCAAAATCATTAACTATGCCCATGACATAACAATGTCTTAATAAATCGTCGAAAAAAATGCAAAACTCATCAAGGTGTACTGAGAATAAGAATCTCAACAAGAAAATAGGGCAAAAAACATGAGGATAAAAATATGGGAAAAATGGTTGCTCAAACATCATTAGTAAACTCAAATACAATAAACGTTCACGACTACCTTATCTGCCGATTGACGTTCCAGAGGAAAATTCCCCAAAGAAGACTGCTGATGGATCCATTTCACCACGTTAAAGCTGAGCTCCATCCTCGAAATAGGAAATAGCACCCTCGGAGAATCGAACTGCTTCCTTCTCCGGAAATCGCTCTGCTCCTTGAAGACGAATAGACATCCTTCCGGCAATAATCTTCTTTGTGAGTCGGGATATCCCTGACCTCTCTTGAAAAATTCCCTGAAGTTCCAGTAGACAATCGTCATGAAGTTTTGTAGAAATTTCCGAAGAAATTATTCATATTCAGAGTATGAAATTGTTTCTATGGCTGTTCGATGGTATTCAGCCTTTAATTACGAAACATGGGTGTAGATGGTATTCACCGCATGTTCGCTTGTGTGGAATAGCAATTAGCGAAGTTCCATGTCGCTATCTTACTCCGTTGAAGTATGTCCCAATTGCAATAAGCCCTTTAGCCTTCCATCTGCTCTTCGGTTGTAGTGTTAGAAGAACAAACTGCCGTATTCAATTGCTCCATTATACTGGTATCGTTGTGTAACCAAGCAATCTGAAGTCTTTCTATTCCACTCGCAGCGTCAGCCGTTGCGTTGATTCTGGCTATACAAAAGTGCTTCTCTTGTGGCGAGATAATCACTTTTGTCAGTCGTATAAAACTGCTAATAACTTTCAAATTAATCGGTCGAAATTGTTCAGCTTTTCTCTATAACTGCATGTAGCACTGCACAATACAATTAGCTTATCGGTGACCGCTAACTGTTCAAAGCTAAACTTGAAGAAGCTTTCTAAGGTCCGTTTCAACTTCACCTAGTTTGACCTGGATCTCGTTAATATAGTGGCCTCGCCACGCGTTATAAAGACGATTCTTTTCACTGCTGTTCACTTCGACGTCTCACTATAATGAATGTATAAGAAAAGAACTTTCACAATAGACTTCGATGATCTGAGAATGAGATCTCAGAATAATCGGAGAACGAAAGAGGCTCCTCTCTTCTGCGCAAGCCCTTTTATTAACTTCACGAGGGGCGTTTCCATCCCTTCCAAAGCGTGATACTGCGTCATCGCTAAAACTTCCAACTTCGTTATTACATGACGGATTTTCAAAATTCAAAAACTGAAAATAAATTTCACCAAAATTCCAAATCAATGCTATTACTGCAAATGGATTTCCACAATTCTGCATTCCAAAAGTAATAAAAATACCATAGTTTCAGCAATCTCCGTCTTCCTTTAAACTATCGTTGATTGGTTCATGCCTCTCCTCCAATAGCATAGTTTCTTCCTCAGCAGAATTCCTCGTTTCCTGTGACTGCGTCGTACATCTTGGAACATTCTCGACTAAATGCTGACGTCACTGAGAATCTCAGCTCAAGTAGCCTGCTGGTATAACATTTACGTCATCCGTGCTTACGTCATGACTACCCACGTCATAACTATGACAGCCATAACTCTAATTATAATTTCAAATATAGCCACCGTGGTCTCTATATAATTCAATTACGGGGGCAGTACCTTCTTCAAGGCCACGGCCGCCTCCTTCCCTCTTCCTTGCCTATCCATCCTGACCATCCATTACCTTCCCTCATGAGGCCCCTGTTCGCTCTGCAGGTGAGGCCGCCTGGGCGAGGTGCCAATCACACATCACCAGTTGTATCCACTCCGATTAGATGTTCCCAGCTCTAGGACACTGCCCGTAGAGGCGGTAGTGGTGAGTTCCCTCGCTGAGTCCGTGGGTTCCACCAACCTGGAGGGTAAACGACTAAGAAAAGAAGAGAAAAAGAATGATTGTATTGCATATCATCGTACTTCTATTTTAAAGGGGTTTATTAAAAATATTTTTTTAATTTTTTTTAACCACTACAAATAAATATAGAAAATGACAGCAATACTAAGAAAACTAAGCTCAGACTGCCACAAAAATCACCATATTGCACCTATATATATTTTTTTTAAAACATAACCCTCAAAACCCCCGGAGTGTTATTGGCCCGCAAGGTCCCCCAACTATTTACAATGTGGCCCTTAGATTTTAAAAAAGGTTGGGCACCGCTGCTCTAGAAGGTTCCGACGGAAAATATCCGGAACTAGACATGTAGCCAGTTTTATTTAATATAATTGTCTTAGAAGCGCAGATAACCATCTGTTCTTAGTTTTGGTCTTGTTAATTCATTTTAGAGGAATGGGTCATCTTGGTAATCAGCCCCTTGTACTTGACTAGGTGTAGAATTTGTTTCATACCCTGTGTATCTACAGTGTTAATAGTAGTATGTGTAACTCTTATTATTCGGGTCAGGTATTGTGGTAGATGCCCTGGGGCTTTGAAATATTGTACAATTCTGACGTTTGCCTGTAAGGAGGGTGGAAAATCCTGAGGAAAAGCACACGCAGGTTGGATACTGTCAGCGCCGGCATTCGAACCACAAATCTCAAAACTTGCTGCAGCTCCCGATTGTAGGCGACTCATCGCGCACGGCGCTGCCACAGGGTAGTCATTTAAGTGTTGGCCTTCAAAGCCCGAGATAGTGGGTTCGTTCTCGGCTCAGTCCAGTGGCATTTATGGCTATTTAAAGCTATTGTTATTATTATTCTTTCTTCGAATGAGAGGCCTCTTTGTCATCTCTTGATGAATGCAGTACATTTCCATTTGTCTGTTGGCACAGGCTAGAGTAAAATGTGGCTTTTCACCGATGTCTCAGTCTCACTCATGGCTGTGATTATATGGAAGCTACTGAGGTATGGGTGGTGCTTAGTAATGACATTCAGGGCACAGTCAGTGCCTATGGATTCTGTGAAAGGTTCTACTCATAGGGTTAGTACTGCTGTTCTGACTCAGTGAGGAAAGCAATGGCAAACTACCAACTCCTCATCTTGCCTAGTACGCCTCAATATACCGCTGCCTTGGGTTTTTGTGGGTATCTACCCACATAACCCAACGGCGGTGCTTTTTGAGGATCCAACCAGCCTTCGGACTGACTACCTAACCGACAGACTTCGAATGAGCCAACTATGGACTACGTAGGTTACCCAAATTGGTTTTCAGCTTGAGGAGTTGGGATTGGTTTCACGTTCTTAAGAGTCTTCTTCCTAGCCCATATCTCCTTCATTTTCTGGCTTTGTAGTTGAGCTGCTTCTGTCCTCTCTTAAGTTTAATATGTGGGTCTTCTTTCAACATTTTCCGGAAAACTTGTCTGTCTTGTATAACGGATTCAGAGATGTTAAAGGTTTGCAGATCTGGTTCATTTGCTGGTACCACAGTGATGTTGCTTTCTTGCAGGAGCTGGCCCTGAGGATTACACTGTTGATCTTGACTCGTTCATTCTCTCCAGGTGTCCGTAGAATTAGAGGCGTCTCTTGATGATTGTGTCCATTAGAGGTTCTTGGTTTAGGTATAGATCATCGTTGAGCCTGTGATACCTTTCTTCATTTATTATTAATATTATCATTCCACTAGCAGGTACCCGCGGCTTCGCTCGCGATCAAGACAATGGGGATGATAATTGGTCTATTCTCTTACAGCAATCGCGGCTACAGGTGGGTCCATTCTAATTCTAATACATACAGTATAATGATATGAGCAGCAAAGTGGTAATTTTATAGAGTTGTGAAAGTCTGCAGGGTACGATGATACATTAAGTAAACACATTTGAAAATTACGTTTTTGGTTTTGCCATCTTCTGCTGAGACATAACGATTTTGTTGTCCGCATGCTCGCGAGCACGCCACATACAGGTGCCCATGGGAAAAAATTGTTTTGTCTAAATGTACACCTGCTGATGTTAAGTGTGTGTCATTGCGCTTTGTTAATAGAAATAGCGAATAGTTTGAAGAGGGAACTGCACTCTTGCACACTGGAATGGCAAATCTATCGGAATATGGGGAATTAAAAGTATTTTTCCTTAAGCTATTCTAGCTGTAATTTTTCCACACTTATTGATGATTTGAACGTCAACATGTCGCTATTAATAGACATATAGTAAAATATCTCTCTCCTTGGCCGCTGATGTACATTATGCAGTCTCTTCCAGTGTTACATCCCAGGGATGCAAGCTACCCTCTGGGTGTCAAATTACAAAGCTTGCACCCGGCACCCGAGGCCATACGATATTATTATTATCCCAGGGATTGAAATTTTCCAACAACCCTTTTGACTCACATGCCTCTCTAAGTAATTAAAATTCCTGATTGTTGTTGTTTGAGTCTTCAGTTTTTTGACTGGTTTAATGCAGCCCTCCATGCCTCCCTCTCCTGTGCTAATCGTTTCATCTCTACATACAGTAGCTACCACACCTTACATCCGAGGCAATCTGTTTAATCCTGGTCTACCCCTACAGTTCTTTTCCTCGATCCTCCCATCCATAACTAAGCTTGCTATTCCTGGGTAGCTTAATATGTGTCCTATCAACCTATCTCTTCTCTTTATTAGCAGTCGCCAGAAACATCACTCCTCTCCCACTCGTCTTAATACCTCTTCATTTGTTACCCTATCTACTCATCTGATCATAATTTTCCTGTAACACCACATTTCAAACGCTTCAATTGTCCTCTTTCCTGCTGCACCATTAGTCCATGTTTCACTTCCTTATAGTGTGACGCTCCAGACTAAAGCTTTCAAAAATGACTTCCTAATACCTAAATGTATATTCGATGTCAACAGATTCCTTTTCTGTAGAAATGCTTCCCTTTCCTGAGCCAATCTACGTTTTATATCCTCTTTGCTTCGTCCATCACTGGATATTTTGCTTCCTAAGTAACAGAAGTCTCCTACTTCCCGTAGTGTTTCACCTGCCAATTTGATGTCCATAGAGGTTTCTCGTTTATTTCGGCTGCATTCCAATAATTTTGTTTCACATTTACTGATTTTTATAATGAATTCTTTCTTCAAGGCGGAGCCCATACCATTCAAAAACTCATTCAAATCCTCTGGCGTATCGCCAAGATGACGATGTCATCAGCAAATCACAGAGATGAAATTATTTCTCCTTGAATCTTCGCTCCCACTTAAGTTTTTCTCCAATTTCCTGATTATTATGTTTTTAGAGATCTTTGAAATGCGTTGCCCTCGAACATGGTGTAGACGCATTGTCAAAGGAAAACATTCCATGTTACGAACATGGGCCGCATTACCTGTACCGAAGGCTTCTGCAGATTTACCACAAGGCCTATTCTGAACAGTAGTTCCTTGAACTCAGATTTGCCAATATTTTATTGTATCTTTCCATGTGGTATATATCTGTACCTCAACATACAGAAGAGTGCTTCAAAAATCATGTCTTGTGTAAATTTTGGAAAAGGTAGTGAGTGTGGTTTTTTTCCGAAGTGGATACTCGCTCGTAGAAATTCCTTTCAGTAAAATAGACTGGTTCACAATTTTGTAAGTGCACATTGAGGTATGTGACGGCGGGATGCCTTAAGTGTTACGGAAACGGCAATAGCCGCCACAGAGGTTCGTTGCTACTGAAATAACGACCAGACTGACATTTGTACTTAACTATACGGGTTTTGTGAGCCCAGTGTTTATGAAATTGAACGTAGCTATATCGCTACCTTTATTTAATAGCCGCTACTGTAATGTTTAAAAATTAAAAGTGGTATTAGAAGGCGCTTTCCCTATTTATTTATTTTACCCCTGGCACTACAGTTCATGAAAGGCCTAGGCCTATCATGCGACCGCTTCCCAGCCATTTGGCCTACAGATATTGTGGTAACCCGTGGTCAGTGCATCGTGTCCCCTCGGCCGTTAATCTTTTTGTTCGTGACTGGGGCTCTGCCTCACTATCAGACAGCTACTCAATTGTCCTCACGAAGCTGAGAGCATAGCCGGGAATCGAACCCGGGGCCTCCGGATGAGAGGCAGGTGCGCTACCCTGTTCTTATTGTGTTTATATATATCTTGAAAAAGATAATAAATGGACTGGCATTGCCTCCTACAGGGATATATAGAAAATCGGATGTCATACCTTGAGGCTCTGTTGCCATGGAAACGGACTTGCCATTAGTTCATCAGTTTATTAGAGTGAAGAGAGTTTTCTGCGAATATCTTTGAAACTGTTGGTTTTGGGGCCTTAAAAAGTGGTTTTCGGTGTCCCGTAGAGACGCACCGAGTATTGTTTCTTGCATCGAGGGGCGTAAAATGAGCTTTGTCCGGTCTTTATGCGACAACTTCGATATTTTGTCCTGGTTGAGTATTTTTGGTGACTTTTCAGTTATGTTGCCCGTTCCACGGGAACAATGATATATTTCCGAATGAAAGGCAGCCTATATGTTATCCCAGGGTATAAGCTGTCTCCATTTCAAATTTCATCCAAATCCGTCCAGGCATTTTAGTGTCAAGAGGTAACAAACTAACACACACACAGACAGACAGACTTTCACAATTATAATATATATAGGGATATTGGGATATAGGGATAATAGCGGATTCGGTGGCGTAGTTGGTAGCATGCTGAACTGCTGTGGCCAAGATAGTGGGTTCAAACCCGGTCGAAGTCGTCGGATTTTTTAAGAGCGTTAAAAATCCTTCAGTATGCCTTCCTTCGGAGGGGAAGTAAAGTTGGCGGTTCCATGTCATAGATTTATGGCATGTAAACTATCCTTCCACAGACTAAACTTGTGTGAAGCTAAATTTGTTAGGTTAGATTTCGTCAGAACGCTCTATCAAAGTTCCAACGTTCATCACTAGGTATCATTGATATCTGGTGGCGAAAGTTGGAACTATTTGAAATTGAACGGAACTTGTAGCTCACACTAAGGGTGTCCGCTTGAAGCAGCTTCAGACTCAGGCGAGCCGAACATGTCCTCGGACACTCCCGGCACTAAAAGCCATACGATAAATAAATAATAATTAATATTATTATTATTATTGAGTGACTATTGTGACTTAAGAAATGTGGAATTAATTAACTGATCAGATGATTTGTACACTTGTAATTATGTGGAATTAATTAATTAATTGGTCAGCTGTTTTGCAAGCTTTTAATTATTGTTTGGTAGTTTCCTAAATAAACCTTACGGCAGATAGCACAGTAGCTCCCCTCGTGAAGCTCAGTTTTATTATTTCTTCTTGAGCATGGCGTTTGATTATATCACATTTAATTCCGATCATCGTATTCATGAACACTCCTCTTGATATTAGAAAGGAAAAGGAAGGAAGATTGTAGTTTTACATGACTATGAATCTTGTGATTATGAGCCACGGGACCTCTTTTTTGCGTGGAATCCGAACCACAGGACATGGCATTTAACTTCAAAAATCTACATGCATTGGCCTGGAATTGAACCCAGTCCACCTTGCTGAAAGGCCAACAGCTTGACCGCTGCGCTACCACGCCCCCATTTTAGACAGATATAATTCAACCTAAACCGTACAAAGAACTCATTTTCTTCCTCAAAATGGTTTGGCCTCTGCCTGATTTTCTTTTCTTTCCTGTATGAATATCCTTTCTGAAAACCTATCTCCTCCAACTCTACTTCACACGAATTCTGGCCATATAAACCAAAATATTACAACGCTTGATTGCTCCCTTGACGACTCCAAACTTTTTACAAAGTTGTTAAAAGCACAGCCACCTTCCACTCGTTTACAAACCTCCCTCTATAAACCAAGAATCGCCCTAAAACTTTAGTGCAAAAACGGCTTTTAATATAAAGACGTGTGCAGGAATTTGTTTAATAGAATTAAATACGATATAATAAAACACTAAGCATAAAAAGAAAATGCCTGGCTGCGTGTTGCTGCAGTAACGTTCTCGCTTGTTGTGCGCAAGGTTGCAGGGTAGAATCCTGGTGCAGTCAGTTGGCATATGAGCGTGCAAAGAAGCCCTGCCAGTAGATTTACTGGCATGCTAAACATACCCTTCGGGGCAAAATTCCGGCACGCCAGCGTCTCTAAAAGTCGAAGTAGTTAAAAGGGACGTAAAATCAATAAGATTATTATTGTATTGTATGTCTACCCATTATTCTTCCCGTTATCAACGGGGTCGGGGATGAGATGCAATGAAAGGCTATGTGTCAGGTAGAT
Source organism: Meconema thalassinum (assembly GCA_946902985.2). Lineage (NCBI taxonomy): Eukaryota > Metazoa > Arthropoda > Insecta > Orthoptera > Tettigoniidae > Meconema > Meconema thalassinum. The sequence goes on from OX336390.1 coordinate 693,175,837, forward strand.
TTTACGGCCGGATGCCCTTCCTGCCACCAACCTCATGTGAGGAGTTAATGGGAGATGAAATGAATGAAGATGAATGAAACTGGGCAAGAATGTGGGAGGAAGCGGCCGTGGACGTACCATCCTAGCATTTGCCTGGAGTTGAAAGAGGGGGAAACCATTTCAAGACGACCGACGCGACGGTGGGGCACGAACCCACGTCTAGCGCATACGCAGATAGCTTGGTCCCGTGGCCTAGCACTGCGTGTTGCTACCGCTGTCGGTATTATTGTCATTATTATTATTATTATTATTATTATAAGAAGCAAAATATATCCGCAGAGGTGGAATTCAATCCACCGAAAAGTGGTTCGTTCATCCATGGCCAAGCATACTGTACTGTCAACAAATAGATTACAACATTATTATAATGGTGCGAAATGTTTCATGCGTAACTTCGTTAGACTGTAAGCTTCATATACGTAATATCACTGAGCAGTTGTCTTAGAAAATTTCCTACGAAACGTGTCTATATACGTCCTGCTACTGTATTAAGATTGAAAATCCACAGCCTGCTTCGAGTCGACCTACCGGGTCAGGGAATGGAATGAATGAAGCCCCCCATCTAGCGATGAGGATATGAACTGTGCCGGCTGCCGAAGCCTGTTGCACTCCCCTGGGGCAATGATTAAATGAATGACAGATGAAATGAAATTTTAGTGGAGAGTGTTGCTGGAATGAAATTTGTGACAGGGAAAACCGGAGTACCCGGAGAAAAACCTGTCTGCCTCCGCTTTATCCAGCACAAATCTCACATGGAGTAACCTGGATTTGAACCATGGACCTAGCGGTGATAGGCCGGCGTGCAGCCGCCTAAACCACGGAGGCTTGCTATTAAGATTATGCATTCTTATTTTTTATTTATGGGTAGTTCACACTGGAAATTAGGAATACGAGCCACCCATTCCATGACTGGAGCACAGTGGCTCCCCTGGCGAATGAAAGTGGGAGCTCTGAAACTTATTTTAATCAAGTCAGTTTTATTATTACTCGGAGTAATATATTTGTTCCACACCCTGTCTTCTGACGCTTCTGATTAATGCTTATGTAAAACATTCTCCGTGTAATTTTCTCAATACTCTGCCACCTCGTGGCGTAGCGGTTAGCATTCTTGGGTATCGCTCTGGAGCTTCGGGTTCGATTCCTGGCTCTGCCAAAAAAAATAGTCTGAGGGTCGGAACTGGGTACACTCAGCCTCGTGGGGAAAAACTGAGGAGCAGTGAGTTCGATTCCCACCTCAGCCATCCTAGAAGTGATTTTCCGTGGATTTTTAACTTCTTCTAAAGGCAAATGCTAAGATGGTTCCTAACTTAATGCCACGGCTTCTCCTTCCCAATCCACCTCAGAATAACAAATACACACACTAATACAGTCACCGAAAGTGACTTTCAGAAGTGCTTCAAGGAACAACGAAATTCGACATGCAAGCTACCCTTTGGGTGTCAAATAACAAAGCTTGCACCCGGCACCCGAGGCCATACGATATTATTTTACCAAAAGTACACAGATTATCAGATAAAATTATTTATTTATTTGTACACACACCCAAGTGTCCTACACGATGCTAAACGATCACGATGTCCAAGCCCCCGAAAGAAATCAACAACAATAACGCTTAATTCTCGTATTTGTTCCAAACCATTCTCAACCTTGGTTAAATAATATAGTGGAGACAAGTACTGTAGATGTGAGTCAGAACTAAACGAGGCGCCTGCTGACTAAAATGCGAGTGGACTATCTGATGCAGCGTCACCAGCAGTTCTTGTTTGTACGACTGAAAATAACATGAGTCCACAGTATAAATATGCAGCAGCCATAGATAATGTGTTCTAATGGCGAGCGACCTGCTGACTCACAGTTTGTGGGGAGTATACAACTATAATACAGTATAGTACTGAGTATAGTAGACTGTGTGAAGGGGTACACTCAGAACCTAGAATAGATGAGTTCAATTCCGACTTTAACCATCCTCGAAGTGATTTATCGTGGTTTCCCAGGCAAATGGTGCTGTGATACCTAACTGGTGTCTTCTATGAAATTCTATCCCCCATTTACAAAACCACACACTAGTACAGTCTTCACAATAAAACAGGTTATCAGACCGACTCCACACACATCCAACTACACGGGGTTACATGACCATGATTTTGCAAGTCTCCTAATTGAATCTATGCCAAAGATTGCGGGTTCAAACCCGGCCGAAGTCGTCGGATTTTTAAGAGCGTTAAAAATCCCTCAGAATGCCTTCCTTTGGAGGGGAAGTAAAGCCGGCGGTCTCATGTCATAGATTGATGGCATGAAAAAGAACCATCTACTAATTACACTTGTGGAAGCTAAAAATTTGTAGGTTAGTTTGTTAACGCTATATTAGCTCCAACGTTCGCTACTAGATTCTGACTGCAACGGCATTTAGTAGCCATGTCCGCAGCTAGGTGTCGTGGACGGTAGCATTTGGTGGCAAAATTAGGAACTACTTGAAAAAATTAATCGTCTGCAGTCCTTCTACCTGAATCACAGATAACACACACTAATACATCCATCACAATTAATATCGGTTATCAGACAGATTCTACACGCACCTAAAGTACACGGGGCTACATGACCGCGTTGTCGCAGCCCCAAAACTGAGGAACCAACCAACTCCTAATAGAATAAACATGAACAGACTGTTAAAGTGGTAAACAGTAGACATTACATGTGCCCATTTTTAACCCGACAGTGGTGTGGTCAGAAATTCATACGCCAGTGGTGTTTGGGGGTGTGGTACACCCCATGTTGTTAGCCTACTTTCGATTTTTGCAAAAAATGAAAGTAGACTTATGAGATCAACACAGGGCGAAAAATGTGTGTCTGTCTGTGTGTGTGTATGTGTGTGTGTGAGTCTGTGTGTGTGTCTGTGTGTGTGTGAGTGTGTGTACTCTGAATGTCTGTCCCCCCCCCCCCCTATCAATTCGAACACGGTGAATGCGAATTGAACGAAATTTGGTACAAAGGTAGCACTAGCAAAGGACACCTCAGTGTCATGTTTTATATCGCCGCCATCTTGACGGAAACGTAATGGCGGCCTCACAAATGTTCAAAGCTTAAATCAAATTACGACTAACCTAATCATCCGATCTCTACCAAATTTTGCAACAACATACCTTTATGGGGGGAGCATCCTTTGACCAAACCAATAGGTCATCAGCGTAATAGTTTACGGATGGCGGCCATCTTTGAGTGAAAATCGATTCCCCCTATTAATTCGAACACGGTGCAACCGAATGGAACGAAATTTGGTACGGAAGTAGTACTAACGAAAGGCACCTCAGTGTCATGTTTTATATCGCCGCCATCTTGACGGAAACGTAATGGCGGCCACACAAATGTTCAAAGCTTAAATCAAATTACGACTAACCTAATCATCCGATCTCTACCAAATTTTGCAACAACATACCTTTATGGGGGGAGCATCCTTTGACCAAACTAATAGGTCATCAGAGTAATAGTTTGCGGATGGCGGCCATCTTTGTGTGAAAATCGATTCCCCCTATTAATTCGAACACGGTGCAACCGAATGGAACGAAATTTGGTACAGAGGTAGTACTAACAAAAGGCACCTCAGTGTCATGTTTTATATCGCCGCCATCTTGACGGAAACGTAATGGCGGCCACACAAATGTTCAAAGCTTAAATCAAATTACGATTAACCTAATCATCCGATCTCTACCAAATTTTGCAACAACATACCCTTATAGAGGAAGCATCCTTTGACCAAATGAATAGGTCATTAGCCTAATAGTTTGCGAATGGCGGCCATCTTTGTGTGAAAATCAATTCCCCCTATTAATTCAAACACGGTGAAACCGAATGGAACGAAATTTGGTACAGAGGTAGCACTAGCAAAGGGCATCTCAGTGTCATGTTTTATATCGCCGCCATATTGACAGAAACGTAATGGCGGCCACACAAATGTTCAAAGCTTAAATCAAATTACGACTACCCTAATCATCCGATCTCTACCAAACTTTTCAACAACATACCTTTTTGGAGGGAGCATCCTTTGACCAATCTAATAGGTTATTAGCCTAATAGTTTGCGGATGGCGGCCATCATTATGTCAAAATTGATTCCCCCTATTAATTCGAACACGGAGGAACCTAATGGAACGAAATTTGGTACAGAGGTAGCACTAGCAAAGGACACCTCAGTGTCATGTTTTATATCGCCGCCGTCTTGACTGAAACGTAATGGCGGCCACACGAATGTTCAAAGCTTAAATCAAATTACGATTAACCTAATCATCCGATCTCAACCAAATTTTGCAACTACATACCTTTATGGAGGGAGCATCCTTTGACCAATCTAATAGGTCATTCACCTAATAGTTTGCGGATGGCGGCCATCTTTGTGTCAGAATCGATTCCCCCTATTAATTCAAACACGGTGAAACAGAATGGAACGAAATTTGGTACAGAGATAGCACTAGCAAAGGGCATCTCAGTGTCATGATTAATATCGCCGCCATATTGACAGAAACGTAATAGCGGCCACACAAATGTTTAAAGCTTAAATCAAATTACGACTAACATAACCATTCGATCTCTACCAAACTTTGCAACAACATACCTTTATGGAGGGAGCATCCTTTGACCAATCTAATAGGTCATTAGCCTAATAGTTTGCGGATGGCGGCCATCTTTATGTCAAAATTGATTCCCCCTATTAATTCGAACACGGTGGAACCGAATGAACGAAATTTGGTACAGAGGTAGCACTAGCAAGAGGCACCTCAGTGTCATGTTTTATATCACCGCTATCTTGACGGAAACGTAATCGCGGCCACCCAAATGTTAAAAGCTAAAATGTAATTACGACCAACCTAATAATCTAGTCTCTACCAAATTTTGCAACACCATATCTTTATGTGGAAAACATATTCTGACCAAACTGCAAGAACATCAGCCCAATAGTTTGCAGATGGTGGCCAAGTATGTGTGCAAATCGATTCCCCCTATCAATTCAAACACGGCGAAACCGAATTGAACGAAATTTGGTACAGAGGTAGCACTAGCAAAGGGCACCTCATATTCATGTTTAATATCCCTATAGCACGTTGTATTTCAACAAGCTACTACAACCAACATTCAATCATACTCCTTGAAAAGGACAAAGAGTTATAACAATACCCATGCATTTAGGAGAAAGTAGGCTATATGTTCTTTACTGCACATCTTGTTTTTGATATATGAAAAATACTGAAGTTTGAAATTTGTATTTTAACGGATTCCATGTTATTACTACAACATGAACAGATTATATATTGATATAAAATGGCAGCAATGCAGTTCCGTACTCCCCAACAATGCAGTTCAATACTTAATCAGAATCAACTACCTCATCCAGTACAGCATCAATTAGTGCTCGCATACCTTCTCCTTGAGGCCCATAAGGTTCCATCTATAACAATATTTATTGTTAGGTACTAAATATTACATATTAGGAAGCATAGAAACAAAAATATAATTTTAATAAATATATTTTCCTCTTCCGTTTATGAAACGGGACTGGTGTGTGGGGGTTTCCTAAACCCCAGCAAGCTCCCACTGCAGCTCACGAAGTCAAATGCACAACTAAGGTTACGAAACCACACTCACCGCCCTCTATTGATACCAACTGGCAGCTACCTCGAACTACAAAGCAGTGTGAAGCGTATTCTGGCGAATATTTATATAATTATGTGCTAAGGGGTGTGCAGAACCCCCAACACACCACTGCCGGGTTAAAATACCACAAGATTGGATTATCACGACCGCAGAGATGTCCAAGGAGGCTTATTAGTTATTAAACCCCTACCCCAACGTGTGACAGGATCCATGGTACATGAGGGGGAAGTTTTGGCTGCAGTATGATTGATCGAAGAAGATATGAGAACTCTCAGTTGGGGTGTTCCAAGTCTCTCGTCAAGTTCCCCCTATCTAGCGATGGCACAAATAAATTTCGTGATGAATTACCACCACAGATGTTCTCTATGTGACCAGCCCAGCATTAATCCAATGTTTCACGAAGATCGGGGTTCCCTTGCTAGTCAGGGGCAGATGACCTTGTAGTTCCGCCCCTTTTAAAACCCCAATAACAAACTGACTAAGTCCCTTGTTAGTCACACTGACTGGCGTTTCAGCAATGCACTGAGCAATCATGAAGCGTATATGAACAGCATGTTTAACAAATCAGCCTGTTCTGAATCATCACATAATTTCTGCAATAAATCAAAAATCTCAGCTAGATGTAATCTACGTTGACCTGGCCAAAGCATTTGATTCCGTGAACCATTTCCTTCTCCTCCACAAGTGCTTCCAGGGTCTGTATCGTCCTGGTTCCCAGTCTTATCAGGAGTAACTCAGGCCAGTATCCTAGGACCCCTTCTCTTCGTGCTATATATGGACGATATAAACACATGTGTGCAAAATTCTTCGTGTTCCCTTCTTCTGTACGCTGATGAACTCAAGATATTGAGAAAAATTTCCAGTTCTGACCAACTCGCTGAGCTCCAGGAAGCAGTGAATGCATGTACTGATTAGTTCAACAAATGGAGGTTATCTCCAAATCCCAAAAAGTGCTTCAATGTGCCTTTTTCACTACTGAAATCTGGAAATCAGGCGGACTATAAAATATGTGGAAATAAATTGGATACGGCTTCTCAGGTAAGAGATTTAGGTATTATTCACGATGATAAACTGACATTCTCTCCCCACATTGACCATATCAAATCTCGCGCAATGCGCAGTCTCAGCATTCTATACAGATTCACAGAAATTAAGGACCTCACTGCACTTAAATTATACTTCACCACATATGTTCTCCCTATCCTAGATTTCTCTTCTCCAATTTGGTCTATTTCGGCTATAACCAATATTTCTAAATTGAATTAATTTCTTCATATCAACAGTCAAAGCTCGCAATCCTTCACTAAGGCACTTTGAGCTGATTTAGAATGTCGGATTTGGCAATGTAGGCCTACTCGACCTAAGAAGCCGTCTACAATTTACTGACCTGTGTTTCCTACATAAAATTATGAATGGTCACACAAAATGTAACATGCTCTTTCCCACTCCATGTTCCCTCCCGTTCAACACGTCAGAACCATTTACACCACATAGGCCTACCTCGCCCACGTTTTGAAGTACAGAAGCGCTCTATTTTCCACCGTCTACCTACTCTTAGCAACTCCCTTCCAAATATTGACATATTCTATCCCTGTAGAACATTCAAACATAACATTAGAAGATCCCTTTCATCCTCAATTCCTACCCCCTCACCCTCCTAATCACCCACTACCCCAATCATTCCCTGCGTCTTTTTCGAGATTTATCTCTTGCTGCCATCACTGCCATTTGTTACATGTTATTGTTGTTGTTTTTGTTAATATTATTTGAAATAGTTAAAATATTAGCGTAAAATGACATTTTCATGGTTGTATGTATTAATTATTAAATAAATAAATAAATAAATAAACATGACCTAGGGGTTTCAGGCCAGAATCTCCAGAGATATGATTTCCAGTCCTGGTCTGACTTACGTTTGGCAAGTAAGTATACGTTCTATATAGCTTTGTGAGGACATTTGAGAAGCTGCATGCCTATGATATAGCCAAGGTCCCGTTTAATGTTGTGCTTAACTTTTCAGAAATATGTATTTATTAAAGTGACAATATCTGATTAAGTTTCCAAACTATGTTAGTAAATTTATACTGTAATTATACTGTACCGGGCGTGTGATGGCACAGCGGTCAAGCTGTTGACCTCTTACCAAGGTGGATCGGGTTCGATTCCCGGTCAATGCTTGTGAGATTTTCGAAGTGAAATTCCATGTTCTGTGGTTCGGATTCCACGTAAAAAGGAGGCCCCGTGGCTTATGATCGCATGATTAACGGTCACGTAAACTAAAAGCTTCCTTCCTTTTTATACTGTACCATATGTCATAAATTTATGGCTCAATTAATTGATTAATATCTTACACAGATGGGTTTGCGGGAACATATTTACTAAGGCATTATATAGGCCTAATCCACTTTGATAGACTTACTTAAAAATATAATTCAATCGATTAGCTGCTTGAAAAACGCAGTGTCATGCACGTTTCATGTGTTTTCCTGTCGCAATATGCTGCGTAACTTAGCTGCCTCTGAGGGTTACTCACAGATGTTGCAAAATCAATACAGATAAGTCAGTTTTAATAAACGCCTCCAAATTCCCGAACGAAACTGTTCAAAACAACACCCTTGATACTTTTGGTACGCATCGTTTATGTTGCAGTGATAACCCCACGCAGTCAGTTTACTTCTTACAAATTTCGGAGACCACTGTAATTTCAGTTAAATGTTCCTGTTAAGGTATGAATTAATGGAGGACCGAAAGGCACTGTACCCTAAAGCCCGGGGTTTTGAATAGGGCTATATATAAGTCTGGGTGTGAAGAGATAGTTAAAGTACTGCGCACTTTAGGTGCGTCATCATGACACTATATTTACTCTGCCATGTGTGCCACGTAGATAAAAATACATATCTGCTATTTATTACTGCAGTGAAAGAAATAACTTCCCTGCTACGTAGTTTAATAGCGGTGTAGAGCTCCGATATGCAAATGAGAGTGGAGGACACACGATAGAGCTGAATACAGGGACAGCGGTGACCAAATGAGCGGCGTTATTGCGACATCGTGGTATTTTACCCCGTCTACTAGAATATAATTAGTCTGCATTTGCCTGGAGAAGAAGTGGGAAATAACACAAAACCACTCCTAGATCAACTGAAATGGGAATAGCACCCACCTCTTCTCAGTTTTCCTCACAAGGCTGAATAGGTAAATGTTCCCCGTTTCAACCCTCAGACCAGATTAAATTTCCCGGTACCTGATTTTAACATTCGGGTAGCTACCATTTGGTCTTCGTTAAGATGAAACTTGAAGTGATAGAAGCCATTTTTCAGTGTTGCCTAGTTCTATTAAAGAACGCTTTTCAGTCGGTCAACACAAATTGTGTCCAATTACATTGGACGGGAAAACAAGTATTTATACACCCTAACATGAAAGAAATATTACATGAGACATTTATCACAAAATAACACGCTTTTATGTACAAATATAGGGGGGATACTTAATGGGATCACATGTTTCTATCGTCAATTGATCATCAGATCTTGTTTACTTAGGCATGGATAATTTACAATGTTTATGTATTACGGTTGAGCCTCCGTGGCTTAGGCGGTAGAACGCCGGCTTCTCACCGTTGGGTCCGTGGTTCAAAACGCGGTCACTCCATGTGAGGTTTGTGCTGGACAAAGCGGAGGCAGACAGGTTTTTCTCCGGGTACACTGGTTTTCCCTGTCACAAATTTCATTCCAGCAACACTCTCCACTGTCATTTTATTTCATCTGCCATTTATTTAATCATTTCCCCAGGGGAGTTCGACAGGCTTCGCCAGCCGGCACAGTTCATATCCTCGCCGCTAGATGGAGACTTCATTCATTCCATCCCTGACCCAGTCGGTCGACTGAAAGCAGGCTGTGGATTATTCATGTATTATGGTATACTTATGATATGAAAAAAAATATATATATATATATATAAAATGCTGTTTGAGGCCATTTTCAGTGTTTCCTTAGTAAACAAAAGTTTGATGCTTTTCAGTTGGTCAACACGATTGTACCCAAATGAGATGGGTTATTCCCTAATCCTGTATTTATTAAACTCATGTATTTTTTCAATATAATTTAGGCTAGATTACAAAAGTTAGTGGATCCAATTAACAATAGATGGCGCACGAGTAACTTCAACAAAATGGCGTGCGTTTGCTTCAACAAAGTCCCACATGCGTTCATATACCATTCACCCCAATGTGATGAAACTTGGGTGAGATGTTGTAAACACTCAGGGAAGGTTTCTGGCTTAGTAAATCCACTTAACAATAGGTAGCGCACGAGTAGATTCAACAAACGAGCGACGACGCGCGAATTGTTTCAACAAAGTCCCGTATGCGTTCATATACCATTTGTCCGATAGCGATGAAAGGTGGGTGAGATGTTGTGTACACTTCAGGAAGATGTCTAGCTTAGTAAATCCATGTTACAATAGGTAGCGCACGAATGGATTCAACAAATGAGTGACGACTCGCGAAGTGTTTCGACAAAGACCCGTATGCGTTCATATACAATCGTCCGAGATGAAACTTTGGTGTGTTGTTGTGTACACTCCAGGGAAGGTTTCTGATTTAGCAAATCAATTTTACAATTGGTAACAAACGGGTAGATTTAACTAATAAATGGCAGCGCGTGAATCGTTTCAATAAAGTCCCGTATGCGATCATATACCATTCATCCGAGTGTGATAAAATTTTGGAGAGCTGAGTACAGTCCTGCGAAGGTTCATGAATTAGTAAGTCCGTTTTTCAATGGGTGGCGCACAAGAAGATTCAACAAATGAGTGACGGCGCGAATCGTTTAAACAAAATCCCGTATGCGTTCATATGCCATTCATTCGATTGCGATGAAACTTTGATGAATTGTTGTGTACACGCCAGGAAAGGTTTTCGAGTTGGTAAATCCATTTTACAATAGGTAGCGTACGAGTATATTCAACAAATGGGTGACGGCGCTCTAATCGTTTCAGCAACGCATGCCGGGTACAGCTAGTTATTAATAAGTAATTTATCACATGCAAATTATGAATAAGTAATTAATCTCATGAAAATTATTAATAAGTAATTAATCACATGAAAAATATTAATTAGTAATTAATCTTATGCAAATTATTAATAAGTAATTTATCACATGCAAATTATTAATAAGTAATTATTCTCATGAAAATTATTAATAAGCAATTAATCTCATGAAAAATATTAATTAGTTATTAATCTTATGCAAATTATTAATAAGTAATTAACCTCATGAAAATATTAATTAGTAATTCATATCACATAAGTTAATAATTATTAATTAGTAATTAATCTTATGCAAATTATTAATAAGTAATTTTATCACATGCAAATTATTAATAAGTAATTAATCTCATGAAAATTATTAATTAGTTATTAATGATGGAGAATGATAACAAAAAGGAAGTAGATGCAAAAGCTACAGAGATCTTAGGGAATATAAATGCAGATGTTGAAATAGAGAACATGACATACATAGGGAAAGATAAAAACAACAGAGGGATCTTGAGAGTCACCTTCAAGAACTTCACAGACAAGTTAAGAATAGTTCGAAACAAGGCGACGCTAAAAGGGCAAGACGTCTATATAGACGACGACCTTACTAAGAATGAGAGAGAGATTCAAGCAGCACTAAGAAGCAGAGACAGAGAAGAGAGAAATAAAGGCAACAACGAAGTAAAAGTTGGATATCAGAAGATCCTTCTAAATGGCCACTGGACAAAATGGAATGACCTAAACACAAAAGATCTAAACACAAAAAACTGAGCACCAACAACCAGGAAGTGATGTGCACTAAACAGACGGTACACAAGGAGAACAAGGAAGAACTAATAATCGCCACCTGGAATGTAAGGACTCTGAGAACGGAAGAAAGAGAAACGGAATTAAAGAATGCATTAGCTGACCTTAAATTCGATATACTAGGTCTTAGTGAGGTTAGAAAATATGGACAGGAAATAATTGAAACACTGGAAGGAGATATATTCAGCTACATAGGCGAAACGAAAGGACAGAGAGGAGTGGGATTCATAATAAAGAAGAAACTAAAACATTGCATTAAGGAAGTTAAAGGGGTCTCTGAGAGGATAGCTGTACTATCCCTGAAATTAAACAGACATACCTTCACAATTATCCAAGTCTATGCTCCCACAGAAGCTAGTACGGAGGAAGAAATCGAACATTTCTACGACCTTCTACAAGACACATTAAACCACTACAGAGCCCATAGAACCATTGTAATGGGGGACTTCAATAGTAAAATAGGCAATCAAGAAATTGAGGAAGAGGAGCCGATAGGACCCTACGGCTATGGATCCAGAAACGAACGAGGGGACAGGCTTATACAATTCGCACAGGGACAAGGACTAAAAATCGTTAATACCTTTTTCAAGAAAAACCCAAGCAGTAGGTGGACATGGATAGCACCAAATGGGAAAACAAGGAATGAAATTGACTTCATACTACCAGACAGACTAGAGGGCATCAAAGATATCCAGGTGATCAATGGTCTGAAACTTGACACAGATCACAGAATGGTTCGAATGAAAATGCTTATTCCAAAGAAACAATGCCCATACGTTAAAACACAAAGGTTCGACAGGAAAGAACCAACCGAATCTAGTACACAGAGAAACTGAAGAAGAACCTGCAAGGGCTGGAAGAACCAGAGGAGATGAGCACACAGAACCTATATGATAAACTGGAGAAGTGCATCACTAAAGCTGCTACAGAATCCTCTATTGGGGTGAAAAAGTCAGGAAAGGGAAATAAGCTGAAAGAAAGCACCAGACGACTGATTGACGAGAGGGAGAAATTAAAACGGGAAGCAGAACTCAACCATCAGAAAAAGACAGAGTATGCGGAATTGAATAAACGCACAAAAAGAGAAATCCGAAAGGACATCCGAGATCACAACACCGAAATGGTCAAGAAGGCTATAGAAAGATCGACATCAGTAAGAAAGATCAGGAAAGAAATATCAGATGACAAACACTGGATATTAGGAGTGAAGGATGTAAAAGAAAATAGACTAGCTTCAAGAGAAGAGATACTGCGATATGCCACGGAATTCTACGAGAAACTATACTCCAGCACCCTCGAGAGGGAAAGTATGATTCAAAATTTGAATAATCCGAAGGGTCACCAGGAAGAGGAAATACCCCCATCCTTCAAAGCGAGGTGAGTGCAGCAATAAAAGAAACAAAAAATGAAAGATGCCCAGGTGACGATGGTATATTTAACGAATACCTAAAATGGGGAGGTGAGGAACTTGTAGCAATCATCACTCGACTCTTCAACACAATACTCGAATCTGAAGAAATACCAGTGGAGTGGAAACTAAGCACTATAATCCTGCTCCATAAAAAGGAGCTAAAGACGACATCAACAACTATAGACCGATAAGTCTGCTGCCAAGTCTATACAAACTGTTCACAAAAATATTAACCAAGAGAATGTCAAAATCACTAGAGGAAAACCAACCTATAGAACAAGCAGGTTTCAGATCAGGATTCAGCACGGTGGACCACCTCCAAACAGTAAACCAACTCATCGAAAAACTGCAAGAATTCAACCTTAAAACCTATATTGCATTTATAGACTATAACAAAGCCTTTGACTCCGTGGAACACACATAGGTTCTAGAGGCCCTAGAGAACCAAAACATACAGAAAAGGTATATCAGACTTCTAGCAAAAATCTACGAGGGTAGACAGGCAAAAATACGGACAGAAAGGGAGGGAAAACACTTCGAGCTAGAGAGAGGAGTGAAACAAGGAGACCCCTCTCACCAAAACTATTCACTTGCCTGCTAGAAAACCAATTCCGGAAAATGAAATGGAAAACAAGACACGGCATCAACATAGATGGACAAAACCTGACACACCTACGGTTTGCAGACGACATCATACTCATGGCAAAATCTGCATCAGACTTAGAACAAATGGTAACAGAATTAAACAAGGTCAGCAAATAAGCTGGCCTAACCATGAACCCGAGTAAAACGAAACTGATGACAAATGCGACAGAAAAACCAGTAAACATTGACGGTGAAACATTAGAGTATATCCAGGACTATACATACCTAAGTCAAAACATTTCATTCCATAACAATACGGAGAAAGAAATCAAAAGAAGAATTGGGCAAGCATGGAAAAAATTCTGGTCCTTGAAATTCATTTTAGGAGATAAATCTCAGAAACTAAGTCTGAAAACACAAGTTCTAGAGAAATGTGTAATCCCAGTAATGCTGTATGGATGTCAAACATGGTCACTAATTTCGCAGCAGAGAAAAACGCTCCAGATAGTCCAACGCAGGATGGAACGGAAAATCCTCAATATCACGCTGAAAGACAGAATACGGAACGAGGAGATACGCAGAAGAACCAGTATTAAAGACGTCATCAACACAGCGGACAGACTAAAATGGAAATGGGAGGCCACGTAGCGAGGATGGAGCATAGAAGGTGGACGCACAGACTAACGATGTGGGACCCCAGAACCGGCAGGAGAGACGTAGGAAGACAGAGGACACGCTGGGCTGACACATTCAAGAAATTTGCCGGACCACAATGGACAAGAAGAGCAAGAGACAGACAAGAGATGATCCTTTTCAAAACATAATATATGCGAGGAAAGGAAAGGAGCAACTCAGTGCAACCTAGTGAACCCTTAAGTAGGCTACAATAGCGATAATGTATTGAGGACAGTTAAAACTCTACTAAAATAAAGTGAACATGCTAGAAACATTAACAATTTTACAAATATTAGATATAAGAACAAGAGTACAGAACATAGACAATACTGTAACTAGGTTAGGAATAGATATATCAATAGCTATAAGAACAATTCAAGAACAGAGACTAACTAGCCAATAGGTGCCTCACTACTCTTTAGGACTGCTCACCTAATGAGTGTAATGGAGCAAAATCCCTGCCTAGGCAGGAGGCCATTGCCCTTAGGGGATTAAATGGGCTGTATTTATTATTATTATTATTATTATTATTATTATTATTATTATTATTATTATTATTATTATGCAAATTATGAATAAGTAATTTATCACATGCAAATTATTGTTACGGTTGTGAGTTTGTGTCATCGCTCGCCGCATGAGTCACAACTGCCCCAGGGCTGGGCTGTGCCCTGCCTCGTGTATTGCGTGTGCCTTATGCAACAGGGCTACTAGGACAAAGGGATGGTCCAGAATGTTCGTGACGGAGCCAGCGATGGAAACCTCGAGAAGCCGTGAACCCTGGATGGATCTAGAAGCATTTATTTAGTCACCGGACTGCTATATAAGCGGCTTCAACAGTGAGGGGACCGAGTTTTCTGTGGGTGTGTGTTTTTGAGCGAGTGCGACAGAAGTGTGGTGACGAAGTGCTGTGCGAGTTACGAAATCCAGTGACATTGTTTCTCCAGCTTGTGGACAGCGAAATAGCCTGCAGCAAGTGATCGTAAGTAATTGTGGTCGGTGAACATAAGGGAGAGGAGCAGGTAGTTTCTGTCAAGGCCACCGTACTCATTAGGACGGATTAACTTCTGTGGTCTGTTGACAAGTGGAAGGGCCAAGAGCGCTCAAGGAAGAGACTTGAGGAAACTGGAGTAAGGCTCCTAATTGCTTGTATTTGCTGATTAGTGTAATTTTCTGGCCACAATAAAGTTAATTATTTCTTTAAGCAGTAATTGGTGTTGTGCTTTGTACCCCACCGTAATCCAGTTAACAAAAGTGCCACTAGGGGGGTGGCACGTAACAACTGGTGTCAGAAGCCGGATCACGAACTCAAGCACAACACCTGACGGTCCTGGTTTCAAAACCCGAGCAGGTCATTTTCTCTAATTTTCCTGTGAGTGCATTCCCCCCAACAAGACAAACAACTAAAATTGAGGCGCAATTGGCAGCATTGCTAGAAAAGGTAAATGGCATGGAAACCAAGATGGAGGACGGCCAGAAGAATTTAACCAAGGACCTAACTGCCAAATTAGAAGACGGTCAAAATAAGTTAGCGGAGGACCTGAAGAAGATGGAAGAGAGCCAGAAGAGTTTAGCCGAGGACCTAACTTCCAAATTAGAAGACGGTCAGAATAAGCTAGCAGAGGACCTAACCGCCAAATTTCTGGATGGCCCGAAAAATCTGGAAGAGTGTCTGCTGACGAAATTACAGGAAAGTCAAAAGAAATTGGAACAGGGTCTGCGTCAGGAAGTCAACACCATCTGCCAGGGCCTACGTGAGGAAGTCACAGCAGTAGAAAAGAAGTTCGACGCCTTACAAGAGGAAGTTGCCGAACTGCGCCAACGCCCACTGACGGGGATGGAAGCGAGATTCAACGCTCTTCAAGAGGAAGTTGCCGAGCTGCGCCGACGCCCGCCCACAGGTACACCGGGAATATCAGGAACGGGACAGAGCAGAGTGACGCCCCCAACCTTCGACGGAAAAGTCCCGTGGAGCACCTATTTACGTCAGTTCGAGGCAGCCTGTTCAATAAACAACTGGAACAGCACGGAAAAGGCTACAGCCCTCATTGTAGCGCTAAGAGGGGACGCCCTTAACGTCCTTCAGGCCATCCCGACTGGATCCCAGGACTACGCTTCACTAATCGCCTATATGGAGTCCCGATATGGAGATAGCCATCTTCAGCAGGCCTACCAGATGCAGCTCCGGACCCGGGTACAAAAGAACGCGGAAACCCTGCAGGAGTTCGAGATGGACATCGCACGTCTCGTAAGGCTCGCCTACCCAACAGCGCCGGCCGACTTTCTGGAGCAGATAGCGACGCAGACTTTCACCGACGGGCTACGGGACTCGGACACTCAACAGGCGCTGCGACTCGCGCGCAATAAGACCCTGACAGATGCGCTGAGACACGCACTTGAGTTCGAGACGGCAAAACAGGCATCCAGAATGCACGCGCGAGTGCGTCAAGTGGACGTCGACGAACCAGTAAAAACCAACGAGACCAAGCCCCTGGCCGACGAATTAATGGAGGCGCTAAGCCGTTTCTTCGATAGTCGCGGCACCACCAGCAACGAAACAGCCGGAAGGCAACCGGAGAGGCGGCCCGGAAGAGGACTACCGACTTGCTGGACCTGCGGTAAGAAAGGCCACCTGAGCAAGGACTGCGGTGATCGCCGTTGCCGAGGGTATCCGTCGGAAAATCAGTCGTCTGTAAACCGCGCGACCCAGGGAAACGAGTATTAGCCAGCCTTGGGGGGCAAAGGTTGGCTTGTGACAGTCGTCAAGCCCCGGCAGTCCAGGTTCGTGTGACAAAGTTACGGAGGGACAATAGCAGCCTGATGGTCGACGGAGTCGTCAACGGAGAGAGCTGGCCCATGCTAATCGACACGGGAGCATCGAGGACCATCGTCAGTCCCACCGTGATCCCGAAGTGGAGAGTGCAACCCACACAAAGGAACCTCCAGCTAATAACCGCGACCGGAGAGACCACACCGGTACATGGCGAAGCATCACTGGAGTTCGTCATTGGTCGACGGGCGATGAAGCATCCAGTGCTTGTGGCTGACGTATCAAATGAAGTGATCATCGGACTGGACTTCCTGGACCAGAACAACATCATCTTGGATCGGAGTACCAACACTCTGCACTTCGGAGGTGAGGAACTTGCTTTGCAATCTGCGCACGAGTACATCACCACACGACGAGTAAGGCTGAGAGAAGACGTCATCGTTCCCGCCAGGACGGAGGTCAGCGCTGCCGTAATTGTCGACGGAACTGCTGAGGGAGTGGCGGCTGTCATCGAGCCAAAATATGAGGACATCCAGACAAAAGGATTGCTAGTTGCCAAGACTTTCATCAACACGACGTCTCGGCCGTACGTCCGCCTGTCCAACCTGAACGACTACGATATTACGGTTCACCGGGACACCAACCTAGGAGTCTGCGAACCCGTTACCTGGATTGCCCGCATCACAGATACGACAGACGGACACCTGCAGACGGACTACCGAAGAAGACGCACACTGCCAGAGGAACTACAGAAGCTGTACCAAGGATCCCAGGACCATTTAGACGCGGAACAATCACGCCAACTTCAGGACCTGCTACGCGAATTCCAGGACGTCTTCTCCGTGGGCAGCAAAGACTTCGGCAGGACAAGCTTGGTTCAGCACAGAATCGACGTTGGGGACAGCGCACCGATTAGGGCCCCATTCCGACGTGTCCCGCTCGCCAAGCAAGCCGAAGTCGACAGGATGGTAGAAGAGATGAAGGAGCAAGGGGTGATCGAGCCATCACATAGTCCTTGGAGTTCTCCGGTCGTGCTAGTGAAGAAGAAAGACGGTTCCACCAGGTTCTGCGTGGATTACAGGCGGGTGAATGACGCCACGAAGAAGGAGAGCTACCCTCTACCCCGGATCGACGACACCCTGGACACCATATCAGGGTCGAGATGGTTCTCCACCTTGGATTTGAAGAGTGGCTACTGGCAGGTGGAGGTCCACCCTAAGGACCGCGAGAAAACTGCGTTCTCTGTGGGCAGCGGGCTCTGGCAGTTCACCGTCATGCCATTCGGTCTGTGCAACGCCCCTGCGAACTTCGAAAGGCTAATGGAGTACATTCTGAGGGGACTACACTGGAAGACCTGCCTGGTCTACCTAGACGACGTCATCGTACTGGGGAGAAGCTTCGAGGAGCACTACTGCAACCTGAAGGAGATCTTGTTGAAGCTACGGGCTGCCCAGCTGAAGTTGAGCCCCAAGAAGTGTCAGCTCTTCCAGAAGCGGGTCCAGTACCTTGGGCATATCGTCTCCGAGGAAGGGGTGCGCACCGACCCAGAGAAGAACGCAGCTGTGAGGGAGTGGCCAGTTCCGAAGGACAAGTCCCAACTACGAAGCTTCCTGGGACTCTGCACTTATTACCGTCGCTTCGTGAAAGGATTCGCCGACATCGCCAACCCTTTACATCGACTGACTGAGAAGGACCAACTCTTCACGTGGACAGCAGAATGCCACAGTGCCTTCGAACAACTCAAGCAGGCTCTGTGCACCGCGCCTATTCTGGCCTACCCCAGACCTGGAACAAGGTTCATCGTCGATACCGATGCCAGCGACTTTGGCAATGGGGGGGGGGATCCTGTCGCAAGTAGTGGACGACGAGGAGAGAGTAGTGGCCTATTTCAGCAAGGCCTTGTCAAAGCCAGAAAGGAACTACTGCGTCACCAGAAAGGAGCTGCTCGCCATCGTGAAGACCATTGAACACTTCCACAAGTATCTGTACGGGCAAGAATTTCTCATCAGGACTGACCATGCATCCCTGCGGTGGCTCCTGAACTTCAAGCAGCCCGAGGGTCAACTAGCGCGGTGGTTAGAGAGGCTTCAACAGTACAACTTTGAGATTCAGCACAGGAAAGGCCAACTGCATTCTAACGCCGACGCCCTGTCACGAAGACCGTGCCCCGAAGACTACACCTTCTGTGCCCGAAGGGAAGAGAACACCGGGATACAGTGCCGAAGGACTACCGTGGAAATTCAAGGGAGCTGGAGCCGCGAATCTTTCACGCGGGCGCATGCAGAAGATGATGACCTGGGACTGATAGCCGAATGGAGGAGGGCCTGTGTCCCCAGACCCGGGTGGAACATTTGAGTGACTGCAGCCCAACGTTTAAGTCCTACTGGGCGCAGTGGGACTCGCTGATTGTAAGGGATGGCCTCATCTGCCGTACCTGGGAGAGCACCGACGGGGAGACATCTCGGGAACAAGTCGTCGTTCCAAAGGCTATGACGGAGGAAGTCCTGAGGGAAGTTCATGGAGGATCATCTGGTGGACACCTAGGGATAAAGAAGACCCTGGAGAAGCTGAGAGAGCGGTTCTACTGGATCGGATGCCGAACAGACGTGGAGAACCACTGCGCGAGGTGCCACGATTGCGCAGCCAGCAAGGGCTCAGGACGAAGACGACGGGGTTTACTGAAGACCTACAACGTGGGCGGCCCCATGGAGAGAGTGGCCATCGATGTTGCTGGGTCATTCCCGTTAAGCGAGGCAGGGAACCGCTACATATTAGTCGTCAGCGACTACTTTACCAAATGGCCGGAGGCGTATGCGCTCCCTAACCAAGAAGCCGCGACGATTGCAGAGACCCTGGTGAAGGAATTCGTCAGCCGGTACGGAGTATCCCTGGAGCTGCACTCCGACCAAGGGAGGAACTTCGAGGCGCAGGTGTTCCAGAACCTATGCCAGCTGCTGGGAATCCGGAAGACAAGGACAACGCCACTACACCCTCAGTCCGACGGGATGGTAGAGCGATTCAATCGCACCATCGAGAACCATCTTCGAATAGTAGTCAGCGAGCACCAGAGGGATTGGGACAAACATCTTCCACTATTTCTCCTGGCCTAACGCGCCGCCGTGCATTAAGCCACACCAGCCCGGGCCATGTTTGGGAGGGAGCTCCGTCTACCTGTCGATCTTGCCTTTGGCCGACCTGGGAATGATCCGATCCCGGTAAGCCAGTATTGTCAAGAACTGGTCGACCAACTGGAGGACGTACACGCGTTCGCGAGGAGGAAACTGCGGATCGAGACCGACCGAATGAAGACCCGATACGACCAGCAGACGGATGCCGGCGGATTCCACGAGGATGACCTGGTCTGGCTCTTCAACCCATTACGGAAGAAAGGCCTGTCACCCATACTGCAGAAGTCCTGGGAGGGCCCGTACCGAGTCGTGAAACGGATCAACGATGTCGTCTACAGGATCCAGCGGAGCCCGAGGGCGAAGATGAAGATCGTGCATCGAGATCGCCTGGCAGCCTACGGAGGGACACAGACGGACCAATGATTGATCGGGACGGTCAGCCTTTTTAGGAAGGGGGTGGTGTTTGGTTGTGAGTTTGTGTCATCGCTCGCCGCATGAGTCACAACTGCCCCAGGGCTGGGCTGTGCCCTGCCTCGTGTATTGCGTGTGCCTTATGCAACAGGGCTACTAGGACAAAGGGATGGTCCAGAATGTTCGTGACGGAGCCAGCGATGGAAACCTCGAGAAGCCGTGAACCCTGGATGGATCTAGAAGCTTTTATTGAGTCACCGGACTGCTATATAAGCGGCTTCAACAGTGAGGGGACCGAGTTTTCTGTGGGTGTGTGTTTTTGAGCGTGTGCGACAGAAGTGTGGTGACGAAGTGCTGTGCGAGTTACGAAATCCAGTGACATTGTTTCTCCAGCTTGTGGACAGCGAAATAGCCTGCAGCAAGTGATCGTAAGTAATTGTGGTCGGTGAACATAAGGTAGAGGAGCAGGTAGTTTCTGTCAAGGCCACCGTACTCATTAGGACGGATTAACTTCTGTGGTCTGTTGACAAGTGGAAGGGCCAAGAGCGCTCAAGGAAGAGACTTGAGGAAACTGGAGTAAGGCTCCTAATTGCTTGTATTTGCTGATTAGTGTAATTTTCTGGCCACAATAAAGTTAATTATTTCTTTAAGCAGTAATTGGTGTTGTGCTTTGTACCCCACCGTAATCCAGTTAACAAAAGTGCCACTAGGGCGGTGGCACGTAACATTATTAATAAGTAATTAATCTCATGCAAATTATTAATAAGTCATTAATCTCATGAATCCGACAGTAGTGGCTACGCTGGCTAAAGCTCAGCATTAGGTCATGGGGCCAAGCTCTCTGCTGACTCGGTAGACGCGTGGGTTCGAGCCCCACCGTCGGCCGTCCTTGAAATGGTTTTCCGTGGTTTCCCATTTTCAACACCAGGCAAATGCTGGGACGGTACCTTCTGACAGGCCACGGCCGCTTCCTTCCACATCCTTGCCCAGTTTCATTCACCATCATTCATTTCATCTCTCATTAACTCCTCTCATTAGGTTGGCGTCAGGAAGGGCATCCGGCCGTAAAAATCATCGCCACAAAGACTTCCATCGCATCTCATCCCCGACCCCGTCGGAAAACGGGAATAATAAGGGGTAGACATACAATCTCATGAAAAATATTAATTAGTTATTAATCTTATGCAATTTATTAATAAGTAATTAACCTCATGAAAAATATTAATTAGTAATTCATATCACATAAGTTAATAATTATTAATTAGTAATTAATCTTATGCAAATTATTAATAAGTAATTTTTATCACATGGAAATTATTAATAAATAATTAATCTCATGCAAATTATTAATAAGTAATTAATCTCATGAAAATTATTAATAAGTAATTAATCTCATGAAAAATATTAATTAGTTATTAATATTATGCAAATTATTAATAAGTAATTTATCACATGCAAATTATTAATAAGTAATTAATCTCATGCAAATTATTAATGAGTCATTAATCTCATGAAAAATATTAATTAGTTATTAATCTTATGCAAATTATTAATAAATAATTAACCTCATGAAAAATATTAATTAGTAATTCATATCACATAAGTTAATAATTATTAATTAGTAATTAATCTTATGTAATATCCTTTTCAGATTTACGCAGTAACACTCATTCAAATTTGGGTAAATCGTGTTGACCGACGAAAAATATTTTAATAATAATAATTATAATAATAATAAATGTGATTGGGATATTGCTCGTACAATTTGGGAATTTGTTTTAATGCGCGAGAGAATTGGATTTAAACACGCTGGAGTAAGATAACGGAGGCAAAAGAGATAATATAATTGCGCTCTATGGCTAATCCTCTGCGACGGAAAGCTTCCTTTTTCTCATTTCTTTTTGGGCAGGGCAGAACAATGTCGAGGAAATGGCTCAGCATACATTACCCAGCTTATTATTGGAGTCGAACAAAGAGAGACAATATTCACAGAGACTGACATTTATGTCTTGGAGGTTAAGAACTGTTTGAAAAGAGCCGGTACAATACAAATCCACAATTAATCATCGCTACGTTCCTATCTATAAGGATAAGGATAAGGATAAGAAAAAAAATCCTCTCGGCACGCGCCGGAAGGCGGAGGTACATTTCACCGGGCGAAGTAAATGATTTCAAATTCACAGAATTTGCCAATTGTTGCAAATTTACAAAAGATCTACATATTTAGCATACGAGAAGGTCCATCTCCTTATAATTTCGAAAACATTTTGCTCATCCCATGGCGTAAGGGTGGTTCATATCAAAAATTCTTTCAGACAAAAGTTGTAGGTAAATTTTAGAAGAGTTTTGATCATTTCAAACGGTTTTGATATAGTGTCATATTCTTAATATCTATAGGCTATATATAGCACGCTAAGGTGTAGGCCTATGTTTCACAAAACTCAAGCTCGTGAACCAGAGGGAGTTAGAATGTGTGGTTTGTACCAAAACCTTCCAAATCGTCTCAATAGTACAGGAAAAATCTTGCATTTCTTGAAAGGTCAACGGAAATATATTTATTTGTTTATAAAGTGCTTTTAAACAAATAAACAAGACGATAGACCCTGGAAGAACTGTGTCGAGTACAGCCGCATAGCACTAGGGCCAGGCGGATAGTCTGTACACATGAGGCGCACACAACCCATTGTGCAACCAGCTGCAGGCGTCTTCGGTGGCGTAGTTGATAGTATGCTGAGCTTCTATGCCCAAGATGGCGGGTTCAAACCCGGCCAAAGTCGTCGGATTTTAAGAGCGTTAAAAATTCCTCAGTATGCCTTCCTTTGGAGGGGAAGGAAAGCCGGCGGTCCCATGTCATAGATTTATAGCATGTTAAAGAAACTTCCACTAATTACACCTGTGTGAAGCTAAATTAGGTTATGTTAAACATTTCACAAACGCTCTAAGGTTACAACTTTCGTAGCCGGGAGCCGACTGCAGTGGCGTCTGGTAACCAGGTTCTGAACTAGTAGTTGCTGACGGTGGTGTTTGGCGGCAAAAGTACGAACTACTTGAAAAATTAAATGTCTGCAGACTTTACTTGAATTGAAAACAGACAACACACACTAATACAGTCATCACAGTTAACACCGGTTATCAGACAGATTCTACACACTCCCAAAGTACACGGGGCTACACGATCGCGTTGTCGCAGCCCCTAAACTGAGGAACCAAGCAATCTGCAGCAGTGACGAATTGCACTCTGATTTCATAAATATCGACTATTTGTTTAAAAAGCGCGTTTAAACAAATAAACATATTTATAGAAGCCCGCATAACAGTAAAGCCAGGTGGGTGGTTTATACACAAAGCGCGCATAACAGTAAAGCCAGGCGGGTGGTTTATACACATGCGAGAGTTCTCGCACGTGTCCGTTAGTTATTATAATTAAGACTATTGAATTAGCATCTGAAATAATTTAAGCACGTTGCAAACATTTTTACTGTATCAAGTCACAAAAAATAAAATTGAATTGTTAGAAATCTGTCATCGTGTCTAATAATTTGCCCATCTCTGTACAGCGGTTTAGCCCAGATTTTGTGTTGAGCATGCGCCACTAAGCACTCTAACTGAAGATCTTCAAAGGCAGAAGTTTATTCCCATCTCAATACATGAATTGTGGAGTGCCCAATGCTAAGCAATCAGATCCATCCCATCTGGCTCGAGCGCGTCCACCAAGTAATTGTCTGAATTCCAGCTTTCAGCCACCTCACGCTAATAAATCACATTAATGAACCAAGAAGCGATAATATTTGTGAATGAGTGAGTTATGACTGCTCTGTCAGTTTTCATCACCTTCAATGCGAATCAACAGAGAGACATTAAACAATGAGGGGGGTTATCAGGTTTATTATTTTCAATGAAAAATCTAATAGGAACCGTTTATAAAAGTCATTCCTCATTTTATACATTTCGATGCACCCCACATAGATATATCTTTATTGCTTGTTCCTAGGGGCGTGGTAGCGCAGCGGTCAATCTGTTGGCCTCTCACCAAGGCGCAACCGGTTTGATTCCCGGTGAATGCATGTGAGATTTTCAAAGTGAAATGCCATGTCCTGTGATTCAGATTCCACGTGTAAATGAGGTCCCGTGGCTCATGATCTCGAGATAAAAGGTCACGTAAGACTACGGGTGCAAGCTTGTTTTGTTTATGTCAAAACTTCGGATGATAAATACACAGTGGGGGTGGAATCAAGCCAACAAATTCGCGAAGACTTGAAAGTTTGCAAATAATTTTTATGAAAAATTTATTTATTTATTCATTTATTCACTCGGATTGCGTGGTGGTGAAGCGGTCAAGCTGTTGGCCTCTCACCAAGATGGACGGGTTCGATTACCGGTCAATACATGTGAGATTTTCGAAGTAAAATGCCATGTCTTGTGGTTCGGATTCCACGTGCAAAGGAGGTCCCGTGGCTAATGATCACATGATTAACGGTCACGTAAAACTACAAGCTTCCTTCTTCATTTAATCATTTATTCTTTTATTCATTTATTCATTTATTCAATTATTCCTTTATTCGCTTATTTATTGATTCATTTATTCATTGATTCTTTTATTCATGTATTTATTCATTTATTCATTGATATTTTATACATTTATTTATTTGTTCATTTATTCATTTATTATTTTATTCGTTCATTTATTTATTCTTTGATTTTTTATTTATTTATTCATTTATTCATTGATTCTTTTATTCATTGATATTTTATTCATTTATTTATTTGTTCAATTAATCATTTATTCTTTTATTCATTTAATCATTTATTCATTTATTATTTTATTCGTTCATTTATTTATTCTTTGATTTTTTATTTTTTATTCATTTATTCATTGACTCTTTTATTCATTTATTCATTGATTCTTTTATTAATTGATATTTTATTAATTTATTTATTTGTTCATTTAATCATTTATTCTTTTATTCATTTATTTATATTTAGTTATTTATTCATGTATTCGTTTATACATTTATTTATTCATTTATTCATTGATTCTTTTATTCATTCATTTATTCATTTATTTATTCATTGATTTATTTATTCTTTTATTCATATTCATTTATTCTTTTATTTATTTGTTTTTTTAGTTAATTATTTATTTTTTGGTCGTCCAAGTAGAGTCGGAACGTGTGCTTAAAATTATTCCATAGTATTTTCAGTTGTGTTGTATTGTAATAGTAATAGAAATAACTATCGTAAATAATATTGCATAGTTTTGCTAAATAGAAATTGCACCTATAATGGTCTCCGTTATCTAAATAAGACTGAATACAGTATCGCACTCATACTCACTGCGTTGTACAAAATGTACCCACAGTAGGCTATGTGCTGTTAGTTTGAACATATCTGTCCTCCACAGTTGTAAACATTTAATTCGCTTGTGATACAGGAAGTGGACTGTGAGTTTATGAGGACTGAAGGCCACAATACGACGTTTGTTCACTGCGGGAGACTGGCTGGCTGGCTGGCTGGTAAATTTGCCGCAGTACAGGATTGCACCAACATTATGAATGACCAGTTCCGGTGCTACAATTAGCATGGAAAAATACTGGCTGCTGGCTTTTGCAACAACACAGAGAACAGCAATATACTGTAGGTCTGGTTTAATACTGCAGTAGTCAAAAGAGAGTTCCATTCAGTGAGAATTATTCCAGAGTAGAACGCTTAACCCTTTAAACGACAGGTGTATTAGCCTACTTTCGAATTTTATAAAAAATTAAGCAACATTGGGCGCAGTCGGAACTTGGATGGTATGCCTTTTCTAGGCACTGCGCGCTGTTGGCCAACATAAGGAGGAGCGGAAAGGTCCTGGCCACCCTACCGCAAGTAAACTCCGGCTGGGGGTAGCCTCTTCGGAGGATCGGACCTGCCTTCGGGCAGAATACCAATTAATTAGACTTATGAGATCTACATGGGCCAGATGTCCGTATGTCTGTGTCTGTATGCCATCATCTCGCCCCTATCAATTCCAAAACGACGAAACGAAATTGGATACAAATTCGTACAGAGATAGAACTAGTAAAGAACACCTGCGTGTCATGTTTTATAATACCGCCATCTTAAAGGGAATAAAATGGCGGCTACCCGAGTGTCTAACACTTATGTCAATTATCGACCAAACTAATCATCGGATCTCTACCAAGTTTCGAAAAAATAAACTTCCATAACAGAAACGTCAGATGCCCGAACTACAAGGTCATCAGCTGAATTATTTCAAAATCACGGCCGTGCAAAACCTTATAATCCATACTTTATGATCTAATGAAACAATGATCACACTAGTTGACATTCAGGTAGCATTACACAGGGGCCATGTGTGGTACAAATGAGGTGACATTATGAGACTGAATAGTAGACGAAGAGCTGCCATCTTGAAATTTGAAAATATAAAATTAAATGACTCTCAACATTTAACAGGTGCAATAAATAAACGTAGTGACTATGAAGGACCATACATGCGGCCTCATACAGTACGCTTAACGGAAAAGAACATCGACTCCGTACATTCAAGATGGCGGCCTGGCGAACTGCCACAACATTACAAATCCAAAACTCAGAATGCAAATACACAATTAAGACGAATCTTGGCAACAACAAGATAACTCACTAATGTTAGGCATATAATTTTCACATTAAATATAGCGCATAGTGACGATCTTGGAATTTCGATATTAATCACTCTTAGTATTTTAGAGCTATCAAAACGAAAATTGGTAATTAGGCTCAAGATTAGACCTATATGTCGCTTCATATGCCCAAAACAAAAGAACAGTGACCTCATACATCCTCATACATCGGCTAGGCGTGCTACAGACATAACTCAAATCAGTAAGTCAGTGTGTAAATGTGGTAAGAGCGGAGCGGAGTATAGTCTACTATAGCGACCATAGTAACGGTTGTGATAGCCTACATATATAACACTAACTATAGGGCGTAACGGCCTTTATTTCTTCATTACAACTACCTTTCTGTCATTTCGTATGAACATGAGTATGATGATGATGATGATGATGATTGTTGATATTTTAAGGGGCGAAAGCGCGACGTCATCTGTCCCTGATATGTACATGTAATGGATTTAACGTAGGCTACCTTTTTATAGTGCTGCAACTTCAGAGACGCAAAGGTGACAGATTTCTTCCCTGAAGGGGATGTTTTATATGTTAGTAAATCTCGGGTACTCTCGCGCCCTTAAATGCCAACCGACTGCGCTGGGATTCGATCCGTCAATCTTGAGAACAGCAGGCAAGAGCCTTACTCGCAATGGTACGCAGTCGACCTCTAAATTTTCTTTTCGTAGCCAAACTATTTTTCGAATGGCTGGTAGAGGTAATCGAACTCATTCCTCTTCCCGATTACGGTCACCAGTGCTGAAATGGCCAGTGAACTGCACTCCTTACTCAACTAACACAGACATCACTGTCCATTACTTGATGGCAGCAAATCTTCTTGCTTAATAAACAGGCCACTTGTTTCCTACGCTAATCTAAAAACAGTAGATGTGGACTGTCGTCATCGTCCTTGAATCTGGTGTACGCAGACTATTTAGTACTGCCCACTAATCCAACGCTCCGCCAAACATAACGACAGATATAAATCATCTGTTGAACTGTAGTCTCAGTATCTCGTGCAGCGTGGGATGAAGTGCCCCGTATTTGGCTGGCAGGTCTTGAGTTCGCCTCCACTCTCTTCCTACAGTGACAGTCTTTATAGGCTATGCAGTGAGAGTGGAAACCATTCAGCTAACCTTATGTAAGCTTTTGTCTGAAGTGAGAGACACACATTGCAATTAGTGCAGTCATGCGCGTTAAATCGCTCACCATGACTGCAATGAGCAGCCGCTGTAAGTCTGGGATCCGAGATTCGATTCCCAGCGCTTACAGCGGCTATTCTGAGTGGAGTTCTTAAATGGTATATTTACACTTAGCACTGGCGTAACCGTGACGTATCGGCACGTGATCCCGCCGGAGAGACCTCACATTCCGGAAACCTATTCGTGTCTTCCTTTTCGTGCCGATAGTTGTCAACATGAGATCCGTACGGTTTTCATTCTTTTCAGTTTCTTTAATAATAAACAATTTCGGAGAGTGCGAGTTATTAGCCCACAGCTTCCTGGTTTTCTGGTAGGGCTGCCACCGTAAGGACTGAAAACCGAGCCCCCGCAGTTTTCCAACCGTACCACTGAATTACAGCTCCGCCTGGAAATAACCTACTGATGATGCTGCTGCCCACCATCATGGTGTAGTCGATCATTTAGTCTGGTCTCTCACCCTCGATCTGACCGGCATGGGTGACCCTGCCAGGAGCCGAAGCTCCCGCCGGCATTGCTCTCGGGATCACTGAAACACACAAGCCTCCCCACCACGTCAAGGTACCAGACCAGTGATAACTATTCACACTTAAACGTCGCATGATCGGCATCAGGCAGTGTTTTCTATACCACGGAAAATGACAAAACTAGCAGAAGCGGATTTATACAGGGTCTTTCACACAAAGAGCGGCCAGCCCAGCGCTCCAGGTAGAACGTGCAGCTATAAAGGTCAGACGAGCATATCGCAGCGCGCTGCTGTCACAGCATATGTCATAATAAAGGTAAGGGAGGAAGTGCTGTTGGATTGATGCTTCGGACTCTCGACCCTAAGCTCAGCGAGCTGCCTCTACCGGCCGCACTAGGAATGAATGACCTTGTAGATGATTGCTCTTATTTTGGATGAAGAGGAGGAGCAACTAGTGAGAAAACGGGAAAGAGAAGAAAAGAAGGGGAATTTGCTACTTTTTATATTTATACTCCATATTGATATTCTTGGCCGGCCCCGTGGTGTTCGGTTAGCGCGCCTGCCTCTCACCCGGAGGCCCCGGGTTCGATCCCCGGCTCCGTCAGGGATTTTAAAACTGACATGAGGGTTGGAACGGGGTGCACTCAGCCTCGTGAGGACAATTGAGTAGCTGTCTGACAGTGAGACAGCGCCCCGATCACGAATACCGAGATTAACGGCCGAGGGGACCCGATGTGCTGATCACGCGTCACCCCAATATCTGCAGGCCAAATGGCTGGGCAGCGGTCGCTTGGTCGGCCTTAGCCCGTCATGGGCTGGATAGTGCCAGGGGTTGACTTGACTTGACTTGATTATTATTCTGAAAATCCATGCCCATGTTCTTACGGTTGGAAAGATGATACAGCATATGATAATTGCGCAATTGTTCAATACGTTTTTCATCATTCATCTATATAAAACCTTGAAATGGCCCAGTGACACGGCCGTGAAATGAGAAAAATATCGATAGGGACTAACCTGACAGTCACGGTAAGGCGACGGTTAGAGCACTGACTGCACTGTCATGGCCAGGTGCCGACGAGTGTGAACAACACCACTCAATATCCTGGAAGAACATTTTCAGGCTCGTAGGTAGAAGCGCGAGTAGTGGAGTAAGGCGGTTTCTGCCCCACTTCAAAACCCCGTTATTACCACTACTAAGCCTCAGCCATGTTAAATATCTCTTGAACGCATGGTCCGATTTTGACAAATGAGGTATTGTTGGACTCGGGCTGACGTCCTCTTTGCTATGGACCACTCATTATATTTTTCAAAATTTTTTTGAAAATTTTTGTTTTTGAAAATAGGCGATAGTTTGAAAACCAAACAGGATAGAACGTTGTGCCATGGCTCAAACGAACAGTCTTTATGACCTTTATTTTTTGTAATAAAAAATTTTTATTTTTTATATTTTTTTGAAAACACTCGAATTTTGAAAATCCTATATTTTGGAAACTAGGAACTCTACAAAAAAAATTGTTTAACGTAAATCAATGGTCCCTACCCCCTCTACCCCCAAAATAAATTTAAAGTCTCTAGAATGAAAACCTGCAGTAGTGGGGTAGTGGGGGAGCTGCTTATAAAAGCAAGTGGTGAGCCCCTGCGACCTTGGAATGGAAGGAGCCATGCTAGGAGGGCGTGCTTGGATTCGTTTTTTTCGTCTCGTCGTGCTCTTTACGGGAATGTCGGTGTCGAAAAGGTGAAAATCTGGAAACACAGTCTTTTTGGGGTAAAAACGTGATTTTAGACTTTTTGCTATATCTCGCGAACCAATCATGCTATAGGCATGTTCGACAGGTCCAAGGACTCGGGGTGACGTCCTCTCTGCTATGGACCACTCGTTATAATTTTTAATAAAATTGGAAACTCGATTTTGGGGTAAACACGTGTTTTTGTGATTTTGCCGATATCTCGTGAACCAATCATGCTAGAGGTGTGTTCGACGGGTCCAAGTACTCGGGCTGACGTCCTCTTTGCTATGGACTACTCATTGTAATTTTAAAAAAATTGGGAAACGCGATTTTGGGGGTAAAAACGTGATTTTAGACTTTTTGCTATATCTCACGAACCAATAACGCTAGAGGCATGTACGATGGGTCCAAGGACTCGGGGTAACGTCCTCTCTGCTATGGACTACTCGTTGTAATTTTAAAAAATTTGGGAAACTCGATTTTGGGGTAAACACGTGTTTTTGTGATTTTGCCGATATCTCACGAAGCAATAACGCTAGAGGCATGTACGATGGGTCCAAGGATTCGGGAAGACGTCCTCTTTGCTATGGACCACTCGTTGTAATTTTAAAAAAATTGGGAAACGCGATTTTGGGGTTAACACGTGTTTTTTGTGATTTTTGCCGATATCTCACGAATCAATAACGCTAGAGACGTGTACGAGGTGTCCTAGGACTCGGGATAACGCCCCCCTTTCGAGTGTGGTAGATATTGTTTTCCAAAAAAAAATTCGCAAAGG
Organism: Meconema thalassinum; assembly: GCA_946902985.2. Taxonomy (NCBI): domain Eukaryota; kingdom Metazoa; phylum Arthropoda; class Insecta; order Orthoptera; family Tettigoniidae; genus Meconema; species Meconema thalassinum. The sequence continues at coordinate 693,207,169 of OX336390.1, forward strand.
GTCTAACGCCATACACATTGAAAAAAAACTGTTTTTTTTTTCTTTACCTGTTTATAATGTCCATGAAGCGTGGTGGTTGAGAGAGACGATACGGCTGGGTGTGTGTGTGTGTGTGTGTGTGTCGCTGACCACGGTGGCTGTGTTCAATAGATCAATCGCTATTTCGACGGGTCGGTTTATGACAGAGCGAGGGTGCGGTTTTTTTTCACACCTTTTACCTTTAACGTGTAAACGGTGATGAGAACTTGATTCTATGTTGGTCGAAGCGAGTAGAGAAAACAAACTTACAGGAGGTGAATATCAATTGAGCTTATTGGAAGGCGTTGATCTGACTTGACAACAAGTGACGCTTGAAGGTGAAATAATCTGACCATCGTGGTGGCAGGGAAGTGCGAAAGGCGTGCACACATGTGAAACCACAGGCACGCTAAACCAGTGACATCCTGTTTTGCTTCGTACGTGACAAAATGCAAGTCCATGTGACATTTGATCCGGCACAGGTGTTCGCCTGGGACGTTAGCTGTCCACGTGCACGATAAGAGAATGGTCAAAGCGTGGGAATCGCTGAATCAGTAAAAAGTATGATGCAACTTGTGGGAATGATGTCACAACCAATAGATAGGCAAGAGCTGCAAACAGCAGTGGTGGGAGTTGAAGGGAGGGAGAGGGGAGGGGGTGATGTATGAGAGAACACAAGAGGAAAGGGAAAGACAAACATGTATGAACATGCATGAAGCGCGGAGCGCTGTACACATAGAGCTATAGGTGGTGTACAACATGTGTGAATAAATAAAAAGTACACAGGTTCACACAACATGTAATTTATTGATCCAGGAATTAAACGTAGAGTTAAACCCTAACCATTTGACGTAGAGTTTATTTCCTTTTTGTTTCAACACTTTTTCCACAAGATAATGCTGAGGAAATGCTGTTTTCTGAAGTTCATGGAGATAAAATCTACCTTTTATGGGTTGATGGTTGAGGTCCTCGAGTAAATAGGTGACTGGACTGTCCAAGTAGACTCGACGAATTCGAAATAGTTCAGTCCCCCACTGAGGCGTGTAGCCCTTATTGAAGGCAGACTTAAATTTGCTCACACGAACAAAATCCCCAATGTTCAGTCGGTGACGTTTAGGATCAGCTGTTTTTATGGGGTTAAACAGTTTATCCAATCGCTGAATATTTTTAGTTACGAGACGTGGCTTGGTCCCAATCGTTCTATGTTTGGTGTCATTGTAACGTGATACTAGCTCAGGTAACATGTCCAACCAGCGATACGTGCCCTGAGCGGTAAACGCTTTCCACATATGGGTTTTCAATGTTCGGTTGAACCGCTCGACCACACTGGCTTTCAGATTGCTGTACGTGGTGTAATGGTGAATATCCTTAGATTTGAGAAAACTGGAGAAATCCTTGTTGAAAAATTCTTTCCCCTGGTCGGTTTGTAGCAGCTGAGGTTGACGTTTGGAGTGTTGAATAATATGTTGAAAGGCCTTGGTAACTAGTGGGCCAGACTTGCGACGCACAGGTTCAACAAAGGCCATTTTGGAATAGACATCAATGACGGTCAACATATAGCGTACACCGTCGTTAACGCCAGCATAGGGTATCATTTCAACCAAGTCAGCCTGCCAAAGTTCATCCACACCTCGTGAAATCACCTTGAGTCGCGGATAGTGACGCCTAGCTGGGCGATGCAACTCGTGAGCAATACCCATTTTAATGGGTGAGGGCTTAAACAATAATTTTGGCATTTCGAAGTTCTTGTTCAATTTCTTGAATTTCCCAATCGTGACCGGTATGGCCAGCTTGACGTGAAGCATGCAACAACTGTAGCCGCTGGACGAGCTTATTGGGATTGTGCCAGTAGGTAACATCCACAAGGGGTTTTAATGGTTTAAAAGTCACTCCCGAAGCGGACACTTTACGACGAGTACTTTGACTGGTGGGAAACATTTTTGCAATGATGGTTTTATATTTTTGAGATATATTGGCATTCACTTGTTGCGTGGGATCATACTGTCTTTTGTGAGCATGGGTATCCAATAAAATGGATTTATATTTGTCAAGGTCCTCTGACGTATAATCATGGGAAGAGGGGGTCCGAGAAAAGAGCAGCTTTAACAGTCCTGGCGTTAATTTATAGTTGATGTTTTTAATGACAGCTTTAGTACGAGCAAATTTAATGGATGAATCGCCAATTTTAAAACTATCATCCTCATAGCGAACACCATACGTGGTATCTGTGTTTCCAATAAATAGATCGGTGAAATAGGGTTCCAATGTTGATCCATAATATTTTATTAAAATGGTTTTCAGTTGAGCTTTATGTTGAGGGGTGGCCAAGAGTTGTGAAAACGGAGACGCTCTGGAAGGGCAAGGTGTTTCGACCATGGCCAAGGATTTCTTTTTTCTCAAAAACTCTGCAAGGGGTGCGGCCTTTTTTTGAGGCGTAAACACTTGTTCCTCCTCATCCTCAACTTCACTATCACTAGTCAAATCTTCCACATCCTCTTCCTCAGGGTCCTCGTGCAGCGTCTGCGTGGCTTGTGAAACGGTGGGTAGCGTTTCAGATGGCTTGAAAGAGGGTTTCAACATGGCTTTTAGTGGAGGTGCTAAATGTTGCTGAATAAACAAAGCATGATTGGCACGTGATTGTTTCAATTGACGAAACTTTTGGCGAATAGTATTTTTTGCTCTAATAATATGCTTTTTCAATTGACTCTCTGCTAACGCCATGGTGTCTTGACAAATGACTTGATGGGGAATGAGACAGGGCCTTAAATAGCAATAAAATGATCAAACCCTAAGCGATACCGTCCTTGGTTGAGTTCACTTTGTTTGTCAATCACTAAACAGGCATGACGTTGAGTGTTCCAGCACTTGGCACACAATTCTGTAAACATTTGAAAGGTCATATCCGGATTCACATGTTCATTATAAATGTGACGACTGTTCCTCTCGTCCTGACGAAATAAAACAATGACATTGGCATTGTCACGAATCAACTGTTTGGACATTTTAGAATACGTTTGCCCAAGATAGAAGCAATCGATATGTTTGTGTCGACCCATGCTGAAATAGCTTTGAATGATGCCTTGACGTTCAGTGGATACATCATCGAAAATCATGAGTGAATCAGGCTTTACCTCATCCGGTGAAATCACATTTTCTTGCATGGAAAATGTAAAATAACCCATATTCTCTTTTTGTAATCCAGACATGACTTGATCCAGAAACACGTAGAGGGGTTGGTAGAGAGATTTTGCAAAAATATAAATATTTTGAAAACGCAGACCATTGGGCGCTGTAATGAGCGTTAGCAAAAGATTAGTCTTTCCACAGCCGGAAGGCCCCACAATGATGCAGCGAATGGAAGATGGAAACAGTGAACCATGGCGTTGTTCACGTGATGTGGGACAGAGATGGGAAACCATGTCCCCCACGGGGAATGACTCTTGCTGCTTAATAATCTTCATTTCAACTAAGGCTTAGAAAGGCTAGCAGGCTGTCTATATACAGGACACCGAGCCTTGTCATAGAAACAGTAGACTGGTACTACAGGTTGACGATGGATGTCTTTGGACGTGCGTTGATGGCCAAAGCTAGGCCTGTCCCCATACATGATCCTAAACAGGAAACAGATCCTGCTAATAAACACTATGTGGATAGGTCAGTAGTGCCACGCACAAAACAGGGAGATTATGACTTTAAGGGAAAGCGGTTAACCCATGTAAAACATCCTCAAGTGTCTACAGATGTTACTACGAAAAAGTATGTGGATAACAAAGTGTATGAGTTTTATGACAAAGTGCCCCAGCTTATGGTGAATGGCTATAGCGCTAATCACCATCGGATTATTCACGTGGAAGACCCACAAGACGAAGACGATGTTTGTACCAAGCGTTACGTGACCCATGAAATGAAAAGGCTTTATAAATTTATCCCATCTGTGTTTTTAGTGTATCTGACAAATGAAAAACCTGTGAATGACAAAAACCATTTACCGCTAGTCCATGATCAGCACTTGACCTATGCGCTTGCTTCGGGTTTAAGCCACTATCGATTACACTATGATGGAACCATTCACATCAAATATGCCATACCTGATGAGAACCATTTACAAATAAAGATAAATGGTCATAGGATGTTGCTTCATAACCATGAAATGGTCAATGCAGGTGACGAATTATCCTTTTATCTCATGTTGACATGGGATGAAAAGCAAGCGGGAAAAACCATAAACGACTTCCCACTTTATGTGGAATTGGAATATACAGCCATGAAATAACCATCTGACGTTAGTTGTGATTTAAACTTTCTTGTGAAAGGTTGTGGGTCATTATCATCATGGTGAAACAAAGGTATGCAGTGAGAAAGACTAAAAAAAGGACTTTGTCCTTGGCAAAGCCAGGGCTTACAACATTCGAGGACAAGCCCTTGCGAAAGAAAAAAAGAAAAAATAATGTATTGACCATAAGGAAAGCCCTTCGAGCAGCACAGAGACAGGTTATTCCAAAACGTCGGCGACAGGTTTCAAACCAAGGGCGAGTGATTCCCGTTCCCAAACGAGCGGGATTTTTACCTGCATTATTTGCTGGTTTGGCTGCTCTGGGCTCACTTTTGGGCGGTGCCAGTGCAGTGGCGAAAACCATTAAAGCCGCGCAGCAGGGCAAGCAACAACTCAAAGAAAGTCAGCGACACAATGAAACGATGGAAGCGATTGCCATGGGGGCTAGAAATGCCAATTTAAAGCCAGCCTTTTATCAACAAGGATTTGGGATTTCACCATTTCGAAATATTAAAAAAAAAAAAATTTAACCTCAGCCATAGCGAGACATGCCCTGACACATCAACAAGTGGAAAGCTATGCTAAACAACTAAAGCTTTCTCATTTTCGAGGTGTGTTTATGCGAAACCAATTACCCCCACGACCCTGGAAACAGGAATGTGCTGTTGTCAATTTGGATGATCACCGAGGACCAGGAACGCATTATGTAGCTTATGTCAAAGAGGGATCCACGGTATGGTACTTTGACAGTTTTGGGAATTTGCCCCCGCCCATGGAACTAGTGACCTATTTTGGAAACAGGATCAAGATATATTATAATGTGAAACGTGAGCAAACGTTTAACAGCCAACAGTGTGGACGTTTGTGTTTAATTTTTTTATATAAGACGCAGCATAAGCAAAAACGCCACCAGTATGTCGGTAGAAAGTAAAACGTTTACAGTGCATGGACGTGGACCTGAAGTCAGCCTAGACTTTTACCCGCCTATCGAATTGAGTGAAAAACCCTATGGTTTAGGACTTGTTTCTCTTGAAACGTACAATCGAATATACAACATACGTGAAAATGTGAACAACAAGTTTTACTATGATGATTCTGTGCTCACCCTGAACTCTGGTGGATACACGATCGATGATATTTATGAACACATTTATGTGGTGTTGATCAATCAGTATGGTTTAAAGTCATTTCTCGACGGAACGCACAAGTTTGAACTTGTAGGCAATACTAACACTCATCGCTGCAGTATTTTCTCCTCATTCAACATTGACTTTAAAACACACCCCGATTCCATTGGCCCATTACTCGGATTTAAACCACGTGTGTTGGAGCCCAACAAAAAACATGAATCGGACCATGAAGTGAAATTCATTGAGGACCATCATGTGTCGGCGACGTGTAATATTATTAGCCAAGTGTACACCAATCAAGAACCATCGCATTCGCTTTATGACTTTATTGTGACATCGCCCAATGGGTATATTATTCGTGAAAACCCTCCAGTGGTGCTTTTTCATGTTGTGGCTGTTGATAGTATTAGTAATATAACATTAAGACTGATCAATAGAGATCAACAACTCATTGATCTAGATTCTACCACACCAGTGACTTACAAGTTGGTGCTAAAGCCACTATGAAGTTTGTGTATAAAGCAACAACACCGTCTAGGAATGGTGTTAGTTGTTTGCCACGTGAATACACGTTAACATCTCAAGGCAAGCAGATTTTACAGCATTTGGGTTACCACGTCAACCCTTATAATGAATTCTATCCTAGAGATAGCGAACCACATCGAGGAGCAACCAGGAGTGGTAAGAATTGATCTCCATTCCTATCAAGCTCAAACACCTGGACTCAATAACAATGATGAAATTCAATTTGTTATCAACAACCAAGATATTTACACCCTACCGCATGAAAGTGTTATTCAGATTGAAGGTCGGCTCACCAAAGCCGATGGCTCTACACCCACTACATCCAAGTTGGCCAACCATGGTTTAGCCTTTCTGTTTTCTGAAGTACGTTATGTCATTAACGATATCGTGGTGGATAGCACTCGAAATGTGGGTATTTCCAGTGTCATGAAACTATACCCCTCTTATAGTGAGGAAGAAGGTAAAACACTTTGCATGGCAGCTTGGTGCCCTGACTCGACCAATGACTGGATGGTACACACCGATGGGACCTTTACTGGATATTTACCTCTTAAACTGGTTCTAGGCTTTGCCGAAGATCACCAACGCATTGTGGTTAACGCAAGGCAAGTGCTTTATCTAGTGAGAGACAGGAGTGATAACAATGCACTCAAGGGGGCCGACAATGCCCCCATCGATTCAAAAATTCAACTACAACGCTTGCTATGGAAAGTGCCTCATGTGACCCTTAACGATAGCAAAAAACTGGACATACTCAAAATGGTAAAGAGAGATATGCCTCTACCCATGGAATTTAGAAGCTGGGCACTCCATGAGTATCCGCTATTGCCCACCACCAACACACACAGTTGGTCTGTAAAAACAGCTCGCTATACAGAGAGACCTCTCTACCTGATCGTGGGTTTTCAAACGAATCGCAAGTATCAACAAACCAAAGATGCCACGCAATTTGATCACCTGCAATTGAGAAATGCACGTCTTTTCCTCAACGGAGCTGTGTTTCCCTATGAAGGACTGGATTTGGATTTTTCAAAAAATAAGTTTGGCCCCCTGTACGACTTGTTTTCTAAATTTCGATGGTCGTATTATCAAAAAGAGAACGGTCCCATGCTACTACCCCAAGCGTTTAAGGCAAGAGCACCACTGATTGTTTTTGACTGTTCTTACCTGGAAGAGTCTGTCAAGCCATCCAATATCGACATTCGACTAGATTTTGAAACGCATGACAATGTACCAGCCAATACGACAGCCTACTGTCTGATTATTCATCACAAACAAGTCAACTATTATCCACTGTCCAACCAAGTGACGAGTGTATAAATAACAGCTCAACCCACGTTAAGTCGCTCAGTCATGTCTTGCTTTAAAGCCTCAAGAGACGTTACATCCATGAATTTAAACTCTGAGGAACAACGTTTCAAGACTTTTGCCACATGGCCAGTGCCTTTCATAAACCCTCAAGCCTTGGCGGCTGCTGGATTCTACTATTTAAAAACAAGAGATGAAGTGAAATGTGCCTTTTGTCCCATCATCATAGACCAATGGCAGGAGGGCGATGAACCCATGCAGGAACATCAGCGCTGGTCACCCACCTGCCCCTACCTGTGCAGAATGAAAGTGGGAAATATACCCTGTCATTCAAGCTATCCCTCACTTGTGTCTCTGGGTGATGAAAAAAATACAAGTTATGATACATGTGGGCCGTATGGTATCCATGGTGCTTCGGTGAGCAGATCACCATCAAAAACGCCTAGTTTAGAGACATTGGGACATCATCGGTGTTATGGACGTTACAAACACAAGAGACTATTTTGTTGTATCAGTTGCTATCGTCCTTATCCTAAAATGAGAAAAGCCTGTAAGACGTGTTATGATAATAAAATGATGTAATTCTTAAATTCTTATTTTTGCATGTCCCCCTGTCCTACCCTAACCTTCTTTTTTGAAACTAGCATGGCAGGTAAGTCCATGCCATGATCACACGTGATCGTCAGTCAGTCGTCAGTTGAACTTGGTCCAGGCAAGCGTCAACATGTTGCGCACACTCATTGTGGATTGCCAAGGGTTTAAAATTGGTGACAACAAATTTATATTTAAACAAGTGGCCATAATCGATTGTACCACGTTTTGGATATCGCAAGCTACGCATTTGCTATTTAAACCACCCCATGCTTTTGATTTGTTGTGTGAAAAAGACCGTAAACAAACCCAGTGGATTGAAAATCATAGGCAACTAGACTGGAATCAGGGAACCATTTCCTATAAATATTTGGACGTGGTCATGAAAGCACACTTGTCCTCGGCCAATGTGGTATTTGTGAAAGGTAATGAAAAACATCAATGGTTGCAACCATTTTTGGCGTCTTACTGTCAATGTATCGACCTCATGGAGTTGGGCTGCCCCTCCCTGCAAACGCTCATGGATACTTGTTCCTGTGGCAACATTACCCATACAGCCCTATCGCATGCGTGGCATCTCTTTCATTGGTTAACCACTCATGCCTGCTGGGAGTTGTTGAACAAAATTATAACTCAAGATTTACCTGTGAATGACGTCAGTGAGATTTCTACTAGCGACGTGTAAACATCTACAGCACGTGATACCATGGAGAAAGGCAATGCTACGGACAAAGCCATCGGCAAGTTCTTTGTGTGCAAAAAGAAACTAGACAGTTTTACCAAAGAGGAACTCTTGGCACTGCCCAAGTCGTTCATTTATTATGTGGCCGCCAACGCGGTCAAAGAAATCTGGCAACATGTACCAAAATCATGGACTCAAGACCCTGTGTTGAGTGAATTGCAACCCTGTACGGATTACGATCACCATAAGCAAGTGGCCATGGCAAAAATACCGTCTATGCGTCAGTGTGCGACTTGCCAGCTAGTGAAACTGTATCACGGTCATAAAAGTCCGTGTAAAGACTTTGTTGAATCATTCCACGAGTGTCATGGCGAGAAAAAGCAACAACAACAACAACAAACACAAACATCGTCCACAGAGGAGGAGGAAGACCAAACCTTTTTACCATCGATGGAAAAGGATATGCCAGACCTGTACTGGCAATGGCGTCATTGACAAAGTGATTCAATACTTACCTTACGAAATCCATCTTCCAGGTTATCGTTTTTGCGGCCCTGGAACTCGTCTCGAAAAACGTTTACAACGTGGTGATGTACCCATTAATCTTTTGGATCAAGCATGCAAGGAACATGACCTTTCTTATCGCCATAGTCATTCTGGTTTAAGACATGTGGCAGATAAATTGTTATTGAAGAAAGCTAAACAACGTTTCACATCCAGTGATGCCTCAGTAGGTGAAAGGATGGCAGCCCTAATTGTCATGAGTGCTATGAAAGGAAAGTTGATGATGCATGGACATAAACATTGAGGAGTGAGGAATTGGGATTTGTTTGTATTCTATTTTTCTTTTGTCAATTCACTATGACTATGAAATAAAAACAAAAGTTTTCCAGAGCACGATGTTTTGTTATTTTTAATTTTAAGAAATCGTGATGTTGATGGCTGATTTTTTCATTTTACACATTTCACACATGATGAATTCCACACACTGTCATTTATCATTTTGCAATTTACAGTTTTTGAAAACGTTCGTTTCAAGTTTAACGTTTTTGATGATATGGATTTTTCCATTTTGCTGATGACACATTTTAAACAATGTCCGTTTGAAGTTTTTGAATTTTCAAATTTCACACATGGCCATTTCCAGTTTTTAAAAATGTCCGTTTTAAGTTTTGCTGTTTTGGTGATATGGAAACATGGAATTTCCATTTTGCTGTTTTCATATTTTTTCCATTTGGTGTATGTCGAAAGTTGAGATTTGACAATGATGTTGATGCGAGTGCTTGACCTTGATAATACTGCAATGTGTTGATGTGTGTTTGGAGAAACGTCGAGGTCTACGGCTACTGCAGGTAAGACTGTTTTTACAAAAATAATGTCTTTTGACTGTCACATTTCAATGAAAAAACGAAACTATTTAAAACAAAATGAATATATAAGTGACCATTTACCCCCACCCCACCCACCCACTCTACCTCATCGTGTTTGCTCTGGTCAATCATACACACCAGTTTTCTCTCTCCACTCATACATTCACACCTGTCTTTGGGAACAAACACAACCACTTTATTTATTCCCAAAAGCACATTCTCGACATGCACACTCATTCCAAAAGAACTTTTTAGTTTATCATTTACATTACGAAAAATAATTAAATACTAGTTATTAAAGTTACTAAAAATCTTACTTATTTCATATTTACAAAAAAACTCAACTTTGTACAACGTTAAAAGAATCACACTATTTACCAATCAAAAAAATTTTAAAAAATAAGGTTGCACACAACTTTTTAAAGAGCAAAAGGTCCAAGTGAATTGTCACTATTTACAAAATCTACTATTTACAATGACAGAAACCAATATTTACAAAATTCTAAATCTACAAGTTACAAAAAGCCATGCCCCATAAACGATTAAACAGTGAAATCACACCTCCTCCTCGTTGCGATCATAACCCCAGGGCAGGCTAGTGAGCAGGTCATCAGCCCACACACGCTTGTTATCCATGGAGGCGAGGGTGCGTTTTCTCTGTTCCACAAGATACAAATGATGGTTGCTGGATTGTATCCTGCACTGTGTATGAGACATAGCTTTGCCAGTGCGTAAAACCGCTAAGTAATCGTCTACACGTAGCGATTTTACCACTGCCCTACCTACACCTTTTGCTCTCTTGGCTTCCTTACAGTCGAGTGTGCGGTAAGCATACATTTTTGAAGCCAAACCTACGAATTCCGTCATAATGGAATCACCGCATTCATCTTTTAAAACGCCCATTTCCTTTTTGTTCTTTATGGGCAGCTGAAACACGTTGTCAGCACTATAGCAAGAGGTGTCGAACCAGTCACTATGTTGCCTCATGACGTCATAGGGGTTGCAGTGGCGAATGTGGTAAATGAATGAGTCCGTGTCCATATACAAAAGAGAGACGTCCTCAAAATGGCGTTTCGCAAACTCATAGTGGAATCGATACATGACCGATTTAGAAAAGTCTAAAATGACTTGACCCAAGTAAATGGGCTTATCCATGGTCACGCTGGTCTTACTCATTTCAATAGTAGCCAAATCCTCATCGATAATTTTGATCGATTTGAAATTTGGCTTGGCAATGTACCTCCGGGCACCCCACCGCCCCTCCCAGACATTTACCAATTTAATGTCACGGTATTTGCGGACATTCTCCATGGACTTGCCATAGATGCAGTTGTTCATTAATTTAAAAAAATTAATTTCAAACTGCTGTGTTGCCATTTGTCGGTGCTCTGTGTTGAGTCGCATGTACGGCTCAAGCCATGCTTTTTGAGCAAAAGAAATACCCCTGTGGATTTTCTTCAACACCAAGCCTTGGGCGAGGCATTGCACCAACATTTGGATATGTACCACATACCGATTTTTGTTGTAAAGTGTGCCCATGAGTTTTTCAATTTTCACTTTACTGTCAGGGGGAACCATTTGCTCAAGGCAGAATGGGAAATCGGCATGTTCATCATACAAGGATGAGGGATATTCAATATCCACTTCTAGCACATATCCACGGCCTGTTTCTTGGCTAGCCATGTTCACATCAAATTCTGACACTTGTTTCTCTGTCAGCCAAGCAAACTTCCCATAGGGCAAAGGCTGACTCATGGCGTAACCGTACAAATTATTCACGTCATAGTACATTAAGTACGATTCTGGTTTGTCTGGTGAATAATCAGGCATGTAGACATTGTTCGCTTCAGCATGGCGTTGGTTAAGCGACACAAAGCCGCCACGAATGCCCTTTTCAAAAAATAGAACCATGTCTACGTCAGTGAGTAAATCCAATTCCACTTGAGTGTATTTCAAAGCGGCATCAAACGAGAGTCCAGGACTCGTGTAATAGTGAGCCGGGTCAAGACCGTAAATGTGTTGACACAAGTTACGGAATTTTTCAAACACATCAGTGAGCAGCAATACATCCAGTTTTAGGTAATGCAAAGCATATTCACTTAGCGTCTTGATGCCAAACACTCGCCAAACTTGACATGCATGTGCATAGTCTTCATCGGAAACGGTACTGCGTGTTAGTTTCGAGTAAAATTTCTCTTGTGGAGGGAGTTTTCTTTGCTTTAACACGTCCCAGCTGTTGCAGAAATCATACGGGAATATACCTTTCCGAATGCACAATTGAAATTGCTTAGGATCATTAAAATGCATTCTAGTATTTTTTAATTCCTCCTCATTCAAGCCATTCACAAGGCTGTCTAGCGAGGATGCCATAAACTTAAAGGAATCCAAAAATCGAATGCTAAAGTCGCCCAACCACCATGCCAGGGCCGTAAAACGCTCATGGTTTTGGGGAATAATGGTAAACGAGCCCTTGTTGACATGGCCCAATTCACGAATCAAAAACTGAATGTCATAATTCGCCAGATTGTGGAAAAAGACAGCGATGAAACGAGGAGCTGGAAAGTTTAAGTTGCATTTACTATGCGCAGCTCCACGAAACTCCCCTGTAAAATGCGAGTGGTCTCTGACTTTTTCCTCTCCACTTAAAATAGGCTTTTCGCAGATATGGCATGTCATGGCATGCTCATACTGCTGCTGTTGTTCTGGAGATAGGCTCATGGGTACTGGGTGGTCCAGTAATTCCTGTACATGGTCGGCCAACTTGACAAGTTCATCCAAGAACCATTTAGCACAATCTGGCCCCTCGCGGTATTTGTAAACGGATTGTGTGGGGTCATAGGCACACACCACATTAAATCCTATGGCAAAGGGTTCATGTTTTTGAATGGGTGTGGTTGAGCTGATGGTGGGATCTGGTTCACATCCCGCCATGGGTGTGGTGAGTGCTTCGAAATCTGCATACACCACATAGGGGACAGTGTCACGCTTGTGAATGTCCTTAAACTTTAACACAGCCTTGTCCCCTTGTGGCAATATCAATCTCACCGCTTCCTGAGTAACACAATCTACCCTATGACGTTCCAAAAGCGTAGGGGTTTTAAAATATTGCAAGCATCGATCACAAATATGTTTTGGACGCTTGTCCTTTGACATTTGACTGCTTAGCAATCTACTCAGGCTTTTAATGAGGCAATAGTGATTCACTTCTCCTACAGATAAATATAAAAGATGAATGTGATGTCGTTTCGGTTCTTTTGTGGCATAAAGAGGACCCACAATCTCATCACCGTCAAGGCCATACACCATGAACGAAAAGTCCTGGTTGTCTCGTTCAAACCTATGGATCTCGGTTAAGTCCATAGGGAACGTCACTCGAGTTAAATTTAAAGTATGTTTCAATTCAACAAACTTGGCCTTGTACATTCCTGGTCTGTTAACATGACGATCTTGAGCTGGCTGCAAGTACGCAGCCACAGCCCACAGAAAGCAATCATTGTCATGGTTCTCAATATTCACCACAGCCTTTTTCGAAGCTATTGCTAGAGGTGTTTTAATATAGCTAGACCCAGCATTCAACGGGTTGAAATGACAAATGTTGATTTGTAAATAATGAATTTTGTCTAAGGCTAGACCACTCGGTCCTTGTTGCAGTTTATCAAATTTTGACAGCAAGGCATTCACTACGTGGGTTTCATACCACTGTTCCAAATTATGGGCTATGAATAGCTCTTGCATTTTACTGCAAATATAGAATGTCTCTTTATGCTCTACATCCTTCTTTTTATATACGAAATCGCACACTAGTTCTGTATTCACCTTTAAAGCCGTATGCAACCTTTGCGCTGTACAAATTTCAATTTTAAAAATTTCAAAACAAGATTCTAAAAATTCTTTGGGAATCGAACTTTTTCTAACATTCACTATGCGGCCAGAGCACACACGCGATTTGAAACAACTGTTTAGGGTTTCCCAAGTTAACGTATCCGCAGCAGTAAAAGACATTATTTTGAAAGAACACACTCACCTGAGTTTAGAAATGTAGACTGTCTGACAATAATCCAAAAAACACACACGTTCCTGGTTATTCACAGAGGTCAAGCGTTTTCCAACACTCTAAAAAGAAATAAAATAAACCACCATAAGTATATCCATTCCATATAGTTTATGCATTTCATAAACAAAACAAAATCAAACAGGTTATATATTTAAAAAAACAAATCTCACCTTGACGTGTAATGCTTTTCTATATTCCCGTCTCGTGGGCTAGTATGGAAATGGTTTTCTTTTCTAGTTGTCTGTCTTTCTCTTTCTTTAATATATTTCCCACAGACACACGACAGGTAGGCTATACACGTTATCTGCAAACAAATAAATAAATAAAATCATTAATTATCTAATCAATAAATAATTACATGTATTTATATAAAATCAATAAATATATAAATGAATAAATATATACCTACCCCACAACAAGGTTAAGTATTTTCCACCAACACCAAAACTGATAAACGCAGTGTGTTCAAAGGTAGTCACCTAAGTGAGCGTGGAAATGATAACGACATGTCTTTATATATGCTACATTGCATGTATAATCATTTTTTCCTACGCTTTGAACATTCTGTTATCGGTCACGTGGACAGCTAACGTCCCAGGCGAACACCTGTGGCGAATCAAATTTCACATGAACTTGCATTTTGTCACGTACGAAGCAAAACAGGATGTCACTTGTTAACAGTTATCGCGCACGTGGACAGCTAACGTCCCAGGCGAACACCTGTGCCGGATCAAATGTCACATGGACTTGCATTTTGTCACGTACGAAGCAAAACAGGATGTCACTGGTTTAGCGTGCCTGTGGTTTCACATGTGTGCACGCCTTTCGCACTTCCCTGCCACCACGATGGTCAGATTATTTCACCTTCAAGCGTCACTTGTTGTCAAGTCAGATCAACGCCTTCCAATAAGCTCAATTGATATTCACCTCCTGTAAGTTTGTTTTCTCTACTCGCTTCGACCAACATAGAATCAAGTTCTCATCACCGTTTACACGTTAAAGGTAAAAGGTGTGAAAAAAAACCGCACCCTCGCTCTGTCATAAACCGACCCGTCGAAATAGCGATTGATCTATTGAACACAGCCACCGTGGTCAGCGACACACACACACACACACACACACCCAGCCGTATCGTCTCTCTCAACCACCACGCTTTATAAACATTATAAACAGGTAAAGAAAAAGAAAACGTTTTTTCAACATGTATGGCGTTAGACCCATGTGAATTATTTTTTGAAAAAAAATATCTACCACATTTGAAAGGGGGCGTTAGCCCGAGTCCTAGGACACCTCGTACACGTCTCTAGCGTTATTGGTTCGTGACATATCGGCAAAAATCATAAAAAACACGTGTTAACCCCAAAATCGCGTTTCCCAATTTTTTTAAAATTACAACGAGTGGTCCATAGCAAAGAGGACGTCTTCCCGAATCCTTGGACCCATCGTACATGCCTCTAGCGTTATTGCTTCGTGAGATATCGGCAAAATCACAAAAACACGTGTTTACCCCAAAATCGAGTTTCCCAAATTTTTTAAAATTACAACGAGTAGTCCATAGCAGAGAGGACGTTACCCCGAGTCCTTGGACCCATCGTACATGCCTCTAGCGTTATTGGTTCGTGAGATATAGCAAAAAGTCTAAAATCACGTTTTTACCCCCAAAATCGCGTTTCCCAATTTTTTTAAAATTACAATGAGTAGTCCATAGCAAAGAGGACGTCAGCCCGAGTACTTGGACCCGTCGAACACACCTCTAGCATGATTGGTTCACGAGATATCGGCAAAATCACAAAAACACGTGTTTACCCCAAAATCGAGTTTCCAATTTTATTAAAAATTATAACGAGTGGTCCATAGCAGAGAGGACGTCACCCCGAGTCCTTGGACCTGTCGAACATGCCTATAGCATGATTGGTTCGCGAGATATAGCAAAAAGTCTAAAATCACGTTTTTACCCCAAAAAGACTGTGTTTCCAGATTTTCACCTTTTCGACACCGACATTCCCGTAAAGAGCACGACGAGACGAAAAAAACGAATCCAAGCACGCCCTCCTAGCATGGCTCCTTCCATTCCAAGGTCGCAGGGGCTCACCACTTGCTTTTATAAGCAGCTCCCCCACTACCCCACTACTGCAGGTTTTCATTCTAGAGACTTTAAATTTATTTTGGGGGTAGAGGGGGTAGGGACCATTGATTTACGTTAAACAATTTTTTTTGTAGAGTTCCTAGTTTCCAAAATATAGGATTTTCAAAATTCGAGTGTTTTCAAAAAAATATAAAAAATAAAAATTTTTTATTACAAAAAATAAAGGTCATAAAGACTGTTCGTTTGAGCCATGGCACAACGTTCTATCCTGTTTGGTTTTCAAACTATCGCCTATTTTCGAAAACAAAAATTTTCAAAAAAATTTTGAAAAATATAATGAGTGGTCCATAGCAAAGAGGACGTCAGCCCGAGTCCAACAATACCTCATTTGTCAAAATCGGACCATGCGTTCAAGAGATATTTAACATGGCTGAGGCTTAGTAGTGGTAATAACGGGGTTTTGAAGTGGGGCAGAAACCGCCTTACTCCACTACTAGCGCGTGTCGGGCACGTCACTCTTACGCCACTGCTAAGTGTAAATAGGCCGGCCCCTGCCTCTCACCCGAAGGCCCCGGGTTCGATCCCCGGTTCCGTCAGGGATTTTAAAACTGACGTGTGGGTTGGAACGGGGTGCACTCAGCCTCGTGAGGACAATTGAGTAGCTGTCTGACAGTGTCACAGTGCCCCGGTCACGAAAACCAAGATTAACGGCCGAGAGGACCCGACGCGCTGACCACGCGTCACCCCAAAATCTGCAGGCCAATTGGCTGGGCAACGGTCGCTTGGTAGGCCTAGGCCCTTCAAGGGCTGTAGTGCCACGGGTTTAGGTTTGGTTAGTTAAGTGTAAATAGACCTTTACATACTTCCTCCAGGAAAAAGCTGGGGTAGTACCTTATTTGAAGTCCCGAGGCACCTACCCTATTCCCGAACATAATATGTTGTTGTTTCATTTGACGGGCTTGGATATCGTGGTCGTTTAGCCCCCGTTTACTTGGGTGAGTGTGGAATTTTGTCTAATAACCTGTGCTATTGTGATGGATGTATTAGTGTGTGTACTTGTAATACAAGTGAGGATTGGGAAGGAGGTGGCCATGGTCTTAAGTTAGGAACCATCCCAGCATTCGCGTGGAGTAGAAGTGGGGAACCAGGGAAAACCACTTCCAGGATGGCTGAGGTGGGAATCGAACCTGCCTCTTCTCAGTTTTGCCTCACAAGGCTGGCTGGCTAACTCAGACCAGAATTAGATTTCTTAACAGAGCCAAAAACAGAACTCTGATCTCCGGGGCGACTGCCAAGAATACTAGCCGCTACACCACGAGGCGGTCCCCCGACCATAATAGTTACAGATACATATCACTACAGTAACATTTACCCATATACACGGGGCTGATGAGCAAGATATCCTAAGCCCCTAAAACTAATATTAACAAGAACAACAACAAGGAAATATGAATGTCAGACAAGGACGGTCTGCTATTGTTGTTTCATTCAGGGGCAAGATTCATCGTGGTCATCATACCCATTCACTTTAGGATAACTTGACTTCTCTATAATTACCTGTGTTATTGTGGTGTCTGTACTGGCGTGGGTGTTGACTTGTAATTTAGGCTAACATCGTCAACAAGGTGGCCGTGATCTTAACAGAGACACCATCCAGGCTTGGCCAAGCTAAGTTAAGATATTCTTATAACATTATTTAAGATGGTTGGTAGACCTACTGCTTAACACCTTGAAAAATACCGTTATTAAAATAATATTTTTAAAAATATAACCGAACTCTTTTAGTTCATTTTTGTAAAAGAATTTTATGAATATCTGAATTAGTTTAACAGTTATGATTGTATAAGCTCGGCATTGTACAGGCTATTTAAGGATTCAAATAACTTTATCGCCATTTTCACAAGACTGTGGTTTTCAAATCCAATTCCCTTCTATCTCTTTTAAAGTATAAGGTGTATTACAATGCATTTTACTCACGTTTACTTAGTGATAAGGTCTACAAAACTGATCAATATGAGTGAGCCTTGGTTGGATGGTTGTTTGTAAAAAAATATCTGCACTAAAATGACATGCAAATTTGTGTTATGTTAATTTATAAGATGATTTAAAAAAATACTAAATTTAATTAAATAATAGAGTTGTGAAAGAGATAGCTGTTACCTTACAAAGAAAGCTTCCTCCAACAAACAGAGAAACACTAGGTTAGACCTAATAATAAATGCTTGACTTATCAGGGAAACTATGAAACCCAACACCTTAACAGTCACCATTTCAAATTTTTTGAACGAGTTTAACCGTACTGATAATAGTTTTACAAATTGCACATGTGGCCTACTGTACACATAAGGTACTTTTCATCAAAAGAGTTTCATTGGTTTATATTGAACCCTTCAGAATAGCAGTGTTTATATGTAAGAAATCTTAATCAAGGGGTCGCGCTCAGTTCCAATGTGATGTTTACGTTCGCCAAACAACATGCTCTACTGAGGTAAGGGTCATAGGATTAAAACTATAATTAAGAAAGAAATGTGACAAGACGTAAAATAATAACATGATTTAATGACTAATAGTGCATAAAAAGAATATAAACAACAACAATAAAAATATCCTCCCTGAATATTCCCATGACAGGAATATCTATCAATGCTGAGGAGTCAGACGGATCTCCCCTTTATTAAAATGTGGATCCTGGTTCCACTGACTTGCAATTTGGATTTTATGTACGCGTAATGACTAACTACGAGGAATGAGTACTTTGGATGACTATTCGTTTACAACGGGTTAACAGCCACGATGCTCACGAACAATCATCTCGTAAATCAACGTTTACGGATATGGAACATGACACTAATAAAAACCCTTAAAAATGTAATGCTGACGCACACACTAAAATCTACTATTTACAGGAATCTCTCTCGAGACCCTCATTTAGCGCGATGACGCACTTGACAATGAGCTGCCAACACCGGCCAATTGCTCAATACACAAGCAAGGAAATACAGCATAGCACGTGACTTCACGGGTCACTGAATGAATATAAACATGGACTAAACCAACAACAACAAAAGCCTGACCAGCTGATATTACTTTATATGAACAAAACTGCATGTTAAGCTAACGCTTCGGAGATTATCGTGATTCGTAGGCAACTCCCATTTATTTAAACAAATTTTTATCATTGATCAGTTCTTAATTCTGTATTTCAAGTAATTACGGTGCCACATGCACTCTGCACTAATGACCTCGCTAGCAACCTTCAGTCCGTCTTGTGAAACATCTCACCCTTTCCTCAATACCTGTCATCGTCCCAACTCCAGTGTGTAAAAATAACTGACCAGCTGTGTCGTTATCTCAAAGAATCAACAGCAGCAAATCTCAACCACCTCCACAAATGGTCAGACATTAATCAAAATATCCACAATTGCCCTCGCAAGGTTACAATATGGACCTGGCACCAAGCTGACAGAAATCAGTCTACGCTGAATTTCCCGCTTGTAATGACCACAAATACACACACTCACACATCTGGGAATGACATCACGTTTTTTCACACAGGTCGGCTGAATAGGTGCTCGCAAACTATTTAAACAAATATATTAAAACCTACGATAGAGCTGACTGCTCTTCGTCACAAATCACATTGCTCCAAAGGCAATAATCTCACTGAATCTGATCAATAATAATCCAAAAAAAGATTAATTACCCTCCAATCTACTGTATAATTATATTACTTCAGTCCTACTTCTGAAACACAACATATCTCCGAGAGACGTTTTTAACCGCATTGCGTAACATATGCAAACACGGTCGTCCACATATCTACGTTAGTTAAAACAACAGACAAAAACAAGAACCTTCCACTAATAACATATGCGAGCTGTTTCCATGCAAAAGGTGTGTCAGACCAAAACTAAATATACTACGTTAATCACACAAGCAAAATATTTACAAAACAAAATATGTCCCATACACCGTAAGTTAATCTATCAGATAATAAGAATATTATTCAGTACTCATCCTCAGCAAGTCACCCGTCAAAGAACCTCAGCAGCCATCTCCCAACTGGATGCTTCTTATCTCATTTCAACCATCTTGACGGAGTGTTGATAGTTCCAGGCTTCTTCAATGGTAAGCGATGTCATCTCTCGTGCTGATTCAAAAAGTTAAATTATTATACACTTGATATCTGACTACTAAATTCGCCGTTTCAGGTACTACTTTCCCCGGAACTGTTCGTTGGCGAATTATCGATGATACTGCCCCTACAAAATATAGTACTATGACTATCTAACACTGAATTTAACACATTTATTAATAATTTCTGTGTCCTTCACGACACGCAAAAGTATAAGTGTCGACGTCCTTAGACGCGCAAAATGTAAAGTAACCTGTGTCCTCGACACACAAAATATAATAGCTTCCGTCCTCAGACGAACAAAAGTAATAAGCCCTACGTCCTCAGACGTACAAAAGTAATAGCCTTACGTCCTCAGACGTACAAAAGTAACAGCAATGTCTTGGCTCTACACGCCACTTATAAATGAACCGGCCCTAGGTATTGGTAGAGGGGGAAATTAAATAAAAATTTCTCAAAATAATAGTGGTACAGGAATGAAATAAATATCATTGAGCTCGAAAAATAGCGCAGGTCAAGAATATGCCCATTAATCCTAGAATCGATCGTAGAGATGTTGTCTAGCCGATCTCCCGCGTTAATGCTAGCCGTAGCGTGCCCAAGCTAGACTTGCCGCGCTGGTAAGCGTTCTTCTCCCATTGGTTCCACATTTTCTGTAACTTGGCGGTTTTTATCAGACCTTGGCCTAGTAGGAGTGTCTAGTATTTTCATCAGCCACTCACGTTACTGCATCATATTCTTTCTAGGCGCGAATATTACATGAACACACCAGAAGCGTGTCTCACTGCGCGTCGCTTCTATTTTGAGGTGGCCACCACCTGTCCTTCTGAATCATTGCTAGGTCTTTCTTTTCACAATCCTAAGTATTTAGCCTTTTGTCAAGCTGCTGCAGGTATTTCCTCTTTGTCTCCAACCAATGCTTGAAATTTCCTCATCTCCGTCTGGCTATTTTCATGATGCTGGTGGAAATATTTATTAATTGAAGAAATAAAACATCGAATCATTTATCCATCAGAGAGTAAAGGGTTCACAACTCCCCCAATCACAAAATTTCGAACTTCGGAGAAAGTCGATAATTTTAAAAAGATTTCCGTAGGCCAAATTGTTTTATTTCAGAATCACCCCTTTTCTATTACTTGGTCTAGCCGCTCCTGTCTTGAATGGCATTTGCTCGTTTCATTTCCTGCTTGTAATGACCCTCTCAACTGCTTGCATGACGCGCTGGTGCCTTAGGCAAAACACTGCTCGTCTCGTTAATGTTTGTCAACACCAATTCCACTTCCTTCTTCACGTGCCGTACTCAATTGCTCCCCGTTCACTTGGTTGATATTAGGACGTCCATATATTTAAACTGCATAATTATTTCGGCGCACTCATGGTTCACTTCTTCGATACTTTTTTAGGTTGGCAGCGTTGTAGACCGACATTGTTCCTGTGCTTAACTCTTTCACTCTGTATGCATTATTTCCAAGGTTTCTTACGATAGAATAGGGTCCTATGAACTTTTCGCAGAATTTGCTGAAGATCTTCTTCTCTGGATCCGATGTAGCGGGTCGTTTCACCAAAACGAGCTGGTTGATTTCAAGATCACTGTGAAACCTCTTATTTCTTACTCGCCGTAATCTGCGATCTGCTTGTTTTCTCATGTAGGCTCTCGTTCTCTCAATTCGCAGGTCAGGTGCTATCATGGGATCTTGTGGGCAGTTAATGATGCTTTTCCACGTTCTCACTGGATACTCGTTTTTGTGTAGGACCATAGGGATCTGTCCTGTTGACTCGTGCCTGGTGGAATTCATGCATATCTCTACATCCTTAGTTTTATCCACCCATTTGTGATGTTCATTTGGAATGAAGATTCTCAAGTATGATGTTACACATTTTATTGCTCTCTCACTTGGATTAGCTTGGGCATGTCGGATACTGCTTAAAACGTGTTTTATACCCATGTCCTCCATACCTTTCTTGAATTCGGCGCTTGTAAAATAACTGCCATGATCTGACAATATAAATTCTGGTTTTCCAAGGATTGGAATAACTCTATTTTGAATACGACTGAGTACTTGTTTCGATGTAGTTTTCTGAATGGGGCATAATATGACAAACTTAGAAAATACATCAATGCACACTAGCAAGTGACGGCAACCTCGCCTTCCTTTCGGAATTGGACCGAAACAGTCTAGGGCCAGTAGCTCGCAGGGTTTCTGAGGTAGCAATGGTCTAGGATACTGCCTCATTAAATAGTTATTGGGCTTTGTCCTCTGACAAGGATCACAAGTCGTAATGACGTCACATATAGTTGTTCTCATACGTGGCCATGTAAATGTCTCTCCTATTGTCGCTTCGCACTTGTCTAATCCGACGTGTCCGTAACTTTCGTGAGTATGCCATGTCAGTCCTCGCTGTAATGATGCAGGTACTAATATGCGTAACTTGGTGTGGTCATTATCTACCCATTTGTGCAGCAAATTGTTGACATAAACATATCTTCCTTCTTTGGCTTTCGCTTCTCGATATGCAGGTGTTCCTGTAGGTAGTTGCTTTCTGAAGTATTGAATTAATAGCATCATCCATGGTTCCGCTTCTTGTTCTCGCTGTATTTCACGTAACTCCTCCAAGAATTCCCGGTCCTTCGGTGTTAACTCCAAGTGTTGTACCATCGCTGTTTCTTCGTTATCAGGCTCTGGGTTCCTGCTGAGTGCATCCAGAATCACGTTCATTTTCCCTGGGCAATGTTCAATCACAATGCTAAACTGCTGAATGTATATAGACCAACGTGTCACACGTTCGCTTGCCATCGACGTCTTAAACAAGAATGTTAATGCCTTGTGATCAGTCCTGGCAACAATGGGGTAGCCATAAATTATTTGTTTCCATTGTTGTAGCGCATGAAGAATGGCCAACAGCTCTAGTTCCGTTACAGTATAATTGCGCTCGTGCTTACGCAATTTTTCGGCTGACAAATGCCAAATATGTTTTATGTTGCAGGTTAGCTGGATCTTCTTGGTAGAGCATAGCACCTATCCCAATTAGTGAAGCATCCGATTGGATTATAAATTTGTGCTTGAAATCTGGATATCCTAACTTAATGCAGTTTTCCAATAGCTGTTTTGTTGCTTGGAACGCCTTCTCACACTCCGCATTCCATAACCATTTATTCTTCTTCTTTAGCATTTCCTGCATTGGAGCTACAGTCTCCGTGTAACCTGGACAGTTTTCCTTAAAGAATCCCGTTACGCCTAAGAAAGCCCGAATGTGCTTGACTCTCGTTGGTGTAGGGAAATTCTTTATCGCTTCGATCTTAGCTGGATTTGGCTTCACCCCACCCTTGTCAATGATGTGACCCAAATATAAGATCTCGCTCTTGAAGAAATGCGATTTCTTCAGGTTTACTTTGAAATTTGATGCATTCAGGTTGCCTAATACTTTATCTAAATTTTCCATGTGAGTTTCAATGTTGTCGGATGCCAGCAAAATGTCATCAATGTAGCGTACCGTCATCTCCTTAACTTCCTCGGTTAGATTCCGGTCCAGGGCTCGGATTAAAGCACAGCCCGCTGTTTTGACTCCAAATGGCATTCGGACGAAGCAAAACGTTTGGTTATCGAATAAGAAGCCAGTTAGAAGCTGTGACTTCTCATCCAATTCAATATGGTGGAACGAGCTCGTCAGGTCAACTGATGAATAAATGCTTTTGTTTTTAAAGCCTTTTAATACGTCTCTGATAATTGGCGCTCTGTCATACTCAGGAAAAATGAGTCTCATGTTAAGATTTCTGGCATCTAAACAAAGTCTAATAGATCCATTTGGTTTTGTGACTGCCAAAATCGCATTTAGATAAGGTGTAGGTGTCTTCCTTATCACTCCAGCTTGTAACATCTCATCTATAATGACCTTAACTTGACCACGATATTTTTCAGGAATTGGGTACAATCTGCTTTTGAACGGTGACCAATCCTCGACTTGGATTGAATATTTGAAATTTAATATTTTCACAGGTACTTTATCAAATACTGTTTTGTGCTTCCTTAAAATCTCTTCCAATTGTTTTCTGTGTTCACCCCCAAGTTGAATGTCATTGAGCCGCTCCTGTAGTAACTCTTCAAATTGTGCCTCACTGTCGTCTCCTTCCGTTAATAAAGACCATATCTCCTGGGATTCACTCTCCTCATCTAGTTCCACAACAGCTCCTTCTATGATGTTATCTTCTGCCTTTCGTATCTCCTCTTCCGTCTCTTCCGATATTGCTTCTAATGCCGAAGAATTTACATCTCTTCCGGTGGTGATTTCATCCATATGCAATCCCACGTTCTTCAGCTGATCATACCCTCTAAAACTGACTGTATTCTTGTGCAAATCTATCACTGCTCGATAATCACAAATAAAATTTGCACCAAGAATTATATTGAAATTCATCTTTGCCATGATAATGAATGTTTGCCCAAAAGTGTGTTCCAATATGTTCAGCTCTAAGTATGCCTGACGTTTACAAGTGACGGTGCGTTCAGGAATAACACCCCTCACTTTGAGCTGTGGTACGGGAACTACAGGAATATTCTGACTCCGTCCCAACTCTCGAACCAAGGCCTCCGATACCAGACTGATCTGCGACCCCGTATCCAATAAACATCTTATATTAATTCCACCAATCCTCGCGTAAATAACGGGTAACTGCCTAATTTCATCGTTCCGTGGTTTCACCGTCTCCTCCAGGCAGTCTTCTGGCAAAGCAATCCATTCTTGATGTTCGCTACTATCCATCCATCTTCAACTTCCGACTGTTGCGTTTGTAGATTGTCTTCTTTATCCAAATTTAGCATTTTTTTAGCTCCGGTGCGACTCCCATCATCCTTTTGTCGCCCATGACCTTGATATTCCTCTTGTCTCGGTAGACTTCCGGCTTCCTCAGTATGTGTGACTGGATTCTTCATGTTCCCAATGGCTTTTTCCCATCTTCCGAGCTCTCCACCTTGACTAGCGTGTAATTCCTCTAAGTAATTTTGTGATTGAGCGTGCCTATCATCCCAGTCATTTCGATAATTTCGCCCCTCTCCTTGATTTTGATCTCTTCTTCCTTTCCATCTTTGATTAGCATTGTAATCACCGTATCTTCCATAAGGCCTGTCATTTCTTCGATTTTCACGCCATTGCTGATATCCTCTCTGTTGATATCTATTGTTGCCTTGATATGACCTATTGTTATAGTTATTCTCGTTACGCTGGTATGGTCTGTTTTCTCCTTCTTCCTGGTTTCGCCTAGGTGTGGACGTGCTTGTATTAGTACCCTGCGTTTTAGTGTTTGCCTGTTTAGGTTTTATGACCTCTGTCGTATTGACTAACTCCAGCTGTCTTCCTCCTCTATAATGATTATGAGATGTAGTCTCATCTATCTGGCGTAATATCTGCTCTGCATGTAAGGCCGTACTAACGTTCGCTGCGACTAGTACTTGTTGCACGTTGACTGGTAATTTCCGCGCTATTGTCATCACCAGACACGCTTCATTTAAAGGATAATCAAGGTCGCGAAATTTTAGCATTTGCATGTTAAAGAAATCTGAGTATTTCGTTTGCTGGGTGGTTTGGTATTTTCTAGAGTAAAACTCCATCCTTAGACTCTGTTGTATTGCTGGCGACCAGTATTTGCGCAGAAACGCTAATTTGAAATCTGACATGGTTCCAAATGTATATTTGAAGCTTAAAAACCATGTAAGGACATTTCCTGATAAAAATCTCTCCATCATCCTCAATCTACGTGCTTCAGGTACCCCAGTGTCATTGTAATGATCTTCAATTTCTTTAATAAAAGCTTTAGGTTTCACCCCTGAATTTTCCGTGTAATTCTGCGGTTTATAATCGTTCGAGCGAATTACTTGGATACGTTGTGTGGGCTGATGACCGTCTTGTGGCGTGGAACTCCTTTCAATATTCTTGCGAAACCCTTCCGTGTTTGCTGTTAATGGGCTCTCTGTCTGAGCTTGACTCCCTGCTGTGCTTTCCTCCCCGGGGCTATTTGAGTCGTCCTGCCTATCTCTCATTGTTCCTGTTTTAAATATCGAGGATTTTTCTAATGACCTCAGTTCAGCTTTAATGATCCTGTCTGTTTCCTCTTTAAGTTTACTCTTAATTTCTTGCTCTAGTGCTTGAATACGAGTATGATTTTCGCCTACTGTCTTAAGGATGGTTGATCTTTCCTCTTTAGACTCGATAGTCATTTTTCGCCAATCTTTCCTTATCTGCTCCTTAATCGTGCTTACTTTTTCCTCAATCTGGCTTTTAGTGTCATCCTGATTGCTTTCTATCTGGCTCAACCTTTCTTCCAATCTCGCGCTATTTTCGTCGATGGTACTCTTTAATTGATTCTGATCCACTTCTAGGCTTTTCCATTGCTCCGCTGATTTTATTTCGAGACGATCCATATCTTTAATTATGCCGGATATATTTTCACCTACTGCTGATAATTGTTGTTGAATGACTTTGCCGCTCTTTTCCATTTCCATAAATCGTCCTTCTAACTTATCCTGAGCTATCTTGACCTCGCTTGTATTCATAGTGCACGCTAGTTCAATTTGCTCTAATTTAGCTAACACCGTTTCATCCAGAATGCTAAGTTTTTGATCAAAAATACTTTCCATTTTCTTAATCTGATCTAATTGTTTTTCATTATTTTTACTAACATCTAGGGCCAGTAAGGCCATCTGTTGATTAGTGTGATTTTTCATCTCTGCGGTTAACGAATCTAATTGGTTCGTGTTTTTAACATTCTGCGCCTCTAACTGCGAATTTATAGTGTCATTGATTTAATTTTTTAGTAATCTAGCTTGTTCCGCCTGATATTCATTTTGTTCAATCCTACTGTTATTTAATTGTGTCCGCAATGATTCACTTTGTTCGGATAATTTGTTTATAGACTCACTTTGTTCTAACATAGTATTGTTTAGTGATTTACTTTGTTCGGATAACTTCGCGTTTAATGCTTCACTTTGTTCTAACAAACTATCGTTTATTTGTTCAGATAACTTCGCGTTTAATGCTTCACTTTGTTCTACCATAGTATTGTTTATTTGTTCAGATAATTTCGCGTTTAATGCTTCACTTTGTTCTAACAAACTATTGTTTATTTGTTCAGATAATTTTGTGTTTAGTGATTCACGTTGTTCTGATAATTTAGCGTTTAATGATTCACTTTGTTTCGCCAATTTAGTGTCCAACAATTCCTGTGTTCTCCTAGCCGCGCTCTCAATGATTTCTTGAATCTGTTCCACCGTCGCCATCTTATACACTTTATATGAGACATTAGGGAAATGGCATAAAGCAATGCCCTTTGACACACACATACAATCCAATGCACATTTAATTTCTTTACCCTACTCAGTTCATTTATTTTTACATTTAATCCCACTAGTCGATTGCATCTCTGAGTGGTTCTAATTTTACTCAATTTAATTTAAACCCAAACACATATTCAGTCATTAAATTGTTATCCTGATCTGATATTAACACTGACTAATTAACAAAGTATTAATTGTCATTTAAGGCTACCAGCCTCCTAACATTTTCATGAGTTTGACTTTCTAAACAAATCTAGTTTTAACTTTAATCATTGGGCGCCCGGTATCACGTATATTAATTTTACTTTAATTCAATAGACAAAACCGTGAACAGTATTTTACATTGCAAACTCCTGATTTTAATTTATATTTCACACATTTGGCGGTATCCACTTCGCCTCAATTACTTTTAATAAAATATCACTTTCCGGTGATTAAAATACTGTCATATCTGCCTGCACTTGCGGCATGTCAGTTTTACTCAAATACGCCACTTAAATGTGTTCCAGCAGCAAACCAGCAACAAAATTACACTTTCATTGTTGCGTCAGCTTGAAAACCCAACTACGCTTACATTGACATGTGCAAAATCTTTGCCGTTACACCACAGTGAACCGCCCACGCTTGGCCGCGCCAGTTTTCCTTCTATGAACCCTTCAGAATAGCAGTGTTTATATGTAAGAAATCTTAATCAAGGGGTCGCGCTCAGTTCCAATGTGATGTTTACGTTCGCCAAACAACATGCTCTACTGAGGTAAGGGTCATAGGATTAAAACTATAATTAAGAAAGAAAGGTGACAAGACGTAAAATAATAACATAATTTAATGACTAATAGTGCATAAAAAGAATATAAACAACAACAATAAAAAATATCCTCCCTGAATTTTCCCATGACAGGAATATCTATCAATGCTGAGGAGTCAGACGGATCTCCCCTTTATTAAAATGTGGATCCTGGTTCCACTAACTTGCAATTTGGATTTTATGTACGCGTAATGACTAACTACGAGGAATGAGTACTTTGGATGACTATTCGTTTACAACGGGTTAACAGCCACGATGCTCACGAACAATCATCTCGTAAATCAACGTTTACGGATATGGAACATGACACTAATAAAAACCCTTAAAAATGTAATGCTGATGCACACACTAAAATCTACTATTTACAGGAATCTCTCTCGAGACCCTCATTTAGCGCGATGACGCACTTGACAATGAGCTGCCAACACCGGCCAATTGCTCAATACACAAGCAAGGAAATACAGCATAGCACGTGACTTCACGGGTCACTGAATGGAATATAAACATGGACTAAACCAACAACAACAAAAGCCTGACCAGCTGATATTACTTTATATGAACAAAACTGCATGTTAAGCTAACGCTTCGGAGATTATCGTGATTCGTAGGCAACTCCCATTTATTTAAACAAATTTTTATCATTGATCAGTTCTTAATTCTGTATTTCAAGTAATTACGGTGCCACATGCACTCTCCACTAATGACCTCGCTAGCAACCTTCAGTCCGTCTTGTGAAACATCTCCCCCTTTCCTCAATACCTGTCATCGTCCCAACTCCAGTGTGTAAAAATAACTGACCAGCTGTGCCGTTATCTCAAAGAATCAACAGCAGCAAATCTCAACCACCTCCACAAATGGTCAGACATTAATCAAAATATCCACAATTGCCCTCGCAAGGTTACAATATGGACCTGGCACCAAGCTGATAGAAATCAGTCTACGCTGAAATTCCCGCTTGTAATGACCACAAATACACACACTCACACATCTGGGAATGACATCACGTTTTTTCACACAGGTCGGCTGAATAGGTGCTCGCAAACTATTTAAACAAATATATTAAAACCTACGATAGAGCTGACTGCTCTTCGTCACAAATCACATTGCTCCAAAGGCAATAATCTCACTGAATCTGATCAATAATAAACCAAAAAAAGATTAATTACCCTCCAATCTACTGTATAATTATATTACTTCAGTCCTACTTCTGAAACACAACATATCTCCGAGAGACGTTTTTAACCGCATTGCGTAACATATGCAAACACGGTCGTCCACATATCTACGTTAGTTAAAACAACAGACAAAAACAAGAACCTTCCACTAATAACATATGCGAGCTGTTTCCATGCAAAAGGTGTGTCAGACCAAAACTAAATATACTACGTTAATCACACAAGCAAAATATTTACAAAACAAAATATGTCCCATACACCGTAAGTTAATCTATCAGATAATAAGAATATTATCCTCAGCAAGTCACCCGTCAAAGAACCTCAGCAGCCATCTCCCAACTGGATGCTTCTTATCTCATTTCAACCATTTTGACGGACTGTTGATAGTTCCAGGCTTCTTCAATGGTAAGCGATGTCATCTCTCGTGCTGATTCAAAAAGTTAAATTATTATACACTTGATATCTGACTACTAAATTCGCCGTTTCAGGTACTACTTTCCCCGGAACTGTTCGTTGGCGAATTATCGATGATACTGCCCCTACAAAATATAGTACTATGACTATCTAACACTGAATTTAACACATTTATTAATAATTTCTGTGTCCTTCACGACACGCAAAAGTATAAGTGTCTACGTCCTTAGACGCGCAAAATGTAAAGTAACCTGTGTCCTCGACACACAAAATATAATAGCTTCCGTCCTCAGACGAACAAAAGTAATAAGCCCTACGTCCTCAGACGTACAAAAGTAATAGCCTTACGTCCTCAGACGTACAAAAGTAACAGCAATGTCTTGGCTCTACACGCCACTTATAAATGAACCGGCCCTAGGTATTGGTAGAGGGGGAAATTAAATAAAAATTTCTCAAAATAATAGTGGTACAGGAATGAAATAAATATCATTGAGCTCGAAAAATAGCGCAGGTCAAGAATATGCCCATTAATCCTAGAATCGATCGTAGAGATGTTGTCTAGCCGATCTCCCGCGTTAATGCTAGCCGTAGCGTGCCCAAGCTAGACTTGCCGCGCTGGTAAGCGTTCTTCTCCCATTGGTTCCACATTTTCTGTAACTTGGCGGTTTTTATCAGACCTTGGCCTAGTAGGAGTGTCTAGTATTTTCATCAGCCACTCACGTTAATGCATCATATTCTTTCTAGGCGCGAATATTACAATGAACATAACAGAAGCGTGTCTCACTGCGCGTCGCTTCTATTTTGAGGTGGCCACCACCTGTCCTTCTGAATCATTGCTAGGTCTTTCTTTTCACAATCCTAAGTATTTAGCCTTTTGTCAAAGTGCTGCAGGTATTTCCTCATTGTCTCCAACCAATGCTTGAAATTTCCTCATCTCCGTCTGGCTATTTTCATGATGCTGGTGGAAATATTTATTAATTGAAGAAATAAAACATCGAATCATTTATCCATCAGAGGGTAAAGGGTTCAATATATGGTGGACTAAGAGTAACAAATTGTATAAAATTTTTAATATAAATATTTGAAGCCATTCTTTCAGTGCTACTTATACAAACTGTCGTTTGTAGCTGAAGAGCTCCTTATGACAATACAATTGTTCACTTTTGAAGACGTTAAGCTCTACCTTTAATTACACACCAGCATATTAAGCCCTGTATGAAGATTTACCGTGGCAAGTTTCACTGCGCTCAAATGATTAAGTCCATTAAATCCATTTATATATTGTTACGGCTGTGAGTTGTGTCATCGCTCGCCGCTTGACTCACAACTGCCCCAGGGGCTGGGCTGTGGGTTGCCTCCTGTATTGCGTGTGCCTTATGCAACAGGGCTACTAAGACAAAGGGATAGTCCAGAAGATTCGTGACTGGACCAGCGATGGAAACCTCGAGAAGCCGTGGACCCTGGATGGATCTAGAACCATTTATTGAGTCACCGGCCTGCTATATAAGAGTGACCCGTGAAGCAGTTGTTGTTGTGTTTTACGAGCTAGTGTGAGCGATTATCGTGAGCGACAGAAGTGTGGTGACTTGCGAAACCCCTAGTGGAGCGGGGAAGTGAGACTCCTACAGAGGAACTGTGTTTTGAGCGAGTGAAGCTGATTCTCTTGACACCGAGGAAGTGATTGTGGTGCTTGTGAAACAGTGAGTGACAGAGCTAGTGCAGCTATTTCGAGCTAGCGTACGGGGCCACCTCATTACGAGGGATTAACTGTGGTCTGTTGACAAGTGAAAGGGGAAGTATTCTCGACTTGAAGAAACTGGAGTAAGAAAATAATTGCTATTTGCTGTTGAGTAGTGTATATTTCTGGCCACAATAAAGTTAATTATTTCTTTAAGCAGTAAATGGTGTTGTGCTTCCTACCCACCGTAATCCAGTTAACAAAAGTGCCACTAGGGGGTGGCACGTAACAACTGGTGTCAGAAGCGGGATTACGAACTCAAGCACAACACCTGACGGTCCTGGTTTCAAAACCCGAGCAGGTCATTTTCTCTAATTTTCCTGTGAGTGCATGCCCTTTACAAGACAAACAACTAAAATGGAGGAGAAATTGGCAGCATTGCTTGAAAAGTTAAATGGCATGGAAACCAAGATGGGGGACGGCCAGAAGAAGATGGAGGACGGCCAGAAGAAGTTAGCCGAGGACCTAACTGCCAAACTAGAAGACGGCCAGAAGAAGTTAGCCGAGGACCTAACTGCCAAACTAGAAGACGGCCAAAATAAGCTAGCGGAGGACCTGAAGAGGATAGAGGACGGCCAGAAGAAGATGGAAGACGGTCAGAATAAGTTGACACAGGACCTGAAGAATTTAGAACTGGGTCTGCGTGAGGAAGTCACGGCAGTGGAAAAGAAGTTCGACGCCTTACAAGTGGAAGTTGCCGAGCTGCGCCAACGCCCGCTGATGGGGGTGGAGGAGAAATTCAACGCCTTACAAGTGGAAGTTGCCGAGCTGTGCCAACGCCCGCTGACGGGGGTAGAGGAGAAATTCAACGCCTTACAAAAGGAAGTTGCCGAGCTGCGCCAACGCCCACTGACGGGGGTGGAGGAGAAATTCAACGCTCTACGAGAGGAAGTTGCCGAGCTGCGCCAACGCCCGCCCACCGTTACACCGGGAATATCGGGAACGGGACATAGCAGAGTGACGCCCCCAACCTTCGACGGAAAGGTCCCATGGAACACCTACTTACGTCAGTTCGAGGCAGCCTGTTCCATAAATAACTGGAACAACACAGAAAAGGCTACAGATCTCATTGTAGCGCTGAGAGGTGACGCCCTTAACGTCCTTCAGGCCATCCCGACTGGATCCCAGGACTACGCTTCCCTGATCGCCCATATGGAGTCCCGATATGGAGATAGCCATCTTCAGCAGGCCTATCAGATGCAGCTCCGGACCCGGGTACAGAAGAACGCGGAAACCCTGCAGGAGTTCGAGATGGACATCGCACGCCTCGTAAGGCTCGCCTACCCAACAGCGCCGGCCGACTTTCTGGAGCAGATAGCGACGCAGACTTTCACCGACGGGCTACGGTACTCGGACACTCAACAGGCGCTGCGTCTCGCGCGCAATAAGACCCTGGCAGATGCGCTGAGCCACGCACTTGAGTTCGAGACGGCAAAGCAGGTATCTAGAATGCGCGCGCGGGTGCGTCAAGTGGACGTCGACGAACCAGTAAAAACCAACGAGACCAAGCCCCTGGCCGACGAGTTGATGGAGGCGCTAAGCCGTTTCTTCAAGAATCGCAGTACCACCAACAAAAACGTAGCCGAAGGACATCCGGAGAGGCGGCCCGGAAGAGGACTACCGACCTGCTGGACCTGCCGTAAGAGAGGCCACCTGAGCAAGGACTGCGGTGATCGCCGCCAAGGGTTTCCGTCGGGTCAGTCAGTCGAAGGGAAACCGCGCGGCCCAGGAAAGCAAGTATCAGCCAGCCTAGGGGGGCAAAGGTTGGCTTGTGACAGTCGTCAAGCCCCGGCAGTCCAAGTTCGTGTGACGCAGTTACGGAGGGATAATAGCAGCCTGATGGTCGATGGAGTCGTCAACGGAGAGAGCTGGCCCATGCTAATCGACACGGGAGCATCGAGGACCATCGTCAGTCCCACCGTGATCCCGAAGTGGAGAGTGCAACCCACACAAAGGAACCTCCCGCTAATAACCGCGACCGGAGAGACCGCACCGGTACATGGCGAAGCATCACTGGAGTTCGTCATTGGTCGACGGGCGATAAAGCATCCAGTGCTTGTGGCTGACGTGTCAAATGAAGTGATCATCGGACTGGACTTCCTGGACCAGAACAACATCATCTTGGATCTGAGTACCAACACTCTGCACTTCGGAGGTGAGGAACTTGCTTTGCAACCGGCGCACGAGTCCATCACCGCACGGCGAGTAAGGCTGAGAGAAGACGTCATCGTTCCCGCCAGGACGGAGGTCAGCGCTGCCGTAATTGTCGACGGAGCTGCTGAGGGAGTGGCGGCTGTCATCGAGCCAAAATATGAGGACATCCAGACAAAAGGATTGCTAGTTGCCAAGACTCTCATCAACACGACGTCTCGGCCGTACGTCCGCCTGTCCAACCTGAACGACCACGACATTACGGTTCATCGGGACACCAACCTAGGAGTCTGCGAGCCCGTTACCTGGATTGCCCGCATCACAGATACGACAGACGGACACCTGCAGACGGACAACCGAGGAAGACGCACACTGCCAGAAGAACTACAGAAGCTGTACCAAGGATCCCAGGACCATTTAGACGAGGAGCAATCACGCCAACTTCAGGACCTGCTACGCGAATTCCAGGATGTCTTCTCCGTGGGGAGCAAAGACTTCGGCAGGACAAGCTTGGTCCAGCACAGAATCGACGTTGGGGACAGCGTACCGATTAGGGCCCCATTCCGACGTGTCCCGCTCGCCAAGCAAGCCGAAGTCGACCGGATGGTAGAAGAGATGAAGTATCAAGGGGTGATCGAGCCATCACATAGTCCTTGGAGTTCTCCGGTCGTGCTTGTGAAGAAGAAGGACGGTTCCACCAGGTTCTGCGTGGACTACAGGCGGGTGAACGACGTCACGAAGAAGGACAGCTACCCTCTACCCCGGATCGACGACACACTGGACACCATATCAGGGTCAAGATGGTTCTCCACCTTGGATTTGAAGAGTGGCTACTGGCAGGTGGAGGTCCACCCTAAGGACCGCGATAAAACGGCGTTCTCTGTGGGCAGCGGGCTCTGGCAGTTCACCGTCATGCCATTCGGTCTGTGCAACGCCCCTGCGACCTTCGAAAGGCTAATGGAGTCCATTCTGAGGGGACTACACTGGAAGACCTGCCTGGTATACCTAGACGACGTCATCGTTCTGGGGAGGAGCTTCGAGGAGCACTACAGCAACCTGAAGGAGATCATGTTGAAGCTACGGCTGCCCAGCTGAAGTTGAGCCCCAAGAAGTGTCAGCTCTTCCAGAAGCGGGTCCAGTACCTTGGGCATATCGTCTCCGAGGAAGGGGTGCGCACCGACCCAGAGAAGACCGCAGCTGTGAGGGAGTGGCCAGTTCCGAAGGACAAGTCCCAACTACGAAGCTTCCTGGGACTCTGCACTTATTACCGTCGCTTCGTGAGAGGATTCGCCGACATCGCCAAACCTTTACATCGACTGACTGAGAAGGACCAACTCTTCACGTGGACAGCAGAATGCCACAGTGCCTTCGAACAACTCAAGCAGGCTCTGTGCACCGCGCCTATTCTGGCCTACCCCAGACCTGGAACAAGGTTCATCGTCGATACCGATGCCAGCGACTTTGGCATAGGGGGAATCCTGTCGCAAGTAGTGGACGGCGAGGAGAGAGTAGTGGCCTACTTCAGCAAGGCCTTGTCAAAGCCAGAAAGGAACTACTGCGTCACCAGGAAGGGGCTGCTCGCCATCGTGAAGACCATTGAACACTTCCACAAGTACCTGTACGGGCAAGAATTTCTCATCAGGACCGACCATGCATCCCTGCGGTGGCTCCTGAACTTCAAGCAGCCCGAGGGTCAACTCGCGCGGTGGTTAGAGAGGCTTCAACAGTACAACTTTGAGATTCAGCACAGGAAAGGCCAACTGCATTCTAACGCCGACGCTCTGTCACGAAGACCGTGCCCCGAAGACTGCACCTTCTGTACTAGGAGGGAGGAGAACACCGGGATACAGTGCCGAAGGACTACCGTGGAACTTCAAGGGAGCTGGAGCCGCGAATCTTTCACGCGCGCACAAGCAGAAGATGATGACCTGGGACTGATAGCCGAATGGAAGAGGGCCTGTGTCCCCAGACCCGGATGGAACATTGTGAGTGACTGCAGCCCAAAGTTTAAGTCCTACTGGGCGCAGTGGGGCTCGCTGATTGTAAGGGATGGCCTCATCTGCCGTAACTGGGAGAGCACCGACGGGAAGACATCTCGGGAACAAGTCGTCGTTCCAAAGGCTATGACGGAGGAAGTCCTGAAGGAAGTTCATGGAGGATCATCTGGTGGACACCTAGGGATAAAGAAGACCCTGGAGAAGCTGAGAGAGCGGTTCTACTGGATCAGATGCCGAACAGACGTGGAGAACCACTGCGCGAGGTGCCACGATTGCGCAGCCAGCAAGGGCCCAGGACGAAGACGACGGGGTCCACTGAAGACCTACAACGTGGGCGGCCCCATGGAGAGAGTGGCCATCGATGTTGCTGGGCCATTTCCATTAAGCGAGGCAGGGAACCGCTACATATTGGTCGTCGGCGACTACTTCACCAAATGGCCGGAGGCGTATGCGCTCCCTAACCAGGAAGCCGCGACGATTGCAGAGACCCTGGTGAAGGAATTCGTCAGCCGGTACGGAGTACCCCTGGAGCTGCACTCCGACCAAGGGAGGAACTTCGAGTCGCAGGTGTTCCAGAACCTATGCCAGCTGCTGGGGATCCGGAAGACAAGGACAACGCCGCTACACCCTCAGTCCGACGGGATGGTAGAGCGATTCAATCGCATCGTCGAGAACCATCTCCGAATAGTCGTCAGCGAGCACCAGAGGGATTGGGACAAGCATCTTCCACTATTTCTCCTGGCCTACCGCGCCGCCGTGCATGAAGCCACCGGGTGCACACCAGCCCGGGCCCTGTTTGGGAGGGAGCTCCGTCTACCTGTCGATCTTGCCTTCGGCCGACCTGGGAATGATCCGATCCCGGTAAGCCAGTATTGTCAAGAACTGGTCGACCAACTGGAGGACGTACACGCGTTCGCGAGGAGGAAACTGCGGATCGAGACCGACCGAATGAAGACCCGATACGACCAGCAGACAGATGCCGGCGGATTCCACGAGGACGACCTGGTCTGGCTCTTCAACCCATTACGGAAGAAAGGCCTGTCACCCAAACTTCAGAAGTCCTGGGAGGGCCCGTACCGAGTCGTGAAACGGATCAACGATGTCGTCTACAGGATCCAGCGGAACCCGAGGGCGAAGATGAAGATCGTGCATCGAGATCGCCTGGCAGCCTACGGAGGGACACAGACGGACCAATGATTGATCGGGACGATCAGCCTTTTTAGGAAGGGGGTGGTGTTACGGCTGTGAGTTGTGTCATCGCTCGCCGCTTGAGTCACAACTGCCCCAGGGGCTGGGCTGTGGGTTGCCTCCTGTATTGCGTGTGCCTTATGCAACAGGGCTACTAAGACAAAGGGATAGTCCAGAAGATTCGTGACTGGACCAGCGATGGAAACCTCGAGAAGCCGTAGACCCTGGATGGATCTAGAACCATTTATTGAGTCACCGGCCTGCTAAATAAGATTGACCCGTGAAGCAGTTGTTGTTGTTGTGTTTTACGAGCTAGTGTGAGCGATTATCGTGAGCGACAGAAGTGTGGTGACTTGCGAAACCCCTAGTGGAGCGGGGAAGTGAGACTCCTACAGAGGAACTGTGTTTTGAGCGAGTGAAGCTGATTCTCTTGACACCGAGGAAGTGATTGTGGTGCTTGTGAAACAGTGAGTGACAGAGCTAGTGCAGCTATTTCGAGCTAGCGTATGGGGCCACCTCATTACGAGGGATTAACTGTGGTCTGTTGACAAGTGAAAGGGGAAGTATTCTCGATTTGAGGAAACTGGAGTAAGCAAATAATTGCTATTTGCTGTTGAGTAGTGTATATTTCTGGCCACAATAAAGTTAATTATTTCTTTAAGCAGTAAATGGTGTTGTGCTTCCTACCCACCGTAATCCAGTTAACAAAAGTGCCACTAGGGGGTGGCACGTAACAATATTAAAATTTCGCGCCACCGGCATGTTGCTTTGTGCTCATAAGTCCTATATGTGAAGGTATATAATGGCCTCTATCAACATACACTATTGCAGTTTAATTGCTGTAGATATTGAGAACTGGTATAATATTTCAGATGACCGCCAAGTTGAATTATTTTATGTGCAGGCCATAGCGTCATGTATCAGTAGATGAACATTATTGCGGTGGTTCATTATACAAACTTTCACTTTGATCGCATGATTAGGACACACTAATAAAAACTATATTTTTAAATTTCACACAGTAGGTATCTTGAGCTTATGAAAATAATTAAATTAAATTAAATGGCAGTAGATTAAATCTTGTATAAATATTGAGCCTACTGAGCCAAGTTTCACTGCGCTCAGATGACTAATAACTTTGCTTGGCCACCATGTCGGTTTTGTACTTAATGGGTTTTTAAAATCTACAAAGATGATAGTATTACAGGAGAATGATGAATTACAGAAGGGTAGGCACAATAACAAATAAAGCGGTATTAAGACGAGCGGGAGAGGGCAGATGTTTCTGGCGACTGCTAACGAAGAGAAGAGATAGGTTGGTAGGACACATACTAAGACAGGAATAGCAAGCTTAGTTATGGAAGGGTCGAGGATAAGAACTGTAGGAGTAGACCAAGGTTATTTATTATTTTATCTATTTATCGTTTGGCTTTTGGTGCCGGGAGTGTCGGCTCGCCTGATTCTGTAGCTGCATCCAGCGGACACCCTTAGGGTGAGCTACAAGTTCCGTTCAATTTCAAGTAGTTCCAACTTTCGCCACCAGATGTCACTGATACTTAGTGGTGAACGTCGGAACTTCGATAGAGCCTTCCAACGAAATCTTACCTAGAAATCTAGCTTCACACAAGTTTAGTCTGTGGGAGGATCTTTTACATGCCATAAATCTATGACATGGGACCGCCGAAGGAAGGCATACTGAAAGATTTCAACGCTCTTAAAAAATCCGACGACTTCGGCCGGGTTTGAACCCGCTATCATGGGCACAGCAGTTCAGCATGCTAGCAACTACGCCACCGAAGCCGCTGACCTAGGTTAGAATATGTTAAACAGATTGCCTGGGATGTAGGGTGTGGTAGCTAGGTAGAGATGTTAATAATGTTATTGGTTTTACGTCCCTTTACTGTGG
The DNA here is from genome assembly GCA_946902985.2 of Meconema thalassinum. Lineage (NCBI taxonomy): Eukaryota > Metazoa > Arthropoda > Insecta > Orthoptera > Tettigoniidae > Meconema > Meconema thalassinum. Next base: position 693,246,040 of record OX336390.1, read on the forward strand.
CTTTTAGAGACACCGGGGTACCGGAATTTTGCCCCGAAGGGGATCTTTAACGTGCCAGTAAATCTACTGACATGGCTCCCTCACATTTGTGCACCCTCAAATGCCAGCTGACTGCCCCAGGATACGAACCTGCAACCTAGGGCCCAGCAAGCGAGAACGTTACCGCTGAGCCACGCAACAAGTCCAATATGTAGAGATGAAACGATAAGCTACAGGGGGATATTGAATGCTGCATCAAACTAGTCACAAGACTGAAGACTCAAACACAAATTCCTTAGATACAAAATTCACTTGACCGGTGACGCACAATCACTTGTAGCTGTAACGCAGTAAATCTTCATACAAATTACTCTATTATTTTTGGTGAGTAGCAGTTAGTGTAAAAGAAACTTCAATGGCTTAGGCGGCAGCACGCTGGCCTCTCACCGCTGAGTCCGTGGTTCAAATCCCGGTCACTCCATGTGAGACTTGTGCTGGACAAAGCGGAGGCAGACAGGTTTTTCTTCGGGTACTTCGGTTTTCCATGTCACCATTTCATTCCAGCAACACTCTCCACTCTCATTTCATTTAATCTGTCATTCATTTAATCATTGCCCCAGGGGAGTGCGACAGGCTTCGGCAGCCGGCACAGTTCATTCCTCGCCGCTAGATGGGGGCTTCATTCATTCCATTCCCTGACCCGGTCGGTCGACTGGAAACAGGCTGTGGATTTTCAGCAGTTAGTGGAACGTAATTACGTTTGAATTAGCCCACTCAACGCTGATTTTTAGCGCATACATGCATGAACCTACACTGACCACAGTGCAGATCACACCCAAACCAAGCCAGACAGTGCAGGTCAATGTCAAGTTCTTGTACCACTTTACGGGTGCTTGTTTGTTTACCACAGAAACTTTCCCTCTTCTCCAAACAGTCGGAGCTATCATGTTTCATGCAGAGCGTGAATGGCACACGTGGCTCATGTTGGGAGGTTACGTAAAAACAGGACTTCTCTCTCACACACTCGGAGAGTAATGTTATGTAACGAAGAGACAGAGTGACACGTTACAAACAATACCGTTATTAGTAATAGTTCTTATAACCATCATTTTTTATAAATCTATTCTGTACCAGTACCATAGCGCACTTCTCAGGGGCCCGTCTGCATTATAAACACTATTAGGGTTCATTATGAAAAGAGAATGCGATAAAATCAATGAAAATATTATACTCAACTACAGTTATGTTTTGTATTGTATTTTGTTTGTTTTGCTTTGTTTTTTAAATCTTGTTTTGTTATGTTATGCTAATTCGAAATGTAATGATTTTCAGTCGGTCAACACGATTGTACCCAATTGCAGTGGGTGTTTCCCTAATTCTGAAAAAATCTATGTCTACAAGTATGGGTGATGGTATTTTCAATACACACACTTATTTAGTTACAGTAGATATTAAACTAGCACAACTAGTCGAGATTTGTTAGTTATATGTACACTGTTTTGTTACGTTTTGTTGTGTTTTATTGTATTATGATGAGTTGTGTTGTATTTTGTTCTGTTTTGTTGTGTTGTGTTTTGTTGTGTTATGTTATGTTCTATTTTGTTGTGTTGTGTTATGTTGTGTTATGTTGTGTTGTGTTTTGTTGTGTTATGTTGTGTTCTATTTTGTTGTGTTGTGTTATGTTGTGTTATGTTGTGTTGTGTTGTGTTTTGTTGTGTTGTGTTGTGTTATGTTGTGTTATGTTGTGTTGTGTTGTGTTTTGTTGTGTTGTGCCATGTTGCATTTTATTGTGTTATGATGTGTTTTGTTGTATTTTGTTGCGTTTTGTTGTGTTATGTTGTGTTTTGTTGTGTCCTAACGTAATCTTGATTACGGTACAAATTATTATTAATATTATTATTATTATTATTATTATTATTATTATTATTATTAAAGTCATTGTGTAATTATTATTATTATTATTATTATTATTATTATTATTATTATTATTGAAAAATCAAAGTTATATCGTTTTATTCACCCATTAATATCAAGGGAGGGGCCATACCATATTCACGTCATTACCATAATCTATCTATCTATCTATAAAAATCAATGTAACGTGATAGTTTGTCTGTGGGTGGGTATGTATGTCTCCTATGCGTTCATATACCATTCGTCCGATTGCGATGAAACTTGGGTGAGATATTGAATACACTCCAAGGAAGGTTTCTGACTTAGTAAATCCATTTTACAATAGGTAGCGCACGCGTAGATTCAACAAATGAGCGACGATGCGCGAAGCATTTCAACAAAGTCCCGTATGTGTTCATATACCATTCGTCCGATAGCGATGAAACTTGGGTGAGATGTTGTGTACACTTACGTGAAGGTTTCAAAATTAGTAAATACATTTCACAGTAGATAGCGCACGAGTAGATTCAACAAATGAGCGACGACACGCAATGCGTTTCAACAAAGTCCCGTATGCATTCATATACCATTCGTCCGATAGCTATGAAACTTGCGTAAAATGTTGTGAACACTGCAGGGAAATTTTCTGGCTTAGTACATCCACTTTACAATAGGCAGCGCACGAGTAGATTCAACAAATGAGCTACGACGCGCGAAGAATTTCAACAAAGTCACGTTTGCGTTCATATACCATTCGTCCGATAGCGATGAAACTAGGCTGAGATTTTGTGTGCACTCCAGGGAAGGTTTCCAGCTTAGTAAATCCCTTTAAAAATAGGTAGAGCACGAGTAGAATCAACAAATGAGCGACGACGCGCGAAGCGTTTCAACAAAGTCCCATATAATTTCATATACCATTCATCCGATAGCGATGAAACTTGGGTGAGATGTTGTGTACACTCCAGGGAAGGTTTCTGGCTTAGTACATACATTTTACAATAGTTATCGCACCAGTAGATTCAACAAATGAGCGATGACACGCGAAGCGTTTCAACAAAGTCCCGTATAAAGTCATATACCATTCGTCTGATAGTGATAAATGATTGGTGAATTGTTGTGTACACTCCAGGAAAGGTTTCTGGCTAAGTAAATCCATTTTACAATACGAAGCGCACGTTTATATTCAACAAATGAGTGACTACGCGCGAAGCGTTTCGACAACGTCCCGTATACGTTCACATACCATTCATCCGATTGCGATGAAACTTGGGTGAGATGTTGTGTACACTCCAGGGAAGGTTTCTGGCTGAGTACATCCATATTACAATATATAGCGCAAGAGTAGAATCAACAAATAAGCGACGACACGCGAAGCGACGACACGCGAAGCGTTTCAACCAAGTCCCGTATGCATTCATGTACCATTCGTCCGTAGCTATGAAACTTGGGTGAGATGTTGTATACACGTCATGGAAAATTTCTGGCTTAATAAATCCACTATACAATATGCAGCGCACAAGTTGATTCAACAAATGAGGGACGACGCGCGAAGCGTTTCAACAAAGTCCCGTATAAGGTCATATACCATTCTGCCGTTAGCGGTGAAACTTGGGTGAAATATGGTGGACACTCCAAGGAAGGTTTCTGGCTTAGTAAATACATTTCACAGTAGGTAGCACACGAGTAGATTCGACAAATGAACGACGACATGCGGACCGTTTCAATACAGTCCCCTATGTCTTCATATCCCATTAGTCCGATAGCCATGAAACTTGGGTGAGATGTTGTGGACACTTACGTGACGGTTTCTAACTTAGTAAATACATTTTACAGTAGGTAGCGCACGAGTAGATTCAACAAATGAGTGACGAAGCGCGAATCGTTTAAACAAAATCAGGTATGCGTTCATATACTATCCATCCGATTGCGATGAAACATTGATCAGTTATTGTGTACCCGCCAGGGAAGGGGACTTAGTAAATCCATTTCACAATAAGTAGCGCAAGAGTAGATGCAACAAATGGGTGACGACGCGCGAAGCGTTTCAACAAAAGTCCCTATTGCGTTCATATAACATCCTTCGATTGCGATGAAACCTTGATGAGTTATTGTGTACACGCCAGGGAAGGGCTTCGACTTAGTAATACATTTCTCAATAGGTAGCGCACGAGTAGATTCAACAAATGAGTGACAGCGCACGAATCGTTTAAACAGGGGTGTATACGTGCATATACAATTCATCCGATTGCGATGAATCATTGATGAGTTATTGTGTACACGCCAGGGAAGGGTTTCGACTTAGTAAATCCATTTCACAACAGGTAGCGTACGAGTAGATTCAACAAATGGGTGACAGCGATGAAACTTTTGAAAGTCGTTGTGCACGCTTCCACGAATGGTTCTAAATTAGAAAATCCATTTTACGATAGCTTAGAGGCAGTTAACATGTTGTGTATCCAAAAGCACTTCAAGAAACAGAATTTCAACGCCAACACTTTCTTTGATTGGCATTGCAACGCATGCCGGGTACGGCTTGTCATATATAATATTGTCAAGTGTTTAGATTAAGAACCAGGGTTTTTATAGAGGTCTAGGGCTGTTTTATTAGTTAAATTGTAAACACAGGACGGGCATGGTTGGAAGACGTTATGGACGGTGAAGCAACATATTGCAAGAAAATGTATTTCTGGAACGAAGCCAAGCTGACAGGAGACAAGGGCTTGGAGAAAGATTTGGGCGGAAAATATACATGCGCAACGAGAGGAATAGCGGGTTCTGAGTGGAATACTTGAAGTACGCGGGCCTGTATTCCCGCTCGGAGAAGTTACAGCGTCGCTTGAGGACTGAGAAATGCTTTGCTATAATTGGTCTGATGGGTCGCGGGCAAATTTATGCCGCGAAACATCGGGACCATTCTGAGTGTATAAAAGCCCAGCGCGACTTCAGAACTGGCTATTCAATTCTATAGATTCTATTCTGTCATTCTCTTATTCGATCACGCACTCACTCATTGACTTTGTGAGTCGTAGACTCTGTCAGTCCCTCAGTAAGATGGGACTTAGTGAATTCAATTAGCCTGGTTTGTTCAAATTTGCTTACCATGGTGATCAAACTCAGAAACAAGAAGCAGCAGCAGCAACAACAACATCAACAACAACAACAACAACAACAACAACAACTAGACGAAGTACAGTTAGCAAAGTTAAAACATATGTTTTCAAAGGTCAATAATCGCGTGTTGGCGTAAGATCTCAAATTAGCCTACAAGCAGACCAACGAGATGGACTCTGAACCACAAGGCACCAGGTATGTGGACCGAGTTATTATCAACACAGAAGATCAGCGCTAGCGAGAAACCAGTCAATATTGCCCAGCAATTAGGGAATATTAATGCACATATTGTACACAGCTCGAAACCTCAGATCAAATGTTATTAATAATTTTGTTGTAAATAAACCAGTATTAGTAAAAATGTCTTGTTCATTGGGAGTTGAATATATAGGATAGTTGGAATGCAAAGAGTATCTCATAGAGCAAGTGTATTGCCTTACGCTCCGATGATAGATCTTGGCTCAAGGAAGGGAGCGGCCGTGGCTAAATAAAATTTTAATGTGTTATCTTTACGATAAATGGAGCCCAGTAAATCTAAATTAATAAAGTGTATGTCGTCTGTCTAGACAGGCCAATGCTAAATAAGAACGATGAGGTGGTATTAAGGAATCTTGAGTGTAATATCTGTAGAAACGTTATAAATGATCGCCCAACTTGTAGAGCGATATCCAACGACGAAGGTAGCCGTTACAAATGGCACAACCAATGTGGGGCTACGAAATATCGTACTGTAGTGAATGGGTATTATGTATAAATCCAGTTTATTTCAAGTATGTTAAAGTTTAAAGTTGTTTTCATGTACGATATAAACGAGTACTCTTTGCATTCATTCCGAGTTTTTCAATAAAGAGGCATATATCAAGTTAGCGAACTACGGTTATAAATTAGGAGTGTTCTTTTGATGAGTTGTTTTTTGGGTAATGAGTAACAGGGATAATTTGGGGAATATACATTTGAGAAACCGTAGTATTATAAGATCAGTTAAAATGTCGAAATTAGATGTGCAGGGTACCAATGATGAGATGTCAAAAGTAAGCGAAAATCAGGAAACTGAGGAAAATAAACAAGACGGGGCTACAAACATCCAGAGTAATGAGGGGGAGAATCCTTCCTGGCTTCGAAACCTGACGATGCTCATAACTGAACAGATTAAGAAGTTAGAGGAACTGAGTAAGAAATTTGACGTGCGTAGCGATCAATTAGAAAAAGCAATAGATCTTAAGTTCACTGAGCAGAGTAAGAAGCTAGATGAACAAGGTAAGAGGTTTGACGAAGCCACAGAGAACTTCAATAGACAAATTAAAGAAGTAGGCCGAGAATTTCACAATAAGTTAGAAAACAGGATTAGTGAGGTGGAGGAATCATGGTCACTTAAGGTTGACGCCAGAATGCAACAAGTGTCGGAGCGAGTTGACAAAATTGACGAGGAAGTGAAAATTAAAAGTAGTAAGGTTAGGGTTGACTTAGAAGGAGAAGTCAACAGTATGAAGGTCAAGTGTGATAATAATATTGCTAAAATAGGTAATTTAGAAAATAAACTAGAGAGCGATAATCAAGAAATTAGGGAAGAGGTTAACAGTAAATTTAACCGTATCAGTGAACAAGTAGCGAGTAAAACAGATAAAATGGAGGAGAAATTGCAGATATGTCAGAAGCAAATAGCAACAAATAGCGGCAATGTACAAATAGGAAATTTAAGTAGATTTCTAACTAAAGAGGCAGATTTGCCAGTATTCACAGGCAAGGCATATAACCCAATGGAATTCTTAAAAACAGTAGAAAAGAAGTTCGCTAAAGATTTAGAAGAGGGGATCGTTCAATGGGAACAAGTACTTGAGATGCTAGATAAATCCTTTGTTAGGGATTCAAGGTCATGGTTCAGTGTGTATAAATACCAGATGACTAGTTTTAGAAAATTTAAAGAGAAGTTCATAGCCAAGTACTGGAATGAAAATGTGCAAGAAAGAGAAAGATGTAACATTATTTTTGGAAAGTACCAAAGGAGAGATGGTGTTTCGTACACAGAGTATTTCTTAGCGCATGTACTTATATGCCAGAATTTAGAAGGTTTAGAGACTGAATCACAGGTAATTAAAACATTATTAAGGCATTTTCCAGATATAATTAAAGAAGCATTCTTCATGCAGAATATTACTACTATTGACGGATTCGAGAAGCTATTGGAAAACTTTGACTCTCTTGAAAATAGTAGGACCGAACGCAAGCCAATAAGTAGAGGAGATAATTTCGTGCAAAGTGAGAGAGAGAGGGGAAGAGAACAAGGCAGGAATGCGAATTACGAAAGACGACTTGACAATGGGGGACGCACAGCAAATACGAGGAACGAGAGTTTGAACAGAGTAGGGGGAGGTACTAGGCCAGACAGACGTACAGGTCAACAACAACAACAACAATCTACACCAGGGGCAGGTAGGCCTAATTTAAACGAATAACGGGTTGCAGTGAGGTCAACAGACAGCCCGAAGTGATTGCAGATCAATGTCCTAGGAATATTGAGTATTTAGGAGATTTTTAATAGATGTTAGAGAAGAACTGCTTTATGACCTAAATGGTGGAAATTTAGACAATGTTGAGAATGAGATTATGTCACCAGTAATTAAACTTAATGTGTGGGGTAAAGAAGTTGATGTTTTATTGGACAGTGGAAGCGAAAACTCTTGTATAAATTTATGATTTTTGGAAGATGTAATGAGAGAAGGTATTCATGTTGATATAATTCCAGTAAGTCCACTTTCATTGTCACAGCTTTAGGTAGTAGGTCTCAGAAAATATCTAAGCAAGTCGCAGTTCCAATTAACATTAGTGAGTTAGTTAAATTTCAGCCCTGTTTGGTATATCCGGTGATTCTCGGTGCAGAATGGTTATCAATACATCAAGTTAAATTAGATTTTCATTTTGGCAGGATATGTTTATTTTGGCAGGATAAAGAAGTTCAGGTTACGTATAACGTGTCTAAGACTGACAGACAGATGAAAGTGTGTATGCTTGAGGAAGAAAGCAACGTGGTTGTGAGTGATGAGTTTCCTGAAGTAAATGAGGTAGACCGCGGAGATGCTAGTGAGAGCAAAGTTTTTAAGGTTTGTCAGGTTGCAATGGAGTCTAAACTTGAGAGTAAGATCCATGATGCATTGTCACAGTGTAAGCTGGATGAGGTGCAAGGTCATCAGTTACATGAGGTATTAATAAAATATAAGGAAATTGTCAGCACAAAACCCGGAGCAACACACTTATATGAGCATAGTTTTGTCGTTAAAGACACAAGTAGTTTCGTAGGGCCTAGGTATCCTGTCGCAACTAAATATATGAAAGCCGTCGAAGAACAGATAGAGTTAATGTTGGAAAACGACATAATTGAGCCTTCAGCTACCCATTGTTTAAATCCATTAGTTGTGGTAGCCAAGAAAGACAAGTCAGTGAGACTGTGCATAGACGCCAGAATGTTAAATACCAGAATCGAAAGCGACCAGCTGAGAACTGAAACAGTGGAGGATTTAGTTCAACGTTTTCAGAGGCGGAAGTGGTTCTCAACAGTAGATTTTTGTAGTAGTTGCTCAACGTTAGTGAGGAAATTAGGTAGGCCACTAGGTAGTTATTTCAGGTATGTATTGTTGACTCATGTGATGTTATTCAGGCTAGTCAGTGTTTTGTTGAGAGGTAGGAAGTACATGGAAGTTTGTAGCAAAGATTGTTACGTAAGCCGTTGCCATCTTGTGCATTGGAAGGGAAAATGTCAAAGCTGTTTTTATTGTTTACTGGACCTTATGTCGTTTCCAAGGGGATAGGAAAGAATGCCTACTTATTGAAAGATCAGGAAAATTGTGTCATAGGTACATATAACATTTACAATCTGGGGAAATATCATAGAAAAGAGCAAGTGCAGCAAGAAGGGCAGACTGCCGTGTGGTAACGTATAATTAGAGTCGTGTCGTGGCTCTAAGGAATTGGTGGAAGTGAGATGAATCACTTGTGTTGCGTGAAACAAGAAGCAATATATTGCGTTCTGTTATTGTAAGGGACTACAAGAACAAATGTAGCATGTAAATCCTGTATGACTGCACAGGACAATCAGAATGTTTAATTTAACATTGCAAGAAGAGTGCAGATCAATCAAGGAAAATGTAAAGGGTATAATCATTATGTATGTATTTGAAGGGCCATATATGTGTATTCAGTGTATTTCCTGTTAAGTTTTAAAGGGAAGATTTGTGATTTCATCATTCATTACATTCTTTATGAAACCATGGGGACGTTTTGTAACGTAATCATAATTACGGTACAATTATTATTATTATTATTATTATTATTATTATTATTATTATTATTATTGAAATATCAAAGTTATATCGTTTTATTCACCCATTAATATCAAGGGAGGGGCCATACCATATTCATGTCATTACCATAATCATATATAATATTGTCAAGTGTTTAGATTAAGAAACAGGGTTTTTATAGAGGTCTAGGGCTGTTTTATTAGTTAAATTGTAAAGACAGGACGGGCATGGTTGGAAGAAGTTATGGACGGTGAAGCAACATATTGCAAGAAAATGTATTTCTGGAACGAAGCCAAGCTGACAGGAGACAAGGGCTTGGAGAAAGATTTGGGCGGAAAATATACATGCGCAACGAGAGGAATAGCGGGTTCTGAGTGGAATATTTGAAGTACGCGGGCCTGTATTCCCGCTCGGAGAAGTTACAGCGTCGCTTGAGGACTGAGAAATGCTTTGCTATAATTGGTCTGATGGGTCGCGGGCAAATTTATGCCGCGAAACATCGGGACCATTCTGAGTGTATAAAAGCCCAGCGCGACTTCAGAACTGGCTATTCAATTCTATAGATTCTATTCTGTCATTCTCTTATTCGATCACGCACTCACTCATTGACTTTGTGAGTCGTAGACTCTGTCAGTCCCTCAGTAAGATGGGACTTGGTGAATTCAATTAGCCTGGTTTGTTCAAATTTGCTTACCATGGTGATCAAACTCAGAAACAAGAAGCAGCAGCAGCAACAACAACATCAACAACAACAACAACAACAACAACAACAACTAGACGAAGTACAGTTAGCAAAGTTAAAACATATGTTTTCAAAGGTCAATAATCGCGTGTTGGCGTAAGATCTCAAATTAGCCTACAAGCAGACCAACGAGATGGACTCTGAACCACAAGGCACCAGGTATGTGGACCGAGTTATTATCAACACAGAAGATCAGCTCTAGCGAGAAAACAGTCAATATTGCCCAGCAATTAGGGAATATTAATGCACATATTGTACACAGCTCGAAACCTCAGATCAAATGTTATTAATAATTTTGTTGTAAATAAACCAGTATTAGTAAAAATGTCTTGTTCATTGGGAGTTGAATATATAGGATAGTTGGAATGCAAAGAGTATCTCATAGAGCAAGTTTATTGCCTTACGCTCCGATGATAGATCTTGGCTCAAGGAAGGGAGCGGCCGTGGCTAAATAAAATGTTAATGTGTTATCTTTACGATAAATGGCGCCCAGTAAATCTAAATTAATAAAGTGTATGTCGTCTGTCTAGACAGGCCAATGCTAAATAAGAACGATGAGGTGGTATTAAGGAATCTTGAGTTTAATATCTGTAGAAACGTTATAAATGATCGCCCAACTTGTAGAGCGATATCCAACGACGAAGGTAGCCGTTACAAATGGCACAACCAATGTGGGGCTACGAAATATCGTACTGTAGTGAATGGGTATTATGTATAAATCCAGTTTATTTCAAGTATGTTAAAGTTTAAAGTTGTTTTCATGTACGATATAAACGAGTACTCTTTGCATTCATTCCGAGTTTTTCAATAAAGAGGCATATATCAAGTTAGGGAACTACGGTTATAAATTAGGAGTGTTCTTTTGATGAGTTGTTTTTTGGGTAATGAGTAACAGGGATAATTTGGGGAATATACTTTTGAGAAACCGTAGTATTATAAGATCAGTTAAAATGTCGAAATTAGATGTGCAGGGTACCAATGATGAGATGTCAAAAGTAAGCGAAAATCAGGAAACTGAGGAAAATAAACAAGACGGGGCTACAAACATCCAGAGTAATGAGGGGGAGAATCCTTCCTGGCTTCGAAACCTGACGATGCTCATAACTGAACAGAGTAAGAAGTTAGAGGAACTGAGTAAGAAATTTGACGTGCGTAGCGATCAATTAGAAAAAGCAATAGATCTTAAGTTCACTGAGCAGAGTAAGAAGCTAGATGAACAAGGTAAGAGGTTTGATGAAGCCACAGAGAACTTCAATAGACAAATTAAAGAAGTAGGCCGAGAATTTCTCAATAAGTTAGAAAACAGGATTAGTGAGGTGGAGGAATCATGGTCACTTAAGGTTGACGCCAGAATGCAACAAGTGTCGGAGCGAGTTGACAAAATTGACGAGGAAGTGAAAATTAAAAGTAGTAAGGTTAGGGTTGACTTAGAAGGAGAAGTCAACAGTATGAAGGTCAAGTGTGATAATAATATTGCTAAAATAGGTAATTTAGAAAATAAACTAGAGACGATAATCAAGAAATTAGGGAAGAGGTTAACAGTAAATTTAACCGTAACAGTGAACAAGTAGCGAGTAAAACAGATAAAATGGAGGAGAAATTGCAGATATGTCAGAAGCAAATAGCAACAAATAGCGGTAATGTACAAATAGGAAATTTAAGTAGATTTCTAACTAAAGAGGCAGATTTGCCAGTATTCACAGGCAAGGCATATAACCCAATGGAATTCTTAAAAACAGTAGAAAAGAAGTTCGCTAAAGATTTAGAAGAGGGGATCGTTCAATGGGAACAAGTACTTGAGATGCTAGATAAATCCTTTGTTAGGGATTCAAGGTCATGGTTCAGTGTGTATAAATACCAGGTGACTAGTTTTAGAAAATTTAAAGAGAAGTTCATAGCCAAGTACTGGAATGAAAATGTGCAAGAAAGAGAAAGATGTAACATTATTTTTGGAAAGTACCAAAGGAGAGATGGTGTTTCGTACACAGAGTATTTCTTAGCGCATGTACTTATATGCCAGAATTTAGAAGGTTTAGAGACTGAATCACAGGTAATTAAAACATTATTAAGGCATTTTCCAGATATAATTAAAGAAGCATTCTTCATGCAGAATATTACTACTATTGACGGATTCGAGAAGCTATTGGAAAACTTTGACTCTCTTGAAAATAGTAGGACCGAACGCAAGCCAATAAGTAGAGGAGATAATTTCGTGCAAAGTGAGAGAGAGAGGGGAAGAGAACAAGGCAGGAATGCGAATTACGAAAGACGACTTGACAATGGGGGACGCACAGCAAATACGAGGAACGAGAGTTTGAACAGAGTAGGGGGAGGTACTAGGCCAGACAGACGTACAGGTCAACAACAACAACAACAACAACAACAACAATCTACACCAGGGGCAGGTAGGCCTAATTTAAACGAATAACGGGTTGCAGTGAGGTCAACAGACAGCCCGAAGTGATTGCAGATCAATGTCCTATGAATATTGAGTATTTAGGAGATTTTTAATAGATGTTAGAGAAGAACTGCTTTATGACCTAAATGGTGGAAATTTAGACAATGTTGAGAATGAGATTATGTCACCAGTAATTAAACTTAATGTGTGGGGTAAAGAAGTTGATGTTTTATTGGACAGTGGAAGCGAAAACTCTTGTATAAATTTATGATTTTTGGAAGATGTAATGAGAGAAGGTATTCATGTTGATATAATTCCAGTAAGTCCACTTTCATTGTCACAGCTTTAGGTAGTAGGTCTCAGAAAATATCTAAGCAAGTCGCAGTTCCAATTAACATTAGTGAGTTAGTTAAATTTCAGCCCTGTTTGGCAGTTCCAAATTTGGTATATCCGGTGATTCTCGGTGCAGAATGGTTATCAATACATCAAGTTAAATTAGATTTTCATTTTGGCAGGATATGTTTATTTTGGCAGGATAAAGAAGTTCAGGTTACGTATAACGTGTCTAAGACTGACAGACAGATGAAAGTGTGTATGCTTGAGGAAGAAAGCAACGTGGTTGTGAGTGATGAGTTTCCTGAAGTAAATGAGGTAGACCGCGGAGATGCTAGTGAGAGCAAAGTTTTTAAGGTTTGTCAGGTTGCAATGGAGTCTAAACTTGAGAGTAAGATCCATGATGCATTGTCACAGTGTAAGCTGGATGAGGTGCAAGGTCATCAGTTACATGAGGTATTAATAAAATATAAGGAAATTGTCAGCACAAAACCCGGAGCAACACACTTATATGAGCATAGTTTTGTCGTTAAAGACACAAGTAGTTTCGTAGGGCCTAGGTATCCTGTCGCAACTAAATATATGAAAGCCGTCGAAGAACAGATAGAGTTAATGTTGGAAAACGACATAATTGAGCCTTCAGCTACCCATTGTTTAAATCCATTAGTTGTGGTAGCCAAGAAAGACAAGTCAGTGAGACTGTGCATAGACGCCAGAATGTTAAATACCAGAATCGAAAGCGACCAGCTGAGAACTGAAACAGTGGAGGATTTAGTTCAACGTTTTCAGAGGCGGAAGTGGTTCTCAACAGTAGATTTTTGTAGTAGTTGCTCAACGTTAGTGAGGAAATTAGGTAGGCCACTAGGTAGTTATTTCAGGTATGTATTGTTGACTCATGTGATGTTATTCAGGCTAGTCAGTGTTTTGTTGAGAGGTAGGAAGTACATGGAAGTTTGTAGCAAAGATTGTTACGTAAGCCGTTGCCATCTTGTGCATTGGAAGGGAAAATGTCAAAGCTGTTTTTATTGTTTACTGGACCTTATGTCGTTTCCAAGGGGATAGGAAAGAATGCCTACTTATTGAAAGATCAGGAAAATTGTGTCATAGGTACATATAACATTTACAATCTGGGGAAATATCATAGAAAAGAGCAAGTGCAGCAAGAAGGGCAGACTGCCGTGTGGTAACGTATAATTAGAGTCGTGTCGTGGCTCTAAGGAATTGGTGGAAGTGAGATGAATCACTTGTGTTGCGTGAAACAAGAAGCAATATATTGCGTTCTGTTATTGTAAGGGACTACAAGAACAAATGTAGCATGTAAATCCTGTATGACTGCACAGGACAATCAGAATGTTTAATTTAACATTGCAAGAAGAGTGCAGATCAATCAAGGAAAATGTAAAGGGTATAATCATTATGTATGTATTTGAAGGGCCATATATGTGTATTCAGTGTATTTCCTGTTAAGTTTTAAAGGGAAGATTTGTGATTTCATCATTCATTACATTCTTTATGAAACCATGGGGACGTTTTGTAACGTAATCATAATTACGGTACAAATTATTATTATTATTATTATTATTATTATTATTATTATTATTATTATTATTGAAATATCAAAGTTATATCGTTTTATTCACCCATTAATATCAAGGGAGGGGCCATACCATATTCACGTCATTACCATAATCATATATAATATTGTCAAGTGTTTAGATTAAGAAACAGGGTTTTATAGAGGTCTAGGGCTGTTTTATTAGTTAAATTGTAAAGACAGGACGGGCATGGTTCGAAGAAGTTATGGACGGTGAAGCAACATATTGCAAGAAAATGTATTTCTGGAACGAAGCCAAGCTGACAGGAGACAAGGGCTTGGAGAAAGATTTGGGCGGAAAATATACATGCGCAACGAGAGGAATAGCGGGTTCTGAGTGGAATATTTGAAGTACGCGGGCCTGTATTCCCGCTCGGAGAAGTTACAGCGTCGCTTGAGGACTGAGAAATGCTTTGCTATAATTGGTCTGATGGGTCGCGGGCAAATTTATGCCGCGAAACATCGGGACCATTCTGAGTGTATAAAAGCCCAGCGCGACTTCAGAACTGGCTATTCAATTCTATAGATTCTATTCTGTCATTCTCTTATTCGATCACGCACTCACTCATTGACTTTGTGAGTCGTAGACTCTGTCGGTCCCTCAGTAAGATGGGACTTAGTGAATTCAATTAGCCTGGTTTGTTCAAATTTGCTTACCATGGTGATCAAACTCAGAAACAAGAAGCAGCAGCAGCAGCAGCAGCAACAACAACAACAACAACAACAACAACAACAACAACAACAACAACAACAACAACAACAACAACAACTAGACGAAGTACAGTTAGCAAAGTTAAAACATATGTTTTCAAAGGTCAATAAACGCGTGTTGGCCTAAGATCTCAAATTAGCCAACAAGCAGACCAACGAGATGGACTCTGAACCACTAGGCACCAGGTATGTGGACCGAGTTATTATCAACACAGAAGATCAGCGCTAGCGAGAAAACAGTCAATATTGCCCAGCAATTAGGGAATATTAATGCACATATTGTACACAGCTCGAAACCTCAGATCAAATGTTATTAATAATTTTGTTGTAAATAAACCAGTGTTAGTTAAAATGTCTTGTTCATTGGGAGTTGAATATATAGGATAGTTGGAATGCAAAGAGTATCTCATAGAGCAAGTTTTTTGCCCTACGCTCCGATGATAGATCTTGGCTCAAGGAAGGGAACGGCCGTGGCTAAATAAAATGTTAATGTGTTATCTTTACGATAACTGGCGCCCAGTAAATCTAAATTAATAAAGTGTATGTCGTCTGTCTAGACAGGCCAATGCTAAATAAGGACGATGAGGTGGTTTTAAGGAATCTTGAGTGTAATATCTGTAGAAACGTTATAAATGATCGCCCAACTTGTAGAGCGATATCCAACGACGAAGGTAGCCGTTACAGTGTTATGTTGTGTTATGGTGTGTTGTGTTGTGTTTTGATGTGTTGTGTCATGTTGTATTTTGTAGTGTTGTGTTATGATGCATTGTGTTTTGTTGTATTTTGTTGTGTTGTGATATGTTGCGGTTTGATGTATTTTATTTTGTGTTATGTTGTGTTCTGTTGTGTTTTGTTGTATTTTGTTGTGTTGTGTTCTGTTGTGTTTTGTTGTATTTTGTTGTGTTGTGATATGTTGCGTTTTGATGTATTTTATTTTGTGTTATGTTGTGTTCTGTTGTGTTTTGTTGTTTTTTGTTGTGTTGTGTCATGTTGTGTTTTGTTCTGTTGTGTTTTGTTGTATTTTGTTGTGTTATGTTGTGTTTTGTTATGTTGTATTTTGTTGTGCTGTGTTTTGTTGTGTTATGTTGTATTTTGCTATGTTGCATTTTGTTGTTTTGTGATATGTTGTATTTTGTTATGTTTTGTTTTGCTGTGTTGTGTTTTTGTGTTGTGTTATGTTGTATTTTGTTATGTTGTATTTTTTGTGTTGTGTTATGTGGTTTTTGTTATGTTGTGTTTTGTTTGTTGTGTTGTTTTATGTTATATTTTGTTGTGTTGTGTTATGTTGTGTGTTGTGTTCTGTTGTTTTGAGTTATGTTGTGTTTTTGTGTTGTATTTTCTTGTGTTGTGTTTTGTTGTGTTGTAGTATATTTTGTTGTGTTATGTTGTATTTTGTTGAATTTTGTTGTATTTTGTTATGTTGTGTTTTGTTGTGTTGTGTTACGTTGTATTTTGTTATGTTGCATTTTGTTGTGTTGTGTTATGATGTGTTGTGTTATGTTGTATTTTGTTATGTTGGTTTCGTTGTGTTGTGTTGTGTTACGTTGTATTTTGTTATGTTTCATTTTGTTGTGTTGTGTTATGATGTGTTGTGTTATGTTGTATTTTGTTATGTTGGTTTCGTTGTGTTGTGTTATGTTGTATTTTGTTACCGTATGTTGTGTTATGTTGTATTTTGTTACCGTATGTTGTGTTATGTTGTGTTTTGTTATGTTGTGATGATATTATTATTAGACTTTAAATAATCTACACTAATACAGTCACCAAAATATTACAGCATATCAGAGAAATACCATACACACACAAGTACACGGGCTGATGTTCAAAATTGCTGACCGCTAATTGAAGCAACAACAAAACGTGCATGACACTGAACTTACAAGGAAGCAAGACTCATTAAGATTGATTACAATGGACTTCCGTCAGTGACAACTTGAATAGGAACTAACCTGCCCAACAGAAAAGAACGGCACTGAAGCACGGTGCGGTAAACATACCCACTGACAGGATGCACCGTGAACGTCATCTTATTTTCCTGAGAATTGATGTAATGTTCAGAAATATAGCAACCAAATTATGAAATCCTTGCGTTCAAGGAAAGTGTTCTTGCTCTTCTATTTATTTATCATTGAGAGCAACCAAGCAAAACCAACTCGTTACCGGTCATGGAGCAGTGGAAGATAGAAGCTTCCACCCTTCGTGACATCCACACTACTGTCGACCAAAATATTATGTGCACTCGAGTTTGAAGGTTGTTTGTGAAGTAACCAATAGACCTACATAAAATCCTATAACATCATCATTTTCATCGTTCTATTCTACGTTAGTTCATGTAGGTTTCGAATTTTTAATTTATATTTTAATATTTTTATCCCAGTTGAAACAGAACCCGTTTTTAAGCGTGTTTCAACCATGCGTCACATTTAAGAATTATTATCTCACAAACCCGTCATCAGATCGAATCCAAATTTTAACACAATATACATTGGAATGTTATATAACTGGTTTATTAATTTCAAAATTTGTGTGTTCAAGAACGAAAGTTGTTATCATTTTTGTTATGTAACTTTTTCTGGCCTCGGGGTCATTGGATAATGTAGTTCTTGGTTGTGTTGTAATCCTTATACATCAAAAAGTTATGCTGTATGACTGTGAAATACGTAAATTAATTCACTTATTTTATATCGGTTTGTATTGTACGGGGAATTAAGACATGGTTCACTAGCTAGCCGCTCCGGGAAATGCTGTACAGCGTTGCTGATATTGAGCCCATCACTTCCGAGCGAGGCGCGCCATGACGCGTGAAGGAGCCCATCTTGGCAACGTTGTACAGCTTTCACCGGAGCGGCTAACTGGTGAACCATGTCTTAATTCCCCGTACAAATACAAACCGATATAAAATAAGTGAATTAATGTACGTATTTCACAATCATACTGCATATCTTTTCGATGTATAAGGATTACAACGCAACCAAGAACTGCATTTTCCAACCACCCCGAGCCGAGAATATGTTACCTTACAAAAAATTATAACAACTTTGTTTCTTGGACACACAAAATTTTGAAATTAATAAACCAGTTATACAACATTGCAATGTAAATTGTGTTGAAATTTGGATTCGATCTGATGACGGGTTTGTGAGATAAGTATTCTTAATTGTGACGCATGGTTGAAACACGCTTAAAAACGGGCACGTTTTGTGTTCCAACTGCGATAAGAAATTTTAAAATATAAATTAAAATTTCCAAACCTACATGAATTAACGTAAAATAGAACGACGAAAATGATGATGTTATTGGATTTTATGTAGGTCTATTAGTTACTTCACAAACAACCTTCAAACTCGAGTACACATAATATTTTGGTCGACAAGATGGGATGGAGTTGTCAGCTCCATGTACAGCCGCCTTTGCTCCCAGAAATTATCCTGGTTCTCATTTCTGCTATAGTCTGAGTGAACCTCAGAGCTATTTGCGTTTTTGAAAGTGGTAGTTTTGTTTCTAAAATCCACTAGCTGGGTGGGAATCGAACCCACTCCCATCCAGTTAGAAGCTCAGCGCCTATAACGACTGAGCTACGCAGCCCTCACCCGAGTATCCGAGCGGTCAAAAACACAATCCATAGTGTTGGACTGGGTAGCTGGCGTTTCGAGATTCGATATTGGAATCCTGACTTTGACATCCGCTGTCCTAGTTGAAGTTTTCCTCGAGAAAAGATTGATACTGCCTGTGCAACATATGTACTGAATCTATCAACACATGACAGGAGGATGCCAAAAGCTTGCCCCAAAAGAATATCTGGAGCAACACAACAACTTAGCGAAAGTAATGCACCAAGCTTTTGAATATAGATACAATTTAGTCTGCATAAAAATGGAAATCAGGTCAGGTTCTGAATAATGACAAAGCGAAGATCTTATTAGATTCTTCTATAATAGCTGATCACTTTATAGAAGCCATCAGACTAGATCTTGTGAAATTCGATAAACAAACACGCAAGGCTACCATAGTTGCTGTTCCACTCGATGAAAACCAGCAGGATATACAGTAGCCTAGTGGCAGAGAAAAGACACAATTAACAGGTACTTTCAATAATGATAATAATAATATGCTAATAATAAAGAATCGTATAGCTCCACCTCGTGGTGTAGTGGCTAGCGGAAGTCCGGGTTCGATCCCCAGCTCTGCCAAGAAATTTTAATTCTGGAGTGAGGGCTGGAATCAGGATGCAATCAGCCTCGTGAGGGAAAACTGAGAAGAGGAGGGCTTGAGTACCACCTCACTTCAGTGGTTTTCCATGGTTTCCCCACTTCTACTCCATGAAAATGCTGGGATGGTTCCTAACTTAAGGTCACGGCCGCCTTCTTCTCAATCCTAACCCCAAGTTACAAATAGATACACTTGTACAGCCATCACAATAACACAGGTTAATACACACATTTTACACACAACAAATACTCGGTGCTATATGACCGCGATGCCACAGCCCCTAATATAAACAACAACAACAAAGGTCTAAAGAAGAAACTTTATATTTTAGCAAGACGAAGTTGACCAACATCATGAAGATTTACTAATCAATTTGTATTCGTTTCTGTAACTTTGGAAATCTATATTACATGTTCAAACGTACATAGCCATAGGCTATCACTCTGCTAAAGATCCGAATGTTGAATTTCTGCCGGATGAAAATATAGTTGTCAATTGTTTCCAATAATCTCGTGAGAAGAATCATTTTAGCTACTGTATAAGGGAAACTGCCTTAATCATGCATTATGCTAATCTCGGTGAAGAAAGCCCTTTTATTGTATTCTTGTATCATCTTATCCCATTGTTTCGGGGTCGTGGGTGAGATGAGAGGAATCTGTGAATGGTTTTTCTGATGCCAACCTCATCAGAGGACTTAACGTGATGAAATAATTGAAGATGAATGAAATTGGGCCAGGTATTGAAAGGATGTCACCGTGGCCAATTAGAAGGCATCGTATTTGGTTGGAGCTAAAATGGGTAGCTATGGAAAACTGTTTGAAGGACTGCCGACGGTGAAGATTGAAACTGCTTCTCCACTGAGTCCGGAGATAGCATAGTCCTATCACCTTGTGAGTTAATACAGGGTGTTTTTTTTTTTTGCTGGAGCAGGGCCAGCTACCAGGCGCGCGCATGCCGTCCGCCAGCCAACCGAACTCGTTCCGCAGATTGCGCGGTGGTAGAAACCGTAACATAGTAAATTAATTAATGGTAAATTCACCAGAAAATCATGATTAAAGAACTTACCTTTTCACAGAAGATGCTGAAATTGTTCTCCTTCAGCTGACAGGCTTTGTATCGTGTAAATAATTAGCGTTTACACGTTGTATTCTCCTGCGTAATGAGGGATATCTGCTGCCGTATATTGTTCTCCAGCTCCTCTAGGGTACAAAGTGTACAGATCAATTACCCGTACTCTAGTGGAGCTGGAGAACAATATACGGCAGCAATTATCGCTCACGAATGAAGGGAATTACAACGTGTAAACGCTAATTTATTTACACGGTATAATGCCTGTCTGTCAGTGAAGATTTTCAGCATCTTCTATGAAAAGGTAAGTTCTTTAATCATGATTTGCTGGTGAATTTACCATTAATTAATGTACTATGTTACGGTTTCTACCTCCACACAATCTGGTGCGCGAGTTCAGTTGGCTGGCAGAAGGCGTGCGTGCAGCTGCGCTGGCCCCGCTCTAGCAAAAGAAATCTCCCTGGACAATGAGCTACCCGGTCGGTAAGAGAGACCTTTTTTCTAATATACTGTTTTGTTTTGATGATCTTCAAGCGCACAATCTGGGGGAGGGAATTTCCTTATTTGCCAAAACTTGGAGAATGGGGACGAGTCACTTCTGTCCCTTAGGAAATTACGCTAAAGGCGTCACCAAAAATCCGCCAGTTTTCAGGAAGGAGGAGGGGATAAAATGCGTCGCCCTTTAACCTTATTTTGTTGTTGTTTGTTTTCATTTACTGCCATTCGTAATGTTTCAGCAGAGTTTACAAACAAAGTTCTTTCCCCCCTTTCTACCAGTTTTCACATCACACGCGCTTCCATTGGGAGAATCCTTTGTCATCTGTCGCTTAGCAACGACTGAAATAAATGAGTTCCTTTGAGCTATGCTTGCCATTGTTCGGCACGTGTCGGCTCCACTCGGCCATGGTCGGCATGTTTGAGTGGTTACTGACCTATTCACAGCCGCTGATCCCCGTTCGAAAACAGATGAGAGATGAGAATAGCATGTTTTGTCCCGCACCTACGCCTTGGCTCAGTCCATTTAACTCTACAACGTAGCCTACAGTAGCTTCTTGACTACTTGTTGTATTACGCTCAACGTACTGCACTGATCTGCAAGCTTTTCTTACTATTGAATTGTTGAATCATTCTCAGGTCACGTGAAGGTTTTGGAGAAATTACTTATTTTTACAAGGTACAAATATTTAGGATCGGTCTTTTCGAACAGGAATGAGATAGCAAAGGAAGTACAATAAAGGATAACTACAGCGAATCGTGTTTTCTATAGCTTGAACAATCTTTTCAAATCACGTTTGATTTCACAGGACCTGTGGTCCTATATGGCTGTGAGACCTGGGCCAAGCCTCAAAAACTTGAAACGTCTCTGCGTTTTTGAAAGGAAGGTGTTGCGGAAAATGTATGGTCCACTAAATAATGCAGAAACAGAAAGGTGGGAAAGAACATCTCACAATAGTACATTATGCAACGAGCCTATAATGGCATTAATCAAGACACGAGTATGTTTATAAAACGAACGTAAGCGAGTTTTATAATTTCCATACGAGTGTCTTAATTACCATTATAGGCGAGTTGCATACGACTGTTTATGTTCGACGATAATTATAATTTTATTATATATTTTAACATAAATATTCATAAATATCTGTTGAGATTCAGTCACTAGAATGTTGTGATCGGAGTGAGAGCGCTGGGTAGGAAATCTCTGTTTTCCAAGCTCTCTGACCGACCGACGCATGTGCTCTGTGTGCTTGGCAGTTTATTTACGCAAACATATGGACGGTGTACTTTCGGTAATTTATATAGACATGTTGGATTTTGAGCGCATGCGCGAAGGTAACCTTACCTAATTGGTCACACAACTGTTTTTTGAGCTCTGATTGGTGGGAGAAACTGTTTCATAATGAAAAATAGTGTTATAATGAGCCTCATTATGATACAGTTTTCTGACACATAATGTTTACATCGTCAAACATAAAGACCTTTATCAACGCTTTGGGAAGACAAGCATCAAACGGATTCTGGAGAGGAGGAGGTTGCAATAGTTGGGACATGTCATTCGAGCTGACGATTCCATATCCAATCGTGTTTTCAGCCCGACACCAACTGGGAGACACCCGAGAGGCCGTCCTAAAACAAGATGGAAGGGATTGAGCGATAATGTCACTGGTAAAGGTGGCACCAACAGCATTTGTGGAGGATGCAAGGCACAGAGAAAGGTGGAAGACCATCTGCGACCGATACTTGTGAAGAGTCTCAGTCCCTCCTGTTGTAATGTGTTGTTTTGCATTATGAGTTTTTGTTTCATGCTCTTATTGTCTGTCCTGGGTCATAATGGCCTCTTTATGTAATAAATGATGACGATAATGATGATGATGATGATGATGACAAATGGGAACCAGTACTAACTTATTAATTGTATGAAAACAAACGTAGAGAATGAGTAAGTTTTATTGTATTTAACTTATTTTCATCATGTGAAAAATAGACCTAAGAGATCACATCGCGTCCGTGTGTTTATGTGTATGGTCCAGGTGATTGCAATGAAACTTGGTAACTTAATGCCACCCCATTCAATCCTTACAGTGTCTTTCAAATTTATGTGGCACAAATCCAACATGGCAGCCACGCAAAATATTTCACTAGTACTGTACTCAGTATCTCGGGGAGTATTACAGCGATCAACCTGAAATTGTGTATGGTGATAGAGGATTATAAAACAAGTTCATTAGTAAGTGACCATCAGGAACCTGATGGTGGCCACGCACAGTTCAAACATTTAAATCAGTATTTCTGGTGACCTAATCATTCGAACGCAGCGGAACTTGGCATAGTAAATCTTTATTTAGAGCTAGATATATGGACACATAAAATAGGCTAACTCAACTACTTTAATTTAAATTTAAGATGGCGGTCGTGTGAAATTGTAAAATGATTTTATCAGTCGTATCCTATTCAAGTTATCGAAGTGAAACTTTGAATATTGAAGCATTGCAATATCTATTGATATATTATAACTCTATAGTGTGCCCTTTGGAAGAGATGACATTACACGAGAAAACTGCGGGGTCATGATCGGTCACTAATTGGTTTATAGAACATGCCTCTCATAAAGTTTCCAGGGTCCATAAGGTTCTAATGTTATGAATAATTAAAACGACAGGTTAAAACAAAATACAATTTAATACTGAATCAGCCATAGAACAAATATATCCTCCCTTGCGTGTGCTGATAACCCTACCGTCTGTTAGGAGTAACAGCTGGGAGTTCATCAACCCACTTAGCGAGTATGAGGACTGGCGATCTGCCAACGTCAGCTGAGAGACGGAAGCTCCATTTGCCCGTGTTGACAAAATTGCCACTCACCACAACAGCTAATAAAATGAATAACTGATCTGCATGTCAGTTTAAATAGAATTATCTAAACACTTGGCTTAGACAGCCTTAAACCCACGTGATCTAACACATCACGATACAAAATTTTACAAAATGATCAAACAAAATAAAAATACCTGAAATAAAATACAATATTATGTGCCGCGCTAGACGTTTTTTTGAACTACACTTTGATTAGTTGAGTATTTAGACCGGAATTCACTTCCATGCGCTACATACGACTGGGCCGTGAACTCCTGTCTGTGGGAAAATTAATCACGTCACTACTGGAAAGTATTAGAAAGGTAAAACAAATTAATATCTATGCCGGCATGCACTAACCCTTTTATAAAATAAACACATAATATCACGAATTGATATTTACAGATTACAAGCGGCCTGTGAGCAGGTCTTATGCCATTTACTCAAAACAGAGCGCTACGTGACAAGGCAAAACAGAAAGAACCGCCGAATGCGTCCCGATAATTACATTAAATTCACACGGCCGACGCCGGTCACACAACAAGAATGCTTACAGCAATAAATGACATGAAATGCAATGCCAAAATGGACAAGCACAAAAACACTCCGATTAATACGACGAAAAATCTTTAGACAAAGCGGCGTGGGCATCTAATCCCTTAATTCAATAAAAGTATTTACGCATCGTTAAGCAAGACATTTATACAATTTATGGGCCTAATATCTCAGCACAATGCCGGATGCATAATGAATATTCCAATTCTGGGTCCAAGGTCAAACAAGCGCTGAGTCGGTGCCATGTGTGTGCAATATAATATAATTCAAGCCCAAAGCCTGAATCCTCGTAGAAGTCTCGCAGCTCCTGTAATCGCGACATAATAAATTCATCGTTCTTAAAAACACAAAATGCCTACCTGGGATATCAAGATTCAATCTCAGCAAATACGCCCCATAGGTCACGTACCCTGAAATATATTAGCAACGGCACTGGATATCACGTCCCCGCCAGCTCTCATGTAGAATCACACCGTAGCACACACACATAATATAGCTTGTCAAAAAGACCCAACTGGTACCACAGATCAGAACTGAAGCAATAAAACATCAAATACGGTGAGGTAGAAATTCCTCCCGTGCAACTACTGTTGCTTAAATTACAAAGTACAAAATCACTGCGTTTGCATAACGATCGTAAATATCAGAATTCCCAAACCAGACCTGACATTAATATTATCAAGTCCCACTTGTCACCGCTTATCTAACGTTTCCGTGATAATTAACCTCATAAGTACTAGGCTTTTCAAGTACACAACAACTTGAAGAACTTGTACTCTAATCATAACAGATCAACATCAGCAAATGCCAATAGAATATTAAATGTAAAAAGAATCAGCAAAATTGTCACGTATCGCTATTTAAAATATCATGCCGGCAGAATCTACATATTCGCACACAAAACAAAGTTATTTACAAAATATACAATTTTCCAGTTATACGCGATTTTTTTTACCCATCAAAATGAATTAATTCAAATTTTTACTCAACACATCTGCGTCTAGTCCGATGCCATGGAATTGACCTCGTCATCATCCAGTATTATGGACCTAGCCTTCCATAATTTCAACTCTTGAAGTCGTTGCTGATGATACCATGTTCCTTCTGCCGTCGGTCGTCATCTTGGCGCTGAATGAAAGTGTAATGGTTAATATCAAAAATATAACTGCTTATTTGTGCTACTAAATTCACACAAGAGTCCTATCGCAGTATCGCTGACTTGCCCTGACTTTGTGGTGTAAGAACCACTTAAGTACTCACTAAAATCAATATGTTGCTCGACACACAACTTACTAAGTTTTAGTCACTAGCACAAGTAAAAAGTAATCGCTATACAGCCCGGCCTGGCTTCGCCGTCCGCTTCATAAAATCAAGTGTCTTTTCCGTGTTGCTCGGCTCCCAGTATTCATTCAATCACTCAAATCTTTAGGAGGGGGATATCCGCTCCTCAATAAATCGATAAAATTGTCCTATCACGTTTGAACACATATCAAAAGTCTTGTAAAAATTCGCACATTACAGCCATACTATTGCGGAGAATATTGCATCGTAGGATCTATTAATTCACTGTCGCGTGGGTACTTTTAGATTCGGGCCACCCTAAGCATTCGCCTTTCATTGGTCACAAGTTCAAATCCTTTTAAGCATTATGTTCGTGGTCACACCTATTTGTGACGTCAATCAGCGCGAAGATCCATTGCGCATTCAACCTTGGCTATCTTATACAAGGAAACTTCTGTATTGTGCCTTCAAGCTTATGACGACTTAGTTCAGTTTCATTGTTCGCAAGATGCGAGCCAAAAATAGATTGTGCAGACTTCACGTCTCCAGTATTGTGACATCGCTCGGCTCTCAGAGCATCACAGCCTCCCTCAAGCTAACCAGAACTTCCTTCAAATAACATAAATCTATGCCCAAAGAAAAGAATAATATGAACACTGAAATATTAGCATAGGATTTTAGGGTTCATTCACCCCATAAAAGGTGAAATTTAACTTAGAAGAAGTAGATTTCACTTCCATATGGCACCTCTTTTCTGCGAGAGTAAGCCCCTCTTCAAATCGTAGATCTTATACGCCCCTGCTATCAGCCTAGTACTCAGCTACCTTTTACTAATGAGTTTCCTCAATGTCTCGTCGCCTCAAGCGTGTCTGGTATTTCTTCTCTCTCATTCCACTTAGACGTCATTAGCAGTAGACTACCTGCTTTCCTCCTCATATGTAAACAACACAATGTTTACGTTCTTCACAACGAGTACTCGCCGATGCTAGCCAAGTGTACTTGTGCATGGTACTATGTCCGTGCAATTTGCTCCTATGACATTATTCCTTCTCGGCTCCCAAGGTTCCTGTTTATGATAAATCTTCACGTTACAAATGTTGTACACGGCCTGAGCTCCGGTACTCACTTCTTCTACTCGATAAGCATTGTTCCCCAGATTTCTGATTATTTTGAATGGTCCCAGATATTTAACACAGAACTTGTGGAATATCTTGTTCGATGGATTAGATAGCGGTGGTTTCTTTATGAGGACCAACTCTGACTCGTTCAGTTCCCGATGGAATCTCTTTCCTCTTACCCTTCTTAGCCGTCTGTCAGCCTGTGCTCTCATGTGTACTACAGTATTTTGAATCCTTAAGTCGTGTGTTGGCATAGGATCACGTGGACAGATGACAATGTTGTCCCACGATCTCTCAGGCACTCTGTTATGGTGGAGAACCAAAGGAATTTCTCCCGTTGACTCATGTCTTGTGTAATTGATACAAGTCTCAACATCCTTAATACGATCCACCCACTTATAGTGTTCATTTGGAATCAAGACCCTAAAGAATGACGAAATATTTCTCATCACACGTTCACTCGGATTTGCAGCTGGGTTGCGAATCGATGAAAATATATGTTTTACTCCAAGATTAATTAATCCTTGTTTAAATTCATTGCTGGTGAAGTAACTTCCGTGATCTGACAAAATAAACTCAGGTTTTCCCATGGTCGGAATCACTTTAATTTTAAGGCGGCTAAGAACCTGTTTCGAAGTGGTCTTTTGTATGGGACACAAAACCACAAATTTCGAAAATACATCTAAGCACACCAATAGATGTCGGCATCCTCTTCTTCCTTTCGTTATTGGCCCATAAGTGTCAATCGCCATCAGCTCACATGGTTTAAGTGGTAGCAAAGGTTTCGGGTACTGCTTCATTAGGTAATTGTTAGGTTTTGTGCGCTGACAAGTATCGCACGTCTTGATTACCTCACAAATAGTGGTTCTCATACGAGGCCAGGTAAATGCCTCTGCTATAGTTGCTTCAACTTTATCGATTCCAATATGTCCCAAGGTTTCATGTGTATGCCATGTTAATCCACGCTGTAAAGACGCTGGTACCAAAATTCGTAGTTTCGAATGTTCTTCATCAATAAATTTGTGTAATAAATTATTGCGGTACATGTATCTTCCTTCCTTTATCAGAGCTTCCTTGTACGCTGGTGTTCCTCTCTGTAGTTCTCCTTTAAAGAATTTTATTAACTGCATCATCCATGGTTCTGCCTCCTGTTCTCTGGGTAGTTCTTTCAGTTCGTCAAGAAACTCACGATCCTTATCTGTTAACTCAAGGTGATTCACGACAGCATCCTCATCAACTTCCGCCTCAGGGTTCCTGCTAAGCGCATCTGGTATTATATTCATTTTACCAGGGCAATGTTCAATTTCCAAATCAAATTGTTGGATGTAAATGGACCATCTGGTGATTCTTTCGCTGAGCATAGTAGTCTTGGATAAGAACGTTAGTGCCTTGTGGTCAGTTCTTATTGTTATGGGGTAACCAAATACTATTTTACGCCATTGTTGTAAAGCGTGAAGTATAGCCAAAAGCTCCAGCTCTGTTACGGTGTAGTTACGTTCATGTTTGCGCAATTTGCGACTTACGAAGGCAAGGTAAGACCGATGTTGAAGGTTGTTCGGATCTTCCTGGAATAGCATAGCTCCGATTCCTATGAATGAGGCGTCAGCCTGAATAACAAATTTTCGGCTAAAATCTGGGTAACCCAGTTTGATACAATTTTTTTAGAAGTAACTTTGTAGCCTGGAAAGACTTATTGCAAACGTCATTCCAAAACCACTTGTTATTCTTTTTGAGCAGTTCCTGCATAGGGGCGACCATCTCTGTATACCCCGGGCAATTTTCCTTGAAAAATCCCGTAACTCCCAGGAAAGCACGAACATGTTTCACCCTAGTTGGTGTGGGGAAGTTCATAATTGCTTCAATCTTGGCTGGATTTGGTCTCACTCCATCCTTATCGATAACATGTCCTAAATACAAAATTTCATCTTTAAAGAAATGCGACTTTTTAAGGTTGATTTTGAAGTTCGATGTGCGTAGGTTGTCCAGTAACTTGTCCAGATTATTCATGTGATCTTCAATATTGTCAGACGCCAACAATATATCGTCAATGTACCTCACTGTCATCTGCTTGACCTCCTCTGTCAAATTGCGATCTAGGGCTCTTATTAGGGCACAACCGGCTATTTTAACGCCAAAAGGCATCCTCGAAAATACAAATGTTTGATTGTTGAACAGGAAGCCTGTCAACAATTGGGATTTTTCATCCAATTCGATGTGGTGAAAACTTGAGGTCAAATCCACACTCGAATAAATGCTTTTTCCTCGGAAACCCTTAAGGACGTCTCTGATTAACGGCGCTTGGTCATATTCTGGAAGAAGTCTATTGTTGAGGGGTCTGGCGTCTAAACATAGCCTTATTGAACCGTTAGGTTTGGCAACGGCCAATATAGCATTGAGAAATGGCGTGGGAGTCTTGCGTATAACTCCAGCCTGTAGCATCCCGCCAATAATCTCGCTTACTTGGTTCTGATATTTTTCAGGTATTGGATACAATCGGCTTTTAAATGGGGACCAATCACTGACTTGCATAGAATCGTCCCTGGTTCTGGTATCTCCTCTGCGGATATCCTTCCTCATAATATTTTCTCCTCTGCTGGTCGTCGTACCTCGTTTGGAACCTCCTTTCATTTCCCGTGTCGTTTCTTTGGTTCTGATTATTTCCCGTGTCGTTTCTTTGGTTCTGATTATTTCCCGTGTTAGTCGACTGCGATTTAGTGTTTCCGGCCTGAGGTTTTACTATTTCAGTGGTGTTAACCATCTCGTCCCTGTTTACTCTTTTTTCCCTTCCTTGAAATTGATTGTTGGACTCATCTAAATGCCGTAATAATTCTTCCGCTTCGACTGCTGTACTTATATTTGCTGCTGCTAAAAATTGCTGAGCATGTGTAGGGAGTTGCTTGCTAATCGTCATTATGAGATCCTGTTCATTCGGTGGGTGGTCAAGATCGCGCAAATTTAACATCTGACGTGTGAAGTAGTCTGCAAATCTGGTTTGTTGTGAACCGTGGTATTTTCTTGCGTAGAGTTCCAACCTCAAGTTTTGCTGATGGCTCGGCCCCCAAAATTTTTTTAAAAACGCCTGTCGGAAACCCTCCATTGTTTCAAATGTATAGCGGAAGCTTAAGAACCAAATTAATGCTCCGCCGCCAAGATAGCGTTCTACTGTCCTCAATTGTCTCTCCGGACTTAGATTTTGGTCCACAAAGAAATTTTCCAATTCTTTCAGGAACATTTTCGGTGTAACTCCAGTATCAGGTATAAATTTATTCGGGCGGAAATCATTCGCTCTAATAACCTGAATAACTTGAGCTGGTAATTGGTTTGCCTGAGGGGTAGAAGCACGTCCCTCGCATTCTCTAAATAGCTGTGTGTTCACGGTGTCTGGGCTCCGACCTGTCTCCGAATTGTTTGAAGTTATCTCCTTATCTAAGTGTTCATCTTTCTGCCTGTCCACTAATGAGGCAAGTATGGTCCCCCTTTCCATCGATTTCAACTCGCTCTTTATCAGACGATCATTGTGTTCTTGTAACTTAGCTTTCATGTTCTCTTCAATGTCGCGGATTCGATTGCAGTTATCGCCTAATTGTTTTATCATAATCAACTTCTCGTCCTTCGCCTCTGCCGTCATCCGATTCCAGTCCTTCCTAATGCTGTCCTTCGCCTTTTCCAGCTCCTTATCTAGGCCCTTATCTACATTTGCTTGGTTAGTTTCAATTGTAGTCAATCTTGCTATTACAGTGTTATTGTTAGACTCCATTGTTGTTAATTTCGCTAGTATCCCGTTATTGTTCGACTCCATCGTTTCCCTTAGTTCTAGTTGCTCGGTTTCAATTTCTTTCCACCTACTTCCTGATACAAGTTCTAGTTTACTCATCTCCTGGACCAATCCGCTAATACCTCCGTCAATAGTATCGATTTGTGTCTGGACTAACTGTGCCCCTTCTTCGATTTTAATAAATTTCTCTTCTAAATGATTTTGCGCCCGCTTTATCTCTGCTGTATTCATTGAACATGCATTTTCAATTTGTGCGAGTTTACCCATCACGACTTCATCTAGATTATCAAGTTTTAAGCTGAAAGTATCCTCAATCTTTTTGATTTCGGCTAGTTGTTTCTTATTATTATTCTCCACGTCACTGGCTAATAAAATTAATTGCTGTTTTGTGCAATCATTTATCTCGGTTGAAAGTGCTACAAGACCGTCGGTATTCTGTTTGGTTATTGTGTTCAAACGCCCCTCTAACTCGTTAGACTGTTTTTCACTTTGAATTTCGAGTTGCGTGTGTAATTGTTCCTTGAGTTCATTCGATTGTTTTTCACTTTGAATTTGCATGTCGTTAGACTGTTTTTCGCTAGCCTGCGCTATCTCATTTGTCATTTCAACCCTAAGTTCAGTTAATCTTTGTTGAGTGCGTTTCGCTGCCTCCTCAATCACTTCACGTATTTCTGCGAGAGTCGCCATATCTTCACACAATATAATATCACACTTTAGAAATATAGGACAATGACAAGACTATCACCAAATTGGCACATATGCACGCACATAATTATCCCCAATTTAACCCTTTGATTACTCAATTCATTTACATTTACCCTATGCAACACATCCTTGAGTATATCAATTATTTTTATTAATTCTGTCTTTAAAACCCCTTTGATTCAGTACCAAATTTCTAGCCTTATATCTGACTAATATAACTAATTGACCAACATATTAATTAGCTCTTAAGGTATAACCTTCCTGTCATTCAAATTTTTGGAGTTTGGATTGCTAACAAAAGTATTATTTTAAATGGTTGGGCGCCTGGAACATATGCTCTAGTATTTACTTATCAAATCTCAATTCAACTACTATGTTCCAAATTTAATTCTATTACAAACTCCAAGATTTTACATAACAAATTTCTAGCGGTAACACATCGCTTATCTAAGTAAATAAAATATCACATCCGGTGATCTATTTATACGTACGACGTGTTTCACTGGTCTAGCCATTCCATATTGCTTTTCCCAGCTTCCACACTTTGCACCAATGTACGCATACACAAAAAAATTGGCTTACGTGTCGGAGTCATAGAATCCTTACTGTCACCTTGTGATACGTAAAGAAACCAATTTGACCCACGTGGCGCGCCATAGAAATCTTATGTGCCCTTTGGAAGAGATGACATTACACGAGAAAACTGCGGGGTCATGATCGGTCACTAATTGGTTTATAGAACATGCCTCTCATAAAGTTTCCAGGGTCCATAAGGTTCTAATGTTATGAATAATTAAAACGACAGGTTAAAACAAAATACAATTTAATACTGAATCAGCCATAGAACAAATATATCCTCCCTTGCGTGTGCTGATAACCCTACCGTCTGTTAGGAGTAACAGCTGGGAGTTCATCAACCCACTTAGCGAGTATGAGGACTGGCGATCTGCCAACGTCAGCTGAGAGACGGAAGCTCCATTTGCCCGTGTTGACAAAATTGCCACTCACCACAACAGCTAATAAAATGAATAACTGATCTGCATGTCAGTTTAAATAGAATTATCTAAACACTTGGCTTAGACAGCCTTAAACCCACGTGATCTAACACATCACGATACAAAATTTTACAAAATGATCAAACAAAATAAAAATACCTGAAATAAAATACAATATTATGTGCCGCGCTAGACGTTTTTTTGAACTACACTTTGATTAGTTGAGTATTTAGACCGGAATTCACTTCCATGCGCTACATACGACTGGGCCGTGAACTCCTGTCTGTGGGAAAATTAATCACGTCACTACTGGAAAGTATTAGAAAGGTAAAACAAATTAATATCTATGCCGGCATGCACTAACCCTTTTATAAAATAAACACATAATATCACGAATTGATATTTACAGATTACAAGCGGCCTGTGAGCAGGTCTTATGCCATTTACTCAAAACAGAGCGCTACGTGACAAGGCAAAACAGAAAGAACCGCCGAATGCGTCCCGATAATTACATTAAATTCACACGGCCGACGCCGGTCACACAACAAGAATGCTTACAGCAATAAATGACATGAAATGCAATGCCAAAATGGACAAGCACAAAAACACTCCGATTAATACGACGAAAAATCTTTAGACAAAGCGGCGTGGGCATCTAATCCCTTAATTCAATAAAAGTATTTACGCATCGTTAAGCAAGACATTTATACAATTTATGGGCCTAATATCTCAGCACAATGCCGGATGCATAATGAATATTCCAATTCTGGGTCCAAGGTCAAACAAGCGCTGAGTCGGTGCCATGTGTGTGCAATATAATATAATTCAAGCCCAAAGCCTGAATCCTCGTAGAAGTCTCGCAGCTCCTGTAATCGCGACATAATAAATTCATCGTTCTTAAAAACACAAAATCCCTACCTGGGATATCAAGATTCAATCTCAGCAAATACGCCCCATAGGTCACGTACCCTGAAATATATTAGCAACGGCACTGGATATCACGTCCCCGCCAGCTCTCATGTAGAATCACACCGTAGCACACACACATAATATAGCTTGTCAAAAAGACCCAACTGGTACCACAGATCAGAACTGAAGCAATAAAACATCAAATACGGTGAGGTAGAAATTCCTCCCGTGCAACTACTGTTGCTTAAATTACAAAGTACAAAATCACTGCGTTTGCATAACGATCGTAAATATCAGAATTCCCAAACCAGACCTGACATTAATATTATCAAGTCCCACTTGTCACCGCTTATCTAACGTTTCCGTGATAATTAACCTCATAAGTACTAGGCTTTTCAAGTACACAACAACTTGAAGAACTTGTACTCTAATCATAACAGATCAACATCAGCAAATGCCAATAGAATATTAAATGTAAAAAGAATCAGCAAAATTGTCACGTATCGCTATTTAAAATATCATGCCGGCAGAATCTACATATTCGCACACAAAACAAAGTTATTTACAAAATATACAATTTTCCAGTTATACGCGATTTTTTTTTACCCATCAAAATGAATTAATTCAAATTTTTACTCAACACATCTGCGTCTAGTCCGATGCCATGGAATTGACCTCGTCATCATCCAGTATTATGGACCTAGCCTTCCATAATTTCAACTCTTGAAGTCGTTGCTGATGATACCATGTTCCTTCTGCCGTCGGTCGTCATCTTGGCGCTGAATGAAAGTGTAATGGTTAATATCAAAAATATAACTGCTTATTTGTGCTACTAAATTCACACAAGAGTCCTATCGCAGTATCGCTGACTTGCCCTGACTTTGTGGTGTAAGAACCACTTAAGTACTCACTAAAATCAATATGTTGCTCGACACACAACTTACTAAGTTTTAGTCACTAGCACAAGTAAAAAGTAATCGCTATACAGCCCGGCCTGGCTTCGCCGTCCGCTTCATAAAATCAAGTGTCTTTTCCGTGTTGCTCGGCTCCCAGTATTCATTCAATCACTCAAATCTTTAGGAGGGGGATATCCGCTCCTCAATAAATCGATAAAATTGTCCTATCACGTTTGAACACATATCAAAAGTCTTGTAAAAATTCGCACATTACAGCCATACTATTGCGGAGAATATTGCATCGTAGGATCTATTAATTCACTGTCGCGTGGGTACTTTTAGATTCGGGCCACCCTAAGCATTCGCCTTTCATTGGTCACAAGTTCAAATCCTTTTAAGCATTATGTTCGTGGTCACACCTATTTGTGACGTCAATCAGCGCGAAGATCCATTGCGCATTCAACCTTGGCTATCTTATACAAGGAAACTTCTGTATTGTGCCTTCAAGCTTATGACGACTTAGTTCAGTTTCATTGTTCGCAAGATGAGAGCCAAAAATAGATTGTGCAGACTTCACGTCTCCAGTATTGTGACATCGCTCGGCTCTCAGAGCATCACAGCCTCCCTCAAGCTAACCAGAACTTCTTTCAAATAACATAAATCTATGCCCAAAGAAAAGAATAATATGAACACTGAAATATTAGCATAGGATTTTAGGGTTCATGCAATATCTATTGATATATTATAACTCTATAGCTTGCACATACTGTAATGAATAATAGATGTCATGACAATTCCTTTGAGACGAATTACTTTAGTCGATATATGTAAAACCTGATATAGTGAACTATTACTAAAATCTAAACTTATGGGTGCACAAATCTACTTACCCCATGGCGTAGTTGTGCGCGTTAAATCGCTCACCACAACCGGGATGGGGAGCAGCAGCAATTCCAGAGTTCGTAGGTTCGAATCCCAGTGCTTACAGTGGCTATCCTGCGTGTGGTTTTTCCACATTCTCTCCAGACAAATGCCGGGATAGTACCTTGCTTCAAGTCCCAGGACGCTTACTCCATCCGCGACCCTAATAATTATAGTTGCACGCAATACTACAGGCATGACAGAGAAAAACAGGTTACCAGACGAATTGAACACATACCCAAGCACACGGGGCAGAGCTATGTCTACATATACAAAAGCCTGAGTGTAAAGGATCTCATGATGATCGCTTGACGATTAAAACTGGTCATCAATTGGATACAATCACGTTGACCGACTGAAAAGCATACATATAATATTATTTCTGAAGCAAATGCATTACTGTTTCGAAACCGGGTAAGTTAGCCGTGGTCGTTACGGCGTGGCTGTAGGCATTCGCTCACATCTGGGAGGTGAGGAGGTTCGAATCTCCCCGCCGGCAACCTTGAAGATGGTCTTCTGTGGTTTCCCATCTTCCTTCCAGGCAAATGCCGGGGTTGGTCCCTAACTATAGGCCACAGCCGCTACCTTCCAACTCCTCGTCCTTACATTCACACTTTCCTCCCCAGACAACTCTCCACACGCGATGGTACTTGTAGCTCACCCCATGGGTGTCCGCATAGAAGCAGCTACTAACTATGGCGAGCCGAACATGTCCTCGGACACTCCCGGCACTAGAAACCCATACGCAAAATAATAATAATAATAATAATAATAATAATAATAATAATAAAATTTAAAAAACTGTTGCGAAATTGACTAAGATTATTTTATGGGCGGTTTTAAGGACACTATTATCGATGTTAGTTATTGGAGTTTTAAGGGGCGGAACAGCGAGGTCATCTGCCCCTAAACCATTACAGATGAAGATTCATTATTGGGATTAAAATAAAAGTTCAGAACCCTTAGGAATCCAAGCTAGTGTGCGTTTTACGCTATCTTACAAGCATTTCGCAACACTGTAGGCAACACTTTCCCCGTCCTTTCCGCGTGCACTACAGCCCATGAAGAGCCTGGGCCTACCAAGCGACCGCTACTTGGCCAGCTGATAGTGGGGTGACACGTCGTCAGTGCGTGATCGGGGTGCTGTCTCACTGTCAGACAGCTAGCCTACTCAATTGTCCTCACGTGGCTGAGTGCAACCGTTTCAGCTCTTACGTCAGTGTCTAAAATCCCTGAAGGAGTCGGGAATCGAACCCGGGGCCTCCGGATGAGAGGCAGGCACCTCAACGCCACGGGGACGGTTCATGCAACACTAATAACGATAATAATACTTGTCTAATAATGGTATGGCCTCAGATGGGTGGTGTAGATCTTTTGATTTGGAGCCATTTTGGCGATCTACTGTACTCGCCAATGTTGACGTTCCGTTAACACTGCCATCTGGTAGCTAAACTGGAACTCAATCGGACAGGCTATGGCTGAGATTTAATTAGTTTTGTCTCGTTTTCACCAAATGTGATACGGGAGATCTTTTACGAGCTGATATCGTAAGACTCGGAATGCCGTAGATTGTTGCCACCTTTCAAAAATTCGACTTTCTTGGCCGCATATCGAACCCGAATCTTGAAGTAGACACTACCACTGATCCTTCGAGAAACTTCTAACAAAACTTATTAATTTTGCTGAGCCTGTCGTTTATCACACCTGTCAATATATTGTATCAAAATACGCAAAATCTACACTAGCGTATGAACTTGCCAAGGTGACCTTCTTCATTGAGGACCTCCGGGTAAAGGGAGGGCTACCATCCACTGACGCCTGGGAAAAACTAATGCGGGACAAAGTGAAGAAGGGGGAAGAAATCTGACTCGAGTCTTACTCAACGGGGGCCATGATAAACAGGATGTGGACACACACTAACCAAGAACTGCGACTCTTTGTAAACTCGATGATGGTACATGGGTACTACCACAAACTGTTTAACACCAAGCACTTCCATGACCCAGACGATTTGTGTCTATGCAAATTGTACCATTAAAGGAAAATTATTGCGTAGGTTCATTATTCAAACTTTCACTTCGATCGCATGATTACAACACAAGAAATGAAAACTTAACTTTAAAATTTCGCACAGCCGCCATCTTGAGGTTATGTAAACAATTGAACTAAATTAGATGCCAGTGCATTACAATGGGTATAAACATTAACTGTACCATATTTCACTGCCCTCAGATGTTAAATCGCGAGAAAATCTATAACATTTTCAACTTCGCTTGGCCGCCATGTTCGTTTTGTACTTTATAGGTTTTTGAAAATTGCACAAATAAACTTGTAGTAGCGCACTTTATACCGTACAAAATTTCAGGGCGATAACATTATTAGTTTCGGCGATATATAATGCTGGTGAAATATTTCGCACAGCCGCCATCTTGAGGTTATGTAAACAATTGAACTAAATTAAATACCCGTGTATTACAATGTGTATAAACATTTGCTGTACCAGGTTCCATTGCGTTTGGATGGTCAAATCGCGAGAAATGTCTATTTAAAAGTCTCAAATTTGCTTGGCCGCCATGTTGGTTTTGTAGTTACCAAGGATTTTAAGGTCTCATAGGTAATTTTCTAGTAGTGCCCTTTATCATCGTACAAAATGCCAGGGTGATATCGGTAATAGCTTCGGAGATATTGAATGCTGGTGAAATATTTCGCACAGCCGCCATGTTGGGTTGGTGAGACAAACTAAAATTTGAAGGGCACGGTCGTGGTGGGTCAAAATTGTGCTATGACCTTACCGAGTTTTATTGAAATCGCTCCAGCCGTTTAGAAGTTATTAGAGGGGGACGCACACGCACACACACACACACACACGGACAAAAAGTGATCTCATAAGCCTATTTTTAATAAAATGTAAATAGGCTAAAAATCGGGGATCATTCATTGTGATCTTTAGTGCAAGTGAGAGGTGATTATTACGCGTGATTATTCAAGTTTGTAAACAACATTATGCACAATTTGTGCGCTGTATCTTTAATAATGATATTTTGTAACATAAAAAATAAAAAAAGAACGTAAACACACATACTCGCTTGGAGGCAGATGACCTTGTAGTTCCACCCCTTATAACAACAACTAACACACACTCACTAACACCTGCAAGTGACTGCTATGTCCTTCATTTATGCACCTGCTTAATACACCTTATTAACCTTAAGGATCTGACAAAAACAGTTTTGCCCAGTTGTAAAAGTTACCAACAATTAGTTCAGTTCCCTGTTCTACAAGAAATTTTTGTCTCACCTACTAAACGGTATTACTTTTTGCTCTAATTCACTGCAAAAAGTCTAGAGAGTAATTGAAATGTTAGCACTGGAGGCCTTAAGCCACACCGCCGGTTTTTACGACTGAACGAGACCCAGCATTACTTTACAACTTATCTAAAGTCCTGCATTGTTTCCGGTATATTTTCACGTACATTAATTAGCTGTGTGTACCCATCGTTTACGAGTTCATACTGTATAACTCATGATGCACCCCGAAGCGTAGTCTACAGTGCGAGTCTAGTCGCACACCACGACTGCTGGAAGTCCTTGAAATCGGAGGTTCGAATCCCGACACTGGCAGCAGCCATCCTGAGTGTGGTTTATGCACACTTTCTCTAGCAAAATATCGGGATGGTATTGTGGTGTTTGAAGCCATATTTTCAGTGTTGCCTTAGTAAACAAGTGTTTAGTGCTTTTCAGTCGGTCAACACGAATGTACCCAAAAGAGATGGGTTATGCCCTAATCCTGAAATAAATTACATGAGATTAATAAAACACTAGGATGACCAGTTTCGATCGTCAAGCGATCATCATCAGATCCATTACACTTAGGCTATAAAATCTATGTTTGAAATACAGGTGAAAATATTTACAATATGTACAATTATTTAGTTGCAGTATTGGTACTGCAACTGTCAGTGTATGCTAAATGCAGTATATATGTTAGGTGAAATGCTAAATGGTGATAGCTATCCGGAGATTGTACTTTAGAGAGATTATATGGTTGTAAACTATGGTTAAACTATAAAATTTTAGGCTAACTACTTATCTGATTGTCTTCCGTACTACAGCTACTCGCAGTTTTCGTGTTTACTAGAACTCACTGTGCGGTCGACTGCGGTGGTTATCTTAACGACTGGATTTTCCCTCCCTTCTCCCCCCTGCTCCTACGTGCTGTGGGGAGTGATCGCGATGTGTTTATGTGAGGTGTTGCCAACCTAGATAAGATGTATGTTATTGAATGAGGTGGGTCTGCAACTATTAAAGACCGTGGATTAGCCCTCGCCACGCGTGGAGCATAACCCATTCGAACTAAGCGTTGACGGTCTTATGAGGACGTCCCGGCACCTTTAATACTGCCGCGAATATGGGCCTTGGTTTATTGCAGAAGAAAAGTACATCGTACACCTGATCCAGATAACATTTACCTATTAAAAACCCCCTAATTCCCCCCCCCCCTTTTTTATCTAGCTTGGCTGTGTCGCTAAATTGTGTTTTGTTTCCGACAGGGTGTGTTTTTTAGTAGCGTGAAGAGGGGTGAGCTCTCCATGAACGTGTGTTCATTTAGATTGTTGGGATTGTTTCGTTTGGCTAGGTGTATCTCGATTGCTTCCTTTATGTCAAGAGCTCTGCCTTTCGATTCGTGATGGATTATTTTAAGGTCCGACTCTATGTTGGTAAAGCTATGCCCTGCGTCACACATATGTTCGCACACGGCTGAATGTGTTCCGTATCTTATCGCATTCCTATGTTCATTATAACGTGTGTCTACTCGCCTTCCACTCTGCCCGATGTAATTAGCTTGACAATCGGTGTCTTGGCACGTTATAGAATATACCCCTGACCTTGAATACGGGTCACGTTTATTTAGATTACTATTTAGGAGGTGCCTAGCGGTTGTGTTTTTCGTCGTGAAAGCTATCTTTATGCCTTGCTTTTTGAATAGGTTAGTGATTTTATATGTATTCGCATTCACATAGTTGAAACGCGCAAATTTTTTCTCATTACTGTCCGGTTTGGGAATCGTTTTATCTTTATTTTTATGTTTGGCTATAATTTGGTTTATTTTGCTTGGCGAGAAGTTGTTTTCCTTAGCTATTTGCATAATTATTCTTATTTCCTTATTATAGTTGTCTTTTGACATGGGTATGTTTAAAGCCCTGTGCACCATTGAGTTGAAACCCGCTAGTTTGTGCGTACTGGGGTGATTAGACTGATTGTCGATTGCATGCGAGGTTTGTGTTGCTTTCCGGAATATGGAATATGAAAGGTCGTTGTCTTTACGTTCAATAGTTATATCGAGATAATTTATTTTCCGGTCTATTTCGGATTCCTTAGTGAATTTGATAGAGTGGTGAAGGCTATTAATGGATTGGAGAATTGTTTCTTCGCTTGTTAGTTCAGTATCGTAGATGCAAATTACATCATCTACGTTTCTTTTCCATATTACTATTCCCTTTGTTGAAGTCTTTTCTAAGAACGCATTTTCTAGTGCATTGATGAAGATGTCAGCGATTAACCCACTTAGTGGCGATCCCATTGCTAGGCCTTCTCTCTGTGTGTATATTTTATTGTCGAATTGAAACACGTTTTGGTTGAGAACGACCCTCAGTAATCTCACAATCTCTTCAATTTATTTTACCGAATTGTTGGATTTTAAGTTGTTTTCGATAGTGTTGATTGCTTCAATAATCGGAATATTGGTGTACATGTTAGTTACGTCGAAGGATACTAGCCTGAAGCTAGGTTTCATTTGTAGGGTGTTCAATGCTGTTACTAGTTCTGTTGTGTTCTTTACAGAGTTGTTTTTGTCGTTGGAAAGACGGCATTTTAAGATTTTTAGTAACTCTTTGCTGATTTTGTAATTAGGGGCATTCCTACAATTGACTATTGGTCTCATTGGGCATTCCTTTTTGTGTATTTTTGGTTGTCCCCTCAATGACGGTATTTTCTGGTTCATGTTTATTAGTTTTGATTTTTCGGCTTTGGTCAGTATGTATTCTGTTTCTTTTAGCGCACTTTTTATTTGTTTTTGGAATTTGTTGGTGGGGTCTTTTGTTACTTCCTTGATTTCGTTGTTGTTTAGGAATTCGACTGTTTTTTCAATGTATTCTGTTTTGTTCAAAATTACTGTAGTGTTTCCCTTATCTGCTTTTGTGATGATTAAGTCATGTTCTTTTATTTTTTGTTTCAACGACTTTATTTCTTTGAGTTGTTTGTTGTTTTGAATGTTATTGCTATCGCCCTCTCGTTTGAGGATTTTTTTTTGGCTTCGTTGGTGGCGAGATTTTTGGTTAATTCCCTGTCTTCTGCTGGGAGCTTGTGACTGGCTATCTCAATATCTGTGATCAACTGTTTTATATTGTGGTTCGTGTGTGCAACTAAATAATTGTACATATTGTAAATATTTTCACCTGTATTTCAAACATAGATTTTATAGCCTAAGTGTAATGGATCTGATGATGATCGCTTGACGATAGAAACTGGTCATCCTAGTGTTTTATTAATCTCATGTAATTTATTTCAGGATTAGGGCATAACCCATCTCTTTTGAGTACATTCGTGTTGACCGACTGAAAAGCACTAAACACTTGTTATCGGGATGGTACCTAATTTCTAGTCTTGTGATACGTATCTCAAGCCTAGACTTTAATGATTTCAGTACCGACAGCAGTGGCTACGCTGGTTTAAGTGCAGCGTTAGGCCATGGGACCAAGCTCTCTGCTGACTCGGTAAACGCGTGGGTTCGAGCACCACCGTCGGCCGTCCTTGAAATGGTTTTCCGTGGTTTCCCCATTTTCAACACCAGGCAAATGCTGGGATGGTACCTTCTGACAGGCCACGGCCACTTCCTTCTACATTTTTGCCCAGTTTCATTCATCTTCATCCATTCCATCTCTCAACCCGACGCGTAGGTCGCCCACGGGCGTTGACTAGAAAGACCTGTACTCGGCCTCTCAGGAGGCCACACGCTTTAAAAAAAACGTTACACATATTATTGCAGACACCACAGGTTATCAGATAATCTGAAAACACACACATGCAGGGGACTGATGACCAATATGTCCTAATATCCTGAAATGAATTAACTAGACTACAAAATGCAGATACATGGAATGAAGCTTGTAGTTTTATGTGACCGTTAATCTCGTGATCATGAGCCACGGGACCTCCTTTTTACATGCAATCTAAACCATAGGACATCGCATTTCACATCGAAAATCCCAAAAGGAATCGAGAGGGTGTAACGTGTTTTTCGAGGGGTTTTTATGCAACTGGCATAAGTAAGTAGGAAGCCATTCTATATTTATTTACGCGGTAAATTGTTCAGCCAAGAGAATATTTCATGTTAATTTATTATTATTATTAATTTATTATAATTATTATTAAGGTATTTTCGGAGCATTTTATAAAAATTATTAGCATTCAGATAGGTTTTCTATGTCTTAGAAAACGCTATCAAGCAAATTATTACGAACGACAATATCATAGAAAATTATGTGATTGCGGAATTTTACGGAGTTTTCGTCAGTTAGGATATTTTGAGAGACATGAGTCACTGGAAATTCATATACAGGATTAATCTTGTCGGGAAGCATGACGCAATCCTGCGTTGCAGCGTCAAGAAAAGGCGGATAGTTGGAACGGAACCCTCCCGCCGAGTGCAATGAGCCAGAGGAGGGGAGTATAGCGCGTGGGGTGCAGCCAATCAGTGGAGACGACGTAAGCTGGAAGTCGGCTGAAGAGTGGGGATGCGGAGGTGTGCATATATCGTTCAGCGCGCCGTGGAACGAGGACTATCTGTATAGAACTTAACGAGTACAGTTGCACGCGGGAGTCGCTCCGATGTTCCATGGATTGGAGGACTAACTTTTGTAAAACTTAACCAGTGTGGTTGTACAAGTGTTTGGGTCCGATGTACGGACCATAGAATTATCTAATCTACCAGAATATCATCATATATCGACAAAGATGACGACGTCCAGGAGACTGTGGGAAGCACACAGCATCATCCAGTACGAGGGAAAGGCTTCGGCCATTTCCAGTGGTAAGCGCCAATGACGCAGAAATACGCAATCTCTCATTTCTCTTTGTTTTATATTTCATATTTCAGTAACTTCATAGCTTGGGAATAAGAGTAAAATCAATAATTTATCAGACTCCGTTTTCACGTAATTTTCTATCGGTAATATTAAAATCGCAACGCTCCAATTTAAATTTTAAACTTATTATTATTATTATTAATTTTGCTATACTTGTTTTATATAATAAATTCAATTCTTTTACAACGCAATCTTTGCTTTCAGTAGGTAGCATTAGATATAGACCAATTCCTTCTCCTGATACAATTGTTTGTTGGGTTAATGATCAAATCATACCACGATCTGAGTGAATAGATTCTTGAAGGTGTTCTACCAGAGCTAGACGTTGTTAAATACAAATTTAGATTTCAGCATTGCATTGAGGTCTTGGCGCCCATTAAAACAACATAGCTTAGATAAAGGTAAACAGTTACATTTATCACCCAACAGTTAGGGGCAGCCAAACCGTTACACTTGTTGCTACCAACATGGGGCATTAATTACCGCTACACTTGTCGCTCAACGTGTGGGCTAGCAAAACTGCTACATTGTCACCCAACATAGGGCAAGCAAGACAGCTACAAGGGTAACAGCTTGACCACTGCACCACCGCGCCCTCGTCTATATACGGCTGAACAGGCCGTGATAACTTACTCACCTGGTAAATATCAGGATTCTGCCAATGATATAACATGTGACCCAAAGCACACTGAAGATGCTAACAGATCATCTTGTATCCACGAGTTGCCTCCTTCTGAATTGTACGCATTGAGACTCTGGATCCTAACGTCCTCGGTTCTTGCTCTGCCAAGAAATTTACTTCTGGTCTGGGGGATTGAAATGGGGTACACTTAGCCTCGTGAGACAAAACTGAGAAGATGTG
Organism: Meconema thalassinum; assembly: GCA_946902985.2. Taxonomy (NCBI): domain Eukaryota; kingdom Metazoa; phylum Arthropoda; class Insecta; order Orthoptera; family Tettigoniidae; genus Meconema; species Meconema thalassinum. Next base: position 693,289,887 of record OX336390.1, read on the forward strand.
TGTTCGATTTCCAGCTCAGCCATCCTAGAAGTGGTTTTTCGTGGTTTCCCATTTCTAATCTAGAGGAATGGTGGGATGATTCTTATATTAAAGAGTCCGCGGCCACCTTCTACGCAAATCCTAGCCCTAATTACAATTGAAGGGTCCACGGGAAGAAGGGGGAATGTCACTCAAAATGTAAAATCGAGATATCAGTGCGATCTGTTAGGCCTCTTTGCGACGTATTGAAGGCACAATTGTGTGTGGCTAAGAACAATGAGGGTCGTGCGAAAATGGCGTTTCAAGTTGACGTGTACACATACGTAATGAAACTTCAAAACTCGTTTTAACGGCTTCGGTGGCGTAGTTGGTAGCATGCTGAGTTTCTATTCAAACCCGGCTGTAGTCGTCGGTTTTTTAAGAACGTTAAAAATCCCTCAGTATGCCTGCCTTTGTAGGGGAAGTAAAGCCGGCGGTCCCATGTCGCGGTGGCATCTAGTAACCAAGTTCTGAACTAGTAGTCGTTGATGGTGGCGTTTGGTGGCAAAAGTAGGAAGTACTTGAAAATTCAATGTCTGCAGTCTTTACTTGAATTATAAACAGATAACACACACTAATACAGCCATCACAATTAACACCGGTTATCAGACAGATTCTACACACACCCATGACCGCGTTGTCGCACCCCTTAAACCGAGGAACCAACCGACCAACCAAACTCGTTTCCTGAACATTTTACATTATTTGGCATTCCCCTTTCTTCCCGTGGACCCTACAAATACACACACTAGTACAGCCATCACTAAGTCACACGTTATCAGACAGATTCTACACACACATCCAAGTACAAAAGAGTTACATGGTCACGATGTCGCCAAGCCTCTACAAATGAGTCAACAACCACAAACTTTGCTTAACTGTCTTCTTGTGACATGGATAGTTTATTATCCCAGTAAAAGACAGTGTTTTGCGATAATCGTCGCTCATACGTGATGGGCAACTTGAGGATCATTCACATTGTGAATTGTAATCAGGGATGTAGAGCATACCAAAAATTGTTTTGGGGAGTTCTGCATATTGTTGATTAGTCACATAAAACAGCTTAAAAATTATCATTTTTTTTGTCAAATACTTCAAGTAAAGAGGAGATTCATTATTGATAGCTGATCTTAAAGAAGAGAATCCATCTACTGTATGTTCAGCGACGAGGAGGCAATAATCACAAAATAAACCAAACTTTTAAATTAGTCATCTAGGATTGAAGGAACTAGAGTTAGTGGTTCCCTGTATTGTTTTGGGATGGATACAAAATATATCCAACATTCATCACGCCCAGTGTCTTCATGATTTATGACCTCTATGTGTGGTTTTCAGTGATAAAATGCGAAATAGGATTAACATGCTGAAACAACCGGTTTTCTGCGATATTCTTCATTTTCAAAACATAAACTAACAAACCTGAAAGAAAAATAGTGGCGTATACTATTACGGTCGTAAGAATAGTAAACATGATTGAAATATTCACAAGTTACCTTTCTGAAAGTGGACTGCGACTGGAAATGTTCAACAAAATGAATTTCTTTCACGCTCAGCAACCAAAATGGTGAAGTTTTGATAAACCGAATGGTTGTATTTACAATCACGGTGTAAATTTGTGACTTAGGTTCTTCTGTCTTAGTTTTCCATATTAGCCTATTTTGTAAATAATATGGCGACAAATGTTGTATTAATGAAGTTAATTATTTTAGTTCAGTTGTAACAATTAATGTTTCACACAATCTTAATTAGCCTATTTTCAATTTTGAAAAAATAGGCTTATGAGATCACCTTTTGTCCGTGTGTGTGTGCGCGCGCGCGCGCGTGTGTGTGTGTGTGTGTGTGTGTGTGTGAGGTGTGTGTGTCCCTAATAAAATCTAAACGGCTGGAGCGATTTCAGTGAAACTCGGTAAGTTCATAGCACTATTCCCGGCGACCTCGACCGTGCCCTTCAAATCTTGTTACGTCTCACCAATCCAACATGGCGGCTGTGCGAAATATTTCACTAGCATTCAATATCTCCGAAACTATTACCGATATCGCCCTGAAATTGTGTTTGGTGATAAAGGGCACTACTAGAAGTTCACCTATGAGACTTTCAAAAACCTGGTGACTACAAAACCAACATGGCGGCGAAGCGAAGTTGAGACTTTTAAATAGACTCTTCTCGCGATTTAAATATCCAAACGTAATGAAACTTGGTACAGCAAATATTTATACACATTGCAATGCACTGGAGTCTAATTTAGTTCAATTGTTTATATAACCTCAAAATGGCGGCTGTGCGAAATATTTCACTGACATTCTATATCTCCGAAACTATTACAGATATCACCCTGCAATTTTGTACGGTGATAAAGGGTACTGATACAAGTTTACCTATGTATATTTCATAAACCTGTCAAGTACAAAACGAACATGGCGACCGAGCGAATTTGAAATATTTTAATAGACTTTTCTCATGAGTTAACTCTCTGAGCGCAGTGAAATGTGGTACAGTAAATGATTTTGCAGATTGTAATGCACTGCCATCTAATTTAATTCAATTGTTTACATAACCTCAAGATGGCGGCTGTGCGAAATTTTAAAATTAAGTTTTTAATTCTTGTGTCGTAATCATGCGATCGAAGTGAAAGTTTGAATAATGAACCTAGGCAATAATTGTCCTTGAATGGTACATAACTCTATGGCATATACATATAACAATCCTAATTGGCGAGGTTCCGAAATATTTAGACGGTTCTCAATATCTAAAAATCTTTTACAGCAACCAAACTGAAATTTTTTATGTTCATAGAGACTATGAACATATGTTCACCTATAGGACTTTCAGTAACCTGGTGAGCACAAATCCAACATGGCGGCGACGCGAAGTATAAATATTTAAATGGACGTTTCTCGCGAATTAACTATCCGAGTGCCGTGAAACGTTGCACGTTAAATGCTTATACAAATGTTGATCCACTGGCACCTAATTTATTTCTATTGTTTGCATAATCACAAGATGGCTGCTGTGCGTAATTTTAAAATCTCGTTTTGACTTCTTGTGTTCTAATCATGCGATTGAAGTTTGAATACCACACGTACACAATAATCTTAATGTAATAGTACAAAAATAAAAATCCAACCTGGCGACCATCTGAAATATTTAGACGGTTCTCAATATCTACGAATCTGTTACAGCAATTAAACTGAAATGTTGTATGTTGATAGAGGCAATTAACATGAGCAGGATATATGAAAATAGGCTGTATAGTTCTTCACGGAACTACTGGTTTTTAGCCAGTTTGCTACAAAGCACGTAAAATATGCGAAATTTTTTATTTTATAAATCATAAAAACCACAAAATCTAGTTATAACCTGCTTCTTTATTCCGTATTTATTTACTGTTTTTATTTTATATGTAGTTATTCATTTACTTATTTGTTAATACAAATAAATTAATACATTTATTTATTTATTTATTTATTTATTTATTTATTTACGGGTCTATGTTTCCAAAGAAACTTAGAGATTTCATAGACTACTATAATTGAGCTGATCAATATCTATTCAAATTTCAAAAGAAACTGAAATTGTCAAGATACAGTAGCTCAATCAATTTTGCCAACTTGACGCCAGTGCGTACCTTTGAGCATAGGCCTATCAGTTATACCTCATCAAGGCACTGGTTAGTTAGTACATGCTGTGAAGTCCACTGTAAGTTTCTTATGAACCAGGAGTAGCGCCCTTGTACATAGCTCTGTTTTTCAAACTATTGCCTTCCTGGCTGATCCAATTGGTTGTCCTTGATAACATTTACACCGAAAATTGTCACTAATCCGTGTGAAAAAAAAACACATACCAATAACTTATCAGTTACTGATTTGGCACTTCTGCTCCAAGTCATGGAAGCTTCTTTTCCTTGTCAGTTCTTTGTATCGCTCATCATCAAGCTCAAATCTTACCATTGGATCTTTATAGTGTTACGGCTGTGAGTTTGTTTCGTCGCTCGCCGCATGAGTCACAGCTGCCCCCGGGCTGGGCTGTGCTCTGCCTCAGTGTATTACGTGCGCCTTACGCAACAAGGGCTACTAGGACAAAGGGATGGTCCAGAATATTCGTGAACCAGCCAGTGATGGAAACCTCGAGAAGCCGTGAACCCTGGATGGGTCTAGAAGCATTTATTGAGTCACCGGCCTGCTATATAAGGGCGACCTGGCAAGCGGGGTGGTGTGTGTTTTTCGAGCTAGTGCGAGCGTATACCTTGAGCGACAGTTGTTGGCGACGTGACTTGCGAAACCCCTAGTGAAGCTGATTCTCTTGACAGCGAGGGAGTGAGAAGCCTACAGAGGAACTGAGTGTGTTTTCCAGTGCGACAGAGGTGATTGTGGTGAATTGTGAAACAAGTGAGTAGTACGGTGACAGGCTGAGTGCAGATATTTCCAGCCAGCGCACGGGGCCACCTCATTACGAGGTATTAACTTCTGCGGCTTCTTGACAAGTGAAAGGGAAGTGTTCTCTCCGTGAGGAAACTGGAGTAAGGTTCTAATTGCTTGTATTTGCTGTTGAGTGGTGTATCTTTCTTGCCGCAATAAAGCTAATACGTTTCTTTAAAGGAACAATCTGTGTTGTGCTTCAACCCACCGTAATCCAGTTAACAAAAGTGCCACTAGGGGGTGGCACGTAACAACTGGTTTCAGAAGCCGGATTACAAACTCAAGCACAAGCACTACACCTGACGGTCCTGGTTTCAAAACCCGAGCAGGTCATTTCTCTCTAATTTTAATGTGAGTGCATGCCCTTTACAAGACAAACAACCAAAATGGAAGCACAATTGGCAGCATTGCTAGAAAAGTTAAGTGGCATGGAAACCAAGATGGAAGACGGCCAGAAGAAGATGGAAGACGGCCAGAAGAATTTAACCAAGGACCTAACTGCCAAATTAGAAGACGGCCAGAAGAAGATGGAAGACGGTCAAAATAAGTTAGCGGAGGCCCTGAAGAAGATGGAAGCAGGCCTGAAGAAGATGGAAGACGGCCAGAAGAACTCGGCCAAGGACCTGAAGGATGGCCAGAAGAAGATGGAAGACGGCCAGACTAAGCTAGCAAAAGACCTGATGAAATTAGAACAGGGCATACGTGAGGAAGTCACGGCAGTGGAAAAGAAGTTCGACGCCTTACAAGTGGAAGTTGCCGAGCTGCGCCGACGCCCGCTGATGGGGGTGGAGGAGAAATTCAACGCCTTACAAGAGGAAGTTGCCGAACTGCGCCAACGCCCACTGACGGGGGTGGAAGAGAAATTCAACGCTTTACAAAAGGAAATTGCTGAGCTGAACCAACGCCCAGTGACGGGGATGGAAGCGAGATTCAACGCTCTTCAAGAGGAAGTTGCCGGGCTGCGCCGACGCCCGCCCACAGGTACACCGGGAACGTCAGGAACGGGACAGAGCAGAGTGACGCCCCCAACCTTAGACGGAAAGGTCCCGCGGAGCACATACTTACGTCAGTTCGAGGCGGCCTGTTCCATAAACAACTGGAACAGCACGGAAAAGGCTGCAGGTCTCATTGTAGCGCTGAGAGGGGACGCTCTTAACGTCCTTAAGGCCATCCCGACTGGATCCCAGGACTACGCTTCACTAATCGCCCATATGGAGTCCCGATATGGAGATAGCCATCTTCATCAGGCCTACCAGATGCAGCTCCGGACCCGGGTACAAAAGAACGCGGAAACCCTGCAGGAGTTCGAGATGGACATCGCACGACTCGTAAGATTCGCCTACCCAACAGCGCCGGCCGACTTTTTGGAGCAGATTGCGAAGCAATCCTTCATTGACGGACTACAGGACTCTGATACTCAACTGGCACTGCGACTTGCGCGCATTAAGACACTTGCAGATGCGCTGAGCCACGCACTTGAGTTCGAGACGGCAAAGCAGGTATCTAGAATGCACGCGCGGGTGCGTCAGGTGGACGTCGACGAACCAGCCAAAGCCGACGAGACCAAGCCCCTGGCCGATGAATTGACGGAGGCGCTAGGCCGGTTCTTCAAAAGTCGCAGTACCACCAACAAAAACGTAGCCGAAGAACATCCGGAGAGGCGGCCCGGAAGAGGACTACCGACCTGCTGGACCTACCGTAAGAGAGGCCACCTGAGCAAGTTTGCGGTGATCGCCGCCGCCAAGGGTTTCTGTCGGGACAGTCAGTCGTAGAGAAACCGCGCGGCCCAGGAAAGCAAGTATCAGTCAGACTTGGGGGGCAAAGGTCGGCTTGTGACAGTTGTCAAGCCCCGACTGTCCAAGTTCGTGTGACGCAGTTACGGAGGGATAATAGCAGCCTGATGGTCGACGGAGTCGTCAACGGAGGGAGCTGGCCCATGCTAATCGACACGGGAGTATCGAGGACCATCGTCAATCCCACCGTGATCCCGAAGTGGAGAGTGCAACCCACACAAAGGAACCTCCAGCTAATAACCGCGACCGGAGAGACCGCACCGGTACATGGCGAAGCATCACCGGAGTTCGTCATTGGTCGACGGGCGGTAAAGCATCCAGTGCTTGTGGCTGATGTATCAAACAAAGTGATCATCGGACTGGACTTCCTGGACCAGAACAACATCATCTTGGACCTGAGTACCAACACTCTGCACTTTGGAGGTGAGGAACTTGCTTTGCAACCAGCACACGAGGCCGTCACCACACGACGAGTAAGGCTGAGAGAGGACGTCATCGTTCCCGCCAGGAAGGAAGTCAGACTGCCCTAATTATCGACGGAACTGATGAGGGAGTGGCGGCTATCATCGAGCCAAGATATGAGGACATCGAGACAAAAGGATTGCTAGTTGCCAAGACCCTCATCAACACGACGTCCCGGCCGTACGTCCGCCTGTTCAACCTGAACGACTACGACATTACGGTTCACCGGGACACCAACCTAGGAGTCTGCGAGCCCGTTACCTGGATTACCCGCATCACAGACACGACGGACGGACACCTGTAGACGGACAACCGAAGAAGACGCGCCCTGCCAGAAGAACTACAGAAGCTGTACCAAGGATCCCAGGACCATTTAGACGAGGAAAAATCACGCCAATTTCGGGACCTCCTACATGAATTCCGGGATGTCTTCTCCGTGGGGAGCAAAGACTTCGGCAGGACAAGCTTGGTCCAGCACAGAATCGACGTTGGGGGCCCAATTCCGACGTGTCTCGCTCGCCAAGCAAGCCGAAGTCGAACGGATGGTAGAAGAGATGAAGGAGCAAGTAGTGATTGAGCCATCACATAGTCCTTGGAGTTCTCCGGTCGTGCTAGTGAAGAAGAAGGACGGTTCCACCAGGTTCTGCGTGGATTACAGGCGGGTGAATGACGTCACGAAGAAGGACAGCTACCCTCTACCCCGGATCGACGACACGCTGGACACCATATCAGGATCAAGATGGTTCTCCACCTTGGATTTGAAGAGTGGCTACTGGCAGGTGGAGGTCCACCCTAAGGACCGCGAGAAAACGGCGTTCTCTGTGGGCAGCGGGCTCTGGCAGTTCACCGTCATTCCATTTGGTCTGTGCAACGCCCCTGCGACCTTCGAAAGGTTAATGGAGTACATTCTGAGGGGACTACACTGGAAGACCTGCCTGGTCTACCTAGACGATGTCTTCGTTCTGGGAAGAAGCTTCGAGGAGCACTACAGCAACCTGAAGGAGATCTTGATGAAGCTACGGGCTGCCGAGCTGAATTTGAGCCCCAAGAAGTGTCAGCTCTTCCAGAAGCAGGTCCAGTACCTTGGGCATATTGTCTCCGATGAAGGGGTGCGCACCGACCCAGAAAAGACCGCAGCTGTGCGGGAGTGGCCAGTTCCGAAAGACAAGTCCCAACTACGAAGCTTCCTGGGGCTCTGCACTTATTACCGTCGCTTCGTGAGAGGATTCGCCGACATCGCCAAACCACTGCATCGAATGACTGAGAAGGACCAACTCTTCACGTGGACAGCAGAATGCCACAGTGCCTTCGAACAACTCAAGCAGGCTCTGTGCACCGCACCTATTCTGGCCTACCCCAGACCTGGAACAAGGTTCATCGTCGATACCGATGCCAGCGACTTTGGTGTAGGGGGAATCCTGTCGCAAATAGTGGACGGCGAGGATAGAGTAGTGGCCTACTTCAGCAAAGCCTTGTCAAAGCCAGAGAGGAACTACTGCGTCACAAGGAAGGAGCTGCTCGCCATCGTGAAGACCATTGAACACTTCCACAAGTACCTGTACGGGCAAGAATTTCTCATCAGGACCGATCATGCATCCCTGCGGTGGCTCCTGAACTTCAAGCAGCCCGAGGGTCAACTCGCCCGGTGGTTAGAGAGGCTTCAACAGTACAACTTTTAGATTCAGCACAGGAAAGGCCAACTGCATTCTAACGCCGATGCCCTGTCACGAAGACCGTGCCCCGAAGACTGCACCTTCTGTACCAGAAGGGAGGAGAACACCGGGATACAGTGCCGAAGGACTACCGTGGAACTTCAGGGGAGCTAGAGCCGCGAATCTTTCACGCGGGCACAAGCAGAAGATGATGACCTGGGACTGATAGCCGAATGGAAGAGGGCCTGTGTTCCCAGACCCGGGTGGAACATTGTGAGCGACTGCAGTCCAAAGTTCAAGTCTTACTGGGCGCAGTGGGACTCGCTGATTGTAAGGGATGGCCTCATCTGCCGGACCTGGGAGAGCACCGATGGGAAGACATCTCGGGAACAAGTCGTCGTTCCAAAGGCTATGACGGAGGAAGTCCTGAAGGAAGTTCGTGGAGGATCATCTGGTGGACACCTAGGGATAAAGAAGACCCTGGAGAAGCTGAGAGAGCGGTTCTACTGGATCGGATGCCGGGTGCCCCATGGAGAGAGTGGTCATCGATGTTGCTGGGCCATTCCCGTTGAGCGAGGCAGGAAACCGCTACTTATTGGTCGTCAGCGACTACTTCACCAAATGGCCGGAGGCGTATGCGCTCCCTAACCAAGAAGCCGCGACGATCGCAGAGACCCTGGTGAAGGAATTCGTCAGCCGGTACGGAGTACCCCTGGAGCTGCACTCCGACCAAGGGAGGAACTTCGAGTCGCAGGTGTTCCGGAACCTATGCCAGCTGCTGGGAATTCGGAAGACAAGGACGACGCCGCTACACCCTCAATCCGACGGGATGGTAGAGCGATTCAATCGCACCATCGAGAACCATCTCCGAATAGTCGTCAGCGAGCACCAGAGGGATTGGGACAATCATCTTCCACTTGTTCTCCTGGCCTGCCGTGCCGCCGTGCATGAAGCCACCTGGTGCACACCAGCCCGGGCCATGTTTGGGAGGGAGCTCCGTCTACCTGTCGATCTTGCCTTCGGCCGACCTGGGAATGATTCGGTCCCGGTAAGCCAGTATTGTCAAGAACTGGTCGACCAACTGGAGGACGTGCACGCGTTCGCGAGGAGGAAACTGCGGATCGAGACCGACCGAATGAAGACCCAATACGACCAACAGACGGATGCCGGCGGATTCCACGAGGACGACCTGGTCTGGCTCTTCAACCCATTACGGAAGAAAGGCCTGTCACCCAAACTGCAGAAGTCCTGGGAGGGCCCATACCGAGTCGTGAAACGGATCAATGATGTCGTCTACAGGATCCAGCGGAGCCCGAGGGCGAAGATGAAGATCGTGCATCGAGATCGCCTGGCAGCCTACGGAGGGACACAGACGGACCAATGATTGATCGGGACGATCAGCCTTTTAGGAAGGGGGTGGTGTTACGGCTGTGATTTTGTTTCGTCGCTCGACGCATGAGTCACAGCTGCCCCCGGGCTGGGCTGTGCTCTGCCTCGGTGTATTACGTGTGCCTTACGCAAGAAGGGCTACTAGGACAAAGGGATGGTCCAGAATATTCGTGAACCAGCCAGTGATGGAAACCTCGAGAAGCCGTGAACCCTGGATGGGTCTAGAAGCATTTATTGAGTCACCGGCCTGCTATATAAGGGCGATCTGGCAAATTGGGTGGTGTGTGTTCTTCGAGCTAGTGCGAGCGTATACCTTGAGTGACAGTTGTTGGCGACGTGACTTGCGAAACCCCTAGTGAAGCTGATTCTCTTGACAGCGAGGGAGTGAGAAGCCTACAGAGGAACTGTGTCTTGAACGAGTGTGTTTTCCAGTGCGACAGAGGTGATTGTGGTGAATTGTGAAACAAGTGTGTAGTATGGTGACAGGCTGAGTGCAGATATTTCCAGCCAGCGCACGGGGCCACCTTATTACGAGGGATTAACCTATGCGGCTTCTTGACAAGTGAAAGGGAAGTGTTCTTTCCGTGAGGAAACTGGAGTAAGGTTCTAATTGCTTGTATTTGCTGTTGAATGGTGTATCTTTCTGGCCGCAATAAAGCTAATATGTTTCTTTAAAGGAACAATCTGTGTTGTGCTTCAACCCACCGTAATCCAGTTAACAAAAGTGCCACGAGGGGGTGGCACGTAACAATAGGCTACTCTGTAAGCTGGGAGAATGCTATTGACAGTTCTCGTCTCGTCATGTGGTCTGAGAACGAGGTTGCCAAACTGTACAAGCCAGAGATACAGCTGATGACATCAACTATGCGAACATGGATTGGTCAAGAGGCAGAGGGGTGATGACTGACGTGGAATTTATGACCAAATGTCAATCCCTTTCTCCAAGCGTACAGAGTATTTTATAATGAAGCATTTGTTGGATTTTCTGTCGAAGACAAAGATATCTGCACGTTCCAAGGAAGCTGTAGAAGACCAGCAGGTTACCTCCCGGTCCGGAAGAACGCATGCAGGCACTGCCCTTGAAGGCGTGTTACTAGCGGAGACTTTCGAATCTCTAACCTCCCGCTCAGTATACTGACAGCATGCACAGTGTTCAGTTTCTGTTTACTAACCTTAGTACGAGTGCCGCCGTTAGCGTTGGGAACTATTCCTTGTTTACTTGTATCACGCTGTCAGCCTACTTGGTTGACAAGTACAGTCGCGCGGGTATATTAAAAAAATTGGATATGTCTCAGTTTCAGTGGCCTCAGTCATCTCATCACTATAGGCTACTCTCCGTGGTGAACTGTGCGCCTGTTACTGCTCGAGTCCAAGCTCTATGATCTTGTGGGGTGAGGAGAAAGTGCAGGGAAGGGTCGGGTGTGAAGAGAAGGATCTGTCAACAGCCCACCGTGATATATGGTATTCCTTTCTATTCCAATACTGCGAACATTCGGCCGTTGCTCAAACCACTGTGGCGTTAGGAATGACTGAGTGAGTCACCGACCAATGTACTGCTCGGTTCTAAGCTGCGTGGACCTGAGAGGAATGTGCATCGCAGACTATGAGTAGTGGTGGTGACGAGTGATGAGGTTTCTCGGTCCTTGCGTAGTGTTCGCTTTTGCGAATGTTTTTTGTAGGCTATGTTTCCCGCACGGTTTGAAAAACACGTTCTATTTCTGCCCCATTATTTTTCCTTTATAATTGCAGTATGAACGCGGTGTTCTGATTATTTATTTATTTATTTAACTTATGTTTCATCTGAATTGTTGTTCTTTATTATTCATGTACTTACCTTTTTTTTTTTGAAGTGTCTTTCTAGACGCACCATACCGTCACATTCTCTCACGAGGTTCTGTGCTTGCCCCAGCGGCAACGCTCGCAATGTGCATGGGGCTGTGCTTTGATTGGCTGCTCTTTCACTCCTCCTTCATTCTGGAAGATTCGGCGCGCTGACGTCACTACTGCTATATAACCGTAGGTCCATCAGCCTATGGGTTGACTCTCCATCTTCACTCACTTGCTACTACAAGCTTGCCGGGGGTCATTACCCTCTGGTGGCACGGTCTTGCCGAAGGCCCTGCGTCACGTCATCACGGAGTTAGGCTCCAGGCCAACCTTTGCTCCAGCTGGCGGCTGGGCATGTTCTACAAACGCTGTACTCAGTTCAAGGTCTGCCTAAGGAAAAGACAACTTCTCGAACCAGCGGAGATGTTAATACCAAGAAACATCTCACTGCTGGTCAACTCTCGTCATCACGACTGAACATCGCCAAAACCTTGGCTCTGAACCAGCGCTGCTGGAGTGTGGGCGCATTAACCACGAGCATCAGCTCTGTGCGGGCAAATAGAACTGCCATTTCAAAGCATCAGCCCCTTGCGGACCAACCAACTGTTTCCAGCCAAGGGTTTGCTGGCCTAAAGAAAGGGTTATGTATTTTCACCTCATTGAAAGGTGGTATCATATTCATCATGGTTAATCATTAAGAGTTCCTCGTTTAGGTATTTATAATTATGTCTCTCTTTTTATGAACAATATAAATTTTTAATCCCTCATAAGGGAATTTTGTTAACCGTTTCCGTTTCCTGGAGAAACTTGAAAATTTGCATTTTTATTATTCTCCTTGTTAATTCTTAAAACTATATTTATTAGGAGTAACTTTATACGCTGTTTTAAAAATATTGCATTTTGAATTTGCATTTTTATTCTTCTTCTTGTTAATTCTTAAAGCTATATTTATTAGAAGTAACTTTATATGCTGTTTAAAAACTTTAATAAACGCAAAGGCAAATTCTAATCTTGGTCTCTTCCATCACCCAAGATTCAATCCCTGTGTCCGAAACCTTACATCTTTTCGAAATCCCAAAAAGGGTGCAGCATACCCTTTTCCATGGTGCCGAAACCCGGGATCGAACCAGGGACCTTTATTCTGAGATCACAAATTCTATTCTAAAAAAAAAAACTTGTGCAATCTAATATTTGTCTTATACATTTCAGTATATCGTGGCTAGCGCAGGAGATCTGCGGGAAAGCGGAAACAATCCCAGCATACTACACAACTGGTTTCTTTCCGGAAAGCAGGTCTGTCTGGTGCCGCAAGCAGCTTTGGTAAGTGAGTTGTTCCAACTGTCCAGCCATGCCAGTAATAATAGATGATAAACTGTTAAACTCTCGGGCGGCCTACAAAGGTCAACTCACCCGTTTTCAAAAATATTTTGCTACTCTACCGAAAGAGGAACAAAACCTTGACATTATATCTCAGCGTTTAAAAGCTTTTGAACAGGCGTACGAGAAATATGATCTCGTGCAACTTGAAATTGAAATCAAAAGTCCAGAACATCAATCAGATAGGGAAGAAGTAGAGAGTAATTACTTTGATACACACGCTCAGGCTGTGGCATTAGTTAGAACTTTGACCCTGGCGTTGAAGGTAGAGGAAACTCAAGGAAGAATTAGCGACCATGGGAATGGTATCAAACCATTGCTACCTAAAATTGAAATTCCGCATTTTTCAGGAAAGGAAGAGATGTGGCAATCATTCTTTGAATTGTTCAGTTCATTAGTACATGATAATGCCACATTTCCAGAAATTCAGAAATTTCATTACTTAAAATCCATTTTGCAGGGACCACCCCTCCAACTTATAAGAGAACTCCCCTTAACAGGAGAAAACTATAACATTGCTATAGAGCTTCTTAAAGGCCGTTATGGCAACGAAAAATTATGCTTACAGAGGCATATTCAAGCCTTATTTAACCTGCCCGCATTGCGAGCTGACTGCGAGCCTTAAGTGACACGGTCCAACTACACGTCAGAGCATTGGCACGGTTGAATCAACCGGTCGAGCATTGGGATCTATTCTTAGTTCACTTGGTTACTTCTAAATTTGATTCATCAACCTTAAAGGCATGGGAGAGGGAACTAACAAATGACACTTCATATACCTATGGCTCATTGCTTACGTTTATAAATAATAGATGTCAGGTTTTATCAGCCGTAGCCTGTCATATGTCAGGAAGTGCAGGTAACAAATCTAATGTTGTGAAGCCAGTCGGTACTAAAATAAACAAATCTGCTGTCTTTACTGTTCAACATAATTCAACAGATTGTATTCTCTTTAAAGCGCCTCACAGGTTATATTCCTGCGTTGCCTTTAAAGCCCTTTCTACCGACGAAAGACGCAAATTAATAGCTCAAAAAAGATATTGCTACAACTGTCTGTCAGCTAGGCATATGGTGCCTGATTGCGTATCTAAAAATACTTGCTCCCATTGCAAGGCTCAACATCATACCTTGCTTCATAGGTTTGAAAAGCCACGTCAGGCTCCTTCCCCTGGATGTTCTAAAGATACATCCCCAGGAGCCAATGCGCAATCTTATACTCAGAGCTCTAGCTCTATTCGTAGTTCCCAGGTGCTACTATCAACCGTGTTATTAAAAGTTCAAGATTCCTCTGGTAGATGGCTTGAAGCACGTGCCTTATTGGATAATGCCGCCACCCATGACTTCATAAGTGAGCGTCTCATTAAGAAACTTGGTCTTCCCAAGCAACCTACATTAATTCAGGTTACCGGTATTAACAATAGCAATGTTAAATCTTTGCATTTTGTTCGTGTTCACATCAAAGATGCTGTTAATTGTAACACAACATTTCAGTTGAATTGTCTTGCCATTGATACAATTGGCAGTAATACCCCTAGTACTTCTTTTGAAATTAGAAATTGGCAATTTCCTCATAACATTCAGTTGGCAGATCCAACATTTAATACGAGCGCTCCAGTAGACATACTTCTCAGTGCCCAAGTATTTTGGCAATGTCTCCTTAGCTCTAAGGTTAAAATATCACCAGGAGTGTTTGTTCATCATACCAAGCTAGGTTGGTTAGTAACGGGTCAGGTCCCTCGTAAGTCATTTCAAAATTTCTCACAATGTCATTTTGTCAATACAGGTCTCGATTACAACTTAGAAAGATTTTGGAAAATCGAAACTATAGATTCAGTTTCACCTTCCTCAGTTGAAAATGAAATGTGTGAAAAACTGTTTCGCGAAACAACCAAACGCAATTCAGAGGGTAGATTTGTCGTAACAATGCCCCGAGTGGATAATCCACCTCTTTTATTTGAAACACACCCTAGGGCTCTTAGAGCACTCTATGCTGTGGAAAGCAAATTTAAACGTGACCCTGTTGTTAAAACTCAATACTCCACATTTATGGAGGAATATGAGGCACTTGATCACATGGAGGTTGTTACCAAGAAAGATGATGCTTCTTATACCCCATCTGAAGTCATTTACCTCAATCATCATCCAGTTTGGAAGAATGAGATTTTAAAGGAAAACATAAGAGTGGTCTTTAATGGCTCTGCATTGGATGCCAATGGAACTTCTCTGAATGACACATTATTATCAGGCCCTCCAATTCAATCTGACTTTTCTTCTGTTTTGATGAATTTTCGCTTGTTCCCTATCGCAGTGATATCTGATATCAAGCAGATGTATAGGCAGATTTTGGTCGATCAGCAACAGCGCGACCTTCAGAGAATTCTTTGGCGCGACGAGCCTACTAAACCTGTCAAGATTTTTCGGCTAAAAACATTAACCTATGGACTAAAGCCCTCTGCTTTTTAGCCATACGTACGTTGAAATTACTTGCTGAACAGGATGGCCCGTTGTATTCTCCTAAGGCTTCTGAAGTGTTAAAATCATCATTTTACGTTGACGATTTTCTTCATTCATTTGAGTCAGTATCTGAAGCACTGCAGGTCTCTAAAGATTTGACAGCCTTGCTTTTGGGAGGCGGATTTTCCTTGTGCAAGTGGAACTCTAATTCGGAAGAATTTCTTTCTAAATTTCCATTAACTTCAGTCTATAACGACTCAGTAGAGCTTCTTCAGGAAAGTAATTCCATCAAAACTCTAGGCATCTATTGGAGTCCTCAAAAGGATTTTTTCTTTTTCAAAATTAATCTCAGTGACATCAAACCGCAAACTAAGCGGCAAATTTTGTCTGAGATTGCAAAGATATTTGATCCTCTCCAATTTTTGGCGCCAATCATCGTCACAGCAAAGCTTTTCATGCAAGACCTTTGGTCCTTGAAAACTGGTTGGGATGAACCAGTTCCTTCCGAGTTGCAAAAAAAATGGATTTCTTATAGAAATAGTTTAGAAGATCTTTCTAATGTTATTATCCCGCGAGTGATTATTCCCTCTCCCTCCTGTGGAGGATATGAACTTCACATCTTTGCCGATAGCTCATTGAAAGCTTATGGATGTTGTGCGTATATTGTTTGCCGTAATTTTGTCCAGTCATATTTCTTTTCCAATTTAATTTGCGCTAAGTCAAAGGTGGCCCCTCTTAAATCTTTATCCTTGCCACGGCTGGAACTTTGTGCTGCTCTTTTGGCGGTTGAATTATCGGTCAAAATCCGTCAATCTTTGAAAATCCGATTTATTAAAACTTACTTTTGGAGTGACTCAGCCATCACGTTGGCATGGATTGCCAGACCTCCCTCGCATTGGCAGGTGTTTGTAGCTAATAGAGTGTCTAAAATTCAACAATTGTCTAACCTTGAACAATGGCATCATGTATCTGGCAAGGAGAACCCTGCAGATGTCATTTCTCGTGGATATTCCCCTCTTATGTTGGCTAACCTGACATTATACTGGCAAGGTCCCCGTTGGCTTCTGCAAGAACCCTCCGCTTGGCCAAATTTTCCTCTTCCGGAGTTATCAGACTTGCCGGATGCTGGTAAGGTTACTGGATTTTCTCTTCTCGTTTCTGACTCTCCCCTTCTCTTGCAGCGATATTCCTCTTTCCATAAATTGGTGAGGGTTATGGCTTATCTCCTTCGATGGAAATATTTTGTGGTAGAACAACCCCTTTTTCCTAAGCCATATTTAACCCTTTCTGAATTAGGTTTAGCCACTACAAAAATCTTATGGCTTACTCAACAAGAAATATTCTCTGTAGAATGTCTGGTGTTGTCCCAAGGTCAATCCCTTAAGAAATCGAGTAGGCTTTCCTCACTCGCCCCCTTTTTGTATACTGATGGTTTATTAAGAGTAGGAGGACGTTTATCTTTGGCTGATCTTTCTGAGGATAAAAAACATCCAATTATTCTTCCCTCAAAGCATCATGTCACTTCCTTAATCATTCGTCAGTATCATTACCAGCATCTTCATGCTGGAACTCGTACATTACTTTCTATCATTCGTGAAAGGTATTGGCCCATAAACGGAGTCCATGAAGTTACCTCTGTCATCCGGAAGTGCATTCCATGTTTTAAATCCAACCCTAAAGTTACCGCTCAGCTCATGGGTGATCTTCCCAACTTTAGATCCGCGCCTGCTAGACCCTTTACCTTTACGGGGGTGGATTATTCCGGGCCTTTTGTTTACAGAAGAAATTCTCCTGAGGCCAAAAAATGTATTTTTGGAAAACTCTATATTTCGCTGTTTGTATGTATGGTCACCGGAGCAGTTCACTTAGAACTAGATACCAACGCCTCTACTGCTTACTTTTTGGCAGCTTTTGCCAGATTTTCTGCTCGCAGAGGTCTTCCTTCAGAAGTATTCTCAGACAATGCTAAAAATTTTATCGGAGCTTCTGAGCAAATTAAGAGAGCTCTTACTCAAAATTCAGCGCTGGAAAGGATTACTGATTATGCTCACCAGAGAAATTTCAAGTGGCACTTCATCCCCCCTTATGCACCTCATCAAGGTGGGAGGTGGGAGTCTTGTGTGAAACTCACCAAGAAGCACCTTAGACGTGTTTGTGGCCACACCCCCCTTTCTCATGAAGAGTTTAATTCCTTAATTATTTTTATTGAGGGCATAATTAATTCTCGTCCTTTATCACCCTTATCTAATGATCCTTCAGATCTTCTGCCATTAACGCCAGGCCATTTTCTTATCGGTGGTCCTTTGACTGCCTCTCCCCCTTTGTTATATTCTAATTCTCAATCTTCTTTAGCCATTTCTTGGCGCAAAATTGAAAGTTTGCGCAATAATTTTTGGCGCCGCTGGAGGTTGGAATACCTCGGTTTGCTTCAGCTGCGTGGTAAATGGATTGTTTCCTGCTCTAACCTTCAGGTGGGGGACTTGGTGCTTTTGAAAGACCCTAGTCCTCCTCTTGTCTGGAATTTGGGTAGGGTTGTTGAGTGCTTTCCTGGCAGAGATGGTAGGGTTCGCGTGGTAAAACTGCAGACTTCTGCTGGCCATTTTCTTAGGCCAATCACTATGATTGCTCCTTTGCCACGCGAGGCCTAACTTCTGCGCTTTCTTACTGCAATTTTTTCTCGCCCCTCCCAGCATGTTCGCTTTTGCGAATGTTTTTTGTAGGCTATGTTTCCCGCACGGTTTGAAAAACACGTTCTATTTCTGCCCCATTATTTTTCCTTTATAATTGCAGTATGAACGCGGTGTTCTGATTATTTATTTATTTATTTAACTTATGTTTCATCTGAATTGTTGTTCTTTATTATTCATGTACTTACCTTTTTTTTTTGAAGTGTCTTTCTAGACGCACCATACCGTCACATTCTCTCACGAGGTTCTGTGCTTGCCCCAGCGGCAACGCTCGCAATGTGCATGGGGCTGTGCTTTGATTGGCTGCTCTTTCACTCCTCCTTCATTCTGGAAGATTCGGCGCGCTGACGTCACTACTGCTATATAACCGTAGGTCCATCGGCCTATGGGTTGACTCTCCATCTTCACTCACTTGCTACTACAAGCTTGCCGGGGGTCATTACCCTCTGGTGGCACGGTCTTGCCGAAGGCCCTGCGTCACGTCATCACGGAGTTAGGCTCCAGGCCAACCTTTGCTCCAGCTGGCGGCTGGGCATGTTCTACAAACGCTGTACTCAGTTCAAGGTCTGCCTAAGGAAAAGACAACTTCTCGAACCAGCGGAGATGTTAATACCAAGAAACATCTCACTGCTGGTCAACTCTCGTCATCACGACTGAACATCGCCAAAACCTTGGCTCTGAACCAGCGCTGCTGGAGTGTGGGCGCATTAACCACGAGCATCAGCCCTGTGCGGGCAAATAGAACTGCCATTTCAAAGCATCAGCCCCTTGCGGACCAGCCAACTGTTTCCAGCCAAGGGTTTGCTGGCCTAAAGAAAGGGTTATGTATTTTCACCTCATTGAAAGGTGGTATCATATTCATCATGGTTAATCATTAAGAGTTCCTCGTTTAGGTATTTATAATTATGTCTCTCTTTTTATGAACAATATAAATTTTTAATCCCTCATAAGGGAATTTTGTTAACCGTTTCCGTTTCCTGGAGAAACTTGAAAATTTGCATTTTTATTATTCTCCTTGTTAATTCTTAAAACTATATTTATTAGGAGTAACTTTATACGCTGTTTTAAAAATATTGCATTTTGAATTTGCATTTTTATTCTTCTTCTTGTTAATTCTTAAAGCTATATTTATTAGAAGTAACTTTATATGCTGTTTAAAAACTTTAATAAACGCAAAGGCAAATTCTAATCTTGGTCTCTTCCATCACCCAAGATTCAATCCCTGTGTCCGAAACCTTACATCTTTTCGAAATCCCAAAAAGGGTGCAGCATACCCTTTTCCACGTAGTAACAGAAGCAAATACATTAGTCGGTGACTCAGTCACTCATTCCTAACGCCACACTGGTTTCAGAAAATACACATGTTAGCAGTATTGGAATAGACGAGAATGTCAGGTAACACGGCGGGGTGTCAACAGGCTTCTCAATTCTCGCCTGCTCCTACCCTGCCTCTGCCCTTCATCCCGCAAGTTCACAGAGCTTGAAACCGAGCAGTATTTGGTTCTGTACTATGCACGGACCGAGAAACCTCATCACTCGTCAACACCACTATTCATAGTCCGCGATGCACATTCCTCTCAGGTTCACGCAGCTTAGACTCGAGCAGTAGGCTACGCTTAGCTGTGCTGTTGCGCAACAATTAGGACACAATTCTTAATTCTCCCATACCCAGCTTTGTTGTGGTGCCTGTTTGCAATTAGGGCTAGTATAATGGGAAGGACGAGGCCGTGGCATTAATTACGCAACATCACAACATTTGCGTGGAGCTGAACTGGAAAACCACTTATGGATGGCTGAAGTGGGAATCAAACCCAGCTCTTCTCAATTATCCACAGGAAGGTGAGGAAACCTATACCCCATTCCAGTACCTCTGACAAGAACTCAATCTCTTGAAAGATGCATGTCAATTCAGATTACTTATGCAACATCGGAGCATTAAGGAAAGTGCGGGAACAAAGTGTCCTTGTGAAATACATTCCAATTTTCATGGAATCGATATACAGTCTATTTATGAGAATCTATATCGCGAGGAGAAATAGAATCGCCTGTATGAAATCAATAGGCAGTAGTGTTACTAAATCACCGGTATTAGACATGTCCAATTTCAGCAATCCACACACATTACTTTTGAAAAGACGGGGATCTGATTAGTTATAGTGTTTTAGATCCCTTATTTGGGGGTGGATCTAAAAGGGAGAGTTGCTGTACTAATTTATGAGTTTGTGCCTAAATAAGGGTAGCTCCCCTTGACAGGGCCAGCTGACCAGTGTAGTGTGTTGTGGTGTGCTAGGAACTAGGGGGCGTTCCTATAAAGACTGTAAATGTGGTTTAAGGGATGTAGCCTTAGCACGCGGGTCGGTGTACTAGTCGCCCAGCCGGCTACTTATTATATAATCACCTTGCTAGTGTCAGCGGTTCGGCACGCGCTTCAATTGAGCACGCTAGCCGCTGTGAGGAATACAAGGACGTCTGAGTTGGCGTTATTACTACGGTGTGTCACGTCCGACTGTGACGGGAGTAAGGAAGGACGTGGGGACGTGAAGAAGAGTGTAGATCAGTAATGCAAGTGTAAGAGACTGACCAAGTGTTTATTGGTCAGCAATGAGTAACTGTTAGTCCCTTTTAAGGGATCTTGTGATGTTATAATGTGAGTACAAACTGTGGGTGTTAGGTTACAAAAATAGGATTCTGAACACTGACTGACTGACTCACCTCGGTTGACACTGTCGTTAGCCTCCGGCTGTCTCGTCGAAGCACTGGTGATGGAGAGATCCTCGTGACCCACTTAAGGCACCTTTTATACCTTTAGCCTCTGTTCTGTCAGCGCGTTGTGGCATAGTTGAACCAGTTTGTAGTATGTCGCTGTGTGTCATAATTACGCAAGGGTTGAGCTGCTTTATGGAGTAGCCAGCTGCCCTTATAGTATTGATGGATATTGGGTAGGCTTTTAAAGGGTTGCCTTTTATGAGATTTAGACAGATGATGGGGGGGATGATCTCTAAGGGGTGCATACCCCTTGGGTATTGTACAAGCCTCTTCCTCCATTTGGTCGCGTCCTCGCGACCGGGAAGGGCACTTGGGGTTGGGATGTTGTCGTAGTAGTTTTTGAATCCCCCTCGTCTCTTCTGGTGGTGGCGTCGTAAGCGTCGTCGTATGGAACGGGTGTCGTCGTGCAGAAGTGTAGGTGTGCGGTCAGCCCGTGTTCAGAGGGGAGGGTTATGGGGTGTACATAGATATATATGTATATAAATTTTACATTGCATGGTGAAATGTGCATTAACATTGTTGAATAAAGAAAATAATTGCTAGTGAGGCACAATCGCCATTGCCGTTGTCGGCATAAAAAAGAAAAAAAAACATGGTTATACATGGTTACATAGTTGTGCAGAGAGGAAAAACCCAGGGCCGAACGGATGATTGCGTCGTCCGCCCTATCTTGGGGAAAAAGTGCTCCCTGCAATAAAGAAGATAGGAGAGAATAGAAAAAAATGGGTGTTCCAGGGTATAATTGAAAGGAAATATTCAAAAGTATTTATTTGTGTGGGAAAAACGGAACACCCTGACAAATGGGGAAGTTAGAAGAGAGAAAAATGAAAGAAAACAATTCACAGACATTGGTTACGTGTTACCTTAGCAAACGAAACAAAACAAAACAAAAATATAGACATCGTGTACACGTGAACTTGATAAACAGACAAAAATATTATGTTGCGATGCTGACATTTAGGAATTTCCATTGGAATAATTGCCCGTGGGCGCATGAATATGTATGTAGTTCACTCTTTAAAATTATGAACTACAATGACCTTATGTCTACTTAAGCGCGCTAAACCCTTATAATTCTAGTTTTTATTTGGATCCTCGCGTGCACGCTACCTGTTTGTACGTACGCTTGCCGTATCACGGCTGATCCTATACGGCCACCTCTTGGCACGGTTGAGTGGTCGTACCGCTTGCAGTGTATTCTTAATACCTAGTCTGTGAAGCATCCTCTGTGGGTGAATGCTTGCACACTTGGCCATGAGGGTCGCCGCCACATGCCGGTTGCGCCCTCATCGCCGTAAGCTGCGTCGCATTTTGACGCTTCAAGTGTTTTTGTTTTATGTAGATCTGCCAGCAAGCTTGATGCCCCACAGGCATCATTCCCGCTGTGCAGATTATTGACGTGTAGCTGTAAAAAAAAATGTAGTGAGTGTGTAAGTGAGAATGAATGTTAAATGGAGGTTAGTATGCACAGGTATAATACTACAATAAGGGGGCATTAAATAGCATGTTGCTGCTATCTGGCAGCAAAATCATAATTACACGTGTCATATTCTAGGTGACAATGCCTGCAAAAAAAAATGGAGAGGTTAACAAAACATTGAAATTCCCTATTCCATATGCCGCTTCCTGTGGCAGCGTTGCCACAGTCTGAAGCCCCTTTTTACCTGTGAAAAGAATGGCATGGTTATTATTACTCGATATATGGCCGGGCTTACCCTATATGGTGCCGTGACGTCATTTCCTAATGTGTTGTAGTATTGGGCTTACCCTGGCAACGAATTTGGGCCGCCAGGCGCCGAAATTTTACCTCAATATATGTATTAAAAAAAATTGTCTTAAATGTAAGACTATGCTACATTATAATAACTTATCATGAATTATCGGACTTACCCTGATGACGGATTTGTGGGTCATCAGGCGCCGAACGGCGTTCTCTTATACCACTTATTCTACTTATGGTATATATATAAAAAAAAAACTACATCTAAGCCGAGAGGGTTGCCTTAATCTATGGCCGAAAGATGCTGTGCTGAATTGCAACAGTGTTCATTAAATTTGCTTAATCCTAGGTTGCGTGTCAAATGCAACCGCCTATAACTAAATTTGGCCTAGGACGATCGCCTGGGGCAATTAAATCCCCAGATCACCACCCGCACGAGCCCCAGAAACACCGGTTGTCTCTAGGGTCGCTAGATTCCGTCCCCTTAAGTCTAGTGTCGACGTCTATTACTAGGATTAATCTATCCGCGGGCGGCTTACGGTGCCACTAAGCTAACCGTTCCGCCCGCTGTAACTTCCTTGTCGTGCTCGTTTTGCCGTTCCGATTAGTCGTAGGTGAGCCGCCCACTTGGCTCCTGTGAGGGGCGCGCAATGCCCCATCTCTTAATGCCCTCTGACTGCCCGATGCGTCGTCATTTATGTGGGCATTGGACAGTGTGGTCCCATGGCATAATATCCTCCGGGAAGAAAGCGTCCGGGGAGTCCTCTTCGCCTGTTTCGGCCGCAATATTTGTATTCGTATGTCCTCCGGGAAGTGAGCGTCCGGGGAGTCCTCTTCGCCTTAATCGGCATTGCTGGGTTGGCCCACTGAACCCTTTTGAGTGCCCGCTATGCTACTCATTTAAGAACTCTGGCGACCCGTTGTCGTCCATTTACGTGGGCGCAGGACCGAATGAGCGCGTACATTCCATATATATATATTCATATTTCATTCTGCATTATTGATTACCGTCGTGGTCTTCACCTTCACCTCGCGGGGTAAGGACTTGTCGGATCTAGGATTGGTCCTGCTGAACCCTTGGATCCTGCTTCACTCCTGACGAATAGGAGTCTGACTCCCCGCCATGGAAGTCCTACTTACGTAAATTTAACTAACAGTCTAGTCATAATATGGTCGTCTCTAGGGATAGCTCCCGAGGCCGACGCGGAGTGAGCTATTTCTCCCGCCATTCTCAGAAAGTCTCCCTGCAGGTCTTGGCTTCGACGACCGTGGCTTAAAGTGGGTTTAGCATCCCTTCCTCCCAGGGGCGGTTTATGCGCACCTAGGATTCCAGAGCTTGCCCGACCAGGCCGCGAATGCTTTGACCTCACGTGGTTCGTCTGTTTGGTCTAGTCGTCAAGTTAGGTGATTTGTCGAGCCAACTGGGGTAAGGGTTGTCATTACCTACCCCAGTTCTGCCCCTAGTGTTGTGCTTTTGACCTTTGGCTAACGCCGGTATCATCAGCCAGGGTGTTTCAGATTCCCTTTTTTTTTTAAATATAGGTGTAACCTGTGTAAAAAGTGTCAAATGTAAAATACTTCCAGTGTGGTGGGCTGGTAAAACCTCTACATACGTAGACTACTTTAGGCTACCTGTGCTATATCAGCTTCTCCAGCGATAATGCTCTTTTTTAACCTTGATGGAGGTGTTAGTAGGGTCTGTGGCGTCAGGTACCCTGTTATTGTGATCTGGGGGTAGTTATCTGTAGAGTGGGTTAAAGCAGGGTAGGAGGAGGTTGCGCACTTCCGAATTCCGCGTTAGTGGCGGCCTGGAACCGGTTTTTGTGCTAGGATGCTCCTACAGTGAGTGGAACGGGGCAGGTAATTCCCGGGGTTGCAAAAAATAAAATAAAAATCCATGCCGGTCTGATATCAATATCCCCTGGTGAATGGATGGGATGTACATGCATGCGTCTGGATATGAGGCGTTTGCACTCATGTATGGATAGGTGTAGGTTGAGGCATAATACTAATATATTTCCCTCTCATGCGGGATGATTTAAATTTAAAAAAAAATGGTTAGTATTTATTACTTATGGCCTCATCTCTCAGATGGAGATGTGCATTACGCTTAGTTGTTGTTGGCCGATGCACCCCTCTCATTCAGGTGATAGCGGTGGGGCTCAGGGCGTAGCATGCCCTTTCTGTAAACACATGAAGTTTACCAACCCTTATGTATACTTTGTAGTGTAGTGTAGCTGTTTATGGTCGTGTAGATGTGTTTGCGTTGTTTATGTCTGGACGTGAAAAGGTTATGGGAAGGGAGTAGAGTGGGACGCTGTTAGCATGTTCTCTTGTCATCCTCCCTTGGTCCATGTTGGTTTTCTATCCGCGCTTTGGGATAGCGAAGCTTCACGACCTACTCTGGTCCGTTATAGGGCTAAGTCCTAGTCGCCTGGAATGATTTGTTTCGGGACTAGGGTCGCAAAAAGAAGTTGTTAAGGGGAGGTCCCGTTTCCTCAAAGTCCCTATGTTCGCCCCTGATTGGTGAGCGCGTTTGTGTGTGTGTGTGTGACTACGCTCCGCTACACCACGCGGACGCCTGGTCTGCTGTAGAGCTAAGTCCTACTGTGTATATTGTGTATGGGTAGGAAGCGCCCGTGGCCTGCCAACGTCTTTACGAACGTGCTACTCTGGGCCTGCGACAAGTTTTGGTCTGTGACGTCTGCTTGTTGATAAATGCTTTCGCAGTGTTGAAAAATGTATAGTGTTATGATTGTTCTGCATTTGTTTATTCATGGTCACTGCCACTACACAATCGCGTTTTGTCATCGACAGTGTTGCAAAGTGGCTAAGTCTGCAAGTCATCAGTTTGTGTGTGTAACTTCAGGCCGGGATTTTATGTAGGTTAACCACTGTTGCGTGTTTTTCTGCACGTATGCCAGTGTGGTCATTGTGTTAAATTCCTGGCGGCCCGATGTGGTAATCCGCCCTGCTACTATTGCCGTTGTGTGGCCATTATTCCGTAAGACCGTTGTCTTACGAAATTTATATGTCTCTGTCTGGAAAGTCCATTTTCCCTGTCAAGTGTATTTCTGGAATTTTATGCCTGTCATTTGGCCGCAGGAATGTAGTATTATCTGTCTAAGCCGTTATATGGGCCAATTTTGGTGTGATTGGAAGGCCGTCTGCTTGTTTTTCCCTGGCGTGCAATTTTCTCTGGGGTTCGAACCCGTGTTCTATGTAATTCTCTGTGTTATATGTCTGCGTTGTTCATGTTCTGCGGGCATTCTGCCTGTATTTTGTTTGTGTTTCTCGTACCGAAAATACCGTTGTTTAGTTAGTTTTCGGTACGAGGTTTTTGTGTGTGGACATGGGTTCGAAGCCGGTTGTCTGTAAAGATTTGGTGGCCATTTCTGTGCCGCCTACACTATGGCAAATGGGCTGTGTGTTTTTCTATGCGCAACCCCTAGTATACCTTCCTGCGAGGAGTTTGCTTATTTTTGCCCTCTCCTCGTAGTGTAAATTTTGAAGATATAGGGTTCTTAGGTTGGCTATGAATGATTCCGTGCAGTGTGCTTTGGGAACTGTCGTCTGTAAGGCTCGCAGTTTATCACTGACGTCTGCTTTAATGCTGAGTATGAGGGTGTCGGGTTGCAATGTCTTGCGCGGTCGCTTGTTTACTTGTTTCGATAACGCTGTGTATCCGAACATGTGTTCTTAATCAGCCTGCTTTTCTGTTAGTGCTCTTCGCATTATAAAAAGGCAAGAGGGGAATTTTGTGGTTTAACGTGACCATTTCTAGAGATCGTGTGCCACGGGATTTCCGTTTTACTTGGAATCCAAACCACAGGCCATGGCATTTCACTTCGGAAATCTCATATGCATTGTACGCGAGTGTGTCTGGTCCGCTAGTCGCGTATTTGGTGACCAGATGCCAGTGTCGATTGTATTGTTTTTCGTTTATGACCCGCTGTTAGTGGGACTGTCCCAATTAGTCTTAGCGTTCTCATTATCCTATGATAAGAACTCAATCTCTTGAAAGATGCATGTCAATTCAGATTACTTATGCAACATCGGAGCATTAAGGAAAGTGCGGGAACAAAGTGTCCTTGTGAAATACATTCCAATTTTCATGGAATCGATATACAGTCTATTTATGAGAATCTATATCGCGAGGAGAAATAGAATCGCCTGTATGAAATCAATAGGCAGTAGTGTTACTAAATCACCGGTATTAGACATGTCCAATTTCAGCAATCCACACACATTACTTTTGAAAAGACGGGGATCTGATTAGCAAGGTGTTGCAGAGCTTTAAGGGGTTTAGTCTACAGCTTGTATGGGAGATCGTTAAGGGCATTAGCGTCAAAGCAAGATGAGAAAGGGGATTGTAATGTACTAAATTTTAGTAAATATTAGGACAGCGATGAAACCCTACAAAGAACGTGTCCTGCAGACTGATGCAAAAGGTGTACAAGTGAACAAAAAGAGGGAGAAATCTCATCCATTTTGAGCTATGGAGGTCGTGGGTTCAAGTTTGATGCCTTCATGATGTAAGGGTAGCGCCTTTGCCTAGAAAGTCCTGTGGTCGACTCCCGCTCCGTCGGGGATGTTAGAACTGACATCGGTGTACTAGTCGCCCAGCCGGCTACTTATTATATAATCACCTTGCTAGTGTCAGCGGTTCGGCACGCGCTTCAATTGAGCACGCTAGCCGCTGTGAGGAATACAAGGACGTCTGAGTTGGCGTTATTACTACGGTGTGTCACGTCCGACTGTGACGGGAGTAAGGAAGGACGTGGGGACGTGAAGAAGAGTGTAGATCAGTAATGCAAGTGTAAGAGACTGACCAAGTGTTTATTGGTCAGCAATGAGTAACTGTTAGTCCCTTTTAAGGGATCTTGTGATGTTATAATGTGAGTACAAACTGTGGGTGTTAGGTTACAAAAATAGGATTCTGAACACTGACTGACTGACTCACCTCGGTTGACACTGTCGTTAGCCTCCGGCTGTCTCGTCGAAGCACTGGTGATGGAGAGATCCTCGTGACCCACTTAAGGCACCTTTTATACCTTTAGCCTCTGTTCTGTCAGCGCGTTGTGGCATAGTTGAACCAGTTTGTAGTATGTCGCTGTGTGTCATAATTACGCAAGGGTTGAGCTGCTTTATGGAGTAGCCAGCTGCCCTTATAGTATTGATGGATATTGGGTAGGCTTTTAAAGGGTTGCCTTTTATGAGATTTAGACAGATGATGGGGGGGATGATCTCTAAGGGGTGCATACCCCTTGGGTATTGTACAATAGTTTAGCAAGGTGTTGCAGAGCTTTAAGGGGTTTAGTCTACAGCTTGTATGGGAGATCGTTAAGGGCATTAGCGTCAAAGCAAGATGAGAAAGGGGATTGTAATGTACTAAATTTTAGTAAATATTAGGACAGCGATGAAACCCTACAAAGAACGTGTCCTGCAGACTGATGCAAAAGGTGTACAAGTGAACAAAAAGAGGGAGAAATCTCATCCATTTTGAGCTATGGAGGTCGTGGGTTCAAGTTTGATGCCTTCATGATGTAAGGGTAGCGCCTTTGCCTAGAAAGTCCTGTGGTCGACTCCCGCTCCGTCGGGGATGTTAGAACTGACATGAGCAGGCGCGGATTCAAGGGGGGTCACGGGGAGACCATTTTTTTTTGCAAACTCAAAAAAAAAAACGAAAACACAATAACCAGACAAATAAAACTTAACGAATTTTAACTGAACGACAGTTTTTTTTCTTCATTTTATTCAATACTGAGAATATCTTTATTGCAATTATTATGTTCTGTTACAACTATACATATTTACAACTTCATACCTGTTATATAAAAACGATTATTTATATAACAAAATCAACTCGCCTATTTTGTTTAGCAAACCTTGTGATTACCGAATCGATGTTTATAGTGATGTCACGATGAATGTGCAGCAATGCACGGATTGGAATTTGGGGCATTTTTCGCACCAAAAATTTTTGCCGACATCCAAACTGCAAGCTTGGTTGGCAATTTAAGCTGTGACTTTCTCCCTTTGTCGGTACCAACTCGACTTTCCGAAACTGTAACGTACCTTGATACTTTTCTCGAAGGTCGATGTAAAAGTCACAAAACACGCCGATGCAATTTCTTCGAATATTTTTGGTGCGCTAAATGCATCAAATTTCTATCCATGTAACTTGCAAAAAATTTGTCTGGTTTTGTACGTTCGGTTATTTTGTGATTGCGGTTTTAGTGATACCATTTTTCTTAACAATTTCGATTCTCTGCCCCCCCCGCCCTCCAAAGCCAAACCAGATCCGCGCCTGGACATGAGGACTGTAATGGAGTGCACTCAAATTCATGAAAACAACTGAGTAGACGTCTGATTCGAAATTTAGCGACCCTGGACAAGAATATCCAAGATTAATGGCCGAGGAGACAAGTAGCTCTGACTTCGCACCACCCCGCAATCTACAGATCTTTAGCGGCTTCGGTGGCGTAGTTGGTAGCATGCTGAGCTTCTATGCCCAAGGTCGCGGGTTCAAACCCGGCCAAAGTTGTCGGATTTTTTAAGAGCGTTAAAATCCCTCAGTATGCCTTCCTACGGAAGGTAAATAAAGCCGGCGGGCCCAAGTCTTAGATTTATGGTATGTAAAAGAACCTTCTACTATCTAAACTTGTGTGAAGCAAATAGTGTAGGTTAGGTTTGATTAATGCTGTTAAGTTCCAACGTTCGTCACCGGGCGCTGGTTGGGATGGCATCTAGTAGTAGCCAAGTTAACAGCTAGGTGCCGTGGACGGTAGCATTTCGTAGCGAAAGTAGGAACTACCGTACTTTAAATTATCATCTGCAGTCCTTACTTGAATTAAAAACAGACAACACACACTAATACAGTCATCACAATTAACACCGGTTATCAGACAGATTCTACACACACCCAAAGTACACGGGGCTACATGACCGCGTTGTCGTAGCCCCTAAACTAAGGAACCAACCAACCAATCTTCAGACCAACAGGTTGAGCAGCGGCCGCTTGATAGGCCAAGGCTCTAAATGGGCTGTAGAGCCACATGTGGGTTCAAGTTTTCGTGTATCGAGTCGATTGTCATGTTTTCCGACTGGGCTACTCAACTCTATAAAACTAAGTAGCAACTGTGTAGGCAAATGGGCGAGGGCGTCCGGCATCAACTCAATGCTGTCCCTCTCTGCCTCACCAGGTGAACGAAGCTTGCTCTGATTGGTGCTCGGCTGATGGACAATGTCACCTCCCCAAGCACAGCGAGCCATGAATTATTCCAACTCTAACATGCGTTCTACTTCCTACTCCTCATATCCACCTAGCTTAAACTAAACTACATACGTGGACTATTGACGCTCTAGACGTAATTAACGTGATTTACTGCTATCTCTTCTTCTTGTGTAGATTTTTTTTGGGGATACCTATTACTTAAACGCCATTTATGCCATTCACTCCAGTAGTTCGTTCTCAGACATTTGAATGCCATGCCATGGTAGTTCAAGGGTTGGTTGGTTCCTCAGTTTAGGGGCTGCAACAACGCGGTCATTTAACCCCGTGTACTTTGGGTGGGTGTAGAATCTGTCTGACAACCGGTGTTAATTGTGATGGCTATATTAGTGTGTGTTATGGTTAATTCAGGTATGGACTGCAGACAGTCAAATTCAAGTAGTTCCTACTTTAACTAACAAATGCTACCGTCAACGACACCTAGCTATGAACTTGGCTACTAGATGCCACTGCAACCGGCAGCTGGTGGCAAACGTTGGAATTTAATAGAGCGTTAATCAAATTGAACCTACAAATTTAGCTTCACATAATTGTAGTTAGTGGAAGGTTCTTTTACATGCCATAAATCTATGACATGGGCCCACCGGCTTTACTTCCCCTCCGAAGGAAGGCATACTGAGGGATTTTTAACGCTCTTAAGAATGCCGACGACTTTGGCCGGGTTTGAACCCACGATCATGGACATAGAAGCTCAGCATGCTACCAACTACGCAACCGAAGTTGCTGTAGTTCAAGGCTAGTGCAATGATTGCTAAATCCCAAAAACTCTAGATTCAAGCCATGGTTATGCCATATCATTTTAACTTTATACCCAACATGCCTATACACGGCATTTATTCAAAGCACACACCATTATTTACGGTAGATGCCTAAAATATATTTGATCGTAAAAATGTGAACTTCTTTAAGAATTAGGCATGCACTTATCACCCACAGTTCTTGATTGCGATTTCCGAAATGTTTGGACTCAGTTCCCAGATTACCAAACCATTCTATTCTTCGGACATTTTCCTTTCAATATGTTTGTTATGCATGTGGACAATACAACTCAAACGTGATTTCGTTGGGATATAGTTGATGACATTCGGGAATGGTCATGGTATATTGCAGGGACCCTGATTTATGGTAATATAAAAGGCATCAAAGCGGTGAAATAATATATTCAAAGCGGTGAAATAAAATAATGAGGTGTGATTGTAACTATGTACGGTGCGCGGATTTGCTTAAATAATGAACACTATACAAACATTTTGAGGAATAACAAACAATTTATTCTAGGGTTTCTTTAAGAACCAATACTAAAATGAATTATATTTTCTGGGTTTAAGACCTACTTCAACTAATATTCTCCATGACTACCACAGACCATTTCTCACTAACTAGTGAAACTTTTGTTGTCCCCAAAGTAATGTCCATGGTTACAGGACTTCAACCAATCAAGCTCGAGAAGGGACTTCGTTATCCCGTATCTTAAGAAACATTTATATTTTCAAACGATAGATAGTGGAACTATTTTAATTAATTTTAAAGTAAATAGATAAAAAAGAAATCTGATTACAGTCATTTCGTTGGTGATTAGCATTTTTGGGTGAAAATAATACATTCGCAAAATAACTTTATTTCGCGATATTTCGCGACTTCAATATCGAAACAAGTGGCATCTTAGGAGTAAATATATCGTTATGATATAGTGGCACTTTTGTTAACTGGATTACGGTGGGAGTACAAAGCACAACACCAATTATTGCTTAAAGAAATAATTAACTTTATTGTGGCCAGAAAATTACACTAATCAGCAAATACAAGCAATTAGGAGCCTTACTCCAGTTTCCTCAAGTCTCTTCCTTGAGCGCTCTTGGCCCTTCCACTTGTCAACAGACCACAGAAGTTAATCCGTCCTAATGAGTACGGTGGCCTTGACAGAAACTACCTGCTCCTCTCCCTTAATGTTCACCGACCACAATTACTTACGATCACATGCTGCAGGCTATTTCGCTGTCCACAAGCTGGAGAAACAATGTCACTGGATTTCGTAACTCGCACAGCACTTCGTCACCACACTTCTGTCGCACAAGATAATCGCCCGCACTAGCTAGTAAAACACAACAACAACAACTGCTAGACAGGTCGCACTTATATAGCAGGCCGGTAACTCAATAAATGCTTCTAGATCCATCCAGGGTTCACGGCTTCTCGAGGTTTCCATCGCTGGTCCAGTCACGAATATTCTGGAATACCCCTTTGTCCTAGTAGCCCTGTTGAATAAGGCACACGCAATACAGGAGGCAGGCCACAGCCCAGCCCTGGGGCAGTTGTGACTCATGCGGCGAGTGATGACACAAACTCACAGCCGTAACACCACCCCCTTCCTAAAAAGGCTGATCGTCCCGATCAATCATTGGTCCGTCTGTGTCCCTCCGTAGGCTGCCAGGCGATCTCGGTGGTGTATTCTTTGAATACACGGTACCTGAGATATAATTTTTATTGCTCTTTGCATGTTCATTTCTTCCTTCCTCTTTGTCAAACACCAACAGTGATCATCTGTTTTCTCCTTGTTGGGCATATCTCTTATGTCTTCATAAGTCTGTTCTAGATATATAACTTCTGTGACCCACCTAGCGTCATCTAGCAGCGAATCTCTGAAGCTACTCAATTCTTCCTGGCGCTAGAGGACTTACTTATCCATTTGGCCACCAGATCCTGTTACCATCGCCAGTTATTTTCTCCTTGAGCAAGAGGACTACGTCTACTTCTTTACTCACCATGCTGCGCTAGTATCATCTGTTATCAACTCTTTGAAGACCGGCTCAGCAAGAGATCAAATTTTTGTTTTAAAGTTGGCAATGCTTATATGTTCTCCTTTTGTCTCCTACCCCCCACTCTTTTCCCCTTCCTTGGTCTCTCCGTGCTCCGTTGAGCAGGTCTCACTTCTCAGTCGGCAGTTGACTCGATCAGTTAAAGCTCCACTCGAGCTAGCCTCCTCAAACCAAGAGGCATACTCTCTTCTACGCCATGTTGGCAAAGTAGTTATCTTCAAAGGAAACTTCACCTTCAACATGAAATCAAGATAAGTACCAATTTAAAGGTTTTAACCTCATCTTCATCAATTTTATCTACATGCTTTTATTGATTATTTTATAGACAGCGTGAGATTACTTGTGGGGCGGTAATCATTCTTCGCGGGATTTTCCATGTTGGGCTTTTGTCTAATCAAGCCAATCTTGGTGAAAAGCAGCATTTCTTATGCTTGCAAAATGAGAAATCCTCTCACTACGTGGGATATTATCTAATACCCGCTGTCTATAAATTATAAAGCTAGTTCCTCCGCTGGATTAACTTTGACTCCATTTTTCTATAAAGATCGTTCTGGAACTTTCCAGATCTGGTACTCTATCTGCGAGACTTGCCGTCAGGTATTTTTCACTCACTTGTGAAAATACTAGTTAAAATGAGGAATCTTCCTTAAATTACTGCAATAGCTAACTTTCGTCCACCGTTGGGATGTTCTATGGCGCATTTAACTGTAATCCACCATTTTCTCCAGCAATAGACTCTCGCCTACCTAGTGCAACCAGTTCTTTCCAGCATTGTAAAAACTTTCTTTCTCATGAACTTTCGAGTTTCTACAGTGAACTTTACATCAATCTTTACAGACTATAGTGATAACCAGTGCTTGCTCCACGTTTCTACCGCGTCGCGATCGTCCGGTTATATTAAATACGGCCATGAACATTGATCCTATATCCCAATGATCTTTCCTCAACCTTCTACTAACCACCCATATTAATAAAATTGTAACTTTCTATAAGGTGTCACTCACAAGGTGCCCTTCCAACTTTGCTAGTTTAACATTAATTAAATTCTGCATAATTGCTTGTGTGATACAAGTTTCAAATCACATTGTTCCTTTCCTATAATCAGGGAAAACAATTCTTTAAACTCTTGAGCGAGTCATGTTCAGGTTTCACGAAATGGAAACTGTCCCATTTGGCTAGTGATTCCTGCTCAAACTTGGGAAGTCTAGAACTTTCCTTTTCACTTTCTTCAGGTTTCACAGTAAGTGACCTGCCCTCTTTTGTATAATTCTCATATAATAATTCTGTATAAATATAAGAAGTTGTAGGAACTTCTATCTTATTTTTCATGTTTTTATTATTGTTATTTTCGAAGTTGTCACTTTCTCTAGAACATTCTCTCAAGAATTTCTTAAGGTACACTCTTTGTACTCCAATTCACGTTCAAACTTTAATTGCTTCATTGTTTATTTGTTTAAATCTTATAAAGATTTTAGAAACATGTAAGGTTTGAAACCTTGTAAATTGTCATTTGCCTGGAGCAAACGTTTAATGTTGAGAGGTCTGCGACCCCATTTGTTAAAAAGTTCAAATGAACTATGTTTGTCCAAATTATATTACATAATTGTTAATTTCTTCAAACTTCTTGGAATTGTAAAATAAATGAAGCGTATCCTTTCGCTTTTTCATTTACGAATACAAAGTTTAGGCAAAATCCTATCTTCCTTGACTCTCCTCACTTAATGACATTAAAATCATTAATAGGGCTTTTCCCCTTTGTTGCATTTGAGCAAGAACTCTTAATTTTCACCTCACTAAAGTTCTTTTTAGCTTTAATAGCTAATTCTAATTGGCCAGTAAGGCAAGTAAAGCTCGCTAAGCCAGCTACCTGCTTGTGGAGATCCTCTCCGAAAACTTATGGTCAGTTTTCTAAAAGATAAGTGTTTCTTTTTGTCTAAACTTTTAGCCGGCTCCTCGCTGAGTAAAAGCTTAGCCATTTTCCAATGCAACCATTGGTTCATTTACCAAGATTACTCCATAAGGCATAATCCTTTATCATTTTCCTTCTTAGAGACACTTGGTCGCCCTTACAGGAACTCCATAATTTTGGAAATTGAAAATACCAAACCTGAGTTAAATCATTGGCATTCTTCGAATTATTTTGAAAAACCCAATTTCTTTGAGAAGACATACAGTAAATTTGTTCCTCTCAGTCTTGCCAGACCATCACTCTTCCCCATAGTAGTTTTATATATGCTTGAGAGGGATTATACGAAAGCCACTCTGTTGCAAACCGCCCAAGTTCTATCAGTGTTTCTCGTCAGCTTAGACCAAGTCCTTACTCATTTTAGGTATCCGAAAGCGGATTTTCGGTGGCAACCACCTTTAAGTGTGTTTAAAGCTAAACTTATTAATTTTGTGGGACTCTTCTCCTATTTTTCTATCCTTCTTTTCCAATCCCAAATCTACTTCCTTCTCTTAATCATCTTCCCTTGGTGGGTGGGTTATTCCTCAGCTAATAAACTACCCAAAATTTGGTGCCGAAACCCGGGAGAGCCCATTTTTTCTTTTTTTCTTTTTAAAAAAGTGTCATTTGACAATACTTTGCATATTACTAATATCTGCTTTGAATTTTTCAGCTATAATTACATCATGCAAAGCCTGTGAACGGGAAAGAGGCCGCTCCTGTCTCCTTTGGTGTGCCCCGTTCTTTCTACTCATTCGCTGCTGCCAGCTTGACAGCATTTCCAAGGTTCCACAGTTTCGTGAGTTACATTTTCATCTACCTTCTTTAATATGGCTCCCACTGATAAGGATAAGGATGAAAAACTTACTTCTAAACGAGCATCCTATAAAGGGCAAATTACCCGATTCAGAAGGTACATAAAAGAATTAGATCCCTCAGAAGCGCAATTAGACTTGTTGAAACATCGTGTAATGGATTTTGAACGTTCATATGAAAACTACTGTAACATTCAAACTGAAATAGAAACTTGCATGCTCAATCAAACAGAAGATCGTGTCGAAGTAGAAAACCTATATTACGAAGGCATAGGTTCTGCTTTCAAAATAATAGCCAACTCGAAGAGGAGCAGAAAAAGGACGCTTCTGTTCTTGGTTCCCTTCACGAACCACAAACTTCTTTCCGTGAGGGTACTCACAATCCCAAACCAACTTTACCTAAAATTGATTTACCCCATTTCTCTGGAGATGAATCCACTTGGGATTCTTTCTATGAATTATTTTGCTCCCTTGTTCATGACAATGAAGACATTCAAGTCATTTACAAGTTTCATTACTTGAGATCTATCCTCCGAGGTCAAGCTTTGCAGTTGGTCGAAGCACTTCCTCTGCGTGCCGAAAATTACCCCATTGCCTTTAACTTATTAAAGGAAAGATATGGAAATTTACGGTTACGTATTCAACGCCATATGAAGGCTCTATTTAACCTACCTGCGTCACAACACAATGACGTCACTAGTTTGCGTACTTTAGTTGACACCACCCAACTCCACGTTAAAGCTTTGTCCCAATTAGATCAACCTACTGAACATTGGGATACTTTCCTAATACATTTAGTAGTCTCTAAAGTTGATGCTGCTACCCTCAAAGCTTGGGAAATTGAACTTTCTAAAGAAGACGACTACACTTACGAGCATTTAGTTACTTTCATAAACGCTAGATGCCAACTTTTAACCGCTCTAGCTAATCAAAGTGATCCTTCATCTCCTAGTTCCAAATTCGAATTAATGTCCATCAAATCCAAAAGTGAACGCTCAGCGTCCAATACCCAAAAACCCGGGTCCAGCTCATCCAAATTTAAATCAAACACTACTGGTTACCCAACTAGGTCTAGTGAACGTCGTGTTGCTAGCTCTATTGTTCTAAACACGCAAAGCGAACCTCGCAAAAGTTTAAACGAACCTGTAA
Organism: Meconema thalassinum; assembly: GCA_946902985.2. Taxonomy (NCBI): domain Eukaryota; kingdom Metazoa; phylum Arthropoda; class Insecta; order Orthoptera; family Tettigoniidae; genus Meconema; species Meconema thalassinum. The sequence continues at coordinate 693,326,467 of OX336390.1, forward strand.
AGTGCATACTTTGTAAAGATCCCCATGCCTTATATCTCTGCAAATCTTTTAAAGAAATGTCAGTCGACGACAGACGAAAATTAGTCGCTCAAAACAAACATTGTTTCAACTGCCTAGCGCCCACGCATTCTGCTTCTAACTGTAAGTCCACAAGACTTTGCTACCATTGTGAAAAGGCTCATCATACTTTGTTACATCGTCATGATCAGGCAAGGTCATCGACAGCATCTACTTCTCCGAAAAATGATAGTGCTAACAGCTCTAATGCTTCATCGTATATTCAAAATGCCAAGTCCATACGCAGTGCCCAAGTATTGTTGTCCACTGTCCAAATCGAAGTTCAGGATAACTTTGGCAACTGGGTCCGTGCACGCGGTCTTCTAGACTCAGCGGCAACTCATGATTTTGTGTCTAATTCTTTGATTAGAAAACTAGGTCTACCTGTAAACCCCACTTCTATCAACGTGTCGGGCATCAACAGCTCAAAATCGCAAGCTTTACAATTTTCAAAGCTAACTATAAGAGATACTTGTCATAGAAACAACTTTCTTAAACTTAATTGTCTAATTCTTAATAGCATCGGAGAAGACACTCCAAGTCACTCTGTGGATATTTCAGGGTTAAACATTCCCTCGCATTTAAGGCTAGCCGATCCTTGTTTTAATATGCAGAACCCTATTGACATACTCTTTAGTGCCAATGTTTTCTGGAATTGCCTACGTAAACAGGTTCGTAAGTTATCCTCAAACGTGGTCGCCAGAGACACTAATTTTGGATGGATCGTCACGGGGCAACTTCCCCATTATTCTCCTCAACCCGCATCGCAATGTTACTTCTCCAATACTGACCTGGAACAGTTCTGGAGACTTGAAAATATTGATTCTCCTAATGTAACCTCTTCAGAAAATGAATTCTGTGAGCAACTTTTTTTAAATACCACCACTCGTTCTTCTGATGGCCGGTTCGTCGTTCAAATGCCAAGATTAAATAATCCTCCTAAACTTATCAACTCTCAGCCTAAAGCTCGAAAAGCTCTCTTCGCTATCGAGAGCAAATTCAAGAAGGAACCTCTTGTTAAACAACAGTACACTGATTTCATGGATGAGTATGAAAGCTTAGATCATATGGAAGTTGTTAACAAATCTGATGATGAATTGCACCCCCCAATTGAAACGGTTTATTTAAATCATCATCCCGTGTGGAAAAACCCTCTTGTAAAATATAAAATTCGAGTTGTTTTCAATGGTTCATCACCCGACGTTAATGGCAACAGCCTTAACGACACTCTTTATTCTGGTCCTGCTATTCAATCAGATCTATCTGCTATACTCTTAAACTTTCGATTATTTCCCATAGCTGTCATAGCCGACATAAAACAGATGTATCGTCAAGTGTTAATTCAACCAGAACAACGAGATCTTCAAAGAATCTTGTGGCGTGATGAAACCAGTAAGCCCATTAAGGTATTTCGCTTGAAAACGGTTACTTATGGCTTAAAACCCTCTGCTTTCCTTGCTATCCGATCCCTACACTTGCTAGCCTCTCAAGATGGTCATTTATTTAACCCCAAAGCCTCTGAAGCACTAACTACGTCATTCTATGTTGACGATTATTTGCAATCATTCCCCTCTTTGGAGGAAGCTTCTTTTGTATCTTTAGAACTTCAGGCATTACTAAGGAATGGAGGTTTCCCACTCCATAAGTGGAACTCCAACTCCCCTGAGTTTCTCGCTCAGTTTCCCATCGAAGACGTAGATCCTTCTTCTGTCGAAATTTGTGGAAACTCCGAATCTATAAAAACTCTAGGAGTTCACTGGTGCACTAGCACTGACACTCTTATCTATAAAGTTTCGCTCGCAGAAGAGCTTCCTAATACAAAAAGACAAATTCTCTCTGTAATTGCAAAAATTTTTGATCCACTTCAATTCCTTGCCCCAGTTATCGTTATAGCCAAACTCTTCATGCAAGAGCTGTGGTCGCTTAAATGTGAATGGGATGACACTGTCCCTCCTTCTTTTCTTAATCGTTGGCTCTCGTTTCGCAGCAATTTGTTGGATCTTTCCCTTATTGAAATTCCCAGGAATTTAATCAGCTCTCATTCTAATGCATCTTTTTTCCTTCATGTGTTCGCGGACAGTTCCGAAAAAGCTTATGGTTGCTGTGCATATTTAGTTTATCACGATTCACTCTATGGATCTCCAGTTTCCAACCTTGTTTGTGCCAAATCGAAGGTCGCTCCTCTTAAAACTATCACTTTGCCTAGGCTCGAATTGTGCGCTGCACTCATGGCTGCAGAACTTGTCAAGAAATTACGGGAAGTATTAAAAGTCGAATTCTCGCAAATCTATCTCTGGAGCGATTCCATGATTGCCCTTTCTTGGATCGCCAAGAACCCCTCTCACTGGCAAACTTTCGTTGCAAACAGGGTTTCCAAAATTCAAACTCTTTCTTCTGGATGTCAATGGAGGCATGTTCCCAGTGCGGATAATCCAGCCGATATTATCTCTCGTGGTTGTTTACCCTCTCAATTGGCAGCTTCCCAATTGTACTGGCATGGGCCCTCGTGGCTAATCGACGAATCTTCCTCATGGCCTTCTAAACCCCCAGCTACAAACTCCAACTTGCCTGACGCTAAAGTACCTCTACCCATTGCTTCTTGTCTTGTTTCCAACGCTTCTCATCCTTTGTTGTCCCGCTATTCTTCTTTTCATAAATTACTACGAATTGTCGCCTATCTCCTTAGATGGAAATATCTTGTGGTTGACCAACCTCTTCTCCCTAAACCACACCTTACCAATCATGAATTGAATCTCGCTACCGTTAAGGTTTTACAACTGACACAGCAAGAAGCCTTTTCTTCTGAATTGTCATTGCTTTCTTCTAAAAGAGATCTTCCCAAATCCAGCCGTCTCCGTGCTTTAGCCCCGTTTCTTGATGACCATGGGTTACTCAGGGTAGGTGGAAGGCTCTCGCAATCTTTACTCTCTGAGGACAAAAAGCATCCCGTTATTTTGCCTTCCAAACAACACGTAACTTCCTTAATTATACGTGACTTTCATTACCGTAATCTTCATGTTGGTACACGTACTCTGCTTTGCCTCTTAAGGGAAAAGTACTGGATTATAAATGGAATTCATGAAGTTTCTTCTGTAATTCACAAGTGCATTCCTTGTTTCAAAGCGAAACCTAAAATCAACACTCAATTAATGAGCGATCTGCCCTCTTTTCGTTCTTCTCCTATACGCCCATTTGCTTTAACTGGCGTGGACTATATGGGTCCGTTCCAATATCAACGAAACTCTCCTGAAGCTAAACGCAAATTGTTTGGTAAGCTTTATGTTTCTCTCTTTGTTTGCATGGTTACCGGCGCAATCCACTTGGAACTAGTAACGAATGCTTCTACTTCTTATTTTTTATCAGCTGTCTCTCGTTTCACTGCTAGGCGTGGTGTTCCTTCTGAAATGTTCTCTGATAACGCTTCCACCTTTCAGGGCGCAGCTTCCCTATGGAAGAAAGCTCTCACTTCCTCTCCTGCCATGGAACAAATCTCTAATTTTTCCTACTCAAAGGGTTTCAAATGGCGCTTTATCCCTCCTTACGCTCCTCATCACGGTGGTAGGTGGGAATCTTGCGTAAAGCTCACTAAACGTCATTTAAGAAAAATCGAATTCTGACTTACGAAGAATTCAATTCACTGTCTGTTCTGATTGAAGGTGTTGTTAACTCTCACCCTTTAACTCCGCTTTCCAATGACCCTGATGACTTACTTCCACTCACCCCTGGTCACTTCCTTATCGGCACTTCTCTTTCTGCCCCTCCTCCTCTTCCCAATTCTTACAGGGATTTTAATCTACCTATTGTTTGGCGTAAACTTGAAGCCCTCCGTAATTCTTTTTGGAAGAGGTGGAACCTGGAATATTTAACTTCCTTGCAACGGAGGCAGAAGTGGTTTCTTTCCAGTCCCGACATTAAAGTGGGGGACTTGGTCTTGGTTAGGGATGTTTCTCCCCCTCTAGTTTGGACTTCCGGTAGAGTAACCAAGTGTTATCCTGGAAGAGATGGGAGAGTCAGGGTGGTCAGAGTCTTGACCATTAACGGTTCGATTACAAGACCCCTGTCTTTGATCGCTCCTCTTCCATTAAATGTGTAACTGCTTATTTGCTCTCTGTTGGTGTTTGCCCCCCCCCAGTATGGTGTATTCTTTGAATACACGGTACCTGAGATATAATTTTTATTGCTCTTTGCATGTTCATTTCTTCCTTCCTCTTTGTCAAACACCAACAGTGATCATCTGTTTTCTCCTTGTTGGGCATATCTCTTATGTCTTCATAAGTCTGTTCTAGATATATAACTTCTGTGACCCACCTAGCGTCATCTAGCAGCGAATCTCTGAAGCTACTCAATTCTTCCTGGCGCTAGAGGACTTACTTATCCATTTGGCCACCAGATCCTGTTACCATCGCCAGTTATTTTCTCCTTGAGCAAGAGGACTACGTCTACTTCTTTACTCACCATGCTGCGCTAGTATCATCTGTTATCAACTCTTTGAAGACCGGCTCAGCAAGAGATCAAATTTTTGTTTTAAAGTTGGCAATGCTTATATGTTCTCCTTTTGTCTCCTACCCCCCACTCTTTTCCCCTTCCTTGGTCTCTCCGTGCTCCGTTGAGCAGGTCTCACTTCTCAGTCGGCAGTTGACTCGATCAGTTAAAGCTCCACTCGAGCTAGCCTCATCAAACCAAGAGGCATACTCTCTTCTACGCCATGTTGGCAAAGTAGTTATCTTCAAAGGAAACTTCACCTTCAACATGAAATCAAGATAAGTACCAATTTAAAGGTTTTAACCTCATCTTCATCAATTTTATCTACATGCTTTTATTGATTATTTTATAGACAGCGTGAGATTACTTGTGGGGCGGTAATCATTCTTCGCGGGATTTTCCATGTTGGGCTTTTGTCTAATCAAGCCAATCTTGGTGAAAAGCAGCATTTCTTATGCTTGCAAAATGAGAAATCCTCTCACTACGTGGGATATTATCTAATACCCGCTGTCTATAAATTATAAAGCTAGTTCCTCCGCTGGATTAACTTTGACTCCATTTTTCTATAAAGATCGTTCTGGAACTTTCCAGATCTGGTACTCTATCTGCGAGGCTTGCCGTCAGGTATTTTTCACTCACTTGTGAAAATACTAGTTAAAATGAGGAATCTTCCTTAAATTACTGCAATAGCTAACTTTCGTCCACCGTTGGGATGTTCTATGGCGCATTTAACTGTAATCCACCATTTTCTCCAGCAATAGACTCTCGCCTACCTAGTGCAACCAGTTCTTTCCAGCATTGTAAAAACTTTCTTTCTCATGAACTTTCGAGTTTCTACAGTGAACTTTGCATCAATCTTTACAGACTATAGTGATAACCAGTGCTTGCTCCACTTTTCTACCGCGTCGCGATCGTCCGGTTATATTAAATACGGCCATGAACATTGATCCTATATCCCAATGATCTTTCCTCAACCTTCTACTAACCACCCATATTAATAAAATTGTAACTTTCTATAAGGTGTCACTCACAAGGTGCCCTTCCAACTTTGCTAGTTTAACATTAATTAAATTCTGCATAATTGCTTGTGTGATACAAGTTTCAAATCACATTGTTCCTTTCCTATAATCAGGGAAAACAATTCTTTAAACTTTTGAGCGAGTCATGTTCAGGTTTCACGAAATGGAAAGTGTCCCATTTGGCTAGTGATTCCTGCTCAAACTTGGGAAGTCTAGAACTTTCCTTTTCACTTTCTTCAGGTTTCACAGTAAGTGACCTGCCCTTTTTGTATAATTCTCATATAATAATTCTGTATAAATATAAGAAGTTGTAGGAACTTCTATCTTATTTTTCATGTTTTTATTATTGTTATTTTCGAAGTTGTCACTTTCTCTAGAACATTCTCTCAAGAATTTCTTAAGGTACACTCTTTGTACTCCAATTCACGTTGAAACTTTAATTGCTTCATTGTTTATTTGTTTAAATCTTATAAAGATTTTAGAAACATGTAAGGTTTGAAACCTTGTAAATTGTCAATTGCCTGGAGCAAACGTTTAATGTTGAGAGGTCTGCGACCCCATTTGTTAAAAAAGTTCAAATGAACTATGTTTGTCCAAATTATATTACATAATTGTTAATTTCTTCAAACTTCTTGGAATTGTAAAATAAATGAAGCGTATCCTTTCGCTTTTTCATTTACGAATACAAAGTTTAGGCAAAATCCTATCTTCCTTGACTCTCCTCACTTAATGACATTAAAATCATTAATAGGGCTTTTCCCCTTTGTTGCATTTGAGCAAGAACTCTTAATTTTCACCTCACTAAAGTTCTTTTTAGCTTTAATAGCTAATTCTAATTGGCCAGTAAGGCAAGTAAAGCTCGCTAAGCCAGCTACCTGCTTGTGGAGATCCTCTCCGAAAACGTATGGTCAGTTTTCTAAAAGATAAGTGTTTCTTTTTGTCTAAACTTTTAGCCGGCTCCTCGCTGAGTAAAAGCTTAGCCATTTTCCAATGCAACCATTGGTTCATTTACCAAGATTACTCCATAAGGCATAATCCTTTATCATTTTCCTTCTTAGAGACACTTGGTCGCCCTTACAGGAACTCCATAATTTTGGAAATTGAAAATACCAAACCTGAGTTAAATCATTGGCATTCTTCGAATTATTTTGAAAAACCCAATTTCTTTGAGAAGACATACAGTAAATTTGTTCCTCTCAGTCTTGCCAGACCATCACTCTTCCCCATAGTAGTTTTATATATGCTTGAGAGGGATTATACGAAAGCCACTCTGTTGCAAACCGCCCAAGTTCTATCTGTGTTTCTCGTCAGCTTAGACCAAGTCCTTACTCATTTTAGGTATCCGAAAGCGGATTTTCGGTGGCAACCACCTTTAAGTGTGTTTAAAGCTAAACTTATTAATTTTGTGGGACTCTCCTCCTATTTTTCTATCCTTCTTTTCCAATCCCAAATCTACTTCCTTCTCTTAATCATCTTCCCTTGGTGGGTGGGTTATTCCTCAGCTAGGTGCACGATCTTCATCTTTGTCCTCGGGCTCCGCTGGATCCTGTAGACGACATCGTTGATCCGTTTCACGACTCGGTACGGGCCCTCCCAGGACTTCTGCAGTTTGGGTGACAGGCCTTTCTTCCGTAATGGGTTGAAGAGCCAGACCCGGTCGTCCTCGAGGAATCCGCCGGCATCCGTCTGCTGGTCGTATCGGGTCTTCATTCGGTTGGTCTCGATCCGTAGTTTCCTCCTCGTGAACGCGTGTACGTCCTCCAGTTGGTCGACCAGTTCTTGACAATACTGGCTTACCCGGATCGGATCATTCCCAGGTCGGCCGAAGGCAAGATCGACAGGTAGACGGAGCTCCCTCCCAAACATGGCCCGGGCTGGTGTGCACCCGGTGGCTTCATGCACGGCGGCGCGGTAGGCAAGGAGAAATAGTGGAAGATGCTTGTCCCAATCCCTCTGGTGCTCGCTGACGACTATTCGGAGATGGTTCTCGATGGTGCGATTGAATCGCTCTACCATCCCGTCGGACTGAGGGTGTAGCGGCGTTGTCCTTGTCTTCCGGATTCCCAGCAGCTGGCATAGGTTCTGGAACACCTGCGACTCGAAGTTCCTCCCTTGGTCGGAGTGCAGCTCCAGGGGTACTCCGTACCGGCTGACGAATTCCTTCACCAGGGTCTCTGCAATCGTCGCGGCTTCTTGGTTAGGGAGCGCATACGCCTCCGGCCATTTGGTAAAGTAGTCGCTGACGACTAATATGTAGCGGTTCCCTGCCTCGCTTAACGGGAATGGCCCAGCAACATCGATGGCCACTCTCTCCATGGGGCCGCCCACGTTGTAGGTCTTCAGTGGACCCCGTCGTCTTCGTCCAGGGCCCTTGCTGGCTGCGCAATCATGGCACCTCGCACAGTAGTTCTCCACGTCTGTTCGGCATCCGATCCAGTAGAACCGCTCTCTCAGCTTCTCCAGGGTCTTCTTTATCCCTAGGTGTCCACCAGATGATCCTCCATGAACTTCCTTCAGGACTTCCTCCGTCATAGCCTTTGGAACGACGACTTGTTCCCGAGATGTCTTCCCGTCGGTGCTCTCCCAGGTACGGCAGATGAGGCCATCCCTTACAATCAGCGAGTCCCACTGTGCCCAGTAGGACTTAAACTTTGGGCTGCAGTCACTCACAATGTTCCACCCGGGTCTGGGGATACAGGCCCTCTTCCATTCGGCTATCAGTCCCAGGTCATCGTCTTCTGCTTGTGCCCGCGTGAAAGATTAGCGGCTCCAGCTCCCTTGAAGTTCCACGGTAGTCCTTCGGCACTGTATCCCGGTGTTCTCCTCCCTCCTAGTACAGAAGGTGCAGTCTTCGGGCCACGGTCTTCGTGACAGGGCGTCGGCGTTAGAATGCAGTTGGCCTTTCCTGTGCTGAATCTCAAAGTTGTACTGTTGAAGCCTCTCTAACCACCGTGCGAGTTGACCCTCGGGCTGCTTGAAGTTCAGGAGCCACCGCAGGGATGCATGGTCGTTCCTGATGAGAAATTCTTGCCCGTACAGATACTTGTGGAAGTGTTCAATGGTCTTCACGATGGCGAGCAGCTCCTTCCTGGTGACGCAGTAGTTCCTTTCTGACTTTGACAGGGCCTTACTGAAGTAGGCCACTACTCTCTCCTCGCCGTTCACTACTTGTGACAGGATCCCCCCTATGCCAAAGTCGCTGGCATCGGTATCGACGATGAACCTTGTTCCAGGTCTGGGGTAGGCCAGAATAGGCGCGGTGCACAGAGCCTGCTTGAGTTGTTCGAAGGCACTGTGGCATTCTGCTGTCCACGTGAAGAGTTGGTCCTTCTCAGTCAGTCGATGTAAAGGTTGGGCGATGTCGGCGAATCCTCTCACGAAGCGACGGTAATAAGTGCAGAGTCCCAGGAAGCTTCGTAGTTGGGACTTGTCCTTCGGAACTGGCCACTCCCTCACAGCTGCGGTCTTCTCTGGGTCGGTGCGCACCCCTTCCTCGGAGACGATATGCCCAAGGTACTGGACCCGCTTCTGGAAGAGCTGACAATTCTTGGGGCTCAACTTCAGCTGGGCAGTCCGTAGCTTCAACAAGATCTCCTTCAGGTTGCTGTAGTGCTCCTCGAAGCTTCTCCCCAGAACGATGACGTCGTCTAGGTAGACCAGGCAGGTCTTCCAGTGTAGTCCCCTCAGAATGGACTCCATTAGCCTTTCGAAGGTCGCAGGGGCGTTGCACAGACCGAATGGCATGACGGTGAACTGCCAGAGCCCGCTGCCCACAGAGAACGCCGTTTTCTCGCGGTCCTTAGGGTGGACCTCCACCTGCCAGTAGCCACTCTTCAAATCCAAGGTGGAGAACCATCTCGACCCTGATATGGTGTCCAGGGTATCGTTGATCCGGGGTAGAGGGTAGCTGTCCTTCTTCGTGACGTCATTCACCCGCCTGTAATCCACGCAGAACCTGGTGGAACCGTCCTTCTTCTTCACTAGCACGACCGGAGAACTCCAAGGACTATGTGATGGCTCGATCACCCCTTGCTCCTTCATCTGTTCTACCATCCGGTCGACTTCGGCTTGCTTGGCGAGCGGGACTCGTCGGAATGGGGCCCTAATCGGTGCGCTGTCCCCAACGTCGATTCTGTGCTGGACCAAGCTTGTCCTGCCGAAGTCTTTGCTCCCCACGGAGAAGACGTCCTGGAATTCGCGTAGCAGGTCCTGAAGTTGGCGTGATTGTTCCTCGTCTAAATGGTCCTTGGATCCTTGGTACAGCTTCTGTAGTTCTTCTGGCAGTGTGCGTCTTCTTCGGTTGTCCGTCTGCAGGTGTCCGTCCGTCGTGTCAGTGATGCGGGCAATCCAGCTAACGGGCTCGCAGACTCCTAGGTTGGTGTCCCGGTGAACCGTAATGTCGTAGTCGTTCAGGTTGGACAGGCGGACGTACGGCCGAGACGTCGTGTTGATGAGAGTCTTGGCAACTAGCAATCCTTTTGTCTGGATGTCCTCATATTTTGGCTCGATGACAGCCGCCACTCCCTCAGCAGTTCCGTCGACAATTACGGCAGCACTGACCTCCGTCCTGGCGGGAACGATGACGTCTTCTCTCAGCCTTACTCGTCGTGCGGTGATGGACTGGTGCGCAGGTTGCATAGCAAATTCCTCACTTCCGAAGTGCAGAGTGTAGGTACTCAGATCCAAGATGATGTTGTTCTGGTCCAGGAAGTCCAGTCCGATGATCACTTCATTTGATACGTCAGCCACAAGCACTGGATGCTTTATCGCCCGTCGACCAATGACGAACTCCAGTGATGCTTCGTCATGTACCGGTGCGGTCTCTCCGGTCGCGGTTATTAGCTGGAGGTTCCTTTGTGTGGGTTTCACTCTCCACTTCGGGATCACGGTGGGACTGACGATGGTCCTCGATGCTCCCGTGTCGATTAGCATGGGCCAGCACTCTCCGTTGACGACTCCGTCGACCTTCAGGCTGCTATTGTCCCTCCGTAACTTCGTCACACGGACCTGGACTGCCGGGGCTTGACGACTGTCACAAGCCAACCTTTGCCTCCCAAGGCTGGCTAATACTCTTTTCCCTGGGTCGCGCGGTTTTCAGACGACTGATTTCCCGTCGGATACCCTCGGCGGCGGCGATCACCGCAGTCCTTGCTCAGGTGGCCTTTCTTACCGCAGGTCCAGCAGGTCGGTAGTCCTCTTCCGGGCCGCCTCTCCGGTTGCCTTTCGGCTGTGTCGGTGCTGGTGGTGCCGCGACTATCGAAGAAACGGCTTAGCGCCTCCATGAATTCGTCGGCCAGAGGCTTGGTCTTGTTGGTTTTTACTGGTTCGTCGAAGTCCACTTGACGCACCCGCGCGTGCATTCTGGATGCCTGTTTTGCCGTCTCGAACTCAAGTGCGTGGCTCAGCGCATCTGTCAGGGTCTTATTACGCGCGAGTCGCAGCGCCTGTTGAGTGTCCGAGTCCCGTAGCCCGTCGGTGAAAGTCTGCGTCGCTATCTGCTCCAGAAAGTCGGCCGGCGCTGTTGAGTAGGCGAGCCTTACGAGACGTGCGATGTCCATCTCGAACTCCTGCAGGGTTTCCGCGTTCTTTTGTACCCAGGTCCGGAGTTGCATCTGGTAGGCCTGCTGAAGATGGCTATCTCCATATCGGGACTCCATATGGGCGATCAGTGAAGCGTAGTCCTGGGATCCAGTCGGGATGGCCTGAAGGACGTTAAGGGCGTCACCTCTCAGCGCTACAATGAGAGCTGTAGCCTTTTCAGTGTTGTTCCAGTTATTTATGGAACAGGCCGCCTCGAACTGACGTAAGTAGGTGCTCCACGGGACCTTTCCGTCGAAGGTTGGAGGCGTCACTCAGCTATGTCCCGTTCCTGATATTCCCGGTGTAACGGTGGGCGGGCGTTGGCGCAGCTCGGCAACTTCCTCTCGTAGAGCGTTGAATTTCTCTTCCACCCCCGTCAGTGGGCGTTGGCGCAGCTCGGCAACTTCCACTTGTAAGGCGTTGAATATCTCCTCCACCCCCATCAGCGGTCGTTGGCACAGCTCGGCAACTTCCACTTGCAAGGCGTTGAACTTCTCCTCCACCCCCATCAGCGGGCGTTGGCGCAGCTTGGCAACTTCCACTTGTAAGGCGTCGAACTTCTTTTCCACTGCTGCGACTTCCTCACGTAGGCCCTGTTCTAATTTCCTTTGGCTCTCCTCTAATTTCGTCAGCAGACACTCTTCCAGATTTTTCTGGCCATCCAGAAATTTGGCGGTTAGGTCCTCTGCTAACTTATTCTGGCCGTCCTTCAGGTCCTCTGCTAGCTTATTCTGACCTTCTTCTAATTTGGAAGTTAGGTCCTCGGCTAAACTTTTCCGGCTGTCTTCCGTCTTCTTCAGGTCCTCCGCTAACTTATTTTGACCGTCTTCCATCTTCTTCTGGCCATCTTCTAGCTTCTTCTGGCCGTCTTCTAATTTGGCAGTTAGATCCTTGGTTAAATTCTTCTGGCCGTCTTCTATGCCATTTAACTTGTCTAGCAATGCTGCCAATTGCGCCTCCATGTTAGTTGTTTGCATTGTAAAGGGCATGCACTCACAGGAAAATTAGAGAAAATGACCTGCTCGGGTTTTGAAACATGGACCGTCAGGTTGTAACGTGTTTTTCGTGGGGTTTTTATGCAACTGGCATAAGTCAGTAGGAAGCCATTCTATATTTATTTACGCGGCAAATTGTTCAGCCAAGAGAATTTTTCATGTTAATTTATTATTATTATTAATTTATTATAATTATTATTTAGATATTTTCGGAGCATTTTATAAAAATTATAAGCATTCAGATAGGTTTTCTATGTCTTAGAAAACGCTATCAAGCAAATTATTACGAACGACAATATTATAGAAAATTATGTGATTACGGAATTTTACGGAGTTTTGTCAGTTAGGGTATTTGAGAGACATGACTCACTGGGAATTCGAATACAAGCTGATTCCTGTCGAGAAGTATTACGCAAGGCTGGGTCGCAAGGTCTAGAAAAGGCGAATTGTTGGAACGGAAAACGACTTCTCCCTCTCGCGCGCCGAGTGTAATGAGGCAGAGGAGGGGAACTGGCGGCGTGCTCAGCCAATCAGGGGAGACAACGTAAGCTAGATGTCGGTACCGTGGTGGGGGAGCCAACAGGTTCATATATCGTTCGACGCGCCGTGAATCGAGAACAATCTGTATAGTTCTTGCCGAGTGTGGATATACGCGGGAGTCGCTCCGATGTTCAGTGGAGTTAAGGACTATCTGTGAAATACTTGAGGAGTATGGATGCGCGTGCGAGTCGCTCCGATGTTCAGTGGAGTTAGTGACTATCTGTGTAGAACTTGCGGAGTACGGTTGCAAGTGCGTGTCGCTCCGATGTTCAGTGGAGTTGAAGACTAACTTTTGCAAAACTTAACCAGTGCGGTTGTACGAGTGTTTGGGTCCGAGGTACGGACCATAGAATTATCTAATCTACCAGAATATCATCAAATTTCGACGGAGATGACGACGTCCAGGAGACTGTGGGAAGCACACAGCATCAGCAAGTACGAGGGAAATGCCTTGGCAATTTCCAATGGTAAGCGCAAATGACGCAGAAATACGCAATCTCTCATTTTTCTTTGTTTTACATTTCATATTTCAGTAACTTCATAGCTTGGAAATAAGAGTAAAATCAATTTATCAGACTCCGTTTTCACGTAATTTTCTATCGGTAATATTCAAATCACAACGCTCCAATTTAAATTTTATACTTATTATTATTATTAATTTTGCTATACTTGTTTTATATAATAAATTCATTTCTTTTACAATGCAATCTTTGCTTTCAGTAGGTAGCATTAGATATAGACCAATTCCTTCTCCTGATACAATTGTTTGTTGGGTTAATGATCAAATCATACCACGATCTGAGTGAATAGATTCTTGACGGTGTTCTACCAGAGCTAGACGTTGTTAAATACAAATTTAGATTTCAGCATTGCGTTGAAGTCTTGGCGCCCATTGAAACAACATAGCTTAGGCAAAGGTAAACAATTACATTTTCTCCCAACAGTGTGGGCTAGCCAAACTGTTACATTTGGCGCCCAACGTGGGGGCGAAAGAATCCATTACATTTGTCGCCGACAACTTGGGGCTGAAAACCTAATAACATTTGTGGAAGGAGAAGGGTATATATTTCTGTGCTTGTATTTTGGGGGTTATTTGTCTGTATCAGTGTATATCATTATGGGGGATGAGAAAGAAAGACAGATGAGGTTACGTAGTGGTCATCAACGGGAGAGTGATGATACGAGCAGTATGTCCAGTGATGGTAGTACCGGGGTAGCGGAGGTAAATCCCGATACTGAAACAGGGAGTGTAGGCGGCCAACCAGAATTAAAAACTTTACTTCTCGAGTTTATGTATCAGAACAAAGTTAGTAGTGATGCCTTAAATGCTAAATTAGAACAAAACAATGCAAAACTGGAACAAAATAATGCTAAATTAGAACAAAACAGTAGGGAAAATAAAGAAAGTACAGATGCCTTAAATGCTAAATTAGAACAAAACTGTAGGGAAAATAGAGAGAGTAATGAAAATTTAAACGCCAGATTAGAACAAAACAGTAAGGAAAATAGAGAGAGTACTGAAACTTTAAATGCTAAACTGGAACAAAACAACGCCAGATTAGAACAAAACAGTAAGGAATATAGAGAGAGTACTGAAACTTGAAATGCTAAATTAGAACAAAACAGCAGGGAAATGAGTGACAAATTCGTACTGATTAGAGGTGAGATCAAGGGGGTGATGGAAGAAAAGGCTAAAGAGATTATTGCAGATGTAGACAGAAAATTAGGAAAAGTACAGGAGGAGTTGGAAAATAGAATCAGTACACAGGCTGAAAATTTAAAAGAACTAGTGCAACTGGAAACACAGCAGGTCAAAAAGCAATTGGGGGGAGAAATTGACAAAATTCAGGAAGCTACTAAAGAGGTTAAGGAACAGCTGGGGGGTAGAATTGAGAAAGTCCACTCACAAATAGTTGCAGAAGTAAATGATTTAAGAGAGAGTAATAGAGAGAGCATTAGCAAGATTGAGGAGAAACAAGCAAAGCTATATGATAAAGTAGAAGAATCAGAAGGAAACATTAAATTAACAGTAAACAGTATTGAGAGGAAGGCTGAGGAGAAAATCGCAGAATTAGAATTAAAATTAAAAGCTAGGATCAGGCAAGAAAATAGTCAGAATAGGCCAGTTTTTGTGAATAGCACACACAGGGAGGTAGAACTGGGTAAGTTCAGCAATCGACAGGGGTGCCCAATGGAGTTCATGAACACTATAGAAAATAAATTCGGGGAAAGGTTGGAAAATGGTAGTATTGAGTGGTGCCAGGTAGTTGAAATTTTAGAACAAGTGTTTGTGGGGGAAACGAGGAATTGGTTTGCTGTCTACAGAGACAAGTTTACTGATATCAATGATTTTAAAATGAAATTCTGTGAAAAGTTCTGGAATGAGGTTATTCAGTCGCAGCATCGTGAGGGAGTAGTGTGTGGTAAATATAACCCTAAAGGAAGCTCCACCATGACCGAATACTTTTTAGGGCAGGTATTAGTGTGTAAATATCTGGATGGCTTGAAGGAGGAAAGTGATGTGGTGAGGTTGCTACTTTGGCACTTTCCCTATAGGATCAAGGAGGCTGCTTGTATCCAGAATGTAAAGACAATATCACAAGTAGAAAATTTGTTAAGCACATTTGATGCACTAGGGAGAGGGGGTTATGAGGACAATTTCAATCGGAACCAGGGTAATAATAATAATAGGCCTAATGAAGCCAGGCATCAAGAAGTTCAAGGGAACGGTGGCGAAGGGGCCAATGCTCAAAATAGAAATAACAATAATCAGCTAAATCAGAACAGAGGAAATGGCTATGGTAATCAGTATCAAGGGAGGAACAATGATTTCAGGGGAAATCAAGGGAGAAACAATGATTTCAGGGGAAATCAAGGGAGAAATTATAATGACAATAATTACAACCAGAATAGGGGTCAAGGAAGAGGACAGCCTAGTGGTAGTAATATACAGCCAAACAATGACAACACAACTCAGAACAACCAGACCAGTGCAGTAGTAACTAGTACTACGGCCAGCTGTAGCGGTTCTTTAAACGCGAACCAGGCTGCGAAGTAAGGTCAGAATCTCAGTCTGTAGCATGCCCTGTCCATACAATTATACAGGAACCCTATGACCTAAATGCAAGAAATGAATTATTACATGAACTAAATGATGAAGGTATTATTCAGGAAGTGGTTAGTAAGAGCCCCATAGTTAAATTTAACGTGTCCGAGGCGTACACAGATGTTTTAATTGATAGTGGTTGTATGAAGAGTTGCATAAGTAGTGCATTTTATGATAAAATGAAAGGAACTGGAGTAAATTTTGAGGAGATGCCAATTAAAAGCACTTTTGTTATCACAGCTGTTGGGAAGAGGTCTAAAGTAATTTCTAAGCAAGTTTTAGTAGACATTAAAATTAATAATCATGTAGAGAAGCAGATTTGCCTTGTAATTCCAAATTTAGTATTCAGTGTTATCTTGGGTTCAGAGTGGCTAAGTAGAGTGTCTGGTAACTTATGTTATGATGTAGGGAGTTTGAAATTTAAATGGGGAGATTCTGAAGTAGAAGTAGCGTTCAATGACCGTATTCAGAGGAGTAGTATTGTAGGTGTGATTTGTACTTTAAATGAGATATCGCCAGCCGTAGAGCGGGGTTCTCCATGTTTTGTGGGCAGTGTGATTACGAACGGAAGACTAGAGGACTCGTTACGTGAGGCTGCATTTCAGGGAAATATAGAGGATGAACAGTGTGTTCGGCTCTATGATGTGTTATGGTGTAATAGGAGAGTTTTTGAGGATCGCATTGGTATGGCCAATTGCTATACACATTCATTGAACGTTCTTGATAGGTCAGTATTCACAGGACATAGATATCCTGTACCTTTCGCTTATCAGAGTGCAGTTGAGGCACAAATTAACCAGATGCTTGAAGATGGGATTATTGAGCACTCTAACAGTCCATATGTTAATTCTTTGATAACGGTACCCAAGACCGACGGCACTGTTCGTATTTGTTTAGACGCTCGTTTGGTTAACAGTAGAATTAGTTCAGATCAGCTGAAATCTATGTCAATAGAAGAATTAATGCAAACATTTGAGGGGAAGAAGTATTTCACTTGTGTAGGTTTGAGTTCCAGTTTTTGGCAAGTGCCACTTATGTACGAAGATAGACCATTTACAGCTTTTAGTCATAAATATAACCTTTATCAATTTTGTAGAACACCTTATGGGTTAAAGAGTAGTTCAGCAGCTTTAATTAGGGCTTTAAACATCGCATTAGGGGATGACACAGGAGAGTTTGTAACCATTTACATAGATGATATGGTAATTAGTTCACGCAGTTTTGAGGAGCATCTACGTCATTTAGATATAGTTTTTCAGAAGTTAGATCAGGCAGGGTTCACTTTGAAGCTGTCTAAGTCGTCATTCTGTCAGTCAGAAGTGACATTTTTAGGTCATAGAGTGTCGAGTAGAGGTGTGACACCATAGGAAGGTAAGATTGGCATGTGTGGACAGTAGCAACAGGGCATCGTTACAGACACTGAGAAATATGCTAGGTAGAGCAACGTGATGACGTTCATTTAAGGGAGCCACTTGCAAGGTTGGAAGCAGGTGACGGAGTAACATTTATAGTTTCCAAACGTATTGGGAAAACAGCATATGTGCTGGAGAATAGTGAGGGAAACAGATTATACGGAACGTATAATATACATAGTCTACGAAAATATGTGTCATAAAGTGAGTGTGTTTAGCTGGCGAGCCAGCCTATCAAATGAGTAAGTGTGGTATTTGGTGCGTGGGAGGATCTGGTCTTAAGGCAGGCGTATCAGAAGTCACACAGGGGGGTAGTATGTAAGTAAATGAGAGTTTTTAAGGTACAGGGATATATGACGGGATTGTCGGATGCTGTTGAGCACTAAATTGTCTCGATGCACCAAGGCCATTTTGGCAGCGCTGATGGGTTCCCATTTATCTCCATGAGATGGGGGAGCGCTTGAATAGGTCTTGTTAGCTTAAGGCGTCCACGAGATAAAAGATGGGCCATCAGAATGCGAGACAGTCCTTCATGAAACTCATACATATCAGCACACGTGATTTCTGTTTACGGCCTCGCCATGTTAAGATTTGTAAGTGTGTAATTTAAGATAATATGTACAATGGTATTATTTGTGTGAGGAGAAATGGTCTGTGTTGAGAACTAGTATTAAGTAGAATATGGTTAACGGGAACTTAACAAGACAGGGCTATTACGGCACAGAAATATTTGGTGTTATATGTAATGCGCAATTACTGTTTTTTTTTTCAGAAGTCAATATTAATTTAATCTACTTTAAAGAGAGATTAAGTATTATGGTCACGAGGCGCTGCCACAATAGTGTGATCGTGTGCTCAGTGATAAGTGGAATTAAATGTCACCATAAGGAGGGGACCTCCAGTGAAATTAGGAAGTTCTATGGTGATATAAATATATCAGAACACCTTCAATGCGTGTGATATGACATCATAAATACATAGTGCTCACACATTAATTATGTCTATTTCTCCAACATAGAGAAATTTGAGAAGCGGAAATATCCGTGGAACACTATTCCATATGTAAAACATTGGACTGGTTGCAAAGTGCAATCCATAGTGACAACAAACTTTGACGCAAAGTGCGTGAAGAAAAAATATGAGTGTATATATCTGTAATTTAGGGTGATTTCATTTATGTAATATGTATTTTGGATGGGGTTTATTAACGTGTCTGGGATAATCGGATAATGGACCGTCGTCACGGTAAATCATCCGATGATCCGAGGCGAATATGTAACGTGTTTTTCGTGGGGTTTTTATGCAACTGGCATAAGTCAGTAGGAAGCCATTCTATATTTATTTACGCGGCAAATTATTCAGCCAAGAGAATTTTTCATGTTAATTTATTATTATTATTAATTTATTATAATTATTATTTAGATATTTTCGGAGCATTTTATAAAAATTATAAGCATTCAGATAGGTTTTCTATGTCTTAGAAAACGCTATCAAGCAAATTATTACGAACGACAATATTATAGAAAATTATGTGATTACGGAATTTTACGGAGTTTTGTCAGTTAGGGTATTTGAGAGACATGACTCACTGGGAATTCGAATACAAGCTGATTCCTGTCGAGAAGTATTACGCAAGGCTGGGTCGCAAGGTCTAGAAAAGGCGAATTGTTGGAACGGAAAACGACTTCTCCCTCTCGCGCGCCGAGTGTAATGAGGCAGAGGAGGGGAACTGGTGGCGTGCTCAGCCAATCAGGGGAGACAACGTAAGCTAGATGTCGGTACCGTGGTGGGGGAGCCAACAGGTGCATATATCGTTCGACGCGCCGTGAATCGAGAACAATCTGTATAGTTCTTGCCGAGTGTGGATATACGCGGGAGTCGCTCCGATGTTCAGTGGAGTTAAGGACTATCTGTGAAATACTTGAGGAGTATGGATGCGCGTACGAGTCGCTCCGATGTTCAGTGGAGTTAGTGACTATCTGTGTAGAACTTGCGGAGTACGGTTGCAAGTGCGTGTCGCTCCGATGTTCAGTGGAGTTGAAGACTAACTTTTGCAAAACTTAACCAGTGCGGTTGTACGAGTGTTTGGGTCCGAGGTACGGACCATAGAATTATCTAATCTACCAGAATATCATCAAATTTCGACGGAGATGACGACGTCCAGGAGACTGTGGGAAGCACACAGCATCAGCAAGTACGAGGGAAATGCCTTGGCAATTTCCAATGGTAAGCGCAAATGACGCAGAAATACGCAATCTCTCATTTTTCTTTGTTTTACATTTCATATTTCAGTAACTTCATAGCTTGGAAATAAGAGTAAAATCAATTTATCAGACTCCGTTTTCACGTGATTTTCTATCGGTAATATTCAAATCACAACGCTCCAATTTAAATTTTATACTTATTATTATTATTAATTTTGCTATACTTGTTTTATATAATAAATTCATTTCTTTTACAATGCAATCTTTGCTTTCAGTAGGTAGCATTAGATATAGACCAATTCCTTCTCCTGATACAATTGTTTGTTGGGTTAATGATCAAATCATACCACGATCTGAGTGAATAGATTCTTGACGGTGTTCTACCAGAGCTAGACGTTGTTAAATACAAATTTAGATTTCAGCATTGCGTTGAAGTCTTGGCGCCCATTGAAACAACATAGCTTAGGCAAAGGTAAACAATTACATTTTCTCCCAACAGTGTGGGCTAGCCAAACTGTTACAAGGTGTTGTGCTTGAGTTCGTAATCCCACTTCTGACACCAGTTGTTACGTGCCACCCCCTAGTGGCACTTTTGTTAACTGGATTACGGTGGGGGTACAAAGCACAACACCAATTACTGCTTAACGAAATAATTAACTTTATTGTGGCCAGAAAATTACACTAATCAGCAGATACAAGCAATTAGGAGCCTTACTCCAGTTTCCTCAAGTCTCTTCCTTGAGCGCTCTTGGCCCTTCCACTTGTCAACAGACCACAAAAATTAATCCGTCCTAATGAGTACGGTGGCCTTGACAGAAACTACCTGCTCCTCTCCCTTAATGTTCACCGACCACAATTACTTACGATCACTTGCTGCAGGCTATTTCGCTGTCCACAAGCTGGAGAAACAATGTCACTGGATTTCGTAACTCGCACAGCACTTCGTCACCACACTTCTGTCGCACAAGATAATCGCTCACACTAGCTCGTAAAACACAACAACAACAACTGCTAGGCAGGTCGCACTTTTATAGCAGGCCGGTGACTCAATAAATGCTTCTAGATCCATCCGGGGTTCACGGCTTCTCGAGGTTTCCATCGCTGGTCCAGTCACGAATATTCTGGAATACCCCTTTGTCCTAGTAGCCCTGTTGCATAAGGCACACGCAATACAGGAGGCAGGCCACAGCCCAGCCCTGGGGCAGTTGTGACTCATGCGGCGAGTGATGACACAAACTCACAGCCGTAACAATATGTTTGCTGAAATATTTCGCGGATCTCGTTAAAACCAAAAATCCGGGACTTAATATATTGGTTCTACAGGGTACTAATTTAGTTCATGGACCTGAATAGTTGCACGCGCTAAGGCGTAAGGCAGATGACCAAACTATCTCCTGCTTGGCTCAGTGGTAACATTATCAAGTCAGTAATGACTAATCATCATCATCACCATCATTAGTCTATATTTTATCAGTATCTCCTTTTCTTAGTCTACTCTAATTTTAAACTTACTTCTAAGTATCGTACTTACTCACCCTAGCAATAAATTAGCAATACAACAATTTACTGCCTATTCCAAGTTAATCTGTTTTTATATGTATTTTATATTTTATCAAAATTGTAGGCCTATTATTGTAAGATCTAAGTAACTTAGTTACCTGAAGAAGTCTTAGAACCTTTTCCTAACAGTTTAAAAGTTTTCAAGAAGATATTAAATGTTGCATTCATCGACAGTAGTGGCTACGCTGGCTAACGCGAAGCATTAGGTCATGGGGCCAAGCTCTCTGCTGACTCGGTAGACGCGTGGGTTCGAGCCCCACCGTCGGCCGTCCTTGAAATGGTTTTCCGTGGTTTCCCATTTTCAACACCAGGCAAATGCTGGGACGGTACCTTCTGACAGGCCACGGCCGCTTCCTTCCACATCCTTGTTCAGTTTCATTCACCGTCATTCATTTCATCTCTCATAAACTCCTCTCATGAGGTTGGCGTCAGGAAGGGCATCCGGCCGTAAAAATCATCGCCACAAAGACTTCCATCGCATCTCATCCCCGACCCCGTTGGAAAACGGGAATAATAAGGGGTAGACATACATACATTAAATGTTGCATTCAGGGAACCCAGAGACATTATGGAGAGGAATTGAGTTATAGGCAGCATGTAAATATCTTGTTACCACCAGGTCTTGCCTAACTGTAACAGTACCTATTAATAATAATAATAAGTATTTGTATTGTTTATTTTGTAATAAATGAATAATGTGGTTAGATGGAAGAGAGCGCCCAATGGCCCTAATCTTGCCAGACAAAATAAATCTATTCTATTCTATTATCACCTGCTTTGTCCAAGGGTTGAATATCGAATCCCAGCACAATCAATTGGCATTTGAATGTGCTTAAATATGAGAGAGTCATACAAATCGGTTTAGTAATACGATATGCCTATATTTAGAAATTAGGAAGTCATTTTTGAAAGCCTTTGTCTGGAGCGTGGAAGTGAAACTTGGACTGTTGGTGCAGCAGAATAGAGGAGAATAGAAGCATTTGAAATGTGGTGTTACAGGAGAATGATGAATATCAGATGGGTAGATAGGGTTACAAACGAAGAGGTATTAAGACGAGTGGGAGAGGAGAGATGTTTCTGGCGACTGCTAATGAAGAGAAGAGATTTTTTTTAAGCGTATGGCTTTTAGTGCCGGGAGTGTCCGAGGACATGTTCGGCTCGCCAGTTTTGTAGCTGCTTCGAGACGGACACCCAATGGGTGAGCTACAAGTACCGTTGGGGAGGGAAAGAGGGAAGTTGGAATGTAAGGACGAGGAGTTGGAAGGTAGCGGCTGTGGCCTATAGTTAGGGACCAACCCCGGCATTTGCCTGGAAGGAAGATGGGAAACCACAGAAGACCATCTTCAAGGTTGCCGGCGGGGGGATTCGAACCTCCTCGCCTCCCGGATGTGAGCGACTGCCATCAGTCAGCCGTAACCACCACGGCTAACTCACCCGGTAAGAGAAGAGATAGGTTGGTAGTACACATACTAAGACACCCAGGAATAGCAAACTTAGTTATGGAAGAAAGGACCTGAGGACAAGAACTGTAGGGGTAGACTAAGGTTAGAATATGATAAACAGATTGCCTCGGACGTAGGGTGTGGTAGCTATGTAGAGATGAAACGATAAACTCAGGACAGGGAGGCATGGATAGCTGAATCAAACCAGTCAAAATACTGAAGACTCAAACACACGGCATGCTAAGGATGCCTTTCAGGGCAAAAGTCCCGCACTCGGCACTGTGTTGTCATCAAATGTCACAGTTGTCAAAAGGGACGTATAATCAATAAGATTACTATTAGCATAGCCAATTACACATAGCCTAAAGCTTTTATTAAAGCAATAGGTGAGAATTTGAGGATTTAATGGTATTATGTTCATATACAGACAGCCTCCGTGACTTAGGCGGCAGCACGCCGGCCTCTCACCGCTGGGTCTGTGGTTCAAATCCCGGTCACTCCATGTGAGATCTGTGCTGGACAAAACGGAGGCAGTCAGGATTTTCTCCGGGTACTCCGGTTTTCCCTGTCAAAATTTCATTCCAGCAACACTCTCCACTATCATTTCATTTCATCTGTCATTCATTTAATCATTGACCCAGAGGAGTGCGTCAGGCCTCGGCAGCCGGCACAGTCCATATCCTCGCAGCTAGATGGGGGCTTCATTCATTCCATTCCTGACCCGGTCGGAGACTGGAAGCAGGCTGTGGATTTTCATTTTCATGTTCATATACAGTATAATATTTTATCATAGTATCAAAAGGAAATTCATGAATTTATTAATAAACCGTTATTGAATAGAATTGTTGAACACAGTGCGAGAGTTAAATGTTACCGGTACCAAACTTACACGACGCCCCCGACTGTGAAGAAGAATTTATATACTTCGACTCTTTTGCTTGCTCTCTTCGGTCTGTCTAGCTCTGAAATATTAATTAACAATCTGTCAGACTCCGAGACAGGACCACTCTTCTTGAGGAAGGGTCGATGTTTTGCGCGCGGCTGATAGTCTGCGGTGCCTGGTAACCCAGTTGGCACGACTCAGCAGATCAATAGCCAGCCAGCCGCCTAGTAAAGTCGGGACAGGCTGCTGGACCGGTCCCGTGTCATACTCTCCGAAAAGAGCGTATTTTATTCTATCTAGGGCTTAGAGGGCCATGACCATAGTTCAGCAGCTCACTTGTTCCTTAGAACTTCCTCCTAGAGAAATCCAAACAGGTTCCTGGGCTACCGTATTCCTAACTTGTTATAGACGGCCATGGTTCAGCAGTTCACTTGTGCCTTAGAACTTCCTCCTAGAGAAATCCAAACAGGTTCCTGGGCTACCTTATTGACGTCCGTAACGGGGGAGGAGCTTACGGTCAGCTGTTTGCAATATGGCGGCGATATAGTGACGTGAAGTAATTGGGTGTGCGTTTGTTATGGCTTCAAATTTATGATGGCAAAATACTACACATTTCCTTTCATTGATAGAAATATTTTTATAATCAATTTAAATGCAGTGCCTAATTACTACCAGTTAAAAATATTACCCACATGTAGATAGTTAATTTACTGTCTGCTGTTACATAGGCCTATATGAAGCCTGTACTTGGGAGCCTAGCGGTATCGATGTTTTTATTAATTTCACAATATATATCTCTCACATAACACAAAGGACGACTCCCTGATAATAAATTGAATTAAGCAACCCTGAATTTGCATGAATGTTTTGGGTTGAAAGAAGCGTTACTTGGGATGCTCAAATCATACTTCAATATTGCAAATATTGACCTACATACTTGCTGTTCAAAGGCAAGAATGTTAATTTATTAATCTCTTGCCACAGGCAAGTTAAAATGGAGGCATCCTCTTTATCAATATATTTAATTGTATGCATGTCTACCCCTTATTATTCCCGTTTTCCAACGGGGTCGGGGATGAGATGCGATGGAAGTCTTTGTGGCGATGGTTTTTACGGTCGGATGCCCTTCCTGACGCCAACCTCATGAGAGGAGTTAATGAGAGATGAAATGAATGATGGTGAATGAAACTGGGCAAGGATGTGGAAGGAAGCGGCCGTGGCCTGTCAGAAGGTACCGTCCCAGCATTTGCCTGGTGTTGAAAATGGGAAACCACGGAAAACCATTTCAAGGACGGCCGACGGTGGGGATCGAACCCAAGCGTCTACCGAGTCAGCAGAGAGCTTGGCCCCATGACCTAATGCTGAGCTTTAGCCAGCGTAGCCACTACTGTCGGTTTATCAATATATTTAATTAAATATTTAAAATACAGACATTTAACATAGCTGGAGTCTCCATTTGAACTTGTCATAAGCAAACGGAACAGATCAAAATCTACACTTTAAGCCAAACCAAATTCACTCCTCAGCTCGACATAAACCATAATACCAATTAAAACCTATACAAAACATACTCTCCTTACTGTTGTACAACTTTCAAACCAACTATTCGCACTCAAAACTGTAAAACCCTGAAATGGGAACTAATTAAAGTTAGAATAGCCTAGGCCGATCCGGTCTCCTGCTACATTGTACGGCACAGAAGTAATAGGCTATAAGTTTATCAGTATTTTCGATGTAGGTAAATCCATGTGAATACAAATTAGAGACAATAACTATCAATAATCAACAGTACCGGTGGAAAGAAGTCGTCTTCACAAAAATGCACACTGCACACTGTCATGTAACATGTAACACGTTTTCCAATTGACAGAGCCGAAGCCCATCTTTCTCTCTGAACTTTTTGTACAGGAAAGTAGTGAAGATATTTCGTAGCCGTTTTATACGATTTGCAACCGTATACAGAGCAGTACCTCCTCGAATTTGACCAATTTCTTTCTGTTTCCATCACGACGTCAATGCTTCACCATCTAAATAAATCTCACCAGTCACAATGTTACAGCTTCAACATTCTGCCGCGTGGCTGCGCCATCCAACTTTTCTGACGTCCTAACTTGTTATAGACGGCCGTGGTTCAGCAGCTTACTTGTGCCTTGGAACATCCTGTTAGAGAAATCCAACCAGGCTCCTGGGCTACCTTCTTGCTATCTCGTTATAGAGGGCCATGGTTCAGCAGCTCACTTGTTCTTTAGATCATCCTGTTAGAGAAATCCAAAGAGATTCCTGGGCTACCTTATTCCCAACTTGGTATAGACGGCCATGGTTCAGCAGTTCACTTGTCCCTTAGAACTTCCTCCTAGAGAAATCCAAACAGGTTCCTGGGCTACCTTATTTCCAACTTGGTATAGACGGCCATGGTTCAGCAGTTCACTTGTGCCTTAGAACTTCCTCCTAGAGAAATCCAAACAGGTTCCTGGGCTACCTTATTCCTAACTTGTTATAGAAGGCCGTGGTTCAGCAGCTTACTTGTGCCTTAGAACATCCTGTTAGAGAAATCCAACCAGGCTCCTGGGCTACCTTCTTGCTATCTCGTTATAGAGGGCCAAGGTTCAGCAGCTCACTTGTTCTTTAGAACATCCTGTTAGAGAAATCCAAACAGGTTCCTGGGCTACCTTCTTGCTATCTCGTTGTAGAGGGCCGTGGTTCAGCAGCTCACTTGTGCCTTGGAACATCCTGTTAGAGAAATCCAACGAGGCTCCTGGGCTACCTTCTTGCTATCTTGTTATAGAGGGCCATGGTTCAGCAGCTCACTTGTTCCTTGGAACATCCTGTTAGAGAAATCCAACCAGGCTCCTGGGCTACCTTCTTGCTATCTCGTTATAGAGAGCCATGGTTCAGCAGCTCACTTGTTCCTTGGAACATTCTGTTAGAGATATCCAAACAGGTTCCTAGGCTACCTTCTTGCTATCTTGTTATAGAGGGCCATGGTTCAGCAGCTCACTTATTCCTTATAACATCCTGTTAAAGAAATCCAAACAGGTTCCTGGGTTACCTTCTTGCTATCTCGTTATAGGGGGCCATGGTGCAGCTGCTCACTTGTTCCTTAGAACATCCTGTTAGAGAAATCCAAACAGGTTCCTGGGCTACCTTCTTGCTATCTCGTTATAGGGGGCCATGGTTCAGCCGCTCACTTGTTCCTTAGAACATCCTGTTGGAGAAATCCAAACAGGTTCCTGGGCTACCTTCTTGCTATCTCGTTATAGGGGGCCATGGTTCAGCCGCTCACTTGTTCCTTAGAACATCCTGTTAGAGAAATCCAAACAGGTTCCTGGGCTACCTTCTTGCTATCTCGTTATAGGGGGCCATGGTTCAGCAGCTCACTTGTTCCTTAGACACTGTTAGAGAAATCCAAACATGTTCCTGGGCTACCTTCTTGCTATCTCGTTATAGGGGGCCATGGTTCAGCAGCTCACTTGTTCCTTAGAACATCCTGTTAGAGAAATCCAAACATGTTCCTGGGCTACCTTCTTGCTATCTCGTTATAGAGGGCCATGGTTCAGCAACTCACTTGTTCCTTAGAACATCCTGTTAGAGAAATCCAAACAGGTTCCTTGGCTACCTTCTTGCTATCTCGTTACAGAGGGCCATGGTTCAGCAGCTCACTTGTTCCTTAGAACATCCTGTTAGAGAAATCCAAACAGGTTCCTAGGCTACCTTCTTGCTATCTCGTTATAGAGGGCCATGGTTCAGCAGCTCACTTGTTCCTTAGAACATCCTGTTAGAGATATCCAAACAGGTGCCTGGGCTACCTTCTCGTTATAGAGGGCCATGGTTCAGCAGCTCACTTGCTCCATAGGGCATTCTGCTAGTGAAATTGCGGCAGGTGGCTGAAACACCGTCAACCTCCCCCGTTGTGGAGGTCCATGGTTCAAGAGTTCACGTGTTCCATAGAACATCTTCCTAGAGGACACCAAACAGACTCCTAAGCCACCGTCATCATCCCTCGTCGTAGAGGACCATGGTTCAAGAGTTCACTTGTTTCAGAAACACATCCTCCTAGAGGAGACCAGACAGGCTCCTAAGAGCGACCGTCATCACGTCAAAATTCTATACTAATTTTAAATGCCAACATTTCCAAAACTATGCGTCAGATGCTGACCAGCTGGATACGATCAAGTAGATGACGGATTGGAGTCTCATTACCACGGGGCGTTTTAACCATATAACTTACCCTTGTGAGTGTTGCTATAATGTTTACAAAATGGCGACCAATGCAGTGTGCTTAATCGTTACTGGAGGCCTGTAGCGTGCGAACAGGTGGTTCTGTTATCGAGAAATCAGCTTTAAATGCTTTGTCCAGCCCAGTCCAACAAGAATTATGAAGCTATCAGATGTGACCACCTTGTGGTGCAGTGGCTGTCACCTCTGAAGTCCGGTTTTGATTTCTGGCTCCGCCAAGAAATTTAATTCTGGTCTGAGGGTTGGAACGGGGTCTTGTGAAGCAGAACTGAGAAGTGGTATTCCGTGGTTTCCCAATTCCACTCCAGGCAAATACCGGGATGCTTCCTAACTTAAGGCCACGGTTGCCTTCTTCCTAATCCTATCCCCAATTTACAAATATACACACTAGTACAGTCATCACAATAACACAGGCTATCATTCAAAATTCCACACATACCCAAATACACACGATATCCAACCCCCTTAAACGAAACAATACGACATTTCATAGCTTCTGCACCACGAGGTTGTCACCATGGAGGCCCGGGTTCTATTCCCGGCTCTGCCAAGAAATTTTATTCTGGTCTGAGGTTTGAAACGAGGTACACTCAGCCTCGTGAGGCAAAACTAAGAAGCGGCGGTTTGATTCCAACCTTAGCCACCCTGGAAGTGGTTTTCCGTGGATTCCCACTTCTACTCAGGGATGATTCCGGGATGGTTCCTAAATTAAGGGCATGGATGCCTCCTTCCCAATATTCTCTCCTGAAAATGCACACACTAATACAGCCATCACAATAACACAGGTTATCAAACAAATTACAAACACACCCAAGTACACGGTGCTACATGACCACGATGAAGCAACGCCCCTAAATGAAATCAACAACACCACGAGGTGGTCAGCAGGAGTTGTTCCGGTGGCTGTGATCAAGGAAAGAATGGAAAGTACAGTATTTTGGCAATAGTGTTTGCTCGGCGCACAATCTGGCTTCACTTGTTCGGCAGCATTCCTTCTTTATTGTATTATCTGGCGCAGTATCTCAAAGGGACATTCCTGGCAGTCAGGATGCACATACCTCTGACACAAAGAGTTCTTGAGATTACAACTAATTATGTGTACTGTAAGAAGCTACGTGCATTACGTTACGTTCCGCTACAAGCTTATACCTTGGACTTTTAATTTTCCAGAGTGCTCCGATAAGATCACAGGCTTGTGAGGTAATGTATCATCCCGTCACGTAAGTATTAATAACAACAAGGGAAAGGTCAGGCTTTCGTGATAATATGCACACCCTACAGCTGTCCTGCTCATTATTTCTGCCATCGAATAACCCTTGGAATAATATTGAGTAGAATTCGGTGCCGTGGTAGAATTATTTATCGTATGGCTTTTAGTGCCGGGAGTGTCCGAGGACTTGTTCGGCTCGCCTGAGTCTGTAGCTGCTTCCAGCGGACACCCTTAGGGTGAGCTACAAGTTCCGTTCAGTTTGAAGTAGTTCCAACTTTCGCTACCAGATATCAATGATACCTAGTGGTGAACGTTGGAACTTTGATAGAGCGTTCCGACGAAATCTAACCTAACAACTTAGCTTCACACAAGTTTAGTCCGTGGAAGGATCTTTTATATGCCATAAAACTAAGACATGGGACCGCCGGCTTTACTTTCCCTCCGAAGGAAGGCATACTGAAGGATTTTTAACGCTCTTAAAAAAATCCGACGACTTCGGCCGGGTTTGAACCCGCTATCTTGGGCACAGCAGTTCAGCATGCTACCAACTACGCCGCCGATTCTGCGCCATGGTATAATTTTATGATAAGTACTAAATTTGGCAAAATAGGCGGATTACTAAATTAAATTCGTTTTCAATTAGTCACATAACTGCCGCCTTTTGTGGGGGTTTTCGTACGTAGTGTTTGTGTAAGAGGTAAAGAGAGTTATTACCCGTCAGACGAGTCTTTGACGTTATGAAATGCGTGCATTGTCAACTATTATGATCGATTATTCGAAAATCGCACCCGGAGAAAATAGTACCCACAGAAATGTGCGTAAATCACGCCCAGTCTAGAAATTGTCCTCGTGACTACCGACTACCGACCCCAGCTGAGGCGTAGTTTTGCATTCCATGAACTTGGGGCCGGATGTTTGTCCCTGGGATCGCTGCCTACCCCGGCTTATGACCTCTGAACAATGCTTTGGAAACTTCTCCTTAAGAAACAACAACCCCCACCAGATTTCTCACTACCATCTTTATTAAGTAAATAAAGATAAGAAAGAAACAAAAACAAGATGTTCAGTAAAGAACATATAGCCTACTTTCTCCTAAATGCATGGGTATTGTTATAACTCTTTGTCCTTTTCAAGGAGTATAATTGAATGTTGGTTGTAGTAGCTTGTTGAAATACAACGTGCTATAGGGATATTAAACATGAATATCAGGTGCCCTTTGCTAGTGCTACCTCTGTACCAAATTTCGTTCAATTTGGTTTCACCGTGTTTGAATTGATAGGGGGAATCGATTTGCACACATACTTGGCCACCATCTGCAAACTATTGGGCTGATGTTCTTGCAGTTTGGTCTGAATATGTTTCCCACATTAAGATATGGTGTTGCAAAATTTGGTAGAGACTAGATTATTAGGTTGGTCGTAATTTCATTTTAGCTTTTAACATTTGGGTGGCCGCGATTACGTTTCCGTCAAGATAGCGGTGATATAAAACATGACACTGAGGTGCCCTTTAATAGTGCTACCTCTGTACCAAATTTCGTTCATTCGGTTCCACCATGTTCGAATTAATAGGGGGAATCAATTTTGACATAAAGATGGCCACCATCCGCAAACTATTAGGCTAATGGCCTATTATATTGGTCAAAGGATGCTCCCTCCATAAAGGTATGTTGTTGCAAAGTTTGGTAGAGATCGGATGGTTATGTTAGTCGTTATTTGATTTAAGCTTTAAACATTTGTGTGGCCGCCATTACGTTTCTGTCAATATGGCGGCGATATAAATCATGACGCTGAGATGCTCTTTGCTAGTGTTACCTCTGTACCAAATTTCGTTCCATTCGGTTCCACCGTGTTCGAATTAATAGGGGGATCAATGTTGACATAAAGATGGTCGCCACCAGCAAACTATTAGGCGAATAACCTATTAGATTGGTCAAAGGATGCTCCCTCCATAAAGGAATGTTGTTGCAAAGTTTGGTAGAGATCGGATGGTTATGTTAGTCGTAATTTAACTTAAGCTTTGAACATTTGTGTGGCCGCCATTACGTTTCTGTCAAGATGGTGGCGATATAAAACATGACACTGAGGTGCCCTTTGCTAGTGCTACCTCTGTACCAAATTTCGTTCATTCGGTTCCACCGTGTTCGAATTAATAGGGGGAATCAATTTTGACATAAATATGTCCGCCATCCGCAAACTATTAGGCTAATAACCTAGTAGATTGGTCAAAGGATGCTCCCTCTATAAAGGAATGTTGTTGCAAAGTTTGGTAGAGATAGGATGGTTATGTTAGTCGTAATTTAACTTAAGCTTTGAACATTTGTGTGGCCGCCATTACGTTTGTGTCAATATGGCGGCGATATAAAACATGACACTGAGATGCCCATTGCTAGTGCTACCTCTGTACCAAATTTCGTTCTATTCGGTTTCACCGTGTTTGAATTAATAGGGGGAATCGATTTTCACACAAAGATGGCCGCCATCCGCAAACTATTACGCTGATGACCTATTAGTTTGGTCAAAGGATGCTCCCCCCATAAAGGTATGTTGTTGCAAAATTTGGTAGAGATCGGATGATTAGGTTAGTCGTAATTTGATTTAAGCTTTGAACATTTGTGTGGCCGCCATTACGTTTCCGTCAAGATGGCGGCGTTATAAAACATGACACTGAGGTGCATTTTGTTAGTACTACCTCTGTACCAAATTTCGTTCCATTCGGTTGCACCGTGTTCGAATTAATAGGGGGAATCCATTTTCACACAAAGATGGCCGCCATCCGCAAACTATTAAGCTAATGACCTATTGGGTTGGTCAAAGGATGCTGCCCCCATAAAGGTATGTTGTTGCAAAATTTGGTAGAGATCGGATGATTAGGTTAGTCGTAATTTGATTTAAGCTTTGAACATTTGTGTGGCCGCCATTACGTTTCCGTCAAGATGGCGGCGTTATAAAACATGACACTGAGGTGCCTTTTGTTAGTACTACCTCTGTACCAAATTTCGTTCCATTCGGTTGCACCGTGTTCGAATTAATAGGGGGAATCCATTTTCACACAAAGATGGCCGCCATCCGCAAACTATTACGCTGCTGGCCTATTGGTTTGGTCAAAGAATGCTCCCCCTATAAAGGTATGTTGTTGCAAAATTTGGTAGAGATCGGATGATTAGGTTAGTCGTAATTTGATTTAAGCTTTGAACATTTGTGTGGCCGCCATTACGTTTCCGTCAAGATGGCGGCGATATAAAACATGACACTGAGGTGTCCTTTGCTAGTGCTACCTTTGTACCAAATTTCGTTCAATTCGCATTCACCATGTTGGAATTGATAGGGGGGGGGGACAGACATTCAGAGTACACACACTCACACACAGACACGCACACACACACAGACACACACACACACAGACTCACACACACACATACACACACACAGACAGACACACTTTTTTCGCCCTGTGTTGATCTCATAAGTCTACTGTCATTTTTTGCAAAAATCGAAAGTAGGCTAATAAGGCTTTTAAGCAGATTTTAACCACGCCTAAATGTCGAAAGATTACTTTTGACATTTAGCCAGCCCAAAGCCTGGATAACGTGTGTTGGGAATCAGTTAATTTATTTAACATAAATATAAATAATATCCAGTTTTTTAGCCTATTTTCAATTTTGAAAAAATAGGCTTATGAGATCACCTTTTGTCCGTGTGTGTGTGCGTGTGTGCGTGTGTGTGTGTGATTCGTGTATGTTTCCCCCCCCCCCCTAATTAAATCTAAACGGCTGGAGCGATTTCAATGAAACTCGGTAAGGTCATAGCACTATTCCGGGCGACCCCGACCGTGCCCTTCAAATTTTGTTACGACTCACCAATCCAACATGGCGGCTGTGCGAAATATTTCACCAGCATTCAATATCTCCGAAACTATTAGCCACATTACCCTGACATTTTGTGTGGTGATAAAGGGAACTACTATAAGTTCACTTATGTGACCTTTGAAAACCTGGTAACTACAAAACCAACATGGCGGCCAAGCGAAGTTGCGACTTTTAAATAGACGTTTCTCGCGATTTAACCAACCAAACGCAATGAAACATGGTACAGTATATGTTTATATACATTATAATGCACCGACATCTAACTTCGTTCAATTGTTTACATAACCACAAGATGGCGGATGTGCGAAATATTTCACCGGCATTCTATATCTCTGAAACTATTACCGGTATCTCCCTGAAATTTTGTACGGAGATAAAGGGCACTACTGGAAGTTCATCTATAAGACTTTCAGAAACCGGTTAACTACAAAACGAACATGGCGGCTAAGCGAATTTGAAAATTTTAAATAGTCCTTTCTCGCGATTTAATGTTCCAAACGCAATGAAATCTGGTACAGGAAATATTTATACACATTGTAATGCACTGGTATCTAATTTAGTTCAATTGTTTACATAACCTCAAGATGGCGGCTGTGCGAATTTTAAAATTAAGTGTTTATTTATTGTGATGTAGCCATGCGATCGAAGTGAAACTTTGAATAATGAACCTACGCAATATTTTTCCTTTAATAGTACATGACTCTATGGCCTATACATTTAACAATCCAACATGGCGACCATCCGAAATATTTAGACGGCTCTGAATATCTACGAGTCTATTATAGCAATCATACTGAATGTTTTAATGTTCATAGGGGCTATGAACTTAAGTTCATCTATAAGACTTTAAATAACCTGGTGATCACAAATCCAACATGGTGGCGACGCGAAGTATACATATTCACATGGACGTTTCTCGCAATTTAACCATCCGGGTGCAGTGAAACTAGGTACAGTAAATCCTTATACGAATGTTAATCCACTGGCATCTAATTTATTTCAATTGTTTCCATAACCTCAAGATGGCAGCTGTGCGAAATTTTAAAATCTCCTTGTTACTTCTGGTGTCCTAATTATGCGATTGAAGTTTGAATACTACACGTACACAATAATCTGCATGTAACAGTACATAACTCTAGGACCTACATATGTAAAATCCAACATGGCGACCATCCGAAATATTTAGTCGGTTCTCAATATCTACGAATCAATTAAAGCAATCAAACTGAAATTGTGTATGTTGATAGTGGCAATTAACATAAGTAGGATATATGAAAATAGGCTGTATAGTTCTTCACGGAACTACTTGTTATGTAATATGTTTTACTGTAAATTTAATACAGGGCATTACTCGAGTTTTCTGTTTCCTGTTGAATAGGCTATATTTTAATACAACTTTGTCAAAGAAATTCGTGGAGTACGCCGATTTGCTGCAACGGTGGTATTTTGAATCATTAACCTAGGTTAGAGGCTTCGGTGGCGTAGTTGGTAGCATGCTGAACAGCTGTGCCCAAGATCGCTAGAAAGTCGTCGGATTTTTTAAGAGCGTTAAAATCCTTGAGTTACTTGAATTAAAAAACAGATACACGCTCTAATGCAGCCATCACATTTAACACCGGTTATCACACACATTCTACACACACCCAAAGTACACGGGGCTACATGACCGCGTTGTCGCAGCCCCTTAACTGAGGAACCAACCAACCAACCAAAATCCCTGAGTAAGTTATGCCTTCCTTAGGAGGGGAAGTAAAGCCTGCGGTCCCATGTCATAGATTTATGGCATGTAAAAGATCCTTCCAGTAACTAAACTTGTGTGAAGCTAAATGTCTAGGTTAGATTTCGTTGTAACGCTCTATCAAAGTTCCAACGTTCACCACTAGGTATCAGTGACATCTGGTAGCGAAAGTTGGAACTACTTGAAATTGAACGGAACTGGTAGCTTACCCCATGGGTGTCCGCTTGTAGCAGCTACAACCTCTGGCGAGCTGAACATGTCCTCGGATACTCCCGGCACTAAAAGCCATACGATAAATAGGCCTAAATAAACCCAGGTTAAGTTTGGAAACATTTTAAGTACATGTGTTTCGGCCATCGGCACATCCGGCTTATTTGAGGTGGAGGAAATAATGTCTAGACCATATTAAATTTCTTCGAGCGCCGGAGTAGTTCCGTATCAGCCACAAATACTCTAGGTAGAGACCCTGCTGGGCACGATATACAGGACACCTTATCATCTGTCTACCACGTCAGGGCGAGAGTGAGGCAAGAGCTAAGGCATGTACACTGCGCATCAAGCGTTATTGTCACTAGGAGACTGCACTCTTCTGCTGCAGGTACCAATATGTAATTATTATTTAGCGTATGGCATGGTACATTTACATAATTACAAGCTAAAGAACACATTAAACATATGCATTAGTATTTAGCCTAAAATAACAATAAATATTAAAATAAATTTTTAATAAGGAGACACATATTCAATAAATAAAATTTTCAGATTTACAAGGTAAGATTTAAATTTGAAATCCAATCTAGAGCAGGCTGCGTTGCAGCATGAAAGTCTTTCAGGTTCCCATTATAGGCTCGAAGGCTGCAGTCCTCCACGATATGTTGGATGGTCTGTCTTTCAAAACCACAGTAGCACTGAGGTGAGGAAGCCTTATTCCACTTGAATAAGCTGTCTGCGCAGACCCCATGTCCCGTTCGAATCCTGTTGAGTGATTTCCATGTATGACGTGGTAGTTCCATGCCAGCTGGTTTCTTGATTGGATCAATGAAGTTGCCATATTTCTCATGGAATAAATTATTCCATACCTCAGACCACTTGTTGTCAATCTGAAAAGTATTTAATTGTAGATATTCCGCTGATAGAATGGGTGGTCAGCGGGATTTCAAGCGACTTATCTTTACTGTAGGTATGTCACAATGAATAGGAAGCTTTGGAGTGGAAATTATCTCCTGGCGAACGATTTAGAATTGGTCCTTCTCAGGACCAGCAACTACAACAAGTAAGACATCTTGGTTACAACTTACCAATATATAATATAATACTAATACTAGTGAAGGACCTTCCTATTGAACGGAGCTTTCCAATAGCCATGCCGCAGAAACGTCACAATGACTTACAGTCACATTTATAGCATGTGCCGATTACAGCAGCGTGCCGAGAAGCCCTGGATGCTGTCATAGCATGTCTTACAAGATACCTTAGTTGTGATAATTAAGATTTGCTGTGAAGTACTGTATCCTACCTCGTATCATGTGAACATGGTTAGGCATAGAATATAGAATTTTCCTAGTGGAAACAAATCTTCTCAAGAAAATGTTTGCAGTAAATTTGTTCACAAGTTTCAAAGCCGTGCGATTTTTACTTGTGGGGGAACCTCGAACAAAAGGTATACAGAAACAATCCGCGTACTTTGGAGGCTCTCGAGAATAAAATAACTGCACAGATACGAAATATCAGTGATGATGAGTTACAGCGAGTGTACCAAAACTTCCTGCGTTAGTGCATCACGAGTTTAGAAATTAAAGGACAGCATTCCCAGCAACTACTCTGAAATTCATGTATGTAATTATGATTAATAAATACGTTAAAAAGTGTATATGTGTTGAACTAGTTGGGTGCTACGCTGCTGCTAACGCCATTGCCTTGCTCGACACGCGGCCACAGTGCCCCGGGTGCCAGGTGGCGTCTGCGAGTCTCTATATAATTATTATTAGTAGTATAATAATTACAATAATAATAATAATAATAATAATAATAATAATAACAATAATAATAATAACAAGAATAAATAAAAAATAATTAACTATTCTTCCGTTAAGCTAATGTATGCCTTAAAACTATTCCCAAAACACAAATTTGAAATACCCGTGTGAGCAAACGCAAAGTTCGTGGCACAATAATGCATCGATATAGTGCAGACTGTACCAATATCTTCGGGAAAACAGATTGCGTCATACCACTGGCAACTTGTAGCTCATACATCTACCGCCGGCAAAGATTGAACAATGATAATTTCCCTACCAGGATGATGTCTATCTTAAGGTCACAGTCACCTTCTTCCCAATCCTAGTCTCAGCTAGCTCTCACAATCAGCCTCGTGAGGAAAATTGAGTAGATGTCTGAAGAGAGAAGCAGCGTCCTGGTCAAGGAAACCAAGATTAACGGTCGAAGGGACCTGAGGTTCTGACCATGCGTCGCCCCACAATCTATAGGCCAACAGGGCTGGACAGCTGTCGCTTGGTAGGCTAAGGCTTTTAGTGACTAAGTGCCACGGGTTTCTTCTTCTTTTCAGTGTTAATGCCTTAGTTTATGAAGTTTACGATTGTCAGTAGACAATCAGAAGTGACGGTATTACAAAGTATTATAATGGAAGGGAACTGGTTTGAGGATTCGGGGCTAACATACTGTAGTGGAGTGTGTTGAGACAGATTGTGGGGCTATTTTAAGTGTAGCCGGGTTTATCAGCTGTCGTAATGATGTGTTCTCGACCGGATATTCGCTGTATCGTTTGAAACCTTTATTAGCCTATGTTTCAAGAAAGTAGCACGTATTTGCGAAAGATTGGCTAACCCCAGACATTTCTGTTCAAACAAAAATGAAAGTACATAGGCTTACAAGTAATTGCAATGGTTAACTGCGTACTATTTGCGTTACACAGAGAGGGGAGAGCGGAATATATTTTTTTCGTATTCGGAATTTTTACAAAACCAAGATTCTCACAGCCGTCATTCCGAAGCTACGTTATTATGTTGTGTACGCAAACGATTCCTTTTTAATCTCTTTCTTTTTTTTGGGGGGGGGGGGGGAGGGGGGGGGGGAGGGGAGGGGGATCTACTGAAGTTCCCTGTGGTAAAAGTCACCGCACACCATTGTACAGTGACTTGACGTGCTTAATTCCTGTTGTCCCTCGTGGAACAAAGGGTATTAACAAAGCATCTCCTTTCTTTCGTTCTTTCTTTCTTTCTTTCTTTCTTCGGCTTTTCCCAATTAATTGGGGTCGCCGGAGCCAACCAGGCTCATTTTGGTTTTGGCCGGGGATTTAAGGCCGGATGCCCTTCCTGACGCCACGTGATTTTTCAGGTGAAAATTCCACCCCACTGTCAGCGGGATTCGAACCTCGCCCGTCCGGGTGAAAGACGAGCAGCTAAGCCACTGCGCCATCACGCTCCCCATTAACAAAGCATCTCCATTTGGTCTTATTGACATCCACCTCTTCCCCTTCGCTCCAGGTCTTGCCTTCTTCCATTGCTTCCATATGTACTGACATTTGCCTTCTATGTTTGGGTCTCCCTCTCTTCCTTGTTCCCTGCGGGTTCCCATCCAATGTCTCTCTTCCCTTTCCCAGTGTACTGTATGCCCGAACCATTTCCATTTCCGCCTTTTGATTTGTATGGCCATCTCAATTTCCCTCGTCCTTCTCCAAAGTTCATGGTTGGAGATTACTTCCGGCCAGTAGATGTTGAGAATCAGCCGCCATTAACTCACGATCTTAACTCACGACATTAACTGAAGCCCTTCGCGGATGCGAATATGCGCATTTTTAGCCTACTTTCGATTTTTGCAAAAAATGAAAGTAGACTTATGAGATCAACACAGGGCGAAAAAGTGTGTCTGTCTGTGTGTGTGTATGTGTGTGTGTGAGTCTGTGTGTGTGCGTGTGTGTGTGTATGTGTGTGTGTGAGTCTGTGTGTGTGTGTGTGTGTGTGTGTGTGTGAGTGTGTGTACTCTGTCTGTCCCCCCTATCAATTCGAACACGGTGAATGCGAATTGAACGAAATTTGGTACAAAGGTAGCACTAGCAAAGGACACCCCAGTGTCATGTGTTTTACATCGCCGCCATCTTGACGGAAACGTAATGGCGCCCACACAAATGTTCAAAGCTTAAGTTTAATTACGACTAACATAACCATCCGATCTCTACCAAACTTTGCAACAACATTCCTTTATGGAGGGAGCATCCTTTGACCAATCTAATAGGCTATTAGCCTAATAGTTTGCGGGTGGCGGCCATCTTTATGTCAAAATTGATTACCCCTATTAATTCGAACACGGTGGAACCGAATGGAACGAAATTTGGTACAGAGGTAGCACTAGCAAAGGGCACCTCAGTGTCATGTTTTATATCGCCGCCATCTTGACTGAAACGTAATGGCGGCCACACGAATCTTCAAAGCTTAAATCAAATTACGATTAACCTAATCATCCGATCTCTACCAAATTTAGCAACTACATACCTTTATGGAGGGAGCATCCTTTGACCAATCTAATAGGTCATTCACCTAATAGTTTGCGGATGGCGGCCATCTTTGTGTCAAAATCGATTCCCCCTATTAATTCAAACATGGTGAAACCAAATGGAATGAAATTTGGTACATAAATAGCACTAGCAAAGGGCATCTCAGTGTCATGATTTATATCGCCGCCATATTGACAGAAACGTAATGGCGGCCACACAAATGTTTAAAGCTTAAATCAAATTACGACTAACATAACCATCCGATCTCTACCAAACTTTGCAACAACATACCTTTATGGAGGGAGCATCCTTTGACCAATCTAATAGGCCATTAGCCTAATAGTTTGCGGATGGCGGCCATCTTTATGTCAAAATTGATTCCCCCTATTAATTCGAACACGGTGGAACCGAATGAACAAAATTTGGTACAGAGGTAGCACTAGCAAAGGGCACCTCAGTGTCATGTTTTATATCGCCGCCATCTTGACGGAAACGTAATGGCGGCCACACAAATGTTCGAAGCTTAAATCAAATTACGATTAGCCTAATCATCCGATCTCTAGCAAATTTAGCAACAACATACCTTTATGGAGGGAGCATCCTTTGACCAAACTAATATGTCATCAGCCTAATATTTTGCGGATGGCGGCCATCTTTGTGTGAAAATAGATTCCCCTTATCAATTCGAACACGGTGAAACCGAATGGAACGAAATTTGGTACAGAGGTAGCACTAGCAAAGGGCACCTGAGTGTCATGTTTTATATCACCGCTATCTTGACGGAAACGTAATCGCGGCCACCCAAATGTTAAAAGCTAAAATGTAATTACGACCAACCTAATAATCTAGTCTCTACCAAATTTTGCAACACCATATCGTTATGTGGGAAACATATTCAGACCAAACTGAAAGAACATCAGCCCAATAGTTTGCAGATGGTGGCCAAGTATGTGTGCAAATCGATTCCCCCTATCAATTCAAACACGGTGAAACCGAATTGAACGAAATTTGGTACAGAGGTAGCACTAGCAAAGGGCATCTCATATTCATGTTTAATATCCCTATAGCACGTTGTATTTCAACAAGCTACTACAACCAACATTCAATCATACTCCTTGAAAAGGACAACGAGTTATAACAATACCATGCATTTAGGAGAAAGTAGGCTATATGTTCTTTACTGAACACCTTGTTTTTTTTTTGCCATGCGGATACAGTTCGCATGGCTGTGCGGATTGAGGATAATGTTTGGAGAAAATTTGCGGATAGTTTTAAGAATACAATCCGTACTTGTTGAATATTATTAGGACCCGGGTGTTTATGAAAAGTCATATTTTTCCGTTATGCTCCTTTCATGACAAATGTAAGATGATGATTTAAGCTAATCTCATTCAAATTACAGTATGTTATCTCTACTTAGTATACAACTAAGTCCCCGATTCTTGGATGTCACTGGTAATCTCGAGAACCACTGGGTGGATTTTGATGCGGTTTTCACCATTCAGTAAAGGATATCTCGAGGAAGGTTTCTGTAGAAAATAATTTATTTGTGATCAAAGGAAAACAAGCACTAACGATTTCAGTGAAAAAGTGGAAAAGAAACCTGGCGTCCGAACCCTTTTTAAGCTTACGCTGGGCAAACCGTTAAAAATATCAATATACTACGAGTGTAAGAATTGTTCAGTATGAAAAGTTCTACAAAAAAGTCCGCGAAAGCATATGTCTATCTTCAATACATCGCCCACTATAAGTGTTTTTACGTTTTAATTTCTTGCAACCGTGTCCATTCAACTACTAAGGCGACAGTTTACGAGCTAGCTAGGGGTGAGCCTATCAACCCAGTTACAGAATAGCTATCGGGCGAGCCTATTACCCCGGATACAGCCAGCATCAAACTGTGGAGTCGTGTTGAGAGAAGAGTGGTTGTGTTTGGAGTTTCCCTGGAGGTGCGACTCGGGTTTTTCTCATTTCGCATGTGAATGTTTCGTTCGGCGAAATACACAGCCACGTTAAGATTGGACGGAAGGGGGATTTGTGTTTCATGCACCTCGCCATTCTTAAATTACGTTTGACAAGAATTCGTTGCACATGCCTCTCCATGATAATATAATTAATAGTCCAATCAGTGATTTTAACCCATCATGCCGAGACGTAAAACGGATATAGGTCGTAGTTCATTGACTTCGGGAAAAAAACAGCACTTATCACGTAATGCATTCATAACTGTTCCCGGGCGAAGTCGGGGCGGGTTGCTAGTTAGCACAATATTAACACTCTGAACAGGAATGGGTTGCAATTCTGGCTGTATAACATTCATTTTATACATACGGGGTAGCACATGACTTAGGCTACAAAGCCTAAGGGAACGACTTTTCCCCTCAATTGTCTAAATGAGTTGCATGCTTTATCTTATTACAAATATTATTGCAATGCCAGTAGATTCGGATAACAGCTGTGTGGATGCGGGTCGGATGCGGATAACAGCTGTGTGGATGCGGGGCGAATGTGCATAACAGCTGTGTGGATGCGGGGCGGATGCGGATAACAGCTGTGTGGATGCGGGGCGGATGTGGATAACAGCTGTGTGGATGAGGGGCGAATGTGCATAACAGCTGTGTGGATGCGGGGCGGATGCGGATAACAGCTGTGTGGATGCGGGGCGAATGTGCATAACAGCTGTGTGGATGCGGGGCGGATGCGGATAACAGCTGTGTGGATGCGGGGCGGATGTGGATAACAGCAGTGTGGATGCGGGGCGGATGTGCATAACAGCTGTGTGGATGCGGGGCGAATGTGCATAACAGCTGTGTGGATGCGGGGCGGATGTGGATAACAGCTGTGTGGATGCGGGGCGGATGCGGATAACAGCTGTGTGGATGCGGGGCGAATGTGCATAACAGCTGTGTGGATGCGGGGCGGATACGGATAACAGCTGTGTGGATGCGGGGCGGATGTGGATAACATCTGTGTGGATGCGGGTCGGATGCGGATAACAGCTGTGTGGATGCGGGGCGGATGCGGATAACAGCTGTGTGGATGCGGGGCGGATGCGGATAACAGATGTGTGGATGCGGGGCGGATGCCGATAACAGCTGTGTGGATGCGGGGCGAATGTGGATAACAGCTGTGTGGATGCGGGTCGGATGCGGATAACAGCTGTGTGGATGCGGGGCGGATGCGGATAACAGCTGTGTGGATGCGGGGCGGATGCGGATAACAGCTGTGTGGATGCGGGGCGGATGCGGATAACAGCCGTGTGGATGCGGGGCGGATGCGGATAACAGCTGTGTGGATGCGGGGCGGATGCGGTTAACAGCTGTGTGGATGCGGGGCAGATGCGGATAACAGCTGTGTGGATGCGGGGCGGATGCGGGGCGGATGCGGATAACAGCTGTGTGGATGCGGGGCGGATGTGCATAACGGCTGTGTGGATGCAGGGCGGATACGGATAACAGCTGTGTGGATGCGGGGCGGATGCGGATAACAGCTGTGTGGATGCGGGGCGGATGCGGATAACAGCTGTGTGGATGCGGGTCGGATGCGGATAACAGCTGTGTGGATGCGGGTCGGATGCGGATAACAGCTGTGTGGATGCGGGTCGGATGCGGATAACAGCTGTGTGGATGCGGGTCGGATGCGGATAACAGCTGTGTGGATGCGGGGCGGATGCGGATAACAGCTGTGTGGATGCGGGGCGGATGCGGATAACAGCTGTGTGGATGCGGGGCGGATGTGCATAACGGCTGTGTGGATGCGGGGCGGATGTGCATAACGGCTGTGTGGATGCAGGGCGGATGCGGATAACAGCTGTGTGGATGCGGGGCGAATGCGGATAACAGCTGTGTGGATGCGGGGCGGATGCGGATAACAGCTGTGTGGATGCGGGGCGAATGCGGATAACAGCTGTGTGGATGCGGGGCGGATGTGGATAACAGCTGTGTGGATGCGGGGCGGATGCGGATAACAGCTGTGTGGATGCGGGGCGGATGAGGATAACAGCTGTGTGGATGCGGGGCGAATGCGGATAACAGCTGTGTGGATGCGGGGCGGATGCGGATAACAGCTGTGTGGATGCGGGGCGGATGCGGATAACAGCTGTGTGGATGCGGGGCGGATGCAGATAACAGTCGTGCGGATGCGGGGCGGATGCGGATAACAGCTGTGTGGATGCGGGGTGGATGCGGATAACAGCTGTGTGGATGCGGGGCGGATGCGGATAACGTTTTGTTTATCCGCGCAGGGCTCTACCTATATTCTAAGATGGCTCTGAGATACTGACTTCGATTCATTTCCTGACTGGTGCACGACTGACTACCCTGCCCAACGTCTCCGAACCCACAACCCGAATAGACCTGAGGAAGGAGAGGAGACTCAGAGAGAAAATTCAGGAGGACTTCTTGATCTGAGAAGCTACCACGAAGTACGCCGCCCAAATGGGCAGACAAAGGAGTGCCGAGTAGGAGACATCGTACAGCTGCAGGATGACCTGCGACCTAGGCTTGCCACGGTGGGTGAGTGGTCAACGTGTCGGATTACTAACCCCCAAGCTTGCAGGTTCGCTCCTGGCCGTGGTAAGTGTTTTTTTTGAAAGGCGGCAACAATTACGACTCGCATGTCATACGATGTTGCCATGTCAAAGAACCCATTTGAATTCAGTAGGCCGTGTTCCTAATGGCAAAATTAATCTCGGGATTTTCCGCCAACACAAAGTTCCTCATTTCTCTACTAGAAAGCGCTATAGTGTGTCAAGGAGTTTAGATATCTAACCTCCTTGACTTTCATAGTGCTTCAAGGAACAACAAAAATTCGACATGCAAGCTACCCTCTGGGTGTCAAATAACAAAAGCTTGAACCCGGCACCCGAGGCCATATGATATTATTATTATTATTATTATTATTTTTGTCGCCTCCGTAGCGTAGCGGTCAGCATGGTTAG
This sequence comes from Meconema thalassinum, assembly GCA_946902985.2. Taxonomy (NCBI): domain Eukaryota; kingdom Metazoa; phylum Arthropoda; class Insecta; order Orthoptera; family Tettigoniidae; genus Meconema; species Meconema thalassinum. Next base: position 693,370,245 of record OX336390.1, read on the forward strand.
CTGCCGCCCCGGAGGTCCTGGGTTCGATTCCCGGCTCTGCCAAGAAATTTGAAAAGTGGTATGAGGACTGGAACGGGGTCTACTCAGCCTCGGGTGGTCCAAAAGAGTAGAGGGGGTTCGATTCCCACCTCAGCCATCCTCGAAGTGGTTTTCCGTGGTTTCCCACTTCGTCTTCGGGCAAATGCCGGGATGGTACCTACTGTAAGGCCACGGCCGCCTCCTCCCCTCTTCCTAGCCTATCCATCCCAAATCTTCCCTTCCCATCCCTAATGAGGCCCCTGTTCGCTTTGCAGGTGAGGCCGCCTGGGCGAAGTGCTGATCACACCTCCCCAGTTGTATCCACCCCGAACAGATGTTCCAAGCTCCAGGACACTGCCCGTAGTGGCGGTAGTGGTGAGTTCCCTCGCTGAGTCCGTGGGAACCACCAATCTAGAGGGTAAATCGACTAAATAAAAAATAAAATAAAAAAATTATTATTACCTGCGACCTAGACTTATGTGGCAGAAGGAGCGAATTACTGAAAGGCGACCAGGCAGAGACGACAAGATACGAACCCTCATCCTTCAGATGGCCAACGGGACCAAGATCAGTCGGCCTGTACAGCTGGTCTTCCCTCTCGAGATAGACCAGGGTGGGCAGGATGTTTAGGACTCACAAGCTCAACATCTTTGAATTATTTCTCTATGTCTTTCTTTCTTCATGTTTTCTTTACTCTTTGTAAATAGTGCAATAAAGATGGCTGTGCTCTAAGACGTATTGTTGTTGCACGACCACTTATTTACCACGATTTGAATCCCAATACCTATTAAAATACTGAAGCTGCTGCTGCATGACCCCCACAACAGTGCCCTCCGGGGGACAAATGGTCACCAAGACCGCATTTTTTGTCCCCCTGGTTGGCATCGAGCAATGCTGTCAAAGCGTGAGGAAATCTCAATATTATTATTCTACGTCATTCAAAACCCCACTTCATACAAAGTACTTACCGATGAAATTATCTTAATTCACGGTATGAGCAATATATTACATTCAAAGAAAAAGAAAATGAGAATTCGTATATACATTAAAATATTAATTTCTCATATACGGGGCAAAAGGAGCTCATTGGAGCACCAGGTTCCTAAAACCAGACATCATCGATGTCCTTGCCTGAGATTACGCACACTCTTCACCTCGCTTCAGATCTTGCCTTCTTCCATTGTTGCTACTGTATGAGTGCTGATCTTCGCCAAGTAGCCTACTGTATGTTTGGGTCACCATCTCTTCCGTGTACCCTGCAGGTTTCAATGCAATGCCTCTCTTCCAATGGCTTCAATTCCCTTTCTCCCGATCCATTTCCATTTCCACCTTTTGATTCGTATGGGCATCTCAATTTCCCCCGTTCTTCTCTTAAGTTCATGGTTGGAGATAACTTCCGGCCAGTAGATGTTGAGAATCGTCCGAAAATAGCGATTGACATAGGTCTGCAATCTGGAAGTAATTTCTTTAGTCATTTCCAAGACTTGGTTGGTTGGTTCCTCAGTTTAGGGGCTGCGACAACGTGGTCATGTAGACCCGTGTACTTTGGGTGTGTGTAGAATCTGTCTGATAACCGATGTTATTGTGATGGCTGTATTAGTGTGTGTTCTGTTTTAAATTCAAGTAAGGATTGGAGACATTCGATTTTAAAGTAGTTCCAAGTTTTGCTACCAAACGCCACCGTCAACGACCAACTAGTTCTGAACGTTGTTGCTAGATGCCACCGCAGTCGGCTCCTGGCGACGAACGTTACTTTCCAAGTCTCAGACCCATAAAATAGAACGGATTTGGTGTTACTTCGGATAATGCGGAGTTTGGTCCTTAGTAAAGCCATTATTACTTCCGACTTGACGTTTAAGTGTTATACCTTAGTTATCTAGCGGTCAGAAGGAAAATCACTTTAACTAGACAATCTCAGGCAGCCATTAAAATCGATATAGGCCTATCACGATAAATTGAGTTTCGTTCGCGATGAAGCGATTTAGCGAACGAAACAGTAGCCTAGCACTGAAACGTCAAGTTGGAAGTAATGATAGCTTTACTATAGGTATGCTGTTGTTATTCCACACCGGAGTGAGCCAAACAACGGCGCCATTTGCTTTTTGAATACGATGCGAGACATCCTGTGCTGCTCCTCAATCTTTTGCCACTACACTGCCCAAGTACAGTAAGTGAAGGTATGCACATCTTCTACAGATTTACCCCTGAAAACAACTGTGCTGTACTGTACATTGCACTAATATCGAGCAAGTACGGAGGCAAAAAATAGTAACTAAACATCCCTTCCACAGATGAAAGTTAAGTTACCGGTATAGCTACCGTACATTAAATGTTGACTTGCTTACCAATAAATGAAAACAATGGGAAGCCGTAAGTAGTACCGGTACAGTAGTGTTATGCCCAGCTGTGCGATACAAGGGTGAACGGCCGACAAGTGGAGCTCACTGTCTATGTCCTGCCTGCCTGTCACACAATTGGCTCGTCACTCTTACTTAATAAGCAACAGCTTTGGTATCATCGCGGCACATTCGCCTTAGCTCACGCGAATCGCGGCTTCTACAATATTTATACACAGCAAGGTGCGAATTACCGGCTGGAGAGTGTCAGGAGCATCTCCCTCTGGTCTGTATTCTCGTCATAAACATATTTTTATATTCCTGCCGGGGATAACATCTACCCCTCACTAACTATAAATATAAAAATTATAAAATGCCGAGAATCGGCCGCGGTGGACGAGAGCGCTACCTCGAGTCTCGCTGATATCGGGAGAGCGTGGTTCGAACCCTACCTCGGCCGTCCTGAAAATGGTTTTCCGTAGTTTCCCACTGTCATACCCAAGCAAATGCCGGGACGGTTCCTTTCAACTGGTCCACGGTCGACTTCCTTCCCACTCCCGTCCCTGACCTTTCCTTCATTAGAGCCAAAGCGGTCGCCTGTCATCATACCCAGTTGTATCTGCTGAAAAGGTGTGCCCATCTCCAAGACACTGTCGTTGTGGCGGTTGAGGAATGATCTCTTGCAGAGTCCGTGGCCGAAAGCCGAACTTACTTTCCTTGAGCGATAATATAAATTGACTAGCGTTGTTACGTGTCATGTCTGAGGCCCGATTTCGATTCTCGGCTCTGCTAAGAAATTTAATTCTGGTCTGAGGGCTTGAACGGGATACAATCAGCCTCGTGAGGCAAAACTGTCAAGAGATCGGCTCGATTCCCACCTCAGCTAATCTGGTGGTTTTCCGTGCTTTCCCACTTCAACTATAGGCAAATACCGGGGTGGTCAAGTAACTAACAATTTAACCTTACCATTTGCTCTCCATCACTACAAACATACCGGGTGCGTTAGCCGCGGTCGTTACGGCGTGGCTGCAAGTAGTCACATCCGGGAGACGAGAAGGTTCGAATCCCCCCGCCGGCAATCTTGAAGATGGTCTTCTGTGGTTTCCCATCTTCCTTCCAGGCAAAATGCCGGGGATGGTCCCTAACTATAGGTCACAGCCTCTACCTTCCAACTCCTCGTCCTTACCTTCATACTTTCCTCCCCAGACAACACTCCACACTCGACGGTACGTGTAGCTCACCCCATGGGTGTCCGCATAGAAGCATCTACAAACTTTGGCGAGCCGAACATGTCCTCTGACACTCCCGGCACTAATAGCCATACGTACGCTAAAAAAATAAAGAAAAGCTATAAACATGGTGATAATTTCCCACTGTTGCATTGAATTAAGGTTGTATTCAATGTTGGCACTCATGTTTAAGAGTCACCATGCTTACAGACACTGAAGCTTATAATGTAACTTGAAAGTTGGCAGCATGAGACGATCGTTGTTTGTCGCTAGGACACCTATTGAAGAACATTCATTCATTCATTCATTCATTCATTCGTTTATTTGCAATTGGGGGTGTGTCCCCTGGTGGCAAATTACAGTAGATATACATAACAAATAAATAATTGTACATAACAATTCACTAACAATTAAACTGGAGTATTTACACAAATATTCAGTCTTTTCTTAAACACAAGAAGAAGACAAGAAGACAGCATATTATAAAGTCTTGACATTCAACGCGTACCCAACGGCGAACAATGGTTTTGGTTTGCGATTGATCCTAAGCCCCTTACAAATGTTTCTTACCCAGCAGGAGAGCTTTAAACGGGAGCCACTCTTAATTTTCTATTCTCCAAGTAGACACAGTCCCTTTAAACCACGAGGGGACGGTCAGGTCGTCTGATGTGGGCACGGAACCTTCATCATTACTTGGGCGGAACTTAGCGGCAGGATTATGTGTATGAAGGTCTCGCGACTGAGCATCCGTTATTGGGTATGATTTGCACAGAATCATGCCATCTACAGTAGCCTATAGTAACCTGCTGTTATCGCGATTTTACAACGGTTATAAAAGTACCTACAGTATGTTGACAGCTTTGTCTCGGGTGAGAAATTATAATCAAAGTTTAAATATAGGGCCTCACTTGCTTCCTTGAATAGAGACCCTGAACTCAAGCCACCCACAGTGACATATTTACGAGGGATCCTTCGTGTGATAACCACTGAACCGACATGCCTTTCTTTCTAAAACTTTCTTCCATCCATTCTCTAATAATGGGTACGTGCCAGTGAGGCTAGTGCCATACTTATGAGCTCACGACCCTTTGCTGTTGTAGGCAACTATATAGTTGTTGTTTTTGCTTTAGATTCGTTGAGGAACTTTGCTACATCGTGATGATGTAGTCCCATGCACTTGGGTATGTGTGGAGTTTGTATGAAGGAACTCCGTGGCACCACAGCCCATGAAGGATCCTAGCCTAACAAGAGACCGCTGCCCGGCTATTTGGCTTACCAATAGTGCAGCCATTACAATAACACAGGTTATCACTCAAATTCCACGCGTACCCAAATACATGACCTATATGACCATGATGTCACAGCCTATAAAATAAGCAACAACAAAATTTGTCTTACAGCGTGAAGTGTGGTCAGAGCATCGGGTCCCCTCGGTCGTAGACTATGCTAGTGCACCGTGAGGTGGTGGCAACTACACACATCAAAAAAAGTTTTGCATCACCTCGGTTCCAAGAGTTCCGGAACCTTTAAATACAAAGGGAATAGAGATCAACACAAACAACATTTCAGCTCGTTTTATTGCTCATGAGACCCACACATTGCATGTTGTACCATCATACAGCTAGACTTTCAGCATTTGTGGTCCAGATTGCAGTACACACCACTACCTCTAATACCCAGTAGCACGTCCTCTTGCATTGATGCATGCCTGTATTCGTCGTGGCATACTATCCACAAGTTCATCAAGACACTGTTGGTCCAAATTGTCCCACTCCTCAACGACAATTCGGCGTAAATCTCTCAGAGTGGTTGGTGGGTCAAGACGTCCATAAACAGCCCTTTTCAACATATCCCAGGCATGTTCGATAGGGTTCATGTCTGGCGAACATGCTGGCCACTGTAGTCGAGCGATGTCGTTATCTTGAAGGAACGCATTCACAAGATGTGCACGATGAGGTCGAGAATTGTCGTCCATGAAGACAAATGCCTCTCCAATATTCTGCCGATATGGGTGCACTATGGGTCGGAGGATGTCATTCAGGTATCGTAAAGCCGTTTCGGAGCCTTCCATGACCACCAGTGGCGTACGTCGGCCCCACATAATGCCACCCCAAAACATCAGGGAACCACCACCTTGCTGCACTCGCTGGACAGTGTGTCTAAGACGTTCAGCCTGACCAGGGTGCCTCCAAACACGTCTCCGACGATTGTCTGGTTGAAGGCATATGCGACACTCATCGGTGAAGAGAACGTGATGCCAATTCTGTGGGGTCCATTCAGCATGTTGTTGGGCCCATCTGTACCGCGCTGCATGGTGTCGGGGTTGCAAAGCTGGACCTCGCCATGGACGTCGGGAGTGAAGTTGCGCATCATGCAGCCTATTGCGCACAGTTTGAGTTGAAACACGACGTCCTGTGGCTGAACGAAACGCATTATTCAACATGGTGGCATTGCTGTCAGGGTTCCTCCGAGCGGCAATCCGTAAGTAGCGGTCATCCACTACAGTAGTAGCCCTTGGGCGGCCTGAGCGAGGCCTGTCATCGACAGTTCCTGTATCTCTGTACCTCCTCCATGTCCGAACAACATCGCTTTGGTTCACTCTGAGACGCCTGGAAACTTCCCTTGTTGAGAGCCCTTCTTGACACAAAGTAACAATGCGGACGCGATCGAACTGCGGTATTGACCTTCTAGGCATGGTAGAACTACAGACAACATGAGCAGCGTACCTTCGTCCTGGTGGAATGACTGGAACTGATCGGCTGTCGTACCCCCTCCGTCTAATAGGCCCTGCTCATGCATGGTTGTTTACATCTTTGAGCAGTTTTAGTGACATCTATGAACAGTCAAAGGGACTGTATCTTTGATACAATATACACAGTCAACGTCTATATGCCGGAGATCTGGGAACCGAGGTGATGCAAAACTTTTTTTGATGTGTGTACTATACAGAACTGTATATACTGTACGTGGCTTCATGAGTTAGTATTTATTGTTTAAAGGGGCGGGACAGCGAGGTCATTAGTCCCTCTAGTGATAACTACCGACATGGTGGTGTTGTTTTACATTGGCTCAGTGGTAACGTTCTCGCCTGCTGTACACAGGGTTGCAGGATCGAATCCTGGCACAGTCAGCTGGCATTTGATGGTGCGCAAACGCGAGGGAGCCATGTCAGTAGATTTACTGGCACATTAAAGATCGCCTGGCACGTTAAAGGTTCAGGGCAAAATTCGGCGACCCGGTGTTTCAAAAAGCCGCAGCAATTAAAAGGGACATCAAACCTACAACATTATTATTATTATTATTATTATTATTATTATTATTATTATTATTATTATTATTATTCGATTAAGCCTCCGTGGCTTAGGCGGCAGCACGCCGGCCTCTCACCGCTGGGTCCGTGAATCCCGGTCACTCCATGTGAGATCTGTGCTGGACAAAACGGAGGCAGACAGGTTTTTCTCCGGGTACTCCGGTTTTCCCTGTCACAATTTCATTCCAGCAACACTCTCCACTATCATTTCATTTCATCTGTCATTCATTTAATCATTGCCCCAGAGGAGTGCGTCAGGCCTCGGCAGCCGGCACAGTCCATATCCTCGCCGCTAGATCGGGGCTTCATTCATTCCATTCCTGACCCGGTCGGAGACTGGAAGCAGGCTGTGGATTTTCATTATTATTCGATTCGGCCAACTAGGGACCACGATACTTCAACCGCTTCCGTCCCTGAGCATTTAGTTCTATTCCAGTAGTTCCGCATGGATTTTCTCTAAGCTTCCTTTCTTTTTCGAAAATCGCTAGTTTGTTCCAAGTTTGCTCTGAAGAGGAGCACGTTCTTGGATGTCTTCTAACGTGATCCATACTGCTTGAAGATCTCTTTCAATCTCGGTGCACCAAGGTCCCTTCGTTTTCTTGTTTACGAAGTAGGGAAAGATGCATTATTGAGGTGTAACATCTTTCCACTCGGTTGCTGGATAAATTTTTGTGGGAGTAAATTTGGAAAAGGGACGGAAAAGGGACGGAAATGGAACGGAAACAATGAGCGCGTGCGGTGGCCGACATTAGAACCACGACGTACTGTCGGTCATGTGGCTATGTGGAATGTATATCGCATACAATTTACCCAAGGTTTGAGGCCCCATTAAAGATATTCCTACAATAAATCATCTTCAAGTTGCCGTTTTTGGTGTGAAAATATTCATTATATCATATTTGCTGAAAACCATTATGATTTATTAAATCTTCATACTTTTGCTGTATTCTTATTTAATGTAAGTATTCAAGGTACTGTGGGCCAACATACAGCCCTATGTGGAATGTATATTGCAAACGGTTTACTTCAAGGTTTGGAGGCCCCATTAAAGATTCTTATTTAATGTAAGCATTCGAGGTACTGTGGGCCAACATACAGCCCTATGTGGAATGTATATCGCATATGGTTTACTTCAAGGTTTGGCGGCCCCATTAAAGATATTCCTTCAATAAACCATTGGCACTGGAGTTTTACTAGTAGTTATTTCAATGACCAACAGAGATCACTATTAACAAGGGATTTGCGCTCCCCGCAGACACATAGTAGGATAACATGTCACAGGTTACACATCATATGCGACTACTATATGGCTCGTTTTTTTCTCTCTCAACGGCAAGATCCACACACTCGCTTAAAAGGTGTACCACGGTGAAGACGGCTCCACAGGTACAAAGTAGGGGTCTTCCCTTCTCATTAGGTACTAGTCGGTGGATCTTGCATGACCTATCCTTAGCCTACACAAAATCCCGTGACCGGAAAGAGTTCCGTCACTAGCGAGTAGTTCCCTTGATCGCTCTCAGTTTACTGGGCATTAGGTCAGCTAGCCACTGACTCTCCCAAAATGCCAGTACAGTATTTGTCTCTAGCGGGTACCTCCATTGGCCGAGGTGGTAGTGATACCGCCTCTTTTCAGCTTGTTTCGCAATTCCCATGTGGCTTGGAAGCCACAGAAAGGTGAATCGAGTGTCTGCGCGACATAAATCGGCTAGTAGGTGTTAAGAGAGGCAGATGACCTCGCTGTTCCGCCCCTTAAAACAACAAGCATCACCACCACCACCTGCATTTGATTCCCTTTATTTTTGTCTTTCTTCTAGTATAAACGTTGAACGTATGTTATTGTTTTCAATAGGTACGGTACCTAATAAGAAACAGATGTCCTAGGTGTTTTTGCCCGCTAAGAGACAACAATAACTAGCACCTTGAGCAATACGAAGGGAAAAAAGGAGTCGAAGTCACCTTGTGAGCCAATTATCATCATCATCATCATCTTTACCACAATCCGAAGATCGGTACGCTGAGATGCAGGCGCCTCGGAATACCCGCTTTGTTGCTGAGACAAGTCTCGGTAAGCTCCAAGGTCTCGGACTCCTCGCTTGCAATTGGGCTGGCGGTGTATATATAACGCACGCAGAGGGAACACATCGCATATGAGTGTTAGTTTTTCAGGGTTAATATCATAAGTGCGTTTAATCTTCAAAAGTTTCTTTCACCTTTCTGTCCTTGTGTGAAATTTATTACACCAAAAAAGCTCAAAATATAACTGTATCGTTGTCATTTAAACCCATAATGCTTGTGTTGCCAGATAAGGAACATAGGCCTACAAAACTTAGCCTATAGGCAAATACCGGGATGGTCAAGTTACTAAAAATGTAATCTTACCATTTGCTCTCCATGACTACAAACATACCGGGTGAGTTAGCCGTGGTCGTTACGGCGAGGCTGCAGGCAGTCGCTCACATCCGGGAGGCTGGGAGGTACGAATACCTCCGCCGGCAACCTTGAAGATGGTCTTCTGTGGTTTCCCATCTTCCTTCCAGGCAAAATGCCGGGGTTGGTCCCTAACTATAGGCCACAGCCGCTACCTTCCAACTCCTCGTCCTTACATTCACACTTTCCTCCCCAGACAACACTCCACAAGTACGGTACTTGTAGCTCACCCCATGGGTGTTCGTATAGAAGCAGCTACAAACTCTGGCGAGCCGAACACTCCGGGCACTAAAAGCCATACGCTAAAGAAAACAAAAAAACTATAAACATGATAATTTCTTACTGTTGCATTGAATCAGAGTTGTATTCAATGTTGGCACTCATGTTTAAGAGCCACCATGCTTACGGACACTGAAGCTTATAGTGTAACTTGAAAGTTGGCAGTGTGAGCCAATAGTTGTCTGTCGCTAAGACACCTATTGATGAACATTGATACATTTTTCCTCTCATGAAGATGGGATATTATAAAGTCTTGACATTCAACGCGTATCCAACGGCGAACAATGGTTTCGGTTTGCGATTGATCCTGATCCCCTTACACGTGTTTCTAACCCAGCAGGAGAGCTTTAAGCGAGAGCCACTCTTAAGTTTATATTCTCCAAGTAGCCACAGTCCCTTTAAACCACGAGGGGACGGTCAGGTCGTCTGATGTCGGCACGGAACCTTCATCATTACTTGGGGGGAACTTGTGGCAGGATTATGTGTATGATGGGCTCGCGACTGAGCATCCGTTCACCGTTATTGGTTATGAATTGCATAGAATCGTGCCATCTACCGTAGCCTATATTAACCTGCTGTTATCGTGATTTTACCACGGTTATAACAGTATCTACAGTATGTGACATCTTTGTCTCGGGCGAGAAATTATCATCAAAGTTTAAATATAGGGCCTCACTTGCTTCCTTGAATAGAGAACCAGAACTCAAGCCACCCACAGTGACATATTTATGAGGGATTACTTCATATGATAACCACTGAACCGACATGCCTTGTGGACTTCTTTCTAAAATTTTCTTCCATCCTTTCACGTGCCAGTGAGGCTAGTGTCAGATTCATGAGCTCACGGCCCTTAGCTGTTGCAGGCAACTACTGTATATAGTTGTTGTCTTTGCTTTTGATTCGTTGAGGAACTTTGCTACATCGTGATGATGTAGCCCTATGTACTTGGGTGTGTGTGGAATGTGTAAGATAGAACTCCGTGGCACCACAGGCCAAGAAGGACCCTAGCCCACCAAGCGACCGCTGCCTGGCTATTTGGCTTACCAATAGTACAGCCATCACAATAACACAGGTTATCACTCAAATTCCACGCGCACCCAAATACATGACCTATATGAGCACGATGTGACAGCCTCTCAAGTCTAAAATAAGCAACAAAACAATGTGTCTTACAGCGTGATGTGTGGTCAGCGCATCGGGTCCCCTCGGTCGTTAATCTCAGTGTCCGTGATCGGGGCGCTGCCTCACTATCAGACAGCTACTCAACTGTCCTCCCAAGGCTAAGTGCACCCCGACCAGCCCACATACCAATTTCTAAAAACCATGACAGAGCCTCGAATCGAACCCGAGGACTCCGGGTGAGAGGCAGGTGCTCTATCTCAACACCACGGGACCGAAGGAATTTGTTTGATAACCTGTGTTATTGGGGGATATGACTTGGAAGGAGGCGGCTGTGGCTTAAGTTAGGTACCATCCCCGCATTTGTTTGGCTGGGGTGGGAATCGATCTCACCTCTTCTCATTCTTGCCTCTCGAGGCTGAGTCTACCTACTGTATTTCCACCCCTCAGACCAGGATTAAATATCTTGCAGAGCCGGAAATCGAACCTGGTCCTCAGGGGTGACAGCTGAGTAGACAATGCTAGTGCACCGTGAGGTGGTGGCAACTACTATACAGAACTGTATATACTGTACGTGGCTTCATGAGATAGTATTTATTGTTTAAAGGGGCGGGACAGCGAGGTCATCAGTCCTTCTAGTGATAACTACCGACATGGTGTTTTGTTTTACATTGGCTCAGTGGTAACGTTCTCGCCTGCTGTACACAGGGTTGCAGGATCGAATCCTAGCACAGTCAGCTGGCATTTGATGGTGCGCAAACGCGAGGGAGCCATGTCAGTAGATTTCCTGGCACGTTAAAGATTCAGAGCAAAATTGGGCACCCCGGTGTCTCAAAAGGCCGCAGAAGTTAAAAGGGACATAAAACATACAACATTATTATTATTATTATTATTATTATTATTATTATTATTATTATTATTATGGTTTTATACTGTACACATAACACATTTCTGGTACATTACAACGTAACTATACGGGCTTCAGTGAACCAAAGTATAGTTACTGAAACAGCAACTTCAAAGCTGGAATTTCGCTACCCATGAACTTCCGAACGATTCTGGTTGTTGATACTACTGCCTTTTGCATTAGTTTGTACAGCCGAGTATCCAAATCCAGTTCTTTAAGGCCTTGGAGCAAGGTACTTGGGATCACACCCGTACTTGAGACAATGATAGGTATGGTCTTGACCCGCTCTACATGTCATTGTCTTTTGATAGTCGACCAACTCACTGTATTTGCTGATCTTTTCTGTGTGTTTTGACTGGAGATTCTTGTTGTTAGGAATCGCAACATCAATCAAGGTAGTTTGCTTGGTTTTCTTGTTAACCACCAGATCAGGCTTGTTGTGTGATACCGATTAATCAGTCAAAATAGTTCGGTCCCAATGCAGCTTGTATTCATTGTTTTCAAGAACACACTCTGGCTGATATTGGTGGTACGGAACTTTCTTTCCTTTTAGAAGCTGAAACTTATCAGCCAACTCCTGATGCAAGATTTTAGCAACTGCATCATGCCTTTGTTTGTGCTCCGTCGCCAGGAAATATCTACATGCAGATGTAATATGCGGTATAGTTTCTGACTGTTGACAGCCGTAGCGGCACTTATCATCTGGTACAGCGGGATCTTTTACAATGAACTTGAGGTAGTCCCTCGTAGGGATGACTTGGTCTCGAATTGCAAGCATAAAACCTTCAGTTTCTGGAAAGATATGTCCTGAAGTGAGCCAGTAGTTTGACGCAGTTATATCAACATTAGCTTGACTCACCTCGTTTGGATACCTTCCATGCAAAGGTTTTGCTTTCCATGCTTCCATCTTCTGAAGGTCAGTATGTAGGTGGTGTTGAATCTCTTGTTGACACAAGACCAGTGGCGTTGATCTGTCCGCCCCACTGATGGCTCTGTGAAGTACAGATGACCTCGCTTCTGCGTGGAAGTACTCCCAAAGGCTGTATATCTGTCGTTTCATCTGGTTATCAATGTCAACGAATCCACGTCCACCTAGGCTTCTGGGTAGAGTCAATCGCTCTATTGAAGATCGTGGGTGGTGTTTCCTTCATTTTGTGAGCATCGTTCTAATTTTTCACTCAAGACCTTCGATGTCCGTTTTACACCATTTGATAATGCCAAAGGAGTAGCTCAGCACAGGTACAGCATACGTGTTAACAGCTTTCACTAGGTTTTTGCTGTTCAAGTACGTTTTTATGATTTGTTTTAATCTTTTGAAAAATTCACAGGACAGATCTTTCTTTATTGACACATGGTCAATATGCTTAGCTTGATTTACTACTAAGTATTTGTAGGTGTTTTTTGCTAACAGAGCCTTAATATGCTGTCCATCTTCCAGCTCATACCCGGACTTCTGTACTTTTCCTCTCACCACCTTTAGTGTCCGACACTTGTCCAAACCAAACTCCATTTGTATGTCTCGTGAGAATGCTTCTACTATTCTCAGCACGTTTTCCAGATGCGACTCTGTTTCGGCATAGAGTTTAAGGTCGTCCATGTATAGCAGATGATTTAGCCGAGTACCAACTCTCTTTCCAATCTTGATAGAAAAGCCGTAGTGAGTAGAGTTAAGCTGGGTAGATAAAGGATTCATTGCCAGGACAAACCATAAGGGGCAAAGGGAGTCTCTTTGAAAGATACCTATCCGAATCGATATCTCAACTGTTCGTATGTCTTCACGTGGCGTACTGAGACACAGTCTAGTTTGCCATGCTGACATAACCCTTTCCAAGAAACTGACAAATACCTCATTGATCCTATACAATCGCAGCACTGCTACTAGCCAGTCATGGGGCACAGAATCAAAGGCCTTCTTATAATCGATGTACGCCATAAAGGTTTCGGTGATTTAAGAGTGCCTGGCCACACACAACTGAGTCAATTATTAGTTTTTCGTTGCACCCTTTTGAACCCTTTTTACAATCTTTCTGTTGCACGGCAATTATGTTGTTTCTTTCACAGTGTGCATATATCCTGTTAGCCAGGCATGATGTAATGATCTTATACAACGTGGGCAGACATGTGATGGGACGATATTTTGTAGGATCCCATGTATTCTAAAGATCTTTTGGAAGCAAATAGGTGATGCCACGTGTGATGAATTCGGGCAAGCTATTAGGATGAAGGATGGCATCATTAATGAACTCACCTAGTCGATCGTGGATGCTCCAGAACTTCTTATACCAAAAATTCTGAATCTGGTCAGGGCCAGGGGCTTTCCAATTCGCTAAGTTGTTGATAACTTCCTTAATATCATTTGTGGTGAATTTCTCGTGCTGCATTTGCTCAAATCTTTGGGAAGCTTGCTGTACGTCTCTTACCCAACGTGATTGAGTGTCATGATGAGATGGTGTAGACAGTTGTTTGCCCCAAAATTCTTGAACTTCTTCTTTAGTCGGATAATTTTTGTCCTCAGAAACCTTTATCTTTCCCATAGCCTGATAGAATCTTCTCTCTGAGTTGGCGAAAAGGAAGTTATCTTTCTTCCTCTTCATACTCTCCCTATACTTTGCAAGTCTGGCGGCTAAAACAGACAGCCTTTGTTTTAAGGTATCTAAGCACTCTTCAGGTGTTGAATTCGGTACATCTCGCTGTGTGTGGTCTGTGTTTTGTCTCAGTATATGCTCAGCTTTCCTCAGTACTCTTCTTGTTCTTGTACCACGAACATATTGTGTCATTCTTGCATTATTATTATTATTATTATTATTATTATTATTATTCGATTTGTCCAACTATGTGGAATGTATATCGCATACGGTTTACTTCAAGGTTTGGAGGCCCCATTAAAGATATTCCTACAATAAATCATTGGCGCTGGCGTTTTACAAGTATTTTTGTCAATGACCAACAGAGTTAAATGTTAACAAGGGATTTTCGCTCCCGGCAGACACGTAGTAGGATAACATGTCACATGTTACACATCATATGCGACTACTGTAAGGCTCGTATTTTTTTTCTCTCATCGGCAAGATCCACACACTCGGTTAAAATGTGGGCCACGGTTGAAACGGCTCCACAGGTACAAAGTGGGGGTCTTCCCTTCTCATTAGGTACGAGTGGGTGGATCTTGCATGGCCGATCCTTAGCCTTCACTAAATCCCGTGACCGGAAAGAGCTCCGCCACGCGCGAGTAGTGCCCTTGATCGCTCTTGGTTTACTAGGCATTAGATCAGCTAGCCACTGACTCTCCTAAAATGCCAGTACTGCAGGCTACTTGTGGGGGTTGCTGAGAGGGAATATCTCTAGCGGGTACCTTCATTGACCGAGGTGGTAGTGATACCGCCTCTTTTCAGATTGATCCGCAATTCCCATGTGACTTGGAAGCCACAGAAAGGTGATTCGAGTGTCTGCGCGACACAAATCGGCTAGTATGTGTTGAGAGAGGCAGATGACCTCGCTGTTCCTCCCCTTTAAACAACAAGCATCACCATCACCACCACCTGCATTTGATTCCCATTATTTTTGTCTTTCTTCTAGTATAAACGTTGAACGTATGTTATTGTTTTCAATAGGTACGGTACCTAATAAGAAACATTTGTCCTAGGTGATTTTGCCCGCTAAGAGACAACAATAACTAGCACCTTGAGCAATACGAAGGGAAAAAAATGGAGTCGAAGCCACCTTGTGAGCAAAGTTATTATTATTATCATCATCATTATTATCATCATCATCCTTAGCTCAATCCGAAGATTGGTAAGCTGTGATGCGGGTGCCTCGGAATACCCGCTTTGTTGCTGAGACAAGTCTCGGTAAGCTCCAAGGTCTCGGACTCCTCACTTTGAGCTCGGCTGGCGGTGTATATATAACGCACACACAGGGAACACATCGCATACGAGTGTTAGGTTTTCAGGGTTAATATCATAAGTGCGTTTAATCTTCAAATATTTCTTTCAACTTTCTGTCCTTGTGTGAAATTTATTACACCAAAAAAGCTCAAAATATAACTGTATCGTTGTCATTTAAACCCATCATGCTTGTGTTGCCAGATAAAGAACATAGGCCTGCAAAACCTTTATTATTAATATTGGTGTAGTGGTCAGCATGCTTAGCTGCCATCCCGGATATCCGCGGTTCGATTCCCGGCTCTGCCACGAAATTTGAGGACTGGAACGGGGTCTACTCAGCCTCGGGTGGTCCAAATGAGTAGACGGGGTTCGATTCCCACCTCAGCCATCCTCGAAGTGGTTTTCCGTGGTTTCTCACTTCGTCTCCGGGCAAATGCTTGGATGGAAGTCTACCTACCGTAAGGCCACGGCCGCCTCCTTCTCTCTTCCTTGCCTATCTGTCCCAATCTTCCCCTCCCTTCCCATCCCTCACGAGGCCCCTATTCGCTTTGCAGGTGAGGCCGCATGGGCGAGGTGCTAGTCCCGCCTCCCCAGTTGTATCGCACAACCTGATGTCAAGCTCCAGGACACTGCTCGTAGAGGCAGTAAAGGTGGGATCCCTCGCTGAGTCCGTGGGAAAAGTCTACCTGGAGGGTAAACTGTCTATGAAAAAAAAAAAAAAAAACAACGAAAACAATATTATTATTAGCCTACTATTATTATTTTGTCGCCTCCGTAGCGTAGCGGTCAGCATGGTTAGCTGCCGCCCCGGAGGTCCTGGGTTAGATTCCCGGCTCTGCCACGAAATTTGAAAAGTGGTATGAGGACTGGAACGGGGCTTACTCAGCCTCGGGTGTTCCAAATGAGTAGAGGGGTTTCAATTCTCACCTCAGCCATCCTCGAAGTGGTTTTCCGTGGTTTCCCACTTCGTCTTCAGAAAAATGCCGGGATGGTACCTTCTCCAAGGCCACGGCCGCCTCCTTCCCTCTTCCTTGCCTATCCATCCTGACCTTCCATTACCTTCCCTCATGAGGCCCCTGTTCGCTTAGCTGGTGAGGCCGCCTGGGCGAGGTGCCAATCACATCTCACCAGTTGTATCCCCTCCGATTAGATGTTCATAGCTCTAGGACACTGCCCGCAGAGGCGGTAGTGGTGAGTTCCCTTGCTGAGTCCGTGGGTTCCACCAACATGGAGGGTAAACGACTAAGAAAAGAAGAAAAGAAATTATTATTTTACAACGTCACAACTAAGGTGCTCGATTGAACCTATCTAGCAGCCCTTTTTATGTGTAACATCTTTCTGTTTGTGGGAGTGATTTTCGAAAAGGGACGGAAATGGGACGGAAATGTGTAAGAGGAAACAATGAGCGCGCGCGGTGGCGGAGATTGGCCCCACGACGTAGACTACTGTCGGCCATATGGCCATGTGGAATGTATATCGCATACGGTTTACTTCAAGGTTTGGAGGCCCCATTAAAGATATTCCTACAATAAATCATCTTCAAGTTGTCGTTCTTTGGTGTGAAAATATTCATTATATCATATTTGCTGAAGGCAATAACTTCATACTTTTGCTGTGGAATGTATATCGCATATGGTTTACTTCAAGGTTTGGAGGCCCCATTAAAGATATTCCTACAATAAATCATTGGTACCACGACGTACCTCGCGCATGCGCACCGGTCAGGATTTGGCACTGGAGTTTTACTATTAGTTATTTCAATGACCAACAGAGTCCACTGTGAACAAGGGATTTGAGCTACCGGAAGACAAAAGTCACCCGGACGAGACTTGCATCATCGCTGAGCCATCAAAATTTCATAGCATGAGCAGAAATAATAGTAATGGGAACTTACCGATGGTAATAACACGAAGTAATCCTTCATGTTTTAGTGGGAGTGATTTTTGAAAAGGGACGGAAATGTGTAACAGGAAACAATTAGCGCGCGCGGTGGTGGAGATTGGTACCACGACGTACCTCGCGCATGCGCACCGGTTAGGATTTGGCACTGGAGTTTTACAACTAGTTATTTCAATGACCAACAGAGTTCACTGTTAACAAGGGATTTTGCGCTCCCGGCAACACATTGTAGGATAACATGTCACATGTTGCACATCATACGCGACATCTGTAAAGCTCGTTTTTTTTAATATACATGGGTTGGTTTTTTAGTTTTGGCACCTTAGTTATAACTGGATTAATAACTCATTTAGATGGTTCCAAGTTTCACAGGCCCTCGATGTAGTCCCCACCGTTGCGTACAACGTGTTCCCAGCGATGCGGAAGTCGTTGGATCCCGTTGGCACTGCCCAATCTATTGATGGTACGAAGAGAGCGCTCGGCAGCCTGCTTAACGTCTTTAATGGTACGGAAGCGCTGCCATACTGTTCCCCGAGGGCAAACCGTTAATGCTGCGTACTATTGTTCGTTTCTGCAAGACCATCTCCGAGGACCGCTGGGAAGCAAACGGTGCCACCACATGGTTACACCGCCCATCGTTCTGCATGACAATGCTAGGGCACACACAGCAGGCGTTGTGTCGGCATTGTTGGATCGCTGGGGCTGGGAGGTCCTCTATCACCCCCCATATTCTCCCGACATCAGTCCCCGCGACTATGATCTCATCCCGAAGTTGGAGATGACAATGACGTTAAGCAGGCTGCCGAGCGCTCTCTACGATCCATCAATAGATTGGGCAGTGCCAACGGGATCCAACGACTTCCGCATCGCTGGGAACACGTTGTACGCAACGGTGGGGACTGCATCGAGGGCCTGTGAAACTTGGAACCATCTAAGTGAGTTATTAATCCAGTTATAACTAAGGTGCCAAAACTAAAAAACCAACCCATGTCCCGTCCTTTCAGTAATAGGATGCACGTGTTACATTTATGGCTTTAAGGATCAAGGCTCTTGGAGGCAACTATAACTTGATTTTTAGTTGTTCGTATAAGATGACAGACTATAAGCTCGAATGTGGGTGAGTTTCTCGTGAGAGTGAGAGCCTACAGAAATAGCGGTTAATGTGGAAAGCGCGCAGAATAGCGGCAATTAACGGTGAGTTATTGAAGTGGAGCGCACTAAGCCACTATTGACCGTACGCCATTAAGCGAGTAATGTAAAGTGAACGGGCGGGGCAACAGATGGCAATAGAAGAGCTAGTAGCACCTGGGCTTGCTAAGGAATGTTCATCTCTTGAAATCTGAAATAGAGCACGTTTAGAGCAGCTCTTGAGAACTGACAGGAGAGGGATTTGGAGCTGCCACTTTCAGGCATTACCCACAATCAATGACGGCTGTTATAAGCATCCATATAAGTTGATTCCTGGCCAACATTTGAACGGAGAGATTTTGTACGGTTTTCAACTCCTTGTGTAATATGCCAGTGGTTATCTCATGACAAACCGTAAGAGAGGTTTTACCCCACAGCTCGATAAGTCACGCACCATAATTGCATGTGGATGTTGGAAATCAGGATTTTGAAGGTTCGAATCCAGATCATCCTGATGTTAGTTAAGTCCCGAGGTACCTACACCAATCCTAGACCCTAAACGTTATATGGGGCTGATGCGCAAGATGTACCAACTCCTAATATGAACTAACATCAATTCTCTCTCTCTCTCTTCAGACAAATCAAAAAATCAACGTACCCAAAATGCATGTGTTAAATTAATTCCTGACGTTCGTAAAGAGGAACATGTAACACTATATTATATTCAGCTGCAGTGGCGAGGATTGCTGGCCATAGCATTAAACAGAAATCCTCATCATATCTTGACGAGGGATTTTGGAGTCCATGGACGAAGCAACAGATTTACCGAGTTCACAATGCAGATAGGTTGGTTGGTTCCTTAGTTTAGGGGCTGCGACAACGCGGTCATGTAGCCCCGTGTACTTTGGGTGTGTGTAGAATCTGTCTGATAACCGGTGTTAATTGTGATGGCTGTATTAGTGTGTGTATCTGTTTTTTAATTCAAGTAAGGACTGCAACTTTAAATTTTTCAAAATAGTTCCTACTTTTGCCGCCAAACGCCACGGTCAACGACTATTAGGCCTAGTTCAGAACTAGACTACTAGACGCCACCGCAGTCGGCTCTTGGCAACGAACGTAGAAACCTAAGAGCGTTGTTTACATTCCTAACCTATACAATTTTGCTTCACACAGGTGTAATTAGTGGAAGGTTCTTTAACATGGCATAAATCTATGACATGGGACCGCCGGCTTTACTTCCCCTCCGAAGGAAGACATACTGAGGGATTTTAACGCTCTTAAAAATCCAACGGCTTCGGCCGGGTTTGAACCCGCTATCTTGGGCATAGAAGCTCAGCATGCTACCGACTACGCGACCGAAGCCACCACAATGCAGATACCTCACCATCGTACTTCTAAATAGTTACAATAAATCGTTTATAGGCCAATGCAGTGCATCACAGATTTATAATTTGTATAATCTGCATGCGCATGACAATTCACATTGCTCAGCAGTCAGGAGACACCTTACCGATATATTTTTAGAGGGTTACTGGGTCTTTGCAAGCGCATCATGAGATTTAACACTTGTTTATTATGTAATTATTTTAAATAATGTTAATCAATGTAATGTATTGTAATGTTATTTAATCTAATGTATTGTAGCCTAATATTATTTAATGTAATACTTACTTACTTACTACTCCTTGGCGCTACAGCCCTTGTAGGGCCTTGGCCTCCCGGACAATCTCCACCCATTCTTCCCTGTTGACTGATTTGGTTCTCCATCTTCTGACTCCCATCCTTCTCAGATCCTCCTCCACGTTGTCCAGCCATCTGGTCCTAGGTCTTCACCTCACACGCCATCCTCCCGACTTTCCATTGAAGATCTTCCTTACTACCCTGTTCTCTGTCATTCTTTCTACATGTCCCAACCAAAGCAGTCTACTACTCTTTATTTCCACTACTATATCTGGCTTACCATACAACTCTCTTATCTCCATATTATTTCTGATTGTTCTTACATTCCATGTCCCAAAATACCGATTCATGTACCGTTTCCGTTGCCAAGGTCGTTTATCCATTTCATCCGTCCGGTTTCCTTTGTCCTTTGGTTCCGTAACAAGTGTTTTTTTTTCGGGGTAGGGTTGTTTGCCCCACGCCCAACCCCCAACCTGTAGGACCAGGGTACCGCTCTTAGTCTGGCTCATCACCTTAGGCTTGTCCAGCTTGTGTGGCCCTACCAGGAGCCGAAGCGCCATCCGGCATAGCCCCAAGGATCATTTGAGCTCGCAAGCCTCCAAACACCCGGCAATACCTGATTGCCTTCTGCAAGGTGATGGTACCGGCGGGAGGATTTAATGTAATGCTATTTAATATAAAACAAGATGTTCATTAAAGAACATATAGCCTACTTTCTCCTAAATCCATGGGTATTGTTATAACTCTTTTTCCTTTTCAAGGAGTATAATTGAATGTTGGTTGTAGTAGCTTGTAGAAATACATGTACAACGTGTTATACGGATATTAAAAATAAATATGAGGTGCCCTTTGCTAGTGTTACATCTGTACAAAATTTCATTCACTTCGGTTTCACCGTGTTTGATATGGAAAATCGATTTGCACACATACATGGCCGCTATCTGCAAAATATTGGGCTAATGACCTTGTAGTTCAGTCAAAAGATGCTACCCACAAAAAGGTATGTTGTTGCAAAATTTGGTAGAGATCAAATAATTAGGTTGGTCGTAATTTGATTTAAGCTTTTAACATTTGGGTGGGCGCCATTCCGTTTCCGTCAAGATGGCGGCAATATAAAACATGACCCTGAGGTGCCCTTTGCTAGTGCTACCTACGTACCAAATTTCGTTAAATTCGGTTTTACCGTGTTTGAATTGATAGGGGGAATCGATTTACATACATATATGGCCGCCATATGCAAACTATTGGACTGATGACATTGTAGCTTGGTCAAAGAACGCTTTTTACATAAAGGTATGTTGTTGAAAAATTTGGTAGAGATCAGATGATAAGGTTGGTCTTAATTTGATTTAAGCTATTATCATTTGGGTGGGCACCATTACGTTTCCGTCAAGATGGCGGCGATATAAAACAAGACAATGAGGTGCCCTTTGCTAGTGTTACATCTGTACCAAATTTCGTTCAATTCGGTTTTACCGTGTATGAATAGATAGGGGGAATCGATTTGCACACATACATGGCCGACTTCCGCAAATTATTGGGCTGATGACCTTTCAGTTTGGTCAAACAGTTCTACATGCATAAAGGTATAATTTTGCAATAACCGGCTGGGATCAGATGATTGGGTTGGTCGTAATTTGATTTAAACTTTTAACATTTGAGTGGCCGCCATTACGTTTTCGTCAAGATGGCCGCGATATAAATGCTGACACTGAGGTGCCCTTTGCTAGTGCTACCTCTGTACCAAATTTCGTTCCGTTCGGTTTCACCGTGTTTGAATTAATAGGGGGAATCGATTTTCACACAAACATGGCGGCCATCCGGTCAAAGGATGTTCCCCACACAAAGGTATGATGTTGCAAAATTCGGTACAGATCGAATGATTAGGTTAGTCGTAATTTGATTTAAGCTTTGAACATTTGGGTGGCCGCCATTACGTTTCCGTCGAGATGGCGGCGATATAAAACATGACACTGAGGTGCCCTTTGCTAGTGCTATCTCTGTACCAAATTTCGTTCAATTCAGTTTCATCGTGTTCGAATTGATAGGGGGGGGGGGACAGACATTCAGAGTACACACACACACTCACACACACACATACACACACACAGACACACAATTTTTCGCCCTGTGTTGATCTCATAAGTCTACTTTCATTTTTTGCAATAATCGAAAGTAGGCTAAAAAGAGGATTGCATGTAGGAAATGGGGCCTCTTAGCCCTATGCATATAATCCTTAAATAAGCTATCAATCAATAAATCAATCAATCTCTCTAGCCCACCTCGTGGCGTATTTGGTTGTCACCCCTGAGGCTCTGACAAAAAAAAAACTACCACGATGTCGCAAAACTCCTAAATTACTAAACAACATACCTCTCCCTAAAAATATTTGTTTTCAATTTCCTAGTAATAATTTCTGTGGAATTGATAGCAGTTTAGGAAAGCAAGTCACTCTTGCACTACCGTATATGAACTACTGAATTTATATGCTCGTATTAATGACAGAGTGAGTACATAGTATAAAATAAAGTCCTCAATTCTGTCAGATTGTTTGTCGGGCTAATCTCGAGAACTACTGGACTGATTTTGATGCTGCTATCACCATTCTATAATCAGGCTTTCTCGACCTCGTGCTCGAGAGCATCACGGTGCTCTTTAAATGAAATTTGGTGCCCTGATCATTCGAGCAAAAAAGTGCTCGCGAGCAAAAGCTTCCCTGAGATCCATTCTACAATTTATTCACATTTTGTTGCACGAACCAGAATAATAGTGCTTTCATTACAAGTTTTACCAGTCAGAAACTTTATAATTTTGTGAAAATCAATAATATAAACAATTGAACATCCCTATTTTATGAGTAATATGAAATATGCTGATTTCACTCGACTATCCACACGTACCAGCATGAGTCATGCAAGCAGTTGCAGCATGCCTGGTGAGTTGTGAATACCTAGCTATTTCCGCACTTCTGAGGGAGAGACAGACAGGAAGAGGAAAGAGAGGTGCATGCTTGTTGCATTATTATTATTATTATTATTATTATTATTATTATCAAATATAATGTTTTTCATTCGGTCAACACGTTTGTACCCAATTGTAATGGGTGGTTCCCTAATCCTGAAAAAATAATGAGATTAATAGTACGGTACATTTTTTTTTCAGGATTAGGGAACCACTCATTACAATAGGGTACAATCGTATTGTCCAACTGAAAATCATTAAATTTTGATTAGCCAACTGAGGCAACACTGAAAAATGGCTTCAAACACATATTTTATTATTATTATTATTATTATTATTATATTCCAGCACTTGGTATGGCATGTGGGTAGTGCTCAGAATATCACAAAGGTTGAGAATGCCTGCTATAAACCATTTTTCCATAAAGCTTCGTATATGTAGAAACATTCATCTATCACGAAAGGAAGGCGAGCAATAACGATCTGAGCTTGGCAAGTCGAAGAAAAAAATCCAACGTCCGTGTGCCTTTCCAGTTAACACTGGCTAAACCGTTAAAGAGATATCAATATTCCAACAGTACTTTACTTGAGCACAAAACGTTCTACAAGAAAAGGCCGAGATATCATAAATAGGCTACCTAACGCTCTATAAGTGCTTCTAGTTAGAATATGATAAAGATGTGTTACTGATTGCAACGTATAAAATTAAAAAAGTCCTCTCGGCACGCCGGAAGGCGGAGGTAGATTTCACCGGACAAACTTGGGGATAGACGAAAATAGGCAGAATATGCAGGTTTTCGTAGAAGGATCAGACCTCATTTATTGCGAGAAGGTATTTTAAAATTGGAGCTTAATTAACTTTGTTTTTCGTCATTTTGTGCTTATTTTAAACATTTTATTGTCTTATGGGAACGGTAACCTTCTTGTCTTTTGGGGTCCATTTTTATACTTGTGGTCACACTGTCCTTATGCAAGGTTTCGACACTGATGTGTAACTATGTAACGGTCTGTTATTTCTTCACGCAAAATTATATCTCCCGCAGAGATTTTGCTTAGTTCCTCAGTTTAGGGGCTGCGACAACGCGGTCATGTAACCCCGTGTACTTTGGGATGGCTGTATTAGTCTTTAATTCAGGTAAGGCCTGCAGACGGTCAATTTCAAGCAGTAGTTCCTAATGTTGCTGCCAGGTACTACCGTCAACGACACCTAGCTGTGAACTTGCCTACTAGATGCCACCCCAACCAGCAACTCGCAACGAACGTTGGAACTTCCCCTCCAAATAAAAGCATACTGAGGGATTTTAGAGCTCTTAGAAAATCCGACGACCTCGGCCGGCTTTGAAACCGCAACCTTGGGCATAGACATTCAGCATGCTACCAGTTACGTCACCGAAGCCGCTTCCCATTTAGTCAGATGGAAATACTGAATCTGATCTCGTGCAAGTGCGTTGTCATGGCAACGTCTGATGGCTCATCCCTCATCAATTTAGTAGTGTTGCCATGGCAACCTCTGATAGCTCTTGGCATTTTCTTATAATTCCGAAATCATTTTTCTCATCCCTTGGCGTAATGGTGAGTCATATCAAAAATTATTTCAGACAAAAGTTTTAGGTAATTATTAGGGGAATATTGTCCATTTTGTATGGTTTTGATATTGTGCCTATTAAGAGAGATATGATTAATGTTTCCCGAAAAAAACACTTTTTCCCACCCCTTTGGTCAATGGTTGGTGCTATAAAAAACTCTTCAAACATAATTTTTTGGGCTTTATCCGACACATAGTATGAACGTTGAACGGATTCGATATTTCACATATTAAGAGAGTTATAGCAATATTTCACTTTTTCGAAAAAAGCCCCCCATTTTCACTCCCTTCGACCGATTTAGCCCAGTAACGAACTCGACCGAGATTGTATAGGTATACATATTCGGTAAAAAATTCAAAGTGATTGGTGCAAAATTACGGCAGTTATCGTGTCCACAAGAAACTGATATACATATATATATACATATATATATATATATACATACATAAATTATGTATAAACTTTTGAACTGACGGTGGTTTTGGGGTCTGGGGGGTGTGAAACGCGAAGATATGTCGAAATTTTCCGGAAGTCGAAACATGGGACCCATTGCAATAGTTAGCTTTCTAATGAAATCTACCTAAAACACTTACACTGACCTACGTCAGTCTAAAGAACTGTGAATAAATTGTTAATAACCCCTGTGGGCTACCAATGGTGCACTCATAGATGTATCTTTGTCAAGTATGAATTTAAGTGTCCCTGTTACAATACCGGCGTATAAAGCCGGAGATAGAGGGTTTCACTCCCACTAGGGTCGGACATTTTACCTCCCATGTACATTTGCTCTATGTGTGCATTACACGACCTTTCATTTCTAAACTTATTTTCCTTTAATTGTTCTAAAAAAAACTATTTTTATTTGCTGTTAAAAGCCTCCGTGGCTTAGGCGGCAGCATGCCGGCCTCTCACCGCTGGGTCGTGGTTCAAATCCCGGTCACTCCATGTGAGATTTGTGCTGGACAAAGCGGAGGCAGACAGGTTTTTCTCCGGGTACTCCGGTTTTCCCTGTCACAATTTCATTCCAGCAACACTCGCCACTATCAATTCCTTTCATCTATCCTTCATTTAATCATTGCCCCAGGGGAGTGTGACAGGCTTCGGCAGCCGGCACAGTTCATATCCTCGCCGCTAGATGGGGGCTTCATTCATTCCATTCCCTGACCCGGTCGGTTGACTGGAAGCAGGCTCTGGATTTTCATTTTCATTTGCTGTTAAATAGATGCTCCTTATCAGGGGCATGTTGATACAATTCCACCAACCATCCCCTCGTCAATTCGCACCTGACCAGTTTCACATGCGATTCAAGCGTGACGGTCAACCATGTGTACTGCTCGAGTCTAAGCTGCGTGAACCTGAGAGGAATGTGCATCACGGACTCTGAGAAATGGTGTTGACGAGTGATGAAGTTTCTCGGTCCATGCATAGTACCGAACCAAATACATTGGTCGGTGACGCACTGACTTATTCGTAACACCACACTGGTTTCAGAAAAGACCCAATGTTAGCAGTATTGGAATAGGCGAGAATGTCAGGTAACACGGCGGGCTGTCGACAGGCTTCTCAATTCTCGCCTGCTCCTACCCTGCCTCGGCCCTTCATCCCGCAAGTTCTCAGAGCTTGGAACCGAGCAGTAGGTACGCGCACCGAGCAGATATATTGCTTAGATTAGGGTTCTCCAAACTTTGTATCCTAGAGGCCACACTGACTCCTCCACTAAGTCCCAAGGGCCTAGATCAGTGGTCCCCAACCTGAGGGCGATTTGGGTTATCAGGGGGGCAATAAATAAGTTGGGGGCGATTTGGGGGCGATGAGTATTCATAGGGGGAAAAATTAAAATAGTACTGTACAGTAGAAGTTGCCGGGTAGTATAGTAGCCTCACTTTCCTTGTTAACGACCGGCGACTCAAACGTTAAGCATTAGCACGAGCCGACAATAGCCATTATTTATGGCTGACAAATACCTGACGGTTCTTGACCAATAAAATGCTTCCTCTATCTGTCCACGAGGAGTGCAGACAAGGTGTTGACGCCAGTCTAGTACCTGCTCACCGGCCTTAATCCGTGAATGCATCGGCACCTCGCAGCTATGGAATGCAAACATATCCGTACAGCTAGGTTTCAAAGACGAGCCGGTCGTTAACCAGGAAAGTGAGGCTACTATACACGGAAAGAATGCGACAGTAGCGCCTCCCGTTCGCTCGTTCATCATTCATCGCCAAGTTTGATATTCACGAGGTAAATACTGGCCGTAAAGCGCTGATTCAGTTTCCGACCCTTAAAATGTGTTCAGTGTCAGATAACTGAACTCCCATAAGACAAAATCCTAATTTTTACTGATCACCTTGACCAGTTGAAAACTGACATGGAATCAAGATTTGAAGATTTGTCCAAGTCACAAATTCCGGATTGGATTCTAGATCCATTCTCGTTTGAAGCTGGTGATACGCTTAATAACTCTTTGTAGACGGAGTTTCTAGATCTGAAGTATGAATGTGAGCCGAAAACCATTTTCATGCAGAGCGGTTATGAGTTAGCCTGGGTGAATCTTATGGACACTTATCCACAACTGTGGGAAAAAACTGAACCACTTCCCATATCGTTCCCGTGAACATATTTAGTTGAAAAAGGATTTAGTTCTGTAATCCAGCTCCTCAAAGAGATTTGCACCTGAACTTGACGACCATAAAGGCGGATATTCAAGCTTTAACTGAAATCCACCAAGCACAAGGCAGCCATTGAAAATGTACGTCAATGATCTTAGTTAAATAATTTCACGTCATTGATCTGTAAAAAATGAACAGTTCGATTTTTTCTATTTTATTTAAGAAAAAAGGAAAGGAAGGAAGATTGTAGTTTTACGTGACCGTGAATCTTGTGATTATAAGCCACGGGACCTCCTTTTTACGTGGAATCCGAACCACAGGACATGGCATTTCACTTCGAAAATCTCACATGCATTGACCGGGAATCGAACCCGGACCGCCTTGGTGAGAGGCATACAGCTAGACCGCTGAGCCAGCACGCCCCCCTATTTTATTTAAGAGTGAGCGGATAAAACTCATTCGGTTGTTTTTATATACCGTCATAAAATTGTTCAAAATAATAAAACTGCTTTATTATTTACACTTTACTTCAAACAAAAGTTAGACATGCAATGAAAATTAAAAGGGGGCGATAGGTGTTGGTCAACCTCCAGAAAGGGGAGATGGGCCACAAAAGGTTGGGAACCACTGGCCTATCTAGCTCATCACACTAACATACTGGAGTTTAGATTTACGTGCAGATTTTCGTTTCGGGACTAGCCGGTGAGGGAGATATCTATGGTGCTGGACGCGGGGGTGGAATCAGCTCCGTTTGTTCGTCACTTTCTTCTGCTTTCCGCACAGATAATCTGTGTGAAAAACATTCTCCAAAATGAAACCTACAAACATATTTACAGATCCAAATTAACTGATGACCATTTGAAGTCGCTGCTGATAATTAGCCTACCACTAGTAAACTTGATCCACAACTGCAAACAATTGTCTGTGATAGTTACACACACTTAAAAACCTCATTATGATAGAGTTCAATTGACTAGGGTCTATGCATGTACTGTATCTCACTTACTGTAAGCTTTTAGGATAAATCTCATATCATTAATTATAGTGAAAATGCTCTATTTCATTAAGTACTGCAGTTATTGTGTTTCTTAATTGGTCGTTAATGTGTTTCTTAATTTCAAATATTTGGGGAGCTTGATTACATCAAATGGAAAGTATACGAGAGAAGTAAATTCTAGAATCGCACAGGCAAAAGAAGCCTTCTCAAAAAAGAAGTCTTTACTAACATCCAAGACTGTTAACTTAGAGGTGCGAAAACACTTCGTGAAAAGTTTTGTATGGAGTATTGCATGTTATGGCTCTGAAGCATGGACCCTGCGACAAGCAGATGTATCAAAACTTAGGGCATTCGAGATGTGGTGCTGGCGACGACTACTAAAGATACCTTGGACTGATGAAGTCACGAATGAGAATGTTCTCAAAAGAGCAAAGGAGACACGTACCTTGTTTGAATCCTTAAACAGAAGAAGGAATAGTTTTGTTGGCCATTTGATTCATCATTCTGACTGGTGCACCACACTCTTCGAAGGGAAGCTATAAGGAAAGAGGATTTGAGGAAGACCAAGGACTCAATTTATAGACAGCATTAAAGACAAGCACACTTATTGCCATTTGAAACTCCAGGCCAGAGAAAGAAGACGTTTTGGAAGACATGCATGTTACCTAGCGGTTGTGGAGAAGAAGAAAAGAGGAATTGGTCGTCAAATCAAAACATCTGATTATTAGCTTGCCACGGTGGGTGAGTGGATAGCGTGTCGGTCTACTAACCCCAAGATTGCAGGTTCGCCCCTGACCGTGGTAAGTGATTTTTGAAAGGCGACAAAAATACGATACGCATGTCATACGATGTTGGCATGTCAAAGAACCCATTTGAATTCAGTAGGCCGAGTTCATAATGGCAAAATTAATCTCGGGAGTTTCCGCCAGCACAAAGTTCCTCATTTCTCTACTAGAAAGCGCTATTGTGTTCAAGGAGATTAGATATCTAACATCTAACCTCCTCAAGGAACTACGAAATTCGACATGCAAGCTACCCTCTGGGTGTCAAATAGCAAAGCTTGCACCAGGCACCCGAGGCCATACGATATTATTATTATTATTATTATTATTATCTGATTATTAATTCTTTTGTATATTTATATTGTCTTTTGCAGCTGAAGGGGCATGGTGGCTCAGCGGTCTAGCTGTATGCCTCTCACCAAGGCAGTCCGGGTTCGAATCCCGGTCAATGCATGTGAGATTTTCGAAGAGAAATGCCATGTCCTGTGGTTCGAATTCCACGTAAAAAGTAGGTCCCGTGGCTCATAATCACAAGATTCACGGTCACGTAAAACTACAATCTTCCTTCCTTCTGCAGCTCTTCATACGATTGTGCCCAAGCCTCCGTGGCTCAGGCGGCAGCACGCCGGCCTCTCACCGCTGGGTCCGTGGTTCAAATCCCGGTCCCTCCATGTGAGATCTGTGCTGGACAAAACGGAGGCAGACAGGTTTTTCTCCGAGTACTCCGGTTTTCCCTGTCAATATTTCATTCCAGCAACACTCTCCACTATCATTTCATTTCATCTGTCATTCATTTAATCATTGCCCCAGAGGAGTGCGTCAGGCCTCGGCAGCCGGGACAGATTCATTCCATTCCTGACCCGGTCGGAGACTGGAAGCAGGCTGTGGATTTTCTTTTCATACGATTGTGCCCAAGGAATGGTCGGGGTACAAGATATAAATATGTAAATCCACTCATGAGTCGCCTCCGTAGCGTAGCGGTCAGCATAGTTAGCTGCCGCCCCGGAGGTCCTGGGTTCGATTCCCGGCTCTGCCACGAAATTTGAAAAGTGGTATGAGGACTGGAACGGGGTCGACTCAGCCTCGGGTGGTCCAAATGAGTAGAGGGGGTTCGATTCCCACCTCAGCCATCCTCGAAGTGGTTTTTCGTGGTTTCCCACTTCGTCTTCGGGCAAATGCCGGGATGGTACCTACTGTCAGGCCACGGCCGCCTCCTTCCCTCTTCCTAGCCTATCCATCCCAATCTTCCATCCCATCCCTCATGAGGCCCCTGTTCGCTTTGCAGGTGAGGCCGCCTGGGCGAAGTGCTGATCACACCTCCCCAGTTGTATCCCTTCCAACCAGATGTTCCAAGCTCCAGGACACTGCCCATAGAGGCGGTAGTGGTGAGTTCCCTCGCTGAGTCCGTGGGAACCACCAACCTAGAGGGTAAATTGACTAAATAAAAAAAATCCACTCATGGAAAAAATTACATGTAATAGTTAATTATCACTCTTAAATGGGGCAAAGCTACAAAAGACAATTTGTATAGGAAACACTGAAAAAGAATGTCTTCATGAAATAATAATAATAATAATACTGGTCTGGAATGGGGTTTACTCAGCCTCGTGAGGCAGAACTGCGAAAAGGCGGGTTTGATTCCCTACTCAGCCATCCTAAAATATATTTTCCGGGGTTTCCCACTTCTACTCCAGGCAAATGCCTGAATGATACCTAAATTAAGGCAATGGCCGCCTCCTACCCAAATTCTAATCCTCCAATCACAATTACACTCATTAATGCAGCTATCACAATACACCAGGTTATCAGACAGATTCAAGTATACCAACAATAATATCAATTAAAGAATTTGAGTAGACATTGCGGATAAAGTTAGTGCTCCTCCCCGGAAGTTTTGTGGGCGGGCTTACAATGAATTGAATGTTCCTGCCTGTCGGACGGGACAAAGGCAATCTTTATGCACACTAGCCATCTGTTTCTGTCCTATAATTCCACTCAAATGGCACACAAAAGGAATTGGGCCTGTCATCTGAGGTGAATGACCCCGGTAGATGCGGGCGTCTTATTGTAGCAGAGCACAGCGCTCCATATGGAGGAGGGGGGGATCATTATTGTCAAGGTAGCTGGTGATGTAATATGCATTACCTCCAGGTATATATCCCACTTTGACACCAAACAGTCATGACCTTCAGAAACAGCGCTGCAGGCACCTGGCGATACCTTGACCATTCTATACACAACAGACCAGGAATATAAACCTAGTGCGAATGAACGTTACTGCGCTCTGGTGGCAAGACACTCAAATTTTCTCTGTGACGTGTGTGAGTGGAGTAATGTGATTACTGACGACCAAAGTAATATGTGTACTCGAGTTTGAAGGTTGTTTGTTTAGTAACCAATAGACCTACATAAAATCCAATACCATCAACATTTTCGTCGTTCTATTTTACGTTAGTTCATGTAGGTTTGGATTTTTTAATTTATATTTTAATATTTTTTATCGCAGTTGGAACACAAAAAGTGCACGTTTTAAGCGTGTTTCAACCATATGTCACATTTAAGAATTATTATCTCAAAAGCCCGTCATCAGATCGAATCCAAATTTTAACACAATATACATTGGAATGTTGTATAACTGGTTTATTAATTTCACAATTTTGTGTGTCCAAGACACAAAGTTGTTATCATTGTTGTAAGGTAACTTTTTCTCGGCTCGAGGTGGTTGGAAAATGTAGTTCTTGGTTGCGTTGTAGTCGTTATACATCAAAAAGTTACGCTGTATGACTGTGAAATACGTAAATTAATTCACTTATTTTATATCGGTTTGTATTTGTACGAGGAAATAACACATGGTTCAACAGCTAGCCGCTCCAGTAAAAGCTGTACAGCGTTGCTGAGATGGAGCCCATCACCGCCGAGCGAGACGCGCCATGGTGCGTGTGGGCACCTTTTCGGCAACGCTGTATAGCTGTTCCCGGCGCGGTTAGCTGGTGAACCATGTGTTATTTCCTCGTGCAATTACAAACCGATATAAAATAAGTGAATTAATTTACGTATTTCACAGTCATACAGCATAACTTTTTGATGTACACACATCAAAAAAAGTTTTGCATCACCTCGGTTCCCAGATCTCCGGCACATAGACGTTGACTGTGTATATTGTATCAAAGATACAGTCCATTTGACTGTTCATAGATGTCACTAAAACTGCTCAAAGATGTAAACAACCATGCATGAGCAGGGCCTATTAGACGGAGGGGGTACGACAGCCGATCAGTTCCAGTCATTCCACCAGGACGAAGGTACGCTGCTCATGTTGTCTGTAGTTCTGCCATGCCTAGAAGGTCAATACCGCAGTTCGATCGCGTCCGCATTGTTACTTTGTGTCAAGAAGGGCTCTCAACAAGGGAAGTTTCCAGGCGTCTCAGAGTAAACCAAAGCGATGTTGTTCGGACATGGAGGAGGTACAGAGATACAGGAACTGTCGATGACAGGCCTCGCTCAGGCCGCCCAAGGGCTACTACTGTAGTGGATGACCGCTACTTACGGATTGCCGCTCGGAGGAACCCTGACAGCAATGCCAACATGTTGAATAATGCGTTTCGTTCAGCCACAGGACGTCGTGTTTCAACTCAAACTGTGCGCAATAGGCTGCATGATGCGCAACTTCACTCCCGACGTCCATGGCGAGGTCCAGCTTTGCAACCCCGACACCATGCAGCGCGGTACAGATGGGCCCAACAACATGCTGAATGGACCCCACAGAATTGGCATCACGTTCTCTTCACCGATGAGTGTCGCATATGCCTTCAACCAGACAATCGTCGGAGACGTGTTTGGAGGCACCCTGGTCAGGCTGAACGTCTTAGACACACTGTCCAGCGAGTGCAGCAAGGTGGTGGTTCCCTGATGTTTTGGGGTGGCATTATGTGGGGCCGACGTACGCCACTGGTGGTCATGGAAGGCTCCGAAACGGCTTTACGATACCTGAATGACATCCTCCGACCCATAGTGCACCCATATCGGCAGAATATTGGAGAGGCATTTGTCTTCATGGACGACAATTCTCGACCTCATCGTGCACATCTTGTAAATGCGTTCCTTCAAGATAACGACATCGCTCGACTACAGTGGCCAGCATGTTCGCCAGACATGAACCCTATCGAACATGCCTGGGATATGTTGAAAAGGGCTGTTTATGGACGTCTTGACCCACCAACCACTCTGAGAGATTTACGCCGAATTGTCGTTGAGGAGTGGGACAATTTGGACCAACAGTGTCTTGATGAACTTGTGGATAGTATGCCACGACGAATACAGGCATGCATCAATGCAAGAGGACGTGCTACTGGGTATTAGAGGTAGTGGTGTGTACTGCAATCTGGACCACAAATGCTGAAAGTCTAGCTGTATGATGGTACAACATGCAATGTGTGGGTCTCATGAGCAATAAAACGAGCTGAAATGTTGTTTGTGTTGATCTCTATTCCCTTTGTATTTAAAGGTTCCGGAACTCTTGGAACCGAGGTGATGCAAAACTTTTTTTGATGTGTGTATAACAATTACAACGCAACCAAGAACTACATTTTCCAACCACCCCGAGCCGAGAAAATGTTACCTTACAAAAATGATAACAACTTTGTTTCTTGAACACACACAATTTTGAAATTAATAAACCAGTTATACAACATTCCAATGTATATTGTGTTAAAATTTGGATTCGATCTGATGACGGGTTATTGAGATAATAATTCTTAAATATGACGCATGGTTGAAACACGCTTAAAAACGTGCACATTTTGTGTTCCAACTGCGATAAAAAATATTAAAATATAAATTAAAAATCCAAACCTACATGAACTAACGCAAAATAGAACGACGAAAATGATGATGTTATTGGATTTTATGTAGGTCTATTGGTTACTTCACAAACAACCTTCAAACTCGAGTGCACATAATACTTTGGTCGACAGTAGGCACTCTTATTGAGCAAAGATTTCAAGTTGGAGATGATAAACAATTCTACAGAGAGAAGAACAAATCGTTCTGTGGGTGAATGTAACTACACTACAGAAATATCCACCTGGAACGTAATTCTTCGTTTCATTTTTTAAATTTTGTACTAATATTTTTAGCCTACTTTTCACATATTGCAAAAATGAGGAAAAAGTAGACTTATAAGATCGATCCGGGCAAATGTGTGTCTGTCTATCTGGCTGGCTGTGTGTGTGTGTGTGTGTGTGTGTGTGTGTGTCCCTATCAACTCCTAAACGTCTGCAGCAATTGAAACAACATTTGGTATAAGTAAAGATCTATACCTGAATATCTCAATGCCGTATTTGAAAACGATGTCAGTGCTACCAACTGCCGACAAATCGCAATTGAAATTTTAGCTCCATGTTGGATATCTTGGAAGGTATGAATGGGAGCTATTTCAAAATTGACACACGTATAGATAGTAATATTTCAGTTTAGTTTCGAAAAGGCCATACATGGCAGTGTTGCCAAAATGATTATAAGCCTGCTGATAGGTCCAATTTTTTAATGCATATAACTTCTACACTATCAATTGGAATTCAACCAAATTTTGTATGTGCAATGTGTACATAAACAGTTATGACTGAGCGTATTCTTAAGATACACCGGGTCTGCCAACTGTTAATGAATGCTCTTAATTTATGTTATGCAAATACCAATGTATCAGAAAATATGCAAGCCGACAGCTTTAAACTGTGCACCCGTATAGTATCTGACATTCTATATTAATTTGGAGTAACTTATATACGTCAGTGCTGCCAACATGATTATAAGCCTGCTGATAGGTCCAATTTTTAAATGCATGTAACTTCTATACTTTTTTTTCCGGGTGGTCTCCTGAGAGACCTAGTGCAGGTCTTTCTATTCGACGCCCGTGGGCGACCTGCGCGTCGGGATGAAAGATGGAATTGATTAAGGTGAATGAAATTGGAGAAGGATGTGGAAGGAAGCGGCCGTGGCCTGTCAGAAGGTACCGTCCCAGCATTTGCCTGGTGTTGAAAATGGGAAACCACGGAAAACCATTTCAAGGACGGCCGACTGTGGGGCTCGAACCCATGCTTCTACCGAGTCAGCAGAGAGCTTGGCCCCATGACCTAACACTGCGCTTTAGCCAGCGTAGCCACTACTGTCGGTACTTCTATACTAACTAATGGATTTCATTCAAAATTGGCACAACAATAGATCGTATTATTTCAGATTATTTCTGACCAATACATGCATGTCATTGTTGCCAACATGAATTTACGCGCGCTGTTAGATCCCATGTTTAACTGCATGTAACGTCCATGCTATCCATTGGACTTCAACCAAATTTTGTATTCTGTACCTTAAGAGATAGAACTAAGAATATATTACGTCACCAGAGCTGCCAACTGTAGTGCTCTATTAGGCTACATTATGCCAGGTATATTTCGAACTGATTAGAAATTTCGATATTACCAACTTAATTTCGTCATTATTCTAGATAGATCCAAATAGATTAGTCATTGGCATGAATCCTAAATTTTAAGAAAAGTAGGCTCTTTAGTTCGTCACGGAACTTCTTGTTCTCTCTCGCTTGTGTTCTACTGTATATTTTCGTATTTACTTTCTTACTTTATCTGGTTTTATATCATTAAGACGTCACAGACACCTAGTCCCCGAGCCAGGGGACAGGAGACTAAAATCCCCATGGCCCGACCGGGAATCAAACCCGGGACCCTTCGGATCAAAGCCTAGCATGCTAACCAATTAGCGGGGGCGTGGTGGCGCAGCGGTCAAGCTGTCGGCCTCTCACCACGGCAGACTGGGTTCGATTCCCGGACAATGCAAGTGAGATTTTCAAAATGAAATGCCATGTCCTGTGGTTCGGATTCCACGTAAGAAGGAGGTCCCGTGGCTCATGATCACGAGATTAACGGTCACGTAAAACTACAATCTTCCTTTTTTAACCAATTAGCCACGGAGCCGGACATGTGTTCGGAAACAAACAAAAAACAGTACATTCGTTGAAGGAACGCCTTCTCAATTGCGGTATTTGTAGTCGGCATTTTATAAATGGAACACCGACTCTGACAGTCCCAGACTATCTTATATGAAGCCAAACTTATGAGATCAGCGCCAACAAGGGGAGGGTAGCAGATTAACTGCGAGAAAGGAGGTCGACATGAAAGATGACAGAGAGAAGCCTGGCACAAGTAAGTGGAAATAATGCCATGCTCAGCTGGAAGATCCACAGGGCTAGAGATAGGATTGAAGTAACATGGTCGTGTGTTCACTTTAATTGATGCTTCTAGGAGATTGGATTTCGTGATCATCAGTCCCGTGAAGTTACGCGTATGTGTAGAAATTGTTTAATAACCTATGCTACTGTGATGACTGTAGTTATGTTGCTACCACTTCCTGGTGTAGCGGATAGCATGTCTTGATGTCGCCCTGGAGAACCGGGTTCGATTCCCGGCTCTGACTAGAAATTTAATTCTAGTTTGAGGGCTGGAACGGGGCACACCTAGCCTCGTGAGGCAAAACTGAGAAGAGGTAGGTTTGATTCAGTAATTTGGCCTAGAAGTAGCTTTCCGTGGTTTCAGACTTCTGCTCAAGGCTCTAACTTGCGGCCACAGATGCCTTCTCCAAATCCTAGTCCAATTACAAATATTCACACTACTACAATCATCACAATGACACAGGTCCCCTGACAGATTCCACACACATCCAATTACACGGAGCTACATGACCACGATCACAAAGCTCCTAAATGAATCTCCATCAACAGCATTTTAAAAAAGCATACTTCATAACCTAATTTGGAACAATTTTGTAGAAGTATTTAATCTCGAGGATGAATCTCAGTAAGCATATTTAATGACAAAATTGAAGACACTATCGTGGCATTTGTCTAAAAGAGAGTGGGAAAATCCCGTTTAAAAATAACACACTCAGGATATCTGCCGTTAACGCCAAGATTCGAACCTTCCAATCGTGAAGCTTGACTTAACGCTCTGAACTATGTTGGGCGTGTATTATAATATGGAGATGAATGCTAGTTCGTTGCTCGCTGTTAATGACTTGGCGAAACTAATTGTCTGATCCTTGTCGGTACATTGGCACAGGTCCACTGAATATGGTAACTTGAAATGTTCCTTGTAATTAACTTGATCTCTCACATAACAAGACACTATTGTCTTACGCGATGAAGTAACTGCACCTCTGCTTCCGCCAGTTCGCTTCTAGAATACTTCTCTTGATGTTGATTTAATTAGGGGCTTGGACATTAGTCCCGTGTACTTAGGTGATTCTTAAAGCCTGTATAATTGTGGTGTCTGCAGTAGTAGTGTGTATTTGTATTTGAAGCGAGGATAGGGGAGGAAGCGGTCGTGGCCTTAAGCAAGGAACGTATCCCGACATTTGCTTGGAGCAGAAGTTGGAAGCCACAGAAAATCACTTCTAAGATGGCTGAGGTGGGAATCGAATTATTCTCTTATCAGTTTTGCCTCGTGAGGCTTGAAACGAGGCAATTCTCAGACCAGAATTAAATTTATTGGTGGAGCAGAAAATCGAACTCTGGATCCTTGGAACCGGAATCTTACCTAAAATTCTTGGCAGGTTGAACCCGGACCTATAACGAGGCGATTTCTGAAGCAGCGGTTCTAAGATTATTACATTTCACAACCGACTGGCACTAAGGGTAAATGATTGAGAACATTAACTCGTTCGATGTTTGGGTATTTGCAGAAGAGTGTCTGTAAATCTGTTGTTTCGTTGATGGACAGAAGACATTTTATTGAAATTTGTTGAAAGGTACACAGGATCTGAGGGATGCAATTTGGTGGGTTGGCTCCTCAGTTTAGGGGCTACGACAACGTGGTTATGTAGCCCCGTGTACTTTGGGTGTGTGTAGAATATGTGTGATAACCGGTATTAATTGTGATGGCTGGATTACTGTGTGTTATCTGTTTTAAATTCAAGTAAGGACTGCAGACATTCGATTTTCAAGTAGTTCCAACTTTTGCTACCAAACGCCACCGTCAACGACCAACTAGTTCTGAACTTGGTTACTAGATTCCAACGCAGTCGGCTCCTGGCGACGGACGCTGGAACCTAAGAGCGTTAGTCAAATCTAACCTATAATTTAGCTTCACACAAGTATAATTAGTGGAAGGTATGACATGGCACCGCCGGCTTTACTTCCCCTCCAAAGGAAAGCATACTGAGAGATTTTTAACGCTCTTAAAAATTCCGATGACGTCGGCTGGGTTTGAACCTGCGACCTTGGGCATAGAAGCTCAGCATGCTATCAACTACGCCACCGAAGCCGCCCTGGATGTAATTTGTAGAACGAGTTCTGCTATACGGAAATATTAGCGATCTTTTAGCTTCAACCCCTGTAGTTGATGGTAGTATCGAGTTATGTGACAGTCACGACTTACGTTAAGTACAAACGAAAACATGCATTCTGGGAGGTGACAGAAGTTATCAGACAGATTCTACACCCAAGAACACGGGCTACATGACTAACAAAATACCTGCAGCAATCTCAGTTATCGACCTCTGTGGCTCATCTAAATATCTCGTCTAATTTAGTTGAACTTTCCTTTCAGCCTGCTGCATAACTTTCTTCATAAGTTAAACATGCAAGCCACGGATGCACGCAACGTAGCATTCCTGGAGGCCGAGCACAGCGACTCGGAAAGCGGAACAGAGAAAAGCGTGTCTTCCGTCGCTCTATTAGGAGACATAATCAATGGTGGATGAAATTAGTTTCCGACTCAACTGTTACAAAATAGCGTTCTTCTGAGCAGACATTTAGGCCTGTCACCACGTGCGCAGAATAAATGTGTTGCTAATTCAATTTAGGAGTTTGGGACACCTTGGTCATCAGCACCATGTAGTTGGGTGCATGTTGAACTTGTTTGATAACTTGTATTTATGTAATGATGTAGTAGTGTGTAGCTGTATTAGGGACAGGGATGATGATGATGATGATGATGATGATGATGATGATGATAATTGTTGTTTTAAGTGGCCTAACATCTAGGTTATCGGCTCCTAATGGTTTGGGTGATCGTGAAAATGTAGATGATCCTATAACTAACCTAACTACAGACTTACAGGCCTACATACTAGAAGAAGAAATTGGGAGGAGGAAGGAAAAAGGTAAATAAAAGACAGGATAAAAATAAATGCCCTCAATCAGGAATTTTAATTACTTAGAGAGGCATGTGAGACAAAAGGGTTGTTGGAGAATTTCAATCCCTGGGAGAATGAGAATTGAGAAACTTGGAAGGAAGGAGAGCCATGAAAGGCAGATATGAAAGGGAAAGGGAAAGGGACAGGGCCTGCCTCAAACGCAATGAAAAAATGGGAATACCGGACCCAGCTCAGGAATCCCACAGGGTCGCTAACTCCCGAGCTCACCAGCTGTGAGCACTATCCAGTGTGCACCTTAAATGGTGGGGCTAAACACACCCTGCCTCCAGTATGGCCTTTTACAGAAGGCAGGTGATACCATGAAAAGAAAAACAAGATGTCTGGCCCCCCGAAGAATGAGGGATCAGTAAAGATGAGACAAAAGCCAATTAAGGCGGTAAATTGAAAGACTCCCTAGGCCTCGGATACCCTAATACCGTCGGGTTCGGAACACAATAAAAGTTGACCAAGGAAGATCAACAAGAAATAAAACAGTGAGGAGCCCGGCACAAGTACGTGGAAGCAACGCCGGACTCAGCTGCATTCCCGTGGTCGCCAACCCACGTCTCACTAGTAGTGAAATCCAGGGGGAAAAGACGGTGATGGGGGTGGGTACCCCGGGATTTTTAGCAAGGTACTATCCCGGCATTTACCTGGAGGGAGTGTGGAAAAACCCGGGGAGAAATCACATTCAGGATAGCCGCTATCAACGCCGGGATTTAAACCTACGATCTCCGGACATGCTGCAGCTGCCCTTACGGCCATGGTGCACGATTGAACGAGCACGGCTACGCCATGGGGTGGAATAAATTAGTAGTGTGTGTTTGTTTGAGTCATCAATAATGGTGCTTCTCACTTTTAATGTTATTGTTGATTCATTTAGGGGCTCTGCGACACTGTGGCCAAGCAGCCCCATACACTCGGGACGGGTTTGGAATATATCAACTAACCTGTGTTATTGTGATGGCTGTATTATTATTTATTATTTATCGTATGGCTTTTGGTGCCGGGAGTGTCCGAAGACATGTTCTGCTCGCCAGAGGCTGTAGCTGCTTCAAGCGGACACCCATAGGTGAGCTACAAGTTCCGTTCACTTTCAAGTAGTTCCAACTTTCGCTACCAGATGTCACTGATACCTAGTAGTGAACGTTAGAACTTTGATAGGCGTTCCAACGAAATCCAACCTAGAAATTTAGCTTCACTCAAGTTTAGTCTGTGGAAGGATCTTTTACATGCCATAAATCTATGACATGGGACCGCCGGCTTTACTTCCCCCTCCATAGGATGGCACAGTGAAGGATTTTAACGCTCTTAAAAAAGTCGATGACTTCGGCCGGGTTTGAACCCGCTATCTTGGGCACAGCAGTTCAACATGCTACGCCACCGAAGCCGCACGTGATGGCTGTACTAGTGTGTGTTTGTAATTAGGACTATGATTTAGATAGGAGGCGGCCGTGGCCTTAATTAAAATACGGTACCATCCTGGCATTTGCCTGGAGTAGAAGTGTGAAGCCACGTTAGGATGGTTGGAAGTGAAAATCAAACCCACCTTGACTGAGTTCTGCATCACGAGGCTGAGTGTATCCCCTTTCAACCCTCAGAGCAGAATTAAATTTCTTGGTGGAGCTGGGAATCGAACCTGGGCCCCTGCGGTGGCAGTCAGGAATGCTAGTCACTACGCTACGAGGTCGATCACCTAATATCCGTCATATCGCTCTCTTCGCCTCCGAGTGCTGGCCGACTACAGAGTAGGTGGAACGTCATGCAGACGAAAATGCTTACGTGGACGAGTAGGTTTGATCACGTTTCAAATGGCGATATACGGAAACACGTTGAAGTTGCACCGACCCAGAAGAAAATGCGGGAAAGCCGTCTACGCTAGTTTGGGGGAGTGTTGCGTTCAGAGGATAATACAATGGCTAAGTCAGCATTCGCAATGGTAGTCACTGGAAAGGTGACCAAGAAGAAGAAAGTGCATAAGCCAGTACAGTATACAGGGATATTCACCCAAGATGTTACTCGCCAATATCTTCTAAACCGTTAAAGATATCAATATTCTATTTTCACTTTTGGAAATGGTGCTAAGGGGCTCATACATTAACTTATACTGTTTTTTCCTTCTTTTGTGAATAGCTGAGATATTGGTACCAACTTCGTTTTTCTTAATGGAACTATACTAATTTTTGCATACAGGATAAATGATTTCACTGAGACATATTCAACGGTGATATTATTTCCCAAATCCAACGAGTACTTTTTGAGAAATCGATGATATGGAAATTGGGCTAGACCACGCCTTCTTTCGGTGACGCGTTTTGTGAGAGCGAATGACTAGTACATACTGTAGCTTGTTGGTGCACTTAAATAGCGTCACAGGTGTAGTCTGTTTCAAAACAAAATGAATATCCTGTAATCAGAATCGTAGTCGTTATTATTGAAGTTTGGTATTTTGGGAAATGTAAATATGCGATGATAAGAAATAGAAAAATGAAGTTTCAGTTGTTGCCTAATAAATTCTTCCGTCACTTAATGTTTGGAATAATGGGACGATTTAACAGAAGGTGAAGTACATTGCTATTCATATCCTATAACATGTAGAATAAATAGGGTTATTCACCTAAGATGTTACACGGAAATAACGTCTAAACCATTAATGATATGGGTATTCTGTTTTTATATGCGTAAATCATATCCAGGGGATGGAAAATAATGTACTAGTTGTTTTAATGGGGTAAGTAATAACCGAGATATTGATACTAGCTCCATATTTTGAATGGAACGGCACGAATTCAGAGGGCTGGTCTAAAAGTTCAACTGCGTACAAGTTTAAGTATGTAAGTATTTTCAAAATCGGACAGTTACTTTTTGAGATATCAATAAAAACAACATACGCTGTTGTGCATGCCGCATCAGACGGCGTGCAGTCGGGCAAGCAGGTTCGTGGGTGTGATTCCATCCACAGAACGGATACCAGGCATGTACTGTAAACTATCGTACACATAATGTGATGTGAAACGTTATTGTGTGACTGGCGAACTCACCACACACACCCAAGCAAACGGGGTTACCTGACCACGCTATCAAAGCCCCGGAAATGAAATTCTGTAACAACAAACAGTCACTCTTCTCCGTACCTCGTCGACTTTCTTAAACACGTGTAGCGGCTTGGATTCTTAGCTGTCGCTGTGGTAGTCTGGGTTCAATTCCCGGCTCTGATAAGCAATTTAATTCTGGTCGTAGGGCTGGAACGGGGTACACTCCACCTCGTTAGGCAAACTGAGAAGAGGTGGGTACGATACCCATCTCAGCTATCCTGGAAGTGTTTCCGTGGTTTCCCACGGCTACTCCAGGCAAATGTCGGGAGGGTTCCTTACTGACGACAACGGCCGCCTCCGTCCCAATTCCTCACCTAAATTAGGAATAGAGTACACCACTGGATACACCACAATAACACAGGTTATCAGATACTTTCTAACATAAATACAGTACACACACACAC
The DNA here is from genome assembly GCA_946902985.2 of Meconema thalassinum. Lineage (NCBI taxonomy): Eukaryota > Metazoa > Arthropoda > Insecta > Orthoptera > Tettigoniidae > Meconema > Meconema thalassinum. The sequence continues at coordinate 693,413,094 of OX336390.1, forward strand.
CCAAGCACATGGGCCTACATGACCACGATGTTCAAGCCCCGGAAATGAAATAACAACAGCTATTCTCTTTACCCCTTGCAGTGTTTTAGTCTGGAGAGGTCGCCTGCGTGGTGTAGTGGTCAGCATGCTTAGCTGCCTTCCCGGAGGTCCGAGGTTCGATTTCCGGCTCTGCCACGATCAAGAGGTCAAGCTGTTGGCCTCTCACCAAGGTGGACTGGGTTCAATTCCCGGTCAATGCATACGAGCTTTTCGAAGTGAAATGCCATGTCCTGTGGTTCGGATTCCACGTAAAAAGGAGGTCCCGTGGCTCATAATCACAAGATTCACGGTCACGTACAACTACATTCTTCCCACCTTCCTTCCTTTAATGGTTTAGACGTTATTTACGTGTAACATCTTAGGTGAATAGCCCTATTTATTCTACATGTTATAGGAAATGAATAGCAATGTACTTCGTTGTTGTTGTTGTTTGAGTCTTCAGTCTTTTGACTGGTTTGATGCAGCCCTCCATGCCTCCCTGTCCTGAACTATCGTTGCATCTCTACATAGCTCCGACACCCTACATCCGAGGCAATCTGTTTAACATATTCTAACCTTGGTCTACCCCTACAGTTTTTGTCCTCGACCCTTCCTTCCATAACTAAGCTTGCTATTCCTGGGTGTCTTAGTATGTGTCCTACCAACCTATCTCTTCTCTTCATTAGCAGTCGCCAGAAGCATCTCTCCTCTCCCACTAGTCTTAATACCTCTTCGTTTGTAACCCTATCTACCCATCTGATCTTCATCATTCTCCTGTAACACCACATTTCAAATGCTTCAATTCTCCTCTTTTCTGCTGCACCAATAGTCCAAGTTTCACTTCCATAGAGCGCCACGCTCCAGACAAAGGCTTTCAAAAATGACTTCCTAATACCTAAATCTATATTCGATGTCAGCAGATTCCTTTTTTGTAGAAATGCTTTCTTTGCCTGAGCCAACCTACTTTGTATATCCTCTTTGCTTCGTCCATCACTGGTTATTCTGCTTCCTAAGTAACAGAAGTCTCCTACTTCCTTCAGCTTTTCACCTGCCAATTTGATCTCCATAGAGGTTTCTGATTTATTTCGGCTGCATTCCAGTATTTTTGTTTTACATTTATTCATTTTCATCATGAATTCTTTCCGTAAGACGGAGTCCATACCATTCAAAAACTCATTCAAATCCTCAGGCTTGTCAGCCAAGATGACGATGTCATCAGCAAATCTCAGAGTTGAAATTATTTCTCCTTGAATCTTCACTCCCACTTTAAATTTTTCTCTAATTTCCTTCATTGCTTGTTCAATGTAAAGATTGAAAAGTATGGGTGATAAGTTGCAGCCTTGCCTTACACCTTTCTGAATACCAGCTTCTCTCTCATGTCCTTCAACTCGAATGACTGCTGTCTGGTTTCTGTACAGATTGTATATCACCCTCCTATCCCTGTACTTTATTCCAATCGATTTCAAAATGTCAAACAATTTAGTCCAATCAACGTTATCAAAAGCCTTTTCTAAGTCTACAAAAGCCATGAACGTTCTCCTATCTTTCCTTATTCTATCTTCCAAAATCAGCCTAAGATTTAGTGTAGCTTCCCTTGTTCCTACATTTCTCCTGAAACCAAACTGGTCTTCACCCAACTCCGTTTCTATCTGGCTTTCAATCCTCTTGTAAATTATTCTAGACAGGATCTTTGAAGCATGAGTAATCAAGCTGATTGTACGGTAATCTTCACATCTGTCAGCTCCCACTTTCTTTGGTATAGGGATGATTACATTCTTCTTGAAATCAGGGGGTACCTCACCTGTCTCATAAATCCTACACACCAAGTGAAATAACCTGATCAGACCTTCATCTCCTATGCAGCGTAGCAACTCAATCGGTATATCATCTATGCCTGGTGCTTTGTTCCTGCTTAAGTCTTCCAAAGCTCTATCAAATTCTGATCTCAATATTAAATCTCCTTTCGCATCCTCATCAATTTCCTCCTCCCTTTCCATGACATGATTCTCAATCTCCTTTCCCTTATACAAACTCTCTATGTAAGCTTTCCATCTCTCAACCTTTTCTTCCCTATCTGTTAGAGGCTTTCCATTTGTGTCCTTAATATTACAGCACTTAGTCTTCTTTTCCCCAAAAGTATTCTTAATCCTTCGATAATCTGTGTCTACGTTTCCTAATTTCAGACAATTTTCTATACCTGCACATTTCTCTTTCAACCATTCTTCTTTCGCTTCCTTGCACTTCTTGTTAACATCATTTCTCAGACGTCTGTATTCTGCTTTCCCCTTTTCATCTCTTACATTCTTGTGTTTCCGCCTTTCATCCATCAATTCTAGTATATCCTGAGTGATCCACGGTTTTCTACCTATTCTTTCTTTCCTACCAATGTTTTCTTCTGCGGATTTTGTTATTTCATTCTTCAAAATGCCCATTCGTCTGCAATTGAAGTTTGTTTAGGGTTTTTCATTAATCCTTCCTTTATACTCTTCTTGAATCTTTCGTTTACATCCTTCTCTTTCAGTCTGTCTATTGCCCACCTTTTTGGCTTTTGTCTTTTCTTCAGTTTCTTCAACTTTAATCTGCATTTCATTACAACCAGATTGTGGTCAGAGTTTATGTCAGCAGCAGGATATGTTTTACAATCCAAAATCTGGTTTCGAAACCTCTGCTTGACCATAATGAAGTCGATTTGGTAACGCCCTGTATCTCCTGGTCTCATCCATGTGTATATTCTTCTATTGTGGTTATTGAATAAGGTGTTAGCTATGACCAATTCATGCTCGGTGCAGAATTCTACCAGCCTGCTTCCTCGATCATTCCTTTCACCTAATCCGAAATCTCCTACTATCTTCCCTTCTCTCCCTTTTCCTACCACAGCATTCCAATCTCCCATTACTATAACATTTTCATCACCCTTGATATACCTCAGAATTTCGTCTATTTCTTCGTAGACCTTTTCAACATCCTCATCATCAGCTTGACTGGTAGGCATATAGACTTGTACCACTGTGGTGCAGGTAGGTTTAGTATTGATTTTTGCTACAATAATCCGTTCACTATATTGCTCATAATATTCCACCCGCTGTCCAAGTTTCCTACTCAATATGAGGCCAACCCCTGCTTGGCCATTGTTTGATTTAGTGCTAATGATCCTTTAGTCTCCTGACCAAAAGTCCTGTTCTTCCTGCCAGCGCATTTCACTAATCCCAACCAAATCCAACCTCAACCTATCCATTTCCCTTTCTAAGTATTCTAACCTTCCATTTCCTAGCAGACTTCTAACATTCCACGCTCCGATCTGTAGAATGTCAGATTTCCTCTTTGTCACTTCTGTGATGTTAACCCCCTCTCGAGTAGTCCCCACCCGGAGATCCGAACGGGGGACTAGTTTACCTCCGGATTGAAATTTTACAAGGGAGGAGGCCATCATCATATGTAATTATGCATAGAGAGGTGCATATCCTCGGGAATAGCATACGGCTGTAGTTTCCCGTTGCTTTCAGCCCAATGTAATTCACCATCTGTTAAATCGTCCCATTAATCCAAACATTAAGTGACGGAAGAATTTATTAGGCAACAACTGAAACTTCATTTTTCTATTTCTTTTCATCACTTATTTACATTTCCCAAAATACCAAACTTCGATAATAACGACTACGATTCTGATTACAGGATATTCATTTTGTTTTGAAACAGACTACACCTGTGACGCTATTTAAGTGCACTAACAAGCTGCAGTATGTACTAGTCATTCGCTCTCACACAACGCGTCACCGAAAGAAGGCGTGGCCTAGCCCAATTTTCATATCATCGATTTCTCAAAAAGTACTCGTCCGATTTGGAAAATAATAACTCCGTTGAATATGTCTCAGTGAAATCATTTATCCTGTAGGCCTATGCAAAAATTAGAATAGTTCCATTAAGAAAAACGAATTTGGTGCCAATATCTCAGCTATTCACAAAGAAAGGAAAAAACAGTATAAGTTAATGTATGAGCCGCTTAGCACCATTTCCAAAAGTGAAAACAGAATATTGATATCTTTAACGGTTTAGAAGATATTGGCGAGTAACATCTTAGGTGAATAACCCTGTATATTTTATACAAAGTTAGAACAGCAATAGACTATTTTTGACGTTATTCGGAGGTAGAAGCCGAACTTCCGAAACCCATTGATTAGTTAGTTTTGTTGTTTTAAGGGGCGGAACTACGAAGTCATCTGCCCCTCAAAACCCATTGATTGTAGTTGCCAGACTGACCTTGCGAGAAATACAAAATTCAGATGGCAGTAAAGATTCCTTTTTTCTTCCTCGGTTTGGCCTAAACATAATAATAATAATAATAATAATAATAATAATAATAATAATAATAATAATAATAATAATAATAATAATAATAATAATAATAATAATAATAATAATAATAATTCATTCATTCAATTTCGCTAATCGGCCAACTAGGGACCACGATAAGCCTCATTTTACATTCTGGCATTTGCTCATTTTTTTCTTGATCCACATTGCCTTCATGAGCTCACTGTGTTTAGCACGACGTTCCTCTGTCCATTTCGCACCAGTTGTCCGTTTTTCGTCCCGGAAAGTCCCAAACGACTTGATGGCTGCTCTATAAAGATTTCGGTCTTGTGCATCTTCTGCTCGTATCCCCATTTCTTTCAGATCTTTCTGGACGTTAACATACCATGGCATTGTCGTTTTTGGTTTTGAGTCGAATATACTGAAGATACGTTTCGTCCATCGGGAATCGATCATCCGACGCATATGACCGTAAATAATAATAATATGTTAAACAGATTGCCTCGGATGTAGGGTGTGGTAGCTATGTAGAGATGAAACGATTAGCTCAGGACAGGAAGGCATGGAGAGCTGCATCAAACCAGTCAAAAGACTGAAGACTCAAACAACAACAACAATAATGCTGTTGGTTTTACGTCCCTTTTAACTACTCAGGGATTTAGAAACGCTGAGGTGCCGGAATTTTTCCCTACAGGGGATCTTTAACGTTCCAGTAAATATACTGACACGGCTCCCTCGCATTTGTGCACCCTCAAATGCCAGCTGGCAGCGCCAGGATTCGATCCTGCAACCTTGCAATCAGCAGGAGAGAACGTTACCACTGATCCATGCAGCCAGTCTTGGCCTAAACACATGGAATCGATAAGTTATCGTGATTGAAGCCATTTTTAGCCTATTTTCAATTTTGAAGAAATAGGCTTATGAGATCACCTTTTGTCCGTGTGTGTGTGCGTATGTGTGTGTGATTCGTGTATGCCCCCCCCCCTAATAAAATCTAAACGGCAGGAGATATTTCAATGAAACTCGGTAAGTTCATAGCTCTATTCTGGGCGACACCGACCGTGCCCTTCAAATTTTGTTACGTCTCACCAATCCAACATGGCGGCTGTGCGAAATATTTCACCAGCATTCAATATATCCGAAACTATTACCGATATCACCCTGGAATTTTGTATGGTGATAAAGGGAACTACTAGAAATTCACTTATGTGACCTTTGAAAACCTGGTAACTACAAAACCAACATGGCGGCCAAGCGAATTTGCGACTTTTAAATGGACGTTTTTCGCGATTTAACCAACCAAACGCATTGAAACTTGGCACAGTATATGTTTATATACATTGTAATGCACCGGCATCTAACTTCGTTCAATTGTTTACATAACCTCAAAATGGCGGCTGTGCGAAATATTTCACAGGCATTCAATATCTCCGAAACCATTTATGATATCAACCTGAAATTTTGTACGGTGATAAAGAGCACTGCTACAAGTTTATTTATGTAGCTTTCAAAAACCTGTAAACTACGAAACGAACATGGCGGCCAAGCGAATTTGACACATTCTAATACATTTTTCTCGTGTTTTAATCATCTAAGCGCATTGAAATGTGGCACAGTAAATGATTATACATATTGGCATTCACTGGCATCTAATTTAGTTCAATTGTTTACATAAACTGAAGATGGCGGCTGTGCAAAATTTTAAAATTAAGTTTTTATTCTTGTGTCGTAATCATGCAATCGAAGTGAAAGTTTGAATAATGAAGCTACGCAATAATTTTCCTTTAATGGTACATAACTCTATGGCCTATACAAATAACAATCCAAAATGGCGAGCATGCGAAATATGTTGACGGTGCTCAATATCTAAGAATCTTTTTCAGCAATCAAACTGATATTTTTAAATGTTCATAGAGGCTATGAACATAAGTTCACCTATATGACTTTCAGTAACCTGGTGAGCACAAATCCAACATGGCGGCGACGCGAAGTATAAATATTTAAATAGACGTTTCTCGCGATTTAACCATCTGAGTGCAGTGAAACTTTGCACGTTAATGCTTATACAAATGTTAATCCACTGGTATCTAATTTATTTCAATTGTTTTCATAAACACAAGATGGCAGCGGTGCGAAATTTTAAAATCTCGTTTTTATTTCTTGTGTCCTAATCATGTGATTGAAGTCTGAAAACCACACGTGCACAATAATCTTCATGTAATAGTACTTAAATAAAAATCCAACCTGGCTACCATCTGCAATATTTAGTCGGTTCTCAGTATCTACGAATCTAACATAGCAATCAAACTGAAATTTTGTATGTTGATAGAGGCAATTAATATGAGTAGGATATATGAAAATAGGCTGTATAGTTCTTCACGGAACTACTTGTTCAATGTTGCCTTAGTTATCGAAATGTATTGTTTTTCGGTCGGTCAACACGATTGTAACCAATTGTGATGGGGTATTCCCTAATCCTGAAAATAATTTACATGAGATTAATAAATACACTTCGATGATCAGTTTCGATCGTAAAGCCATCGTCATCAGATCCTTTACACTTACGCTATTATATCTATGCCTAGGGTTTTGATTATGATACAGTGCTCAAAAGAGTTTTGTATATTGCGATTTAGTGACTTGTTTAATTTTCTATGTGCATGTTATCCCATTACACACAATATAGGGTACATACTACCCTACCCGGGAATTGTTACCGCTAGACGCGGAGCGGGGCAGTTGTGTATACATTACATCATCTCGCCTCGTTATGGCTGCAGCGAGCGGTTGCGGGGCAAGAGGGGGAACACATGAACAGTCATACAATGAGAACACACCGCACAGCGCACGACCCAGCACGAATCATGCACTGGCGACAACATCACGTCTATCGCAGGCGTGTGGCTGGGCGGAGCGCATTAGTTCCGATTTCCACCACCGGTAACAATTCGCTGGTAGGATAGTACAAAGAAAAACAACACGCAATCTGCTCTGAAAAAGAGACAGAAACACAAAAGTGTCAATGTAGTCCAGTGAATAGATCAAAAAATGGGGGGTTACCTTACAAACGGTCCGGTAGTTCTAAATTTTTTATATGTAGTCTAGGATGATTAGTAGGTGTTTAAAATGGAAAATGCACAATTTCACCCCCTCCGCGCCCGCCGCCATATTGGAAAAATCGCCAATAATCGGCCTTTTCTTGAGATTCTCGCCTCTATCTCAGTTTCGGTGCGTTTTAGCGAAAAAGGAGTTCTAGTCAATGTTGTAGACAATTAAATATCCTATAATTTACGTTTGATATTTTGTTTCTAGGACTTATGGTTACGGAAATATTTACTTTGTTAAACAATAAAAAATTACATTTTTCGGATATTTTGTCAAAATTCTAACTTTGTAACGCAGAAATTGCTGAAAATGATCCCTTTTTTCCATGCTGCAGGCCACGGGTTTTATACTAAACCCTTTATCCTTTGATGGATAAATGATTCGATGTTTTATTTCTTCAATTAATATTTCCACCAGCATCATGAAAATAGCCAGACGGAGATGAGGAAATTTCAAGCATTTGCTGGAGACAGTGAGGAAATACCTGCAGCAGTTTGACAAAAGGCTAAATACTTAGGATTGTGAAAAGAAAGACCTAGCAATGATTCAGAAGGACAGGTGGTGGCCACCTCAAAATAGAAGCGACGCGCAGTGAGACACGCTTCTGGTATGTTCATTGTAATATTCGCGCCTAGAAAAAATATGATGCAGTAACGTGAGTGGCTGATGAAAATACTAGACACTCCTACTAGGCCAAGGTATGATAAAAACCGCCAAGTTACAGAAAATGGGGAACCAATGGGAGAAGAATGCTTACCAGCGCGGCAAGTCTAGCTTGGGTACGCGATGACTAGCATTAATGCGGGAGATCGCCTAGACAAAATCTCTACGATCGATTCTAGGATTAATGGGCATATTCTTGACCTGCGCTATTTTTCGAGTTCAGTGATATTTATTTCATTCCTGTACCACTATTATTTTGAGAAATTTTTATATAATTTCCCCCTCTATCAAGACCTAGGGTCGGTTCATTTATAAGTGGCGTGAAGAGCCAAGACAGTGATTATTACTCTTGTACGTCTGAGGACGTAGGGCTTATTATATTTGTGTGTCGAAGACACAAGCACTTATACTTTTGCGTGTCATGAAGGACACAGAAATTATTAATAAATGTGTTAAATTCAGTGTTAGATAGTCATAGTACTATATTTTGTAGGGGCAGTATCATCGATAATTCTCCAACGAACAGTTCCGGGGAAAGTAGTACCTGAAACGGCGAATTTAGTAGTCAGATATCAAGTGTATAATAATTTAACTTTTTGAATCAGCACGAGAGATGACATCGCTTACCATTGAAGAAGCCTGGAACTATCAACACTCCGTCAAGATGGTTGAGATGAGATAAGAAGCATCCAGTTGGGAGATGGCTGCTGATGTTCTTTGACGGGTGACTGGCTGAGGATGAGTACTGAATAATATTCTTATTATCTGATAGATTAACTTATGGTGTATGGGACATATTTTTGTAAATAATTTGCTTGTGTGATTAACGTAGTATATTTAGTTTTGGTCTGACACACCTTTTGCATGGAAGCAGCTCGCATATATGTTATTAGTGGAAGGTTCTTGTTTTTGTTTTGTTTAACTAACGTAGCTATGTGGACGACCGTGTTTGCATATGTTACGCAGTGCGGTTAAAAAACGTCTCTCGGAGATATGTTGTGTTTCAGAAGTAGGACTGAAGTAATATAATATACAATAGAATGGAGGGTAATGAATATTTTTTAAGGTTTATTATTGATCAGATTCAGTGAGATTATTGTCTTTGGAGCAATGTGATTTGTGACGAAGAGCAGTCAGCTCTATCGTAGGTTTTAATATTTTTTTAAAATAGTTTGCGAGCACCCATTCAGCCGACCTGTGTGAAAAAACGTGATGCATTCCCAGAAGTGTGAGTGTGTATATTTGTGGTCATTACAAGCGGGAATTTCAGCGTAGCTTGATTTCTGTCAGCTTAGTGCCAGGTCCATATTGTAACCTTGCGAGGGCAATTGTGGATATTTTGATTAATGTCTGACCATTTGTTGAGGTGGTTGAGATTTGCTGCTGTTGATTCTTTGAGATAACGGCACAGCTGGTCAGTTATTTTTACACACTGGAGTTGGGACGATGACAGGTATTGAGGATAGGGGGAGATGTTTCACAAGACGGACTGAAGGTTGCAAGCGAGGTCATTAGTGGAGAATGCTTGTTTGGCTCCGTAACTACTTGAAATACAGAATTAAGAACTGATCAATGATAAAAATTTGTTTAAATAAATGGGAGTTGCCTACGAATCACGATAATCTCCGAAGCGTTAGCTTAACATGCAGTTTTGTTCATATAAAGTAATATCAGCTGGTCAGGCTTTTGTTGTTGTTGGTTTAGTCCATGTTTATATTCCATATCAGTGACCCGTGAAGTCAAGTGCGATGCTGTATTTCCTTGTTTGTGGATTGAGCAATTGGCCGGTGTTGGCAGCTCATTTTGTCCAGTGCGTCATCGCACTAATGAGGGTCTCGAGAGAGATTCCTGTAAATAGTAGATTTTAGTGTGTGTGTCAGCATTACATTTTTTAAGGGTTTTTATTAGTGTCATGTTCCATATCCGTAAACGTTGATTTACGAGATGATTGTTCGTAAGCATCGTGGCTGTTAACCCGTTGTAAACGAACAGTCATCCAAAGTACTCATTCCTCGTAGTTAGTCATTACGCGTACATAAAATCCAAAATGCAAGTTAGTGGAACTAGGATCCACATTTTTATAATGGGGGAGATCCGTCTGACTCCTCAACTTTGATAGATATTCCTGTCAGGGGAAAATTCAGGGAGGATATTTTAATTATTGTTGTTTATATTCTTTTTATGCACTATTAGTCATTAAATCATGTTATTATTTTACATCTTGTCACCTTTCTTTCTTAATTATAGTTTAAATCCTATGACCCTTACCTCAGTAGAGCATGTTGTTTGGCGAACGTAAACATCACACTAGGAACTGAGCGCGACCCCTTGATCAAGATTCTTGTATATAAACACTGCTATTCTGAAGGGTTCATAGGAGATAAACTGGCGCGGCCAAGCGTGGGGCGGTTCACTGTGGTGTAACGGCAAAGATTTTGCACATGTCAATGTAAGCGTAGTTGGGTTTTCAAACTGACGCAACAATGAAGGTGTAATTTTGTTCCTGGTTCGCTGCTGGAACACATTTAGTTGGCGTATTTGAGTAAAACTGACATGCCGCAAGTGCAGGCAGACATGACAGTATTTTAATCACCGGAAAGTGATATTTTATTAAAAGTAATTGAGGCGAAGGTGATACCGCCAAATGTGTGAAATATAAATTAAAATCAGGAGCTTGCAATGTAAAATACGGTTTACGTTTTTTGTCTTTTAAATTAAAGTAAAATTAATATACGTGACACCGGGCGCCCAATGATTAAAGTTAAAACTAGATTTGTTTAGAAAGTCAAACTCATGAAAATGTTAGGAGGCTGGTAGCCTTAAATGACAATTAATACTTTGTTAATTAGTCAGTGTTAATATCAGATCAGGATGACAATTTAATGAATAAATATGTGTTTGGTTTTAAATTAAATTGAGTAAAATTAGAACCACTCAGAGATGCAATCGACTAGTGGGATTAAATGTAAAAATAAATGAACTGAGTTGGATAAAGAAATTAAATGTGCATTGGATTGTATGTGTGTGTCAAAGGGCATTGCTTTATGCCATTTCCCTAATGTCTCATATTAAGTGTATAAGATGGCGACGGTGGAACAGATTCAAGAAATCATTGAGAGCGCGGCTAGGAGAACACAGGAATTGTTGGACACTAAATTGGCGAAACAAAGTGAATCATTAAACGCTAAATTATCAGAACAAAGTGAATCATTAAACACTAGTATGTTAGAACAAAGTGAGGCATTAAACGCGAAGTTATCTGAACAAAGTGAATCACTAAACAATACTATGTTAGAACAAAGTGAGTCTATAAACAAATTATCCGAACAAAGTGAATCATTGCGGACACAATTAAATAACAGTAGGATTGAACAAAATGAATATCAGGCGGAACAAGCTAGATTACTAAAAAATGAAATCAATGACACTATAAATTCGCAGTTAGAGGCGCAGAATGTTAAAAACACGAACCAATTAGCTTCGTTAACCGCAGAGATGAAAGATCACACTAATCAACAAATGGTATTGCTGGCCCTATATGTTAGTAAAAATAATGAAAAACAATTAGATCAGATTAAGAAAATGGAAAGTATTTTTGATCAAAAACTTAGCATTCTGGATGAAACGGTGTTAGCTAAATTAGAGCAAATTGAACTAGCGTGCACTATGAATACAAGCGAGGTCAAGATAGCTCAGGATAAGTTAGAAGGATGATTTATGGAAATGGAAAAGAGCGGCAAGGTCATTCAACAACAATTATCAGCAGTAGATGAAAATGTATCCGACATAATTAAAGATATGGATCGTCTCGAAATAAAATCAGCGGAGCAATGGAAAAGCCTAGAAGCGGATCAGAATCAATTAAAGAATACCATCGACGAAAGGTTGAGCCAGATAGAAAGCAATCAGGATGACACTAAAAGCCAGATTGAAGAGAAAGTAAGCACGATTAAGGAGCAAATAAGAAAAGATTGGCGAAAAATGACTATCGAGTCTAAAGAGGAAAGATCAACCATTCTTAAGACAGTAGGCGAAAATCATACTCGTATTCAAGCACTAGAGCAAGAAATTAAGAGTAAACTTAAAGAGCAAACAGACAGGATCATTAAAGCCGAACTGAGGTCATTAGAAAAATCCTCGATATTTAAAACAGGAACAATGAGAGATAGGCAGGACGACTCAAATAGCCCCGGGGAGGAAAGCACTGCAGGGAGTCAAGCTCAGACAGAGAGCCCATTAACAGCAAACACGGAAGGGTTTCGCAAGAATATTGAAAGGAGTTCCACGCCACAAGACGGTCATCAGCCCACACAACGTATCCAAGTAATTCGCTCGAACGATTATAAACCGCAGAAGTACACGGAGAATTCAGGGGTGACACCTAAAGCCTTTATTAAAGAAATTGAAGATCATTACAATGACACTGGGGTACCTGAAGCACGTAGATTGAGGATGATGGAGAGATTTTTATCAGGAAATGTCCTTACATGGTTTTTAAGCTTCAAATATACATTTGGAACCATGTCAGATTTCAAATTAGCGTTTCTGCGCAAGTACTGGTCGCCAGCAATACAACAGAGTCTAAGGATGGAACTTTACTCTAGAAAATACCAAACCACCCAGCAAACGAAATACTCAGATTTCTTTAACATGCAAATGCTAAAATTTCGCGACCTTGATTACCCTTTAAATGAAGCGGATCTGGTGATGACAATTGCGCGGCAATTACCAGTCAACGTGCAACAAGTACTAGTCGCAGCGAACGTTAGTACGGCCTTACATGCAGAGCAGATATTACGCCAGATAGATGAGACTACATCTCATAATCATTATAGAGGAGGAAGACAGCTGGAGTTAGTCAATACGACAGAGGTCATAAAACCTAAACAGGCAAACACTAAAACGCAGGGTACTAATACAAGCACTTCCACACCTAGGCGAAACCAGGAAGAAGGAGAAAACAGACCATACCAGCGTAACGAGAATAACTATAACAATAGGTCATATCAAGGCAACAATAGATATCAACAGAGAGGATATCAGCAATGGCGTGAAAATCGAAGAAATGACAGGCCTTATGGAAGATACGGTGATTACAATGCTAATCAAAGATGGAAAGGAAGGAGAGATCAAAATCAAGGAGAGCCACGTAATTATCGAAATGACAGGGAGGATAGGCACGCTCAATCACAAAATTACCTAGAGGAATTACACGCTAGTCAAGGTGGAGAGCTAGGAAGATGGGAAAAAGCCATTGGGAACATGAATCCAGACACACATACTGAGGAAGCTGGAAGTCTACTGAGACAAGAGGAATATCAAGGGCATGGGCGACAAAAGGATGATGGGAGTCGCACCGGAGCTTAAAAAAATGCTAAATTTGGATAAAGAAGACAGTCTACAAACGCAACAGTCGGAAGTTGAAGATGGATGGATAGTAGCGAACATACAAGAATGGATTGCTTTGCCAGAAGACTGCCTGGAGGAGACGGTGAAACCACGGAACGATGAAATTAGGCAGTTACCCATTATTTACGCGAGGATTGGTGGAATTAATATAAGATGTTTATTGGATACGGGGTCGCAGATCAGTCTGGTATCGGAGGCCTTGGTTCGAGAGTTGGGACGGAGTCAGAATATTCCTGTAATTCCCGTACCACAGCTCAAAGTGAGGGGTGTTATTCCTGAAAACTTGTAAACGTCAGGCATACTTAGAGCTGAACATATTGGAACATACTTTTGGGCAAACATTCATTATCATGGCAAAGATGAATTTCAATATAATTCTTGGTGCAAATTTTATTTGTGACTATCAAGCAGTGATAGATTTGCACAAGAATACAGTCAGTTTTAGAGAGTATGATCAGCTGAAGATTGTGGGATTGCATATGGATGAAATCACTACCGGAAGAGATGTAAATTCTTGGGCATTGGAAGCAATATCGGAAGAGACGGAAGAGGAGATACGAAAGGCAGAAGATAACATCATAGAAGGAGCTGTTGTGGAACTAGATGAGAAGAGTGAATCCCAGGAGATATGGTCTTTATTAACGGAAGGAGACGACAGTGATGCACAATTTGAAGAGTTACTACAGGAGCGGCTCAATGACATTCAACTTGGGACTGAACACAGAAAACACTTGGAAGAGATTTTAGGGAAACACAAAACAGTATTTGATACAGTACCTGGGAAAATATTAAATTTCAAATATTCTATGCAAGTCGAGGATTGGTCGCCTTTCAAAAGCAGGTTGTACCCAATTCCTGAAAAATATCGTGGTCAAGTCAAGGTCATTATAGATGAGATGTTACAAGCTGGAGTGATAAGGAAGACACCTACACCTTATCTAAATGCGATTTTGGCAGTCACAAAACCAAATGGATCTATTAGACTTTGTTTAGATGCCAGAAATCTCAACATGAGACTCATTTTTCCTGGGTATGACAGAGCGCCAATTATCAGAGACGTACTAAAAGGCTTTAAAAACAAAAGCATTTATTCATCAGTTGACCTGACGAGCTCGTTCCACCATATTGAATTGGATGAGAAGTCACAGCTTCTAACTGGCTTCTTATTCGATAACCAAACGTTTTGCTTCGTCCGAATGCCCTTTGGAGTCAAAACAGCGGGCTGTGCTTTAATCCGAGCCCTGGACCGGAATCTAACCGAGGAAGTTAAGGAGATGACGGTACGCTACATTGATGACATTCTGCTGGCATCCGACAACATTGAAACTCACATGGAAAATTTAGATAAAGTATTAGGCAACCTGAATGCATCAAATTTCAAAGTAAACCAGAAGAAATCGCATTTCTTCAAGAGCGAGATATTATATTTGGGTCACATCATCGACAAGGAGGGGGTGAAGCCAAATCCAGCTAAGATCGAAGCGATAAAGAATTTCCCTACACCAACGAGAGTCAAGCACATTCGGGCTTTCTTAGGCGTAACGGGATTCTTTAAGGAAAACTATCCAAGTTACACGGAGACTGTAGCTCCAATGCAGGAAATGCTAAAGAAGATTGACAAATGGTTATGGAATGCGGAGTGTGAGAAGGCGTTCCAAGCAACAAAACAGTTATTGGAATACTGCATTAAATTAGGATATCCAGATTTCAAGCACAAATTTATAATCCAAGCGGATGCTTCACTAATTGGTATAGGTGCTATGCTCTACTAAGAAGATCCAGCTAACCTGCAACATAAAACATATTTGGCATTTGTCAGCCGAAAATTGCGTAAGCACGAGCGCAATTATACTGTAACGGAACTAGAGTTGTTGGCCATTCTTCACGCGCTTCAACAATGGAAAAGAATAATTTATGGCTACCCCATTGTTGTCAGGACTGATCACAAGGCATTAACATTCTTGTTTAAGACGTCGATGGCAAGCGAACGTGTGACACGTTGGTCTATATATATTCAGCAGTTTAGCATTGAGATTGAACATTGCCCAGGGAAGATGAACGTGATTCCGGATGCACTCAGCAGGAACCCAGAGCCTGATAATGAAGAAACAGCGATGGTACAACACTTGGAGTTAACACCGAAGGACCGGGAATTCTTGGAGGAGTTACGTGAGATACAGCGAGAACAGGAAGCGGAACCATGGATGATGCTATTAATTCAATACTTCAGAAAGCAACTACCTACAGGAACACCAGCATATCGAGAAACGAAAGCCAAAGAAGGAAGATATGTTTATGTCAACAATTTGCTGCACAAATGGATAGATAATGACCACACCAAGTTACGCATATTAGTACCTACATCATTACAGCGAGGACTGACATGGCATACTCACGAAAGTTACGGTCACGTCGGTGTAGATAAATGCGAAGTGACAATAGGAGAGACATTTACATGGCCACGTATGAGAACAACTATATGTGACGTCATTACGACTTGTGATCCTTGTCAGAGGACAAAGCCCAATAATTATTTAATGAGGCAGTATCCTAGACCATTGCTACCTCAGAAACCCTGCGAGCTACTGGCCCTAGACTGTTTCGGTCCGATTCCGAAAGGAAGGCGAGGTTGCCGTCACTTGCTAGTGTGCATTGATGTATTTTCTAAGTTTGTCGTATTATGCCCCATTCAGAAAACTACATCGAAACAAGTACTCAGTCGTATTCGAAATAGAGTGATTCCAATCCTTGGAAAACCAGAATGTATATTGTCAGATCATGGCAGTTATTTTACAAGCGCCGAATTCAAGAAAGGTATGGAGGACATGGGTATAAAACACGTTTTAAGCAGTATCCGACATGCCCAAGCTAATCCAAGTGAGAGAGCAATAAAATGTGTAACATCATACTTGAGAATCTTCATTCCAAATGAACATCACAAATGGTTGGATAAAATTAAGGATGTAGAGACATGCATGAATTCTACCAGGCACGAGTCAACAGGACAGATCCCTATGGTCCTACACAAAAACGAGTATCCAGTGAGAACGTGGAAAAGCATCATTAACTGCCCACAAGATCCCATGATAGCACCTGACCTGCGAATTGAGAGAACGAGAGCCTACATGAGAAAACAAGCAGACCGCAGATTACGGCGAGTAAGAAATAAGAGGTTTCACAGTGATCTGGAAATCAACCAGCTCGTTTTGGTGAAACGACCCGCTACATCGGATCCAGAGAAGAAGATCTTCAGCAAATTCTGCGAAAAGTTCATAGGACCCTATTCTGTTGTCAGAAACCTTGGAAATAATGCATACAGAGTGAAAGAGTTAAGCACAGGAACAATGTCGGTCTACAACGCTGCCAACCTAAAAAAGTATCGAAGAAGTGAACCATGAGAGCGCCGAAATAATGATGCAGTTTGAATATATGGACGTCCAATATCAACCAAGTGAACGGGGAGCAGTTGAGTACGGCACGTGAAGAAGGAAGTGGAATTGGTGTTGACAAACATTAACGAGACGAGCAGAGTGTTCAAAGACACCAGCGCGTCATGCAAACAGTTGGAGGGGCAAGGTCCAAGCAGGAATATAAAACGAGTAAATGCCATTCAAGACAGGAGCGGCTAGGCCAAGTAATAGAAAAGGGGTGATTCTGAAATTTAAACAAATTGGCCTACGGAAGTCTTTTTAAAATTATCGACTTTCTCCGAAGTTCGAAATTTTGTGAGTGGGGGAGTTGTGAACCCTTTAACCTTTGATGGATAAATGATTCGATGTTTTATTTCTTCAATTAATATTTCCACCAGCATCATGAAAATAGCCAGACGGAGATGAGGAAATTTCAAGCATTTGCTGGAGACAGTGAGGAAATACCTGCAGCAGTTTGACAAAAGGCTAAATACTTAAGATTGTGAAAAGAAAGACCTAGCAATGATTCAGAAGGACAGGTGGTGGCCACCTCAAAATAGAAGCGACGCGCAGTGAGACACGCATCTGGTATGTTCATTGTAATATTCGCGCCTAGAAAAAATATGATGCAGTAACGTGAGTGGCTGATGAAAATACTAGACACTCCTACTAGGCCAAGGTATGATAAAAACCGCCAAGTTACAGAAAATGGGGAACCAATGGGAGAAGAATGCTTACCAGCGCGACAAGTCTAGCTTGGGTACGCGATGACTAGCATTAACGCGGGAGATCGCCTAGACAAAATCTCTACGATCGATTCTAGGATTAATGGGCATATTCTTGACCTGCGCTATTTTTCGAGTTCAGTGATATTTATTTCATTCCTGTACCACTATTATTTTGAGAAATTTTTATATAATTTCCCCCTCTATCAAGACCTAGGGCCGGTTCATTTATAAGTGGCGTGAAGAGCCAAGACAGTGATTATTACTCTTGTACGTCTGAGGACGCAGGGCTTATTATATTTGTGTGTCGAAGACACAAGCACTTATACTTTTGCGTGTCATGAAGGACACAGAAATTATTAATAAATGTGTTAAATTCAGTGTTAGATAGTCATAGTACTATATTTTGTAGGGGCAGTATCATCGATAATTCGCCAACGAACAGTTCCGGGGAAAGTAGTACCTGAAACGGCGAATTTAGTAGTCAGATATCAAGTGTATAATAATTTAACTTTTTGAATCAGCACGAGAGATGACATCGCTTACCATTGAAGAAGCCTGGAACTATCAACACTCCGTCAAGATGGTTGAGATGAGATAAGAAGCATCCAGTTGGGAGATGGCTGCTGATGTTCTTTGACGGGTGACTGGCTGAGGATGAGTACTGAATAATATTCTTATTATCTGATAGATTAACTTATGGTGTATGGGACATATTTTTGTAAATAATTTGCTTGTGTGATTAACGTAGTATATTTAGTTTTGGTCTGACACACCTTTTGCATGGAAGCAGCTCGCATATATGTTATTAGTGGAAGGTTCTTGTTTTTGTTTTGTTTAACTAACGTAGCTATGTGGACGACCGTGTTTGCATATGTTACGCAGTGCGGTTAAAAAACGTATCTCGGAGATATGTTGTGTTTCAGAAGTAGGACTGAAGTAATATAATATACAATAGAATGGAGGGTAATGAATATTTTTTAAGGTTTATTATTGATCAGATTCAGTGAGATTATTGTCTTTGGAGCAATGTGATTTGTGACGAAGAGCAGTCAGCTCTATCGTAGGTTTTAATATTTTTTTAAAATAGTTTGCGAGCACCCATTCAGCCGACCTGTGTGAAAAAACGTGATGTCATTCCCAGAAAAGTGAGTGTGTATATTTGTGGTCATTACAAGCGGGAATTTCAGCGTAGCTTGATTTCTGTCAGCTTAGTGCCAGGTCCATATTGTAACCTTGCGAGGGCAATTGTGGATATTTTGATTAATGTCTGACCATTTGTTGAGGTGGTTGAGATTTGCTGCTGTTGATTCTTTGAGATAACGGCACAGCTGGTCAGTTATTTTTACACACTGGAGTTGGGACGATGACAGGTATTGAGGAAAGGGGGAGATGTTTCACAAGACGGACTGAAGGTTGCAAGCGAGGTCATTAGTGGAGAATGCTTGTTTGGCTCCGTAACTACTTGAAATACAGAATTAAGAACTGATCAATGATAAAAATTTGTTTAAATAAATGGGAGTTGCCTACGAATCACGATAATCTCCGAAGCGTTAGCTTAACATGCAGTTTTGTTCATATAAAGTAATATCAGCTGGTCAGGCTTTTGTTGTTGTTGGTTTAGTCCATGTTTATATTCCATATCAGTGACCCGTGAAGTCAAGTGCGATGCTGTATTTCCTTGTTTGTGGATTGAGCAATTGGCCGGTGTTGGCAGCTCATTTTGTCCAGTGCGTCATCGCACTAATGAGGGTCTCGAGAGAGATTCCTGTAAATAGTAGATTTTAGTGTGTGTGTCAGCATTACATTTTTTAAGGGTTTTTATTAGTGTTATGTTCCATATCCGTAAACGTTGATTTACGAGATGATTGTTCGTAAGCATCGTGGCTGTTAACCCGTTGTAAACGAACAGTCATCCAAAGTACTCATTCCTCGTAGTTAGTCATTACGCGTACATAAAATCCAAAATGCAAGTTAGTGGAACTAGGATCCACATTTTTATAAAGGGGGAGATCCGTCTGACTCCTCAACTTTGATAGATATTCCTGTCAGGGGAAAAATTCAGGGAGGATTTTTTTAAATTATTGTTGTTTATATTCTTTTTATGCACTATTAGTCATTAAATCATGTTATTATTTTACATCTTGTCACCTTTCTTTCTTAATTATAGTTTAAATCCTATGACCCTTACCTCAGTAGAGCATGTTGTTTGGCGAACGTAAACATCACACTAGGAACTGAGCGCGACCCCTTGATCAAGATTCTTGTATATAAACACTGCTATTCTGAAGGGTTCAATACAAAAACTGCGCATTTATATCTGGAAGAAATTATGTGCCTGAATGAAAAAATGGTCCCCACTGAGTTTAAGAAGTTCACAATGGAGGGTCATTTCACTGTTCGAAGATCAGACAACTTCTCGTCCGGTATTTGGACCGACATGACAATCGAACAAATGCTAATGAAGGATATGAAAATAGGGGGAGGATTAATCGGAAGGGTCGTGACTTAGAGCACTCTGTTGAAGTGGACTCTTGGGATGACCTGCCTGCAAAATATTGCTCATGAAATCGAGAAGTACAGCAACGTAACATCAACGTCCTCTGAGCAGCACGTGGAAATGAGGCCTACTAGAATGAGTCGTGACGCTCATGATGTGGGGATTCTATTTGATTGGTTTTCCAAACACCCACCCTTCCCCGAAACTGATCTAATCATCAACATTAACTCTGGCGTAGTGGGAAGTGACCAGGTTAATTGTCACCAAGCCAAGTGGTAGGAGGTGCAGGGGTAGCAAAAATAGTTGGAAACACATTCGGAGAGGTGTCTTTTAAGAAAAAAGACAAAGTGATCACACTGATGTTCGATAAAAACTCAATGAAGGTGGGAGACAAGAAGTTATCTGTTGACCCACTCACACTGTTTATCCGCATGTATATAGCGAAACAATCAGAAGAATATTTGCAGAACTACCTATCGTATGAACTGGCACCATTCCCTATGTCTTTGTTTAATGAGGACGGTATGCGTAAAGGGACGAAGTCATTATTATACACAGCTTTCTCGCCACTTCCACAAGACTTCCAACTACCTCAACGTTCCATGGTCGTTATTGATGGAGGGTACCTTCTGCACAAAGTTGTATGGAACAGCAGCTTGACCTTTGGAGGAATTTTCCAGGGTGACGTCAAGTACGTTCTACGTCATTATGGCATCGATGTGATGGTGATTTTTGATGGCTACATTACAAGTCCTTCTCATCAAGGGGCCAAGACTGTAGAACGAGCAAGAAGGTACAAGGCGAACTCATCACCAGACGTGGTGTTTAACAAAGCAACTGTTAACACCACACCTCAGGATAAGTTCCTGGCCAATGAGGGGAACAAGGACTGGTTTGTGAAGCTGCTCTCCAGTGAATTGCAAGCGTCAAACATATCTACAGACCAAGCTTCCGAAGATGCTGACAGGTTGATAGTTGCCACAGCTAAACACCTCTCCCCCACGTACGACGCCGTTATCATTGTCGGGGAAGACATTGGCCTACTTGTACTGCTGACTGGCACAACCCCTGCGGTAATTAATGTTTACCTCAAGAAACCAGCGAGGGGAAAACATCCAGAAGCAATCTACTCCGCCTCCTCCTACAAGTACAACTCCAAAGGCTGTATCTGCTCCTGCACGCAATATCGGGCTGTGACACCACTTCAAACATTTTTGGGTTTGGAAGGGATAAATTCTGCCAACTTTTTACGAAAGACCCATCATTGCTGGAGCAGGCTAAGAGGTTCGAGGACTCTGCTGCCAGTCCCCAAGAAATTTCAGCAGCAGGGGAGAAAATCTTGATATCCCTGTATGGTGGCAGTGGAGAACAGTCGTTGAACTCCCTTCGCTATAACAAATTGAATACTAGTGCCATTAAACTCAACCTGGCTAAACTACCTCCAACTACTGACGCAGCACATTTCCACTTCCTGAGGACATATCACCAGGTCATGCAGTGGATGGGGATTGACAAGGACCCTATCGATTTGGGCTGGTGTAGAAAAGCTGGAAGACTGGAGCCCATCAGGATGAGTAGAGACACTGCTCCCCCAACCTGCTTAACACCATCTCATGCAGATGTACAACTGGCTGTATGGTGGGCGTGTGGCTGTAGAAAGGCGGGCCTAAGTTGTTCCACCCTTTGCAAAGTAGGCGTATGTAGTAGAGAAGAATGTAATAACAGGGAGGAAGTCACCATCGACGACGAAGACGACGCCGATCTACTAACTTCACTATTTGAGGAGGACAATGAAGACTCCGACTTCATTCACTCACCCCCTACAAAACGAGAGAAACTCCAGTAAATCGGTTTTCTTTTATGTTCTTAGTTTATTCACTACTGATTTTTGCAAGATTATTTCTGTATTTTGATATTATTTTGTTTAAATAAATGAATCTTTAAAAATGTACTTGCTGTGTTGGTGGATTGTTTGGAATTGAACAGCTCCTCTCACCAGTGGATATTTAAGTGAAATATAGTACATGCCTCATTATAATTGCGCTGTTACATGTAAGAAGCTCAAGTATGGTCGGTATTAACTAAAAATTCAAGCCATAGCTGGAAAATAGTTTGTGCATTTCCTTTAGATTAAATGTGGAGTCACAAAAGCGAAAAAAGCAATATACCCATTGTTTAATTTTTATACTTACCCCCACTTCATATGGTTGGCTAAAGAATTACATGCATTTTGTAGGTAATTAAATTCTCTACAAATTATATTGTGATACTTGTTTTTCTAGAATAGGCCATAACTGAATTACAGCGTTCTAAAGTTAGAATTTTGGCAAAATATCCGAAAAATGTGATTTTTTATTGTTTAAAAAAGTAAATATTTCCGTAACCATAAGTCCTAGAAACAAAATATTGAACGTAAATTGTAGGAAATTTAATTGTCTACAACATTGACTAGAACTCTATTTTCACTAAAACGCACCGAAACGGCGATATAGGCAAAAATATCAAGAAAGTGCCGATTTTTTTTGCAATTTTTCCAATATGGCGGCGGGCGCGAAGGGGGTGGGGGGAAATTGTGCATTTTACATTTTAAACACCTACTAGCCGTCCTAGACAACATATAAAAAAATTAGAACTACCGGACCATTTGTAAGGTAACAGACCTCTATTCACTGGATTAATGTGGGACTTGGTACACACATCTTTTTCAATTTGGGGCATATAAATACCGTGTATGGGCACGAGCCCAAAGACATACTTGCAGACGACGAGGAATACTGAGCACCAACAGATCCAACCCGGATTGGACAGATTATTCCACTCTTTGATTGCAGCTTAAATCAGTTGCTGATTGTATGTTGGGCGACAGGGACGGTGTGAAATTGTCCTCTTAAGAGCTTTCCATGCATGTTCAGTACAGTTCTTGTCCATATGGCCACTCCATTCTCCGTATGCATTGCATCTAAACTTCTAAAGGTACTGATTGACTGTGGCAGAGGAATCTCTAACAACACGTTTGAGGATGTTGTCTCTGTACACCAGGCCAGTCATGCTATCGTGAATAGGAGTTAGAGGCGTACGTCGACCAAACTTGATCCCACCCTAAAACAAGACAGAACCTCCTTGCTGTTGGTGGCGTTCCTGGATGAGGTCTCCATTGGTTTGCACCCATACAGTAGGAGCATTCGAGTGTGGCGACGAGTGGGTGCGAGATTTCACGAGGCCTTCATCCAGGAACGCCACCAACCAAATAGTGGAATATTCTGCCCAAACCAGGTTGGATCCGTTGGTGCTCAGTATGCCTCGTCGTCTGCAAGCATACCCTAGGGCTCGTGGTGGCCATACACGGTATTGATATGCCCCAAC
The DNA here is from genome assembly GCA_946902985.2 of Meconema thalassinum. Taxonomy (NCBI): domain Eukaryota; kingdom Metazoa; phylum Arthropoda; class Insecta; order Orthoptera; family Tettigoniidae; genus Meconema; species Meconema thalassinum. The sequence continues at coordinate 693,436,598 of OX336390.1, forward strand.
ATGAAAAAGATGTGTATAGGCCTACCAAGTCCCATATTATCACTTTTGTTATTACCTTTGTGTATCTGTCTCTTTTGCACAGCAGATTGTGTTGTTTTTCTTTGTATGTACTCTATTTTGTATATAATAATAATAATAATAATAATAATAATAATAAAAATAATAATATCGTATGGCCTCGGTGCTGGGTGCAAGCTTTGTTATTTGACACCCTGAGGGTAGCTTGCATGTCGAATTTCGTTGTTCCTTGCATCACTATGAAAGTCAAGGAGGTTAGATATCTAAGCTCCTTGAACACTATAGCGCTTTCTAGTAGAGAAATGAGGAACTTTGTGTTGGCGGAAACTCCCGAGATTAATTTTGCCATTATGAACGCGGCCTACAATTCAAATGGGTTCTTTGACATGCCAACATTGTATGACATGCGTGTCGTATTTTTGCCGCCTTTCAAAAAAAATCACTTACCACGGCCAGGAGCGAACCTGCAATCTTGGGGGTTGGTAGACCGACACGCTATCCACTCACCCACCGTGGCAAGCTTATCTATACTAATATAATAAAGCTGAAGAGTTTGTGTGTTTGTTTATGTGTTTAAACGCTCTAATCTCTGGAACTACCAGTCGGATTCGAAAAATTCTTTTTGTATATGATAGCCTGATTCAAGAGGAATAGTTTAGGCTATGTAGCATTAGGATACACCTCTCAGGTAACCTTAAAGATTGATTTTTGTTCAGTAAGTTGGAAACATCAGCGCTCCAGAACGGCTTCAATAATACCGAAGTCTATTGTTGCCATGTAATGCGGGCCGCATCACGTCGCCCCTACCAATGTTCTGATGCAGAATTGCGAGCTGCTTATAGATTGCAGTCACGGGGAGTAATTAGTGCAAAAAGATTTCTTAGGCCCCTTGAAACAGTTATCACCATGACAATAGTATGTCTCTATATAAGGCCGATGGTTTTGGTGCAGTATACTGAGGTTCTCAGCTGCAATAAGCGTTGGTGCTTTCAAATGTACTTTCATTTATTCCGATCCTTATCCTTGAGCGCTCCAGTTCTGTAAAACAAATAAATCCACCGGGCGAAGCCGGGCACTACTGCTAGTATTGTATATAATGTAATTACATGCACATAGAAGAATAACCAAGTCACTAAATCGCAATGTGCAAAACCTTTTGGAGCATTATGTTTACTTACTTATTTGCAGTAGTATTTAAACTAGCACTACTAAAATTCGTCCAAGCAATCTGCCAAGTGCCAGTGGGAAAATACGTAGTCTGCGCACAAGAGTGACACAGCTGACTGGTCCAATGAGGCGCGATGCCACTGAATAATAAGCGCAGGAGGTAGGCACGACCATGGCTTCAACCAACTCTCGCAACGTCTAGGCTGCCAAGCTCCACCCATAGCATTCTCTTTTCACTTCCTCCGTGTGACGTCATGCGCAAACCTACTTCACAGATTCCGTGGATGAGGTATAGTCAGGATGTGTGATTTTTTGTTGAGATACTGATAGTGGTGGTTGACTTCAAGTTTACTTGCTTAGTGTGATATCTGTGCTTGAGACGGTGGGTGAGTGGTTATTGTGTCGGACTACCAACCCCAAGATTGCAGGTTCACTCCTGGCCGTGGTAAGTGGTTTTTGAAAATGCGGCAGAAATCTCGGTACGCATGTCATACGTTGTTGGCATGTTAAAGAACCCATTTGAATTCAGTAGGCCGTGTTCATAATGGCAAAATTAATCTCGGGATTTTCCACCAACACGAATTCCTCCTTTCTCTATAGTCAAGGAGCTTAGATATCTAACCTCCTTGACTTTCATAGCGCTCCAACGAACGACTGGTGTATTCTTTGGAATACACGGTTAGTTAGAGTTAGCTCTTGCTGCTCTTTGCTTTTCATTTCTTTCGTTTCTTTTACTTTACTCTTACAGACACCAACAGGGACTCCCTTTGGATTCCCCCTTTTTCTTTGAACATGCTCTAAAATTTATATTAGTTTGTTTCAGTTATGTATTCCTTGCAATGAAACAGCGCTCCACGCGGCAACCTGCCGAAGTTTTTTGGATTTATCGAGTTCAAGAGGACTTACACACCATTCCAGCAGGTGTCGTCTTCGTTGTCAGCTATCATCTCCTTGAAGACCCTACTTCATGAAGAAAATTACATTCTGTAAAGGGTTTATATTGTTCTTATATTTCCTACCCTAGTTTTCGTTCCTTTGTTTCTCCCCACCTCCCCGTCGTCTTCTCGCTTGCCGTGTCCTCAAATCCTTCGCCCACTTCTAGTTCGGACTTCGTGTGAACAGTTCAGACCTCTCTCAGATGTTCACTTCCTCTATGAATGAAGTGATTCAAATCGGACGCCATGTCTAAATTTTTAGTGTTGCTGGAGACTTCAATCTGCAATCCATCATGCAAGTTAAGAACTATCTACATTGATTTTATACCATTTTAAAATGTTTTAAACAACATTTTAAATGCCTTGAATGAAAGTTATAGGCAGTGCTGGGATTTTCGCAAACTTGTGAAATAACTGCCCCCCGAGGGAATTGTCTTGCACAAGCTAACTAAGCTTATTTCTAAACCTGAAATTTGGTGCTTCTTTTACTAAATAGGGGATACCTTCCCTACAACGAGGGATTTATGCCTATTAATAACTTTCTAAAACCTAACTTGCTGCCTCCGAGGGATTACTACCGCTTCATTTAACTGACATTTCATCTCTGGAAATTTCCATTCCGCACGGACTAAAAAGTGATGAACTATACCCAATACTGTCAAAATTACCACAACTTTAAGTGAAAAAGAACTCTCTAACGCAATAAACTTATTCAAGTCACACTCAGTGAATTCATAAACTGCAATATCAAGACTACATACCGCTAAAACCCGTCAAAGTGCAATTTAATGAACCTATAAATACTGTAATAGTGAAACCTTACAATCTATCAACAAACTTCAGTGCTACAAAAACAGTGTCTGTTCAACAATCTACCACGCCGCGATTCGTTCGAATTTATAAAAACTGGCCAGGACTCAAATCCCATGTTTCCTACTCTCTTAATCCCTTAACTAACAATTCTAAACTAATTCCAGCTAATTGCTGAGTTTCAATTCACCAGCCGTGAAAGCCAATATACCATCTTTTTGGAAGCCTTCATAGGGATGTTAAGGCTTGAGCTTTTAGTTCTCACAGTCAAGTGGTACAGTTGCACCTAATATAAAGGGAGGTGGCGCGAAGTTCGTCACTCCTGTCCGGGCGGGGACACCAAGAGCCCACCGATGAGCCAGCTTGGTGTCCTAGACGAAACCCCGCACAAGACACGGCACAAACCTAGAAGAATTGCTGAGTTTTAACATTTACTAAGTTTCTCTTAGCTATCACAGCTAATTCTAGTAAATCATTAAGGCAAGTATAACTCGCTCCGCCAGCTTCCTACTTGTAGAGATTTTCAATATGACTTGTGTTTTACTGTCGAAATTGTGGTTTTGTTTAAGTTAGGTTCGAGGTTTCCCTCCTTTCTAAACTTTTAGTCGGCACTCTGCTGGTTAAGAGTTTAGCCTGCTTTAAATGCAACAATTGGTACTCTCTGAAGATTTCTAATAATAATAATAAAAATATTCCTAAAAGCACTAGAGTCGCTTTATATCTGCCCACTCTGGGGACATTCGGCCTTTCTGTCAGAGATCCGACAGTGTCTGATAATAATAATATTCCAGCTAATTTAAATCCTTCTGGTATTTCAGAATGCTCTCTAAAAGTTCACCCTTGCAACCTCAGCTCACGCAGCGCTCTCCGTTAGCTTTACACAAGTCCCCGCATATTTTAGGTACTACATGGGCTTTGTGCAGTAAAATTTCTCTGTACATCGTTATTTCCTTATGGCTTTGTGTTGGATTCTCTCCCTCTCTGCCAAAAATTGTTCCCACTCTTAAACACACTTAATTATTTTTCTCATCATCTTCCCTCAGGTAGTGTTGACACTGAGTATTAACCTACCAACAACAGAAATTCGACATGCAAGCTGTGTCAAATAACAAAGCTAACATCTGGCACCCGAGGCCATACGATATTATTATTATTATTATTATTATTATTATTATTATTATTATTATTATTATTATTATTATTATTATTATTATTAATTGGTCAGGTTATTATAGATTGTGCACTTAGCTGTTTGAGTGATGTGTGGTCCGTTTCCGCGCAGCTGCCACCTCCGCTGCCTGCACTGGGCCTAGAACGAAACTGGTCATCCAAGTGTATTTGTTAATCTCATGTAAATTTTTTTCATGATTAGGGAACCACCCATTACAATTGGGTACAATCGTGTTGACCGACTGAAAAACATTACATTTTGAATCGATAAGTGGTAATTTAAGAAGACTGTCGTCGATTATAAATTGTAGTTGGCAAGACTGACATGATCGAATCGTTGAATTTAAAGTCGATACAGCGTTCTTCCATTCTTACAAAATTTGATGCCTACTTTGTCGGTTCTTCATCGCCTGACAATTATCTGTTCATTGTGGTGGGTGTAACTCTAATTGTTTGGGTATAGAATAGGGGAAGGTGCCCCATGACTTGAAGTAAGGTACCATCCCGACATTTACCTGGAATGAGTAGTCTATTGAAAAACCACACTCCCGTGGGTATTTGAACCTCCGATCCCCGAACGCGCAGCTATCCATTTCAGTTGTTGAGCGTGGTTGATTTGGGAGGAAAATTAGCCCTATTCGTTCAACTTATTGCGCCATTGCCAATTGAGAATTACGTGCCAAAGACGTAATTCACATGTTCCGAGTGTATATGTGGTCGTTAGGAAGAATGATGCTTATTAACATTCTACAGACTCGGATTAAAATATTAGATATGGCTTGCTACTTGTGAAAATGGGGCGAGGAAAACAAACTGCCGTTCTCATTCCAGGATGAAGGATTTCTTCAGAACGCATGCGCAATAATTAAACTGTTTCTCTTCTTACATCTGTATTTGACGCGGAGAATTAATGTGACTTGTACCACTAAGCAATCTGCACGGAAATTAACACAAGCCCGTTCAACAAGAAGCTTATTATTGCTAGTTACGCACAGGCGCGGATTCAAGGCGAGAGAGAGAGAGAGAGAGTGAGAGAGAGAGAGAGGGGGAGAGGGGGGGGGGGGGGGGGGGTGACGGAGGCCAAATTTTGTTTGCAAACTCAAAAATCGAAAATACAATACTTACTTTACTTTCCGTGTCCGGGAGACACACTAAATTCTTCCTTTCCAGAACTCTGCAGCTCTTATCCCTCGGTCTGTGGCCAACATAAGGTCTTCCTGGCTGCAGGTTTCATTAAGATCTTTGCACGTGAGCAGGTGTTGTGGAGTCTGGATTTCTCCACAGGCACATCGTGGATCTTCTGCATATCCCCACTTCACAAGGTTGCTACGACACTTAGGCACTCATGTTCTCATCCGGTTTAAGGACCTCCAGGTGGTATAAGGCAAATGACTACCACTGCTCAGTTCTTCTTTAGGGGTAAACCCCTCTGGTACTATTTGTTTCCAGAGTGACACACGCCGGACGTCTGGCTTGGTATGGAGGGGTACTGTTCTCTTAATAAAACTCTTCCTGGATCTTAGGCGAGGAGTGGTCACCTTGTGGTTGAACATAGAATGTCTGGGATCTGTTTCAAGCTTTTGTCTCTCTTTCTCTGCTGCCACCCTGCGTCGAATAACTGGAGGTGCAATGCCAGCGAGAGGGTAGATCTTCTGCACTGGAGTAGGTCTCAGACATCCAGTGACAATACGTGTGGACTCGTTAAGAGCTATGTCCACTTGCTTGGTATGGACAGATACTCCCCACACTGATGATCCGTACTCTCCTGCTGCAAAGCAAAGTCCCAATGCTGTTGAACGTAGAACCTGAGGGTTCGCTCCCCATGTTGAACCTATCAACTACCACATTATGCTATTTCTTGAGCTGATCTTGCACTTCAATTCTCTACAATGGAAAACACAATAACCAGACAAATAAAACTTAACGCATTTTAACTGAAGAACAGTTTTTTTTTCATTTTATTAAATACTGAAATATCTTTATTGGAATTATTATGTTCTGTTACAACTGTACATATTTACAACTTCATACCTCTTATATAAAAACGATTATTTAGATTATTTATATAACAAAAACAACTCGTCTATTTTGTTTAGAAAACCTTGTGATTAACCGAATCGATGTTTATAGTGATGTCACGATGAATGTGCAGCAATGCACGGATAGGAATTTGGGGCTTTTTTCGCACCAAAAAATTTTGCCGGCGTCCAAACTGCAAGCTTGGTTGGCAATTTAAGCTGTGACGTTCTCCCTTTGTCGGTACCAACTCGACTTGACGAAATTGTAACGTACCTTGATACTTTTCTCGAAGCTCGATGTAAAAGTCGCAAAGCACGCCGTTGCAATTTGTACGAATATTTTTGGTGTGCTAAACGCATCAAATTTCTATCCATGTAGCTTGCACAAAAAAAAAATTGGTTTGGTTTTGTACGTTTGGTTATTTTGTGATTGCGTTTTTAGTGATACCATTTTTCTTAACAATTTCGATTCTCTGACCCCACCTCCCAAAGTCAAACTCTAGATCCGCGCCTGGTTACGCAGCTCCTAAAGATGAAGATGCAATATCATTTAAGAAACCAAACACATATACTACATGGACAAGAGATTAAGTAAACGAAAGTTGTTTCATTTAGGAGCTTGGAAATCGTAGTAATGGTATGCGTATAGATTTTGGCTGTCAACCTGTTATTGTGGTGTCTCTAGTGAGGTATGTACTATCGCGTGCATAAATAACGGGCCGCCTTGCCGTGCGGGAGTTGAGTTTTCGAGCCATCAGGTTGCTATCACTTGGTGTGTTCTCGGGAGGGGAATGCTGAGAGCCGTGATTGGGCAACTGTCCTTGTTGGCAAGGGGGGAGAGGAGGGGGTAGTGTGGTATCACCTGTCAATCACAAGAGGCTGACAGTGGCTCAGTAACACGACAGCGAACTTTGGTCCGTGACCTTTAATATGAACGACCGTTTGGTGAGAAGGGGGCAGATGGTTGGGTTCTATGAAGTTGGCGTCGGAAAGCAGAAATATAATTAGTTTAGGACGTTTTGCGATTTCCTTCTTTTTCTTCTTATTAAACTGCGTTTAGTCCCTAACTGAGAAAACTTGATTCTCAAAAGAATTCACACACAGTAAAACTCAACAGTGCATTTCTAACGAGATTTAACAATTAATGGGTTACTTGACATTTCAATTTAGATTTATTAAAACCGTCTCGTTATCTGTAACAATCTTCCAAGCGCGAAACTCAAGAAATTCGAAGTTGGCGCTGCGCTCCTTGATCTGTCCCCCTCCTCTCCCCCCTTGCCAACAAGGACAGGCGCCCAATCACGGCTCTCAGCATTCCCCTTCCGCGAACACCCTAAGTGATGGCAACCTGATGGCTCGAAAACTCAACTCTCGCTCGGCAAGGCGGCCGTTATTTATGCACGCGATAGTACAGTATACTCTTATGTACTTAAGTCAAGGAATGGGAAGGAAGTGATCGCTGCCTTAAGTTAGTAATAACCCCAGCAATTTCCTGGAGTATAAGTGATAAACAACGGAAAACCACTTCTTGGAATTGAACTTGCCTCTTCTGAGGTTTGTTTTATTAAGCTGAGTGTACCTCTATTCAAATTCTCAGACCAGAACTAAATTTCTTGTCAGAACTTGGATTCAAACCCAGGACATTTGGGACCGGATTCTCAATACGTACTCCAAAACCTCAAAGGGCGGTAAGCAAACGAAACTTCCAACGGTTCTCTTCCCACATTCTTCCCGGGTAGATCCAAGACGTTAATTGCGTTGATGAAAATGAAAGATATAGGAAATAAATAAATAAATACATAAATAAATAAGTTAATAAGCAAGCACTTAGAGTCAATAACTAAATACATAAATAAATAAATAAATAAATAAATAAATAAATAAGTGAATAAATAAGTGAATACATAAATAAATAAGTAAATACATAAATATGCAACAAATAAGTAAATATGTAAATAAGTAAATAAATAGATAAGTATAAAATAAATAAGAAAATAAGTTAACGAATGAGTAAATAAATGCATACATGCTTAAATAAGTAAATGAATAAGTAAATAATTAAAAGTAAATAAGTAATGACATAAATAAATAAATTCATTAATAGTAAAAGGCAAATAAATGAGTAAATAAGTAAGAATGTAAATAAGAAAAATAGTAAATAAGTAAATAAATAAATAAATAAATAAACGAGAAAATAAATAAGTAAGTAAATAAGTAGATACGTAAATAAATAAATAAATAAATAAATAAATAAATTAGAAATTAAGCAAATAAGTAGATAATTAAATAAATATGTAAAAATATGTAAATAAATAAGTAAATAAGTAGATAAGTAAATAAATAAGAAAATAAGTAATGAAGTAAGAAAGTAAATACGTAAAGAGTAAATAAATAAGTAAATAAGTAGATAAGTAAATATATAAGACAATAACTAAATAAGTAAGAAAGTAAATACGTAAAGAGTAAATAAGTAGATACGTAAATAAATAAAAAATAAATAAGTAAATAATTAGATAAATAAGAAAATAAGTAAATAAGCAAGAAAGTAAATAAGTAAAAGTAAATAAGTAGATACACAAGAACCTCGTTTAACCGGACGGGATAATCTGGAAACAAACTAATAAATGAATGTAAGCTACTAATCTATGCAAGCCTTTATTTTGACACTAACAAGAAATTGAAGATAGAACCTCTTTTTCGGCACACAAACTTACAGTAATACAGTACGTGTAGTGTTCATTTCTATTTACTGAAATAGTGTTTCAAATTTGGTATGGAATATGGAAACGCAGTAGATACCTTTCTTTTGGGATTGTTGGTGGTTGAGTACAGTATTATTCGAAGGACACGCACATTTTTGTGATGAAAAAATAAAAATTTATAAAACAGTAAATAAAATATAAATCCGGATAAACCGGAAGTCCGTATTAACCAGGGCCGGATAAACAAGTTTTTTGTAAGTAAATAAATAAATATAAGAAAATACAGTAAATAAATAAATAAATAAATAAATAAATAAATACGAAAATAAATAAATAAATAAATAAATACGAAAATAAATAAATAAATAAATAAATATCAAGCAAATATGTAAATAAATACATAATATGTATTATATAAATACGTAAATAAGTAAATACTTAAAAAGTTAAATAAATGCATATCCAAATAAATAAATAAATTATAGAAAACTCTGAAGCTATTTTTAGTGTTGCCTAATAATTTTTCTGTCGGTCAAGCAAACATCTTCAGGTCCAGGTTAATAAAATACAACCCAATATATTCCTCTACCCAACACTACAAAAACCCACATTGCCACCCACAAATACAGTAGTTGCGACCTTCCACACTAATTCACATAGGCGTGGCTGCTATGGCTACAAGATGTGGGGAATTGAGACGTTGCAACTCTTGAGAGTTGCAATCTATGGATTGCGATTTATGATTGTATTTTGTTTTTATTGTTACTACTTGACTTGTGACATCTTGGTTAGATAATAAAGATCAGATTGTAGTGTTCCCGTTATCCATTTCTATTAACCGCAACACAACATGCTTTCTTCAGCTGGGATCCCGTGGTCGCCCACTAGTTGTTAGCCCCTGGGGGGAGTGCATATCTTACGACCTATTTATTACAGCCTTCACTGTTGACGAACAGAATGCGATTGATATTCTTGGAAATACCGGCGATTAGAGATATTATGGTTTTCACTTTTGTGTGGTTGATATGTTATGTAGGTCGACAAGTGTATCATTAATCTAAGCTCCCATCGCATGACCACAAAAGCGAGATAGTAGTCTGACCGCACGCCAACACAGTGTAGATGTCCCTGTGTGGTTAACATATCATTAATTTATAAACATGTACAAGTTAGTGAATACATCATGTAATTATAGATTATAGAGGATTATAGAACAGGGCTTTTCAACCCTTGGGGCCATGGTTCGACTACGGTACACGTGGAGTCAAGTATTCATCCGCAATATTGATTTGATGTTTGTTTTTAAATAGCAATAAACTTGTGACCTTCTGAAGATTTATAGGAGAAAATTACATTAGCGTGTTGTCTTAGTAAACGAAATTCGAAATGATTTTCAGTCGATCAATACGATTGTATAATATTAAGATATCAGAAACAAAACCCTAACGTTTCCTAATATTGTAAATACCGGCCGCGGTGGTCGAGAGCGCTAATGTGCTACCTCGTGCCTCGCTGTCATCAGGAGAGCGTGGGTTCGAATCCCACCTTGGTCGTCCTGAAAATGTATTTCGTGGTTTCCTAATATCACCACCAGGTAAATTCCAGGACGGTTTCTTTCACATTCCAAAATCCCGTCCTGAAAATAAAATAAGTGGCCATTGGCTCCATTAATAACATTATTTATTTCCTGTTGCGGAATTTTCCTCATATGGTGTTCTGTCAATGATCCTAAAACAGTTCTAAAAATGTCATTTTCAAATTGAAATAGTGCTTCACAGATTTTCTTACTTATGACCAAATGTTCAGTGCTATAGAACAGAACATAGAGCAGAAGATATTAAAGTGTTCCCAAGTTAAAACAACTGTATTGGACACACTTTCCTCAGGAATGTTTCCTGGAAGGGTTGTTATTTTCCTTCAGTATATTCAAACTGCATTTTATGTTCACTTCATCCACCTCGTGGCGTAGTGATACCATCTGGCTCTCACAGGTGAAGGTAAACTCAACGCGTACCCCAAGACCTCAAAAGGCGGTAGGCCTAAAGAACGAGAACTACCAACGTTATATTCTTCTCCCATTCTTCCCGGGCATTTTCGAGACGTTAATGGTGTTCATGATGTCTGGAAATAAATAAATAAATAAATAAATTAATTAATAATTAAACCATACAGAGGCTGATTTAGGAACAATAAATGATGATGATGATGATAGAGAGGCTGAAGCCATTTTAGTGTTGCCCAATTATCAGTTAATTAATATTTTTCAGTCGGCCAACTCGTTGTATGCCCAGTTATATTAGTCGGGAAGTATATGGCTGTACCCGAAAAGAAAAATACACGTGAATAATATATTCTCACAGATTACATGGGCGAGGCGGGGACGTGGAAGATACAGGAATGTCATGTTATTAGTAAGTTTCGCCATTGTGACTCTAATAGATGGTGCGGTGCGTTATCGATTTCAATAACATATTTTAACAAGTAGTTCCATGAAGAGCTAAATAGCATATTTTCATATATTCTACTTATGTTAATTGCCTCTATCAACATGCAAAATTTCAGTTTGATCGCTGTAATAGATTCGTAGATATTCAGAAACGTCTAAATATTTCAGTTGGCCGCCATGTTGGATTTTTTATGTAGGCCAAAGAGTTATGTACTATTACATAAAGATTGTTGTGTAGTTGGATTATTCAAACTTCAATAGCATGATTAGGGCACAAGAAATAAAGCCGAGATTTTATAATTTCGCACAGCCGCCATCTTGTGGTTATAAAACGATTGGAATAAATTATGTCAGTGGATAAATATTTGTATAAGTATTTACCGTAGCCATTTTCACTGCGCTCGGATGGTTAAATCACGAGAAACGTCTATTTAAATATTTAAATTTCGCCTCACCGCCATGTTGGTCAGTGGATAAATATTTGTATAAGCATTTACCGTAGCCATTTTCACTGCGCTCGGATGGTTAAATCACGAGAAATGTCTATTTAAATATTTAAATTTAGCCTCACCGCCATGTTGGTTTTTTGCTAACCAGGTCATTGAAAATTCCAAAGGTGAACTTATGTTCATAGCTTTTATCAAGTTCCATTGCTGTCATAGATTACTAGATATTGAGAACCTTCCAAATATTTCGGATGGTCGCCATATTCGATTTTTATATATGTAGGCAAAAAGAGTTATGTACTAATATATAACGATTATTGCGCAGGTTCATCATTCAAACGTTGACTTCGATCGCATGATTAGGACACAGGAAATAAATACTTAATTTTAAAATTTCGCACAGCCGCCATCTTCAGGTTATGTAAACATTTGAGCTAAATTAGATGTCAGTGCATTACAATGTGTTTAACCATTTGCTGCACCAAGTTACACTGCGCTCGGATGGTTCGGCTACATCGCGAGAAAAGTCTATTTAATTGATTCAAATTCGCTTGGCCGTCATGTTCGTTTTGTACTTACGGGATTTCTAGTCTATTTTCATTATATGAAAAAATAGGCTTATGAGATCACCTTTTGTCCGTGTGCGTATGTGTGTGTGTTTGTTTCTTTGTGTGTGTGTGGCCCCCTAATAACTTCTAAACGGCTGAAGCGATTTCAATGACACTTGGTACGGTCATAGTACTATTACGGCCGACCCCGACCGTGCCCTTCAAATTGTATTACGTCTCACCAATTCAACATGGCAGCTCTGCGAAATATTTCACCGGCATTCGATATCTCCGAAACTATTACTGATATCGCCCTGAACGGTGATAAAGGGTACTACTAAAAAGTTCACCTATGAGACTTTCAAAAACCTGTTAATTAAAAAACGAACATGGTGGACAAGCGAAGTTGAAACTTTTCAATAGACTTTTCTCGCGATTTTACCATCCAAATGCAATGAAACTTGGCTCAGAAAATGTTTATGCACATTGTAATGCACTGGCATCTAATTTTGTTCAATTGCTTTCATAACCTCAACATGGCGGTTGTGCGAAATATTTCACTGGCATCTATATATCCGAAACTATTACTGATATCACCCTGAAATTTTGTACGCTGAATCGCTGATCAAGGGCACTACTCGAAGTTAAACTATGAGACTTCCAAAATCCTATTTACTTAAAAACTATCATAGCAACCAAGCGAAATTGAAAATTTTAAATAGGCTTCTCTCGCAATTTAACCATCCAAACGCAATGAAACTTGGTACAGCAAATGTCTAAACATATTGTAATGCACTAGCATCTAATTTAGTTCAATTGTTCACATATCATCAAGATGGCGGCTGTGCGCAATCTTAAAATTAAGTTTTTATTTCTCGTGTATTAATCATGCGATCGAAGTGAACGTTTGAATAATGAACCTACGCAAAGATCGTCATATAATAATGCATAACTCTATGGCCTACATATATAAAAATCCAACACGGCGACCAACCGAAATATTTAAACGGTTCTCAATATCTACGAATCTATTACTGCAACCAAACTGACATTTTGTATGTTGATAGAGCCAATTAACGTAAGTAGGATGTATGAAAATAGGCTGTATAGCTCTTCACGGAACTACTTGATGAAAGTCTCATAGGTAAACTTTTAGTAGTGCCCTTTATCACCGTACAAAATTTCAGGGTGACATCAGTAGACTAATAGTTTCGGAGATATGGAATGCCGTTGAAATATTTCGCACCGCCGCCATGCTGGATTGGTGAGACGTAATAAAATTTGAAGGGCATGGTCGGCTTCGGACAAAATAGTACTATGACTTTTCCGAGTTTCATTGAAATCGCTTCAGCCGTTCAGATTTCATTAGGGACACACACATACGCACACACACACGCACACACACACACACACACACACACACGGACAAAAGGTGATCTCATACACCTATTTTTTCATTGTGAGTCTGATGAGTATGGCTAGGTTCAGTGATTATAGCGCTAATTAAGGGTGGGTTAACGATTTTCAAGGTGATAGCATCGCACTATAATTACACTTTTGACTAAAGTTAGAGAGGTTTCTCATTAGATATTTCTCTTTCACCAAGTACCACGTTAATTTCGCGATTATATCATCAGCTAATCATTTGAATATTTTAATGGTATGCCCATATTTTAGCCTATTTTCATTAATGAAAAATAGCCTTATGAGATCACATTTTGTCCGTTTGTGTGTGTATGTGTGTGCGTATGTGTTTGTGAGTATGTTTCGTCATAATAGAAATTAAACGGCAGGAGTGATTTCAATGAAACTTGGTAAGAACACAGTACCATTTTGTTCGACCACGACCGTACCCTTAAAAGTTTATTATGTCTCACCAATCCAATATGGCGGCTGTGCGAAATATTTCACCGGCATTCTATACCTCCGAAACTGTTACTGATATCACCATGACATTTTGTATGGCGATGAAGGGCACTGCTAGAAGTTCAACTATGTGACTTTCAAAAATCTGTTGAGTAAAAAACGCACATGGCGGCCAAGCGAAGTTGAAACATTTAAATAGACTTTTCTCGTGATTTAACCATCTGAGCGCAGTGAAATATGGTACAGCAAATGTTAAAACACATTGAAATGCCCTGATACATCATTTATGTCAATTGTTTACATAACCTAAAATGGCGGCTGTGCGAAATTTTAAAATTGAGTTTTTATTTCCTGTGTCCTAATAATGCAATCGAAGTCAACGTTTGAATATGAACCTTCGCATCTAATAGTACATAACTCTATGGCCTGCATATATTAAAATCCAACATGGCGACCATCCAAAATAGTTAGACGGTTCGCAATATCTGCGAATCTATGACAGCAAATAAACTGAAATTTTGTATGATGATAAAGGCCATTAACTTTCAATAGCCTGGTGAGCACAAATCTAACATGGTGGCGATGCGAAATTTAAGTAGACGTTTCTCACGATTTAACCATCCGAACGCAGTGATACTTGGTACGCTAAATGCTTATACAAATTTTAATCCACTGACATCCATTTTATAACAATTGTTGTCATAACCTCAAGATGGTGGCTGTGCAAAATTAATAAATCTCGTTTTTATTTCTTGTGTCCTAATCATGCAATTGAAGTTTGAATAATATATATACGCTATAATCTTCATCTAATAGCACATAACTCTATGGCCTACACCATGTTAAAATCCAATATGGCGACCAACCGAAATATATAGACGGTTCTCAATATCTACGAATCTATTACAGCAATCAAATTGAAATTTTGTATGTTGATAGAGGCTATTGACATAAGTAGGATGTATGAAAATAGGGCGTTTAGTTCTTCACGGAACTACTTGTAAAAGTATGGAGACGCTGATCTCGTGCCTTGTGCATAGACATTTATCGGGGCATCCTTATTGTTAAGTTTAGCAAGTGCAGCTCTAATAGATGGTGAGATAGATTCTAATAACATATTTTCAAGGAGGTGCCTACACATAACTTCAGTCGGATCAAGTCAAAACTTTGGCAGCATTATGTTCCTCATATAAATTACATGCATGCCAACTACTGTGAGCATTGCTTCATTGGAGCATGAGTTATGGATTACAATGTTTAATGCTTCGCATGAGAGGTTTGCTCTCTAGTAATGCTCCTTCTGTATCAAATTATATTCAAGTCCGTTCCGTCGTTTTGTGAATTGGCACGACCGACATGCATACATAGACACATAAAACACACACAGAAATACAGACACGGGCATTTCGTCCTTCTAGATCTGATAAAATCTTCTTTCATGTTTTTTTTTGCAAATTTTTAAAATAAATAAATTATTTAGTAAGATTCTTGAGGAGCCTCCGTGGCTTAGGCGGCAGCACGCCGGCCTCTCACCGCTGGGTCCGTGGTTCAAATCCCGGTCACTCCATGTGAGATCTGTGCTGGACAAAACGGAGGCAGACAGGTTTTTCTCCGGGTACTCCGGTTTTCCCTGTCAAAATTTCATTCCAGCAACACTCTCCACTATCATTTCATTTCATCTGTCATTCATTTAATCATTGCCCCAGAGGAGTGCATCAGGCCTCGGCAGCCGGCATAGTTCATATCCTCGCCGCTAGATGGGGGCTTCATTCATTCCATTCCTGACCCGGTCGGAGACTGGAAGCAGGCTGTGGATTTTCATTTTTTCATTTACTAAGATTCTTATACCGTGCCTTCTATTGCCATTATCTTTCAATTCCACTCTATGTGAGTAGTTTATATTTTCAAGATGGCAGTTGCACGTAATATCCAAATTGACAGTTTTCTGACGTGCACAATTTGTGTTTATTATAGAATGTGCCTAGTTTCAGAGCAAATGGCCAGTAACACATAGATACAAACTTGTGTCCCTTTATTGATTTCATCAATCTACGTTTTTCCACACATTTAATGAGAGAAGTGGCCTTAAAATTGACATAGGCCTACGGCCATTCTATAAAAAGAAACACGATATTATCGAGTAGAATGTGAGATCGAGTCAATCATCAAGGTATGGTCACGTTGCTTTGGTACCACCTTTTGATAAGAGTTGGCCTCCTATTAGTGTGTATGTTCGAAGCGGTTGCCAGCTCTGGTGTTACATGACCTGCAGGCTTAGAACACTTGTGTTCATAATCCCAGCTGTGATCACCATCACGCCAGTAGTTATTAGCCCTTTCTCTTCAGTCAGATAATACAGACAGAACGAGTTTCGCTTGCAAGGAAATGAATGAAATTAAAGTGGAAACAGCATTTAAGACAAGGGGTGCAGCCAAACTTTCTTTGACCTGGAGCCAAGGATCAATTTTCCCTGGGCCACGTCTCTGTATATGGCCGACTGTCAAGAGAATCTCGAGAACGTGAACTCTCTGATTTTACCGGATATTCGCATACAGGTTGGTTGGACTGCATGAAAAAAGTTCTGTGGCGGTATTTCACTTCGAACTTCACTTGGGCTCTATATAGAGGCCGATGTTGTATTAGTTGAGGGAGTTTACACGCTAGTGAGGAAACATTCCACATGGTGTTAAAGATATCTGAAACTATTCGAGGGATTTTCTTGAATTTTGGCTCATATGTAATCATTCTTGGGCATTTTATATAACAAGAACAAATTATTTTGTGTGATGCGATTGGTTTTGAGACTTTTACTGTCCTATTTTCCAAAAAATATTCAATATCCTCAGATATAGTATACCCCGGATATTTGCACTTGTAATGAAAGCAGAGGCTTTATTCTAGAGGATGAACCATATTAAGAGTCACGTTAATTATATAGGCTAAATGTAACAAAATATAAAATTTTAATTATTTTCAAATTAAAGATTTTTGATTTTATTTTCGCTGTAACCTTCAGGTTTTAATTAAATGTGACAATTCAGATTCACGAGCAAGGCTTTGTTTCAGTACATGAATCATTAAAATTTAAAATTTGTATTTGATACCAAAGACTCTCCTTTGCAAACTTTGCAAACCATTAGGAACGAAATGTGTTGTGTAATTTTCAAATTAATGTAGTCTGAAATACTATGGTCATATTTATGTTGTTGTTGTTGTTTGAGTCTTCAGTATTTTGACTCGATTGATGCAGCACTCCATGCCTCCCTGTCCTGAGCTAATCGTTTCATCTCTACATAGGTACCACACCCTACATCCGAGGCAACCTGTTTAACATATTCTAACCTTGGTCTACCCCTACAGTTCTTGTCATCGACCCATCCTTCCATAACTAAGCGTGCTATTCCTGTGTCCTACCAACCTACCTCTTCTCTTCATTAGCAGTCGCCAGAAACATCTCTCCTCTCCTACTCGTCTTAATACCTCTTCGTTTGTAACCCTATCTACCCATCTGATCTTCATCATTCTCCTGTAACACCACATTTCAAACGCTTCAATTCTCCTCTTTTCTGCTGCACCAATAGTCCAAGTTTCACTTCCATCGAGTGCCACGCTCCAGAAAAAGGATTTCAAAAATGACTTCCTAATACCTAAATCTATATTCGATGTCAACAGATTCCTATTTTGTAGAAACGTTTTCCTTGCCTGAGCCAACCTACTTTTTATATCCTCTCTGCTTCGTCCATCACTGGTTATTTTGCTTCCTAAGTAACAGAAGTCTCCTACTTCCATTAGCTTTTCACCTGCCAATTTGATGTCCATAGGGGTTTCTAATTTATTTTGGCTGTATTCCAATATTTTTGTTTTACATTTATTAATTTTCATCATGAATTCTTTCCTCAAGACGGAGTCCATACCATTCAAAAACTCATTCAAATCCTCAGGCGTGTCGGCCAAGATGACGATGTCATCAGCAAATCTCAGAGTTGAAATTATTTCTCCTTGAATCTTCACTCCCACTTTAAACTTTTCTCTAATTTCCTTCATTGCTTGTTCAATGTAAAGATTGAAAAGTATGGGTGATAAGTTGCAGCCTTGCCTTACACCTTTCTGAATACCAGCTTCTCTCTCTTCACCTAACTCCGTTTCTATATGGCTTTCCATCCACTTGTAAATTATTCTAGACAGGATCCTTGAAGCATAAGTAATCAAGCTGATTGTACAGTATTCTTCACATCTAGCACGCTGAGCTTATATGCCCAAGGTCGCGGGTTCAAACCCGGCCGAAGTCATTGGATTTTTAAGAGCGTTAAAAATCCCTCAGTATGCCTTCCTTCAGAGGAGAAGTAAAGCCGGCGATCCCATGCCATAGATTTATGGTATGGAAATGAACCTAACTATAGTACACTTGTGTAAGCCAAAATTTGTAGGTTAAGTTTGATTAATGCTCTTAAATTCCAACGTTTGTCACCAGGCGCTGGTTGCGATGCCATCTAGTAGTAGCGAAGTTCACAGCTAGGTGCCGTGGACGGTAGTGTTTGGTAGCAAAAGTAGGAACTTCTTGAAATTATTGTCTGCAGTCATTGCTTGAATTAAAAACAGATAGCACACACTAATACAGTCATCACAGTATCAGACAGATTCTACACACACCCAAAGTACACGGGGCTACATGACCGCGTTGTCGCAGCCCCTAAACCAACCAATCTTCACATCTGTCAGCTCCTACTTTCTTCGGTATAGGGATGATAACATTCTTCTTGAAATCAGAGGGTACCTCACCTGTCTCATAAATCCTGCACCTCAAGTGAAATGTACTTAACATAAATCTCAAAGGGGATGGATGCACTTTGTTATTACCGTGGTGGCCGCGTGTTTGACGCACCTCTTCTAAACTTAACATTGACCACATCGTGGCGCAGACAAAAATGTGATACCCCTTGTCATACGGTGTTGGCATGTTAAAGAACCCATTTGAATTCAGTAGGCCGTATTCATGATGGCAAAATTAATCTCGGGAGTTTCCGCCAACACAAAGTTCCTCATTTCTCTACTAGAAAGCACTATAGTGTTCAAGGAGCTTAGATATCTAACCTCCTTGACTTTCATAGTGCTTCAAGGAAAACGAAATTCGACATGCAAGCTGCCCTCTGGGTGCAAATAACAAAGCTTGCACCCGGCACTGAGGCCATACGATTAAAAAAATCGTGGCGCAGTGACTAGCATTTTTGTCTGTCATCCCTGACGTCCGGGTTTGATTCCCGGCTATCCAAGAAATTTAATTCTGGTCTGAGGACTGGAACGGAGTACACTCAGCCTCGTAAAGCAGAACTGAGAATATATGGGTTCGATTCCCACTTCAGCCATCCTGGAAGTGTTTTTCAGTTATTTCCCCACTTCTGCTCTAGCCGAATGCCAGGATGGTACTTAACATGATACCACAACCATCTACTGTTAAATCCCCGCCCAATTGTAAATACACATAATAATTCAGCCATCACAATAACACAGATTATCAGACAAATTGTCTCTCCTACACACACAAGTAGGCCTACACGGAGTTACATGACCACGATGTCGTGAAGCCCTTAAATGAACCAACAACAACTAAACTAAATGCGGACTGAATAAGAAAGTGATGATGATGGTGTGGCCTCCGGAGAGGCCGAGTGCAGGTCTTTCTAGTCGATGACCGTGGGCGACCTGCGCGTCGTAATGAGGATGATGACGTGATGATGAATACGTCACATACACCCAGTCCCCGAGTCACGGGAATTAACCCCAGGAGATTAAAATCCCTGAAGGCTCGGCCGGGAATCGAATCCGGGGCACTTCAGGCCAAAGCCTAGCGCGCTAACCATTTAGCCACGGAGCCGGACATTGAGAAGGTTAAC
The DNA here is from genome assembly GCA_946902985.2 of Meconema thalassinum. Lineage (NCBI taxonomy): Eukaryota > Metazoa > Arthropoda > Insecta > Orthoptera > Tettigoniidae > Meconema > Meconema thalassinum. The sequence goes on from OX336390.1 coordinate 693,456,615, forward strand.
GACAAGCAAAAACACACAAGATTGAGGTACTTAAGTTGATTTTTAAGCACATCTGTTAAGTTATAGGTAATAAGCTCGTTTTACGGAGAAACGAACAGCGTGGAATTAACAAGAGGAGTCAGACAAGGATGTTGTCTATCGCCAAGTCTCTTCAACCTGTATGGTGAATGGCTGGTGGAAGAAGCTTTGAAGGATGCGGACATTTCAGGATAGGAGGACGCCTCATAAACACCATCGAGTATGCAGATGACCTAGTAGTGCTCGCCAAAAATCAAAGACAGCTGCAAACCGGTTGGTGGAAACTGGAAGGATATATGGCATGGAAATCAACATCGAGAAATCAAAAGTGATGCGGATATCAAAACGGGAGAAACCTTTGAGGATAAATATCGACAATCAAGAATTGGATAATGTGAAGCAGTTCAAGTACTTGGGAAGCTTGCTGACAAAAGATGCTCAATGCACAAATTAAATTCGCGCCAGAATCGGCATGGCCAAAGCCGCATTCAACAAGAAGATGGCTCTGCTCACCGGAAAGTTGAGTTTAGAACTAAGGAAGAAATTGGTGAAGTGTTACATCTGGAGCATTGCACTGTACGGGGCAGAGACGTGGACAATGAGAAAAAGGGAAAGAAAATTCTTAGAAAGTTTTGAAATGTGGTGCTGGACGAGAATAGGGAAGATCAAGTGGGCAGATCTGGTGACAAACGATGCTGTACTGAGAAGAGTAGGTGAGAAGAAAACTTTTCTGAATACAATTCTTCAGAGGAAGGCCAACTGGACTGGACACAGATTTAGACAAGAGGGGCTCATGCACGACGTCATTGAAGGGAAGATCAAAGGAACGACAGGACGGGGAAGAAGAAGAATTCAACGTATGGATGACATGAAAGATGGAAGGAGTTACTGCAGACTGAAGAAAGATGCTGAAGACAGGGAACATTGGCACCAGAAATTCTCTGTACGAAGACACTAGGCAGAATACTGTATAATAATAATAATAATAATAGATTATAAACAACATTCCATACCGTTTTTGACTCTGAGTTCACATATTTTCCGTATTGACTGAATTATATTAAGAACAAAGTTCCAAATGGTTCCGCCTCGTCAATACTGTTTATTAAAATGTCGTGATACAATCACCTGTCTTTTAACACTTGGTGCATGTTTCGACGTCTGACACTTATTGACGTCTTCATCAGCCTAAATATTTGGGCAGCACTTAAAACATTCCCTTTATATACTGGGTGTAGTTAAAAATTGTACATAAAAACACACATAGATCACTGTAACACATTAAAAAGTTGTTAAAACATTTTCTTATGTTAAAAGTTCAATAAAATCCTCAGCCAAGCCCGGCTGAGGATTTTATTGAACTTTTAACATAAGAAAATGTTTTAACAACTTTTTAATGTGTTACAGTGATCTATGTGTGTTTTTATGTACAATTTTTAACTACACCCAGTATATAAAGGGAATGTTTTAAGTGCTGCCCAAATATTTAGGCTGATGAAGACGTCAATAAGTGTCAGACGTCGAAACATGTACCAAGTGTTAAAAGACAGGTGATTGTATCACGACATTTTAATAAACAGTATTGACGAGGCGGAACCATTTGGAACTTTGTTCTTAATATTCCATACCGTACCAAAATCGAGCATTAACAACTTACATAGGCTTTAGTGTATTCAGCAGTGGCACACAGCTGCTGTGTGAACAAACCGATGAGTAATTAAATTGTTCCTGTTTTGCGACAGACATAGCAATACTTGTCTAGGTTTTGAATTTCGCATCCTGTCAGCTGAGTATGAAAATGCAATTATATTCAATTTGGCACAGTTGCAAAATTTTAAAATTTGTTGTGAATTAATACTTAGTCGTGAGAATGTTGGTTAATATAATGGACTGTCTCGTTACACAATACGCAACTCGCACTGGCTGACAACCTCTGCAGACCTGCATAACCAAGCGTACACATGCTGCACCAGCAGTGGACTCGGAAAGGTCAAGTGGGGACCTGAGTTCATATCCAGACATTTAAGGAAGAGTTTCCGACATCCCGGTGCGGCGACCCTAAGACACAGTAGTTAAACCCGTAACATTATTATTATTAAAACTAAACGTTTAGTGCGTTTCAGTCGGTCAACACGAATGTACCCAAAAGAGCTGGGTTATGTCCTAATCCTGAAATATATTACACGAGATTAATAAATACACTAGGATGACCAGTTTCGATCGTCAAGCGATCATCATCAGATCCATTACACTTAGGCTATAAAATCTATGTTTGAAAATACAGGTGAAAATATTTACAATATGTACAATTATTTCGTAATTGGTAATGCAAGTGTCGGTATATGTTAATTGTAGTAGGCCCATATATGATGTTAGGTGAAATGCTAAAATGGTGATAGAAATCCGGAGTTTGTATATTTGGAGTGACTATATGGTTGTAATAAATCAACTGTGGTTGTACTGTATAGTACAGGCTACTACTTATCTGGTTGTCTTCCTTGCTGGAGCTACGCGCAGTTTCGTGTTCACTCTTACACCAGGTGTGGTCGACTGAAATGGGATGTTATCTCAACGAAACTGGTTTTTCTCTTTCTCCCCCCTGTTCCTATGTGCTGTGTGAAGTCAGTGCAATGTGTTTTTGTGGGATGTTGCCAAATCTAGATAAGATGTATGTTATTGAATGAAGTAGGTCTACAACTATTAAAGACCGTGAAACGGTCCTCGCCACGCGTGGACGAATAGCCATTCAAACTAAGCGCTTTTGCTTTACTAAGGCAACACTGAAAAATGGCTTCAAATCCCACAATTATTATTATTATTGTTGTTTCGTTTCTGCCAACTAAGGATCACGTCATTTCAACTGCTTTCTTTTAGTTTAAAATTAGTCCAGTATTCGTAGACGGTGTTGTTCCTTTTTCTCCTTTGTCCACACCTTTCGTGTTTTTAGCTTCGACTTAGGTTGGAAACTCCGATAAATGGGAGCAAGGAGATCAAAGCCAATGGACTAAGAGAATGATCCCTCAGGGGCAGGTTTGGACAGAGAGGAAACATGGTGAGGTTGGTTACTATCTCACTCAGTTCTTGACTGGCCATGGGTACTTCTGTTCCTATCTGAAGAAGATGGGGAAGGTGGATTCATCAGATTGCATCTACTGTATCAACGAATTAGATAATGCTAATCACACCTTCTTCTCTTGTGGACGGTGGGTCCAAAATAGGCAGTCTCTTCAAGATCACATTGATGTAGAGATATCCCCGGACAATATTGTTGCAGTGATGCTACAAAATGAGGAAAACTGGAAACTGGTAGCAAGCTTTGTTGAAGATATCCTCCGAACAAAGAAGACGGATCTGGATCGCCACTGAAGATGATTCATTAAGTAAGAGTGCCCTACAGGCAAATATAAAATGACTCTAGCCTGAAGTAATGTGCTAAACGGTTCCAGGCTAGTGTTCAGAAGTAACGGGGGAGTTTTAGTCGGTAGTCTGCTACTCAGGAGCAGGAGCCCGACACTCTGTGCGTAAATGCATTTCTTCCCCTAAAAAATATATATATATATTATTATTATTATTATTATTATTATTATTATATGGATGAGACATTTATGCTTTTTCAGTCGGTCAACACGATTCTACCAAATTGTACAACTGGAAAATGAAAATAAATTACATGAGATTATAATGATTTAGTTATCTCATGTAATTCTATTTCAGGATTAAGCCATAACACCCAATACAAATGGGTACAATCAAGTTGACCAACTGAAAATCATAAATTTATAATTATTAATCTCGTGTAATTTTCTCAGGGTTAAGGCACAACACCTTCATATCTTTTTCCTCGTGAAGAGTTTTCTCTCTGTGCTCAGTACTCCTTCATATGTTCGCTGGCCTGCTTCCATCCGGGCTCTTACTGTCTTCCAACCCTATGGCTACATTGGGCACGAAGGGTCCCGGGTTCGATTTACCGGTTGGACCGTGGGGATTTTAATCCCCAAGGGTTAATTCCCCTGGCTCGAGCCTAACTGTTTGTGACGTCATCATTCATTTCAAAGTCATCACGACGCGACGCGCAGGTCACTTACGGGCGTCAGTTCGAAAGACCTGCATCAGGTCTCATCGCTGACCATACGTCATGGGATTCTCACATAATATGTGGTGGTGTATTTTGAAGAAAAAGAAACAGACTCTGAACTGACTAACAAAGAGGACAGAGCCAGGGATCAAATCTGGGCCAAACAGTTAATAATAATAATAATGATAATAATAATAATAATAATAATGAAAATAAGTTTGAGCAAACTCCCAAAGAGAGACAACCAGCAAAGAGGTGGACAGAAGAGAGAAAGAGGAAACATAGTGTGTATATGAGAGGTTTTTGGGAAAAAAGAAGAAAGGTCCAGAATGAAACATGAAAATTGATTGTGTTGTAACGCTCTCCTTATGGGGAATTAACGAATAAATAAATAAATAATGAAAATCCACAGCCCGCTTCCAGTCGACTGACCGGGTCAGGGATGGAATGAATGATGCCCCCCATCTAGCGGCGAGGATATGAACTGTGCCGGCTGCCGAAGCCTGTTGCACTTCTCTGAGGCAAAGATTAAATGAATGACAGATGAAATGAAATGATAGTGGAGAGTGTTGCTGGAATGAAATTTTTGACAGGGAAAACCGGAGTACTGTGCCCAACTGGTCACGGCAGTCTGGTATCGAACTCAGGCCATCAGAGAAGACCAGGCAAATGGTTATGCCTAAGGTCGAACCAGTGGTCTCTAAGGGGGAGCCATTATATGGAACCCACAGAGCAATGAGAGGTCTACTGACACATAATAGTCTAGCGTGATTTCACGATTATTTAGGTGCAAATCATAGCAATTTAAAGGAAAAATTATAAGCAAAATGCAAGGGAATGTACGTTTTCAGTGCATACGAAGTGGAAAGAAGGCTAGTTTGAAATCTGACAAATTACTTTAGCAAGTAGGCGGGGTAGGCTCGGCGCCAGTAGAACTATTTCCGTCTAGGGCGGTCAGACAGCTCAAAATTAATGACCCGGGAATTCACCAGTCGACAACGAGCAAAGCTTTGGCGGAACCAAGCCCTCAAGAAATTAATTAATTACAGAGAAATGGAGCATTGTAATGCAATGGAACATACACACAGATGAATGTATTCACAGAGGAGTAATTTAGGAGTGGTTTTTCACCTAAAATTACGCCTATTTCTCAAAATGACCGCATTACAACCTAACTCACGCTCGAGAGCACGAATACTTTAACCAACCAGCGGGAAATCCCCACCGTGGCGTCCCACGCGCTGAACTAAGGCAATTAATTGTAATTAATTGGCCGAAGCGATCGCCGGCACGCGAGTGTTTTTAAAACCTCCACGCCTAAATAAACAAGATGCAGATGTTATTTCGGCTGAAGACGGAGTATTTCAAGAAGGGAGTCGCTCTCACGTGTCCCGTGAACTATTTTGTGCAAGAAACCAATATAAGGGAGAGCAGCCTACGCCAAGGGGCAGTTCAGTTGCAGTCAGTTGGAAAGCAGTTGGGTCAGTTGCAGTCAGTTGGAAGGCAGTTGAAGACGTCAGACGGTCGCTCGAGTTGGAAGTTAGTCCTTTGTCTACAAGCGCTCTGCAGTAAGCACGCCAATTATTAAAATATCAGCGTACCGCCGTTGAAGACAACGGAGGCAAATTGTAAGCTTCATCAGTAATAATGAAGTGCATAAAAAGTAACTCAATGCAGATATTTCTTTATTATCTGACACAGATATAAATTCGCTACAGCGAATAGGAACTGATAATGTTTGGAACAGTTCGTATACCGGAAGGTATTGTCAATTATATGACATCAGCATCAGGAGCACTCCAGTGATGGGAGAGTGGAAGTTATTGCCACCTAACCAGGACAGTGAGGTGAACGGGAGTGCAGGGAACTAGGATCGAACATCTATAAAAACGCTACTAGATTTCACGGAGACCAGCGGTTATCATAAGTTCATCGCATCTCTGAGGTCAAGCGTAGGTGAAATCCAGATTAAGGATCAACATGTGAAATGATAGAGAAGTGTGTATAAATTGTGAAATAATAATTTAAAGTGTTAATGTGTTTAATGATTAATATTCAGTGTTTATCAGTGGTAAAGGCCACTTGTGATAATATGTGTATCATGTGTAAAAAGTGTGAATCTCAGTGTTGTGTATTGGATATCATGATGGATTAAGTCAATCATCATGGTAGAGCTCAGGCGAAGATACTGGTACTTTCCAGCCAGAAGGAAACGTGAGTACACATGCAAATAATAGCATTATAATGGCATAGTTCACCATGTAACGATTAATCACTTTGAAATTAAAGATGTAATAGTCACTTACTGAACGAGTTTTCACCACTCGTCTTGAATAAAGTATGACTTGGAAGGTGATTTGCTTAGGACCATTTAGGTCAAAAATAGTGATGGATCTAAACGTTAAAATAATAATAATAATAATAATAACTGGGGTCGGCAACCATAAAGTAAGGGCAAAGTTGGCCTAAGTAATGTTCAAATAGTGTCATGTCTAATTTAAGATACTGTCATTTGGTAAACAGTAAAGAATGTAGTGTGGAATATAGCGAATACGAGAGCTTTTCTCAGTGTCAGTGAAATTTTGAATGAATATTTGAAATTAAAGCAAGCCAGTATATTTATACATTTGTGTTAGGAGCTATGTAAAGCTTTGGCTTAAAGAGTATAACAGGAAGAACGCAGGTACCTTGATAATGGAGTCATATATGTGAAATATTGTTTAGCCGCATATAGCGTGCAGATTAACGTAGAATCCAGTGATTTACGTAAGATAAGCACGGGAAAGACTAGTATAGCTTGCGCGTGAGGTGAAAATTGGCTTAATCTTCGAGAAGTATCGCCTTTGTGCATACTGTATTTGTTACGCAGCGATTTGGATAGATTCTGTCTATTGCCAACGCTTGCAGTGAATTATAGCCACTATGGACGCCCAGCGAGGCGCGGTGTGCATTTATACTTATGGTCTGCCCGAGAGGTAGAATCATATTCGTCGACGAGGAACGTAGGTTCCCAAAAATATATGTTAATGACAGCTGCTGATGATAACCATGGGGTTTCATTATGATGCGCGTCTTAAAAGCCACAAGTAATCACCTTAGAACGGCAATGCTATCATTGGAATTTCACCCCTGCCATGAATGTTTAATAGGAGCCATTTGAGCCCAAATACACTGTAAAGTTAGGTGTTAATTAATTAAATGACTCAATTACTTAGGACTATGCCTAGCGGATCTTTACTGTTATATAATTGTAAACAAGTTTGGCCTTGACGGTAGAGAGAGACAGGGAATGTAGACCATTTCCGTGGCAGCCATCTTGGAGAGCTGTCTGGAACGAATTTTATGACCTGCTGAGGGAAGGGGAGGTTGCTCGACCGATCCCTTGTCAATTACAGTCACAATAGGACACTGAGAGATCTCGGTATTCAATATGCAATTAAAATATAAGTATTTTAGTGATGCCAATGGAATTAAATGGTATATGGCAACTCACATATGTGGTTGAACCATAGAAATCAGATGATATTTGGCGAAGTTATCCTCTGAGGGGGAAAGCTGAACCAAAATAATGTAGGCATCTTCTTTAAAGTGCATTTTGCCAGTTTATGCTAATTTAGGAAAAACGGGTATGTGTTTTTCCCAGAACATGACACAGTTGTATCTATGATAAGTCCGACAAGACCCAGATAATCGTTATATGGTGAAAACTATAAATATTCTATCCATGTTTATGTTTATTTTATGATTAAGAAGCATGACTCATTTTCCTAGAGCGTTCATAGGGATGGAAAGAAGGAAGATGATTCGCACGACACAACAAATATTTGCTAATAAATGTAGGAAACATTGAAGTAATGCTAATTAAAGTAAATGCCGTAGGAGACGGAATAATGTCTTAGTAATATCATGTTTATGTGACATGTGGTTTTTGTGTTAAGATATTTCCATTAAATAAAATTGTGTCACATGACGAACACTATGAAAACCTTGTAATCTGAACTATTATTGACAGGATATTAGAAGTAGGTTTGAGTGCATTGTAGCGCTATTTTTAAGGAGAAAGCTCACAGAATAACCCTATTTATTTGTGGGAATTAATTGTAATTTGTCCTTTGTTTTGTATTTGTTGTACAGCCATGATTTTAGACCAGTAAATATTTTATTCATAGGAATGTTGTGTATTTCCTGTAGAGTAGTTACCTGGTAGACTCAAATCCTGAGCATGTGGTCGTATTGTGGGCAGGAACGTCCCATACCTCGAAAGACCGTGAGCTAGTTGGGATACGAACACATGGTCCACATGGTGGCAATCGGGTACATGGGGGAGTTGTCTCTGTACTTGGACTGAGTCACAGGTAATTACTTAAGTCGGTCAAGGTATTAATGGTAGAAGCAAATATAGCATAGAAATTAGGACAGAATAGGAAGACCGCATCCCATTTGTTAATAAGCCACCACATTAAAAATAATTGTTATTCCTCCATAAGACATGCTTATATATAATTGTAACTTTCATAAACCATAGCCATAGATAACCCATTATTGTTAACATGACGCTGATATGTGGGGCCAGTTTAAAATACAGGTAACCTCCACTTAAGCATCATGAGCATGGCATAAATAAGCATGTGACCCTCACATATAAAAATAACATGTCGCCCACCTGTGGGGCATGAGCATTAATATAACATGGCGCCCGTACGTGGATGGCTTATGGGATTCAGAAAAACCCCATAAATATAGCATGGTTTTCATGGGGAAAACCATAGAAATAATTTTTTTTCCTCAAACTTGGTTTGAGCGATTGTGAGTCTTTCTAGATGATGTTCAGACGTCAGACAAATGTTGTCAGACGGGTACGAAGGTCTATACCCATTCCATAGTTAGTTTTGACATTTTATAATATGTTGTTGTTGTTGTCGCGGGATCGGAATCTTTTATTTCCAATAGAACGCGCCAGTGTCTTCAGCTAGGGCCTACCTGAATCTCAAATTAAGTAGTACAGGATGGCCGGAACGGAAGAAGTACTTAGGTGTATCGCCGAGTTAAGGGAACATTTCGATGTTACTAATGATAAAAGTAAGGAAGAATTCAAAGCATTTAGAGATGAAATAGCGGATAGGCTAGAGGCCAGTCAAACTGAGGTAAGCCAGATGTTGGCTACAGTAAATACTAGACTAGAGGCTAATCAAGCCGAAATAAATACTAGACTAGAGGCTAGTCAAACTAATGTAAACACGCAGTTAGAATTAAACCTAGTAGAGGTTAATAAGAAAATGGACGACGTTAAAGAGTCTGTCCAGAGACAGGTAACTAAGAATATTGTTAGCGTGATCTCAGAAATGCAAAATGATAACGATAAACGCTTTGAGTCTATTGAATTAAAATTAGAAAGCAATTTGCAAATGTGCAGAGAGTCACAGCGTGAAATTAACGATAATTTAAACAGTATGTCCCGGGAGCTTAAAGACATTCAAAGTCAGAATGAAGCTAACACAAAACGTCAGTTAGAACAATTTAACACGTTTACTCAGACCGTGGATCATAGGTTCGAAGATAATGAAGTAAAATGGAATACGCGAATGGCAGGTTATGCCAAGGCTGTAGATGACGCCTTAAGAAAGCAGGACCGGAATATCCTTGACCAATGCAAGGAAATGCAGGAAATAAAGACGTCTGATCGAGATAATAAGGAAATAATGTCTAATATGAAGATACAAGTTGGAAAAGTGCAGAAAGAGTTGGAACAAACTCAGAACGACTTAGCAGTTATCCATAAAAGACAGGACGAAGACCAAGGAGAAATCACGAAAATAAGGACTGAAATCTCTCATATACAAGGTCACATTCAACGGGAAGTTACAGGCTTACGCGAAGAGTTAGAGCGTCGAGAAGGCTTAAAGACTGAAGCCAGTGATAAGACTCTTGCCGAAGTAAGAGAAAGTCTAGCAGGGGAAATTATCCACCTGAAGGAAAACCTTAAGGATAATAAAGAAAAGGTATTTTCTATGGCAGAAAGAAACCGAGATCGCCTAGAGAAAATAGAACGAGAGGTATTAGCTCGCTTGGAAAGGACTGAAAACAGGCACAGCCAATTAGAAACTAGAATGATAGCGCAGGAAGAATCCATGTTGCGGAATCCTAGGTCTAGCGAAGGAAGTATAGACGAGAATAGGAGGAATAAATGGGCAGAGATAGAAATACAGCCCACTCCAAAGAATGCAGCAATGCCAAATGACAGCCCGTATGCCACACCTGGTATGCCAATGGCTATGTCAACACCGCAGGAAAATGCTGTACAGAACCAAATAGTCACAGTTATAAGGGCTAGTGATGAAAAACCAAAGAAATACTCTGGGAGTAATTCTAATATGACACCCAAGTACTGGCTTAAAGAAGTTTCCGAGTACTTGAATGATGCGAAAGTACCGCCAGAGCGCAGGTTGAGAGCGATTGAAAAACTAACCGAAGGGGAGTGTGCTCTATGGTTTAGAAGTTTTAGGTACACGTTCGACACCGTTGAGGAATTTCGCCAAGCATTTTTAAGCAGGTATTGGAACGCGAGCGTACAACAAAACCTCAGACTGGACTTGTATTCCAGGCGTTACAGTACTAGTAACCCGACCAAGTACGGAGAGTTTTTTGTGAACCAGTTATGCCGTTTTCGCGAGCTCGATGAAGGGCTTAGAGAGTCAGATTTATGCATAGCAATAGCTAAGCAGCTGCCGTATGAAGTGCAGCGCCTGCTAATCTCAGCAAACGCCAAAACTGCAATCGATATGGAGGAGGTGCTGAGACAACTTGATTTAACCACAGTGCAGCACGCAAGACAAAGTCGACATGTGGAACAAGTTAATATGACGAATACGCCGATCGAGCCAACGAAGGTGCAGACGAAATGCAAGTCTACAAGCACCGAAACAGAAAAATCCGACTGGCAGCGCGAAGGACGCGAAAACCAAAATTGGAGGCCAGCGTATCGAGGAGGTTCGAACCGTGGTAACCGAGGAAGGAAAAACTGGAATCAGCGTGGTACCAGAGACCAGCAGCTGGATAACAGAAGAAATTACGGCCGAAATGGGAATAACCAAGGATGGAGATCCCAAGAGCAGAGTCGTGGGTTCGATGAAGAGGCGGAAGAACGCTATCATGCATCTTTAAGATACATGGAAGAGCGCGGAGATGATCCAAGACAATCGCGAGTTCACTGGGATGAAGCGATTCGAAATAGAAGGTCATCCGACATATATCAAAATGATGATGGTGCCAAAAGTCTGGAACTTCAACAGCATGAAGACAGGCAGAAGAACTCCACAAAGAATGGAGCAATTGAAAAAAAAAACACCAATTTTAAATGACCAGAGAGAGATAGGTTCAGGATGGAATACAGTAAATGTTATTAACTGGATTGCCAAACCTGAGGAGCTTATCGAAGACCTCGATGAAAGAACGGTCAATGTAAAAAGGGAACTACCTATTATTATTGTAAACATTGCGGGAACGAAAGTAAGAAGTCTCATCGATACAGGGTCAACAGTGAGCTTGATAACCCAGGCATTATACAATGAAATCCAGAGTAAAATCCACGTATTGAAAATACCCATTTCAAGCGTGAAAATAAAAGGTGTCATACCAGACAAAGTTATGATATGCAGATACCAAGTATTTTTAGATTTGCAGATAGGGAACTCTACATTCTCACAGAGCTTCCTACTTGTAAATAAGCTGCCATATAACCTTATTGTTGGGATGGATTTCATAAGAGAGTATAAAGTTATTATAGATCTCTCGCAAGACATTGTAATGTTTCGCGCAAATGAGGGAAAGGAAGACTTAGAACTCTCATTAAGGCCTAATGAAGCGAGACAAGAAGAATACGTATGGCATATATACGGAGATATGACTGGGGAGGCAGTGTCGACAATAGAAGATATTGAGGAAGAGTTGGCAACACTGGCCGCAGACATTGAAAAGGATCTCGAACCAAAATTTGAAGAATGCCTGGAAGAGAAGATTGAGGAAGCTAAATTTGGTCCAGAATATAAGAAAATGCTAACGGAACTGCTATTCGAGTATAAAGGAGTCTTCGATTCGAGACCTGGCCGGATCAAGAATTTCCAGTATGCGTTTCAAGTCAGCGATTGGACGCCATTCAAACAGAAGCCGTATCCTGTAGCTGAGAAACATTATTTAAAGGTCAAAGAAGCGATACAGGAAATGCTAGAAGCAGGCGTCATTGTAAAGACAGCCACACCTTATGTCAGCCCACTGGTAGTTGTACCGAAACAGGATGGAAGTGTGAGGATATGCCTGGACCTACGAAATTTGAATTCCAAGGTTATACCGGAATTTGATACAGTTCCACCCATTAAGGAGGTACTCAGAAGGTTCAAAGGAAAGACTGTATTCTCAAATCTTGATCTAACGGCAAGTTTTCACCATCTTGCTCTGGAAGAGAAAACAAGTCTGTTAACCGGATTTTTATTTGACCAGCACACGTACTCATACGTCCGTCTTCCATTTGGATTAAAAACAGCAGGTTCAGCGTTGATACGAGCGCTAGATAGGAACCTATCCGAAGAAGTAAAAGCTACAACCATATGCTACGTAGATGATATACTACTGACCTCTGAAACAGTTGAAGAACATGTCAGAGATCTACGCAAGTTGTTATATGACCTAAGTCAGGCTAACTTCAAGGTCAATATAAAGAAGTCTAACTTTGCTCAGAGAGAAGTTAAATTTCTAGGTCATGTAATCGATGCACAAGGAGTCAGGCCTAATCCGGGAAAACTGGAAGTCATAAAACGTTTCCCGAGACCAACGAAGGTAAAGAACGTCAGGCAATATCTAGGCGTTATTGGATTCTTTTCGAACCATTGTCCGAAGTACACCGAGACTGTAGCACCACTCCAAGACTTACTTAAAAAGGGAGGAAGATGGCGATGGACGGAGCAATGCGAGGAAGCCTTCGTGAAATCTAAACAGATGCTGTTAGATTATGTGAAATTGGGATATCCTGACTACACTCAAAAATTTATCATCCAGACTGACGCATCCTTCATAGGCATTGGAGCTATGTTGTATCAGGAAAATAAGGACAGGCCAGAGGAGAGAACTTATATCGCATTCATCAGTAGAAGGTTGAGGCCTAATGAAAAGAATTATACGGTCACGGAGATCGAATTACTTGCGATACTGTATGCATTACAGTATTGGCACAAGCTGATTTATGGTTTTAGAATTATTTTGAGAACAGACCATAAAGCCCTAACATTCCTGCTAAAAACTGACTTGTCGAGTCAAAGACTGACAAGGTGGTCCCTGTACATACAACAATTTCAAGTGGAAATAGAATATTGCCCGGGGAAGGACAATATCATACCTGATTTGCTAAGCAGATACCCTACAGCAGAGGAAGAAGAAACTCTAGCTATTGAGATAGAAGATAGAGATCAGAAGACCTTAGATGATCTGAGGAACATCACCTTTTTTCAACGTGAAGATCCCTGGATACGGATGATGATAAATTACTTCGAGGGAAAGCTGGATAGAGGAACCCCGATGTATATGGAAGCTGAAGCACTTTCAACGGAATATCTATGGTTTAACCAGATGCTACATAAATGGAGCGACTCTGACCACACAAAACCTAGGATTGTTGTACCACCAGCATTGCAGAGAAGGCTAGTTTGGCTAGCACACCGAGCTTTTGGACACTCAGGTGTAGATAAGACTGTTGCCCTGCTTAAAGAGGCGTTTATTTGGCCTAAACTTAGAGAAACAGTCAGAAATACTATCAGGACATGTGATATGTGCCAACGAGTAAAGCCTAACTCGTATTTAATGAGGCAGAAACCTATACCACTCTTACCAGAGAAGCCATGTCAGCTCCTGGCGCTGGACAACTTTGGGCCCCTGCCTAGAGCTAGAAGAGGAAATAAACACATCCTAGTTGCACTAGACGTGTTTTCCAAAATGGTAGTCCTGTGTCCAATTCAGAAAACCAGTACAAAACAAGTACTTAAGAGGCTGAAGGAAAGAATCATTCCTATATTGGGACAGCCAGAAAACATCTTATCGGATCATGGAAGTTGTTTTACCAGCGTAGAATTTCGCAGGGAGTTGGAAAATCTGGGCATAAGACAGATTTTGTCCACGGTTAGACACCCGGAGTCGAACTCCGCTGAGAGAGTTATGAGGGAGGTGCAAAAATACATGAAGATATACTGCTCTACTGAGAATTGGAAATGGATTGACGTACTTGAGATTATTGAATATTGTATCAACAATACCGTGCACGAAGCTACAGGAGAGGTGCCAGTGAGCCTACATCTCGACAGAAGACCCGAGAGGCCATGGAATAATGTCATCCAGACACCCGTCGATGCACAACTTGGACGTGAGTTGAGAATCCAGAGGACGTTCGAGTATCTCAAGAAACAAGCAGATAAACGACAGCGGAGAAACAGGAGGAAACGCTATCATAGACCGCTACTCGTGGGAGAATACGTCTTATTGAAAAAACCCGCCAGTTCAGATCCAGAGAGCAGGAAATATATGAAATTCCAGCATGCTTATCTCGGACCCTACCTGATTATAAGGGATCTGCAGAATAACGCATATCGGATTAAAGATGAGGCAACAGGTAGAGAAGTTGTGGTAAATGCAGCTAATCTGAAGTTATATAGTCCACCAGAAGACTATGATGCGAGAGAAGAGCAAGCTACACACATCCAAGTGAACGGGGAATCATTACGTATGCACGGAAAGGTTCTGGAGAAAAGCTTGCAGACTCGAGAAGGGTCGAAGAAAAGCAAACAGCTCGCCAGCCCAGCGGACACGAGGGGAGAGTGCAGCTGTCGGCTGCAGGAGTTTTATGACCAGTTGAAGGGAGCCGCTGTGGAGTTAGGGGAGATGAATGAACAATTGAGACAGGAAAACGAAAGTCTACGAGACAGCAGACAAGAGTGGAGTGGGAAAACGTGAAAGCCCATTGCCGAGAGCAATGACCGCTTAATGTAAACACTGCAAGGAGTTGATACCAGCTGATAGGCCCGAAAAATTCACTTATGAAATGAATTTTTCGAACTTAGCAGGAGAAAGATGTGCCCAACTGGTCACGGCAGTCTGGTATCGAACTCAGGCCATCAGAGAAGACCAGGCAAATGGTTATGCCTAAGGTCGAACCAGTGGTCTCTAAGGGGGAGCCATTATATGGAACCCACAGAGCAATGAGAGGTCTACTGACACATAATAGTCTAGCGTGATTTCACGATTATTTAGGTGCAAATCATAGCAATTTAAAGGAAAAATTATAAGCAAAATGCAAGGGAATGTACGTTTTCAGTGCATACGAAGTGGAAAGAAGGCTAGTTTGAAGTCTGACAAATTACTTTAGCAAGTAGGCGGGGTAGGCTCGGCGCCAGTAGAACTATTTCCGTCTAGGGCGGTCAGACAGCTCAAAATTAATGACCCGGGAATTCACCAGTCGACAACGAGCAAAGCTTTGGCGGAACCAAGCCCTCAAGAAATTAATTAATTACAGAGAAATGGAGCATTGTAATGCAATGGAACATACACACAGATGAATGTATTCACAGAGGAGTAATTTAGGAGTGGTTTTTCACCTAAAATTACGCCTATTTCTCAAAATGACCGCATTACAACCTAACTCACGCTCGAGAGCACGAATACTTTAACCAACCAGCGGGAAATCCCCACCGTGGCGTCCCACGCGCTGAACTAAGGCAATTAATTGTAATTAATTGGCCGAAGCGATCGCCGGCACGCGAGTGTTTTTAAAACCTCCACGCCTAAATAAACAAGATGCAGATGTTATTTCGGCTGAAGACGGAGTATTTCAAGAAGGGAGTCGCTCTCACGTGTCCCGTGAACTATTTTGTGCAAGAAACCAATATAAGGGAGAGCAGCCTACGCCAAGGGGCAGTTCAGTTGCAGTCAGTTGGAAAGCAGTTGGGTCAGTTGCAGTCAGTTGGAAGGCAGTTGAAGACGTCAGACGGTCGCTCGAGTTGGAAGTTAGTCCTTTGTCTACAAGCGCTCTGCAGTAAGCACGCCAATTATTAAAATATCAGCGTACCGCCGTTGAAGACAACGGAGGCAAATTGTAAGCTTCATCAGTAATAATGAAGTGCATAAAAAGTAACTCAATGCAGATATTTCTTTATTATCTGACACAGATATAAATTCGCTACAGCGAATAGGAACTGATAATGTTTGGAACAGTTCGTATACCGGAAGGTATTGTCAATTATATGACATCAGCATCAGGAGCACTCCAGTGATGGGAGAGTGGAAGTTATTGCCACCTAACCAGGACAGTGAGGTGAACGGGAGTGCAGGGAACTAGGATCGAACATCTATAAAAACGCTACTAGATTTCACGGAGACCAGCGGTTATCATAAGTTCATCGCATCTCTGAGGTCAAGCGTAGGTGAAATCCAGATTAAGGATCAACATGTGAAATGATAGAGAAGTGTGTATAAATTGTGAAATAATAATTTAAAGTGTTAATGTGTTTAATGATTAATATTCAGTGTTTATCAGTGGTAAAGGCCACTTGTGATAATATGTGTATCATGTGTAAAAAGTGTGAATCTCAGTGTTGTGTATTGGATATCATGATGGATTAAGTCAATCATCATGGTAGAGCTCAGGCGAAGATACTGGTACTTTCCAGCCAGAAGGAAACGTGAGTACACATGCAAATAATAGCATTATAATGGCATAGTTCACCATGTAACGATTAATCACTTTGAAATTAAAGATGTAATAGTCACTTACTGAACGAGTTTTCACCACTCGTCTTGAATAAAGTATGACTTGGAAGGTGATTTGCTTAGGACCATTTAGGTCAAAAATAGTGATGGATCTAAACGTTAAAATAATAATAATAATAATAATAACTGGGGTCGGCAACCATAAAGTAAGGGCAAAGTTGGCCTAAGTAATGTTCAAATAGTGTCATGTCTAATTTAAGATACTGTCATTTGGTAAACAGTAAAGAATGTAGTGTGGAATATAGCGAATACGAGAGCTTTTCTCAGTGTCAGTGAAATTTTGAATGAATATTTGAAATTAAAGCAAGCCAGTATATTTATACATTTGTGTTAGGAGCTATGTAAAGCTTTGGCTTAAAGAGTATAACAGGAAGAACGCAGGTACCTTGATAATGGAGTCATATATGTGAAATATTGTTTAGCCGCATATAGCGTGCAGATTAACGTAGAATCCAGTGATTTACGTAAGATAAGCACGGGAAAGACTAGTATAGCTTGCGCGTGAGGTGAAAATTGGCTTAATCTTCGAGAAGTATCGCCTTTGTGCATACTGTATTTGTTACGCAGCGATTTGGATAGATTCTGTCTATTGCCAACGCTTGCAGTGAATTATAGCCACTATGGACGCCCAGCGAGGCGCGGTGTGCATTTATACTTATGGTCTGCCCGAGAGGTAGAATCATATTCGTCGACGAGGAACGTAGGTTCCCAAAAATATATGTTAATGACAGCTGCTGATGATAACCATGGGGTTTCATTATGATGCGCGTCTTAAAAGCCACAAGTAATCACCTTAGAACGGCAATGCTATCATTGGAATTTCACCCCTGCCATGAATGTTTAATAGGAGCCATTTGAGCCCAAATACACTGTAAAGTTAGGTGTTAATTAATTAAATGACTCAATTACTTAGGACTATGCCTAGCGGATCTTTACTGTTATATAATTGTAAACAAGTTTGGCCTTGACGGTAGAGAGAGACAGGGAATGTAGACCATTTCCGTGGCAGCCATCTTGGAGAGCTGTCTGGAACGAATTTTATGACCTGCTGAGGGAAGGGGAGGTTGCTCGACCGATCCCTTGTCAATTACAGTCACAATAGGACACTGAGAGATCTCGGTATTCAATATGCAATTAAAATATAAGTATTTTAGTGATGCCAATGGAATTAAATGGTATATGGCAACTCACATATGTGGTTGAACCATAGAAATCAGATGATATTTGGCGAAGTTATCCTCTGAGGGGGAAAGCTGAACCAAAATAATGTAGGCATCTTCTTTAAAGTGCATTTTGCCAGTTTATGCTAATTTAGGAAAAACGGGTATGTGTTTTTCCCAGAACATGACACAGTTGTATCTATGATAAGTCCGACAAGACCCAGATAATCGTTATATGGTGAAAACTATAAATATTCTATCCATGTTTATGTTTATTTTATGATTAAGAAGCATGACTCATTTTCCTAGAGCGTTCATAGGGATGGAAAGAAGGAAGATGATTCGCACGACACAACAAATATTTGCTAATAAATGTAGGAAACATTGAAGTAATGCTAATTAAAGTAAATGCCGTAGGAGACGGAATAATGTCTTAGTAATATCATGTTTATGTGACATGTGGTTTTTGTGTTAAGATATTTCCATTAAATAAAATTGTGTCACATGACGAACACTATGAAAACCTTGTAATCTGAACTATTATTGACAGGATATTAGAAGTAGGTTTGAGTGCATTGTAGCGCTATTTTTAAGGAGAAAGCTCACAGAATAACCCTATTTATTTGTGGGAATTAATTGTAATTTGTCCTTTGTTTTGTATTTGTTGTACAGCCATGATTTTAGACCAGTAAATATTTTATTCATAGGAATGTTGTGTATTTCCTGTAGAGTAGTTACCTGGTAGACTCAAATCCTGAGCATGTGGTCGTATTGTGGGCAGGAACGTCCCATACCTCGAAAGACCGTGAGCTAGTTGGGATACGAACACATGGTCCACATGGTGACAATCGGGTACAGTACCCGGAGAAAAACCTGTCTGCCTCCGATTTGCCCAGCACAAATCTCACATGGAGTGACCGGGATTTGAACCACGGACTCAGCAGTGAGAGACCGGCGTGCTGCCGCCTAAGCCATAATCATTATATATCATTATATATGTTCTCAGCCACCTGGTGTATATATTTTATGTTAGACCATCTGTTCATCAGTTGAACGTTCCGTTTAACACTGATATCTGGCAGTGAAATCAGAACTTATTGGGCTGAGATTTAATTAATTTTGTTTTGTAAACATTTAATGTGATACTTGTTAATTCTTTTTAGGTGATTTAAACATCATGGTCATCAGTCTCGTGTGCTTGGGTGTGTGTTGAACGTGTTGACGACAATAGTGCGTATAGTTGTAGCTGTATTAGATACAGGGATGGGGTAGGTGTCCGGGACAATAAATAAGGTACTATCCCGACATTTTCTTGGAAGGGGTGCACATAACCCCAGAGCAAAATAAACACACATAGGATAGCCGTGGTCAGCGCCAGGATTCAAACCTTCGATCCTCGAACTTGCTGCAGCCCACCATCGCGGTCGTGGAGGGAGATTTAACGCGCATGGCTACGCCGTGGGATTAAATATGTTGCAAGAGATCATTACGAGCTGACACAGGAGTGTCATAGTTTTTTTTCTTGGCCGGAAATCAAACCCACGACGTTGAAATCTGATCATTGGTTTACCATTTGGACATTATTAGCCTATCGCCCCTGGAGAGGATTATGCAAGTAGAACAGCTTACATAAACGAAGACCCCAAATGAATCAATACTTGAACTGAACCGGTATAAAAATAAGACAGGATCCCGGTGATATATCTTTAGCGCCTGTCGCTTCTCACAGAGCAGCCAACCCCAGACAGGAAGTTGACAGAATAAAGCTGGTGAGCCTCACTCCCACCCCCACACTCATTGCCTCATGAACACCACACATAGCAAGTGCATGTCGGGAAACAGTGCTGACAACAGCTGGAAGGCAAAGTTGATTCCAGGAGTAGGAGAGGGACAACGTTGATTCCTAATAGATAAAGCCCTGCGTGGATGCGGATATCCGCTACATTTTTCACCATGCGGATATAGATTGAATGGCTGTGTGGATAGCGGATAAACTGCGAATACCGTTTGGTGTAAATTTGCGGATAGTTTTTAGAATACAATCCGAACTTGTTGAATATCATTACTAGGACCAGGATGTTTATGATATATCATTATGTTTTCCGTTATGTATTATTTTCATAACAATTATAAGATGATGATTTAAGCTAATCTCATTCAAATTAAGTCATAAAGCATAATTAACACTCCGGCAGGGCGAATAAAGTAATAAATAAGTGGTGGAACTTCCATATGATTCAATGGTTAAGATAAAGTAGTTCTAAATTTCAACACCACGCGCCGCGCCGGGCGTGTGGTCTCAGCAGATGACGGCAGTCAAGCGGTTATACATTACCGCGCGCAAATTGTACTTACAATACAAGTACGTTTAAACTGCAAAATTAAATCAAGATATTGCTGAGAGACATTTTGTACTCATACGAGGTTTAAGCAGTGACGATCATCCTACTACCACCGACTTCTTTCACCTCCATTTGCTTCAGTCTACAATATACTGAACTGAGATCCTGATCGTCTCCATAATCAGCGAGAAAAATAATGGTCTCTTCTGTTTAGAGGTAAACTCTACTCTTCTTTCGTAGAAATGTATTTTAGTGTGTTCTGGATAGTATTTTAATATGTTCATATTTCCTTGAAGATTTTTGTTTCTATTATTCACAACTTGCTTCGTATTAAATAGAACAGTACTTCTTTTAATAACGAGGCAGACTGGCTCTCCACCTGCACGTCCAGGTCAAAGAATCCTGGTGCCATCTAACGGCGGAATCGGTCAACTTCCGGAGTTCCACCACTTATTACTCTATTCGCCCTGACTCCGATTTGAAAAGGGTTGCAATTCTGGCTGTATAACATTCATTTAAAATTTTGCACATGGCATACATAGCTTAGGGGAACAACTTTCTCCTCAAATGTCTCAATGTGCCTCTTTTAATACTTATGCATTATCTAATAAATAAAAAAATATAGATGGATCAGATGGATATTGAATCCACCGCTCCTCAGTTTTGACCCACGAGGTTGAGTGTTCATCGCTGCAACCCCCAGGCCAGATTTGAATTTCTTGGCAGAGCTGGGAATCGAATCCGAACTTCCAAGGTGACAGCCAAGCATGCTACAACACGGGATGGTCTTGTCTGTTCCACCACAACATTGTTTGCAACAAGTTTGAATGCCTTACTCCATTCCGCTATGTTGTTTAATACTTCCAGAAGTTCCGTAAAAATACGTGATTCCAGCTTGTTATCCTTCACCTATAAGCTACCTTGTCACTACAATCGTAATTTCAAAAGTTGATCTATGAGGCGGCTACTGCAAAGCAAAAAGCACTTTGATAAATCAAATGTGTGGCTAAGTGATATTACGAGCAAACAAATTGCTCGTAGGAATTCACCGGTGAGCCTCCGTGGCTTATGCGGCAGCACGCCGGTCTCTCACCGCTGGGTACGTGGTTCAAATCCCGGTCACTCCATGTGGGATTTGTGCTGGACTAAGTGGAGGCAGACAGGTTTTTCTCCGGGTACTCCAGTTTTCCCTGTCACAAAAATGTCATTCCAGCAACACTCTCCACTATCATTTCATTTCATCTGTCATTCATTTAATAATTGCCCCAGGGAAGTGCGACAGGCTTCGGCAGCCGGCACAGTTCATATCTTCGCCGCTAGATGGGGGCTTCATTCATTCCATCCCTGACCCGGTCGGTCGACGGGAAGCAGGCTACGGATTTTCATTTCAATTCACCGGTATGGTTGGAGTGTATGCGGTAGGGAATGTACTTCTAATCGATTAATTTCCGTTAATCGATTAATTGAAGAAGAAAAATCGATTTAAATGCTGTAAACAACGATTAATCGATTGTGACTGTATAAAAAAATTCACCAGTAATAAACATTATTATGTTGGCACCTGTGTTATAACAATCTGTATTATAAAACAATCGATTGTCAATATCTATGGTAGTTCAAGATACAGTAGAACAGTGACTGTAAGCGGCTAATCGATTAGTCGAATAATTAATTGTTTAGTCGATTAATGGACGTGCTTCACTCTCACAGAAACAAAGCAAACATTTATTCAGATAAAATATAAATTATTGTACGATATATATTTTTTAAAATAATTTACCTTCTTTGTGAAAACTAAGCGAAAACAAATTAAAACAAAAACGTTCCTGTCCTAAATTGTAAACATTGATAAAGAATTCAAAATCTTTGCTGAAAACTCTTCTTTTTTTTCTTTCTAAAAACCCTTCACGATTTTATTGCAGTTGGGGCGTGGTGGCTCAGCGGTCTAGCTGTTGGTCTCTCACCTAGGTGGACCGGGTTCGATTCCCGGTTAATCCAAGTGAGATTTTCGAAGTGAAATGCCATGTCCTGTCGTTCGGATTCCGCGTAAAAAGGTAGTCCCTTAGATCATGATCGCATGATTAACGGTCACGTAAAACTAAAAGCTTCCTTTGATTGCTGTTTGTCCATCCACTGTCGCTCATTTGGTTATTCTTAACATAAACAATGAAGGGCATTTTGTATATTTAGACAAAAGGTAACTTTTATAGATTTTTATGTTCGACCCTGGCGAAATGTAAATATTATACGTCAATAAGCTGTACTATAATAACCCCACCAACCTGGACCCAATGTTTGGGAAGCCAGGCTCTGCCTGTCACAAGTCAGGACAAAAGGCGAGTGATAGAGGAGTAATACCTCTTTAAAAAACCTTGGTCCAGCTGACCCGGCTGGTAGTCCCATGTAAGGGTCCCTTGCCAGGGTTACGGTGAAGACCTCAACGGCAGCTACAGTGGAGAGGATAATCCTCGGTACAGTGTAGATGGCGGATGTGGCAGCCCAGTCCTCGAGATTAATTGAGTAAAAGGTATCATCCTCATTTTGGGGGTAGATATCAGTTGTAGCGTCTGACCCGGAGCGGGCGGCTACACACGGCGTCTGTACCACATGTAAGGGGCGGCCGAATTATATGCTGGCAGTAGCGTTAAAATGCCCTCAACGACAGACGAAGCGACCCGTCGGTTGAGGCATTTCCTGTCGCATCAATGGCTACGTCTCTTCTAAATTCGGAACATGCTAGGGCGTTCCCCCAAAGCGACGCGCGCCACTTGCGCCCGAGTGACGTGAGAAATGAGCGAGGGTTACCTACTCATGAACGGGGTAGGTTAAAGAAGTTAGTTCAACCAAAACAACTAAGACTAAGATTTCCTACCCTCAATATTGGAACGTTGACTGGCCGACATCGTGAGCTAGCAGAAATGCTTAAACACAGGCGTGTCAACATTGCCTGCATCCAGGAGACCAAGTGGAGGGATTCAAAGGCGAAATAAATTGGAGATGGCTACAAACTCATCTATCACGGTACCAGCGCAGCACGAAACGGTGTAGCAATAATCGTAGACCAGCACTACCGCAACAGTGTCACCAATGTCAACAGGGTGTCAGATAGGCTTATGTCTATCAAGATTGATTCAACAGAAATCACTGCCCACATTATATCTTGTTACGCACCTCAAACTGGATGTACAGAGGATGAGAAAGATGAATTCTGGAACAGTCTGGATACCCACCTTCGAGCAATCCCCCAGGATGAGTCCATTATTCTTGGAGGAGACTTTAATGGACATGTTGGGTCTCAGCGTGAAGGATATATGCGATGCCATGGAGGACATGGGCTTGGTGTGCGCAATGATGACGGATGTCGGATACTTGACTGTGCAGAAGCTCATAACTTGATTGTGACCAACACATATTTCAAAAAGAGGCTAACACATCTGGCTACTTATACCAGTGGATGACATGCTACTCAGATCGATTACTGGCTAGTTCGGCAACAAGATATGAAGCTGGTGACAGATACCAAAGTGATTCCGTATGACAGCGTAGCCCCTCAACACCGATTGCTTGTCCTTGATATTCATAGAAACGTTAAGCGACCCAAAACAAAACCTAAAACTGGGCCTGAGCGTATCAAGTGGTGGAGATTGAATGCCCACCGCAATGAGTTGGTCACAGCCTTGGCAAACTTCTCCGTGAAGTCTGATCAATCAGTTGATGGCATGTGGAGGGATGCTGTGAAACAGATACATCAGGCGGCGAAAGAAACTGTGGGAAAAACCATACCCGGACGAAAATACATTGATAAACAGACCTGGTGGTGGAGTGATGAAGTCAAGCAAGTTATCAGGGAGAAAAAGATGGCCTACAAGACTTGGTGGAACTCGCGTCTTGATACTGACCTCCAGCAATACCGTAACCTGAAATCAGCAGCAAAAAGAGCAGTAGCTGCTGCAAAGGACAATTATTATCAAGACCTGTACGACCAGCTTGACACACCATCAGGAGAAAACAATGTATATCGTCTTGCTAAGTCCCGTAATCGTTCAACTCAGGACATTGGACATGTCATGCATATCAAGGATGCGAACGCTAAGCTACTACGAGAACAGCAATCTATCCTCCAACGTTGGGCAGACTACTTTTTTGGCATCTGCAACGAAGAATTTCCACACCCACCAATTGCAAGTCCTGATTCTACCTTAGGACCCGTTCCTGCAATTACATCCGAGGAAGTAATGCTTGCCATTAGCAAGATGAAGAGTGGGAAAGCAACTGGCCCAGATGACTTACCGACGGAAATATGGAAAATTCTAGGAAGGCCTGCCTCAGAATTCCTTGCCACACTCTTTAACCGGATCATTGCTGAGAACCAACTTCCCCATGCATGGACAACTAGCGTAACAGTTCCAATCTGGAAGGAAAAAGGTGATGTGGGTGACTGCTCAACTTATCGCCCTATTCGACTCCTCTGTCATACGTTGAAAATATTTGAGCGTGTGCTTGATTTTAGACTCAGAAATATTGTCACTGTAACACCAAATCAGTGTGGGTTTGTTAAGGGATGCAGTACCATCGATGCTGTCCATGCCACACGCCTTTTAATGGAAAAGCACAGAGAGAGACAGCGGAGCGTACACCTGGCATTTCTCGATTTAGAGAAAGCTTTTGACCGTATCCCTCATGATCTTATTTGGAGATCTCTTCGTTGCCATGGAGTCCCTGAGGAATATGTAAGCTGGGTGCAACTTCTGTATCGCAATGCCACTAGTGTAGTTCGGAGTCCAGCTGGAGTCTCCCCACCTTTTGAAATCACTGTGGGTGTTCATCAGGGTTCTGCTCTATCACCACTGTTATTCATCCTCTGCATGGATACAGCAACGGCGGACATACAGATCTCACATCCCTGGACCCTTTTCTATGCGGATGATGTGGTACTTGCCCAAAAAAACCGCCCTGAACTCCAGCACAGGGTTCAAACGTGGAACGACAGACTGGCTGAAAATGGACTACACCTCAATATTCAAAAGACAGAATACCTGGAATGTGGCCCCCAAACTAGAGGTACCATCAGCATCAGCACATAAAATCTGCAGAAGACCAAGCATTTTAAGTACTTAGGGTCCACTGTCACTTCAAATTGTGACGCCACTCCTGATACTCGGATGAGGGTAAACGCAGCCTGGCTCAAGTGGAGACAAGTCACTGGAGTTCTCTGTGATAAAAAGTTGCCTCTGCATTTAAAGGCAAAGGTCTATAAGTCTGTGGTACGCCCAGCAGCCATCTATGGGACTGAATGTCGCCCTATGACCAAACAACATGAACAAATTTTGAATACGATGGAAATGAAGATGCTCCGATGGTCGATGGGGCTGACCCGATTTGACCACGCAAGGAACACAGACGTCCGGCGAAGATTTGGTGTTGCACCAATTGTCGAGAAGGTGAGGGAGGCTCATCTACGCTGGTACGGTCACGTCATGAGAAGACAGAACAGCTCAGTTGCCAAAAGAGCACTCCACATCAACCCAGGTGGAACAAGACCACGTGGAAGACCTGCAAAGCGGTGGACTGACAACATCAGGGCTGACATGCACGCTGTTGGTCTAACACCAGAAGATGTCAACGACCGAAAGAAGTGGAGGAGATGTAGCAAAGTAGCAGACCCCGCAAGGGATTAATGCTAGGAAGAAGAAGAAGAAGCTGTACTATAATGAGGCTCATTGTAGTACAGGTTTTCATTATGATACAGTTTCTCCCACCAATCAGAGCTCAAGAAACAGTTGTGTAACCAATTAGGTGAGGATAGCATCGCACCTGCGCTCACTTCCATGGCACCCTATTTTAAATTTCACTGCGTGGCGAGTGTCATAGTGAGGTATTCCAGGAGGCCATGGCCAAATACAAGGTATTCTCTGCGTACCATGCACTCTGTTCAGTACATAAAACTGGTGAAATCTCGACAGATATTTATGAATATGTATGTTCGAACATAAAATAGTTATAATTATCGTCGAACATAAACAGTCTGATGCAACTCGCCTATAATGGACATTCGTATGGAAATTATAATAGTACATTATGCAACGAGCCTATAACGGCTATAATTAAGACACGAGTATTTTTTATAAAACGAGCGTATGCGAGTTTTATAATTTCCATACGAGTGTCTTAATTACCATTATAGGCGAGTTGCATACGACTGTTTATGTTCGACGATAATTATAACTTTATTATATGTTTTAACATAAATATTCATAAATATCTGTTGAGAGTCAGCTACTGGAATTTTGTGATCGCAGAGCGAGCGTTGGGTGTTATATCTCTGCCTTTCAAGAGCTTTGAACGACCGACGCATGCGCTCTGTGTGTTTGCAATGCCATATGCAAACCATATGTTTACATCTGCCGTCCCTCAGTAATATTGTCACCGGTGTCAGTTGAAGACAATGCGCTGTGTAGAAATTAGTGTTGGTGATTTTAAGGTCCAGTGCTATTTCTTGTCTCATATTCGCCAGTTTATTTACGCGAACATATGGACGGTGGGTATTCCATGTCGGTAATTTATTATAGTTCGATGTTGTGTTTATGTCCGACATGTTGGATTTTGAGCGCATGCGCGAAGTTATCGTTACCTAATTGGTCAATGAACGAGCTCTGATTGGCTGGAGAAACTGTATCATAATGGAAAACAGTGTTATAATGACCATCATTATGATACAGTTATCTGACACATAATAGTGAGGGTCGAACATAATAGTACATTATGCAACGAGCCTATAATGGCAATAATTAAGACACGAGTATGTTTATGAAACGAGCGTAGCGAGTTTCAAATTTCCATACGAGTGTCTTAATTGCCATTATAGGCGAGTTGCATACGACTGTTTATGTTCGACGATAATTATAACTTTATTTGATTAATTTTATGTTCGAACAGAAATATTCATAGATATTTTTCGAGATTCAGTCACTTGAATTTAGTGATCGGAGTGCAAGCGTCGAGTTGGTTCTCTGTGCTTTCCAAGTTCGCAGACCCACGCGCATGCGCTCTGTCTGCTTGGCAATGCCATATGTTTACAGCCTGCCGTCTGCACCAGCATTGACTCAAACTGTCACCGAAGTTGTATGAAAGAATGCCCTGTGTAGATAATGATGATGATAATTGTTGTTTTAAGGGGCCTAACATCTAGGTTATCTGCCCCTAATGATCTGGGTGATAGCGAAAATGATAATGAAATGGAAACCAGAACAAAATTATCTGAGGCGGAAAATACGTACAAAAAAGAACTCGGATGGAAACAACTCACAATATGGTCTTACAAAAGAGAATTTAGAACGAAAAGATGCACAAAAAGAATAGATTGAAAAAAGACCCACAAAACGTAGGCTAGATTCAAAATACGTACAAAATGCAACTGAAATTCAAAATACTTACAAAATGCAACTGAAATTCAAAATACTTACAAAATGCAAATGAGATCGAAAATAGGTACAAAATGCAATTGAGGTTCAAAATACTTATAAAATGCAATTGAAATTGAAAATACACAATGCAATTCAGATTGAAATATCCCAGTTCCAATCCAAATTATTCACAAAGTGCAATTGAAATTCAAAATACTTACAAAATGCAATTGAAATTGAAACTGCTTACAAAATGTACGGTAGATTCAAAGGACTCATGTGGATTGACAATACTTACAAAAAGCAATTTAGATTGAAAATACTTGACAAAATGTAATTTAGATTCATAATACCCACAAAATGCAATTGAGAATCAAAATATGTGCAAAATGCCCGCCAAACAAAATGCAATTGAGATTCAAAATTCGTGCGAAATGCCGTTTTGGTTGAAAATACTTACAAAATGCAATTGAAATTCAAAATACTCACAAATGTCCCTCCGCCATATTGAAGACTTACTAATAAGCAATTTAGATTTTCAATCTTCACAAAATGCAATCGAGGTTGAAAACAATCGCGAGATGTAATTTAGATCGAAAAAACATACAAAAAGCAACGTAGATAAAAATGCCTTAAAAATCGCTAGAAGGGAATATAGATACACGGTGAACCAAGTAACAAAAACAGTGCGGGAATCTTAAAGAGAAAAGTAAATATAATGAAAAGAGGGGAGGAGAGGAGAGGAGAGGAGAGGGGAGAGAGGAGAAGGTCCGCCCCAAAGGTAAGGGACAAAAGGGGAAAACGGACCCAGCTCAGAAATCCCTCGGGGTCGCCAACTCCCGAACTCACCGGCCGTGAGCCCCTGAGGGTGTAGCATTATCTACGGTGCACCAGAAGTGGTGGGGCTACATACATCCTGTCTCCTTAAGGGCCTTGAGCACAAGGCAGGAGGTAAAAGGAAAAGAAAAAGAAGGTTGACCCCTCACAGAAGGAGGGTATCAGGAAAAATGAGACAAGGGCCAATTAAGGCGGGAAAGTGAAAGACTCCCTAGGCCTCGGATAACCTAATACCGTCGGGGTCAGAAGAGAACAAGAGTTGACCAAGAGAGGTCGACAGGAAAGAAGACGGAGAGGAGCCCGGCACAAGTAAGTGGAAGCAATGCCGGACTCAGCTGGGGTCCCGTGGTCGTCAACCCACGCCCCACTAGATGTGAGCCCCTGGGGGCCCTGTGTAGAAATTGAAGTTGGGGATATTAAGGTACAGTGCTATTTCTTTTCTCATATTCGCCAGTTTATTTACGCGAAGATATGGGACGGTGCACTTTCCATGTAGGTAATTTTGTCTTTGTGTTTGTCATTATAACTACAGTGGTTGATCGGATATATTTTACATTGTCTACTTTCAAATCATGTAATTCATGTCCGACATGTTGGATTCTGTGTTCAAGTGCGAAGCTATCAAGTACCTAATTGGTCACACATCATTCATCTTGAGCTCTGATTTGTTAGAAAAACTGTACCATAATGAAAACTTGTTCTATAATGAGCCTAATTATAGTACAGTTTTCTGACATATAATATTTACATTTCACCATGGTCGAACATAAAACTCAATACGCTCGTTTTATAAACAAACTCGTGTCTTAATTATTGCCATTACAGGCTCGTTGCATAATGTACTATTATAGCCTACATCATTAATCAACTTAAGCAATGACCTCTTATTTAAACTTCTTTTCTTATCTCGCGTCGACTGATCAATTAATAGATACCGGGTGAGTTAGCCGTGGTCGTTACGGCATGACTGCTGGCAGTCGCTCACATCCGGGAGGCGAGGAGGTTCGAATCCCCCCGCCGGCATCCTTGAAGATGGTCTTCTGTGGTTTCCCATCCTCCTTCCAGGCAAATGCCTGGGTTGGTCCCTAACTATAGGCCACAGCCGCTACCTTCCAACTCCTCGACCTTCCATTCCAACTTTCCTCAAACTTTCCTCCCCAACGGTACTTGTAGCTCACCCATTGGGTGTCCGTCTCGAAGCAGCTACAAATCTGGCAACCAAGCGGCTTTGGTGACGTAGTTGGTAGCATGCTGAGCTTATATGCCCAAGATCGCGGGTTCAAACCCGGCCGAAATCGTCGGATTTTTAAGAGCGTTAAAATCCCTTAGTATGCCTTCCTTCGGAGGGGAAGTAAAGCCGGCGGTCCCATGTCATAGATTTATGGCATGTTAAAGAACCTTCCACTAATTACACCTGTGTGAAGAGAAATTGTATAGGTTAAGAATGTAAACAACGCTCTTGGGTTCCAACGTTCGTTGCCAAGAGCCGACTGCGGTGGCGTCTGGTAGCTAAGTTCTGAACTAGTAGTCGTTGACGGTGGCGTTTGGTGGCAAAAGTAGGAACTATTTGAAAAATTCAAAAGTCTGCAGTCCTTACTTGAATTAAAAAGCAGATAACACACACTAATACAGTCATCACATAACACCGGTATCAGACAGATTCTACACACACCCAAAGTACACGGGGCTACATGACCGCGTTGTCGCAGCCCCTAAACTTAAGAACCAACCAACCATCAGAGTGCATCTTTCGTTCCACGTCACTGAACAGGAAACGACGAGGAGGTGACATAACTTAGTATGGCGACCAATAACTACTTAAGTGTGTCATATTGATTTATTGTCTTTCCAAGGATGATCTTTAATTCCTTACTATTGAACGTTTACTCGGGGTCAAGAACAATGTACAAGGCCACAGTGCGAGTGGAATCTAACTGTCGTGACGTCACGAGATGGTCTCGGGCTACCACTAATGGCACTGTATCCACAGTAGCGCCACGTCCTTCATAGAATTAGCTGTAGGGGTTAACACGTGATAACTCCAGTCATTCAGCACTCCTATCAACTGAGTCGTCCAGTTGCAAAACTCGTTTAATCCAGTAGTGAATAAGAATCATTTTCATGAGAAAGGTTTCTCTGGACTTTGCCTCACGTATCTTTTGTGTTTGTTGTATCCTACATTTTTCTTTTTGCTTTGTGTTTTTGGTTTTGTGTTTGCTTTGTGCTTTTGCTTTTGAATTTTACTATTTGCTTTTCTTTCTTGGTTTTGGTTGTGTGTTTCTTTTCTGGTTTTGCTTTTCTGGAATTTCGCTTTTTGCTTTGTGTTTCTTGTTTTTTGTTTTCTGCTTTTGCTTTTGTTTTTGAATTTTGCTTTTTGCTCCATGTTTTTTTGTTTTTGGTATTGTGTTTGTTTTCTGGAAAGTCAAAATAAAACAAAACGAAATAAAATAAAACAAAATAAACAAAACAAAATCAAAATAAAACAAAACTAAATAAAATAAAACAAAAGAAGCAAAACAAAATAAAAACAAAAACAAAATAAAACAAATAATTTAAAACAAAATAAAACAAAATAAAATAAAACAAAATAAAATAAAATTAAACGAAACAAAACAAAATAAAATAAAATAAATAAAAATAAGAAATAATAATAATAATAAAATAACTAATTTCTGACATAATCCTTATTCACAAGTGGTAAACGAGTTTTGCAACTGGACGACTCAATTGTCTTATTGAGGTCGACCATTACCTAACCAAACTAAACCCCGTTGCACGGCAGCCTAGGCCTACCAAGAGCGCTGCACAACCATTTGGCGTGCAGATTGTGGGGTGATGCGTGGTCAGCACGTTGGGTCCCTTCGACCGTTGATCTCGGTTTGCGTGACCAGGACGCTGTCTCACTGTCAGATAGCTAAAGCCCTGCGCGGATGCGGATGCGGATATACGCGGATAAACCCGCGGATATCTGCAACATTTCTCGCCATGCGGATATGGTTTGCATGGCCTTTGGGATAGCGGATAAGCTGCGGATAACGTTTGGAGTAAATTTGCGGATAGTTTTTAGAATACAATCCGAACTTGTTGAATATCACGGGGGAAAGTTGGGTAATTGTGCGCAGCGATGTTTTTGAGTTGGCAGTACAACTAGCACCTCAGTTCCCTGCTACCCTAAAGCAGTCATCGTTCCTATCAGATAGGGACAGTCAGCATGATGCCAGTCGCTATGTGACAGCCGTGAGGCTTGGATGAAGAAACTTGACACGTTGCATGTTATTTTCTGTAGCCAGCAAATAAGAAGGTAAGCCTACAGTTGTGATTCAATATTTTAAAATTAAATGTAGTTTTTACAGTGTTGTTGCATGTATTTATTTTTCAATATAATAGATTAGTTTACCGGTATTTAGTGAGTTACGTTTTAAAAGCAGAGTGGGGTAATGGTGCGCAGAACTATGATACAAGTAAATACAACGCAAAATTAATGGCAAAATATTTCGTGTTTGTTCTC
Source organism: Meconema thalassinum (assembly GCA_946902985.2). Lineage (NCBI taxonomy): Eukaryota > Metazoa > Arthropoda > Insecta > Orthoptera > Tettigoniidae > Meconema > Meconema thalassinum. The sequence continues at coordinate 693,488,759 of OX336390.1, forward strand.
CAGATGCCAGGAAATTATACGCGGAAAACGGAGAAAAACTCTACCCAGCAGAAAATATGCAGAAAGCTCTACGTGCAATTAGGGATGATGGGAGGAAAATAAGGGAAGTGGGGAGACGTTTCAACATTCCCGAGTCAACCGTATGAAAGCAGTTGCTGCAAAATATGCTTGTTCTACCTCGTCTAGGCCGTAAACCTGTTTTTACCTACGAAATGGAGTCACAATTATCAGAATACGTTTTGACATTGGCAAAATTGTTTTACGGCTTAACGCCCACCAAGCTTGTCAGACGGTTTGCGTTAAAGTTTGCTGAGGAGAATAAGATTCCCTATAATTTCAATAAAGTTAAAGGTCTAGCAGACAAAGATTGGTTGTATGGATTCTTGAAGGGAAATCCTGCATTAACGTCGAGACAAACTGAAAAAACAAGCCTAAATTGGATTGCGTCCTTTAATGCTGACGAAACGAAGATATTTTATTTTAATATCTAAAACTGCAGAATTTTAGGATCATTGCATTGTTATGCTATTGTAAAAGGTATTGGAATATTCTAATGTTAATGCACAGTGCAAGTTTCTGCCTATTCAGATTGTATTATTATGGCTTTCCAACATTCATCCCATGCGCACAATTCCCCAACCCATGCGCATGATTACCCTGCAGGGTGGGTAATCGTGCTCAAATGCATATTTGCGAGATATTTAATTATAGTCCACCATATTTATTTTTGAATTAAATTTGTTTCTGCACGTCGAATATAGAGTTACTAAGGCTCTCTTATTCATAACCCCAGTTGTGTTAGCCTAACGATTATGAGACCATCATGAGACCGTTTCTTGCTGAAGTGCGCACAATTCCCCCACTATCCCTTACTAGGGCCCGGATGTTCATGACTTTTTTAGCCTATTTTCAATTTTGAAAAAATAGGCTTATGAGATCACCTTTTGTCCGTGTGTGTGTGCGTGCGTGTGTGTGTGTGTGTGTGTGTGATTCGTGTGTGTGTCCCCTCTAATAAAATCTAAACGGCTGGAGCGATTTCAATGAAACTCGGAAAGTTTATAGCACTATTCTCGGCGACCTCGACCGTGCCCTTCAAATTTTGTTACGACTCACCAATCCAACATGGCGGCTGTGCGAAATATTTCACCAGCATTGAATATCTCCGAAACTATTACCGATATTACCCTGACATTTTCCATGGTGATAGAGGGAACTACTATAAGTTCACTTATGTGACTTTTGAAAACCTGGTAACAACAAAACCAACATGGCGGCCAAGCGAATTTGCGACATTTAAATAGACGTTTCTCGCGATTTGACCAACCAAACGCAATGAAACTTGGTACAGTATATGTTTATATACATTGTAATGCACCGACATCTAACTTCGTTCAATTGTTTACATAATCACAAGATGGCGGATGTGAGAAATATTTCACCGGCATTCTATATCTCTGAAACTATTAGCGGAAACCCCTGAAATTTTGTACGGAGATAAAGGGCACTACTGGAAGTCCATCTATAAGACTTTCAAAAACCGGTTAACTACAAAACGAACATGGCGGCCAAGCGAATTAGAAAATTTTAAATAGACCTTTCTCGCGATTTAATGTTCCAAGCGCACTGAAACCTGGCACAGGAAATATTTATACACATTGTAATCCACTGGTATCTAATTTAGTTCAGTTGTTTACATAACCTCAAGATGGCGGCAGTGCGAATTTTATAATTAAGATTTTATTTATTGTGATGTAGACATGCGATCGAAGTGAAAGTTTGAATAATGAACCTACGCAATAATTTTCCTTTAATGGTACATGACTCTATGGCCTATACATTTAACAATCCAACATGGCGACCATCCGAAATATTTAGACGATACTGAATATCTACGAATCTATTTTAGCAATCAAACTGCATTTTTTAATGTTCATAGGGGCTATGAACTTAAGTTCACCTATAGGACTTCAAATAACCTGGTGATCACAAATCCAACATGGCGGTGACGCGAATTATAAATATTCACATGGACGTTTCTCGCAATTTAACCATCCGCGTGCAGTGAAACTTGGTAAGGTAAATCCTTATACGAATGATAATCCACTGGCATCTAATTTATTTCAATTGTTTCCATAACCTCAAGATGGCAGCTGTGAAAAATTTTAAACTCTCCTTGTTTTTTCTTGTGTTCTAACTATGCGATTGAAGTTTGAATACTACACGTTCACAATAATCTGCATGTAACAGTACATAACTCTAGGACCTACATATATAAAATCCAACATGGCGACCATCCGAAATATTTAGTCGGTTCTCAATATCTACGAATCTATTACAGCAATCAAACTGAAATTGTGTATGTTGATAGTGGCAATTAACATAAGTAGGATATATGAAAATAGGCTGTATAGTTCTTCACGGAACTACTTGTTTTCGTTATGTTTTTTCATGACAAATGTAAGATGATGATTTACGCTAATTCCATTCAAATTATGTCATTAAAGATAATCAACACTCCGACCTGAAATGGGTTGCAATTCTGGCTGTTTAACATTCATTTTATACATAGCACATGGCATACATAGCCTAAGGGAATGACTTTCTGCTCAAATGTCTAAAAGATAAAGTATAAAGCGACACATTGAAAATATATATTGAAATATATAACAAACGTGTGGATAAAAGTCGTGTGGATGCGGGGCGGATGCGGATGCGGATAAATGTCGTGCGGATGCGAATAACAGTTATGCGGATGCGGGGAGGATGCGGATAACAGCTGTGCGGTTGTGGGGCGGACGCGGATAACGTCTTGTTTATCCGCGCAGGGCTCTACAGATAGCTACTCAATTGTCCTTGGAATTTGTTTCATTTTAAGTGCCTGGACATCGTGCTTATTTAGGCCCGTGTGCTTAAGTGAGTGTGAAATTTTGTCTGATAACCTGTATTTCTGTGATGGCTGTATTAGTGCGTGTAGTTGTAATTCAGTTGAGAATTGGGAGGGAAACGGCCGTGGTTAGAAATCATCCCGGCATTCGCCTGGTGTAGAAGTGGCAAACCACGGAAAACCACTTCCAGGATGGCGGAAGTAGGAATCCCCTTCTCATGTTTGCCTCATGAGGCATCTGGCAGAATGGAATGATTTTTTGTCTTTTGCATCATAGGATAGGTGAAGCTGGATCTGGTCCATCCAATCTGACAACTTCTCTCCATTTTCATATTTTGTCATACCCCATGAAGTGTGATGAGCTGATGACTATTGAAATCGCCAAGGTAAACACCTGGATGTCTTATGGCTGGAAGAGATGATTTCAGTATTACTATGGCGATAGCAAGAAGTAACACTGTAGTTGGATATTTCCTGGCGAGTGTACATGATAGAACCATAAATCTCTGATCCAAGGATGCCCACAAATTTATATCAGAAAATTATGGCTCTATAGTCTACCTGATCATCTACTAGGTGTGTTTCTTGAAGAGCAATGAGATCTATTTGATGTTCTTTGGATAATTTACTTAGGTACTCGCATTCATCTTTGGATATAGGCTACCTTCAATGTTCAGTTGTAGGACACGAGCACAAGGCCCAATGCATTTTGAGTTCTGTGTACTTTGGCTCTTAAAAGAGCCTTTGGGAATATTTTGTAGGTCATAAAAAACGGAAGAGATACGCGATCTAGTTCGGTTACCGCTTGTGTAGACTTTCTGCCGTCCTGCCCTTGCAGTCCGTTGCCCAGGGTACACCATCTTGGAGGATGTCTACACTTCGTACCCCAACTCATGTATTAATTGCACATTTCTGAGGCTAACCGACTCTCCTCTGTACGACTGCGCAACCGGGGCTGACCAGCCAAAACCCGTGGCTTAAACTGTACTATAGTGCGTCTCTACCCTAAAAGACAGTACGCATTAAATGGGGCGCGCTGATGCCAGATCTACTGCATATACAAAGTTCTGCAAGGGCGGGCACATGATGTAATATAACTCGTATACAGGCGTGCTTTTACGCAAAACTCGGGAAATTTCCAAAATATTTGTTTGTTGTATATAACTGTAGCTCATACCTTGCAGCGAACAACGCTACAATATTTAGATATGATACGCCGAACCTCAGAGCGCGAGTTTAATGCACACGTTATAACAATTTATATTTTTCAATTATTCATGAATATGATAATATTATAATAAGTTATTCCCGGGATGAACAAAGGCAAACCACGGAAACCACTTAGAGGATGGCTGAGGTAGGAATCGAACCCGCCTCTTCTCAGTTTTGTCTCATGAAGTTGAGTACACCCCGTTCCAGCCCTCAGACCAGAATTAAATTTCTTGGCGGAGCCGGGATTAAAACCTGGGCCTCCACGGTGACAGCACGGTGACAACCAGGAATGCAGGCCACTACGGTACGCAACGAGGCGGACAATTTATAAAGAACTCAAGGACCACTTCATTTCACAGTTTAACTTCACACTATCACACCATCAGTCGGGGAGATACTGGCGCCTGGGTAAACAAACTTACGCAGCGTCAGCGCTGGGCGGGAGGAATAAGTGCGATAACTTATGAATGCTATCTGATTTCGAGTTCGGGTTTGTTTTAAAAACTTTTTCACATATTAATGAACATTTCTTTTCGCTTAGTCACCAATGTAAAGTCAATAGCAAAAAAGTTTGTCGCTACGTGACTTTCCTGTGATACAATCTCAGATTTTTCAAGTAACATTTAAGAGAAAAAAAATCATAACTTTCTTACTATGAAAATAATTACTGCCCTGAGAAATAGAGTATATTCTACCAACATCAGGCAATCTAAAAATTAATTCTTGATCTGTTGCGATCATTAGTTCATTATCTATGGCGTGATAAGTTTTATATCTGCAAACATATAGATTCGCGCTAAAATATCGTAATTGTGAAATTTGGGCCATCTGTTAATTATTTATGGCTTTTATTTTTACATCATCATAAAGAGCGGAAAATTCTCTATAAGACCTCGCAAACAGTTTCTTAGATTTGTCACTTTCAATTATTGGGAAATGGCAACATCGCCGGGGTGGAAAAGGACGAAGCTAATTGCCGGACATAGGAGTGAGAGGCAACTACTACATTTAATTCCATACTGTCTTTTAAGGTTGAGACGCTCTATAGATGTGTAACCTAATTTGTTGTACGTTACTGGCGTAAGACTTCTTGCACATGAGACAGCCAGCAAGTTCCTAGCGCAAGTCAATCACCGCCATATGTGACCTATCTGCTCTGTGTGCGTCTTCTGTTGAAACAAGTTCAATAAGTTCGTTACTTGCAGTTTGTGGGCTGATAGTTTGTTGTACTTAACCTCGCTAATGTAACGACGGAGGGAAATCGTATGTAGTGTTAGTACATCACTTTTAAAAATGTTGTTCCTTGTTTCCCTCAGTATACTGTAAGGTTATCATGGATAGAAATAAACTTTACCAAGAATTTTTCGGTGAACATATAGATCTGAAAATCCCGACAAAAAAAAAACGGAAATGTCCAAATTAAAGTTGTTTATAAAAATGTTGATTATAAATAAAGTTCAGTTTAAATGTGTTAAATTATTTATTGATTTTTACGTTTTCCCAAAAGGAGGGGTTACATTTTATGGTATTTTATGGATTATCTAACGTCATAACTGTTGTTGTTGCTTATTTTAGGGGCTACGACATCGTGGTCACATTGCCCCGTGTATTTGTGTGTGTGTAATTTGTGGGATAATATATGTTATTGTGATGGCTGTATTAGTGTGTGTATTTGTAAATTGGGGATAGGATTGGGAAGGAAGACTAAATTTGACCATTTGACCATGACAATGCGAGACCACATGTGGCAACCAGAACCGCCAAGAAGCTCCGGTCATTTCACTGGGAAAGTCTGGACTCCCACCATACAGTCCTGACCTCGCTCCTAGTGATTTCCACGTTTTTGGTCCGCTGAAGAGGTTCCTGGCAGGGCAGCGATTCACGTGCAACGATGACACCAGGACAGCAGTCCGACGATGGTTCCACAGTCAGCCGGCTGCATTGTACGACAGGGGCATCTCAAATTTAGTGCTGCAATGGGACAAATGTCTGAACAAATGTGGAGACTATGTGAAAGAATAGTGTAAAGTACGTATAACAGTACTTATATTTTTAATTACCTGTATGTATTTTTTCCCCGTGGTGTTGGGGTAGCGCGCCTGCCTCACACCCGGAGGCCCCGGGTTCGATTCCCGGCTCCATCAGGGATTTTAATACTGACGTGAGGGTTGGAACGGGGTGCACTCAGCCTCGTGAGGACAATTGAGTAGCTGTCTGACAGTGAGGCAGCACCCCGATCACGGAAACCAAGATTAACGGCCGAGGGGACCCAATGCGCTGATCAGGCGTCACCCCAATATCTGCAGGCCAAATGGCTTGGCAGCGGTTGCTTGGTCGGCCTAGGCCTTTCATGGGCTGTATAGTGCCAGGGGTGGTTTGCTTGTATGTATTTTTTTGCTAAAAAAATAGGGGCCAAGACTTTTCGATCCACCCTCGTAATGCATGTAATAATGGAACCAATAGGAGAAGGGGGCGTTTTCGGTGGCGTAATTGGTAGCATGCTGAGCCTCTATACCCAAGATCGCGGGTTCAAACCCGGCCGAAGTCGTCGGATTTTTAAGACCGTTAAAAATCCCTCAGCATGCCTTCCTTCGGAGGGGAAGTAAAGCCGGCGGTCCTATATCATAGATTTATGGTATGAAAAAGAACTTTCCACTAATTACACTTGAGGAAGCAAAAATATGTAGGTTAGTTTGATAACGCTCCATTAGTTCCAACGTTCCCCACTGGGCACTGACTGCGATGGCATTTACCGCGTCCGCAGTTAGGTGTCGTGGTTGGTAGCATTTGGTGGCAAAAGTGGGAACTACTTGAAAAAATTAATCGTCTGCAGTCCTTCTACCTGAATCACAGATAACACACACTAATACAGCCATCACAATTAACACCGGTTATCAGACAAATTCCACACACACACACACACACAATACACGGGGCTACATGACCGCGTTGTCGCAGCCCCTAAACTGAGGAAGCAACCGGCCAATAGGAGAAGGGGTTCATGTTTAATTCATTTAGGGCCTTAATGTAGAATGGGGCTAAGATGTGTGAAAATAACTTTATTCATCTGGAAATACATAGCAGTTTAAAGGTTAAAGATGTCTCTGTCACCCGCATTGTGCCACTGGTGCGGCGATGTGTGTCCCACAGTTTGGCATACGCGATGACTTCCAGTGCTACAAACTCGTCAAGAGAATGGAGGCCAGCTACTTAGTAGGTGTGTTCTTACCTCATCATCGACATCGCAAATGTGGGACATTTCCATTATTAGTTAGTTAGCTGGTTCATTCCCACAGAGATTGCGAGACACGCGGAAAAGTATTACAAAACACTGGCGGTGTGGGATACAAACAAAGCTTTGGATGACGCAGAATGTGCTTGTCTCACACCGGGCTGGAGCAAGAACACCTGATATCATGTTCTTGGTTTCCTAGGCCCGCATCCGCACGACTGTTATCCGCATCCACCCTGCATGCGCACGACTGTTATCCGCGTCCGCCCCGCATCCGCGCAACTGTTATCCGCGTCCGCCCCGAATCCGCGCAACTGTTATCCGCATCCACCCCGCATCCGCACGACTGTTTTCCGTATTCCCACGTTTTTTATCCGAATCTACTGGCATTACAGGACGATGTCGAAATGTAAATATTATTATGTCAGAAAACTGTATCATAATGTGGGCCATTATAACACTATTTTTAGCCTACCTTTCACATTATGAAAAAAAAAAGAGGGAAAAAGTAGACTTATGAGATCGGACAAATGTCTGTCCTTCTGTCTGTCCTGTCTGTCTGGCTGTGTGTGTGTGTGTGTCCCCCCCCCCCTATCAACTCCTAAATGGCTGCAGCAATCGAAACAAAATTTGGTAGGAGTAAGGATCTATACCTGAATATCTCCCAGCCATATTTGAAAATGATGTCAGTGCTACCAACTGCTGAAAAATCGCAATTGGAATTTGAGCTCCAAGTTGGATATCTTGGAAGGTATGAATGGGAGCTATTTCAAAATTGGCACACGTATAGACAATAATATTGCAGTTTAATTTCCAGGAGGCCATACATGGCAGTGTTGCCAAAATGATTATAAGCCCGCTGATAGGTCCAAATTTTAAATGCATATAACTTCTACACTATCAATTGGATTTCAACCAAATTTCGTATGTGCTATATTTACATAAACAGATATGAATGAGCGTATTCTTAAGAGCCACCAGGGCTGCCAACTGTTAATAAATGCTCTCAGTTTTTTAAAATCCAAATACCCATATATCAGAAAGTACGCAAGCCGACAGCTTTAAACTATGCACACGTATAGTACCTGACATTCTATATTAATTTGGAGTAACTTATATACGTCAGTGCTACCAACATGATTCTATGCCTGCTGAGAGGTCCAACTTTAAATACTTGTAACTTCTATACTATTATTTGGATGTCAACCAAATTTTGCGTGTGCTATGTGTACCATAACAGATAAGACTATGCTGATTCTCAAGAGTAACCAGAGCTGCCAACTGTTAATAAATCCTGTCTATATTTTTTGTTACCCTAATATCAATATATCAGAAAGTATGCAAGCCAATAGCTCTAAACTTTGCACACGTATATTACCTGGCATTCTCGATTTATCTTGAGTAACTAATATAGGCCTACGCCAGTGCTGCCAACATGATACTAAGCCTCCTGATAGGTCCAATTTTAAAATGCCTGTAACTTCTATACTAACTAATGGATTTCATTCAAAATTGACACAACAATAGATCATATTATTTCAGATTATTTCTGACCAATACATGTATGTCATTGTTGCCAACATGATTTTACGCGTGCTGTTAGATCCAATGTTTAACTGCATGTAACTTCCATGCTATCTATTGGACTTCAACCAAATTTTGTCTTCTGTACCTTAAGAGATGGAACTAAGAATATATTCAGTCACCAGGGCTGCCAACTGTAGTTCTCTATTAGGCTACATTATGCCAGGTATACAGTATTTCGTACTAATTAGAAATTTCGATATTACCAACTTAATTTCGTCATTATTCTAGATAGATCCATATAGATTAATCATTGGCATGAATCTTAAATTTTAAGAAAAGTAGGCTCTTTAGTTCGTCACGGAACTTCTTGTTCATTATGAAACAGTTTCTCCCACCAATCAGAGCTCAAGAAACAGTTGTGTGACCAATTAGGTAAGGATAGCATAGCATCGCACCTGCGTTGACTTCCACAGCCTCCAATTTTAAATTTCACTGCGCCGCTTCCAGTGTCATAGTGGGGTATTTGAGGAGGCCATGGTCAAATACAAGGAATTCCCTGCGCCCCATGCCCTCTGTTCAGTACATAAAACTGGCGAAATCTCGACAGAAATTTATGAATATTTATGTTCAAACGTGAAATAGTTATAATTATCGTCGAACATAAACAGTCGTATGCATCTCTGCTATAATGGTAATTAAGACACTCGTATGAAAATTATAAAACTCGCTTCGCTCGTTTTATAAACATACTCGTGTCATAATTATTGCCAAAATAGGCTCGTTGCATAATGCATTATTTTAATTTGATAAAGCATAAGCAACATATTTAGACATTTGAGGAAAAAGTTGTTCCCTTAGGCTCTGTATGTCATTTGCTATGTTTAAAATGATTGTTATACAGTTAGGATTGCAATCCTTTCCTGTTCGGAGTGTTAATTACGCTTAGTGATATATTTGAATGAGCTCAAATCATCATCTTACAATTGTCATGAAAGAAATGTACTGGAAAAATATGATATGTCATAATAAACATCTGGGTCCTAGTAATGATATTAAGCCTAAAGAAGTTCGGATTGTATTCTAAATGCTATCCGCAGATTTTCTCCAAACATTATGTGCAGCTTATCCATACAAACTATATCCGCATGGCGAAATATTTTGCGGATATCCGCGGATAAACCCGCATCCAAACAGGGCTTTAGAGGATTAGAAATCCATAACGAACTGCGAAAGATGATCCTTACAGCGAATAGTTTGCTATGAATCAGTAGCCAAGGAAGGTGGACCAATCACAGGTCCGTATCATCACAATTGTATGGCTTTAACTACACCAATTTAATTTTAATAGCGGACCCATGCAAGTACTCTCGCATATGTATAAACCACTTAATTGGTATGTGGGTTCAACGCGACACAGTTCTTCCAGGCGCTATCGAATTGTTTATTTGTTTAAGGGCAATTTTGAAACAAATTGTCGATATTTATGAAATCAAAGTCAAATTCGTCACTGCTGCGAGTAATTATCTTTTTTTTTTGAATGCTCATTTTTTAAGATCGGTTACTTCTGAGCACTCCATGTGTATACGAGTAGGCTATACCACCCGCCCGGTTTTACTGTTATGCGGGCTAGACGTGACAGAGTTCTGGCAGGGGCTATCGTCCTGTTTATTTGTTTAAACGCACTTTATAAACAAATAAATATACTTCCGTTGATTTTTCAAGAAATGCAAGCTTTGTCCTCTACTATGGAGTCGAGTTTGAAGATTTTGGCACCAACCGCACATTCTTACTCCCTCTGGTTTTAGAGCTAGAGTTTTGTGAAACATACATATAGCCTATAGGATTGCAGATAAGTGATCTAGTTATTGTGTAAATTTATAAGAACAGCGCAGTGAAATACATTTATAACCTCTTTGGCCCATTATGATCCAGTTATTCAGTAATAAATTTGTTACTTAAGAGTTTACATTAAGAAATACAACAATATATTTCTCAATTGAAGGTATGGGTCTCCGAGCCCCTATTACGCATTTGATTTCTTTTATATCTGTTCGTTTGTATTAGTTTAGTTTATTCCGAAAAGAATGTGTCCTGCCCTACACATAAGGTGACCATGGAGGTTTAGAACAACAGTTCATAATGTCTTACAAGATATTGTATAAATGGTTATTATTTAAATTATGCACAATATATTTCAAAATTTCTCTAATGACATCCCCGTACTTCAGGTCCGTCTGGCTGCGTGGTGGGTGCAACGGTAATGTTCTTGTCTGTTGTGCCCAATGTTGCGGGATCGAATCCCGGCGCAGTCAGTTGGCATTTAAGGTACGCAAAACTGAGGGAACCGTGTCAATAGATTTAATGGCACCTTAAACGCCCCCTGCAGGACAAAATTCCAGCACTCCGGCGTCCCTAAAAGCCGCGGTAGTTAAAAGGAACGTAAAACCAATAACATTATTATTATTATTATTATTATTATTATTATTAGTCTATTATTATTATTATTATTATTACAGTATTATTCTTCTTCTTCGCGAATGGGTCACTTAGGACCACGCGGAATCAACATTTTCTGAGCTTTCCTCCTTGCCCAATAGTTCTTCATTTTCACTGATTGCTGTAATTTCTGTTCCTCCGACCAGGTACGTCGCTGTGGTTTCTTCTCATCTTCCTCAAATCCCCTTGTGTGAACAATTTTCCGGATCATATTTCTATCTTGTAAATTTGGTGAACCCAATTCATTAAGGTCTTTCTCTACTTGTTTATACCATTTTGGTCTTGTGCGTTTGATTTGCAGAAATTTGTGGATTCGATAAGTGAGTCTGGTAGGATTCATTCTTTCCAAATGGCTTAGAAACTGAATTCGTCGCAATCTCATTGTATCAGTTAAATTAGAAACTCTTTTATAAATTTCAGAGTTGGGTTTGGGGTAGTGTATGCCATTTACAATTCTGGGTCCTAAGATTTTCCTCATGATTTTCCTTTCTTTAATCTCTAATTTTTCCTTTAAGGTCTTACGATGTAAACTGAGCGTTTCTGAAGCATATAGAGCTTCAGGTTTAATCACTGTACAGTAATGACGAATTTTGTTGTTCCAGGACAAGCTTTTTTTGTTATAAACATTCTTTGTGTGTTGAAAAGCAATTTCCATTTTCTGAATTCGTGATGCTACAGATTTATTTTCATTGCCATTTTCAGTGATCCATTCACCTAAGTATTTAAATTCTTTCACTCTTGCAATCTTATTGATACCAATGACAATTTCAGGTGGACCATTCTTAATATTTTTCATAAATTTAGTTTTTTCATAGGAGATTTTTAGTCCTATTTTGGCTGCTTGCTCCTCCAGTATAACAAGCTGTTTCTGTGCATCAGCGACGTTTTTGGCAATTAGTGCTAAATCATCAGCAAACGCTAGACAATCTAAGTCAATACCCTTAATCTTTGGGCCCAGGCGGTGAGATGGTGCACCTGCTTTCCTCCATTCTCTGACAACTTTCTCAAGAGCACAATTGGAAAGTATTATTATTATTATTATTATTATTATTATTATTATTAAATGTTGGTCCGTCATTCACAAGTTATAACTAAGGAATACTGTACTTGGAAGATACAGAGCCCACTTCCAGTCATCTACTTCCTATGCCTGCTCAACATTCTTCTCAAAGCGAATCGCTGGGTCCAAAATAAGAGCTATCATTGCTGGCCTATTGATGGTCGGTTGGTTCCTTAGTTTAGGGCAGGCTGTTCTAGCCGAGCAGCTCGCCCGTGAGCAGCTGAGTACTCGCCGCCTTGTGTGAGTAAACCTGTAATATGCAATACAGCTCTGCTGTAGGGGCGGCCGTTACTAAGCGGTGGTTACATCAAGATTAGCAGGAAGCGCATGGACTTGTACTATGACCTTCGCCCAGTGACGTTTTGGCTATCACCCCCAGTCCCTCTCCAACCGTGCTCCGAGCATCACTGCTGAGTAGTCGCGTGTACGCATACTCAAACTCGTGGATTTGGAACAGCCTGGTTTAGGGGCTGCGACAACGCGGTCATGTAGCCCCGTGTAGTTTGGGTGTGTGTGTAGAATTTGTCTGATAACCGGTGTTAATTGTGATGTCTGTATTAGTGTGTGATATCTGTTTTTAATTCAATAAGGATTGCAGACATTGAATTTCAAGTAGTTCGTAATTTTGCCGCCAAACGCCACCGTCTAGATAGGTCTATATACTGTAGATTGGCATGGATCTTAAATTATAAGAAAAGTAGACTCTTTAGTTCGTCACGGAACTACTTGTTTGTTGGGATATTGTCAGTGGTGATTCACTTTTAAGTTTGCTTGCTTAGCGTGATATCTGTAGTTGTTAATAAATGGTCAGGTTAGAGTGGATTGTGTGCTTAGCTGATTGTTTGAGTGGTGTGGTCCGTCTCGTACACCTGCTATCACCACTGCCTACATTGAACTGGACGGAATAACAAACCAATCTTGACAAGCTGCGCTAGTTTAAAAACTACTGCAACTGTATAAATATATTGTAAGTACCATACCGTACAGTACTTTTAGACATGAATTTGGTTGGTTGGTTCCTCAGTTTAGGGGCTGCGAACACGCGGTCATGTAGCCCCGGGTACTGTGGGTGTGTGTAGAATCTGTCTGATAACCGCTGATAATTGTGATGGCTGTATTAGTGTGTGTTATCTGTGATTCAGGTAATGACTGCAGACGATCAATTTCTAGTAGTTCCTACTTTTGCTACCAAATGCTACCGTCAACGACACCTAGCTGTGAACTTGGCTACTAGATGCCACCACAACCAGCACCTGGTGACAAACGAGTGTTAATCAATTCTAATCTACGAATTTGGCTTCACACAATTTATTGTAGTTAGTGGAAGGTTCTTTTGCATCCCATAAATCTATGACATATGCCCGCCGGCTTTACTTCCCCTCCGAAGGCAGGCATACTGAGGGATTTTAAAGCTCATAAAAAATCCGACGACTTCGGCCGGGTTTGATCCCGCAATCTTGGGCATAGGAGCTCAGCATGCTGCCAACTACGCCACCGAAGCCGCTGGACATGAATTTAATAGCCTAAGTGAAAAGTATCTGATGATGATCGCTTGACGATCGAAAGCGATCCAAGCGTATTTTTATCAATCTCTTGTAATTGTATTTCAGGAATAGGGAAACACCCATTACGATTGCGTACAATCGTGTTGACCGACTGAAAAACATTACATTTCGGTTTGTATTGACAATAAAGGTTTTATTCAACAAGAAAATGGTGACTTATTATTTGCGCCTTCCTGCATGTGTAAAAATAGCCAAAGGTTCGTCTTTTGTTGTAACAACGTGTTTTTCACTTTTTGAAACAGCTCCCCAGTTAAATTAAATGACGAACCATAATTGGAACGCCCTTCACGTATTGTCTGCGCGCCAGGAGAAGTCAGCTGGGTTTCTCCTGCAGATGTCTTCCTGCCTATTGTGCACCGCTCATTCAATAAACATCAAGTCGGTCACTGCCAGCTTCACTCATTCACGGCTTCTTTTTTATCATTTCAAATGATCTTGTCGACTTCGTCGTTATGCTTGGGTCCAACGTTATGCGTTACGGAGACGGAGACGGAAGTGACGTCATGCAGCCGCGCGGGAAGTGACATCATGCAGCCGCGCGGAAACTGAGTGCGTGACGTCATGCAGCCACGCGGGAAGCCGAAGCTAATGGTTATTGGAGTATTTTGAAAGAGTCCTGCGGCGTCGAGCGACCTGGGGCTTTGAGCGAAGCGAACACAAGAATACAGGGTGACTTCTAAAGAGATATACAAGATGCCATATAAGAATACAGAGTGCCTCCTAAAGAGGTGCGCAGGATGTCAGAGCAAAATACACTACAAGATGCCAGATAACAATACAGGGTGACTCCTAAAGAGATATACAAGATGCCAGATAAGAATACAAGGTGACTCTTAAAGAGGTGTACAAAATGGCAGAGAAGAATACAGGGTGACTCCTAAAGAGGTGCACAAGATGTCAGACAAGAATACAGGGTGACTCCTAAAGAGGTGTACAAGATGTCACACAAGAATACAGGGTTGACTTCTAAAGAGATATACAAGATGCCAGATAAGAATACAGGGTGCCTCCTAAAGAGGTGTGCAGGATGACAGAGCAAATTACAGGGTGACAATTAACGAGGTGCCCGCGCGAGAAGCCTAAGTTAATGGGTAATGTAGTCTGTTGAAAGAGTCCTGGGGCTTGGAGCGAAGCGAGAAGCCCTCCTGAGCCTTTCTAACATGTGTAGCATTTGTAGCATGCGTCATTTGAAATGATATAACGTCTAGTCTTTCAGACTGACTGTAATTTTTATTTATGTGTACTCTGTGCTCTGCAAAAATAATGGAATGCAGCCGAATGATATCAGAATCCCCTATGGACGTCAAATTGTCAGGTGAAAAGCTAACGGAAATAGGAGAAAAGGAAGGAAGGAAGCTTGAATAAAGTTGTGCATTAGGGTCCCCAGAAAAACAGGAGAGCACCAATAAGTGGACTGTAAATAAGATTAAGACATGTCTTGTACTAGAACATTTACTGCCATTACGGACTGTACACACACATACAACAACAAAACTGGTAGCCAAGCACGCAAAAGTTCTCTCGTCTCCCGTCGAGCGCTGCAGAGCGAGCAATCGAAATGGCTGTCGAGTGATCGAGACGGCTGTACTCAACATACCGGCCGCCAAGAAATACTTACTTTCTTAACACTACAAATAACATAACAAACGAATTGCATCGAATCAATCACTGCACTATAGTCCAACATGTCTGTTTGAACAAGAAGTCTATATACAATACAATGTTACACTGAAACAAAAGAAACAAAACTGAAGTGCTATGGTACATTAATTACACTGCACTTGCTTCAGGCAGAGGACACAATTTCACAATAGGTCGTTTGAACAATCCCTTGGTAGTGCGTATGGTTGCCACACGAACCAGTCCGTCATCTCCAGGATGAACTTGATCGATCACTGCAATCTTCCAGTGCAGAGGAGGTAGGTTGTCTTCCTTCACAATGACAAGCGTCCCAGGCTTCACACTTGGGGAAGAACTGGACCATTTAGCCCTCTGCTGCAGGTGGTGTAGATACTCATTGGACCACCTGGACCAGAATATCTGAAGTTGTTGCTGCAGAATCTCCCATCTGGACAACAAGCTAAGCTTCACATTACTTAGATCTGGCTGAGGTAAACTTGATAAGGCAGTGCCGATAAGGAAATGGCCAGGAGTGAGAACTTCAATATCATTAGGATCGGAGGAGAGAGGAAGGAGTGGTCTGGAGTTCAGACAAGCTTCTATTTGACAGGTTAAAGTAGTTAATTCCTCAAAGGTAGGACATAACGTACCCATAACACGTCTGAGGTGATGCTTGAAAGATTTAACACCTGCTTCCCACAGGCCTCCAAAGTGAGGTGCTCTTGGAGGTATGAAGCTCCACTCGATGCCTTCTCTGCTGGTGAAATTCTGTACCTCAGTTCTCGTTTCTTCTGAGTCGAGAAGTTCTTGAAGTTCCTTCTTGGCTCCCACGAAGTTAGTGCCATGATCACTGTAGATAGTTTGGCAACGTCCCCGACGTGATACAAATCTACTCAATGCTGCCATGAAAGCTCGTGTCGTAAGGCTGCTAACAACTTCGAGATGTACAGCTTTGGTAGCTAGGCATACAAATAGTGCTACGTAACATTTATCTCTTGTCTTTGACCTGAGAGAACCAGTTTTTACAAGAAATGGCCCTGCATAGTCTATCCCACAGTTTAAAAAGGGTCGAACTAATTCAACGCGAACACGTGGTAGTTGGCCCATTAATTGAGTTGAAAATTTTGCTCTTAGTCGGAAACATGTCAAGCAATTATGAATTATCCGTCTGACTGTCGTTCTACCATTCACAATCCAGTATTTCTGCCTAAGGGAGGCCAGAAGAAGTTGACAGCCAGCATGCAAGAGACGACTGTGTTCATGTTCAATTATCAATCTGGTGATGTGATGATGAGGAGGCAAGATCACAGGATGTTTTTGCTCATATGGCAGATTAGACCGTTCTAACCGTCCACCAACTCGTAGCAGCCCGTTGAGGTCTAAACCAGGATGTAGACTTCTCAAGTGACTCTTACAATGAACTTCTTGGTCTGATTCCAGCTGTTTGATTTCCATGTGGTATGCTAACTCCTGAGCCTGCCTAATGCATGTTGTCAGAGCATTCTGCAATTCCTTTAAAGAAAGAGGTCCAGTAGCTCGCTCTGTCTTCAATTTTGAACAATTATGTACAAATCTAAAGATGTATGCTACAACTCGTTGCAATCTCGATAAGCTAGAGAATCTTGTGACGAGTCCATCCTCGGGAGTAGTCATTAAGTAACATACAGGCTTAATCTTCTGCTCTGGTGGTTCCTGCTGCTCTGGAAGATTGTTTAATGTAGGCCAGTGTTTAGAATCTTCACCCAACCAAGCTGGTCCATTCCACCATAACTTATTATCCTTAAGATCCTTAGGATGTACACCTCGTGATATCAGATCAGCGGGGTTAAACTGTGAAGAAACGTGTCGCCAAGTAGCACCTTCTGTAATTTCCTGTATTTCAGCTACTCGGTTGGCTACAAAGGTCTTCCATCTTGATGATGGTGCCGAAAGCCATGCCAATACAATAGTAGAGTCTGTCCACAAGAATATGTTCGCAAATGTAAGATTCAAGGACTTGACTACTCTTTGCAATAATTGAGATAATAGCAATGCTCCACATAATTCCAGTCGTGGAAGAGATAATTTCTTCAATGGTGCTACCCTGGACTTGGAGCAAAGAAGTCTTACAGAAGTGGTTCCATCCTTGTTTGTGGAATGTACATACAAGCACCCTCCAAACGCAGCTTCCGATGAATCACAGAACCCATGAATCTGTACAGTTACTGAGCGGTCACCTAGAATTCTGCGATCAATGTAGATTTCATCAATCCATGGGAGCTGATTATAGAGTGATGTCCAAGTTGCAACCAATTCTTCTGATAAAGGCTGGTCCCAAGATAGCCGTTCTTGCCATAACTTCTGAAGAAATATCTTGCATAAAATTACTATAGGACTGATGAGGCCTAGAGGGTCAAAAATGCTGGAAACAATGGATAGAACTAGGCGTTTTGTGAAACCATGTGGATAGGGTTTTGGCTTGAAACTGCTAATAACTTGAAACTGGTCAGCAGCTGGGTGCCATACCAATCCTAACGTTTTAACTTCACCCTTGTCCAGCTGTAGTGGTAACTGAGCCTCCCTTAGCTCCGGTGAGACATTCTCTAGAATACCTGGGTGATTGCTGCACCACTTACGTAGTGAGAATCCACCCTTCTGTAGTATGTTTATCAACTCTTGTTGCACTTGAAGAGCCTCTTCGACGGTCGCACATCCCGAGATACAATCGTCAACATAGAAATCTTCCATCAATGATTTCTGAGCTTTCGGAAAGGCATGAGCTTCCTCACTGGCCAGTTGTTGAATGCATCTAATAGCTAAGAATGGTGCACATGACATGCCATACGTAACAGTCTTCAATTGATACTCCTTGGCAGGATCTGTCAATTTCTCTCTCCATATTATCCTTTGATATCTACAGTCTTGGGGATGTACCAGAATCTGACGGTACATTTTTGCTATGTCCGCAGTGAAAGCAATGGCATGACTTCTGAATCTTAAGATAATAGAGTAGAGATCTTGCTGGATGGTTGGGCCGACGAGTAGAAGGTCATTCAATGATACTCCGTTGCTGGATGCTGCAGAACAATCAAATACTACTCTAGTCTTAGTGGTCGAGCTGCTTGCCTTAACCACTGCATGATGTGGCATATAGTAGCAACGTGCTGTGGTATCTTCAGCAATATCCATATGACCCAAATCTTCGTACTCTTGAAGAAATCGACTATATTCTTCCTTCAGTCCTTGATGTTTGGTCAACTTCCTTTCCAACTGATGAAACCTCTTTGTTGCCATCTGCTTGGAGTCTCCTAGATTTTCTGGGGTTTCTTTGAAGGGAAGACGCACTACAAATCTGCCAGAAGAGTTGCGCGAGACGTGCCGTTTGAAGTGAGCTTCACAGTCCCTTTCTTCCTTAGTTCTTGGAGTATGGTGTAGCTCTTCGATTTCCCAGAACCTCTGTAGCTGCTGTTGGATGCAGCCTGCAGATTGTACAAAGTAAGATACTACCGGCCGCCGTGGTCCATGTAGGGGCTTACTGGAATCTGTATATTTACCTGCAAGTACCCAACCTAACTCTGTTTCTTGCAGAATAGGATAATCTTTAGTCCTAGCTAGATTTCCTGCGAGCTGAATGTATGGGCATACCTCTGACCCAATTAACAAGTCTATGTGACCCGGTTCGTTGAACTTCGGATCAGCAAATGGCAGATTTTTGGGTAAGTTCCACTCCTTGCTATCAATGTATTCGCCAGGAAGATCTTCAGTAAGCTTAGGTAGAACTAAGCACTCGACTGAGGTCACGAAATCATTTATACGCGAGCCTATTTGCACCAAAACACTATGCTTGGTTTCTGACGTCGTATTCCCAATACCCTGGATCGGTTTACGATCATGAGATCTGCGCAGCCTTAATCGCTGAACACAGGATTCTGAAATAAAGCAAGATTGCGAGCCACTGTCTAAAAGGGCTCTACAAGTCTGCCAGATCCCTTGAGCATCCTTGACCTTCACCAAGGCTGTGGACAACAATATGGACTGACGTGGTTCTATCTTGAGAGTACAGTAACTACTCGCACCATGCTGCACCTGAGTCACGTTCTGATTAGGGACGTTTTCCGACTTATCTACGTTTGACAAATGCTGGGACACATCAATATGCAGTAACGTGTGATGCTTCTTCCTGCATGTTTGGCAGTTACCAGCCTTGCACTGGGCGACTCTGTGTTGAGCATGTAGACAGTTGAAACAGAGATTATTACGCTTGACAAAATCTCTACGTTCTAGAGTAGGAACTTGCTTAAAATCTCTACATCTAGCCAAAGCATGTGGAGCGTTGCAGTACACACAGTTTACAGTTGTAGTAACATACGTCTGATGAGCATGTGGTGTTGTCTTACGATTGGAGGGTTCTTTACCTTTAGTGTCTGAGCTGCTTGAAGGCTTGAGGAGGTTGCTTGAGTTCACTATGTCTAAAGCCTTGCATTTACCTTCTAAGAACTTGATAAGATCTTCAAGAGTAGGAAGAATTTCAGAGTCTACAGTATCTTCAAATTCTTTCCTAATGGACACGTGCACTTTCTCCAAAATCAACTGCGAAACCAGTAGGTCTTCCAATGGCACTGCTAGATTTAGGGCCTTAATAGCATTTAGGTTACTCAGAGTTTGGTTAACTAGTGCCCGAAGCTCATTAACAGAATCTTTGTGAGCAACCGGCAAGTTTAATAAGTAACCTAAGTGTGCCGTAGTAATCAGTCTTATGTTATCATAACGACTGCGAATAGTTTGCAGAGCAACTTCAAAATTACTGCTAGAAACTGGGATATTAGCTATTAACTTATGAGCTTCACCTTTGAGTGTAGACAGCAAGTAGTGAAATTTTTGAATATTGTCCAACTGGTCATTATTGACAACTAGGCTATCAAAGGTGTCCATATAATGCTTGAAACCGGTCACATTACCATCATAGCTGGGAAGTTGTAGTGTCGGTAATCTAATAGCATTCCGTGTACTAGAATGTGAGTGAGGTGGAGTAATACTACCATCAGCCTTGTGATCATTATCACGATTGATCTCGATATTCATTGCAGCTTCGAGATCAAAGTATGCTGATTCAAAGGTTTCTCTTTCAGCTGCATGCTTTTCAATACCCTCAAATAGTTCTAACTGCGTTTGAGCACCTTCAAATTTATCTCTAATGTTAGGCAATTCTTTCAGTCTAACAATTACTAATTGAATTTCTGACTCACGCTGGAATTCAGTAATATACTTTGACATTCGTGTTAAACTTGATTTGGCAACGGCTCGTTGCTGTACGAGTTGCTTCCTGGTTTGTTCTTCCATTGCTGCAGACGCGTTACGAGTACAAAAGGTTCGAAAAGGGTGAAAACAAGGAAGGCTAGCTTATAGAATAATTAACTAAGAATGTGATCCTTAGTACTTGAGCATAACGGGCGCAAGGAGACAGAATAAACCAATAGGATCAAGGTTGGGAGCATAATCTAAGGTGCCAGTCTAAGAATGTTTCAACTTACTTGTTATGCAGAGATAAATCTTGGATCCGCCACTGTCATCCATGATGAGCTGAATAATACACTGTCTATGTTCTGCATGACCACACAAACTGGAGCTATAAGACCGGCAGCTGAACACGTGCCGTGGTATGTGTTGTAGGTTATGTTACGTATGTAACATGTAAAACACACGAGTTGCATTTCTAGACGTTCGTTAAGAGTTGTGTTCCAACGATTAGTGTTTTACACGTCCGAAGTATGCACGATGTCGTCTCATACTTGGAAGAATCCATTTCACCACGAGGTGACCATGTGCTTTGTCCGCGTTCTGTTATATCGTACAGAGAACATGTCTTTCCAACGCGAATATCCGGTACGCGAGGACCATGAATAAAGTTGTGCATTAGGGTCCCCAGAAAAACAGGAGAGCACCAATAAGTGGACTGTAAATAAGATTAAGACATGTCTTGTACTAGAACATTTACTGCCATTACGGACTGTACACACACATACAACAACAAAACTGGTAGCCAAGCACGCAAAAGTTCTCTCGTCTCCCGTCGAGCGCTGCAGAGCGAGCAATCGAAATGGCTGTCGAGTGATCGAGACGGCTGTACTCAACAAAGCTTGTAGTTTAACGTGACCGTTAATCTTGAGATCATGAGCCACGGGACCTCCTTTTTTTACGTGGAATCCGAACCACAGGACATGGCATTTCACTTCGAAAATCTCACATGCATTGACCGGGAATCGAACCCGGACCGCCTTGGTGAGAGGCATACAGCTAGACCGCTGAGCCACCACGCCCCCCAAGGAAATAGGAGACTTCAGCTACTTAGAAAGCAAAATAACCAGTGATGGACGAAGCAAAGAGGATATAAAAAGTAGTTTGCCTCAGCCAAGGAAAGCATTTCTACAGAAATCTGTTGTCATCAAATATAGATATAGTTATTAGAAATCGATTTTTGAAAATCTTTGTCTGTAGCGTGAAACATAGACTGTTGGTGCAGCAGAAAAGAGGAGAATTGAAGCGTTTGAAACGTGGTGTTCCAGGAGAATGATGAAGATTATATAGGTAGATAGAGAGGAGAGATGTTTCTGGCGACTGTTAATTAATATAAAAGATAGGTTGGTAGGACACTATTAAGACACCCAAGGACAACAAAGTTAATTATGGAAGTTGGGTCGAGGACAAGATCTGTAGGGGTACACCAAGGTTAGAATATGTTTAAACAGATTGCCTCGGATGTAAGTTGTGGTAGCTACTGTATGTAAAGATGAAGCGATTAGCTCGGAACAGGGTGGTATGGAGAACTGCATCAAACCTGTTAAGATACTGAAGACTCAAACAACAGCTCTCCAAATGGGAAAAGTGGGAAGGGGCCTTCAGTGACAAACTGCTGGATGAACATCAAGCACAATGTGGGAGGTAGCAGTAACTGACTGTCGATATATTAGGTCAGGAATAGACAGACCACGCATTCGCCAAGTCAAACTCCCGCTCCCCGTCACAGCGCAGCGTGTTGAAGATTACGTGCCGAGTGCGACAGTGCCAGATGCGACCCAGTAAAAATCGTGGCTGTAGCGACCCTGCTATAGAGTATCCAGCGTTTAGAAAAGACTGTGGAGCCGTATGGCGACAGTGTTGCTAGCTCTAGGCAGAGGTAGCGCTGACGTCATACGTTATGTTCACCCGCTTCGAGTACTGTCCTTTCATAAGTTTGCGAGACAACTCAACCCCAGCAGCTACCTGAAGTATACTCTGTGAGCTGCCTGAATAGGATTGACATTTCTCCGGAAGTGCCACGTCAGTCATCACCCCTCTGCATCTTGACCAATCCATGTTCGCATAGTTGATGTCATAATACTCTGTGTTGCAATATTACAACCCACGTGCGTTAGTGCCTGGTTAGCTGTATCTCTGGCTTGTACAGTGTGATCGCTTGTTATTCTAACTGTTTGGCAACCTTGTTCCCTGACCACATGGCGAGGCGAGAACTGTCAATCCTATTCAGGCAGCTCACAAAGTATAGAACACGCATAGGAAGGACCAGGTTTGCAGGTGTTAACGGATTGGACCAGTATTAAGGATGCCGTACGCGAAGAGAACCAATAACGACATTCATTTCGTTGTGATACGACGCATTACTGATTGACAGATGTCGAGAGCACAACCCTTCTTTCCTTCTCGGATGTACGCTGACGATGTTAACAATATTTACGTCAACAATACTGTTGATCATCACTTTTTTTGTTATTAGTTAGGCTATAATTTAGTT
Source organism: Meconema thalassinum (assembly GCA_946902985.2). Taxonomy (NCBI): domain Eukaryota; kingdom Metazoa; phylum Arthropoda; class Insecta; order Orthoptera; family Tettigoniidae; genus Meconema; species Meconema thalassinum. The sequence goes on from OX336390.1 coordinate 693,512,123, forward strand.
TCTTTCACTTCTATTCTCGTTGTTTTGTTTAGATTAATGTGTGTAATATTGTAGTGAGTTAGCCATGCGGTTAGGGGCGCGCAATTGTGAGCTTGCATTCGGGAGATAGTGGGTTCGAACCCAACTGTCGGCAGCCCTGATTCGATCGAACAGAAAATAAAACAGACACGCAACAATAAACCAATGACGGATAGTGCTTCAGAACTTATGTTGTCGGCGGAAATGAGCACGTGCTCCACTTCGGGCGAGCATGCAGCACTGGACGAGGCTCTTCTTTCCAGCGTGCTAACCTCGAAAGTGTTTAAATTAGTAAGACGTAATATAAACGATACTTGTATGCAATAACAAAGGTAATCAATTGGCAGATAATTGTAGGAAGCTATTAATTATGACGAAAAATATATATGTTCAGAATTCCTTCATGATAAAAGATGAGGCAACAAAACCAGTGTAGGGGAGGGGGGTTTCCGTTAAAAGTAAAAGCCCATAAGACCCACAGTCTTTTCTAAACGGTGGATGCTCTTATAATAGCTTACAGTGCCCCATGCGACCCATTGTTCGAGATAAGAATTGAAGATCTTATTTCCAAAGTGACATAAATCCATGAAATGCAAATATTCAGAAATCGCGTTTTTCTTTTGTGAACATTAAAATGATTTAAACACAACAAACACATACTAATGCTCTACATATTCTTCAAAGTGAGCCATGGCCTTGATTTATCACGTGATATCACGTGATGTCCAGCGAGCCATTGGATTGGTCAACATGGATATAAGACATTGGAAATAAATACACGTTGGAGTTACATCACTTTGCAAATAAACTTAGTTCTTAGATCTCTGTTAATATGGAATATACGACGCATTGAGTCTCCAAACATTTGCTATACGTTGAGAGAATCATAAACTTGCTTATGAAAGAAAAAACTGAAAAACCGTCAATTTTTGATTTACCATTTTTGGAAATGCTTGGGTCGCCAGTGGCACGTTGGCAAATTGGTGGGTCGCATGCGGCACGGGTCGCATCCGGCACGGTCGCATTCGGCACGACACCGTGTCGAACTGCCTTCTTCTTGCGCGCAAACAATAAGGTTAAGCCGCTAGTAACGCCACTACATGGATGTCTCCTGTTATACAGCCGTGAGTGACCAGTGTTAGAATGCTATAGCATTTAGCCATAATTCACCGAGCTGATCGGTGCAAATAAATTACTGAAATGTTAATCCCATAAATTAGACGCTTGCCATGCCCTGATGGCCTTGTACTGTATGCTACGAGATGAAGTGAGTTGCTGACGTAACCACGCCGAACGTGCTCTGTTGATAGGTTTGGGAGGTTGCTATCGCAATGAATGATGCTGACGTAGTGATCTCCTGCATATGGAACATTGAACTTCCAGCGTTGCCACCTCGACCATGATACATCATTATAGAGATTATCGTTCATTAGTGAGTCACAGATCATTAAGCGCCTAAATACGCTATTTGACTTGTTTTGGAAAAGATACTGCCAAGTATAGAGATTGCTTAATTAAACATGGTACCGTAGCACGATGAGGTGCACGGACAAAGGAACCTGGTTTAAGCGCTTACACACTAATAAATGTTCGCAGTGAGGTTCAATATGAATTCGTCGGAAATGGCATGTTTCAATACATAATACTTTAACTCGTGCACTGTGCGTTCCTGATCGGCCGGTTTATTTTAAACTAAGGTTACGACCACACTACACCAACTACAGAGGCGGATAATGATCACAATTACTAGGGAGGCCAGTAAAGCCAGCATAAGACAGAACACATTCCCTAAGCCGTGGAGGGATTTATTAAATAATAATAATAATGCTATTGTTTTACGTCATTTTTAACTACTGAAGCTTTTAGAGACGCCGGAGCATTGGCACCCACAGGGACAAGAAGGGGCTGTGCTACCCCGCGCCCTGGAATCCCGAAAATATTTCGATTGCTCAGTGTCACACCAGTTTATTTTATAAATTGAAGTTACTGATGCTTAACTGATTTAGATGCAGGGATAATTCCACAGTTTTATTTAACTTAGTAATTTGGGATTATTTGAAAATATCTCCAGTTATTTCGAAAATCGGCGAACTGAATTAACATTACCATTTTAACGAACTGCTTGATTTTATTTTTTGTCGATACATGGTGATACAGCTACCTTTTACCTGTTATTAAGAAATGAACATTACGACGATGATGCACAAAGAAAAGTGAACTTAACAAACGTTTGGTGCTTTTCAGTCGGTCAACACGAATGTACCCAAGCGAGTTGGGTTATACCCTAATCCTGAAAAAATTACATGAGATTAATAAATACAATAGGATGACCAGTTTCGATCGTCAAGCGATCATCAGCCGATCCATTACAATTAGGCTATAAAATCTATGTTTGAAAATACGGGTGAAAATATGTAGCCTACACTTATTTAGTTGCAGTATTGGTGATGCAACTTGTCGGTATGTGTTAGTTGTGATCTATATGACGTTTGGTGAAATGTTAAAATGGTGATAGATCACAACTAACATATACCGACAAGTTGCATTACCAACACTGCAACTAAATAAGTGTAGGCTACATATTTTCACCCATATTTTCAAACATAGATTTTATAGCCTAATTGTAATGGATCGGCTGATGATCGCTTGACGATCGAAACTGGTCATCCTATTGTATTTATTAATCTCATGTTTTTTTTTTTCAGGATTAGGGTATAACCCAACTCGCTTGGGTACATTCGTGTTGACCGACTGAAAAGCACCAAACTTTTGTTTACTAAGGCAACACTCAAAAATGACTTCAAACCCCATACTGAAAAGTGAACTTCTATGGACATAACCTCCGAAATAGAAAAAGACTATTCCTCCCATTCATGCCATAAAGGTAATATACCCAGCGGTTTCAGAGCAGCCAAATAATCAATATCACGATGCAAGGTAACAAATGAAACGAATATTGCGATGGATGGTACGTCTCATCATCACCAGGTGACAGGTAGGTGATAAATATTACATGCCCCCCCCCCAACCAACACCCCTCCTGAAATAAAAAACGCCCATGCACTGGCGGAGTGCTGGAATTTTGCCCCCAACTTTAACGTGCCAGTAAATCTACTGACACAGCTCCCCCGCATTTACTTATCCCCAAATGCCAATTTACTGCACCTAGATTCGATCCTAAAACCTTGGGAACAGCAGCAGAAATCCAAAATAGTGTACTGACGTTGTTCTGTAAGATTCTGTCATCATCATCATCATCATCATCATCTTGCACAGTTTCCAGCCACTGGCCGGATCTGTTTGGAACACAAGCCTCTCCAACGTCTTCTGTCTTCCCACCATCTCTCAGCCTCTACCCTTGTCCAGTCTTCTCCTCTCTTCTTCACGCTTTCTTCCACCCCCTTCAGCCACCTGTCTCTCGGTCTCCCTCTCGGTCTCTTTCCTTCCCACTTCGTCTCGTGTATCCTCCTGGGTATCTTCTACTCCTCCATTCGTTTTACATGTCCATACCATCTAAGTCTAGATTTCTCTATACCATCCTGTAATGGTTCCTCCTTCATTAATTCTCTGGTCCTCTCATTTCTTATTCTGTCCCTCTTTGTAGCTCCAATACTGCTTCTCAAGAACCTCATCTCACTGGCCTGTATTTTGCTCTTCTCCCTTCCTTTCATAACCCAGGTCTCCGAGGCATACGTCAGGATAGGGACATAGTACGTCCGATATATGATCTTTTTGCTGTTCTGAGGGACATCCTTGCTCCATAACATGCTTCTCACACTCCTCCGGAATGCTTCTACCTGTCTCCCCCGCTCATTTATTTCTCTATTATTTCTTCCATTCTCTTGTATCAGGCTTCCCAGATAGGGTCTACTTGAAACTCTCCACTTTCTTCAGCTGTTCCCCACAAATTGTTATTCCTGTTGTGGTTCTTTCCTTCTTCCTTGTTGTGATCACCATCTCACTCTTATTGATGCTAAATTTCATCCCATACCCTTGTATTATTCCTTCCCACACGTCCAACTATTCCTGTACCTCCTCCTCCTTGTTTCCCCAAATCATCAAATCATCTGCAAACACCATTGCTTTCATCTTACCTTCCCCAATTACTTGTGCCACTCGGGTCATTATGTCATCCATCACCACAATGAAAAGTAACAGTGACAGTGCACTTCCTTGTTTCAGGCCGTTTCTCTGTTCCAACCAGTCCGATCTCTCTCCTCCCATTTTCACACAGCTCACGCTTCCCTTGTACATCTCCTTTATCCTCCTTATAGTCCATTTTTCTACTCCTCTATCCTCCAGGGACTTCCATACTTTGTTTCTGCATACACTGTCATATGCTTTCTCAATGTCCAGGAAGGCCATCAGTAGATCTGTTCCATACTCATAGTGCTGTTATTGTAACTGCCTTACAGCAAAAATCAAATCCACTGTGGACCTTCCTGCTCTGAAGCCATGTTGTTCTTCCCTCATCCCTCCTTCTATCCTTGTCCTAATTCTCCTTTCCAAAACTTTCTCAAACATCTTTGCACAATGACTCATCAGTGTTTCTGCATTCTGTTCTACTACCTTTCTTGAAGATCGGGACAATTATTCCCTTTTTCCAGTCCTCTGGGGTCTTCCTTTCCTTCCATGCTGTCTTCATCACTCGGTACAACCATTGTATCCCCACCTCTTCTGCTGCTCTCACCATCTCCACACTCAACTCATCCACACCCGGTGCCTTCCCTCCTTTCACCTTCCTCACTGCATCTTCCACTTCTTTCCATGTTAAGTCCTTTTCTGTTTGCAGTTCATCTACTGTACCTCTTCCCCGATTTCTTCCTCCTCGCCGTGGTTTCCATTTGGGTTCAAGAGTTCTTCAAAATATTATTTCCACATTTTCTTCAATTCTTCTCTATTTTCTATCTCTCGTCCCCTTTTGTTCACCATTCTAACATAATCCGTAGGATCCTTCCGCCTCTTATTCTTTACCATCCCATACAGGACCTTTTTTGTACCTTCACTATCCTCCATCATCTTTGTCCACTCTTCCATCCACTTTCTTCTCTCCTCAGCCACTACTCTCTTTGCCTCCATCTTTCTTTCCTGGTACTCTTCCCTTGTCTCTAACGTCCTATTTTGATACCACCTCCTAAAGGCTCTATTCTTTTCCCTTACTATTTCTTTTGTCTTCTCATTCCACCATGGTGTTTCTTTCCACCTCTTCTTACTACTTGTCCGAACATACTGCTTCTGCTGCACCTACTAGTGTCTTCTTAAATCTAGTCCATTCCTCTTCCACCCCTCTTCCTTCATCTGTTGGAATTCCTTCCTTTACTATTTTGAGGTACCTACTCGACCCTTCTATCTCCTTCTTTCAGTTTCCATAACCTTATACGCCTTTCCTGGTTCTCAGTCCCTTTCTTCTCCTTAGTCCCTCTCAGGTTCATTACCAGCAATCGATGATCGCTATCCAGGTTCTCCGATGGTATAACCTTGATGTCCGTGATGTTCTTATTTAATTTACTCTCATACAGTATATAGTCGACCACCGACTTCCTAGTCAAGTCATCACTGTACCATGTGATTGTGTGGCTCTCTCTTTTCCTGAACCAGGAGTTCCCAACTAGCAGGCTCTTCCTTTGGCAGAAGTCCAATAGTCTCTTCCCTTCATCTTTCTTCCGCCCCAACCCTCTGGTCCAAGGACACTCTAATACCCTTGTCTTTCTTTTCCTTCATGGGCATTCTGATCCCCCATAACAATCATATTTCTTCCTACCAGCTGCTTCTGCAATTCCTCTTCAAACTCCTCCTTCTCTTCAGAGGCGCAGCCTACTTGTGGAGCATACACTTGCACTATTTCTACGGTCTCTCCCCTCAGTGCTACTTTCAATTTCATCATCCTATCACTTATTTTCTTCACTTCTTCTTTTAAACCATCTCGTACTACTACTCCCACTCCATTCCTCTTTCCCTCTTCATTCCCACTCCAGTACAGTCTATAGCCTTTTCTCAGTTCTTTCCTTCCTTCCCCTTTCCACTTTGTTTCTGCCAATCCCAATAAATCCAATTTCCTTCTTTCCATCATGTATGAGGTACAATTATGCAACAAATGTTCTTCTGTTGTTGTTGATGATGATTGATTTAGGGACTTTGTGATATCGTGGTAATATAGGGCCGTTTACTTGGGTGTGTTTGGAATTTGTCTGATAACCTGTGTAATTGTGGTGGTTGTATTAGTGTGTGTATTTGTAATCCAGACGAGGATTGGGAAGGAGACGACCGTGGCCTCAAGTTAGGACCCATCCCGGCATTTCCCTGGAGTAGAAGTGGGAAACCACGGAAAACCACTTCCAAGATGGATGAGATGGAAATCAAACCCATCTCTTCTCAATTTTTCCTCACGAGAATTCAATTTCTTGACAGAATTGAACCGCGACCTCACACCTGTAGAAGAGTTATTCACATCATGTACAGTAGCTGCCCTTGCAGAACATTTTATGTGGAATAGATCTGACATCACCGCACTCAATTCAACTCGTTCAGTCTTTTAAGGTAGAGATGCACAGACAACTATTAGCTGTTCAAGCTTTGATTGCCGCTGAACTTGGCTGCGCCAGCGTGTGTTGTGTATAGCAGCAGGAGCCTTGTGGGACGAGCAGGAGGGGACAGCAATGTCGGAGTGCCGTCTGCACATAAGTCAAGCAACATTGCGCGTCACAGGACCTCATGCCACCATGGACAGTTGAACGATGACTGAGGCTACTGGATGGTTGGTTGGTTCCTCAGTTTAGGGGCTGCGACAACGCGGTCATATAGCCCCGTGTACTTTGGGTGTGAGTAGAATCTGTCTGGTAACCGGTGTTAATTGTGATGGCTGTATTAGTGTGTGTTATCTGTTTTAATTCAAGTAAGGACTGCAGACAAGAATTTCAAGTAGTTCCTACTTTTGCCACCAAATTCTACCGTCCACGACACCTAGCTTGCGGACGTGGCTACTAGATGGCATCGTAGTCAGCGCCCGGTGGCGAACGTTTGAACTAATAGAGCGTTATCAATTCTAACCTACACATTTTGGCTTCACACAAGTGTAGTTAGGGGAAGGTTCTTTTCCATGCCATAAATCTATGACACGGGGCTAAGTCATATTATTTTCGTGCAACTGTACCTGTCAACCAAGCAGTCTGACAGCGTGACACGTGTAAGCAAATAATAGTTCCCACCTCGACCGCCGGCAATCAAATCCTGAAAGGCGTCGGAGTATTGTTACACAGTGGTGGATCTGAGATTATGAGCTATTTTTTGAAGACAATTGTTTCCCGGGAAGTTTAATGACCCAGTTCACTAATGTCAAGTGCAAGAGAGTTCTTATCGTGACTTGTCCTCGCGTACATCAGATGTTCTTATCTGTCCTTGACAAGCGGTTAAGACAGTAGGGCTCGCGAGCTCTGTATGACGTGCACATGTGATGGGAACAACAGCTGGGGCTTCAATTACCTCCAGCAGAGAATAGTGACGTCACAGTATGCAAGGCAGGAACCGTTACCAGGCCAGCTAACGTTCCTTGACGATGGCGCTTGTCATGGAGCAAGTTATCTCCCTCGGGCTCACACAGTAAATCACAGTGTTGTCAATATAGCTAAATCTAGCGATACTCATAATAATGTTATTTGTTTTACGTCCCTTTTAACTACTGCGCTGTCACCGCGGAGGCCCAAGTTCGATTCCCGGCTCTGCCAAGAAATTTAATTCTGATCTGAGGACTGAATCGGGTTCACTCAGCCTCGTGAGACAAAAATAAAAAGAGGTGGGTTTGATTCCCACCTCAGACATCCTGGAAGTGATCTTCCGTGATTTCCCCACGTCTACTTCAGGCGAATGCCGGGATGGTTCCTAAATTAAAGCCACGGCCGCCTCCTTCCCTATGCTCATCAGAATTTCAAATACACATACAGTCATCACAATGACACAGGTAATCACACAAATTCCACGCACACCCAAGTACATGGGGCTACATGACCATGGTATCCCAAAGCCCCTAAATCAATCAATCAATCAATCAATCAACAACAACAACAACAACAACAACTAACTATTGCGGCTTTTAGAGACGCTAGGATGGCGAAATTTTGCCCCGAAGGGAATCTTTAACGTCCCAGTAACTAATCTACTGACACTACTCCCTCGTATTACACACCCTCAAATGCCAACTGACTGTGCCAGGATTCGATCCTACAACCTCGAACACAGCAGGCGAGAGCATTACCGCTGCGCCACGCAGCCACTCAGACACAGCGATTAAAATTATTAAGTGTCAAGGTAATATTCAAAGGGTGAAATATTGGTTTCACTAAACTCTAGCAAGTCTTCTAGGAGTTTGCCGTGTTTGTTGTTGACTTTTAGGGACTTAACGACATCGTGGTCATGTAGCCCCGTGTATTGGGTGTGTGTAGAATTTGTCTGATAACCTGTGACACTGTGATGTCTGTACTAGAGTGTGCATATGTACAATAGTTGAGATAGGATTTGGGTAGGAAGCGGCCGTAGCCTTAAGTTAGGTATCATCTCGGCATTTGCCTGAAGTAAAAGTGGGAAACAATGGAAAACCACTTAAAACATGGCTGAGGTAGGAATCAAACCCACCTCAGTTTTGCCTCACGAGGCTGAGTGTGCCCCGTTTCAGCCCCCAGTCCAGAATTAAATTTCTTGGCATAGTTGAGAATCAAACCCATGTAAGTTGCGAGGTTTCCCATAGAGATGTACCAATTTAGACTCATCAGCAGACTTTGGTTGCTCACAATGTATCTGCAGTATCTCTACTTAGTATAAAACGAAGTCCCCGATTCTTGGATGTTACGGGTAAACTCGAGAACCACTGGATGGATTTTGATGCGGTTTTCACTATTCTATAAAGGATATCTAGAGGATGATTTCTGTAGAAAATAATTTATTTATGATCAAAGGAAGCCGAGCAGTAACGATTTCAGTGGAAAAGTCGAAAAAAAAACCTGGCGTCCGAGAGCTTTGTAAGCTTACGCTGGGCAAACCGTTAAAAATATCTAAATACTATGAGTGTAAGAATTGTTCAGCATGAAAAGTTCTACAAAAAAGTCCGCGAGAGCATATGTCTATCTTCAATACATCGCCCACTATAAGTGTTTTTTTTAGGTAGATTTCATTAGAAAGCTAACTATTGCAATGGGTACCATGTTTAGACTTCCGGAAAATTTCGACATATCTTCGCGTTTCACATCCCCCAGACCCCAAAACCACCGTCAGTTCAAAAGTTTATATATAATTTATGTATATATATATATGTGGGAAGGGATTTTGACAAGCGAATAAACCGAACACGTCTTGTAGTAATTTTACGTATATAAACTGTATTTACACATAAGATTACAACAGATGAGATTGCACAGAACTTGGCGTGACTTCACTCGACACAAAACTGTCACCCTGTTCGTCTTTCTTTCTCGCGACTTCCCCTTGACTCCTCTACGCTGCGCCACCGGGCGGTACCAAGACTAGCGGGAAACTCAAAAACGGTTTAACATATTCCGATTCCCACAATCGGCCATCCTGCAGATCATCCGCCTCGGATGATGAGTCGTCTCCAGCCCAAGTAGATTTTGTCCATCACAGAACTTGAAGAGGATACCATCCTGTAGGGTGTAATCCTTGTATGGCTTCGTCTTCAGGTGCTCCATGATCGCACACAGACCTTCATCAGCTTGCTGAGCTCGTTTCAGCCTGGCAACGAGTCCATCGACGAGACCGTAGAGGACCATGGGATGGAGACTCAAGGAATCGGCGTGAGGGATTCTCGCACCCGGTCTATGCTCGATCGAGTAATCAAACTCCTCTAACATCATGGCCCACCTTGCAGCTCTTGGAGTGAGGTCCTTCTTGTCCATCATCTTCTGGAAGGCAGAGCAGTCGGTTATGATCTTGAACTTGATTCCAAACAGGTACACTCGGAGCTTTTTCAAGGTCGTCACCACGGCTAACACCTCGAGCTCGTAGCTGCTGTACCTTTCCTCCTGTGGCGTAGTCTTCTTGCTCAGATATTGAACAGGATGCAGTTGACCATCGTCTGGGAAACGTTGCAGTAGCACTGCTCCATAACCATACTGCTTGCATCAGTATGGACTTCCGTCTTGTAAGCCGGGTTATGTATGATGAGGACTGGATCTTCGGATAAGGCTTTTTTTGGGATGTACTTCCGGAAATATCCGGAAAGGCCCAAAAATTTGTGGTCTTCGGCTAGCGACTTGGGTTCTGGATAATGTTGAACTGCGGCTGCTTTCCTAGGAGATGGTGAGACAGTTCCATCTTCTACAACGTGTCCTAGGAACTCAATTTTCTTTTTCAGGAACTGGCACTTCGAGAACTTAATATCCAGATCATGAGTTTCAACTACCTCTAGCACTTGCCCAAGCTTCTCTATGGCATCATTTTCATCTTTTGCTGGGATTACTACGTCGTTCATGTACACCAGGACAGTGCCGGATTGAATCTGTTCTCTGAATACGCAGTTGATAAAGCGTTGGAACACAGGAGACGAGTAGCAGAAACCAAATGGAACTTTCAGGAACTCATATTGGTCTGAATGTGTCACAAAGCCAAATACCATCTGCTCTCTTCCTTGACTGCAACGTGAAAAAATCCATTTCGTAGGGCATCGCTCAGCTTGTCCAGGACGTCATCAATGAGTGGTAGTGGGTATCGATCTTTGACAGCTTTTCGATTTACTGGACGGTAATCGACGCACACCCTCGGAGACCCATCTTTCTTCCACACAACTACCACTGGACTAGCGTACTCAGACATACTGGGTCGGATGATGCCATCTTGGAGCCACTGCTGCACTTGCTTCTCTACAATCTCTTCCTCAGCTGGTGATAAGCGTCTTGTGTGCTGTGAATCGGTTCTTCTTGTTTCATCGTGATGCTCATCTCAACGCTGGTACACTTCTCCTTGCGCGGCGAGTGTTCATTGACCAACTTTCTGATTCTCAAAACAGCCTCTTCCGATGCTTCTCCTATGTCCAACTCCTCGGCTGCTATCACGTCGATTCGGTACAAGTACGCTTCTGATATCTCCTTGGACATCTTGACACCGGTTTTGCTGATGGTAGTTACGGCTTGGTCCAGCAAGTCGTTACCGACGATAGCTGTCAACTTGAGTACATCTCCAGACACCACATAGAAATCAGTCAAGTAAGTGCCGTCGTCAACCTGGACGTCAGTTATAAAATATCCTAGGGGTGGCACCTCACTATCACCGAAACCCTTAAGTAATATGGGGGTCGTCTTCAGCTCGGCATCGCCCATCGCTGCATAAATGTCTTCACGGATCAGATTGATTGGGCAGACCGTGTCCACCAATGCGTCGATCCTCTGGCCCTGGAGCAACAATTCCTTCATCTTCATATTCGACTTGGATCCCAAAGCGACGTTCACTGTCTTCTTTGCATTCTGCTCAAGGTTTGGGCACTTGGAAGCTATGTGTCCGAAGCTGCTGCAATTGAAGCACTTTGGACCCTGACTCTTGTGTGGACATTCTCTGGACTCATGACTGCTGTTCTGATCACAATTGTAGCATCTCTTTACAGACGAGATCTGCTTCTGCCTGTTGTCTTCTCTTGGTGTATGTTTGTTTGTCTTCTTCTCATTTTTTGTCAACTTCTGAGAGTTTCGTGTGTAAGCTCTCTCATAGATCTTCAACTTGTCCTTGTATTCCTTGATGTCCCTTGCTCCATACAGAATCAACTTGGATCCAGTGTCATCCTCGATGCCATCGATGACGTATTGTATCAACGATTTATCATCGATTGCCGACCTGCTCGCTATTTCTTGCATCACCAGGAAATATTCCTGAAGAGTTTCAATTTTTGTTTTTCGTCGATTGGTTAGCAGTCGATGAATCTCTGCTGCACTGGTATCATCTCGGAATTCTTTCTTCAGGGCTTTCTTCAACTTGTGCCAGGATGTGATGCCACGTTCACTCTGCACGAACAACTTGGCAGTCGCCTGTCAGCGACTTTTTTGCAAAAACATATTTTTGCATCTCGTCCCAGCCCAGCAACGTTCCTGTTTCCTCAAAGTCCTCAATCCAACGTCGCACCGGATAGTTCTCGCTGCCGTCATAGGTTCTGATAGAGCCCTCTACATCGCGGAAAGTTAACGCAAACATGTGTGGGACTCCCTGGTTTGCAGTGTGCCACGAGTTAACCACATCCTGGTCGACTTCCCCTTCACTTGAGCTTTCTTCTCCAGTCTTCGATTTGTGTTTGGTCTTTGTTATGTTTTTATGGTTAGGCCTACCTCGTATTGCTTTGGAGACTTTCTGGTCCTCGGACGAGCTAGATGAATCCGATTATGATCCTGACGTGCTAGAGGTTGAATGTTTCATGGATTTGATCCCAGCCATTTTCTCCTTTAACTCACGTATTTCTTCCGCCAGTGCTTCGTTTGCTTCTTTCAGCTTGATCATCTCATCTTTCGTTTTACCAGTCTCTTCTTCTTCTTCTTCTTCTTCTCCATCATCTTCTTCTTCGTCTTTAGGCATCCCCAGCCTCGAAAGGTTCATTAAGTTGTCACAGACACGCTGCACAAGCACGGCTTTCTCTCCAGTATATTCAATTTTTAACACTGTGCAAATGGCAATCAGGTCAGTCTCGGTGAATTCGGTCTCAATGAATTTTAATTTCACCATGTGTTTTGGTGAGTCACGTTCAAAATCGAATCCTGAGAATTCTCTTAAGCGCTGCATGTTCTTTCGATCACGTGGCAGTTGTTCGAAAATTAGGTTATGTAACATCTTAATCACGGCCGTAGGAGCCGTCTTAATGTTATTATTCACTTTTTCAATGTCTTGTAAACACGCCACATTGTCCGCCATTTTTCTTTGTCTTTCGGCACTCGCACTAATCACTTTTCTTTTCGTCGTCGTCTTAGGGTTCAGGATCCTGGAAATTCGTCTTTTGTAGGCTGCTCGAACCACCACGTCTTTGGGAGTAGAACAGCTGCTCGTCTTCTATATTCCACGGACCCACGTCATCGTCGTAAATCTTGCCAGAAAAATGTCGTCAATTCACGCCTTGGTTTTATCGTTGTAGCCAAAATTGCCGTTCCGCATTCAAAATCTTTCGTATCTGGGACGAGCCCCCAAAATGTGGGAAGGAATTTTGACAAGCGAATAAACCGAACACGTCTTGTAGTAATTTTACGTATAAAAACTGTATTTACACATAAGATTACAACAGATGAGATTGCACAGAACTTAGCGTGACTTCACTCGACACAAAACTGTCACCCTGTTCGTCTTTCTTTCTCGCGACTTCCCCTTGACTCCTCTACGCTGCGCCACCAGGCGGTACCAAGACTGGCGGGAAACTCAAAAACGGTTCAACATATTCCGATTCCCACATATGTGTATATATATATATCAGTTCCTTGTGGACACGATAACTGCCGTAATTTTACACCAATCACTTTGAATTTTTTACCGAATATGTATACCTATAAAATCTCGGTCGAGTTCGTTACTGGGCTAAATCGGTCGAAGGGGGTGAAAATGGGGGGCTTTTTTCGAAATAGTGAAACATTACTATAACTCTCTTAGTATGTGAAATATCGAATCCGTTCAAAGTTCATACTATGTGTCGGATAAAGCCCAAAAATGTATGTTTGAAGAGTTTTTTATAGCACCAACCATTGACCAAAGGGGTGGGAAAAAGTGGGTTTTTCGGGAAACATTAATCATATCTGACTTAATAGGCACAATATCAAAACCGTACAAAATGGACAATAATTACCTAAAACTTTTTGTCTGAGAGAATTTTTGATATGACCCACCATTACGCCAAGGGATGAGAAAAATGATTTCGGAATTATAAGAAAATGCCAAGAGCTATCAGAGGTTGCCATGGCAACACTACTAAATTGATGAGGGATGAGCCATCAGACGTTGCCATGACAACGCACTTGCACGAGATCAGATTCAGATTTCCATCTGACTAAGTGTGAAGCGGCTTCGGTGACGTAACTGGTAGCATGCTGAACATCTAAGCCCAAGGTCGCGGGTTCAAAGTCCGCCGAAGTCGTCGGATTTTCTAAGAGCGCTAAAAATCCCTCAGTATGCTTTCCTTTGGAGGGGAAGTTCCAACGTTCATTGCGAGTTGCTGGTTGCGGTGGCATCTAGTAGCCAGGTTCACAGCTAGGTGTCGTTGACGGTAATATCTGGTAGCAACATTAGGAACTACTGCTTGAAATTGACCGTCTGCAGTCCTTACCTGAATTACAGACTAATACAGAAATCACAATTAACATCGTTTATCAGACAGACTCTACACTCACCCAATGTACAGGGGGTTACATGACCGCGTTGTCGCTGCCCCTAAACTGAGGAACCAACCAAAATCTCTGCGGGAGATATAATTTTGCGTGAAGAAGTAACAGACCGTTACATAGTTACACATCAGTGTCGAAACCTTGCATGAGGACAGTGTGACCACAAGTATAACAAGTAGTTCCGTGAAGAACTATACAGCCTATTTTCATATATCCTACTTATGTTAAATTCCACTATCAACATACAAAATTTCAGTTTGATTGCTGTAATAGATTCGTAGATATTGAGAACCGACTAAATATTTCGGATGGTCGCCATGTTGGATTTTATATATGTAGATCCTAGAGCTGTGTACTGTTACATGAAGATTATTGTGTACGTGTAGCAATCAAACTACAATCGCATGATTAGGACAAGAAGTAAAAACGAGATTTTAAAATTTCCCACAGCTGCCATCTTGTGGTTATGGAAACAATTGAAATAAATTAGATGCCAGTGGATTAACATTCGTATAAGGATTTACTGTACCAAGTTCCACTGCACTCGGATGGTTAAATAGCGGGAAACGTCCATGTGGTTATTTATACTTCGCGTCGCCGCCATGTTGGATTTGTGATCACCGGGTTTTTTAAAGTCCTATAAGTAAACTTAAGTTCATAGTCCCTATGAACATAAAAACATTCAGTTTGATTGCTATAATAGATTCGTAGATATTCAGAGCCGTCTAAGTATTTCGGATGGTCGCCATGTTGGATTGTTAAATGTATAGGCCATAGATTCATAGACCAATAAAGGAAAATTATTGCGTAGGTTCATTATTCATACTTTCACTTCGATCGCATGATTACGAAACAAGAAATAAAAACTTAATTTTAAAATTCGCACAGCCGCCATCTTGAGGTTATGTAAACAATTGAACTAAATGAGATACCAGTGCATTACAATGTGTATAAACATTTCCTGTACCAGATTTCATTGCGATTGGAACATTAATTCGCGAGAAAGGTCTATTTAAAATTTTCAAATTCGCTTGGCCGCCATGTTCGTTTTGTAGTTAACCGGTTTTTGAAAGTCTGATAGATGAACTTCCAGTAGTGCCCTTTATCTCCTTACAAAATTTCAGGGTAATACCGCTAATAGTTTCAGAGATATAGAATGCCGGTGAAATATTTCGCACATCCGCCACCTTGTGGTTATGTAAACAATTGAACGAAGTTAGATGTCGGTGCATTACAATGTGTATAAACATACACTGTACCAAGTTTTATTGCTTTTGGTTGGTTAAATAGCGAGAAACGTCCATTTAAATGTCGCAAATTCGCGTGGCCGCCATGTTGGTTTTGTAGTTACCAGTTTTTCAAAAGTCAAACAGGTAACCTTCTAGTAGTTCCCTTTATCACAGCAAAAAAATTCAGGGTGATATCGGGAAGAGTTTCGGAGATGTTGAATGCTGGTGAAATATTTCGCACAGCCGCCATGTTGGATTGGTGAGACGTAGCAAAATTTGAAGGGCACGGTCGGGGTCGCCGGGAATAGTGCTATGAACTTACCGAGTTTCATTGAGATGGCTCCAGCCCTTTAGATTTTATTAGGGGACACACACACACACACCACACACACACACACACGGACAAAAGGTGATCTCATAAGCCTATTTTTTCAAAATTGAAAATAGGCTAAAAATGAACCCCAAATGACAAGAAGGTTACCGTCCCCAGAGGACAATAAAAAGTTTAAAATATGCATAAAATGACGAAAAACAAAGTTAATTAAGCTCCAATTATAAAATACCTTCTCGCAATAAATGAGGTCTGATCCTTCTACGAAAACCTGCATATTCTGCCTATTTTCGCCTATCCCCAAGTTTGTCCGGTGAAATCTACCTCCGCCTCACGGCGTGCCGAGAGGACTTTTTTTAGTTTTAATTTCTTCCAACCGTGTCCATTCAACTACTGAGGCGACAGTTTACGAGCTAGCTAAGGGCGAGTCTATCATCCCTGTTACAGCCTAGCTAGCGGGCGAACCTATTGCCCCAGATACAGGCAGCAACAAACCGTTGAGTCGTGTTGGGTTAAGACTTCTGAGAATGGTGGTTGAATTTGGAGTTTACCTGGAAGTGCAACTTTTTTTTTTTTTTTCGCAAGTTAAGATTGGACGGAAGGTGGATTTGAGTATCATTCACCTCGCCATTCCCTGAACTTTTCGTTCCGCAAAATTCACAGTCAATTTAAGATTGGACGGAAGGGGGGTTATATTATATTAAATTATAGGCCTACTCATTGGCGTATAATCTCTACTTAGTATAAAACAAAGTTCCCGATTCTTGGATGTCACGGGTAATCTCGAGAACCACAGAATGGATTTTGATGCTGTTTTCACCATTCTGTAAAGGATATCTCGAGGAAGGTTACTGTAGAAAATATTTTATTTATGACCAAAGGACTAACGATTTCAGTGAAAAGGTCGAAAAAACTGGCGTTCGTACGCTTTTTAAGCCTACGCTGGGCAAACCGTTAAAAATATCTATATACTATGAGTGTAAGAATTGTTCAGCATGAAAAGTTCTACAAAAAAGCCCGGGAGAGCACATCTCTATCTTCAATACATCGCCTACTATAAGTGTTTTTACGTTTTCGTTTCTTCCAACAATCTCCATTCAGTTACTGAGGCGACAGTTTACAAGCTAGCTAGAGGCGAGTCTATCACCCCAGTTACAGCTTAGCTAGCGGACGAGCTTATTGCCCCAGATACAGCCAGCAGCAAACTGTCGAGTCGTGTGGAGTTAAAAACTTGAGAGAAGCGTGGTTGTGTTTGGAGTTTCCCTGGAAGTGCAACTCGGCTTTTCTTCATTTCGCCTGTGAACTTTTCGTTCCGCAAAATTCACAGTCAAGTTAAGATTGGACGGAAGGGGGATTTGTGTTTCAAGCACCTCGCCATTTTGAAATTACGTCTGACAAGAATTTGTTGCACATGCATCTCCATGATAATATAATTAATAGTCCAGTCAGTAATTTTAACCCATCATGCCGATACGTAAAACGGATATTGGTCGTTGTTCAATGACATTGAAAAAAAAAGCGCTTATCACGTAATGCATTCATAACTGTTCCCGGGCGAAGCCGGATCGGGTTGCTAGTCTTATTATATAATACGCTAAGGTGTATGTTTCACAAAACTCAAGCTCCTAAACCAGAGGGAGTTAGAAGGTGCGGTTTGTACCAAAATCTTCCAAATCGTTTCAATAGTACAGGAAAAAACTTGCATTTTACGAAAAGTCAACGGAAATATTTATTTGTTTATAAAGTGCTTTTAAACAAATAAACAAGTCGATAACCCCTGCCAGAACTGTGTCGCGTCCAGCCCGCCTAGCACTAGGGCCGGGCGGGCAGTATGTACACACGGGGTGCACACAACCCATTATGCGAGAATTCTCGCACGGGTCCGCTGGTTATGGCATAATAGTGTTCAGAGTTCAAAACTGTTCATACGAACATATTCTACGATATTGAGTCTACTACAAGATTAAAATGTTCGTAGAATGTTTGTCTACTAGGCAGTAAGTATCGCTGAAGACTTACAGTAGTAAATATGCATAGTTAAAAGATATGCATTGCACGTTTAGTCTATCTGTGATTAGCGTGAACAAAACTTCGACGCGGATATCTGGTGGTCACCATGTTAACAAACTTTCGTCACCTAGGCCTATGCATCGAAGTTCAGCAGAGCCATGTACAGTGAAGGCCTTCTCTAAATGACGGATCCTCGCAGAGGCAGCTTGATGGAAGGGCTACTGAGCATTTCAGCGTGTCGAGCAAGGCACTGCTGCTAGCAGCAGTGTAGTGCCCAACTAGTTCACCACATTTTTATCATTTATTAATCAACATTACTTACATGAATTTCAGAGTTGTTGCTTGAAATGCTGTCCTTCATTTTCTAAACACTCTTTGCACAGACGTAGGAAGTTTTGGTACACTCGCTGTAACTCATCCTCACTGATATTTCGTATCAGGACAGTTATTTCATTCTCGAGAGCTTCCAGAGTACGCGGATTGTTTCTGTATACCTTTTGTTTGAGGTTCCCTCACAAGTAAAAATCGCATGGCTCTGAAACATACGAACACATTTACTGAGATACTTCTTCTTGAGAAGATATGTTTCCACTACGAATATTCGTCTTTTGTTCTATACCTAACCATGTTCACGTGATACATGAAGGCTACAGTACTTCACCATAAGTCTTCATTATCTCAACTAAGATATTTTATTAGGGGGCAGATGACGTCGTAGTTCCACCCCTCAAAAAAACAACAATAACTAACTAACTAACTAACTAAGCTATTTTACAAGCTGCGTATGCAATCAATGCTATCCAGGGATTTCCGACCCACTGTTTTGTAATCGGTACATGTTATTTATCTTGCGGTGACTCTTCGCAACCAACCGCCAAACGGCCTCTGTGAGGTTCCGCCATTTACATAAGGACTGCACTGTACTGTATATTGTTGCTATAAGAACATCTTACTTACTATTATTGAAATTTAGTACACTACTCCTGTCGGTCGCGAGACAGTATGGACACATACTGTTCGACTAAGAGTCCCTCAAGTCATTCAAAATTTAGAACTTTCTTCAAGCGTCCACGAAGGACATTTAGAATATTGTAAAAATCAATGCTACAAACATAACATTTTAGTGGCCACAAAATTTCCTAAAAAGTTACTAAATTAGACCTAGGCCTTCTGTATATGGTTACCAAGGCATCAAGGCTGTTACTACTATGAGTTGCATCAAATGTTGCCTCATAATAATAATAATAATAATAATAATAATTGTTATTAATATTACTAATGTGGGAACACGGGAAGGAATTTCGAGGTTTTGCCGCGAGTGATATAGAGGGCGCGCGGACATAGAGAAAACAGTGGCCATCGACTTGATTGTTGTTGTTCTTTGGAGCTGGGAAGGCATCAACGTATTCTGAATTGATTTATTTATTTATTTATTCGTGTCAGAAATACAAAGTATGTGTTGAACAGACGACTTCAAACAGTTTCTGCCCAGAACTTAGCCACTTCGATAGCACTTGAATTAGCTTCAGTTAAGTCATTCATTGTGCAGCTTTTTTTTTTTTTAGCGTATGGCTTTTAGTGCCGGGAGTGTCCGAGGACATGTTCGGCTCGCCAGTTTTGTAGCTGCTTCGAGACGGACACCCAATGGGTGAGCTACAAGTACCGTTGGGGAGGAAAGTTGGAAGGGAGGGTCGAGGAGTTGGAAGGTAGCGGCTGTGGCCTATAGTTAAGGACCAACCCCGGCATTTGCCTGGAAGGAAGATGGGAAACCACAGAAGACCATCTTCAAGGTTGCCGGCGGGGGGATTCGAACCTCCTCGCCTCCCGGATGTGAGCGACTGCCAACAGTCATGCCCCAACGACCTCGGCTAACTCACGCGGTATTGTGCAGCTGTACGGGCACAATGGACAGGAGAAGAGGTGTTGTGTTGTCTGGGTTGCGCCACAATCACACAGGACTGCCTTGGTCTTTTTATTTTCGGGGGGGGGGGGGGGCGAAAAGAGTACCGCACCCCCCGCGTGACACCCGACCTTACTACAGGTGCCTCCGACATGCAGTTAATCTACGATAGTAGAAGAGAAAGCATAGGGGATTGGATAGAAAGGAATGTCTTTTAGGACTTAGTGCCTGTCCCATCGCGGTCGCGATCTACCAGGCATAATTCATAGATATTAACATGGGTATATATTATATATGTGCACATATAAATATGTACACATATATAAGGGTAAGATTGTAGGGCCAGGGAAAACCGCATAGGCAGAAAGGAAAGATTGCTTACACGTAAAACCTGGCGTCTTGGTTATTGCCACATGCAAGGATAATGTGGGTATGGAAATGAGTAGGTATGTTAGTTGGGAGAAGGTATCATGCACCAGATCCATGTCCGTCTTCTCGCCAGTTCGTCTCCGGGGAATCCGTTAGAACTCGGCACTGCTGGGATCAGCGCGGGCCTTGCCGGCTACCGAGCAATGGTACAAGTATCCGGAGAACCTGCGCCACTACCCGATCTCCATGGAGTCCCTGGTACCGAGCCTCTGTCACCGGAGAGTGGAGGGGGGCCTCGCCTGCCGAAGCAGGGGCCTAGCGGGCGGTCCATGGGAACGAGCCACCTTCCTCTCTGCTCTTGCCATGGACCTGTAGACTGGGCAACTGCGATGGGATGACGGATGGTCACCCATGCAGTTGGCGCACACCGGCGCGTCCCGCGGCACCGTGCAGCCGGTGTGGTGGTGGCCACCTGAACACCGGTTACAGCGGACTGGAGAGCCGCAGGATCCCTGGGAGTGGCCCCATCTCAGACAGCGGAAACTCTGTAAAAGCTGACCTGAGCGGGGCCTCATATTACCTGGCTGGAGCGGCTGTCCCTGGCTGCGGCTGGTGGCCTCGCGGCGTCCTGGCTCCCCCTCCTGGGGACGCTGCGGGCGACGGTCCTCTGGGCTGCTGCGGTTTACCTTCCACTGCTTTGGGGCCGTCCTGGTGGCCCCGGCCGTCTCTGGTGTCCCCTTCCTGGCGGTGGTAGCGGGCGCGAGTTGCCCCTCTAAAGGCCCCACCTGGGGCTCTGGTCGCTGCTCCTCCGGGATGGCGGGCGCGGGTTGCCCCGCTAATGGCACCGCCTGAGGTGCTGGAAGAGGCGCCTGCGTCGTCTTGGAGAAGGTCAGGGGGCCCACCTGGGTCCCAACCTCTGCCTGCGTCGTGGTGACCCTCCAGGCTCCAAAGTCTGGGCGAGTCTGCCCCGCATGGCGGAGGATGTGCGGAGAGGCACCTGGCGCACAGCCTGGTACCACCGTGACCTGCCAGATATTGGAGATTGCTGCCAGGTAGATGATAACCACGTCCTTGTGTGGCCTGATCAGCACTCCGGTGGGGAGGTAGGCTTCGATGTCCTCGCGGACACGTTCAGCTCTTCCCGTTGTGACTTCATGGGCCTGGTCCATGTAGGCCCTGATGACGTCCCTTTCTTCTTCCTGGTTGACGCCTGGCCTGTAATAGACAAACAGAGCCAGGAGGCTGGGGTCATAGCCACTTGCTCGCTCGGAGCCTGGGGAAGTGGCCCCAGGGTGCCCATGCACGGTGTCCGAGCTCACATCGCTCGCCCAGCTGAACCTGGCGTCCGGGCTGCTGCTGCTGCTCTCCTGTCGCGGGGAGCTAGCCTGTCCTGGCGTCCAACTCTTCTCGGACTCGGCTAGCTCAGAGGGCCCAGGGGAGGCGTCGGTTGGCTCGGACCGCAGGGACACCTGCGTTATGTCCGGGCTACCTCTGCTCCCCGGGCCGGGATCTACTCCAGCGTTGAGTGCGCCAGCCGGGCTTTGAGGCACCCCTACCTCTTCAACGGCTGGCGGCTTCTGCGCCGCTGACGTCTTCTCACCAAGGACCTGCTGGCGTGCCCGCGTGACCGGAGGAGAGGGCCCTGTGGAGGTTAACTCCCCACCCAAGGAGCCTGCCGATCGTGGCCCTCTACCTCTCCGGGCGCGGTTGCGCCTGCCCTGGCCCCTGGCTGGCTCGCCGGTCCTCAGCTGCTTCCTCCACTCGATGGTCCCGCTGCTCGTAGTCTCCATCCTGGTGAGCTGTTAGAACAACTTTGCTGGTCTGCTGCTGCTACTGACAAGGTGTCCTTCCTCTTACGATTCAGAGACAACCTTCCTGTCTTGGTCGTAAAATGCTACTTATATAAGTTGTCCCTGGATGTTGCAACTTCCACCCTCAGTCTGTGCATGGACTTCCAGATTAGCTTCTCTGTGTGACCAGGAGGTAGAGATTCCTTTGGTTCCATCCATACAGACAGACTGCTGGTCCTCTCCTTCCAAACGGCAACTCGAGCTGTTGCTGCTGTTCCTTGTAATGGTTGAGTAGTTGTTAGGAAGCTCTTTCTCGATTTTAATCTCCTCTCAGCAGGTTGATATCCGAAGAGTGAGTGTGAGGTCATAGCAGATGATTTACTTCTTTCGTTGTTTGCAGCCACTTCCCTTCTGATATCAGGTGGAGCAATCCCTGCAAGATAGTGCACTTTACTGATGAGATTTGGCCTCAAGCAACCTGTAATAATCCTGCAGCTCTCATTTAAGGCTACATCCACCTGCTTTGATAATGTATCGGTAATCTATTTTATTTGCATTTGTTAAGTAAAATATTATTTTTCAACAAATCAAACGTGAGTGTTTTTGACACAGCTTCCCACAAATTGGGGGCACGTCCTGGATTGAATCAACGACGCATTTCTGAGGTTATGTTCATTTGCCAATTTTGCTGACGGCGAAACGACGAAAGGCCAACGACGAATTCAGCTCGAATTGACGACGGATGTTCGAGACTGAAGGCTTATCTCATCAGTGAAAGGTTTGCAGCTGGACAAAGACGTAAAGAAGTTGAAGACGATTTGAGAAAGACGACAAAAGAGCTTTGGGATCGGTGTTGACGCAGATAAGTACCGTAGCCTAATATTTCCAAAATGATGACGTTAGGAGATATTGATCTCATAAACAAAAGCATTTCAACTGTTCCAGTGGCAGCTGTAAAAGCTTTACATAAGATTATATTTGAAGACGCTCCAAATGATCGAAACAATAGAAAGAGCTTGCGAGAATTTTCAGGGTTTACTTTCGAACCTGATTCAGAGGATTATGTGGCCAAAGTCGAGTTTATAACAAAAGAATTGACGGAAGTGGAACTGCAAGCATCTTGCGCGATCCTGCGCTTATACGAGGGCACCCCGGAGGAAATGGCAATGACGATTTGTCACCACCTGACGCATTTTTTTTAGAGTACATTGAGATGATTGAGAAATCTTCGAACGACGAGCACGATGACGAACAAGTGCAAAAGAAGGCACAAGCTAAAGCTGCAGCGTCTCCAAAGCGGATCTAGAGGAGACAAAGAGGTTATGTGGCACAGTGGCGAGAAGAAAAAAGAAGCTAAATCGAATGAAACTCGACGACGGCGACAAGAGTAAACCAAGGGACAGCTCAAATGACGGTAGCGAGGCATCGAGGTATTCCCAGAAGTTTGCTTTGACGTTCCGCGACATCGAAGGTTCCGTCAGGTCATTTGATGGTAGCAGTGGATATCTAGTCAACCGATGGATCACCGAGTTTGAGGAAACAGCTGCGTTGATGGGATGGAACAAACTGCAGAAGTTGATATTCGCTAAGAAATCTCTAACCGGAGTAGGGGGGTGAGGCGGGTTCTAAATAGTGTCATGGCCGCCGCGTGAGTCCAAGCCAATATCTCGCGAACCCATGGTCGGAGATTCACGAATGAAGTGTCGTTGTACTCGGGATGACGGGGGCTTTGCCATGGACTACTCGTTATATTTTTCAAAAATATTTTGAATGTTTTTGTTTTCGAAAATAGGCGATAGTTTGAAAACCAAACATGATAGAACGTTATGCCATGGCTCAAACGAATGGTCTTTATGACCTTTATTTTTTATAATGAATCTTTTTTATTTTTTTACATTTTTTGAAAACACTCTAATTTTGAAAAACCTATATTTTGGAAACTAGGAAGTTTACAAAAGAAATTGTTTGACGTAAATCAATGGTCCCTACCCCCTCTACCCCCAAAATAAATTTCAAGTCTCTAGAATGAAAACCTGTAGTAGTGGGATGGGGACAGCTGCTTCCAAAAGCAAGTGGTGAGCCCCTGCGACCTTGGAATGGAAGGAGTCATGCTAGGAAGGCGTGCTTGGATTCGTTTTTTTCGTCTCGTTGCGCTCTTTACGGAAATGTAGATGTCGAAAAGGTGAAATGCTGGAAACACGGTTTTTTGGGGGTAAAAACGTGATTTTAGACTTTTTGCTATATCTCGCGAACCAAGTATGCTAGAGGCGTGTACGACGGGTCCAAGGACTCTGAGTGACGTCCTCTTTGCTATGGACCACTCGTTATATTTCTTAAAAATTTGGGAAACTCGATTTTGGGGTAAACATGTGTTTTTTTGTGATTTTTGACGATATATTACGAACCAATAACGCTAGAGACGTGTACGAGGTGTCCTAGGACTCGGGCTTTCGCCCCCTTTCGAGTGTGGTAGATATTGTTTCCAAAAAATAATTCACAAAGGGCCTAACGCCATACATGTTGAAAAAACCTTTTCTTTTTCTTTACCTGTTTATAATGTTTATGAAGCGTGGTGGTTGAGAGAGACAATACGGCTGTGTGTGTTTCAACGAACCTGTCGCTAACCACAAGGACCATGCTTAATAGAACAATCGCTATTTCGGCTGGTCGGTGTATGACAGAGCGAGCATGCGTTTTCTGATATTTTACCTTTAACGTGTAAACGGTGATGAGAACTTGGTTCTATGTTGGTCGAAGCGAGTACAGAAAACAAACTTGCCGAGGAGCAGGAGGTGAATGTCATTTGAGCTTATTGGAAGGCGCCGATCTGACTTGACAACACATGCAATGGAAAAAATGACAATGACGCATCAAGGTGAAATAATCTGACAATTGTGGTGGCAGGGAAGAGCGAAATGCATGTGAACACATGTGAAACCACATGAGGGCTAAACCAGTGACATCCTGTTTGCTTCGTACGTGACAAAATGCAAGTTCATGTGAAATTTGATCTACCGCAGGTGTTCACCTTGGACGTTATCTATCCACGTGCCTGATAACAGAATGTTCAAAGCGTGGGAATCGCTGAATCAGTAAAAAGTATGATGCAACTTGTCGGAATGATGTCACAACCAATAGATAGGTAAGAGCTGCGAACAGCAGTTGTGGGAGGTGAAGGGAGGGAGAGGAGGAGGGGTAATGTAAGAGAGAACACAGGTGGAATGAGAAAGAAATAGGTGGTGTACAACATGTGTGAATAAATTAAAAATTGCACAGGTTCACACAACATGTAATTTATTGATCCAAGAATTAAACGTAGAGTTAAACCCTAACCATTTGACATAGATTTTATTTCCTTTTTGTTTCAACACTTTTTCTACAAGATAATGCTGAGGAAATGCTGTTTTCTGAAGTTCATGGAGATAAAATCTACCTTTTATGGGTTGACGGTTGAGGTCCTCGAGTAAATAGGTGACTGGAGTGTCCAAGTTGACTTGACGAATTCGAAATAGTTCAGTCCCCCACTGTGGCGTGTATCCCTTATTGAAGGCAGACTTAAATTTGCTCACACGAACAAAATCCCCAATGTTCAGTCGGTGACGTTTAGGATCGGCTGTTTTTATGGGGTTAAACAGTTTATCCAATCGCTGAATATTTTTGGTCACGAGACGTGGTTTGGTCCCAATCGTTCTATGTTTGATGTCATTGTAACGTGATACTAGTTCAGGTAACATGTCCAACCAGCGATAGGTGCCCTGAGCGGTAAACGCTTTCCACATATGGGTTTTCAATGTTCGGTTGAACCGTTCGACCACACTGGCTTTGAGATTGCTGTACGTGGTGTAATGGTGAATATCCTTAGATTTGAGAAAACTGGAGAAATCCTTGTTGAAAAATTCTTTCCCCTGGTCGGTTTGTAGCAGCTGAGGTTGACGTTTGGAGTGTTGAATAATATGTTGAAAAGCCTTGGTAACTAGTGGGCCAGACTTGCGTCACACAGGTTCAACAAAGGCCATTTTGGAATAGACATCAATGACGGTCAACATATAGCGTACACCGTCGTTAACGCTAGCATAGGGTATAATTTCAACCAAGTCGGCCTGCCAAAGTTCATCCACACCTCGTGAAATCACCTTGAGTCGCGGATAGTGACGCCTAGCTGGGCGATGCAACTCGTGAGCAATACCCATTTTAATGGGTGAGGGCTTAAACAATAATTTTGGCATTTCGAAGTTCTTGTTCAATTTCTTGAATTTCCCAATCGTGACCGGTATGGCCAGCTTGACGTGAGGCATGCAACAACTGTAGCCGCTGGACGAGCTTATTGGGATTGTGCCAGTAGGTAACTTCCACAAGGGGTTTTAATGGTTTAAATGTCACTCCCGAAGCGGACGCTTTACGACGAGTACTTTGACTGGTGGGAAACATTTTTGCAATGATGGTTTTATATTTTTGAGATATATTGGCATTCACTTGTTGCGTGGGATCATACTGTCTTTTGTGAGCATGGGTATTCAATAAAATGGATTTATATTTGTCAAGATCCTCTGACGTATAATCATGGGAAGAGGGGGTCCGAGAGAAGAGCAGCTTTAACAGTCCTGGCGTTAATTTATAGTTGATGTTTTTAATGACAGCTTTAGTACGAGCAAATTTAATGGATGAATCGCCAATTTTAAAACTATCATCCTCATAGCGAACACCATACGTGGTATCTGTGTTTCCAATAAATAGATCTGTGAAATAGGGTTCCAATGTTGATCCATAATATTTTATTAAAATGGTTTTCAGTTGAGCTTTATGTTGAGGGGTGGCCAAGAGTTGTGAAAACGGAGACGCTCTGGAAGGGCAAGGTGTATCGACCATGGCCAAGGATTTCTTTTTTCTCAAAAACTCTGCAAGGGGTGCGGCCTTTTTTTGAGGCGTAAACACTTGTTCCTCCTCATCCTCAACTTCACTAACACTAGTCAAATCTTCCTGTTCCTCTTCCTCTTCCTCAGGGTCCTCGTGCAGCGTCTGCGTGGCTTGTGGAACGGTGGGTAGCGTTTCAGATGGCTTGAAAGAGGGTTTCAACATGGCTTTTAGCGGAGGTGCTAAATGTTGCTGAATAAACAAAGCATGATTGGCACGTGATTGTTTCAATTGACGAAACTTTTGGCGAATAGTATTTTTTGCTCTAATAATATGCTTTTTCAATTGACTCTCTGCTAACGCCATGGTGGCTTGACAAATGACTTGCCGGGGAATGAGACAGGGCCTTAAATAGCAATAAAATGATCAAACCCTAAGCGATACCGTCCTTGGTTGAGTTCACTTTGTTTGTCAATCACTAAACAGGCATGACGTTGAGTGTTCCAGCACTTGGCACACAATTCAGTAAACATTTGAAAGGTCATATCCGGATTCACATGTTCATTATAAATGTGACGACTGTTCCTCTCGTCCTGGCGAAATAAAACAATGACATTGGCATTGTCACGAATCAACTGTTTGGACATTTTAGAATACGTTTGTCCAAGATAGAAGCAATCGATATGTTTGTGACGACCCATGCTGAAATAGCTTTGAATGATACCTTGACGTTCAGTGGATACATCATCGAAAATCATGAGTGAATCTGGCTTTACCTCATCCGGTGAAATCACATTTTCTTGCATGGAAAATGTAAAATAACCCATATTCTCTTTTTGTAATCCAGACATGACTTGATCTAGAAACGCGTAGAGGGGTTGGTAGAGAGATTTTGCAAAAATATAAATATTTTGAAAACGCAGACCATTGGGCGCAGTGATGAGCGTTAGCAAAAGATTAGTCTTTCCACAGCCGGAAGGCCCCACAATGATGCAGCGAATGGAAGATGGAAACAGTGAACCATGGCGTTGTTCACGTGATGAGGAACAGAGATGGGAAACCATGTCCCCCACGGGGAATGACTCTTGCTGCTTAATAATCTTCATTTCAACTAAGGCTTAGACAGGCTAGCAGGCTGTCTATATACAGGACACCGAACCTTGTCATAGAAACAGTAGACTGGTACTACAGGTTGACGATGGATGTCTTTGGACGTGCGTTGATGGCCAAAGCTAGGCCTGTCTCCATACATGATCCTAAACAAGAAACAGATCCTGCTAATAAACACTATGTGGATAGATCAGTAGTGCCACGCACAAAACAGGGAGATTATGACTTTAAGGGAAAGCGGTTAACCCATGTAAAACATCCTCAAGTGTCTACAGACGTTACTACGAAAAAATATGTGGATAACAAAGTGTATGAGTTTTATGACAAAGTGCCCCAGCTTACGGTGAATGGCTATAGCGCTAATCACCATCGGATTATTCACGTGGAAGACCCACAAGACGAAGACGATGTTTGTACCAAGCGTTACATGACCTATGAAATGAAAAGGCTTTATAAATTTATCCCATCTGTATTTTTAGTGTATCTGACAAATGAAAAACCTGTGAATGACAGAAACCATTTACCGCTAGTCCATGATCAGCACTTGACCTATGTGCTTGCTTCGGGTTTAAGCCACTATCGATTACACTATCATGGAACCATTCACATCAAATATGCCATACCTGATGAGAACCATTTACAAATAAAGATAAATGGTCATAGGATGTTGATCCATAACCATGAAATGGTCAATGCTGGTGACGAATTATCCTTTCACCTCATGTTGACATGGGATGAAAAGCAAGCGGGAAAAACCATAAACGATTTCCCACTTTATGTGGAATTGGAATATACAGCCATGAAATAACCATCTGACGTTAGTTGTGATTTAAACTTTCTTGTGAAAGGTTGTGGGTCATTATCATCATGGTGAAACAAAGGTATGTGGTGAGAAAGACTAAAAAAAGGACATTGTCCTTGGCAAAGCCTGGGCTTACGACATTCGTGGACAAGCCCTTGCGAAAGAAAAAAAGAAAAAATAATGTATTGACCATAAGGAAAGCCCTTCGAGCAGCACAGAGACAGGTTATTCCAAAACGTCGGCGACAAGTTTCAAACCAAGGGCGAGTGATTCCCGTCCCCAAACGAGCGGGATTTTTACCTGCATTATTTGCCGGTTTGGCTGCTCTGGGTTCACTTTTGGGCGGTGCCAGTGCAGTGGCGAAAACCATTAAAGCCGCGCAGCAGGGCAAGCAACAACTCAAAGAAAGTCAGCGACACAATGAAACGATGGAAGCGATTGCCATGGGGGCTAGAAATGCCAATTTAAAGCCAGCCTTTTATCAACAAGGATTTGGGATTTCACCATTTCGAAATATTAAAAAAAAAAAAAAAACTCAGCCATAGCAAGACATGCCCTGACGCATCAACAAGTGGAAAGCTATGCTAAACAACTAAAGCTTTCTCATTTTCGAGGTGTGTTTATGCGAAACCAATTACCCCCACGACCCTGGAAACAGGAATGTGCTGTTGTCAATTTGGATGATCACCGAGGACCAGGAACGCATTATGTAGCCTATGTCAAAGAGGGATCCATGGTATGGTACTTTGACAGTTTTGGGAATTTGCCCCTGCCCATGGAACTAGTGACCTATTTTGGAAACAGGATCAAGATATATTATAATGTGAAACGTGAGCAAACGTTTAACAGCCAACAGTGTGGACGTTTGTGTTTAATTTTTTTATATAAGACGCAGCATAAGCTAAAACACTACCAGTATGTCGGCAGAAAGTAAAACGTTTACACTGCATGGACGTGGACCTGAAGTCAGCCTAGACTTTTACCCGCCTATCGAATTGAGTGAAAAACCTTATGGTTTAGGACTTGTTTCTCTTGAAACGTACAATCGAATATACAATATACGTGAAAATGTGAACAACAAGTTTTACTATGATGATTCTGTGCTCACCTTGAACTCTGGTGGATACACGATCGATGATATTTATGAACACATTTATGTGGTGTTGATCAATCAATATGGTTTAAAGTCAGTTCTCGACGGAACGCACAAGTTTGAACTTGTAGGCAATACCAACACTCATCGCTGCAGTATTTTCTCCACATTCAACATTGACTTTAAAACACGCCCCGATTCCATTGGCCCATTACTAGGATTTAAACCACGTGTGTTGGAGCCCAACAAAAAACATGAATCGGACCATGAAGTGAAATTCATTGAGGACCATCATGTGTCGGTGACGTGTAATATTATTAGCCAAGTGTACACCAATCAAGAACCATCGCATTCGCTTTATGACTTTATTGTGACAACGCCCAATGGGTATATTATTCGTGAAAACCCTCCAGTGGTGCTTTTTCATGCTGTGGCTGTCGATAGTATTAGTAATATAACATTAAGACTGATCAATAGAGATCAACAACTCATTGATCTAGATTCTACCACACCAGTGACTTACAAGTTGGTGCTAAAGCCACTATGAAGTTTGTGTATAAAGCAACAACACCGTCTAGGAATGGTGTTAGTTGTTTGCCACGTGAATACACGTTAACATCTCAAGGCAAGCAGATTTTACAGCATTTGGGTTACCACGTCAACCCTCATAATGAATTCTATCCTAGAGATAGCGAACCGCATCGAGGAGCAACCAGGAGTGGTAAGAATTGATCTCCATTCCTATCAAGCTCAAACACCTGGACTCAATAACAATGATGAAATTCAATTTGTTATCAACAACCAAGATATTTACACCCTACCGCATGAAAGTGTCATTCAGATTGAAGGTCGGCTCACCAAAGCCGATGGCTCTACACCCACCACATCCAAGTTGGCCAACCATGGTTTGGCCTTCCTATTTTCTGAAGTGCGTTATGTCATTAACGATATCGTGGTGGATAGCACTCGAAATGTGGGCATTTCCAGTGTCATGAAACAATACCCCTCTTATAGTGAGGAAGAAGGTAAAACACTTTGCATGGCAGGTTGGTGTCCTGACTCGACCAATGACTGGATGGTACACACCGATGGGACCTTTACTGGATATTTACCTCTTAAACTGATTTTAGGCTTTGCTGAAGATCACCAACGCATTGTGGTTAACGCAAGGCAAGTGCTTTACCTAGTGAGAGACAGGAGTGATAATACTGCACTCAAGGGAGCCGACAATGCCCCCATCGATTCAAAAATTCAACTACAACGCTTGCTATGGAAAGTCCCCCATGTGACCCTTGAAGATAGCAAAAAACTGGACATACTCAAAATGGTAAAGAGAGATATGCCGCTACCCATGGAATTTAGAAGCTGGGCACTCCATGAGTATCCGCTATTGCCCACCACCAACACACACAGTTGGTCTGTAAAAACAGCTCGCTATACAGAGAGACCTCTCTACCTGATCGTGGGTTTTCAAACGAATCGCAAGTATCAACAAACCAAAGATGCCACGCAATTTGATCACCTGCAATTGAGAAATGCACGTCTTTTCCTCAACGGAGCTGTGTTTCCCTATGAAGGACTGGATTTGGATTTTTCAAAAAATAAGTTTGGCCCTCTGTACGACTTGTTTTCTAAATTTCGATGGTCGTATTATCAAAAAGAGAACGGCCCCATGCTACTACCTCAAGCGTTTAAGGCAAGAGCGCCACTGATTGTCTTTGACTGTTCTTACCTGGAAGAGTCTGTCAAGCCATCCAATATCGACATTCGACTAGATTTTGAAACGCATGACAATGTACCAGCCAATACCACGGCCTACTGTTTGATTATTCACCACAAACAAGTCAACTATTATCCACTGTCCAACCAAGTGACGAGTGTATAAATAACAGGTCATCCCACGTCAAGCCGCTCAGTCATGTCTTGCTTTAAAGCCTCAAGAGACGTTACATCCATGAATTTAAACTTTGAGGAACAACGTTTCAAGACTTTTGCCACATGGCCAGTGCCTTTCATAAACCCTCAAGCCTTGGCGGCCGCTGGATTCTACTATTTAAAAACAAGAGATGAAGTGAAATGTGCCTTTTGTCCCATCATCATAGACCAATGGCAGGAGGGCGATGAACCCATGCAGGAACATCAGCGCTGGTCACCCACCTGCCCCTACCTGTGTAGAATGGAAGTGGGAAATATACCCTGTCATTCAAGCTATCCCTCACTTGTGTCTCTGGGTGATGAAAAAAAAAACAAGTTACGATACATGTGGACCGTATGGTATCCATGGTGCTTCGGTGAGCAGCTCACCATCAAAAACGCCTAGTTTAGAGACATTGGGACATCATCGGTGTTATGGACGTTACAAACACAAGAGACTATATTGTTGTATCAGTTGCTATCGTCCTTATCCTAAAATGAGGAAAGCCTGTAAGACGTGTTATGATAATAAAATGATGTAATTCTTAGATTCTTATTTTTGCATGACCCCCCGCGGTCCTACCCTAACCTCAATTTTGAAACTAGCATGGCAGGTAAGTCTATGACATGATCACACCTGATCGTCAGTCAGTCGTCAGTTGAACTTGGTCCAGGCAAGCGTCAACATGTTGCGCACACTCATTGTGGATTGCCAAGGGTTTAAAATTGGTGACAACAAATTTATATTTAAACAAGTGGCCATGATCGATTGTACCACGTTTTGGATATCGCAAGCTACGCATTTGCTATTTAAACCGCCCCATGCTTTTGATTTGTTGTGTGAAAAAGACCGTAAACAAACCCAGTGGATTGAAAATCATAGGCAATTAGACTGGAATCAGGGAACCATTTCCTATAAATATTTGGACGAGGTCATGAAAGCACACTTGTCCTCGGCCAATGTGGTATTTGTGAAAGGTAATGAAAAACGTCAATGGTTGCAACCATTTTTGGCGTCTTACTGCCAAAGTATCGACCTCATGGAGTTGGGCTGCCCAGCCCTGCAAACGCTCATGGATACTTGTTCCTGTGGCAACATTACCCATACAGCCCTATCGCATGCGTTGCATCTCTTTCATTGGTTAACCACTCATGCCTGCTGGGAGTTGTTAAACAAAATTATAACTCAAGATTTACCTGTGAATGACGTCAGTGAGATTTCTACAAGCGACGTGTAAACATCTAAAGCACGTGATACCATGGAGAAAGGCAATGCTACGGACAAAGCCATCGGCAAGTTCTTTGTGTGCAAAAAGAAACTAGACAGTTTTACCAAAGAGGAACTCTTGGCGCTCCCCAAGTCGTTCATTTATTATGTGGCCGCCAACGCGGTCAAAGAAATCTGGCAACATGTACCAAAATCATGGACTCAAGACCCTGTGTTGAGGGAATTGCAACCCTGTACGGATTACGATCACCATAAGCAAGTGGCCATGGCAAAAATACCGTCTATGCGTCAGTGTGCGACTTGTCAGCTAGTGAAACTGTATCACGGTCATAAAAGTCCGTGTAAAGACTTTGTTGAATCATTCCACGAGTGTCATGGCGAGAAAAAGCAACAACAACAACAACAACAAACACAAACATCGTCCACAGAGGAGGAGGAAGACCAAACCTTTTTACCATCGATGGAAAAGGATATGCCAGACCTGTACTGGCAATGGCGTCATTGACAAAGTGATTCAATACTTACCTTTCGAAATCCATCTTCCAGGTTATCGTTTTTGCGGCCCTGGAACTCGTCTCGAAAAACGTTTACAACGTGGTGATGTACCCATTAATCTTTTGGATCAAGCATGCAAGGAACATGACCTTTCTTATCGCCATAGTCATCCTGGTTTAAGACATGTGGCAGATAAATTGTTATTGAAGAAAGCTAAACAAAGTTTCACATCCAATGATGCCTCAGTGGGTGAAAGAATGGCAGCCCTAATTGTCATGCGTGCTATGAAAGGAAAGTTGATGATGCATGGACATGAACATTGAGGAGTGAGGAATTGGGATTTGTTTGTATTCTATTTTTCTTTTGTCAATTCACTATGATTATGAAATAAAAACAAAGGTTTACCAGAGCACGATGATTTGTGTTTTTTATTATTTTTAAAAATTATGATGTTGATGGCTGATTTCTCATTTTCACATTTCACACATTGACATTTTGCCAATTTGCAATTTCCAGATTTTAAAAAAAGTTCGTTTCAAGTTTTGCGTTTTTGATGATATGGATTTTTCCAGTTTGTTGATGACACTTTTTAAACAATGTCTGTTTGAAGTTTTTGAATTTTCATATTTTACACATGGCCATTTCCTGTTTTTAAAAATGTCCGTTTTAAGTTTTGAGTTTTTGGTGATATGGAAACATGGATTTTCCATTTTGCTGTTTTCACATTTTTCCATTTGGTGTATGTCGAAAGTTGAGATTTGACAATGATGTTGATGCAATTGCTTGACCATGGCGATACTGCAATGTGTTAATGCGTGTTTGGAGAAACGTCGAGGTCTACAACTACTGCAGGTAAGACTGTTTTTACAAAAATAATGTCCTTTGACTGCCACATTTCAATGAAAAACAAAACTAATGACATAACAAAATGAGTATATAAGTGACCATTTCCCACACACCCACTCTACCTCACCGTGTGTGCTCTTGACAACCATACACATCAGCTTTCTCTCTCCACTCATACATTCACACCAGTCTTTGGGAACAAACATAACCACTTTATTTATTCCCAAAACCATATTATCGACATGCACACTCATCCCAAAAGAACTTTTTTGTTTACCATTTTACCATTTCAAAAAAAAAGCTACTAAAAATCTTACTTATTTCATATTTACAAAAAAAACTCAACTTTGTACAGCGTTAAAACAATCAAACTATTTACCAATCAAAAATAAAAATTAAAAAAATGTTGCATAGAACTTTTTTAAAGAGCAAAAGGTCCATGTGGGTTGCCACTATTTACAAAATCTACTATTTACAATGGCAGAAACCAATATTTACAAAATATTAAATCTACAAGTTACATAAAGCTATGTCCCATAAACGATTAACAGTGAAATCACACCTCCTCCTCCTTGCGATCATAACCCCAGGGTATACTAGTGAGCAGGTCATCAGCCCACACACGTTTGTTATCCATGGAGGCGAGGGTGCGTTTTCTCTGTTCCACAAGATACAGATGATGGTTGCTGGATTGTATCCTGCACTGTGTATGAGACATAGCTTTGCCAGTGCGTAAAACCGCTAAGTAATCGTCTACACGTAGCGATTTTACCACTGCCCTACCTACACCTTTTGCTCTTTTGGCTTCCTTACAGTCGAGTGTGCGGTAAGCATACATTTTTGAGGCCAAACCTACGAATTCCGTCATAACGGAATCACCGCATTCATCTTTTAAAACGCCCATTTTCTTCTTGTTTTTTTTATGGGCAGCTGAAACACATTGTCAACACTATAGCAAGAGGTGTCGAACCAGTCACTATGTTGTCTCATGACGTCATAGGGATTGCAGTGGCGAATGTGGTAAATGAATGAGTCCGTGTCCATATACAAAAGAGAGACGTCCTCAAAATGGCGTTTCGCAAACTCATAGTGGAATCGATACATGACCGATTTAGAAAAGTCTAAAATGACTTGACCCAAGTAAATGGGTTTATCCATGGTCACGCTGGTCTTACTCATTTCAATAGTAGCCAAATCCTCATCGATAATTTTAATCGATTTAAAATTTGGCTTGGCAATGTACCGCCGGGCACCCCACTGCCCCTCCCAGACATTCACTAATTTAATGTCACGGTATTTGCGGACATTCTCCATGGACTTGCCATAGATGCAGTTGTTCATTAATTAAAAAATAATAATTTCAAACTGCTGTGTTGCCATTTGTCGGTGCTCTGTGTTGAGTCGCATGTATGGCTCAAGCCATGCTTTTTGAGCAAAAGAAATACCCCTGTGGATTTTCTTCAACACCAAGCCTTGGGCGAGGCATTGCACCAACATTTGGATATGTAGCACATACCGATTTTTGTTGTAAAGTGTGCCCATGAGTTTTTCAATTTTCACTTTACTGTCAGGGGGGACCATTTGCTCAAGGCAGAATGGGAAATCGGCATGTTCATCATACAAGGATGAGGGATATTCAATATCCACTTCTAGCACATATCCACGGCCTGTTTCTTGGCTAGCCATGTTCACATCAAATTCTAACACTTGTTTGTCTGTCAGCCAAGCAAACTTCCCATAGGGCAAAGGCTGACTCATAGCGTAACCGTACAAATTATTCACGTCATAGTACATTAAGTACGATTCTGGTTTGTCCGGTGAATAATCAGGCATGTAGACATTGTTCGCTTCGGCATGGCGTTGGTTAAGCGACACAAAGCCGCCACGAATGCCCTTTTCAAAAAATAGAACCATGTCTACATCAGTGAGTAAATCCAATTCCACTTGAGTGTATTTCAAAGCGGCATCGAACGAGAGCCCAGGACTCGTATAATAGTGAGCCGGGTCAAGACCATAAATGTGTTGACACAAGTTACGGAATTTTTCAAACACATCAGTGAGCAGCAATACATCCAGTTTTAGGTAATGCAAAGCATATTCACTTAGCGTGTTCATACCAAACACTCGCCAAACTTGACATGCATGTGCATAGTCTTCATCGGAAACGGTACTGCGTGTTAGTTTCGAGTAAAATTTCTTTTGTGGTGGGAGTTTTCTTTGCATTAACACGTCCCAGCTGTTGCAGAAATCATACGGGAATATACCTTTCCGAATGCACAATTGAAATTGCTCAGGATCATTAAAATGCATTCTAGTATTTTTTAATTCCTCCTCATTCAAGCCATTCACAAGGCTGTCTAGCGAGGATGCCATAAACTTAAAGGAATCCAAAAATCGAATGCTAAAGTTGCTCAACCTCCATGTCAGGGCTGTAAAACGCTCATGGTTTTGGGGGATAATGGTAAACGAGCCCTTGTTGACATGACCCAATTCACGAATCAAAAACTGAATGTCATAATTCGCCAGATTGTGAAAAAAGACACTGATGAAACGAGGAGCTGGAAAGTTCAAGTTGCATTTGCTGTGCGCAGCTCCACGAAACTCCCCTGTAAAGTGCGAGTGGTCTCTGACTTTTTCCTCTCCACTTAAAATAGGCTTTTCGCAAATATGGCATGTCGTGGCATGCTCATACTGCTGCTGCTGTTCTGGAGTTAGGCTCATGGGTACTGGGTGGTCCAGTAATACCTGTACATGGTCGGCCAACTTGACAAGTTCATCCAAGAACCATTTGGCACAATCTGGCCCCTCACGGTATTTGTAAACGGATTGTGTGGGGTCATAGGCACACACCACATTAAATCCTATGGCAAAGGGTTCATGTTTTTGAATGGGTGTGGTTGAGCTGATGGTGGGATCTGGTTCACATCCCGCCAGGGGTGTGGTGAGAGCTTCAAAATCTGCATACACCACATAGGGGACAGTGTCATGCTTGTGAATGTCCTTAAACTTTAACACAGCCTTGTCCCCTTGTGGCAATATCAATTTCACCGCTTCCTGAGAAACGCAATCTACCCTATGACGTTCCAAAAGCGTAGGGGTTTTAAAATATTGCAAGCAACGATCACAAATATATTTTGAACGCTTGTCCTTAGACATTTGACTGCTTAGCAATCTACTCAGGCTTTTAATGAGGCAATAGTGATTCACCTCTCCGTAAGACAGATATAAAAAATGAATGTGGTGTCGTTTCGGTTCTTTTGTGGCATAAAGAGGACCCACAATCTCATCACCATTAAGGCCATACACCATGAACGAAAAGTCATGGTTATCTTGTTCAAACCTATGGATCTCGGTTAAGTCCATAGGGAACGACACTCGAGTTAAATTTAAAGTTTGTTTTAATTCTTCAAACTTGGCCTTGTACTTTCCCGGCCAACAACCATTTTGTTGTACCGGCTGCAAATACGCAGCCACAGACCACAGAAAGCAATCATTGTCATGATTCTTTTTATTGACCACAGCCTTTTTCGAAGCTATTGGTGGTGGTGTTTTAATATAGCTAGACCCAGCATTCAACGGGTTGAATTGACAAATGTTGATTTGTAAATGATGAATTTTGTTTAAGGCTAGACCACTCGGTAGTTTATCAAATTTCGATAGCAAGGCATTGACTACGTGGGTTTCATACCACTGTTCCAAATTATGGGCTATGAATAGCTCTTGCATTTTACTGCAAATATAAAATGTCTCTTTATGCTCTACGTCCTTCTTTTTATATATGAAATCACACACCAGTTCTGTATTCACCTTTAAAGCTGTATGCAACCTTTGTGCTGTACAAATTTCAATTTTAAAAATTTCAAAACAAGATTCTAAAAATTCTTTGGGAATCGAACTTTTTCTAACATTGACCACACGACCAGAGCACACACGCGATTTGAAACAAGACTCAAGGGGCTCCCAAGTTAACGTATCCGCAGCAGTAAAAGACATTATTTTGAAAGAACACTCTCACCTGAGTTTTCAGCTGTAGACTGCTTGACAATGGTTCCACTCTAAAGCCACTTTTTTTTTAAATATCTAAAAAGAAATAAAATAAACCACC
Organism: Meconema thalassinum; assembly: GCA_946902985.2. NCBI lineage: Eukaryota > Metazoa > Arthropoda > Insecta > Orthoptera > Tettigoniidae > Meconema > Meconema thalassinum. The sequence goes on from OX336390.1 coordinate 693,550,553, forward strand.
ATAAGTATATCCATTCCATATAGTTTATGCCTTTCATAAACAAAACAAAATCAAACAGGTTATATATTAAAAAAACTCACCTTGACGTGCAATGCTTTGCTCTATTCCCGTCTCGTGGACTAGTGTGGAAATGGTTTCCTTTTCTAGCTGTCTGTCTTTCACTTTCTTTAATATATTTCCCACAGACACACGACAGGTTGGTTATACACGTTATCTGCAAATAAATAAATAAAATAATTAATTACCTAATCAATAAATAATTGCATATATTTATATAAAAATCAATAAATATATAAATGAATAAATATATACCTACCCCACAACAAGGTTAAGTATTTTCCACCAACACGAAAACTGTTAAACAAGATCAAGTGTTTCACGCAACGCAGTATGTTCAAAGGTAGTCACCTAAGTGAGAGTGGAAATGATAACGACATGTCTTTATATATGCTACGTTGCATGTATAATCATTTTTTCCTCACGCTTTGAACATTCTGTTTTCATGCACGTGGACAGATAACGTTCAAAGTGAACACCTGTGGCAGATCAAATTTCACATGGACTTGCATTTTGTCACGTACGAAGCAAAACAGGATGTCACTGGTTTAGCCCTCATGTGGTTTCACATGTGTTCACATGCATTTCGCTCTTCCCTGCCACCACAATGGTCAGATTATTTCACCTTGAAGCGTCATTGTCATTTTTTCCATTGCATGTGTTGTCAAGTCAGATCGGCGCCTTCCAATAAGCTCAAATGACATTCACCTCCTGCTCCTCGGCAAGTTTGTTTTCTGTACTCGCTTCGACCAACATAGAACCAAGTTCTCATCACCGTTTACACGTTAAAGGTAAAATATCAGAAAACGCATGCTCGCTCTGTCATACACCGACCAGCCGAAATAGCGATTGTTCTATTAAGCATGGTCCTTGTGGTTAGCGACAGGTTCGTTGAAACACACACAGCCGTATTGTCTCTCTCAACCACCACGCTTCATAAACATTATAAACAGGTAAAGAAAAAGGAAACGTTTTTCAACATGTATGGCGTTAGGCCCTTTGTGAATTATTTTTTGGAAACAATATCTACCACACTCGAAAGGGGGCGAAAGCCCGAGTCCTAGGACACCTCGTACACGTCTCTAGCGTTATTGGTTCGTAATATATCGGCAAAATCACAAAAAACACGTGTTTACCCCAAAATCGAGTTTCCCAAATTTTTAAGAAATATAACGAGTGGTCCATAGCAAAGAGGATGTCACTCCGAGTCCTTGGACCCGTCGTACACGCCTCTAGCATACTTGGTTCGCGAGATATAGCAAAAAGTCTAAAATCACGTTTTTTCCCCAAAAAACCGTGTTTCCAGCATTTCACCTTTTCGACATCTACATTTCCGTAAAGAGCGCAACGAGACGAAAAAAACGAATCCAAGCACGCCTTCCTAGCATGACTCCTTCCATTCCAAGGTCGCAGGGGCTCACCACTTGCTTTTGGAAGCAGCTGTCCCCATCCCACTACTACAGGTTTTCATTGTAGAGACTTTAAATTTATTTTAGGGGTAGAGGGGGTAGGGACCATTGATTTACGTCAAACAATTTCTTTTGTAAACTTCCCAGTTTCCAAAATATAGGATTTTCAAAATTAGAGTGTTTTCAAAAAATGTAAAAAAATAAAAAAGATTCATTATAAAAAATAAAGGTCATAAAGACCATTCGTTTGAGCCATGGCATAACGTTCTATCATGTTTGGTTTTCAAACTATCGCCTATTTTCGAAAACAAAAACATTCAAAATATTTTTGAAAAATATAACGAGTAGTCCATGGCAAAGCCCCCGTCATCCCGAGTCCAACGACACTTCATTCGTGAATCTCCGACCATGGGTTCGCGAGATATTGGCTTGGACTCACGCGGCGGCCATGACACTATTTAGAACCCGCCTCACCCCCCTACTAACCGGCTTGGCAAAACTCTTCGTCCAGGGTGAGAAGGGAATTACCAGCTGGACGGCGATGAAGAAATCTCTTCGAGAGGAATTTGACGTGCAGGCGTGTACAGCGGAGATCCATTCGACGCTGTTTCGACGAAGGGAAAAAAAGGGACGAGTCGCTCCAGGAATATTACCTTACAATGAAGGAGATAGCAAGTAGAGGAGATATAGACGATGACTCACTCATTCAGTACCTGATAGACGGAATAGAAGATGACTGGCACCAAGCTGTTATTGTACGGCGCTCAGTCACTTAGAGACTTCAAAGAGAAAATACGTCAGTATGAACGTGCCGCGGGAAGGATTACTTCGAAGAGGTCTTCCACGTCGTCGCAGCACAACAAGAAGAAATCCAGTGGAGCAGATTCAAATAAACAGAAGGATGACGATGCAGGCAAGGATAAGGGCAACGCGCAGAGGTGTTACAACTGTGGCAAGTCAAGTCAAAAATCCAGCGAGTGCAAGGATAAGGACAAGGGTCCGAAGTGTTTCCAGTGTAACAAATTCGGTCACATCTCCACAGATTGTACCAATCCAAAGAAAGACGAAGAATTAAAGAAACAGACGGTGGCCTTGAACACGTCAAAGGAAGCAGTCAGTAATTACAAATACAAGGACGTCAAAATCTGCAACCACAATTTATCAGCCCTGGTAGATAGTGCTTGTCAATTCAACTTGTTGAGGCATGACACTTACAAGCACATGGAAAACGACACCCCAGAGCTGCAACCAAGCAACCGGATCCTGACTGGCTTGGGCGCAAGCAAAGCGTCCGTGCTGGGATGGTTAAACACGACGATCACCGTTGACGACCAGGATTTTTGTGTCGACGTCCACGTTGTTCCCGACGAAGCTATTCCAGTTTCTATGATTATTGTAATCGACTTACTGGATCAGGCTAAGGTGTTGATTTCTAGAGAGGGCGTTCAGTTGAAGAAGAGAGAAGAGATGTTGGTCATGAGCATTGACGCTGGTGAAGACGAGCTGGACATTGAGAAGACTGTATCTGACGAGGGCAAGGCAACAGTCGAGCACATCGTAGCGAGTTACACCCCAATGATAATCAAATCCACGAATATCCAGATGAAGATAGTTGTGAAGACAGAAGAACCGATATGTAGCAGACCGAGACGATTGGCAACGAGAGAAAAAGAGGTGGTTGAGAAGCAGATTCAGACATGGCTGAAAGATGGAATTGTGCAACCAAGTGCATCCGAGTACGCCAGTCCTGTTGTAGTCGTGAAAAAGAAGGACAGTTCACATCGTGTCTGCAAGGAATACAGACCACTAAATAGGATCATCGTCAAGGATCACTTCCCCCTCCCTCTCATCGAAGACTTGCTTGACAAACTCCAAGATGCTCGTGTATTCTCTACTCTTGACTTGAAGAATGGTTTCTTCCATGTAGACGTTGAAGAAGAGAGTAGAAAGTATACATCGTTTGTTACCCACTCGGGTCAGTACGAGTTCAAGAAAGTCCCCTTTGGTCTCACTAACAGCCCATCTGTCTTTCAACGATTTATTAACGCTGTGTTTTGGGGGCTGATAAAGAGAGGACTCATCTTCATCTACATGGACGATTTGATAATTCCGGCGAAAACTGTACTGGAAGCTATTCAATTGTTAATTGAAGTACTTGACATTGCACGGGACTACGGATTGCTGATAAATTTCAAGAAGTGTCAATTCTTGAAAAGGAAGGTTCATTTTTTGGGCTACCAAATCCAGGAAGGAAATATTCAACCGTCAAATGAGAAGACAGCAGCTGTACAAAACTTCCCGGTGCCGAAGACGATCACAGCTCTCCAAAGCTTCTTGGGATTGACAGGGTACTTCCGGAAATTTATTCCAGGCTACGCTTCAATCGCCAAACCTTTGAGCGATATGCTCAGAACCGGCCATGACTTCCGGTTTGGAGACAAGGAGAGAGAGAGAGAGGCATTCGAGGAGTTGAAAAGAATCTTGTCATCCAGTCCTGTGTTGATAATCTACAATCCCAGATATGAGACTGAGCTTCATACAGACGCTGACAAGTTCGGTTATGGTGCCGTGCTCCTGCAGAAGCTACCCGAGGATGGTCTACTTCACCCGGTCTCATACATGACCAAGAAGACTACGCCCCAAGAAGAAAAATATTGTAGTTATGAGCTCGAAATCCTCGCCGTTGTTCGAGCCTTGAACAAGATCAGAGTCTACCTTTTGGGAGTGGATTTTAAAATAGTGACAGATTGCTCGGCGTTCCAAAAGGCTATGCAAAAGGAAGATCTAACGATCCCGAGTCGCTCGATGGGCCCTGTCGTTGGAAGAATTCTCCTACACCATCGAACATCGTTCTGGAACGAAGATGCGACATGCTGATGCCTTAAGTCAGTGTACCGCAGCCCTTTTCGGATTCGCTGATAGTCTGATTGCTAGAATCAAGAGGATTCAAAACAAGGACGAAGGATTACTCGCCATCAAAACTATCCTGAAGGAAGGACCATATGAAGATTACGTGTTGAGAGACCAGATGTTATTCAAGTTTGTAGACGGTCGAGAACTTATAGTAGTACCAAAGTCGATGCAGCAAGAGATCATCAGATCAATTCATGATAAAGGGCACTACGCGGTGAAGAGAACAGTGGAGGAGATAAAACAGCAGTACTACGTTCCAGGATTGACAGAGAAGGTGAAGAAAGTGATCGGAAGCTGTGTGAAATGCCTGATTGTAAACAGAAAGTCTGGGAACCAGGAAGGATTATTCACCCGCTGTTCAAGGAAAGTGAGCCTTTACACATCTATCATCTGGATCATGTAGGACCACTGGAATCAACGCATAAAGGCTATAACCACATCCTTGTGGTCGTGGACAGCTTTACCAAGCACACCTGGTTGTATCCAGTCAAGACCACCAAGTCGAGCGAAACCATCAGCAAGCTGGAGCTGCAGAGGATCCTCGTTTGAAACCCTGCTCAGATGATCACGGACCAAGGGCCATCTTTTACCTCAAAAGAATTTGAAGAGTACTGTGAGGACCAAGGGAGTGCTTGGTGACCACTGGGTTACCCAGAGCCAACGGCCAGGTGGAGCGCATCAACGCGATTGTGACATCCATCATAGCCAAGCTGCCCGCCGAAGATCCAACCAAATTGAACAAAGTCGTCCCGTCGGTTCAACTGGCACTGAACTCGACTTATCAGAGAAGTATAGGTCGAACACCGTTTGATCTCTTGACCGGGGTCAAGATGCGAAACAAAACAGATCTTCAGATCATGGAAATGTTGGAAGAAGAAGCCATTAACAATTTTGAGGACCAACGCGACCAGATCAGGCAGGAGGCAAACTGCAGATTCTCAACACTCAAGAGGAGAACCGCAGAAACTTCAACAAAAAACGCAAAGTCAATTCGGACCAGGTATGAAACTGAAGGCCAAGTACCTGGGGCCCTATCAAGTCACGAAGGACAAACCCAATGAAGGACCCAAGACCACCACCACCTGTGCGGATTACATGAAGCCCTGGCCTGAGGAAGGCTTATCGTCCGGGTCGGACGATGATGATCAGGACGGCCTAATGTGGGAAGACGGGCAAGAATTTCGAGGTTTTGCCGCGAGTGATATAGAGGGCGCGCGGACATAGAGAAGACAGTGGCCATGAACTTGATTGTTGTTGATCTTTGGAGCTGGGAAGGCATCAACTTATTCTGTATTGATAATGTACCGGTAATCTATTTTATTTGCATTTGTTAAGTAAAATATTCTTTTTCAACCAATCAAACGAGAGTGTGTTTGACACCGGTTCCCACACTAATAACAACAATAATAATAACTAGCTGATCCTGGGGAGAACTCTCGCATACGTATAAACCACCCGCCCAGCTTTACTGCTATTCAGGCTCGACGCGATACAGTTCTGGCAGGGACTATCGTCTTTTTTGTTGTTTAAAGGCACTTTTTAAAAACAAATTGTCGATATTTATGAAATCAGAGTGCAATTCGTCACTGCTGCGTGTTTTCTTTACGTGCATTTGCTACGACCGGTTACTTGTGGGTGTCCCGTATGTATATACCATCCATCCGGCTTTACTGTTATGCGGGCTCGAGGCGACACAGTTCTGACAGGGCCTAGAGTCTTGTTTATTTGTTTAAAGTCACTTTATAAAGAAATAAATATATTTCTGTTTGGCTTTTCAAGAAATGCAAGATTTTTCCTGTGCTATCGAGACGATTTGGAAGATTTTGGTACAAACCGCGCCTTCTAACTCCCTCTGGTTTAGGAACTCGAGGCTTGTGAAACATACACCTTAGCGTTTTATATAGACTACAGTTAAGACGATAATTATAATATTAATTTGAATTAATTTAATGGTATGTATGAAAATACGAACACGTTTACAAATAATATTACAGCAGTTAATTGCAAACATTGAACTATCAGTATGCTCAGAATCATGTTGGTAATACTAACACGTTCACCCTTTCCAGTTCACTCTGCAAACAACCCTGCCGTTCATATTGTGTCTATCACTGAAACCTGAGCTAGGTCGAGCGGCTCTTGCCAGATACTTGAGAACGTTGGTGTTATTAGCGGCTTCATTGTTCTCACTGACAATTAGTGTTGTCTTACAGTGACTGTTGTTTAGTCTGCTGATTGATACGCTCGTAATATTCTATTCTCAGAGTTCACATGTTAACGTGCTGGCCACGGTGGTCCCTAGTCATGGCTCGGTAGACAGATTGTTGATAGTATTTTCCTAGTTTTACCAGATAGCAAACGGCGCCATATTATAAAACCATTGTTCTTGTTGATTATTTTTAGGGGTTATGGACATTTTGGTCATCAACCCCGTGTACTTGTGTGTGTTATTATTTATTTATTTATTTATTTATTTATCGTATGTCCTTTAGTGCCGGGAGTGTCCGAGGACATGTTCGGCTCTCCTGAGTCTGTAGCTGCTTCCAGCGGACACCCTTAGGGTGAGCTACAAGTTCCGTTCAATTCTAAGTAGTTCCAACTTTCGCTACCAGATATCAATGATACCTAGTGGTGAACGTTCGAACTTTTGATAGAGCGTTCCGACGAAATCTAACCTAACAATTTAGCTTCACACATGTTTAGTGTGTGGAAGATCTTTGACATGCCATAAATCTATGACATGGGACCACCTGCTTTACTTTCCCACCGAAAGAAGGCATACTGAAGCATTTTTAACGCTCTTAAAAATCCGACGACTTTGGCCGGGTTTGAATCCGCTATCTTGGGCACAGCAGTTCAGCATGCTACTAACTACGCCACCGAAGCCGTGTGTGTGTTGAATTCCCATGATAATTTGTGTTTCTGGGATGACTGTGATTTAACTGTAATTGTTGTGGTAAGGGATTGAAGTCGATGCACCTGATCTTAATATAAGGAACAGTACCATTCCGGCGTTTTTCTGGAGGGAGTGTGGAAAAACCTGGAGAAAATGGTGAAGTTCCTTCGCTACATTGAGAAACATGGTATCATGAATATTTATTATTATTATTATTATAAAAGGTTATCTCCTTAATGAATGCTATCCAAATATATTTATTCCCTCCTGGTCTAGTGGCCGGATATGCGCCTGTGCTTGCAGTAAGAGGGGGTTTCAATACTGTCGACCTCTTCACGTATAAAAAAAATATAGTGACTAACACTTTGGTTGGTTGGTTCCTCAGTTTAGAGGCTGCGACAACGCGGTCGCCCCGTGTACTTTGGGTGTGTATAGAATCTGTCTGATCACCGGTGTTAATTGTGATGGCTGTATTAGTGTGTGTTATCTGTTTTCCATTCAAGTATTTTTTTTTGTCGTGTGGCCTCATGAGAGGCCGAGTGCAGGTCTTTCTATTCGACGCCCGTGGGCGACCTGCGCGTCGGTATGAGAGATGGAATGGATGAAGATGAATGAAACTGGGCAAGGATGTGGAAGGAATCGGCCGTGGCCTATCAGAAGGTACCGTCCCAGCATTTGCCTGATGTTGAAAATGGGAAACCACGGAAAACCATTTCAAGGACAGCCGACGGTGGGGCTCGAACTCACGCGTCTACCGAGTCAGCAGAGAGCTTGGTCCCATGACCTAACGCTGCGCTTTAGCCAGCTGTGCCACTACTGTCGGTTTTTTTCATTCAAGTAAGGACTGCAGATTTTGAATTTTCAAGTAGTTCCTACTTTTGCTGCCAAACGCCACCGTCAACGACTACTAGTTCCGAACTTGGTAACTAGACGCCACCGCAGTCGGCTCCTGGTGACGAACGTTGGAACCTAAGATAACCTATATTTAGCTTCACACAGGTGTAATTAGTTGAAGGTTCTTTAACATGCCATAAATCTATGACATGTGACCGGTAGCTTTACTTCCCCTCCGAAGGAAGGCACACTGAGGGATTTTTAACGCTCTTAAAAATCCGACGACTTCGGCTGGGCTTGAACCCGCGATCTTGGGCATAAAATTTCAGCATGCTACCAACTACGCCACCGAAGCCGTGACTAGCACTTTGTTAGTTAGTTATTGTTGCTTTAATGGGAGGAACAGCAAGGTCATCCTCCCCTGACTAGCACTTGGCTGTCACTCGTGAGGTCTGGTTTTGATTTCCGGGACAGCCAAGAAATTATTGTCTGGTCTGAGGGCTGGAATGGGGTTCACTCAGCCTCGTGAGGCAGAACTGACAAAAGATAGGTTCGATTCCTACCTCAGCCATCCAGAAGGGACTTTTCGGTGTATACCACTTCTTCAGGTGATATATTGGGTCGCCCACCGTTGACGGAAAGACGAGTATTTTTTTCTTTCTTTCTGAGAATGTAGTTTGAATAAGCAATACAAAAAACTAAATGCATACATAGCTTTTTAAGTATTAGGACATGCCCGTACATTGTTCAAGCAGATGACCTATTGTTCCGCCCCTTAAAACAACAACAACAATACATTGTTTAAGCAATCGCGTGATCTTTGTTGTCGTAAAATATTTACCATCTCAATAAACGTAGTGATTTCTATTTTTTATTTCTTTTGGCATTTTTGATAATACAATAGGCCTACTTTTATTACTACGTTTATTAAAATGATAAATATTTTACGACAGCCAATGAATTTAATGGTCGTCTTTCCAATAAGTTTAATGTAAAATATACGATTCCCTGTTCTTACAGATTAAATTGAGACCAATAGCCTATTATTAACTTTTCTTTCTTCCATATAGTTAATGGTGGACAACCCAATATAACACAAGGTCTAACCAATATTATCAATTTGCAATAAGCCACCGGTGTAACCGAAATTGTGGTTACAATAGCTCAACCTCAGGTTTTCGCCTTATGCGGTTTGTTTTGTATTTTTTATATTATTTTTATGTTACCTACCATGGCCAGCTATTGGTGGGGGACCACAGAGAGTTGGTGTCTTGTGCCTTGAGATTCTTTGGTGGTGGTCAGCCAGTAGGTGGACCAGGTGGCTTTGCTAATGGCAAGGTTTACTTTGACTTGACTATGTTACTATGGTGATTATTATTGATAGGTAGGATCCATGCGGAATGGTGGGTTCGAAAGTATTGATAGTTTATGATTGCCAAAGAATGAGCAGAAAAGAAGAATTTGTGAGTAGTAAAGAATGCAAGTTGTTGCTGATATTCTACAAGAGATGCAGCTAATGGAAACCTGCTTATATGTCTGACAAACAGGTATTGATAGTTTATGATTGCCAGAGATTAACCTGAGAAGAGGAATTATTATAAATAAATAGTGTATTTTTGTGAAGTCGGTATACTGTCTTGTGTGATGTCATTTAAGCTAGTATTATAGCCCCACTACCTGAGGTGGCTAGCTAGGAGTATCATATTTATTACAAAGTGTCGCCCAACGTAGGGGTAGTATTATAAATAGAAAAGTTTTAAATAGTATCATATTTGTTACACAGGATGCACGATTTTAAACATTTGAAGATGTTTCCTGTATTGAAAACTGAATGCACATCAGTTTGAAGATATTTCTAGAAGTTAGCAGTCTTGATAACTGACTGCACGTCAATTTTGAGAATATTTCATTAGCTTTTGACATTTTAACATAATTTCTGATCACAGTAGGCCTATATTGTTTCAATTCAAATTTTAAATTCAATGTTTTGTAGGGATATTTTTATTTAATATTTATTAGCTACGCTTGGTATCAATAACAGTTTGCCCAGCGTAAATCTTAGAGGCGCACGAACGGCAGGTCCCAGGCGCAATTTAGAAAAGCCGAGGTGAACAGCGAAACTCCAAATAGGCTACATATATACTCTTCTCTGCAGTCTTTACTCGACACGACTCGACAGTTTCATACTGTCCGAAGCTGGGGTGATAAGCTCGCTCGCTAGCTCTTAAACTCGCTCCGAAGGTAGTAATTTAAATTTCCACTGAATGGATGATGATGATGATGATAATTGTTGTTTTAAGGGGCCTAACACCACTGAATGGAGATTGTTGGAAAATATGAAAACGTAAAAACACTTACTGTATAGTGGGCGATGCTTTAAAGATAGAGATTTGCAGTCACGGACATTCTTGTAGAACTTTTCTTGCTGAACAATTCTTATACTCATAGTATAAAGATATTTAGTTTAACCAGCGTAAGCTTAAAAGGCGCACGGACGGCATGCTTATCTTCGACTCGATTCACTGAAATCGTTACTGCTCGGCTTCCTTTCTACAGAAACCTTCCTCGAGAAATCCTTTACAGAATAGTGAAACCCGCATCAAATTCCAGCCTGCGGTTCTCGAGATTACCCGTTACAACCAATAATCGGGGACTTTGTTTTATTTATTTATTTATTGACTCCTTGATATAGCTCTGAGAGGGTGCAGTCCAATTCGGCCAGTTAATTGCACTGATAAAATCGGACAGACTTTTCTGGCCACCATGATCTGCCCCTTTGATAATTCATAGTCCAATTCGGCCAGCGATAGCTCTTTGCAACCTCCCCTACCTTCCCCCACTCTGCAGCCAACACATACCATACTGTACACACGTTCCAACATTTTGTCATTAAACTGTTGGAGGGGAGGTGACTCAGTTTGACGGTCCCAGGGGGGTCAATTACTATAAATTCACATATGTATGACCTAGCTTTCTGGATATGGTGACAACTACTGTCTGTGGAGGACCTATATACAAAGAATACGATATGTCCTCAATAGTTTCACAAATATGGACATCCATGAAATTGTGTTCGATAAACTGACAGCGTCAATATAACCTACTGTAAGTGCAAGCTCTAACATTTTACCCGATCTTCTTTGCATGCACTAATAAATGAACAAAATTAAATTTTAATAAACCAAGTGAACAATTTTCATTGAATACCCTAACCTATTAGTTGAAATTAAAACATACTTAATACCAGTACCATAATTAATAGTTGGAGATTCATTTTAAGGGCTAGGGTAGCTTGGCAATCAGCTCGGTGAACTGAATTTTTAATTGATGTAAATTATATTTATATACTAACCAAGGGTCACAATATTATTTAGCAATTATATTTCGACCATGCAGCTAGCCTGAAATGGTTTTCCGTTCTTTCTATTTTCAACTCTATACAAATCCAGGAACTGTCCCTTCCAATAGGCCACGGCTGCTTCCTTCTTTAGTTCATTAATTCGAATCACATTTTAACTGCCATTTCCTTGTTAAGTTCAAGTATATTTTAATGAAAGTTAGTAGTTTTTTTCTTTATTGTCTATCCGGGAAGTTTGTTTTATTGAGATTTTAATTAATATGGTTCAAAAACACACTAAGATTAAGAATAAAATTTTAACTGCCATTCCCTTGTTAAATTCAAGTATATTTTAATGAGAGTAGGTAATTGTGTAGTGAATAAAACAGGATTCCTTCTATGAATCCTCTGTAAAACTGTCGCCATATTTCAGTTTGATGGAATAATTTATTAAAAGTCATTTTCATTCATTTTAGTAGTTTTTTTAGATGACATTTCATTGAGCATTATATGTCCGCCTCGTTACGTAGTAGCTATCACCGCGGAGGCCCGGGTTCGATTACCGGCTCTGCCAAGAAATTTAATTCTGATTTGAGGGCTGGAACGGGTTACAAGCCTCGTGAGGTAAAACTGAGAGGAGGAGGAGGGTTCGTCCCACCTCCGCCATTCTGGAAGTAGTTTTCCGTGGTTTCCCACTTCTACTCCAGGCAAATGCCGGATTGAGTCCTGACTGATGGCCACGGCTGCCTCCTTCCCAATCCTCATCTTAATTACATCTACACGCAATAATACAGCCATCACAATAAGACAAGTTATCAAACAAATTCCACACACACAACCAAGTACACGGGGTTACATGACGACGATGTCGGAAAGCCCCTCAATGAATCAACAATAATGGTCTAACAAACCCGTGGTTGGGAGCACCCAAACATCAAGCCGACTGCAACTCAGTTCATAGCCTACAAATTGTGGGGGACGAATAATCTGCGCGACGACACCCTTAGCCATATCACCTTGATTTTAGATCATGGACCACTACTTCTCATATCAAGCAGGTACTTAATTGTCCTCACGAGGCTTTCCTTCTCCTGATGCAGAATTGAGAATAGGCGGGTTTGATTCCTACCTCAGCCATGCTGGAAGTGTTTTTTCATGGTTTCTCATTAGTATTCCAGGCAGATCCCTGGATTGTACCTAAATTAAGGTCATGGCTCCCTTCTAACCATATCCTAGCCAAATTACAAGTACACAATAGTACGCTACAGCAGTTACAATAACACAGATTATCAGACAGATTCCACATACACCAAAGTACACAGCACTACATGATCGCCAAGCCTTCAAAATGAATAAACGACAATTGTTTCCAGCCGTCAAATCAGAGGTTAAGTATGACTGGCTGCGTTGGTCAGCGGTAACGTTCTTGCCTACTGAGCCCAAGGCTGCAGGATTGAATCCTGGCACAGTCACTTGGCATTTGTGGGTGCGTAATTGCGATGGAGCCGTGTCAGTAGGTTTACTGGCCTTTAAAGATCTTCGGGACAAAATTCCGGCACCCCGGCCATAGTACTGTAGTTAACAGGGCCGTAAAACCAATAACATTACATAGATCTTAAGTTTCTGGCTGGAATCTAATCCAGAGCCTCCTCGGTAAGAGAAAAGCGTGCTATCCATACACCACGGGGGACAATAATAGCAATAATAATAATAATAATGTAACGGGTTTATGGTAACTTTTAACTGATGTGGCCTTTTAAAAGAATTAAGGCAAAGGCAAAAGAATGTTTGTTTCAGTGAATTGTGCAATTTGTACAGCCCTGCATGGCAGAGTGTTTACAGGAATTCCCAGAGCCAGCGGGTCATTCTGCAAGAATAAATAAGTTACCTTAGATTTTGGGTTTTCACAGTGGTAGTGGTGGGGGACGGAAGGCAGGATAATTTCAGCCGAAGAACCAGAACTTGGCCTGGGGCAACTGGCGAAAAAGGACTGTGGTATGGTATGACAAGATAAGAAAGATCCACTCGGAAGATTAGCTGGCTCAATTCGCCTACACCCCTCTGAGAATATTTTTACTCTAAATTTTAATTAAAATAGATTTTGCCTCAGACAAAAGCTGAAGAAGACTCCACCGAAGAGTCAAAATATGTACTATATTTCATTAGAATTTCATGACTTGTATTGATATGCGTATTATTTTTAAGAGGAATCTATCAGTCAATATGGAAAAATGTCTGGCATTACCGTACCTATCATGTTAAATGTTATTGTTTTCTGCCACAGTTACAGTACATTCTGGCTCTGGATCGGGGGACCGATAGATCAATGGTCCTGTGTGTACAGCTGACTTGTGACGTGCTTTACAGCAGTGACAATCCCCTTTGTAGTTGCCGAACAAAGGAAAACGATCCATTACTTTCATTGTTCAGTCTGTCTCAACAGAAGAAAACACAAACTCACCAGTTATTATAGCCTATTCTTCTGAGGAATCAAACTTGGGCCAAACATTTTCTGTCCATCAAAAAAGAAAATGTTCTACGCTCGTAAACCGATTAAGAATAATATAGCATGTCCTTCACCGAACTGACAACAGATTGACAGATATAAATTGACAAAAGAACAACTGTATGTACCGCACCGCTGTATTTTTAGCCTACTTTCGATTTTTGCAAAAAATGAAAGTAGACTTATGAGATCAACACAGGGCGAAAAAAGTGTGTCTGTCTGTGTGTGTGTATGTGTGTGTGTGAGTCTGTGTGTGTGTGTGTCTGTGTGTCTGTGTGTGTGTGAGTGTGTGTACTCTGAATGTCTGTCCCCCCCTATCAATTCGAACACGGTGAATGCGAATTGAACGAAATTTGGTACAAAGGTAGCACTAGCAAAGGACACCTCAGTGTCATGTTTTATATCGCCGCCATCTTGACGGAAACGTAATGGCGGCCACACAAATGTTCAAAGCTTAAATCAAATTACGACTAATCTAATCATCCGAACTCTACCAAATTTTGCAACAACATACCTTTATGGGGGGAGCATCCTTTGACCAAACTAATAAGTCATCAGCGTAATAGTTTGCGGATGGCGGCCATCTTTGTGTGAAAATCGATTCCCCCTATTAATTCGAACACGGTGCAACCGAATGGAACGAAATTCGGTACAGAGGTAGTACTAACAAAAGGCACCTCAGTGTCATGTTTTATATCGCCGCCATCTTGACGGAAACGTAATGGCGTCCACACAAATGTTCAAAGCTTAAATCAAATAACGATTAACCTAATCATCCGATCTCTACCAAATTTTGCAATAACATACCTTTATAGAGGAAGCATCCTTTGACCAAATAACTAGGTCATTAGCCTAATAGTTTGCGGATGGCGGCCATCTTTGTGTGAAAATAAATTCCCCCTATTAATTCAAACACGGTGAAACCAAATGGAACGAAATTTGGTACAGAGGTAGCACTAGCAAAGGGCACCTCAGTGTCATGTTTTATATCGCCGCCATCTTGACAGAAACGTAATGGCGGCCACACGAATGTTCAAAGCTTAAATCAAATTACGATTAACCTAATCATCCGATCTCTACCAAATTTTGCAACTACATACCTTTATGGAGGGAGCATCCTTTGACCAATCTAATAGGTTATTGGCCTAATAGTTTGCGGGTGGCGGCCATCTTTATGTCAAAATTGATTCCCCCTATTAATTCGAACACGGTGGAACCGAATGGAACGAAATTTGGTACAGAGGTAGCACTAGCAAAGGGCACCTCAGTGTCATGTTTTATATCGCCACCATCTTGACTGAAACGTAATGGCGGCCACACGAATGTTCAAAGCTTAAATCAAATTACGATTAACCTAATCATCCGATCTCTACCAAATTTTGCAACTACATACCTGTATGGAGGGAGCATCCTTTGACCAATCTAATAGGTCATTCGCCTAATAGTTTGCGGATGGCGGCTATCTTTGTGTCAAAATCGATTCTCCCTATTAATTCAAACACGGTGAAACCGAATGGAACGAAATTTGGTACAGAGATAGCACTAGCAAAGGGCATCTCAGTGTCATGATTTATATCGCCACCATATTGACAGAAACGTAATGGCGGCCACACAAATGTTCAAAGCTTAAATCAAATTACGATTAGCCTAATCATCCGATCTCTAGCAAATTTAGCAACAGCATACCTTTATGGAGGGAGCATCCTTTGACCAAACTAATAGGTCATCAGCCCAATATGCAGATGGTGGCCAAGTATGTGTGCAAATCAATTCCCCCTATCAATTCAAACACGGAGAAACCGAATTGAACGAAATTTGGTACAGAGGTAGCACTAGCAAAAGGCACCTCAGTGTTATGTTTTATATCGCCGCCATCTTGACGGAAACGGAATGACGGCCACCCAAATGTTAAAAGCTTAAATCAAATTTCGACCATCCTAGTAATTTGATCTCTACCGGATTTTGCAACAACATGCCTTTTTGTGGAAAGCATCTTATGACTGACTACAAGGTCATCAGCCCAATAGTTTGCAAATAGCGGCCATGTATGTGTGCAAATCCATTCCCCAGATCAATTCAAACACGGTGAAACCGAATTGAATGTTTTTTTTTACAGAGGTAGCACTAGCAAAGGGCACCTCATATTCATGTTTAATATCCCTATAGCACGTTGTATTTCAACAAGCTACTACAACCAACATTCAATTATACTCCTTGAAATGGACAAAGAGTTATAACAATACCCATGCATTTAGGAGAAAGTAGGCTATATGTTCTTTACTGAACATCTTGTTTTTTATTATATAAGTGGGCCGTTCCTTCTTGACCGGTACGTATTACATGCGCAGTGGTGTCTTCACGCACAGTGAGCCTTCATACCTTTGTGATCAATGTAAATAGAGTGCGCAATGTGTCCTCGGTAGTGCATGAGTATATTCAGTGGTCACAGTGTTCTATTCGGGCTTTAAGGGGCATTCTACACGAGCGGGTAAAACGCCGCGTTTCACCCGCCTCCTACCGTGCCAAAATGTTTCAATCTACACGTGACCGTCAAAAACGCGGCGTGTGACCCGCCTAGAGCAGACGGCGCCAAAATTGTGCAATCTACACGTGGTGGTCAAAACGTGGCGTGTGAACAGAAGCGCCTACTATTCTATTCTTTCTACTAAGTCAAGTAGTCTACCCGCATCTATTGAGTGCTGCGATGGACATGGATACAGTGCAAGTCAGCTGCGTTGCAGGAATCTTATTGTTAAATGCAGTGGCGTACACAGGATTTCCTTCTGGGGGGGGGGGGTCATTAATATATTAGGGTAATTGAGTACATTACCGGTATTACAGGGACAGATGACCTTGCCGTTCCGCCCCTTAAAACGACAGTCATCATCATAATTAAAATGATACTTTGATTAATATTCATAAACAACAACAATTAAATAACCGCTCTCTTTGCATGAAAAATATTTTAGGTCTCATTTTTTCGACACAATAAAAAAATGAAAAGAAATTCTAAAAAAATATGGACAACAGTAACTAAATATTGAGACTGATACGCTATTGGCTCTCAAAATCTGCCATCTTGATTATTTTATCTGTATCATTAATTGGAATAAATTGCAGATACTCCTCGTGTACTGAATTATCTTTAAGGAAACGGGCACACACAATTAAAGCTACCCGAAGCGACGTGAAAAGAGTTACCGATCACACACTTCAACAGCAAAACTGATCCATGGGTAGCTCCAACACTGCGAGTAGAGTGCAGGGCATTTATTAAGTGAGGAACGTGATCACACCTAAGGTATATGCGGGAGTTAAGACGCCTTAACGAGCGATGCCGTAAAACAGGTGATAGATGGGACAATATATAGATTCAAGTAAAGGAAAATCTCGGGGGCGGGGGGGGGGGGGGGGGGGGGTGTTCAACCCTGAAACTCCCCCGTCGGTACGCCACTGGTTAAATGATATGCTTAATAATGAACATAATGGGAAACGGAGGCGCTGGTGGATTCATCCCACATTAGCGAATCGTTTGTGGCGGTCGATTCTCGAACGCAATAATAAACTTCTCCGTATCAAACGTAGTGCAGCGCAACAAACGTTAATTCACAGTAAACAACAGGAGGTTACTGACGCGTGTAAACTGCTTGCAAAACGCCACGTGTGGTTTAGTTTGCGGGTCTCTCGCTAGCGGACAAGACGCCTGCAAAGGCGTGCTTCCCGCCCGACGCGTCTCGATCGCCTCCTCCCGCGATCGGCAAAACGTTCGTGTAGACAGACCAATTCACTATTGTAGGTTCTGTCCGATGGCGCGGCAGGAGGCGGGCGAAATCCGGCGTTTTACCCGCACGTGTAGAATTGCCCTATGAAGAATTCTCACGCGCTTACGACCGGCCACGAATGACGAATCTCTAACAGATTACAGCAGCCCCCTGGTGTAGGGGTAGCACGCCTATCTCAGAGACCCCGGGTTTGATTTCTGTCTCCAAAAGGAATTTAAGATCTGACCTGAGGGCTGGTACGCAGGACGGGATGAACTCATGGGATGTAGCGCACGATGGCCTAAAACCAAAGTAACTCACATGCTTGTAAAATGAATGCCGCTGATTTTGGCTGTGGTAGCGTTTGTTGACCGTAGCAGCTCTAGTCTTGCGGGACGAGGAGGGGGACACAGCGTTACAGTGCCCACCTACTGTACGTCCAACACCACACAGCGTAATAAGAGCACATTTGAGGCTTGAATCCCGGAGCTGACCGTGACTATCCTGTGTGGGGTTTCTTTCCCCCGGGGTTTCTCACACTTCCTTCAAGCCAATGCCGGGATAGTATACTACCTTACTTCAAGTCCCTGGGTGCCTAACTCATCCTCGTTCTTAATTCAGTTACACCTCTACAGTCATCACAGAAATAGAGGTTATCAGACGAAGTTCGTTACATACCCAACAACACGGGGCTGATGACTAAGATATCTCAAGTTCCTAAAATGAATTATTAACAACAGCCTACGTCACACCACGGTTACTGCAGCTGCAACGTTCAGTGAGCGAAAGCCCGAACTTGCCTAGTCCTGATCCTGCACGGCATCCTTGGTTATCCAAATGAAATGCTAGCCGAAGACACATTACTTCCCTCATCAGAATGCGCTTTAATCATGGCAGTTTCCCCAGTCATCTCTTTCGTTTACAAGTACGGTACTTAACACTCCGTATTGTTCGTGTGACAACATTTCATTTTGTGACTGTTCTTTGCGTGTGCGCGATTCCGAACGCAACAGACTACGTTCCTCAAAAGGATCCAGAACCTGCACCATCACCTTCCAACTGGCATCTCTACCCTACTAGCTACTCAGCACAGGGAGACCTACCTCGCAGTAATCCAGTATGTGAAGGACACTGATCTCCACATATATAGGTTTCTGTGCGTCTCTGTTTTGTTTACCTCTGTGTTATAATCTGAATTGTTTATGTTTGCTTCCTTTTGCATGTACTTGCTCCTGCTACAAAAAGCAATGAACAATATGGACAATATACATAAATGCCAGTGTTTTATGTTCTAACATCTCTGTATCTTTCCATTGTCATTATGTGGTTGGTTGTATGGCTTACACGCCAAATACCAAATAAAAAAATACTCGCCTAGTCCTGTTTTGTTGTTCATTTGATTTAGGGTCTTAGACATAAGTCATTTCATCCCCGTGTGCTAGGGTTGTGTGTAGAATATGTCTGATAACCTGTATTATTGTGGTGCCTGTAATAGTGTGTGTATTCGTAATCGAAGCATGGATTTGGATGGAGGCAGCCGTGGCCTTAAGGTATGTATATACGTTTAGGAAGAAAATCCACATTTTTGAACTGATTCCTCTAAAACATTTATCACAGCACACATGAAGCTCAAACATCATTATTTTAATATCAGAAACGTCATTTTCTGTTTTCAGTTCTGAGAATGTTTGTAAAAAACAGAATAAAAATGTCAATTTTTCAAAATGCCCTAAAGTTACTAAATGTTATTCAATCTACAAGTGTATTTTACTGATTTCTTCCATTTAACGAGTATAATGTTCTGAACTAGAATCGTGCATTTATCTGCAACATATTGAGTTTTTTCTTATTATTATTTTTCAAAAAAAATATCATTGCTTAAAATAAACACGGTGGCTAAAGTTTTCCAAGTGTCCAAAAATCCCCAGTTCGCAGCATCACTACATTGAGTTAGCCGTGGTCGTTACGGCATGGCTGCAGGCAATCGCTCACATTCGGGAGGCGAGGAGGTTCGAATCCCCCCGCCGGCAATCTTGAAGATGGTCTTCTGTGGTTTCCCATCTTCCTTCCAGGCAAATGCCGGGGTTGCTCCCTAACTATAGGTCACAGCCGCTACCTTCCAACTCCTCGTCCTTACATTCAAACTTTCCTCCCCAGACAACACTCCACACGCGACGGTACTTGTAGCTCTCCCCATGGATGTCCGTCTCGAAGCAGCTACAAACTCTGGCGAGCCGAACATGTCCTCGGACACTCCCGGCACTAAAAGCCATACGATAAAAAAATACAATAATTAGCATTAATTTGATGTATCAATTCCTATTTCAAATTTTGATGTTGATTTTGTTAATTTGAAAGATTTTAATTCTGAGAATAGCGTAAATGAAGTATTACGTTTGTGATATGACCAAACAAACAAACTTAGACATACAGGCTGAGTGAACCCCGTTCCAGTCCTCTGACCAGAATTAAATATCTTGGCAGAGCCGAGAATTGAACCCACCTAGAATGCTTGCTCCTAGTCCCATGTTGACTCCACGCACCGAACACAAGGTAACGTTCCAAACTTCAGTGCTTGAATTCATCCCTAAATATCTCTTTGGGCGAAAACAGTTTCAGATTATGAAATGCGCACTACTGTTCTTCAGCCAGTTAACCCGTGCAACATGAACGAAATCCCAGTATGGAACAACTTGAGTATTTCTTGTTCGTATACCACCTCGTGGTGAAGTGGGTAGCGTACCTGGCTGTCACCCTGAAGTTTGGGATCGATTCCCGGCTCTACCAAAAAATGTAATTCTAGTCTAAGGGTTGGAATGGAATTCACTCGAACTGAAGAGGTGGATTCCATTCCTTCCTCAGCCATCTCTCTCAGTTTCCCACTACTACTGCTGGCAAATGCCGGAATGGTTCCTAATTTAAGGCCTCAGGTGCCTCCTTCCCTATCCTAACCTCAATTTCAAATACACACACTATTACAGCACTACTATAACACAGGCTATCAGGCAAATTATACACACACCCAAGTACACGGGGAAGCAATGACAACAATGCCCAAGCCCCTAATTGTGAAACTACACATTGTTCAGGTCTTGCAGTCACTGTGTAGATTTTAACCAAATCGTAACACAAACAACAATAAACGTTTTGCATATTGCCATGGTGCACAGTGCATGTTGATGATGATAATTGTTGTTTAAAGGGGCCTAACATCTAGGTTATCGGCCCATAATGGTTTGGGTGATTGTGAAAATTAAAGATGATCAAATGAAACCTAACTACTGCCTTAGAAACTAGAAGAGGAAATAGGAAACATAAAGGAGAATATTGTAAATAAAAGACAGGAGGAAAGGAAATACCCTCAACCCTCGAAGAATGAGAATTGAGGTACTTGGAAGGAAGGAGAGCCAAGAAAGGCAGCGAGGAATGGGAAAGAGAAGAGGGACCGCCCCAAAGGTAATGGAAGAAAGGGGGGAAAATTGACCCAGCTCAAGAATCCCTCGGGATCGCCAAATCCCTAACTCACCAGCCATGAGCCCTTGAGGGTGTAGCACTATCCAGGGTGCACCAGAAGTGGTGGGGCTACACACACCCTGCCTCCTTGAGGGCCTTGGGCAGAAGGCAGGAGATAACATGAAAATAAAAAGAAGGCTGATCCCTCGAAGAATAAAGGATCAGAAAAGATCAGAAAAGGGCCAGTTAAGACGGGAAAGTGAAAGACTCCCTAGGCCTCGGATACCCTAATACCGTCGGTGTCGGAAGAGAACAAGAGTTGGCCAAGGGAGGTCGATAGGAAAGGTGACAGTGAGAAGCCCGGCACAAGTAAGTGGAAGCAATGCCGGACTCAGCTGGGGTCCCGTGGTCGCCAACCGACGTTCCACTTGTCGAGAGCCCCTGGGGGAGGTGCACAGTGGGGATGAAAGTGAGGACGGACTTATTTATTGAGCAGTCTCCACGCCTGCTCTACACAATTGAGATCGGGAGCATAGGCAGGACATTGCTTTCTGTGAATACCATTCTCCTGAAGAAAGGCATTGCGGACGAGTGTTATCGTCCTCGAAAGTGAAATTTGGGCCGAAATTGTCAGCATAGCCTTTCACTACAGGCGCCAGGATAGCATCCTTGTAACCTAACGTCATACGCCCTGGAATGTACACAAGAGGGGTTCGGCGACCATGCATGATGCTACCTCAAAACATTGCACCACCTCCTCCCTGTTGGTATCAGTCTCAGATGTATTGGTCGTGCATACGTTCACCGGGTCGTCTCCACACTCACACAGATCTATCCTCATTGACACAAGCGAGTGTACACAGTCGATATACACGCACGCAAGAACGACTAATGGGTTTGAGACCACTACCGTACGACTCTTGGCCAGCAATATGCAAAACTTTTTTTTAATATGTTTAGTTTTTTTAGGAGTTTTAGGAGTTACTATTGAAGCCTCCGTGGCTTAGGCGGCAGCACGCCGGCCTCTCACCGCTGGGTCCGTGGTTCAAATCCCGGTCACTCCATGTGAGATCTGTGCTGGACAAAACGGAGGCAGACAGGTTTTTCTCCGGGTACTCCGGTTTTTCCTGTCAAAATAACATTCCAGCACCACTCTCCACTATCATTTCATTTCATCTGTCATTCATTCATTCATTGCCCCAGATGAATGCGTCAGGCCTCGGCAGCCAGCACAGTCCATATCCTCGCCGCTAGATGGGGGCTTCATTCATTCCATTCCTGACCCGGTCGGAGACTGGAAGCAGGCTGTGGATTTTCATTTTCAGGAGTTACTATTCACCGAGTGAACAGCGCGCTGCCGAACTGCATAAGTCCCCTAACCAGATAAGTAGCCTGTATAATACTTTACATTCAGAATTGACCATTCACAACAACCACATAGTCATTCCAAAAACAGGCAAATTCCGGAGTTATATCACAACTTCCAGCATCTCACCAAAACATCATATAGACTACAACTAACAAATACCGACAAGTTGCATCACCAATACTGCAACTATATAAGTGTACATATTGTAAATATTTTCATCCGTATTTTCAGACATAGATTTGTAGCCTAAGTGTAATGGATCTGATGATGATCGCTTGACGGTCGAAACTGGTCATCCTAGTGCATTTATTAATCTCATGTATTTTTCTTTTCTTTCAGGACTAGGGTTTAACCCAACTCATTTGGGTACATTCGTGTTGACCGACTGAAAAGCACCACACCTTTGTTTAGAAGAATTGCTATGGTGGTATTGGTAGACAGCTGGACGCGATTGAGACAACTGAACAGTACTGTACCGTGCAAGAGACGCAAATACAGTACAGTAATTTCACGCAGCTGGAGCTCATCAAAAAATGCTGCCTGCTACTTATCTATAACAAATACCGCAATAGATCTAATCTAATCTAATCTCAGAGATAATATAAAATATGTGAAGTATTTTCAACTTAATTTCAACTGGAATGGCCTACTACTGAGTCATAGGCACCAGTAGCTTAACATACCAGGTAATCTTGTTCTACAGAATATTTCGTGAAATCTCAGACAAAAGGAATACTCAAGTTGTTGGATACTGGGATTTCGTTCATGTTGCATGGTACTGGCTAAAGTGACGCGCTTTTCATAAACTATAAATAATAACCCCTGGCACTACAGCCCGTGAAGGGCCTAGACCTACCAAGCAACCGCTGCCCAGCAATTGGCCTGCAGATATTGGGGTGACGCGTGATCAGCGCATCGGGTCCCCTCGGCCATTAATCTTGGTTTTCGTGATCGGGGCGCTGCCTCACTGTCACACAGATACTCAATTGTCATCACGAGGCTGAGTGCACCCCGTTCCGGCCCTCGCGTCAGTTTCTAAAATCCCGGGGCCTCCGGGTGAGAGGCAGGCGCGCTATCCCAACACCACAGGGCCAGCTTTTCATAAACTAAAACTGTATATTTAGGGATAAATTTGAACGCTGAAGTTTGGAACGTTAACTTGTGACCGGTGGTGGGGACAACAAGGGGCTAGGAGAAACCCCCTCGTGGTGGAGGGGCTAGCATTCTTGTTGGGTTCGATTCCCGGCTCCACCAAGAAGTTGAATTCTGGTCTGAGAACTGGAACGGATTCACTCTGCCTCGAGAGGCAAGACTTAGTCAATTCCCACCTCAGCCATCTTAGACGTGGTATTTATGCAACTTGAGAAGAAGAAAAACATTCCAAAGTAAAATTTACAAATAACCAATTTGAAGAACTATAAGGTGCGTTCAAAAAGTAACGAGCCGGAGGCTGTAATGCGCAAACCGGTGACGACATCGGCTAATCGTGTCGTGTGTAACGAGGTGGGGTTCCGACCAGAGCGTGGAAGGTCACAGCCCGTCGCTAGAGGGCACGCATGCACGTCACGTGACGATACAAAGCGAGCAGCAACATGCATCAATCGTCCAACGCTGCCAGTCGCATTGCAAACAGTGACACGGAGGCGTCAAACGAAGAGTAAAGAGGTGTTGTTCGGTTTCTGACAGCATAAGGAGTAGGGGGAACGGACATTCATCGCCGAATGTCACAAGTCTACGGCGAACACTGCATGTCCCTTGCAAGGGTCAAGGCGTGGCACAAGCGCTTCAGGGAAGGACGGGTGTCGTTAGCCGATGATGCCCGGTCTGGGGCACCTCCCTGCATTACCGAAGGCAACGTCCAGCTGATTGATGCACTCATTACCCAGGACCGCCAAGTGGCAGTGAACGCCATAGCCGCCGTGGTCGGATTGAGCGTCGGAAGTGTGCTCACCATCAAGAAGGAACGACTGCACTTGCGGAAAGTGTGCGTCCAATGGGTGCCCCACAGTCTTCAACCACACCAGGAAGCATGTCGAATGGCCTACTGTCTTGGTCTTGGTTGGACGATTGATACATGCTGCTGCTCGATTTGTATCGTCACGTGACGTGCACGCGTAACCTCTAGCGACGGGCTGTAACCTTCCACGCTCTGGTCGCAACCACACCTCGTTACACACGCCACGATTAGCCGATGTCGTCACCGGTTTGCGCATTCCAGCCTCCGGCTCGTTACTTTTTGAACGCACCTACCTACCCCACTTTGCAACCTGTTCAGTTTTCTCCACGAAACCCATCCATTGTCATGTCCCGGAGGTAAGCCATGAACTCCTCTTCAAGTGTATTTGGTTTCAAATCTTCCACTTTAATAGTTAGGTCATAAATGTACCTTTTACTTAATATTTTGGGTTTGAGGATTCATTTATTGTAGTTAGTGGAAGGTTCTTTTACATGCCATAAATCTATGACATCGGCCCGCCGGCTTTACTTCCCCTCCGATGGAAGGCATACTGAGGGATTTTAACGCTCTTAAAAATTCCGACGACTTCGGCCGGGTTTGAACCCGGTGATCTTGGGCATAGAAGCTCAGCATGCTATCAACTACGTCACCGGAGCCACCGGCAAGCGTGTTCTTCTATAATTTTCTCGGAACGAGAAGTGGAGTATTTCCAACCCCCCTCCACCTCTCACGTAAACTGACTGCTTCCTCGAAAAGAATATCTCAATATGCCACTCCGAAAACACAATTCTCTCCACATGAGACATTGTATTTCAAGGAAGAAGGTAATGTTGTTGTACATAGAATTCATAAGAAGGAAAAGGACGAGGGGTGAGGATAAGATCTTGCTTGTAGCTTTTAGGGAGGAATTGGGTGTTACACCACGTCCATTAGCGTTAACTGCGGAGTTCTGATGCCATCTTTCAAGTCCCACTTGTAGTCCGAGAAGTGGAAACAGCCACAATGATTTTAACGAGATCTTATTGCGTCTGATCGTGTTTTATGTTACTGCTCCACACTTTATTTATCTGAATCTGTAGGCTGAACGTGCAAACAACTAACAAGACAGAAATCATGATGATAATTGCTGTTTTAAGGGGGCATAACATTGGGGTTATCGGCCCGGACAGTAATGAATGTTCATCGTCAGGAGCAAACTGTTGTTGTTGTTGAGGAGCTGTTGAGCTGTTATTTCAGTTGATGGGCTTGATAGCCCCATGTACTTGGGTGTATGTAGAATTTGTCTGATAACCAATCTGTGGTGTCTGTAATAGTGTGGATATTTGTAATTCAGGTGATGGTGAAGGAGGCAGCCGTGAACTTAAGTTAGGAATTATCCCGACAATTTCCTGGAGTAGAAGTGAGAAACCACGGAAAATCACTTCCTGAATAGAGGTGGGAATCGAACACGCCTCTTCTTACTTTTGCATCACGAGGCTTAGTGTAGCCCGTTCCAGCCCTCAGAGCATAATTTAATTTCTTGGCAGAGCCAGGAATCGAACTCGAACCTCCGAGGGCGACAGCCAAGAATGTTAACAACTATACCAAGAGATGGACTAAGGAGCAAACTACTCACAGTGTTGAATCCAACCTCTTCGATTCGTAGAACAGGCGTGAATTGAGTCTCTAATAGGCGTGGCTCCGCAGTTTAGTCAAGATAGGTTAAGCCTACTTTGGCATCTTGAGATAGGAAACGTCGTTTATATGTATTATTAAATATTTACTCCTTATATCTACTGTATCTTTGAAACAATATAGTACGGTATGTTTCAAAGGGTGTTTTGTCTCCACCTTTTAGAGCACTGTGAAATCTCTGTTTTGCCGCTACGCTCGCAGCCAATGACTGCTTCTGCCGGACGCTGGTTCAATTTAATGCTCCTTAATCTTGGGATGTGAGTAGTTGAGTGGGGTGCCTTGAAGTCCACTAGGACGGTCGCTGACTTTTTTTTAAATTATTAATTTTATTTTGGGGGGTTGACTTATTTTTCGTGATATGGTTTCGGGTACGGTAGTAAATTTGTTCTAAATATCGCATTATTTCCACATTCAGTTTCTTCGCAGACGACAGGCAACTTGTTCATCTTTTGTGGTATTTGAAAGTAAATTTCATAACTATTTGATGGCAATCACACACTCCCTTGCCATGGCTGAAGTGGTATGTGACGTGGTGATATTTAGTGGTAGTTGTAATCTGTTAGGTAGTCAGCCGGGAGGCTGGTTGAAAATAATATTAAGAGAGAGAGAGAATATTCTATCGTAGTAATAATAATAATAATTATGGATTGAATTTAAGTTTAGTAGTAGCATCTAATTTTACATGGAAAATATGAGATTGAGAAAGATCCCTAGTGGGTTGTTTGTATAGTCAGAGTAGATTGAAGATAGTGTAAAGACCTATAGCTATGGCGTTGTGTAACGATTCGATCCCATACCTATTATATTTAAAGGGTTATTCATTTATCATGTTATTATTATTATTAATTAGTACATCCATGAGATGATTTTTTATATCAGATAATTGTAAGCGGTTTTTATTATTATAGTCAGAAATATTTTTATTAACAATTATTTGTAAAGAGACGAAGTAATATATATATTGCAACAAGATTGCCAATACGGATCAACCCAATGCGTCACAAACTGAACGACGTAGTAATAATTTCACCACGGCAAACTGCGTCACTGTCATGAGTAACCATCACGTGCGCACAATCGAGTTCCTTCTGGAAGGAATAGAAGCTTGATATTTCACTCATGGTGCAACAACACGCCATTTTCTAATGTACGTACGCGTCAAGAATGAAGAGAGAGGGTAGCTTGCTTCTATAGTGGGGGCTGTGACACCACGTGACAAGGAAGTTATTAGTATCTGCACTCGACAAGACATCCATTGATCTACAGCTCTCAATGAAGGGAGGAAGTGGTAACCTTGCTTTCTGGGTCTTAATGAACTGAGCAAACAGAGTTGGCACAGTACGATGTCTTGCCGAAATCTATATCAATACATAATGGGTTATATCCCTGATCAAGAGTCTTTCTACAGATGGCAACGTATTTAATGAGGATATTTCATAGTAATTGAGATATCACATCATTTTTTTAAACATAAGCGACGTAACATCGAGATCATCGATCATTTCTTAAATATGACGAATCTTCGACTGGGTGAGCAAACAATTCAATAAAACTATCGTCTCTATTATAATTTAACTTCAATTAACTTTCAATTCATTTTAAATGTTCAGTTCCTTTTAAATTAATTGCCGCATTGAGTAATTTTAAATTCAATTGTGTGACTATCACTATTCTGTTTTATTAATATTTTGTTCTTGAGTCAATAAATTCATTTTCCTTAACGTAATGCCTATTTCTTTCATAGTGGTTAGTAAATACTATAGGCAAATTAAATACTCCTTAAATAAGTACTGAAATGGTTAGTCAACTCAGTTACACTACGGCCCGGGTAAGTGGTCTCGAACTCTACTGCTGATAGCCGAGGTTAATTTACAAATTTCGATTCACTGTCTTAAATAGGGATCTGGCGCTCAACAACAACTTATTATATTATACTATCGCAGGTAAGGTCACACCACAGTGTAATATTATTTATTCTTATTATGTTTGTTTTTATTGAACCACAATAGTTAACACCACGTTTAACAACTCATTAAAAATGTTACATTTGGCGCCACAAAGTAGGACACGAAAACCATTCGGTATTTAGGAGAGGAGTGTATAATTTCAGTGCAAATTGTCAGTGCTTTTGGGAGACAGTGAAGTGAAGTGAAATTTTGGAAGGGCAATTGTTATACGGTGTACTTCGAGATGTCGGAAGAGGAACAGAGGCAGTTGAGAAGTAGGGATGCAGTCAAGAAAGTTAATTATAAGGAGGTTGATAGCGGTAGCGATGCTGAGAGCGTAGAGAATAATACCAAGATGTCGGAGGTAAATCTTGAGAATAATCTTGAGAGTAATCCTGAAAATAATCCTGAGGTTAACCCTGACACGAATTCAGAGGAAAATTTCGAGACGAATACAGAGGTACATCCTGAGACTAGTGGGAGTAAGGAAAAAGAAAAGTCTATAGATATTCCTGACGATAAATTCAATTTACTCATGAGGATGTTGCAGAATATGGATGGGCGAAATCAGGAGAGTAAGAAAGATAATCAGGAAAGTAGAAAGGAATTCAATGATAAATTTGAGAAATTAGATAAAGATATGAATAAAAATAGTGAAGAGAATAAAAGAAGTTATTTGGAATTCAATGATAAATTTGAGAAATTAGATAAAGATATGGGTAGGCTAAATCAAAATATGGAAGAGAGTAAGAAAGATAATTTGGAAAGTAGGAAGGAATTGAGTAGAGATTTAGGTGAGAAATTAGATAAGAGTAATCAAGAGATGAGAGAGGATATGAGTAAAATAAATCAGAAGCTGGAAGAGAATAATTTAAAACTAGACAGTGTGATTAAAGTAAATGAAGGGTTGAGTATCAAGTATGATATGCTGCAGGAGAGTATTCAGGGGGTGAAACAGGAAATCAGAGGTGAAATTAAGGAGGAGATAGAGATGAAGGCTAAATATATTATTAAGACAGTAGATAAACAATTAGAAGCAGTAGAAAATCAAATTAAGGAAGTTGAGATAGAAGTTAATAAGAAAGTAGAATCAGTAAAGACAGCCTTTCAGGAGATTTTAGGTGAAATCAGATTAGAGTCAGACGAGATTTTAGGGAAAGCAAATTGGAATTAGTGGAGACTGTAATTGAAAGTAGATTAGAGTCATTGGAGATTGTAGGTGAAAGCAGATTGGAATCGGAGGAGATCTTAGGTGAGGAACGGCAAATAGCGGAGATTTTAGGTGAAATCAGATTAGAGTCAGAGGAGATAGTAGGAGAAAGCATAGTAGAGTTGAAGGAGATTTTAGATGAACGCAGGATAGCTGTAGAAGAGACTATAGAATGTAGCGAAAAAGAAGTGAAGAAGATGAGAGAAAAGATAGGGATAGAAGTAGGTAAGATAAAGAAAGTACTAAGCACCCAAGAGATTAAGATGCAGACAATCATAGATAAATTAGATAGGCAAACTAGGGAAGAATTTAGTCCTGTGATAGAGGAAGTTAATATGAAATTATTAGTGGCAGAGAAGCGTGCGTTAAGTCATAGTCAGAAGAACATAATTAGTAAACAGGTAAAGAGGAGGAGAGAGATAGATAAGAGCAGAAGCAATAGTCCACGGGTAAAGAGAACATTAAGTGATAGTAATGGAAAAGTGAAAGGAAGACAGGTAGGTAGATATTTTAGAAGTAAAATGAAAGAGAAGAGAATCAAGTTGCTAGAGGAGAAAGAAATCAGGATGAAGGAGAGAAAGAAAGCATATGATGTGCAGTGGCGTACTGAATTAGCCAGACTTGGGGATGTGAGAGGGGGAAAGCCGAAGTACTGTGTTACTATGGATGAATGTAGTACAGAGGAAGTAGAAACTAATGTAACACGGAAGGAATTATGTGGAATTCTAGTTGAAGATAGAATTGAAGATGAATGTGGTAAGAACGGTGAAATGCCAGTGAACGTAGTTATGTAAATTGGTATTACCGATAGTTACTGTTCCGTATGACTTAAATATTAAGTAATGAAGTTTTATAGGATTTTACAGAGGTAGATAAGAAACCTGCTGTGTGTAATTTTAATTCAGTCGTGAAGTTAGGATGGTAAGGGGCGCGTAGTGCCTACGCTTATTGATTTAGATTGACTAAAATCATTTAATTTTGAAGACAGAGGTTGTCATGCTATTGAGCAATTCAGGTAAGTTGAATGTGGGTCCTTTAGCTGCAGGTAAGTTGGAGGAAGTGAGGATTAAATTTAAAAAAAAAAGTAGGAAGGTTATTACATAGGTAAGTAATCGAAAGAAAGTAGTAATAATTATTATGGCAACCATAATTATGAATATAATGGTAATAAAGATTTAATTCAAAAGTGAGTGAAGATAAGATGATACAGTGGTAATAAAACGAAAGAGTTGAAGAATTAGGTATTGATTTAATAAAGAAGTTTCAGTTGAGGACAGCGAGGTTATCAGTGGATATATTTTGAGAAATTTATAAGTGGTTTAGAATTGTTAATGGTAATGCGTTGTATGAATTAACCAACATCGGGTTGAAATAAGGAAGTAGTAACTAATTAGGACATCTGGTACTTGTTGACAGATATGTGTGTGTGTGTGTATGTGTGTATTTTCACGTAAATGGACGTGAGTTTGAAGAAGTAAGCCAACGAAGGTAATGCCGTTGAGCAATGTGGTTTTAAGTTTTGGTAAGATGCCAAATGAAGTCGTTTTTTGAGGAAGTTTTTGGTAAGATGCCAAATGAAGTTGTTTTTTGAGGAAGTTTTTGGTAAGATGCCAAATGGAGTTTTAAGAAGTTTTTGGAGGATGAAGTAGGTCAGCGAGGTATATTCCGTTGAGCAATGAGTCTTTTTTTATGGTGTCTACGGGACTACGTGAAGTTAATGTTGGGAGTTTTTTTAAGTATATATGGATGTATGCACACAAGGTAATAAGAGATTACAAAGGTAATATGGTCCTAGTTTGAGTTACAGTTACGCAGGTTTTAAAGATATTACAAGGCTTGTTATCGAGCTAAACCACTTTTAGTAAAAAGTTACTGATGAATTATAACGAATTAATGATGTGGTAGATTGTTGTCCTACACACAGGTTAAAGTAAAGATAATAATTATAATTAAAAGGTTGACATAATATTTACTTATATTGAAAGGAATTTGTTATAATTCGACGTTTTAGGATTTAAAGATAAATCATTATTTTAGTCAGAAGAGAAATTAAGTTTTATTTATGTCATACGGAGTTAGTAAAGAAAAGTTTAATATTTTGAAGACAAGAATAAGTAAGTTTGTAAGGTAAGTATACCTAAGGGTAATAATGAAGTTTCAATTAAAGGCAGGTGTAATTTACGCATTTAATTTGGTAGAGCAGAGAGTGTCTGAACTGTGTTATGACTCAGGACTTGCTTTATGAAGTGATTATGGGAAAATATTTGCCAATTATGAATGTCGGTGTTATTGACTGTCAACTGGAACACTGTCATTATTTTAGGAAGACAATAGTTAGGAAAGCAAAGTGTGATGTAATTATTCCAAGGAATTAATCGAAGCATGTAAGATTTTTTTTTAGCTGAAATTTAATGTGTTATTGGTCAGTAAGAGGTGACCTGTAACAGTAAGAAGATGTGGGATTATACCACGAATAGGGGAGGTTTTTTGTATGTGACGTGTGATGTCACGATGAATTGTTGAGAGTTCTGAGAGATTCTGGTGTAGTAGGAATAAGCTATACTCCAGGCGGTCAGAACAAGTAGGAAGTGGTGTTTGGAGAACACGGTACTTAATTAAGAGTTTTGAGAGAAAACTAAGGGGGGTTTTTAGGCATTCAGCAAGAAGTCAAATCATGTATAGACTAAGTTTAAAGTATAAGAGCATTAATATTTTGTGGAACGAAATATTTATTCCGAGGAGTTTGTCATGTGTTTTTGTGAAATAGTTTAGTGATATACGTAATTCAGGTTTATTGAGTAGTATTTTGTCCAAGTCTTAATCATTTTGTTATGGTAAGTAAGGAATGACAATACAGTAAAGTTATATCTTGACGCTAAGTTAAATTTTATAAAGTGAACGAGAAGTCAGATTTTATGTTTATTGGTGATTTTTAAAATTCAAGTTATTGTTTTCGAGAAGTAGTAAAGAGGAATTATGGTTTTATGAAAAGTTAAGAAGTCGTGGAGACTTAGGAAGTATTAATTTGAAAGGAGGCGGCCGTGGCCTAAGAAAGAATTAAGCCACGAAGGCAGGTGAGTAGTAACTTGGATATATAAGTGAAATGTTTAATAACTGCTTTAAGGTATTTCGATGTCATTATGTATTTGGGGAAATATTTACAGGTATGACATATGCACTGAAATTGGAATTGCCTTAGGTATCTTGCTAAGTTATTTTTTCTTCAATTATTGAAATTTTACTGCATTTGAGTAATCCCTTTATAGAGACGAAAGGGATATTATGTTGATTGTATCACCACATCGCGTGCAGTGATATGCGTGTGCAACGAAGTAATTACTTCGAAGAATGTAAAGTGAAGGGCATTATATGTATATTTTTTTACAGTATATATATATATAAAGAAGAATAAACATTATGAACATTTGGAAGAATAAGATGAATGAAAGTTAAAATATGAATTTTTTGTGAAGAATACATTTATGTATATTTTTTTTACAACATATATAAAGAAGAATGAACATTATGAACATTTGGAAGAATGAGAAATGATAGTACAAATATGTAAAGTGAAAAGAGTATGTTCTTGTATATTTTTGTGTATTGATGAAGAGTATATTGTATGTTGTCTTTTTGGGGGTTATAATATTTAAATTTATAGTTTTTTTTTTAATGTTGGATGGGGTAAGAGAAATAATGTGAAATGTCATTTAAATTATTTATCTTAGGGGCGATTGTAACGATTCGATCCCATACCTATTATATTTAAAGGGTTATTCATTTATCATGTTATTATTATTATTAATTAGTACATCCATGAGATGATTTTTTATATCAGATAATTGTAAGCGGTTTTTATTATTATAGTCAGAAATATTTTTATTAACAATTATTTGTAAAGAGACGAAGTAATATATATATTGCAACAAGATTGCCAGTACGGATCAACCCAATGCGTCACAAACTGAACGACGTAGTAATAATTTCACCACGGCAAACTGCGTCACTGTCATGAGTAACCATCACGTGCGCACAATCGAGTTCCTTCTGGAAGGAATAGAAGCTTGATATTTCACTCATGGTGCAACAACACGCCATTTTCTAATGTACGTACGCGTCAAGAATGAAGAGAGAGGGTAGCTTGCTTCTATAGTGGGGGCTGTGACACCACGTGACAAGGAAGTTATTAGTATCTGCACTCGACAAGACATCCATTGATCTACAGCTCTCAATGAAGGGAGGAAGTGGTAACCTTGCTTTCTGGGTCTTAATGAACTGAGCAAACAGAGTTGGCACAGTACGATGTCTTGCCGAAATCTATATCAATACATAATGGGTTATATCCCTGATCAAGAGTCTTTCTACAGATGGCAACGTATTTAATGAGGATATTTCATAGTAATTGAGATATCACATCATTTTTTTTAAACATAAGCGACGTAACATCGAGATCATCGATCATTTCTTAAATATGACGAATCTTCGACTGGGTGAGCAAACAATTCAATAAAACTATCGTCTCTATTATAATTTAACTTCAATTAACTTTCAATTCATTTTAAATGTTCAGTTCCTTTTAAATTAATTGCCGCATTGAGTAATTTTAAATTCAATTGTGTGACTATCACTATTCTGTTTTATTAATATTTTGTTCTTGAGTCAATAAATTCATTTTCCTTAACGTAATGCCTATTTCTTTCATAGTGGTTAGTAAATACTATAGGCAAATTAAATACTCCTTAAATAAGTACTGAAATGGTTAGTCAACTCAGTTACACTACGGCCCGGGTAAGTGGTCTCGAACTCTACTGCTGATAGCCGAGGTTAATTTACAAATTTCGATTCACTGTCTTAAATAGGGATCTGGCGCTCAACAACAACTTATTATATTATACTATCGCAGGTAAGGTCACACCACAGTGTAATATTATTTATTCTTATTATGTTTGTTTTTATTGAACCACAATAGTTAACACCACGTTTAACAACTTATTAAAAATGTTACAGTTGGTCTTCATATTTATTGTGTTTGCCTATATAGTCGCCCAGCCTCAGAGTGCTTGGCCCTTGAAGGGGCGTTCGATGAACAGCACAGTTTACATCCATAACTCAGCGCATTCATCGTTGGCATTTGTGGTTCTGGCTGCTCTGTCCGATCGGTTACGACAATTGCCGATTGCTAACGACCCCGCGTTGTTACGTAGTTTCAACAGTCATACAGCTACACGTATAGGCTATATTTTGTGATTTGTATCTATAAATGTATTACTTGTTCTCTGTAAGTTTTGAACATATTGTGTAAGCCTGTAATACGCATACTTAGTTCACCCTGAGAATTCAAGGACGAGCTGCTACTGGTCTCCAGTTGTAATACGATTTATACTGGCTGGACGTTTGTTTTAGACGATTGCCCTTGACCTTGAAGCCTGCGGGTGAGCCTACACACACTCACTTTCTCACCGTATCACTTCACACTTGTCACCACCGATCTGATGTAATGGAATTCCAGACATGAGCAGACAGTACAGTCCACGTCGAAGTATTATGTGACGCGGAAGTACACGTTACATAGTTACGAACAGAATGTCATTATATTTGCCAATGACTGTACTTCAGGAGTAGTGTGAAACAGCTTTGTCAATCATCGGACTGCTTGGGGGCAGCTGATAACAACACAGGTACTGTAGTAACTCACCTCCAGCCTTCCATTAAGATTTTTCACTCGTCTAAAACAAACGTCCGGCCACTACACACATTTATAACGGGGCGTATTTATTTTATGGATCCAACATATTGCAATATTGTTTTTAAATATATCTGTTGACTCAATGGGTAGATTACCTCGCTGTTCCTCCCGTTAATGCACAATAACTAACTCTATTGACACAGGAAAAATATGACTTTACACCGATATCTCATTCTTACACCTATGGCTGTGATTGTAATGGAGAATGGGTATTGCTGAGTACTGGCCTTCGGGGGTCAGCCAGTGATTATGGATGCTGTAGGCTGAAATGTGCTACAGGCCGGACGTTTGTTTTAGACGAGTGAAAAATCTTAATGGAAGTCTGGAGGCGAGTTACTACAGTACCTGTGTTGTTATCAGCTGCCCCAAGCGGTCCGATGATTGACAAAGCTGTCTCACACTCCTACTGAAGTACAGTCATTGGCAAATATAATGACGTTATGTTCGTAAATACGTAACGTGTACTTCCACGTCACACAATACTTCGACGTTGACTGTACTGTCTGCAAGTCGGTGTCGCCACGTGCTCAAGTCTGGAATTCCATTACATCAGATCGGTGGTGACAAATGTGAAACGATAGGGTGAGAGAGTGACTGTGTACAGGCTCACCCGCAGGCTTCAAGGTCAAGGGCAATCGTCTAAAAGAAACGTCCGGCCTGTACCTGTAGGGTCAACAGGTTAAAGGTTCCGCCTGATTAATACTTTTATTAAATATGATCACTGTGTGGTCATTAATGGGGCATGTTTCGAGCCCTAATTATTAGTTTTGGCCCCTTCATCAGCCGATATGACAGAAAACGATACAAGATAATTGTTTGGTGTAACACTAAAAATTCACTTAAAATTGATTCTTGTATGGTGCACCATAAAGAGAGATTGAAAAATGTTAATGCCTAAAGTGAAATAAATGCTGTCAAAAGTTTTATGAACTATGAACACTTTCAATACACGCCTCACTGTGGTCTATAGATGCTAATGAAAACACAAATGTACCGGTTCAGTACGGCAGCAACAGTTGAGAACACCATGAAAACATGTTGGAAACCAGGAGTAATGATGGAACACTTACCTCAATACTTCACCAACAATGTAGAAATATAACAAGTAGTTCCATGAAGAACTATACAGCCTATTTTCATATATCCTACTATTGTTAATTGCCTCTATCAACATACTAAATTTCAGTTTGATTGCTGTAATAGATTCGTAGATATTGAGAACCGTTTAAATATTTCGGGTGGTCGCCATGTTGGACTTTTATATATGTAGGGCTTAGAGTTATGTACTGTTACATGAAGATTATTGTGTGCGTGTAGTATTCAAACTTCAATCGCATGATTAGTACACAAGAAGTAAAAACGAGATTTTAAAATTTCGCACAAATGCCATCTTGTGGTTATGGAAACAATTGAAAAACATTAGAAGCCAGTGGATTAACATTTGTATAAGGATTTACTGTACCAAGTGTCACTGCATTCGGATGGTTAAATTGCGAGAAACGACCGTGTGAATATTTATACTTCGCTCCGCCACCATGTTGGATTTGTGATCACCAGGTTATTGAAAGTCCTATAGGTAAACTTATGTTCATAGCCCCTATGAATATTAAAAAATTCAATTTTATTGCTGTAATAGATTCATAGATATTGAGAACCATCTAAATATTTCGGATGGTCGCCATGTTGGATTGTTATATGTACAGGCCTTAGAGTCATGTACCTTTAAAGGAAAATTATTGCGTAGGATCATTATTCAAACATTCACTTCGATCGCATGAATACGACACAAGAAACAAAAACTTAATTTAAAAATTCGCACAGCCACCATCTTGAGGTTATGTAAACAATTGAACTAAATTACATACCAGTGCATTACAATGTATATAAACATTTGCTGTACCAAGTTTCATTGCGTTTGGATCATTAAATCGCGAGAAAAGTAAATTTAAACTTTCAAATTAGCTTGGCCGCCATGTTCGTTTTTTAGTTAACCGGTTTTTGAAAGTCTCATAGATGAACTTCCAGTAGTGCCCTTTATCTCCGTGAAAAATTTCAGGGTAATACCGGTAATAGTTTCAGAGATATAGAATGCCGGTGAAATAATTCGCACAGCCGCCATATTGAGGTTATGTAAACAATTGAACGAAGTTAGATGTCGGTGCATTACAATGTGTATAAAAAATATACTGTACCAAGTTTCATTGTGTTTGGTTGGTTAACTCGCGAGAAACGTCTATTTAAAAGTCGCAAATTCGCTTGGCCGCCATGTTGGTTTTGTAGTTACCAGGTTTTCAAAGGTCACATAAGTGAACTTCTAGTAGTTCCCTCTGCCACCATACAAAATTCCAGGGTGATATCGATAATAGTTTCGGAGATATTGAATGCTGGTGAAATATTTCGCACAGCCGCCATGTTGAATTGGTGAGACGTAACAAAATTTGAAGGGCACGGTCGGGGGCGCCCGGAATAGTGCTATGAACTTACCGAGTTCCATTGAAATCGCTCCGGTCGTTTAGATTTTATTAGACACACACACACACACACTCCTCACACACACACACACGCACGCACGCACGCACACACACACGGACAAAATGTGATCTCATAAGCCTATTTTTTCAAAATTGAAAATAGGCTAAAAATAATAAAACCAATGAAGTCGCTGCGCTGAAATTATATCATGCCAATAGAACGCTTATGAAGTGCCTAACTTCAACACTTGCAATGGCAGAGATTGGCCTCTAATCCGTCAGGTTGGAGCAACCTCTCGTTGATGCATGGTTGTTAGAAGAAGCCCATCACTCATCTGTGTGTCTGAAACTTGGCTCAATCCATCCATTTACAACAATGAGGTGATTTCGGACAGTTATATAATATTTAGAAATGACAGGCCCTCCACAGGTGGTGTTCTCATAGCTTGTCTCC
The DNA here is from genome assembly GCA_946902985.2 of Meconema thalassinum. Taxonomy (NCBI): domain Eukaryota; kingdom Metazoa; phylum Arthropoda; class Insecta; order Orthoptera; family Tettigoniidae; genus Meconema; species Meconema thalassinum. The sequence continues at coordinate 693,588,546 of OX336390.1, forward strand.
CAGAGAGCGGCTTCGGTGGCGTAGTCGGTAGCATGCTGAACTGCTATGCCCAAGATAGCGGGTTCAAACCCGGCCGAAATCGTCGGATTTTTTAAGAACGTTAAAAATCCTTCAGTATGCCTTCCTTCGAGGGGAAGTAAAGCCGGCGGTCCCATGTCATAGATTTATGGCATGTAAAAGATCCTTTCACAGACTAAACTTGTGTAAAGCAAAATTGTTAGGTTAGATTTCGTCACAACGCTCTATCAAAATTCCAACGTTCATCACTAGGTATCATTGATAACTTATCTGGTGGCGAAAGTTGGAACTACTTGAAATTGAACGGAACTTGTAGCTCACCCTTTAGGGTGTCCGCTGGAAGCAGCTACAGACTCAGGCGAGCCGAACATGTCCTCGGACACTCCCGGCACTAAAAGCCATACGATAAATAAATAATAGTCTCCCAGAGCTACAACCCAGAAGCGTGCCCGAACTCGAAGTAGAGGCGGAGGTAGTTTGGATACAGATTACAACCAAGCAGGGTCCCATTCTGGTTGGCTCTGCATACCGAGCCCCGGGTTCTAAAGACCTCCACAACGATCCCTTCTTCGCTCCCTCTCAAGAGCACAGGCGCTACAGAATAAATTCTTCGCTATTCTCCTGCTAGGTGACTTCAACCTTCAAATTGACTGGCTCTCGAACGAAACTCCGAAAGCTCTTAATTCTCTTTCTGAAAAATTTCTATCATGCTTTTACGGCCTATTTCTTCAGCAGCTGGAAAAGCAACGCACTCGAATCACGGACCATATCAGAACCACCCTGGACCTAGTGCTCACAGATCGTGTGGACATAGTGGACTCCATTGAAGTAATTGAAGGCGTGTGTGATCATGAAGCAACCAGGGTTGAACTGAAATTACTACACCCAAAATTGAAGAAAATATACAAAACAGCTCTCAAATACAACAAAGCAAACTGGGCATTATTAAATTCTCTGTTTCGCTCCAATCTTCCGGTAGTGCACACCGTTGACATAGAAATCCTCTGGACAGAGTGGAAAAGTATATTCTGGCTGTGTGTACAACAGTGCATTCCACATGTTAAATTAAATGGCTATCGTCGATCTCCTTGGATTACCAATGAGATTGTACTAATGTTAAAAAAGAGAAATAGATTGTACAAAAAATGGAAACATAATCCTACCCCCACTAATCTCCATAAGTACAAGATCCAACGGAATTTAACAAAAATCACCATTAGAAACAGCCATAGTAATTTCATCTGGAATTTGGGCTCATCGGACACGAAATCTCTGTGGCGATGTATCAGCTCCAGATCAAGAAGCACGCCCTCCGCGAATTTCACGTATAACGGCAAAATTTTATCTGAACCCGCGGAGATTGCTCAATCATTTTGCTCCTCCTTCTCTCAGAACTTTTCTTCCTTTAGGCCATCACAAAATTATATAATAGATCGAAATATTCCTTTCCCTAAACTTGAATCCATTTATTTCTCCGTTGATGAGGTCTGCAAGTTGTTGTCATCTTTACCCCCCAATTCCGCTACTGGGCCTGATAATATACCCGCAAGAATACTCAAAACGTGTGCTCAGGCCCTCGCTCCATCCATCTGCACAGTATTTAACACCTCTTTTCAATATGGGAAACTACCATCTGATTGGAAAATCGCCAACGTTGTTCCTGCCCACAAAACTGGTAATAAGGAATCAGTAACCAACTACCGCCCCATATCATTGACATCCAATTCCATATTGTGTAAGGTAATGGAACGCCTGCTAACGAGGGAGATGTTGCGTTTCCTGAAAGAAACAGGTTCTCTTAACGAACACCAGCATGGGTTTCTACCTGGACGTTCCTGTACAACGCTACTCACATCAGATGTGGACGACTGGCAACAAACTTGGGAAAGAATATCAGGCGGTCAAGTGGATCTCGTTACTCTCGATTGGACCAAGGCTTTTGATCAGGTTCCCTGCGCTCCTACAGCTTCGGTGGTAAACTAGTGGGGTGGTTGACTGACATTTTTACAAACCGGCATCAGAGAGTAGTCTTCCAAGGCGCTCATTCCTCTACTGTTTAGGTCCCATCTGGTGTCCCTCAAGGATCTGTCCTTGGTCCTCTACTTTTCTACATATTCATGTTGGATCTTCCCCATGCAGTCTCCTCACACATCTACCAATATGCCGACGACACAACCCTCTATCGCAAGATCAAAGACAATAATGACCTCACCGCCCTGCAGGAGGATCTGAATAACATCAGTGTCTGGTGCAAAATTAACGGCCTGGCTGTCAATTCTTCCAAAAGTAATCTAATCTCCCTAACCCGTAATCGAATTCCAGCGGCCAACCCTTATCACTTTGAAAACACTCCGATTCCCCGTGTGCAGTGCGTCAAACTTCTTGGACTCAACATTACTTCCGACCTGAAATGGAACACCCACACCGACGCAGTGAGGAGCCAAGCTGCACGCCAACTTTGTATGCTAAGCAGAAATCTACGTGGCTGCCGCACCAAAGTGAAGAGGCCCGCCTACCTGAGTCTAGTACAGTGGTTCTGAACCCGTAGAAGTCTGCGCCATTTATTGGCCACTTTGTTATACGTGCTGGTGGACCCTTTTCTCCCGCGGACCACTCCCGAGGCACTCGCGGACCAGCTGTGGTCCGCGGACCACCGGTTAAAAACCACTGGTCTAGTACGACCGCTGCTAATTCACGCGTGCCCTTCATGGAGCCCCGGTACCAAGGGAAATATCCTTAAGCTAGAACAGATACAAAATCGTGCCACTAAATTCATTCTTTCGAAAAATTCCGACGTAGACTCTAAAATCAGACGCCAAAAATGTAGCCTTCCATCTATTGAGAACCTATTTACCCAAATTGATTTGATATACCTGCGAAAACTTTTTAATAATACAGACTCATCTGCTATTTTAGACAAAATTTCCCTTGGCTACCGATCAGCTCAGAAGGGCCGCGGAGTTACGCTGTACGCACCACTACCCAGGACTGAGTCGTACAAACTGGGTTTTGTAAATACTGTAGATCGGTCTGTGCATGGAACAGCCTACCGTGTTCCCTAAAGGCCAGCAACAATAATGCCGTTCAGTTCAAGAGCAAGCTGCGGCATTATTTGTTCAACAAGTAGATTGTTCCTCACAAATTATGCCCCGATTCTTTGTTGTGCTAGTGTTTCCGTGTATCTCCATTTGCAATATTTATGTGATCTCTTCCCTTGTTGTCTTGCCTTATCCTACCTTACCATCCCTCTAATGTATACTGTAAATAATTTATCATTGCTCGATTCTCACTAATTGCCATCTTGTGTACATATGCAAATATAATCCAGTATATATAGTGGGGGCTCTGACGCATCCCGAATGCGAAGTGGGGCTTTGCTCTTTTCAGAGACTCCCTTCAGTGTATTGTAAATATAGTTAAGGCACTGATGAATAAATATGAAATTAAATGAAATGAAAACGATTAATAAGATAACTCGTTAAATTGGCAAGTTGCATACGGTTAAATTGTATGCTATTTCGGCTCTGATTTGTCTCTTTGTTTAATAAAAGTATTGATCAGGTGGAACCTTTAACCTGTTTATACTAATTACTTTATCAATACGGAACTAGAATGAACCTTTTAAATTCTAAAACCTATAGGGTCTGTATTAAGTAGGCTACGTTACATCTCACCTATCCTAGTAAGCTTCAATATATTTAATTAATTTTCCGTTTTGCTTGCAGGAGAGAATTCTATCCATACAATCATCGACGGTGCTTCCTGAGGATCCGACCAGCCTCCAGGCTGATGACTTGGCAGAGAAGTTCCGCGATGTGGCACTCTCGATTTAGTCTCAACTAATCAATTGGTTGATTGATTGATCGATTACTTTGTCACCATCAGAAACACTGCCCTCGGCCATCTTATCGCTATTATCTGAAAGCTTGTGTATGCGCGACTACCATGGAGGAAAGAATAAGAGCTCGTTTGAGTGAAGCCAAGCGCTGCGTCCAAAGTGGGCGTAACCTTAACTTGTATTCGGTGTTCCGTGACTTCCATATAGTTGTACGAATCGAATAAGTGTTCTGTTTATTAATTTTAAGATTCGTATTCTTGAATATCAAAATGTGCACGAACAATGAAATTAGGCCTAAAATCTGATGAAAGCCTCAACAGCAATAAGAACTTAAAAATCAGTAAATACCGTGGTTAGTTGGGCATCGTTATAATAGTTCCCAAGATATTCCTTCTTTGGTACCTATAATTCGTACCTTCAGTCACCTGTCGGCTATTCAATTTAATCAGTGTTTGAGCGTATTATTACGTTTTGCCGCGTCTGTCTTGCAAAACTAACCTTGCATAGGTGCTCTCATATTTCTATTTAAATTGGCTTTTAATACGATAACGCAGCTTATTTGTGCCAAGTACCGTGATGTACATAGTGTATTCTGATTATCCAAGAAAACATCTTGACTTGGCATTGCAGATTTATGTCACTAAAATCCCAGACTAGTTGGAGTGGTTTACGGCTTTAAGCATAGGAACAGGCATTTTCTTGCTACCCAAAGTGGACGAGCCGTTTAGCTTCAGCACTTTGCACTAGGCAGCGCAGCGAAGGTATCTCCTTCCGTTCTTTCCTCCATGGCGACTATGCCAAACGTCAGGTCTAGTCCCGAGGAAACTATCCCTCCGCGCATCTCCCCTCTCTCTCTCTCCTTTCTTGTGTTTCCGTCATGGCAACTGTAGATTGTCATCCCTCAACCTACTATATAAATATAAAGTCATTTGTTTGCTCCTTTTACTCAATTTCTCTCCACTTTTATTACCTTCCAAGTACAGACAGCAGTGGCTCAGCTGGCTAAAGCGCAGTGTTAGGTCATGGGACCAAGCTCTCTGCTGACTCGGTAGATGCGTGGGTTCGAGCCTCACCGTCGGCCGTCCTTGAAATGGTTTTCCGTAGTTTCCCCATTTTCAACACCAGGCAAATGCTGGGACGGTACCTTCTGATACGCCACGGCCTCTTCCTTCCACATCCTTGCCCAGTTTCATTCATCATCATCCATTCCATGTCTCATCCCGACGAGCAGGTCGCCCACGGGCGTCGAATAGAAAGACCTGCACTCGGCCTCTGAGGAGGCCACACGACAAAAAAAAAACCACAACCTTTCAAGTATTTTATTGGTGATTCAAGCCTTACATGTCCAGTTTGAACACGTTGTCTACTTGAGGAAACCATGTTGAACTTTGTGCATTCGTAACAGTGTTGCAAACCTTTGAGCCTGATTCGCCATAAAATCGAATTACTCGGGTGCTCTTTTGCCGCTCAAACAAGGCTTGTAAAAGACAAAAAGTAATATAATATCAAATTCGACCTCTGCCTATCGTACCATTAAAAATTGTATTCACACACACAATTCATCACATGAAAAGCAAGTTGGTAAAGCTCCCAATCAACGTAAAAATTAAATATTTATTCATAGATTTTTACAAAGGACATTCTGAAATGTAGCCAGCTTATGGAAACATAGAAACACGCGCTGGAAAAGCTTGGTTCGTTGGTTCTTAACTTCAGGGGCTGCGACAACGTGGCCATGTAGCCCCGTGTACTTAGGGTGTGTGTAGAATCTGTCTGATAACCGGTGTTAATTGTGATGACTGTAATAGTGTGTGCTATCTGTTTTTTTTTTTAAATTTAAGTACTGCAACTTAGAATTTTTCAAATAGTTCCTACTTTTGCCGCCAAGCACCACCGTCAACGACTACTAGGCCAAGTTCAGAACTTAGCTACTAGACGCCACCGCTCTTGGCAACGAACGTAGAAACCTAATAAGAGCGTTGTTTACATTCTTAACCTATCCAATTTAGCTTCACACAGGTGCAATTAGTGGAAGGTTCTTTAACATGCCATAAATCTATGACATGGGACCGCCGGCTTTACTTCCCCTCCGAAGGAAGGCATACTGAGGGATTTTTAACGCTCTTAAAAAAATCCGACGGCTTCGGCCGGGTTAAAACCCGCTATCTTGGGCATAGAAGCTCAGCATGCTACCGACTACGCCACCGAAACCGCTTCTGGAAAAGCTTGTGCGCTAAAAACAAGCAGAAAAAGACTGATTGTCGGTCCGAAAGACTAGACTTTATATCATGTTAAATGCTACAAATGCTGCGTGAACTCAAAGTCCGTTAGCAAGTGCAGACCAAGGTCAAAGGAGGTAGCTGGCTGGATGACGTCACGCTCACCGGAGCGTGCGGGGAAAGGAGGAAGCTCAAGCAGTACTATGACGTCACACACCTCAGTTCATTCTCGGTACATTTCGCCCCGCCACCGTAACGTAACGCCAGACCCCAGCGTAACGACGAAGTCGACAAGATCATTTAAAATGATAAAAGTGGGAACTATTTGCTGTCACTTTAGCCTTTTCACAGACCAGAACATCAAGGGGACCGCTTAGGTCTTGAGGTGACTAGAGGTATACACACTGTATAGGCTATGTCGGCATTCTCCGATTCCCCTCTGCAACAACATTCTGGCTCTAGCCCAGTGGCGTAGCCAGGGGGAACACCCCCCCCCCCCCCCCCCGCCCACCGTCCCTTTTGGAATTTTTACAAAAAATAATACAGGAACTGATAATAAAAGAAATAAGCAAAATTACATTTCTTAAATTAAATAATTATTTGTCACTTGCTGATGAGTGATGAGTCTATAAATCTTATTAAGTACTGTTATCGCCTTTCGGTCCGGTTCCGCATTTGAGGCTACACACGTCTTCATGACAACTCAGTCCTCTCAGGGTTGCCAATCTAGCTTTTTTCCTGCTAAATATAGCTTATTTCAAACTGAACCTAGCGCCAAATAATTATATTTTCTTTCCTTAGCGGGTGGAATCGTCAAAGTTAATCTAGTTTTAATTAAAAATAAAATGTTGAAATAAATACCTAGAAAATGCTATGGGTCCATTGACACTAATTTGGATGATCGATTGTTGCTGTTGTTTTAAGGGGTGGAACAGTGAGGTCATCTGCCACTACTAAATTGGAGATCGATGTTAACTTCCTGAATGTGAGAGTCGAGTTGCTTCATATTACATATATCCAGCAATTCTCCGAATTACGGATATCCCGCAGTTATTATACCCCCCCCCCCCCCCTCCCCATTGGTCTATCTTGGCTACGCTACTGCTCTAGCCTTGGATGTTTTGAAAGTGTGTAACCCCGCATGGGCGTGTGTGTGGTGTGGCAGGCAGTCCGTGGAGCGTGTCGTGTTCAACATGTGTTATACGCTCTCCCATTCATATCTGGAGCGTGTAATAAGCACACTATCTCCCAAATGTCCTCCATTCACTGTACTTCTTAATGACACCTGAAGGAAAAGTGTTCATCGTCTGTGCAACTCGAGATGCACCCATCGAAGGGAGGGACGATGGTAAATACATTAATATTCATTTGAGACAGTTTTGCCCTTCAGCGTTCTCTCTAGTCTACCAAGATTCTGATTCTTGGCAGTCACTGCGTTAGCCTGGGTTCGATTCCCGGTCTGCCAAGAAATGTAATTCTGGTCTGAGGACTAGAACGGTGTACACTTTTTTTCTTTTTTTGGCCTCGTGAGGCAAGAGGTGGGTTCGATACCTACCTCAGCCATCCTGCAAGTGGTTTTCCATCGTCTACTCCAGGCAAATGCTGAGATGGTACCTAACTTAAGGCCACGGTCGCTTCCTACCCAAATCCTACCTCAAATACAAATACAGTACACACACTAGTAGAGACATCACAGTGAAACAGATTATCAGATGAATTCTACATACACCCAAGTACACGGGGCTACATGATCATTGCAAAGCCCCTAAAAGATACAACAAACAACGAAGGATTTAGGAAGACAGAATTGTTTGCAGATGACAGCAAAAAGAAAATAATTGAGTTGTTACCTTTGACTCCTATCATTAAGCCAATTATTATAAATGGCTTAAGAATTTTCCTTAAAGTAACTTATTTTGACGTTGGCTCGTATATTTGTCTCTTCTCACCATTTATTTCCTCAGGCTGGCTGGGATCTACCATACACAGCCCTTAAAAATCGTATTTACTTTTCAAGCAACACCAACTCACAGACAGTGCAACAATCCAGAATTTTATAATTTTTATGCAGTTTTATAAGATAAAAAGAAACGAGCCTTACAGTAGTCGCATATGATGTGTAACATCTGACATGTTATCCTACTACGAAATTGAGATGAAATATATATGAACTCAATTTTTTTCGGCTGTACTCCTCCAGTTTTTAATTTTTTCTCACGTTTCTTTTGTCGATAATTTCGCATATATTCTGCTCTGGATTTACCCATCTCTGCAAATCACAAAATCATGAAAAAAGGGGTGTCACCCCGAGTCCTACAACACCTCATACAAGTTGCCAGCATTATTGGTTCGGGAAATATTATAAAGCCGATGACCCTTTAGTTTTGGGTCCTTTGGTTGAATTAAAAGGGGGATAGAAATATAGGGGGCGTCACCCCGACTCCTAGGACACATCATACAAGTCCCTAGCATTATTGGTTCGCGAGATATTAAAAAAAAAAGATGACCTATTAGTTTTGGGTTCTTTGGTTAAATTAAGGGCGCTATAGGAAAACAGGGGGCGTCGCCCCGAGTCCTAGGACACGTCATACAAGTCCCTAGCATTATTGGTTCGCGATACATTAAAAAGCCGATGATCTATTGGTTTTGGGTCCTTTGGTTGAATTAAGAGGGCTATAGCAAAAGAGGGGGCGTCACCTCACGCAAAATGGGTTGGCACCATCTCACAGCCATCTCTCCGTCACCGGACGCGCTCATTGGTCAAATCAAATAGCGTGCTTCCCTGGTTTCCTGTTACACATTTCCGTCCCTTTTTCCAAATCACTCCCACCAAAAATATCCAGCAAACGAGAGGCAACACTATGTTGGCCGACAGTACGTCGTGGTACCAATCTCCGCCACCGCGCGCGCTCATTGTTTCCTGTAACACATTTCTGTCCCTTTCCCAAAATCACTCCCACAAAAAATATCCAGCAACCGAGAGGAAAGATGTTACACATCAATAATAATAATAATGTGTGACCTTCGAAGATGTGTTGAGTGGCCCACTTCGAAGTAAGATCATTTGAAATAAGCATCGAACTATCCTGGATATAATGTTGACTGCAATTTTTCCCACAGTTCTGTCCTGGATAGCAAGCTTTCGGAGAATTCCCCAGGTACATCTCGTAGCACTGCTTCTACTCCCGAGTAGCAGACCCGTTACTGACCCGTGTTTCGGGCGGAAGTAACTTTCACTCAGATAAGATAAACATGGCTCGTAAATGTCCTTCTCCTAGCTGACTTCACTAGTCTGGGCAAAGTTTCTATCAGACGGAACTGTTGGAACCAGAACATAACCGTATTTGACGACAAGGTGCGAATCAACGGTTTCGTGCCAGATGCGACCGTGCCGCAAGCGACCCACCAATTTCCCACCGTGCCACTAGCGACCCAAGCACTGATGTATCGGTGGAATCTAGGAATTTCTTGTCTCTGCTAAAATTCCGCTTAGGTTAGGCGCCGTAAAAATTGAAGAGATTGTTTCCAAAGTGACGTAAATGCAAAATTGACGGTTTTTCAGTTTTTTCTTTCATAAGCAAGTGTATAGGTTCTCTCAACGTATAGCAAAGGTTTTAACGTGCAATACGTCGTATATCCCTATTTATAGAGATCTAAGAACTAAGTTTATTTTCAAAGTGATGTAACTCCAACGTGTATTTATTTCCAATGAGTCGTATATCCATGTTGACCAATCCGATGGCTCTCTGGACATCACGTGATATCACGTGATAAATCAAGGCCTTAGCTCACTTTGAAGAATATGTAGTGCATCCGTTTGTGTTTGTTATGTTTAAACCATTTAAATGTTCATGCCACTCAAAGCGTATGTCAATATATGGTTATTTCCAAAACGTCCTAACTCCAACTTACAGGAGACGATTACCACAATTTACATTGATAGGAGATTTTTAAAACACAATGTCAGGATGTGCATAAAAGTAATGCATGAAATTACATTAAATAATCATATCTGAATTTAATTATACGACGAATCAAAAACGTGATTTCTGAAGTTTTGCTTTTGCATTTCATGGATTTACGTCACTTCGGAAATAAGATTTTCAATTATTCTCCTGAACAACGGGTCGCACGGGGCACTGTAAGCTACTAGCAGAGTCACTACAGCGACGATTTTTGCTGGGTCGCATCTGGCACGGTCGCACTCTGCACGTAATAGAATCAACGAGGTTGGTGGTTCAGATAATTCCTCAACTCAGTGTTTTTTCCAGGTACTCGTAAGGGGGGAAAACCCCACTTCCTCGGAGCTTCATGAAAAATCAAGGTAATGTCACACAAGGTGCTTACATAACATAGCCTACCTGAAATACGTTCAGTAGAATAATAATAATTTTATTTATTTCATATGGCAAAATGAGGATGAATTGCGACAAAGAATTAAAAACTAACAGATGACAAAAAAGTAAAAATATATACAATATTTACAGATTAGATTGTAGGTACTGTAAAGGTTTTAATAATAATAATAATAATAATAATAATAATAATAATAGTGACTTTCGAGGATGCCTGGTGCAGATCCATTCTGCGTGCCATGATGAGGATGAAGCGATTATGAAAATGTCACAAGCACCCAGTCACCGAACTAGGAGAATTAACCATATGAGATTAAATCCTTCTACTAAAGCGTGCTAACCACTTAGCCATGGGGTCGGATATTATTATTTGTTTTTACATTCGAATTGTGCCACTATGGACTACGGAGTAACAATCAAAATCAATATTTCGTTCTAGATCGTCTGCCAGCTTTGATGCCCTGCCAGTATCTCTTGAGCCCATCACTCAGCGCCTTTTCCGATCTTCTGAAAGAGGTCCCTTCCGTCTTTTGGGTTCTGCCCCTACCTTAAATCCCTGGTATTTTTTGATTAGGTGTCAGAATTCACACCTGTTCATAATTTTGCAGTCCGGAATACCAATTTCTATAAGGTCTTTGTTACATTCTTCAAACCATGCCAATTTTTTCCTCTTTGGTTTCACGAAATTCCAAATTTTCTTTGTTAGAAGATCGTTGGACATTCTGAAAATGTGTCCATAGAACAACAATCTCTTCCTTTTTATTGTTGACGTGACTGGTTCTATCTTTCTATATAATTCTTCGTTTGTCTTCAAACGTAAGTGTCCATCAACCCATATTATTATTACTATTATTATTACATATTTATTTCACCATATCAGTGAGTACAAATCAACATATCGTCGGATTCTTTTAGGGTAGCACATTGAGAAACGAGCGAATATGGAACAGATCTCCAAGATGATGGCCTTCTGCATGATAATATGTACACCAGGATGTATTCCCATCTTTTCTAGGTTGCGGGTCAATTATTTAGGAATGATGCTGGTAGAAGAGATGACTATGGGCAGAACCACTACACTTTCCTGTCTCCACATTGGCCGTATTTCCTCAACCAAAGGCAGATATTTTGTGATTTTCTCACAACAGGTTCGTTGCAGATTGTGAGAATTGGGCTCTGCGATATCAATGAGAATGGTTCTATTCCGCAGTTTGTCCACGAAAACGATATCTGGCCGGTTTGCTGGTATGGTTTTATCGGCTACTGATCTGTCCCATAACAACTTGTGAGTAAGATTTCCCAAAACGGCGTCAAGGACATACTGTTAGTAAGGCAAAGTATTTTGTGCAAGGTGTAGGTACATTATTTTAGCTACTTGGTTGAGCCTTTTCATGTAACCAGTACAGGAGTTTGCTTGGCAGCCTCCTGTATATATTGGATGGTTTCCGGTTCTAGTTGGCATCTTCGGTATCTAGGCCTATATCCCGTATATTTGCCTTAACTATTATTTAAGTTTTTGGTATCTACAACTTGATCCTGGATTGAGATCCTTCGATCTTGGTGAATAGGCCCGCATGAGTCAACAAGTTCTTTGACGCATCAATGTCGACATACTTCTGGTTGAGATCATACGGATGACGACCGTGCAGTGCTATCTGCATTCACTGCTGAAAGCTGAGGGCTGTATTCTAGATTCTTCGGTAGCCATCCCTTACGTGAAGAAGATCCAGCGGTGTGCACTTGTCATCTTCCTCGACAGCAGATTGGTGTAAAGGACAGTCGTGTCTGCCTAGAAAGTATTTCTGAAGATTCATCACTTGCTTTGCATGTAATTGGATAGTGTCCATCTCTCCGACGCGGGATTGTCAGTCGCTCAATAGGTGACTTAGGGTGGAGACATCTATGCTTTGTTAAGAAGGCATGTGTCATAATTAGGGTGTTCAGCAAATCTAAGTCTTAAATTACCGAGATTCATTTTTCTGGGGCTCCCCGGCTGTATTCATGGCGTGAGATGAGGCCAATTATTCCTTCTCCATAATTCGGCTGTTCTATTTGTGTGCTGCTGTGGGAACAGGCCGAACCAATTATAAAAGCAGAGCAGTAGCGTAAATTAGTATTTAATTGAGGTAACACACTCATAAAACAATCAAAACTGTCACAATACCAGCACCCTGATTCCCAGGTGGAGACAAAACTGAACCAGATTTCAATATAGTAATTCCCATTGCCACGAAACCAATTCACTGTTTTAAAATTGAATGTCATCTTCAAAAGCACGGGGCAAAATGACCACGATGTTGCAAGCACATAATTGATTTAACAACAAAAATATTAATTTAGGAATTCCTACATAAGACGGCCAACAGGTACGTGAGTCAATTTGTTCTTCACAGACGTCTCTTTGACCTTATTTCAAATTTCGGGACACCTACCTCATCCCCGACCCTAACAATTACGGTTGCACACACCACCACAGACACATAGAACACATATTCAACTACACGGGGCTGTTGACTAAGATGTCCCCAGCTCCTAAAGCGAATTGTGTGTTAGGTAGTCAGCCCGAAGGCTGGTTGGATCCTCAAAAAGTACCGCCGTTACGTTATGTGAGTAGATACCCACAAAAACCCAAGGCAGCACTATTTTGAGGAGTTCTAGGCAAGAAGAGGAGTGAGGTAGTTTGCCATTGCTTTCCTCACTGAGTCAGAACAGTAGTCCTAACCCTATGAGTTGAACCTTTCACAGCATTCACACGCACTGACTGTGCCTCGAATGCCATTACTAAGCCCCACCCATACCTCAGTAGCTTCCATATAATCACAGCCATGAGTGTTAACATCAAGTTATTTTCTTGGTGTTCTGTAAATGTTAGATATCCATCGCGTAACTGCAAGTAGCCTACTGTTTGATACTGGACTAGGAAGCTGGTTACATGATCAGTGGTGCAAGAGTTCACCTCCACCAGATGATTTATAGTGTCAGAAACTTACGTTCTAAATGACATATCTGCAAGATTATAGCTTTCTGCGATATGGAAATACACTGGTTTTGGAGTCTCATTCAATCCAGGCTGACCTTCAGATTGTTTGTCGACAGAGATGGTGCGAGTGGAGCATTTCTAGAACTAGACAATAGCTCCTTTCTGAAGACTAGCCGACGTACCCGTGGTTGACAGGTAAATTTATTAATCATCTCGAGTTTTAGAGTTGCAATAGTCCACAGTCCAATGACTGTTGAAAAAGAGGTGTTGGTTCTCCGTCCCCACTCCCTGTATCATAGTGTTGTATTGCACAGGGAAGATCCATTCTATAGGCCAACATGACTGACTCATATCTAAAATACACCTCAGCAATAAAATGTCTATATAAACCTTGTGATGGCTGCAATTTGAAACTACTGATACCATGAAAGGATACGGGAACAATGGGCAATTAGCCTACAATCTAATATATAAAAGTGAAAGTCTGTATGTATGTATGTATGTATGTATATATGTTGGTTCCGTATACAAATCTACACCGTTCCACCAATCTCAACCATATTTTGCATACACATAGTTTAGGACCCAGAAGGAACCGCTGGCTACATGAATTTTCGATAGTCTTTCTCATTCTTCTGATTTTGGCCCTTTTTCACTCAAAAACAGGCTAATTAAATCATAAAATATACTCATGAAGGAATGGCAAGATAGATAGTTTCCATGGCAACATAGCTCAAGTCGAGACACGGCCGACTTGATGCCAATTGCGCTCAGCACTACCGGTATAGAAAATGAGGATCTTTAATTGAAATCCCGTTAGTTACTCAACTGCTCACACAGCACTGTCAACCGAGTTTAGCATAACAAAGACTTGACACTATCTTCTTTCTACTATATATTTTTCAAATACCACTCACTCACTCACTCACTGACTCATTCATTTATTCATCAACCAGCGAACGGATTGGAATGAAATCTGGTATGCAGCTTCCTCAAGGGCCGCAAATGCCCACTAAGAGAGAAATTTTGGCTATTCAGGTTCTAAAGGGGTGTTAAGGGGGTAGACCTGCATTTAATTGAATAGCAATATCTCCCGGTTGGTTTCATGGGGGGATGTGATACTCGGCATATAAACTCATCATTAAAAATAAGAAGACATATGTCTGAGGGTTTTTCGATGTGGTGTATATTATGAGGTGAAAGGGGTGAAAAGTGGGGATTAAAAGATTCTTAACGGAGCGTGTGTCTCTTAAACGGCATAGGCGAGGAGTTTGAAACACAGCGAAAAAAAATCAACATAAAAAAGAAGTAAATATGTGTTTGACAGTTTTTTCATAAATCCAATTTAAGGGGCCCATGGGGAGAGATGAAATTCTAGGTGGGGGGGGGGGGGGAACAGGAAAGAAAGTGTCCTAACTGATTGACTGACTGGCTCACTCATCAAACTCAGGGGGAAAAACTGCTTTAAAGTAAGTAAATAGCTTTTCGACAGTTTTTTTTTCATAAATCAAATTTAAGGGGTTCATGGGGAGGGGTGAAATTCTGAAAAAAGAAAATTGAAAGAAAATGTCCAGACTCACTCACTTACTCACTCACTCATCATCGCCTAGCCAAAATTATTGAAGTTAGAAACATGACAGTTTGGGGATATGTTCATTGTATGTCAAAACCGTCTACTAAGGGAGGATTTTCGGATATTCAGGTTCTAAAGGGGTCTTAAGGGGGTTAAACCTGCATTTCATTGAATAACTATATCTACCGATTGGTTTCATTGGGGGATGTGATACACGGCATATAAACTTATCATTAAAAAGTAACAAGACACGTGTCTGAGGGTTTTTCAATGTGTTTATGAGGTTAAAGGGGTGAAAATTGGGGATTGAAAGATTCCTAACGGAGCGTGTATCTCTTAAACGACATAGGCGAGGAGTTTGAAACTCAGCGGAAAAAAAATCATCATAAAAATAAGTAAATATGTGTATGACCGCTTTTCCATAAATCCAATTTAAGGGGCCCATGGGGAGGGGTGAAATTCGGGGGGGGGGGAGGGACAGGAAAGAAAGTGTCCTAACTGATTGACTGACTGACTCACTCATCAAACTCACGGGAAAAAACTGCTTTAAAGTAAGTAAATAGCTTTTCGACAGTTTGTTTTTCAATCAAATTGAAGGGGTTCATCGGGAGGGGTGAAATTCTGAAGAAAAAAAAATTGAAAGTAAATGTCCTGACTCATTCACTCACTCATCATCGCCCAGCCAAAAATATTGAAGTTGGAAACATGACATTTCGGGGATATGTTCGTTGTATGTCAAAACCGTACACTAAGGGAGGTTTTTTGGATATTCGGGTTCTAAAGGGGTCTTAAGGTGGTTAAACCTGCATTTCATTGAATATCAATATCTCACGAGTGGTTTCATTTGTGGATGTGATTCTCGGCATATAAACTAATCATTAAAAATACGCAGACATATGTCTAAGCGTTTTTCGATGTGGTGTATTATTATGAGGTGAAAGGGCTGAAAAGTGGGGGTTGAAGGATTCCTAATGGAGCGTGTAGGCCTATCTCTTAAACGACATAGGCGAGAAATTTGAAACTCAGCGAAAAAAAATCAGCTTAAAAAGTAAGTAAATCGGTTTTCGACTGCTTTTTTCATAAATTAATTTAAGGGGCCAATGGGGTGGGGTGAAATTCTGGGGGAAAAAAGGAGAGAAAGTGTCCTAACCGACTGACTAAGGGGAAAAAGACAGCTTAAGAAATAAGTTAATAGGTGTTCAAGCGTTTTTTAATCAATCCAATTTAAGGGGCCCATGGGGAGGGGTGAAATTCTGGTAAAATAAATGAAAGAAAATGTCCTGTCTGACTCACTCACTCATCACGCCCAGCGAAAACTATTCAAGTTGGAAACATGAAATTTTGGGAAAATGTTCGCTGTATGTCGAAAACGTTAACTAAGGAATGATTTTTGTTTATTCGGGTTTTAGAGACGTGTCAAGGGGGTAAACGTGCATTTCATTGAATAACGATATCTCATGAGTTGTTTGTTTGGGGATGTGATATTCGGTATATAAACTAATCATTAAAAATAATCAGACATATGTCTAAGGGTTTATCGATGTGGTGTATATTATGAGGTGATAGGGGTGAAAATTGGGGGTTGAGGGATTCTTGACGGAGCGTGTATCT
Source organism: Meconema thalassinum (assembly GCA_946902985.2). NCBI lineage: Eukaryota > Metazoa > Arthropoda > Insecta > Orthoptera > Tettigoniidae > Meconema > Meconema thalassinum. Next base: position 693,605,140 of record OX336390.1, read on the forward strand.
CTGAAACGACATAGGCGTGAAGTTTGAAATTCGGTGGGAAAAACAGCTTAAAATACAAGTAAATAGGTGTTCGAACGTTTTTTCATAAATCCAATTTAAGGGGCCCTTGGAGAGGGGTGAAATTCTGGGGGAAAAAAACAGGAAAGAAAGTGTCCTAACTGATTGACTCACTTACTCACTCATCAAACTCAGGGGGAAAACAGCTTTAAATAAGTAAATAGGTGTTTGACCGTTTGTTTCATAAATCCAATTTAAGGGGTTCATGGGGAGGGGTGAAATTATCAAAAATAAATGAAAGAAAATGTCTTGACTGACTCACTCACTCATCATCGCCCAGCCAAAATTATTGAAGTTAGAAACATGACATTTTGGGGATATGTTCGTTGTATGTCGAAAACGTCCACTAAGGAAAGAGTTTTGGATATTCAGGTTCTAAAGAGGTGTTAAGGGGGTAAACGTTCTTTCCATTGAATAACAATATCTCACGAGTGGTTTCATTTGGGGATGTGATACTTGGCACATATACTAATCATTAAAAATAAGCTGACACATGTCTAATGGTTTTTCGATGTAGTGTATATTATGAGGTGAAAGGGATGAAAAGTGGGGGTTGAAAGATTCCTAACTGAGCGTGTATCTCTTAAACGACATAGGGAGGAATCTGAAACTCGGAGGAAATCTATCAGCTTAAAAATAAATAAACAAATGAATAAATAAATAAAATAAATAGGTGTTCGACCGTGTTTTCATAAATGCAATTTAAGGGGCATATGGGGAGGGGTGAACTTCTGGAAGAAAAACGTCCACTAAGGAAGGATTTTTGGATGTTTGCTCTCATCGACCAACCAAAACTATTAAAGTTAGAAGAATGATATTTTGGGGTTATGTTTGTTTGTTGTGTGTCGAAAACGTCTACTAAGGAGGGATTTTTGGGTATTCAGGTTCTAAAGGGGTGTTAACGGGGTTAAACCTGCATTTCATTGAAAAACAATATGATACGACTATGACGCGAGCGATGCGAGGCTAAAATTGAGATGGTGTGTGTCTGTGTATTACTCAATCTCGCAAGTACCACTGGTCCGATTTACGTGAATTTTACATGGAAGTAGCTGATTTACCTGGTTAACATATAGGTTACTTTTGATTTCAATACTTTGCACTATTTAAAATGGCGACCATTTTAGTGACGTCACTACACCCTTTGGTTTCAAACTTTCATATTTCCATTTCAAATAAAAAGAGAACGCTAAGAAATAGCAAACTTTTGATGGCATATGCGAGGTTTAAAATTACATTTTCTATCCGAAAGGTATCTGCAACTGTTAGCGAGTAAAACCTAAATTTGTGCTATAAAACACGGTCAACGCCGAGCGGTGTAGTTGGACAAAATGTTCCATCCCTAATGTCCCTCTGCGCAGCACCTCGCCTATCCCCTGTTTTAACTGTCACCTTCACATTTTAATTTATTTATGACGCGTAGCGAAGCACGGGTACTTCAGCTAGTGACATATAAAACATGGCCAAAAATAAAAAGAATGTACTTAGGCTAATACTTGGTTCCAAAGTTTCCGTGACTGACTGACATAAATTTCAAATCTATTCGCGTGAATGTGTTTCCTTGTATATTTCTCTGAATGTTTGTTTTGAATACTGTTTTCCAAAATATTGTTTGGACAGGAAGGTTTAAGCTGTTCCTTCATAAAAAGAACATATCTGACACTCACTTCATAAGTATGTTATGTAGGTAAAACTATGGTGTGTGACTGACAGACATCCTTGAAATTACACATTTCATACTGAGTTAGTTTATTGATTATAATTCAGTAATGATATTATTTTACTACAATACAATTTTACAGACATCTGTTTATTGCAACAAACATGGTCAAAATACTGTCAATAATATAAATGCAGTTTTCTCACCATAATATCACTAACGAATAACATAAAGTAATATTAAGCAACACATATTGTAGTTGACTAGGGGTGAGCTGACATTGACAGTCAGACGAGCATAATGCTGTGTTTTATTTGTAAGTTACGTCATAACCTGCTTCCTTCTGCAATAAGAGATTTGAAACTATATATAAACATTCGTTAACAAAACAAATGTAAGTTAATATCAATTTGGTACTTTACGACTCAGTAGAATAATTCGGACTTATTTTAGCAATCAACTTTCACATATTTCCATTTTCAGTGAAATATATTACTGCATGTCGTTAAGAAACAAGCCGGCACGGTATATTTAACTAATAACAGTAATTAGTGGTGATAGTTCTTTAAGGGGTGAAACATCTAGGTCATCATCCCCTAGTGGTATGTGTGACAGTGAAATTGATAATAAAGTGAAAACTACTACTACTGCCATAACTAATATAATCGCCACGATCAAGGGAGTCCCAGCCGGTTTCAAACGAATGGCATGCGATTGTTGCTTGACCAGCAGGGGGGTGATTTTTATGAGGGTTGGTGGCTTTAAGTGGAAGTTAGCTCTTGAGTTTATCTCTACAAGAGAATAGTTATACTGTCACAGTCCCTTTAAATCACGAAGGACATCTTCTGTCGAGAGAAAGGAAGCTCACATCGAACGCGGGACTGAACGGTAGGAGTATGGGGATGAAAGAACGCCACCTGAGTACGCATTGGTCGTCACGACTATAGTAACTACCGACTTTCATACTAGAAGAAGATGCAGAGGGAAACGGAATAAAGGAAATAAAAGTCGGGGAAGAGAAATGCCCAAGAGTGAGAATTGAGGGACTGGGAACAAAGTAATAACTAAGCCTTGAAAGTCAGATGGGAAAAGAAAAGAGGAGAGTGTTCACCTCAAAGTTACTGGAAGAAAGGGGGGAAATCGGACCCAGTTCAGGATTCCCTCAGGGTCGCCAACTCCCGGGATCACCTGCTGTGAGTCCTTGAGGTGTAGCACTATCTTGGATGCACCATGCCTCCTTTATGTCCTCTAGAATAAGCAGGAGATAACATGTAAAACAAAAAGAGGTCTGACCCTTCAAATATTAGTGTGTCAGTGCCCTATTTTAAGTCCCGGGAAGTAGCCTACTGTAAATGGGGTTCCCCAATGAATCAACAACCAAAACATCACATTGATCTGTTCCTTCTTATACAGTGAGTCCGGGAATGTTCTCCGCAGCGCCTTCATGCGTCTGCGAGAGCTAGCTACAGCAGTTACAGGCCGGACGTTTGTTTTAGACGATTGCCCTTGACCTTGAAGCCTGTGGGTGAGCCTACACTCACTCACTCTCTCACCCTATCTCTTCACACTTGTCACCACCGACCTGATGTAATGGAATTCCAGACTTGAGCAGACAGTACAGTCCACTTCGAAGTATTGTGTGACGCAGAAGTACACGTTACATAATTACGAAAAGAACGCCATTATTTGCCAATGATTGTACTTCAGTAGTAGTGTGAAACATCTTTGTCAATCATCGGACCACTTGGGGCAGCTGATAACAACACAGGTACTGTAGTAACTCGCCTCCAGGCTTCCATTAAGATTTTTCACTCGTCTAAAACAAACGTCCAGCCTGTACGTTGGTAGCATGGCTGCCGCTTGCATCATAGTCATAACAAATAAACAGTAAACTTTTTACTCACCACAGCCATTCATAACAGATGCTGGAACCATTCACAGTACATCACTCTTTTTCCGTAATCAGTTTGTTTTAATTCATAAACCACGGTTACTTTATAAGGGAACAAATGAAGCTTACCAAATCCCGAACGGTATCACGGTTTGGAGACTTTGAACTAGGAATCCGCGCCTGAAATATTAATTTTACATTTTCTGTAAACCGATCGCATTCGCGAAAAACGTATTCCACCAAAAGAACTCGCTCTTCAGTAGTAAACATTACCGCCTGTATACTGTTTACTCTTCCAATAATCTATCTGAACGCTCGCTTACTGTAATACACACAGAAGACATGCAGGCTCGCTAGCTTATCGCAATTCACACTGATAGCCCACACGGGAGAGTCCCGCTTTGAAGGACACAGTGCAGTGCAGCCAACTAAACTCATGACTCAACCAGTCGCAGCTGCACGTACCCAATGCGGAGAACATTCTCGGGCGCCCTGTAGTTACCTACATAACACCAACGTATTAAAGTATACTTGACTTTTTAAGTGGAAACTGTGTTTTAATCTTGTGTTGCATTATACTGTATGTAGCTTCTTTCTATTTACTTTAGACTAGCTGCGTGGTGCAGCGGTAACGTTCTCGCCTGCTGTTCCCAAGGTTGCAGGATCGAATCCTGGCGCAGTCAGTTGGCATTTGAGAGTGCGCAAATGTGAGGGAGCCGTGTCAGTAGATTTACTGGCACGTTAAAGATCTCCTACAGGGCGAAATTCCGGCACACCGGCGTCTCTAAAATCCTCAGTATTTAAAAGGGACGTAAAATCAATAACATTATTATTATCATTTGCTTTAATTTAATTTTAAACGGATGTTATTCCTGGAACTCATAACATAATAATAATTATAATAATATTAATAATAATTATGTCACACATTGTTCCTAAAGCACAGTTCTTCTGCTCTTCGGCAATTCTTCGGTGTGCTTACACAAGAAGCTTTGCTGGTATTCAATAAGTATACAAGAATTTCCTTTCTCTGACTAGGTACTGTCCAGTATTACTGTCTTCAAATTTATGGTAAAGTTTGTTTTAGCATTTTTGGAATGATTCCTGTGACTGAGATCAATTGGGTTGGCATTCACTGTTCGTTGTTACCAAAGGCGTTTGATTTCTTCGGTGCCGTAGTTGGTAGCATGTTGAACTGCAATGCTCAAGATCACGGGTTCAAACCCGGCCGAAGTCGTCAGATTTTTTAAGAGCGTTAAAAATCCTTCAGTATGCCTTCCTTTGCAGGGAAAGTAAAGCCGGCGGTCTCATGTCATAGATTTATGGTATGTAAAAGATCCTTCCATTAACTAAACTTGTGTCAAGCTAAATTTATAGGTTCGATTTCGTTGAAACGCTCTATCAAAGTTCCAAATTGACCACTGTGTCAGTGATATCTGGTAGCGAAAGTTGGAACTACTTGAAATTGAACGCAACTTGTAGCTCACCCCATGGGTGACCGTTTGAAGCAGCTACAGCCTCTGGCGAGCCGAACATGTCCTCGGACACTCCCGGCACTAAACGCCATACGATAAATAAATAATACTAAGACCATATTTGCTGCTTTTTTCGTAGATCTGAGTTCTGATGTGGGAGTTAGGTTCTGTAATGCCTATGAGCCATGTGTTCTGTGACAATGAGGTCCGGTTTATTGGCAGCTATCTTGAAGGTGATGATAGAGGAATTTCAATGAATTTTAAACGTGTCATTTTCAACTATGGGTCGTGGTTGATGTCTAACTCAGAATCTATTGGTAGTTGACACTGCTTGCATAATTGATGGTAGGTTATTATTGTTATTATTACCGACAGCAGTGGCCACGCTGGCTAAAGCGCAGCGTTAGGTCATGGGGCTAAGCTCTCTGCTGACTCGGTAGACGCGTGGGTTCGAGCCCCACCATTGGCCATCCTTGAAATGGTTTTCCGTGGTTTCCTATTTTCAACACCAGGCACATGCTGGGACGGTACCTTCTGACAGGCCACGGCCGCTTCCTTCCACATCCTTACCCAGTTTCATTCATCTTCATCCATTCCATCTCTCATCCCGACGCGCAGGTCGCCCATGGGCGTCGACTATAAAGACCTGCACTCGGCCTCTCAGGAGGCCACACGACAAAAAATGTTGTTATTATTATATTATTATTTGTAGTTGGTTGGTTCTTAAGTTTAGGGGCTACGACAACGCGGTCATGTTGCCCCGTGTACTTTGGGTGTGTGTAGAATTGTCTGATAACCGGTGTTAATTGTGATGACTGTATTAGTGTGTGTTATCTGTTTTTAGCCTACTTTCGATTTTTGCAAAAAATGAAAGTAGACTTATGAGATCAACACAGGGCGAAAAAAGTGTGTCTGTCTGTGTGTGTGTATGTGTGTGTGTGAGTCTGTGTGTGTGTGTGTATGTGTGTGTGTGAGTCTGTGTGTGTGTGTGTGTGTGTGTGTGTGTGTGTGTCTGTGTGTGTGTGAGTGTGTGTACTCTGAATGTCTGTCCCCCCTATCAATTCGAACACGGTGAGTGCGAATTGAACGAAATTTGGTACAAAGGTAGCACTAGCAAAGAACACCTCAGTGTCATGTTTTATATCGCCGCCATCTTGACGGAAACGTAATGGCGGCCACACAAATGTTCAAAGCTTAAATCAAATTACGACTAACCTAATCATCCAATCTCTACCAAATTTTGTATCAACATACCTTCATGGGGGGAGCATCCTTTGACCAAACCAATAGGCCATCAGCCTAATAGTTTGCGGATGGCGGCCATCTTTGTGTGAAAATCGATTCCCCCTATTAATTCGAACACGGTACAACCGAATGGAACGAAATTTGGTACAAAGGTAGTACTAACAAAAGACACCTCAGTGTCATGTTTTATATCACCGCCATCTTGACGGAAACGTAATGGCGGCCACACAAATGTTCAAAGCTTAAATCAAATTACGACTAACCTAATCATCCGATCTCTACCAAATTTTGCAACAACATACCATTATGAGGGGAGCATCCTTTGACCAAACTAATAGGTCATGAGCGTAATAGTTTGCGGATGGCGGCCATCTTTGTGTGAAAATCGATTCCCCCTATTAATTCGAACACGGTGCAACCGAATGGAACGAAATTTGGTACAGAGGTAGTACTAACAAAAGGCACCTAAGTGTCATGTTTTAAATCGCCGCCATCTTGACGGAAACGTAATGGCGGCCACACAAATGTTCAAAGCTTAAATCAAATTACGATTAACCTAATCATCCGATATCTACCAAATTTTGCAACAACATACCTTTATAGAGGAAGCATCCATTGACCAAATGACTAGGTCATTAGCCTAATAGTTTGCGGATGGCGGCCAACTTTGTGTGAAAATTAATTCCCCCTATTAATTCAAACACGGTGAAACCGAATGGAACGAAATTTGGTACAGAGGTAGCACAAGCAAAGGGCATCTCAGTGTCATGTTTTATATCGCCGCCATCTTGACAGAAACGTAATGGCGGCCACACAAATGTTCAAAGCTTAAGTTAAATTACGACTAACATAACCATCCGATCTCTACCAAACTTTGCAACAACATTACTTTATGGAGGGAGCATCCCTTGACCAATCTAATAGGTTATTAGCCTAATAGTTTGCGGATGGCGGCCATCTTTATGTCAAAATTGATTCCCCCTATTAATTCGAACACGGTGGAACCGAATGAACGAAATTTGGTACAGAGGTAGCACTAGCAAAGGGCACCTCAGTGTCATGTTTTATATCTCCGCCATCTTGACTGAAACGTAATGGCGGCCACACGAATGTTCAAAGCTTAAATCAAATTACGATTAACCTAATCATCCGATCTCTACCAAATTTTGCAACTACATACCTTTGTGGAGGGAGCATTCTTTGACCAATCTAATAGGTCATTCGCCTAATAGTTTGCGGATGGCGGCCATCTTTGTGTCAAAATCGATTCCCCTATTAATTCAAACACGGTGAAACCGAATGGAACGAAATTTGGTACAGAGATAGCACTGGAAAGGGCATCTCAGTGTCATGATTTATATCGCCGTCATATTGACAGAAACGTAATGGCGGCCACACAAATGTTTAAAGCTTAAATCAAATTACGACTAACATAACCATCCGATCTCTACCAAACTTTGCAACAACATACCTTTATGGAGGGAGCATCGTTTGACCAATCTAATAGGCCATTAGCCTAATAGTTTGCGGATGGCGGCCATCTTTATGTCAAAATTGATTCCCCCTATTAATTCGAACACGGTGGAACCGAATGAACGAAATTTGGTACAGAGCACGTCAGTGTCATGTTTTATATCGCCGCCATCTTGACGGAAACGTAATGGCGGCCACACAAATGTTCAAAGCTTAAATCAAATTACGATTAGCCTAATCATCCGATCTCTAGCAAATTTAGCAACAACATACCTTTATGGAGGGGGCATCCTTTGACCAATCTAATAGGTCATCAGCCTAATATTTTGCGGATGGCGGCCATCTTTGTGTGAAAATCGATTCCCCTTATCAATTCGAACACGGTGAAACCGAATGGAACGAAATTTGGTACAGAGGTAGCACTAGCAAAGGGCTCCTCAGTGTCATGTTTTATATCACCGCTATCTTGACGGAAACGTAATCGCGGCCACCCAAATGTTAAAAGCAAAAATGTAATTACGACCAACCTAATAATTTAGTCTCTACCAAATTTTGAACACCATATCTTTATGTGGGAAACATATTCAGACCCAACTGCAAGAACATCAGCCCAATAGTTTGCAGATGGTGGCCAAGCATGTGTGCAAATCGATTCCCCCTATCAATTCAAACACGGTGAAACCGAATTGAACGAAATTTGGTACAGAGGTAGCACTAGCAAAGGGCACCTCATATTCATGTTTAATATCCCTATAGCACGTTGTATTTCAACAAGCTACTACAACTAACATTCAATTATACTCCTTGAAAAGGACAAAGAGTTATAACTATACTCATGCATTTAGGAGAAAGTAGGCTATATGTTCTTTACTGAACATCTTGTTTTAAATTCAAGTACGGACTGCAGACTTATGAATTTTTCAAATAGTTCATACTTTTGCCGCCAAACGCCACCGTCGACGACTACTAGTTCAGAACTTAGCTACCAGACGCCACAGCAGTCAGCTCTTGGCAACGAACATAGGAACCTAAGAGCGTTGTTTACATTCTTAACCTATACAATTTAGCTTCACACAGATGTAATTAGTGGAAGGTTCTTTAACATGCCATAAATCTATGACATGGGACCGCCGGATTTACTTCCCCTCCGAAGGAAGGCATACTGAGGGATTTTAACGCTCTTAAAAAATCCGACGACTTCGGCCGGATTTGAACCCGCCATCTTGGGCATAGAAGCTCAGCATGCTACTGACTACGCCACCGAAGCCGCATTATTATTTGTAGATCAAGTGCTTTAAATTTATACTACACTAGCAACCCGACCCGGCTTCGCCCGGGAACAGTTATGAATGCATTACGTGTTAAGCGCGCTTTTTTTTTTTCAATGTCAATGAACAACGACCAATATCCGTTTCAAGTCTCGGCATGATGGGTTAAAATCACTGACTGGACTTTTAATTATATTATCATGGAGATGCATGTGCGACGAATTCTTGTCAGACGTAATTTAAGAATGGCGAGGTGGATGAAACACAAATCCCCCTTCCATCGAATCTTAACTTGATTGTGAATTTTGCGGAACAAAAAGTTCACAGGCGAAATGAAGAAAAGCCCAGTTGCACTTCCAGGGAAACTCCAAACACAACCACGCTTCTCTTAAGTTTTTAACTCAACACGACTCGACAGATTGCTGCTGGCTGTATCTGGGGCAATACGCTCGTCCACTAGCAAAGCTGTATCTGGGGTGATAGGCTCGCCCCTAGCTAGCTCGTAAACTGTCCCCTCAGTAACTGAATGGAGATTGTTGGAAGGAATGAAAACGTAAAAACACTTATAGTAGGCGATGTATTGAAGAAAGAGATATGCTCTCCCGGACTTTTTTGTAGAACTTTTCATGCTAAACAATTCTTACACTCATAGTATCATAGATATTTGAACGGTTTGCCCAGCGTAAGCTTAAAAAGCGCTTGGACGCCAGTTTTTTTTGTGACCTTTTCACTGAAATCGTAAGTGCTTGTCTTCCTTTGGTCATAAATAAATTATTTTCCACAGAAACCTTCCTCGAGATATCCTTTACAGAATGGTGAAAACCGCATCAAAATCCATTAAGTGGTTCTCGAGATTACCCGTGACATCCAAGAATCGAGGACTTTGTTTTATACTAAGTGGATATTATACGCCAATCAGTATAATTTAATATAACATAATCCCCCTTCCGTCCAATCTTAAATTGATTGTGAATTTTGCGGAAAGAAAAGTTCACAGGCACTTCCAGGGAATGGCGAGGTGAATGAAACTCAAATCCCCCTTTCGTCCAATATTAACTTGACTGTGTTTCACATGCGAAATGAAGAAAACTCGAGTTGCACTTCCAGGGAAACTCCAAACACTACCACCCTTCTCAGAAGTCTAAACTCAACACGACTCAATGGTTTGCTGCTGGCTGTATCTGGGGCAATAGGTTCGCCCGCTAGCTAGGCTGTAACAGGGATGATAGGCTCGCCCTTAGCTAGCTCGTAAACTGCCGCATCAGTAGTTGAATGGACATGGTTGGCAGAAATTAAACCGTAAAAACACTTATAGTGGGCGATGTATTGAAGATAGACATATGCTCTCGCGGACTTTTCTGTAGAACTTTTCATGCTGAACAATTTTTACACTTGTAGTATTTAGATATTTTTAACGGTTTGCCCAGCGTAAGCTTACAAAGCGTTCAGACGCCAGGTATTTGTCCACTTTTCCTCTGAAATCGTTACTGCTCGGCTTCCTTTGGTCACAAATAAATTATTTTCTACAGAAAACATCCTCGGGATATCCTTTACAGAATGGTGAAAACCGTATCAAAATCCATCCAGTGGTTCTCGAGTTTACCCGTAACATCCAAGAATCGGGGACTTTGTTTTATACTAAGTAGAGATGAACGGTACGGTATTTGTATAGGCTACATGTAATAAATTAGGGCCATTTTGCTAGATGTGATTCTAAACGAAGAATGAAATTAATCGGTATTTTTCTCTCAAGTTATCAACTATCGGACTACCGCGTGTAGAGATATTTCCTTGAACCAATGGATAAGGATACAAATTACTGCGGCACAGAGCTCTAAGGAACAACCTAACGAACCTACTAATAGCTTCTTACCAGCACGAACGTATCATTAAGATTGTTTTCTCACGGCAAAGTCTTTTTTAATGACAACTTCGATCTTATTTGCTATTCTTTTATTTTTGTTCAGGTCCGGTACACATACAGTACAACACCGACGTATTGCCTGTGATTAGGTTACTGTTGTTGTGGCTTCATTTTGGGCATAGGCCAAGTTCCGTGCACTTGAGTGAGTGTTTACCTTATCTTTGATAACCCGTGTTACTTTGATGGTCGTGATGATTGTAAATAATAAGAAGAACAAAAATAAGTAATATGGGATTTATGCAACTTGAGAGATACCGCAGTCCCGGAATTTTGTTCTGAATGAGACGTTCCTTTACTGCGGCTTTTAGAGACGCCAGGGTGCCACAATTTTGCCCCGAATGGGATCTTAAACGTGCCATTAAATCTACTGACACGGCTCCCTCGCATTTTCGCACCCTCAAATGCCAACTGGCTGCGCCAGGATTCGATCCTGCAACCTTGGATAGAGCAGGCGAGAACGTTACCGTTGAGCTACGTAGCCAGTCGTCAGGACGGGTCTCAAATATCAATTGTCTATGCCTAGATTCGATCTCGCAACTTCGGGCATAAGAGGCTTAGAACCTTACTGCTGCATCAACCATCACAAGGACACAGGTTATCAGACAGATTTCGCACACAGCTAAGCACACGGGGCTAAATGACGATGGTATCGTAAGCATAGTTGTCGTCGATTCATTGAGGTAATTTTTCTGATATCCTGTGTTATTATGGAGGATGTATAGTTGTAGGATAATTCAGATGAGGATTGGGAAGGACGCGGCCGTGGCCTTAATTTAGGTACCATTCCGGCATTCGCCTGGAGTAGAAGTGGGAAACCATTGAAAACCACTTCCAGGATGCCTCACGAGGCTGAGTGTACCTCGTTCCAGATCATAATTAAATTTATTGGCAGAGCAGGGAATCGAACCCGTGCTTCAGCGGTGACAGTCAAGAGTGCTAGCCACTACGCAACGAGGCGGACCATGGAGCTGATAGCTTAGAGATTCTCAGCGGATATGAATCAGCATCAACAAAACAATCTAGAGTATTTTTGTTCCCTAACACCTCCTGTTTACCACCACGAATCATTTAACCCCGAATACCGTTACGTTAAATCATACTACGTAACCTACAACAGTTCATTACCATTGTATGCACGTATTGTATTAATGAAAACCTCCAAGACATTGCTAAGAAATTATAAATACTACGAGGAAGACAATTAGACCATTATTCCTCTCAAATTAATAGCTAAATCCTCTAATCCAATGATATCGACTAACAAGAAGTTCCGTGACGAACTAAAGAGCCTACTTTTCTTAAAATTTAAGATTCATGCCAATGATTAATCGATATGGATCTATCTAGAATAATGACGAAATTAAGTTGGTAATATCGACATTTCTAATTAGTTCGAAATACTGTATACCTGGCATAATGTAGCCTAATGGAGCACTACAGTTGGCAGCCCTGGTGACTGAATATATTCTTAGTTCCATCTCTTAAGGTACAGAATACAAAATTTGGTTGGAGTCCAATGAATAGCATGGACGTTACATGCAGTTAAACATTGGATCTAACAGCGCGCGTAAAATCATGTTGGCAAAAGTGTCATGCATGTATTGGTCAGAAATAATCTGAAATAATATGATCTATTGTTGTGCCAATTTTGAATAAAATCCATTAGTTAGTATAGAAGTTACATGCATTTTAAAATTGGACCTATCAGCTGGCTTAGAATCATGTTGGCAGCACTGACGTATATTAGTTACTCCAAAGTAATCTAGAATTCCAGGTACTATACGTGTGCAAAGTTTAGAGCTATTGGCTTGCATTCTTTCTGATATATTGATATTAGGATAACAAAAATAGAGACAGCATTTATTAACAGGTGGCAGCCCTGGTTGCTCATACGAATGCGCATATTCATAGCTGTTGTGGTACACATAGCACATACGAAATTTGGTTGAAATCGAAATGATAGTATGGATGTTACATGTAACTTATTTAAAGTTGGACCTCTCAGCAGGCTTAGAATCATGTTGCTAGCACTGACGTATATAAGTTACTCCAAATTAATATAGAATGTCATGTACAATACGTGTGCATAGTTTAAAGCTGTCGGCTTGCATACTTTCTCATATATATTGGTATTTGGATAAAAGAAATTAAGAGCATTTTTTAACAGTTGGCAGCACTGGTGGTTCATAAGAATACGTTCAGTCATATCTGGCTATGTACACATACAACATACGAAATTTGGTTGAATTCCAATCGATAGTGTAGAAGTTATATGCATTTAAATATTGGACCTATCAGTAGGCTTATAATCATTTTGGCAACACTGCCATGTATGGCCTTCTGGAAATTAAACTGCAATATTATTATCTATATGTGTGCCGATTTTGAAATAGCTCCCATTCATACCTTCCAAGATATCCAACATGGAGCTCAAATTTCAATTGCGATTTTTCAGCAGTTGGTAGCACTGATATAATTTTCAAATATGGCCATGAGATATTCGGGTGTAGACATTTACTCCTACCAAATTTTGTTTCGATTGCTCCAGCGGTTTAGGAGTTGATAGGGGGGTACACACACACAGCCAGCCAGACAGACAGACAGACAGACAGACAGACAGAAGGACAGACAGACAGACCGACAGATAGACACACATTTCCCCGGATCGATCTCATAAGTCTACTTTTTCCTCATTTTTGCAAAATGTGAAAAGTAGGCTAAAAATAAGATATTGCTCGAAGCTAATAAACCATTTCCGTCAAATTTGCTCATTTAGTTCCATAATTGGCCGCCATCACGATATCACGCTCGATGTAAACAAGCAAATGAAAGCAAATTGCAGCCAATCACAACCTGGATAAATCATTACGTCAATACAGTCAAGTAATAAGGAATTAATTGCTTCAATGACGTATCCTAGAGGCACTGCCTTTCGTTATAAATTATTATGCGTTAAAGCACAATATAAGGAACTCTTTCAAAACGATTAAGGTCAACTGCCGTACGCTACAATATCTGATACACCACTAACCAATTTAGTAGGTTTCGCAACTAATTTCACTACCACGTGGCAGATTTTCAGTTGATCGATTATGACTTGTTGTTGCTTATTTTAGGGGCTGCAACCGCGTGGCCATATAGCCACGTGTATTTAGATGTGTGTGGGTTGAGAGTTGTGATAACCTGTGTTATTGTGATGGCTGTACTAGTGTGTAGATTCGTAAATTAGGGATAAGATTGGGAAGGAGGCGGCCGTGGCCTTATGTTAGAAATCATCCCAACCTTTGTCGGCAGTAGAAGTGCGGAAGCCACGGAAAGCCACTTCCAGGATTGCTGATGTGGGAATCGAACCCTCTTCTTGTCAGTTTTGTGGCACGAGACTGAGTGTATCCCGTACCTTAGACCAGAATTAAAATATCTTGGCAGAGCCGGGAATCAAGCCCGGACCTCCGCAGCGACAGACAAAAACGCTAGCCCCTACACCACGAGGTGGACTTAGAACTCGGTAAATCACCGTTCCGACCCTCAAAACATCAATCACCATCACCAAGCTCGGGGAGTGGATCCGGTGACACTGCTCATGAGACAAATATTTCACTCACCTTAAACGGGCAACATAATTGGGAGTAGGACCTAGAAGACGATTGCCGATCTGAGTAGCTACGCACGCTATGGCACAAATGCCATGAGGCTCAGGTTATCTCAGGACTCAGTAAAAGATTGAATTCGATCCAACAGTCAACCATCTTGGAATGGTTTTCCATGATTTCCCATTAGACAAATGACGGGACGGTACCTTCTAATAGACTAAGGCCGCTACATTCCAAGTCCAGTTTTATTCAACTTCATTCATTTCATCTCTCAAAAGGCGGCTTCGGTGGCGTAGTGGTAGCATGCTGAGCTTCTATGGCCAAGGACGCGGGTTCAAACCCGGCCGAAGTAGTCGGATTTTTAAGAGCGTTATAAATCCCTCAGTATGCCTTCCTTCAGAGGTCAAGTAAAGCCAGCTGTCCCATGTCATAGATTTTTGGCATGAAAAATAACCTTCCACTTACCTACACTCGTGAAAATGAAAATCCACAGCCTGCTTCCAGTCCACCGACCGGGTCAGGAATGGAATGAATGAAACCCCCACCTGGTGGCGAGGATATGAACTGTGCCGGCTGCCGAAGCCTGTCGCACTCCTCTGAGGCAATGATGAAATGAAATGATAGTGGAAAGTGTTGATGGAATCTAATGTTTGACAGGGAAAACCAGCGTACCCGGAGAAAAACCTGTCTGCCTCCATTTTGTCCAGCACAAATCCCACATGGAGTGACCGGGATTTGAACCACGGAGCCAGCGGTGAGAGGCCGGCGTGCTGCCGCCTAAGCCACGGAGGCTACACTGGTGTGAAGCCAAAATGTGTAGGTTAGAATTGATAACGCTATAATTGCTCCGACGTTCGCCGCCAGGTGCTGACTGCGATGCCATCTAGTAGACAAGTCCGCAAGCTAGATGTCGTGGACGGTAGCACTTGGTAGCAAAAGTAGGAACTACAGTACTTGAAATTACTGTCTGCAGTCCTTACTTGAAATAAAAACGATAATACACACTAATACAGTCATCACAATTAACACCGGTTGTCAGACAGATTCTACACAACCCAAAGTACACGGGGCTACATTACCACGTTGTCGCAGGCCCTAAACTAAGGAACCAATCAACTATCTCTCAAAAACTCCTCTGATGAGTTTGAGTGCCTGGAAGCATCCTGCCGTTAAGACTATCGCATCTCACATCCTCCTCGACCCCATAAAAATCGGTATAATAAGGGGTAAAAATACACACACCTAAATAGACGATTGTTGAATGCAATTTTGAACGATTTTGGGACGGGCGTAGATGAAAATGAGGCTGTTATTTAGTTAACAGGGGTTTGTGGAGGCGTCTGGCTCCTTGTCTGGGGCTTGCAGACTGAACGCTGAAAAATTACAACAGTTTATAATAAAAATGAATCAGTGAATGGATAGGGTGCTGAAAAAGTTGGCAACCTTGCCATCGTGTGCTCAAACTGTGTATTTTACGAGCATAATAAAGATTATCTGTTGTGGTAATAACTAGGATGTATGCTCTGAGACATAACACTCCAACATGAAATTGGTAATGGATCGGACAATAGTTTTTAACGTTTTATCGTCCTTAAAATCACAATCACCTTCTTGAGATTTGCCTTTAGAGGAATGACTCACCCATGGTCACACACTTCCTAATCTTTCCCTTTGAATACAATACTGTTACACTTACAACGATATTCATATTAATGTACACAGCGGTGTTGCAAAGCTCACTTGGTACAGACACTGTGCCTCGAAGACTTTATTTAATAATATAACCTTATATCAGCCATTGGGTAAGTCAACGCAAACACGCCAAAGACAATCGTACCTTTATGCATCGAATATTAAGAAAATATGTATTTAAAGCTAAATCAAGATAACATTTTGCGTCATTCAAAGAAATACACGGTCATCGAAAAATAATGCCAACATTTAAAAAAATTATAGCACCGAAACCCTTTATGTTAAACGTGTAGTTCTTTCACTGAACGCCAGCTGGTTAAAGTAAGTTTTGTTTTGGAGGGGACGTGACCTTGCTATGCGCACACTAGATGCGCAGTAGCCAAGGTCGGCCGGGGGCGCGCGCGCCAATGAAGTCCAGACCTCACCCCTTCGGATTTTTTATCTGGGGGTACATTAAAAACATTGTGTATGCAGAAAAAAATCGGGATTTGGAGCACCTGCGGGAGCGAATTTCTGCCGCAATCTTGACATTTACTCCTGAAATTATTGCACGTACCAATCCAGCCATTGGGAAAGCGTGCGTTCAATGCTGATGTTGGTGGTCGGCCTGGCCTAGATTTTTTCTCTACAGTCCCTGTTTCCTTAAACTGATTAAACCATCGAACGACAGCTTTGTAATCAGGTGCAGTTTGTCGGGCGGTGCAGTCATTGGCGCGCGCGCCCCCGGCCGACCTTGGCTACTGCGCATCTAGTGTGCGCATAGCAAGGTCACGTCCCCTCCAAAACAAAACTTACTTTAACAGCTGGCGTTCAGTGAAAGAATTACACGTTTAACATAAAGGGTTTCGGTGCTATAATTTTTTTAAATGTTGGCATTATTTTTCGATGAGCCTGTATAGTAAGTTGTTGTTGCTTATTTTAGGGGTTGCGACATCGTGGTCACATAGCCCCATGCATATGAGCGTGTGTGTATGTGTGGAATTTGTGTGATAACGTGTTATAGTGATGGCTATACTAGTGTGTGAATTTGTAAATTGGGGGATAGGATTGGGAAGGGATTGGTAACCATCCCAGCATTTTCCTCGGGTAGAAGTGGGATCACTTACAGTATGGCTGAGGTGGGAATTGAACCATCCTCTTCACAGTTTTGACTCACGAGGCTGAGTGTCACGCCAGTATTTATTTTTATATACAGCCGGGAAACGGACCCGGACCTCCGGGACGACAGCCAAGAATGCTAGCGGTTTAATGGGCCAGGCTTCGACACCCCGGGAGAATATCGTTGCCACACAGATAATACAGATCATACGCATGAACGACGAGTATCGACACACAACATCCATCTGTGTGTCCGAAAGCGGTGCTACCAATGGCTGCCTTTCCCAAAATTGAAAGAAGTCTGCGCCTCTGACAAACGTGCAGTACACGATGGAGCTACATCAAAATGTAAACAGCTGAGTTATGGTGACATGGTGGAAGTTTAGTACAAAATGTGAAGTAATCACCGGGTCTTTTGAGAGTGCATACAGCTGTTATTTCGCTTCTGCCATCAAGAAGACACAACTTGGCTCAACACTGTGCATGTTAATCCAGCGCCTTTCGAAGATGAACAGTTGAATTCGTATGTTGTTTGTTGTTGGTAATATATTAGAGGCTCTATGACATAGTGGTCAAGTAACTCCCACATACTTGGGTGTGTGTAGAAATTGTCTGATAACCTGCGTCACTGTGATGTCTGTACTAGTGTGTGTATTTGTAAATTGAGGTAGGATTTGGGCAGGAAGTGGCCGTGGCCTCAAGTTAGGTACCATCCCGGCATTTGCCTGGAGTAAAAATGGAAAACCACTTCCAGGATGACTGAGGTAAGAATCGAACCCACTTCTTCTCAGTTTTGCCCCAGTTCAGTCCTCAGACCAGAGCCGGGGATGAAGTCGGGCCTCCGCGGTGATAGCCAAGAATGCTAGTCGCAACACAATGAGGTGGACAGAATTAGCATTTCCATTAGTGACAAGGTATTCTGATGGTGACCAATACGGAGAGAACTTTTCAAAAGAAGTACAGAAGTCATTTGTCCTCCACCATACAGTATTACCACTAGGTGACAATACAATTTCGTAGGGCAGATGACCTCGTAGTACCACCCCTTAAAACAACAAATTTTCGCAGGAGTTGTTTCATTCGAAGGGCTTGGACGTCCAGCCCTGTGTACTTGGGTGTGTATGAAATTTTGTCTGATAACCTCTGTTATTGTGATGGCTATATCAGTTTGTGTATTTGTAATTTTGGCGAGAATTGGGAAGGAGGCAGCCGTGGCCATTAAGTTAGCAACCATTCCTTCATTTACCTGGAGTAAAAATGAGTAACCACGGAAAAACCCTTCCAGGATGGTCGAGATGGGAATCAAACCCACTTCTTCCCCGTTTTGCCTCACGAGGCTGAGTGTAACCCGTTCCAGTCCTTTGGCCAGAATTAAATTTGTCCCCGCGTCGTAGCCGTACGGGTTAAATTATGCACCACGATCACGAGGTTAGCTGCAGCAAGTCTGGAGAACGCAGGTTTGAATCCCGGCGCTGATAGTGGCTATCCTGAGTATGAGTCTTCCCGGGCAAATGCCGGGGTAGTACCTTACTTCAAGTCCCGGGGCCCCTTCCTCACATTATTACAGTCATCACAGAAATACAGGTTAGCATACCAGTTCAATACGCATCCAACTACACGGGGATATATCTGAGATGTCCCACGCCCCTAAATATGAATTAACAACAGTTTTCAGATTCGGGAATTGAAGCCGGACCTCTGGAGTGACAGACAAGAATGCCAGCCGCTACACTACCAGGTGGTAATTGTGGGACACTATAAGAATATAAGGGAATTTTAGGGTTTCATGATGAGGGCAAATCTGAAGATTGGAACATCCACGTATTACGTCAAACTGACAGATGATCAGCAAAGCCCTGCGCGGATTTTCGGCATGCAGATATAGTTTGAATGGCTGTGCGGATGAGCTGCGGATAGTATTTGGAGTAAATTTACGGATAGTTGTTTAGAATACATTCCGAGCTTGTTGAATATCATTACTAGGACCGGATGATTATATATATATTTTTTCCGCTATGTTCTTTTCATGACTAATGTAAGATGATGATTAAGCTAATCTCATTCAAATTATGTCATTAAGCATAATTAACACTTCGAGCTGAAAAGGGTAGCTCTTCTGGCTGCACAACTTTCATTTTAAACATAGCACAAGACACACATAGTCAAGGGGAACGACTTTCTCCTCAAATGTCTAAATGTGTAGCTTGAATGTTTTATGCTTTATCTAATTAATACCCCAGGGGCTCACATCTACTGGGACGTGGGTTGGCGACCATGGGACCCCAGCCGAGTCCAGTATTGCTTCGACTTACTTGTGCCGGGCTCCTCTCCGTCTCCTTTCCTCTCAACCTCTATGGTCAACCCTTGTTCTCTTCCAAGCCCGACGGTATTAGGGTATCCGAGGCCTAGGGAAACTCTTCCTTTCTTGCCTTAATTGGCCCTTCTATCATCTACATTGATTGCATTTATTAAGTATTTTGAATCGCGGGCTTCCACATAATGTGAGCATCATGAAGTTCAATTGCATTTTGTAATTATTTTGCATTTCAATCGCCTTTTGTGAGTACTTTGAATCTGTTTGTCGGGCATTTCAATCTAAATTGCATTGTGCAAGTAATTTGATTCTCAATTGCATTTTGTAAGTATTTTTAATCTAAATTGCATTTAGTACGTATTCTCAATTTCAATTGCATTTTGTGAGTATTTCGAATCTACATAGCATTTTGTAAGTGTTTTGAACCTAAACTTCATTTTGTGCGTATTGTTCCATCTATATAAATCACTTTTGTGATTTTTTTTTCAACCTAATTCCTTTTTGTACGTATTTCTTCTCTACTTTTTGTGCGTCTTTTTCAATCTAAGTTGCATTTTGTAAGTATTTTCAATCTAACCTACGTTTTCGTTCTGGTTTCCATTTCATTGTCATTTTCGCTATCATTCAGACCATTAGGGGCCGACAACCTAGATGTTAGGCCCCTTAAACAACAATTATCATCATCATATCTATAAATTAAAAAAATATTATTGTTATGTCAGCGGATTCGGATAACATTTTGTTTATCCGCGCAGGACTCTAATGATCAGTTTATGCTGACAACTTTCAAGTTAAGTGCCAGATTCAGTATCCGCAAGTGTGATGATTTTGAAACATTAATAGCCTACAACCCTCAGCCGAACATTTTGTAAATATATTTAAAAGTCATTTTAAAAAAATGTTGAATTAACGTGAAAATATTAAGGGTCCACGGGAAGAAGGGGGAATGTCACTCAAAATGTAAAATCGAGATATCAGCGCGATCTGGTAGGCCTCTTTGCGACGTATTGAAGGCAATTGTGTCTGGCTAAGAACAATGAGGTTGGTGAGAAAATTACATTTCAAGTTGACGCTTACATATAATGAAACTTTAAAACTCGTTTCCAGAACATTTTACATTACTTAACATTCTCCCTTCTTCCCCTGGACCCTTCAAATATCAAAAATATATCGCAAATGATAGGTATTATAAAAACAATAAATTTGTAAACTGTGATAATACAATATTTGGAGATCTTTTTTAACACCTAGTTATATCGCTTATTAGATTTTGAGATTTAAATATGTTATTGATTAAGAGCTTGAAACATGTACACAACTATATTTGTTTTGCTTCATTAAATACTGGCTTTACTATTGTTAATAATTTAAGTCAAAACGGTACTTATTTACATACCATTACGATTAACATTTTTGCTTATAGATTATAATGTTACAGCGGACTCAGTAGGCGTCGGTTCGAACCTCACTGTCTGCCATCCTTGAAATAGTTTTCCATGATTCCCATTTTGAACTCCAGGAAAATGCAGGAAAGGTACCGTCTGATCTAATAGGTTACGGCCGCTTCCTTCCATCTCCTAGCCCAGTTTCATCACATGAGGTTGGCGTCAGCAAGGGCATCCGACCGTAAAATCCACTCGCCACATAGCCTTTAATCGCCATTTCATCCCCGACCCCGTTAAAAGCGGGAAAAATAAGGGGTAGACATACATAGATTCAAATGTTAATAATTTCATAATCCTTAATGCAATTGACTCCGCTGTTAAAGATTTCGAGGGCAAGGCTGTCCTCCATTTTTCTGTCATAGTACCTTCCTTTGGTGACGGGGATATTATGACCCACAAGTTGTCACAGAGAAAGCCTCCGTGGCTTAGGCGGCAGCACGCAGGCCTCTCACTGCTGGGTCCGTGGTTCACATCCCGGTCACTCCATGTGAGATCTGTGCTGGACAAAACGGAGGCAGACAGGTTTTTCTCCGGGTACTC
The DNA here is from genome assembly GCA_946902985.2 of Meconema thalassinum. Lineage (NCBI taxonomy): Eukaryota > Metazoa > Arthropoda > Insecta > Orthoptera > Tettigoniidae > Meconema > Meconema thalassinum. Next base: position 693,626,812 of record OX336390.1, read on the forward strand.
CGGTTTTCCCTGTCAAAATTTCAGTCCAGCAACACTCTCCACTATCATTTAATTTCATCTGTCATTCATTTAATCATTGCCCAAGAGGAGTGCGTCAGGCCTCGGCAGCCGGCACAGTTCATATCCTCGCCGCTAGATAGGGGCTTCATTCATTCCATTCCTGACCCGGTCGGAGACTGGAAGCAGGCTGTGGATTTTCATTTCAAGTTGACACAGAGAACAAAAGTTTGGTGCTTTTCAGTCGGTCAACACGAATGTACCCAAAAAAAGAGCTGGGTTATGCTCAAATCCTGAAACAAATTACATGAGATTAATAAATACACTAGCACCAAACTTTTGTTTACCTAGGCAACACTGAAAAAATGGCTTCAAACCCCACAATGTTGCCACAGAGAGCTGACATTTAAATGTGTAGTGTTTCTGGATAGCTGGTTAGATTATAATATTCAAATCTCAAATTCAGAGTATCACGCGACTCTACTCGGACACGACACTTGATAGCTATTTAAACAATGTATAACCTGGATGTTCCAAACCGTAGTTTTACCACTTTTAGGAAATGAGGAAACACAAAAAAGGCTTTCTTATACATAACGTTTATTGTTTTTTATATATATATTTATATATTGTTCCCAATACGTCAGGGGATTTTTACAAAAAATAATGATTCTACTATCAATATGTTTTGCAAAAAACAAACTACAATCAACATCAGTGATATGATGCTACACCATATTGAAGAGGACAAACTTTTGTTATAGAAACAATAGTAGGGCTTTGCACATACAGAGCTATTACAGCCAGTGGGCCAAACATGGACATGCAGGTATAATATACAACTAATGCGTGACATAGAACATTGGTTATTAATGAACAATATATTAGTTTTTGTCATCATAGCTGCATTGATCAGTACAGCGAGCAGAAGAAACTAGAATTAGTACAGTTTTATAGTTTTTCGATTAAAAAAAATCCAGAATAAAGAAGGATGAATTTATACTATATTTTATACAGTTCAGCACAAGCTAATAAAAGTTGCTTACATGTTGTTGTGGTTTAAAAATAGAATAAGTTATTCATTATGATGATTTAAAATTATTGTATACGTTACTGTGATTTATTAATTGTGTAGCTAATATATACTCGTGATCCAAGGTCTGAAAGAATAAAATTTGGGGATTGTTGTGTGTATCGAAGAGTACAATCATGCAGGCTCTTCATGTCTTATTACACAGAGTATGAAAGACCTGTTGGGTCACACTTAGTGACTACACAACAAAATCGAATCTCTGCAACAGGTCGTCAATTAACGAATTCTCTGCAGTGAAAAAGGAATGCTGGAATTGTCACCTGCATAGTGCAATCTCAAATGATCGGCACAGGTACTGCAGCTCGATTGTTATTACTTGATCACAGTAAGGTACTTCATCATTCACAACATCCGATCAAGGATATCCACGCTAGCATTTAACGAGCGGTAATAGAATTACGTACTGCCTATGACCTATTTAGCAATTAATATTGATAACTCCATGATTCTCGACAAATAGATCGAGAATCAAGGAGTCTCAACACGGCAGAATTCGCGTTCATTTTTACTAGTACTTAAAAATAATATGTTATGTCAAAATACAGGGCCATCGAAAAAGGTGGCCTTAATTTTGATTTGTAATAGCTCAGGCTGTAATGAAGATAATTTAATTATTTTTACACCAAATGATAAAAATCATAAAATTTTATATACCTATGAAACCTCTATTTGAAACCAGTGACGGTTCCATGGAAAACTGGTCTTTTACAGGGGTGATCTCTTAATAGGGGTAGGCATTAAAAATAATGTTATACTGCATTATTAATAAAGTAAAGTTGGAACACATTCTTGATTACAATGTATGTGCATTGGTTCACATTTAGTACAAATTCATTACAATTGTTATTCTCTGAGATCTATCATTCAAAAAAGTCACGAATTGATCTCTGTTTCAGATTAGCACATCTTTTTATTTTTTTAAATTTCACATTCTACAATATCTCTGAGAGAGTTCGAAATTCCATTAATTTGTTCTGGGTTCGAACAATCTTCTAGGAGAGCAGTTGTTTGTATTTTTTAAACGTTACATAACACTTTTTCTAATGACATTGTATGCTATGCAGTTCTGTGCCGACATAACCATTGTGTACACCCTCATCACCATCTCCAATGGGAAGGCAGAGGAGAAATGGTCTTTTGAAAGAGGTTAAACTGAGAAAATGGCTGGTCTTTGGCCGGGGAGAGGGGTGGTCCCTAAATAGAGGTAACAAATACATTGACCTTATGAGGTTTTAAATCTGTTCCAAGAAAAATTGGTCTTTAAGAGGGGAAGCCTTTTAATAGGGGTGGTCTTTCAGAGAGGTTTCACATGTATTTAGTAGGTTTCGATGTGAGCTCCACCTGTGGCACGAATCACCGATGCGATAGCAACTGTGACTCCTGACACGATCCGGCGGACCTGGACGGAGGTGGACCATCACTTGGATGTGTGTCGTGCCACAGGTGGAGCTGACATCGAAACCTACTCAATAGGTAAACAAAACTTTGTGATTTTCTCTGTCTTTTGGTGTAAAAATAATTAAATTATCTTTATTACAGCCGGAGCTATTACAAATCAAAATTAAGGCCACCTTTTTCGATGACCCTGCATGAGCGGCATGCTACGTGATACTCAACACGTTTGGGAGGGTGGAATACATCGAATTATCATTATCAATGCGCAATGACAATTTCTTACAGAAAGATGTCATGCGTGTGACAAGTCCTAATGCCACCAACAACAAGAATTATGTCAATTATGACAAACTTATTAGACAATCAAAATTTCCATATTAACAACAGAAAACTACTCCAATTTATTTAAGAGACATTTGCTTAGGAAGTAAATAAATAAAAATTGAATTATTAAAATCACTTAAAAATCCACGTAAAAAAAACAAAATTTAAAATTTTTCTCAACCATTTGTAGCCAGTGAGTTTAGAAACCCTACTCCGCATTTTAAATTTATAAATATTAAACTGAAGCTTCGTCAAAGAAGTTCATGCAACAGTTCTAAAAAATGTACGAAGAGCTTTTTTTAAACTTATGATAATCAAGTTCGGTCACTTAATAAATGCCGTGTCAGTCTCAGATCTTGGTTTGATACACACAAAATGTCAGCCTACAATAAAAATAATTGACTGGCTTATTTGTATATCTTGTGCAATTGTGAATATTCTTCGACAGTCTGTAGATTCTACTTGACCCTGAAATTGTGAGTCAGTACAAGTGCTGAACATCCTGCCTGATACAAACTTGATAGGATCGGTGTAGGATATTATTTGATATATTACTTAGCGAACAAGAGAGGGTATCATTCAGTGTGATTTCCAAGTTTTATCGTCTTACTTGGTGCTGGCGATTGTGGTTTTAAGGGGGTGGAACATCGTGGGTAATTGCCCATAACATGTTGCTTGGATCACAAAGTTACGAATTATTTTAGAGAATATTAGAAATACAAAGTGAGCAGAGTAATCAATAACTTAGCATTCCATTCTTTGGCCCTCTCGTACAATAATTATTCAACGAGAAATGACTGAATTTTAACTTTTGAATTGTTTCTACAAGCTCCTAAAAATACTTTTTGTACAAATTATAACAAAGCTGAGAGTTTTATCTCATCCTTGCAACATTGCACAAGAAAAAAAAAATGCTCTGTCTTATCCAATTTTCCTCATCTTCACAAACAGTAAACTTAAATTATTATTCTTTGGTTTCTTTAATATATTAATAGTTCATAACAACAAGAGTGTAAGAAAGCAGGTAAAAATACCTGGGAGTTAAAAAGTTTATTCTGAAATTCAACTGCATATATAGAAATTAACTTTCAATTAATATCAAAATGGTATTCCTTCCTTAAAATAATCGTGGCCTTTATAACATTTAGCCACACACGTGTTGTGTCATGGTTTGATTTCACTGCCATCGATGCCTACGAGAAGTATGCTCCCTGTTTTCCAAGCGAAATACCTGCAAAACCTCAGCAGCCTAGTTCAAAAGTTGTCGATAACGACAGCGTGTTCTCCAATTTTATTCAGTCCGCTAGATTTCTTACCACGTGATGTAACAAGGTCGATGAACACAGCTGATTGAGTAGCCAAGTACACATTAGCACGAATATAGCTGCTGTCACTATGAACTGAGCGAACATAATCCGAGATGTTCTATCTACCATTGACTAATTATTATTTATGTAGCAACGAATTACGAAGCTAGTAGAAGACTCGACCTTTGATCATTATCTAACAGCACATCAGGACGGCAGCTATATTTGTAATTGAGTCCTGGCCTGATATAAGGCTATAACAATCTGACGTTTACCAATCATTTAACCTTCGGAGAAAACAAAAGTTATATTCCCAAATATTTATAACAGTATATGAATTACAAACTAGCAGTCAAATTCTTCCACAGTATCTGCATCTTTCTCCACTGCCGATTAAAAGAAACCTGCATTTTACTAATACTGTACTGAAATATAACACTTATTTGAGTGCATTATTACGACCTTTTGATAAGAAGCATTACCGTGAAAAGTTATGGTTCGTTTATGGCATTAAGTTAATTCATTTTAAGACAAAACTGCATTTCATTCTCTTGAGCAAGACTTTAAAATGTGACTGCAGTCGGGATTCAAACCCGAATCTCTTGCTGCCTGGGCAGGAGAGTATAGTCACTTACACCAAAGCGACCACGCTCTGACCGACCAAGACAAATGTTAATGTCTTGAGATGGAGAGGCGCTGGCTAAATGCACCTCCACAACTGCAGTCACATTTTCAAATCTTGCTCAGCAAATATGACCGCTCCAAAGAGAGAAGCCATTTCTATGTATTTCTTTCCTTTGTCGTTATTATTATTATTTGACTGGCAGAGCACCCCGTAAGTTTTACATAACACCAAACTACCTCGAACGATGTAGCCTTACGAGCTAACATTACCAGTTACTGTGAAATACAAGGGAAAAGGGCATTATTTACCGTAACATAAGGACTACTAATTTACTGGTAGCCAAGTTTAGCGGACAGATCTCATAGGCAGCGATGGCTTCACAGTAAAGTTTTTCCTCACTCAGTACAAACAATATGCTTACAAACAGAAAGGAAGTAAAATATATGAAGTTTTACTTCAAGAGAGTAATTTTAAAAGATAGTTTTGGTTACCTGAGTGAAATAGCAGATAACATCAAGAAAGTGTGCGAATTATATAATCGCATGACAAACAAAGTTATCGAAGCACCTTTGGTTTTTACGTTTCCCTTTCTCATACACAACAAATACACATAACCAGAAAGCGTATTCATTTTTATTACAAAGTCCACTAAGGTAATAAATAAATAATAAATAGATGTGCTTGTTGTTCTTCTTCTTCTTACACGCAGTCAGGGACTGTCTGAATGTACCAACACTTAATCGATTCAATGCAGGATCAGTAAGTTGACTAGTTTTTTGAGCATTCAAAGTTAGAGACGCATTTAGAATTAGGAAGCATATTAGGTGTAGTCTTAGTACATCTCATTTCCAGGCAAACTAGGGTACACAAAATTACATTAAGTTAGATCAAGGGGGAGGATTCCCTTTTGAATGGAGCGTAAACTGGCATACATCAATAGAATAGAATGGGCTACCATTAGTTGACCAAGTGAGGTAGTTGGGCACGGTAAGGTGCAAGGCCAGGCTATCTCCGGAATCAGAAGACGAAGGGGATTCGAGCCGTACTGACCGCCTTCCTTGAAATTGTTTTGCGAATGTCGGGACGAACCTTCTGATAAGCCACGGCCGCTTCCTACCAACTACTCGCCCCGTTCCATTTATATTCATCTCATGAGGAAGGACATCCGACCGTAATAACAACCCAGCTCATTTCATCCCCAACCCCGTAGAAACGGGAAAAATAAAAGGTAGCATACACATAAACAGCCCCGCAGTGTAGGAGTACCATGCTTGTCTGGAGGCTTGAGTTCGATTCCCGGTTCCGTCAGACATTTCAAATCTGATGTGAGGGCAGGAACAAGGTGCACTCAGCCTTTAGAGGACAACTTAGCAGCTGTTTGATATTTTAAGCAATCATTTTAGTTATTTATTTAAACAGGGAGATGATTATAGTGGCCCTCTACTTCCCATGTGCTTCTACACGTAAAGAACAGCCATTCTGAGGGTTTTCAAGTACACTGTCATGTTTTCTTAATACAATGCATTGAGGTATCGTTGCCTCTCACCCGGAGGCCCCGGGTTCGATTCCCAACTCCGTCAGGGATTTTAGAAACTGACGTTCGGGCTGGAACGGGGTGCACTCAGCCTCGTGACAGTGAGGCAGCGCCCCGGTCACGAAAACCAAGATTAACGGCCGAGGGGACCCGATGCTATGACTACGCGTCATCCCAATATCTGCAGGACAAATGGCTGGGCAGCGGTCGCTCAGTAGGACTGGGCCCTTCATGGGCTTTAGTGCCAGGGGTTATTATTATCGTTATTATTCCTTTCCCAGCGAACCTACAGGGATTCCGATAAACCAACACCAGCACAGTCGTGTTCACAGACAGACACTCATATCTCAAATAGGTTAAATATTTGCCCCTTCGATAGAAACAGAGCTCATGTACTATTATTATTATATTATTTTCTTCGGATGTAGACTGCTAGCATGGTTTCTGAAACAGAAGCTGGCTACTTGCTCACGAGTCCAACGCCCGTCTAAAATTATGGCCGGAAGTACCCGGAATGTTACGGCTAGATCATCGTGAGGGCTCGCCGAATTCACCACCGACAGAGCTATAGGCTATGCCGAGACATTCATTGGTTTTACGTCCCTTTTAACTTCTCTCATTTAGAGGCCGATACATTCAATAGGGTTATTAGACCAAAAGAATCTAGTGGAACAGCCGTGATCGTGTGGTTCGGATTCATGACCCCGAAATTAACGGTCACGAAAATCTATACAAGTTCTTCCTTTGAGTTACTAACACACAGGCTGATTAATTACTTCGATCCCTAAGCTTGCGGAAAGAGAGGGCATCGATAAACGGGGCAAATAGACGCCTCTGTTTCAGTGAATATGACTGGCTGCGTGGCTCAGCGGTACCGTTCTCGCTTGCTGGGCCCTAGGTTGCAGGTTCGTATCCTGGCGCAGTCAGCTGGCATTTGAGGGTGCACAAATGCGAGGGAGCCGTGTCAGTAGATATACTGGCACGTTAAAGATCTCCTTCGGGGCAAAATTCCGGCACCCCGGCGTCTCTAAAAGCCACAGTAGTTAAAAGGGACGTAAAACCAATAACATTATTATCATTCAGTGAATATAATAGTGCCTAAGTAGGAAAATAAGTTAAACGCACTTTTTATCTGCTGTGGCTTTAGCGACGTCGGAGCGTCTGAATAAGTGCCCAGTAAATCTGCTGAGATCAAGTTGTCAAATTTAAACATCCCTAATTGCCATTCTTCTGAGCAGGGATCTAATCCGTTATCTTGGGGTTTGAAGTACAGTCTGCACCACTCAAGTTAACTAGGTAAAAAGCCAGTTAAGCATGGGAGATCTGGCAGGAGAAACGGGCGAGTACAGTTACAAGAAAAAGCTGGGCTGGAATCGGGACCCTGAAACAATCGTCTACGTATTTCACAACAGAAAGTCATGTGAGAATTAGAAGGATGGCTGGAATAGCAAAAACTAGAAAGAAAAAAATGAACATAAATTCTAAAAGCCATCGGTTAAGCAAACAACAATTACGAGCCTGGAAATGAGTAGCCTATTCTATTCAATTATCGTAATAGAATTTTTAAAATGATTCATCAGGAGAAACGTATCGATCAAGTGTCAGGGGAGGTTAAGACAGACCCAATACAAGGCTTATTTCTACTGGCAATGTAACAAGACATTTTCCGCACAACTCACAGAAACCATCACAGCGAAGGCGCTTAACATTGCGTTAAAAATTTCAAAAACCAGTCACAAAGTTAGTCAGGCACTTCCAGTAAGACACAAACAAAATAGCTTATGAAACAATGAGCAACTCTCTCATATACACAAATCAAATTATTTCCATATTCACACACCAATTCTACAGTACTATAACATCCATCCATGTATGCACTGAATGCGTTTCTGCGCACACCCACTTCTTCAAACTTACAATACCGGAGTATAAAATAACATTCTACCTGGGATAATAAGGCAGCTACCGGCATCTACATGTCACCATATCAAGAGTGTTATGTTCAATTTTCGGCCACAATTGACCCTTAGGCACACATGCCTTACGAGACCAAATGCCGGAGCATTTTCTTATAATAATAACTACCCAGTAATGATATTGGTTTTACGTCCCTTTTAACTACTGAGGTTTATGGAGACGGCAGGGTGTCGGAATTGTGCCCCGAAGGAGATCTTTAACGTGTCAGTAAATCTACTGACATGGCTCCCTCGTATTTGCGAGCCCTTAAATACCAACTGACTACTCCAGGATGCGATCCCACAACCTTGGGCACAGTAGGTGAGAAAGCCTTTGTAACAGGGATGCTATTCTCAATTATGCGCATAACGAATATGACACAAGAGTTTAGTGCTTTTCAGTCGGTCAACACGAAACTCTTGTTTACTAAGGCAAAACTGAAAAAATGGTTTCAAACCCCACAACGAATATGACAATAAAAAAATCAAGCATCTAACTTTAAAAAAAATACCGGCACAATGATTAGTGAAACATTTTCATAAGGCATTATACAATACAATCACGTAATTAGTTTACAATTTCATGCAGTGGCGGTGCCAGGAGTGTGCGAAGTGTGCGGACCCGCGGGAGGCACGGAAAGATGAAGGCCAGAGAGCCACGAGACGATACCTAGGCTGCAAGGATCTTCAAGTTGATCTTTCCGTAGGAGACCAACATGACATAGAAGGAATGGTCCGATTGAAGAATTAAAATATAATCTCGCATATAATGATCGAGGTAGAAGGGGGGGGGAATGAAGAAAGTGGAATTGTAACGGCTTTGAAGCACATCGTGGAGAACAATCTGAGTGAAAATTATCCAAATGCGAGTATTCAGGGGCAGATGATCTCGTAGTTCCGTCCCTTGAAACAACAATAACTAACTAAAAGTATTGCACTTAGAATAGTTACTACTATTCCCGTCACATTTTCAGCTGCCGAGAGAACTAATATTAAAACCAATCTCAGAAACACCATGACCCAAGCACTCACAATTCTGTCCATAGAAAATGATTGGCATCTAGTTTGGACTATAAAGATTTAGTAGCGGCTTCGGTGGCGTAGTTGGTAGCATGCTGAGCTTCTATGCCCAAGATAGCGGGTTCAAACCCGGCCGAAACAGTCGGATTTTTTAAGAGCGTTAGAAATCCCTCAGTATGCCTTCCTTCGGAGGGGAAGTCAAGCCGGCGGTCCCGTGTCATAGATTTATGGCATGTTAAAGAACCTTCCACTAATTACTGCTCGGTTCCAAGCTCTGTGAACTTGCGGGATGAAGGGGAGAGGCAGGGTAGGAGCAGGTGAGAATTGAGAAGCCTGTCGACAGCCCGCCGTGTTACCTGACATTCTCGTATATTTCAATACTACTAACATAGGGTCTTTTCTGAAACCAGTGTGGTGTTACGAGTAAGTCAGTGAGTCACCGACCAATGTATTTGGTTCGGTACTATGCACGGACCGAGAAACCTCATCACTCGTCAACACCATTTCTCATAGTCCGCGATGCACATTCCTCTCAGGTTCACGCAGCTTAGACTCGAGCAGTACACCTGTGTGAAGCTAAATTGTATAGGTTAAGAATGTAAACAACGCTCTTAGGTTGCTACGTTCGTTGCCAAGAGCCGACTGCGGTGGCGTCTAGTAGCTAAGTTCTGAACTAAGCCTAGTAGTCGTTGACGGTGGCGTTTGACAGCAAAAGTAGGAACTGTTTGATAAATTCCAAGTTGCAGTCTTTAGTTGAATTAAAAAACTGATACACACACTAATACAGTCATCACAATTAACACCGATTATCAGACAGATTCTACACACACCCAACGTACACGGGGCTACAAGACCGCGTTGTCGCAGCCCCTAAACTGAGGAACCAACCAACCATAGATTTAGTAACAAGTTACTTCAACCAAAAAAAGATCAGAAGAGTTCATGTTTAGCATTCTTTGTTACTGTAAGTTTTTGAATTAGAAATTTTAAAATTACAATATTACAATTCACTCTATTTATTTCACTTATATTTATTCCTAATAGATGGTATTGATCCTCCCCGCAAATCTCGTACCGCACAGGGCCCCACAATGGCTAGCGCCGCCACTGATTTAATGAGAGTTATCACATCTACTTCGAATTTTATATTTTAGAACACTTTTAATGGGTACCGATACGGTATGCTATATGCAACAATACTCGCTACCATTTGCATACCTGCCAACCTCAAAACCAAAAATCAGGAATTTTGATATGAAAATCAGGAAAATTCAGGAGATGCAAATAGTGCAAATCGGCTGAATTAATTGGCAAAACTATGCTTCAAAATGAATGATTAAATTAGCATTCGCCATTTATTATCCCATTGCTTTCACTTTTAACACCAAAATCTGTGTTTTTTAATTTTTCACATTTTTTATTATTATTTTTCCAACACTTAACATTTTCTTTAATCTGAGTTAAGAGGGGCAGATGACCTCGTAGTTCCTCCCCATGAAACAACAATACTAACTAATTAACTTTCTTTTTACCACGTGTTTCGAAATATCACCTTTTCCACCGTGTGATATATAAAAAACATAACATCAACAAACAGTACAGAACGGAAAATAATTTACCTTTTCTGGATTCAATCATGCACGGAAATTGTTTCAAAAACTGTTTCAAAGAACAATTATTGTTGTTGTTGGTTTTTTTTTGGCCAAAATAAAGTGACAAACACCGAGCAAGAACACGTACAATGTGACGAAAATGTTGCAGCATAGTCAATAAACAACCACTTACACTGAAACAGGACCCATTTACGAATTCAGGTGCCTAAATAACATTCATTACCTGTTCACTATAAACACTTCCAAAAAATACTAGAAAATGTTTGAAGGTTCCCAAAAATTTACAAAAATCGGGAGGATAACTTTAGTAATCGTGAGGTGGGAAAAACTGTGGAAAATTGGGAGTCTCACGCCTAAATCGGGAAAGTTGGCAGGTATGCATTTTTCTTTCTTTTACAAACAGGTGCCTAGCAGTTAACAGTGCAGCGATGGACAAAATTATCAGTGAAGAAAGCACGTTTGGATCATGCAAGCAAAAATACGATAGTCCATACAAGTTGCAATACTGATACCGCAAGCTATGAATATATTGCATCTCCTTGAATTTTAAATTTTAGAACACTTTTAATAGGTATGTTACATGCCACAACACTCACTACCGGTAATCACCAAAATCTCCCAAGTGGAAAGGTTTTTTCCCCCCATAATTATATTGATATGTGTCATACTTCAAAAAACTGTTTCAAGGGAAAAATGAAATCATTACATTGCCAGAAGAAATTTCAAGTGACAATATTTTTCCAGCTGGTAGCTCATATCTCAGTCTTTCAAGTGTACAAACATAGCTAACTAAGAACACTGATTTCAAGAGCCATGCCCGTTTTCAACCACGACATGCTTACTGAGTCTTACTTGAGCAAGCTACAGTACCGTACGTACTGTATAATGAATTGAAAGGAAGTCCGAATATGCTATTCGTCCAGTACATAATAATAGACAATGAAGAAATGAACAGTCAAATAAAATAAAATAATTAAAGTCGACGACACTCTAGATTGCGATATAATAGATATAATTACTGCCGATGTAGTACAGAGTCTGTGGAGACAAGCCGATGGTTGGTTGGATCCTCATCAAAAGTTCGAATTCCGGCGCAGACTTCGACCAACCGTGAGTAGGTTTCCCACACTCCCTCCAGGCAAATGCCGGATTATACCTTATTTAAAGTTCCGGGGAACCTACCCCAACCCTCGACAACTAAATACACTTATACTCTACACAACTTGTCACCACAGAAAATCAGGGCAAGAGACAAACATAACACACATCTACGAACATGGGTCTAATGAACAAGCTTCTCTTAAACAACAACATTAAAACTCGAGTACTAAAGAGACATATAGACCAGGAGATGTGCAGTAAAGGCGAAATCTAGTGAATATTTTGCGGCATTCCAAGAAATATTGCTAAGGAAGGAAGGAAGTTTGTAGTTTAACGTGACCGTTAATCTTGAGATCATGAGCCACGGGACCTCCTTTTTACGTGGAATCCGAACCACAGGACATGGCATTTCACGTCGAAAATCTCACATGCATTGACCGGGAATCGAACCCGGACCGCCTTGGTGAGAGGCATACAGCTAGACCGCTGAGCCTAGAAATATTACCAATTTATATTATCATTAAATAAATGACTTGCATCACTGACACTGCCCTGATCACAGGAAGCGTTGACGGCAATCATTTCCCCCCTGACAAGGCACAGGCCTACAAGAACAGATGAGGGGAAATGATAGGTTCATTGCAGAGATCAAACTATTTTTCTTATAGTATATAAAGTTTAAAAAAGTCAACCCCTGGCACTATACAGCCCATGAAGGGCCTAGGCCGACCAAGCGACCGCTGCCCAGCCATTTGGTCTGCAGATATTGGGGTGACGCGTGATCAGCGCATCGGGTCCCCTCGGCCGTTAATCTTGGTTTTCGTGATCGGGGCGCTGCCTCACTGTCAAGACAGCTACTCAATTGTCCGCACGAGGCTGAGTGCACCCCGTTCCAACCCTCACGTCAGTTTTAAAATCCCTGACGGAGCCGGGAATCGAACCCGGGGTCTCCGGGTGAGAGGCAGGCGCTCTACCCCAACACCACGGGGCCGGCATATAAAGTTAAAACGATTTTTAATTAAAAATTGAAATATAGACGAATCCATTAAACATTAATAAAGAACATTATTAGCCTATACACGTTTCGGATTTCAACGAGGACGAAAGATAAATCTTGACAGAATAAAAAGTGCAACCCAAAATTACCCGCGAAGAAATAATAATCAATATACTGTATTGCTCAAATAAGAAACAATAATTTCCGAAATTAATAGAGCATGGCCTTGCATTATCGAACAATTAAATCTCTTTGGTAAAATAAGTTTAAGGATTTTGAGCTAAAACATTATATATTTTCTTTATTTCAAATTCACAGAACTTGTAAATAAATTCATGTTTTCTAACTACTGTAGTTAATTTGCAAAAATAAACAAGGAATTAGTTAACCAACAGTGTAATATAAATCCAATTCTAACACTTGTTATAAGAAAAGTTATTCAACAACTGCTTATCAAAATCCTTAAACTTTCAAGTACGGTATATCACGGGGACATTGCCAACAAGCGGAAGATGAGCGTGACACATTACCTTTCATCCATCTCTTGCACACGAATTCTTATTACATCCTGGGGAGTTAGCAGAACTATATAATATACACAGTAAAAAATATGGCAGTCTTCATATTATAATAATAAATCATTTCGAAAAGAAATGAACAAAAAACGATCACCTTATCTTTTTTTATTCTTACACAGCTTAGCTAATTTTCGCCTCTTTAGGATCATTTCATAAAGAGCTTCCATCCCTTCGTGCAGACCCTCGCCTGTAATGGCACAGGCAGGTTGAACATGCCACATATGTTGCGGTGAACTGGGGGCAGATGAATTCTGACTACTGCCACTCCCACCACCTCCAAGTTCGTGAAGACCTAAAAGTTTCTCAAGTTCCTTGGGTTCCCTAGCGCCGGGAAGGTCTTGTTTATTAGCTAAAACCAAGATGGGGACTCCTGTATTATCAGGTGATTTCGCCGTCCTAACTAATTCCATCTTGGCTTCCTCCATTCGTTCAATGTCTACACTATCCAATACGAAGACTATTCCATCAGTACATCGGGTATAACTTTTCCACAAAGGTCGTAGCTTTTCTTGACCGCCGACATCCCATACGAGAAAATTAATACCCTTGGCACGACCAAGGGTACCTTTCACCTTCTCACAATTAAACCCTATAGTCGGCACTGTGTTAAGGTACTGATCAAACTTTAGACGATATAAAGCAGTAGTTTTTCCAGCACTATCAAGACCAAGCATTACCACATGTAAAGTCCCTTGGGTAGAAGGAAGAGCGTCCAAAAGGGACGAATTTTTACCCATATTTGCTCCCATCACGGTTAAAAATGATGTTACTCACTATCATAAACCGGAACTCATTTTTAATACCAAGTTCATAAGCAGCCTAAACCACAGATATTTAAGACTATCTTCACTTCTGCTCCATAGATGAACTGTAGCACATGACCTGATCCAAGCACATGCTGATCACATGCTTCCAGCAGCCAATTTATAATTAAAGAGAAATTTAAAATGTAACTTTATATGTGGGAAGTTTAAATAGCTAGTGGCTTACAGTAAATAAGCAAGCACACACAGTTGCGTGGCTGCATCACTCGCGGAAGAGAAAGAAGTTATAAAAACTTCACATCATTTGACGTACGTTCACGCGTAACACAAATAAGAGGCACACGCACCGGGTAATCAGGAAGAAACCCTATTTCAGTTGTATGACCTACTTCAAATAAGGCGCTTGCTTTAGCAACCAGCTCCAGTGCCGTTAGAATCCACCGGCTAGTCGTAGACAGGTTTCTTGTTTTGAATCGTTGCTGGACCGTTCGCTGCGGCAGACCAGTCAGGCAGAATGACACCAAAATAAACCAGCACGTAGGTGCTTCATTAACCACACTTTCAAACCAGTAACTGAACTGTGAATTATTTATGTTTCTCCACAGATTTTTATTCACTAACTTGAGAGCATGCGCACTTCCAGGAATTACAACAGAGTAATACAAATCAATCGCCGTAGCATCTTCCCAATTTCAAACACACCGGTATTTTCTTTTGCCAAACACGGCAAATGTGCTACAATATATCTGTGCTTAATGTTGTGCGTGAATATCAGTTTATTTTATAAAACAGTGGCTTAGAAGAACACGTTCAAAAAAATGTTAAGAACACTTTTTAATCACACGATTACTGGTTTGCAGCAAACAGTTCTGTGTTTTCCCGAGTTACAACCGAAAAGTCTGTAAAATGTAGTATTAATATTATGTTTGTATAGAACACTCGGGTAGGCTGTGTGTATGGATGCAGGACATGTGTTGACATTCAAAACTCGAAGACCTACATGTCCCAAGTCACCTGCGTAAGCAAATGTTTTATTTTTGTGAACTCAGCGTAACACCTAACTGACAGAACTTTTAACAAAACCAATCATTGGTTTTAAATGACACCAGATGAATAATCAAAGGCTGTGCCTCAAAACACACCGAGCGGGGCGACTACACATCCACCCGTGAGACTCGTTCGTAACGAACTGAGTTGCTTCCAAATGAGCGAAGCGAGAGCTGTGTCAGCTTGTCTTCGCGTGCGGCCACCAGGAGAGCAATTGGCGTTAGCAGCTGCGCAGACAGCATGGGGTAAAAAATAAACGCGGGAAGATGTAAAGGGCGACCTTGGATCCCAGATTACGATTTAAACGTGCTCAGCAATAATAAGTAACCGACAAAGAATAAGTCCAAGGCGTACAAGTATCGTTTACATTTTTAATCCGTACTTCATAGACATCACTATGGTAGCAACTAGCAATACACGTTATTGTCACTGTACAGAATCTAGGAATTAGGAGTGTGGATGGAGTGATCAGTATCGACGTACAATTGTAACAATATTTGAGGGGCTGCAATTATTATTATTATTATTATTGTTATTATTATTATTATTGTTATTATAAACTGAATCATGCTGGAGATTTCTTAAAAAATCTTATATACGGTATATTTCCATTTCAAATTTCCTGAAAATTTCACTATAATGATATACGGATTAACACTTAGTAATTTACAGGTAGAAAGAAGAAACTATTATGATCCCACTAATCCACTAAAATTGCAATTCACAGGGCATAAGCCCAAAGTTTACAACACTAAGAAAATACTTTGATAGAGACTTTCACTAGAATAGATGTTGTTGATGATTTTCTAGGGGCTTTGCGACATCGTGTTCAAGTAGTCCCGTGTACTTGAATGAGTGTGTGTAATTTGTCTGATATCTTGAGTAATTGTGATGGCTGTATCAGTGTGTATATTTGTAATTCATATGAGGTTTGGGAAAGAAGTGGTCGCGGCCTTCAGTTAGGTACCATCTCGGCATTTGCCTGGAGAAGTGGGCAAACCACGGAAAACCTCATCTCAGTTTTGCCTCACGAGGTTGAGTGTACCCCGTTATAGCCCTCAGTACAGAATTAAATTTCTTGACAGAGTCGGGAATCGAACCCGGGCCTCCATGGTGACAGCCGAGAATGCGGACTGTTTGTCAATAAGGACCAATACTGAATTAAATCGTATCAATACCAAAATAAATAGTTACCACTACTTAACTTCCTCCTATATGTCTCTGCTTATTGCATTTCAAATGCGCGCGCTCTTCGCTGCAACCGAAGACTGTTTAGATCAGTAACAACGAATAGCCTATCTACGATTGCTTGGTCATTTTGGCTACCTATGATAGCAGCTCCCGGGACAAACTCGACTCTGACGGCCGGAGCGGCAGGCAGGAAACGAACTTCAGATCAGCATCCCTGCCCTTGACCACAGGAAGAACCCAAATTTGAATTTATAAGGGGCATATATTAAGAGCCTATGTTAAAATTTAAAAAACGATGTTAGGTGGTTTAAGCGAATCTGTTTACCAGGGCAGGATTTAAGATTGAATTATGTCACGAAGGAACTGGTTACAATGGTTGAAGTGAGGTGACGATAGAGTTTTATTCTCATAACATCTAACCTAGAGGTGACTTTCACTGGTTTCCCACGTCTACTGTAGGTAAATATACCAGGATGATACCTAAGTCCATGGTCGCCTCCTGTCCAATACTAGCCTCAGTTACAAGTAGGATACACTAATGAAGACACCAAATGTTGTCAGACAGATTTCTCCCACTCGGAAGTACACGGAGCGGATGTCGACGATATCCCTACTCCTTAGCTCCTAAATCATAAATCACAACAACTTAAGGTGAAACTCGATCGGAGAGGCGTGCCTTATCCAGTAGTGGGCTCGTATCGATTTGACTCGTTATCAATATTGCATTCTGTACCACGGGAGCAATAGGGTATTGTGTGAATATACAGCACACATACACTACTGCTGTAGTATCAACGTGCACGTTCGGTTTCTACTTCACTCTCAGTAAGTCACGACTACCTCTTATATTAGTCACTTGGCACGATCAATAACATTACTATCGGAGTTATCTGCGTAAAATGATACGGGCATGCTCATATTTCGTGCACCAGAAAGACAAGACCAGCAAACTTCGACATCTGAACCCGAGAATGGTTTTCAGTTATCAAACTGATAGTGAGTCGGCCTCGTGGCTAGCAATCTTGGCTGTCACCCCTGATTCCCGGGTTCGATTCCTGGCTCTGCCAAGAAATTAAATTCTGATTGCTGAAACGGGGTACACTGAGACTCGAAAGGCAAAACTGAAAAGAAAAAAAAGGTGGGATGGATTCCCACCTCAGCTATCCTGGTTTTCCAGCGATTTCCACTTCTATTCTAGGCAAATGTCTGGATGGTTCCTAACTTAAGGTCACGGCCACCTACTTCCCAATCCTCATTGGAATTACAAATACACACACTACTGCAGACACCACAGTAATGCGGGTTATCAGACACATTCTACACACGTCCAAAGTACACGGGACTAAATGACCACGATGTCCAAGCCTATCATATTGTTACGTGCCACCCCCTAGTGGCACTTTTGTTAACTGGATTACGGTGGGTAGAAAACACAACACAGATTGTTCCTTTAAAGAAATAATTAATTTTATTGCGGCCAGAAAGTTACACTACTCATCAGCAAATACAAGCAATTAGAACCTTCTCCAGTTTCCTCAAGTCTCTTGCTTATGGAGAGCTCTTGCCCTCTTTCACTTGTCAACAGTTAATCGTCTTGCTAATGAGTCTGGTGGCCTTGACAGAACTACATGCAACTCTTCCCTACGTACACAAATTACGGTTACTTACGATGACCTGCTACACACTGCTTCTCTGTTCACGAGCTGGGAAACAATGTCACTGGATTTAGTAACTCGCAAGGCACTTCACCACAATATCTCTGACGATCAGTGAAATCACACTCACTCAAAACACAGGCAGTCCCCTTTAGGCTTCTCACTTCCTCGCTGTCAAGAGAAACGGCTTTACTAGGGGTTTCGCAAGTCACCACACTTCTGTCGCTCAGGATAAACGCTCGCACTAGCTCGTAAAACACAACGCTCACTGCTTGACAGGTCGCTCTTATATAGCAGGCCGGTGACTCAATAAATGCTTCGAGACCCATTCAGGGTTCGCGGCTTCTCGAGGCTTCTATCGCTGGCTGGGTCACGAATATTCTGGACCGTCCCTTTGTCCTAGTAGTCCTGTTGCATAAGGCACACGCAATACACTGAGGCAGAGCAGCCCAGCCCGGGGGCAGTTGTGACTCATGCGGCGAGCGATGAAACAAACTCACAGCCGTAACACCACCCCCTTCCTAAAAGGCTGATCGTCCCGATCAATCATTGGTCCGTCTGTGTCCCTGCATAGGCTGCCAGGCGATCTCGATGTACGATCTTCATCTTCGCCCTCGGGCTCCGCTGGATCCTGTAGACGACATCGTTGATCCGTTTCACGACCCGGTACGGGCCCTCCCAGGACTTCTGCAGTTTGGGTGACAGGCCTTTCTTCCGTAATGGGTTGAAGAGCCAGACCAGGTCGTCTTCGTGGAATCCGCCGGCATCCGTCTGTTGGTCGTATCGGGTCTTCATTCGGTCGGTCTCGATCCGCAGTTTCCTCCTCGCGAACGCGTGCACGTCCTCCAGTTGGTCGACCAGTTCCTGACAATATTGGCTTACCGGGACCGGATCATTCCCAGGTCGGCCGAAGGCAAGATCGACAGGTATAGCGTGGCAAGTTAGACCTGGTCTGTCATGGCGGAGTCTCGTCTAGGAGTGGAAGTGGTGGGATCACTAGGCGCAAATGCGATTTCCCCTCTTTGGTGCAACAGCTATTTGGAGCTGCTCGCTGCTCGTCGTGGTTATATTTTGCAAGCATAAAGTATCGAATAGGAGCATTCTCAGTGACATAGCATTGGTACTGGTGGTAATGAACTGAGAGCGCGCCCACTTCACACACTCCTGACAGCAAGCTTGTTGCCGTGCTTGTCAAAGAACAGAGCCGCTAATTCTTGCTTCGCATGCCTTGACAGCATCTGTACCCTGCCAAGGTTCTGGGAATAATGACTACTTGGCAACATCTAACCAGCGCGTGATGAAGTGTGTGCTCACTGGTTGACAAAGAATCCAGGCGGGGGGATGACGTAATGCACCTCGGCGCACATGCGCATCGGAAGGTTCAGGTCTAACTTGTTCCGTTATAGGCGGAGCTCCCTCATTAACATGGCCCGGGCTGGTGTGCACCCGGTGGCTTCATGCACGGCGGCACGTTAGGCCAGGGGAAATAGTGGAAGATGTTTGTCCCAATCCCTCTGGTGCTCGCTGACGACTATACGGAGATGGTTCTCGATGGTGCGATTGAATCGCTCTACCATCCCGTCGGACTGAGGGTGTAGCGGCGTTGTCCTTGTCTTCCGGATTCCCAGCAGCTGGCATAGGTTCTGGAACACCTGCGACTCGAAGTTCCTCCCTTGGTCGGAGTGCAGCTCCAGGGGTACTCCGTACCGGCTGACGAATTCCTTCACCAGGGTCTCTGCGATCGTCGCGGCTTCTTGGTTAGGGAGCGCATACGCCTCCGGCCATTTGGTGAAGTAGTCGCTGACGACCAATATGTAGCGGTTCCCTGCCTCGCTTAACGGGAATGGCCCAGCAACATCGACGGCACACTCTCTCCATGGGGCCGCCCACGTTGTAGGTCTTCAGTGGACCCCGTCGTCTTCGTCCTGGGCCCTTGCTGGCTGCGAAATCGTGGCACCTCGCACAGTGTTTCTCCACGTCTGATCGGCATCCGATCCAGTAGAACCGCTCTCTCAGCTTCTCCAGGGTCTTCTTTATCCCTAGGTGTCCACCAGATGATCCTCCATGGACTTCCTTCAGGACTTCCTCCGTCATTGCCTTTGGAACGACGACTTGTTCCCGAGATGTCTTCCCGTCGGTGCTCTCCCAGGTACGGCATATGAGGCCATCCCTCACAACCAGCGAGTCCCACTGCGCCCAGTAGGACTTAAACTTGGGCTGCAGTCACTCACAATGTTCCACCCGGGTCTGGGGACACAGGCCCTCTTCCATTCGGCTATCAGTCCCAGGTCATCATCTTCTGCTTGTGCCCGCGTGAAAGATTCGCGGCTCCAGCTCCCTTGAAGTTCCGCGGTAGTCCTTCAGCACTGTATCCCGGTGTTCTCCTCCCTTCGGGCACAGAAGGTGCAGTCTTCGGGACACGGTATTCGTGACAGGGCGTCGGCGTTAGAATGCAGTTGGCCTTTCCTGTGCTGGATCTCAAAGTTGTACTGTTGAAGCCTCTCTAACCACCGCGCGAGTTGACCCTCGGGCTGCTTGAAGTTCAGGAGCCACCGCAGGGATGCATGGTCGGTCCTGATGAGAAATTCCTGCCCGTACAGGTATTTGTGGAAGTGTTCAATGGTCTTCATGATGGTGAGCAGCTCCTTCCTGGTGACGCAGTAGTTCCTTTCGGGCTTTGACAAGGCTTTGCTGAAGTAGGCCACTACTCTCTCCTCGCCGTCCACTACTTGCGACAGGATTCCCCCTATACCAAAGTCGCTGGCATCGGTATCGACGATGAACCTTGTTCCAGGTCTGGGGTAGGCCAGAATAGGTCCGGTGCACAGAGCCTGCTTGAGATGTTCGAAGGCACTGTGGCATTCTGCTGTCCACGTGAAGAGTTGGTCCTTCTCAGTCAGTCGATGCAGTGGTTTAGCGATGTCGGCAAATCCTCTCACGAAGCGACGGTAATAGGTGCAGAGTCCCAGGAAGTTTCGTAGTTGGGATTTGTCCTTCGGAACTGGCCACTCCCTCACAGCTGCTGTCTTCTCTGGGTCGGTGCGCACCTCCTCCTCGGAGACGATATGCCCAAGGTACTGGATCTGCTTCTGGAAGAGCTGACACTTCTTGGGGCTCAACTTCAGCTGGGCAGCCCGTAGCTTCATCAAGATTTCCTTCAGGTTGCTGTAGTGCTCCTCGAAGCTTCTCCCCAGAACGATGGCGTCGTCTAGGTAGACCAGGGAGGTCTTCCAGTGTAGTCCCCTCAGAATGGACTCCATTAGCCTTTCGAAGGTCGCAGGGGCGTTGCACAGACCGAATGGCATGATGGTGAACTGCCAGAGCCCGCTGCCCACAGAGAACGCCGTTTTCACGCGGTCCTTAGGGTGGACCTTCACCTGCCAGTAGCCACTCTTTAAATCCAAGGTGGAGAACCATCTTGATCCTGATATGGTGTCCAGCGTGTCGTCGATCTGGGGTAGAGGGTAGCTGTCCTTCTTCGTGACGTCGTTCACCCGCCTGTAGTCCACGCAGAACCTGGAGGAACCGTCCTTCTTCTTCACAAGCACGACCGGAGAGCTCCAAGGACTATGTGATGGCTCGATCACCCCTTGCTCCTTCATCTCTTCTACCATCCGGTCGACTTCGGCTTGCTTGGCGAGCGAGACACGTCGGAATGGGGCCCTAATCGGTGCGCTGTCCCCAACGTCGATTCTGTGCTGGACCAAGCTTGTCCTGCCGAAGTCTTTGCTCCCCACGGAGGAGACGTCCTGGAATTCGCTTAGCAGGTCCTGAAGTTGGCGTGATTGTTCCTCGTCTAAATGGACCTGGGATCCTTGGTACAGCTTCTGTAGTTCTTCTGGCAGTGCGCGTCTTCTTCGGTTGTTCGTCTGCAGGTGTCCGTCCGTCGTATCTGTGATGCGGGCAATCCAGGTAACGGGCTCGCAGACTCCTAGGTTGGTGTCACGGTGAACCGTAATGTCGTAGTCGTTCAGGTTTGACAGGCGGACGTACGGCCGAGATGTCGTGTTGATGAGGGTCTTGGCAACTAGCAATCCTTTTTTCTGGATGTCCTCATATTTTGGCTCGATGACAGACGCCACTCCCTCAGCAGTTCCGTCGACAATTACGGCGGCGCTGACCTCCGTCCTGGCGGGAACGATGACGTCCTCTCTCAGCCTTACTCGTCGTGCGGTGACGGCCTCGTGTGCTGGTTGCAAAGCAAGTTCCTCACTTCCGAAGTGCTGAGTGTTGGTACTCAGGTCCAAGATGATGTTGTTCTGGTCCAGGAAGTCCAGTCCGATGATCACTTCGTTTGATACGTCAGCCACTAGCACTGGATGCTTCACCGCCCGTCGACCAATGACGAGCTCCAGTGATGCTTCGCCATGTACCGGTGCGGTCTCTCCGGTCGCGGTTATTAGCTGGAGGTTCCTTTGGGTGGGTTGCACTCTCCACTTCGGGATCACGGTGGGATTGACGATGGTCCTCGACGCTCCCGTGTCGATCAGCATGGGCCAGCTCACTCCGTTGACGACTCCGTCGACCATCAGGCTGCTATTGTCCCTCCGTAATTTCGTCACACGCTCTTGGACTGCCGGGGCTTGACGGGTGTCACAAGCCAACCTTTGCCCCCCAAGGCTGGCTAATACTCGTTTCCCTGGGCCGCGCGGTTTTCAGACGACTGATTACCCGTCGGATACCCTCGGCGGCGGCGATCACCGCAGTCCTTGCTCAGGTGGCCTTTCTTACCGCAGGCCCAGCAGGTTGGTAGTCCTCTTCCGGCCCGCCTCTCCGGTTGTCTTCCGGCTGTGTCGTTGCTGGTAGTGCCGCGACTATCGAAGAAACGGCTTAGCGCCTCCATCAATTCGTCGGCCAGGGGCTTGGTCTCGTTGGTTTTTGCTGGTTCGTCGACGTCCACTTGACGCACCCGCGCGTGCATTCTAGATGCCTGTATTGCCGTCTCGAACTCAAGTGCGTGGCTCAGCGCATCTGCCAGGGTTTTATTGCGCGCGCGTCGCAGCGCCTGTTGAGTGTCCGAGTCCCGTAGCCCGTCGGTGAAGGTCTGCGTCGCAATCTGTTCCAGAAAGTCGGCCGGCGCTGTTGGGTAGGCGAGCCTTACGAGGCGTGCGATGTCCATCTCGAACTCCTGCAGGGTTTCCGCGTTCTTTTGTACCCGGGTCCGGAGCTGCATCTGGTAGGCCTGCTGAAGATGGCTATCCCCATATCGGGACTCCATATGGGCGATTAGTGAAGCGTAGTCCTGGGATCCAGTCGGGATGGCCTGAAGGACGTTGAGGGCGTCCCCTCTCAGCGCTACAATGAGAGCTGTAGCCTTTTCCGTGCTGTTCCAGTTGTTTATGGAACAGGCTGCCTCGAACTGACGTAAATAGGTGCTCCACGGGACCTTTCCGTCGAAGGTTGGGGGCGTCACTCTCCTCTGCCCCGTTCCAGAAGTTCCCGATGTACCTGTGGGCGGGCGTCGGCGCAGCTCAGCAACTTCCTCTTGAAGAGCGTTGAATTTCTCTTCCACCCCCTGAGTGGGCGTTGGCGCAGTTCGGCAACTTCCTCTTGTAGAGCTTTGACTCTCTTATCCACCCCGGTCGGCGGGCGTTGGCGCAGCTCGGCGACTTCCTCTTGTAGGGCTTTGAATCTATCTTCCATCCCTGTCGGCGGGTGTCGGCGCAGCTCAGCAAATTCCTTTTGTAGAGCGTTGAATCTCTCTTCCACCCCCGTCAGCGGGCGTCAGCGTAGCTCGGCAACTTCTTCTTTTAAGGCGTCGAACTTCTTTTCCACTGCCGTGACTTCCTCACGCAGACCCAGTTCTAATTTCTTCAGGTCCTGTGCTAACTTATTCTGCCCGTCTGCCATCTTCTTCTGGCCGTCCTCTATCTTCTTGGTTAAATTCTTCTGGCCATCTTCTAATTTAGCAGTTAGGTCCTCGGCTAACTTCTTCTGGCCGTCCTCCATCTTCTTCTGGCTGTCCTCCATCTTCTTCCGGCCGTCTTCCATCTTCTTCAGGTCATCCTTCAGGTCCTTGGCTAATTTCTTCTGGACGTCTTCCATCTTCTTCTGGCCGTCTTCCATCTTTTTCTGGCCGTCTTCCATCTTGGTTTCCATGCCACTTAACTTTTCTAGCAATGCTGCCAATTGCGCCTCCATTTTCGTTGTTTGTCTTGTATAGGGCATGCACTCACAGGAAAATTAGAAAAAATGACCTGCTCGGGTTTTGAAACCAGGACCGTCAGGTGTTGTGCTTGTGCTTGAGTTCGTAATCCGGCTTCTGACACCAGTTGTTACGTGCCAACCCCTAGTGGCACTTTTGTTAACTGGATTACGGTGGGTAGAATACACAACACAGATTGTTCCTTTAAAGAAATAATTAATTTTATTGCGGCCAGAAAGTTACACTACTCATCAGCAAATACAAGCAATTAGAACCTTACTCCAGTTTCCTCAAGTCTCTTGCTTATGGAGAGCTCTTGCCCTCTTTCACTTGTCAACAGTTAATCTTCTTGCTAATGAATCTGGTGGCCTTGACAGAACTACATGCAACTCTTCTCTATGTACACAAATTGCAGTTACATACGATGACCTGCTACACGCTGCTTCTCGGTTTACGAGCTGGGAAACAATGTCATTAGATTTCGTAACTCGCACGGCACTTCACCACAATATCTCTGACGCTCAGTGAAATCACACTCACTCAAAACACAGGCAGTCCCCTGTAGGCTTCTCACTTCCTCGCTGTCAAGAGAAACGGCTTTACTAGGGGTTTCGCAAGTCACCACACTACTGTCGCTCAGGATAAACGCTCGCACTAGCTCGTAAAACACAACGCTCACTGCTTGACAGGTCGCTCTTATATAGCAGGCCGGTGACTCAATAAATGCTTCTAGACCCATCCAGGGTTCGCGGCTCCTCGAGGCTTCCATCGCTGGCTGGGTCACGAATATTCTGGACCATCCCTTTGTCCTAGTAGTCCTGTTGCATAAGGCACACGCAATACACTGAGGCAGAGCAGCCCAGCCCGGGGGCAGTTGTGACTCATGCGGCGAGCGATGAAACAAACTCACAGCAGTAACAATATGAAACAACAATCAACTGCTTCTTAGCCATAAGATATGGTTGTAACTAAGACTTGGGTAGCAATCGGCGAACACGTCTTTCTTTTCTACTGTATTTACTAAGGTACCGTAATGTCAGAACTTGAGAGGTCTGGTGCAGGTCTTGCTAGTTAATGCCTCGAAGTTGTTGTTGTTTATTGTAGCCCCATGTACTTGTTTCAAGGCCAGAGGCACCTTCCCCATTCCTGACTAAATAATTACAGTTACACATATTACTACAGTCACATCAGAACACAAGTTATCGTAAAAATTTAACACACTACGAATAAATTAACAACAAACAATTAGCCTACGTGAATACGACATGCGATGGGAACCATGTTCACGTCCGATGGAGAGAACTTAACTGTTTTGAGTTCGTGGATACAGCATGCGACCAGCGTCCGATGACAAGAATCTCACAGTCTCTACTGCGTCCGCTTCGTGCGTAGTGACTAGCATTCTTGACTGTCACCACCGAGGCCCGGGTTTGATTCCCGGTTCTACTAAGAAATTTAATTCTGAACTGAGGGCTGGAACCGGGTACACTCAGCCTCGTGAGGCAAAACTGACAAGAGGTGGATTCGATTCCTACCTCAGCTATCTAGCAAGTGGTTTTCCGTGGTAACTCACTCCTCCTCTAGGCAAATACCGGGTTGGTAAGTAACTTAAGGCCACGGCCGCTTCCTACCCAAATCTTTCCTCGGTTACAAGTACACACACTATTAAAGCCACCACAGTGACACAGGTTATCAGACAACTTCTACACACACCCAAGTACACGGGGCCACATGACCAGGATGCCGCAAAGCCCCTAAAGAATCACCAACAACAACAAGTGTTGGGTAGGTGCGTTCGGATTTAAAATGCGGTACAATTCCAGCATTACCTTTAGGGAGCGTGGAAGAAACCGAGAAAAAGCCACATTCACGATGACCACTTTCAACGCCGGGATCCGAACCTTCAATCTCCGGAATCATAGCACCCCCTTACCAAGCTCCAAAAATAAAATATAAAGTTCCAATACCCTTATGATTAGTTGAGGAAAGGCATTGTTGCGTTGAAATGGCAGAGTTATAGGCGATAAATTAAAATTTATTTAGGAGAGTTATTTCTTTCATCAAAGTGCTGCACAACTTCACTCACGCACAGGACTCTTAACCCTTCATACGGCAAAACAATTTATTTTTATTTTCTATTTTCATGTGTCGGCTATTTACATTTCAATTTTGATTTTTTAATTGTTTTTATAGATTTAATTTTAATATTTATGATTAATTAAATTATTTATTTATTTACAATTGATAGTTATTGTCATAATATTTATTTCTTTACTGTAGTTGGACTAGTTTTATTATTTTAATTTTTATATTTCCTTTGTAATCGTTATTTTTATTTTTATAATTATTTTTTATAACTTTTGTTGTTGTTTGAGTGTTCAGTCTTTTGAGTGGTTTGATGCAGCATTCCATGCCTCCCTGTCCTGAGCTAATCGTTTAATCTCTACATGGCTACCACACCCTACATCCGAGGCAATCTGTTTAACATATTCTAACCTTGGCCTACCCCTACAGTTCTTGTCCTCAACTCTTCCTCCCATAACTAAGCTTGATATTCCTGGGTGTCTTAGTACATGTCCTACCAGCCTATATCTTTTCTTCATTAGCAGTCGCCAGAAACATCTTTCCTCTCCCACTAGTCTCAATACCTCTTCGTTTGTAACCCATCTGATCTTCATCATTCTCCTGTAACACCACATTTCAAACGCTTCAATTCTACTCTTTTCTGCTGCACCAATAGTCCAAGTTTCACTTCCATACAGTGCCACGCTCCAGACAAAGGCCTTCAAAAATGACTTCCTAATACCACCTAAATCTATATTCGATATCAACGGATTCCTTTTTTTATAGAAATGCTTTCCTTGTCTGAGCCAACCTACTTTTTATATCCTCTTTGCTTCGTCCATCACTGATTATTTTGCTCCCTGTGTAACAGAAGTCTCCTACTTCATTCAGCTTTTCACCTGCCAATTTGATGTCCATTGAGGTTTCTGATTTATTTCGGCTGCATTCGAATATTTTTGTTTAACATTTATTAATTTTCATCATGAACTCTTTCCTCAAGACGGAAGGAGTCCATACCATTCAAAAACTCATTCAAATCCTCAGGCGTGTTGGCCAAGATGACGATGTCATCTGCATATCTCAGAGTTTATTTAATGTAAATTTTAATCTTTTTATTTATGTTTATTTAGAGCCTCCGTGGCTTAGGCGGCAGCACGCTGGCCTCTCACCGCTGGGTCCGTGGTTCAAATCCCGGTCACTCCATGTGAGATCTATGCTGGACAAAACGGAGGCAGATAGGTTTTTCTCCGGGTACTCCGGTTTTGCCTGTCAAAATTTCATTCCAGCAACACTCTCCACTATCATTTCATTTCATCTGTCATTCATTTAATCATTGCCCCAGAGGAGTGCGTCAGGCCTCGGCAGCCGGCACAGTCCATATCCTCGCCGCTAGATGGGGGCTTCATTCATTCCATTTCTGACCCGGTCGGAGACTGGAAGCAGGCTGTGGATTTTCATTTATGTTTATTTATATTTGGTTTCATTTGTACACTTTTTTATTTGTTTTTATTATGTACATTATTAAAATTTTATCCAGCTCCTTAGACCGAGGAAATGTATATATTTATAATATTTGAGTTTTAGAAATATTAGCACTTCCTTCTGAAAACTCTTCGAAATATGGCTGAAAGATTCAGCCATCAGCATCTTGGACAGTATAAATGTCCTAACAATAGGTCGTTAAATTGCAGATCACCGACCAATAAAGGGTTAAAAGTGTGTTACACCAGTGCACCATGCATCTAACTTTCCTATATTCACTGAGCTGACGCACCTGTCAAGGATGCTCCATTGATTACAAACATGCACGTTATTTACAAGCGTGTGAGAGTTGACGATCGTATCCGGTTGCTGCGGTCTGGTGACATTTCGCAGTAAAGGACAGTACACATACGCACACTGTGACGTTTAGTTTGTGTGGTCAGTCATTACGTGAAAGTTGCTTCTTCTAAGAACCATTGCCCTTTCGTTTCGTTTGCCATTTCTTTCACTTAACGGTACAATTTCTACTCATTAAGGGCAATTATAATAGGCTCATTGAAGCAAAATGTTGATTATTTACGTATCTTTATATAGTAGATTTAGGTCAACCGGGGAGATGATTGACGTGACTACTCGCTTGCTGCGCTAATGGTCGTGGGTTTTAACTTACTGTAGCTTTCCGAGAAAGAATCCCGCGATGCAGATGGGATGGGAGAGCCAATCATTAAGCTTAGGGGAAAACTGTTTAACAAGGTTCCTTTGTAGCATATTCCAGGTTCCATTCGAACGGACCAGTAAATTTAACTAATCTAGGTACATACAGAACATGAAACTTTTACTCTGAATTTTGGTTATCATTTATATTTTAAATCCCGTAAGAGGTGTATAGGCCTAGGTCAGTGATAACGTTAGGATATCTATGCAGAAAATACGGTAATTTCATGTCAAATGAAAGTTTGCTACATGCAAAACCATTATTAATATGCAAAATCCTATTTCTTTACTAAATATTTTCCATTGATTAATAACTTTCAATCGGTCACCATCCATGCAATTATGCCAATTATATTAGTTAGGAAATTTGAGACATGTACATGTGATTATTATTTGTTGTTAATTCAATTTCGGGGCTTGGATTACCTTGGTCATCAGCTCCGTGTAGTTGGGTGTGTGTTGAATATGTCTAATAACCTGTAGCCGTTTTATGTGATGGCAGCTTATGTGGCGTAGTCGGTAGCATGCTGAATTGCTACACCCAAGATCGCGGGTTCAAAGTCGGCCGAAGTCGTCGGATTTGTAAGGGTGTTAAAATCCTTCAATATGCTTTCATTCGGAGAGGAAGTAATGCCGGCGGGTCCATGTCATAGATTTATGGCATGTAAAAGAACCTACCACTACAATTGGTAGTGTGTAGCCAAATGTGTAGGTTATATTTGGCTGGTTAGGAATGCTCTATCAAGCTCCAACGTTCGCCGCTCAGTGACAGTGGCATCTGTTTGCCAACGTTGGAACTACTTGAAATCGAACTTGCTGGGAGCCCACGGGCGTTCAGTTAAAATACCCTTCTACGGTCATTGGCTACAATTCATATATAAGGTATTTATGTGATGACTGTAGAAGTGTGTGTTACTGTATTAGGAACTGGGATGAGGTGTGCCCCGTGACTTGAAGTAAGGTATTGTCCCGGCATTTGCCTGGAGGGAGTGTGGGAGAAAAAAGAGGGGAAAGCCACACTGAGGATAGCCATTGTCAGCGCCGGGATTTCAACCAACGATCTCCAGACTTGCTGCAGCTACCCGCGCGGTAATGGTGCGTGAATTTAATAAGCACGGCTATGCCGCAGGTGGTAGTTGTTTGTGCAGATTACAAGTCACCTTTTCTATAATGAAAATGCATATATTCATTGTTATCAATATACAGTAATTTGCAAATGAAATTACATCTATGCTAAGTAAATTTCAGACTCGAATACCCGAACAGCATAAAATATAACACACTAGGGATAACTTTCAAAGAGTGAAACAAATGTTAGTACAATATATTGCCTCATTCTGTATTTGCCAGTAAAAATGGGCATTTATAAATGAAAATTTAACAATGCAGATTACTAGTTGTTAAAAGAAACTTGTTTTCAGATTTTGAATATGTTGTGGCCCCTGAGGCCCGGATTGGATTTCTGGTCAGAGGGCTGGAACAGGGTTCACTCCACCTCGTGAGGCTAAATTGAGAACGGGTGGGTTCGATCCCCACCTCAGCTATCCTGGGAGCGGTTTTCCGTGGTATGCCGGGATGGTTTCTAACTTAAGACCACGGCTATCTCCTTCCCAATCCTCATTTCATTTACAATTACAGATACTAATACTACGACTGCTACAGACACAACAGTAACACAGGTTATCAGACAAATTCTACACACGCTCCAGTAAATGGGGCTAAATGACAACGATATCCAAACCCTTCAACTGAAACAACAATGAAAAAGTCTCGAAA
Source organism: Meconema thalassinum (assembly GCA_946902985.2). Taxonomy (NCBI): domain Eukaryota; kingdom Metazoa; phylum Arthropoda; class Insecta; order Orthoptera; family Tettigoniidae; genus Meconema; species Meconema thalassinum. Next base: position 693,657,189 of record OX336390.1, read on the forward strand.
AAATGGGGGTTATTGATTCCATCCTTAGGGAAGGAACCTGCCTTGCACCTAGAGGCCCCGGGTTAGATTCCCGGCTCCGTCAGGGTTTTTAGAAACTGACGTGAGGGCTGGAACGGGGTGCACTCAGCTTCGTGAGGACAAAAGAGTAGCTGTCTGACAGTGAGGCAGCGTCCCGGTCACCAAGATTAATGGTCGAGGGTATCCGACGCGCTAACCACGCTTCACCCCATTATCTGAAGGCGAAATGGATGTGCAGCGGTTGCTTGGTAGGCCCTTCATACTGTAGGCTGTAGCGCCACGTTTTTAGGCTACTACATTTGTTTCGTTCGTCAGATCCTGAAGATCTGATGAACGAAACCAATTACTGGAATTTCGCCCTTCCCCTCCCCCATTCAATTTGTTCGAGAAGTGTGTAAATTATTCATGTATTTTTTTTTCCTTCGGTATTAGAGAATTAAAATAAGCCTCCGTGGCTTAGGCGGCAGCACGTCGGCCTCTCACCGCTGGGTCCGTGGTTCAAATCCCGGTCACTCCATGTGAGATCTGTGCTGGACAAAACGGAGGCAGACAGGTTTTTCTCTGGGTACTCCGGTTTTCCCTGTCAAAGTTTCCTTCCAGCAACACTCTCCACCATCATTTCATTTCATCTGTCATGCATTTAATCATTGCCCCAGAGGAGTGCGTCAGGCCTCGGCAGCCGGCACAGTCCATATCCTCGCCGCTAGATGGGGGCTTCATTCATTCCATTCCTGACCCGGTCGGAGACTGGAAGCAGGCTGTGGATTTTCATTTTCATTAGAGAATTAAAATAATTGTTATTCCCCGCGCAATCTTGGTGACTGACTGATAGCATTTACTTAGGTAACACTGAAAATGGCTTCTAGCTCTTCAAAACATATTATCTCGATATTCCGTCCCCAAAAAACAACACCATCATTGAGAATTGAGCATGCATTAATCGAAAGACCAGGCCGTTCTAGCCAAGCTGATTGAAGGTCTGCTACGTGTTAATAGCTAAACCAGAGCACATTTTCTACTTCGATAGATGTATCATTATCAAACATGGCGTTCTCATTAACATTTTAAAGCGATCTATAATCCATGTAAATGAACTTGTACCAAATACAACCATGTTATGTTGGTCCACATTTCACTGGTCGCCTTTGGGAAAGTCCAAACGTCGTGTAAACATTTTTAAGAGCCAGACAGAATTTCTCTCGGACACCGTTTGCTCACTTTCTTATCGATAAACAGTTTCTCTGCCGTAACTCATCTTAGACTGATACTTTAATGACAACATTACATTCATCCCACCCAGAGAAAGTGGCCATCAAATTGGATATGGAGGGTACTTAAGAATAACAATTATGGCTGGAACCGTTGGCGGGTAACATATTGCTAGTTACCGTGATTCTGTGTAGGTAACGAGAAGTAACGCCATTATTCAAATTAAGAGCTTGCCACGGTAGGTGAGTGGTTATCGTGTCGGATTACTAACCTCAAGCTTTCAGGTTCGCTCCCGGCCGTGGTAAGTGATTTTTGAAAGGCGGCAAAAATCACGACACGCATGTCATACGATGTTGGCTCGTTAAAGAACCCATTTGAATTCAGTAGGCCGTGATCATAATGGCTAAATTAATATTTTCCGCCAGCACAAAGTTCCTAATTTCTCTACTAGAAAGCGCTATAATGTCAAGGAGCTTAGATATCTAGCCTTTCATATTGCTTCAAGGAACAACAAAATTCAACATACAAGAATAACGTTGGTAAGTAACATGTTACTAGTAACCGTGACTCTTTGTAGGTAACGAGAAGTAACGCCATTATTCATTAACCCTTTAGGCTATAGGTTAGTGGTCGATATATTTACCACCTACTAAAAAAATCCTTTTTAAAATTACTTTAATTAAAATAAATGTATACATACTTATAATTGATATCATAAGGACAATTTTTATTGTCAATAATGCTGACGGTTGAATCTTTCAGCCATAAACCAAAAATAATATTTTGGATGGGTTAATATTACTGAAAACCAAATTGAAAGAATATATCTTTATCTCCTTGACCTAAAGTACATGAAACAATTCTTTTAATAATAACAAGTAACACTAAAAAGTAAAAAAAAATCCTCTCGGCACGCCGGAAGGCGGAGGTAGATTTTACCGGGCAAACTAGGGGATAGGCTACAATAGGCAAAATATTCATGTTTCCGTAGGTGGATCAGACCTCGTTTATTGCGAGAAAGTATTTTACAATTGGAGGTTAATTAACTTTTTTTTCGTCTTTCAATGCATATTTTTAACATTTTATTGTCTTATGGGGATGGTAACCTTCTTGTCATTTGGGGTTCATTTTTATACTTGTGATCACACTGTCCTTATGCAAGGTTTGGAACTGATGTGTTACTATCTAACAGTCTGTTACTTCTTCACGCAAAATTTTATCTCCCGCAGAGATGTTGGTTGGTTCCTCAGTTTAGGGGCTGCGACAAGGTGGTCATGTAACCTCATGTACATTGGGTGTGTGTAGAATCTGTCCGATAAACGGTGTTAATTGTGATGACTGTATTAATCTGTAATTCGGGTAAGGTCTGCAGAAGGTCAATTTTAAGTAGTAGTACCTAATTTTGTACCAAATACCACCGTCAACGACACCTAGCTGTAAACTTGTCTGCTAGATGCCACCGCAACCAGCAACTTGCAGCGAACGTTGGAACTTCCCCTCCGAAGGAAAGCATGCTGAGGGATTTTTAGCGCTCTTAGAAAATCCGATGACTTTGGCCGGTTTTGAACCAGCGACCTTGGGCATAGAAGTTCAGCATGCCACCAGTTAGCCGCTTCCCACATAGTCAGTGGAACAAGAGTTCCGTGACGAACTAAAGAGCCTACTTTTCTTAAAATTAAGATTCATGCCAATGATTAATCTACAGTATATGAACCTATCTAGAATAATGACGAAATTAAGTTGGTAATATAGGAATGTCTTAATTAGTTCGAAATACTGTATACTAGGCATAATGTAGCCTAATAGAGCAATACAGTTGGCAGCTCCGGTGACTGAATATATTCTTAATTCCATCTCTTAAGATACAGAATACAAAATGTGGTTGAAGTCCAAAGGACGTTACATGGAGTTAGACATTGGATCTATCAGCACACGTAAAAGCACGTTGGCAACAATGTCATGCGTGTGCTGGTCAGAAATAATCGGAAATATTTTGATATCTTTTTGTGCCAATTTTGGATGAAATCCATTTGTTAGTATAGAAGTTACATGTATTTTAAAATTGGAGCTATCATCAGGCATAGAATCATGTTAGCATCACTGACTTATATTAATTACTCCAAATTAATCTAGAATGTCAGGTGCTATACGTATGCAAAGTATAGACCTGTTGGCTTGCATACTTTCTGATATATTGATATTAGGGAAAAAAATATAGACACCATTTATTAACAGTTGGCAGCCCTAATTGCTCTTAAGAATACTTATAGTCATTCTGTTATGCTACACATAGCACATACGAAATTTGGTTGAAATCCAACTGACAGTATGGAAGTTACATGTATTTAAAAATTGGTCCTATCAGCAGGCTTTGAATCATGTTGGTAGACCTGACGTATATAAGATACTCCAAATTAATGTAAAATGTCAGGTACTATACGTGTGCATTGTTTAAAGCTGTCGGCTTGCATACTTTCTGATATATTGGTATTTGGATAAAAATAGAGAGAGCAATTATTAACCGTTGGCAGCCCTGGTGGCTCTTAAGAATACGCTCAGTCATACCTGCTTATGTGCACATATTACATACAAAATTTGGTTGAAATCCTATTGATAGTGTAGAAGTTATATGCATTTAAAAATTGTACCTATCAGAAGGCTTAAAATTATTTTGGCAACACTGTCATGTATGGCCTCCTGGAAATTAAACTGAAATAGTATTATCTACACGTGTGCCAATTTTGGAATAGCTCCCATGTATTCCTTCCATGATATCCAACATGGAGCTCAAATTTCTGGTGCGTTTTTTTAGCAGTTGGTAGCACTGACATCTTTTTCAAATATGGGCTTGAGATATTCCGGTATACATCTTTACTCATAATAAATTTGGTTTCGATTGCTGCAGCCGTTTAGGAGTTGATAGGACACACACACACACACACACACACACACACACACACAGCCAGACAGACAGACAGACAGAAGGACAGACAAACACATTTTCCCGGATCGATCTCATAAGTCTACTTTTTCCTAATTTTTGCAAAGTGTGAAAAGTAGGCTAAAAATGAATGTGATCTCGTCAAAGGCGTTGTCTTGGCAACCTCTGATAGCTCATCCCACATCAATTTAGAAGCGTTGTCATGGTAACCTCTGATGGCACTCGGCATTTTCTTCAATTCCGAAATGATTTTTCTCATCTCTTAGTGTAATGGTGGGTCATATCAAAAATTCTTTTAGACAAATGTTTTAGGTAATTATTAGGGGAATATTTTCCATGTTGTACGGTTTTGATATTGTGCCTATTAAGAGAGATATGATTAATGTTTCCCGAAAAACCCACTTTTTTCCACCCCTTTGGTCAATGGTTGGTGCTATCAAAAAACTTATTTGACATAAATATTTGGCATTTATCCAACACATATTATGAACTTTGAATGGATTCGATATTTCACGTATTAAGAGAGTTATAGCGAAATTTCACTTTTTCAAAAAAAAAAAGCCCCCCTTTTTCACCCCCTTCGACCGATTTTGCCCATTAACGATCTCGACCGAGATTTTAATGAGATACTTATTATGTAAAAAATTCAAAGTGATTGGTGCAAAATGTCGGTAGTTATCGTGTCCACAAGAAAGTGATATATTGAACCCTTATCATTGTGTCCAATAATAATGTTTCATATTAATAAAAACGATGGAAATACTAAATACATGAAATGCTGGATATTTGAGTAAAATTGATGTAGCAAGAAATCTGGACTTGGTAAGACATGCTACGTGCTGGCTGGAAATGACCAATAGTTTCACAACCAATGCTATTCTTGGATTTCTGAGAAAATCAGATATGACGCTGTGGCGTACGTGACCATAAAAGGCCACAATGCTGCGTACAAGGCAAGGAGTGAGAGAGAGGAGAATAGTCGTGACGTGAAAATAAGGGCGGGATTTGTAAGGTCAGAGCTCCAACGCCAACTTATCTGACCAATAAGAAAACATGACGCCAGAACATAGCGTCAGTGTGTTTTGCGCGGCAATCGGATATAAAAAGATCTAGCGATCGGTTTGCTTGTTCGACGGCAGATTCGCGACCTGTGAGAAAATACAAGAATTTTGAGAGGTCACACATAATTATAGGCCCATTACTTAAAATATTGAGGAGCTGTTTTACTCCCACCATTGAAACTTTAGGCTTTCTGTATATATACAAATGTCTGAGATGAATCGGGGCACTCCTAATTATTCTTCGACAGTCATTTAAGACGTCCTTAAGACAATATGGTTTTAAAATTATAGTTGTGTGTCGGCAACGAAGTTGGAAATTTTCATAAATTGTGAGATGGCAATTAGCCATAGAATAGGGAAAGTCGACGATTCTGCATAGGACGATCTGAGGAAATAAAATACTTAGAACGCAGATAGAACAGTTTAAAAACTTTGATTTAATTGTGTTTTAACAGCAGCAAAATGTCGACCATGGAGAGAAGACAGCAAGCTTCATCCTCCATTACCATCAGTGTTATGGGCTAACGGCCTAATGATGGGAATTGACGAGGCGGGAGGCCTCTGGAAAGCAGTTTAAGTGATGAGTATTAAAAAATTGATTTATTGATTTTGGACGAGGGGAATCGCGAGAGATGTGTGGAACTTTGTATAGATTTTATTTGTGTGGTTTAATTTAAATTTCAGGGTTTGATTTCTTAACTGACATGCGTGTAGTAAATTTTGGCATTGCGTGACAATTATGTTGTACAGTAAATTTTGTAATTTAAATGTGGTCCTTATGTTACGTAATTCTTATAGCGAAACGGCCGCATTGATTAACGTATCTATAAAAAGTGTAGCCATGAATGAGAACCTAGGAACGACAATGATAAATGGACTGATTTAATGATATGTTAAACTAATTACTACGTGGGGGGAATATTTGCATTTTGTTGCTTTGATAACTCGGGCTAGGACTGATCCTGTTATTAATTCTTTATTGTCATTTGGACATGTTGTGTGTCATTATCTGAGGGGTGTGCTGATTAATGCTACGACGAGATCTTCGAGAAAATGTGCCACGTGTTTTTGGGTGTAAGTGATGATGATGAGGAGAGGTAAAGCCTGTCCATGACTGCGATATCATTCCGGCAAACTAGTTATCCGTGGGGATAAGTTTGACCTGGGAATGTATTCTTAAAAATCCCTGAGAGGATGTTTTGAGATAATGTGTTATTTATTTGTACGCGTTTAACAGGTGGCGATTAGCAAAGGTGCAGTACGCTGGCTATGGGCCAGAATCTATATTTAGCATGGCACTAATTACTACTTGGGGGAAGAAATCAGCCACTCTCTCGGTGATGCGATAACAGGCCCGGTTGTCTCCAGCTCGTTATGACACGTTATGTTTGCTTTAAAGCCTAATGAGTTAAGGTTATTTTATTTGGTTTAATTTGGGAAGTTGCCATGTTGTCGATCCAAGTTTCTTTTATCATTACTACGACTTATTTGTTCATTGTTTTAAAACGCCAAACTTTCCGGCGTGAAAATTAAAAGTTGTATTTTGTTGTTGTTGGCTCTTATTTTCAAGGCCATTGTATTCATATCAATATAATTTGGCAACCGGCCAAACCTGTTCATGTCATGTTATGCCTTCCTAGTGTTTAAGGTATAAGTCGGTAATTCCGCAGCCCTTATTTTAAATAATACACACGTGTATTTGGTTGTGGTAATCTAAGGTTAGAGCATGTCAGTAGTGTATATAAATATGTAATTGTTGTTCCCACATTTCCGTAATTCGTCCTTCGCAGTACGGAGTCCGTTCCCGAACCAACTGTTTTGGTCGGAAACGAGCGCCCGTCAAAATGCTCATTACTTGAACTAGTCTTAAAACCCGTGTCGCTCATAAATATTAAATTTTTGTACTATTTTATTTGTTTGTTATATTTGGATCTTGTGATCCGTTTTCTTTTGTTACTTTGATTTAAGTGACATTGCAGTCACAATGCTTGTTGACAGCTGTCATGCCATGTCGTCATGGTACGTCAGGCTGGTCAGTGTTAGATCTGTTCACGCGAGTGAACAATAAAAGGGTGGTTATAGTTTTCCTTTTTATGTTTGATTCAGTTAATAAATTTCATTTGTTAGTAGATCCTGTTGTTTTTCTTGGCTTTATAATAATAATAAGTTAACCTTATGAACCCTGGAGGTTATGTTGATAGCAAAACCTCTAAATCACATTCACAAGAATCCATTACGACCCCGAAATTTTGAATCTTGTCTACATGCTATTTTCCAAAGGGTTTAATATATACATATATAAATTATATATAAACTTTTGAACTGACGGTGGTTTTGGGGTCTGGGGGATGTGAAACGCGAAGATATGTCGAAATTTTCCGGAAGTCGAAACATGGTACCCATTGCAATAGTAAACTTTCTAATGATATCTACCTAAAATGGGCCTAATAATATTATAATTGAAAATAAATAAGCTCATAAAAAAATTAAAATTATAATATTTTATATCCTTAATTTTTATAACATTAAAATGTTTAAAAATTAAAAATAAAGATAAATAACTAAAATTAGGGTAAAACAATTAAAATTAAGAGTTAAAAATTATAATAAAATTATAATAAATAAGCTTATAATAGTACATTATGCAACGAGCCTATAATGGCAATAATTAAGACACGAGTATGTTTACAAAACGAGCGTATGCGAGTTTTATAATTTCCATACGAGTGTCGTAATTACTATTATAGGCGAGTTGCATACGACTATTTATGTTCGACGATAATTATGACTTTATTATATGTTTTAACATAGATGTTCATAAATATCTGTTGAGATTCAGTCACTAGAATTTTGTGATCAGAGCGCAAGCGCTGGGTAGGATATCTATGTATTCCAAGTGCTTTGACCGACCAACGCATGTGCTCTGTGTGCTTGGGAATGTTTACAGACAGCCGATGTGCATCTGCATTCAGTCAAACTGTCACTGAAGTCGTTTGAAAGCAATGCGCTGTGTTGATATTGGGGTTGGGGATATTAAGGTATATACAGTGCTATTTCTAGTATCATATTCGCCAGTTTATTTACGCGAACATATGCACGGTGCACTTTCGGTATTTTTTATAGACATGTTGGATTTTGAGCGCATGCGCGAAGGTATCCTTACCTAATTGGTCAAACAACAGTTTCTTGAGCTCTGATTGGTGGGAGAAACTGTTTCATAATGAAAAATAGTGTTATAATGAGCCTAATTATGATACAGTTTTCTGACACATAATGTTTACATTTCGACCTCGTCGAACATAAAAATAAAAATTCCATTCTTTTATAATCTTAATTTTAAGAGCAATAAAATGTTAAAGAACGCAAACATTATTAATAATTAATATTAGGGTAAAACAATTAAAATAAATACAAATAAAAGATCTTCAATAATATTCTGCCCTATAAAGGGTTAAATTAAGTAACACTATATTCTTATTTAGACAATACGGATACATTGTGGGCATGAGCCCCTTGTTTCAGGGTGTATGTGAAACCTGTCTGTTAAGCTATGTTTATGTGGTGTCTGGTGTGGTGACTAGATGGGTGGCGCAGCGGTAACGTTCTTGCCTGCTGTGTCAAAGATTGCAGGATCGAATTCCGGCACAGTAAGTTGACAGTTGAGGGTGCGTAAATAAAAGGGAGCCGTGTCAATAGATTTACTGGCACGTTAAAGGTCCCCTTTGGGGCAAAATTCCGGCACTCTGGCGTCTCTAAAAGACTCAGCAGCCGAAATAAATCAGAAACCTCTATGTACATTAAATTGGCAGGTGAAAAACTAAAGGAAGTAGGAGACTTCTGTTACTTAGGAAGCAAAATAACCAGTGATGGACGAAGCAAAGAGGATATAAAAAGTAGGTTGGCTAAGGCAAGGACAGCATTTCTACAGAAAAGGAATCTGTTGACATCGAATTTAGATTCAGGTATTAGGAAGTCATTTTTGAAAGCCTTTGTCTGGAGCGTGGTGCTCTATGGAAGTGAAACTTGGACTATTGGTGCAGCAGAAAGAGGAGAATTGAATCGTTTGAAATGTGGTCTTACAGGAGAATGATGAAGATAAGATGGGTAGTGTACGGCTACCTTTGTCGTTGGATATCGCTCTACAAGTTGGGCGATCATTTATAACGTTTCTACAGATATTACACTCAAGACTCCTTAAAACCACCTCATCGTTCTTATTTAGCATTGGCCTGTCTAGACAGACGACATACACTTTATTAATTTAGATTTACTGGGCGCCAGTTATCGTAAAGATAACACATTAAAATTTTATTTAGCCACGGCCGCTCCCTTCCTTGAGCCAAGATCTATCATCGGAGCGTAGGGCAATAAACTTGCTCTATGAGATACTCTTTGCATTCCAACTATCCTATATATTCAACTCCCAATGAACAAGACATTTTAACTAATACTGGTTTATTTACAACAAAATTATTAACATTTGATCTGAGGTTTCGAGCTGTGTACAATATGTGCATTAATATTCCCTAATTGCGGGGCAATATTGACTGTCTTCTCGCTAGCGCTGATCTTCTGTGTTGATAATAACTCGGTCCACATACCTGGTGCCTTGTGGTTCAAAGTCCATCTCGTTGGTCTGCTTGCAGTCTAATTTGAGATCTTACGCCAACACACGTTTATTGACCTTTGAAAACATATGTTTTCTTCTTCTCATTGTTGTTGTTGTTGTTGCTGCTGCTGCTGCTTGTTTCTGAGTTTGATCACCATGGTAAGCAAATTTGAACAAACCAGGCTAATTGAATTCACTAAGTCCCATCTTACTGAGGGACTGGCAGAGTCTACGACTCACAAAGTCAGTGAGTGAGTGCGTGATCGAATATGTGAATGACAGAATAGAATCTATAGAATAGCCAGTGCTGAAGTCGCGCTGGGCTTTTATACACTCTGAATGGTCCCGATGTTTCGCGGCATAAATTTGCCCGCGACCCATCAGACCAATTATAGCAAAGCATTTCTCAGTCCTCAAGCGACGCTAAAACTTCTCCGAGCGGGAATATTGGCCCGCGTACTTCAAATATTCCACTCAGAACCCGCTATTCCTCTCGTTGCGCATATATATATTCCGCCGAAATCTTTCTCCAAGCCCTTGTCTCCAGTCAGCGTGGCTTCGTTCCAGAAATACATTTTCTTGCAATATGTTGCTTCACCGTCCGTAACTTCTTCCAACCATGCCCGTCCTGTCTTTACAATTTAACTAATAAAACAGCCCTAGACCTCTATAAAAACCCTGTTTCTTAATCTAAGCACTTGACAATATTATATATGACTATGGTAATGACGTGAATATGGTATGGCCCCTCCCTTGATATTAATGGGTGAATAAAACGATATAACTTTGATATTTCAATAATAATAATAATAATTACACAATGATATTAAAAATAATAATAATAATAATAATTTGTACCGTAATCAAGATTACGTTACAAAACGTCCCCATGGTTTCATAAAGAATGTAATGAATGATGAAATCACAAATCTTCCCTTTAAAACTTAACAGGAAATACACTGAATATACATATATGACCCTTCAAATTACATACATAATGATTATACCCTTTTCATTTTCCTTGATTGATCTGCACTCTTCTTGCAATGTTACATAAACATTCTGATTGTCCTGTGCAGTCATACAGGATTTACATGCTACATTTGTTCTTGTAGTCCCTTACAATAACAGAACACAATATATATTGCTTCTTGTTTCACGCAACACAAGTGATTTATCTCACTTCCACCAATTCCTTAGAGCCACGACACGACTCTAATTATAAACACACGGCAGTCTGCCCTTCTTGCAGCACTTGCTCTTTTCTATGATATTTCCTCAGATTGAAAATGTTATATGTACCAATGACACAATTTTCCTGATCTTTCAATAAGTAGGCATTCTTTCCTATCCTCTTCGAAACGACATAAGGTCCAGTAAACAATAAAAACAACTTTGACATTTTCCCTTCCAATGCACAAGATGGCAACGGCTTACGTAACAATCGTTGCTACAAACTTCCATGTACTTCCTACCTCTCAACAAAACACTGACTAGTCTCGATAACATCACATGAGTCAACAATACATACCTGAAATAACTACCTAGTGTCCTACCTAACTACTTGTGTCTTTAACGACAAAACTATGCTCATATAAGTGTGTTGCTCCGGGTTTTGAGCTGAAAATTTCCTTATATTTTATTAATACCTCATGTAACTGATGACCTTGCACCTCATCCAGCTTACATTGTGACAATGCATCATGGATCTTACTCTTAAGTTCAGACTCCATTGCAACCTGACACACCTTAAAAACTTTGCTCTCACTAGCATCTCCGCGGTCTACCTCATTTACTTCAGGAAACTCATCACTCACAACCACGTTGCTTTCTTCCTCAAACATACACACTTTCATCTGTTTGTCAGTCTTAGACACCTTATACGTAACCTGAACTTCTTTATCCTGCCAAAATAAACATATCCTGCCAAAATGAAAATCTAATTTAACTTGATATAATAATAACCATTCCGCACCGAGAATCACCGGATATACTAAATTTGGAACTGCCAAACAGGGCTGAAATTTAACTAACTCACTAATGTTAATTGGAACTGCGACTTGCTTAGATATTTTCTGAGACCTACTACCTACAGCTGTGACAATGAAAGTGGACTTAACTGGAATTATATCAACATGAATACCTTCTCTCATTACATCTTCCAAAAATCTTAAATTTATACAAGAGTTTTCGCTTCCACTGTCCAATAAAACATCAACTTCTTTACCCCACACATTAAGTTTAATTACTGGTGACATAATCTCATTCTCAACATTATCTAAATTTCCACCATTTAGGTCATAAAGCAGTTCTTCTCTAACATCTATATTAAAATCTCCTATATACTCAATATTCCTAGGACATTGAACTGCAATCACTTCGGGCTGTCTGTTGACCTCACTGCAACCCGTTATTCGTTTAAATTAGGCCTACCTGCCCCTGATGTAGATTGTTGTTGTTGACCTGTACGTCTGTCTGGCCTAGTACCTTCCCCTACTCTGTTCAAATTCTCGTTCCTCGTATTTGCTGTGCGTCCCCCATTGTCAAGTCGTCTTTCGTAATTCGCATTCCTGCCTTGTTCTCTTCCCCTCTCTCTCTCACCCTGCCCGAAATTATCTCCTCTACTTATTGGCTTGCGTTCGGTCCTACTATTTTCAAGAGAGTCAAAGTTTTCCAATAGCTTCTCGAACCCGTCAATAGTAGTAATATTCTGCATGAAGAATGCTTCTTTAATTATATCAGGAAAATGCCTTAATAATGTTTTAATTACCTGTGATTCAGTCTCTAAACCTTCTAAATTCTGGCATATAAGTACATGCGCTAAGAAATACTCTGTGTACGAAACACCATCTCTCCTTTGGTACTTCCCAAAAATAATGTTACATCTTTCTGAATCTCCGTTTCGCGGGCTTATAGGTCGTGTTCCAAGGACATTTTGTCGTCCTGACGTTTCGCTGAATACTGCGTTCAGCATGTTCACAGGTTACATAAAGCGAGGTAAAACAAGTAAACAGAAGATATATAAATAGTCAACAACCCACACATAGAGGCTACCATAGCAACGGCGTACCACATAAAAGTAATGCATCAAGGACAGGGCTGCTTGTCTGTTGCATCTTCTCGTCTACGACGGTCAATAAGGGCAGGCTTGAGGGGATTAAGGACTGGAAGCCAAGCTCTGTTCACACGTTCTGCTTCCTCCTTAAGATTGAAGCTGTTAGTATGCTTCAGGATTTCAATGGCCTCCCTTTGTAGCCTGGCATGATAAGACACCGTGGTGGACAGAACTTCGGTGTCTCCATATCTTATATCGTGACCTGCAAGTAGCGAGTGTGCTGCTACAGTGGATTTATCTGTTTGTCCCAGCCGGCTGTGTCGTTCGTGCTCCTTGAGGCGAGTGGCAATACTTCTTTTCGTTGTTCCAATATATACTTGGCCACAATCACACGGGATTTTATAAACCCCTGCCGCGGTATGAGGATGTCGCTTATCTTTAGCGGACCTAAACATGTCCTTAATTTTTCGTGTAGGCCTGTATATGGTCTTTATATCATGGGACTCGAGTAGCCTCCCTATTCTGTCCGTGACCTTTTTTATATATGGAAGAAAAGCTCTAGCCAGGGGCTGCTTGTCTCCAATTACCCTTGTAGTTGGACGTCTCGGATGGAGTGCTCGCTGGATATCTTTCTGGCTGTACCCATTCGCGCATAAGGCCTCGTTGAGGTGTTCAATTTCTTGTTTTAGGCACTGCTTATCACAAATTCTTTTAGCGCGGTCAGCCAGTGTTTTTATAACTCCGTATTTCTGTCGTGGGTGGTGGTTGGACGTCTTATGTAGATATCGGTCAGTATGGGTCGGCTTACGGTAAACTGTATGTCCCAAAGTTAGATCAGCGGTCTTCGTTACCATAACGTCGAGAAACGCGATTTTCTGTTCATTTTCTAACTCCATGGTAAACTGAATGTTCGAGTTCTGGCTGTTAAGATGTTGTAAAAACAGATTTAATTGATCTTTACCATGGCCCCATATTACAAAGGTATCGTCCACGTATCGTAGCCACACTTTAGGTTTCAAAGGTGCGGTCTCTAGTGCTATTTGTTCAAATTGTTCCATGAAGAAATTCGCGATCACCGGACTAAGGGGACTGCCCATGGCGACGCCATCAATTTGTTCATAGAAATCACCCTTCCACAGGAAATAGCTAGCGGTGAGGCAGTGGCGGAATAAGGCGGTGATATCATCAGGAAAAATCCGTGCGATGTACTCCAGGGCTACCTTTATAGGTACTTTCGTGAAAAGAGAGACCACGTCAAAACTTACTAGTAAGTCACCAGCTTCTAGTTGAATAGTTTTCAATTTTTCAATGAAATGGCCGGAATTTTTGACGAACGACTGTGTACCGCCGATATGTGGTTGAAGTAAGGTAGCTAAATGTTTGGCAATGCTATAAGTTGGTGATCCAATAGCACTCACGATAGGACGAAGAGGAACATTATCTTTGTGTATTTTAGGTAAACCATAAAGTCTTGGTGGTAAAGCTTCACTTCTGGTGGTTACCTTCTTTACGTTTTCAGGTAGCGAAGATACCTTGATCAGGCCGTTTGTTTCACGAAGAATCCGGTTGGTAGGATCTCTCAGTAGTTTGCGGTAGGTACCCGGGTCTAAAAGTTCCAAAACCTTGGCAGTGTAGTCGTCCATGTCCAAGATAACCGTTGCGTTCCCTTTATCTGCAGGAAGAATGATTATGCTCTCGTCCATGTTGAGAGTCTTTATAGCCTTTCTCTCCTGAGGTGTGAGGTTACTCTGCGGTGCCGGTGCCTTCTTGATTATACGTGAGGCTTCATGACGAATTTCATCTGCTTGTTCAGATGGTAGCTCACGGATTGCCGCTTCAATATTGGCGACAATGTCTTCCACGGGAATCGAAGGAGGGGTCACTGCGTAATTTCCTCCTTTCGCTAGTATAGAGATTTCCCACTCTGACAGGTGGCGATTGGTCAGGTTAACAATTGTCCTTGAGATGTCCAGCGTAGGCGCAGGTACCGGCGCGGGTTGGTCTCTCTGTAACCGCTCAAACTTTTTCTTCTGCCGGATGCTAGACTGTTCAAATGTTGAACGCATAGAGTAGAAGGTGATGCGATCTACATTTTCCCAGTCCTGATATGAGAGTGTGCTGCTGATGCGGTAGTGCAGCTGTAAGAGTGCCTGATCTGTAGTAGCGAGCCCCTTACGTGCAAAGCTTATGCGTTCACGTAATAGCGAACGTTCAGTTCGATCATATATTCTATGGGCTCTAGCTGAGGTTAGTGGTCTCTTCATTTTAATAAACTTGGGAATCATACCTGTGTCTCGGCATCGAAGAAGAAACGCGAGTGATGACAGAAGTTGCGACTTTTTCTTCCTTAACCTCTCAAAGCGACGAACTAAGTGTGATATTTCCTCCCCGTAGAGGCGAATTAAGTAAAAATGTAGACTTTCACGACCGGCGTTGAAATAGGAATCTCCGTTTCGCGGGCTTATAGGTCGTGTTCCAAGGACATTTTGTCGTCCTGACGTTTCGCTGAATACTGCGTTCAGCATGTTCACAGGTTACATAAAGCGAGGTAAAACAAGTAAACAGAAGATATATAAATAGTCAACAACCCACACATAGAGGCTACCATAGCAACGGCGTACCACATAAAAGTAATGCATCAAGGACAGGGCTGCTTGTCTGTTGCATCTTCTCGTCTACGACGGTCAATAAGGGCAGGCTTGAGGGGATTAAGGACTGGAAGCCAAGCTCTGTTCACACGTTCTGCTTCCTCCTTAAGATTGAAGCTGTTAGTATGCTTCAGGATTTCAATGGCCTCCCTTTGTAGCCTGGCATGATAAGACACCGTGGTGGACAGAACTTCGGTGTCTCCATATCTTATATCGTGACCTGCAAGTAGCGAGTGTGCTGCTACAGTGGATTTATCTGTTTGTCCCAGCCGGCTGTGTCGTTCGTGCTCCTTGAGGCGAGTGGCAATACTTCTTTTCGTTGTTCCAATATATACTTGGCCACAATCACACGGGATTATAAAAAAGGTCACGGACAGAATAGGGAGGCTACTCGAGTCCCATGATATAAAGACCATATACAGGCCTACACGAAAAATTAAGGACATGTTTAGGTCCGCTAAAGATAAGCGACATCCTCATACCGCGGCAGGGGTTTATAAAATCCCGTGTGATTGTGGCCAAGTATATATTGGAACAACGAAAAAAAGTATTGCCACTCGCCTCAAGGAGCACGAACGACACAGCCGGCTGGGACAAACAGATAAATCCACTGTAGCAGCACACTCGCTACTTGCAGGTCACGATATAAGATATGGAGACACCGAAGTTCTGTCCACCACGGTGTCTTATCATGCCAGGCTACAAAGGGAGGCCATTGAAATCCTGAAGCATACTAACAGCTTCAATCTTAAGGAGGAAGCAGAACGTGTGAACAGAGCTTGGCTTCCAGTCCTTAATCCCCTCAAGCCTGCCCTTATTGACCGTCGTAGACGAGAAGATGCAACAGACAAGCAGCCCTGTCCTTGATGCATTACTTTTATGTGGTACGCCGTTGCTATGGTAGCCTCTATGTGTGGGTTGTTGACTATTTATATATCTTCTGTTTACTTGTTTTACCTCGCTTTATGTAACCTGTGAACATGCTGAACGCAGTATTCAGCGAAACGTCAGGACGACAAAATGTCCTTGGAACACGACCTATAAGCCCGCGAAACGGAGATTCCTATTTCAACGCCGGTCGTGAAAGTCTACATTTTTACTTTATTCGCCTCTACGGGGAGGAAATATCACACTTAGTTCGTCGCTTTGAGAGGTTAAGGAAGAAAAAGTCGCAACTTCTGTCATCACTCGCGTTTCTTCTTCGATGCCGAGACACAGGTATGATTCCCAAGTTTATTAAAATGAAGAGACCACTAACCTCAGCTAGAGCCCATAGAATATATGATCGAACTGAACGTTCGCTATTACGTGAACGCATAAGCTTTGCACGTAAGGGGCTCGATACTACAGATCAGGCACTCTTACAGCTGCACTACCGCATCAGCAGCACACTCTCATATCAGGACTGGGAAAATGTAGATCGCATCACCTTCTACTCTATGCGTTCAACATTTGAACAGTCTAGCATCCGGCAGAAGAAAAAGTTTGAGCGGTTACAGAGAGACCAACCCGCGCCGGTACCTGCGCCTACGCTGGACATCTCAAGGACAATTGTTAACCTGACCAATCGCCACCTGTCAGAGTGGGAAATCTCTATACTAGCGAAAGGAGGAAATTACGCAGTGACCCCTCCTTCGATTCCCGTGGAAGACATTGTCGCCAATATTGAAGCGGCAATCCGTGAGCTACCATCTGAACAAGCAGATGAAATTCGTCATGAAGCCTCACGTATAATCAAGAAGGCACCGGCACCGCAGAGTAACCTCACACCTCAGGAGAGAAAGGCTATAAAGACTCTCAACATGGACGAGAGCATAATCATTCTTCCTGCAGACAAAGGGAACGCAACGGTTATCTTGGACATGGACGACTACACTGCCAAGGTTTTGGAACTTTTAGACCCGGGTACCTACCGCAAACTACTGAGAGATCCTACCAACCGGATTCTTCGTGAAACAAACGGCCTGATCAAGGTATCTCCGCTACCTGAAAACGTAAAGAAGGTAACCACCAGAAGTGAAGCTTTACCACCAAGACTTTATGGTTTACCTAAAATACACAAAGATAATGTTCCTCTTCGTCCTATCGTGAGTGCTATTGGATCACCAACTTATAGCATTGCCAAACATTTAGCTACCTTACTTCAACCACATATCGGCGGTACACAGTCGTTCGTCAAAAATTCCGGCCATTTCATTGAAAAATTGAAAACTATTCAACTAGAAGCTGGTGACTTACTAGTAAGTTTTGACGTGGTCTCTCTTTTCACGAAAGTACCTATAAAGGTAGCCCTGGAGTACATCGCACGGATTTTTCCTGATGATATCACCGCCTTATTCCGCCACTGCCTCACCGCTAGCTATTTCCTGTGGAAGGGTGATTTCTATGAACAAATTGATGGCGTCGCCATGGGCAGTCCCCTTAGTCCGGTGATCGCGAATTTCTTCATGGAACAATTTGAACAAATAGCACTAGGGACCGCACCTTTGAAACCTGAAGTGTGGCTACGATACGTGGACGATACCTTTGTAATATGGGGCCATGGTAAAGATCAATTAAATCTGTTTTTACAACATCTTAACAGCCAGAACTCGAACATTCAGTTTACCATGGAGTTAGAAAATGAACAGAAAATCGCGTTTCTCGACGTTATGGTAA
Organism: Meconema thalassinum; assembly: GCA_946902985.2. Classification (NCBI taxonomy): domain Eukaryota; kingdom Metazoa; phylum Arthropoda; class Insecta; order Orthoptera; family Tettigoniidae; genus Meconema; species Meconema thalassinum. Next base: position 693,675,388 of record OX336390.1, read on the forward strand.
CGAAGACCGCTGATCTAACTTTGGGACATACAGTTTACCGTAAGCCGACCCATACTGACCGATATCTACATAAGACGTCCAACCACCACCCACGACAGAAATACGGAGTTATAAAAACACTGGCTGACCGCGCTAAAAGAATTTGTGATAAGCAGTGCCTAAAACAAGAAATTGAACACCTCAACGAGGCCTTATGCGCGAATGGGTACAGCCAGAAAGATATCCAGCGAGCACTCCATCCGAGACGTCCAACTACAAGGGTAATTGGAGACAAGCAGCCCCTGGCTAGAGCTTTTCTTCCATATATAAAAAAGGTCACGGACAGAATAGGGAGGCTACTCGAGTCCCATGATATAAAGACCATATACAGGCCTACACGAAAAATTAAGGACATGTTTAGGTCCGCTAAAGATAAGCGACATCCTCATACCGCGGCAGGGGTTTATAAAATCCCGTGTGATTGTGGCCAAGTATATATTGGAACAACGAAAATAAGTATTGCCACTCGCCTCAAGGAGCACGAACGACACAGCCGGCTGGGACAAACAGATAAATCCACTGTAGCAGCACACTCGCTACTTGCAGGTCACGATATAAGATATGGAGACACCGAAGTTCTGTCCACCACGGTGTCTTATCATGCCAGGCTACAAAGGGAGGCCATTGAAATCCTGAAGCATACTAACAGCTTCAATCTTAAGGAGGAAGCAGAACGTGTGAACAGAGCTTGGCTTCCAGTCCTTAATCCCCTCAAGCCTGCCCTTATTGACCGTCGTAGACGAGAAGATGCAACAGACAAGCAGCCCTGTCCTTGATGCATTACTTTTATGTGGTACGCCGTTGCTATGGTAGCCTCTATGTGTGGGTTGTTGACTATTTATATATCTTCTGTTTACTTGTTTTACCTCGCTTTATGTAACCTGTGAACATGCTGAACGCAGTATTCAGCGAAACGTCAGGACGACAAAATGTCCTTGGAACACGACCTATAAGCCCGCGAAACGGAGATTCCTATTTCAACGCCGGTCGTGAAAGTCTACATTTTTACTTAATTCGCCTCTACGGGGAGGAAATATCACACTTAGTTCGTCGCTTTGAGAGGTTAAGGAAGAAAAAGTCGCAACTTCTGTCATCACTCGCGTTTCTTCTTCGATGCCGAGACACAGGTATGATTCCCAAGTTTATTAAAATGAAGAGACCACTAACCTCAGCTAGAGCCCATAGAATATATGATCGAACTGAACGTTCGCTATTACGTGAACGCATAAGCTTTTCACGTAAGGGGCTCGCTACTACAGATCAGGCACTCTTACAGCTGCACTACCGCATCAGCAGCACACTCTCATATCAGGACTGGGAAAATGTAGATCGCATCACCTTCTACTCTATGCGTTCAACATTTGAACAGTCTAGCATCCGGCAGAAGAAAAAGTTTGAGCGGTTACAGAGAGACCAACCCGCGCCGGTACCTGCGCCTACGCTGGACATCTCAAGGACAATTGTTAACCTGACCAATCGCCACCTGTCAGAGTGGGAAATCTCTATACTAGCGAAAGGAGGAAATTACGCAGTGACCCCTCCTTCGATTCCCGTGGAAGACATTGTCGCCAATATTGAAGCGGCAATCCGTGAGCTACCATCTGAACAAGCAGATGAAATTCGTCATGAAGCCTCACGTATAATCAAGAAGGCACCGGCACCGCAGAGTAACCTCACACCTCAGGAGAGAAAGGCTATAAAGACTCTCAACATGGACGAGAGCATAATCATTCTTCCTGCAGACAAAGGGAACGCAACGGTTATCTTGGACATGGACGACTACACTGCCAAGGTTTTGGAACTTTTAGACCCGGGTACCTACCGCAAACTACTGAGAGATCCTACCAACCGGATTCTTCGTGAAACAAACGGCCTGATCAAGGTATCTCCGCTACCTGAAAACGTAAAGAAGGTAACCACCAGAAGTGAAGCTTTACCACCAAGACTTTATGGTTTACCTAAAATACACAAAGATAATGTTCCTCTTCGTCCTATCGTGAGTGCTATTGGATCACCAACTTATAGCATTGCCAAACATTTAGCTACCTTACTTCAACCACATATCGGCGGTACACAGTCGTTCGTCAAAAATTCCGGCCATTTCATTGAAAAATTGAAAACTATTCAACTAGAAGCTGGTGACTTACTAGTAAGTTTTGACGTGGTCTCTCTTTTCACGAAAGTACCTATAAAGGTAGCCCTGGAGTACATCGCACGGATTTTTCCTGATGATATCACCGCCTTATTCCGCCACTGCCTCACCGCTAGCTATTTCCTGTGGAAGGGTGATTTCTATGAACAAATTGATGGCGTCGCCATGGGCAGTCCCCTTAGTCCGGTGATCGCGAATTTCTTCATGGAACAATTTGAACAAATAGCACTAGAGACCGCACCTTTGAAACCTAAAGTGTGGCTACGATACGTGGACGATACCTTTGTAATATGGGGCCATGGTAAAGATCAATTAAATCAGTTTTTACAACATCTTAACAGCCAGAACTCGAACATTCAGTTTACCATGGAGTTAGAAAATGAACAGAAAATCGCGTTTCTCGACGTTATGGTAACGAAGACCGCTGATCTAACTTTGGGACATACAGTTTACCGTAAGCCGACCCATACTGACCGATATCTACATAAGACGTCCAACCACCACCCACGACAGAAATACGGAGTTATAAAAACACTGGCTGACCGCGCTAAAAGAATTTGTGATAAGCAGTGCCTAAAACAAGAAATTGAACACCTCAACGAGGCCTTATGCGCGAATGGGTACAGCCAGAAAGATATCCAGCGAGCACTCCATCCGAGACGTCCAACTACAAGGGTAATTGGAGACAAGCAGCCCCTGGCTAGAGCTTTTCTTCCATATATAAAAAAGGTCACGGACAGAATAGGGAGGCTACTCGAGTCCCATGATATAAAGACCATATACAGGCCTACACGAAAAATTAAGGACATGTTTAGGTCCGCTAAAGATAAGCGATATCCTCATACCGCGGCTGGGGTTTATAAAATCCCGTGTGATTGTGGCCAAGTATATATTGGAACAACGAAAATAAGTATTGCCACTCGCCTCAAGGAGCACGAACGACACAGCCGGCTGGGACAAACAGATAAATCCACTGTAGCAGCACACTCGCTACTTGCAGGTCACGATATAAGATATGGAGACACCGAAGTTCTGTCCACCACGGTGTCTTATCATGCCAGGCTACAAAGGGAGGCCATTGAAATCCTGAAGCATACTAACAGCTTCAATCTTAAGGAGGAAGCAGAACGTGTGAACAGAGCTTGGCTTCCAGTCCTTAATCCCCTCAAGCCTGCCCTTATTGACCGTCGTAGACGAGAAGATGCAACAGACAAGCAGCCCTGTCCTTGATGCATTACTTTTATGTGGTACGCCGTTGCTATGGTAGCCTCTATGTGTGGGTTGTTGACTATTTATATATCTTCTGTTTACTTGTTTTACCTCGCTTTATGTAACCTGTGAACATGCTGAACGCAGTATTCAGCGAAACGTCAGGACGACAAAATGTCCTTGGAACACGACCTATAAGCCCGCGAAACGGAGATTCCTATTTCAACGCCGGTCGTGAAAGTCTACATTTTTACTTACATCTTTCTCTTTCTTGCACATTTTCATTCCAGTACTTGGCTATGAACTTCTCTTTAAATTTTCTAAAACTAGTCATCTGGTATTTATACACACTGAACCATGACCTTGAATCCCTAACAAAAGATTTATCTAGCATCTCAAGTACTTGTTCCCATTGAACGATCCCCTCTTCTAAATCTTTAGCGAACTTCTTTTCTACTGTTTTTAAGAATTCCATTGGGTTATATGCCTTGCCTGTGAATACTGGCAAATCTGCCTCTTTAGTTAGAAATCTACTTAAATTTCCTATTTGTACATTACCGCTATTTGTTGCTATTTGCTTCTGACATCTCTGCAATTTCTCCTCCATTTTATCTGTCTTACTCGCTACTTCTTCACTGATACTGTTAAATTTACTGTTAACCTCTTCCCTAATTTCTTGATTATCGCTCTCTAGTTTATTTTCCTAATTACCTATTTTAGCAATATTATTATCACACTTGACCTTCATACTGTTGACTTCTCCTTCTAAGTCAACCCTAACCTTACTACATTTAATTTTCACTTCCTCGTCAATTTTATCAACTCGCTCCGACACTTGTTGCATTCTGGCGTCAACCTTAAGTGACCATGATTCTTCCACCTCACTAATCCTGCTTTCTAACTTATTGTGAAATTCTCGGCCTACTTCATTAATTTGTTTATTGAAGTTCTCTGTAGCTTCATCAAACTTCTTACGTTGTTCATCTAGCTTCTTACTATGCTCAGTGAACTTAAGATCTATTGATTTCTCTAATTGATCACTACGCACGTCAAATTTCTTACTTTGTTCCTCTAACTTCATACTCTGTTCAGCTAACTTTGCACTTTGCTCGCCTAACTTAATATCTATGTTTCTGTTCTGTTCTGTTATCAGCATCGTCAGGTTTCGAAGCCAGGAAGGATTCTCCCCCTCATTAATCTGGATGTTTGTAGCCCCGTCTTGTTTATTTTCCTCAGTTACCTGATTTTCGCTTACTTTTGACATCTCATCATTGGTACCCTGCACATCTAATTTCGACATTTTAACTGATCTTATAATACTACGGTTTCTCAAATTTATGTTCCCCAAATTATCCCTGTTACTCATTACCCAAAAAACAACTCATCAAAGGAACACTCCTAATTTATAACCGTAGTTCCCTAACTTGATATATGCCTCTTTATTGAAAAACTCGGAATGAATGCAAAGAGTACTCGTTTATATCGTACATGAAAACAACTTTAAACTTTAACATACTTGAAATAAACTGGATTTATACATAATATCCATTCACTTCAGTACGATATTTCGTAGCCCCACATTGGTTGTGCCATTTGTAACGGCTACCTTTGTCGTTGGATATCGCTCTACAAGTTGGGCGATCATTTATAACGTTTCTACAGATATTACACTCAAGACTCCTTAAAACCACCTCATCGTTCTTATTTAGCATTGGCCTGTCTAGACAGACGACATACACTTTATTAATTTAGATTTACTGGGCGCCAGTTATCGTAAAGAAAACACATTAAAATTTTATTTAGCCACGGCCGCTCCCTTCCTTGAGCCAAGATCTATCATCGGAGCGTAGGGCAATAAACTTGCTCTATGAGATACTCTTTGCATTCCAACTATCCTATATATTCAACTCCCAATGAACAAGACATTTTAACTAATACTGGTTTATTTACAACAAAATTATTAACATTTGATCTGAGGTTTCGAGCTGTGTACAATATGTGCATTAATATTCCCTAATTGCGGGGCAATATTGACTGTCTTCTCGCTAGCGCTGATCTTCTGTGTTGATAATAACTCGGTCCACATACCTGGTGCCTTGTGGTTCAAAGTCCATCTCGTTGGTCTGCTTGCAGTCTAATTTGAGATCTTACGCCAACACACGTTTATTGACCTTTGAAAACATATGTTTTCTTCTTCTCATTGTTGTTGTTGTTGTTGCTGCTGCTGCTGCTTGTTTCTGAGTTTGATCACCATGGTAAGCAAATTTGAACAAACCAGGCTAATTGAATTCACTAAGTCCCATCTTACTGAGGGACTGGCAGAGTCTACGACTCACAAAGTCAGTGAGTGAGTGCGTGATCGAATATGTGAATGACAGAATAGAATCTATAGAATAGCCAGTGCTGAAGTCGCGCTGGGCTTTTATACACTCTGAATGGTCCCGATGTTTCGCGGCATAAATTTGCCCGCGACCCATCAGACCAATATGCGGAGGGGAAGTAAAGCCGGCGGTCCCATGTCATAGATTTATGGCATGTTAAAGATCTTTCCACTAATTACACCTGTGTGAAACTAAATTGGATAGGTTAAGAATGTAAACAACGCTCTTTGGTTGCTACGTTCGTTGCCAAGAGCCGACTGCGGTGGCGTCTAGTAGCTAGTTCTGAACTAGGCCTAGTAGTCGTTGACGGTGGCGTTTGGCGGCAAAAGTAGGAACTATTTGAAAATTCAAAGTTGCTGTCCCTACTTGAATTAAAAAAACAGATACACACACTAATACAGTCATCACAATTAACACCGGTTATCAGACAGATTCTACACTCACCCAAAGTACACGGGGCTACATGACCGCGTTGTCGCAGCCCCTAAACTAAGGAACCAACCAACCAACCATCAGACCAATTATAGCAAAGCATTTCTCAGTCCTCAAGCGACGCTAAAACTTCTCCGAGCGGGAATACAGGCCCGCGTACTTCAAATATTCCACTCAGAACCCGCTATTCCTCTCGTTGCGCATATATATATTCCGCCGAAATCTTTCTCCAAGCCCTTGTCTCCAGTCAGCGTGGCTTCGTTCCAGAAATACATTTTCTTGCAATATGTTGCTTCACCGTCCGTAACTTCTTCCAACCATGCCCGTCCTGTCTTTACAATTTAACTAATAAAACAGCCCTAGACCTCTATAAAAACCCTGTTTCTTAATCTAAGCACTTGACAATATTATATATGACTATGGTAATGACGTGAATATGGTATGGCCCCTCCCTTGATATTAATGGGTGAATAAAACGATATAACTTTGATATTTCAATAATAATAATAATAATAATTACACAATGATATTAATAATAATAATAATAATAATAATTTGTACCGTAATCAAGATTACGTTACAGTCATTTTTGAAAGCCTTTGTCTGGAGCGTGGTGCTCTATGGAAGTGAAACTTGGACTATTGGTGCAGCAGAAAGTGGAGAATTGAATCGTTTGAAATGTGGTCTTACAGGAGAATGATGAAGATAAGATGGGTAGATAGGATTACAAACGTAGAGGAATTAAGACGAGTGGGAGAGGAGAGATGTTTCTGGCTACTGCTAATGAGGAGAAGAGATAGGTTGGTAGGACAGGTACTAAGACACCCAGGAATAGCAAGCTTAGTTATGGAAGGAAGGGTCGAGGTCAAGAACTGTAGGGGTAGACCAAGGTTAGAATATGTTAAACAGATTGCCTCGGATGTAGGGTGTGGTAGCTATGTAGAGATGAAACGGTTAGCTCAGGACAGGGAGGAATAGAAAGCTGCATCAAACCAGTCAAAAGACTGAAGACTCAAACAACAACAATTGGAACCCTGCGGGTGAGACTGTCCACTTTAAATTTCGGACAGACCACTCCATTCCCTGCATTTAGGCCCTTTACCACAAATCTACACCGTTCCTCCTAATTGCACCAAATTTTACATACACATTGAAACCCTGCTGGTAACACTGTCCACTTGATATTTTGGACAACGCTTTCCATTCTCTACATTTAGAACAACAAACAAACTGATCTTGAAAACCACGTATTAAGGCCCTAGAACCATTCATGTCCATAGTATATATGCGACAAAAGACGACACTATTGATCTCTACATTTCTAACAGACAATGAGCTATAGGCCCTAGGCAGTGTCTTTTATTTCACTTACTCCTCTCTCTAATAATTTTTAGAAATTTGCTGGAAAATTACATGTGTCAGTGCTGTAGTTTGTAAATAGCCGTTTCCCTATTCATTATTATCATTATTATCATTACGGGAAAATGACCTAATTGTCACGTCCATTATACTGTACTGTTTACCACCCCCACCACAATCACCACCACCACCACCACCACCACCACAACAACAAAATGTTATATTTAAAAAATATTTATTTTCATGTGCCAGTGTAGTAGTATTCATTATCATCCATAAAACATTGTGTGGTTTGAAGCCATTTTTCAGTGTTGCCTAAGTAAACAAGAGTTTACTGGGCGGAACTGGTTTTTCCTTACGTAGGAACAAAAGGGGCAGTAAGGGAAAAACCAGTTCCGCCCAGTTAACACCCGGGTTAGTCGACTATAACTGGTGACAAAGTGAACACGAAACAGCTTGAAGTTCCAGTTAGGGATACAACCGAATAAGTATCAGCCTGTATTATAACAGTATAACCATAGTTGATTTTGTATAACCATATAATCACCTCAAAGAGACAAATTGCGGATTTTTATCACCATTTTAGAAGTTCACCTAACAATAGATATACTACATTTAGCATACACCGACTGTTGCATTACCAACACTGCAACTAAATAATTGTGCATATTGTATATATATTTTCAGCTGTATTCTCATACATAGATGTTATCGCCTAAGTGTAATGGATCTGATGATGATCGCTTGACGATCGAAACTGGTCATCCTAGTGTATTTATTAATCTCATGTAATTTATTTCAGGATTAGGGCATAACCCAGCTCTATTTGGGTACATTCGTGTTGACCGACTGAAAAGCACCAAACTTTTGATCCATAAAACAAATAAATACACCAGGCGAAGCCGGGCACTACTGCTAGTACTGTATATAATTGGTTAAAAATCTGACTCGTGACAAAGTTTAATTTCTGTAGCTTAATAATTGTAAGTACTGTTGTGCATAAGTATCATACTGTATACATATCCACTGAATCTGAATTAAGCCTTAGTGAGTAGGATCTGATGATATTCACTTGACGAAATAAAGTATTCAGCCAATTTAGACCCCATTTATGTGGGAAGTGTGTTATTAAGTGCATACATAATTCATGTACTGAAATTTAATTCAGGCACTTGGAAATTAATTGTAACTCCCCGCCCAATCTAATTGGATACTCCTCGTGTTGACCGACTGAAAAACTTCAAATAATCGGTTACCGAGGGATCACTGAAAAATGAGTTGTAACATTTCAACAACACAAATGATGTTGAATAAGAGCAGTAAGAATAATTCGGGAACAGACGATTCAGTTAAACAAGAAACACCAACTGTCTGCGTGGCTCAGTGGTAACGTTCCCGCCTGCCGTGCCCAAGATTGCAGGATCGAATCCTGGCGCAGTCAATTGGCATTGGAGGGTGCGGAAATGTGAGGGAGTCGTGTCAGTAGATTTACTGGCACGTTAAAGATCCCCTACAGGGAAAGATTCCAGCACCCCAGCGTCTCTAAAAGCCGCAGTACCGTAGTTAAAAGAGACGTAAAACCAATAACATTATTATTATTATCATTATTATACCGACAGTAGTGGCTACGCGGGCTAAAACGCAGCGTTAGGTCATGGGGCCAAGCTCTCTGCTGACTCGGTAGACGCGTGGGTTCGAGCCCCACCGTCGGCTGTCCTTGAAATGGTTTTCCGTGGTTTCCCCATTTTCAACACCAGGCAAATGCTGGGACAGTACCTTCTGACAGACCACGGCCGCTTCCTTCCACATCCTTGCCCAGTTTCATTCATCTTCATCCATTCCATCTCTCATCCCGACGTGCAGGTCGCCCACGGGCGTCGACTAGAAAGACCTGCACTCGGCCTCTTAGGAGGCTACACAAAAAAAAAAAAAAAATATTATTATCAAACAAGAGACAACGTGGAGCCAAACAGAATGAGTACGACTCAATTCGGAAAGCAAAAATGAAACAAAACACTTCTCCATCCCCATACTGGTTGGTTTACACCTTGGTGCCTACAAACGCTTGCAACACTTACTCGGCTGAAGAGAAATGCATTCTTCATTATTGATGGTCGTGTGGTATTGGTCAGGTTTTAGGTCCCTATGAACTGGCGGAAGCCTGGTGTTTAATATGCCTCTTAATACTCCAATATTCTGGACGTTACTGCTCAAGAAACCATTTATTAGGCTGAGTCCCATTGGAATGTCAAGTGCAAGAGAGATTTCGTTACGTTTTGTGACCTCCATCAGACCAGCTGGTGGAGGCTGGGAGAGGTTATTGACCTCGAATACACTGGTTCCCAGCAGATCGCTCAGCACGCATTCTCTCTCTCACACACACACATGCCAGATTCCCAATAACTGCAATAATGAGGTGTGTATATTCTGCATGAACAGTCAACAACCTGTGAATAGTGTTGATGTTGGTTCATTTAAGTAGTTGGACATCGTCGTCACCAGTCCCATGTGCTGAGTTTGAGTGGAATTTGTCTGATAACCTGTGTTATTGTGGTATCTGTAGTTATGTGTGTGTACTTGTTATTAAAGCTAGGATTAGGACATGCGGCTGTGGACATACAGTAAGCTAGGAACGAGCCCGGCATTTGCCTGGAGTGAATACAGGTACTGTAACCATGCAAGAACACTTCTAAGATGACTGAGCTGGGAGTCAAACACATGCTCTACTCAGTTATCCTCATGAGGATGAGATGAACCCTTTCCAGCCGTCAGATCAAGATAACATTTTTGGCGAAGTCAGGAACCAAATCCAGGACCTCAGGGAAAGGTGCCAACAATGCTAAACACCACACTACGAGAGGGTCATTATTATTAATTATTATTATTATTATTGTTGCTGATACTTCATTTTGGTGCAGTAGACATCTTGATCATCAGCCTTTTCTACTTGTATCTGCGTACAATTCGTCTGATAACATGTATTGCTCTGGGGATTGTTGTAGTGAAATATTAAATGTTACTGTACGGTGTGGTAAGTGATCCGGCATTTTATATAAGATACCATAACAGCATTAACCTGGAGTGAATGTTGAAAATTCGGGGAATTACCACACTCACAATGGCTGCTGTATAAGCGTCGGGATTCATGTCTCAGAACGTGTACACGTAGTTAGCGGACTCATACTATAGGATATAAAACAGCTTACTCCTCTGATCTCAACTCTCAGGGGTCTGGTTGGACAAGGTATGTCAAAGTCAGGTCCATTGTTGGAATTTTGTGGACTCTGGTTGGTTGGTTCTTAAGTTTAGGGGCTGCGAAAACGCGGTCATGTAGCCCCGTGTTCTTTGGGTGTGTGTAGAATCTGTCTGATAACCGGTGTTAATTGTGGTGACTGCATTAGTGTGTGTTATCATTTTTTAAATTTGAGTACTACAACTTAGAATTTTTCAAATAGTTCCTACTTTTGCCGCCAAGCGCCACCGTCAATGACTACGAGGCCAAGTTCAGAACTTAGCTACTAGACGCCACCGCAGTCGGCTCTTGGCAACGAACGTAGAAATCTAAGAGCGTTGTTTACATTCTTAACCTATCCAATTTAGCTTCACACAGGTGCAATTAGTGGAAGGTTCTTTAACATGCCATAAATCTATGACATGGGACCGCCGGCTTTACTTCGCCTCCGAAGGAAGAAATACTGAGGGATTTTTAACGCTTTCAAAAAATCCGACGGCTTCGGCCGGGTTTGAACCCTCTATATTGGGCATAGAAGCTCAGCATGCTACCGACTACGCCACCGAAGCCGCTTTTTGTTTTGTGGACTCTGTTCGACCAGCACTCGTGTATCTTCCGAGTTTTCATCCATTGCGTAGTTTTATTGAGAATTAAGGGTAAATTTGAGCTATTCACGGTGGTTGCGTGGAATACTATTGTAATCCAAGTTTTGTTTGTTTTATATCTGCGAACATAATACACAAGCTTTTGGAACATGCTCTTCAGTATCATTCCTAGAAGGTCTTCCCACTACAATCACCGTAAAATATTACATCACGACTACTGTGTCAGTGGCATACCAAAGTGCTAACATGGATTACAATATTGTATTGCACGCGACTATTTACAAAACTACGCTTTAACTGTGTAGGTTTGGTTGTAATAGGTGTAGCATTCTATAGGATTTGGAAACAGGATATATTATCAACACCTAATTGCTGAAAAATGCTCATCTGTTTGCAAATATATCATGATTTTACTCAATACGGAAAGTGTTACCAAATTTCTTGAAAAGGTTGCAATTAAATACGTTTTTCTTGCTGCGTCAAAATATTTCGTGTACTGTATTTGTTGTGTCGCCTTCGTAGCGTAGCGGTCAGCATGGTTATCTACCGCCCCGGAGGTCCTGGGTTCGATTCCCGGCTCTGCCACGAAATTTGAAAAGTGGTATGAGGACTGGAACGGGGTCTACTCAGCCTCGGGTGCTCCAAATGAGTAGAGGGGGTTCGATTCCCACCTCAGCCATCCTCGAAGTGGTTTTCCGTGGTTTCCCACTTCGTCTTCGGGCAAATGCCGGTATGGTACCTATTGTAAGGCCACGGCCGCCTCCTTCCCTCATCCTCGCTTATCCATCCCAATCTTCCATCCCTTCCCAACCCTCATGTGGCCCCTGTTCGCTTTGCAGGTGAGGCCGCCTGGGCGAAGTGCTGATCACACCTCCCCAGTTGTATCCATCCCGACCAGATGTTCCAGGCTCCAGGACACTGCCCATAGAGGTGGTAGTGGTGAGTTCCCTCGCTGAGTCCGTGGGAACCACCAACCTAGAGGGTAAATTGACTAAATAAAAAAAACTGTATTTGTTTATGATTAGTACATAATAATATATATCACATTCCATCCTTCTTATAAATTTGAAAATCAACATAAAAAAAATAGTTAATGAAATAGGCTACCCATTAAAATTGGACTACGATTGTAATCCACGAGACTACTGGCGTTACATTTTCGAGCGCGACCACCAGACGGTTAAATAATATCGATTTATACTTTTCAGTCGGTCATCAAGCTATTTGCCCAATAAGGTTGGGCGAGAGTCTGAAAAAGTGACATGTCTTACTTATTATTCACATAGTCTATTATACACACATCAAAAAAAGTTTTGCATCACCTCGGTTCGAAGAGTTCCGGAACCGTTAAATACAAAGGGAATAGAGATCAACACAAACAACATTTCAGCTCGTTTTATTGCTCATGAGACCCACACATTGCATGTTGTACCATCATACAGCTAGACTTTCAGCATTTGTGGTCCAGATTGCAGTACACACCACTACCTCTAATACCCAGTAGCACGTCCTCTTGCATTGATGCATGCCTGTATTCGCCGTGGCATACTATCCACAAGTTCATCAAGACACTGTTGGTCCAAATTGTCCCACTCCTCAACGACAATTCGGCGTAAATCTCTCAGAGTGGTTGGTGGGTCAAGACGTCCATAAACAGCCCTTTTCAACATATCCCAGGCATGTTCGATAGGGTTCATGTCTGGCGAACATGCTGGCCACTGTAGTCGAGCGATGTCGTTATCTTGAAGGAACGCATTCACAAGATGTGCACGATGAGGTCGATAATTGTCGTCCATGAAGACAAATGCCTCTCCAATATTCTGCCGATATGGTTGCACTATGGGTCGGAGGATGTCATTCAGGTATCGTAAAGCCGTTTCGGAGCCATGACCACCAGTGGCGTACGTCGGCCCCACATAATGCCACCCCAAAACATCAGGGAACCACCACCTTGCTGCACTCGCTGGACAGTGTGTCTAAGACGTTCAGCCTGACCAGGGTGCCTCCAAACACGTCTCCGACGATTGTCTGGTTGAAGGCATATGCGACACTCATCGGTGAAGAGAACGTGATGCCAATTCCGTGGGGTCCATTCAGCATGTTGTTGGGCCCATCTGTACCGCGCTGCATGGTGTCGGGGTTGCAAAGCTGGACCTCGCCATGGACGTCGGGAGTGAAGTTGCGCATCATGCAGCCTATTGCGCACAGTTTGAGTTGAAACACGACGTCCTGTGGCTGAACGAAACGCATTATTCAACATGGTGGCATTGCTGTCAGGGTTCCTCCGAGCGGCAATCCGTAAGTAGCGGTCATCCACTACAGTAGTAGCCCTTGGGCGGCCTGAGCGAGGCCTGTCATCGACAGTTCCTGTATCTCTGTACCTCCTCCATGTCCGAACAACATCGCTTTGGTTCACTCTGAGACGCCTGGAAACTTCCCTTGTTGAGAGCCCTTCTTGACACAAAGTAACAATGCGGACGCGATCGAACTGCGGTATTGACCTTCTAGGCATGGTAGAACTACAGACAACATGAGCAGCGTACCTTCGTCCTGGTGGAATGACTGGAACTGATCGGCTGTCGTACCCCCTCCGTCTAATAGGCCCTGCTCATGCATGGTTGTTTACATCTTTGAGCAGTTTTAGTGACATCTATGAACAGTCAAAGGGACTGTATCTTGGATACAATATACACAGTCAACGTCTATATGCCGGAGATCTGGGAACCGAGGTGATGCAAAACTTTTTTTGGTGTGTGTATATGAGACAATTTAGGATTATGTGTTTCGACCGTTAAGCGGTCATCAACAGATCCTGATCATTAGGGTTGAAGTTTATATATACAGCGTGTCGCAAAATTACGTCGACAAACTGAAACCAGAGGTTCCGGCCCTTATCTGAAGCAACTTGAGATAGGATACTTATGGCCGGTAACGAACCGTTAACAATCTGGGAGACGTAAAAATTTTAACGTGGAAACACCGCGCCGGGGAAGTGGAACTTTTTCTAATGCTTCCGTTCCGTAAATGCTGCGGAGGAATGCCACCGCTATCCGTCTGGCGAACTAGCTCATTGGTATCGCGCACGGCACGGCGTGTTCCTTGAATAGGTAGCGGTTCGAATCAGAGCCAGCGCAAGTTTTTATCATTTCAAATGATCTTGTCGACTTCATCGTTATGCTTTGGTCTACCGTTATGCGTTACGGTTACGGTGTGTATGACGTCAACATCTTATTCAGTGCATATGTACCGAGTCTGAGTTTACTCCTGGGGTCTGGCGTTATGCGATACGTAGACGGCGAGTGCGTGACGTCATGCAGCTGAGTGCACCTCCCGCTCTCCGTTCCCCCCTCGGGAAGCCTAAGTTAATGGGTGATGGGGTATGTTGAAAGAGCCCTCCTGAGCCTTTCTAACATGTGTAGCATTTGTAGTATGCGTTCATTTGAAATGATATAAAGGCTAGGCTCTCAGACTGACTGTAACTTTTTCTTATCATAATTTTTCCATATTTTTCTGTGTATAATGATGTGTTATAGGTTTGCGCATACGTGTGGATATTATGCACATGTGAATAGTTAAGCGACACAATACAATATGATAAATTAGACCATGCACACTGATTTCTACAATGGTTATACAGGGTCTTTCATATAAAATAAGAGCGCCAAGCGGCGGCTCTGTTAACAGCAGCTGCGGTCACCTTGGCCGAGCTTGTGACGCGCCACGGACCCCTGCTGTAGTAACGAAAGCGCGCGCATAGTACATAAGAGGGCTGTTTTTTTTTCTTTTTTCAAGTTACGATGGGCTGCATAAAAATAACAGATTGATATTACCAAACTTGACCTTGCAATAAGCGTGCAGGTGCTCAGTCGCCAGTCTAAACCTCAAGTGCTAACATGGTGAGATAGTGAACCCTTTATCCACAGGCTGTATAAAGGATTCTAATAATTATTCATCATCTTTTGACACATTTCTACAGACAACAGATATGAGAGCCAGACGGTGTTGGGAAATATTGAGAAATCAGTGGCCAAGAGGACACAATGGTTTAAGCTCCTGTGGTATTTTAGGAAGAAGCATATATATTCTTGAGACATAGGACAGGTGCAACTTTTAGCGCGGAAGACGGCTTGGGGACGCACATTATGGCCAGTTGCTAGGAAGGTTGGCGCCAAGAAGGAAATCGAATGCTACGAAGCAATTGGTCTATCATCATGTTAACCACTCCCTACTGCTGAAAAATATGTAAAAGCGCACGGAGACATACAAGAGTCTGGGCCAATAATATCACGACGCCTTGTTTTAGCGGCAACTCGGCTTGATAACGCACACTGGTAAATTAACGCGGGAGTTATCTGCAGATTAATTCCACGATCGATTCGAGCCGGCTACAGCAAAATCGTAACCTCCACACGGCTACGAACTCAATGATACCGATCGCATGCTAGTCTGATAATTATTATGGAATATTTTTTAATAAATCCCCTTCCACACCTACCCTAGTCAGTTTCATTTATAAGGATCCAAGATGCTTCGAGGATCACCACTTATTTCGTGCGTCTGAGGACGTAACGTTCATTCACTCATTTTGTACGTCTGAGGACGTAAGGTTCATACTCTGCATATTTTCGTGTTATTGAACATGGAACAGTGTCTTCAAGTTATAAGTGTAACTTCAGTGATTTATTCGTAGTCCCAGCACTATCAGTAGGGTCCAGTTCATCGAAATAATTCACCAAATAGACTGTCAAGGAATATAGTACTTGATAGGTGAATATAGTAGGAATTATATCGTGTGTGTATCTGACAAAACTTTATTTAATTCAGAACGAGATGACGTCTAAG
Source organism: Meconema thalassinum (assembly GCA_946902985.2). NCBI lineage: Eukaryota > Metazoa > Arthropoda > Insecta > Orthoptera > Tettigoniidae > Meconema > Meconema thalassinum. Next base: position 693,691,639 of record OX336390.1, read on the forward strand.
AACGAGAACGGATCTGGGAACCAGCAGGACATTTGCCAGAAGATGTCGATGACCAGATAAACATCTTAAAGGAGATGGCTGCAGACGTTTTTCCTGGCGCTGTTTTAAAGGATTAAGTACAAATGAATTTATTTATTTATTAAATCAGCTATGGTATTATGGGACATATTTTTGTAGATATTTGTTTGCTTGTTTGGTAATGTAGATTTTTAGTTTTTGTTTTACTGACACATTAAATATGGGACTAGCCGAGCGTTGCGTAATTTGTAAATATTGTGATTGTATTTGGTTCAACTTTACGGGGCTTCGCGGAGCCCATGCTCGCGTTCGCTTGCGTAAATCGCGGTCAAGCATTATTATTCGGAGGTATGCCTTATAACAAAAATGGAACTGAATTAATTTTGAGATTAAAAATAGAATTTGGAGGGTAAGATTATTTGTGAGTAGAATTTTATGACGGATCAGGATTATTTTGATAGTTGCTTTCCAGCAGTTTGAACGGGATGGCACTTTGCACCCGAGTTTTCGTTATGTATTTTTGTTAATGTGTCAATGGACGCTGTAGTGTTGAGCTGTTTTGAGCCGACCCAGTGTGTGCGTAAGAGAGTCTGTCCAAGCATTTGGTGCGTTGTGTGATTTTTATAATGTGCTAGCGAGAATATATCATGGTGATTATTCTGTCTTGCTCCACATTCGCCCAGTTCATGACCTCGCGAGGTGGAACTTGTGGTATATATTTGTGTTTCTCGCCATCCAGGGGATGGGTGAGATTTGTTGACGTTTCCAGTGGGAAACTGCACCTAGCTTGTGGGGCTGAGAGAGATATTTGAGGCAGTGTTGACTCATACAAGAAGGGCGCGCTCAAATCAGATAACGTGACTTGTCATTAGTAACAGGCTTGCTTCCTGTACTGCAATTTAAGATGTTGTTTAAAATTCACAAAACCCTGATCGGTTGTAATGAGTATTGATTGATTAAATGGGTGTTGTCCATAGTTGTAAGGGAGCTTCCGAAATTCGTGTTTGTCTGGCGTTTTATATAAATATAAACATAGTTTTTCAGCCGTTAGGCTTGTATTTTGTTGTTGGTTCAATTTGGTGTGTTTATTTGTTACGCGTTCTTGACCCGTGTCCAGTTAGGGTGCGCGAAGCTATGTTCCCAAGTTATGATGAGAGCGTTTTGGCCTATTTCTGGCATGCTCTTTTTGTGTTCATTTTGTGCTCCGGCACCAGCTAGGATCTCAGGGAGATTCTTCATTCTGTTTATATTATTAAATCTTGCATGTGTCAGTAGTAATTATAGTGTATTAGTTAAGGGTGGGTCCCATAGCCGTAGTGTGATTTAAAAGATGCAACTCCGTAAGCAACATGACTGTTTCAGTTGTAAACGGACTCGCATCAATACTCAGTTTCTTATTAACGAGCAGTACACCACACATTATATAACTTCTTGACCAGAAAAAAATGGACTTGTATCCATATGTTGTGACGAGTGAGTTCTTACCGCTCAAATGCTTATGTTATGATTTTATCATTTATGTGAAGCTGCATTCACATTGTCTTGTTGTGTCGAGCGAGTTCCTACCGCTCAGTGTTATTATTGTTTATTAAGGGGGTGAAAGTCAGGGAGGATTTCTTTTATTATTATTATTATTATTATTATTATTATTATTATTATTATTATTATTATTATTATTATTATTATTATGCACATACCTTTTCAGTCATTAAATTTCTTTTATTCTACTTGTTATTCATTTTATTTCTAGCATAGCCTCTGTCATGAACCTTTCTATTCATTAGAGCATGTTGTTTTAAGCGAACTTTGCTGTGTAACGCAGTCAGGACTGAACACGACCCCGTAGATGAATCTTGAGAAAACCATGCTTTATTGAAGGGTGCAATAGTTATCATTGCAACATCGTCGTTTTTATGTAAAACTTATTTTAAGTACGAGTCGGCTCGGAGGGTACGTGATGCATTTGTTCAGCAATTTCCTGATGAAGTGCCACCTTAACTAGCACAGATTCAGTAATTGCAAATAAGTTTGACACTACTGGCTCGGTGCTCAATAGAAAACATGCCCGCACACGAACAGTTTTAACAGAGGATGGGCTAGATGACATTGGCCAGAATCTTGAACGGTCTCCGAATAAATCACTCACAAAATTAGCACAAGTAGGAGTTTCGGTTTCATCAACAATAACTAACTAACTAAAGTAAGATTTCAGCATTGTACACACGCTAGCAAGGCCGCTTCATCATATAGGATTGTACACACGCTTAAAGCAAGGGGCCTTGGCACGCCACAAGTTCGGCCAAGGTGACCGCAGCTGCGGTTAACTAAGCCGCCGCTTGGCGCTCTTATATTATATGAAAGACCCTGTATTTACTTATCCGTTAGAATAGTCCTGTTCACAGCACTGTCGTTGTACAGTTGTTCACTTGTAGCTAGCGTGTTGACTGACTGAATGGAATAATTTAATAGTTTGTAAAGGCAACACTGAAAAATGGCTTCAAAACTTCACAGGGTTTAATAGCAGGTAAGTGTTGAAAGTTAATATTTTACGTGACTTGAATAAGTTTTTTTTAATTTTCTTTTTCTTTTTATTTTATTTAGTCAATTTACCCTCTAGGTTGGTGGTTCCCACGGACTCAGCGAGGGAACTCACCACTACCGCCTCTATGGGCAGTGTCCTGGAGCCTGGAACATCTGGTCGGGATGGATACAACTGGGGAGGTATGATCAGCACTTCGCCCAGGCGGCCTCACCCGCAACGCGAACAGGGGCCACATGACGGATGGGAAGGGATGGAAGATTGGGAGGGATAGGCGAGGAAGAGGTAAGGAGGCGGCCGTGGCCTTACAGTAGGTACTGTACCGTGTATTTTCATAAGGTTATGCCCAGATACTGTAGTGGAGACGGTGAGAGACGCGATGCTGTTGAGCTCGTGAGTCAAGTCATGATCTATCACGTCGTTAATATAAGAACTGTCATTCGGTTTGAGATCGGAAAGTAACGAGCATTCCCGAGTGAGTGGACTCACAGCTAGACCGATCAATAAACCTATATGTGACGTCACGTCATATATCGACCCAGGCTACAGGATTATCTTCATTGTTTTGAAGCGAATCAGAGTAATAGAAGACTTTTCAAAGAACGTAGAACGCAGATTACCATAGCAGAAAGCTATTTTATATGAAGATTATAATATAACAAGCGATGTGCAAGAATAACATCTATAATGATCAAGCCATAAGCGAGTTATTGACACATCGAGATATCGATGAAGGAAGGTTGTAGTGGGGGTTGCTTGCTGTGGCGTTTGGCAGCCAGCAAGGCGACTTCACTTGGACTTGTACTATTGTATTCGGAGTGTCATATGTGTGGTTACGCAACTCGGATAGTGAGCGAGATCGCATGTGCAAGGCAGGCTGTGATAACTCCGTGTGGAGACGGCTCGCGTTTATACTCAGCTAAGCCGATCAGTCTTTTTCAAAGTGCGTTATAAACGTGCAGAGTATTTCGTGTCTCGACAAGCGGACGTGTACCGTGTACAAGTACTTATCGAAGCTACCATTTTATAATGGATCTGAGATATTTTCAGAACAGTTGTAAATGTATACTGCCATCTTGGTCAAGAAGAATTGTGTCGAAACGGAACGCGGACTGACTGTATGTCTCTGTCCAGCGGTGTCCATTATCAAGGCAGCCATTTCGAAACCTTGTGAGGTTTTCATCACGAGCAATAGTAACGTGTATGATTGTGCTGATACATGCTAACATCAGGACTTGTTAAGCTGTACATAATGCAGACACTAGAACGCATATTATCGTCTGAGATGTCAGTGGGGAAGTTCAACGTTATAGTTATGACTTCCAGAATAACAGGTTAGATTAAATGGGGTAGCTTCATGAGAAATGCTTAAGCGAAATGACTGTCACCCACAACTGCATTCTCCTTGTTGGAGAGGAGTATGTTTTCCCCGCACTCCAGTGGTTGTTTGCGAGTGCTTTCATGAGCTGCGACATGCAGGACAGTGCTATTTCTCAGGCGGATTATAGTATTTCTGGCATGAAGGGAGTAGGCTCGTATGGTCGTCTGACCAGTATGCGTGTGCGCTGCAGGCCCGGGTTCGATTCCCAGATCCAGAGAAGAAGAAGAGTGTATTATCTGGTGAAACCCTGGATATTCATCAGATCTTTATATATCCCGCTTAAGACGCTTCAAGATGCAACAAAAGGTACTGGACCAGCAGACTCTTTAACGTAGCTTAGTTGAGGCACTTGTTAGCAACTGCAATTGTCATTTCATTTTTGTAGATTAAATGGGTATTCACAAGTTTAGGTTCGATGTTTCTGTCGAATCTGACTTGCTGTGTTCCCGGGATTTTGTATTCGCTTAACGAATTCATCCCTTGTGTATTATTAGTTTGGATCATTTAATCAGTAGAATCAGTAATTTCTTAGTTGTGCGTATTTTTATTTGCCGAGAAGAGGATTTAGGGGAAGATCTCCAATATTTTGTCTAAGCATAGTATTAATCGCGTTTGTTTCTCAGTGTTTGGAACTCTGATTTCTTTGAGGCCAGTACATGTTTTTCATGTACTACTGTTCTGTTAGGAACTTCGTTTTCTCACAGCGATTTGATTCTTGGAAAGTTTACCTTGGTGTTCGTTGCATTTATAGTTTTAATCCACCTGTTGGATTATTTTTATGGAAAGCACTTCGCTTTTGTGAGTACAGATTTATTAGTGGATTTACTTAATGATTGTCATTGGATTAACCTGATTAGTTAACTTGCTTTCATGGTGTAAGTTTTATCCACTGATACTTCGAAGCCCACCGAAGTTGGAGGCTATCCTGGTTCAGGAAAAGATCAGTTTTACCTTCTATTAGTTTTTTTTTGTCGTGTAGCCTCCTGAGAGGCCGAGTGCAGGTCTTTCTAGGCGACGCCCGTGGGCGACCTGCGCGTCGGGATGAGAGATGGAATGGATGAAGATGAATGAAACTGGGCAAGGATGTGGAAGGAAGCGGCCGTGGCCTGTCAGAAGGTACTGTCCCAGCATTTGCCTGGTGTTGAAAATGGGAAACCACGGAAAACCATTTCAAGGACAGCCGACGGTGGGGCTCCAACCCACGCGTCTACCGAGTCAGCAGAGAGCTTGGCCCCTTGACCTAACGCAGCTCTTTAGCCCACGTAGCCACTACTGTCGCTTCTATTAGGTATTGATTTGAGATTAACTTCATTTAGGATGTCATTTTGAGACATGTATTTTCCACAGTATTAACGTAAATAATTGCATCTAATGCAATTGTGTGAGTGAGATATAGTATAGCAGTTTTGAACATCATTCACAAGGTTGATTAAATTATTCCAGGGAAGCTTGACTTGGAGTCAAGAAAAATGAACAAGTATTATTAATATACATTATCGGGAGGCAAGATAGGTTAATTTGCTAGTGGAATGTTTTAGTGTCTCGACTTTGAACAACGTGCTTAAGGTTAGTGTGTGAGTTAAGCATTTTTGTAGATCTTGTGTGATTATTGAGATTAAATAATAGTAGTGTTTTGAAGGTTCGTATAACCTTGTTGTGTTGTGTTTTGGATGCACATCTGGGATGATGAATATTTGTGAGATTTTATGCTTGTTGAAGCATTAGGCCAGTTTTAGATTGAGCCGGTAAGTGCTTTTCAGCCAGTAAGTGCCAATCTGTTTGTGACTTCGAGTAGTCCACACCCGTGTTTGGTGTTACGTTAATATAGATGAGTTTTTCTGGTATTTTAATGTCTGTTGGAGACATTGGCGTCGTCATTCTTATAGAGCGATCCTACATGCTTTTCTTCACCTAATCAAAGGCAACGCTTGGATAATCTGTTCGAGCAACTTAAGACATTTCCACAGCATATAATCATTAAAACCTCTACAATTTTGTTCAGGTTTACTTGAAATTTGAATCATGAACATAGTCGATAGATACACTACTTAGCTTAATTGCTAGATAAAAATTGGTAACCCGATGTATTGAATGTTAAATACACATCACGATGCGAATGTTATGGCCAAGATCAGCTGTTTAGGCTGAATCATGTGAATGTCTGAGGACATTTCTGTATATATTCTTATAAATACTTGTATATAATCTTGATATTGCTGCACTTTTGGAATATCGTTTAAGACGATACACGTGTAAAATGTTGATAATTGTTCTTTATTCATCGTCAAATATTCCATCCAGTCCTCCTAATATCATTAGGAGATTGATGCCTAATATCCTTGTTTCATAATGTGAGATATTATATTTAGAATCACCCCAGCGTGTAGGTGATGATCGTAATCCATTTTTGGAATTATTTAGGATTTTCTTAATACAGTTGTGTTTAGCTGTGATTTTGTTTTCTTGGCGACAGGGTATTAATAATTTATTTTCTTGTCTGTTACCTTGTTCTCTGGAATAAATTGTTTACCCAATTTTAAATCATGGCGTGATATTTTAACCAAGAGATTGGAGGTCGTTTTAAGATGGCCATCGCTTGGATTTTCTTTTTCCAGGGTTTTCCACCCTAGAGATAGTTCTTTTTAGAGTTTTTTTTCGTGTTCTTGAGCTAGTTTCTTATTTGTTCGTTCGTTGTAGTCATGGTCATTCTTAAAACAACCTGATAGGATGACTAGTACCCCGTTAATTCCTCTACTTGTTGGTAGGACCTGGGAGGGTTTTTCGCCGGGCATTTTTCAGGTTCTACGATCCAGTGACCATCGAGGGATTTCACCAGGTATTGTTAAGTGTTTCGGGTACAGTACCATCCCGGCATTTGCCCGAAGACGAAGTGGGAAACCACGGAAAACCACTTCGAGGATGGCTGAGGTGGGAATCGAACCCCCTCTACTCATTTGGAACACCCGAGACTGAGTAGACCCCGTTCCAGTCCTCATACCACTTGTCAAATTTCGTGGCAGAGCCGGGAATCGAACCCAGGACCTCCGGGGCGGCAGCTAACCATGCTGACCGCTACGCTACGGAGGCGACCTTGAATAAGGTTTGAACATTAAATGCTTTAATGTTGAACGATCTTATTTGCCGATATATTAAATTCATTGATAATTGATAGCAATAAGGGATTGAAATCTGTGCAAATAATAATTAATCGTAAAGGAAATCAAATGGAGTTTTATATATTTTCTGCCTGATTTAATTGTGCATAGCTACATGTTCACCAACATAAATTTATAAAATTTTAAAGTTGGCAAAACTGAAAATGGCTCTGATCATTTAGGAGACTCTGGAATGTCCTATATTGCCAATGCTAATTTACCCTTTCCTCAGATACTACTGTATTAACAGGAATAATCTATTTTTTTTCAGGGATATTAATTAAGACTCTCTCCTTACTTTAACACAGGCATGCTGAACTGCTATTCCCAAGATAGCGGGTTCAAACTCGGCCAAAGTCGTCGGATTTTTAAGAGCGTTAAAAATCCTTCAGTATGCCTTCCTATGGAGGAGAAGTAAAGCCGGCTGTCCCATGTCATAGATTTATGGCCTGTAAAAGATCCTTCCATAGACTAAACTTGTGTGAAGCTAAATTGTTAGGTTAGATTTCGTCAGAACGCTCTATCAAAGTTCCAACGTACACCACTAGGTATCATTGATATCTGGTAGCGAAAGTTGGAACTACTTGAAATTGAACGGAACTTGTAGCTCACTCTAAGGGTGTCCGCTGGAAGCAGCTATAGACTCAGGCGAGTCGAACATGTCCTCGGACACTCCCGGCACTAAAAGCCTTAGATAAATAAATAAATAAATAAATCTTTTTACATTTTATAATACTTGTCTAAGAGCATTTTCATGAACATTTCCATCCAGTAAAATTAAACTAAAGTAAGTTTTGAAATACGGACGTGTTAAAATATAAATATATAAATGGGTAATGATGCTGCGTCTTATATCGGCCAATACGGAGGAACTGTGCTTCGTTTGTGGCTTCCAGGGAATAATAGTGGCTTTACTTTTAGTGCTGAATGTGTGTTAGTGTTATCTAGTGTATGTGTTCCTGTGTAATAGTATTTTAAAGTAATATTTAATGTGAATTTTGTGCTATACATGTCCGCCATCTTGGTAATTGCGACAATATTATTCCATAGATAACACTATTTAGAGGTCACTCCGTATATCTGACTAACACCTTTGACCTAACTGTCTCCATTTTGTTTTCTTTTGTCATTGATCCCATGGAGGCCATGAATAGGATACGCACTATTCTGTATAGTCTCGGTGTTACCTAGGTCACACAACCGGCCACTATTGTCAGCCATCTTTACGACCGGCAGTGTGACGCTTTTGTACTAGACAGCATACTACATTATTACCTAGTCAGCTCACGTGGGGGTTTAGTTCCGAACTGAGTACGAGCTAAGCATAACCCTGCGTGAGACACTGGGAAGGGGGCCCTCAACCCCGACACGACGCGTCCCGATGGCTGATGGGGAATTTCCTGTAGATATACAGGAAAGGTGCGAATAAGACCTAGTCAAATAAGCACCCGCGGATCAACTGAGGTGAATAAAACAATGGCCAACGGCTTCGATGGCAGAGGAGGACCTATGTCTCAATGGCAGCGAGGGCGGAAGAACCAAAATTGAAATCCACTTCGCGTCTGACTTGGATCGAACGGCAAAGTGGTCAGCGTCTGCTTACCTAGTAGGTACGGCTGCATAGCTTATGTTCCAGGAACTAGCAATCCCTGGTCCAAAACTCCCAGTGGAAACACTGGATTAATCCTTGATTATAAGCAGTTATGATTCGTGCGAGTAACTACAGAATTACCCCAGGTGGTAACCAATCCACCCGTCCATGGACGGCAACCAGGTTTTCGGACTCTGGGGGACCTGGGCAATCACGATCACAGAGAAAGTCGGAGTTATCTGGCAAACTACCATCAAAGACACCCACATACATCGGGACCTTCAACATCAACACATTACTAAAACCAGGCAAACTACACACCTTAACATCAGAACTAGATCGACAAAGGATACAGATACTAGCTCTTCAGGAAACACGCTTTACAGATGAGAGCACACTAGACTATGGTAACTACCGTATTTTCAAAAGTAAAACGGACAAACGAATAGGAAGAGGTGGTACCCCCCTCTTGGGTATGGCATTTGTAGTTCACAAGAGCATAGTTGATTCGGTAAAAGAAGTCACTCCCATAAGTACTAGAGTAATGACTATGCGCATACAATGTGCGAACAAAAAATACACATTAATTAACGCACATGCCCCCACGAACATTGAAAATAAAAGGGACTTGCAGAAGGTAGAACAGTTCTGGTCTAAACTCGAAAAGATCGTGGCAACGGTTCCTAGAGAAGACACAAGGTTATTACTAGGTGATTTCAATGCACAGATTGGCAAAGAAAAAGAATACCAAAAGACTGTAAGCAAATACCCAGCTCATAAATTCACCAACAAGAATGGCATGAGACTCATTGAACTGTGCCAACAGAACAACTTTAAGATAATGTCCACCTCTCTGAGGAAGCACCCTCGAAAACAGAAGACTTGGCGATCACCTGTGCAATCTCTTGGAGAATATCAGATCGACCATGTGGCCATCACACATCCTTTACAGAAAGAAATTCATGATGTGCAAGTTCGAAGAGGAGCCAATATTGACTCCGACCATTATCTAGTGCGAATCAAAGTGAAATTTACCACGAAAAGAATCCACCCCAAGAAATCTCATCTTCAGAAATTTGACACGAAAAAGATAAAGGAAAGTAACATAACAGAGGAATGGGAAAAGGAAAAGGCAAGCACCTGGATGCAGTTCCATGACAAGATCATTACGAGAGCTAAAGAGACTATTCCATTGAAGAAAAATACGAAACACCCGTGGTGGGATTCTGCATGTGAAGATGCACTGGAAATGAGAAAGAGAGCATTTCAGAAATACAACAGTAAGAAGTCACTCGAGACTCAACAACACTATCTTCAGACTAGGAAGGAAGTGTCAAAAGTAATCAGACAAACTAAGAGGAAACACATGAAGGACCAATTGGAATCTATAGATCAAGACTTCCGAGATCACAAAACGCGAGATTTATACAGGAAGTTCGCAGAAAGAATCCGAGGATACACCCCACAGAACTTGTGTTTCCGAAAACAAGACGGAAACCTCGCGTTGTCCAACCGGGATAATTGTAGTGAACTGGCTCGGTATTTCTCTGAGTTACTCAATTGCGAGGAGCCAACATCACGATGGCCCAAAGAGACTCCCGTACATGTAAACCCTGAATCTCCACCACCTACTAAAGAAGAAATCCAGAGACACATTTTCAGACTCAAAAGTAACAGGGCGTCTGGAGAAGATGGCATAGTTGCAGAACTATTAAAGAACATAGGCCCAAATACACTTGAGGAGCTCACACTAATCATCATGGATATCTGGAAAACAGAAAAGCTACCTGAAGAATGGAAATGTGCACTCATCCATCCGTTATACAAGAAAGGTGACAGAACGGATGTGAATAACTACAGAGGGATTTCTCTCCTTCAAGTCACCTACAAGATTCTCTCCGCGTGTCTTCTTCAAAGAGTACAAGAACAGCTTGAACACAAAATTGGTGAATATCAAGCTGGTTTCCGACCTGAGCGTTCTTGTGTTGAACAAATTTTTAACTTGAAGACGATATTGAAATATAGAGCGACCCGAAGCTCTCCGATCATTTGTAGTTTCGTCGACTTTAAGAAGGCGTACGATTCGGTCGATCGACAGTCTCTCTTTAACATCTTAGCAGAACTAGGACTTGATCCAAAGACATTAAGACTCATCAAGGAAACACTCAAGGACACGAAGTCAAAAGTAAAATTTCTGGGTGAATTATCAGAGCCCTTTGCGATTAAGACCGGCGTGCGACAGGGTGACGGATTGTCACCACTGCTCTTCAACCTTGTTCTTGATAAAGTCATTCGAGAATGGGAGAAGGACTTGAATGCCCAGAAGCTCTGGAAACCCATTCAACTTGGACGAAAGAATGATGAAATCAAGGTCAGTTGTTTAGCTTTCGCAGACGACCTAGCGATACTAGCAGACAGCGATATTTTAGCGATCAAACAGATTGAAGTCCTCAAGGAATGCGCTGAGAAAACTGGGTTGCAAATCTCATTCGAGAAGACCAAGTTTATTTGCACTAGGTTCGACATCCAGGAACTACAAACAAAATACGGGCACATCAAACGGGTTCCACACTTTAAATATCTCGGTGAGATCCTAGAACCAACAGGATTGGAAAAGGAAGCTCAGAAAGTTCGACTACAAAAACTCAAAAGAGCGTTTTGGAGAACCCGTGACATCTATAACAAGAAATGCATTTCCATACATACAAAAATCAAACACTATAATACGGTGATTAAACCTGAAGTGCTGTATGCAAGTGAAACCTTGGTACTTAATAAGAAAGGTGATCTGGAAAATATCTTGAAGGAGGAAAGAAAGATCTTGAGGAAAATTCTGGGCCCAGAGAAAAGTGAAGAAGGGTATAGACTCAAATCACGCAAAGCCACGGAAAAACTATCCAACCTCGCCGCAGACATCAGGAAACGAAGACTGAAATTCTATGGACACGTTCACAGACTCTCATCTTCAACGTTAACTCACAAGATTTTGACATACTCTGGAAAACTGAAGAACGTATCTTGGATACAAGATGTTAAAAATGACCTGGAAAAGGCCCGGATAGAAACGTCAGAAATACTAGACAGAAATGTCTACCGTCAGAAGATAAATAAATGGGTGGTACAGCCAGAGAATGAAGTCCCCAGAAGATCGGGGAGTAAGTGGTCAGAAGAAAGGAAACAAGCGCACAGTGAAAGAATGAAAGCAATATGGTCTGTTAGAAAGGCGAATCATAAATGTAATGCGTGATCCAATAGGGTCCATACGCACATAATAATAATAATAATATATGTAAAGAGGAATTACATCTAAAGATTTCAGCTTTGTATGTTGAAAAGTTCCGAAAAAATAAGGACAGAAATGTGATGTTTTTCTGTCGGTCAACACGCTTGTACCCAATTGAGATGGGTTGTTCACTGATCCTAAAAGAAATTACATGAGATTAATAAATACACATGATCCAATAGTGGGGGGGAGGAGGGTAGGGGCGTGGTGGTGCAGCGGTTAAGCTGTTGGCCTCTCACCAAAGTGGACCGGGTTCAATTCCCGGTCAATTTCGAAGTGAAATGCCATGTCCTGTGGTTCGGATTCCACGTGAAAAGGAGCTACCGTGGCTCATGATCGCAGGATTAACGGTCACCTAAAACTAAAAGCATCGTTCCTTTTCCTTTTATTACACATGATCCAAGTGTGTTTATTAATAGGGCTCGGATTGTTAGATAAATAAATATTTTTTATGTGAATACTTAATTATTTTATGCAATTTTTCTATAAATTCATAAATTCCTGTTTTTCACCCATTAGCACATAAAAAGACATAATATTTACATTTTTTGAAAATCAGTATGTTAGATCTTTCAGTTTATTGCATTTTTGTTGTGTTACTTCAAAGGGGAAGAACCTGTGAGTTATCTAATCTTCATGCAGAGCGTATGTCAGCTTGCAACTGTGTTATTCTTAACTTGTCGCCCCGTGCCACTCACTGTAGAAGCTGGGGATTTCTTTCCCCCCACCCAGCTACCTGGAACCCGTGTCACTCACATGCAATTCATTTCTGGCAGTTCTACAATGCCTAAAGTAAAAACAACTACAAGTTATCGTCTGTTGCAGAATTTAAAGATAATTTTACTTCTAATGGAGGCGTTCTGTTCTGCCAACCATGTGGGAAAACAATCAAGGCTGAACAGCGATCTCAAGTTACAACACCTTAACGGCAAGAAATATATTGCCGCAGTTTCGCGCCTTCAGAAGAAGTGTTTTGCGATAATAATCGGCCATTTGTGATGGACAACCTGAAGATGTATCTCGTTGTACAGTATATTGTAATACTTCAGCAGTCAGTGAGACATAGCATAAATTGCATTCGTGAGTACTGCATATTATTGTTTATATTCACAATAATAAACAAAATTATTATTAAATATTTTTATTTTTTGTCACATATTTCAGGTATTTTTAATACATAAAAAATAAATATTTTCCCGATTTTTAGCACCTAAAAATCCGAGCCCTATTTATTAATCTCATGTAATTTTTTTCTGGTTAAGGGAATTACCCATCACAATTGGGTACAATCATGTTGACCGACTGAAAAACATTAACTTTTGATTACTAAGGCAACACTGAAAAATGGAAAATTTTTGAGCAAAACTTGGAATAAAACATTTTTCCACATTTTTTTTTTACCATAGCATTCGTCTGCTTCCATTTGAAGCACTGACACCCAATTTACAGTAGTTTCAAGCCCCTTCTTTCTAACGCAGCCTCTTCCTTAAAAGTTTTCTTTCTATCATTTCATAAGAATAAAAATAAAAATGTATGCTATTTAGTTATTGTTGCTTTAAGGGGCGGAACAGTGAATGTATGTTGGTGGGTTTACTAACAGAACGCTCGGTTGTGGAAAAGTGTAAGGAAAGTAGCGTCAAGGATTCGAAATGAAAATTAAAAGTACCGTTAGAAAGCAACAAAATCCGTAGATTAATATGGTGCAATAAACAAAATTTGGAAAATGTTTAAGATTTTGGACATTCCGAAGCCCCTTAAGGTAATAAACATACACTTGGACTCCATGGTTACACAGGCCCTTCTTGAGACTTAAAATATACTTTCATCCTTCCTCCGATTGTGTGTTTGTAATTGAATTATAGAGAATTTCTTCCATACATATAAAAATACACACATCAAAAAAAGTTTTGCATCACCTCGGTTCCCAGATCTCCGGCATATAGACGTTGACTGTGTATATTGTATCCAAGATACAGTCCCTTTGACTGTTCATAGATGTCACTAAAACTGCTCAAAGATGTAAACAACCATGCATGAGCAGGGCCTATTAGACGGAGGGGGTACGACAGCCGATCAGTTCCAGTCATTCCACCAGGACGAAGGTACGCTGCTCATGTTGTCTGTAGTTCTACCATGCCTAGAAGGTCAATACCGCAGTTCGATCGCGTCCGCATTGTTACTTTGTGTCAAGAAGGGCTCTCAACAAGGGAAGTTTCCAGGCGTCTCAGAGTGAACCAAAGCGATGTTGTTCGGACATGGAGGAGGTACAGAGATACAGGAACTGTCGATGACAGGCCTCGCTCAGGCCGCCCAAGGGCTACTACTGTAGTGGATGACCGCTACTTACGGATTGCCGCTCGGAGGAACCCTGACAGCAATGCCACCATGTTGAATAATGCGTTTCGTTCAGCCACAGGACGTCGTGTTTCCACTCAAACTGTGCGCAATAGGCTGCATGATGCGCAACTTCACTCCCGACGTCCATGGCGAGGTCCAGCTTTGCAACCCCGACACCATGCAGCGCGGTACAGATGGGCCCAACAACATGCTGAATGGACCCCACAGAATTGGCATCACGTTCTCTTCACCGATGAGTGTCGCATATGCCTTCAACCAGACAATCGTCGGAGACGTGTTTGGAGGCACCCTGGTCAGGCTGAACGTCTTAGACACACTGTCCAGCGAGTGCAGCAAGGTGGTGGTTCCCTGATGTTTTGGGGTGGCATTATGTGGGGCCGACGTACGCCACTGGTGGTCATGGAAGGTTCCGAAACGGCTTTACGATACCTGAATGACATCCTCCGACCCATAGTGCACCCATATCGGCAGAATATTGGAGAGGCATTTGTCTTCATAGACGACAATTCTCGACCTCATCGTGCACATCTTGTGAATGCGGTCCTTCAAGATAACGACATCGCTCGACTACAGTGGCCAGCATGTTCGCCAGACATGAACCCTATCGAACATGCCTGGGATATGTTGAAAAGGGCTGTTTATGGACGTCTTGACCCACCAACCACTCTGAGAGATTTACGCCGAATTGTCGTTGAGGAGTGGGACAATTTGGACCAACAGTGTCTTGATGAACTTGTGGATAGTATGCCACGGCGAATACAGGCATGCATCAATGCAAGAGGACGTGCTACTGGGTATTAGAGGTAGTGGTGTGTACTGCAATCTGGACCACAAATGCTGAAAGTCTAGCTGTATGATGGTACAACATGCAATGTGTGGGTCTCATGAGCAATAAAACGAGCTGAAATGTTGTTTGTGTTGATCTCTATTCCCTTTGTATTTAAAGGTTCCGGAACTCTTGGAACCGAGGTGATGCAAAACTTTTTTTGATGTGTGTATATGTTTTTGTTATGGTTCTAATTAATTTTTAGGGGCTTGCGTCATCTTGGTCATCAGCCCCGTGTACTTGAGTGTGTTATGAACTTGTCTGATAGAATCTGTGTTTCTGTGGTGACATTAGTGGGGTGTGTAGCTGACTTGAAATAAGCTACTAGTATAGCATTTACATGGAGGAAGTGTGGAAATACCGGTTAAAACCACACATAGGATAGCCACTGTCAGCGCCGGGTAACGGAGATGAGGATTCGAGAAGGAGGTGGACGTGGCCTAAATTTAGCTACCATTCCAGCATTTGCCGTGAGTAGAAGTAGGGAAACCACGCTGTATGAGATGGTAATCGAACCCAGCTCATTTTAGTATTGTCTCACGAGGCTGAGTGAACCCCGTTCCAAACACCAGACCAAATTAAATTTCTTACCAGTGCCGGGGATCGAACTCGGACCTCAGGGGTGACAACTAAGCCACAGCATGCTACCCGCTGAGCCACGCGGTGGTCCGAAACGATGTAACCAGTGCCACCATTGATTCTTAACACCCACACTAACAAACACGAACTGGGATCAGTTCGTATCTTGTACGCCTCGTTGTGGAGTGGCTAGATTTCTTGGCTGTCATCGCGGAACGCGGGTTCGATTCCCAGCTCTGCCAAAAAAAAACATTCTTGTCTGAGGACTGAAACGGGATACACTCAGTCTCGTTAGGTAAAACTAAGATCAGGTGGGTTCGATTCCTACCTCAGCCATCTTGGTTGTGTTTCTCCGTTGTTTTACTGTTGAGGAGCGTTTCGTGGCTTCTGTTGGGTTCACGAACGTCAGAATACGAAGTAGACAATGTCAGACATTTTGAAGGACTTCGCTGTGAGGTTTGGAAAACCACCGCCATCTCGACCAACGTTATTCGCGTGGGAGAAGAAAACCTTTGTGGCGGGAAGTGTTCTTGATGCACCACGTTGCGGAAGGCCTACGACTCGTATCGAAACTTGTGCCGCTGTGGCGGAACGATCGCCGGTGAAGTTAACCTGTAAGCGGTCTGCGGAATTAGGCGTCCCGCGATCGTCGATGAAAGACCATATGCGCAAAGACTTGAAACTTTCATGTTTTCGGCCATCCTCAGTGAACGAGTTGAGTGATCGGACTTGGAGCAACGTGTGCATGCATGTGAAATGCTGCTCGCACGCTTCCCGCATGCAGATGATCAAAAAATCGTTATATTTTCTGACGAGTGTGCGATTTATCGTAGCTCATAAAATCGTAAGTCTTTATTTGGGCAAAAAGCAATCCGCACTTTTATTAGGAAATTGAGTGCAATCCGCCGCATGTTATGCTTTGGGCAGGGTTATTGGCAGACCATCTGCTTGGACCTTATTTCTTCGATGGTCCTGTGAACCAGCACAGCTACCTGCAAATGATTAACACGTGGTTGCTTCCACAATTAAGGGCTAAAGGTATAAGTGACATCGTGACACTTCAACAAGATGGTGCTCCACCACATTTTGCTGTGAGCGTCCGCAATCGGCTAAATGAACGTTTTCAAACCGCTGGATTGAGCGTGGATCACGAGACCTTACAGCACCACTGCCATGGCCTCCACGAAGCCCAGACCTCAGCACACCGGACAATGCACTGTGGGGAATTATAAGAGAAAACGTTCGTAAACGACGATACGTGACCAATGATCAACTGAAAGATGGAGTTCGCATGACGTTTGAAACTATCACCCACCGCATGTTGCAGCGGGTGCATACAAGAACATGTCGACGGATCAATGTCTGCTTCGAACATGGAGGAATACATACTGACGTTGTTGATCGATGAATGGAATTGATAACTGTACCCAGACATTGTTTACTCCAAATAAATGTTGAAATAAAAACAAGTAGTTCGGTGAAGAACTATAAAGCCTATTTTCATATATCCTGCTCATGTTAATTGCCTCTATCAACATACAAAATTTCAGTTTAATTGCTGTAACAGATTCGTAGATAATGAGAACCGTCTAAATATTTCAGATGGTCGCCAGGTTTGATTTTTATTTTTGTACTATTACATTAAGATTATTGTGTACGTGTGGTATTCAAACTTCAATCGCATGATTAGAACTCAAGAAGTAAAAACGAGATTTTAAAATTACGCACAGCAGCCATCTTTTGATTATGAAAACAATTGAAATAAATTAGATGCCAGTGGATCAACATTTGTATAAGCATTTAACGTGCAACGTTTCACGGCACTCGGATAGTTAATTCGCGAGAAACGTCCATTTAAATATTTATACTTTGCGTCGCCGCCATGTTGGATTTGTGCTCACCAGGTTACTCAAAGTCCTATAGGTGAATATATGTTCATAGTCTCTATGAACATAAAAAAAATCTGTTTGGTTGCTGTAAAAGATTCTTAGATATTGAGAACCGTCTAAATATTTCGGAAGCTCACCATTTAGGATTGTTATATGTATAGGCCATAGAGTTACGTACCATTCAAGGACAATTATTGCCTAGGTTCATTATTCAAACTTTCACTTCGATCGCATGATTACGACACAAGAAATAAAAACATAATTTTAAAATTTCGCACAGCCGCCATCTTGAGGTTATGTAAACAATTGAATTAAATTAGATGGCAGTGCATTACAATCTGCAAAATTATTTACTGTACCACATTTCACTGCACTCAGAAAGTTAAATCACGAGAAAAGTCTATTAAAATATTTCAAATTCGCTTGGTCGCCATGTTCGTTTTGTACTTTTCAGGTTTATGAAATATACATAGGTAAACTTGTATCAGTACCCTTTATCACCGTACAAAATTGCAGGGTGATCTCTGTAATAGATTCGGAGATATAGAATGTCAGTGAAATATTTCGCAGGAACGCCATTTTGAGTTTATGTAAACAATTGAACTAAATTAGACTCCAGTGCTTTACAATGTGTATAAACAATTGCTGTACCCAGTTTCATTACGTTTGGGTAGTTAAATCGCGAGAAAAGTCTATTTAAATGTCTCAACTTCGCTTGGCCGCCATGTTGGTTTTGTAGTCACCAGGTTTTTGAAAGTCTCATAGGTGAACTTCTAGTAGTGCCCTTTATCACCGTACACAATTTCAGGGCGATATCGGTAATAGTTTCGGAGATATTGAATGCTAGTGAAATATTTCGCACAGCCGCCATGTTGGATTGGTGAGACGTAACAAAATTTGAAGGGCACGGTCGAGGTCGCCGGGAATAGCGCCATGAACTTACCGAGTTTCCTTGAAATCGCTCCAGCCGTTTAGATTTTATTAGGGGGGGGGGCACACACCTCACACACACACACACACACACACACACGCACACACACACGGCAAAAGGTGATCTCATAAGCCTATGTTTTCAAAATTGAAAATAGGCTAAAAATCCTGTTTTATTCATAATAATGTTTCCATGTATAACTGTCCTATGCTATAACATGTAAAGGGACTTCTCGACCACCCTGTAGGCCAAAATCGAACAAAGAAGAAGAAATAAACAAAAACTACAGTGACTTGAGAGACGTTGGAGTGTTAGAATTTAACTCTTGAGGAGTCATTTAATTACAGGGTTCTCTGTAATTTAAGCACTCTCAAATGTCAACCTATTCTGCCTGAATTCAATAGCGCAACCTTGGGCACAGAAGTTGAAGACATTTCCCACCACGCCACACAGCCGGCCATTACCTTCCTTGGATTTCCTCACCCTTTAAAACTCCGACTGCCTCTGCCGGGATAGAACCCACGATTTTCGAATCATGACATGGACACTGCGTCACTGATTTACGGAGGCAGTTACCATAAGGTAATACAGGCGCTAATCTGATTTTACGACACAATAAGACCTTTACGAAACAATTAACTTACCTTTTTAATGAATAGCAAACATTTGATAATACTGTACTTTTTACTTCCCAGTAGAAGAGCAAAACTGGCAACTGACCTATATGTCTCGGTCTGGTGACCTCACCTTTAACAATATAAATATGTAATACTTCGCTAATGTCTCGCTTATGTTACGCGTTAGTGGGAGGAAAGGTGCTGCAAGTCCAAATCATTTACAATGGAAATGGTATAAATTGCTGAAAGTAGCCTACTGTATGTTCCACACCATTTGTACGAACAATGATCTGCGACCTGAAAAGGGACAGAGAAGTATTTCTCAATGCCCTAAATTCACCACATATTGCACGCCACTGACAGGAATAAAATAAGTTTCTCTTGACTTTCATCACCGTCAGTTGCGTGAAGTGGCTGCCTGTAGTGACAGAAGCGGAACGAAGAGAAGCGAAGAGCTTTTAACAGTAATTGTTTAGCAAACTTCATTATTCTACTTGTTGATGCATATCGACAGCCCGCACCTGTCGGCAACTTTCTTGAGGACACGAACTAGGACAGCCAGTGTCTTCTCATAAAATTCATATTCCATATGACTGATTTATGAGTGTTGACAGCCAATAATGTACGGTATCTCTTATTTATTTATTTGCTTATTTATTTAAACAGTGCCGAGGTTAATGTTTAGTCATTTGAAGACCCCACGGATAAAACGGGGTAAGTCCATTATTTTCCGAAAATGAGTTTATGGCGCATTCTGGCGGCCAGCCATCGTCACTACAGATCTGTTGAAATTAATGTCAAATAAAGCGGAATGTCACCGAGATACATATGTTTTTATTTTTAGTGGAAACGGAAAGAACGTCCCATATCCTCTCACTTTTTCGCAATTTAACTTCATTTTTTATTTATTTTTAACATCTATTTCCTTTATAAGAAACAAATTTGGCAAAAAAAAAAAATATATTGCTTACCCTCAATGTATTTCTTTTTAGTGTTGAAAGTTTAAATTCGCTCTACTGAAAAAATTACAGAATGTGACTTACTCCGTTTTTCCCGTGGAGTCTTCATTTGTGTTTCATACAGGCTTATGATATAAGTGGTGTTATTATAAGTCGAAGGATATTTCTTTCTTTCTTTCTTTCTTTCTTTCTTTCTTTCTTTCTTTCTTTCTTTCTTTCGGGAGACGTAGTTAACTAGATGTGGCATGTCAGCTAACGCCCTGACCATCTCGTGGTGTAGGGGCTAACATTCTTGGCTGTCACCCCTGAGGTACAGGGTCGATTCCCGGTTCTGCCAAGAAATTCAATTCTACTTCAGGCAAATGCCGGTATAGTTCCTAACATAAGGGCACGGCTGCCTCATTCCCAAGCCTCATCTGCATTACAAATACTCAGACTATTACATACACCACAATAACACAGGTTATCGGACAAATTCAAAACACACGCACCCAAGTACACGGGGATAAATGACCACAATGCCCAACCGCCTTAATTCTCGTGAGGCAGAACTGAGAGGAGATGGGTTTGATTCCCTCTTCAGCCATCTTAGAAGTGGTCTAAGGAGTGATGGGTTGTGTACATCAATTAAAAACACCTTAGAAAAAAATTGAATTTACGAACGTTTTTGTTTTTATTGATACTAGTGCCACTAGGGTTAAATCCGCGATACCTTGTCTAACTCTGCAATATGATAAATCTAATAATATGCTTCATTACAACCCCTACCGCATAAATACATCACAGAAATACGTGAGATTTTATGAATACTAAGCCTACACAAACAAAATACAACACAGGTTTTCATGATTTTACCACTAGATGGTAGCATTTGTCGTTTCAAAATGCATAGTCGAGGAAAATGAAATAATTGACTCAACACAATTGTTGAGAAATACTCGTCTCTTGCACTGGGGTAACCTATAGCCTATGTGTAGATAGGCAAAGTCTCCCTCACGAGATAGCATTTTCAGCCTCATTGAAATGTTTATACAGATCTCCCCACGTGATTGGTCGCGGAGGAAGCACTTCCAGTATACGGACGATAGTGAGGCATACAGTAGTTGACTTGCAGTCTTGCAGTGAATTGTTCCCCGTCAAACATGCCACGACGATAGAGAAGCGTATGCTATCAACAATATATTGTCACCGTTTGAGAGAGCTCGGATAATAATTGGTCTGTGTACATCTGTACGGATTGTAGCTGCACGAGTATGCCGATTGCCATCTACGGTATTAGCCTTTCAAGATACGAGTGCCGCTGAACTTGGCTGCGCTAGTGTACTGTATATTGTTTATAGCATCAGGAGCCTTGTAGGGGGGACACAGCGATGACAGCGTCCGGTCTGCCCACAAGTCAAGCAGCATTGCGCGCGCTACTTGCGTTAGACAGAAGTTATATTGTGAATTGTGAACAGAAAAAATAATAATAATTGGCGGATTAGGAACAGCTCAACTGTTGTAAGCGTAACAGGAGCACATGTCATCACGGAGAGAAGAACGATGACTGGGGCTACTGGAGCTGAGTCATATCTTACCCAGGTGACTCTACTTGTCAACCAAGCAGGCTGAAAGCGTGACATAAGTGAACAAGGAATAGTTACTACCTCGACCGCAGACACTCGTATGTTGAAAGGCTAATACAACGGATATGGCAGACGTGGTCAAAGGTACGTACGCACATACTAGGCCCGGCTCAAGCCCAACATAACGAACAGCTGTGAAAGAGTATCGCCGGATCATTCGGATGGTTCCTGCAGAAGATGTTCCCATCGACTGGCGTACTGTCAAGACAGATCGGCATGGGTCGACGAATGGCATAGTGTCGTCTTTAGTGATGAATCGCGCTTCTGTATTGTGATCGCCGCAATCGTATGCGATGACATGCAAGAGAGAAGGGTCGCCCAAACTTTATTGTCGAGAGATACACAGGGCCAACACCGGGCATTATGGTCTGGTAGTGACTGTTGATGGCAATATGACTGCTCGTCTGAATATTGACCGAGTCCTCAATACAGTGGTTGTTTCTATGATGGCAAACTTTGCAAATGGGATGTTTCAGCCGCACTGCACGCATCTCCAGGGAATCTCTCCACGAAATCACAACCTTCAATGACCCACCAGATCCCTGGACCTCAGCTCTATTGCGCATGTGTGGGATATAATGAATCGAACACTGACCAACTTGCCTCAGGCGTCAACAACTCTGGAACAACTGGAAGAACCATGGACCACAATTTCTCAGGAAGTGATCCAAGACCTTATAGACTTTATACCTTGAATAGTTCAGTATTGTTCTGCAGCTCGAGGTGGGCACATCCTGTATTAATACATGTCCACATTAGAGTTCAGAGGACCTGAAAGTGTAACCATTGTACTCGTATCACAGCCAAGCACTCGTTCTGCATGTTCATGAGTTCATCTACTCGAATAATACAAATTTATGCACTTACAGTACTTACTTCCTCGGCGCTACAGCCCGGGTTGGAATTTGTCCTCCCTTACGACGCGCATCCATTCGACTCTATTGAGAATGACACAAGAAATGGAAACGTGATTTTAAACAATACTGCAAACCACCATCTTGAATTTATCAGAACAATTGAATTACATTACCAATAAATTCAGCTTTAAATAAAGATTTACCTGCAAATTTAAACTGCACTCAAAAAATATCCAGCTAAAATATCCGGCAAAACAAATAGGTCATCGGTTTTTTAATATCTCGCGAACCAATAATGCTAGGAACTTGTATGAGGTGTCCTAGGACTTGGGGTGACCCCCCTCGTTTTCCTATAGTTCCCTTAATTTAACCAAAGGACCCAAAACTAATAGGTCATCGGCTTTTTAAGAGCTAAACTTGCTATAGTAGACTCTATCATCATACACAATTTCAGGTTGATTGCAGCAATAGTTTCGGAGACGTTGAATGCCGGAGTATTTTGCAGCGGACGCCATGCTGGATTGGTAATATTTATTGAAATTTCAAAGTCAAAGTCGTGGTTGGACGGGGTTGTAGTAAGTCCTTAACATGTTTCATTGAAATCGCTCCAACTATTTAAAATTTATTAAGCGATACACGCAGACACACGGACAAAAGGTAATCTCATAAGCCTATATTTCATAGGATGAAAATAGGCTCAATGGGTCTATATATGATATCCGGGCTCGATGAAATTTTACCCATAGTGTACTAAGCTCCATAGTTATTATATCACAGTGATCAAGATAATGTCCTGCAACTGTACTTAAATAATAACATTCCATGCAGGCTATTGGAGTTTTAATGGGCGTAACAGCTAGGTCATCTGCTCCATGCAGGTTATAAATAACATAATAATAATTATTATTTATGTCCTATTAAACTTTCCGTGCGTTTACATAATTAGATAGAAAACGTGGAAATATGGTATAAATACCCAATACAGAGCCTCGTTACTGCAGCAATAAACCATGACGTGAAGGTTCCGCGTTTATACCTGGGGTCATGGCCTTATGGATTATTGTTACTTAACAGATTTCTCCTCTCAAAGCAGGACAGGGTTACTGCTCATACGCCCCTCTCGCCTTAGGATACATTCGGCACACTTCCTACATAAAGACTGGCTCTATGGATCTTCATGATTATGCATTCTTTGACTCCACTTTCCAGTCGCACAGATTTTCGCACCATTCAAGGAACTAGGTTGGACACATCAAGCTTACAAACTATACAGTAGAAGGGACATGATCAAAAATGTATGTCTTCCCCTTATTAATCTCGTTTCAACGGATCCGGGGATGAGATGCGATGAATTTTAAGTGGTGGGTGGAATTTATGGCCGATTTCCCTACCAACCTCATGAGAGGAATTAATGACAGATTAAATGAATGAAGATAAATGCAACTCAGCAAGGAGTTGGCAAGAATCGGTCCAGTCCTAATTGAAGGTACCGTCCTGGCATTTGCCTTGAGTTGAAAATGGGAAATCACGGAAAAGCAATTCTGAGGTTTGAACCCACTCCTCTACCGAGTCTGGAGATAGTTTGGTCTCATGGACTCGCACTGTGTCGAGTCGGTGGATATGATCAAAAATAAAATAGAAAATCTTAACCCTACTGATGGTTCATTATTTTAAATTGGTAGAACAGAAATGTAATCTTTTCAGATTGAATTTATGGAAAACAAAACTAGAAAGCGACTTCAAGCAAGTAAGATTACGTATTGCTGCTGTTGCCTCCTTTAGAAACTTGGGCATCGTGGTCATCGTGCAGAGTTTGTCTGGTAACCTTTTTTAAACTGTGGTGTTTCTAGTAGAACTTACGTGCGCGTAAGATATAATAAAGAAGGTTGAACGCCAACCAGCAGTTACTATGATTCTGTTATTCATGATTTTGAAGTTTCTAGGCATAGTTATGACACTGAACTTCCCAATGATGAATTAACTGTAGGCAGTCTACATCCTGCAGAAATATTCAGTTAAAGGGATTGATCTCTATAAATGAACTGGATGTAGCCCACCCTATCGTTGTCTACTTTACTACATGAAGCCACGTTTCTTGGCACAGTTTCTCCAGGTATTGGTGGCAAAAGCCACTATACCTCTGGAAAAAAAGTATATTAAACGGTATAATCTCTGTAACACATTTCCCGTTTAACATACATGTTTATTTATGTCCATAACATCATAAAATAAATCAATAATTTGCCGCTTGGTGTTGGAATTAGTGGATTAGCTCGATTACCTTCGCCAGGTATCGCGGACAAAATCGAGCTCACTTTCGTAACACGTAGTGCGACATCCAGTAATGTTGGAGATCAATCTGGTTATAGGGGAAAGGAACAACTGTATCTATCCTGGAACTGCCATGGAATGCCACGATTTGGGAAGAAGAGTTGGAACTAGAAAGGCGAGATTATTTCCCTGAAGAAAGCAGGAAAGATTGTTATTTTTTTATTTATTTTTAGCGTGTGGCACATTAAAACATTAAATTATCACATACATGAAATGTTAAACAAATTCCAGCTATTAAAGTACAACGATCTACATAAATCTATATACAAATATTCGATTTCATTTTGTAATAGGATTTTTTGTAGTACTTGACATTTCGATCTACTTATGCCTTCTATGGTTCTTAGCTGGTAAACCCTGAGAAGGGCTATTTGTATTCACGTTTTGTGACACCAAGCAATGTTTCGGGCCAGAAGATCACTGGGATTGTCTGGCTGCCTAAACTCCTTGGTGTAGTTGTTTCCCACAGAGTGACCGATCTTTAGCACCACCCAGGGACACGTGTAGCTTAAGGAATGCTACGGGAGCGAACAGTCTTTGTCCCCCGGAAAAATTGTATTGGAATATTAGTGAGTGGAAGCGGATGCTAGCTCAAATACCAGGTAAGTTTACGTAACCTTATTCCATCATAGTGTTTGTAGTAGCAGTGCGTTTGCATTATCAACCTAACTAACCACTTCATAAATGACCAGCAGTTAAATAGGAACGTTAAGCAGAAACGGACATTAAAGAAAATTGTGTTGACTGCATTCATGCCTGAAAATCGTTACAGTAATAAGTCAACAAATCACAGTGTTGACAAACTTAACCATATAAACAATATTAATAATAATGCAACAATTATTATAGAAGTGTTATAGACCACGTGCCGGCCCCGTGGTGTTGGGGCAGCACGCCTGCCTCTCACCCGGAGGCTTCGGGTTTGATTCCCGGCTCCGTCAGGGTTTAAAAACTGACGTGAGGGCTGGAACGGGGTGCACTTGGGTAGATTATAGGCTAGGGAATAACCCACCCACCAAGGGAAGATGATTAAGAGAAGGAAGTAGATTTGGGATTGGAAAAGAAGGATAGAAGAATAGGAGGAGAGTCCCACAAAAGTAATAAGTTTAGTGTTAAACACACTTAAAGGTGGTTGCCACTGCAAATATGTGCTCGGATACCTAAAGTGGGTACGAGCTTGGTCGAAGCTGACGGGAACCGCAGCTGAGACTTGGGCAGTTTGCCAGAGAGAGGCTTTAGTGTGTTTCCTGCCGAGCATGTATAAAAGTACTATGGGGAAGGGTGATGGTCTGGCCAGACAGATAGTAAAAGCTTTATTGTATATGAACGAGGGCATAAACCTAGGAAGAGCTAGGAAAGCCAGGATCCTTCCTAACTGTATTATCAAAGAAATGATGAATCCAAAAACAAATATTTAATTTATTTAACAATGCAGGAAGTTTGAGGAAATTAACAATTATGCAATATAAGTTTAATAAACATAGTTCATTTGAACTTTTTAACAAATAGGATCGCAGACCTCTTAACATCAAACAGTTGCTCCAGGCAATTGACAATTTTTAAGGTTTTTTAAACCGTGTATAAAAATCTTGGTAAGATTTCATAAATAGGCAAAATGGAATAATTAAAGTTTTAACATTTACAGGAGTACAGGCAGTGTACTATACGAAACCTCCGAAAGAACATTCTAACGAGAATAACAACTTCGAAGATAACAAACTGTAAAACATAAAGAACAAAAAGGAAGTTCCTACAACTTCTTATATTTAAACAGAATTACTTTGTGAGATTTATACAAAGAGAGCAGGTCACTTACTGTGAACCTGAAGAGTTAATCAAAAGGAAGGTTCTAGACCTCTTATACTTTGAATAAGACTCGCAAGTTAAATGAGGCAGTTTTCATTTAGCGAGACCAAAAAATAACTCACTCAAGAGTTGAGAGAATTGTTTTCCCTGCTTTTGAAGGGAGGAACAATGTAAGTTTGAAACGTGTGCTAGACACGTATCACAAAGATTATACAGAGATACTTAATGATAAACCAACAAAAAGGGAAGGGCACTTCTTGGAATGACACCTTATTGGAACAGACCTAGATTAAAAGTTTATTGCAAATTGTTAGTGAGAGGTTTAGGAAAGAGAAATGGGAATTAAGGAAAATGTTCATGGCCTTATTTGAATATAAGCGGACGATCGCGACGCGGTAGAAAAGTTGAGCAAGCACTGGTTTTCACTATAGTTCATTGAAACATATGAAATGTTCACTGTGGAGACACAAAGTTTATGGAAAAGAAAGTTATTGCAATTATAGGAAGAACTGATTGCACTATATAGGTGAGAGTCTATTTCTTGAAACAGTTGTGATTTACAATTAAATGCGCCATAGAATGTTCCAGCGGTGGACGAAAATTCACTATTGTAGTAATTTAGAAGTGAGATTCTTCAATTTTAAATAGCGTCCTCACAAGTAAGTGAGAAATACATGACGGCAGGACTAGCAGATAAAGTACAAGATCTGGAAGGTTCCAGAACGATCTTAGTAGAAAAATGGGGCCAAAGTAAATCCAGCGGAGGAACTTGCTTTGTAAATTATAGACAGTGGGTATTAGATAATATCCCACGTAGTGAGAAGATTTCTCATTTGGCAAGCATAAGAAATGCTGCTTTTCACTAAGATTAGCTTGATTAAACAAAAGCTCAACATGGAAAATCCCGCGGAGGATGATTTTGCCCCAAAATAAGTAATTTCACACTGCCTATAAAAGATAGTTAAAAGCATGTGGTAGGTAAAATCATGAAGATGAGGTTAAAACTTGAAGCAGGTACTTATCTTTGTTGCATGGCGAAGGTGAAGTTCCTCACTGATGCTTAAAATTCCAACATGGCGTGGAATTTAAAAAATGCCTCGTTAGGTCAGGAGGCTGGCTCTGGTTGAGCCTTAACTGATTACTACGACTGCCGACTGAGAAGTGAGTGCAGCTCAACGGAGCACGGAGAGACCACGTAAGGGGAAAAGAGTGGGGGGTAGGAGACAAAAGGTATACATATCAGCATAACCAACTTCAACACAACAAATTGATCTTCTTTTGCTGAGCTGGTCTTCAAAGAGTTGACAACAGTATCTGGTAGCCAAATGGATATGGAATTCCTCTTGCGCGAGGAAGAGTTGAAGAGCTTCAGAGATTTGTTGTTATATGACGCTAGGTGGGTCACAGAATATATATCTGGAACAGACTCATACAAAATATAAGAGACCTGAACCCCTAAGAGAGAACAGAAGATCACTGTTGGTGTCTGACAAAAAGGAAGGAAAGAACGTGCAAAAGCATTCAAAATTATAATCTCAGGTACCGTGCATTCCAAGAATGCACCAGCACTCAGCTTCGTGAGGCAATTGAGTAGCTGTCTGACAGTGAGGCAGCATCCCGACCACGAAAACCAAGATTAACGGCCGAGGGGACCCGATGCGCTGATCACGTGTCACCCCAATATCTGCAGGCCAATTGGCTGGGCAGCGGTCACTTGGAAGGCCTAGGCCCTTCATGGGCTGTAGTGCCAGGGGGGTTATATAGACCACGTAGTGACTAGTACTCTTTGGCTGTTCGATTTCCGGCTATGCCAAGAAATTTAATTCTGCTCTGAGGGCTGGAACGGAGTACACTCAGCCTTTTGAGGCAAAACTGAGATGAGGCGGGTTCGATTCCTACCTCAAGCATCCTGGAAGTGGTTCTCCGTGGTTTCCCACTTCTACACCAAGTGAATGCCGGGATGGTTACTAAATTAAGGCCACGGCCGCCTCCTTTCCAATCTTCAACTGAGTTACAAAATACATACACTAATACAGCCATCACAATATCACAGGTTATCAGACAAAATTACACACACACACACACATCCAAGTACACGGGGCTACAGGGCCACGATGTCACAAAGCCCCTAAATGAATCAACAACAGCGAGCTATAGAACAACTGAGTAATAATATCTATAAATAAAATCGACACGGTACAGAAGTTGTACAAAACTTTTGTAATTTAATCATATAGCAATTGTAAATATTGTTGAACATAGTGTAATACATAACCAAACCCCGTGACGCTACAGCCCATGAAGGGTCTAGTCCTGCCAAGCGACCGCTGCCCAGCCATTCGGTCCGCAGATTATGGCGTGACGTATGGTAAGCGCGTCGGGTCCCCTCGACCGTTAACCCTGGTCTCCATGACCGGGAGTATTACATACCCGCCGAAACTAATCTAAGCGTAGGTGAACAGGATCTGATGATGAACGCATGAAGATCGAAACATGTCATCCAATTAAATATTCTCTTTTTTTGTGCAAAAAATGAGTTCATTTAGTGATAAATAATGAAATATTTCTTTCAGGTTGGGGTGTTTAAATATTTGTACTCCCCACCTAATATATAGGCACAAACGTGTTGACCGACTGAAAAACATTCTACGATATGTTTATTACTGATAAAAGAAACAGCGAATCAAATCAAACCCTCCAGGACCAGAGTTATGGAGTTAATAAGCAAAGTAATTGTTTGTAAGCTCACTAAAGATATGATGAAGATCGAGTCGTTTACTGAACTGAAGATCTTTATTCCTATTTTATTCGTAAAATAGTGCACTGCCCGTCTGCCCTCCAAAAAGAAGCGTAACACTTCATATGGTAGGTTGGTTGGTTCCTTAGTTCTAGGGGTTGCGACAACGCGGTCATGTAGCCCAGCGTATTTTGGGTGTGTGTAGACTTTGTATGAAAACCGGTGTTAATTGTGATGGCTCCTGTGATTCAGGTAGAATGACTGCAGACAATCAATTTTTCAAGTAGTTCCTACTTTTGCTACCAAATGCTGCCGTCCACGACACCTAGCTGCGGACTTGCTACTAGATGCCATCACAGCCAGCACCTGGCGGCGAACCTTGGAACTAATATAGCGTTATCAGGACCTTCTATAGAAGGTCCTGGCGTTATCAAACTAACCTACAAATTTTAGCTTCTACAAGTGTAGTTAGTGGAAGCTTTAGTTCCCCTCCGAAGGAAGGCATACTGAGGGAATTTTAACGCTCTTAAAAAATCCGACCTTTTAGGCCGCGTTTGAACCCTCGATCTTGGGCATAGCAGTTCAGCATGCTACCAACTACGCCATCAAAGCCACCTCTTCATATGCTTGCCACGGTGGGTGAGTGGTTATAGTGTTGGACTACCAACCCCAAGATTGCAGGTTCGCTCCTGGCCATGGTAAGTGATTTTTGAAAGGCGACAAAAATCACGACACGCATGTCATACGTTGTTGGCATGTTAAAGAACCCATTTGAATCCAGAAGGCCGTGTTCAATGGCAAAATTAATCTCGGGATGTTCCGCCAACACAAAGTTCCTCCATTCTCTACTTGAAAGCGCTGTAGTGTCAAGGAGTTTAGATATCTAACCTCCTTGACTTTCATAGCGTTCAAAGGAACGTCGAAATTCGACATGCAAGCTACCCTCTGGGTGTCAATTAACAAAGCTTCCACCAGGCACCCGAGGCCATACGATATTATTATTATTATTATGTGGTAGAGAGCTTAGTTAAATTCCACATTGTACCTATATAATAACCACACGTTTTCCAATATTTATTGATTGCCCAGTGTTCTGTGAATGTTACTGAAGAAGACTCAACAATGAATAACAACAGAAGGTTATTTTAATGAAATTATAATCCGCTGAAACAATGGTGAACGCTTCCGCGCATTTCTTATTCATTTCGCGGCAATAATGAAAACCATTATTTCGGAGTTGAAGTCGACTTTGCACCTTTGACGCTGATTGATGAATATCTGTGGATTGCCTGAGAGGTTCTGTGACATAAACATCTCCGCAACATGCCTTTAAGTCCCGTTGACTTTGCGACAGCAATAGAATTGGTGAATGATGGTACGCTATTTTTGGAGGGCAGTGTATTTAGCAAACAAGTTAATTAAATTCTGCTTTGAACAATGGTTAGCAGAGGAGGAATAAAAACCAATTTAGGCTGTTTTGGTATTTTATAATTTACTCTAATCTGTAAGTACCGACAGTAGTGGCTACGCTGGCTAAAACGCAGCATTAGGTTATGGGGCCAAGCTCTCTGCTGACTCGGTAGACGTGTGGGTTCGAGCCCCACCGTCGGCCGTCCTTGAAATGGTTTTCCGTGGTTTCCCATTTTCAACACCAGGCAAATGCTGGGACGGTACCTTCTGACAGGCCACGGCCGCTTCCTTCCACATCCTTGCCCAGATTCATTCACCATCATTCATTTCATCTCTCATTAACTCCTCTCGCATGAGGCTGGCGTCAGGAAGGGCATCCGACCGTAAAAACCACCGCCACAAAGACTTCCATCGCATCTCATCCCCGACCCCGTTGGAAAACGGGAATAATAAGGGGTACACATACACTCTAATCTGTAAGTACTAACTATTAATAATCAAGGAAATGTTAAAAAGAAAAAACATTCCTATTCTTAATACACGTAATTGAACACAGGATTTTTACCCACATAGTCTTCATTTTATTTAACACCATCACACTCTGTCAAAGCTCTGTTACCTAAGTTTACACTATGGAATAGAATCCTCAGAAGTGTGTATTCTTGGAAAAATAGTTGAATTCAGTATTATCCATGTAATTCATGGAGTTTCGTGTTAGCATTCATAAGGTCAATAACCTGTCACATCCGCAACCAAAGTTTGAAGTACACATGGTTTCCAGAATGGATTTTTACAATCATGTTAATGAAAAAATGAATCTTAAGCTATTAGGTCGTGTATTGTACTGAACGCACAACCTAGTTAAATGGACGTTAGAGAATTATAAGCCATAACCCTCCCCCCACTCCACAGACACACACACACACACAGAAAAAAGTTTCCCTTATTTTTTAAATAAAAAGAAAACACAATTGCATGAAAATTTTTATTGGCATCAGATACAGCAATGTTTAATCTATTTTTCAACTAGAATTGAGGCATCGTGGGATCGATCAACTGTGTATTCCTGTGTCGAAGAAGTCTGCTGCCTGGGAATAGAACCAGCTTGCGACAGTCGTCTTCAGCTCTTCGTCAGTGTTAAAATGCCGACCGGAGGACAGGAATTTCTTGACGTTCAAGAAAGGATGGAAAACACTGGGGGAAAGATCAAGAGTCAGGACTGGACGGTAGATGATCAAACATAACCAAGCCGAACTCCTCCAGAACAGTTGCTGTGAGCCGAGGCGTACTGTATGTGGTAGAAGCGATTTCCATCTTTTCTTGCACCTCAAGAAATTCCTTTCCTCCGGTCAGCATTTTCACACTGACGAAGAGCTGAAGACGACTGTCATACGCTGGTTCCAGTCCCAAGTGACAGGCTTCTACGACACAGGCAATTCTGGTGGCGATTATGTCGAAAAATAGCTCAAACATTGCTGTATCAGGTGCCAATAAAGTTTTTCATCTAACCATGTATTCCTTTTATTTAAAAGATAGGGAAACTTAATTTCTGGATGGGCCTCGTAAATTGTCTGACCCATGCGAGACTTGAACTTGTGACTTCGGGCTTTGTACGCCGTTATCCTGGCCACTTAGCTAAAGGATTAGACATCTTAATTCTCTTTTTAGAAAGCTTCCATTTGTTGTTCACCAAGTTTAAATACCTTTTGACATTGGAAATGTTTCCCCTTTAGACATTATACTATTTAGAGTTGTGCTATTACAATATGGTTTTCATTTCAACTTCCAACTTGTAAAATCACAGGTTCGACACTACTGTATATCATCACTGGTCTCAAGTGAAATGAGCACACTTGCCAGTAAGAAAAATATTTGATTCCTGGTAGAGGATAGGTGAGCTTATGCAAACGTGCGCTTGTAAATGGCCAACCATGTCAACAGCGCCGACACTTCGCCACCTGTTCCAGACGTTCTTCTACAGACAAGATTGCCCAAGCGTGAACCTCCATTTTATCGTGCCCAAGCGTGCCTAAAATGTGATCGATGCCTCAATTTAAACCTACGTCGAGCACTGTAAAGCGTTCCTGATTATTTGTGTTCTATTGAGTAAATGTTTACTCATAAACAGTGCTCTCTTTGATGATACAGTAAGAGGCACTTTCACTGCCTTTGGAAATACCCTTGTTTGCAACGTGCATATTTAAAAGAACAGTGGTGCTTATATAATGCCAAGAGATTTCTTACATCAGATAGTGGCGAGGAACGCGTGAGAAAATCCCCAAGATAAGAGATTGTGTGCAGGACAATACGATTACTCACCATTGTTCTTTGCCCTTCTACAAATTATCTTCCAAGTAAACAGCTTCGTTCTTGTAAGACGTACGGATATTTAGAACAAGACGCTCTCTTTCAGTCTCGTATGATCAGTTGAAGAAAGAGATGACAAAAATTAATCCAAACTCTGAAGTTTTGCCGTGCATGCGGACATAATTTTCGGATTCACTGCTGTGGTGATCTTTTCAAGTTATATTAAATAATAAGCACAACATTTTAAAAAAAATGTGAGCTGTACAGTACATTTCTTCTATGTCTTAATCATTCACAGTTTTAAGTATTCTTGACTTAAAAAGAATTTTCACACTCTTGGTAACTATTTTGGCCTTGCAGCGGTGTCAGGGTTTGTAAGCAGTGTTGCCAAATCTTGAAATGGTAAAGAACTAAACCCTGTGCTTTAAAACACCAAAAAAGCATCAGCTGGACTCTATGATTCAAAACACTAGAAAAACACCAAAAATATATAAATATATACACGGATTTTCTTTTAACTTACATTTCTTTCATGAAAAATCTTCCTTTTCACTTTCGGAGCCTGCTACCGCTATTACATTTTTAGAGCAGGAAGGTGTAGTACTGCTGTAGCTCTGCATACTTCCAATTTTGGCCAATATATCCTACAGCCTACTAGCCTACTAGGCAACGAACAAACAGCGACTGTGAGTTTGAAATTTGAGATTTGCATTACTGACTGTGGTTGCGTAAGAGCCTTTGCATGAAACTGGGAAATCCCCTGGCAGCTGGGAAGAAAATAGAGGATAGGCGGATTCTTTGTACAAGTGCACTTGCACTGAGCCCTGCATGTTGCGCTTACTTAGCATTTATGCACGAGAATGAGAATTTCAGGGACTTCCCCTGCTGGAGTGTTGACCTTGACCCGTGTAAGGCTGAACTTTGCCTATCTTTATTGATTAACTTTATTATAATTATTACATGGCTTTCAGGATTTACTTATTAGTCACATGAGACAATTTCATGAAAAAATCCGTTAAGCACCAGATTTGGCACTGGTTTTATTGAAATAACACCAGTATTTCGCTGTGGCGCTATATGAAAATTTCCGACACCAGATGAACTTCAGAAACACCAAATTGGCAACACTGGTTATTTAAAAATAGCTAGCGTGCGTTGAATTGTGTGCTTAGAAGTAAAAAAAAACACATAGAGATTTACCGGGACAGCTTAAATAAGTTACTAGATCAAAACAAGGTAGCCAACATTAACAGCCGTCCCCTATACCTACGTAAATGTTGGTTTATGGTTGCATTTTTAGAAGTTAAGTTGTTTTCATGTGCTAGCACATTGTCGCCAACCCTGCTTAAAATCTCGCCATCTCCAAAGACCATAATACCAGTAAAATTTCATAACACACGGTTGCCGACATTGTTCTCCCAGAATGAATTTTCCACACATTCTCCCAACATAATAATTACGAATTTTAACTGGAAGCAGGCTGTGGATTTTCATTTTCACTAATGCCTATTATCTGAATAATTTCACAGTTGTATTTCTAATTTCAAGTCTAATGAAGTTAAAACGAGTTGTACAAGGTAAGCACTACTAATATACATCGATTAAAACAGTATTTACAGTTATTATAGACCCTTGATTATGGAATAAGTAGATGTTCATACCCACTCGTCTGAGATGTTTGCAAGCTTTTATTTAATTAATTTTTGGATAAATTCTTATTTAGATTTCATCATGACGTCTAAAAAACACGAGAACAAGATTGGAGATGGATTGGAGAAACTCTGTGAAGATCACTGGCGAATCAGCTAGGTTTTGAGTAAGTAGCCTAGACCC
Organism: Meconema thalassinum; assembly: GCA_946902985.2. Classification (NCBI taxonomy): domain Eukaryota; kingdom Metazoa; phylum Arthropoda; class Insecta; order Orthoptera; family Tettigoniidae; genus Meconema; species Meconema thalassinum. The sequence continues at coordinate 693,726,671 of OX336390.1, forward strand.
TATCTACATAATTAAAAGTACAAAGTTATTTAATCGTTGTTTTATTTATTTTTATATTCAGTCCGAGCAAAAATAACGTAATAAAGAACCTTAATGGCCTTTGGAAATTTTGAAAAAGTATTCTGACTGCATTTTTCGTATAATACAAACCAAACATAACCTAAAATATAGCGTATGGAAGTTCACTCCCAGGAACATATTCTTAGGATCAATTCGCCTTCTAATATTGCAAATGAACCCTTTACCCTATGTTGGTTAAATGATTCTACTTTTTATTTCTTCAATTAATAAATATTTCAACCAGCATCATGAAAGTAGCTAGACAGTGATGAGGAAATCTCAAGCATCTGATGGAGACAGTAGGGAAATACCTGCGACAGTTTAACAAAAGGCTAAGTACTTGAGCTATGAAAAGAAATAGCATAGCTATGTATCACCAGGACAGGTGTGGCTACCTCAATTTTAGAAGCGACGCGCGGTGAGACATGGTTCTGGTATGTTCATTGTGTTATTCGCGCCTAGAAGAAATATGATGCAGTAACGTGAATGGCTGATGAAGAAAATAGACACTCCCAAGACGCCAAGATCTACTAGAAACCGCCAAATTACAGAAAATGGAGAACCAATGAGAAGAGAATGCCTACTTGCGCGCCAACTCCGGCTGGGGTACGCGGCGGCTAGTATTCACGCGGGAAGTCGCCTAGACAAAATCTCTACGATCGATTCTAGGATTAATGGGCATATTCTTGACCTGTGCAATATTACGAGTTCAGTGATATTTATTTCATTCCTGTATCACAATTATTTCGAGAAATTTTTACATAAAATCCCCCTCCATCTAGACCCAAGGGCCAGTTCATTTATAAGTGTGTCGAAGAGCCAAGACATTGACTTTATTTCCGAGTGTCGAGGACACGAGACTATTATTCTGTGCGTCTACGGACGTAGACTTTTATTCCGTGTGTCGTGGACACAGGACTTTGATTCTGTTCGTCTAAGGACGCAGACACAAGATATTCATTGTAAAGTGTTAAATTCAGTGATAGATAGTCATTGTACTATAGTTATAGGGAAAGTATCGTCGATAATTCGCCAACGAACAGTGACAGGGAATTTAGTACCTGAACAAGCGAATTTAGCAGTCAGACATAAAGTGTATAATAACCTAATTTTTGTATCAGCGCAAGGATGACATCGATGAATGCAGAGGAAGTTTGGAATTCTCAACAGTCCGTCCAGATGGCTGCTATGAGATAAAGAACCATCCAGTTGGGGAATGGCGTCTGATGTTCTTTGACGGGTGACTACAAAAAGAGATGAGTACGAAATAATATTTTATTATTTATTAAATTAACTTATGGTTTATGGGACATATTTTTTGTAAATACTTTGCTTGTGTGATTAATGTAATATATTTAGTTTTGATCTGACACATTTTTGTTTGGAAGCAGCTCGCACAATTGTAGTTAATGGAAAGTTCTTTTCTTTGTGTTGTGTTAACTAACGTATCTATGTGAACGGCCGTGTTCGCCTAGGTTATGAAGTGCGGTTAAAAACGTCTCTCGGAGATATGTCGTGTTTCAGAAGTAGGACTGAATTAATATAATTATATAGTAGATTGGAGGGTAATTAAATTTTGTTGAGATTTATTATTGATCAGATTCAGTGTGATTATTGCCTTTTGGAGCAATGTAATTTGTGACGAAGAGTACTTAGCTCTATCGTAGGTTTTAAATATTGTGTTAAATGTTTGCGAGCTCTAATTCAGCAGACCCATGTGAAAGGCGTTATGTCAGTCCCAGATGTGTGTATTGTGAGTATATATTGTGGTATTACAAGCGGGAACTTCAGCAGAGACTGATTTCTGTCAGCTTGGTACCAGATTCATATTTGTATCCTTGCGAGGACAATTATGGATATGTGATTATTGTCTGACCATATGTTGAGTTAGAGAAGATATTAGTTGCTGTTGATTCCTTGAGATAACAGTTCAGCTGGTCGGCTATTAATATACACTGGAAGGGGGACATGGCTGGTATTATGGAAAGGGTGAGTTGTGTCACAAGGGCTGGCTGAGTTTCGCAAGCACATCATTAGTGGAGTGCACGTCTGGCTCCCAATTACTTGAAAATAAATATAAATGTGAGAAACTGATCAATGGTAAAATTGTTTAAATAAATGGGAGTTGCCTACGAAACACGATAATCTTCGAAGCGTTTCCTTAACATGCAATTTTTGTTAATATAAAGTAATCTTAACCACTCAGGTTGTTTGTTGTTGTTGGTTTATTCTATGTTTATTTTCTATGTCAGTGACCCGTGAGTCATGTGCGGCGCTGTTTTTCCTTGTTGTTGAGTATCTGGCCATTGTGGCAGCTCATTTGGTTAAGTGTGTCACCACACTAATAAGGGTCTCAGAGAGATGCCTGTAAATAGTAGAGTTGTAATATGTGTGTCAGAGTTAGATTTAAGGATTTTTATTAATGTTATGCCCATATCCATAAACGTTGATTTACGAGATGATTGTTCGTGAGCACCGTGGCTGTTAACCCGTTGTGAACGAACGATCATCCAAGTACTCATTTCTCGTAGATAGTCATCACGCGAACATAAATTCACATGCAAGGTAGTGGAACTAGGATCCACATTTTATTAGAAAAGGGGAGATCCATCTGACTCCTCAAAGTGATAAATATTCATGTCAGGGGGAAAATTCAGGGAGGATTTTGTTTATTTTTGTTTGTTTTATTCTTTTATGCACAAATTAGTTATTAAATCTTGTTATCATCTTACGTTTTGTCTCCTTTCTTTCTTAGTTATAGTTTTCATCCTATAACCCTTGCCTCAGAAAAGCACGTTGTTTGGCGGACGTAAACACCACACTATGAACTGAACGCGACCCCTTGATCTAAGATTCTTGCATAAAACACTGCTATTCTGAAGGGTTCACAAAGTAGCCTATCTTATTCTCGACTTCCAAGTGCCGTCAGCCATAATATTATAATACATTGCATATGTTACTCGTAAGCTTGAAAGTAGTCTATGATTCCCACTCGGCTAATTGTAGTGTGAATGTATTGGTTATTATGTAGTTGACTACTGACCTATAGCCTACTTAGTAGTAGGCAGATACAATATTTGTAATATGCCTATCTTTATTTGTTTCAGTTATGGTTGCGACAGATTAGTGTGGAAGCCTTCAACGAACTTCAAGGGTTGTGCAACATGAATCAATCATCATTCTGAAGAGCCATATACTCACATGTGCATGATATGCAATGCGCTTGAGTCACAGATGCACTTTTTCAGAAAATACCAACAATATCTCTTGGCTTGTTTAGTTCTCGACATAAGTTACTGCTCTACTGAATGTCTGTGTGAAAATTACTGATGGGTGAGACAAATTCACTGTTCGCTACACTTGGTTAGATGACACACTTCGGGCGAAGCCACTGGTTGCAATACGTTATAAATATTGCTCGCAACTATAGCCTAGTCTACTTGTATTATTAATTCTGAATGAAAGTAGAACGCGACTTATACATTTGCATCGGACATGAATGTGACTTTTACATACCTTGTGGCCTTGTTTCATCTTCTGGGCGATATTACGTATTAAAATTAGGAACCCTGGTCACTACTGCACTTCATATACAGTATGTGCATAAGTACATAAATATGCGTTTTTATTTATTGCTCTTTAAAAACGGCTGCCATGTTCCAACAGCGCTTGCATCTCGTTCAACTGTCAACAAGGCGCACTCTATAGGCACACACCGATGCGCACACATTGTTGCCAACATGTGGGGTACAAAATCGGCTTCCTTTGGTCATAAGTGATTATTTTTTCTAAAATTACCTCCCTCGAGAACAGTGCAAACCGCATCAAAATCCATCCAGTGGTTCTCGAGATTACCCGCTTCCTTCAGCTCAATGGCTTATCCGCCGAACTGTCGGAACACATCTCTAAAAATACAACTCTAGAATAGACGACTGTCTGGACGAAACCATTGGCCGCTACTAGGCCAGGTGACTGTGTGGATGAAAATTACTGTTTTTAATACAAGCAAGGGGGTCTGGGGTATAAGCCCCAGGTTAGGTTTGTATGTAAAGCCTTATTCCGGGTTCACCACGCTCGAACTAAGAGGCAAGACCAGTGCCAAACAATAATGTTGGCACTGCTGAAAAAATGTAATAACACCCTTTAGCGATAAAATGTTCAACTCTTGTATCTTAGTCACATTACATAAGTTACTGTAGAAAATTTTCCAGATTTTGATGGAGGTTGACTGTTTTTCAGTCGCTAGGCAAAGTTCAGAGTAGCGTACTCCCAGCATCATACGCCATGTTGTGTTTTTCAATCGCTAGGCAGCGCTGCCAAAGGAATTAATGGGGTGGGCAAGTTGGTCATATTTACTCGGTGCTATTTGTGCTGAATAAGCATTAAACCTTTGGAGTAGTGACACTCCGTAGTTGCTTGTTGTGTTTCTCCTACCAGCTGTGAACACTATGATTTGTGTCATGGATTTGTATGTTAATTGCATGAATCTTAATTTCATGGCTTGTTTTCGTTTATCGAAAAGTGCTGTGATGGCTGACCAATAATTGTTAAGTCGTTACGCCATACAAACACCACCCCTGGTTTTGTCACGCACAGTGGGGGTAGACACGCATCAATAATTTTCATCTAAACCAATGGTTTGTGCCTAAACCAAAAATTTTTAGGCACTGAGGCGCCGGTTTTGCCGATTAGTTCGAAACATGGAATCCTTGCGATCAGCGTTCATTACAGTGGTAAATACGGTTCTACATCAGTGGCGTTTTCTCCAATACCACGGGGTATGCACCGCTTGCCTAGCATATTCTCATAAAAATGAAGTTTATATTATGACTTTCTAAAGCGCGACGAACAGCAAAATCGCCGCTTTGAATGAAGTTCCTCGTTGTCTACCCTAGTTCTTCACGATCGCCCACCACTAATCTGTAGAGAAAGAGCGCGGCTGGTTGCTATGACAACGGCTCGTGTACATCTAGGAGCCTTCTGGCCCGGAACACCACTATGGCCGATGGAGTGGTACACTAAGAACGTCAGGTCGTCCTTGATTGGCTAAGACAGGGGGTGTGGCGTTCCAAAGCCACAGGGCTGACGTCAAAACAAGTCACAGGGTCTGCTTCGGTAAGGGCAGCTTACCGAGCTTGCCCTCGTGAGCATGGAACACCAGCACTGCGCGCTTCCCTAGTCCCCACCCTCCATCGCGCGGAGAAAGTTTCTGACCATCAGACCCCACCTTTGATGGGTGTGTTTGTTGCAATTCTGCTTCGTCCGGTATACTCACAACTGTATGTTTTTGAGTGCAATTAGCAAAATTTAGTATACGGTACCGTAACTAGATATGATTGTGTTTTAGTGTATAGTTGAACAAATTACCGTACGGTACGTCATAAATTATCATGTTTAGCGAGTAGTAGCCTGCGTTAATATCCTTTTAGTTTGTACTCTTTGGTGCATGGATATTTCAAAATTGAGACTGCACAACAGGGGTGGCAAATACATATTCACTTCACTTCTAATATTTCTATTTCTCGTCGGAGAAATCGCTTGCTTCTAAGAAATTATCTCAATAATTTAGTGAATGCTTTCCTTTGAAATGCATATATTTCAAATTATTATATTTGAATCGTGCTTTACGTAATAATGTGTTTGCATCAATGGCAAGTTCTTTTCTAATGCAATAAGCAACAACTATTTTTTAAATAATGTGATATGTCTTTAAAATATTATTCAAATTATACGGATGTGCATTTAAAATGATCTATCCTTTAAACCTACTCTTTGAAAAAAGGCCTAATTTGAATGATATTCAGAGCAACTTGTCGGGTTGTTGGGCTACTCTGAAGATACCTACGCTGGCCGTGAAAGCCTACGTCAGTGTAATTTGGGGAATATCTGCAAAGAAATATTATCCGAACATGCAATGCAATGTCATAAGGTTATCTATTACTAGTAGCATGTTTATTATTTTAATGTTCACTTAGGTCCCATAATAGAAAAAGTGACAATGAGTCTGAAAGACTAGACTTTGTATCATTCTAAATTCTACAAATGCTGAAAAATGCTAGAAAGGCTGGAGGCATAATACTTATCTTGCTTATCTTGTTTCAAATTACTCGCGAACGGCAGGGCAAAGCAAGGTCAAGCGCGCGGGATGCCGCACGCTCACCAGAGCGCGCGGGGACGTGCCCCTTCCATCCAGTCTAAAACACTTATAGTAGGCGATGTATTGAAGATAGATATATGCTCTCCCGGACTTTTTTGTAGAAATTTTCATGCTGACCAATTCTTACGCTCATAGTGTATTGATATTTTTAACGGTTTGCCCTAGCGTTAGCTTAAGAAGCGCACGGATGCCAAGTTTGTTTTCGACTTTTTCACTGAAATCGTTACAGCTTGGCTTCCTTTGATCATACATAAATTATTTTCTACAGAATCTTCCCTCGAGATATCCTTTACAGAATGGTGAAAACCGCATCAAAATCCACCCAGTGGTTCTCGAGATTACCCGTGACATCCAAGAATCGGGGATTTTTGTCTTATACTAACGAAGTAGAGATAGTCGGGGAACACATGCACCTAGCGGTACTATGACGACACACAAAAAAGGAAGATTGTAGTTTTACGTGACCGTGAATCTTGTGATTATGAGCCACGGGACCTCCTGTTTACGTGGAATCCGAACCATGACGTCACACACCTCAGTGCATCTGGGCACATTTCGTCCCGTCACCGTAACGTAACGCCAGATCCCAGCGTAACGACGAAGTCGACAAGATCATTAAAATGATAAAATAATAATGTTATTGTTTTTACGTCCCTGTTAACTACTGAGGCTTTTAGAGACGCTGGGGTGCCGGAATTTTGCCCCAAAGGGAATCTTTAACGTGCCAGTAAATCTACTTACACGCCTCCTTCGCATTTACGCACCCTCAAATTGCGACTGGCTGCGCCGGGCTTCCATCCCGCTATCTTGAGCTCAGCAGGCGAGAACGTTGCCGCTGAGCCACGCAGCCAGTCATAATAGAAAATTTACAGGTAATAACCTGAATATTTAGCTCCTTAGACCAAGAAATGCGAACAACAAAAGCACAAACTGCCACACTGTTCAATCGTCAAATGACACACGATCAGAAAAGCTCGCCAACCCTGCTGAATAATTTACTCCGCCCTTAATACAGCTACATGGATTGGCATGCCTGAAATTGAAAAGGGAATAATGACCTGTGCTGCATTACAATTTCTTCATTTTTTTAATGTGAAGGTCTCATAATTATGTGTGTACGATTGAGTAGTTGTTGCTACTTCAGATATCAACCTCTACATTGAAAAGGGCGTCGCTAGAACCAAGTGCTGAAGTTGCTCTATGGTGTAAGCCAATACTTTCAGTCTTCTTCACAGCTTACCCTCGAAAAAATTCCACGCCACGCCACTGTTCTACATACAAAACAAACCTAACCTGGGGCTTACGCCCAGTAGTGCAATCAGTAATTTTCATCCAGACTGTCGTCTAACCAAGCACCGACCAATGGTTTCGTCCAGACAGTCGTCTAACTAAGAAGAGCCCGATTATTTCTTTTTTTTTTCCCCACATAATTGCAACATTACATGTCTAATGTAGGCCTATTTTGTATCGGATATGTTGGTAACTAATGATGATGTCAATGTGATCGCTGCAGCAGTTTCACATACTAAATATGCTGTCGAACATGACTGCGGTTGTTAAATATACAATGAATAAAAACACATATTTAAGTGATTTAGCACATGTATCCGGTGCAGAAGTGATCAAGGTTAGTAGTTACAATTGATAGTTACAAAAGATGAAATATGGTATGAAAATGATATATTATCAAAGTGAAAGTGAAAAGGAAAAGAGTGATACGTTGTACAGAATTAATCTGATATTTCCCTACAGTATATAAGTCGGGTTTGGTAAGGGGGATAGCGGGTGGGTTAGAGACAGCGAAGGAGAAAGCATCTATTAGGACATCATTTCCACAATTATTATTCATCATTACACAAGGTATTTGAAGCCTCCGTGGCTTAGGCGGCAGCACGCCGGCCTCTCACCGCTGGGTCCGTGGTTCAAATCCCGGTCACTCCATGTGAGATCTGTGCTGGACAGAACGGAGGCAGACAGGTTTTTCTCCGGGTACTCCGTTTTTCCCTGTCAAAATTTCATTCCAGCAACACTCTCCACTATCATTTCATTAGATCTGTCATTCATTTAATCATTGCCCCAGAGGAGTGCGTCAGGCCTCGGCAGCCGGCACAGTTCATATCCTCGCCGCTAGATGGGGGCTTCATTCATTCCATTCCTGACCCGGTCGGAGACTGGAAGCAGGCTGTGGATTTTCATTTTTCACACAAGGTATTTAGGCTAATTTAAGTATTCTACTTGCCTTGGTTCACCACTCCTGAAGTGTTACCTCTATTACGGTACGTATGTCGTTTTGCCTTGTACATTTTTGCCTGAAGACGGGCTATTATTTTATGTATTTCTTAATTTATTCCACTAATATGTATCGGTTTTCCAATATTTGCATTATTCATGTAAATTTTAGATGGTTGGCTGCAGAAAATACTGAAACCTGTTTTACAAAACGCTTCAACTCACAAATTTCGTTACATATTTTTGCAAATCTTACAATTTTCTATTTTTTAGTAATGTTCTTTTGGGCTGTTTTTTTTTTCTTTAAACAAAACAGTGTTGATGTTTGCACTGCACAACACCACTGGTCACTTAAAACAAGTGTTTCCACCCTTAGAGTCTATGACAGCTTGTAAACGCTCAGGCATACTGTTCACAACTCGTTGAATGACATTTGCCGGGATGCGATCCCATTCCTCCAACAGCGATGTTCTCAGTTGTGCCAAGGTGGTGGGGTCACACTGTCTGACGTTCTTTTCAAGCATATCTCGTACATGTTCGATTGGGTTTAAGGCAGGACTACGAGCTGGCCTGTCCAGGGTTTGAATCCCCACTTCCTGCAGATATTATACAACAGAGCGAGCAGTATGAGGGCATTATCCTGCATCAGCATGAAATTCTGACCAAAGAAAGGCGCAAAGGGCATCACACGGTTCATCAGGATCTCTTCGATGTACCTTTGGGAATTGAGTGTCCCGTGATCGATGCACACCAACTCAGTGCGGGCCATAACGTTGATGCCACCCCACACCATAACCGAGCCACCTCCAAATGGAGTCCTGGAGGAGAAAGCAACAGGGCTGTACCTCTCCCCGCACCTTCTCCACACTCTTTAAATTCCATCAGGAGATCTAAGATTAAAGCGACTCTCGCCAGTGAAGAGAACAGAGGCCCACTACTCGTGTTCAACAAATGCCAGTTGTTATTTCTAGAACAACAATAAGCGAGCGGCAACACTAATAACCCTTAAATGCTTACAGTGCGCTTCCCGCCATCGAAGATTGGGTGATTGGTGGTAATAAACCACCCTAAGAAATGTCATATTATCAATTACTATTCACGGATGTTTCAGATGTTTGTTCTAATGCGTGAAAAGCTTTTAAAATGTGATTACAGTAGCCTCTCACAAATCCGGACCTCAAAAATCCGGACTCCGGCAAATCCGGACCGCTCAAAAAATATTTTTTGTAATACAAAATCAGTAAAATGTAGGTAACGTGATGCTTAAGCGCCTTCAATTTCTCCGCGACCATTCCGCATTACAAGAATGACGTCTTTTCTATTCTACTGGCTGTGCGGCACGGCGGGAGGTCATTGACTCGCCCCCTCCCCAACAGCTCTTTGTTTACTCATACAGTACTTAGTTGACCGCGCTCACTCTCTCTGTGCAGACGTTATTTTCGGTGGCTACCTCGTGTTGTGTCGGTGCTCTGTGTTTCTCGCGTCTTGTTTTTAAGTACTGTAAGATGAGTAACAAACGAAAGCAAGTGTGTGTGTCAGTGGAAGAAAAACTCCGTGCTATAAAGAGGATTGATGCTGGAGAATCGGCGAAAAAGATCGCTCTAGAGTTAGGAGTAGGAACAAGTACAGTTTCAGATTGGAAGAAGAATCGCGGACAGATAGAAAAATGGTGTTCCTCTCAATCCAGTGGAAGTGCGATTAAAATTAGAAAAAGCATGCATAAAGGCAAACATGTAGAAGTTGAAGAAGCATTGTTCTTGTGGCATGAACATTTAAGAGGTAAAGGGGTTCCTATTACGGGGCCTATGCTTCAAGAAAAGGCGTTGCATTTCAAAAAAGAAATTGAAGGTGAAGATGGTGAGTTTACAGCAAGTGAAGGTTGGCTTGATCGTTGGAAGAAACGATTTGGTGTTCGTAAACTGTCAATAAGTGGGGAGGCATTATCAGCCAACAAAGATGCTGTTCCTGAATTCAAGAAACTACTTTTTAGTATCTTGGACAAAGAAGAAATTTCCGGAGAACAGCTCTACAACTGCGACGAGACTGGTTTAAATTATAAGATGTTGCCCACAAAAACTCTTGCGTCAAAAAAAGAAGTTTCAGCCCCGGGCTACAAAAAGAGCAAGGAACGAGTTACGGTGTTGGCGTGTAGTAATGTGACCGGCAGTCATAAGCTTAGGTTAACATTGATTGGAAAATCAAAAAAACCACGAGCTTTTAAGAAAATAAAGAAAGATGATGAGTTGCCACTTTGGTATACAAACCAACAAAAAGCGTGGATGAATTCTGCAATTTTCAAGACATGGTTTACCAAGGAGTTTGTCCCGTCAGTAGAGACACATCTGACTGAAAATAATTTACCAAGAAAAGCAATTCTGTTGTTAGACAACGCTCCAACACATCCGATCGCTGACGAATTAACAGACGGTGAAATCAAAGCAGTGTTCTTGCCGCCAAATGTGACAGCTGTGTGTCAGCCTATGGACCAAGGGGTACTTCAAGCTCTAAAATTAAAGTACCGTCGTAGACTTCTCAGTTATTTGATTTCGGCGATTGAGAATGACGAGGATTACATCGGTGCATTGAAGAAGATTGACGTTTTGGATGTAATTAGGTGGGTAGCCGAAGGGTGGGAGGAAATTTCTCCTTCATCAATAGTTTCGTCATGGAAAGTTCTCTTGGACCATCAGGGAAACAAGTTTGAAGAAATAGCCGTCGAAAACGTTGATGAAAATCAGTTTGAAAGGGAAAACGTCGTTACACTGTTGGAAAAAATACCCGGATGTGAGGAAGTGAGTGATAATGATGTCCATGAATGGATGAACAATGACGACGAAAATGAAATAACAGACGATGATATAGTCAGAATGGTGACAAATGAAGATTGTTTGGAAGAAGAGGAACTACCTGAGAGCAACATAAACCTGATTCCACATTCAGAAGGATTAAAAATGTTGGACCGAGCCCTAGAGTACATTACTCAGCAGGATGGAATATCTTCAGCTGACATCATTTGTTTAATGAAGTTAAGAGACATTGCGGCAAGAAAACGTGCTGAAACTGTGAAGCAGAAAAATATTCAAGACTTTTTCAAGCATGTGTAAGTTTGTTTTTACACACTGTTTCTGATGATTTATTTTCATTTATTTTGCATACTGTAGTACTGTAATGTAAATTCTTAAGTCTTATTAAAGTTGTTCAATACTATTAACCATCTATTTTTTCTACCCCTGTGTTCAGTTAATTGCAGTTCAGAACTGTTTTATGCGAGTAACAATAAAGTACACATATCGGCACGGAGTGGCGGCGATCGCGGCACGCAAACCACTGCCGCGACCGACGTCACTCTGTCTCCGGGAAATCCGGATTTTTCGGAATCCGGATCGGCCGTCCGCCACATTGGTCCGGATTTTCGAGAGTCTACTGTACATCTTTTACATGGCTAATTTTATACTATTTATATTACATTTTTAACTGCTCCACTTTTTTTGCCGGTCTGTGTATTACTCCATCGATAAAGCTTGCCTTTCAACGCGTGTATTTAACTAGTCAATTTGTCAGTGAATTCAGTGAATTTTCTGCAAGTGGCTTTTAATGTGCCAGGTGACGAAAGGTCAGGAGAGTATTCTACCAACCATCTCGCGCTGTGCCGCTAGCATTTTTTTTTGGCAGTTGGTCCTGGTTCGATTTTTGGCTCTGCCAAGAAATTTTAATTTTGATCTGAGGGATGGAACAAGGCACACTAAGCATCGTGAGGCAAAACTGAGAAGAGGGGGGTTCGCTTCTCATCTTAGCCATCTTGGAAGTGGTTTCCGCACTTCTACTCCAGGCAAATACATGGATGGTTCCTAATTTAAGGCCATGGCCGCCTCGTTCCCAATCCTCATCTGAATAATAAATGCACACTAATACAGCCATCACAATAACACAGGTTATGAGACAAATTCCACATGTCCATGTACACAGATCTACATGACCATGATGTCGCAAAGCCCCAAAATCAACCAACAACTGCTGCTTTCTACCAGTCCAAGAAGAAATCTTAGAGTTACCATTACAGTCTTATGCCCCTAAAATCCACGACTAGTTCGAATGGATTTAGGCCTAAGCATTGGATCAACCATCTTCTTGCATTTCAATAGGGATTTGCCAATAGGCTTTCAATAGCTTGTCTCAATTCTGCTTCCATATAGGCTATGTAGGCCTATACATGCAAGAAATAAGTATGGTACTTATCAAAAATAAAGAAATAATAAGCTAATATGTACCCTACTATTCTATTTCTCTCCTACTCCTAAATCCTTCTCTGAACACTCATCTAAAAACAGAATGGTATGCATTTTTTGGACTAATTATAAAAATGTAGCCTATAAGAAGAAATGACCATGCTCATCTTTAGCTCCCCGGCAAAACTGGAAAAAACCTTGAATAAGTATTAATGTTTCTGTTCTTATGCTTTTTATATGATGCTTTAAAAATCAATCTAGAAGAGCTAATTTAAGTTAACTTCACTACCATAATACTGCTTAAGAATTAGACTGTTGAGGACTGATGACCAAGATGTCCCTAACTTGAACAAGGACTGCTTCACAACTTTATGTAAAATATAAAGGGCCTTTATGTAGTGTGGATCATTTGCGTACGTGTTACAAGGATGTGTGTGCTGACTTCTTGGTGTTAAATTATGTAGGTTGGCAACACCAAATGTGGCGGCCATGTTGGTTTTCTAGTAACTTATTTAAGGTGTCCCGGTCTACACATTGCGTTTTGCACTAAGTTGTTGACTTGATAGACTGATATTATGCTTTTGGTCGTATATATAAAATGTAAGAATAAAACAATAATTACCCGTAGTGTGCAGAGCTCTCTCCGTCTTGTAAAGGTCCGAGTTTACTGAACTCATATTGTATAGACGATGCTAACGCGTTAAGAATAGAAGTGGAAACGAGAGGTTTAGTTGGAGCACGGTATTCTGTTCCGTGTTTGGTAGTGGTGTCAACGCTACCGGCTCTACATGCGAGCTGACGTTATGGCATGAGAGACAGAAACCAATGTGAAACAAACAAAAACAACTAGTATTGGCATTTGAATTCCGGTGCTCATTTTCTTTTTCTTTTAATTTCGTTCTGGAAAATTGACATTATTTTCCGTGTCCTATGTCCTCATTGTGAACCATTTCCTGCCATGGCCGGGATTAGTCCATCCCCCGTCTCCTTTCGAGATTAGACCCCTGAGTTCAGTGGAGGCTCTTGGCACGTGCAACCCGTGGGGTGGCACCGAATCTCAGGTCTTTTTTTTCTTCAACCTCAGACGATACATATTTAGATCAAACAAGAAAATTTAACTTCAGAGAACTTTGATAGTGCACCACTACTTCTAAGTGACAAGAAAATATGTTTTAAAACAAGATCTTCAGCAAAGAGCATATAAGTTAGCCTACTTTCTTCTAAATGTATGGGTAAACAGTAGTTAAAACTCGTTGTCCTTATCAATGTGCAAAGTAAAGTACAGAGTCTCACTTTCTCAGACTAGGAATATCCTGATCTAGCACCAACAGATAGCGTACATGTACTATGTGGGATCGTTTAGGTCTTTAGTTCAAATAACATTTGCAAATAACACACAATAGGCTGTTACAAACGCTTTTAAATAAAAATATATCGTATTCTGAACTTTATTATGTCAAAATTAGTTCAAAATGTATAGAATGCGAACGGAAAACAAACCAATGGAGTCCCATATAGAACAGTCGTGACATCTGGCAGAAATGTTTCGTATAAGATCACCCTATTGCGTCAGAGATATTTCCATGTATTTACATGCCCTTACAGTACATTGTATCGCATGGGCCACCAGAAAGTTGGCACCTAGGCCGACTGGATGCGAGCTGCGCTCTCCTCTACCGGCCTTTCTACTTGAAACCTACTGCACCGCTGATTATTTTCTCGTGCCTACCCTTGGTGGCGAGTGCATTCTAGCGGCCACAAGAGGAAACGTTTGGATTACACCTTTGGCATGGGTTCCAACTGGCGGGTATCGAGCGCAGCTCGCATCTACTCGGCCGTGGTTGGCAACGTATAGTTCATCTGATTGCTGGTAGATTTCTCTCGTGCAGACCCGGCGAAGAATTTTGTTTTAATTAAATATATATTTTCCATTGCAAAATGCGCTTAATTTTATAACGTCTGAGCAATTACATAACTATAAATATAAAAAATCAAGCAAAAATAAACAAAAACCAACTCAGGATTTGAACCCCGGCGAAACATGTGAAGAACTAGTCTTTACCACAGAACCAAGCATGTCCACCGTAATCCAACGTTATCAATTGACTTACATACAACGTGCTAGCAAATAATGATTTGGATTAAACGATTTCTTCAGTGGAGTATATATTTTTATGAAGCATTTCATACAAAGTTTATATTATTTCTATCGGTAGGCTATATTGCATGAAATACTCAAACCAGTGAAATATAGGTCAAGCACAAGATATCAGCTGCCATTTTGTCTTGTAACGGAGACGGCTCAGCTTTTTAATATCACTGCTACCGTGTAATATTATAATATGAACTTTATATATCGAACGGGCCACGTCCTTTAGGACAGTTTAAAACATTCTCGGTTCGATAATCGGAACTGGTGGTTTCTAAGTTATAGATTATAATGCTTGCATAATTCACACCAGCCGCCATCTTGAAATGGTATGGCTGAGGACCTTGTCGGTTGGGCACAAGACGCGTCTCATATGAAGGTATGTTGTTACCAAATTTGGTACAGATCGGATGATTAGTTTATACGTTATTTTATTTTACGGTTTGAACATTTGAGTGGCCGCCATTAAGTTTCGGTAAATATGGCGGCGATATTAAACATGACACTGAGGTGCATTTTGCTAGTGCTACCTCTGTACCAAATTTCGTTCAATTTGGTTTCGTCGTGTTTGAATTGATAGCGGGGGACAGAATACACACTCACGCACACACTCACACACACAGATAGACAGACACACAATTTTTGGCCCTGTGTAGATGTCATAAGTCTACTTTCAACAAGTAGTTCCGTGAAGAACTATACAGCCTATTTTCATATATCCTGCTCATATTAATTGCCTCTATCAACATACAAAATTTCAGTTTAATTGCTGTAACAGTTTCGTAGATATTGAGAACCGTCTAAATATTTCAGATGGTCGCCAGGTTGGATTTTTATTTTTGTACTATTATATTAAGATTATTGTGTACGCGTGGTATTCAAACTTCAATCGCATGATAAGAACACTAGAAGTAAAAACGAGATTTTAAAACTACGCACAGCAGCCTTCTTGTGATTATGCAAACAATTGAAATAAATTAGATGCCAGTGGATCAATATTTGGGAAAGCATTTAACGTGCAACGTTTCACGGCACTCGGATAGTTAATTCGCGAGAAACGTCCATTTAAATATTCATACTTAGCGTCGCCGCCATGTTGGATTCGTGCTCACCAGGTTACTGAAAGTCCTATAGGTGAACATATGTTCATAGTCTCTATGAACATAAAAATTTCAGTTTGGTTGCTGTAAAAGATTCATAGATATTGAGAACCGTCTAAATATTTCGGAAGCTCGCCATTTAGGATTGTTATATGTATAGGCCATAGAGTTACGTACCATTCAAGGACACTTATTGCCTAGGTTCATTATTCAAACTTCCACTTCGATCACATGATTACGACACAAGAAATAAAAACTTAATTTTAAAATTTCGCACAGCCGCCATCTTGAGGTTATGTAAACAATTGAATTAAATTAGATGGCAGTACATTACAATCTGCAAAATCATTTACTGTATCACATTTCACTGCGCTCAGAGAGTTAACTCACGAGAAAAGTCTATTAAAATATTTCAAATTCGCTTGGTCGCCATGTTCGTTTTGTACTTTACAGGTTTATGAATTATACATAGGTAAACTTGTATCAGTACCCTTTATCACCCTACAAAATTGCAGGGTGATCTCTGGTTTCGGAGATGTAGAATGTCAGTGAAATATTTCGCACAGCCGCCATTTTGAGGTTATGTAAACAACTGAACTAAATTAGACTCCAGTGCATTGCAATGTGTATAAACATTTGCTGTACCAAGTTTCATTACGTTTGGATATTTAAATCGCGAGAAAAGTCTATTTAAAAGTCTCAACTTCGCTTGGCCGCCATGTTGGTTTTGTAGTCACCAGGTTTTGGAACGTCTCATAGGTGAACTTCTAGTAGTGCACTTTATCACCGTACACAATTACAGGGCGATATCGGTAATAGTTTCGGAGATATTGAATGCTAGTGAAATATTTCGCACAGCCGCCATGTTGGATTGGTGAGACGTAACAAAATTTGAAGGGCACGGTCGAGGTCGCCGGGAATAATGCTATGAACTTACCGAGTTTCACTGAAATCGCTCCAGCCGTTTAGATTTTATTAGGGACACACACACACACCACACACACACACACACACACACGCGCGCGCGCGCACACACACACGGACAAAAGGTGATCTCATAAGCCTATTTTTTCAAAATTGAAAATAGGCTAAAAATCGAAAGTAGACTAAAATCGGAATGAAGACCAATGCGTTTAGACAGAAACTATTACTAGCAGTGCTATCTGATATACCTCTGCTATTGACACAGATAAATGAACGGCATTGGCCTACGCAACGTGTATTTGGAGGGGGGAGTCGGGTCGGGTGAGTGTGTGGATGTACGGTTTGGGACTGGATTAGAAGACAACATGTTACGTGAAGAACAAATCACCTAATTTGAAATGAAACATCCCATTAGCCATTTTTGACACGCATAAGCTTTTATAAATCAGTAGAGTTTGTATAGTGATATTTTGCATCGTAAACTAGCAATACGTACCTAAAGGCCTACTGGTAGAGAAGAAGTGAGGAAAGTCTTACAGTTCCACATAACCCTCACACAGACAGTGATATGTGATAACTGATAACCAATAGTGTCCTATAAACAACGTTTAGATTAGTCATTGCTTCAATTCATATTTTGAGACTTTGGCAACTGAAATCTCATGCGAAATACCTCAGCCAGATTCGTTACAGTTCTAAAATAGTTTGTCAGTTGTGTATTTACATTTTAATATCCAAGGATAACTAAATCAGAGAGATTGTAAATGTTGACCATTTACACGAATAAGCTAGTGACTTACACGAACTTGCGCCTATAGATACTTATTCCTTGTCAATTTTCTTCGTTTGCATTCATTTGTAACATGTGTTGTTGATTTTAATCCTTTATATAGGTTATTCAAGATGGCGGAAGTGTGCAGTATTCCATCACATAGTCTTTTACCGCGTTTCGAGCCAATTAGTCAATTACATTCTAATTGATTGATTTTTAAAGTTTTTAAAGTACGAAGACGACTATTTTAAGTGATTTAAGTCAGTGAACGTGTGGCTAAGAGTGAAATTAGAAATTGCAAGTTCATTAGATGATGAATTATAGATTTTGACATTCAGGATGACGTTTGTGTGTGATATTCTGTCAAATTGTCTATCTAGTGCAAGCAAAGTTTTTCCATAAATTTTGTGTTTTACTAAATGTTGCGCCAATCTGTCAGTTATCTCCTAATTGGTCGATTTTAAAGTTTTGATAGTACGCGTGGCCACAATTTTGAATGTATAATGTCGATAGACTTGCGACTTCAGCAGAGTGAAGCTCCTATCAAGTTTCAAAATTGCAGTTTATTAGAAGGTAAATTGTTTATTTTAATATTGTAGACTCAAAATGGTGGTTGTGCGTAATGTTCAGTGTGAAGCCCCTTTAACAAGAGATACTTAGGCCTATACAGGATTACCCCAAACCTTTAAAAAATATAAAAAAACGACTGCCGATATATTTCTATAACATACTGTACCCTGGGCTCCTTTGTACCTTTCAGGGTCACTGTGTAGCATTTCCCGAGCTAGCCTATATGTCATAGATTTTCGTGTATCAGTACGCTTCTAGCAGTGAGACGAAGTGGACTGAGGTTCATCTTACCACCACTCGAGAAATAGGAAGACTAAATTAGCAAGCTCGTATTTTGTAAATTTTCATTCTTGCATGTGCTTTTATTGTGAAAACGTTCAGTTACTTGAGTGCAACCACTTAATATGAGTCGAGATATAGCCAGGAACTGAGTAAAGACCAGGAAAGAATTCGTCCACCGCTTTCTAAAAATTTTCTGATGAGGGATTTGTAGATTCAGGAAACAAGAGGACAATGTAGAGACATTAGAGCATAATCACTTTCAGAAGAGGGCATCAGTGACTCAACTGAAGAGGACAGTGCCGATACATGACAGCTCATCAAACAGGCCCTGCCAAAACTACGTTTGTAGACGAGATGGTGGGAGTAAATGGATAATTTTATTTTTACGTTACGATTAATTTCATAAAATACTGGGGTAAATTACTACCCCACGCGAGTACTGGCGTGTCAAAAATGCGCGCGAGTACTGGAGAGTTAAATACGAGGAAGTCGTGCCAGTAGATTTACTGGCACAATAAATATACCCTCAGAGCAAAATTCCGACACCCCGGCGTATGTAAAAGCTGCAGTTGTTGAAAGGGACGGAAGCGCATGTTATTAACATTATTATTATCTCATACACAACTCCCCTTTCATAAAGTTTTCGTAGTCCTGGCTCAAGTACAGTACATCCTTCTATATTTATTTTTAAGTTTTAATAGTATGAATGGAAGACTCCGTGGCTTAGGCGGCAGCACGCCGGCCTCTCACCACTGGGTCCGTGGTTCAAATCCCGGTCATTCCATGTGAGATCTGTGCAGGACAAAACGGAGGCAGACAGGTTTTTCTCCGGGTATTCCGGTTTTCCCTGTCAAAATTTCATTCCAGCAACACTCTCCACTATCATTTCATTTCATCTGTCATTCATTTAATCATTGCCCCAGAGAAGTGCGTCAGGTCTCGGCAGCCGGCACAGTTCATATCCTCGCAGCTGGATGGGGGCTTCATTCATTCCATTCCTGAACCGGTCGGAGTCTGGAAGCAGGCTGTGGATTTTCATTTTCAATGGTCTGAATGGCTGCCATATTGAATGTAGTAAGTCAGCCGAGTGAAGCTCTTGCTCGATACTACTTTCTTGTCAAGTTTCGAAATTTGTAACTCTGTTAGATGATGCATTATCAAATATTCAAGATGACAGTTAATCGTAATATTCAAAATAATGATCTGTAACTATGAAAAACTGTTTCTCTTACGTGATGATGATGATGATGATGATGGTTGTTTTGGTTTTAAAGGCGGAACAGCGAGCTATATTTATATAGCAAATTTTATGTCAATGTGGTGGATAGTTTCGGGGCTACGGAGTCTAGTGTCAAATTTCAAATTGATGTCTTATTTGCAATTGGCAGCAATGGCACACTTGAAAATACTATGTCTCCAAGGACGACATGATGCGTGCCAAATTTTGTGAAATTTTGTGCAGGTGTTGAACAGTTCTGAAGGGGGCTTACAGACAGACACACACACAGCATGCCCCCGATACATCGTATAAACCATAGAGTATGGTACATCATTTTTCTAAAATGTTTAAAGTAATCTAAACGCGGTAACAATACTAACTGCTTTATCCCCCCGGCTTGTGACATAATACTCAGACCCAGTGTACCTGTGATGCCAATGAGATGTTTTGCATGAATCGAATTTGGTGTCGAGCCGCCCCTGCCTAGGCAGAAGTTCGCCGCTGGTCAGTGATTAAACCTGGTTAATGCCATTCACTGGTATTAGGTAACAATACCACATGTATGTATGGAACAAGAAGATTCGCACTGATTGTGAGTGCAGCTTGTTGGACAGGTTCCACTGACCACAACTTGTCCTGCTTATGAAACTGGACAAACAGGTTAGGAGAAACTGTGGTGCCCAGTGACAATCCTCGCCTCGCCATCATTCATACGGGAAGTGAAATAACCCCGGGCAAAGATACTCCTAACCTAGATAGCTTCACTCCAAAGAGAAACTAGTAAATCATACAACCTAATGATCCATTGTTGCACGTTTAATGTTGAGTAACACTTTACGTGATCACAACGGCTACGGTAACAATACAAACTACCCGCGGCTTGTGGTATAATATTCAGATCAAGTGTTCCTGTTTCGCAGCCTGTAATTCACTCGTTTCCACCTCAAGCAAGCAATGAAATCAATGATTTAGTATGCCATTTATCTGTAAGATTGTTGATTACGTGCCTTCCCTGTGGATACAATTGAAGTCAGGCATGTAGCTATTCTGTACAATTTTATATTAAAAATCTACGATCTAACAATCTTATTACATAATACGCTAAGGTGTATGTTTTACAAATCTCCTTTTAAACAAATAAACAAGACGATAGCCCCTGGCAGAACTGTGTCGCATCCAGCCCGCATAGCACCGGGCGGGTAGTCTGTACACATAGGACGCACACAACCCATTATGCGCGAGTTCTCGCACGGGTCCGCTAGTAATTATTATTATTATTATTATTATTATTACTATTACCGGGTGAGTTAGCCGTGGTCGTTACGGCCTGACTGCTGGCAGTCGCTCATATCCGGGAGGCGAGGAGGTTCGAATCCCCCCGCCGGCAACCTTGAAGATGGTCTTCTGTAGTTCCCCATCTTCCTTCCAGGCAAATGCCGGGGTTGGTCCCTAACTATAGGCCACAACCGCTACCTTCCAACTCCTCGCACTTACATTCCAACTTCCCTCCCCAACGGTACTTGTAGCTCACCCATTGGGTGTCCGTCTAGAAGCAGCTACAAAACTGGTGAGCCGAACATGTCCTCGAACACTCCCGGCACTAAAAGCCATACGCAAAAAATATATATTATTAGTATAGTTCAAAACCCCAAATCATGGGGAGAATTCGGAGATAAAATGAAAACGTTAGGTCAGGTGGCAGGAAAGCCATTTTAAAGTGTTTAAATAATCTCAGAAATGAAGGGAAAAGAAAAATGTGCAGCAGTGTTTTGGGTAACTCTGGTAAACTCATTGTAGATACCAAGGAAACTCGGGGAAGTTAGCGATAATATTTCGAAATTTTGATAAATGTAAATGGTAGGTAAACATTATGACAACTTGACACATTTTGAAATTATGCGACAGGAGAATGAGGATGGGTTTAGATTGTTGTTAATTTATTTTAGGGTCTGGTGATATCTTGGTCATCAGCCCCGTGTAGTTGGGTGTATGTAACGCCATGCTACATAAATGGGGACGTCATGATTCTCCTGCCTGTGACTGCGGAGCTCCACTTCAAACCGTAGAGCATATTATTCAAGAATGTCCGCTGAGGAAGTATGCTGGATCACCACATTATGTTGTTTCTGCTGCACCTCCCTTTCTGGACTGGCTTCAACAATTGGATATCTCGATGTAAATGCGAACGCAACCAATTTTCTAGTGATGTATATATTGTACATATGATTTACATATTTATATTTACATTTATTATATTGTAATTCATCTAGTTGCTAGCCTTAGAATAAATAAATAAATATGTTGTGCTTGTATGATAACCTGTATTTATGTACTGACTGTAGTGGTGTGAGTAACATTGTAGGCTATTAAGGACAGGGAAGAGGTGGGTGGCCCGGGTTTTGAAGGCAGGTACTATCCCGGCATTTGCCTGGAGGGAGTGTGAAAACTTCTGGGGGAAAACCACTCTCAGGATAACCGCTGTAAGTGCCAGGATTCGAACCTGCGATCTCCGGATTTGTTGCAGCTGCCCTCGTGGCCGTGGTGCATGATTTTAACGAGCGCTGCCATTCCACGGGACGATGGATTTAGAATCACAGTTGGGAAAGTAGAGAGGCTGGTACATAAAACAGCAGGTTTGCATATCATTCGTCCAGAAATGGTAAAGTATTGTGTGAACTGGGAAAGCAGGGATGAAATAGTTGTAAGGGATATTCGAATTGGAATGAGTTTTAGGACACTCTAGACACAAACACGTTTTAACTTCAATCTCTCCAGAGAAGTAATACTTCAGGGATGATTTTAACGAGACAATTGCTGTACATCATAAAGCATTGCAGAGGTTTGTTTCCAATTCCTCCACCTCCGCAAACCTTTTAAACAGATCAGATGTAAGTAATACAATGCTTCTTTGTATTCCCAGGCTCTCTAGTAGAAAAGTGTTTCTCAGAATTGACTGCAGAAACATGTCCGAAGTTTAGCTGCTACAGACACGTTTTATACCAAGAATAGTTCAAAGTTCCTGATTGAGGGTCGGACCTAATCTTTTATAGGGTCATTATCTATGTGCGCCCCGATAAACACGGCAAGCTAAGCCGGCTGTGACTGGTGCAGATCGCGGGCGTACCCGGTTCAGCCGGTGGTAGGCGCGCACTTTCACCAAACATGTTCAATAATGTGTACTTTACAGTGTTCATAGCCGATGCTGAAAATGTTCTCCCTCTATTGTAACACACACCTGACATCTTCTGTTGAAAGAATAACTGTCAACTCTCTATTATTTACGGAGCCTGTTTCCTTGAATCGTTTAGCGAGCCGTCTAATTGTACTGGCATTAGGCACAGGTCTTCCTGGAAACTTGATTCAAAATGTTCGTCTTGTTTCAGAACAAGATTTTCTGCTTTTCATACACGAATTATCGATATACACACATTCGCGCAATATGAATTGGTGTCTAGGCATGACCAACAATCACAGTAATCACAATACTCACTAAACGTGCAACACTAACGTCTAAGCTTTGCAGATACACGTCCATGTAAATGACAAAACACGTGTGAACTAACACACGATCTGCGCCACTCACAGGCGGCTTAGCTTGCCGTGTTTATCGGTAATGACCCTGTAGATACGTCGGATGCGCATCGAAGAACATTGTGGGAAGTTTTCTATTATCCAGACCAACAAGAAAATGGCCTACACAGAGACATGGCAGGGTTATTGTGGCTAGAAGAATATTTGGAACGTTTATGCCACCAGTGCGGGCGTACATAAGCGCAGGTACTCAAACCTTACAATTCCATCATAAATTCACGGTGCATTTATGGTTAATGTTTGTGTTGATGGTCTGGTTGGTTCATTATGGAAAGTTGTTAGTTCCATTGCCACGTGCTATTGACAACTGATTGCTCCATCTTGAAAACGTAACGAGCATTTTCGTTACTTCGTTACTCTAAAAAGTAGCAGCGTAAAAGTAACTGTTACTAGTGACAGCGTTACAGTTACTTATTTTTAAAGTAACGTAGTTACGCTTTCGTTGTTATTATTTGAGTCTTCAGTTTTTGACAGGTTTGATGCAGCACTCCAATCCTCTCTGTCCTGAGCTAATCGTTTCATCTCTACATGGCTACTACACCTTACATCCGAGGCAATCTGTTTAACATATTCTAACTATGGTCTACTCCTACAGTTCTTGTCCTCGACCCTTCCTTCTATAACTAAGCATGCTATTCCTGGGTATCTTAGTAGGGCCTATGTGTCCTACCAACCTATCTCTTCTCTTCATTAGTAGTCGCCAGAAACATCTCTCCTCTCCCACTTGCCTTAATACCTCTTCGTTTGCAACCCTATCTACTCATCTGTTCTTCATAATTCTCCTGTAACACCACATTTCAAACGCTTCAATTCTTCTCTTTTCTGCTGCACCGACAGTCCAAGTTTCACTTCCAGAGAGCGCCACGCTCCAGACAAATGCCTTCAAAAATATCTTTCTAATACCTAAATCTTTATTCGATGTCAACAGATTCCTTTTCTGTAGAAATGCTTTCCTTGCCTGAGCCAACATACTTTTTATATCCTCTTTGCTTCGTTACAGACAGCAGTGGCTACGCTGGCTAAAGCGCAGCGTTAGGTCATGGGACCAAGCTCTCTGCTGACTCGGTAGACGTGTGGGTTCGAGCCCCACCGTCGGCCGTCCTTGAAATGGTTTTCCGTGGTTTCCCATTTTCAACACCAGGCAAATGCTTGGACGGTACCTTCTGATAGGCAGTGGCCGCTTCCTTCCACATCCTTGCCCCATTTCATTCATCTTCATCCATTCCATCTCTCATCCCGACGCGCAGGTCGCCCACGGGCGTCGACTAGAAAGACCTGCACTCGGCCTTTCAGGTGGCCACACGACAATAATAATAATAATATTAATAATAATTCAAAAGTAACGTAGTTACCCTCTCGTTACCGTAAAACGTAACTGTTACTATAAGGCATCCAACGTTTAGAATGAAGCACTGGTTAGATAGGGATATTCTTCTCTCTTTCTGTTGCACGTGAGACATGTATGACGCTGTCATTTTCTAGCAATCCACTGTTGCCATATCAGTCGAAATTTTTTCTTTGTCGAAACAACAGCATATTCGGGTAGAACTATGTTTTGCCGATCTTTTTTTGTCCTATATTAGAACTACGTAAACTTGATAGAAAAGCTAGAAAAATTAGATATCCATATTTTTTTAAACTATAAACTGTGTCCCCTTTTTAGTAAAATCGATCTTATATCATGTTGCATTGACTTTGTGATGCCTATTTTTCTCACACGTGTAGCTAAATGTGCCGTCTTGATGATGGATTATTGAAATATTTTATACTGGCAATATTACAATTTTCATGTAGGTAAAACTTCTGAATATTCTCTCATAACCGCATAGCAGCATTGAAAAAGTTCGTATGCTGCCAACTTTTTTATTTTTAAAGATAACCATGTCATGTCAGTTTGAGAGTTGTAGAGGAATGTTGGAAGAAGTTTTCTACCTGCTTACCCAGAGTGTAGGTTTAATTGTTTACACAGGCCGGGCTGTTCATTGACCGCGGATTATAAAAATAAAATTTCGAAGGACAGCGAGGTGCAGCTTGCTACTCACAGCTTTATTACTGTGCCCTTCGAGCTTGTATTTCAGTTGTTCAGCAGTCTCTAACTTCAGTGTTTGTGTGCAGCAGTTCTGTTAGATTTAACGTGTTGTATTTTACGTATTTCACGTACAACAATGGCTAGTTTTGTGAAAAGAAAGCGTGGTCAAGGGCTCAGTAAGAGGGAAAAACAGGTCGTAATTAATGTGTTCAGTTATTTTAAGAATTTTAAACCCAACGAAAGTATAAATCATGAAAGGTAAGCCAATGAGGAGTATTTTCTTTAATAACGTACTTCAACTTTAATTGCAGTCGAAACTTCACACATTCCCTTGTGCTTGTACTTTATTTATTTATTTATTTTATTTTGATTGTTTTCTTTATGCCACATTCAGCATACGTTAGAGTTAATTTAATTTCGTTGTATGTGTTATGTTAGCCTACTATTAGTATTATTATACAGTACTTAATTCAGGTCTTCGTCACTGCACAATCGCTGAATGTGCGGAAAGTGTCCGCGAAGCGCTTTGTACTGCCTCCTCTCATGGAGTGGCAACCCTGCAGTAACGCGCCATAAGACCAATGCTTCATTCTAAACGTTGGATGCCTTATAGTAACGTGTTGGTCCCCAATCCTGACGTCTCCTTCTTCTTGTGCCGTCTTCTTTAAGAAAAAAAAAAAAAAAAAGAAGACTAGTGTTACGTGACCGTTAATCGCGAGATCAAAAGCCAGGGGACCTCTTTTTTACGTGGATTCCGAGCCACTGGACATGGCATTTCACTTTGAAAATCACACATGCATCGACCGGGTATCGAACACAAACTGCCGTGGTGAGAGGCCAACAGCTTGACCGCTGCGCCACCACACCCCTCTCTCCTTTAAGAAGGTTGGCGATCATCACAGCAATCCGGTTTTTGGATCTAGCAGCGCTGAAAAGTTCACTGGAACTACACTTGAACCATTTTTTTTTTTAGGTTGTCCAACCAAGAGATCCTTCTTCTTCCTCAACTCCTTCTGCCCTCAACCTTCCCTTGAATAATTTCTTGTAGAAGACGATACCTGTCTCCTCTCATTATATGACCCAAGTATTGTAACTTCCTAATTTTGACACAGGTAATAATCTCCTTATCTTTACCTAACCTACGCAGTATCTCGAGATTTGTGATTCTATCCATCCAGCTTACTCGTAAGATCCTTCGATATGTCCACATCTCAAACGCCTCTAGTCTGTTAATCATATCTTGTTTGAATGTCAAAGCTTCCATACCGTAGAAGAGTACCGAGATCAGGTAACATTTTAGCAACCTTAGTTTTAAATTTATACTAAGGTCTCTATTGCACAATAAATTTCTCATTTGATTGAATGCACTTCTGGCTTGTCCTATCCTTGCCTTAATTTCTTGAGAGCAATTATTGGTATCAATAACTATGATTCCTAAATACCTGCATTTCTGACTACAGGCAATCAAAAAAATTTTTTTTTTCGCTATCGTTTTACCCTCCAGGGTTGGCTTTCTCCACGGACTGAGCGAGGGATCCCACGTCTACCGCCACCGAGGGCAGTGTCCTGGAGCTTGAGACTCTGAGTCAGGGATACAACTGGGGTGTGTGACCAGCACTACGCCCAGGCGGCCTCACGTGCAAAGTGAACAGGGGGCCTGATGAAGGGATGGGAAGAGTGGGATGGTTAGGCAAGGAAGTGGGAAGGAGGCGGCCGTGGCCTTAGAGTAGGGACCATCCCGGCATTTGCCCGAAGACGAAGTGGGAAACCACGGAAAACCACTGCGAGGATGGCTGAGGTGGGAATCGAACCCCCTCTACTCATTTGGGGCACCCGAGGCTGAGTAGACCCCGTTCCAGTCCTCATACCACTTTCCAAATTTCATGGCAGAGCCGGGAATCGAAGCCAGGACCTTCGGGGCGGCAGCTAACCTTGCTGACCGCTACGCTACGGAGGGAACAATCAAAAGTATTTGTGTTGATAATCAGGCTACAGTGAGAGTTGAAGGGCTTAAAGTAGTTACAAGTGTGAGGCAAGGCTGTAATGCTTCACCGTATACCATTTGCTGAAGGGCATAACCTGGCTGGGTGGGATTCAATTAAGTGCGAACCAGGTAAGCAGTCTGACCTATGTGAATGACCTGGTTGTAATGACAGAATACAAACTGCCATATTAGAACTTGAACCGGAATATAGGGAATATGATGTGAAAATTAGGATTTCAGAAACATAGGTGATTTCGGTAGTCCGCTTCATTGGCTAACGCCCCTGAGGTCTGGGTTCGATTCCCGGCTCTAACAAGAAATTAAGTTCTGGTCTGAGGGCGGAACGGGGTAGGTTACACTAAACCTCGTGATACGAAGTACGTCCAGAAAGTAAGTTCCGTTTGGTAATAACATTAAATTGTGTACAGATACAGAAAAATTATTTATTGCACAAAATTCTACAACCCTTAAACTACTTTTCCACATAACTGCCGAAATGTTGCAGGCATTTGTCGTAGCGTGGCACGAGTTTTTGTATACCTTCTTCATAGACGTGTGCCGCCTGTGTCTTCAACTAGTTGTACGTTCCGCTGCAGCGCAGTTCCGCGTATGCGCGGTAGACGCTCTGTGTCAAGAGAAGAAACGTGCGCCATTTGGAGAGCGCTGTCAGCCACGTACGCGTTGTTGTGCATGTTTACTCGTACAATGTCGGTGTTGATTGAAAATCCCGCCGCTTGTGAAATCAGATCTGTGATTCGTTTTCTGAATGCTAGGAAAGTGAAACCAATTGAAATTTATCGGCAAATTTGCGAAGTGTATGGACGAAATGCGATGAGTGATTCAATGGTGAGAAGATGGGTCAGACAGTTCAATGAAGGACGTAGTGTAGTGCACGATGAAGAACGAAGTGGGCGTCTATCTTTGGTTACAGAAGAACTGGTTCACGCTATTGATGACAAGATCCGGGAAAACCGCAGGTTTACAATTAGTACTCTCGCTATGGAATTTCCCCAAATCTCACGATCACTAATTCATGAAATTGTTACCGAAAAACTGAACTTTCGTAAACTTTGCCGACGTTGGGTACCAAAGATTCTTACGGAGCAACACAAAACAAAAAGGATGGGTAGTGCACTTCAGTTTTTGACCCGTTACAATGAAGGCGGCGAAGAATTTCTGACACAGATAGTCACAGGAGATGAAACTTACGACACCCCTGAAAGTAAGCGGCAATCAATGGAATGGAGGCACACTTCATCCCCAGCAAAGGTTAAGCCGAAACAAATCTTGACACCTCGGAAAATGATGTGCACAGTGTTCTGGGACTGGAAAGGCATCTTACTCATTGATTTCTTACCGCGTGGTCAATCAACGCAGATGCTTACTGCGAGACACTTAGGAAATTGCGCCGCGCAATACAGAATAAGCGCCGAGGGTTGCTGTCAAAAGGTGTTGTTTTTCTTCACGACAACGCACGACCACACACTGAAAATGTGACGAAAAACCTCCTACAGGGATTTGGCTGGGGCGTGTTTGACCACCCTCCGTACAGCCCTGACCTCGCTCCTAGCGACTTTCATCTGTTCACACATCTCAAGTCTTTCCTTGGCGGTCAACGCTTCAACAATGACGACGAGCTGAAAGAAGATGTTTCCAACTGGTTGAAGACACAGGCGGCAAACTTCTATGAAGAAGGTATCCAAAAACTTGTGCCACGCTATGACAAATGCCTGCAAAAGTTCGGCAGTTATGTGGAAAAGTAGTTTAAGAGGTGTAGAATGTTGTGCAATAAATATTTTTTCTGTATCTGTACACAATTTAATTTTCTTACCAAACGGAACTTACTTTCTGGACGTGCCTCGTATAATTATAACTAAGTAGAGGTGGGTTCGATTCTCACTTGAGCAATCCTAGAAGTGGATTTCCGTGGTCTTCCAGTTCTACTCCAAGCAAATGCCGAGATGATTCCTTACTTAAAGCCACAGCCACCTGTTTCCCAAATCTCCCATTAATTACAAATAACACACTACTACAGACGCCACTATAAATGATGCACACACCCAAGTTCACGGAGCTGAAAGAAAGAAGAATTTTTCACAATTATAGACGCACAAATATTCTAGTCAGCCAACACAACAAACCACCCACATAGAGCTATAGGTAGCTCTAGTGTCGACACTGCCATCGCACGTACATTCAACAGGCGTACATTGTGATACACATGGAAGTGTCATCATGACACATTTGGGAGAGCCAATTTCCTGCCGTTGATGACCCTCCACTATCATTTGGCACGTACTATCTCTCTCATATGTACTGACGTGTCGTGTTTGCCAATGGCATGTCAAATATTACAACGGAATTGCCATTAAGTATTGGAGCTTGAACATTGTAGCAAAGCGTCTTCTCATCTTGAAACTAACTGTCTAATACGGTACTCAACACTTAGTTCCGCTAAGATGCACGACACGTAACTTACAGCAGAATTACATCCTCATACTTCTGATGCGACGCACATTATTCTCTTAATATTAACTAAATTTGGGAGTCATTACAATGCATAACCACCTCTACGGTTGAATAAAAAATTTCTTTCATTTACGTTTATGAATATTAAATCTATTTCTATCTTTTTAAATAAAGTGATTTACATGGTTGCCATTATTCCGGGATTCACGGGGATATTTCCAGATTAGCATTCTATTTCTTGGGTTTTCACTCTTCACAAGTTGTTCCGGTGTTTGCTGAATTTACGAAACAGAGTTTTAAACGTGAAACACATTTTTCTACAACGAAAAATACCCATGGAAACATTTTCTTATTTCATTTAAGGACTTGGACATCATTGACATTTAGTCCCATGTACTTGGGTGTGTTTATAATTTGTCTGATGATGATGATGATGATGATGAACGTGTGGCCTCCGGAGAGGCCGGGTGCAGGTCTTTCTAGTTGACGCCCGTGGGCGACCTGCGCGTCGTAATGAAGATGAAGTGATGATGAAGACGTCACATACACCCAGTCCCCGAGCCGCGGGAATTAACCCCAGGAGATTAAAATCCCTGATGGCTCGGCCGGGAATCAAACCCAGTGCACGTTGGGCCAAAGCCTAGCGCGCTAACCATTTAGCCACAGAGCCGGACATTTGTCTGATAACCTCTCTTATGGTAATGGTTTTATTAGTGTGTGCATTTGCCATTCAGATTAGGATTGGGATGGAGACAGCTGTTGCCTTACGTTTGGTGCCATCCCGGGATTTGCCTGGAGAAAAAGTGGGGAAACCACGGAAAATCACTTTCAGGATGGCTCACTTTAGCCTCACAAAGCTGAGTGTACCCCGTTCCAGCCCTCAGACCAGAATTAATTTTCTTGGCAGAGTCGGGAATCGAAACTAAGCCTCCGCGATGACAGCCAAGAATGCTAGCCGCTACGTGACGAGGCGGACTATTGTGCTTTGATGCGGGAGTACTTAATGTATATGACACTTCAGATCTTGTCTTTGACACTATCACACACAACGATTCTTCTTGTTTTCTTGTCCGCCCAAAGTCCCGTTACAATTGAAGTCTACATTCATCATCAAACGGCAGTCTATTTGTTACAAAATTAATGTAAAGATGTAGACTACATTTTATCATCTGTCTGATGTTGTTCTGTTGTTGTTGTTGTTGTTGTTTAATTTGGGGGCCTCGGGCATCGTGGTCATTTAGCCCCGTACACTTGCGGGGCTAGTAGTTGTCTGATAGCTTGTGTTATTGTGGTCGCTGTAGTAGAGAGTGTGTATTTGTCATTCAGGTGAGCATTGGGAATTAGATGGCCGTGGCCTTCAGTTAGGTATCATCCGGACATTTGCCTAGAGTAGAAGTGTGAAACCACTTCTAGAATGGCTGAGGTGGGAATCGAACCCTGCTCTTCTCAGTTTAGCATCATTACGCTGAGTGTACCGCCTTCCAGCCCTCAGACCAGAATTAAATGTCTTGTCAGAGCCGGGAATATAATCCGGACTTCTGGGTCGACAGTCAAATCTGTATGATGAGTATCAAATTCAGCAGAGAAAGAGAGAATTTGGTAAATTATACCAAATAAGGGATACTGTAAGCTTTGCGGATGACATATTACGTATTAAGAATGTAAAGCCATGATGAGCCACCATATTGCTTAGAAATCATTTAAAATATGAAAAACGAATAGAGCAGTAGGAATAGTGGCAAGAGTAGTTTATGGATTACATTACTTTAATACATCTTCAACTCTCTCGAACGAATATGTTTGCGTTCGTATGAAATTATTAAATACATACGACTGTTCTTTTGGTTTTTGGGAAACATTGAGTAACATAAATAAAGCAGAGAAAATTGCGTTTGATTTGGTTTGTAAAGGACTGATAGATTTTGAGTTTTTGTTTGGTGTGTGTGATTCATAACATCATCATCATCGTCATAACTGTATATAAAACGCTAAGGTGTATGTTTCACAAAACTCAAGCTCCTAAACCAGAGGGAGTGAGAAGTTGTGGTTTGTACCAAAATCTTCCAAATCGTCTCAATAGTACAGGACAAATCTTGCATTTCTTGAATTTTCACCGGCAATATACTTATATTCAAGATTAAGTACTTCCCTTGCGCACATAAATCTTAGACTGTTGCCATTCTAGCATGGCCGAACCACAACCCAACAAATAACTATACGCGCCCATTCAAACCACCTCCGTGTATTTAAAGACGGGTATCAACCAAGTCCTTAATGACAATAAAATACAGGGTGATTACAAATGATTCATCGGGGTTTGATGTCTTATAGCTTCAAATATATAATGCCCAACCATCTGTACCAATAACCAATCGAAAGAGCATGCTTTGAAGTTTTGTTTATGTCACTGCTGGTTTCATTGCGACTCACCAGGTGGCAGGGTGATAACAGTTTGTAAAATGGCGGCTAATCAACAGAAAGCATTTTGTGTGTTGCAATATGAAAAGACAGAATCTGTCACTACCGTGCAGCGTGCGTTCCGAAGACAGTACCCCAACATATGGAGCATGGTAAATCCCAATGTTACAGTGGAGATTGAAGGAGAATCTCCAAAGGACTTCTGTGCTGTGTCACATAGCAACGTTTACGAGCCCTACTTTTTCCTGGGAAAACTGTGACGGATATGACGTACCTACAAATGTTACAAGACTGTTAGCTGATAACCCACACTTCATATTTCAACAAGACAGAGCTCCACCTCATTGGCACGGAGAAGAGCGTCGCGATCTGAACGAGGAACTTCCAAACAGGTGGATTGGACGATGTTCTCATGATGATTTGGAACTCTTCAGGTGGCCCCCAAGGTCTCCTGACCTTACAGTTTGTGATCTTTTCTTTGGGTATACGTGAAAGACAATGTGTACGTACCACTTTTGCCGACAACATTGGCTGAACTCTAGGATCGCATCACTGCTTTGCTAGTGTACATTGACAGGGACACGCTCGAACGTGTATGGGCTGAGCTTGACTACTGTGTGTCGTGTATCACAAGGAGAGCTCATAGGACATTTGTAATCATGTGTAAGAAACTTGAAAATGTGCTTTTTCATACAATGTATCATTCACTATTTTGTATATAATACTTTGTGAAATACATTCATCCGAAACACGATGAATCATTTGTAATCACCCTGTACAGTTAACAGTCTGTACATATAGGAATGCGCAACATTGATCTCTTGGTTAATAAAATTAAGGGCTATTTTCTCCGGCCAGCGGGTGATCAAGATTGTGAGTAGGTACGCCAAGTCACTTAACAGTTGGCCTAATCGCCGAAAGCGCGCTGGTTATAATTATTACGCTTTCATTCTGGTTTATTGAAAAGACAAGCGACTGTTTTCCTTAAATACGAGTATACGAGTGAACTAATCAGTTAGTCATCTCAACTTTATATGCTTACTCCTTCCCCAACACATAAGTTCATCGCACACAGCTCATATGGTGATATATTTTTGAATGGCAACGTTTTATCAAAGTAACTATGATATGCCTAGAGTTAGTCATTTAAACAGCCTTTAAGATTTGAGAAGAAATATGACGCGATAATAGCAGTCTTTTTCCTGGCTGTAGTGTGACTTTAATTTCGGTTCCAGTGTAAAACACCTGTCTTTAAAAAGAACTTTTCCTAAATATAGGCCTATGCTCAGTGTTTCCGCTTCCACGACGGCTAGAAGAATAAACTTTATTTAATATACAAATCCTCCTTGTCACTACTGGGGATGGAGGCAGGCTGGCACACACACACGCGACTGGCTGAGGGGAAATCAATGTGCTGTGCTCTTTGATACCAGGCACCTCGCTACATTTTCAACATTTAAACAGTCTTCTTGGTGGGCTGAACGAAACACACTCTTGAATAATAACCTTTTCTTCTGTGACATTCTCCACATAGTCTCCCACCTGATAGCGCGAATCCAAGAGGGGCAAAGAGGAGGAGGAGGTAGTGGAGGTGGTCACTGTTGTTGTGCTCCTGGCAGACACACTAACATGCAATACAGCTACAGTTACAGATGAGAACACAAGATCGTTAATGTTTAACTCGCAGTTTACATGCTCGATTTCAAATTTGCTACATCAAAACAACAATAAAGGCATGTAATCTCTGCAGAGGCTTGGTGCTGTTCAGATTGACGCCCATCGGCGACATCAGTGGTATGATTATACCGAAGCTGGGTCAGGGTCTAACCCGCAAGATGACCGCTGTTAGTTAGTCTTAAGCGAATCCTTCGTGTTAAAGGAGTTCCTGTTAAGCGAGTCCTGTTAACCGACGCCATACCTAAACCACTGCTAAGGTAGCGATAATAATAATACTATCGTATGGCCTCGGTACCGGGTGCAAGCTTTGTTATTTGACACCCAAAGGGTAGCTTGCATGTCGAATTTCGTTTTTCCTTGAAGCACTATGAAAGTCAAGGAGGTTAGATATATAAGCTCCTTGAACATTATAGCGCTTTCTAGTAGAGAAATGAGGAAATTTGTGTTGGCGGAATCTCCCGAGATTAATTTTGCCATTATGAACACGGCCTACTGAATTTAAATGGGTTCTTTGGCATGCCAACATCGTAAGACATGGTGTCGTAATTTTTTCCGCCTTTCAAAAATCACTTACCACGGCCAGGAGTTAACCTGCAAGCTTGAGGTTAGTAGACCGACACGTTAACCACTCACCCACCGTGGCAAGCAAGGTAGCGATGAAAATCGCTTATATGAACACTCTGTTCACACGAAATCCCTTAACGCAAACAAGTCGCTTAATACGAATTCCCTTAACACGAACAATTCGCTTAACACAAACTAACGTCGGCCCACATTAGCTCTCAGCCCAGCTTCTGTCTAATCATACTACCGACATGGATATTGTAATTAGGCTAAAATTAATTATGAATATGACACAAGCACCCAATCCCTGTGCAAGGAGAATTGACTATACGATGTTTAATAAGTCCAACGACCCAGCCGGGAATTGAATCCGGAGTCCTTCGGACCAAAGACTAGCGTCCTACCCATTTAGTCACGAAGACATTGAGGAACAGCAATAAATAGTGCACGGGTTTACTTAGGCTCTCTGTAATTGTATATGCTTATTTGAAGAGCATGTTCTAAAAGTCCATCGTAAACTTTCCTTTGTAACTTTTGTTATTGTTGTTTCATATGAGGGGTTTGGGCATTGTTATCATTTAGCCCCGTGTATTTGCGTGCGAGTGTAATTTAGTCTGATAACTGTGTAATTGTAATGGCTGTAGTTGTATGTATATTTGTAATTCAGGAGAGGATTGAGAAGGATGTAGCCGTGGCATAAAGTGTGGAACCATCCCGACATTTGCATGGAGCAGAAGTGAAAACCACGGGAAAACACTTTCAGAATGGCTGTGGTGGGATTCAAACACACCTACTCTCAGTTTTGCCTCACGAGGCTGAGTGTATCCTGCTTCAGCCTCAGATGAGATTATATTTCTTGGCAGAGCCGGGAATCGAACCGATCCTCAGGGCCCGCAGTCAAGACTGCTAGCCACTACTCCACGAGGTGGTCTTGTAACTCATGTAAAGTGACTTCATTGAAATCTGGGTTGAAGAATGCATTACCTACAGTAGCTGCAGAAGCCCTTTTAAACATCAAGTGCTAGCTTATTACCTGCCGTATGTTCGGCTGTTCGCTCCGCATCTGTCAAGTCAGCCAGGTGGTGGACAGCGATTGGTCTCTACCTATCCAACACCTGTCATCCAGCAGCGAGCATCTGCCTCACAACATTTTGACAAGCCAACATCTATAAATAATAAGCTTTCCCTCTCGGAAATAGTGAACTCCGAGCATATGTTATTCCTTTCACTCATGTCTTCTGGATTTCTCTGCACGGTAACTCATTTTGGTGGCCCTCTCCTTTATGTCGGGTAACAAATGAAACATGAAAGAAAGGAACAGAAATCATCATGTTTTTCAAGGTGTTGATTTAGATTAGAGAAATAATAATACATTAGGCTGGACTTCAAACCTCCTGTAACGATTCGATCCCATAGCTGTTATATTTAAAGGGTTATTCATTTATTATCATGTTATTATTATTATTATTAACTAGTACATCCATGAGATGATTTTTATATCAGATAATTGTAAGCGGTTTTGATTATTATATTCAATTAGATTTTTATTAACAATTACTTGTAAAGAGACGAAGTATTATATATTGCAACAAGACTGGCGATATGGACTAACCCTGTGCGTCACAAACTGAACGACGTAGTAAGAATTTCACCACGGCAAACTGCGTCATTTTCCTGAGATGTTAAGAAACACACTATGGTGTAACCAACACGCCATTTTCTACGGTATATACGCGTCAATATATATTGCAAGTTATGAGTCAAGAATGGAGAAGGCTAATAGAGAGGGAAGCTGTGACACCACGTGACAAGGAAGTCATTAGTATTTGTACCTGCAACATCGGACAAGAATGGCATTGATCTACAGCTCTTAATGAAGGAAGGAAGTTGTAACCTTGCTTTCTGGGTCCTAATGGACTGAGCACCGAGAGTCGACACTGAACGATGTCTTGCCGACATCTATATCAATACATAATGGGTTATATCCCTGATCAAGAGTCTTTCTACAGATGGCAACGTACTTAATGAGGATATTTCATAGTAATTGAGATATCACATCATTTTTTTTAAACATAAGCGACGTAACAACGAGATCATCGATCATTTCTTAAATATGACGAGTCTTCGACTGGGTGAGCCAACAATTCAATAAAACTATCGTCTCTATTATAATTTAACTTCATTTAACTTTCAATTCATTTTAATATTCATTTTCTTTTAAATAATTAATTGCCGCATTGAGTAATTTTAAATTCAATTGTGTGACTATCACTATTCTGTTTTATTAATATTTTGTTTTTGCATTTAATAAATTCATTCTCTTCAACGTAATGCCTATTTCTTTCATTGTAGTTGGTACTTTAAGGCAATCATACTCCTTGATTAAATACGGATTGGTTAGATGACTTTGTCTCACTACGGCCCGGGTAAGTGGTTCTCGACTCTACTGCTGATAGCCGAGGTTAAATCAA
Source organism: Meconema thalassinum (assembly GCA_946902985.2). Lineage (NCBI taxonomy): Eukaryota > Metazoa > Arthropoda > Insecta > Orthoptera > Tettigoniidae > Meconema > Meconema thalassinum. The sequence goes on from OX336390.1 coordinate 693,763,562, forward strand.
TAAATTTCGATTCACTATCTTAAATAGGAATCTGGCGCTCAACAACTTATTATATTACACTATCACAGGTAAGGTCACACCACAGTGTATATTATTTATTCTTATTATGTTTGTTAAATTGAACCACAATAGTCATCACCACGTTTTGTTAACTCATTAAAAATGTTACATTTGGCGCCACAAAGTAGGACACGAAAACCATTCGGTATTTAGTCAGAGGAGTGTATAATTTCAGTGCAAATTGTCAGTGCTTTTGGGGGACAGTGAAGTGAAGTGAAATTTTGGAAGGGCAATTGTTATACGGTGTACTTCGAGATGTCGGAGGAGGAACAGAGGCAGTTGAGAAGTAGGAATAACGTCGAGAAAGTTAATTATAAGGAGGTTGATACCGGTAGCGATGTTGAAAGCGTAGAGAATAATACCAAGATGTCGGAGGTAAATCTTGAGAATAATCCTGAGGTTAACCCTGACAAGAATACAGAGGTACATCCTGAGACTAGTGGTAGTCTAGAGAAAGAAAAGTCTATAGAGATTCCTGAAGATCCATTAACTGTGTTTATGAGGGAGATGAGAAGTAATAGTAAGGAGATGAAAGAAGATATTGGTAGGCTAAATCAAAATATGGAAGAGAATAAGAAAGATAATTTAGAAAGTAGGAAGGAATTCAATGATAAATTTGAGAAATTAGATAAAGATATGAATAAAAATATGGAAGAGAGTAAGAAAGATAATTTAGAAAGTAGGAAGGAATTCAATGATAAATTTGAGAAATTAGATAAAGATATGAATAAAAATATGGAAGAGAGTAAGAAAGATAATTTGGAAAGTAGGAAGGAATTGAGTAGAGATTTAGGTGAGAAATTAGATAAGAGTAATCAAAAGATGAGAGAGGATATGAGTAAAATAAATCAGAAATTGGAAGAGAATAATGTAAAACTAGATATTGTGGAAACGATGAATAGAGAATTAAGTATGAAGTATGATATGCTACAGGAGAGTATTCAGGGGGTGAAACAGGAAATCAGAGGTGAAATTAAGGAGGAGGTAGAGATGAAGGCTAAAGATATTATTAAGACAGTAGATAAGAAATTAGAAGCAGCAGAAAGTAGGATTCAGGAAAGAATAGTAACTGTGATTGAAGAGAAAATAGCAACTCAAGGTGAAAGTTTTAGCAAATTGGTAGAAGTGGAAACTAGGCAGGTGGTAGAGACTTTAGGGGAAACTGCAGTAGAATCAGTAAAGACAGCCTGTAAGGAGACTATAATTGAAAGTAGAATGGAGTCAGACGAGATTTTAGGTGAAAGCAAATTGGAATTAGCGGAGATTTTAGGTGAAATCAGATTAGAGTCAGACGAGATTTTAGGTGAAAGCAAATTGGAATTAGTGGAGACTGTAATTGAAAGTAGATTAGAGTCATTGGAGATTGTAGGTGAAAGCAGATTGGAATCGGAGGAGATCTTAGGTGAGGAACGGCAAATAGCGGAGATTTTAGGTGAAATCAGATTAGAGTCAGACGAGATTTTAGGTGAAAATAGATTAGCGTCAGAGGAGATAGTAGGAGAAAGCATAGTAGAGTTGAAGGAGATTTTAGATGAACGCAGGATAGCTGTAGAAGAGACTATAGAATGTAGCGAAAAAGAAGTGAAGAAGATGAGAGAAAAGATAGGGATAGAAGTAGGTAAGATAAAGAAAGTACTAAGCACCCAAGAGATTAAGATGCAGACAATCATAGATAAGTTAGATAGGCAAACTAGGGAAGAATTTAGTCCTGTGATAGAGGAAGTTAATATGAAATTATTAGTGGCAGAGAAGCGTGCGTTAAGTCATAGTCAGAAGAACATAATTAGTAAACAGGTTAAGAGGAGGAGAGAGATAGATAAGAGGAGAAGCAATGGGCAACGGCTAAAGAGAAAATTAAATATTAGTAGTGGAGAAGTGAAGGGAAGACATGTAGGTAGATATTTTAGAAGTAAAATGAAAGAGAAGAGAATTAAGTTGTTAGTGGAAAAAGAAATCAGAATGAAAGAGAGAAAGAAAGCATATGAGGTGCAGTGGCGTAATGAATTAGCCAGACTTGGGGAAATGATAGGAGGAAAGCCGAAGTATAATGTTACTGTTGATGAGTGTAGTCCGAAAGAGGTAGAAAGTAATGTTATAAGAAAAGAGGAAAATGGAACCCTAGAAAGAGATAGAATTGAAGATGAAGATGGTAAGAACGGTGAAATGCCAGAGAAAGTAGTGATGTAAATTTATATTACCGATAGTTACTCTTCCGTATGACTTAAATATTAAGTAATGAAGTTTAATATGACTTAAAAGAGGTAGATAAGAAACCTGCTGTGTGTAATTTTAATTCAGTCGTGAAGTTAGGATGGTAAGGGGCGCGTAGTGCCTACGCTTATTGATTTAGATTGACTAAAATCATTTAATTTTGAAGACAGAGGTTGTCGTGCTATTGAGCAATGCAGGTAAGTTGAATGTAGGTCCTTAAACTGCAGGTAAGTTGGATGAAGTGAGAATTAAATTTTAAAAATAGGAAGGTTATTACATAGGTAAGTAATCGAAAGAAAGTAATAATTATTATGGCAACCATAATTAAGAATATAATGGTAATAAAGATTTAATTCAAAAGTGAGTGAAGATAAGATGATACAGTGGTAATAAAACGAATGAGTTGAAGAATTAGGTATTGATTTTTAAAGAAGTTTCAGTTGAGGACAGCGAGGTTATCAGTGGATATATTTTGAGAAATTTATAAGTGGTTTAGAATAGTTAATGGTAATGCGTTGTATGAATTAACCAACATCGGGTTGAAATGAGGAAGTAGTAACTAATTAGGACATCTGATACTTGTTGACAGATATGTGTGTGTGTATGTGTGTATTTTCACGTAAATGGACGTGAGTTTGAAGAAGTAGGCCAACGAAGGTAATGCCGTTGAGCAATGTGGTTTTAAAGTTTTGGTAAGATACCAAATGAAGTTGTTTTTTGAGGAAGTTTTTGGTAAGATGCCAAATGGAGTTATAATGGAGGAAGTTTTGGTAAGATGCCAAATGAAGTTTTAAGAAGGTTTTGGAGGATGAAGTAGGTCAGCAAGGTATATTCCGTTGAGCAATGAGATTTTTTATGGTATCTACGGGACTACGTGAAGTTAATAAGGGAGTTTTTTTTAAGTATATATGGATGTATGCACACAAGGTAATAAGAGATTACAAAGGTAAGATTGTCCAAGTTTTTGTTACAGTTACGCACGTTTTAAAGATATTACAAGGCTTGTTATCGAGCTAAACCACTTTTAGTAAAATGTTACTGATGAATAATAACGAATTAATGATGTGGTAGATTGTTGTCCTACACACAGGTTAAAGTAAAGATAATAGTAATAATTATATGGTTGGCATAATATTTTCTAGAATTGAAAGGAATTTGTTATAATTCGATGTTTTGAGGATTTTAAAGATAAATCATTTTTTTTAGTAGACGAGAAATTAAAGTTTTATTTATGTCATACGGAGTTAGTAAAGAGAAGTTTAATATTTTTGAAGACAAGAATAAGTTAGTAATGTAAGGTGAGTATACCTAAGGGGTAATAATGAAGTTTCAATTAAAGGCAGGTGTAATTTACGCAGTTAATTTGGTAGAGCAGAAAGTATCTGAACTGTGTTAGAACTCAGAACTTGCTTTATGAAGTGATTATGGGAGAATATTTGCTAATTAAGAGTGTCGGTGTTATTGACTATCAACAGGAACACTGTCATTATTTTAGGAAGACAATAGCTAGGAAAGCATAGTGTGATGTTATTATTCCAAGGAATTAGTCGAAGCATGTACGATTTTTTTTTAGCTGAAATTTAATGTGTTATTGGTCAGTAAGAGGTGACCTGTAACAGTAAGAAGAAGTGGGATTATACCACGAATAGGGGAGGTTTTTGTATGTGACGTGTGAAGTCACGATGAGTTTTGAGAGATTCTGGTATAGCAAGAGTGAGCTATAGTCCAGGCGGTCAGAACAAGTAGGAAGTGGTGTTTGGAGGACACGGTACTTAATTAAGAGTTTTGAGAGAAAACTAAGGGGGGTTTTTAGGCATTCAGCAAAAAGTCAAATCATGAATAGACTAAGTTCAAAGTATAAGAGCATTAATATTTTGTGGAACGAAATATTTATTCCGAGGAGTTTGTCATGTGTTTTTGTGAAATAGTTTAGTGATATACGTAATTCAGGTATTGAGTAGTATTTTGTCCAAGTCTTAATCATTTTGTTATGGTAAGTAAGGAATGACGTTACGGTAAAGTTATATCTTGACGCTAAGTTAAATTTTATAAAGTGAACGAGAAGTCAGATTTTATGTTTATTGGTGATTTTGAAAAAACAAGTTATTGTTTTCGAGAAGTAGTAAAGAGGAATTATGGTTTTATGAGAAGTTAAGAAGTCGTGGAGACTTAGGAAGTATTAATTTGGAAGGAGGCGGCCGTGGCCTAAGAAAGAATTAAGCCACGAAGGCAGGTGAGTAGTAACTTGGATATTTAAATGAACTGTTTAATAACTGCTTTGAGGTATTTCGATGTCATTATGTATTTGGGGAAATATTTACATGTATGACATATGCACTGAAATAGGAATTGCCTTGAATATCTTGCTAAGTTATTTTTTTCTTCAATTATTGAAATTTTACTGCATTTGAGTAATCCCTTTATAAAGACGAAAGGAATATTGTATTGTTTGCATCCTATTATCGTGTGCTGTAATAGTTATTATGGGTTAATCAGCTGGTATTACAACAATGTACTTCTACGCCAGACTGATATACAAAAACTACGTTCAAAAGAGATGAAGCCAAAATTGTATGTCATGCATACGATCACCGAAATATAAACGAGTGCAGCGTTGACATATATGTCAAAAATAAAAGTGAAGGGCATTTTATATGTATATTTTTTACAGCTCGTTTAATACATAAAGAAGAATGAACATTATGAACATTTGGAAGAATGAGATGAATGAAAGTTAAAATATGATTTTTTTGTGAAGAATACATTTATGTATATTTTTTTACAACATATATAAAGAAGAATGAACATTATGAACATTTGGAAGAATGAGAAATGATAGTACAAATATGTAAAGTGAAAAGAGTATGTTCTTGTATATCTTTATGTATTGTTGAAGGGTATTATTTGTATGTTGTCGTTATGGGGGTATTAATATTTAAATTTGTATTCATTTATGTAGGATGTGTAGTGATATAAATAATGTTACATTTTATTTTAAATTATTTATATCAGGGGCGATTGTAACGATTCGATCCCATAGCTGTTATATTTAAAGGGTTATTCATTTATTATCATGTTATTATTATTATTATTAACTAGTACATCCATGAGATGATTTTTATATCAGATAATTGTAAGCGGTTTTGATTATTATATTCAATTAGATTTTTATTAACAATTACTTGTAAAGAGACGAAGTATTATATATTGCAACAAGACTGGCGATATGGACTAACCCTGTGCGTCACAAACTGAACGACGTAGTAAGAATTTCACCACGGCAAACTGCGTCATTTTCCTGAGATGTTAAGAAACACACTATGGTGTAACCAACACGCCATTTTCTACGGTATATACGCGTCAATATATATTGCAAGTTATGAGTCAAGAATGGAGAAGGCTAATAGAGAGGGAAGCTGTGACACCACGTGACAAGGAAGTCATTAGTATTTGTACCTGCAACATCGGACAAGAATGGCATTGATCTACAGCTCTTAATGAAGGAAGGAAGTTGTAACCTTGCTTTCTGGGTCCTAATGGACTGAGCACCGAGAGTCGACACTAAACGATGTCTTGCCGACATCTATATCAATACATAATGGGTTATATCCCTGATCAAGAGTCTTTCTACAGATGGCAACGTACTTAATGAGGATATTTCATAGTAATTGAGATATCACATCATTTTTTTTAAACATAAGCGACGTAACAACGAGATCATCGATCATTTCTTAAATATGACGAGTCTTCGACTGGGTGAGCCAACAATTCAATAAAACTATCGTCTCTATTATAATTTAACTTCATTTAACTTTCAATTCATTTTAATATTCATTTTCTTTTAAATAATTAATTGCCGCATTGAGTAATTTTAAATTCAATTGTGTGACTATCACTATTCTGTTTTATTAATATTTTGTTTTTGCATTTAATAAATTCATTCTCTTCAACGTAATGCCTATTTCTTTCATTGTAGTTGGTACTTTAAGGCAATCATACTCCTTGATTAAATACGGATTGGTTAGATGACTTTGTCTCACTACGGCCCGGGTAAGTGGTTCTCGACTCTACTGCTGATAGCCGAGGTTAAATCAATAAATTTCGATTCACTATCTTAAATAGGAATCTGGCGCTCAACAACTTATTATATTACACTATCACAGGTAAGGTCACACCACAGTGTATATTATTTATTCTTATTATGTTTGTTAAATTGAACCACAATAGTCATCACCACGTTTTGTTAACTCATTAAAAATGTTACACTCCTTTGAGAAGACACAATTCATGACAAACATAAAATCAGCGCCCAGGGAACTGGAGGTCGGACTAGGAAAAGTTCAGAAGGCTGAAAAGTTTCAATACGCCGGTGAATGGATAGAGCCTAACCTATCAGAGAAAGAAGCATTTGTGTCACGCATTAATAAAATGGAAATGGCATACAACCTGACTAAAGACATCTATAATAAGAGATCGATATCCTTAAACGCCAAAATTAGACATTACTGCACTGTTATCCGACCAGAGACTCAGTATGCGGCAGATACTCTAATAATGAACAAGAAAGGTCCAATGAAAAAACAAGAGATTACAGAAAGGAAGATTTAGAGGAAAATCCTGGGTCCCATCAAAGAAAACAGCGAGTACAGAAGGTGTCATAACCACGAATTATACAAGGACGTGGAGAAGATCAGCAACACGATTCGAAAAAGAAGGCTTGCCTTTTATCTCCACGTGACACGAACGAGCCCAGGCAGGATATCAAAACGGATATTGACGTACTTTCAAGATAAGAAAACCGGAAGTTGAGAAAGATCTACATGAAATGAAAATTTCCCCTAAAGATATCCAGGAGCATGTTCCACTTCAGGATAAACTACGTACGCACAATGGTTTCCTGGAAAAGCCGAAGCTGACGCCAGGGAAGGCGTGTTTCCAAGAGAGAAAAGAACAACACCGGAGACGAATGCGGGAACACTGGGCGGTAGTTAGAGCTCGGAAGAAGAGACAGTTGAACTGACGTGGTCCCTAGTTGGCCGAATCGAAGAAAGAAGAAGAAGTATACATTAGGAAGTAAAGGTCGTAAGTCAATACATTATTATTCGTAAGTACAGTGTACCAGTTTCGGTCACATTGTGATGTTCCTCAGCAAAGAGTAGTAATTAATGCAAATGAAGTAGCAAGTCTTACGCTAAAACTTTCTAAAATGGCTAATTTCATATCTATTTCTAAAAAAATACTATCTAGAATGTTAAAAAATACTCTAAAAGACTAAAAAACCAGATCTGCTACAATTTTTGATTAATGTTGGAATATATATCTCTTGAAAAAAACAGCTCGAAGTGGATAATATCAATGATCTAAAAAGAAGAATAAGAAAAGAGAAATTGATTTGTAGTTTTTTTTTAAATCGTATGGTGAGTAGAACAAGGAATTCATAAGTCCAGGACCAAGTACTTCAACCACACAACATCACTTTCTGAAAGGTGAAACAGGTCGCTGGGGTTTCCGGAGTAGGCATGAAGAGGGCAGCGCAGGATGACATGGTCCATGGTCTGCTCCTCTTCACTGCATTCACACATTGGAGAATCCATCCAGCCCCACTTACGGCGCAAGAAATTACAGCGTCCATGCTCAGTTCTCAGTCTGTTGAGGCGACACCATAGTTTTCTTGGGAGGTCAAATCCATTCATTTTCCGAGTTGGATTTATCTCATGATGTTGAATTTGACCACTCTTCCTGCCAGCTCCGGTTTATGTTGAAATTGTTCCTCAAGAATCGGCCGGCCAATACACTTGCTGGTCTCCTAGATCGAAGACGTTTAGCGACGGGTAACAAAATTCCTGGTGAACTGGTAATGAGGGAGATGACCGGATATTTGTAGTAAAGAAGATAGGTTGGTTCCTCAGTTTAGGGGCTGCGACAACGTGGTCATGTAGGCCCGTGTACTTTGGGTGTGTGTAGAATCTGTCTGATAACCGGTGTTAATTGTGATGACTGTATGAGTGTGTGTTATCTGTTTTTAATTCAAGTCAGGACCACAGACATTCGATTTTCAAGTAGTTCCAACTTTTGCTACCAAACGCCACCGTCAACGACCAACTAGTTCTGAACTTGGTTACTATATGCCACCACAGTCATCTCCTGACGACGAACGTTGGAACCTATGAGCGTCAGTCAAATCTAACCTATGATTTAGCTTCACACAAGTGTAATTAGTGGAAGGTTCTTTATCATGCCATAAATCTATGACATGGGATTGCCGTCTTTACTTCACTTCCGAAGGAAGGCATACTGAGGGATTTTTAACGCTCTTAAAAAAATCCGACGACTTTGGCCGGGTTTGAACCCGTGACCAGAAGGAAGATATATAGTTGAATATTTTTTTAAATTTAATTAATCTAGTTCCAACGTTTGTCACTAGGTGTTAGTGACAGTATCATCTGGTAGCCAAAGTTGGAACTACCTGAAATTGAACTTGTTGGGAGCCCTCAATTAAAATGCCCTGCTATGGCCATTGGCTGCAATTCATATATAATACATTTCAAACAGTAGATTTGGACTGTAAGACGAATTATTTGAATTCATGTTTGTGGATCAACATGCGCAACGTCTATAATTTATGTAAAATAAGATATAGATTTATAAACATGGAAGTTCAGATTATAGTAGTAGTATTTTGTTTTTGTTTTTTGTTTCCGACTTTAGCCAACTGTGGACCGCATGGAACCTAAGGCTTTCTGGTAATTTTTTTCTTCTTTTCTTCCCAGAACCTCTTTATTCTTTCACTTCTAACTTTCTCTGCTCCTCTGTTATTACTAAATTTGGCCTGTGTTGTGGTAGTTTTTCTTTGAGCGTCTTGATATTGTCAACTCGGCTACGAAACGTTTTCATATCGTGAATGACAAGTTCAGTTAGTCCAACTTCAATGGCGTCTCTTTTGACCTCTTCTACCCATTTTGTAGTAGCTTTCAACTCTGTGATGTATTTAAAAATGTTCTTTGTCAGCCGGTTCCCGTCCATTCTCATCAAATGCCCGTAAAATTTTAGCCTTCATTTACGCATTGTGACCACAAAGGTTTCGGTCTGCATACACATATCATCATTTTTCCTTTTTTCCATGTTCCGTCATCATCTATGCATGGTCCGAGAATTTTCCTCAGGATCTTCCTTTCCTTTATCTCAAGTTCCTTCAGCTCCCCTCCCCCCTTTTTTTGGTATACTATACCAAGTTTCACAGAATTCGAATGATTGCTCTAACTCGTCACGAAATGAACCGATCTCAGTAAAACATGGTGCAGTGGACAGCTTCTCAATTATAGATGGGATTCGTGTTGCTATTTAAATTATCGGTGCAATTGATCAAATGTTATTCGGGACAACAAGAAAACCGATCTCATAATCCAATACTTCATGTGACGAAAATAGTGGGGGGGGGGGGGAGTGTAGAAACGGGAATAATAAGGGAGTAGACATACACACACTGAATGTCGCCATGTCATGGGTTCGAGCCACTCAACTCTGGCTTCGTAGTCCTGGCTACTCTCGGTAAGTTAGTAGCGAATGAGAAGGACCCATTGTGACGTTCTCCTAGAATGAGTTTAGGAAATGAGGACGGCCGGAAGTACTTCCAGTTCCACGGGTCCATTTGTGATATCTTGTGAACGGTATATAAGGTGTCACTCGTCACGGCCCATTTCAAGTTAAGTCACGTGGATCCCCGTTAACCTAGTCACCACATGTCGAGTACGAATACGAGCGTAACGGTGACAGCCATTGAGTAGCAGGAAGCACAGCGTACACTGTGACACAATACTAGAACAGGTTAATGATTGATTATGTTCTGCTCTTGGTGAGCACGCCTGCATTTGCCAAAAGCCTCAGATTGAAGAGTTTTGTTGTTGTTTCCTTTAGGGGCTTTGCCAAGAAATTTAATTCTGATCTGAGGGCTGGAACGGGGTACACTCAGTCTCTTGAGGCAGGACTGTCGAGCCGTGTTCAAATCCCACCTCAATCATCCTGGAAGTGGTTGGCACGCTTCATATCCAATCTTAGTTCCCAAACACACAGTAATAAAGCCATCACAATAATGCAGGTTATCAGACAACTTCAACACACACCCAAGTACACGGGACTACATGGCCACGAGGTTGCAAAGCCCCTAAGTGAATCAGAAGCAGTTTTACTTTCATGTACCCTTTTTAACCTATTTTCATTGTACGGAAAATAAAGCCTTATGAGATCACCTTTTGCCCGTGTGTGTGTCCCTAATAAAATCTAAACGGCTGGAACGATTGAAATGAAACTCGGTAAGGGCATAGTACTATTTGGTCCAAACCCGACTGTGCCCTTCAAATTACAATAGGTCTTACCAATCCAACATGGTGACTGTGCGAAATATTTCACTGACATATTCTTGGTATTACCCTGGAACTTTGCAAGGGGGTAGGTCAAGCCTAGGCTCAAACACTACCGGAGGGAAGATGATTTGAGAAAAGAAAAATATGTTGGAGTGGCGACGATCTTTGGACAGATAGGAACGGAACCAAGCCAAGAAATACATAATATAGTTTAGATAATAAAAATAGTAGAGTTTGCTCAAAGCTAGTTGTGTGCTGATTGGGCTTACGAGCGCAAGGCGAGAAAGCGAATGCTTATAAGCGAGTATGATATTATGAGCAACGCTAGCTGCGATTACCGGCAAGCAGGCGCTGAGTGTACCGTCCCTCCCGAACGAAAAATAGGGTACTATGTACCGTGTTCCGATTCAACACGAAACTGTAAAATGGGTTGCCTACCCACCCGCATTCGGCTTGAAATCTGCTCGCAGCGCGCTAGCGACGGGGCTGAGTTCGATTTCACTGATTGCCGTATTCTTACGCAGCATTGCAAAGTATTTTGCTCTTTCAAAATATATTTACACAGGCTTCACAATAAGTTTGAACGATTTCTGTTTCAGAACTTGTTATTTTAAGCTTCTGTTAATGGCTTCTGCAGAGCATTTCTATGAAATAAAATTTTATTTTACAACATAGTTTATTACAACACAATGTATTTTTGTGTTGTATTTTATTTACAACACAATTTATTGCTTTTTAACCCAATACCACAAAACGAGATACAATTTGGAAATGATTTGTTACACAATTGTAATCTGTCTTCGATGCGACTAAGAAAGTTAATTTATCACAGACGTTACATCTACTACAAATGGACTTTTACATAAGGTGTTCGAAGTGGCGTCCGTCATTTTCCAAGCAAAGGGTCACTCGTCGCATGAAGTTCTCTCTTGCGTTCGACAACATCTGAGGAGTAATTTCCACAAAGGCTTCGGTAATGATGAGCTCCATTTCTTCGGGTGTTTGTGGTGATCTTAAAAATACTCTCGTCCTGACGCAGCCCCAAATGAGCAATCCAGGACGGTCAGATCAGGTGAACGAGGTGGGAATTCTATAAAGTCGCCAATTCCTATCCACCGGCCAGGAAACAAACGGTTTAAAACTTCTCTCGCCAGTCTGGAGAAGTGCGCTGGATGACCATCTTGTTGAAAAACCATGTTGTTCAATTCTGCCAATGTAAAATCATCCAAAATGTCATGGAGTATGAAGTAAGACTAAACTGCCTGTGTTCGTCGTTCTATCATTTTACATTGTTACAGGTAAATAGTTCTGAAATAGAAATCGTGGAAACTTATTCTTAATTAAACTCAATTTTTTAACAAATCATTTCGAAATTCTATCTCGTTTTGTGGTATTGGGTTAAAGAGCAATAAATTGTGTTGTAAATAAAATATAACACAAAAATTCATTGTTTTGTAATAAACTATCTTGTAAAATAAAATTTTATTTCATAGAAATGCTCTGCAAAGCCATTAACAGAAGCGTAAAATAACAAGTTCTAAAACAGAAATCGTTCAAACTTATTGTGAAGCCTGTGTAAATATATTTTGAAAGAGCAAAATACTTTGCAAGGCTGCATAAGTAGGCGGTAATCAGTGAAATCTAACTCAGCCCCGTCGCTAGCACGCTGCGAGCAGATTTCAAGTCGATTGCGGGAGGGTAGGCAACCCATTTTACAGTTCCGTATTGAATCGGAACACGCTGTAGGTACACAGTTCGCTGGCAAGGAAATACAAACAGGGGAAAGTTGAATTATTTATTTTCCTTTCTATAGGAAAATGTTTTAGAGAGTATCCTAATATAGCCTACTAAAGATATTGAAATTGACAGGAATAATTTATTCCCCCAACAAGGATGGATCCCTAAGCGAGAAACCAAATTCCCCCAGAGTGGACAGAGATAAGGCGTTTTCAGAGCTTTTAGTAAAATTATTGTTATTTGTAAAAAATACTAGACGTAAACAATTGTTGCGTTTAAAGTAGGCTAAACTTTTATCCAGGATAGTGCCGACTGGAAGTTTAGAACGAGTTAAGAAACCCAAACCTAACTTGGACAAAACCACAATTCTAAGCAGTAAATCACAGGGCAAAGCAAAAAAATCGCTTCAAATAGGAAGCTGGCTGAGCAAGCTACACTTGCCTTTAATGATTCACGAGATATAGCTAAAATAATCTTTGTGAGCGATGTTAGCAGAAGTTTTGCTCTAAACGCAACAAATGATTGAGTTTACAGTATTTTTGATTATTTCTTTGAATATGAAAGGTAATTCAAAAGAAAAGATAGGGAAGGAAAGTCCATACCTAACAGCTCTTCGAGCAATATAATTGAACTCCAAGAAATTATTGCAATTTTAATTGCTTCAACAATAATAGATTTGGAACAATTTGTACAATTAAGAAGTATTGTGGAACATTGTACAATTCGAAGGTCTTAGACGTTAGACCTACAACAAGAGTAATATGGACCCTCACAAGAGTTTTTGAACAATTCGAACAATTAAAAGGTCTGGGACCTATGTTGTTGTTGTTTGAGTCTTCAGTCTTTTGACTGGTTTGATGCAGCACTCCATGACTCCCTGTCCTGAGCTTATCGTTTCATCTGTACATAGCTACCACACCCTACGTCCGAGGCAATCTGTTTAACATGTTCTAACCTTGGTCTACCCCTACAGTTCTTGTCCTCGACCCTTCCTTCCATAACTAAGCTTGCTATTCCTGGGTGTCTTAGTAAGTGTCCTACCAACCTATCTCTTCTCTTCATTAGCAGACGCCAGAGCCACCTCTCCTATCCCACTAGTCTTAATACCTATTCGTTTGTAACCATATCTACCCATCTGATCATCATCATTCTCCTGTAACACCACATTTCAAACGCTTCACCTCTTTTCTGCTGCACCAATAGTCCAAGCCTCACTTCCATAGAGTGCCACGCTCCAGACAAAGGCCCTCAAAAAAGACTTCCTAACACCTAAATTTATATTCGATGACAACAGATTACTTTTCTGTAGAAATGCTTTCCTTGCCTGAGCTAACCTACTTTTTATATCCTCTTTGCTTCGTCCATCACGGGTTATTTTGCTTCCTAAGTAACAGAAGTCTCCTACTTTCTTCAGTTTTTCACCTGCCAATTTGATGTCCATAGAAGATTCTGATTTATTTCGGCTGCATTCCAATATTTTTGTTTTACAATTATTAATTTTCATCATGAATTCATTCCTCAAGACGGAGTCCATACCATTCAAAAACTCATTCTAATCCTCAGGCGTGTCGGCCAAGAAGACTATGTCATCGGCAAATCTCAGACTTGAAATGATTTCTCCTTGAATCTTCACTCCCACTTTAAATGTTTCTACAATTTCCTTCATTGCTTGTTCAATGTAAAGATTGAAAAGTACAGGTGATAAGTTGCAGCCTTGCCTTACACCTTTCTGAATACCAGCTTCTCTCTCATGTCCTTCAGCTCGAATGACTGCTGTCTGGTTTCTGTATAGATTGTAGATCACCCTCCTATCCCTGTACTTTATTCCAATCGTTTTCAAAATGTTAAACAATTTAGTCCAATCAACGTTATCAAAAGCCTTTTCTAAGTCTACAAATGCCAAGAACGATCTCTTATCTTTTCTTATTCTACCTTCCAAAATCAGCCTAAGACTTAGTACAGCTTCCATTGTTCCTACATTTCTCCTGAAACCAAACTGGTCTTCACCCAACTCCGTTTCTATCTGGCTTTCCATCCTCTTGTAAATTATTCTTGACAGGATCTTTGAAGCATGAGTAATCAAGCTACAATAAGAATAATAAGAAATTTTACAAATTGTATAGGTGATTTCGTTTAGAAATACATAAATATTTCTTTAGATTAGTTAGGTAAAGTGCCAATTCTTAATTAGAATGCTTTGGAGTAAAGCGAAAGTATCTTTGAACAGATTTTAAATTCCTGGACACAGCAGGAAAGGAAAACAAAAATTAAAAGGTGGATTTATAACCAGTTAGATTATTGAAGCAGTAATTAAGAGATGTTAAATTCAAATTGGAAAGGTCACGTTAGTGAAGCCTTGATTACATAAGATAGATGCAAACTTTTTAACTATTGGGAAATAACGAATTCAAAATTCCTGAACGCAGCAGGAAAACGCAAAGGCGTATTCAAATGTGGATGTATAGCCACATGGAGTATTTATACAGTAATTACAAAATGCAATTCATGAAAAAATGGGAGGGAGCCTATTTATGGGCTAAGCCTCGTTGAGAATTGCAAGAAAATTGTTTAAATTACACTAAGTTGTTAGTAAAGGAAAATTGAGAGTATAGGAAATAGGGAATTAAAGTCTGGCTGATTTTACTGGTTCGAACGAAACGTGGCGCGGAAGATAGCCACACATACACTTTTCGAAGCACTGACAATTTTGTTGAACATGAGGGAAATGTCACTATTGCAGTTTATAGTTTCATTTGAATTGGAAGTTAGCAGTAATTTGTCGTTGTTAAGTATAGTTTTTCACTTTTAGAGTCTATTGCAAATGGAAGTTTCTAGAGCTGTAATCACAGTCGAATAGGGCAAGTAGAAATCTCACGAAGAAAACAAAGTTATGTTTTCAGACAGCTATTAGTTTAGCAAAAATCCCTCGCTGGAGAGAAGTATCTCTCTTATTTCGAACAAGAAATACCTACTAGGTTTCATGACTTTCAATAGCAAGCTTAGTTAGCTTAGCAAGACAAAGAAATTTCCCACGTGGGGCAGTTAGAAGATTACACAATATTGCGAAAATTCAAACACTGCCGATCAAGTTCATTAAAAGCTTCTGGATCCTCATAAAACCTTTAAAATATGGTTTAAAATCACTGTAGGTAGTTACTTATCTTTCATTGTAGAGCAGATGATGTTTCCGGCAGCCGTTACACAAACTATTAAGACATGGCGTCGATATCGATTTAAATTACCTCTTGGGTAAAGGAGGTGTGCCTCCTGCAAAGAGGACTTAACTTTCACGTAGGCGACCAGAAGAGAAGTGAGTAAGGGATTCAGATACTTCAGGAGACTGTCAAGACGTACCCACCTCAGTGGCGGCAGAATATTTTGCCGAGGGCATTGGATAGCTGGTGTAACGATACGACAAATGTTTCAATCGTTTTGGCGATTATGTTGAGACATAAGAATAAAAGAAGCAAACATTTAGTAGTGAAATCAGTTTGGTATGTCAATCTGTTATTTTTATACAGTCCATCGGAACTTGAAA
Organism: Meconema thalassinum; assembly: GCA_946902985.2. NCBI lineage: Eukaryota > Metazoa > Arthropoda > Insecta > Orthoptera > Tettigoniidae > Meconema > Meconema thalassinum. The sequence goes on from OX336390.1 coordinate 693,779,468, forward strand.
AAAACAGCCCTCGTATGTACTACGCGCGCGCTTTCAATAGTACAGTAGGGGGCCATGGCGCGCCACACGCTCGGCGAAGGCCACCGCACCAGCGAATAACAAAACTGCCGCTTGCCGTTCTTACTTTATATGAAAGACCCTGTAGTTCTTAACGGAACTACTTGTATAAATATATATATTACTGGCAAATCGCCCCGGCTTTGCCCGGGAACAGTTATGAATGCATTACGTGATAAGAGCTCTTTTTCGATGTCAATGAACTACGACCTATGTCTGTTTCACGTATTGCCATGATAGGTTAAAATCACTGACTGGACTATTAATTATATTACCATGGAGATGCATGTGCACCGAATTCTTGTCAGGCGTAATTTAATAATGGCGAGGTGCATGAAACACAAATCCCCCTTCCGTCCAATCTTAACTTGGCTGTGTATTTTGCGGAACGAAAAGTTCACAGGCGAACTGAAGAAAGGCCGAGTTGTACTTCCAGAGAAACTCCAAACACAACCACTCTTCTCTGAAGTCTTAACTCAACACGACTCGACAGTTTGCTGCTGGCTGTATCTGGGGTAAAAGGCTCGTCCCTAGCTAGCTCGTAAACTGTCGCCTCAGTAATTGATTGGAGATTGTTGGAAGAAATTAAAACGTAAAAACACTTATAGTGGCCGATGTATTGAAGATAGAGATATGCTGTCGCGAACTCCTTTGTAGAACTTTTCATGCTGAACAATTTTTACACTACTTATAGTATATTGCTATTTTTAACGGTTTGCCCAGCGTAAGCTTAAAATAAATTATTTTCTACAGAAACCTTTCTAGAGATATCCTTTACAGAATGGTGAAAACCACATCAAAATCCATCCAGTGGTTCTCGAGATTACCCGTGACATGCAAGAATCGGGGATTTTGTTTTATTCTAAGTAGAAATATTCAAAATGTGGTCAGCCTGTTCGTCACTCCATTCAAGTAAATGCTTGGGCCGAGGATGGTACAATATTTCAAGTCCCGGGACACTTACCGTACCGTACTCGAATCTTGGATACATATAATTACCGCCATAACTTTAACGCACGTAATCAGATGCTGATGAAGCAACGATAAGAGTTCATTGATTAATGCTGTATGCACGGGAAGTAGTAACAAGTGGATTCGCCAACTGCCTTACGCATTCTGTGGGAAGCGTGAACCAAAAGTGCTTCAAATGTTGAAGCGTGCTCGTACACCTGCACAGTAAATTGTAGCGCAGGGACTCGTCTTCACCTGTTTTATTGTCACGCGTGTTGCCTGCGCTATGGCCGAGTGCACAGACGCGTGGTCTGCTCATCACACACCTGCTCCCGCCTCGTGTGTGCACGCAACTCGAACAACTTACCAGGTAATAAGGAACTAAACTCCAGAAAGTATTACTTACACTAGCGGTCTATAAAAAATAACTTGCAACCGGCTCTCAGCCTGACGGAGAACAATTTCTGTTGTTACTTTATTTTAGGGGCTTGGTCATCAAGCTCGTGTATAATAGGAGCTCACTTGAATGCTAGGCAGAGGAATGTAGCTCCCGAGAACAGTGAGAAGGCTGACACCAGGATCGACTCTTCTGTGTCAAGGGATGCCAAGAAATTTAATACTGGTGTGAGGGTTGGAACGGGGTACACTCAGCCTCGTGAGACAAAACTGAGAAGAGGCGGGTTCGATTCCTACCTCAGTCACACTGGAAGTGGTTTTCCGTGGTCTCCCACTTCTACTCCAGGCAAATGATGAGATGGTACCTAACTTAAGGCCACGGCCGCTTCCTACCCAAATCCTACCTCAATTACAAATGCATACATTAGTAGAGACATCACAGTGACACAGGTTATCAGGCAAACCCTACATACACGCACATACACACACATGTACACGGGGCTACATAACCATGATGTCGCAAAGCCCCTAAATGAATCAACAACAACAACCGTGACAAGGGAAAGAACGTGAAGTGGAAGATTGTTGTTGTTTCAAGTAGGGGCTCCATTTCAGCCCCTTGTACGTTGAGTGAGTGTAGAATTGGTCTGATAACCTGAGTTATTGTGGTGTCCATAGTAGTCTGTGCATTTGTAACTCAGGCTGGGATTGGAGAGAAGGTGGGTGTGACCTTAAGTTAAGTACTGAACCCTTCAGAATAGCAGTGTTTATATGCAAGAATCTTGATCAAGGGGTCGCGCTCAGTTCCTAGTGTGATGTTTACGTTCGCCAAACAACATGCTCTACTGAGGTAAGGGTCATAGGATTAAAACTACACACATCAAAAAAAGTTTTGCATCACCTCGGTTCCCAGATCTCCGGCATATAGACGTTGACTGTGTATATTGTATCCAAGATACAGTCCCTTTGACTGTTCATAGATGTCACTAAAACTGCTCAAAGATGTAAACAACCATGCATGAGCAGGGCCTATTAGACGGAGGGGGTACGACAGCCGATCAGTTCCAGTCATTCCACCAGGACGAAGGTACGCTGCTCATGTTGTCTGTAGTTCTACCATGCCTCGAAGGTCAATACCGCAGTTCGATCGCGTCCGCATTGTTACTTTGTGTCAAGAAGGGCTCTCAACAAGGGAAGTTTCCAGGCGTCTCAGAGTGAACCAAAGCGATGTTGTTCGGACATGGAGGAGGTACAGAGATACAGGAACTGTCGATGACAGGCCTCGCTCAGGCCGCCCAAGGGCTACTACTGTAGTGGATGACCGCTACTTACGGATTGCCGCTCGGAGGAACCCTGACAGCAATGCCACCATGTTGAATAATGCGTTTCGTTCAGCCACAGGACGTCGTGTTTCAACTCAAACTGTGCGCAATAGGCTGCATGATGCGCAACTTCACTCCCGACGTCCATGGCGAGGTCCAGCTTTGCAACCCCGACACCATGCAGCGCGGTACAGATGGGCCCAACAACATGCTGAATGGACCCCACGGAATTGGCATCACGTTCTCTTCACCGATGAGTGTCGCATATGCCTTCAACCAGACAATCGTCGGAGACGTGTTTGGAGGCACCCTGGTCAGGCTGAACGTCTTAGACACACTGTCCAGCGAGTGCAGCAAGGTGGTGGTTCCCTGATGTTTTGGGGTGGCATTATGTGGGGCCGACGTACGCCACTGGTGGTCATGGAAGGCTCCGAAACGGCTTTACGATACCTGAATGACATCCTCCGACCCATAGTGCAACCATATCGGCAGAATATTGGAGAGGCATTTGTCTTCATGGACGACAATTCTCGACCTCATCGTGCACATCTTGTGAATGCGTTCCTTCAAGATAACGACATCGCTCGACTACAGTGGCCAGCATGTTCGCCAGACATGAACCCTATCGAACATGCCTGGGATATGTTGAAAAGGGCTGTTTATGGACGTCTTGACCCACCAACCACTCTGAGAGATTTACGCCGAATTGTCGTTGAGGAGTGGGACAATTTGGACCAACAGTGTCTTGATGAACTTGTGGATAGTATGCCACGGCGAATACAGGCATGCATCAATGCAAGAGGACGTGCTACTGGGTATTAGAGGTAGTGGTGTGTACTGCAATCTGGACCACAAATGCTGAAAGTCTAGCTGTATGATGGTACAACATGCAATGTGTGGGTCTCATGAGCAATAAAACGAGCTGAAATGTTGTTTGTGTTGATCTCTATTCCCTTTGTATTTAACGGTTCCGGAACTCTTGGAACCGAGGTGATGCAAAACTTTTTTTGATGTGTGTATAATTAAGAAAGAAAGGTGACAAGACGTAAAATAATAACATGATTTAATGACTAATAGTGCATAATAAGAAATATCAAAAACAAAAATAAAAAATTCTCCCTGAATTTTCCCATGACAGGAATATCTATGAATGTTGAGGAATCAGACGGATCTCCCCTTATAAAAATGTGGATCCTAGTTCCACTAACTTACATATGGATTTGATGTACGCGTAATGACTAACTACGAGAAATGAGTACTTGGATGACCGTTCGTTTACAGCGGGTTAACAGCCACGATGCTTACGAACAATCATCTCGTAAATCAACGTTTACGGATATGGGACATGACACTAATAAAAACCCTTAAAAATTTAATGCTGACACACACACTAAAAATCTATTATTTACAGGAATCTCCCTCGAGACCCTCCCTTAGCGCGATGACGCACTTGACAAAATGAGCTGCCAACACCGGCCAATTGCTCAATACACAAACAAGGAAAAGACAGCATCGCACGTGACTTCACGGGTCACTGATATGGAATATAAACATGGACTAAAACCAACAACAACAAAAGCCGGACCGGCTGAGATTACTTTATATGAACAAAAATGCACGTTAAGCTAACGCTTCGGAGATTATCGTGATTCGTAGGCAACTCCCATTTATTTAAACAATTTTTACCATTGATCAGTTCTTAATTCTGTATTTCAAGTAATTAGGAGTCAACAAGCACTCCCCACTAATGACCTCGCTTGCAACCTTCAGTCCGCCTTGTGAAACAGCTCCCCCTTCCTCAATACTTGTCATTGCCCCAACTTCAGTGTGTAAAAATAACTGACCAGCTGTGCCGTTATCTCAAAGAAACAACAGCAACAAATCTCAACCACCTAAACATATGGTCAGAAATTAATCAAAATAGCCACATATGTCCTCGCAAGATAACAATATGGACTTGGCACCAAGCTGACAGAAATCAGTCTACGCTGAAATTCCCGCTTGTAATGACCACAAAATACACACACTCACACAGCTGGAAATGACATGACGTTTTTCCACACAGGTCGGTTGAATAGATGCTCACAAACTATTAAAAAAATTAAAACCTACGATAGAGCTGACTGCTCTTCGTCACAAAATCACCTTGCTCCAAAGGCAATAATCTCACTGAATCTGATCAATAATAAACCTTAAAAAGATTAATTACCCTCCAATCTACTGTATAATTATATTAATTCAGTCCTACTTCTGAAACACAACATATCTCCGAGAGACGTTTTTAACCGCATTGCGTAACATATGCAAACACGGTCGTCCACATAGCTACGTTAGTTAACACAACAAACAAACAAGAACCTTCTACTAATAACATTTATGCGAGCTGTTTCCCGGCAAAAGGTGTGTCAGACCAAAACTAAATATACTACGTTAATCAACACAAGCAAAATATTTACAAAAATATGTCCCATATACCATAAGTTAATTTATCAGATAATAAGAATATTATTTTGTACTCATCCTCGGCCAGTCATCCGTCAAAGGACGGCAGCTGCCATCTCCCAACTGAATGCTTCTTATCTCATCTCAACCATCTGGACGGAGTGTTGATAGTTCCAAACTTCTTCCATGGTAAGCGATGTCATCTCTCGTGCTGATTCAAAAAGTTAGATTATTATACACTCGATATCTGACTTACTAAATTCGCCGTTTCAGGTACTACTTTCCCCGGAACAGTCTGTTGGCGAATTGTCGAAGATACTGCCCCTACAAAATATAGTACTGTGACTATCTATCACTGAATTTAACACATTTATTAATAATTTCTGTGTCCACATGACACGCAAAAGTATAAGTGTCTACGTCCTTAGACGCGCAAAATGTAAAGTAACCTGTGTCCTCGACACACCAAAGTATAATAGCCTGTGTCCACCGACACACAAAAGTATAATAAGCTATGTCTTGGCTCTTCACGCCACTTATAAATGAACCGGACCTAGGTATTGATAGAGGGGGAAATTATATTAAAAAAATTCAAAATAATAGTGGTACAGGAATGAAATAAATATCACCGAACTCGTAAAATTGCGCAGGTCAAGAATATGCCCATTAATCCTAGAATCGATCGTAGAGATGTTGTCTAGCCGATCTCCCGCGTTAATGCTAGCCATCGCGTGCCCAAGCTAGACTTGCCGCGCTCGTAAGCATTCATCTCCCATTGGTTCCACATTTTCAATAACTTGGCGGTTTTTATCAGACCTTGGCCTCGTAGGAGTGTCTAGTATTTTCATCAGCCACTCACGTTACTGCATCATATTTTTTCTAGGCGCGAATTTTACAATGAACATACCATAAGCGTGTCTCACTGCGCGTCCCTTCTATTTTGAGGTAGCCACCACCTGTCCTTCTGAAACATTGCTAGGGTCTATCTTTTCACAATCCTAAGTATTTAGCCTTTTGTCAAACTGCTGCAGGTATGTCCCCATTGTCTCCAACCAATGCTTGAAATTTCCTCATCTCCGTCTGGCTATTTTCATGATGCTGGTGGAAATATTTATTAATTGAAGGAATAAAACATCGAATCATTTATCCATCAGAGGATAAAGGGTTCACAACTCCTCCACTCACAAAATTTCGAACTTAGGAGAAAGTCGATAATTTTAAAAAAACTTCCGTAGGCCAATTTGTTTTAGTTCGGAATCACCCCTTTTCTATTACTTGGTCTAGCCGCTCCTGTCTTGAATGGCATTTACTCGTTTCATTTCCTGCTTGTAATGACCCTCTCAACTGCTTGCATGATGCGCTGGTGCCTTAGGCAACACTCTGCTCGTCTCGTTAATGTTTGTCAACACCAATTCCACTTCCTTCTTCACGTGCCGTACTCAACTGCTCCCCGTCCACTTGGTTGATATAGGACGTCCATATATTTAAACTGCATCATTATTTCGGCGCTCTCATGGTTCACTTCTACGATACTTTTTTAAGTTGGCTGCATTGTAGACCGACATTGTTCCTGTGCTTAACTCTTTCACTCTGTATGCATTATTTCCTAGATTTCTTTCAATAGAATAGGGTCCTATGAACTTTTCGCAGAATTTGCTGAAGATCGTCTTCTCTGGATCCGATGTAGCGGGTCGTTTCACCAATACGAGCTGGTTGATTTCTAGATCACTGTGAAACCTCTTATTTCTCACTCGCCGTAATCTGCGATCTGCTTGTTTTCTCATGTAGGCTCTCGTTCTCTCAATTCGCAGGTCAGGTGCTATCATGGGATCTTGTGCGCAGTTCTCACGTTCTCACTGGATACTCGTTTTTGTGTAAGACCATAGCGATCTGTCCTGTTGACTCGTGCCTGGTAGAATTTATGCATGTCTCTACATCCTTAATTTTATCCACCCATTTATGATGTTCTTTGGGAATGAAGATTCTCAAGTATGATGTTACACATTTTATTGCTCTCTCACTTGGATTAGCTTGGGCATGTCGGATACTGCTTAAAACGTGTTTTATACCCATGTCCTCCATACCTTTCTTGAATTCGGCGCTTGTAAAATAACTGCCATGGTCTGACAATATAAATTCTGGTTTTCCAAGGATTGGAATAACTCTATTTCGAATACGACTGAGTACTTGTTTCGATGTAGTTTTCTGAATGGTGCATAATACGACAAACTTAGAAAATACATCAATGCACACTAGCAAGTGCCGGCAACCTCGCCTTCCTTTCGGAATTGGACCGAAACAGTCTAGGGCCAGTAGCTCGCAGGGTTTCTGAGGTAGCAATGGTCTAGGATACTGCCTCATTAAATAGTTATTGGGCTTTGTCCTCTGACAAGGATCACAAGTCGTAATGACGTCACATATAGTTGTTCTCATACGTGGCCATGTAAATGTCTCTCCTATTGTCGCTTCACACTTGTCTAATCCGACGTGTCCGTAACTTTCGTGAGTATGCCATGTCAATCCTCGCTGTAAGGATGCAGGTACTAATATGCGTAACTTGGTGTGGTCATTATCTACCCATTTGTGCAGCAAATTGTTGACATAAACATATCTTCCTTCCTTTGCTTTCGCTTCTCGAAATGCAGGTGTTCCTGTAGGTAGCTGCTTTCTGAAGTATTGAATTAATAGCATCATCCATGGTTCCGCTTCCTGTTCTCGCTGTATCTCACGTAACTCCTCCAAGAATTCCCGGTCCTTCGGTGTTAACTCCAAGTGTTGTACCATCGCTGTTTCTTCACTATCAGGCTCTGGGTTCCTGCTGAGTGCATCCGGAATCACGTTCATCTTCCCTGGGCAATGTTCAATCTCAATGCTAAACTGCTGAATATATATAGACCAACGTGTCACACGTTCGCTTGCCATCGACGTCTTAAACAAGAATGTTAGTGCCTTGTGATCAGTCCTGACAACAATGGGGTATCCATAAATTTTTCTTTTCCATTGTTGGAGCGCATGAAGTATGGCCAACAACTCTAGCTCCGTTACAGTATAATATCGCTCGTGCTTACGCAATTTTCGTCTGACAAATGCCAAATATGTTTTAAGTTGCAGGTTAGCTGGATCTTCTTGGTAGAGCATAGAATCTATACCAATTAGTGAAGCATCCGCTTGGATTATAAATTTGTGCTTGAAATCTGGATATCCTAACTTAATGCAGTTTTCCAATAGCTTTTTTGTTGCTTGGAACGCCTTCTCACACTCCGCATTCCACAACCATTTATTATTCTTTTTTAGCATTTCCTGCATTGGAGCTACAGTCTCCGTGTAACCTGGACAGTTTTCCTTAAAGAATCCCGTTACGCCTAAGAAAGCCCGAATGTGCTTGACTCTCGTTGGTGTAGGGAAATTCTTTATCGCTTCGATCTTAGCTGGATTTGGCTTCACTCCCTCCTTGTCAATGATGTGACCCAAATATAAGATCTCGCTCTTGAAGAAATGCGATTTCTTCAGGTTTACTTTGAAATTTGATGCATTCTGTTTGCCTAATACTTTATCTAAATTTTCCATGTGAGTTTCAATGTTGTCGGATGCCAGCAGAATGTCATCAATGTAGCGTACCGTCATCTCCTTAACTTCCTCGGTTAGATTCCGATCCAGGGCTCGGATTAAAGCACAGCCCGCTGTTTTGACTCCAAAGGGCATTCGGACGAAGCAAAACGTTTGGTTATCGAATAAGAAGCCAGTTAGAAGCTGTGACTTCTCATCCAATTCAATATGGTGGAAACTGGACGTCAAGTCAACTGATGAATAAATGCTTTTGTTTTTAAAGCCTTTTAATACGTCTCTGATAATTGGCGCTCTGTCATACTCAGGAAAAATGAGTCTCGTGTTGAGATTTCTGGCATCTAAACAAAGTCTAATAGATCCATTTGGTTTTGTGACTGCCAAAATCGCATTTAGATAAGGTGTAGGTGTCTTCCTTATCACTCCAGCTTGTAACATCTCATCTATACTGACCTTAACTTGACTACGATATTTTTCCGGAATTGGGTACAATCTATTTTTGAAAGGTGACCAATCCGCGAATTGCATTGAATATTTGAAATTTAATATTTTCCCAGGTACTGTATCAAATACTGTTTTGTGCTTCCTTAAAATCTCTTCCAATTGTTTTCTATGTTCACCCCCAAGTTGAATGTCATTGAGCCGCTCCTGTAGTAACTCTTCAAATTGTGCATCACTGTCGTCTCCTTCCGTTAATAAAGACCATATCTCCTGGGATTCACTCTCCTCATCTAGTTCCACAACAGCTCCTTCTATGATGTTATCTTCTGCCTTTCGTATCTCCTCTTCCGTCTCTTCCGATATTGCTTCCAATGCCCAAGAATTTACATCTCTTCCGGTAGTGATTTCATCCATATGCAATCCCACGTTCTTCAGCTGATCATACTCTCTAAAACCGACTGTATTCTTGTGCAAATCTATCACTGCTTCATCATCATCATCTTGAGCAGTTTCCAACCGCTGGTCGGGTCTGCTTGGAACATAAGCCTCTCCATCGTTTCCTGTCCATCCACCATCTCTCGTCATTTACTGTGTCCAAGCACACTCCTCTTTCCTCCACACTTTTCTTAACTCCTTTTGTCCATCTGTCCCTTGGTCTTCCCCTTGGCCTCCATCCCGTCATTTCCATTCCAAACATCTTCTTCGGTATCCTCTCCTCTTGCATCCTCCTCACATGTCCATACCATTGTAGCCTAGATCGCTCTATTCTATTTTGCAATGGTTCCTCTCTTACCATCTCCCTGACTCTCTCATTCCTTACTCTGTCCATTCTTGTCACTCCTACCCTACTCCTCGGGAACTTCATCTCCACTGCTCGTATTTTATTCTTGTCCCTTTCCTTCATCACCCATGTTTCTGAACCATATGTCAAAATTGGCACAAAGTAGGTCTTGTAGATGATTCCTTTACATTTTTGTGGTACATCTTTATTCCATATCATCCCCCTAACACTCTTGAAAAATCCATCTGCGCACCTTCCCCTCTCATTTATTTCCATCCTATTGCCTCCCTTTTCTTCAATTATGCTTCCCAAGTACTTGAAGCATTCTACTTTCTGCAACTGCTGTCCTCCAAGTGTTATGCCCATATCCAGTCTGTTCTTCTTCCTCGTTGTGATGACCACTTCACTCTTTTGTGCTGAGAACTTCATCCCATATGATAAAACTACCTTCTCCCACTCATCTAATTGCTCTTGTACTTCTTCCTCATCCTCTCCCCATACCAGAAAGTCATCTGCAAACAACATTGCCTTCATTTTCCTTTCCCCAATGCTATTTACCACTTTTCGTATGATTTCACCCATCACCACTATAAATAACAGGGGTGAGAGGGCACTATCACTATCACTGCTTGATAGTCACAAATGAAATTTGCACCAAGAATTATATTGAAATTCATCTTTGCCATGATAATGAATGTTTGCCCAAAAGTGTGTTCCAATATGTTCAGCTCTAAGTATGCCTGACGTTTACAAGTGACGGTGCGTTCAGGAATAACACCCCTCACTTTGAGTTGTGGTACGGGAATTACAGGAATATTCTGACTCCGTCCCAACTCTCGAACCAAGGCCTCCGATACCAGACTGATCTGCGACCCCGTATCCAATAAACATCTTATATTAATTCCACCAATCCTCGCGTTATAATGGGTAACTGCCTAATTTCATCGTTCCGTGGTTTGACCGTCTCCTCCAGGCACTCTTCTGGCAAAGCAATCCATTCTTGTATGTTCGCTACTATCCATCCATCTTCAACTTCCGACTGTTGCGTTTGTAGACTGTCTTCTTTATCCAAATTTAGCATTTTTTTTAGCTCCATTGCGACTCCCATCATCCTTTTGTCGCCCATGCCCTTGATATTCCTCTTGTCTCAGTAGACTTCCAGCTTCCTCAGTATGTGTGTCTGGATTCTTCATGTTCCCAATGGCTTTTTCCCATCTTCCTAGCTCTCCACCTTGGCTAGCGTGTAATTCCTCTTGGTAATTTTGTGATTGAGCGTGCCTATCATCCCAGTCATTTCGATAATTACGTGGCTCTCCTGGATTTGGATTTCTCCTTCCTTTCCATCTTTGATTAGCATTGTAATCACCGTATATTCCATAAGGCCTGTCATTCCTTCGATTTTCACGCCATTGCTGATACCCTCTATGTTGATATCTATTATTGCCTTGGTACGACCTATTGTTATAGTTATTCTCGTTACGCTGGTATGGTCTGTTTTCTCCTTCTTCCTGGTTTCGCCTAGGTGTGGAGGTGCTTGTATTAGTACCCTGCGTTTTAGTGTTTGCCTGTTTTGGTTTTATGACCTCTGTCGTATGGGCTAACTCCAGCTGTCTTCCTCCTCTATAATGATTATGAGATGTAGTCTCATCTATCTGGCGTAATATCTGCTCTGCATGTAAGGCCGTACTAACGTTCGCTGCGACTAGTACTTGCTGCACGTTGACTGGTAATTGCCGCGCTATAGTCATCACCAGATCCGCTTCATTTAAAGGGTAATGAAGGTCGGGAAATTTTAGCATTTGCATGTTAAAGAAATCTGAGTATTTCGTTTGCTGGGTAGTTTGGTATTTTCTAGAGTAAAGCTCCATCCTTAGACTCTGTTGTAATGCTGGCGACCAGTATTTGCGCAGAAACGCTAATATGAAATCTGCCATAGTTCCAAATGTATATTTGAAGCTTAAAAACCATGTAAGGACATTTCCTGATAAAAATCTCTCCATCATCCTCAATCTACGTGCTTCAGGTACCCCATTGTCATTGTAATGATCTTCAATTTCTTTAATAAATGCTTTAGGTGTCACCCCTGAATTCTCCGTGTATTTCTGCGGTTTATAATCGTTCGAGCGAATTACTTGGATAAGTTGTGTGGGCTGATGACCGTCTTGTGGCGTGGAACTCCTTTCGATATTCTTGCGAAACCCTTCCGTGTTTGTTGTTAATGGGCTCTCTGTCTGAGCTTGACTCCCTGCTGTGCTAGTACCCTCCGGGCTATTTGAGTCGTCCTGCTTGTCTTTCAATGTTCCCGTTTTAAATACCGAGGATTGTTCTAACGACCTCAGTTCAGCTTTTATGATCCTGTCTGTTTGTTCTTTAAGTTTACTCTTAATTTCTTGTTCTAATGCTTGAATACGAGTATGATTTTCGCCTACTGTCTTAAGGATGGTTGATCTTTCCTCTTTAGAATCGATATTCATTTTTCGCCAATCTTTCCTTATTTGCTCCTTAATCGTGCTTACTTTCTCCTCAATCTGGCTTTTAGTGTCATCCTGATTGCTTTCTATCTGGCTCAGCCTATCTTCCAATCTCGCGCTATTTTCGTCGATGGTACTCTTTAATTGATTCTGATCCGCTTCTAGGATTTTCCATTGCTCCGCTGATTTTATTTCGAGACGGTCCATATCTTTAATTATGCCGGATATATTTTCATCTACCGCTGATAATTGTTGTTGAATGACTTTGCCGGTCTTTTCCATTTCCTTAAATCGTCCTTCTAACTTATCCTGAGCTATCTTGACCTCGCTTGTATTCATTGTGCATGCTAGTTCAATTTGCTCTAATTTAGCTAACACCGTTTCATCCAGAATGCTAAGTTTTTGATCAAAAATACTTTCCATTTTCTTAATCTGACCTAATTGTTTTTCATTATTTTTACTAACATCTAGGGCCAGCAATACCATCTGTTGATTTGTGTGATCCTTCATCTCTGCGGTTAACGAAGCTAATTGGTTCGTGTTTTTAACATTCTGCGCCTCTAACTGCGAATTATAGTGTCATTGATTTCATTTTTTAATAATCTAGCTTGTTCCACCTGATATTCATTTTGTTCAATCCTATTTTTATTTAATTGTGTCCGCAATGATTCACTTTGTTCGGATAATTTGTTTATAGACTCACTTTGTTCTAACATAGTATTGTTTATTGCTTCACTTTGTTCGGATAGTTTAGTTTTTAGCGATTCACTCTGTTCAGACAATTTGTTTATAGACTCACTTTGTTCTAACATACTGTTGTTTATTTGTTCAGATAATTTCCCGTTTACTGATTCACTTTGTTCCGCTAATTTAGTGTCCAACAATTCCTGTGTTCTCCAAGCTGCACTCTCAATGATTTCTTGAATCTGTTCCACCGTTGCCATGTTATACACTTTATATGAGACATTAGGGAAATGGCATAAAGTAATGCCCCTTGACACACCCATACAATCCAATGCACATTTAATTTCTTTACCCTACTCAGTTCATTTATTTTTACATTTAATCCCACTAGTCGATTGCATCTCTGAGTGGTTCTAATTTTACTCAATTTAATTTAAACCCAAACACATATTCAGTCATTAAATTGTTATCCTGATCTGATATTAACACTGACTAATTAACAAAGTATTAATTGTCATTTAAGGCTACCAGCCTCCTAACCTTTTCATGAGTTTGACTTTCTAAAAAAATCTAGTTTTAACTTTAATCATTGGGCGCCCGATATCACGTATATTAATTTATTTTAATTCAATAGACAAAAACGTGAACCGTATTTTACATTGCAAACTCCTGATTTTAATTTATATTTCACACATTTGGCGGTATCCTCTTCGCCTCAATTACTTTTAATAAAATATCACTTTCCGGTGATAAAATACTGTCATATCTGCCTCCACGTGTGGCCTGTCAGTTTTACTCAAATACGCCAACTAAATGTGATCCAGCAGCGAACCAGCAACAAAATTACACCTTCATTGTTGCGTCAGTTTGAAAACCCAACTACGCTTACATTGACATGTGCAATTTCTTTGCCGTTACACCACAGTGAACCGCCCCACGCTTGGCCGCGCCAGTTTATCTCCTATGAACCCTTCAGAATAGCAGTGTTTATATGCAAGAATCTTGATCAAGGGGTCGCGCTCAGTTCCTAGTGTGATGTTTACGTACGCCAAACAACATGCTCTACTGAGGTAAGGGTCATAGGATTAAAACTATAATTAAGAAAGAAAGGTGACAAGACGTAAAATAATAACATGATTTAATGACTAATAGTGCATAAAAAGAAATATAAACAACAATAATAAAAAATCCTCCCTGAATTTTCCCATGACAGGAATATCTATGAATGTTGAGGAGTCAGACGGATCTCCCCTTATAAAAATGTGGATCCTAGTTCCACTAACTTGCATATGGATTTTATGTACGCGTAATGACTAACTACGAGAAATGAGTACTTGGATGACCGTTCGTTTACAGCGGGTTAACAGCCACGATGCTTACGAACAATCATCTCGTAAATCAACGTTTACGGATATGGGACATGACACTAATAAAAACCCTTAAAAATTTAATGCTGACACACACACTAAAAATCTATTATTTACAGGAATCTCCCTCGAGACCCTCCATTAGCGCGATGACGCTCTTGACAAAATGAGCTGCCAACACCGGCCAATTGCTCAATACACAAACAAGGAAAAGACAGCATCGCACGTGACTTCACGGGTCACTGATATGGAATATAAACATGGACTAAAACCAACAACAACAAAAGCCTGACTGGCTGAGATTACTTTATATGAACAAAAATGCACGTTAAGCTAACGCTTCGGAAATTATCGTGATTCGTAGGCAACTCCCATTTATTTAAACAATTTTTACCATTGATCAGTTCTTAATTCTGTATTTCAAGTAATTAGGAGTCAACAAGCACTCCCCACTAATGACCTCGCTTGCAACCTTCAGTCCGCCTTGTGAAACAGCTCCCCCTTCCTCAATACTTGTCATTGCCCCAACTTCAGTGTGTAAAAATAACTGACCAGCTGTGCCGTTATCTCAAAGAAACAACAGCAACAAATCTCAACCACCTAAACATATGGTCAGACATTAATCAAAATAGCCACATATGTCCTCGCAAGGTAACAATATGGACTTGGCACCAAGCTGACAGAAATCAGTCTACGCTGAAATTCCCGTTTGTAATGACCACAAAATACACACACTCACACAGCTGGAAATGACATGACGTTTTTCCACACAGGTCGGTTGAATAGATGCTCACAAACTATTAAAAAAATTAAAACCTACGATAGAGCTGACTGCTCTTCGTCACAAAATCACCTTGCTCCAAAGGCAATAATCTCACTGAATCTGATCAATAATAAACCTTAAAAAGATTAATTACCCTCCAATCTACTGTATAATTATATTAATTCAGTCCTACTTCTGAAACACAACATATCTCCGAGAGACGTTTTTAACCGCATTGCGTAACATATGCAAACACGGTCGTCCACATAGCTACGTTAGTTAACACAACAAACAAACAAGAACCTTCTACTAATAACATTTATGCGAGCTGTTTCCCGGCAAAAGGTGTGTCAGACCAAAACTAAATATACTACGTTAATCAACACAAGCAAAATATTTACAAAAATATGTCCCATATACCATAAGTTAATTTATCAGATAATAAGAATATTATTTTGTACTCATCCTCGGCCAGTCACCCGTCAAAGGACGTCAGCAGCCATCTCCCAACTGAATGCTTCTTATCTCATCTCAACCATCTGGACGGAGTGTTGATAGTTCCAAACTTCTTCCATGGTAAGCGATGTCATCTCTCGTGCTGATTCAAAAAGTTAGATTATTATACACTCGATATCTGACTTACTAAATTCGCCGTTTCAGGTACTACTTTCCCCGGAACAGTCTGTTGGCGAATTGTCGAAGATACTGCCCCTACAAAATATAGTACTGTGACTATCTATCACTGAATTTAACACATTTATTAATAATTTCTGTGTCCACATGACACGCAAAAGTATAAGTGTCTACGTCCTTAGACGCGCAAAATGTAAAGTAACCTGTGTCCTCGACACACCAAAGTATAATAGCCTGTGTCCACCGACATACAAAAGTATAATAAGCCATGTCTTGGCTCTTCACGCCACTTATAAATGAACCAGCCCTAGGTAATGATAGAGGGGGAAATTATATTAAAAAAATTCAAAATAATAGTGGTACAGGAATGAAATAAATATCACCGAACTCGTAAAATTGCGCAGGTCAAGAATATGCCCATTAATCCTAGAATCGATCGTAGAGATGTTGTCTAGCCGATCTCCCGCGTTAATGCTAGCCATCGCGTGCCCAAGCTAGACTTGCCGTGCTCGTAAGCATTCATCTCCCATTGGTTCCACATTTTCAATAACTTGGCGGTTTTTATCAGACCTTGGCCTCGTAGGAGTGTCTAGTATTTTCATCAGCCACTCACGTTACTGCATCATATTTTTTCTAGGCGCGAATATTACAATGAACATACCATAAGCGTGTCTCACTGCGCGTCCCTTCTATTTTGAGGTAGCCACCACCTGTCCTTCTGAAACATTGCTAGGGTCTATTTTTTCACAATCCTAAGTATTTAGCCTTTTGTCAAACTGCTGCAGGTATGTCGCCATTGTCTCCAACCAATGCTTGAAATTTCCGCATCTCCGTCTGGCTATTTTCATGATGGTGGTAATATTTATTAATTGAAGAAATAAAACATCGAATCATTCATCCATCAGAGGATAAAGGGTTCAGTACCATCCAGGTATTCGCCTGGAGTATAAGTGGGAGGCCACGGAAAACCACTTTTAGGCGATGGGAATCGAACCCACATTTCCTCAGTTTTGTCTCACGAGGCTGAGTGAACCCCGTTCTAACCCTCAAACCAGAATTAAATATGCTGGCAGAGCCAGAAATCAAACCCAGGAGCTTTGGGATTGGGATCTTATAAGTGAGGCAGAAGGATAGGTGCTGGGGCTAAGATGTGGAGGGGACAACGGGGGGAGAAATAATGTGCGAACTGAATTCAAGGACGAGTGATAACTTGTCGTTTTATACAGTATTAGCAACGTATACTGTTCTGGTGTGAGGGTTGGAACGGGGTACACTCAGCCTCGTGAGACAAAACTGAGAAGAGGCGGGTTCGATTCCTTCGCCCGGGAACAGTTATGAATGCATTACGTGCTAGCTCGAAACTGTCGCCTCAGTACCGTAATTGACTGGAGATGGAAATGAAAACGTAATAACACTCATAGTGGGCGATGTATTGAAGATAGGGGTATGCTCTCGCTAACTTTTTTGTAGAACTTTTCATGCTGAATAATTCTCACACTCATAGTAGGCCTATATACTGAACCCTTTATCCTCTGATGGATAAACGATTCGAGGTTTTATTTCTTCAATTAATAAATATTTCAACAAGCGTCATGAAAATAGCCAGACGGAGATGAGGAAATTTCAAGCATTTGTTGGAGACAATGGGGACATACCTGCTGCAGTTTGACAAAAGGCTAAATACCTAGGATTGTGAAAAGATAGACCCTGGCAATGTTTCAGAAGGACAGGTGGTGGCTACCTCAAAATAGAAGGGACGCGCAGTGAGACACGCTTATGGTATGTTCATTGTAATATTCGCGCCTAGAAAAAATATGATGCAGTAACATGAGTGGCTGATGAAAATACTAGACACTCCTACGAGGCCAAGGTCTGATAAAAACCGCCAAGTTACAGAAAATGTGGAACCAATGGGAGATGAATGCTTACGAGCGCGGCAAGTCTAGCTTGGGCACGCGATGGCTAGCATTAACGCGGGAGATCGGCTAGACAACATCTCTACGATCGATTCTAGGATTAATGGGCATATTCTTGACCTGCGCAATTTTACGAGTTCAGTGATATTTATTTCATTCCTGTACCACTATTATTTTGAGAAATTTTTATATAATTTCCCCCTCAATCAATACCTAGGGCCGGTTCATTTATAAGTGGCATGAAGAGCCAAGACATGGCTTATTATATTTTGTGTGTCGGTGGACCCAGGTTTTATACTTTTGTGTGTCGAGGACACAGATTATTATTCTTTGTGTGTCGGTGGACACAGGCTATTGTACTTTTGTGTGTCGAGGACACAGGTTACTTTACATTTTGCGCGTCTAAGGCCGTAGACACTTATACTTTTGCGTGTCATGAGGACACAGAAATTATTAATAAATGTGTTAAATTCAGTGATAGATTGTCACAGTACTATATTTTGTGGGGACAGTAGCATCGAAAATTCGCCAACAGACTGTTCCGGGGAAAGTAGTACCTGAAACGGCGAATTTAGTATTCAGATATCGAGTGTATAATAATCTAACTTTTTGAATCAGCTCGAGAGATGACATCGCTTATCCTGGAGGAAGTTTGGAACTATCAACACTCCGTCCAGAAGGCTGAGATGAGCTAAGAAGCATTCAGTTGGGAGATGGCAGCTGATGTCCTTTGACGGGTGACTGGCCGCGGATGAGTACAAAATAATATTCTTATTATCTGATAAATTAACTTATGGTATATGGGACATATTTTGTTTTGTAAATATTTTGCTAGTGTGATTAACGTAGTATATTTAGTTTTGGTCTGACACACCTTTTGCCGGGAAACAGCTCGCATAAATGTTATTAGTAGAAGGTTCTTGTTTGTTTGTTGTGTTAACTAACGTAGCTATGTGGACGACAGTGTTTGCATATGTTACGCAATGCGGTTAAAACGTCTCTCGGAGATATGTTGTGTTTCAGAAGTAGGACTGAATTATTATAATTATACAGTAGATTGGAGGGTAATTAAATTTTTTAAGGTTTATTATTCATCAGATTCAGTGAGAGTATTGCCTTTGGAGCAATGTGATTTGTGACGAAGAGCAGTCAGCTCTATCGTAGGTTTTAATATTTTTTAAAATAGTTTGTGAGCATCTATTCAGCCGACCTGTGTGAAAAACGTCATGTCATTCCCAGCAGTGTGAGTGTGTGTATTTTGTGGTCATTACAAGCGGGAATTTCAGCGTAGACTGATTTCTGTCAGCTTGGTGCCAAGTCCATATTGTTACCTTGCGAGGACAATTGTGGCTATTTTGATTAATTTCTGACCATATGTTTAGGTGGTTGAGATTTGTTGCTGTTGATTCTTTGAGATAACGGCACAGCTGGTCAGTTATTTTTACACACTGGAGTTGGGGCAATGACAAGTATTGAGGAAGGGGGAGCTGTTTCACAAGGCGGACTGAAGGTTGCAAGCGAGGTCATTAGTGGGGAGTGCTTGTTGACTCCGTAATTACTTGAAATACAGAATTAAGAACTGATCAATGGTAAAAATTGTTTAAATAAATGGGAATTGCCTACGAATCACGATAATCTCCGAAGCGTTAGCTTAACGTGCATTTTTGTTCATATAATGTAATCTCAGCCGGTCCGGCTTTTATTGTTGTTGGTTTCAGTCCATGTTTATATATCATATCAGTGACCCGTGAAGTCACGTGCGATGCTGTATTTTCCTTGTTAGTGTATTGAGCAATTGGCCGGAGTTGGCAGCTCATTTTGTCAAGAGCGTCATCGCGCTAATGGAGGGTCTCGAGGGAGATTCCTGTAAATGGTAGATTTTTAGTGTGTGTGTCAGCATTACATTTTTAAGGGTTTTTATTAGTGTCATGTCCCATATCCGTAAACGTTGATTTACGAGATGATTGTTCGTAAGCATCGTGGCTGTTAACCTGCTGTAAACGAACAGCCATCCAAGTACTCATTCCTCGTAGTTAGTCATTACGCGTACATAAAATCCAAATGCAAGTTAGTGGAACCAGGATCCACATTTTTTATATGGGGGAGATCCGTCTGACTCCTCAACATTGATAGATATTCCTGTCATGGGAAAATTCAGGGAGGATTTTTATTATTGTTGTTTATATTCTTTTTATGCACTATTAGTCATTAAATCATGTTATTATTTTACGTCTTGTCACCTTTCTTTCTTAATTATAGTTTAAATCCTATGACCCTTACCTCAGTAGAGCATGTTGTTTGGCGAACGTAAACATCACACTAGGAACTGAGCGCGACCCCTTGATCAAGATTCTTGCATATAAACACTGCTATTCTGAAGGGTTCAATACTCATAGTATATGTAGATATCTTTAACAGTTTGCCCAGCGTAAGCTTAAAAAGCGCACGGACGCCAGGGTTTCTTTCGCCTTTTTCACTTACTGTAAATCGTAATTGCTTGGCTTCATTCGATCATAAATACATTATTTGGTACCTTCATCGAGATATCCTTTACAGACTTGTGAAAACCGCATCAAAATCCATCCAGTGGTTCTCGAGATTACCCGTGACATCCACGAATCGGGGACTTACTTTTATAGGTAAGTAGAAATTTGTTCATGGGGCATCACACTCATCAGCCGCTGGTACTTTAGGTGTCTCTCAAGGCTGATCGAATTCCGTTCCAACACTCCAGCGTGATTGCACAGTGGTCACGCTGCTTGCCTCTCACCAAAGCAGACTGGGTTCGATTCCCAGAAAATACACGTGAGATTTTCGAAGTGAAATATCTCGTCCTTTGGTTCAGATTCCACGTGAAAATGGAAGACCAGTGACTATCCATCGTAAGATGAATGGTCACGTAAAACTACAAGCTTCCGTACTCAGAATAGAATTACATTTCTTGGCAGAGCTGGAAATCAAACCTAGACCACAGAATACGGCCTGCAATAAGGCTGGCCAAGTAAATTGGGGTATGAAATACCTTCACATGATTGTGTTTTCATTGCGCTTTGACCAACTCGGTCTCGATCGACTGCTCTTAGACAGACCTAAGCCACTTCAAAAAACACAATTAAGTTGAGACCACACTAAAGAACATACCGGCCGGACAGGTTTGGCAACAACTCTTGCATGACAATTGCTTCATTAAAACATTGCTAATGTTTGCGTTATACGTAACCTCAACGGTACCTACCACCGCCGTGGTCTGCACAGTAGGCTACAGTAGCAACTTCCAGCTCAGACGACCGGGTGTGGATTCCCGCCATCGCTATGGAGGATTCAACCAATTCAATAAAGATGTACATACTGTAGTTACCTCGTGGCACAACAACAACAAAATTAAATGGAATCAGTCGGAGCTGAAAAGCATTGAGAAGGTTTTCACTACTTTTTAGGAGACAGATAGAACGTCTTGGACAGAACAGAACTTATCAAACACACTATTTTAGTCATGTATGTTGTAAAACAACTATTGAGGTTATAGGCCTATTTGTGTTAGTGGAATATCAATTTTATTTTAATAAACTTTTTTTAAAATCAATTTTGGAATAGTACATTATGCAACGAGCCTATAATGGCAATAATTAAGACACGAGTATGTTTTTTATAATTTCCATACGAGTGTCTTAATTACCATTAGGCCTATAGGCGAGTTGCATACGACTGTTTATGTTCGACGATAATTATAACTTTATTATATGTTTAACATAAATATTCATACATATCTGTGGGATTCAGTTACTTCAGTTTGTGAACACGTGCTGGCTTTGCTGACTGAACAGAGCGCATGCGTGGGTCAAAGCACTTCGAATGCAGAGACCATTTACTTTGCTTGGCAATGCTATTGTTTACAGCATGCATGATGACTAGTGCCGATCAGAAATAGCATTCACTAACATTGTCACCGAAGTCGTTTGAAAGCAATGCGCTGTGTAGAAATTAGAGTTGGGCATATTAAGGTACCGTAAACATGGGTTACTTTGGCTCAAAAGTAAGAAGATTTTGACATTAAGCTTCATTAATTAGATCTTACTATAATTTTTTTGGGTATTTAAAACATTTTTATTGATAAATTGGGAACTAGGGTACATTCCTAAACAGATTATTTCTAATTTTGTTTCATGTGAGGTGGATAATGGAATTTTTGAAATAATGGGCCAATGTTAACCTTATTGTGGGTTACTTTGGCCCATGCATCTTTCTATATATTACAGGCTGCTTTTGTGGGTCTGGGACAAAGTATGACTGAAGAATAACGTATTGTACCCTTGCACAAGGCCTTTAGAACAGGACTCTGTCGTCGGGGCATGAACGGTACACTAGCTTGAATATGAAACTGTTCTCGATATTATAGGAAGATCACTAGGGCTGAATAAAATTCATCACACACAGATTCTGAATGAAAATAAACACATTTAATGCACCAAACACCAGTACAACAAAAACAAATAAATGAAATAAAACCAAAATAGTAGAAATGAAATTTAAAATAATAATAAAAATAATGATAACTCAGAAGTAAAATAAATCAAATACGGAATCAATAAAATTAAGTCAGAATCAAAAATATAAACAATGGACTAATTAATGTCCAATAACCACCAATTAAATGCTAATCAGCATCAATTAACACTTATCATAATAGTCATGATGTATGATTACAATCAAATTAATTAACAAATAAAAACCAATCATATGGCAAAATAAAGAAAATGAATCGAAATGAAATCTGGTTTACACCAATTAGCCTTAATTGCCATAATCAAATTTATTAATTACGATGACAAGATATCATCATAAAGTTAAGTTATTAAGAGATGGGGGATCAAGAGGGTCCGGTCAACTGCAACAACAGTATGGATTAAGAAAAAGAAATCCAATTATACGAAATTAATCAATCATTAATCTGAGTAAACATAATGATCATTGAGCCTAATATCATCCAATTACATTTCACATACATGGTATGGTCAATATCAGAGACATCCAAGGCCATTCCGAAGTATACAATATAGCCTAGCCATTGGCTCATCTAATTATTCAATGGCGTTTAATTAACATTTACTGGAATCCCTCCGTTAAATAAATGTTTACCCTCATATCAAATCTTAACCTTCATGGCATTAATTATGTATTTCTCTCTGCAAACATGAACATGATTTATGCATCTTATTTACATACTCTGGTAAATTAATTATGGAAGCCTTTTCCGTACGAAATCTTAATGTCCAATCCCGACATTACTTTGGACGTCTTAGCTTTAAAACAAATTAGCTGAATCAATGAAGCCATTTAGTTTCCTTAGCATTGAAACACACTTTCAAATTGTCACACATTACATTAGCATATTAGCGATATGATAAGCTTGGCTTCGGCCCTTGCGTTCGACGTGATACATTCTCGAACCAAACACTCGATGCCTTGTCAAATAATTCATGGATATTCAATAAACAAACTAAGAAAAGTGCCTTAAAAACAAACAAAAATAACATCATAAAAAATGATGATTTATCATCTGCCTATCAAACTTGGGTTGGATAAACATGAAAAACAATTAATAATTCCAACCAAACATTATTAAAGTAATCGTATCGTGTCAGAGTCACGTTAGGCAACGGTGAATGTATTTGAAGCCACGACCCCTAGTAAAAAATTGGACATGACACAAAAGAAATACCTTGTATCAGTGTTATGTTAAACGACGGCGAATGTATTTGAAGCAGCGACCCCTGAAAAAGATAGACATGACACAAATGTGTTCTAAGCGGCATATTCAATAGGGTCAATATGTATTTAGGGGTATTCGCTACCTATACACTTCTTACCTTGGGTGCCCCTATCTTGCAGAACGAGGTTACAATAGAACAAAGCAGGGTCTATTCAACAATTATCGAGAAAAACAAACCTCAAGATAATTTTGAACCAATATTAACTATCCAAAAAAACTAATAATAATTATTTTCCAGGACCGAAAATAATTATTCATGAACACAGGACTCTAAGGTCACTGTGTAGCTAGTACCCATTTAAAAAGACTGATCGATCAGGCATAAACAAGAGGAATTCGAACACGGGACTGCAAGGTTACTGCCTATCTAGCACCCGTTTAATATAGTTTCTGGACCAGGCACAACCAAAGGATATCGAACCCGGGACTGTATGGTCAACAGACAAAACCGTCCCTTATATCAAAATGATCAGTAAAAAAAACACTATCGACTGGAGGCATCAGGGTAGTAACCTAACGTTGTACCCGTTCGTCCTGGGGATGCGATGACCCATCTGCTATAACATCACATCCCTGGAGTTCCAGGACAGAGCGGAGTTAAATGAACCTCTAGTCAAATAAGGAATGTGTCGGAAATTCAGCTGAGTTCGTGAAAAAGCAGTGGGTTTCACGAGACAAAGTATCTCTAGGGTCGTTACGGGCTTAAGTTAATAAAAATAATTCAAATATAAATGGGCGCCATCAACTGAATTCCTAGCAAAACCACTTCCTTTCCGGATAAGCCTTACTCAAGACAAGGAAAGAAAAAGGAACATCACACCATCATCAGATCACAACTAAGATAAAAACAAATTTATTTTACTTTGAAAGTCAGACAGACATTTTAAATATAATTCCTACCTAAGAGTATGGTCGAATGCAAAGTTAAATTGTCCAAAAATCGAACCATCTCCTTTCTAATGCAAAATTAATTTTATCCACATAACAAGAAAAATGTATAAAGTTCTCTTGGGTTCTCAGGATCACTGTCGCGCTATGTCTTTCGTCACTGACATTTGTGAAGCCTGAGACCTAATTCTCTTTAATTTAACATCAATGTGGATTTAATTAAGTTACTAATCTGCCTAAACATACACATATAATAATCACTCATGTTAAATATCACATAAATTATGGTTTGCATGGTATAATTTGAACGTAGAACATGTTAATCTAATGTTCCTAAACATTTACTAATTAATTTACATTATTTACATCGTCATTAATCTCTTATCTGTGAATTACAGAAAATTCAAATTCTCATTGGTCATCCTCATCATTATTACCAAAATTAAATATTTCTCACATTAATTCTCACTTCAAAATTCCAAATATTCCTGTCAGAATCGTTAATTCATCACCATTACATCATTTAAATTCTCAATTCGAGTTGCAATTCCTTCGAATTATCTCTCAATTAAATTTATTTAATTGCATATAAATTCATTAATCATCAGCTTCTTTAATTAATCATCACCTTCTAATTCAGTTATTCATCATCATTACAATCGTCTAATAATTCATTTCAATCAGTTTAATCAATTCAATCTTTAATTCATCCACTTATTTAATTCATCGATTTATTTCAAAATTTAATTTATCAACTTATTTAAATTTCAATCATCTGGTTATTTAGATTATTATTTCATCTAGTCATTCTGATTTTTATTTCATTAGGTCAGATCGTTAACATGCTTAAATCTCAGATTATTATTTCATTAATTATTATTTTCAGAAAATCTTGTATTATAAACTTCATTTATTTGTTTAATTTCCTAACAAATTGTTTAATAAGGTTTATAGAACGTTGTCTTACAGTTTTATTACTTCCAAGTTATATCTCGTATTTAATTTATCATGCCAAAAATATTATTGTCTCCACGACATCACGTTGGATCTAACTATCCACAACGACATTATATTTCTTCAATATTCCAAATATCACATTTGAATATAAGAATTGCTACAAAAACTCCATAAATATTCAGCACATACAGCATGAATCTCAACAAATACGCTAGACTGGGTACGACAACCTCATGTCCGCTTCAAAATACATTATCAACGTTGCAACTATCAAATGGCAAATTCCACAAAATGCCTATCACAAACTTCTCTTAACCACGTTGCATGATCTACAAAAATATATAAATGGCTTCAAATTATTAACGCACATAATCTCCAATGACTGTAATTACTCTGATCACTTCTAGACAACTTCTTAAACAATTGGAAAAACATTACTTCAGTAATTTAATATTTGCTTTCAAATAGCATAAATTCTCTTTCACAAGTTTCATAATTCACATCGTAGAAAAACACCAATGTGCTATAATCTCTCACATCAAAATCTGCAATACTGATCTGCCTTAAAATAATTATGACCATTAATGATTAATCTTACAAGATTAAATTACTTTAAATCCTTCTCAAAGGTATCAAACACAATTATAAAAAAAATCATCAAAGCATCAGCTGTGATAGCTGTTAAATCTGAAATTACTCTCAAAAGAGTATAGCAACAAAATATTGGATTGGCAAACAAGAATTACTAAATGCAATCCTGTTGACATTTATCGTTACTTTATTTAACAAAATTTCGACTGATATGTGACTAGTAGTTCCTTGTTTAATTCACTTACATCTCGTGTACATTCGGATGATAAAATGAGTACCTCAATGGCGAGTAAGATGTGTAACCACCGTGCAATCGTATAAATACGAAGGACCTCGCCCCGTCGACTTGGATGATAGTTCCCTGAACGGTGGGTAAGGTGAGTAGCCACCATACAATCGTATAAATACGAAGGACCCCACCTCGTAGGCTATATGAGTGAATGTACCAGAAAGGAATCAACAAGTTTCTAGTTGTCATATAAAAGCGACGTTCATTCACTAAAGTGAATAACTTCTTAATATCTCCAAACAATCCAATGGAAAAAAAAATCCCTACTGATGAATAATACACACTCTCTAGTATGCAATGAACTGACGAAGTAGTTTCTGATAATCAATTGCAGATCACGAGTTCGAAATACTCGCTACTCAAAAAAAAACTATCCATGAAAAATATCCTAGCTGGAAAAATGTCTATAAGACCAAACATCTTCTTAATAAAGCCAAACAACGGTGAGAATATCGATTAATGATGCCTGCCATATCATATGGTCACTCCATATTCTAGCAAATTCGAAGTATATAAATTCAAACCATGTCTTAATAATCAAATCACTCCTATTAGAAAAATATACATGTGTGCCCAGTATTCATGAAAATAATCGTATCAGGTAGATAGAACTCTTACAATACCTTTCATTATCAGTTGTAATGTAATTTCCAAGATCGTCGATTTTCCCTACCTAAAGATTTCTCGTAAGATCGGCGTGAATATCATTTCATCCATGAAATGACGATTTCCTTCGAAATCCCAAGCGAATCAGCTGTTGGACTCCTCTCGTCAGGAATCGAATCCATCGCTCTGTGGTGCCATCTTGTCTCTATTCACGTTTACTCGATCATGTTGAACCTCGGATTACCCATAGCGGATATCGTCCAACTCCTTCTCGAAAAGTTCATGGAAACAGCGGACCCCCTACTCTTCTTCTAATATACGCCACTGTTCCGATAAATGTTCAGTTTGAGAATTGTAAGTCCTCCCTCAACTTACTGCAAAGTTCTACTTGAGTAAAATAAAAATTTTACTAGATAGTGTTCAAGATTACGATACACCCTGTATCTGTCTATAATTTGTAATCCATGAAAATGGCATAAGATAAAATTCTTATATATGCACGCTGTAATGTTCATCAGAGCCTATGCTAAACATTCAGTTTACTTGGAATAGTAAAAAGTCGTTTGAATGTATTATATAACAGCATGGTTATAAGGTTGTATGTGAAAGCCTGTGTTCGAACAACGTCGAAATGAAGCTTGAAACAAAGTCTTCATATGCGATCAGTGTGGTTTTGAAATACCCCGGCTATCCACAATTGTCTTCTCGGCTAGGTCGCCTGTATCAACGACCCGCGCGGCCTCTGTTGCTCGGTGATGCGAGAAATGTCGCCTACACTTGCCGTGACGGTTTACGTGTGTTGCGTGACCTTCAATGCCCGTCTCGCTGTGCTATAGAGCTGCTCTGTACTGCTCCTCTCACTGAGCCCAACTGACATGCTTAGCGCTGTGTTCCAGCTTATGAGCTCCGTGCGGCACGTGGCTAATTCTCCCCACCACGGTGCTCCTACGTCACGAAGATAGTCTCGAACCCGACTCCTCTCGGCTGTTCTGTTATACAATAACTTATTTCCATAAAATTATTTCCACATATAATGCATGTCATATATACTCTTCTAAGTTGTTTTAACTTATTATAATCCCATATATATTTCAATAAAGCTTCACATCTTTATTAATAATTCTATCTTCTCACAGATTTCAATGCCTCCTTGATTCTTGACCTCCTACGTCATCTTGGCTTTCTTCTTGACGCGATCGATGCGCTATCTTGTCGGCTTGCTTTCCAAAACCTCAACTATAGCTTAATGTCAGCTGGCGTAGCCGATAGCCTAAAATAGGTATCGGGTACAACGTACCCTTACGTAAATATTAAACTTGGGACCAAACACAAAAAAAAAAAATATAAGGATCGCTGCGACAAAGCACCCGTGTCTTCTGTAGACTCCCCTCCTTCGTGAAAAGGGACAATGAGCGGGCCTCGCCTGCTAGCTAACCTTGACCGCGAAAAGGTAGAGGTGCAGGTCTTCACCCCCCGGGCTAATATATGACTGTATTCTTCCCAGCTGTTCGGACCAGATCTTAGTATTCTAAATGTGGAGCGAAGCGCTCTCACTTGAATATAAATTAATTATTACAGTCATCTCGTTATGACTCATACCGTTCTCTTACCTGAGAAATATTATTGCAATGTGAATTTTTCACCTTCATCCCTCTGTGCGATATGATTTCAATCAAATATAGATTAATTATAGCATTATTTTACCTGCGCTTATTGGCCACTACCTTGCGCGTACAATTCACTTATATCATTGTAAACTTATCATACTTACTTTCATCTGACATCTGCCCCTCAGGTCTTATTTACCTGGCATTATCATCTATTTTATCTTATTTCATCGTAGATTTCTCCTTACAACGTCTTACCTGTATGGCCTTAAATATCACACGCGTTCTATAGTGACTAATATAACAAATAGTGAGGCTGGATCAGCCGTCACTTCTTAAATAATTCACGCCATTGTAAACTGTCCTCTAAACTCTACTCATTGCTACACCATAATACCCCATCATTATCCATCACAATACACCATGGTCCTTTAAATATCGTCCCAAAAAATTCCTCGGATATTAATTCATCCGGTATGTAAGTACATAAATTACTATCTCTGGTCATTTACACGAAATAATGAGATTTTGCCTGGAAAGGGCATCTATCGAAATACCATGCTTCGTTCGTTCTATTCGGGTGAAAAACACAGGGGATAATTCTAACACACATTTATAAATAAAATAGGGGGTTCTACCATGTGTTTTATGTACGGATACGATTACCTAGCAACATCCTTACGTTAAATTAGGCACTTTTAATTCATTAAAATAATTATTGTGATCATTAATCATTATGAGCGTACCCAGCTCCGTCAGATGCACAACAATGGTCGCCATTGACCCAGTTATTGTACACACAAGATAATACAAGTCAAAAGAAAAAAAAATAACATGTTAACATTACGGTGATGAAATCCATGAATTATTGACACTTTAAAATATAATCAAAAGGTACTTATCACATTCAAGGCTTCCTTCATCATTTTGCATGAGCTGGACCAGAGGCCCGCACCAATATGACTTAGCACGTGACCTCCAAGGTCATTTCGATTCCCATCACGATTATGTAAAACCACTCGCTAATATCACTGCAATCTTCCATATCACTAGGTTACTGTAAGCCAGCACCCTTTTAAAATGCATACACACACATATTTAATTAAATTATGCACCACTCTAAAAAAACATATACATTAGTGGGCTACACACTTGTGTCATAGATTGACAAATTCTCGCACTATTACCACACTTATCGCGGACACATTTTTCTGTTATATATTTTTCATTTGAATTACATATAAGTTCACATATTTCCTTTCTGTTATACACATTCACAGCTCAGTATTCATTTTTAATATTATTTCGCATCAGCCGAACAATGGACTGTGCGTTTCGTGCGCTAATGCTTGGCGTGGTGCTACAAGGACCAGCATCCACTGACGTCGGCTGAATGATGAACAATGCGCCCTGTCACAAATTTCCACCCGCATATATGACAAAATGGTTGCCAATTCACAGTTTTGCACATACGAAACCAAATGCTCCTTTCACAATCATAGGCTACAGTAATCGGGTACCTTAATTTATACACAAAAATATGGCCTTGCTAATCATATGGCTCACGATGGAACTCGATCATAGGCTAAATTAATATCATCAGCGCTTGGGTAGAACTAATTTCTTGCTGAAGGACGCTATGTCCTCTCTCTCACACACTCGACGTTGTCAAATTTCCTTGCGCAGAGGACTACTCCTACTCGATGAACACAGAGATATTTAATCCGTTACCGCATTCCCAAAATTCTTGATAATAATTAGATTCATCATGGGCGTTTCAGATCATTCCTGTAATGTCTTGATCTCTTGTAACCAACTGAGGCGTACTCTTTAAGGGCGGAGTCAAGCGTCTACTGCGTGTTAACTTGAGGTGGTTATTGCGTTTTAGCAAGATTCTCAGAATTCGCTGGAGTGCTCCTGCTCTGAAACTTGCGGGCAAGCGACTAATGACGCACCTGCTCGGTCCATTGTGCGAAAACCATAAATATCTCCCTGTCGAAACTGCCAAACCATCTACAGTATATGCGCTCTCAACACGGCAGACAGATCCTAGTTATTATTATCATCATTACACAATGATGATTTCATTCTCATGCCACATTATTTAACATTATGACATTGCCCTATATAAGTACTCCAGTGACGTAATGTGTCCTTGGCCTAAGACGTAGGTCAAGGGCACAATATGTAGGCATGACATTTGCTGAAAACAGGTCAAACATCATTTATTGATCGGTACAACAATAGTAAATAGTAAATAATGAATGAAGGTTCACATTTTTCAACGCTACCGGTTGTTAATTGTCCTATTGAAAGAATTTACTGTGTAACTGTGTAACAGCCTCGTCCGACTCATTTTGGGGGTAAATCATCTTCTTGATGTCATTCCATTGGTAAAACAACGTGTCCTTCACCTCAGGCCCCTTCCAGCATTTCTTGGCTTGGGCCAAACTAACCCGTCACATTTTTTAAAACACGTAATTAATACAGAAAGCATACTACTACTGGAAATTAATTATTTTAGTCTTAGGGCTGAAGCCTCCGTGGCTTAGGCGGCAGCACGCCAGCCTCTCACCACTGGGTCCGTGGTTCAAATCCCGGTCACTCCATGTGAGATCTGTGCTGGACAAAACGGAGGCAGACAGGTTTTTCTCCGGGTACTCCGGTTTTCCCTGTCAAAATTTCATTCCAGCAACACTCTCCACTATCATTTCATCTCATCTGTCATTCATTTAATCATTGCCCCAGAGGAGTGCGTCAGGCCTCGGCAGCCGGCACAGTCCATATCCTCGCCGCTAGATGGGGGCTTCATTCATTCCATTCCTGACCCGGTCGGAGACTGGAAGCAGGCTGTGGATTTTTTTCAGTCTTAGGGCTGATTCTTCAATATATATCAAAATATGTACTCATCAGTGTATTACACCTAACACCTACAGCTACAGTGATAGAAGTTGTTCGACCGCCAAATTATGCTTCACTTCACTGCCATGTGCTTTACGCTACTGCCATCTATTGGGGTAACGTAGAACAACTAACACATCATAAAGACTTCCTTATGCTACTATCTATTGGATGTGGCTGGAATTCATTCTGTATTGTGCAAGAGAATTATCTTAAACATTTATTTTTCATGGTGGGCAAAAGTAACACCCCAAGGGACAAAGTAACCCATGTTTACGGTACAGTGCTAGGCTAATTCTTGTCTCATATTCGCCAGTTTATTTACGCGAACATATGGACTGTGCACTTTCCATGTCGGTAATTTATATAGAAGGATGCTGTGTTGCTAACTTCTGGACGTAGATTCATAAATGTCTTGCATATTGAACCCATGTACCATTGGTTCAAGGGGTCGAATCCATGTTTTATTGGTAAAAGAAGAGAGGAAAAATACAGTCTTTAGAATGACTTAAAAAGATTTTATGCAAGAGTACTGGTACAACGTGGCGTAAGAATAAGAGACCAGGTGGCCCCAGGAAATGATATCATGCGTGACGCATCGATAGGGAGCCGATCATGACTATTAATAGAACGATAAAAACTTTCCGCTGGGAGTAAGCGAGAAGAGGTTTCGGAAATTGATCTTACGCAGCAATAAAATTGCATCCTCGCAGTTGTGCAAGAAGAGGAATAATTAGATTTAAGCCATTTGCGAACATATAATTAACAGAAGAAATATATCATTGTGAATCAATTTGGAATAGAGATTTCTGTGTGGTGAAAAGGGTTATAATAATTGCACAGGAAAGAAGTGCAAACGCAGCATGATGTAGTTAAAAGTTCCCCGAGACCAGAGGTGGTAGGGGTTAAAAATCAACCGCAACACCCACGTATCTGAAGAGCAAATTTTATTTAATATCTCGGATTGTACGATCGATTTTTATGTGCAAAGAAGTCAGATTACGTTTAGAAAACGAGCTTTCCAGAGATATAAGTTTCAAAAGTATGCGACTATTGCTTCAAAAGTTAGTTATGAAAAAGACGAGGATTTTATCTTTTTGTCGCCGATTTGTATAAAAGCCCTGGCCGAACCATGCTAATCATGCAGTTATCAGTCAGCCCAGGGGGCGTGACGTTGGAGCATCACCATATTCAGTCTTGAACGACCGCTGAGGCGGGTCGTACTGTTTCACCAACGTTCAGTCTACCATAGGTGCCTGAGGGCACGGTGCTGTTTCGCAGATCATCAGATACAGTTATTCCGTGAGCGCCGAGACGCTGCACGATGGAGCATCGAATACAAGACTAGTTACATGTGAACTACGAGTATAGGAGAAAAGTATCATCGTAAATGCAGTACTTACCAGACCTCGAGAGGTCGTGATACGCTGTATCACCAACGAGCAACCCGTATGGGCGTGGCCGAGAAGTATCGTCGTGAGTATCGCCGTGTGAAGACATAGTACAGGATTCAGTTCAATAAGCGTCAGACTTCATAGTGAAAGACTATTATTACAGTCAAAGTTAGGCTGCGAACTTGAAGAAAGAACAGGCGATAGGTCTTCGAATAACATTTCAGTTAAAAGACATACAGTATCGTAACATTTCGAAGTACCAACGAAAGTGAAACAAACAGTTTATCAACGTTAAAGAACCCGATCAGGGTCGGACGAAATAAGTAACGCCTAGTGTGCCGGAAAAGATAGGTACTAGAGCGCCGAACAATAAGAATTGAAATCGTAATTCAAGGTTTTGTCTAAGGAGACAAATGAATTGTAAAAGTAGTAAGTTACGAACTGAAGGAATAGCAATTAATGCTAGAAAATATTAGGTCACCGATAAAGTATTCGAGAGACCGTAAACAGGACAGACTTTATCTAGACAAATTATCTAGTGTCTAGGAAGAAACGACATCGTGCTAGTAAAGTGTAGAAGCCGATAGTCAGAAACCGGATCTGAAGATTAACCGTTCCAGGGAGGGGTAGATTGATCGAGACTTTCATTATCTTGGCCAGATTAGGAAGCAGACGTCTAAAAGTGTCACCCTTGGAAACGGGGAAGAAAGAAATCACGTGTGTAAGGCAAAAAGTAACGCCTAAGTGATTAAAATTTGTGTAGTGTAAATATAGTAAAATTTGTTTTAGTGTAATAATTTTAGTGAATTTATTTGTGTTAAGATAAATGAATACAAAAATGGTATTCAATATGGTTAAAGTGATTAAGGTAAATAATTTATATGTGTTTAAAGCAGTGTCATTGTGTGAAATGAGTATGAAGATGGCTTAAGTGCATTGAGTGGGCAAAAATGAAACATCGCTGGAGAATTCGGTCGAGGACCGTGAAATCATGTGAGTAACCATTTCATTATGTTATGTGTTGGGGAAGGTTTGCGTATAATCAACTTGAGAAAGGAAGGATAGGGATGTTTGAATAACAAATAAAAAGAATAATAGCGCGATCTGAACGGTAAAAATTGAGAAAGTATAAATAATTATGTG
The DNA here is from genome assembly GCA_946902985.2 of Meconema thalassinum. NCBI lineage: Eukaryota > Metazoa > Arthropoda > Insecta > Orthoptera > Tettigoniidae > Meconema > Meconema thalassinum. The sequence continues at coordinate 693,813,402 of OX336390.1, forward strand.
AAATAAATAAATCTCTTGGGGAAAATGAATGAAATAAAATATCAGTGTAATCGATAAAGGATTTATATATGAGAAAGCAAGCGTAATAATAATAATAACAATTTTATGAATGAGTTTTATGATGACTTATATGGAAAGTAGTAGCTTCCGAGCTCCTTTAAATGAATGTATACATGTTATGAACACATGTTCGTATGGTAGCAAGGGAGAGGAGTAATATAGAATGGAAATGTATAATCAAATGTTGATTATTGAATTTATCAGTTCATTGAAGGCAACTTGGCTCAGTAATGTGTAAGCGCCATGTAGCGCATTAAAGAAATTTGTCACGCTAGGAATGCGTTGGAATACTCGGTAAAACTAATTATGAGGGGCAGTTGGTCGTGGTAATTGAAACTATGGTAAGTCCTTTAAATAGTGATGTGATCACGAGGCCGTGTGTGTATTGTATTAAAAAGGGTGCTGTTTATTGTATTATGAGCGCGGGTGTAAGGCAATAAGACCTGCTAAGTCGCTAATGTTATGAGTCCTCCAGTGTGGGATATGGTTCCCGAGGCATTTGAAAGGATCGAACCCAGATTCGTCCAGGTTTAAGCCCCTAAGTATTTGTTGTTGTATTGAATTATTCTTACCCGCCAATGAGGACACTTCATAATTAATAAATGCCGAAGTAAAGAGAATAGGGTTGTGGAACCTCAATATGTTGTTATAAGAATGTGTATGAAAGCCTTGCCTGTTCAAAGAACTGCATTTAAGAAACAGCTGTGTGAAAGCTGAGGGTAGCTCTTCTCGTGTGGGCTAGACCGTGAAGTCTGCCTCCCTGCAATAAATCACGCTAAGTAGCCAAGGCCAGACCCTTACCATTGATAGGTTGTGGTAGGTTTAAAAGCTGTCTGTTTGAAGTTATAGTACACAAGAGTGTTTAGAGTTGGTTTTAACGACCCGGTCTCCGAACCGAGGTTCTTTTAGATGAAAGATTACCGCTTGCAGAGTTCAGATTGTTGCTTTCTTATGATAAATGGTCTTTGAAGACAAATAATATAAATCCCTAATGTTATGATTATATGATGTAGTGATTCACGAGTTTTAGTGAAGACAATTACATTCCGGAAGTGATCTTAATTTTTGACTTGTTCAAGTAGTCTTCTGTAGCTCGGAATACGCAAATGTTTCCCAATCACGATAGTGAATTGTTGACTTGAGAGAGAGGTGGTAATCTAAAGAACATTGTGGAAGCCCAAAATTTCAAGTAAATGAGTAACAGTACTTTGTTAAATTATAGATTTTTGATTAGAAGATATACTCATGTAATAGGAAGTGATGTGTTGTAAATGGATAACACAGTATGTGTAATAAGTGTCGAGTTTGTTGGAGCTCTTGATTTTATTGAATTTTAAAAGGACACTATATGGAAGTGAAACTTAATGGATGTTGTTGGTTTAAGGAAAGACATTCATGATGATTTAATATTTGTTTAATATTTGTATTCCTTGTTCATTTTGAATAAGTAGGATTAAAGGGTCAGTATTTTATTTGTTTAATTTTTGTAGCGCCATTTATTTGAGTAATTCAATGCTTTTTATAGTAGGAGTTGATTTTTGGTTTATTTTTGGAAGTGTATCCTCTATTTAATCCAAAGTGTGTAAGTCACAGAGTGGGAGAACATACCATGAACCCCGATACTCCCGGTTGAGCATTGCTGGCAAACTGTGATTTGCATATTTCATACTGAATGGGCACAATATGTCATAGTATTTTCTTGTTACCGTAAAAGTTCGTGCTGATTTTGTCTTTGTGTTTGGGACTGTAACTACAATGGTTGATCTGCTATCCAATTTGAACTGTCAAATCATGTAATTCATGTCCGACATGTTGGATTTTGAGCGCATGCACGAAGGTATCGTTACCTAATTGGTCAATGAATGAGCTCTGATTGGCTGGAGAAACTGTCTCATAATGAAAAACAGTACTATAATGACCATCATTATGATACAGTTTTCTGACGTATAATATTTAGGGGAAGGTGGACCACAGTGAGACAGAAAAAATATATTTTAGTAAACTGTCTTATTTTTAGCCTATTTTCAATTTTGAAAAAGTAGGCTTATGAGATCACCTTTTGTCCGTGTGTGTGTGCGTGTGTGTGTGTGAGGTGTGTGCGTGTGTGTCCCTAATAAAATCTAAACGGCTGGAGCGATTTCAATGAAACTCGATAAGTTCATAGCACTATTCCCGGCGACCTCGACCGTGCCTTTCAAATTTTGTTACGTCTCACCAATCCAACATGGCGGCTGTACGAAATATTTCACTAGCTTTCAATATCTCCGAAACTATTACCAATATCGCCCTGAAATTGTGTACGGTGATAAAGGGCACTACTAGAAAATCACTTATGAGACTTTCAAAAATCTGGTGACTACCAAACCAACATGGCGGTCAAGCGAAGTTGAGACTTTTAAGTAGACTTTTCTAGCGATTTAACTATCCAAACGTAATGAAACTTGGTACAGCAAATGTTTATACACATTGTAATGCACTGGAGTCTAATTTAGTTCAATTGTTTACATGACCTTAAAATGGCGGATGTGCGAAATATTTCACTGACATTCTATATCTCCGAAAGTATTACAGATATCACCCTGCAATTTTGTACGGTGATAAAGGGTACTGATACACGTTTACCTATGTATAACTCATAAACCTGTAAAGTAAACAACGAACATGGCGACCAAGCGAATTTTTAAATAATTTAATAGACTTTTCTCGTGATTTAACGCTCTGAGCGCAATGAAATGTGGTACAGTCAATGATTTTGAAGATTGTAATGCACTGCCATCTAATTTAATTCAATTGTTTACATAACCTCAAGATGGCGGCTGTGCGAAATTTTAAAATTAAGTTTTTATTTCTTGTGTCGTAATCATGCGATCGAAGAGAAAGTTTGAATAATAAACCTAGGCAATAATTGTCCTTGAATGGTACATAACTCTATGGCCTATACATATAACAATCCTAAATGGCGAGCTTCCGAAATATTTAGACGGTTCTCAATATCTATGAATCTTTTACAGCAACCAAACTGATTTTTTTATGTTCATAGAGACTATGAACATATGTTCACCTATAGGACTTTCAGTAACCTGGTGAGCACAAATCCAACATGGCGGCGACGCGAAGTATAAATATTTAAATGGACGTTTCTCGCGAATCAATTATCCGAGTGCCGTGAAACGTTGCACGTTAAATGCTTATACAAATGTTGATCCACTGGCATCTAATTTATTTCAAATGTTTGCATAATCACAAGATGGCTGCTGTGCGTAATTTTAAAATCTCGTTTTTAGCCTACTTTTCACATTTTGCAAAAATGAGGAAAAAGTAGACTTATGAGATCGATCCGGGAAAATGTGTGTGTGTGTGTGTGTGTGTGTGTGTCTGTCTGTCTGTCTGTCCTTCTGTCTGTCTGTCCTTCTGTCTGTCTGGCTGTGTGTGTGTGCCCCCCTATCAACTCCTAAACGGCTGCAGCAATCAAAACCAAATTTATTATGAGTAAAGATGTGCACCGGAATAGCTCACGTCCATATTTGAAAATTATGTCAGTGCTACCAACTGCTGAATAATCGCACTAGAAATTTGAGCTCCATGTTGGATATCTTGCAAGGTATGCATGGGAGCTATTCCAAAATTGGCACACGTGTAGATAATACTACTTCAGTTTAATTTCCAGGAGGCCAACCATAACAGTGTTGCCAAAATAATTTTAAGCCTTCTGATAAGTCCAATGTTTAAATGCATATAACTTCTACACTATCAATTGGATTTCAACCAAATTTTGTATGTAATATCTGTACATAAACAGATATGACAGCGTATTCTTAAGAGCCACCAGGGCTGCCAACTGTTAATAATTGCTCTCTCTATTTTTTTAAAATCCAAATACAAATATATCAGAAAGTATGCAAGCCAACAGCTTTAAACTATGCACACGTAAGTTATATTCTGACATTTTAGATTCATTTGGAGTAACTTATATACGTCAGTTCTACCAACATGATTATAAGCCTGCTGATAGTACCAATTTTTAAATACATGTAACTTCTATACTATCAGTTGGATTTCAACCAAATTTCGTATGTGATATGTCTACCATAACCGATATGACTATAAGTATTGTTAAGAGCAATCAGGGCTGCCAACTGTTAATAAATGCTGTCTATATTCTTTTTACCCTAATATCAATATATCAGAAAGTATGCAAGCCAACAGCTCTATACTTTGCACACGTATAGCACCTGACATTCTAGATTAATTTGGAGTAATTAATACAAGGCAGTGCTGCCAACATGATTATATGCCTGCTGATATGTCCAATTTTAAAATACATGTAACTTCTATACTAACAAATGGATTTCATCCAAAATTGGCACAACAAGATATCATAATAATTCAGATTATTTCTGACCAGCACACGCATGGTATTGTTGGCAACATGCTTTTACGCGTGCTGATAGATCCAGTGTCTAACTGCATGTAACGTCCATTGGACTTCAACCAAATTTTGTATTCTGTACCTTAAGAGGTGGAACTGTTGGTTGGTTCCTTAGTTTAGGGGCTGCGACAACGCGGTCATGTAGCCCCGAGGTGGAACTACAAATATATTCAGTCACCAGGGCTGCCAACTGTAGTGCTCTATTAGGCTACATTATACCAGGTATATTTTGAACTAATTAGATATTTCGATATTACCAACTTAATTTCGTCATTATTCTAGATAGGTTCATATACTGTAGAATAATCATTGGCATGAAAAGTTGGCTGTATAGATCTTCACGGAACTTCTTGTTACTTCTTGTGTTCTAATCATGCGATTGAAGTTTGAATACGACACGCACACAATAATCTTAATGTAATAGTACAAAAATAATAATCCAACCTGGCGACCATCTGAAATATTTAGACGGTTTTCAATATCTCCGAATCTGTTACAGCAATTAAAGTGACATTTTGTATGTTGATAGTGTGCCCAATCAGTCACGGCAGTCTGGCATCGAACTCAGGTCTCATCAGAAAAGACCAGGCACATGGTTATGCCTAGAGTCGAACCATTGATCTCTGAGGGGGAGCGATTACAGGGAACCCAAAGAGCAATGAGAGGTATTGTGCCCGATAATCTGGCTTTGGATTGGGTGGCCCGACATACACTTCAACCCTCACCCAGAATTCGGTACAACACGAAAGAAAAAAAAATCTTGAATGTCCGAATCAATTTTGGCCTTAAAACAAACTGTGTCGGGGACGAGATTCAAGCAATCCCGGGGTCTTTATAATGATGGGTACAACTGGGGTAGAATCTCAAAATTGATCCGGTGGACACACAAGTATGACATCGAACAAGAATGACAAAAAACTCCGCTGTTAAGATAAAACTCATCCACCATTTATTACAGAACCACACCACTAAATACATAGAATCACACACAGAAGCCTACCTCCGCTCGGAGACTTCTCAAAATTACTCTTGGTGTGCAAAATAAATTTAAAAAATGACGCAGAAGCAAAATTCAAATTAATGAGGACAAAAATCTCTGGGCGTCCTTATCTTTGGATACAAAATAACTTACGGAGATCAGAGCTATATCATTCTAGTATTACAACCATTACTTCAAAATGCTATGTCACCTCTCCGCTAATAGTCCATAAATGAGCAGGTGCATACATCTGAAAAGATATTCAAAGAAAAAAAAATTGTTGCCTCATTCGATCTCCTTCTAACTAAATGTAATCACCAAAATAGGAAAAAGAATATTTTATGTATGGATGTCACTGGCGTTAAAGAATTTATTTTCCGACCTTTTATTCATGTATTAAATACTTTCATTATTATTTTCACTGGTTTTCGTTCAGCTGTGCCTCACTCAGAAAAATGACTGGTTGTTGGCTTTTACATTTATTACATTATATTGCAACATCTTTATGATCCCAGATATTTTTATTTATATCACTGCATGCTCTTCACATATTTATAACTACACCATAAACATTTAAGTAGATGGCCTCTGCCTATCTGTATTATTTTTCAACTGACAATTGCCTCAAAATTTCATATACTTGAACCTATCACGTAACATTAATTATAATCATTTATTTTATTCACCTCGCTATAGCGAGAACCTTCAGTTTCATCATAACTTCATATTATGCAACCCTGCTATTTTATCAATGCAGTATCATTACTTACACAACCTTGTATCAGTCACCTACCAAACGCATCTCCTCATGTTAGCATGTAAAGGGAAACCTCAGTGACGTGTGAGTGTTTAGCATAAATGTGATGTGCGCACAAAAAGTGGCCCATTAAGTGTAAATGAATCCCTTGTAATTTAAGCCTGTTCAAACCATAAATTGTCATCCAGGTTGCACCAATTCATAGAACACAGCGACTTAACACGCTGAAAGATCCCTGTACTCAAATTATATTTTAAAGCATCCATATATTTATTTTTAAATCCTAAAGAAAACTGCCTTAATCTCTCAAAAGAAAACTTAAAATTTACTATCCTATTAATCATGTCATTATATCGCATTTTATCCTTATTGATTAACTTCAATTTCGATTTTTGCCCAACTGTCCAAATCTTAGTAACCACTACCCATTAACCACTACTTAAGAATTAACATGGTTTTCAGTACCTTTCGGCCACCTCAGTCTTGGTTCCGCTGACACGTTTCCTGGGGGTTTGGGTCCACGTTCTTCCCATTGAACATCCTCCCCTCTCGTCCTGGATCCAGCTCGCGACCCTCGGGTGTCTATGGTCCTGGCTCGCCTTCGTTTCCACGTCATCGTAACAGCTTCCACATACTAAACTTAGCTTGCCATCTCTTCGCTCGTAAAGTTCTTGACACAAAACTCGCACTGGTCTGTACTGATAGCCTTTATGTCCGTCCAATACATCGCTGCAATCTTCATGTCGAATATGCCAAGAAATATCAACTCATGGCCGTGAAAATAACTCTATAACGGCACAGGTTATATCGTATGCGTCTACACAAGCCTGTACTCATGAGAGATTACGTCCGTCCTTGACCTAGAATGTCGCTCTATATTTGGACTACACTCAGTTTATCTCTCATAGTTCACTGACCCTGGATACTCATTTGTATGGTCGTCAAACAAAAGCACATCGCTTCGTTCATATGTTCTGGGCGTCAGTTATATAGCGCACGGCCCATACAATCCCGTACCTGGTAAAAGCTTGAGACACCACGTGTATCTGCTCGCACTTCATTGTACAAATGACTAGTGTCCCACAACATAATGCATTATGATCTGCGTTATAATATCACCTCGCCACATTCGGCTTTAGTATTCGTTAATACAGAGCTGTCCACGCAAGAAATAATACTGAGCCTTTCAGCTATGTCCCAAAAACTGTCGGAATACCACACTGGTTCCAAGCGGCCACGGTACGACTGCTACTACACACTTGTTAGGAACTTCAGCGTGCGGCGACACAAAAATAAACATTAACTTCGGCATACGGCGACACAAAAGAAAGTGAACTTCGTTGGACGGCGATGCAAAATAAAGTGACCCGCTTCTCCGGTGTGACCTTTCCACCTCAACTTTTCCTGGAGCTCATCAGCGCCCTCTACACTTCTGGAACCTTCGCCTAGTCATGCTGTCGACTATGTCCATGACGTAAAAACGTCAACCTCAGGTTACTTCCGCTTGCATCCTTCCTCCTGCTATGCGACGTTGCCAGAGCTCTCAAAACCATGCGATAGCGGTCACAAATCCCCCTCAACCAGGAATAATAATAAGCGTGAAACTTCTCGATTATTATTATTCTGTTGGGTTAACAATCTACTTCTTCAATAAGTTCTCCATATCGCATGCTTACTGTCACGTGTGGTACCTTTAGGGCTAGCTGCGTTGAATTTGCCTATAACTCTCTCAGTTGCATCTTCTTCTGTGGTATTCTCCTCCTGAAACGGTAGCTCAATCCATTCTTCACTCATTCTACTTTCTTCTTCGTCTTGGCCTTCATATCTCCTATCATCATCAGTAATGCTGTGAATGGCTTGAATTTGGACTGTCATGACATCTGGGCGAAAATCATTATTAATGGGCAAAAAATCGTTATTACTGCCTGTGAGTCCCTGTCCAAACTCGGCATTTCCTTCCTGTCAGCTTCTCTTTCCTGATTTGACTCCACTGGTGCCTGGTTTCGATTCCTCATGCTGTTTTGCCTGAGATTCTTCTTCTTCTTGTTCCTTTTCCCTTAATTGTTCAATGTATCTGCGGCTTTCTTGGTGACGTTCTTCTAATGATGGCCTATAATTTTGCCTTTCTTGATTCCCGTATCTTGGGTAGTTATTGTATGGTCTCCGATCACGTGACCACGATTCTCTCCCTCTATATCCTGACCTTCCGTAGTCCCTCTGATTAAATCGTCCACTTCTATCCTGATAATATGGCCTCCGGTCATATGGCTTTCCTTGATTCCTGTATCTGTTTAAGCCATTTCCTTCATCCCTTCCATCTCTATCGTTCCTTCCATAACTTCGCTGAGGTTCCGTCTGCGCCATACGATCCATTACCACCATATTTGCCTCTCTCTGTTCTGTCCTTGGACTACGAGGTTCCGTCATCTTGCTCGTGTGGTCTAGTTTCCTCAAAATCTCGTCACACACCTCGAGTCTATTTGCACCCGATGCAATTAATACACGCTGGACTTCTACCGGATATTGCTGTATTATGGCATGCACCAAATCCTGCTCCTCCAACGGTGGATCCAAAAATTGTAGCCTGGCTACCTGATTCGTGAAGTACCCAGCGTATTGTGTTGGCCTGGTAGTCGCGTATTTCTTTGAGTATAATTCAGCCCTTATACTTTTTTGATCTTCTGAGGACCAAAATCTCTTCAGGAAAGCGTTCGCAAAGTCATCGTACCCTCTAAACTGATTCCTAAAAGCTCGCATCCAGTTTAGCGGTTGGCCTTCAAGAGCTCTTTCTATTACCCTCATTTCTCTCTCTTTAGGAACCCTATGTTCATCCATGTATTCCTTCAGGTCCCGCAGGAATTCTATGGGTGTGATGCCAGTCAAATTTGAATTTTTTTTTGGGCGGTCCTCCTGATTCCTAATGATGGTAATCGGTTGAGTTGAGCTGTAACTGAATGGTGTGAATGTTGTTCCTGTCGGACTTGGTTCCTTGTTTACATCTATCGATTTTGCTTCTACCATTTTCCTTCTAATTCAACAATTCTCTTTAACTGTTCTCCGTGAGCAATACTCACTTTATCTTGTACTGTCGAAACCGCTGTTGCAATCTGTGTTTTAATTTCGTCGTTTAACTCTAATTTCATTTCCCCCATCTGACTCCTAAGACTTTCCATCTTGCATTCCTGCTCCATGGTGAATTCAGACATTTTATCGGTCATGCTCCTGGTATCTTTCGCTAATCTCTGCTGTATTACTTTCGCCTCTTCCTTTAACACCAAGACCTCTGCGTTGATTACTTTATCCCTTTCTTCCATCTTGGCGGTCAATGCCTCCACGCTTCGATCCATTTTCTCTTGAACGGTTTTCTCCAATGATTTCAACTGTGTCCCCATATTACTTTCAATTTCGACCTTATCCCTCTTAATTTGTTCCTTTAAATCCGTCATTTCGGCTTGAGCCTTCTCCATGTACTGTTTCATATCGAATTGGTGCTCCTTAAATAATTCCAATCCTCCTTGCAAGTCCCCTGACTGAATTCCAAGATTTTTTTCAAAACCTTCGAATTTAGTATCTAAATCTTTGAATTTGGTGTCGAAACCTTTGAATTGAGTGTCTAAACCTTTGAATTGAGTGTCTAAACCTTCGAATTTAGTGTCTAAACCTTCAAATTTAGTATTTATTCCTTCATGCATCTTAATCAACTGTCTATCCAACCCATCTAGATTAGTGTTCATACCACCTTCATAGTCTTTCCATTGAGTCTTCAAACCTTCCTCCATATTCTTTTGACTTTTAGCTAACGCCTTTAGCTTCCCTCCTAGCTGTCCTATCAATCCCTTAATTTCATCAAATTCTCCCATATTTCACAACAAATAAACATGGAAGCTGTTACAACTAGTGACTAACTTAGACTAAGGACTAGTGGTTACTTCAATTTGACAGTGGAATCGAAATCTAATATCATGTGGAAATAATAAATGTGGATGGTATCGCTTAAACACAGCGATCTAACGTTACTGAATCGCTTCGTTTTATGTCATTCAAACACACACAAAAATCCTACAAAGTGAACTTTAACAGACCGACAGACATATCGCACAATAAAATGGGGTACCAGCACTCAATTGGTTTTCTCTCCATTCCATTTGTGCCACATGGCCGTCCACCATCTTGTCACTCTCCTCTGGTGTTCCAATTTTTTCGAGTTCAAGATGTCGGCTATACCACTGCGTGGTACGATATTCCCAGTTCGAGGCCATTACACGGTGGGCGCCATCTTGTTGTGCCCGATAATCTGGCTTTGGATTGGGTGGCCCGACATACACTTCAACCCTCACACAGAATTCGGTACAACACGAAAGAAAAAAAAATCTTGAATGTCCGAATCAATTTTGGCCTTAAAAAAAACTGTGTCGGGGACGAGATTCAAGCAATCCCGGGGTCTTTATAATGATGGGTACAACTGGGGTAAAATCTCAAAATTGATCCGGTGGACACACAAGTATGACATCGAACAAGAATGACAAAAAACTCCGCTGTTAAGATAAAACTCATCCACCATTTATTACAGAACCACACCACTAAATACATAGAATCACACACAGAAGCCTACCTCCGCTCGGAGACTTCTCAAAATTACTCTTGATGTGCAAAATAAAAAAAAATGACGCAGAAGCAAAATTCAAATTAATGAGGACAAAAATCTCCGGGCGTCCTAATCTTTGGATACAAAATAACTTACGGAGATCAGAGCTATATCATTCTAGTATTACAACCATTACTTCAAAATGCTATGTCACCTCTCCGCTAATAGTCCATAAATGAGCAGGTGCATAAATCTGAAAAGATATTCAAAGAAAAAAAAAATGTTGCCTCATTCGATCTCCTTCTAACTAAATGTAATCACCAAAATAGGAAAACGAATATTTTATGGATGTCACTGGCGTTAAAGAATTTATTTTCAGACCTTTTATTCATGTATTAAATACTTTCATTATTATTTTCACTGGTTTTCGTTCAGCTGTGCCTCACCCAGAAAAATGACTGGTTGTTGGCTTTTACATTTATTACATTATATTGCAACATCTTTATGATCCCAGATATTTATTTATTTTATTTATTTATCACTGCATGCTCTTCACATATTTATAACTACACCATAAACATTTAAGTAGATGGCCTCTGCCTATCTGTATTATTTTTCAACTGACAATTGCCTCAAAATTTCATATACTTGAACCTATCACGTAACATTAATTATAATCATTTATTTTATTCACCTCGCTATAGCGAGAACCTTCAGTTTCATCCTAACTTCATATTATGCAACCCTGCTATTTTATCAATGCAGTATCATTACTTACACAACCTTGTATCAGTCACCTACCAAACGCATCTCCTCATGTTAGCACGTAAAGGGAAACCTCAGTGACGTGTGAGTGTTTAGCATAAATGTGATGTGCGCACAAAAAGTGGCCCATTAAGTGTAAATGAATCCCTTGTAATTTAAGCCTGTTCAAACCATAAATTGTCATCCAGGTTGCACCAATTCAAAGAACACAGCGACTTAACACGCTGAAAGATCCCTGTACTCAAATTATATTTTAAAGCATCCATATATTTATTTTTAAATCCTAAAGAAAACTGCCTTAATCTCTCAAAAGAAAACTTAAAATTTACTATCCTATTAATCATGTCATTATATCGCATTTTATCCTTATTGATTAACTTCAATTTCGATTTTTGCCCAACTGTCCAAATCTTAGTAACCACTACCCATTAACCACTACTTAAGAATTAACATGGTTTTCAGTACCTTTCGGCCACCTCAGTCTTGGTTCCGCTGACACGTTTCCTGGGGGTTTGGGTCCACGTTCTTCCCATTGAACATCCTCCCCTCTCGTCCTGGATCCAGCTCGCGACACTCGGGTGTCCATGGTCCTGGCTCGCCTTCGTTTCCACGTCATCGTAACAGCTTCCACATACTAAACTTAGCTTGCCATCTCTTCGCTCGTAAAGTTCTTGACACAAAACTCGCACTGGTCTGTACTGATAGCCTTTATGTTCGTCCAATACATCGCTGCAATCTTCATGTCGAATTTGCCAAGTAATATCAACTCATGGCCGTGAAAATAACTCTATAACGGCACAGGTTATATCGTATGCGTCTACACAAGCCTGTACTCATGAGAGATTACGTCCGTCCTTGACCTAGAATGTCGCTCTATATTTGGACTACACTCAGTTTATCTCTCATAGTTCACTGACCCTGGATACTCATTTGTCTGGTCGTCAAACAAAAGCACATCGCTTCGTTCATATGTTCTGGGCGTCAGTTATATAGCGCACGGCCCATACAGTCCCGTACCTGGTAAAAGCTTGAGACACCACGTGTGTCTGCTCGCACTTCATTGTACAAATGACTAGTGTCCCACAACATAATGCATTATGATCTGCGTTATAATATCACCTCGCCACATTCGGCTTTAGTATTCGTTAATACAGAGCTGTCCACGCAAGAAATAATACTGAGCCTTTCAGCTATGTCCCAAAAACTGTCAGAATACCACACTGGTTCCAAGCGGCCACGGTACGACTGCTACTACACACTTGTTAGGAACTTCAGCGTGCGGCGACACAAAAATAAAGATTAACTTCGGCATACGGCGACACAAAAGAGAGTGAACTTCGTTGGACGGCGATGCAAAATAAAGTGACCCGCTTCTCCGGTGTGACCTTTCCACCTCAACTTTTCCTGGAGCTCATCAGCGCCCTCTACACTTCTGGAACCTTCGCCTAGTCATGCTGTCGACTATGTCCATGACGTAAAAACGTCAACTTTAGGTTACTTCCGCTTGCATCCTTCCTCCTGCTATGCGACGTTGCCAGGGCTCTCAAAACCATGCGATATCGGTCACAGTATACTGACATATAATAATGTAGCGTGATTTCACGATCTATAGGTGAATATGATAGCAATTTAAGATGAAGAACTGTAGCCAAATGCAAGGAAATATACATTTTCAGAGCATACGAGAATGAGAGGAGGCCAGTTTGAAGTTTTACAAATTACCCTTAGCAAGTGGGCGGAGAGCTTAGGCGCCGACCGTACTATTTACGTCTGGAGCAGGAAGACAGCTCAAAATTAATGACCCGGGTATCCACTGCTTAACAACGGTGAAACATAGAGTAGGGATGATGGCCCACGGAAATTAATTAATTACAGACAAGTGGAGTATTGAAATGCATTGAAATATACACCCAGGTGAATATATTCACGGAGAGGTAATTTAGGAGTGGTTTTTCACCTAAATTAAGGCCTATATCTCCAAATGAACGAATTACAACCTAGCCTACGCTCGAGAGCAGTGACTTTGTGACCAGTCAACGGGGAATTACCACGATGGCGTCCCCACGCGCTGAACTAAGGCAATTAATTGTAATTAATTGGCCGAAGCAATCGCCGGCACGCGAATGTTTTTGAAACCTCCACACCTAAATAAACAAGATGTAGATGTCATTTCGGCTCAAGAGGTATTATTTCAAGAGAGAAGTCGCTCTCATGTGTCCAGTGGACTATTTTGTACGAGAAACCTTTATATAGGGGGAGTAAGGCAAGCCAAGCCAGTTGTTCTCCAGTCTTCAGCAGTTCATCTCGAGTTATTCTACAGTATACACGTAACTAAGACGCTGCCAGTAAGCACGCCAAATGTTAAAGTATCAACGCTCCGCCGTTGAAGAACAATAGAAGCAAGTTATAAGCTTCATAAGTAATCATGAAGTGCGTCGAAAGTAAAGTAATACAGATACTTATCTATTATCTGACGCAAATATAAATTCGCCACAGCGAAAAAGGAACTTATAATGTTTTTGAACAGTTCTTATACCGGAAGGTATTGTCAGAATTATATATGACATCATCATCAGGATCACTACAATGATGGGAGCTTGGAAATCATTGCCACCTAATCTGGATAGTGAGCTGAACAAGATTGCAGGGAACGAGGATTGAACGTCCGTAAAACGCTGTTAGATTTTCACGGAGACCAGCGGTTGTCATAATTGCATCGCATCTCTGAGATCAGGCGTAGGAGAAGTCCAATTTAAGGATCAACATGTGAAGTAGTGGATAAATGTACATAAATTGTGTAATAGTGATTTAAGAGTGTTCATGTGTATAGTGATTAATATGCAGTGTGTAGCAGTGATAAAGGCCACTGATAAAAGTATGTGTATCATGTGGAAAGTGTGTGAATCTAAGTGTTGTGTAAAGGATAACATGATGGCTTAAATCAAGCGTCATGGTAGCGCTAAAGCTGAAGCGCTGGCACTATCCAGCAAAGGAAAAAGTGAGTACCCATTTTATAATGTCATTATAACTAAATAGTTCACCATATAACGATTTATCACTTTGAGAATAAGATGTAATAGTCATTTACTGAACGAGTTTTCACCACTCGTCTTGAATAAAATATGGCTTGGAAGGTGATTTGTTTAAGGCCATTCAGGCAAAAATAGTGATGGGTGTAACGGTAACGTTAAATGAATAATAATAATAATAATAATAATATTATGGGGTCGGCAACAGTAAAGTAATAGGCATTTTTGGCCTAAATAATGTTCAAATAGTGTCATGTCTAATATAAAGATACTGTATTTTGGTAAACAGTGAAAATGTAACATGGAATATAGCGAAATACGAGAGCTTTTTCAGTGTCAGTGAAATTTGAATGAATATTTGATATGGTCAATCCTTAGGATTATGTTTGAGGACCATTAAATTAAAGAAAGCCAGTAAATTTATTACATTTTGTTAGGAGCTATGTAAAGCTTTGGTTTAAGTGGTATGACAGAGAGAACGCGGGTGCCTTAATAATTGAGTCATCTATGTGAAGTATTGTTTGAGCCGCATGTAAGCGTGCAGAATTAACGTAGAATCCAGTGATTTACGTAATAAATATTGCGGGGACCAAACTAGTATAGCTTGCGCGTTAGGTGAGAAGTTGGCTAAATCTACGAGTAGTATCGCCCTTGAGCATACTGTATTATTTCGCAGCGAATTGGACAGAGCCTGTCTGTATCCAACGCTTGCTTGAATTATGGCCACTAATGACGTCTGTTGAGACGCAGTGAGCATGTGTATTAATGACCTACACTGAGAGGTAAGGATCATATTCGTCGCTTAGGAAACGCAGATTTTCCTTATATTTTATTGACAGCTGCTGGTGAAAGTCGTGGATTTTCACTATGATGCGCGTCTAAAGCCACTAGTAGTCACCATAGAACGGCAAGGCTATCACTAGAATTCCACCCCAGCCATGAATGTTAATTAAGGAGCCAGTTGAGCCCAAGACACTATAAGGATAGGTGTTAAATATTTAAATGACTCAATTACTTTGGAGCCACACTTAGCGTAACTCCAGTACTGCGATTGTAAACAAACTTGACCTTGACGGCAGAGAGAGGAGGGGTTATAGACCACTTCTGCGGCAGCCATCTTGGCTAGCCAGCTGGAACGAATTTTATTGCCTGCTGAGGGGGAGGAAGGTCGTTCGACCGGTCCCTTGGAAATTAGAGTCACAATAGGACACTGAGGAATCTCGATATTTCAATATGCAATTAGATATGAGTATTATGATGATGCCAATCGAATTGAACGGTGGGTTGCAACTCACATACGTCGTTGGATCATAGAAATCAGATAATATTAGGCTCAGTTATTCTCTGAGGAGGAAAGCTGAACCAAAATAATGTAGGCATCTTCTTTAGAATGCATTTTGCCAGTTCCTGCTAATTTATGCAGACGGGTATGTGTTTTTCCCTGAACATGACACATTTGTAACAATGACAAGCCCGACAAGACCCAGAAAATCGTTATATGGTGAAACTATAATATATTCTATCCATGTTTATTTTGGAAGGGATAAGTACCACTTTTCTTAAAGTGATCATATGGATGGAAAGAAGGAAGATGATTCACACGACACAACAAATATTTGTTAATGATTGCAGAAAATAATGAATTCATGCTAATCAAGGTAAATGCCATAAGAAACAGAGTAATGTTTTATTAATATCATTTTTATGCGATATGTGATTTTTGTGTTATGATACTCCCATTAACTAAAATTGTGTCACATGATGAACACTATGGAAACCCATGGAAGTCTGAAACTATTATTGACAGGATGCTAGAATTAGATTTGAGTGCAGTGTAGCACTATTTTATGAAGAAAGATCACAGAATAACCCTATTTTTATTTGTGGGAATTAAATATAATTTGTCCTTTATTTGTATTTGTTGTATAGCCATGATTTTAGACCAGTAAATAGTTCATTTAGGAAAATGTTGTGTATTTCCTGTAGAGTAGTTACCTGGTAGACTCAAATCCTGAGCATGTGGTCGTATGGTGGGCAGGAACGTCCCATGCCTCGAAAGACCGTGAGTTAGTTGGGATACGAACACATGGTCCACATGATGACAGTTGGGTACATGGAAGAGATGTCTCTGTACTAGGATTGAGTCACAGGTACTGCTAAAAGTCGGCCAAGATATTAATGGTAGAAGCAAATACAGCATAGAAATTAGGACAGAATAGGAAAAGGCCGCGCCCCATTTGTTAATAAGCCATCGCGTAAAATAAATGTTCATAATCCTCCATAAAACATGCTTAAATGTAAATGTAACTTCCTCACAACCCCCTTTATTTATCATGGCCCAAGCAATGTGGGACGGTATTAATTCATTATGGAACCGCCTGCATCTGTGCAATATGAGCGATCTTGGCATTGTACAAACTGGCCAGGGCAAACTACCACATAAGCATGGATACCCATAACATTATCATGACGGCCCATACGTGGGGCATTCGGCAATAAAAACCACTCCTTGGACAGTTTTATTAATAATTCAGAATTTGGCCGATGTCTTACAATGAGGACCAGAAGGATAATGTTATTTTAACATTATCATGGCGCCCAACGTGGATGGCTTATGAGATTCAGAAATACCCATAATAATAGCATGGTTTTCATGGGGAAACCCATAAAAATAGTATTTTTCCTCAAACTTTGTTTGAGCGATTGTGAGTCTCTCTAGATGATATTCAGACGTCAGACACTGTTGTCAGACGGGTACGAGGGTCTATACCCATTCCATAGTTAATTTTGACATTTGGTAATATGTTGTTGTCGTGGGATCGGAATCCTTTTCTTTCCAATAGAACGCGCCAGCATATTCAGCTGCGGCCTACCTGAATCTCAAATTAAGAAGTACAGGATGGCTGGAACTGAAGACGTACTCAGGTGTATTGCTGAGTTAAAGGAACATTTTGATAATTCTAATGCTAAGAGATAGGAAGAAATTAGAGAATTTAAAGATGAAATAGCGGGTAGATTGGATGCCAATCAAACCGAAATAAATATTAGACTGGAGGCTAATCAAGCTGAAGTAAGTACTAGACTAGGGGCTAATCAAACTGAGGTAAGCCAGATGTTGGCTACAGTCAATACTCAATTAGAGGCTAATCAAGCCGAAATAAACACTAGACTAGAGGCTAGTCAAGCTAATGTAAACACGCAGTTAGAATTAAACCTAATAGAGGTTAATAAGAAAATGGATGACGTTAAAGAGTCTGTCCATGTGAGGTAACTAAGAATATTGTTAGCGTGGTCTCAGAAATGCAAGATGATAACGATAAACGCTTTGAGTCGATTGAGTTAAAATTAGAGAATAATCTGCAAGCGTGCAGAGAGTCACAGCGTGAAATTAACGATAGTTTAAGCAGTATGTCCATGGAGCTTAAATACATTCAGAGTCAGAATGAAGCTAATACTAAACGTCAATTAGAGCAGTTTAATACGTTCACTCAGACCGTGGATCAAAGGTTCGAGGATAGCGATATAAAATGGAATACGCGAATGGCAGGTTACGCCAAGGCGGTAGACGAAGCCTTAAGAAAACAGGATCAGAATATCCTTGACCAATGCAAGGAAATTCAGGAAATAAAAACTTATGATCAAGAGAATAAGGAGATAATGTCAAATATGAAGAGGCAAGTCGGGAAAGTGCAGAAAGAGTTGGAACAAACTCAGAGCGACTTAGCAGTTATCCATAAAAGACAGGATGAGGACCAGGGAGAAATCACGAAAATAAGGACTGAAATCTCTCATATACAAGGTCACATTCAAAAGGAAGTTACAGGCTTACGAGAAGAATTAGAACTTCGAGAAGGCTTAAAGACTGAAGCCAGCGATAAGACTCTTGCCGAAGTAAGAGAAAGTCTAGCAGGGGAAATTATCCACCTGAAGGAAAACCTTAAGGATGATAAGGAAAAGGTATTTTCTATGGCAGAAAGAAACCGAGATCGCCTAGAGAAAATAGAACGAGAGGTATTAGCTCGTTTGGAAAGGGCAGAAAATAGACACAGCCAAATCGAGACTAGAATGATCGCGCAGGAGGAATCTATGTTGCGGAATCCTAGGTCTAGCGAAGGAAGTATAGACGAGAATAGGAGAAACAAATGGGCAGATATAGAAATACAGCCTACTCCAAAGAATGCAGCCATGCCAAGTGACAGTCCGTATACCACACCTGGTATGCCAATTGCCATGTCAACACCGCATGAAAATGCTGTTCAAAGTCAAATAGTCACAGTTATAAGGGCTAGTGATGAGAAACCAAAGAAATACTCTGGGAGTAATTCTAACATGACACCCAAGTACTGGCTTAAAGAAGTTTCCGAGTACGTGAATGATGCGAAAGTACCGCCAGAGCGCAGGTTGAGAGCGATTGAAAAACTAACCGAAGGGGAGTGTGCCCTATGGTTTAGGAGTTTTCGGTACACGTTCGACACCGTTGACGAATTTCGCCAAGCATTTTTAAGCAGATACTGGAACGCGAGCGTACAATAGAACCTCAGATTGGACTTGTATTCCATGCGTTACAGTAGTAGTAATCCGACTAAGTACGGAGAATTCTTTGTGAATCAATTGTGCCGTTTTCGAGAGCTTGATGAAGGGCTTAGAGAGTCTGATTTGTGCATAGCGATAGCCAAGCAGCTACCGTATGAAGTACAACGTCTGCTAA
Source organism: Meconema thalassinum (assembly GCA_946902985.2). Classification (NCBI taxonomy): domain Eukaryota; kingdom Metazoa; phylum Arthropoda; class Insecta; order Orthoptera; family Tettigoniidae; genus Meconema; species Meconema thalassinum. Next base: position 693,832,714 of record OX336390.1, read on the forward strand.
TCTCAGCAAACGCCAAAACTGCAATCGATATGGAGGAGGTGCTGAGACAACTCGATCTAACCACAGTGCAGCACACAAGGCAAAGCCGAAATGTGGAACATGTCAACATGACGACTACACCGATTGAGCCAACCAAGGTGCAGACAAAAAGCAAATCTACAAGCACCGAAACAGAAAAATCCGACTGGCAACGCGAAGGACGCGAAAACCAAAATTGGAGGCCAGCATATCGAGGAGGATCGAACCGTGGTAACCGAGGAAGGAAAAACTGGAATCAGCGTGGTACCAGAGACCAGCAGCTTGATAACAGAAGGAATTACAGCCGAAATGGGAACAACCAAGGATGGAGATCCCAAGAGCAGAGTCGCGGGTTCGATGAAGAGGCGGAAGAACGTTATCACGCATCTTTAAGATACATGGAAGAGCGCGGAGATGATCCGAGACAATCGCGAGTTCATTGGGATGAAGCGATTAGGAATAGAAGGTCACCCGACATATATAAAAATGATGACGGTGCCAAGAGTCTGGAACTTCAACAGCATGAAGACAGACAGAAGAACTCCACAAAGAATGGAGCAATTGAAAAAAAAACACAAAATTTAAATGACCAAAGAGAGATAAGTGCAGGATGGAATACAGTGAATGTTGTTAACTGGATTGCCAAACCTGAGGAGCTTATCGAAGACCTAGATGGAAGGACGGTCAATGTAAGAAGGGAACTACCCATTATTATTGTAAACATTGCGGGCATGAAGATAAGAAGTCTCATTGATACAGGGTCAACAGTGTGTTTGATAACCCAGGCATTATACAGTGAAATCCAGAGTAAAATTCACGTATTGAAAATACCTATTTCAAGCGTGAAAATAAAAGGTGTCATACCAGATAAAGTTATGTTATGCAAATACCAAGTATTTTTAGATTTGCATATAGGGAACTCTACATTCTCACAGAGCTTCCTACTTGTAAATAAGCTGCCTTTTAACCTCATTGTTGGGATGGATTTCATAAGAGAGTATAAAGTTATTATAGATCTCTCGCAAGACATTGTTATGTTTCGCGCAAGTGAGGGAAAGGAAGAGTTAGAACTCTCATTAAAGCATAATGAAACGAGACCAGAAGAATACGTATGGCATACATACGGAGATATGACTGGGGATGCAGTGTCGACAACAGAAGACATCGAGGAAGAGTTGGCAACACTGGCCGCAGACATTGAAAAGGATCTCGAACCAAAATTTGAAGAATGCCTGGAAGAGAAGATTGAGGAAGCTAAATTTGGTCCAGAACATAAGCAAATGCTAAGGGAACTGCTATTTGAGTATAAAGAAGTCTTCGATTCGAGACCTGGCCGGATCAAGAATTTCCAGTATGCGTTCCAAGTCAGCGATTGGACACCATTTAAACAGAAGCCGTATCCTGTAGCCGAGAAACATTATTTAAAGGTCAAAGAAGCAATACAGGAAATGCTAGAAGCAGGCGTCATTGTAAAGACAGCCACACCCTATGTCAGCCCACTGGTAGTTGTACCTAAACAGGACGGAAGTGTGAGGATATGCCTGGACCTACGAAATTTGAATTCCAAGGTCATACCGGAATTTGATAAAGTGCCGCCCATTAAGGAGGTACTCAGGAGGTTCAAAGGAAAGACTGTGTTCTCAAATCTTGACCTGACGGCAAGTTTTCACCATCTTGCTTTGGAAGAGAAAACAAGTTTGTTAACTGGATTTTTATTTGACCAGCACACGTATTCATACGTGCGTCTTCCATTTGGATTAAAAACAGCAGGTTCAGCGTTGATACGAGCGCTAGATCGGAACCTGTCCGAAGAAGTAAAAGCTACAACCATATGTTACGTAGATGATATACTACTGACATCTGAAACTGTCGAAGAACATGTCAGAGATCTACGCAAGTTGTTATATGACCTAAGTCAGGCTAACTTTAAGGTCAATATAAAGAAGTCTAACTTTGCTCAGAGAGAAGTTAAATGTCTATGCCACGTGATAGATGCACAAGGAGTCAGGCCTAATCCGGGAAAATTGGAAGTCATTAAACATTTCCCGAGACCAACGAAGGTAAAGAACGTCAGGCAATATCTAGGCGTTATTGGATTCTTTTCAAACCATTGTCCGAAGTATACCGAGACTGTAGCACCACTCCAAGACTTACTTAAGAAGGGAGGAAGATGGCGCTGGACGGAACAATGCGAGGAAGCCTTCGTGAAATCTAAACAGATGCTGTTAGATTATGTAAAATTGGGATATCCTGACTACACTCAGAAATTTATTATCCAGACTGACGCATCATTTATAGGGATCGGAGCAATGTTGTATCAGGAGAATGTGGACAGGTCAGAGGAGAAAACTTACATTGCATTTATCAGTAGAAGGTTGAAGCCTAATGAAAAGAATTATACGGTCACGGAGATCGAATTACTCGCGATACTGTATGCCCTACAGTATTGGCGAAAGCTAGTTTATGGTTTTAGAATTATATTGAGAACAGACCATAAAGCCCTAACGTTCCTGCTGAAAACTGACTTGTCGAGTCAAAGACTGACAAGGTGGTCCCTGTACATACAGCAATTTCAAGTGGAAATAGAGTATTGCCCGGGGAAGGACAATATCATACCTGACTTGCTGAGCAGATACCCTACAGCTGATGAAGAAGAAGTTCTAGCTATCGAGATAGAAGATAGAGATCAGAAGACCCTAGATGATCTAAGGAATATCACCGTCTTTCAACGTGAAGATCCCTGGATGCGGTTGATGATTAATTACTTCGAGGGAAAGCTGGACAGAGGAACACCGATGTATGTGGAAGCCGAAGCACTATCAACGGAATATCTATGGTTTAACCAGATGCTACATAAATGGAGCGACTCAGACCACACCAAACCCAGGATAGTCGTACCACCAGCATTGCAGAGAAGGCTAGTATGGTTAGCACACCGAGCTTTTGGTCACCCCGGTGTAGATAAGTCTGTTGCCCTGCTTAAAGAAGCATTTATTTGGCCAAAACTTAGAGAGACGGTCAGGAATACTATCAGGACATGTGATATGTGCCAACGAGTAAAGCCTAACTCGTACTTAATGAGGCAGAAACCTATACCACTCTTACCAGAGAAGCCATGTCAGCTTCTGGCACTGGACAACTTTGGGCCGCTTCCTAGAGCTAGAAGAGGAAATAGACACATCCTAGTTGCACTAGACGTGTTTTCCAAAATGGTAGTCCTGTGTCCAATTCAGAAAACCAGTACAAAACAGGTACTTAAGAGGCTGAAGGAAAGAATCATTCCTATGTTAGGACAGCCAGAGAACATCTTATCTGATCATGGGAGCTGTTTTACCAGCGTAGAATTTCGCAGGGAGTTGGAGAATCTGGGCATAAGACAGATTTTGTCCACAGTTCGACACCCGGAGTCGAATTCCGCCGAGAGAGTTATGAGGGAACTGCAAAAGTACATGAAGAAAGGAAGAAGGAAGATTGTAGTTTTACGTGACCGTGAATCTTGTGATTATGAGCCACGGGACCTCCTTTTTACGTGGAATCCGAACCACAGGGCATGGCATTTCACTTCGAAAATCTCACATGCATTGACCGGGAATCGAACCCGGACCGCCTTGGTGAGAGGCACACAGCTAGACCGCTGAGCCACCACGCCCCCGAGTACATGAAGATATATTGCTCTACTGAGAACTGGAAATTGATTGACGTACTTGAGATTATTGAATATTGTATCAACAATACCGTGCACGAAGCGACAGGAGAGGTGCCAGTGAGCCTACATCTCGATAGAAGACCAGAGAGGCCATGGAATAATGTCATTCGGACACCCATCGATGCACAACCTGGACGTGAGTTGAGGATCCAGAGAACGTTCGAGTATCTCAAGAAACAAGCAGATAGACGGCAGCGGAGAAACAGGTGGAAACGCTATCACAAACCGTTACTTGTAGGGGAATATGTCTTATTGAAGAAACCCGCCAGTTCAGATCCAGAGGGCAGGAAATATAAAAAATTTCAGCATGCTTATCACGGACCCTACCTGATTATAAGGGATCTGCAAAATAATGCATATCGGATCAAAGACGAAGCAACAGGTAGAGAAGTTGTTGTAAATGCAGCTAATTTGAAGTTATATAGTCCACCAGAAGACTATGATACGAGAGAGGAGCAAGCAATGTACACCCAAGTGGACGGGGAATCATTACGTATGCACGGAAAGAATCTTGAGAAAAGCTTGCAGTCTCAGGAAGGAACGGAGCGAAGCAACCAGCTCGCAGACCCAACGGATACGAAGGGAGAATGCGGCTGTCAACTGAAGGAACTTTATGACCAGTTGAGGGAAGCCGCTGCGGAGCTAGAGGGGATGAATGAACAATTGCGAAGGCAGAACGAGAGTCTACGAGACAGCAGACAGAGTGGAATGGGGGAACGAGAGAGCCCATTGCCGAGAGCATTGACCGCTTAAAGTAAATACTGCATGGAGTCGATGCCATCTGAAGGGCCCGAAAAATTCACTTATGAAATGAATTTTCCGAGCTTAGCAGGGGAAAAATGTGCCCAATCAGTCACGGCAGTCTGGCATCGAACTCAGGTCTCATCAGAAAAGACCAGGCACATGGTTATGCCTAGAGTCGAACCATTGATCTCTGAGGGGGAGCGATTACAGGGAACCCAAAGAGCAATGAGAGGTATACTGACATATAATAATGTAGCGTGATTTCACGATCTATAGGTGAATATCATAGCAATTTAAGATGAAGAACTGTAGCCAAATGCAAGGAAATATACATTTTCAGAGCATACGAGAATGAGAGGAGGCCAGTTTGAAGTTTTACAAATTACCCTTAGCAAGTGGGCGGAGAGCTTAGGCGCCGACCGTACTATTTACGTCTGGAGCAGGAAGACAGCTCAAAATTAATGACCCGGGTATCCACTGCTTAACAACGGTGAAACATAGAGTAGGGATGATGGCCCACGGAAATTAATTAATTACAGACAAGTGGAGTATTGAAATGCATTGAAATATACACCCAGGTGAATATATTCACGGAGAGGTAATTTAGGAGTGGTTTTTCACCTAAATTAAGGCCTATATCTCCAAATGAACGAACTACAACCTAGCCTACGCTCGAGAGCAGTGACTTTGAGACCAGTCAACGGGGAATTACCACGATGGCGTCCCCACGCGCTGAACTAAGGCAATTAATTGTAATTAATTGGCCGAAGCGATCGCCGGCACGCGAATGTTTTTGAAACCTCCACACCTAAATAAACAAGATGTAGATGTCATTTCGGCTCAAGAGGTATTATTTCAAGAGAGAAGTCGCTCTCATGTGTCCAGTGGACTATTTTGTACGAGAAACCTTTATATAGGGGGAGTAAGGCAAGCCAAGCCAGTTGTTCTCCAGTCTTCAGCAGTTCATCTCGAGTTATTCTACAGTATACACGTAACTAAGACGCTGCCAGTAAGCACGCCAAATGTTAAAGTATCAACGCTCCGCCGTTGAAGAACAATAGAAGCAAGTTGTAAGCTTCATAAGTAATCATGAAGTGCGTCGAAAGTAAAGTAATACAGATACTTATCTATTATCTGACGCAAATATAAATTCGCCACAGCGAAAAAGGAACTTATAATGTTTTTGAACAGTTCTTATACCGGGAGGTATTGTCAGAATTATATATGACATCATCATCAGGATCACTACAATGATGGGAGCTTGGAAATCATTGCCACCTAATCTGGATAGTGAGCTGAACAAGATTGCAGGGAACGAGGATTGAACGTCCGTAAAACGCTGTTAGATTTTCACGGAGACCAGCGGTTGTCATAATTGCATCGCATCTCTGAGATCAGGCGTAGGAGAAGTCCAATTTAAGGATCAACATGTGAAGTAGTGGATAAATGTACATAAATTGTGTAATAGTGATTTAAGAGTGTTCATGTGTATAGTGATTAATATGCAGTGTGTAGCAGTGATAAAGGCCACTGATAAAAGTATGTGTATCATGTGGAAAGTGTGTGAATCTAAGTGTTGTGTAAAGGATAACATGATGGCTTAAATCAAGCGTCATGGTAGCGCTAAAGCTGAAGCGCTGGCACTATCCAGCAAAGGAAAAAGTGAGTACCCATTTTATAATGTCATTATAACTAAATAGTTCACCATATAACGATTTATCACTTTGAGAATAAGATGTAATAGTCATTTACTGAACGAGTTTTCACCACTCGTCTTGAATAAAATATGGCTTGGAAGGTGATTTGTTTAAGGCCATTCAGGCAAAAATAGTGATGGGTGTAACGGTAACGTTAAATGAATAATAATAATAATAATAATAATATTATGGGGTCGGCAACAGTAAAGTAATAGGCATTTTTGGCCTAAATAATGTTCAAATAGTGTCATGTCTAATATAAAGATACTGTATTTTGGTAAACAGTGAAAATGTAACATGGAATATAGCGAAATACGAGAGCTTTTTCAGTGTCAGTGAAATTTGAATGAATATTTGATATGGTCAATCCTTAGGATTATGTTTGAGGACCATTAAAGTAAAGAAAGCCAGTAAATTTATTACATTTTGTTAGGAGCTATGTAAAGCTTTGGCTTAAGTGGTATGACAGAGAGAACGCGGGTGCCTTAATAATTGAGTCATCTATGTGAAGTATTGTTTGAGCCGCATGTAAGCGTGCAGAATTAACGTAGAATCCAGTGATTTACGTAATAAATATTGCGGGGACCAAACTAGTATAGCTTGCGCGTTAGGTGAGAAGTTGGCTAAATCTACGAGTAGTATCGCCCTTGAGCATACTGTATTATTTCGCAGCGAATGGGACAGAGCCTGTCTGTATCCAACGCTTGCTTGAATTATGGCCACTAATGACGTCCGTCGAGACGCAGTGAGCATGTGTATTAATGACCTACACTGAGAGGTAAGGATCATATTCGTCGCTTAGGAAACGCAGATTTTCCTTATATTTTATTGACAGCTGCTGGTGAAAGTCGTGGATTTTCACTATGATGCGCGTCTAAAGCCACTAGTAGTCACCATAGAACGGCAAGGCTATCACTAGAATTCCACCCCAGCCATGAATGTTAATTAAGGAGCCAGTTGAGCCCAAGACACTATAAGGATAGGTGTTAAATATTTAAATGACTCAATTACTTAGGAGCCACACTTAGCGTAACTCCAGTACTGCGATTGTAAACAAACTTGACCTTGACGGCAGAGAGAGGAGGGGTTATAGACCACTTCTGCGGCAGCCATCTTGGCTAGCCAGCTGGAACGAATTGTATTGCCTGCTGAGGGGGAGGAAGGTCGTTCGACCGGTCCCTTGGAAATTAGAGTCACAATAGGACACTGAGGAATCTTGATATTTCAATATGCAATTAGATATGAGTATTATGATGATGCCAATTGAATTGAACGTTGGGTTGCAACTCACATACGTCGTTGGATCATAGAAATCAGATAATATTAGGCTCAGTTATTCTCTGAGGAGGAAAGCTGAACCAAAATAATGTAGGCATCTTCTTTAGAATGCATTTTGCCAGTTCCTGCTAATAATAATAATATCGTATGGCCTCGGGTGCCTGGTGCAAGCTTTGCTATTTGCACCCAGAGGGTAGCTTGCATGTCGAATTTCGTAGTTCATTGACTATGAAAGTCAAGGAGGTTCCTGCTAATTTATGCAGACGGGTATGTGTTTTTCCCTGAACATGACACATTTGTAACAATGATAAGCCCGACAAGACCCAGAAAATCGTTATATGGTGAAACTATAATATATTCTATCCATGTTTATTTTGGAAGGGATAAGTACCACTTTTCTTAAAGCGTTCATATGGATGGAAAGAAGGAAGATGATTCACACGACACAACAAATATTTGTTAATGATTGCAGAAAATAATGAATTCATGCTAATCAAGGTAAATGCCATAAGAAACAGAGTAATGTTTTATTAATATCATTTTTATGCGATATGTGATTTTTGTGTTATGATACTCCCATTAACTAAAATTGTGTCACATGATGAACACTATGGAAACCCATGGAAGTCTGAAACTATTATTGACAGGATGCTAGAATTAGATTTGAGTGCAGTGTAGCACTATTTTAAGAAGAAAGCTCACAGAATAACCCTATTTTTATTTGTGGGAATTAAATATAATTTGTCCTTTATTTGTATTTGTTGTATAGCCATGATTTTAGACCAGTAAATAGTTCATTTAGGAAAATGTTGTGTATTTCCTGTAGAGTAGTTACCTGGTAGACTCAAATCCTGAGCATGTGGTCGTATGGTGGGCAGGAACGTCCCATACCTCGAAAGACCGTGAGTTAGTTGGGATACGAACACATGGTCCACATGATGACAGTTGGGTACAATAGAGGCAATTAACATGAGCAGGATATATGAAAATAGGCTGTATAGTTCTTCACGGAACTACTTGTTTGATATATGAGAATGTGTTTATATACTGAAATATAAGTTGATTGTTGCTCATCAATTTCATACCCTTAGAATTTCCAAGACATCCACACGTTTCCGTAAAAATAATAAATTGTGAAAATGTTGCAGCCGTCTCACTGTAGCCCACCCGTGGGCCACACTGAGACAGATGATGGTCCACACTGAGACACAATGAAAAGAATTTATTTTGACTGGTTAAATACATAGATAAACACTAACACAAATAATTAATGCCAGGAAACACTACAGCACATTCAGATTCCCAAAATTTACAGAAAATTTGAGATATGACTTTTGTCTATTTGTTTTGCCATATGCACAGGAAACCGGCCACAGTGATCTGTTGCCTTTCCCGGGGACTGAAGCAATATCTGCACCCTATGGGTATAAAAAAGAACTGTCTATAATTTTTGCTCTTTTTCTTAAAAATTTTACTTAATAATTTTCATCATCTATATCTCATTTCACTTCCCCGATGCAAAATCTGGAGTGTTTCCCTGAAAACTCAACCAGAACGAAGTCACCTTCCTTAGGTTTGCGAGCAAGTTGATGAAATGTTAGGAGCTCGATTTCTTCATTATCTGATGAGCTGTCTGAATTAGAAGAATCATCAACATCATCATCCATGGAAATGTCTGTAGCTAGGGCTGCCTTTGGCTGAACAAATTCTTCTTGCAGTTCTTTAGATTTTTTAATTTTTATTTGTGGACTTAAAATCAAGTTTTTATTTCTTTCTGGGGTGTGAGTTGGAATGAAAGATCTCCCCTTTTCTCTCCTAGAAGTTGACTCTGCCCTCTCCTCAGCTTTGGGGTAACTCCGTATATCTTTCTCACTGTCTCACTGTAGCCCACCCTACTGTGTCTCACTGTGGCCCACTTGCGACATGTAAAACAATTATGTCTACTATCTCACCTACAATACTGAACAAGCTGACAATTCCAATAATTATTTAGTAATATGTATGTATTTCGACCATATTATATTCATTAATGTACAATGATACACATAACTATAAAAATAAAAAAGGAAGAAAATTTTACTTTTCTTACCTCAAAAACGAAGATGTTGTTTATCTCCTACATAACATGCTTCTTTCAAAGAGTAAACAGGATCAAAATGTCTGCTACCAGGAGAGCCAACCTCTAAGAAATATTAAAAAATGTCCCTCTTTCAAAAAAAAGTATTTAATGAGCTTGTCTCACTGTGGCCCATGTCTCACTGTGGCCCACCTTCCCATACATTTCGACATCGTCGAACATAAACGTGACTTAATGCCTTTCAGCTCCGTGTCAGTTTACTTCGGCATAAAGCCTTCCAGAATGAATATTTCACATTATATTTTATTTTAAAATGGATTTGTAACATAAACAACACCTAAGCCCCAAATGTGATTTACAATAGCACTGTAACACTTGGGAATCTTGCAGTGGGACCAACATTAAGTAAGGAATACGGCGCTGAAAGGCAGCAATTCATTGACTTTAATGTTTTTCTCCTCTAATCGCACTACATGTAGCAGTGGTTTCTGGCTTAAACAGAAGGCAGACTTAATTCTCTTCTCCTATGCCGTTCGAAGGCCCTTGGGTCAATACTTCGGTTGGTTGGTTCCTCAGTTTAGGGGCTGCGACAACGTGGTCGTGTAGCCCCGTGTACTTTGGGTGTGTGTAGAATCTGTCTGATAACCGGTGTTAATTGTGATGACTGTATTAGTGTGTGTATCTGTTTTAATTCAAGTAAGGACTGCAGACATTGAATTTTTTCAAGTAGTTCCTACTTTTGCCGCCAAACGCCACCGTCAACGACCAACTAGTTCAGAACTTAGTTACCAGATGCCACCGCAGTAGGCTCTTGCCGACGAACGTAGGAACCTAAGAACGTTAGTCAATTGTTTAACCTATATATATAATTTAGCTTCAGACAGGTGTAATTAGTGGAAGGTTCTTTAACATGCCATAAATCTATGACATGGGACTGCCGGCTTTACTTCCCCTCCGAAGGAAGGCATACTGAGGAATTTTTAACGTTCGTAAAAAATCCGACGACTTCGGCCGGGTATGAACCCGCGATCTTGGGCATAGAAGCTCAGCATGCTACCAACTACGCCACCGAAGCCGCCGGTCAATACTTCAAAGTTAATGTAAAAAAGGCCATTTTTGACTTAATGTTTTTCAGCTCCGGCCGATTCAATTTGTATCTCTGAAAAACCAACCGTGGTAACTACGCTCGCACAAGGCCATGGGGTCATGCTATTTCCGAACTCGGTAAACGGGTGCTTTCGAACCCCACTGCCTTTCAGCGTCCAGTCTAGTCTGAAAGCCTATGTTTGCAAACAAGTCGCCTCCATTATCCCCTATTGGCAGTTAGCACTGCGGCTTCCTCTGCTTCTACAAAGATCACTTTGAAACCGTTGAACACTGAATCTAATCATCACCTCCTAGGCCTACCTCTGCTTCTCTTACCCACTACAGTGTCTTGCGCTGCCCTGGTAAGAGCAGATATCTTAGCTACATTCTCCTCTCAACTGCGGGACACCACCAGATAAGTAGCCTGTAAAATACAACCTGTATTGACCATTTAACTACAATCACATATTCACTCCAAGTAAGCAAGTTTGATCAATCACCAATTCCAGTAGTTTAACAAAACATCACGTAGACCACAACTAACAGATATTGACGAGTTGAATTATCTCGACTAATAATGCAAATAAATAAGTGTACATTTTGTAATTATTTTCACCCAAATTTTCTGACATACATTTTCGGGCCTAAGTGTAATGATCGCTTGACGATCGAAACTGGTCATCCAAGTGTATTTATTAATCTCACGTTTTTTTTTCAGAATTAGGGAATAACCCATCTCTTTTGGAAAAAGCTGGTGTTGACCGACTGAAAAGCAACACTGAAAATGGCTTCAAACACCATAAAATAAAGTAATATATATATTTTGTTAATATATATGTAAGGGGTTGGAACGCTGTGCTCTCAGCCCCCTCACGATGATAACACAGTAAGGTATGTTCGACTCCCACATCAGTCATCTTAGAAGTGGTTTTGTGCGATTTCCCACTTCAACTCTAAAAAGGTGCTGGACTGAAGGAAGTCTGTAGTTTTACTTGACCGTAAATTTCGCGATCATGGGCTACGGAACCTCCCTTGTACGTAGAATCCGAACCACAGGACATGGCAATTTACTTCGAAAATCTCACATGTATTGACCGGGAATCGAACCGGATGAGAGGCAAACAACTTGACCACTGCGTCACCACGCCCCCTTTTTAAAATATCGAATCTTTATAAAATGCAAAAACATTTACCATTATAGGAAAATGTAAGAAAATTGCCTTATTGATTAATAGAGCATTAATAAAAATGTTTCGCCAATCAATACAAATAATATGTATTCAAATGTTAGTAGATGTTTCCAGTTTGTAAACAGCCACCCCAGAATGCTTCTGAAAATTATATTTAAATATTTAGAACCTTCATTTAATCAAATTGTTTTTAAGGGTATCCATTTCAAATTGATTCTATTATTTTACGTCTTACACAAATACCTTATCCATTAGATTTTAAATATTTTATTATTGTAATTCTTTTACTTTATATTTTCATCGTTCTTATTCATTGTTTTCCAGTCTCTTCATTTCATCCTGTATATGAAAATCCACAGCCTGTTTCCAGTCGACTGACTGGGTCAGGGAATGGAATGAATGAAGCCCCATTTAGCGGCAAGGATATGAACTGTGCCGGCAGCCGAAGCCTGTCGCACACCCCTGGGGCAATGATTAAATGAAGGCCAGATGAAATGAAATGACAGTGGAGAGTGTAGCTGAAATGAAATTGAGACAGGGAATACCGGAGTACCCGGAGAAAAACCTGTCTGCCTCCGCTTTGTCCAGCACATCATCCTGTATATATCTTAGTTAATTCCGTTTCCCAATACTTAGTTTTATTAGATTAGTTTTAAGGTTTGATTCTAATTTTGATTAGAATATAATTTGTATACTGTACATTGGAGGTGCATTTTCATTAATTATTTATAGAATCTTTGTCATCGAATACTAAGGCAACTCTGTAAAATCTTTGTCAGCTATGTTTGCCATTTTAGCTTCAAAGTCAGTTAAGATTGTTTTTTTTTCTCGAATCGGCATTGCTTATGTTTAATTACTTCAAACTGCACCTGGTTAAAGACTGTAACTATTGCATGTCTGATATCAGGGTAATTTTATTTATATTTCTAACGATTACTTTCAACAAAATATTTTGCTTTCAGTTTGCTAATAATTTTCTTGAAAGTAATTGTAATTTACCCAAATTCCCTTATTACTAGTATGTTACTACCACTACACACACCCAAGACCACGGGACTGATGGTCATGATGCCCCACATCTCCAAATGAGCCAATCCCATGGAAACTCTGGGACCCAGCGACGAAGCCATGCGTGTTAATGTGCGTCCCAGGTTTGCAGCTTGTCTGGAGATCGCAGGTTTGAATCACGGCGCTGGCCATTCTGAGTGAGGTTTCTGCCCGAATTTGTTCTCACTCCCTCCGGGCAAATATCAAGATGCTTCCTTATTTTAAGTCCTGGGGCACCTATCCCAAGTATAGAAACTAATAATTACAATTAACATACCCCGAGTCACCACAGAAACATAGGTTATCGGATGCTTTCAACACACAACTAGGAACTGGATACTGATGACCAAGATGTCCCACGATCCCAAAACGAATTAACAGTAGCAACAACGTTAATATTGTATCTTCGGCAAATAAGTGTGAAGGCTAATTATTTTCATCTTTGAGTTCAAGAGTCACACTTTCTATTTAATTAGCATAGATTTTTTCCGCTTTCAAGATTTAGAAATGTCATGCCATGCTTTAGCTTCTTTTAACGCCTTGTCTCTTACACAATGCCGTCAATTTAACGTCTGTTCAAACTCTTACCTCACACCTTTAATGTGGTTTCTGTGCTAAATTGTACCGATGACGGTGGCACGGTTTCTTTTATCTCGTTAATGGATCATCGTTATGGAAGAGATGTGCCACCTCCAGTAGTAGAATATATTTATATTTACACTGTCTTCTACGATTTTACTGCCACCGTCGCAGCCTCAAATCAATATTTAGTATTTTAAAAGTCAATAAGTGAAGTTGCTTGAACATTTCTAACCATTGAATAAAATGGTAATGTGATAAAACTATTTTATTTGATTTCGTTCCATGCTTATTCTTATTTAAATTATATTATAAACTTTATTTTATATCAATAATTTTTACTGTAATCAAAAGGTTTGATTTGATTCGATTCGATTTCCTTTCATATCATTTCATATGGTTTGATTTGATTTGATTTGATTTGGTTTGGTTGGATTTGATTTGAATTGAATTGAATTGAATTGAATTGATTTAATTTAATTTAATTTAATTTGATTTGATTTGATTTGATTTGATTTGATTTGATTTGATTTGATTTGATTTGATTTGATTTGATTTGATTCGATTCGATTTGATTTGAACTGGTTTGATTTGATTTGATTCGATTCGATTCAATTCGGTTCGATTCGGTTTGATTCGAATCGATTCGATTTGATTTGATTTGATTATTTCAGGAAGATTTACTATTTTGGGTCATCATAACATACTAAAGTAAGATTGAAGAGCAGGTTTTCAAAATATTTATTGTTCTTGACTAAATTCTTCTTCTTCTTCTTCTTCTTCTTTTTCTTGCTGTCATTTCGGCTACCTACGGCCACGCAATATCAACTCCTTTTCCTTGCACCTGGGCTGTAACTTTCGTCAGTATTCCCGCATTCACTTCCTATTATTATTATTATTATTATTATTATTATTATTATTATTATTATTATTATTATTATTATTATTATTATTATTCTTTCTTCAATTCGGCCAACTTGGGACCACGTCAGTTCAACTATCTCTTCTACCTAGCTCTAATTACTGCCCAGTGTTCCCGCATTCGTCTCCGGTGTTGTTCTTTTCTCTCTTGGGACCACGCCTTCCCTGTCTTCAGCTTCGGCTTTTCCTGGAAACCTTTGTGCGTACGTAGTTTTTCATGAAATGGAACACGCTCCTGGATATCTTTAGGGGAAATTTCCATTTCACGTAGATCTCTCTCAACTTCCGTAAACCATGCCTCTTTGGTTTTCTTATCTTGAAAGTACGTCAATATCCGTTTTGATATCCTGGCTGGGCTCATTCGTGTCAGGTGATTATTATTATTATTATTGTTTTATTTTATTTTTTATTTACATCGTTTTGTCCATTTGTGGAGTCCGATATAACTTACATTTTTAAAGATCTTTTCTTCTCCCAAAATCTCTTCATCTGGGCAGTGAAAATCTTCCTCCGTTCTTCTGTCTATGATTTCTTGGTCCTGGTAGTAATTTTTTCGGAAACATTATTATTATTATTGTTATTGTTGTAATATTCATAACAATCTGTGTAAAGAGAAAGAGAGGAATAAATCACGCAACCCCAGGAAGACTCATTTCTCGTGAGAGAGTACAGGCGAAGAGTACCTTGTACTGAGAAGTACCGCATGTCTACCCTTGTTATTCCCGTTTCTTCGGAGTCAGGGATGAGATTGAATTTTTTCGTGACGGCTAGGTTTTATGACCGGATGCCTTTCCTGACGCGAACTTCATTGACGAGTTAATGAGAGGGAGGGGGGGGGGAGATAATATGAACTATTATACCGGTTAAATGATTCATTTAAAAGTTGATACGATGATTCAGTTCTTTCAAAATATTGAACCCCCCCAGAAAACTAACTTTATTTAAACTTCGTAAAATTTAACACATTTCATGATATCTCTGCAATAGGCCTACTTATGCCTAAAATTCATAAACGTATTCTGGAGTCTTTGAGTTTTAAACCACTCCATCCCACTCGGTCAATGCTCGAAGTCTGGAAGGCACATTCTTTTGAATTTATCTGAGGCAGATGCTAGGTAGGGATGTGCTACAAAAAAATCTTTAAGTCGGGCGGGCGCACTGAATGATGCGTGCAGTGATTAGAAGAACCATCTGCCGAGATGAGCCACCTGCCGGGGGAGGTGGAGGTGCTAACACCTGCCACGTGGACAGATTGCTTCTCGCTAGCTGTAGGGTTGAACAAACACACCAGGTGCATTACCTAACTGAGGAGCACGAAGTGATGCAACACTAGCTCACTTCCACCTTGTCTTTCTATATTTGGGGAAAGGAACATTGCGATCAAGTATGTCTACCCTTATTATTCCCGTTTCTTCGAGGTCTGGGATGAGATTCGGTTCCCTTGCTGACACCAAATTCATTGAGGAGATAATGGGAGATCAAATAAACGAAAATGAATGAAACTAGACAAGGAGTTGGATGCCAGCGGCCGTGGTCTATTAGAAGGTACCATACTATCTAGAAAGGAAATTGCGAAAGCACGTCCATTTCAAGGACAACTGACGGCGGTATTCGAACCCAGTTGTCTATCTTATCCGGAATAGTCAGCACACATGGCCTTGCAACTTGGCGGGCGTAACTATTAATAACTCCTGCCATGTAGACAGATTTCTTCTCACTGGCTGCATATCATTAATTAATTAATTAATTTGTTTAGAGCCTCGGTGGCTTAGGCGACAGCACGCCGGCCTCTCACCGCTGGGTCCGTGGTTCAAATCCCGGTCACTTCATGTGAGATTTGTTCTGGACAAAGCGGAGGCAGACAGTTTTTTCTCCTGGTCTCCAGTTTTCCCTGTCGCAAATTTCATTCCAGCAACACTCTCCACTATCATTTCATTTCATGTCATTCATTTAATCATTGCCCCAGGGGAGTGCGGCAGGCTTCGGCAGCCGGCACAGTTTATATCCTCGCCGCTAGATGGGGACTTCATTCATTCCATTCCCTGACCCTGTCGGTGACTGGAAGCAGGCTGTGGATTTTCAGTTTCAATTAATTTGTGTATTTATTTGTTTATCTATCTATCATCTATTTATTTATTTATGTATTTGCGTTGTAAAGGATAATAGTTTCCTCTTACGCAGAACCAGGATGTACATAGCATTTTATTTTTCTTCAAAACGTAAATAGTACACTTATATCTAGAATTAACTAATGATAAGTTGGTAGAAGCCATAAATCAAGTCTGCTATTTATCATGGTGGCATCAGAACTACTATTAATACGGTTGTTGTTGTTTGAGTCCTCAGTCTTTTGACTGGTTTGATGCAGCTCTCCATGCCTCCCTGTCCTGAGCTAATCGTTTCATCTCTACATAGCTACCACGCCCTACATCCGAGGCAATCTGTTTAACATATTCTAACCTTGGTCTACCCCTACAATTCTTGTCCTCAACCCTTCCTTCCATCACTAAGCTTGCTATTCCTGGGTGTCTTAGTACGTGTCCTACCAACCTATCTCTTCTCTTCATTAGCAGTCGCCAGAAACATCTCTCCTCTACATTATACTATTACTAGTAGAATATAGTTGTAGAACAGTGAGGACCTTCCCTATAGAACTGACACTCGCGGAGCCAGGTGGCGGCCCGGGGTACAGTGGCTAGCCGCGTGTCGAGCAAGACACTGGCCTTAGCAGCAGCGTAGCACCCAACTAGTTTAACACATTTACACTTTTTAACGTATTCAATAAGCATAATTACTTACATGAATTTCAGACTAGTTGCTTGAAATGCTGTCCTTCATTTTCTAAACACACATTGCAACAACGTAGGAAGTTTTGGTACACTCGCTGTAATTCATCCTCACTGATATTTCGTATTGGTGCAGTTATTTCGAATCGAGAGCCTCCCGAGTATGTGGATTGTTTCTGTATACATTTTATTTAAGGTTCCCCCACAAGTAAAAACCGCAAGGCGCTGACACTTACCAACAAATTTAGTGCAAACTTCTTCTAGTGAAGATAAGTTTCCACTAAGAAAATTCGAAGTTTTGTTCTATACCTAACCGTGTTTACGGGATACAAAGCGGGCTACATTACTTCAAGGCAAGTCTTAATCATCACAACTAATGTATCTTGCCAGCTGCGTACGTAATAAATACTATGACAGCGTCCAGGGCTTCCCGTCCCGCTGTTGTAATCGGTACATGCTATAAATCTGATGGTGAGTCATTGCGACGTGTCCACGGTACGGCCTTTGGAAAGCTCTGTTCGCTAGGGAGGGCCTTCACTGTAGATGCAAAAATATAGAACTAGAAACATTTCGAATTCCGTACCATAAGACAGTTCTTCAGAATTATCCCAAGTCAAACAGTAGCATGATCTTGTTATAATGATGATGGTGTTGAATGAATGATCGTGTGGCCTCCGGAGAGACCGAGTGCAGGTCTTTCTAGTTGACGACCGTGGGCGACCTGCGCGTCGTAATGAGGATGAAGTGGTGAAGAAGACGTCACATACACCCAGTCCCCGAGCCGCGGGATTTAACCCAGGAGATTAAAATCCCCGATGGCTCGGCCGGGAATCGAACTCGGGACACTTCGGGCCAAAGCCTAGCGCGCTAACCATTTAGCCACGGAGCCGGACTATGATGGTGTTGATCATGGTGGAGGAGGAGATGAGCAAGAACGAGTTCCTATACTCAGAGAGACGTTACTTGTGGTTACGAGCTTCTCTTAAAAATGTATTATACTTTATCTTGAATTATCCTGGAGCAGAAGACGTTCTTATCTCCTCTGATAAGAAGTTAAATTGCTTCACCTGCATTTACGGTAAATGGGTTCGAGCGTCTAGTGGTTTTGTGGCCGCGAATGGTAACATTCGAACTATTTAGCGATCGTGTAAATTATTTAAACTATGGCATGCACTAGGGATGGCGACCAAATAGTCAGTGTGCTAATGGATGGTGAAAAACTAGCCCAAGTAAAGGATTTCAAATATCTTGGGAGCTTGATCACATCTAATGGAAAGTGTACGAGAGAAGTAAATGCTCGAATCGCACAGGCATAAGAAGCCTTCTCAAAAAAGAAGTCCCTACTACCATCCAAGACTGTTAAATTAGAGGTGCGAAAACACTTCGTGAAAAGTTTTGTATGGAGTATTGCAAGTTATGGCTCTGAAACATGGACTCTGCGAGAAGCAGATGTATCAAAACTTAGGGCATTCGAGATGTGGTGCTGGCGACGACTACTAAATATACCTTGGACTGATAAAGTCACGAATGAGAATGTTCTCAAAAGAGCAAAGGAGACACGTACCTTGGTTGAATCCTTAAACAGAAGAAGGAATAGTTTTGTTGGCCATTTGATTCGTCATTCTGACTGGTGCACCACACTCTTCGAAGGGAAGCTATAAGGAAAGAGGAGTCGAGGAAGACCAAGGACTCAATTTATAGACAGCATTAAAGGCAAGCACACTTACTGCCATTTGAAACTCCAGGCCAGAGAAAGACGACGTTTTGGAAGACATGCAAGTTACCCACCAGCCTAGCGGTTGAGAAGTAGAAGAAGAGGTGCGATGGAAGGCTAGTGAACCTTAAGGTAAATTATGAAAATACTTGGCAGGTGCATCAAACCCCGTGAAACATGAAGTGAGACATTCTTATTAGGTTATTATTATTGTTTCGTTTCGGCCAACTAAGAAGCACGTCATATCAACTATATCCTTTTTGCTTTAAAATTAGTCCAGTATTCCTTCATTCGTAGACACGTGATATTCTAGTCACGTACTCATAAAAAGTAATCCATTCCTTTCCGCATTGCATCAATAATTTTCTCTCCATCTGTATATAAATCCTGGTTCCGTCTTCTAAGCTCACCATTCTCTTTAACCGGACCTAAGATTTTCCTAAAAATCTTATTTTCCTTCGGTTCAGTAATGTTTGATTTTCTAGGATGTAGATCTTTTGTTATAAACATTTTGTCGGATCATAGGCCACATATTGTGCCCTTGCAGCAAGAAATATGCAAATCACAGTATGCCAGCATTGCTCAATTCGGGATTTTTCGGGGCTGCGGTAAGTTCTCCCACTCTGTGACTTACATATTTTGGATTAAATAGAGGATACACTTGCAAAAATAACAACAAAATCAACTCCTATTTTAACACATTTAATTAATCAAAAATTATGGCGCTACAAAACAAATAAACACATAAACTACCGACCAATATCATTCTACTTGTCCAAAGTGAACAAGGAATAGCATAAAAATAAAACAAATATTATATTAAAACACATGGTTTTCTTTAAAACCAACAATTCACGATTATTTTCACTTCCATAAAGTACTTATCTTAAAGTTCCAAATAACTACGAGCTTCTTTGGCTCGATACCTTCCCATAATAATGGTGTCATATTTTTGTACACTTCAAGAATTATTTTTATCTTTTCTTATCATCAAAACAAATATATAATTACATTTAAAATTACATGTTAATTATTCACTTCAATATTTGGGCATATCACATGTTCTCCATATTTACTATCTCTCTCAAGTTTTGCAAATTCACTACGGTGATCGGGAAAACTATTTGTGCACTCCAGAGTTATAAAGATTACTTGACAAAGTCAAAAACTATGATCACTCCCGAAACCTAGTTATCTTCACAAAACTCGTGGATTCCTTCTTTTCCATACAATATTACAATAGGGATTTTATTTAATTCATTTGTCTTATAAGACCATTATCACATAAGAAAACTACGATCTGAATTGGCAAGCGATAATATCAATCTACAAGGACCTCGGTTCAACGCCCGGGTCATTAACAACTTTAAACACTCACGGTGTATTTAACACATCTTACAAGACGGTTTTTACCCACCCTCGCTCTATGAGGGTCAGGCCATAATACTCGGGCGTGATTTATGACAAGGAAAGCGACTCTCTGCCTAACCTACGGTGGCAGCTCTCTTCAATGCTTTAAAACAAACCTTCACATTATTCTCAGTTCTGTGGAGAGACCTGGCTTTTACTCGCTTATTTTCATTCAACAATATTCTTTGGCTCATAAACCACTTTCGTAACCTTGGCATTTATTAATTATGAGAGGGTCCTCATTGATTGGGAAGATTAATACACATTCTACGACGAATAATTAGGGGCTTTAACAACAAAAAGATTCTAGGTTCGAATCTCTTAACATGCCTCGGGAACATTTCCACATCAGAGGACTTATACAAAACGCGATTTAGGGTCAAGCCGTAGCTTACAGGACCTACGCTCAATAATACCATACATTAGCTCCCTTTTAAATAATACACACATGGCCTCGTGATCTACGTCACAATTAGAGGACTTACAACATATCTCAATTCACTGCAATCAACTACCCTCCATAAGTAATTTACCAAGTACTTTAACTTTTACGCGTTCCTAGCGTGACTTTTTTATTTAATTGCGTTCCATTACGATACACATTACTTTACGGCCGAATGTCTTCCAAAGAACTGATAAATTTCATAGTAACAATTGATACATATCTTACTTCTTATATTAATCTTTTCCGTTGACAATAAATCGCTCCCTTTTTAAGAACATGCGTTCACATCATGTCTTATACATTTGTTAAGGCTTCAACGCTCTATATTTTTATATCATTCAAATTAATCTTTATTTAGATTTCTTTACCTTGTTATTCACATCATGTTTTCATTCCTTACAAAAGCTCAGAAGCTATTTCTTTCATATAATTCAAATTTACCTTTATGTAAATATCTTTGTTATAATTATTATTATCACGCTTGCTTTTATAACATTCATTAAATACTGACATTTTATTCCATGCATTTCCTCTACAGGATTTATTATTTCACATAATTATTTATTATTTCTTAAAACCTTATTTTCGTTCAGATCGCGTTCTTATTTAGTTATTATTCATTTAAAAACATCCCTTCTACTCAAAAACTCCCGTGGAATTGTACACAAAATTTTTCCCGACACCAAAACATAATGAAAATCTTTACTTACATGTTTAAGGTCGCTTTCTGACCTTTATTCTCGTTTGATGTGACATTTTGGCCCACCTTCTTGACCTACTCCATATTGTACAATCTCATCTTATGTACAGAAATTTCTTGACACATATTCACTATATTTAATACTGACAACATTTTTTTTATACTCTGGTGTATCCGTTTTGAACACACATTAAAACACTAAAAAATATTACTCTGGTACATATTATAACACATATCACTGTGCATAAAACGCTTTCACTTTACCTAAAACACTTAAAATGATACTCCTATTTCTTTTCTTACAATATTTACACTTCACTCCTTTCACACGGGCGTATCTCAATGATTTTAACAATTTCTGTCGGCTGTTGATGATCCCTGATGTGAATCCTATCGACCTGCATTGGACGTGTGATTTTACTCGTTCAAAGTTTCTCTCTCCTACAATGGAAACTACTGGTTTCAGTCTCTCAAAACCGCTTCTATTGTCTATTACTCGGCTTTACTTTATCTGCTTTAACTAGGCGATAAATGTCTTTACTTTGCCGTCACCTCTATTTATATATGGTGGTCTATCGCACCCTATAGTTTCTATATCTTGGCCTCCCTTCGACGACCGTATACTGTCTATCGTATATTTTTGACGTTTTCTCACTAGAGTACGTTTTCCCTCTGGTTTCGAAACTAAGTTCCTAAGTTCCTTTCGCTTGAACTTCTATCTTTCGCGATCGTAATTACTGTTTATTCTTGTCCTTTACAGGACTTAATGTCTTTAACAATGTCTTTACTAGACGTAACGCCGTTTATTTGTTGGAGTTCTTATAACTTCGTAACTGTGTTGAACTAGTGTTCTTCTGGAACTCGAAGTTCCCTACTGATCGCTGTGTCTTACTTTGGCGATATTGCTTTTAAAGTCCGTATATTTAATGTTCTTTATAATTTAGGACTCTTCAAAGTCTCGAACTGCTAACCATCAGCGTAGCGTACTTATATCGTAACTGGTCTACACTCGGTGAACTTGTAGCATAGCCTCCCACAGGCTCTGGATCAATGTCTGATACAGCTTAACGTCCCCCTCACGGGCTCTTGAATACTGCGTATACGATGTGGTCCAGCACTTCCGCTCACGGAATGCTCGTAGACTGAATGATTATGATGCTCCAGCATAACGCCCCCCTGGACGGACTAATACTGCATGTACTGATACAGCGTGACGTTCCCCTCACGGGCTCTCGTAGACTGCATAAATGGCTTGGTGAGGCCAGGAGTTTTATACCTTTCAGTCACAAAAAGATAAAATCCTAGTCCTTTTCGTGACCAACTTTTGAACTAATTGTCGCACAATTATAAAAATCGTATCTCCAGACAGCTCGTCTTCCAAACGTAAAATAATCTTCCTGTGCATGGAAATCGATCGTGCATTTCCGAGATATTAATTAATTTCTCGTCCTCAACTGTGTGGGTGGTGCTGTTCTTTTTTTATTCTCCCACTCCTTGGGTCTCGGTGAACCCCCAATGATGTCTACTTGCGTTTGCAGTTTTCTCCTGTGCAATTTTTACAAGGTTTTTCTTTACATAAAAATCTCTAATCCAAAATGATTCACCGTACTGTATCTGTTTACTTATTTTTATACTCGTAAACGGGTTAAATTTAATTATTCCTGTTCTGACTCAGCAGCGAGGTTGCCATATTCCTGCAACGTAAGAGCAATTTCCGAGTCCAGCTTCTTCGTCTTACAGTCAAAACTTTCCACTCGTTCTAATAATATCCATGACTGGCTCCTTATAAATGTCAAGAGGCATGAGCTCATCTAAGGAACACCAGGCCCTAGCGCTTGCACAATGTTAGGCTATAATCCTGGCTTGAAATCTCTCTCCGTTCCCTTAGAAACTGTATGATTCTTTCATTCCTTTCTCAAAGTACATGGATTCGACCCTCTTTGAGGCCATGGTACATGGGCTCAATATTATTATTATTATTATTATTATTATTATTATTATTATTATTATTATTATTATTAATATTATCATTAAATCACAACAAGCACTATGATTAAATTACTTTAAGTGCATATAGGTCGCCTCCGTAGCGTAGCGGTCAGCATGGTTAGCTGTCGCCCCGGAGGTCCTGGGTTCGATTCCCGGCTCTGCCACGAAATTTGAAAAGTGGTATGAGAACCGGAACGGGGTCTACTCAGCCTCGGGTGGCCCAAATGAGTAGAGGGGGTTCGATTCCCACCTCAGCCATCCTCGAAGTGGTTTTCCGTGGTTTCCCACTTCCTCTTCGAGCGAATGCCGGGATGGTCCCTACAGTAAGGCCACGGCCGCCCCCTGCCCACTTTCTTGCCTAACCATTCCACTCTTCCCATCCCTTCATCACGCTTTGCAGGTGAGGCCACCTGGGCGTAGTGCTGGTCACACACCCCAGTTGTATCCCGGACTCAGTGTCTCAAGCTCCAGGACACTGCCCTCAGTGGTGGTAGAGGTAGGATCCCTCACTTAGTCCGTGGGAAAAGCCGATCCTGGAGGGTAAAACGACAGTGAAAAAAAAAAGTGCATATGGATGGCTCACTGAAGTATTTTTGTAGACCCCCCCCCCCCCCAGGGGCTCATAACTAATGGGACGTGGGTTGGTGACCACGGGACCTCATCTGAGTCCGGCATTGCTTCCTCTTACTTGAGCCGAGCTCCTCTCTCTCATCTTTCCTGTCGACCTTCCTTGGTCAACTCTTGTTCTCTTCACACCCCGACGGTATTGGAGTATCCGAGGCCTAGGGAGTCTTTCAATTTTCCGCCTTAGTTGGCCCTTGTCTCATACATTATTTCCTGATACTCTCATTCTTCGAATGGTCAGACCTCTGGCTTTCTTCTCAAGGTCCTAAAGGAGGCGGGGTGTGTGTAGCCCCGCCAAGTTGCAGCCTGGATAGTGATACACCCACAAGGGCTCACGGCTTGTGAGTTCGGGAGTTGGCAACCCTGAGGGATTCCTGAGCTGGTTCTGGTTTATCCCCTTTTTCCATTGCTTTGGGTTGGGCCCGCTCCTCTTTCCCCTTTCCTATCAGCCTTTCATGGCTCTCCTTCCTTCCAAGACCCTCAATTCTCTTTCTTAGAGGGCATTTCTTTTCGTGCTGTCTTTTATTTACCTATTTTTTTATGTAAGTCTGTGGTAAGTTTTAGTTTTCATTTCATTTCACATCTTCCCTATCACCCAAACCATTAGGGGCCGATAACCTAGATGTTAGGCCTCTTAAAACAACAATCAACATCATCTTATTGTAGAACACTAGTGGAATTCATTGAAAAAACAAGAGCAACTCGGTAGCCGATGTTCTTTTATTAGAATGGTTATTTAGCCAAAAGACTGCTCATTGTTCAACTATGTGAAGTCGTTTCTCTCATTCGTTTTCCAAAGCGACTTGACTTTCAATAGGAGAGAGAGAGAAGCCATTAAGACTGCTGGGTGCCCAATAGATACTGGGGCCAATGGAGAAGGGGACGAGATAAATGAGTTGTGACACTGTTTGCGCTCGAAGATTAATGAACGGTCTCTTGTCCCAATGACAATGGCAGCAATTAGACAACAACAGCTGCTTTGTTCAGCTCGTCGCGACTTGAGGGGGACAGGGGAGAGAAGACTACTACTTCTCCAATGTGCTCTACAATAAGTGGCTTGGCACACTTCTCTGAGGTCCTCTTGCGAACCACTATGAGAGCTCCTCAAGTATCAAGAGTATTATTGGACAGTTTGTAAATTCACTATGTTTAATAATAATACTACTAATGATAATTGTTTTTAAATTTAAATTTTTTAATTTTAGTTTTTCGAGGGAAACCGTGGGGAATTTTCAAAAGACAGAATGCAAGATTTCGGGCTTAAATCTGCACAGAATCCTTACCTATTAAAACCCTTCAAATCCTATGCTTGGCTGGAGGACCACCGCGCCTGTTCAGCATTACTTCGGGATGGAGCCACTGTTACGACCAGAGGTCTCAGTCAATTTCATTTGCTTCGATGGTAATGGATTACTCATCATCATCCTCACTGTCCGGCTGGTGCTAGGTTAGCGTGCTAGGCTTTGACCCGAAGTGCCCCGGGTTCGATTCCCGGACGAGCCATCATGGATTTTAATCTCCGTGGGTTAATTCCCGTGGCTCGGGGACTGGGTGTATGTATCGTCCTCATCATCACTTCATCCTCATTACGACGCGTAGGTCACCCTCGGGCGTCAACAAGAAAGACCTGCACTCGGCCTCTCCAGAGGCCACATGATGATCATCATCCTCACTGTCTCCAGAAACCAATCTTCTTGGTCTTCTTCCTTTTCTGTTTTTAGCAGTTCAGAGATGTAGACAGCAATGTGTGCCCAACTCTCTCTGCTGCTGAGCATTTTAACCATCACATTGTCTGGTGTAATGACTCTCTAGAAGTCTTCGAAGATTTCTCCACCTTAAACATACAATGAATGTGTCTAATAATAATAAAATACTAATAATAATTGAATGAATCCCCAGTCCTGAATATTCCAAAACTTGGAGGAAGGGATATTCATTTATTGTTTAAATTTTACATTACATGCATACATAAAATTACACTGTAAAAAAATCAAATAGTTACATACTCCCCACAAAGCCGACCCCATGGCTTAAGTGCGGGATATACAGTGCATATAGAAACTCTCCCCGCAGTGAAGTCAGACACTGCGCACGCGTTAACCTTGGAGCCTGACAGCCTGCTCACCGTCTCTGATCTTTAGCTTCACTTATTGGTGTGATGTTTTTTGTTTTTTTTTTACATTTGTACAGGATGGAAGACAGTAGGTTAACCAAGCTGATCTTCACATTCCTGTGGAACAAGAAGTCAACAACATCCTGGGCACAAGAGGCCAAAAAGGATTTGGAAAGAATCAATATCAGAGAAAAAGATACACCACAGAGAGATATTTTTAGGCAAAAAGTGGTAAAAATGAAGGGATTCCAAGGGAGAAGGGAAATAAAACCAGCTCGAAATAGTCTGAGGAAATGAAGAGGAAACATAGTGATATGATGAAGGAATACTGGAGGAAGAAGAAGGAACAGCAAAGGACATTGAAGTTGACTCGTGGTCCCTAGACGACCGAAACGAAAATAATAATAATAATATTAAGACAAAGCCACCCAAGTTCGAAGAGGTAGAAAGTGACCTACAGGAGATGGAGATTACACCTAAGATATTCAAGAACGCAATCCCCTCAGGAAGAAACTAAACAACCACCAGACGTTGAAGACGGAAAAGATGTGGACGGAAGAAAGAAAAGAGCAACACCGGCAACGTATGAAGGAGCACTGGGCAAAGATCAAAGCCCAGAGTAATGACGTGGTCCTTATATAAAGAATAATAACGATAATAATAACAAGGTCTATAAAACGGGTGTAAATAACAAAAATGGATATATTATCAAAACTTATGTACAAACATGTTTACTTTTCAACATGATCCCACAAAGAAGCCAAATGGTTTTGACCTACCAAGGAACCTCTGGTGCCGTATCAACAGGTTGAGGACTGGACATGGGTGTTGTAATTATTTCAGGTACAAGTGGGGCTGGATCAGTTCACCAATGTGTGAATGTAACTTAGAAGAACAGACGATTGAACACCTGGTCCTACGCTGTCCTCTTCATTCATACCCTGGAATTCCTGACGACTTGTTTGATCTCACACCTAGTCTAACCGAATGGTTGAAAAGGAAGGACTTTAAAGTTTAATTTTGTCTTATTTGTATTCTGTATTGTATCACCATACGATTAAATAAATAAAACCATGAAGGTTGAGGCATTTGTCATGCCGTATCTGTGGCCTTGCTATTCAGTCACTCCGTCTTGCTCAGGGCAGCTATGCAGCTCACTTACAGGTTATCTGTCCGGAGCCGGTCGGCGAGCACTTGAGCTGGAGACCTTTGTCACAAAGGAATCTCGTCAATGTAACTCTTCGATATCCCTGAAATGTGAGTGCATACCGTATAAAAGAATACACCCGTGGTGATACTTCGCCCATAAATTCATTGATCCACATTTTATAGGAACAATATTTAATACGCGTGGGAGAAGAATTTCTCAGCAAGATATTCGCGCTAATCATTTACGTTCTACCTCCCCACTTTCATCAGTAGCCTATATATGGTAAGAGGACCTATGGTGACAGTTTACATGGCATTCTACGCATGTTTTATGGACTCTTTTACAAAGCAGAATTGTTGCTGAAGTGTATGCGCCAAAATGCCGGCATAGGTGCATTGCGAAGTCGTGATCATTGTAGCTCCGTGTGCTTGGGGGTATGTGGTATGATAACTAGAGTTAGAAATTTTAGGTGCTACACCTTAACTTTTTTGACTATTAAAGTGCAGGAATATACTTTTCTTGTGAAGAAAACATTAAATGAATACCCCCAATTGAGTTTTGGTAGCAACGTTTTGCACCTGCTTTCTAGGCAAGCCCCTTTTTGTGCCCGTTTTCAATGTCAGCACCTTTTTTCACCTTTTATTACGTTTTGTGGCTCATCAGATACATTTAATTCATTACAAAATTAAACAAGGCATTACATTAATTTCACTTTACTACAGTTCCGTTAGGCTAAGTGAACTTGGCTGGCCAGCTAGTTGCAAGAAGACTGCAGTATTTACTTAGTGACCAGAGATGCAGCCTCACTGAAAATAAAATTGGAATGCCAAATGTTATCTGTTTTAACATTGCGTTCAGGGACTGCCTTTGGGCAGACTTTTTAATACATGATAACAAGAGTGAATTTTGAATCATTAGACTATACGTATATGATCTAAAATTGGTTTTGGTAATATTTGTATGAGTAGCCTATATATATTATTTTTAAAATCCTTTAACCTCTCAGCTTGGCCTCACTCACGGACTCTGCGAGGGATCATTCCTCTACCGTCGCAAGGGCAGTGTCTGGGAACTGAACACAATTTGTCTGCAGATACAACAGGGGATGGTGACAGACCGATCGCCCAGACAACTGCTAACTTGGGTCTAATTAAGGAAGGGTCAGGGAAGGGATTTTGAAAAGAAGTCAGCCGTGGACCTGTTGAAAGGAAACATTTCGATATTTGCCTGGTAGTGAAAATGGGAAACCACAAAAATAATTTTCAGGACGGCCAAGATTGGATTCAAACCCACGCTCTCCCGATGCCAAAGAGCGCTCTCGGCCCCACCGTGGATGGTTGAATCAATATTTCCATTTAAAATTTGCACCTTTTGTGATAAAATTACAACACTTTTTTAACCAAACTTGTGCACCTAAAACTCCTTGCTCTAATGATTACCTGATTTGAGGCTAGGATTTGAAAGGAGGTGGTTGTAGCCGTAAGTTAACCATTAAAAAAGCATTTCTAGGATGACTGAACCCTCTTTTCATTTCTGCCTCACGTGGCTTTGTTTTACGTAAGGGCAGGCGTTCTCAACCTAGTGCTCGCGAACTCAAGCACCAGTGAGATCCTTCTTCAACTGAAATTTTGTTGCACGAACCGGAATAATAGTGTTTCCATTACAAGTTTTGTCAGTCAGAAATGTTATCATTTTGTTAAATACTGTAGCATTTTGTATCTACAGTAAAAATAATTGAACATCCCTGTTTTATGAATAACACGAAACATGCTGATTCGACTGTCCACACGTAATTGTATCTTATCTTAGTCATACAAGCAGTTTCAGCATGCCTGGTGAGCTGTGAATCCCTAGCTGTTTCTTTGACATGCCAGTAAATCTACTGACACGGCTCCCTCGCATTTGCGCACCCTCAAATGTCAGCTGACTGCGCTAGGATTCGATCCTGCAAGCTTGGGAACAGCCGGCGAGAACGTTACCGCTGAGCCACGCAGCCAGCTAAAGGAAAAAAAGGAGCATGATTGTTCAATAATAATAATAATAATAATAATAATGTGTCGCCTCCGTAGCGTAGCGGTCAGCATGGTTAGCTGCCGCCCCGGAGGTCCTGGGTTCGATTCCCGGCTCTGCCACGAAATTTGAAAAGTGGTATGAGAACTGGAACGGGGTCTACTCAGCCTCGGGTGGCCCAAATGAGTAGAGGGGGTTCGATTCCCACCGCAGCCATCCTCGAAGTGGTTTTCCGTGGTTTCCCACTTCGTCTTCGGGCAAAAGCCGGGATGGTACTGCCCCCGTAAATTGAATTATACTGAGACCACGGTGGCTGTATTGGCATATGTGAATAAAGCTATGGCCGTCATAGTTGTGACGTGTATATTCATGACGTAGGCACGGATGACGCAGACTTTATGCAAGTAGGCTGGATGAGCTGAGATTCTTGGTGACGTCATGATTTTGTTCGAGAAGTATCTGAGATTTACGACGCAGTCGCAGGGAAACAAGGAATTGTGCTGAGGAAGAAGTTACGCTATTGGAGGAGAGGCTCGAACCAATGAATGATAGTTTGGAGGAAGACGGAGATTACTGAAACTATCATATTTAATTACTTTTGGCATGCAGAATTGTGGAAATCTATTTTCAGTTATGGCATTGATTTGGAATTTTGAAGAAATTAATTATGAGTTTTTGAAATTTGAAAATCCGTCAAGTATAGCCAAAGTTACAACTTCTAGCAATGACGGAGGAACAAGCTATGGAAGGGATGGATACGCCCCTTAAGAAGTTGATAAAAGGCCTTGCACAGCAGAGAGCAAGTTCTCAAGTTCTCAAGTTCTCATGGCTCTCATGGCTCAGTTTTTTGATTCTCACATTGTCAGACTTCGAGTTATTCAGTGAAGCAAGTCGTCATTAGCACGTGTGGCAGAGCCCACAGCATCGAACAAGCACGGAGCGTGCAGCAGTACAATTTTACGGTTACTGAAACTAGGCGAAGATGGAGCGCACACATAAACGAGTCTACATGATTATCTATCAAGAGTTAGCGACTGCCTTTATGCTAATTCAATTGTGCATTACAATATTGAGGTGTGTAAGAAAGTTGAACATTTTCACGATTATACTTTGGAAGATATTCGCATTTTAAGACTGCAGACAAAAGTGATTTTCTCGACACCTGAAAAGCACTTTTATAATACCACATTCTACGCTACGGCTGACACCTGTATTGCAACCGTGATACTGAAGATTACATTTGGTGATATAACGCTACATTCTACAATGGAACAATATAATCTGGCAGTACTTTCGACTATTATTATAACGAAAGTGGAGATGGAAGACTAAAACTTTATGCAATTGGGACATATATCAATGGAGTGAAATAGCAGCATGGAGCTTCGTTAATCGTCATTCTACAAAAGCGAGCATGTAGTGAACATCCAACTACACTCATGCATCGTAATCCATCGCTGAATTACATCAAATGGCAGTGGAAATATCTTCATACTCCACAATTATGAACATTTCTGCGGAAATAATTGCAATAAACTTCATGGCGAATTTCTACCAGAACTTCAGGGAACTATCAAGAGAGGCCAGGGTGGACCCGGCTCACAAAGAAGAGTTTTGCCAGAAGGATGTCTATCGTCTACACGGAGCAGTGCTATTTCCGGAGGAGGAAACTGTTCTATTCTCCGAGGGCGCAGGTTCCAGGTTCGAGGTCGGAGCACATCTTTACGGTGGTGAAATGGAACCATCAGCAGTCTTCTTTTGGAAATTTTCCTCTAGAACTTCAATCAACAGATAAGGTAGTCGTGAACGTTTCTTGTTTTATTTGAGCCATTTAGCGATATCTGAGCAACCATTTTTCCCATATTTTCTGTCCCATATATTTTGACCCATATTCTTGCTTGATATTTCTGTACTCAGTACACTTTGCTGATTTATGCCTTTTTCTACGACTTATTGAGACATTAGTATGTCATCGGCATATTTAAATAATTTTGGATCAGTTGAGACTGATAATATATATTCTTTCAGTAATTTGCATATTTTTGTAGTCACGATTTAACTGTAAAGTTAACGATTTTCTATGGCAAATTTGAATTCAGACAGCGTGTCATTTTATTAGAGTAATTCTATTCAGTAAATTACTTTGACCAATTTTCTGTCATCCTCAAGAAAGAAGAATGATTAAAAGATTTTAGAGCGTTAAAATCTACTACTTTATCGACGATCTTGGAAATACTAGTCGTTTTATGAACATGATTGCAACATAGACATTTATCGTCAATTATGAAATACCATTGCATTATAGACAATTTTATGAAATATGAACTTTGATTACGATTTATTGAGTACACTATAGTAATGAACATTTGATAGAAGTTTTTCTCAATTCTAGATTGGAACAATAATGTTTGCAGTCCACAGTCTAATTGTATTCTATTCGACTATTTATGCAGTTTAGATGAACTTTGATTGAAGATAGTATTTTTATACTGCGATACTTTGATGATATTAATCTCAATTTTGATAGACCAGGGAGGCGTGTCAAATCGTATTTGCTATTAAATTTATTTGTGATTGGCAAATTTTTACTTCATATCGATTCATGAATGAAACCCACGAAGGTTAAATATTGTACCAATTTTGCAAATCGGTACATGTTCATCTTATCTTCGAGACGCAGCGGGAGGTCCAGGTCTGACCAGATTATCACGAGAGCATACACCAGGGCCCTTCTGAGAATTCCATTCACAAAGTTGACATCTGGGTACTGGTGAAATGAGATCGCCTAGCCCTTTCCGACATGATTTGTGCCCTTGTGTGTGCTGTCACCTAAAGGTTTATAATAAATGGAAAAGAGGGATAAGTCAAGCTTTGATCCGTGAACTTTTGAAAGGTGAACAATTCCTGTCAGTTTCATTCGCCAAGCCTTCTGCCAGGATTTCTGCCCTTCGTGCGAACTGTCACTTAAAGTATTGAAAAGCGAACATTTACTGTCAGCTGCATTCGTCAAGCTCTTATTCTGAGAAAGATCTTACAAAGGACATTGTGTAACACCTCGACTCCTAGAAGGTTTCTACGCAGTAACCTGTATGGGCTGCTATTCTATAGTACCCACTCAAGACCTTGAACCCTGGCTTTTGTTTTGGCCGGTTGTGCAACTAGTCGCAGTTGGTGCTACTGGAGGGATGTGGTGGGGATACACTGATATACAAGGGTGGAATCTGTGACAAGGAACAACAGTACGAGAGGAACAGTGTGTGAGGAAGTTTGGTGACAGAAAGACTCTTGAGCACTTGCCTCCGGGGAAAACGTGTGTGCAGTTTTCCCCGGAGGGTTCGAAGATACCAGGTGGTACTATCATGATTTAATTACTAAGGGGCATAACCAAGGACTATCAATACAAACTTTGACTGCTAAATTTTGTAACGTCATTTTAAGGCTGCGTGTCGGCGGTCCGTAAGCTTAACTAGATAAAGTCTATTTTAGCACTTTAGTATGTAATCTTTTGGAGGGTCTAGTAATACTTTGGTGGTACCTTTATATGTAATTACTGCAGGGTGGATTATTATTATCCTATTTCCGGTTAGCTGGATGGAACCCTCGTGGTTTTAACTTTGGTCAGAAAGGCTGCTGAAGACGTTAAATCAAAAGCAGGCTTTCGGACCGCCTTAGTCGTATTAAGCGGCTCTTAAATTACTTATGTAACCTTGTTTTGGAAGTGGCACAGAGTCTAACTTCATGTTATTATTCCATTAGTTTTGACGTCAGGGGAATCATTCCTGATAAATTCGTTTCTATCACAAATGTAGATGTGTCAAACCTTGCCAAACGGGCAAGTGTCTGGTTTGTTTAAATTAAGTCATTCATTTGTGTTTAATTAGATCATATTTGTCAGTTACTTAATTAAGCGGTGGAACCCCGTCTCTTGTAATTGTTTTATTTTACTGCTCAATACATGTTAGCTTATTTCGATTTGTCATATTATTTATTGCATGAAGTCACTAGGAAGATTATTCCCCTTTTCATTCTTCATCTTTGGCAGGGTCAATTTAATACGGCCTGCTGAGGTACGCATTCAGCGTTCCACCCAACAAGCTGGTCTTGACATTGGTTTCGTCCCGCCTGTTCTCTCTTTCTAAATCAAATCGGGGGATGTTCTTGAATACCAAGCAAATCGGAACATTCACTCCTAGGTTTTTTTTGCTGTGAACTCAGCTGGCCTAGCGAGTAATTAAATTAGGCCTTTCATGTGTTTTTTATTATTAATTCTGGGTGTGGTAATGTCATGTGATCATTTATTTTGATATGCTAATATTATTATTATTATTATCATTTTGGCCTATAAACAGGGTAAGGAGGGATGGGGCTAACTGTTACAATGGTAGCATGAGCATGGTTTTGCTCTGTGATCTTGCCATTAGTAAACAGTCCTTCCTATTGACTGATTGCAGTAATTAATTAAAATTAAATTCAGTAACTTAATTAATGTAGATTTGGCCCTCCATACTACTAATCTTTTCTCCAATAGGTAGGCTAGTAATTAGAGCAGAACCTAATACATGTTGTGATTTGATTTCATGTACAATAACTTGCTGTGTACACCATGGACCATATGAGCAATTCATATCGTCAGCTGTCAGGCGAGAAGTGGCAGTCACATGCGCTGAACGAAATTCAGGACTGCTGAGATAAAAATGGCGTTGCTGCGTTGCCAGATTGACGAGTCGACCGGCTGAAAGAATTTCACACGTGGTGAGTTTTGATATGCTGTTTGTATGTTTTGGGGTGGTTGTAAATTCATTCTGTTCTTGTAGGAACTAGTCCAGCTCAATTTTACTGCACCTGTGTTAAATCTACACCTCGGGAAGTGTTGTTTTGACTAAATTGTGTCACGTGTTTGAAATAATAAAATGTTTGTCTGGTTGGAAGTAGTGTTGGTAAAATTTAAATTATTGACGTTTTAAATTCTCTTGAAAATAGGCTGAAATTGATAAACTTGTATTTCCAGTAAGAATAACTTAGTGTCTGTTTTGATGTGCGTTTAGTGCACGCCTGTTGAATCACGTAGTGATTTTGAACCATCATGGCCGACGTCTGTGACAAGTTATTATTTTATACAACTAATGTCAGTGAAAAGGTGAATTGCGTGTGTGGATTTATCATCAGCAGGTTCCTTGGGGTAAATCAGTAATTATTCTTAATAATTGTTAGTGATGTAAGGCTGAAATTCTGCGATTCGCTGTGCATAATACGTGTGAGGTATAATTGGTAGTGATCAGCTGTTCATTAGGCCAAACATTTCAAGTTTTGTTGTCATTTCTTTAGCTGGGGGTTAATTATTTCACTGTTGGTAGTTCTGTCAAATTAAATTGGACCGTGAGAGTATTAAAATTTGGTATTGTCAACTTATTCTGCGTTAAATTAATTCTGGAAAATGGTCGAATTGCTGTCTATATGTACGTTCGGTAATCGTGTTTTGAATGATGTTAAATGTCGAATTGCGTGTGTGCTAATTCAGTATAAATGAATCAGGTGAGTGTTTATGTATGTATGATTTATGTTTAAGTTTGCTTAGTAATTGGGGGGAGAGTAAATAGTCTTGTTGTGACATGGGGATTTTAAGGTTAGATTGTCATCTAAATTGGTCAAGTATTAAATGGCTTTAATATTCAGTATATTAGTGTGCGTTCGTTGAGTGACTTACTAAGTGGGATGTTTCTGGGAGGCAGTCACCTTCACGTCGCATCTCATTTAGGGTGTAAATAAATATTTTCCCCCGATTCGTGTCTTTCGTTTTAGGACGTTTTCTTACGATGTAAGGAGAACTGTGATTTCAGGGCTACAACTTTGGGTTGTTTTATCAGGTCCTTACGTGAGTTGATACTCCGTTGGCGTTATAGTGTCTTGACGATCCGAATACTAACATACTGATGTAAATGGGGAATTTTAGGATTGTCCAGGGAAGGGAGCATGTATGTCTGGTGGAGGTATGAATGTATTTCTGTGGTTGATTGTGTTCAGGGTGAAAGAGTAGGCTATGTGTGATGCGATTTTTATTGCTGCCCTGACTAGGAATCGAACTGGTGTTCTTTGGTGGTCAAAATTGTATTTATTTTCTTTTGTGATCCTTCAGTTTTTTTTAATCCTGCTGATTGAATGAAAGTCATGTGTGAATGAATTGATGTAGGTTTGCAATTTGAATTTGGGTGGGAGTAATTGAGGCCAAATTGCCAGTAACGTAAAATGGATTATTATTGATTTTATATTAGTTGTATTAGTTGTATTTTGAAAATGGACCTATTATGCAGATGTGCTTCGTATGGGGATCTACTGTCAGGAGTCCATTTAATTTGGGGTGTGAGTACCATCTTGATTGGGCCCGGGCAGGGTGTATATAGCATTTGCCCGACTCGAGTGACTGAAAGGTATGGGACTTCGTTATAACTCGGTGACAGGCAAAATTCTTTTTTGGGGGTAGTTGAGGCCGCTCAGTCAGTGGGGAGTCGGGGTTAAAAGACCTCTACGGAGGCCCTCTTGGTAAGAGTCCGCAATACCATTAATTTTGTGTTCATGATATCTGTACGATTGCTAATTTGCATAATTGAATGTAATGGGTTATTGTCGTGGGTGGTAAAATCTTATAATGATATGTTTGAGAGGGATGTGTGATGGATGAATGTTAGGAACTGGAGTCCTGTGTTCGAGTTCCAGTGATGAAGTTGGTAGCTCTGGGAATACTTGTTGATTTTTGATATATATAAAAAAAAAATATTTGGTAGTTCGGTTGGTGAAAGTTTTCCTTTAGGGAGATATCCTGCGGTGGCATGCTGAGTTGTCGTTGTATGTCAGCTGCTGTGTTCACTAGTCTGATTTTGAGATTTTTGGGAGGTTGCAATGCTTCGTTTGCGATGGCATTGAAATGGGCTGGTTCGTTAGTTATTCATAACTTGCAGTTTCTTGCTGTTAGGCGGCTAGGTTATTTCTATTGTGGTCGCATTTCTGAAGGGTTGTAGGTTCGTGAGATTTCATGTAGACTCCCGTTAGCTTGGGTGTGTTTACTTCACAATCAGCTGTTGTAGGCGTTCATGCATATTTTGATATTTTGATCCTGGAGTTTTCACTTGAGGGTGCTTCAGTGCATTAGTTGGTTAGTTATTTATAACTTGCAGCCTTGATCTGTTAGACCGCTAGGGTCTCTGTTGTAGTCTCAACTCTGAAAAGTTCTGGGTTCGTTAAAATTTCGAGTAGCCCCGTCATCTTGGGTGTGTGCGAGTTCGGCTGTTGCCACCGGATGTTCTGATCGATTGTGAGCCTTAGTGACAGTTAGTGTCCTGGGTAGTTACTGGAGTAATCATGTTTGGTGGTAAAAATATTTAAATTCTCTGAGTAATAGAGTGTTGGTAGCTTGGCAGTTTTTTAGTGCGAGGTTCCAATGTGGTTAGGTGAGAGCTGGATTTATGGACTTATTTTGAAGATTTTAATTGCTTCGTGCCTTTTGAGATGTAACATCTGTCACTTCTGTGATTTGTAATTCTGAATAAATTAGTTTTGATATTCTGGGAGAGATTTTATTGGCGTTAGCATTTGGTGAGATACAGACACGTGTTGTTAGTCAAGGAGGTTGTGAATTTTGAGATTTTAAGTAGCTTCGTGAAGTTAATGTTTCAAGAACGTTTTGATGACAGTGGTGAGTTGAAGCATCATGGGTTCGATTTGATTGGGGTCATAAAGTGTCACCCGGTATTTGGATGGTGAATATTAATGGTAGGTGACACACGTTGTTAGTTGGAGACGTCTGTAGTCTGTGGTAACGCCACGTAGAGAAATTTTCGGGGTTGTGATTGTCTGTGTTGTGTGATTGGAAGGTGAACCACGTGCACTTGGGTGTGTGTGACGCTTAGTGGGTGCCCTACCTTGTGTCGAATGTGTATTTATGTTTTGGTAATGTGTTGTACTGTCATCTTCTGAGGTGGCCATGCCTTTGTAGGGGAAGATGTTGATTACCCTCTGTGGGGTCGTGTGTTGATTCGGAGGGGGAGCTCAGGTACCGAGCTGATTTTGTCGTGATGGCCAGGGTTTGGTGGCGCAAGAGTGATGTTCCTCCCGGTGTCATAAGGGAGAGGACCTGTCATGTGAAGGACAGGGCGGTGTTGGTTTGTGTAGTGTGTGAATGACAGTGCATACTGTTTTAATAATTCACGTCAGATTGTGAACTGCAGTCCTCGTGCTGTTTTCCTGGTTCGCAAGTTGTCCTATGGAATTTAGGGTTATTTATGTTTTGTGTTGTCGCCGGGAACAGAGCCCGTAGGCAGTTATGGAGTAGGAGACGTTGTGTGTCACCGGGAACAGTGCCCGTTGGCAGATATGGAGTGGGAGAAATATCGGGGTGACAGCCCGATGGAATTAAGGGCATTCTTATTATTAAAGTGTGAATGTGTGTGTGTGAATTATGTGGGTGACGTGGTTTTTCCTTATTTTGTTTGTCTTGCTGCTAGTGTGCTTGCGTGATAGGATGTTGTGGTCTCTGTTCCTCCTGTCCTTGGAGGCCACTGAGGGCAGTGTGGGTCAGGAACATGTAAAATTGAGCAAGACATGTAATTTGTGTTTGTGTGCATATCAAAACGAGCTCTGTGTGATGCTTTCAGTGCGGTAGGTAATTTTGTAATGTATTAACTTGAGCGGTGCCACGGGCGGTATAGTAAATGTAGTTCTGATGGAATGCCCCGTGCGGCATGTTAATGTAATTGTCATTGTGAATTTTGGAAATAGTTACGTGCTGTCCTGATTTCGTGAAGTCGCAGAAAAATGGTCCTTCGGTTTTGTTAAAGTAAATTCATTTTGAAACATTGTTTAAAAATTTTGGTGGGCAAGTTTGTAGGTGCCTTTGATTTGCATATTCTAAAGAAAAATTCTGGGTTCTGTACACCTTAGTTAAATTTTAGTTATTCTTGCTAAGTATTGTAGTGAACTTTCAATTAAGCTTGTTAACGTCAGTCATATCGTATAGTTGGTTGCCCCTTTCGTGTGTTTTTCATACTTCGGTGGACCTTTAATTATGCCCTGGACACTATCTCTTTGCGCAGAACCTTGTTTGAAGCATCAAGTATCCCTTGTAATTTGAAAGACTCTTAAATGAACTTCGATGGCACACTAATGCTTCGTGTGATGTTTTTTTTTATCCTTCCTGGGATAACTTCAGCTGTTATGGGCTGGTTGGCTGGCCTGGAACGATTGTTCCCTCTAAGGGAACTGTATTTGGACCATACGCTGCTGTTCTGATGTGTGTTTCAGTGGTCACTATGTGGGACGTGTGCCACCAATCTGGGCCCAGTTTGGAGGTACCATCTAGGTCCCATGGCATCTTTCTACCCGAAGAGATCTACTTCAAGGTCCGCTGGCGGGGATTGGAGTAGCCTCTTCAGCTGCCAAGAGACCAGCTGGACACCATCACCCTATTCATCATCCCCCCATCGTCTTCCTTTGGAGGAGGAGGATGTACCAATTTTGCAAATCGGTACATGTTCATCTTATCTTCGAGACGCAGCGGGAGGTCCAGGTCTGACCAGATTATCACGAGAGCATACACCAGGGCCCTTCTGAGAATTCCATTCACCAAGTTGACGTCTGGGTACTGGTGAAATGAGATCGCCTAGCCCTTTCCGACATGATTTGTGCCCTTGTGTGTGCTGTCACCTAAAGGTTTATAATAAATGGAAAAGAGGGATAAGTCAAGCTTTGATCCGTGAACTTTTGAAAGGTGAACAATTCCTGTCAGTTTCATTCGCCAAGCCTTCTGCCAGGATTTCTGCCCTTCGTGCGAACTGTCACTTAAAGTATTGAAAAGCGAACATTTACTGTCAGCTGCATTCGTCAAGCTCTTATTCTGAGAAAGATCTTACAAAGGACATTGTGTAACACCTCGACTCCTAGAAGGTTTCTACGCAGTAACCTGTATGGGCTGCTATTCTATAGTACCCCCTCAAGACCTTGAACCCTGGCTTTTGTTTTGGCCGGTTGTGCAACTAGTCGCAGTTGGTGCTACTGGAGGGATGTGGTGGGGATACACTGATATACAAGGGTGGAATCTGTGACAAGGAACAACAGTACGAGAGGAACAATGTGTGAGGAAGTTTGGTGACAGAAAGACTCTTGAGCACTTGCCTCCGGGGAAAACGTGTGTGCAGTTTTCCCCGGAGGGTTCGAAGATACCAGGTGGTACTATCATGATTTAATTACTAAGGGGCATAACCAAGGACTATCAATACAAACTTTGACTGCTAAATTTTGTAACGTCATTTTAAGGCCGCGTGTCGGCGGTCCGTAAGCTTAACTAGATAAAGTCTATTTTAGCACTTTAGTATGTAATCTTTTGGAGGGTCTAGTAATACTTTGGTGGTACCTTTATATGTAATTACTGCAGGGTGGATTATTATTATCCTATTTCCGGTTAGCTGGATGGGACCCTCGTGGTTTTAACTTTGGTCAGAAAGGCTGCTGAAGACGTTAAATCAAAAGCAGGCTTTCGGACCGCCTTAGTCGTATTAAGCGGCTCTTAAATTACTTATGTAACCTTGTTTTGGAAGTGGCACAGAGTCTAACTTCATGTTATTATTCCATTAGTTTTGACGTCAGGGGAATCATTCCTGATAAATTCGTTTCTATCACAAATGTAGATGTGTCAAACCTTGCCAAACGGGCAAGTGTCTGGTTTGTTTAAATTAAGTCATTCATTTGTGTTTAATTAGATCATATTTGTCAGTTACTTAATTAAGCGGTGGAACCCCGTCTCTTGTAATTGTTTTATTTTACTGCTCAATACATGTTAGCTTATTTCGATTTGTCATATTATTTATTGCATGAAGTCACTAGGAAGATTATTCCCCTTTTCATTCTTCATCTTTGGCAGGGTCAATTTAATACGGCCTGCTGAGGTACGCATTCAGCGTTCCACCCAACAAGCTGGTCTTGACATTGGTTTCGTCCCGCCTGTTCTCTCTTTCTAAATCAAATCGGGGGATGTTCTTGAATACCAAGCAAATCGGAACATTCACTCCTAGGTTTTTTTTGCTGTGAACTCAGCTGGCCTAGCGAGTAATTAAATTAGGCCTTTCATGTGTTTTTTATTATTAATTCTGGGTGTGGTAATGTCATGTGATCATTTATTTTGATATGCTAATATTATTATTATTATTATCATTTTGGCCTATAAACAGGGTAAGGGGGGATGGGGCTAACTGTTACAAATATAATAACAGTTTTTGATACAATTGATGAATATAAGAATTTTTAAAGAGGAACTATGGATGTATAATCGTTAGTTCAGTGGACGTGTAAAAGTCGCTGATGAATAATGCCCTGTATTAAGTGAAGGAGGTTCCCACAGTAATATTGATGATGTTGATGAATTTGTAAGTGGAGGTTTTTTGTGTATTGTGGAAGATTTTGATGCCATATATAATGAGATATATGATGAATTATGGGCCAATTTTGGTGCAATTTTGTGCATTTTGAGCGAGGTATTTTTCCGCTGAGTGGATGGTTCAGGTCCTTTGAAAATTATTCATGTGAAGTTACTGTTAAAATTAACAAGAGTGTTTAAATAATTTGAGATAACGATTTTGAATGGAGGTTACCGTCACAAATAATAATAATTATTAAATCTTATTAAACCTGAATTTAAAATTTAAATATAACTAACCTTCATTGGTCGATTATATCACCACCATTTAAGTAATTATCAACCGGATAAGCGTGTGGTTTAATGTATTCCTAATATAAATAATATAAATAATGTAAATATCTATGTAAATATCTTTAATAATAATTTGAAACGAACGGGATTAATAGAGGCGTGTATAAATTTTTCAATTGTCGTTTGACATTGCTATAAACAATTTAAAATGTTATAAATAATTAATGAACTTTTTGTTATAAACATTAAGCGTTTTCATTAGTATACTCTAAACAACGCTAGTTAAACAATTGAAATATACAATTAAACAAGATTTGGGATTATTAGAGTAATCCATTGATATTTGAATGGAGCATTTAAAAGATTT
This sequence comes from Meconema thalassinum, assembly GCA_946902985.2. Classification (NCBI taxonomy): domain Eukaryota; kingdom Metazoa; phylum Arthropoda; class Insecta; order Orthoptera; family Tettigoniidae; genus Meconema; species Meconema thalassinum. The sequence continues at coordinate 693,874,057 of OX336390.1, forward strand.
GCGTGATAATATTTGAGTTGAGATGTGAACATTTAAAGTGTTTTGAAAAGGAGCTAGGCTCTGAGGTGACTAGCATATGCTAACATTGGTTGAACAGGTGCGTCCATTTGACGATGCAAGCATGCGACATGGTGCAGGGTGTATCGCAGGTGGCCAGATAATTGTATGATAGAGGCCAAGGTCATCTACATAGCAGCCTTGCGGTTATAAATAAAATGTGAAGTTCGTGAAAAAGGAAACAAATGCTATATGTCTCGTCCCAGCTCCCTCATCCATTCCAATGTGCATTATTATTATTACGTTCTTTTGAGCTAGAGAAAGCTGAATTTTTGTATGTGAAGTCTACAAGTCCTACAGGAGGACATGTTGCATTGACAATGGCTTCTGATTGCCACGTATATTTTGTTGATAAATTTGTTAAATTATATTTTTCTTTATGTGAAATAAATTATTGTGCAGTTTAAATTTTCTTGTTTCGTCTTGGTTCATTTTAAATATCGTGGTGGAGGTTATTGTGAGGGCATACTATTAAGTGATCCTGTTGAAAACCCAGACCCGAGATTAAATTGAATAGGTAAGTAAAAGGTAAGTATGAACCCCCGTATATTTTGGTGTGTTCCACAATAATTTCTTGTTAACTACTGTGCTCTAATCTCGGTAGTATCTGTCAGTGCCATTTTCATTGATGTAGCTGTGCCGGTGCGATTGATTATTGGCAATCCGATTGAGGGGGCGGATTTCTGACAGCCTACTATCCGGATTATCGGGGACAGTACCTTCTTCAAGGCCACGGCCGCCTCCTTCCCTCTTCCTTGCCTATCCATCCTAACCATCCCTTACCTTCCCTCATGAGGCCCCTGCTCGCTTTGCAGGTGAGGCCGCCTGGGCGAGGTGCCAATCCCAACTCACCAGTTGTATCCCTTCTGATTCGATGTTCCCAGCTCTAGGACGATGCCCGGTGGGGGGGGGGGGGGGGGGGTAGTTGTGAGTTCCCTCGCTGAGTCCGTGGGAAACACCAACCTAGAGGGTAAATCGACTAAATACATAAAAAAAAAAAAAATAATAATAATAATAATAATAATAATAATAATAATAATTGACTTTGACTTGGAACCGTTCTTTCTTGTCCTTGGTTATGGTCTTGGCTGTTTTATCCATGCGCATATTTTCTGTGATTTGGAGCTCTATTAAGTCTTTCCCCGTTTCATTAAACCAAAGTGGTTTGGTTCTTTTCTATGTTCATTCTGAGGACGTGTCCATAACAATCAATTCTTCTTTGTATCATTATTATTATTATTACTATTATTATTATTATATTCGATCTCATGGAGCTCGGGTATAGCATGAAGGTAGTGCTCACAGTCTCAAAAAGGTTTAGAACGCCTGGCCTAAGGTATCAAGAGCTAATTTGTTGTGATATGTTTATACAAGACCCTGTATATTACGAATACCCGTCGCTACCTCCACTGGGATATCCCTGTGGACGGCACTACTATTGAACCTTAGCACAAGCCGCCCATGATTCGGATTTGGTTCTGTCATGGATAAATGGATCTGGAGGGATTGGAGTAAAATATAAAATACGAGGCATAGCGACGTTGGGCCCGCTAGAACCGAAGTACACCACTGAGACTCACCTCGTACCTTATAATAGGCAATGGGATTCCCATTGAAGCAGAAGTAAGGGTTAGTGTATGTAACACATGGCCTACTCATGCAGGTGAACTGGAAACTTTCTCTTTCCTGTCTGTTTTGTTGACCAGGTCGCTAGGCGGGAAACAGGTTTACACGTATCTCCCTCCCGGCCTGTGAGATGTTCCCAGACACACCCATTCGTTTGTCGCATTTCCTCGTATCCTGTCCGACTCTCTTCACAGTCCAGTAAACACATCGCTTGCACTTTCAGTCAATTCATTCGAGGGCTGCACAGTCGACAACCACTCAACCAGTGGCGAGTACTGGATATTGAAACAGGTTATGACTACCTCCTGGTGTAGCGGATACCATTCTTGGGTGTCACCCTGGAGGCCTGGGTTCGATTCCCGGTTCTGCCAGGAAATTTAATTCTGGTCTGAGTGTTGGCACGGGGAACACTCAGGCTCGTAAGGCATAACTGAGAAGAAGAAGAAGAAGAAAAGAGATACGTACAGCCCATGAAGGGCCTAGGCCTACCAAGTGACCGCTGCCCAGCCTTTTGGCCTGCAGTTTATGGGGTAATCCCTCAGTATGCCTTCCATCGGAGGGGAAGTAAAGCCGGCGGTCCCATGTCATAGATTTATGGCATGATAAATAACCTTCCACTAATTACACCGGTGTGAAGTTGCATTATAGGTTATCTTTGACAAACGCTCTTAGGTTCCAACGTTTGTCGCCAGGGGCCGACTGCGGTGGCATCTAGTACTAAAGTTTAGAAGTAGTTGGTCGTTGACAGTGGCGTTTGGCAGCAAAAGTTGGAACTACTTGAAGATCGAATGTCTGCAGTCCTTACTTGACTTAAAAACAGGTAACACACACTAATACAGCCATCACAATTAACAGCGGTTATCAGACAGATTCTACACACACCCAAAGTACACGGGGCTACGCGACCGCGTTGTCGCAGCCCCTAAACTGAGGAACCAACCAACGAGTTTATGGGGTTAATCTTGGTCTCCGTGACCATAACTGAGAAGAGGTGAGTTTTATTCTCACCTCAGCCATCCTGGAAGTGGTTTTCCGTTGTTTTCCATTTAGTCTACCCCTTATTGTTCCCGTTTTCCACGGGGTGAGGGATGAAGTGCGTTCGGGTGCTTTTTACAGCCGGATGCCCTTCATGACACCAACCTCATGAGAGAAGTTAATGAGATATGAAATGAACGAAGATGAATTAAACTGGGTAAGGACATGGAAGGAAGTGGCCGTGGCCTGTCAGTAGGTACCGTCCCTGCATTTGCCTACAGTTAAAAATGGGGAAACCACGGAAAACCATTTCAAGGACGGTCAACGGTGGGGCTCGAACTCACATCTACCTAGTCCGCAGAGAGCTTGGTTCCATGGCCTAGCGCTTCACATTAGCGAGCGTAACCACCGCTGTCGGTTTCCCATTTCTACTCCGGGCAAATGCCGGAATCGTTTCTAACTTAAGGTCTCGGCTACCTCAATTCCAATCCTCGCCTCAACTACAAATACACATTATGATGTTTGAAGCCATTTTTCAGTGTTGCCTTAGTAAACAAAAGTTTGGTCAACGCGATTGCACCCAAAATGAGATGGGTTATTCCCTAATCCAGAAAAACAAAGCAAACAAAAAACAAACAAACATGAGATTAATAAATACACACAGTGACCAAGTGAACTGCTCTCAACAGGACCGCGCAAGACTCAACCAGATAAGCAGCCTGTACAATACAATCTGAATTGACCATTTACAGCAACCACATATTCACTCCAAACAGGCAAATTCCGTTGGTCAATTATCACTTCCAATATCTCAACAAAGACTACAACTAACAAATACTGACGAGTTGCATTATCTAAACTGATACTGCAACTAAATAAGTGTAGGCTATATATTGTAAATATTTTCACCCATACTTTCAAACATAGATTTTATAGCCTAAGTGTAATGGATCTAATGATGATCGCTTGACGATTGAAACTGATCATCCAAGTATATTTATTAATCTCATGTAATGTTTTTCAGCATTAGGGAATAACCCATCTCATTTGGGTACAATCGTGTTGACCGACTGAAAAGCATCAAACTTTTGTTTACAAAATAATATACATATGACTAATGCAGACACCACAATAAGACAGGTTATCAAACAAATTTTACACGGGGCTGAAATGGCTACGATGTCCAAGCCTTTTAAATGAAAACAACAAAACAACTCAAACAGGGTAAGCCGTTAATATTCCTAAATAAACTGTTTAGTGCAAAATCCTCGGCGGATCGTTGTTTGAGTGTTTTAATCATGGCCTTAACATCATAGATTCGATTTTCGGCCGAGAAGGTCAGATATTTCAAGGACAGAAACAATACATAAATATGATTCTGAGTTGTAAGCTGAAGGACATGAGAGAGAAACTGGTATTCAGAAAGGTGTAAGACAAGGCTGCAACATATCACCCATACTTATCAATCTTTACTTTGAACAAGCAATGAAGGAAATTGTAGAAAATTTTTAAGTGGGAGTGAAGATTCAAGGAGAAATAATTTCAACTCTGAGATTTTCCGATGACTTAGTCATCTTGGCCGACAAGCCTGAGGATTTGAATGAGTTTTTAAATGGTATGGACTCCGTCTTACGGAAAGAATTGATAATGAAAATTAATAAATGTAAAACAAAAATATTGGAATGCAGCCGAAATAAATCAGAATCCTCTATGGACATAAATTGGCAGGTGAAAAATTAAAGGAAGTAGGAGACTTCTGTTACTTAGGAATCAGAATAGCCAGTGATGGACGAAGCAAAGGGGATATAAAAGGTAGGTTAGCTCAGGCAAGGGAAGCATTTACAGTATACAAAAAAGGAATCTGTTGACATCGAATATAGATTTAGGTATTAGGAAGTCATTTTTGAAGGCCGTTGTCTGGAGCGTGGCACTCTATGGAAGTGAAACTTGGACTATTGGTGCAGCAGAAAAGAGGAGAATTGAAGCGTTTGAAATGTGGTGTTACAGGAGAATGATGAAGATCAGATGGATAGATAGGGTTACAAACGAAGAGGTATGAAGACTAGTGGGAGAGGAAAGATGTTTCTGGCGACTGCTAATGAAGAGAACAGATAGGTTGGTAGGACACATACTAATACACCCAGGAATAGCAAGCTTAGTTATGGAATGAAGGGTTGAGGACAAGAACTGTAGGGGTAGACCAAGGTTAGAATATGATAAACAGATTGCCTCGGACGTAGGGTGTGGTAGCTATGTAGAAATGAAACGATTAGCTCAGGACAGGGAGGCATGGAGGGCTGCGTCAAACCAGTCAAAGACTGAAGACTCTAACAAACAACTAAATGTAACCTCATAAAAGACTTCTCCTATAATGTTTGGCAATCATAAGATAAAAGCTATATCAACCACAGGTGTTCTTTGTGAGATGGCAGTGAAAGTGGACGTCAAAATACGATGGTAGCCTATAGTGGATCGCCTATAGATGGTTCGTGATTACACCAGTCAGTCGAGTTTGCACAATATACTATACCTATACAAAACAAACCTCCATTTGTCATGAGTCCACCTCTCAGTATTGCGGCTAGCATTCATGGCTGTCACTCCGGAGGCCCGGGTTCGATTCCCGGATCTGATATGATATTTAATTCTGGCCTGAGGGCTGGAACATGGTACACTCAGCCTCATGATAATAATTGATAAGAGGTGTGTTTAATCCCATCTCAAGGATTATAGGAATGATGTTCGGTAGTTATCAATATCATACTCCAACTGTAAACAGAAATCGGATAGTACTTAACTTAAGGGCAAATTTTCTCTTTCCCTAGCCCACCCTCAGTTATAAGTAGCATTCTTGGCTGTCACCGCGAAGGTCCGGATTCGGTTCCCGGCTCTGCCAAGAAATTTAATTCTGGACTGAGGGCTGGAACGGGAAACACTCAACCTCATGAAGCAAAATTGAGTAGAGGTGGGTTCAATCCCTACCTCAGCCATCCTGGAAGTGGATTTCCGTGGTTTCCCACTTCTACACCAGGAAAATGCTGAGAAGGTACCTAACTTAAGGTTTTTTACCCAAATCCTGCCTCAATTACAAATACACACACTAGTACAGACATCAATGTGACACAGGTTATCAGACAAATTCTACATACACCTAGGTACACAGGGCCACATGCCCACGTTGCCACAAAGCCCCTAAATCAATCAACAATGCCATCAGTTATAAATATCCACAAAAGTACATTCAGCACAATAAACCAGGTTCACATCCAAGTTAACGAGGTGGTAGTCACGTTGTCTCATGCCCCTAAATAACATCACACCAACTTCCGTTCAGTTCAACAACAGACAGAAAATGCGAGAGCCACCATAAACAAATACAACAACAACAAAGCAAGGTAACTTTTTTTTGTCGTGTAGCCTCCTGAAAGGACGAGTGCAGGTCTTTCAAGTCGACGCCCTTGGGCGACCTGCGCGTCGGGATGAGAGATGGAATCGATGAAGATGAATGAAACTGGGCAAGGATGTGTAAGGAAGCGGCCGTGGCCTGTCAGAAGGCACCGTCCCAGCATTTGCCTGGTGTTGAAAATGGGGAAAGCACAGAAAACCATTTCAAGGACGGCCGACGGTGGGGCTCGAACCCACGCATCTACCGAGTCAGCAGAGAGCCTGGCCCCATGACCTAATGCTGCGCTTTGGCCAGCGTAGCCACTACTGTCGATAGCAAGGTAACTAAAAAAGAAAAAAAAAAGAAAGGCAAGGAGAAAGTAACTGGTTAAGGAACATGTGGTTTTAGCTATTGTATTTATCAGCAATTCTTCTAGGTTTATGCCGTGTCTTGTGTGGGGTTTCGCCTAGTAACACCAAGCTGGCTCATCAGCTGGCTCTTGATGTCCAAGCCCGTGCTTGGTGTCCTAGGCGAAACCCCACACAAGCCTAGAAACATTGCTGAGTTTTAATTCACTTGCCGTGAAAGCCAATATACCATCTTTTTGGAAGTCATCATAGGCAGGTTAGGACTGCTTGAGATTTTAGCTCTCGCAGTAAAGAGGCGCAGGTGCACTACATAAAAAGAGAGGTAGCGCGCAGTTCGCTACTCTTGTGGGGGTCCGGGCACGGACACCAAGAGCCCGCTGATAAGCCAGCTTGGTGTTCCTAGGCAAACCCCACACAAGATACAGCACAAACCTAGAAACATAGCTGAGTTTTAATTCACTGGCCGTGAAAGCCAATGAAATGAAAATCCACAGCCTGCTTCCAGTCTCCGACCGGGTCAGGAATGGAATGAATGAAGCCCCTATCTAGCGGCGAGGATATGAACTGTGCCGGCTGCCGAGGCCTGACGCACTCCTCTGGGGCAATGATTAAATGAATGACAGATGAAATGAAATGATAGTGGAGAGTGTTGCTGGAATGAAATATTGACAGGGAAAACCGGAGTACCCGGAGAAAAACCTGTCTGCCTCCGTTTTGTCCAGCACAGATCTCACATGGAGTGACCGGGATTTGAACCACGGACCCAGCGGTGAGAGGCCGGCGTGCTGCCGCCTGAGCCACGGAGGCTCTCTGAAAGCCAATATAGCATCTTATTGTATTTATCATTGTGCTGCTAGAGGTTGTGACAGAAGGTATAACGGAACGAAATACTAGCACAAATGAATTGTGAGAAGCGTGGTGACGCAGCAATCAAGAAGTTTGCCTCCCACCTAAACGGACCTGGTTCGATTCGAGGTTAAATCATGTGGGAATTTAGAGGTCACGACCGGTGATTCATATTCTACGTAAAAAGGAGGTATCATGACTTAAAAGAGCCACGTAAAGCCTCAAGCCTCCTTCCGAACATTTTATTTGGCAATTAACTTCACTGACCCCTGGAACACAGGAAGAAACCAAAACCTTCAGAGGCTTCAGCTGTCATCTCATTAGGCTCTCATCTAATTAGACATTATCACCTGCAGGCTAGCACGTTCGAAGTCGGTTCTCCGTGTAAACAGTCCTTCAGTGTTTCTATCTGACAGGAAGATTTTTGACATTAGAAGTTCTTGTAATTTTTATGACTTTTTCTAACATGCCACCTCGATACAGATACTCTTCATCTTTGCTGGGACCAGCTCGTGGTGAAGTGGCTAGCATTCCTGGTTGTCACACTTGAAGTCTGTAAGGTCTATTAATAACTTTTAATTTTAGGAAGTTGGCTCACAATGACTATTTATGTACGGTAACTTGGTTGTTGCTAAGATATGCAGTATGTTGTGATGGAAATGAATCTACCTTACAGGGGAAGTATTAGTTAAGACAGGTGGAAACCTATCTTGAAACTTTTGAACGCAATCGTTGTACTATAAGAGGACAACTTGCGGAAAATCAGCTGCCAGATTGAACTGCAAGGCTCCGAAATCATGTGGCGAATCTCTCATATCAATCAATGGGAGGTAGCGAGTACCGTACATGTTGGCTGGGACAGCCCTGACTGCCCAGGCACTCAAGGCCGGTCGCGCAACCGCCTGCATATACGCCCCGTTACGAGACAACTGCGAGTGCCTGAGGGATGTCCAGCTCCGTCAGCCGTCATGCCTGCGTACCAGAATGTCAGGTACGATTTCAGAACCTTGCAGTTCAATCTGGCAGCTGAATTTCCACACGTTGTTCTCTTATAGTACAACGATTGCGTCCACAAAATTTCAAGGTAGGTTTTGACCTGTCTTACCTGATACTTTGGTTGTTAGGAAATGTATGTTAATAAGTGTATGACAGGTCTAGGTATAATGCTAATATCTATGGAAACGTTGGTTCAATATTATTGTAACAAAGAAGATGACGTATAAAAACAGTCCACATGCGTAATATGGTGTGTGTATATTAATTACTAGCATTAGTGCCCGGCTTCGCCCGGTGGATTTACTTGTTTTATGGATGATAATGAATACTACTACAGAACTGGAGCGCTCAAGGATAAGGATCGGAAAGCACCAACGCTTATTGCAGCTGATAACCTCAGTATACTGCACCAACACCATCGCCCTTATACATAGGCATGACTTACTATTGTCATGATGATAACTGTTTTAAGGGGCCTAAGACATCTTTTACACTAATTACTCCCCATGACTGCAATTTATAAGCAGCTCGCAATTCTGCACCAGAACACTGGTAGGGACGACGTGATGCAGCCCACATTGCCAGGCAACAATAGACTTAGGCAGTGTTATTGAAGCTGTCCGGGAGCGCTTGTTTTTCGACTTGCTGAACAAAAAATCGATCTTTAAGGTTGCCTGAGAGGTGTAGCCTAATGCTACATGGCCTAACCTATTCCTCTTGAATCAGGCTATCATATAAAAAAAATATTTTTTTGAATCCGACTGGTAGTTCCAGAGATTATCGGGTTTAAACACACAAACAAACAAACAAACAAACAAACAAACAAACTCTTCAGCTTTATTATATTAATATGATGATGATAATTGTTGTTTTAAGGGGCCTAACATCTAGGTTGTCTGTCTGTCTGTTAGGTAGTCAGCCCGAAGGCTGGTTGGATCCTCAAATAGTACCGCCGTTAGGTTATGTGAGTAGATACTCACAAAAACCCAAGGCAGCGCTATATTGAGGCGTACTAGGTAGTTTGCCATTGCTTTCCTCACTGAGTCAGAACAGTAGTACTAACCCTATGAGTAGAACCTTTCACAACATCCACAGACACTGACTGTGCCCTGAATGTCATTACTAAGCACCACCCATACCTCAGTAGCTTCCATATAATCACAGCCATGAGTGAGACTGAGACATCGGTGAAGGGTTATCGGCCTCTAATGGTGTGGGTGATCGTGAAGATGATAATGAAATGTAAACTATAACTATAACTAACTACTAACTTCTATACTAGAAGAAGTAATGGAAAACAAAAGTAAAATAAGGCAAATAAAGGTCTGGAGGAAAATAAATGCCCTCAACCCTCGAAGAATGCGGATTGAGGGACTTGGAAGGAAGGAGAGCCATGAAAGGCAGTTGGAAAGTGAAAGAGGAGTGGGTCTGCCCCAGAGGTAATGGATAAAAGGGGGAAAACCGGACCCAGCTCAGGAATCCCTCGGGGTCGCCAACTTCCGAACCCACCAGCCGTGAGCCCCTGAGGGTGTAGCAATATCTAGGGTGCACCAGAAGTGGTGGGGCTACATACACCCTTCCTCCTTGAGGGCCTTGAGCAGAAGGCAGGAGATAACATGAAAAGAAAAAGAAGGCTGACCCCTCGCAGAAAGAGGGTATCAGAAAAGATGAGACAAGGGCCAATTAAGGTGGGAAAGGAAGAGACTCTCTAGGCCTCGGATACCCTAATACCGTCGGGGTCGGAAGAGAACAAGAGTCGACCAAGTCAGGTCGACAGAAAAGAAAACGGAGAGGAGCCCAGTACAAGTAAGTGGAAGCAATGTCGGACTCAGCTGGGGCCCCGTGGTCGCCAACTGACGTCCCACTAGATGTGAACCCCTGGGGAGTATTATATTAGTATAGATTGTACAAGGGTAAATAAATATTTTAAATAGTTCGAGCTACAGCAAGTACTAATATTTAGTGTCGACGGTTAAAAGTCCATATTCGATTCCTGGCTCTGTCATGAAATTTGATTCTGATTTGAGGGTTGGGATGGGTTGACACTCAGTCTTCTGAGGCAGAACTGAGAAGAGGTGGGTTCGAGTCTCACCTCAGCCATCCTGGAAGTAGTTTTATGTGGCTTCCCATTTCTACTTCAGGCAAACGCCGGGATGATTCCTAACTTAAAGCCACGGCCACCTCCATCCCAATCCTAGCCTAGGTTACAAATACGCACAGTACAACAGACATCACAATAACACAGGTTGTCAAACAAATCCTACACCCACACAGAAGCATGACCACGATGTCGCAACCCCTAAATGAATCTTTGCTTGAAACTATAATATAAGATCCACCTTAGAATACTCTATTATACAAGCATCTTGTATCTACTGTAGAAGGTCTCTGGGCATTACAGCAGATATAGTTTTATATTGAACTCAAACTACCATAACTCAGGCAATTGACACTCAGCATCGTGAAGCAAATCTGAGAAGAGATGGGTTCAATTCTCACCTGACCCATCCTGGAAGTGGTTATCCGTGATTTCCCACTTCTACTCCAGACAAATGCCAGAGTAGTTCCTAACTAAAGGCCACGGCCACCTCCTTCCTAATCCTCACCTGAATTAGACATACACACACGAATATAGCCATCACAACAACACAGGTTATCATCCACAATTCAACACACCCACACTCAAATACACGGGGCTTAATGACAACGATGACCAATCTCCTCAAATGAAACAACTCACGTTCTTATTGGATCATTTAATGCTGAACCACTGCTGGCATTGACTACAATTACGATAATATATTATTAATTCGTAAAAAGGATGAAAATCTCAGTCAAGTAATTGTTTCCTTACATCTGCAGAAGTACCTATATTCAGTGTTCAGAAAAAGTACAGGGATTCAATGCCTCCTAGAAAATTGTCACTACGAAGTGTACGCTGAATGTTCAAAATTGATATCAAAGCAGGTTTCACGTAAATCGTTTGTGTAGTTGTTCAGAAATTAACAAAAGAGATTTCACTGAAAATATGTGTCTGTTTTATGAATATTGATATATTATTGCACCGACAGCAGTAGCTACGTTCGCTAACATGCAGCCCTAGGCCTTGGAGCCAAGCTATTGGTGGACTCGGTTGACGTGGGTTCGATCCCCACCATCGGCCGTCCTTGAAGTGGTTTTCCGTGATATCCCAATTTCAACTCCAGGCAAATGCTGGGATGAGACCTTCTGACAGGCCACGGTCGCGTCCTTCCACATCATTGCCTAGTTTCTTGCATCTTCATGAATTTCATCTCTCATTAACTCTTCTCATGAGATTGGGATCAGGAAGGACATCTGACCTTAAAAACCACCCACCACATTCACTTTCATCGCATCTCATACCCGATCCCATTGGAAAAACATATTACACTTTGAATTGGGATTTGATAAGAGGTGGCCGTGGCCTTAATTTAGGTTCCATCCTAGCATTCTCCTGATTAGAAGTGTGAACCCACGGAAAAATTTATAGGGAGGCTGAGGTAGGAATCCGGTCGTAAAAACCACCCACCACATTACTTTCATCGCATCTTATTCCCAACCCCATTGAACGAACATATTATATTATTGTAGCTGACCCCGTGGTAGCGCACCTGTCTCTCACCCGGACGTTACCAGTTTCACCACCTGTTTCCTCTCATCAAACTGCATTTCGCAACCTGGTAACTTTTCAACGTTATATTACACATGACCGTTAAATATTCCCTAGACTGCAGAACCGTTGTAGGGTTCTTACACTTTCAATTGGGATTAGTAATTAGGTAAGAGGTGACACTGGCCTTAATTTAGGTTCCAACCCTGAATTCGTCTGGATTAGAAGTGTGAACCCACGGAAAAAACTTCTAGGGTGGCTGAGGTAGGATTCAAACCTACCTCTTCTTATTTATGCCTCATGAGGCTAAGTGGACCCTGTTCCAATCCTCAGATCAGAATTAAATTTCTTGGCAGACAACGTACTCGCATGCTGTGCCCAAGGTTGCAGGATTGAATTCTGGCGCAGTCAGTTGGGATGTGAGAGTGCGCAAATGTGAGGAACCCGCGACTGTTGATTTACTGGCACGTTTAAGATCCCCTTCGGGTCAAAATTCCAGCACCTCGACGTCTCCTCTAAAAGCCACAGTGATCAAAAGGAACGTAAAACCAATAACATTATCATTATTATTGGCAGAGTCAGGAATCAAACCATAGAACTCTTGATCGCCAGTCTCAATATGTACCCTAAGACCATAGAAGACGGCCCATACGATAACAATGTAAAAGCACAGTTAGACTACGATAAGTCCACTTCCTGGTGTAGCGTCTAGCATTCTTGCTTGTCCCCCCTGAGATCCGGGATCGATTCCCGGCTCTGCCAAGAAATTTAATTTTGGTATGATAGCTGGAACGGTGTCCACTCTGCCTCATGAGGCAAAACTGAGAATAGGTGGGTTCGATTCCCACCTCAGTCATTCAGGAAGTGGCTTTCCGTGGTTTCCCACCTCTACTACGAGCAAATGCCAGGATGGTTCCTAATTTAAGGCCACAGCCACCTTCTTCCGAATTTCCACCTGCATTACAAATACACACACTACTACAGTTAACACAGGCTATCAGACAAATTATACACTCACACCCAAGTACACGGAATGACCACGATGTCACAAAGCCCCTAAAGCTCTTAATGTTCTCTGATGTTCATGTTCTCTGAGAACTCTCTCCCCGTCAGTGTCATGTGTCATGTTGACGGCTGCAGGTCCAATAGGAACTCATCTTGTATCACATAGTTCTTATGCTCAGCAGTTCACAGACCAAAAGAGAAAGCACCATCTCATTCACGCGATGCGTTGTATAACGTAGCAGGATATATACCTATACCTATATAGGCCTATTCCCCCACCCGGCTTGTCTCAGCGCTGTTGAGAGATAACTGGTGATCGATCTTACAATTCTCAGGGCTACGTAACATCGTTGTTGGAAGATTACAACATCTCTCTAATGTCGTCAACCCTATGTACTGTGCCCTTTTAGCAAGAAATATGCCAATCACAGTATACCAGCGTAGCTCAATTCGGAATTTTCGGGGCAGCGGTAAGTTCCCCCACTCTGTGACCCACATATTTTGGATTAATTAGAGGATACACTTGCAAAAATAACAACAAAATCAACTCCTATTTAAACACATTTAATTAATAAAATTAATGGCGCTACAAACATTTTAACAATTTAATTACTGACCCATAATCATCTACTTGTTCCAAATGAACAAGGAATCACAAATATAATAAAACAAATATTGGATTTAAACATGTGGTTTCCACATAAACCAACAAATCCTACTTAGTCTTACTTCCATAAAGCATTAACAGTGAGTTTTATATAACTCCGAGCTCTTTTGGCTCCATGCTTTATATAAAAATGGTGTCATTCATTGTACACCTCAAACACTATCCTCTATATTTTCTTAATTTTTCAAAAGAACAAATGTATAATTACATTTAAAATTTATTTTAATTATCTAACTCAATATTTTGGGCATGTCCACACATTCAGTTGTTATCATCTCTCTTTATTTTCACAAATATATTAAGGTAATCAGGAAATCAATTGTGTACTCCAGAGCGTGAAGATACTTGACACAGTCAAAAAACTATAGTTACTCCCGAAACTTAGTTGTCTTCAATTAACTCGTGGAATCCTCCGTCTATCCAACACTACAATAGGGATTGTTATTTATCTCTTATATTTTATAAGATCATTATCATATAAGAAACTACGATCTGAACAGGCAAACGAAAATATCAATCTACAAGGACCTCGGTTCAACGCCCGGGTCGTTAACAACTTTAAACACTCCTGGTGTATTCATTTCTCTTTACAACATCTTACGAGACGGTTTCTGGCCACTCTCACTCTAAGAAAGCTAGACCCTTATACTCGGGCGCGATTTATGACACGTAGGGTGACGGCGACTCCCTGTCTAACCCACGTTAATAGCTTATTTCCAAGGCTTTCAAAACAGACCTTCACATTATATTCAGTTCTGGGGAGAGACCGGGCTTTACTGTACCGTACTCATTCAAACTCCTATTCCTTTGGTTCAAAGACCACTTTCGTAACCTTGGCATTTATTAATTATGAGAGGGTCCTCATTGATTGGGAAGATTAATACACATTCAACGACGAAGAATTAAGGGGCTTTTATCATAAGAAGATTCTGCATTCGAATCTTTTCACATGCCTCAGGAACCATTCCCTTACAGAGGACTTATACAAAATGCGATTTAAAGTCGGCCGTGGCCCATATGACATACGCTCAATAATACCATATATTAGCTCCCTTTCAAATACATACACAATGCCTCGTGATACTACGTCACAAATAGAGGACTTATACAATTATCAATTCACTGCAATCAACTACCCTCCATAAGTAATCTACCAAGTATTTTAACCTCTACGCGTTCCTAGCGTGACATTTTAATATTATTGGCGCTCTTTTGCGCTATACATTATTTTAAGCCGAAATGTCTTCCCAAGAACTGATAAATCTCATTAGTAACAATTCATATTATTTTAATTCTCATATTAATCTTTTCCGTTGCCGATAAATCGCTCCCTTTTTAAAATATTCCATTGAACATCATATCTTACACATACATTAAGGCTTTAACGCTCTTATGTTCACATCAATTTATTTGATCTTTATTTAATATTTCCCTATGTAGTTATTATTATTATCTTTATTCTTTACACAAGCTCAAAAGCTATTTCTTTCACATTTCAACTTTACTTTATTTGAATATCTTTCATGATAATTACTGATATTTCGCTTGCTCTTATGACATTTGTTAAATACATTAACATTTTATTCACTTATTTCCTCTACGGGATTTATTCTTTACATAATCATTTATAATTTCTCAAATTTCTATTATTGTTCAGACCGCGTTCTTGCTTATTCAGTATTTATTTATTAACACACATCCCTTTTACTCAAAAACTCCGGTGGATTTGTACACAACCAATTTCTGACCCCAAAATAAAATGAAATTCAGTACTCACATGTTATTAAGATCGTCCCATGATCTTTATTCTTGTGCGGTGCTTCATTTTGGGCCCACTTTGAACTTTTTACTCCATATTAAAGGAATTCATCTTATATATAAACACTTTTTGACATACATTTAAGACACTTAACATTGACGACATTTTTATACACTGATGTGTCCCTTTTGAACACATAATAAACACTAAAAATATTAATTTAACACACAATCTTGATAAATTTACACTTCACAATTCTTGATCACTAGGCCGTATTTCTGAGCCTATCACACGTGACCTTCTTAAATTCCCGTTTCCAAGGGTGAAATTTATTCGATGTCGGCTTCCTATCCTGCAGAATACGAAAGTCTCGAAACATCTATTGTTCCCTGGAGTCCAAATTCTGCTACTCCTATCCTGGATGACCGGCTATTTATCTAGCTTGAACGGCTTCTTTGTAGATCTGTCTATCGATCCTAGCGAAAGTCTATTCGGATCGAGGTCTTCTCAATGACCTATAGATTTCGTTTATAGCAGCTAGTACTTCTCGATTCTAGTACTTTTAGAATAGTTCGCCTGCTTTCTGGAGATAATGTTTATAGCCTCCTATCTTCTTTATTGGAACTGTTTTAACACTCCTACGTTTCTGATATACGTTCCGAACCTTATTCTGTTCTTCCCTTGTTGGGTTCTTTAATTTAAATAACAGTTTATCTTTCTGGTACGGTACTTCCGTACGTTATGATCTATTCGTTCGTCTATTTAACGACCTATCGCCTTTAAGTCCGACGTTCGCAGCCTGCTCTGACTATATCTTACGAACTTTCACTATAACTTGTATACAGTCGGGCCTAAATCCTGTAACTAGGATTTTCCTACTCTTTCAATACGGCGATACTTTAAATTTCTTCTTGACCACTCCTTATGGAGGCAAGCAAGTCGTTAATACTGCGACGCCTGTGGCTATCGGATAGACTTCTGCGGTATAACACAGTGTTTCTCCCCTCAAGGAGTACTGGTAACTGTCTTCGATGTGACGCAGAGTTACGCCCCAAACGGCTGTCTGAATACTGATGTGCTGTGATGTAGTCTTACGCCCCTCACGGGCTGTCGGAACTGCGTGCGTAGTAACACCCTCACGGGTTGTCAGAATAACTGCCTGTGCTGATGATCCAGCGTTACGTCCCCCTGGACGGACTTGTACTGCGTGATGCGTGATTATACCCCTCACGGGCTGTTCGAGACTGCTTGATTGGCTTGGTGAAGCCCGAAGCTTTATACTATTTCACTACAAAAAAAATAAGACTCTAGCCTTTTCTGTGGCCAACTTCCAAAATAATGGTGCCACAATTATAAAAATTATACCTTCCGAAAGCTCGTCTTCTCAATGTCAAATAATCTCATATCACCTAAGAATCGATCGTACAATTCGGAGATATTAATTAATTTCTCGTCCTCAGATGTGTGGGTGTTGCATTTCTTTTGCTTTCTCCCCTCCACACAGGCTTCGGTAATTCCCCAATGACGTCGTCTTGCGTTAGCAGTTTTTTTCTGCGCAATTATTAAATGGTTTCTCTTTACTGAAAAATCCCTCATTCAAAATGATTCACTGTACTGTACTTGTTTACTCATTATTATACTTGTAAACGGGTTAAATTTAATTATTCCTCTTCTGACGCATAAGCGGTGTTGTCAATTTCCAGCAACGTCAGCTCGAATTCCGATTCAGGCTTCCTTGTTTAATCCTGGGAAATTTCCACTCGGTTATTAATACTCGTGACTCGCTCCCTTCAGAATGTCAAGAGGGATGATATCATCCTCTCGAACACCTGGTCCTCGTTAGTTGCACAACCTTATACTGGCCTCCTAGTTGGATCTTTCTTAAAGTCACATTAGAAACTGTACGTTTCTTTGATTTCTTCCTCAAATGCATGGATTCGCACTCCTTGGACCCTATAGCATATGGGTTCATCTCACCCTTCCTTAGGATAAATAAATTTTCGAAAAATTTTTGAGGAAATTTATTTTAATTAATTTTACATTCCTTATTCATCGAATCCATCATAACGTCATCCGTATTTACTGTTATTTTATTTCCTTAAAGTTCCTTCCACTAATTGTGTAGGTTGGGTATACTCTATCTTTACCCTTTCTTTCTCCTTTATTACATTAAAATTTCCTTTTTCAATAAAATCAATTACTTCTTTAAAGTTCCTTTCCTCTCTGGTCTGTGTTTAGGTTGGGTCTTCAAAAGTTCCCATTCATTCATTTACTCCCCTAGTGGTCGACTACACTCAGGACCATAAATTTCTTGTCACGTTCGGTGTTTACAACTCTCCCCTCGTCTGGCGTGCACTTCTCCAAACATGAGTCAACAGTTGGTTTCCTTTCTTCTTTTCTCAAGACAGACTTCAAGTCGGTCTGTTCTCTATTCATTACCTATTTTCAACTTAATGACTTTATGTTAATTATCTTGCGGGTGCAATTAGCTTTACCCGTAACTTAATTCATTACAATTCTCAGACTTCAAGTCTGTTACACTGCATTTGATTTTTAAGAGCTCAGTCTGACCTCACCTGACTCTTTCTGGTTCTCTTCCCCCTTCCTTATCTCTCTTTGAGATGGTATTTCAAACAAATATTATACTTATTTCTCTTATTCTTTGACGGTTGCAAATAGCTTTACCCGTTTGTTCATGATGGAATAATCCTTGTCCTTCACCTCGTATCGAGATGGCATTTCCAAAGAGTATTTCTTTTTTCGACTCTTCCAATTCTTTAGGTCTTTCAGATCTCCTTCTTTTCTCTTCTTTTTATCGCTCCCTTTCTTTTTACGGAGCTTCCAGCTGAAATATGCCTGGGCATCCTCTTTCTCCAAGGCTTCGTATGTTATTCCACCTCCTTTCATTGTTCCCATGGGGTATCCATTTCCTGGTACACCAACTACCAATGGCGGTTTTCCTCTGTCTTGATTTTCTTCAGAAACGTTTCCTCTCATTTTTTCATTGCTCCCAACAATCTCATCTTTTTCTTTTAGGTTTTCTTGGCTCTTGTTTGCATCTGTTTTCTTTTCTCTTTTCTTTCTTTGACAACTCTGACATTTGATCATTAACTCAAGGATCTGAGCTTTCAATTTTCCTTCTTCTTCTTCTAATGCCCTTTTATTTTCCTGGTCCTGCATTTCTTCGAAGTTTTCCTTTTCCCTTTCTGTGAAATCTTGAACCTCTGTTTCCATCAGTGCTTCGTTGATATTTTCTATATTTATTTCATTTAATTTCTCTATTTCTTCTGGAATTATTATTTCCATTTCTTCAACTATCAATTCCTTTGTTATCTCCTGTTCCGAGATTACTTCTTGCTCTTCCAGCTCAACTTTTTCATCAAAATGAGTCTCTTCAGTTTGCAGCTCATTTTCATTTTGGCTGTCCTCCTGGTCTGGACTTACTATTTCCTCCTGAATTTCCATGTCTTCTTCCGGAAGGATCTCCAAAGTTTCCTCAATTTCCACTGGAATCATTATAATTTCTACTTCTTGTTTCTCTTCTTTAATCTCAATTTCGGGCTTTTCTGGCACCGTGATTTCTTTTTCTTCTTCAATTTCAGCTTGTTTTTCAACTTCCATCTGGACAGCTGTTTCATTTATGACTGGGATAGCCATTTCTTTTGCTTTGAGGTCCTCTGCTAATATATATTCCTCATATTTCTTCTGAGCAGCCTCTACTATTTCTGTATATTCTGGAATCTTGACGTTCCTCAATTCAGCTAACTCCTGAATAGTTATTATTCCATTTTCATCATACATGCTCGTTCTGAAGCCTCGCATCTTCTCCCATTCTTCTTTCATATAATCCTTTTGTTCCTCAATATATTTCTTCCTTTCGTGCTCTTTATAATCGGTCTTCCACCAAATCTTATCCCATTCTCTTCTTATATCCCATACCTGCTCCATTATCTCACTTATTTCCTTAATAAACATTTTTAGCTGTTCCCACGGAACTATTTCTATTTTTCCTTCTTTCTCCATGCGTTTCGCAAATTTCTTCTTTGTTTCTTTTAATGACCTTTTAACATTAGGGATTTCCCTATATAATTCTTCTAATTCCTTTTTAGATATTTTATACCAATTTTTGCTTGCCCTTTCACGGAACTTGTCTATCTCCTCCATTTCTTCAGAGATCCTATTTCTTTGTTCCTCAATTCCTTCTTTTATTCTTAATTCACGACCTTTTAAGTTCCAAAGTTCATTCTTCATCCTACAATGCTCGTCTCGTATTTCTCTAATTATATCCAAGAATTCTTTTATTTCTTTCCAGGTCGCCATTTCTACCTTTTCCTGATCCTGAACGTCAGTACTATCGCTCTTTTTCCCTTCGTTTTCTGAGTCTACCTGAACCGGCATTACTACGTGAGACTTTGAATTACCTTCCTCATTATCATTATCTGTATTAATTACATTTTCCCTTGGAATCGGTGTACAATTTTCTTTTTCCTTTTCGAGCTCTGAAAGCTCAACATTTACCCTTTTGTCTGCAGACATGTTACCTTCTCTTCGTGTAACTATGTCTCCAGGTGCACGCATGCTTTCTACAAAAACATTTATAATTTCTTTACTTGGGTACTCTTTCTCACCTGTAGTTTTACCTTTATCTGGGCTCTCGGCCCTTACATTCTCAGAGAGCCTCCGCCTCTCTTCACTTAACAACATCATATTAAAATACAGTGGGCCACTAATGCCACCACACTAGTACATGTTTGAGAGATGATACTCTGAATCATTGTGTCCCAATTTCTTTAAAAACTTACTTTGGTACGGGTATTCACTTACAACGTACCCTTTTGATACTTTTATTCAATTTCATAAACCTTTATGGAAGTATTTAAAATTCAAAATTTCGAAAAACCATTTTTTTCAAAAAATGAAAATTTTGATTTTTCGAGAAAACTCGGGTTTTCCCTAGGAAAACTCAGCCCTGCGTACTGGGCGCCAAAAATCAATGTTTAGGTGTATGATAAAATCATACAGGCCCCACGTTGGAAAACGGTTTAACAATTTATTTAGAGGCCCCACGTTGAAGCCACTACACAAATCAAAACTACTCCGGTTCCAAATAAACACGGAGTCCCATAGCTAACACAAATGTTATTTTAAATATGTGGGTTCACATACACCCAACATTTTCTTAATTAGTTTTTCTCAAAAAGGTTCCAAAAAATGTATACTTACATTTACAAATCTTATGTTATTTTTATAACTCAATATTTTGGGCATGTCCACACATTCAGTTGTTATCATCTCTCTTTATTTTCACAAATATATTAAGGTAATCAGGAAATCAATTGTGTACTCCAGAGCGTGAAGATACTTGACAAGTCAAAAAACTATAGTTACTCCCGAAACTTAGTTGTCTTCAATTAACTCGTGGAATCCTACGTCTATCCAACACTACAATAGGGATTGTTATTTATCTCTTATATTTTATAAGATCATTATCATATAAGAAACTACGATCTGAACAGGCAAACGAAAATATCAATCTACAAGGACCTCGGTTCAACGCCCGGGTCGTTAACAACTTTAAACACTCCTGGTGTATTCATTTCTCTTTACAACATCTTACGAGACGGTTTCTGGCCACTCTCACTCTAAGAAAGCTAGACCCTTATACTCGGGCGCGATTTATGACACGTAGGGTGACGGCGACTCCCTGTCTAACCCACGTTAATAGCTTATTTCCAAGGCTTTCAAAACAGACCTTCACATTATATTCAGTTCTGGGGAGAGACCGGGCTTTACTGTACCGTACTCATTCAAACTCCTATTCCTTTGGTTCAAAGACCACTTTCGTAACCTTGGCATTTATTAATTATGAGAGGGTCCTCATTGATTGGGAAGATTAATACACATTCAACGACGAAGAATTAAGGGGCTTTTATCATAAGAAGATTCTGCATTCGAATCTTTTCACATGCCTCAGGAACCATTCCCTTACAGAGGACTTATACAAAATGCGATTTAAAGTCGGCCGTGGCCCATATGACATACGCTCAATAATACCATATATTAGCTCCCTTTCAAATACATACACAATGCCTCGTGATACTACGTCACAAATAGAGGACTTATACAATTATCAATTCACTGCAATCAACTACCCTCCATAAGTAATCTACCAAGTATTTTAACCTCTACGCGTTCCTAGCGTGACATTTTAATATTATTGGCGCTCTTTTGCGCTATACATTATTTTAAGCCGAAATGTCTTCCCAAGAACTGATAAATCTCATTAGTAACAATTCATATTATTTTAATTCTCATATTAATCTTTTCCGTTGCCGATAAATCGCTCCCTTTTTAAAATATTCCATTGAACATCATATCTTACACATACATTAAGGCTTTAACGCTCTTATGTTCACATCAATTTATTTGATCTTTATTTAATATTTCCCTATGTAGTTATTATTATTATCTTTATTCTTTACACAAGCTCAAAAGCTATTTCTTTCACATTTCAACTTTACTTTATTTGAATATCTTTCATGATAATTACTGATATTTCGCTTGCTCTTATGACATTTGTTAAATACATTAACATTTTATTCACTTATTTCCTCTACGGGATTTATTCTTTACATAATCATTTATAATTTCTCAAATTTCTATTATTGTTCAGACCGCGTTCTTGCTTATTCAGTATTTATTTATTAACACACATCCCTTTTACTCAAAAACTCCGGTGGATTTGTACACAACCAATTTCTGACCCCAAAATAAAATGAAATTCAGTACTCACATGTTATTAAGATCGTCCCATGATCTTTATTCTTGTGCGGTGCTTCATTTTGGGCCCACTTTGAACTTTTTACTCCATATTAAAGGAATTCATCTTATATATAAACACTTTTTGACATACATTTAAGACACTTAACATTGACGACATTTTTATACACTGATGTGTCCCTTTTGAACACATAATAAACACTAAAAATATTAATTTAACACACAATCTTGATAAATTTACACTTCACAATTCTTGATCACTAGGCCGTATTTCTGAGCCTATCACACGTGACCTTCTTAAATTCCCGTTTCCAAGGGTGAAATTTATTCGATGTCGGCTTCCTATCCTGCAGAATACGAAAGTCTCGAAACATCTATTGTTCCCTGGAGTCCAAATTCTGCTACTCCTATCCTGGATGACCGGCTATTTATCTAGCTTGAACGGCTTCTTTGTAGATCTGTCTATCGATCCTAGCGAAAGTCTATTCGGATCGAGGTCTTCTCAATGACCTATAGATTTCGTTTATAGCAGCTAGTACTTCTCGATTCTAGTACTTTTAGAATAGTTCGCCTGCTTTCTGGAGATAATGTTTATAGCCTCCTATCTTCTTTATTGGAACTGTTTTAACACTCCTACGTTTCTGATATACGTTCCGAACCTTATTCTGTTCTTCCCTTGTTGGGTTCTTTAATTTAAATAACAGTTTATCTTTCTGGTACGGTACTACCGTACGTTATGATCTATTCGTTCGTCTATTTAACGACCTATCGCCTTTAAGTCCGACGTTCGCAGCCTGCTCTGACTATATCTTACGAACTTTCACTATAACTTGTATACAGTCGGGCCTAAATCCTGTAACTAGGATTTTCCTACTCTTTCAATACGGCGATACTTTAAATTTCTTCTTGACCACTCCTTATGGAGGCAAGCAAGTCGTTAATACTGCGACGCCTGTGGCTATCGGATAGACTTCTGCGGTATAACACAGTGTTTCTCCCCTCAAGGAGTACTGGTAACTGTCTTCGATGTGACGCAGAGTTACGCCCCAAACGGCTGTCTGAATACTGATGTGCTGTGATGTAGTCTTACGCCCCTCACGGGCTGTCGGAACTGCGTGCGTAGTAACACCCTCACGGGTTGTCAGAATAACTGCCTGTGCTGATGATCCAGCGTTACGTCCCCCTGGACGGACTTGTACTGCGTGATGCGTGATTATACCCCTCACGGGCTGTTCGAGACTGCTTGATTGGCTTGGTGAAGCCCGAAGCTTTATACTATTTCACTACAAAAAAAATAAGACTCTAGCCTTTTCTGTGGCCAACTTCCAAAATAATGGTGCCACAATTATAAAAATTATACCTTCCGAAAGCTCGTCTTCTCAATGTCAAATAATCTCATATCACCTAAGAATCGATCGTACAATTCGGAGATATTAATTAATTTCTCGTCCTCAGATGTGTGGGTGTTGCATTTCTTTTGCTTTCTCCCCTCCACACAGGCTTCGGTAATTCCCCAATGACGTCGTCTTGCGTTAGCAGTTTTTTTCTGCGCAATTATTAAATGGTTTCTCTTTACTGAAAAATCCCTCATTCAAAATGATTCACTGTACTGTACTTGTTTACTCATTATTATACTTGTAAACGGGTTAAATTTAATTATTCCTCTTCTGACGCATAAGCGGTGTTGTCAATTTCCAGCAACGTCAGCTCGAATTCCGATTCAGGCTTCCTTGTTTAATCCTGGGAAATTTCCACTCGGTTATTAATACTCGTGACTCGCTCCCTTCAGAATGTCAAGAGGGATGATATCATCCTCTCGAACACCTGGTCCTCGTTAGTTGCACAACCTTATACTGGCCTCCTAGTTGGATCTTTCTTAAAGTCACATTAGAAACTGTACGTTTCTTTGATTTCTTCCTCAAATGCATGGATTCGCACTCCTTGGACCCTATAGCATATGGGTTCAGTACTGAATGTGTGTTATTATATTCACTGACTGTGTTTCCCCACCATGCAAGGTGCGACATACCACATTTACCTGCCTTAATAATAATAATAATAATAATAATAATAATAATCATATGACCTCGAGTGCCAGGTGCAACCTTTATTATTTGCGCCCAGAGTGCAGCTTGCATGTCGAATTTTGTCGTTCCTTGTAGTGCTATGAAAGTTAAGGAGATTAGATATCTAAGCTCTTTGACACTATAGCGCTTTCTAGTAGAGAAAGGAAGAACTCTGTGTTGGCGGGAAATCCCGAGATTAATTTTGCAATAAGGTCACGGCCTACTGAATTCAAATGGGTTCTTTAATATGCCAACAACGTATGACATACGGGCCGAGACTTTTGTCGCCTTTCAAAAATCACTTACCACGTCCAGGAGCGAACCTGCAAGCTTGGGGTAGGTAGTCCAACACGATAACCTGCGGTGAGAAAGCTCATTTCAAAACCAAGTGCATACACGTGTATCACGCAAAGTTTGGCTTGACCGCCAGCCCCATAACATATCCATGTTAAAATTAGATGCACTTGGACAAATAATAGAAAGACACAGAGAGAAAAATAAAGAATTTCATGTAGACTTAGAGAAGGCTTAAGATTAGGGACCGATTTTTAGTTTTTTAAATTGTCATAAAATAGTTCTTTTTCTTCTTTCTTCTTTTTGTTAGTCGTTTACCCTCCAGGTTGGTGGAACCCACGGACTCAGCGAGGGAACTCACCACTACCGCCTCTGCGGGCAGTGTCCTAGAGCTGGGAACATCTAATCAGAGGGGATACAACTGGTGAGGTGTGATTGGCACCTCGCCCAGGCGGCCTCAACTGCAAAGCGAACAGGGGCCTCATGAGGGAAGGTAATGGAAGATCAGGATGGATAGGCAAGGAAGAGGGAAGGAGGCGGCCGTGGCCTTGAAGAACATACCATCCCGGCATTTGCCCGAAGACGAAGTGGGAAACCACGTAAAACCACTTCGAGGATGGCTGAGGTGGGAATCGAACCCCCTCTACTCATTTGGAACACCCGAGGCTGAGTAGACCCCGTTCCAGTCCTCATACCACTTTTTCAAATTTCGTGGCAGAGCCGGGAATCGAACCCAGGACCTCCGGGGCGGCAGCTAACCATGCTGACCGCTACGCTACGGAGGCGACAAATAGTTCTTTTTAGGATTTTAATAGGAGGAATAGGTTTTATGTGTAAAGTGTAGCAAACGTTGGCATAAACTGCGCAAATCTTAAAACTAATGCCTAATTGTTGGTAGAAAATCTGATTGCAACGAGAGTGTAAATATTTTACATAATGATTCATCAAATTATCACCGATAACTTCACACTTTAAGGCAATATTATTTTGTTCTCCTTAAATATGTTAATTATCCAAATTCATTAAACCAAGGATGTCATACTCTAGCCTGTTTAATTAACTTTGTTTATTTTTAATATAGGTAACTTGGAAAGAATGAGAGATTTACCCTCATTTTTCTGACAGTAAATAACCAGACAATAATATATATAAGCTGAAATGTGCTGAAAGTATTTGAATTTTCTGGCAGGTAGGATTTCTCTACATCAACTACAGCTAGGAATAAACACTGTCTTATGGTTGACTTAAACTAAAAATTCAATTATACTACAATAAATAGAACAAAACTGCAATTAGGTATTTTTAGTTACTCGCATGAAAAGAAAATCCACAGCCTGCTTCCACACGACCGACCGGGTCACGGAATGGAATGAATGAAGCCCCCATCTAGCGGCGAGGATACGAATTGTGCCAGCTGCCGAAGCCTGTCGCACACCCCTGGGGCAATGATGATGATAATAATAATAATAATAATAATAATAATAATAATAATAACTCTTCCAAATTAATTCGTACAAAAGCAAGAGGCCCTGATAGCATCCCAATTTCTCTTATTTCTAACTGTCTTGAAGTATTTCTACCCCCAATTATCCATCTATTTAATTTCTCTATACAAAGTGGAGTATACCCGTCTCTTTGGAAGTGTGCTAACATACGTCCAGTACCAAAAAATAAAAACCCCACTAGTTGTAGTGAATTTAGACCAATAAATATCCTTTGTGCCCTTAGTAAAGCGCTTGAGAAAATTGTTCATGAACAAGTATGTGAATACCTAACTAAATTTAATATATTCAATCCTTACCAATCTGGGTTTAAACAAGATGTTCAGTAAAGAACATATAGCCTACTTTCTCCTAAATGCATGGGTATGGTTATAACTCTTTGTCCTTTTCAAGGAGTATAATTGAATGTTGGTTGTAGTAGCTTCTTGAAATACAACGTGCTATACGGATATTAAACATGAATATGATGAGCCCTTTGATAGTGCTACCTCTGTAAAAAAATTCATTCAATTCGGTTTCACCGCGTTTGAATTGATATGGGGAATAGATTTACACATACTTGGCCACCATCTGCAAACTATTGGGCAGATGATCTTGCAGTTTGGTCAGGATATGCTTTCCACATAAAGATATGTTGTTGCAAAATTTGTTGGAGACTAGATTATTAGGATGGTCGTATTTACATTTTAGCTTTTAACATTTGGGCGGCCGCAATTACGTTTCCGTCAAGATGGCGGTGATATAAAACATGACACTGAGGTGCCCTTTGCTAGTGCTACCTCTGTACCAAATTTCGTTCATTCGGTTTCACCGTGTTCGAATTGATAGGGGGAATCGATTTTCAAACAAAGATGGCCGCCATCCGCAAAATATTAGGCTAATGACCTATTATTTTGGTCAAAGGATGCTCCCTCCATAAAGGTATGTTGTTGCAAAATTTGGTAGAGATCGGATGATTAGGTTAATCGTAATTTGATTTAAGCTTTGAACATTTGTGTGGCCGCCATTACGTTTCCGTCAAGATGGCGACGATATAAAACATGACACTGAGGTGCCCTTTACTACTGCTACCTCTATACCAAATTTCGTTCCATTCGGTTTCACCGTGTTCGAATTAATAGGGGGAATCGATTTTGACACAAAGATGGCCGCCATCCGCAAACTATTAGTCTAATAACCTATTAATATGGTCAAAGGATGCTTCCTCCATAAAGGTATGTTGTTGCAAAATTTGGTAGAGATCGGATGACTAGGTTAGTCGTAATTTGATTCAAGCTTTGAACATTTGTGTGGCCGCCATTACGTTTCCGTCAAGATGGCGGCAATATAAAACATGACACTGAGGTGCCCTTTGCTACTGCTACCTCTATACCAAATTTCGTTCCATTCGGTTTCACCGTGTTCGAATTAATAGGGGGAATCGATTTTGACACAAAGATGGCCACCATCCGCAAACTATTAGTCTAATGACCTATTAGATTGGTCAAAAGATGCTCCCTCCATAAAGGTATATTGTTGCAAAATTTGGTAGAGATTGGATGATTAGGTTAGTCGTAATTTGATTTAAGCTTTGAACATTTGTGTGGCCGCCATTACGTTTCTGTCAATATGGCGGCAATATAAAAATGACACTAAGGAGCCCTTTGCTAGAGCTACCTCTGTACCAAATTTCGTTCTATTCGGTTTCACCGTGTTCGAATTAATAGGGGGAATCGATTTTGACACAAAGATAGCCGCCATCCGCAAACTATTAGTCTAATGACCTATTAGATTGGTCAAAAGATGCTCCCTCCATAAAGGTATATTGTTGCAAAATTTGGTAGAGATCGGATGATTAGGTTAGTCGTAATTTGATTTAAGCTTTGAACATTTGTGTGGCCGCCATTACGTTTCTGTCAATATGGCGGCAATATAAAAAATGACACTGAGGTGCCCTTTGCTAGAGCTACCTCTGTACCAAATTTCGTTCTATTCGGTTTCACCGTGTTTGAATTAATAGGGGGGATCGATTTTGACACAAAGATGGCCGCCATCCGCAAACTATTACTCTAATAACCTATTAATATGGTCAAAGGATCCTTCCTCCATAAAGGTATGTTGTTGCAAAATTTGGTAGAGATCGGATGATTAGGTTAGTCGTAATTTGATTCAAGCTTTGAACATTTGTGTGGCCGCCATTACGTTACCGTCAAGATGGCGGCAATATAAAATATGACACTGAGGAGCCCTCTGCTAGTACTACCTGTGTACCAAATTTCGTTCCATTCGGTTTCACAGTGTTTGAATTATTAGGGGGAATCGATTTTCACACAAAGATGGCCGCCATCCGCAAACTATTAGGCTAATGACCTATTAATTTGGTCAAAGAATGCTTCCTCCATAAAGGTATGTTGTTGCAAAATTTGGTAGAGATGGGATGATTAGGTTAGTCGTAATTTGATTTAAGCTTTGAACATTTGTGTGGCCGCCATTACGTTTCCGTCAATTTGGCGGCTATATAAAATATGACACTAAGGAGCCCTCTGCTAGTACTACCTCTGTACCAAATTTCGTTCCATTCGGTTTCACCGTGTTCAAATTAATAGGGGGAATCGTTTTTCACACAAAGATGGCCGCCATCCGCGAACTATTAGGCTGATGACCTATTAGTATAGTCAAGGGATGCTCCCCCCATAAAGGTATGTTGTTGCAAAATTTGGTAGAGATCGGATGATTAGGTTAGTCGTAATTTGATTTAAGCTTTGAACATTTATGTGGCCGCCATTTCGTTTCAGTCAAGATGGCGGCGATATAAAACATGACACTGAGGTGTCCTTTGCTAGTGCTACCTTTGTACCAAATTTCGTTCAATCCTCGTTTACCGTGTTCGAATTGATAGGGGAGGACAGACATTCAGAGTCCACACACTCACACACCCACACCCACACCCACACACACACACACACACACACACTCACACACATACACACACACACACACACACAGACAGACACACTTTTTTTCGCCCTGTGTTGATCTCATAAGTCTACTTTCATTTTTTGCAAAAATCGAAAGTAGGCTAAAAAGGGCATAGTACCACCACTGCATTGTTAAAGGTCAGCGATGATATACGCTCAGCTGTGGACAAGCGTCAGCTTACAATCTTATGTCTTTTCGATTTCAGTAAGGCTTTTGACTGGGTGAATCACAATATACTTCTTGCAAAGCTGAAATCTTTTGGCTTCTCTCAGAGTGCTCTTTCCTGGTTCAAATCCTACCTTTCCATGCGTACACAGAGAGTGATCCTCGCGGATGGCTCCTCCTCAGACTGGAAATCGGTAGAAAGTGGAGTACCTCAGGGATCTGTCTTAGGTCCACTATGCTTCTCGATATATATAAACGATGTTTCGAATGAATTCCGAAATAGTTCTTTTCATATATACGCTGATGACCTCCAAGCCTATTTTCACCTCACGCCTAGCACTGCATGTGATCGTATAAATCTGTTTAATGAAGACATTGACAGGCTTTGTGAATGGGCCCTAAATCATATTCTTAACTTGAACATATCTAAAACACAACTTATATCCATTGGATATACAAAACTTCTAAATTCAGTAGATTTTAATTCACTACCACCCATCAAGATACTAGATAATAATATTAAATATAGCAACACTGTCAATAATCTTGGAGTGATATTTGATAGAACACTATCGTGGGCAGAGCATACGTCTAATGTGGTAAGGAAGGTTGTATCAACTATGCATCTCCTGAAAAGAACTGTTTCTTACACCCCTCCAAACATACGTAAGCTCTTCGTCCAAACTCTCATTTTTCCAATCATTGATTATGGCTCTGCTGTATACAATGATTTACCAGAAACACAGAACATCAAATTACAAAGAGTCCAGAATGCATGTGTTCGGTACATTCTGGATGTAAGGCGAGATGAACATATCACACCTTACTACGTGCAGCTGAAATGGCTGAAACTCCACGAGCGCAGGCAGCTATCAGTTGTCATTCTGACACATAAAATATATATTACATACCAAGACCCCGTTATATCTCTACAATGTCTTTACACCAATGCATTCTGTTCATAATCGAGAAAATAGATACACAAAATTAACACTCCAGATTCCTATACACCGAACCATGAAGTTCAATAAATCTTTTGTTTGCACCGCCTCACGCCTCTTCAACACCTTCGATTTATATAAGTTCGTCAACATTGCAAGCACTGCAGCTTTCAAAAGACATCTTTCATCCTGCTTCTTGGAGCAGTATACCTCTCACATTTGATTACTGCATTATGTTAAAATACTTGTTTTTAAAAGTTCAATTTTAACATCAGGACAATAGCTGACAACCTGTCTAATTTAATAGCTTTTCTTGTACAGTATATGATATTTGCTTTTCGGGCTGATACTATGTCTGTATGCTCTCTTTTGTAAATAATCTTTCCATTATCATTATTAATATTATTATTATTATTGTTGTATTATCACTGTCTTTTTGTTACTATTGTTAGACTATTATTATTTATATTGTGAATGTAAGTGAAATGTTTTATTTGTATAAGCCCTAACCTTATTTTATGTAGGGCGCTACTGTAAAGGAGCTCTTAAGCTCTAAGTGTAGCCGTGAAAATAAAATCAATCAATCAATCATACCGAAGTCGCTGAAGGCCAACCTCGATAAACTGGGGCTCCACCATAATCTGCTTACCAGTATGCAGAAAGTAGTTATTTTACCTGCTCCATAGTTCGTTCGTTCCTGAATCTACCAGTATAGAGAACTCCACTCCATCTTACAACAAATGTCGATGAAATGGTGGATTGTACCCAACGAGATGGTGAACAAATGAGACGAAATAATAATAATAATAATAATAATAATAATAATGTTATTGGTTTTATGTCCCTTTTAACTACTCTGGCTTTTAGAGACGCCGGAGTGCCGGAATTTTGCCCCAAAGGAGATCTTTAACGTGCCAGTAAATCTGTTAACATGGCTCCCTCACATTTGCGCACCCTCAAATGACAGCAGACCGCGCCAGGATACGAACCTGCAACCTTGAGCCCAGAAAGCGAGAACGTTACCGCTGAGCCACGCAGCCAGTCTGGGGCAATAATTAATTGAATGACAGATGAAATGAAATGATAGGGGAGAGTTTTGCTGGAATGAAAGTTGTGTCAGGGAAGATCGGTGTACCCGGAGGAAAACTTGTCTGCCTCCGCTTTGTCCAGCACAAATCTCACATGGAGTGACCGGGATTTGAACCACGGACCCAGCGGTGAGAGGCCAGCGTGCTGCGGCCTAAGCCACGGAGGCTCTATGTCATATCATTTAGTTTGTTTAGGTACTACATAATTCATGAATATTGTCGCACCTCACCTCTTCCAACCTTGATATGACCAAAATCAGCATAATTAAGAGAAGTAATTAATTCGGTGACACTAAGGCTACCGAGAGGGAGCCCCAAACGTCCAGTGGCATTCGCCACGAAGGAGGAATGGGGGGGGAGCGTTCTTATTTTCGTAGTTTTAGAAACGCCCTCAATAATTTAGATCAAGGCAGGAAACAGGCGATGCCAGGACAAGCCTGTTAATTGGAAGGGCTGAACTTACCCTGAGACCGAATGCGAACATTTCCCAACCAAAATGCCGAGGAAGGAACAAGGTTACCATTTCCGTTGAGCTTCAACACAAATAAAATGAAATTCAAGATGACTCATTATTGTATTACCACAAGGGTTACAAACAACTAAACTAGGCAACACCTTAAATGTAATAAAAATACCACATAATAAACATATGATCCCAGTAGCTTATGATTAGGGGAACGCGAAATTAAAACCCCGTGAATTTAAAACACGTTTCAACCAACACATCCC
This sequence comes from Meconema thalassinum, assembly GCA_946902985.2. Taxonomy (NCBI): domain Eukaryota; kingdom Metazoa; phylum Arthropoda; class Insecta; order Orthoptera; family Tettigoniidae; genus Meconema; species Meconema thalassinum. Next base: position 693,905,895 of record OX336390.1, read on the forward strand.
CTGTCCAAGTGGGGATTTATTCCCGCATGGTAATTCACAACTAAAATTACTAAAGTAATTCCCCAAATAGTATGAAAGGAATAACGACATGAAGTAAGGCAAAAGCTACTCCAGAAAACAAAGTTGTTTAACACAACCAAACAAGTCGCTTATTACGACCATACCGTCTGAAGGACACCTGTCAACTGAGTTGGCGAGGAGCCGTTCTGACGAAGTTAAAGCCAACACCCACCCTTAAGAGCAAACGGAAACTAAACAATGAAGAAATCCCCACCCTGAAATAATGCAACGCAAAATGAGGAGGACCACATCCCCTTCCAAAATACCTTAACCTAAAACATGTCTTAAATTATATCTGAATTGCCACACGACACGTGGCTAGGAAATGCACTACGAGAGTCAAATTGAAATTTATTAGAATTAACAGTGTTAGCAAATCCAAAGTTTTGTCAGATCCCTGGTAGATAAGGTTTGTGCAATACTATACTGTTTTATGCCTCTCCCCAGAGGAAATGAAAATTTCCTCCGGGAAGGGGTCTTCGACACTCCAAGTTCTGCGTGTGAGATTCAAGAAAGCTGGATACTGACTGCTTATTGTTCGCTGAGGGCTTGCTTTCTAGGGATAACGTGACCACCCCCTCTCCACTGCACAGTTTGGTCGTGCCAACCTAACTTGGGGGCGCAGACCACCATAACAACGACATAGTCCAAGAGAAATGTTGGTACCACAAGTGGTGCCATGACCCAAATCTTTAAGAGTTTACTCAGAAGTGCCACGACGAAATGTTCCCAGGGTAGAAACTCAACCCACTAATGGGGCTTAAAGGGGTTTCTAGGAACCTGTGCGCAGCAGTTCACTTCACAACAGCAGCGTAGAAATGTCAATCTTCCAGGGTATTAACGTCAGCTCCTTCTCAGGCAACAAATGTAGGTTCAAGAGTTTTGGAAACCAATTAGCTGGTAGCAGGAGTGCCTGCGAAATACACCAGCTCCAGACTGTTGCGAAATAATTGCAGTCTTCATGTAACGATGTTAAAAGTCGTTACATCCTCGCCCTCCCAAAGAAGACGATGGGGAGAGAACAGCAGGAATGGTGGTGAGTCGCTGGGCATCTGGCAGATGAAAGGTCACCTCCGAACTCCGCCAGCAGATCACGAAGTACAACCCCTCAGGAAGGAGGATGCCATCAAACTTGGTATGGTACTGTCAACCTGGGCCCAGGTTGAGAGTACACGTCCCACATGAAATTTCCCAACTGAAACACACCATTACTACAGCAGAATAAATTCAATTTAGGTTTCCTTAGCGAGAACGGGTGGCTCCAGACTAGCATGCTAGCCTTAAGCAAGGTTATGTCATCTGAGGACAGATGTGGAAAGTCACACCACATTTGTACGACACTGAAACTCAGTAAGCAGTTGTTTAAGTTTTATCCGGGGGGCTTGAGGACTTAATCAAAAGTTCCTCACAAGTGAGTGGGTCTTCAGGGCATCACTAAAATGTTCACTGAAGGGGGTGGGAGTATCACACGATAGGGCATCTGACCACACGAGAAGACTGATTTTGAGTTAAGAAAATTTAAAAAATTAACCACCATTACCAAATAGGATAACTAAACTAAAATTATGAATACTCATAGAGGTTACCAGGAATACACAAGCAAAATTTTACAGAATTCTCCAAAAATATCCTACCAAACCCCTTAAAATGAAAGAGAAAACCCCTCCTTGAGACGGGAAATCAAGGGGACCCCCACTGGTACCCTGCCAAAACAGCGAAACATAATAAAAAGGAATTTACGTTTACTCGGATGGGCTAACGCAGCACCGCACGAAAACAGAACATTTTGAGTACAGAGAAAACATTTAAATAAACACAACATACCAAAATCAAAACCAAGGATCGTCATAGGTTTGTGATACATAAAAGACATGATTAAATTTAAAGTCTCTGCCTCATTTCACCAGTCACTGCCCCTAACCATCCACGGTGGCCATCCGACGAACGGCAGAAAACAGCAACTACTTTCCACGAGACGAGAAACTAATGGGGACCACGTTAAACAGCCTGACACACACATGGTCAACCGATTTGCATACCAGCATTTAACCAAATCTCACAAAATGACCTCATAGCAAATTGCCAACGCACCCTACCAGTCCACAGTTCTTCATGAACTTCTGGAGGATGACCGTCGAACTCAGAACACCAAGGTGATCACACCCATGTTGAGAACGACCTCACATAACGTTACGCATGGATAACTCCAAATCAAAAAATACATCTTCCCAAAAATGAAGAACAGGTCGACCGCCTTTTCTAGGCACGGAACCTAACTAATATTAAACCAACAACAACTACCAGCCCGGTACACAGGCAACATTCCAATTCTACTCCCAAAGCACATAGCTCAGCAGAACCAGACACAAATATAAATTGGTACCAACCAATTTTCAAAACACACCAAAATGATCGTGGCCCACCATAAGAATAAAAATAAATTACCAATAATTTCACGCCCTACACAACTCACGGACACCAACCGACTACCATAGTCCGATACAGGGTTTCGCATAATTACTACAAACACCGATAGGTGTCATCTGACACATTTCAATAAGCACGAGGCAATTAATATCCTCAAAATTACAATTGCTTCAACCTTACGGTCCCTAACATGCCACAGCATTTCCAAAATACAGAACTACATGGTCACATATGCGACAAGATGATAAATTCTCAAAAGCACCGGGCGATGGTTGTCCCCAAAGGAAAGTGCACCTTGCACAGAACAAGAACGAGTTCGCCAAAGGATAATTAGCTCAAAATTTCTCCAAAATAGGGACGACGACTTCAAGGTGACACAAATTCAACGCAGAGAACAACTGACTGACACCTCAGCATGGCCATCAGCTTGAAAACGGACGCTCCACAAATTTAAAATATTCACACCCGAGTACACGGGGAAGGCAAGAATTACATTTCCGAACTACAATCAGGTGCAAGTTGTAACAATATTAGCAAGTCAGCAGTCTAACAGATCAAGCTGCAGATTACGAATAACCCACTGACCAACCTGAACTAGATACATTTTCAACCAACAAGAGATGGTAGCCCGAAGGTTTCCCAGATCACAAATACAATTTCTATAGCCCTCACGTCAACAACTGAACAACACATCGAAATGAGCATCACTCTGAACCATCACACCTTATTTTCACATAAAATCAAAATTTCACTACCAACCTAACAAAATTATCACTAAATCATCCAAGAAAAATTTACTCGAAATATATCAACCACAAATACGATGAACAAAACTCAGCTAACAGAAGCAGATCACAGCCTTTCTTGAGGATTACAAAAGGTGACATAAGAGATTTGACTTCAGCGGAATAACTAGACCAACTCCCATCGCCCTGAACTTCATATCATCGCATTCACAGGAAATAGAACATCATAATTTCACCTTTTACACACCTCGAGTTTCTCGTTCACTAGCAGGTTTACAATTCGATATATGAGTCCTAAAAACACGTTTCCTAGACAGATCCTCTAATAACACGGTTACTTCAGAAGGAAAAGACAGATTCTCATAGGGGCCCTCATATTTTGGCTGCAGTTTACCTGATACCTGACGACCTGGGGTCTTAGCCCAGAAGTTCTTTGCATACACAAAATCTCCGACAGAATATCCACCCTGTTTTCGGCCCAAATTATATCTCTTAGCCAACTTATCATGCGAGATCTTTATAGCAGCTTTGGCCTCCTTCCAGATTTCTCTGACACGATCAGGAGAGGGTTGGTCAGGAAGCAGATCATGAAGTGACCACAGATTCGTTAGAGGGGAATTCGGGACGAACGCACACATAAGTGAGAATGGCGTTTTCCCATGGGATTCATGCTCAGCAGTGTTGAAGGCATAGGGTAACCAATGTAATGACGAATCCCACTTGGCATGATTATCACGATGATATGCGATAAGCGCAGCTCTCAAATTTCGGTTAACTCTCTCTGCCAAACTAGGGTTGGGGTAATAAGGTGTCGTGGTGACATGGGAAATAGAATAATCAAAACAAAATTTTCTGAACTGATGAGAAACAAAAGCCTTGGCATTATCTGACACCAGGTATTGACTAGGACCGAAGGAAGAGAAAACAGACTTTAATCATCTTATGACAGTAGCAGAGTCACAATTTCTAGTGGGAAAATTCCACGAAAAGCGAGAGAAACCATCAACACAAACAAAAGCAAAACGATTACCTAGTTTAGACCTCGGCAGGGGCCCAACGAAGTCCACATACAAGCGTTCCATGGGCCTGGACGCAGATTCGGAAGCTAACTTACCAACCTTACCACTGACGGTAGGCTTACTCACCTTACAGTCATGACACCCCAGCACGAACTTTCTCACATCCTTATCGAGACCCTTCCAAACAAAAGACTGCCTTATTTTCTGTCGAGTTTTGAATATTCCTAGATGGCCTCCAGCGGGTGACTCGTGAAAATACATTAGCATGCCATTTATCAGCTGAGTAGGCAAAACAACTTTAGGCTTTCTATCACGCCGAGTTACACAACACAGTACACCAGACCTTAAAATATAAGGCTTTATCTCTTCTCCAGAAACTAATCGAGCAATTAAGTCACACAAGACGGAATCTTCCTTCTGATGGTCAGCAATGTCTCCAAACAATAACAGTGAATTTACTAACATGTGTTGAGCTGAATTAGCCCCAACAACAACAGGTTCCTCTAAAGAGGGAGTTTCACACCTGTCAGGAATTTCTCCATAGAGACGCTTAAGTGACACAGCACAAATATTTTCATGATTTTCCTCGGGAACGAGATTCTTACATTTATTAGGAACTTCTTCGTACATGCGGCTAAGGGAGTCGGCTATGACATTTTCACAACCCTTTATATGACGAACGGTGAACTGAAATGATGAAATGCGGGTTGCCCACCTGGCGATTCGCCCCGTGGTTCGAGGTCTAGCCAGGACCCAGCTCAGGGCCTGGTTATCGGTTTCAAGCTCGAAAGGAACATGTTCAACATACATCCGGAATTTCTCCAGCCCAAACATCACTGCGAGCCCTTCAAGCTCGTATACGGAATAATTTTCTTCAGCAGGGGACAGAGTCCGAGAAGCAAAACCAATAGGTCGTCTACCTAACTCACTTTCTTGTAATAACACAGCAGCTACAGCACCGAGAGATGCATCGGTCTGGATTATAAACTTCTTACTGAAATCAGGGACAGCGAGGACAGGAGCCCTACTCAGTGCCTCCTTCAAATCATCAAAAGCTGCTTGCTGCGACAGACCCCATTCAAATTTCACATCAGACTTTCGCAGATGATTAAGCGGCAACGCGCGCTGCGCAAAATTGGGTATAAATTTGCGCAAAAAGCCAACCATTCCCACGAATCGGGCTACTCCTTTCACATTTTTAGGCGGTGCAAAATCTCTAATTCCTTGGGTTCGGGAGTCAACGACCGAAACACCTTCAGCAGAAACAATATGACCAAGAAAAGCAATTTTAGGTTTAGCAAGGGACACTTTAGACAACTTTACGGTTAGACCAGCAGATTTTAACCTCTCAAATACTTCACGAAGATGGCGCACGTGGTCTTCGAACGTCTCGCTAAAAACAACAACATCATCCAGATAGTGACACAAATAATCAAATTTGATGCCAGAAAAAACGTGATCAAGAAGCCTACTAAGCACAGCGCCCCCTGTAGAGAGACCAAAAGGCAAACGACAATACTCAAAGAGATTCCAATCGGTGGCGAATACAGTCAGATGCTTAGATTCTTCAGCTAACGGAATTTGGAAATATGCCTGCGTCAGGTCAATGAGGCAATAATAGGAGGCGTTTTTGAACCAGGAAAAACAGCTATGTAAATCAGGAAGAGGGATGGATTCTAAAACAATCTTTTTGTTTAACCTGCGATAATCTACGACTGGCCGAAAACCACCATTAGGCTTAGGTACTAAGAACACAGGTGAGGAATATGCTGATGTGGAGGGTCGAATCACTCCATCTAGTAACATCTGATCGATTAATTTCTTTAATTCCAACATTTTGGGTGGACTCAAACGGTAGGGAGGATGTCTGACGGGTATAGTATCCGTCACTTCAATTTTATACTCCAGGATCTTAGTCATTCCTAATTCGTCAGTGAACACCTCGGGAAAATACCCACACAAATCTCGAATCTCTTTAGCTTGAGCGTCAGATAAATTACTTAAATCCAAGGACTCAACCCCGGTGGACAAGACGGGTTCAGCATCACGGTTGAAAACATGAGCACTCGCACTAGGGACAGCAGTAGAAAGAAATTTAAATTTTACCTCAGAACAAAACCTGAACCCGAATGATTCGTGTTGCATATCCAGCAGTAAGCCAGTATGAGCAAAAAAATTTGCGCCCAGAATAATAGGACATGACAAATTCTTAATGACCCAAAAGGAAAATTTCCAACAAAATTTATGAATCCGAACTTTAAACTTTACAGAACCAAGAACGTCCAATTGAGCACCGTTGGCAGAAACCAACTTAACATCTACATTTGACAGGTTACTGAATTTACAAATGAGTTTCATAGACAAATACCAATTCTCGCTAACCAATGAAGCAGCACTTCCAGAGTCTAACAATGCAATAATACATGCATCATTTATCGAAACTTCAATCCTAGGAGAGAGCAAGACCCCATCAGAAACCTTCGAACACACGCCACTTGCTCCGATAACTTTGGAGCGGTCCTTCGTTATTTCATTGCCTAAGGCACACAACTGATTTTTGGCGGAACGAATACCTTGAGGCCTGCTCCTGGATTGTCAATCCCTTTTTACTGGACAATTCCGCTGAATATGACCGGTTTCCTTGCACTTATAACAAGTCACAGGACGGTTATTAAAATTTTGGGGAGAACGACCCTGCCCAGGCGGGGTTCGAACCAAGGGAGGTCGAATGAAAGGAACAGAATTTCCACGGTGAAAAGGCTGGCTATTAGCATACCTGGCAATGTCAACTGAACGTACTGAGTCGGCTTGAATACCGTCTTCACAGAGACCCTTAATAGTAGTAGCGGTGGTTCCGATACACAAACAATTTCTGAATTCCGGAGTTGCTCCAGCCAAAATGAGTTTTACCACATGAGTTTCGGGCATGATTACCCCGAACACCTTCACAAACTTGGAAATATCAACTATATAAGAATTTATTGGCTCGTTCATACCTTGAGCACGATACAAATACCGCCCCTTCATAGTGTCCAAGGATCTGATTGGTACAATAATTCTTAACACCTCGGTCATAAAATATTGAACGCTCCACCCCTCGCTCATGGCACTAGTCACATACCTTCTCAATGTGTCTGACATATGAGGAGATATCAGCTGGAATACTACTTGGTCACTCACATTAAACTGTTCTGCACACTCGTGAATATCTACCAAAATCCTTAAGAAAATCACAATTTCTTCCGCAGTGTCCATTCTTCGCCCAGACAGCCTAGACACAAAACTCACAATGGGGTGGTTTACCGTACCAAAACTGGCCTTAGAAAATATAGAGTAATTAGAATCACCCTCGCTTGAATCACCACAGCCTGACATCTCTACACACAAATCCTGTTGAACAGAACTACGATTTCTGGGACCAACAGTAGGAATGGTGTTACGCCCCGAGCTCGAATTACCTCTTAAACACCCCTGAGACTCGGCACTAAAATTTCCGGCACCTTCGAAGAAGGAATTTGGTTTCACTGTAGGTGGCTGATGACCTGCATTACCCATAGCATTAACTGACCGAAAGGACCCAATACCTTTAGAAATTACTTCACTAGTGATTGTCCTATTAGAATTATGGTTAGACAAGGGAACATTCACGACAGATCGGGGTTCAAGCATTGACCCTGCCACACGAGATGAGACTGCGGTACGAGACACAGAATTACATGTTACGCAAATGCAGGTAGAATTTTCCCGCCCGGAACGCCCTGAGACAAAGCCACCAGAATTGTTTCTACTTAGATGTGAACTCGGCTCTCCAGCGGCCAATGCCACTCCAGTACTTACCGAGGAACAAATAGGAAAATCAAAGGTTACATGGTTATTATTTGGTGCAGAAACCATTAGAGCATTAAGATTCGGAATATTTGATTCTGGGTGCGGGGTACCAATATCTACTGCAACGACATTGGACCCGGAGTTACTTGTCATTATCTCAGAACTAACGGCATTGTGTTTGCGAGACGGAAATAGCCACGACCCTTCGCGGCAAGGGGGTGGGAGGCCTGGCTCGTTCACAGCTGGCTCGCCTGGGTTACCAAACTTGGGACACAAACTTTCAGACACACAGGCAGAACTATTTACAGGATTGCGATCGCTAATTTGGGTAGTATTTAGCAAATCACCATCTATATCACAGGAATTGAAACTATCCAAACACTGTGCGCACTCAACTAACTTGATCTCAGCATCTAATAAACCCTTCAATTCGGACATAGTTTGTGTTTCATCGGATTCCATTAAATCAACGCAGCGCAGATAAAGATATTCAATACGAGCTCGTAACTTAGTAAAATTGGCAGGACTGCATTCAACCTCTGAGAAACAAAATCTTACAACATTTGATATTTCTTGAACAAGACCACAAATCTTTGACTCACCCAGTTTGAATTCAGCCAATGACATTTTAGGTGGCGTTGCTGGAAATTCCACTGCATACTCTAAGCTCGTCCTCGCCTGTTCTGTTTCGGCAGGTACTTGGAGATTACGTATTAGCAGTTCATAAGTAATTTCTTCCTCAGTGAGATATTTCACCTTCAAGTTGCGTCTAGCCATCTCACAGATGTTTCATGTAACAGAATCAAAATCAAGCATTACACAGAATACAATTAATATCCTAGCTGTGTGGAGAGAAAAAAATTAATAGGGGATGGTACAATTAGTCCTACTTTCTAAATCTTCATGTTGGGTTAATAAATTGCAATTAAGTCAGCGGAAAAGATGGTTATCACCGGCACTGGAGAGAGAATCAACCACGCTCTGCTACCAATGTCGCACCTCACCTCTTCCAACCTTGATATGACCAAAATCAGCATAATTAAGAGAAGTAATTAATTCGGTGACACTAAGGCTACCGAGAGGGAGCCCCAAACGTCCAGTGGCATTCGCCACGAAGGAGGAATGGGGGGGGGGGGAGCGTTCTTATTTTCGTAGTTTTAGAAACGCCCTCAATAATTTAGATCAAGGCAGGAAAAAGGCGATGCCAGGACAAGCCTGTTAATTGGAAGGGCTGAACTTACCCTGAGACCGAATGCGAACATTTCCCAACCAAAATGCCGAGGAAGGAACAAGGTTACCATTTCCGTTGAGCTTCAACACAAATAAAATGAAATTCAAGATAACTCATTATTGTATTAACACAAGGGTTACAAACAACTAAACTAGGCAACACCTTAAATGTAATAAAAATACCACATAATAAACATATGATCCCAGTAGCTTATGGTTAGGGGAACGCGAAATTAAAACCCCGTGAATTTAATACACGTTTCAACCAACACATCCCCTGTCCAAGTGGGGATTTATTCCCGCATGGTAATTCACAACTAAAATTACTATAGTAATTCCCCAAATAGTATGAAAGGAATAACGACATGAAGTAAGGCAAAAGCTACTCCAGAAAACAAAGTTGTTTAACACAACCAAACAAGTCGCTTATTACGACCAGACCGTCTGAAGGACACCTGTCAACTGAGTTGGCGAGGAGCCGTTCTGACGAAGTTAAAGCCAACACCCACCCTTAAGAGCAAACGGAAACTAAACAATGAAGAAATCCCCACCCTGAAATAATGCAACGCAAAATGAGGAGGACCACATCCCCTTCCAAAATACCTTAACCTAAAACATGTCTTAAATTATATCTGAATTGCCACACGACATGTGGCTAGGAAATGCACTACGAGAGTCAAATTGAAATTTATTAGAATTAACAGTGTTAGCAAATCCAAAGTTTTGTCAGATCCCTGATAGATAAGGTTTGTGCAATACTATACTGTTTTATGCCTCTCCCCAGAGGAAATGAAAATTTCCTCCGGGAAGGGGTCTTCGACACTCCAAGTTCTGCGTGTGAGATTCAAGAAAGCTGGATACTGACTGCTTATTGTTCGCTGAGGGCTTGCTTTCTAGGGATAACGTGACCACCCCCTCTCCACTGCACAGTTTGGTCGTGCCAACCTAACTTGGGGGCGCAGACCACCATAACAACGACATAGTCCAAGAGAAATGTTGGTACCACAAGTGGTGCCATGACCCAAATCTTTAAGAGTTTACTCAGAAGTGCCACGACGAAATGTTCCCAGGGTAGAAACTCAACCCACTAATGGGGTTTAAAGGGGTTTCTAGGAACCTGTGCGCAGCAGTTCACTTCACAACAGCAGCGTAGAAATGTCAATCTTCCAGGGTATTAACGTCAGCTCCTTCTCAGGCAACAAATGTAGGTTCAAGAGTTTTGGAAACCAATTAGCTGGTAGCAGGAGTGCCTGCGAAATACACCAGCTCCAGACTGTTGCGAAATAATTGCAGTCTTCATGTAACGATGTTAAAATTCGTTACAAATATGACTCTTTTGAGTGTGAATCGGAAAATTATTAAACTATTTTTGTATTTAGAAGGAAGGAAAAATAGGTAAAACCCTAAGAACCCTGTCCCTAGTTATGATAGAGTTCCACGAAAGTGAGTCTGGCGATTCCTAAGGACCAGAGCAGTTCCGGAAAAGTATGTAAGAATTATCCAGGATTTGTATGATGGAGCAAAAACAAGAATAAGAAGTAGCGTAGGATTGAACGAATGGATACCAGTTCGAGTTGGGCTGCATTAGGGGTCGTCACTGTTGTGAGTCCATACAATCATTTTCAATCTTGTGATGGATGTTCTATCTGACGGCTTACGAAGTAATGCACCATTGTGCGTGATGTTTTCTGATGATATTGTTTTGTGCAGCAGCAATAACAGGGAGCTGGAAGAAAGGTTGGAAAACTGGAAAAAAAAACTGGAAAACATAGGCTTGAAAATCAGCAAGGAGAAAACCGAGTGCCTGTGCCTTGGAGGTGAGGGGAATGAATTGGCGGAGATGGATGGAACAAGCTTAAGGTCAGTGGGTAGCTTCAATTACTGTATTTGGGTCATTGGTGTCTAACGATGGCAACATAAATGTGGAAATCAACCACAGATTACACAGTCGGCCTGGATCAACTGGAGAAGGATTTCTGGAATTCTGTGTGACAAGAGACTCAACATAAAAGTGAAAGGAAAAGCCTACAAGACAGCAGTAAGGCCAGCCATGTTATACGGAGTACAGTAGAGACGTGGGCTACGACAAAGTCACAATGTAAAAACTGAATGTGGCGGAGATGAAGATGCTTAGATGGATGAGTGGTGTCACTAGGGAGGACCGCATCAAAAATGGGAAAATCAGAGGAACCGTTAAAGTGACAGAAGCATCAAAGAATATCCAGAAGAAAAGACTATTGTGGTACGGGCATATTATGTGAAGGGTAAAAAGCTATGTAGGGAGGAGAGTAATGGATCTGGTTGGCGATGAAAAGAGAAATAGGGGCAGACCCAGAAGAAGATGGACTGACAATATCTGAGAAGACCTGAAGGAGAAAAAGTTAGAAGATGATGTGTGGGACAGAAAAAGTGGAAAAGAACGGCCAGAAACATCGACTCCGTTTGAAGTGGGAGAAGAAGAAGTATAATAATAATAATAATAATAAGAAGAAGAAGAAGAAGAAGAAGAAGAAGAAGAAGAAGTTAAAATTAGATGCAAAATTCACATTAAAATTATCCTTGTCCATACGTGTGTCCTTCAGATGCCTTCCTCTTCGTCTTCTCGGTCCCATTATAATAGCAACTAACTAGTAATAACTAATACATGTAATTATTTCCAGGGGTTTTATCTACTTACTAGCATTAGTTCCCGGCTTTGCCCGGTGATTTTTTTTTATGGATGATAATGAATACTACTACAGAACTGGAGTGCTCAAGGATAAGGATCGGAAAGCACCAACACTTATTGCAGCTGATAACCTCAGTACACTGCACCAACACCATCGTCCTTATACTGAACCCATGTACCATTGGTTCAAGGGGTCGAATCCATGTATTTTTGTAAAAGGAAGGAAGGAAATATACTGTCTTCAGAGGAACATAGAAATATTTTATACAAGAAGGCTAGCATAACGTTGTGAAATGAACTGAAGCCAGGTGGCCAGGAAATGAGATAATGCCTGACGCATCGATAAGGAGCCAGTCACGAATATAAATAGAACGAGTGGAATCTTCCAAGCGAGTGACAAAGAGCGTGTTTCGGAAATCGCCCTTACCTTGCAGTAAAACGGCAACCGCGCAGCTGTGCCAGAAGAAGAATAATTAAATTTAACCCATTTGCAAGAATAAAATTAACTAAAGAAATACAGCATTGTGAATCATTTCGGAATAGAGATTTTTGTGTGGAGAAAAAGGTTTTAATAATTGCCCAGGAGAGAAGTGCAAACGTGGCCATACGTCATTGGGGGTTTCCCGAGACCCGAGGAGTGGGGAATTAAAAATCAACTGTAACACCCACACAGCTGAAGACTAAATGTTATTTAATATCTCAGAAATGCACGATCGATTTTAATGTGCAGAGAGGTCATTTTACGTTTAGAAAACAAGCTTTCCAGAGATATAATTTTTATATGTGTGCGACCATTATTTCAAAAGTTGGTTCTAGAAAAGACGTGGATTTTATCTTTTTGTAGCCAAAGAGTATAAAAGTCCTGGCAGAACCAAGTCAATCATGCAGTATTAGTCCGTCCAGGGGGCGTGACGTTGAAGCATCACATCGAATGCAGTTTACAAGGACTCCTTGAGGGGAGGTGCTGCATCACGCAGTATTCAGACGTATGAACCTCAGGGGAGGTCATACCGTGCAACAAGTATAAGCAGTTCATAAGCAGTTATTGTCAGCCTGCGGGCGTGACACTGTGTCACTATCATCGTTAATGCAGTCTACAAGCATTCCTTGAGGGGAAACGCTGTATCACATCGTATAGACAGTATCCGACAGCCCGAGGGCGTCGCTGTATCGACAACCATCGTGCCCCCGTAAGGAGTGGCCGAGAAGTATTATTATAGTATCGCCGTGTGGAGAATTAGGAAAATCTTAAATACAGGATCTAGTTCCGCCAGTATCAATCTCACAGTGAAAAGTTCAGTAATTATAGTCAAAGCAGGCTGCGAACTTAGAGCACAGGCGATAGGTCTTCAAAATACAGTTAAATTAAACAACCGAAAGTATCATAACTTATTGAAGTACCATAACAGCGAGATAAACATTCTATCAATTTTAAAGAACCCGATCAGGGTCGGACAGAATAAGGTTCGCATAGTATTCTGAAAAGATAGGAATTCGAGAACAGAATAATCAGAAAGGAGAAGTAAATTCTAGACATTGTTTCAAGGAAACAAACGAACTTTAAAAAGCACTAAGTTACGAGGAGTATTAGATGCTAGAAATAATAGGTCACCGATAGATTATCTGGGGGACCGTGGACAAGACAGACTTTCGCTAGACCAACCAATAGGGTCTAGAAAGAAGCAGCTCGAGCAAATAATAATAATAGCTGATCGTCAGGAAACCGGAATTGAAGGAGTACTATTCCAGGGAGGAGGTAGATTGTTCGAGACTTTCACATTCTGGTCAAGATAGGAAGCCGACATTTACTAGTTTCACCCTTGGAGACGGGGAGTCAAGAAATCACGTGTGAAAGGCCTAATAAAAGCCTTAGTGATTAGAATCTGTGTAGTGTAAATATATAAAAATTGTGTTAAATAGTAATGTTTCAGTGATTTTATTGTGTATCATAGAAGAATACACAAGTGTATTTTAAAATGTTACCAGTGTTTAATGTATATGAGTTATATGTGTGTCAAGATATGTCAGTCTATGAAATGAATTTGTGCAAGATGGTTTAATCACAAATTGTGGGCGAAATGAAACATCGTTGGAAAGTACGGTCATGGACCGATCTGAACATGAGTAACCATTTTCATTATGTTTTGTGTTGGGGAATGTTTGTGTACAATCCACCTGAGTTTGAGAAATAGGGATGTTTTTGAATAACAAATAACAGAATAAGAGCGCGGTCTGAACAAATAAAATTGAGAAATTATAAAATAATTATGTGAAATGAATAAATCCTTTAGAGGAAATGTATGAAATAAAATATCAGCGTATTTGATAAATGTTATAAAAGCAAGCGTAATAATAATAATAATAAAAACTAGGTAAATGAAGATTAAGTTGAATTATATGAAAGTAATAGCGTTTGAGCTCTAGTAAAAGTATAAAGACATGGTATGAATACATGTTCTAAAAGTATAGCGATTATTGTCACGGGAGAGGATTAATTTAAAAATTGAGATATAGATCAATTGTTGATGTTGAATTTATCAGTTCTTTGGAAGACGTTTGGCCTTAAAGTAATGTATAGCGCCATGTAGCGCATTACAGTAAATTGTCACGCTAGGAAGGCGTTGAATCTAAATGCACTCGGTAAATTAATTATGAGGGACAGTTGATTGCGGTAATTGAGCTATGATAAGTCCTCCATTAGTGATGTGGATCACGAGGCGTTGTATAAAGGGTACGAATTTATTGTATTGATGAGCGCAGGTTAGACCGAGGTCGCCCTAAGCCGCGAATTAAAGTCCTCCAGTATGGGATATAGTTCCCGAGGCAGTGGAAGAATCGAACCAAGGTTCGTTTGTGTGAAGCCCTAAATATTGTTGTTGTATTGAATTATTCTTACCCATCAATGATGACACTTCATAATTAATAAATGCCAAGGTTACGAAAGTGGTCTATGAACCTAAATAATGTTGTTAATATAAATGAAAGAAACGCCAGGTCTGTTCAGAGAACTGTGAAGAAGAAATAGCTGTTTTAAAAGCATGAATGTAGCTGTCCCGTGTGGGCAAGGCTTGTGGCCTCCCCTCTAGGCAATAAATCGCGCCGAGTGGTTACGGTCCGACCCCTCGTCTTTGTAAGTGTGGTAGGTCGGAGAGGACCGTCTGTGAGAAGTAATAATACACCGTGAGTGTTTAGAAGTTGTTAATGACCCGGGATTCGAACCGAGGTTCTTGTAGATGAAAGTACCGCTTGCCAGTTCAGATCGTAGTTTTCTTATGTGATAATGGTATTTTAAGGCAAATAAATAAAAATCCCTAATGTAATGTTGTATTGATGTAGGATTTCACGAGTTCAATGAGGACAATTAGATTTCGGGAGTGATCATAATTTTTGACTTTGTTCAAGTAGTCTTCTGTAACTCTGGAGTACACAAGTATTTTCCCAATCACTGTAGTGAATTTGTTAACTTGAGAGAGGTGGTAACATGAGAACATTGTGGAATGCCCAAAAATTTAAGTAAAGGAGTAACATGTACTTTAAATACGATTATATATTGTTATGATTATAAGAAACTCATAAAATAGATATTGAGGTGTGTAAAAGAATAACACAGTTTATAGTGGAAAGTATTGGGCCATTGGAGCTCGTGATTGTAGTGAAATTTAAAAGGGATACTTTATGGAAGTGAAAGGAATTATGAGTTTGTTGGTTTGAAGGAAACCATGTAATTTAATATAACATTTGTTTGATTTTATGTATTCCTTGTTCACTTTGAACAAGTTTGGAAGGATTGGTCAGTAGTTTATTTGTTTAATTTGTTTGTAGCGCCATATATTTGGTAAATTAATTGTTTTATAATAGGAGTTGATTTTGTTTTTATTTTGGAAGTGTATCCTCTATTTAATCCAAAATGTGTAAGTCACAGAGTGGGAGAACATACCAAAACCCCGAAAATCCCGATTTGAGCATTGCTGGCATACTGTTATTTGCATATTTCTTGTTAAAAGGGCACAATACAGAGGCATACTATTGCCATGATGATAACTATTTTAAGGGGCCTAAGAATTTTTTGGCACTAATTACTTCCTGTGACTGCAATTTATAAGCAGCTCGCAATTCTGCACCAAAACACTGGTAGGGGCGACATGATGCAGCCCGCATTGCCTGGCAACAATAGACTTATGCATTATTGAAGCTGTTCAGGAGCGCTTATTCCTCCGACTTACTGAACAAAAACCAATCTTAAATGTTACCTGAGAGGTATAGCATAATGCTACATAGCCTACATTATTCCTCTTGAATCTGGCTACCATTATACAAAAAGATTTTTTTTTCGAATCCGACTCGTAGTTTCAGAAATTAGCGCGTTTAAACACACAAACAAACTCTTCAGCTTTATTATATTAGTATAGCGGCTTCGGTGGCGTAGTCGGTAGCATGCGGAGCTTCTATGCCCAAGATAGCGGGTTCAAACACGGCCGAAGCCGTCGGATTTTTTAAGAGCGTTAAAAATCCCTCAGTATGCCTTCCTTCGGAGGGGAAGTAAAGCCGGCGGTCCCATGTCATAGATTTATGGCATGTTAAAGAACCTTCCACTAATTGCACCTGTGTGAAGCTAAATTGGATAGGTTAAGAATGTAAACAACGCTCTTAGATTTCTACGTTCGTTGCCAAGAGGCGACTGCGGTGGCGTCTAGTAGCTAAGTTCTGAACTTGGCCTAGTAGTCGTTGACGGTGGCGCTTGGCGGCAAAAGTAGGCACTATTTGAAAATTTCTAAGTTGCAGCACTTTAATTAAAAAACAGATAACACACACTAATACAGTCATCACAATTAACACCGGTTATCAGACAGATTCTACATACACCCAAAGTACACGGGGCTACATGACCGCGTTGTCACAACCCCCAAACTTAAGAACCAAGCAACCAGTATAGATTATTCATATATATGTATTATATAGTCTACATTGTACCCCGCCCAGTCATTAAGCAAATTCGTGTTGACCGACTGAAGAGTCACAACCAACTGACAGTTTGCATAGGCAACACTGAAATAATGGCTTCAAGAATTTTCATAACATTCAACTCTTCAGAGAATAATTCTGAATTCCGTCGTCCTGCGACCTGCTTAGCCCGACTTGCCTCAACAATGTCGCCTGTGTTATTTTCTCCCGGACGCACCTTGATTACGGCGTGGCTGTTCCAATAGCTGCCAGTCGCTATTTCCGAGTGCTCCATCCTGTCCCGGGACGCGTTAAAACAGCGCTTCCCCTCGGATATTGGCTTTGCTACAGACAGAGAATTTTTATGGATTTTCGAGGTGAGTTATAATCCGCTGTAGGGGTGAACCCCTCGTCGCGCATGGAACCAATTGAAAATGGAATCACTAACACGCACTAAACTGGATCTCCCCACCAAGTGGGGTGCGACATATCATTTTTACCTGTGGTGAGAAAGCTCATTTCAAAGCCAAATACATTCAATATTTTCACCAACTTTCCCCTATAGGCTTATAATAATTTACGTGAACTCAGAAGGCATCAACACTTTATCCCACCTCCTACCCTCACCCAAATCGCGTTCGAGTGAATCCAAAGTCCATTCTAAGAAGACAGGAAAAGTTAAGTACATGCCACTTATTGTCTTTGGTGTTTGAGGACCGGTATCATATCGCTTAAGTATGTGGTTGGTTGGTTGGTTCCTCAGTTTAGGGGCTGCAACAACGCGGTCATATAGCCCCGTGTACTTTGGCTGTGTGTAGAATCTGTCTGATAACCGGTGTTAATTGTGATGGCTGTATTAGTGAGTGTTATCTGTTTTTAATTCAAGTAATAATAATAATAATATCGTATGGTCTCGGGTGCCTGGTGCAAGCTTTGCTATTTGACACCCAGAGGGTAGCTTGCATGTCGAATTTCGTAGTTCCTTGACTATGAAAGTCAAGGAGGTTAGATGTTAGATATCTAATCTCCTTGAACACAATAGCGCTTTCTAGTAGAGAAATGAGGAACTTTGTGCTGGCGGAAACTCCCGAGGTTAATTTTGCCATTATGAACTCGGCCTACTGAATTCAAATGTGTTCTTTGACATGCCAACATCGTATGACATGCGTATCGTATTTTTGCCGCCTTTCAAAAATCACTTACCACGGTCAGGGGCGAACCTGCAATCTTGGGGTTAGTAGACCGACACGCTATCCACTCACCCACCGTGGACAATACATTTTCAAGTAGTTCCAACTTTTGCTACCAAACGCCACCGTTAACAAACTAGTTCTGAACCGCAGTCGGCTCCTGGCGACGAACGTTGGAACCTACGAGCGTTAGTACAATCTAACCTGTAATTTAGCTTCACACGTGTAATTAGTGGAAGGTTCTTTATCATGCCATAAATCTATGACATGGGACCGCCAGCTTTACTTCTCCTCCGAAGAAAGGCACACTGAGGGATTTTAACGCTCTTAAAAAATCCGACGACTTCGGTCGGGTTGGAACCCTCGACCTTGGGCATAGAAGCTCCGCATGCTACCAATTACGCCACCGAAGCCACCTTAAGTATGTGGTACCACTCAATGTTGTTGTTTGAGTCTTCAGTCTTTTGACTGGTTTGATGCAGCTTTCCGTGGCTCCCTGTCCTGAGCTAATCTTTTCATCTCTACATAGCTACCACACCCTACATCCAAGGCAATCTGTTTAACATATTCTAACCTTGGTCTACCCCTACAGTTCTTGTCCTCGACCCTTCCTTCCATAACTAAGCTTGCTATTCCTGGGTGTCTTAGTATGTGTCCCATCAACCTATCTCTTCTCTTCATTAGCAGTCGCCAGAAACATCTCTCCTCTCCCACTCGTCTTAATACCTCTTCGTTTGTAACCCTATCTACCCATCTGATCTTCATCATTCTCCTGTAACACCACATTTCAAATGCTTCAATTCTCCTCTTTTCTGCTGCACCAATAGTCCAAGTTTCACTTCCATAAAGCGCCACGCTCCAGACAAAGGCTTTCAAAAATGACTTCCTAATACCTAAATCTATATTCGATGTCAACGGATTGCGTCTGAAAGAGATCAAGTTTGTTGCTATGGAAAATTACAAGAAAAACAAAAACAAAAGAAAGGTATCCCGATCGCGGCTCTGAGTTAAACAAACTTCTTCATGCTACGTGACGTGAGGTATCCTCTGACTACTGTCAAGTTTAGAGCTTGCATAAACGACACATTCCTCCAGTTTACAGACGGAAGCTTAAACGCTAATATTTCTTAAACTAAGAAAACTATTCAGTTTAACCAAAAACATTCCCGGTATTTTAGACCTACTACGTGTCTGAGAAATGAGTGCCGCTTACCTTGGCTGCGTTAGCGTTGTTGATCATTACAGCTAGAGCCTCTTGGCACAAGGAGGGAGGCACAGCGGTGACGGAGTACAGTGTCACCATAAGTCCAGCACTGCTAAGCGTAACGGAGGACAAGTCACCAAGGAGAGTACAAAGGTGACTCAGGTTACTGGGGTTAACCATATTCTACCCGAGTGACTCTAGATATCAATAGGGCAAGCTGTGCCACATATAAACAAGAATAGTCCCCAACTTGGCCGCCGTCACTCGTATCTGAAACGGGTATTACGGTATTTGTCTATAAGACGTGTGAAAAGTGTCGGTTACCCATACGCTAGTGTAAAATACTGTCAATATCTCCGCATAATACTTAACAGAGTACGTACTCGAAAGGATAGCCTATAGCACTCTTTTTTTGAAACGATCTATATGCGCATTACTGAAGAAGGAAAACATCAAAATATCCCGCATCTCGAAGCAGAGTAGCCTATCGAGTGAAGAATGATTATGGAAGGCAGGGAATTTTAAAGAATTGCACTGCCTCCGATGCTCTAATACTGTCAGGGTCGGAAGAAGACAAGAGTTGACCAAGGGAGGTTTGCAGGAAATATGAAACATGTTAGCCCGGCTCAAGTAAGTTGAATCAATTGCAGACTCAGATGGAGTCCTATGATTGCCAAAACACGTCCCAAAAGTCTTCAGCCTATGGGAGGTCCCTCTGTTTCTAATACTAGCCAAGATAATTCTTCGATCTGTACCTACCGAAGTAGCCTACTTTCACAAGAAAGAACCAAGAGTACGTTAGTCAGGAAGGGAATCTACTGGACGATTATTTTATTTTATAAACGCAATCTACTGTATTTACTAAAGGAATTCAGTTATCTTCTGTAGTTTGCATTTGCTTATCCCATGCACTTGACAGTGCCAAGAAAAATCGAAAGAGAATCAGAAAACGATACATGAAAAATGTCGAAAGCTTCCGAGCCCAGCCGAATGTCTCCGACAATAACACAGCTATGTTCCTTAATATTTCTGTGACCCATCCAACGGATATACATGACCGACTGTAGGCTTATTTCTTACCGTGGAAATTAATATACATTTTAAAAACCTGAGGTGAACGGTACAGCTTAAAACACCTTCAAAGGTTAATTATTTTAACCAATTTTGTATCTCCGATTCTACCGTATATAAATAAATGAAACGTTATATATGTAAACTGCATCATGTGTAGAGTACATGTGAAATTTTTAAAACTGTCTTCAGCACAGTCAAACATTAGAAATTCAAAATGGTGACAGTTAAGTAAAGTTGTTGGGTTTCACCATTTTCCTGATAAGTGAAACATTTATTAACATATTTTTGCTCTGTTTGTTGGAGGATGCTTTGTAAGGTAATAGCTATAATACTCACCTTTTTCACAACTCTATTATGAAATTTAATACTTTTATTCACGTGATAAATTAACATAACATAAATTTGCAGTCGCCTCCGTAGCGTAGCGGTCAGCATGGTCAGCTGCCGCCCCGGAGGTCCTGGGTTCGATTCCCGGATCTGCCACGAAATTTGAAAAGTGGAATGTGGACTGGAACGGGGTCTACTCAGCCTCGGGTGGCCCAAATGAGTAGAGGGGGTTCGATTCCCCCTCAGCCATCCTCGAAGTAGTTTTCCTTGGTTTCCCACTTCGTCTCCGGGCAAATACCGGGATGGTACCTTCTTCAAGGCCACGGCCGCCTCCTTCGCTCTCCCTTGTCTATCCATCCTAACCATCCCTTACCTTCCCTCATGAGGCCCCTGTTCGATTTGGAGGTGAGGCCGCCTGGGCGAGGTGCCAATCCCACCTCACCAGTTGTATCCCTTCCGATTCGATGTTCCCAGTTCTAGGACACTGCCCGTAGAGGCGGTAGTGGTGAGTTCCCTCGCTGAGTCCGTGGGTTCCACCAACCTGGAGGGTAAACGACTAAGAAAAGAAAAAGAAAAAAAAATGCATATTTTTCTCGTGGAAACATATTTTTTTACCAACAACTATCCAACCAAGACTCATAATTTTTGCCAGTTTTGTAGATCTCGTCACTTAGAACACATGAGAAAAAAATCATTGTAATATGGCTTATACTTTAGGAGTTACAAGGGAAACGGATTTGAAAAGTACAGTTTTGTGAATATAAACGATATATTTATGTGGCTCCTTAATTCATAACTCCTAAACTAATGCAGATATTTAGAAAATTATTTTACCAAAGTTAACTAGAAAATTAGGGGTATATTTAAAAAAATGAAAAACCCTTAAAATGATAATTAAGTTAGCTATCATTCAAAGTATTCAAATATTGTGTTTGTTTACTGTTAATATTTTTTGGAATTATTACGGAACAACTACCGGAAGAAAAATATTAGGAGTCTTGAGGCCTACTTCAACAATAAACTTTGTAACTTTTCTATGGTGGCTGCATTAGTGTGTGAAACTGAATTGTCTAGGGTCGAAGCGGCTTCGGTAGCGTAGTTGGTAGCATGCTGAACTACTGTTCCCAAGATAGCGGGTTCAAACCCGGCCGAAGTCGTCGGATTTTTTAAGAGCGTTAAAATCCTTCAGTATTCTTTCCTCCGGAGGGGAAGTAGAGCCGGTGCGCGGCGGTCCCATGTCATAGATTTAAGGCATGTAAAAGATTCTTCCACAGACTTAACTTGTGTGTAGCTAAATTTCTACGTTAGATTTCGTTGGAACGCTCTATCGAAGTTCCAACGTTCACCACTAGGTATCATTGATATCTGGTAGCGAAAGTTAGAACTACTTGAAATTCAACGGAACTTGTAGCTCACCGTAGGGGTGTCCGTTTGAAGCAGCTACAGCCTCTGGCGAGCCGAACGTGTCCTCGGACTCTCCCGGCATTAAAATCCATACGATAGATAGATTGATAGATACCAGGGTCGAGGATTGAGGTAAGTGTCCTAGGACTTAAAATAAGGTACCATCGCGGCATTCGCTCAGAGGAGGTTATGGTAAAATAAATTTGGCAAATAAGAAACCCCATTCAAGATGAACACTGTCAGTTCAGCATTCTTGGCTGCCGCCGTGGAGGTCCGGGTTAGATTCCCCACTCAGCAAAAAAAAAAAAAAAAAAAAATCTGGTCTGAAGGCTGGATCGGACTACTTACAGCCTCGTGAGGCAAAACTGAGTAGAGGTTGCTTCGATTCTCACCTCAGTTATCCAGGAAGTGTTTATCTGTGGTTTCGCTACTTCTACTCCAGGTAAATGGTTTGGTACCTCAACGGCCACCAACTTCCCCAATCTTAGTCTCAAATACAAATACACATACTAGGCTACAACAGTAGGGGAGCAAGGAGAATTCTAAGCCACTCGGCGTTGCTCGGGCGGCGTTCATATTAAATAATTAATATCTGGCCAACCCATGGTCGGATTTTAAGAAATGAGGTGTCGTTCGACTCTAGCTGACGTCCTATTTGCTATGGACCCTGTATGATATTAAAAAAATGAACATTTTTGTTTTCGAAAGTAGGTGATAGTTTGAAAACCAAACATGATAGGATGTTGTGCCATGGCTCAAACGAACGGTATTTATGACCTATAATTTCTATAATAAAACTTTTTTATTTTTTATGATTTTTGAAAACACTCGAATTTTGAAAATCTACTATTTTGGAAACTAGGAATTATACAAAAAAGTTTGTTTGACATAAATGAAAGGTCCCTACCCCTTCTACCGCAAAAATAAATTTCAAGTCTCTAGGACGAAAATTTGTGTTTTGTAGTAGTGTCAATTCTACTTAACCCCCTACTTTCATGTAAACTTTGCCGATATCTCCCGAACGCGTGGTCGTATTTTAACGAACGAGGTATTGTTGGCGTTGGGATGACGTTCTCTTGGCTAAGCATGTGTGCTGGTATTTTAAAAATGTTTTTTTGAAAATTGTTGTTTCTTGGACTGGCGCTATTTTAGAAATGGCGAATTTTAGAAAAATGTTTGTTTGACGTTAATGAAAGGTGGCTATACCCTTTAGGTGGGCAGCAAGTTTCAAGGGTGTAGGAGGAAATAAAATGATAGCCTACTTTCCTAGGAACATTGCCGATATTTCCCGAACGCATAGTCGGATTTTAACGAACGAGGTGTTGTTGGCTTTGGGATGACATGCTCTTGGATAAACATGTGTGTTGGTATTTTTAAATTATTTTTTTGAAAATTCTTGGTTTTGGATTTTTGATTATTTTGGAAATGGTGAATGTTGTGAAAACGTTTGTTTGACGAGAATGAAAGGTGGGTATGTCCTCTAGGCAGGCAGCAAGTTTCAAGGGTTTATGCCAAAAGGAAATGAATTTTGAAAAATGCTGACTATTTCGGAAACGGTGAACTTGACGAAAAAAGATTGTTTGCGATGAATGGTTGCTATCTACTCTCTCTACCGGCACTATAAATTTCAAGTCGCTAGGACAAAAACTAGGCATGTTGAATTTTTTTTATTTTTTTATTTTTAAATAAAGCGTGTTGACAGAGAGCCGGTAGCGCTTGACGTATGTTACAACGAGGCTATGACTGAGCATGGTGAATACAGGAAATGGCTATTTCGACGGGGGGCGATGTATGACAAAACGAGGGGTCGCTTTTCGATATTTTCCTATGACAGATGAATGAAGGCGAATATTTTGAAATGTGACAAGCATGCTAAGATTTTTACCCCTGAAGGGGATCTTTAACGTTTTAGTTAACGGTGATGAGCGAGATCGCTCTCTGACACAACAGACGGTTGTAGGATATGACCAAGTGATTCTTAGACGTAGGTGATCTCGGTGACCGTGCCCCGAAGAAATGAATTGCTATTTTGGTGGGATGGCGGGGCAGCTTATGACGGTAGGTTTTGTGATATTTCCTATGACGGATAGAGGCGAATATTTGAAAATGTGTTAAGTGTGCTAGGAATTTTTTACCCCTGAAGGGGATCTTTAACATGCTAGTAAACGGTAATAAGCGAGACTGCTGTCTGGCACAGTAAATGGTTTTAGAATATGGAAACCTATAATATTTGCTCGACCAAGTCATGTGCATGTACGCAAAGAGCCAAAACGGTAAGGTCATTGGCCTGAAATGTTATAAACTAAATATTGAAATGGGTAAAGTCATGTGTTTTAGGGTGAAAGTATGTGGTTAACATGATCATGTATTGAGGATGGCCGCTTGCTAGTAATTATTATTACAGTAAATTGTTTAATAATAATAATAATGATAATAATAATAATAATAATAATAATAATAATAATAATAATAATCATCCGTAAAATATTGGGCCCTAAACTCACAGATGATGGATATCGTCTGCAATCACACACAATCACAGAGAGATACTCTAACATCGAGTCAGATTTCCGCAAGCGACGACTGAGATTCTACGGCCACATTATGAGACTGTATGACGACCGGCTAACAAAGAGAATATTGACTTACTTACGAAAACTTAAAGTGACAACAGTCTGGGTTACCCAAGTCCAAATAGATCTCGAAAGTGCCAACATCATACCAATAGACATAGACGATCGAATGACATTCCGACATAAAATCCACAGTTGGGAAGTCACACATGAAGATCGACCAAGGAGACCAGGGAAAGGATGGACAGAGGAACGTCGAGTCCGATACAGTGAGATGATGAAGGAGTTCTGGAAGAACAAGAAGAACAGCACCAGAACATAATTTGCTTAATGTGATCCTTTGGGTCTAATCAATGTAAATAAATAATTTTTTTTTTTTTTTTTTTTTTTTTTTTTTTTTAGCGTATGGCTTTTAATGCCGTGAGTGTCCGAGGACATGTTCGGCTCGCCAGTTTTGTAGCTGCTTCGAGACGGACACCCAATGGGTGAGCTACAAGTACCGTTGGGGAGGGAAGGAGGGAAGGAGGGAAGTTGGAATGTAAGGACGAGGAGTTGGAAGGTAGCGGCTGTGGCCTATAGTTAGGGACCAACCCCGGCATTTGCCTGGAAGGAAGATGGGAAACCACAGAAGACCATCTTCAAGGTTGCCGGCGGGGGGATTCGAACCTCCTCGCCTCCCGGATGTGAGCGACTGCCATCAGTCATGCCGTAACCACCACGGCTAACTCACCCGGTAATAAATAAATAAATAATAATAATAATGATGATAATAAGACATACACGTTTTGAATGCTACAGAACTGTGTTGCTTGCTTGCACTCAATCCACGACCTGGCCAGGCCTTGTCAAAGCGACTGCTGATAACACAAGAATGTCTACGTGGGCAGGAAGTAAAGGGTCATGTTACTTGGCTGGTAGAGGCTAGCAGGTCTGTCGTTTAAAGAGACCCGGTAGAGGCTAGGAGGTCTGGCGTTTAAACAGAGAGACCGCCATTTTGGTTCCTAGACAGCCGTACTACCGATGTATAAGAGGCAGCCATTTTGGTTCCTTATTAAAAACATGAAACTAGTATAAGGTACACGAATCTTATTCAGATTGAGGAATGTGAAGACGCGTGGGAACACGTGTGAGAGAGACAACATTTCAAGGTCAAAACGCTGAGAAAATGCAACTCTCTCTGTTGCTAGGCTAACTGATAACGATTGCGTTAGTGATGCACTTGCCATTTTAGCACACGGACGTATACAGTAGAGCTCTGAAGTGAACTTTGGAAGAACAATCCTTTTTGTTGTTGTTAAGTACCTATGAATGATTATTTTAATAATGTCATGCTAATGAACCTTAAATTTGTAGTTATTGATTAGGTAATTAATGATTTTTATTTATTTACTTATTTGTTTGCAGATAACCGGTATACCTTACACGTCAGAAATACAAGAAACCATTGCGCATTTGGGCCCACTAGAAGGAAAGAGTAACAAGCCAGTGCAAGTGAAGGTGAGATTATTTTTTTAAACTAACTTGTTTCATTTTTTTGTTTGATATTATTTTATGAAATGCATGTATTAACTTGAATTTAGGTATTTATAGCGGTTTATTTTATTTATTTTTAGAAACTTGGAAAGAAAAGCCATACCACTGTAGCAGTTGCTGAAAACCCAAGACGCAGTAGAGTGAAACCATTGTTTCCAGGCAGTGAACTATTGAAAACTCAGGTAAGTCTAACTTAAAAATGCTATTCCATTTTACCACTAATGAGAAACCATAGACAAAAAAATATTCATTACCTGTACATGACTGGTACAATGATTGCTTTCTTGAATAATGGCCATGTATTGACAAACGGTACAAGACTATGTTGGTTGTTGACTGGGAAAAGTACAAGGCCATATTGGATTTTCTAAAAATAAAACAAAGATTAAAATTTATTTATGGGTGGTTCCCTATGGGCTCAACAAATATCCACAAGTTTGAACAAGATAATCTGAACAAACTGATATGACATTCATTTTTGTTTATATATTGGTTAAAGGGGGATGTAAATGACTAAAGCTTTATAAAAGTAAATAAGTGCATGGGTTACTGTTAGTACCAACATACAGTTTATTTTTAAAGGTGTTTTGATATATTAATGACAATTTACGTTAAAGTTTAAATACAAGTATTGATTGATTGATTGATTAATTGAGTGATGGGTTATTTTGTTTGTTTTTAGGTGTGGTCATGCGCCATTAACGTAGTGAACAGACAGTGAACAAGCATACATTATGCTTTAAAGTACTCTGTGCTCATGTGCAACGTTAATAACTTGCAATATAAAAAGTTTTATTATAACACATGGCGTTAGTACCAAATACAAATGAGCAAGTTGGTTTACCACGTGGGTTAAATTAAAAATCAGAAAATGATCGTTGGTTAACATTTGAATCCTGGCCTGTAGGCTTTTTGTCGACTAATAAACTTGCAAAAGCCGTTTTTTTTACTTGAACCGAGAAGATGTGGTGCGCTGTGTGTTTTTTCGTATTGAACTTTCTCACTGGGAAGAAGGGGATGATCCCCTTAGAGACCTTTTGCGATGGTCTCCTTGATGTCCTTACATGCTTGGAAAACAAATGGGTAACCTACCAGTGTATTCATTTTACCGAACCACAAGGCCATTGGCCGCTACGTACGTTGCTGAATCACAAATAAATAATAATAATACTGATGTATTACCTGCCAACAACGGTAGTGTCGATATAATGTGGTCCATATGCTATAGACAGTGTTGAATTGGCGTGTGCTTTTGAAAAATTGGGAGTTTGCAAGACTAAAGCACTAGCACACCCAGAGTACAGATCTGTTGAAAAACGTTTAGAATCTTATAAAAATGTTTGGCCATTAATAATAAAACACCTTACCAAACAGCTAAGTGAAGCTGGATTTTTATACTGGTGAAGGGGATAAAACAATATGTTTTTATTGTGGATTTGCTTTAAAGGATTGGCAAATGACTGATGACCCTCTTGTGCAACACGCTCGTTGGTTACCTAACTGTAAATACATGGTGTTGCTTAAAGGTCAGGAATTTGTGAACACTATTCGTAAAGAAAATGTGATTGTAGCACAAGACATATAAGTGCCTTTAAGTTAGAACACGCGGAGCAAATACATGAGGCTGAAAGAAAAGACTTGTCTTACGAACAGATACGAAAGTGTGACCAACAGTTATGTAAAATATGTTATCAAGATGAACTAGGTGTTGTATTTTTGCCTTGTGGACTCATGATAGCCTGTGTCAAGTGTGCATTAGAACTTAACACTTGTGCTATATGTAGAAAAGTAGTATCTGCTACAGTTAGGGCATTTCTTGCATAACTAGTATAATTAATTAGCCATGCATAGTGCAAAATCCAAAATTGCACAATATTATTACAAGCTGTTGTAGTGTGTAATAGATATGCTTTTGTTTTATTTTGTTTATAGACTACTACAATGAATGTTTTGAATGCTGTGGGACAATCATGTGGCTTAGAGACAAAGAAGTTCAGCGAATTGCCAACGCATATTCCATTCCGCATTATCAAGATTCGGAAATTGGAAACAGCATATGGTGATCGTGTGCTTTGTGTATGCGAAAATTTTGAGACATTTCTGCCTACACGGTTTAATGATATGTCGGAGAGTTTTTTTGATGAAGTGAATAATGCTGTGCAGCCTGTACACTTAATTTATGAAGGTTTTAAAAACAATAGGTGCATGGTTCGTTTTAATTAAATTAAAAAACAAATGTGAAATAATAATGGAAAATATAAGTGATGACAATGGACTGAAAGAAAAAAAATATGTGTATAGAATAATAATGTTTTAGTTTTTAGTGTTGTCTTAAAAACATATTATCATGAAACCCCCCAAAAAATGTATATAATGTTTGTAAATAAATGCAAAATGATGTTACACTGTTGTTTTATTTTATACAAAGATAGAATATTTAACATTGCAGAGTATACATGATTATGACAATAAAATGCACACTTAATACAAGTCTTTGCCTTTACGATAGTGTGTCATAGTTTTAAAAACAAAGTTTGTTGTAGATCTTCTTTCTTCCACGGTGAACAATAGGCATGAAAACGTTATTGTCTTGTTTCGGATCATTATCACTATCATAATCATAAGCAGC
This sequence comes from Meconema thalassinum, assembly GCA_946902985.2. Lineage (NCBI taxonomy): Eukaryota > Metazoa > Arthropoda > Insecta > Orthoptera > Tettigoniidae > Meconema > Meconema thalassinum. Next base: position 693,934,748 of record OX336390.1, read on the forward strand.
ATGATCTATATCACTATTATTATAATCACTATAATTATCCTCAACATTATCCTCAACATCACTAAAACCAGTTAAATATTCCTGTTCCTCTTCTTCTTCCTCTTCCTCTATACTGTCCGCATGTAGAGTCTGCGTTGCTTTTGATATTGTTAGGGGTTTTTTGAACATTGAATTATTTTCAGTAGTAGTATTGTTTTGTAGCACTTGCTTTTTAGCATTTTTATGATTTTCTGTTGACAGCAAAGATGTTTTATGTAGTACACTTCAATGATGATCACTGACACTTAAAACCTCACTATTTTTACTTTTTAGCTCACTCTGACATTGTTTTGAACGTTGTTTAGCACAACGCCAAATAACAGTTCCATTTTTATTGGTTCGTTTCACAATATATGAATATCCTTTATAGAATGCATGGGGCTTACCATACCTAGTCACTGATACTTCCATATCAACTGTCAGGCATAGACTAAGCTCTAGTAAAGGCAACTTGGTAATAAGAACAATAGTTTAATGTGCGAGCATATATGGATGCAAATGTGGGAGCAAAAAGTGGGAGCAAAAAGTGGGAGCAAAAGTGGGAGCAAATATGAGAGCAAAAAAAAGTAGGAGCAAGTATGGGAGCAAAAAGTGGGAGCAAATGTGAAAGCAAAAGTGGGAGCAAATATGAGAGGAAAAAAACTAGGAGCAAGTATGGGAGCAAAAAGTTAGAGGAAATGTGAAAGCAAAAGTGGGAGCAAAAAGTGAGAGAAAAAAGTGGGAGCAAAAAGTGTAAGCAAAAGTGGGAGAAAATATGAGAGCAAAAAAATTGGGAGCAAATATGGGAGCAAAAAAGTGGGAGCAAAAGTAGGAGCAACAAGTGGGAGCAAAAAAGTGGGAGCAAAAAGTGTAAACAAAAGTGGGAGCAAACAAGTGTGAGCAAATATAAGAGCAGAAAGTGGGAGCAAATGTGAAAGCAAAAGTGGGAGCAAAAAGTGAGAGCAAAAAAGTGCGAGCAAAAGTGGGTGCACAAAGTGGGAGCAAAATGTAGAGTAAAGAGTGGGGGCAAATGTGGTGTTTTACTAAAACAATCTCACCTAACCTAACCTCACTTTTCATAACCTAACTTTATCCAACCTAACCTAACCTAACCTAACTTCACCTAACCTAACCTAACCTAACCCAACTTCACCTAAGCTAACTTGACCTAACTTCACCTAACCTAACTTCACCTAACCTTACCTTCCAACTCTCAGATCAAGAATTACATTCTGGGCATAGTCGAGTTGGAACCCAAAACCTCTGGGATTACATCCAACTATACTAGCCACTACACCGAGAGATGGGCAAATTATCATGCAACACAACACAAAAATAAAAGTTTTCTGTAGTGTAACTCATTGGCTGACAATCATAATTGAGAATTCAAACCTAAGACCTCAGGACTTTTGTTTTGAACATTATCAGAAATAGTATTCCATTTACATTTTGCTGCTGCTTATAGTTATAAGAGTTGGCATTAATATGGGGAGCAAAAAAGTTGGGAGCAAATGTGGGAGCCAATATGGGAATCAATATGAGAGCCAATATTGGAGCAAAAGTGTGAGCAAATATGGGAGCAAATGTGGGAGTCAATATGGGGGCAAAAGTGGTAGCAAATCTGGGGACAAATGTGGGAGCCAATATGGGAGTCAATATAGGGGGGGGGGGGGAATAAGGGAGCAAATGTGTGAGCAAATCAGCTCACATCGGATATCACCAGTGAGTACTCATATCCACCGCTAGGTAGCGGAAACATACTTTGCGTGTTGTATGTAACTATCTTACAAAGTTTGACTGCATGCAAAACGTGCTTGTATAAGCTGTGCATATAATTTTAATATACAATTAATACTAAGTGTTCAGAACCAACATGTATAGCCTTGTCTAGGGTATATAGAGGATCCTTAGCAAGAAAGACTGACTAACCCAGGAGTGTAAAGCCTTACCATATGCAGTAAGCACCTGTTGGCAGAAAATGGTTCCTAATAATAACTGACTTAATGAATATGAAACGTGTTTTGAGTGTCGTCTTAGATCCTATTTTATACGTTGTGATACGTGTAAGGATTTAAGAGGACACAAACGTCTTTTGTGCGTCGTCTTTTGAGTATCGTCTTAAATCCTTACACGTATCACAACGTATAACATAGGATTTAAGACGACACTCAAAACACGTTTCATATTCATTAAGTCCGTTATTATTAGGAACCATTTTCTGCCAACAGGTGCTTACTGCATATGGCAAGGCTTTACACTCCTGGGTTAGTCAGTCTTTCTTGCTAAGGATCCTCTATATACCCTAGACAAGGCTATACATGTTAGTTCTGAAAACTTAATGTTAATTGTATATTAAAATTATATACACAGCTTATACAAGCACGTTTTGCATGCAGTCAAACATTGTAAGATAGTTACATACAACACGCAAAGTATGTTTCCGCTACCTAGCGGTGGATATAAGTACTCACTGGTGATATCCGAGGTGAGCTGATTTGCTCACACATTTGCTCCCATATTTGCCCCGCCCTCCATATTGGCTCCCACATTTGTCCCACTTTTGCCCCCATATTGACTCCCACATTTGCTCCCATATTTGCTCACACTTTTGCTCCCATATTGGCTCTCATATTGATTCCCATATTGGCTCCCACATTTGCTCCCAACTTTTTTGCTCCCCATATTAATGCCATCTCTTATAACTACAAGCAACAGCAAAATGTAAATGGAATAATATTTCTGATAATGTTCAAAACAAAACTCCTGAGGTCTTGGGTTTGAATTCTCAACTATGGTTGTCAGCCAATGAGTTACACTAAAGAAAACTCTTATTTTTGTGTTGTGTTGCATGATAATTTGCCCATTTCTCGGTGTAGAGGCTAGTATACTTGGATGTTATCCCAGTGGTTTTGGGTTCCAACTCGACTATGCCCAGAATGTAATTCTTGATCTGAGAGTTGGAAGGTAAGGTTAGGTGAAGTTAAGTTAGGTGAAGTTAGGTCAAGTTAGCTTAGGTGAAGTTGGGTTAGGTTAGGTTAGGTGAAGTTAGGTTTGGTTAGGTTGGATAAAGTTAGGTTGGGTTAGGTGAGATTGTTTTAGTAAAATACCACATTTGCCCCCACTCTTTACTCACACATTTTGCTCCCACTTTGTGCACCCACTTTTGCTCGCACTTTTTTGCTCTCTCTTTTAGCTCCCACTTTTGCTTTCACATTTGCTCCCTCTTTCTGCTCTCATATTTGCTCACACTTGTTTGCTCCCACTTTTGTTTACACTTTTTTGCTCCAACTTTTTGCTCCCTCTTTTTTGTTCTCATATTTTCTCCCACTTTTGCTCACTTTTTTTGCTCCCACTTTTTTCTCTCACTTTTTACTCCCACTTTTGCTTTCACATTTGCTCCCACTTTTTGCTCCCATACTTGCTCCTACTTTTTTTTGCTCTCATATTTTCTCCCACTTTTGCTTTCACAATTGTTCCCACTTTTTGCTCCCATACTTGCTCTTATTTTTTTTTGCTCTCATATTTGCTCTCACTTTTGCTTACACTTTTTGCTCCTACTTTTTGCTCCCACATTTGCATCCATATATGCTCGCACATTAAACTATTTTTCTTATTATCAAGTTGTCTTTACTAGAGCTTAGTCTATGCTTGACAGTTGATATGGAAGTATCAGTGACTAGGTATGGTAAGCCTCATGCATTCTATAAAGAATATTCATATATTGTGAAACGAACCAATAAAAATGGAACTGTTAGTTGGCGTTCTTCTAAACAATGTTCAAAACAATGTCGCAGTGAGCTAAAAAGTAAAAATAGTGAGTTTTTAAGTGTCAGTGATCATCAATGTGGTGTACTACATGAAACATTGTTGCTGTCAACAGAAAATCATAAAAATGCTAAAAAGCAAGTGCTACAAAACAATACTACTACTGAAAATAATTCAATGTTCAAAAAACCTTAACATTATCAAAAGCCACGCAGACTCTACATGAGGACACTGAAGAGGAAGAGGAACAGGAACAGGAACAGGAATATTTAACTGGTTTTAGTGATGTTGAGGATAATTATAGTGATTATAATAATAGTGATACAGATCATGCTGCTTATGATTATGATAGTGATAATGATCCGAAACAAGACAATAACGTTTTCATGCCTATTGTTCACCGTGGAAGAAAGAAGATCTACAACAAACTTTGTTTTTAAAACTATAACACACTATCGTAAAGGCAAAGACTTGAATTAAGTGTGCATTTTATTGTCATAATCATGTATACTCTGCAATGTTAACTATTCTAACTTTGTATAAAATAAAACAACATCGTAACATCATTTTGCATTTATTTACAAACTTTATATACATTTTTTGGGGTTTCATGATAATATTTTTTAAGACTACTAAAAACTAAAACATTATTATTCTATACACATATTTTTTTTCTTTCAGTCCATTGTCATCACTTATATTTTCCATTATTATTGCACATTTGGTTTTTTATTTAATTAAAACGAACCATGCACCTATTGTTTTAAAACCTTCATAAATTAAGTGTACAGGTTGTACAGCATTATTCACTTCATCAAAAACACTCTCCGACATATCATTAAACCGTGTAGGCAGAAATGTCTCAAAATTTTCGCATACACAAAGCACACGATCACCATATGCTGTTTTCAATTTCCGAATCTTGATAATGCGGAATGGAATATGCGTTGGCAATTCGCTGAGCTTCTTTGTCTCTAAGCCACATGATTGTCCCACAGCATTCAAAACATTCATTGTAGTAGTCTATAAACAAAACAAAAGCATATCTATTACACACTACAACAGCTTGTAATAATATTGTGCAATTTTGGATTTTGCACTATGCATGGCTAATAAATTAAACTAGTTATGCAAGAAATGCCTTAACTGTAGCAGATACTACTTTTCTGCATATAGCACAAGTGTTAAGTTCTAATGCACACATGACACAGGCTATCATGTGTCCACAAGGCAAAAATACAACACCTAGTTCATCTTGATAACAAATTTTACATAATTGTTGGTCACACTTTTGTATCTGTTCGTATGACAAGTCTTTTCTTTCAGCCTCATGTATTTGCTCCGCGTGTTCTAACTTATGTCTTGTGCTACAATCACGTTTTCTTTACGAATAGTGTTCACAAATTCCTGACCTTTAAGCAACACCATGTATTTACAGTTAGGTAACCAACGAGCGTGTTGCACAAAAGGGTCATCAGTCATTTGCCAATCCTTTAAAGCAAATCCACAATAAAAACATATTGTTTTATCCCCTTCACCAGTATAAAAAAATCTAGCTTCACTTAGCTGTTTGGTAAGGTGTTTTATTATTAATGGCCAAACATTTTTATAAGATTCTAAACGTTTTTCAACAGATCTGTACTCTGGGTGTGCTAGTGCTTTAGTCTTGCAAACTCCCAATTTTTCAAAAGCACACGCCAATTCAACACTGTCTATAGCATATGGACCACATTATATCGACACTACCATTGTTGGCAGGTAATATATCAGTATTATTATTATTTATTTGTGATTCAGCAACGTACGTAGCGGCCAATGGCCTTGTGGTTCGGTAAAATGAATACACTGGTAGGTTACCCATTTGTTTTCCAAGCATGTAAGGACATCAAGGAGACCATCGCAAAAGGTCTCTAAGGGGATCATCCCCTTCTTCCCAGTGTGAAAGTTCAATACGAAAAAACACACAGCGCACCACATCTTCTCGGTTCAAGTAAAAAAAACGGCTTTTGCAAGTTTATTAGTCGACAAAAAGCCTACAGGCCAGGATTCAAATGTTAACCAACGATCATGTTCTGATTTTTAATTTGACCCACGTGGTAAACCAACTTGCTCACTTGTATTTGGTACTAACGCCATGTGTTATAATAAAACTTTTTATATTGCAAGTTATTAACGTTGCACATGAGCACAGAGTACTTTAAAGCATAATGTATGCTTGTTCACTGTCTTTTCACTACGTTAATGGCGCATGACCACACCTAAAAACAAACAAAATAACCCATCACTCAATTAATCAATCAATCAATCAATACTTGTATTTAAACTTTAACGTAAATTGTCATTAATATATCAAAACACCTTTAAAAATAAACTGTATGTTGGTACTAACAGTAACCCATGCACTTATTTACTTTTATAAAGCTTTAGTCATTTACATCCCCCTTTAACCAATATATAAACAAAAATGAATGTCATATCAGTTTGTTCAGATTATCTTGTTCAAACTTGTGGATATTTGTTGAGCCCATAGGGAACCACCCATAAATAAATTTTAATCTTTGTTTTATTTTTAGAAAATCCAATATGGCCTTGTACTTTTCCCAGTCAACAACCAATATAGTCTTGTACCGTTTGTCAATACATGGCCATTATTCAAGAAAGCAATCATTGTACCAGTCATGTACAGGTAATGAATATTTTTTTGTCTATGGTTTCTCGTTAGTGGTAAAATGGAATAGCATTTTTAAGTTAGACTTACCTGAGTTTTCAATAGTTCACTGCCTGGAAACAATGGTTTCACTCTACTGCGTCTTGGGTTTTCAGCAACTGCTACAGTGGTATGGCTTTTCTTTCCAAGTTTCTAAAAATAAATAAAATAAACCGCTATAAATACCTAAATTCAAGTTAATACATGCATTTCATAAAATAATATCAAACAAAAAAATGAAACAAGTTAGTTTAAAAAAATAATCTCACCTTCACTTGCACTGGCTTGTTACTCTTTCCTTCTAGTGGGCCCAAATGCGCAATGGTTTCTTGTATTTCTGACGTGTAAGGTATACCGGTTATCTGCAAACAAATAAGTAAATAAATAAAAATCATTAATTACCTAATCAATAACTACAAATTTAAGGTTCATTAGCATGACATTATTAAAATAATCATTCATAGGTACTTAACAACAAAAAAAAGGATTGTTCTTCCAAAGTTCACTTCAGAGCTCTACTGTATACGTCCGTGTGCTAAAATGGCAAGTGCATCACTAACGCAATCGTTATCAGTTAGCCTAGCAACAGAGAGAGTTGCATTTTCTCAGCGTTTTGACCTTGAAATGTTGTCTCTCTCACACGTGTTCCCACGCGTCTTCACATTCCTCAATCTGAATAAGATTCGTGTACCTTATACTAGTTTCATGTTCTTAATAAGGAACCAAAATGGCTGCCTCTTATACATCGGTAGTACGGCTGTCTAGGAACCAAAATGGCGGTCTCTCTGTTTAAACGCCAGACCTCCTAGTCTCTACCATGTCTGTTTATGCGACAGACCTGCTAGCCTCTACCAGCCAAGTAACATGACCCTTTGCTTCCTGCCCACGTAGACATTCTTGTGTTATCAGCAGTCGCTTTGACAAGGCCTGGCCAGGTCGTGGATTGAGTGTAAGCAAGCAACACAGTTCTGTAGCATTCAAAACGTGTATGTCTTATTGTCATTATTATTATTATTTTTTATTATTATTATACCACGCCTAAATACCTAGGTCGAAATAGTCCATGGTGAAGTCTACTATTATCTCACACAACTTCTAACAGGACGGATATTTCCGGAAATTCCTGCATAGAGTAGGCGGAGCGAGTGGTGCAACATGTATATATTGTGACGACATCGATGATGTACTTCACACCTTCTTCGTGTGCGGCCATTGGATGTTAAAGAGAGAATATGTGGAAACTGAACTGGGAGAACTGACACCAGTTAATATTATTTCTGTGATGTTACGGAACCAGCAATCGTGGGATCATGTAGCAGTATATGTGGAGGATGTCCTTCTCCAGAAAAAGCGGAATCTGGAAGCGTACGAACGCCCTTAGGAAGAAATGAAGAAAGAAGAAGTCTGAAAGGCTAAGTAAGCACGACATCACCCTGAAGTAATGCGAGAGCGGCCCCGGGGTGACGAACGCATCGTGGAAAAGGGATGTGGTTTTTAGTGGGTAAGAATCCCACACTTCTGTGGAGTGCGGACCCTTCACAAGTGTCTTTTTGAAGATTTTCCACAGTCCCTCGTAAAAAAATATTATTATTATTATTATTATTAAACAATTTACTGTAATAATAACTTACTAGCAAGCGGCCATCCTCAATACATGATCATGTTAACCACATACTTTCACCCCTAAAACACATGACTTTACCCAGTTCAATATTTAGTTTATAACATTTCAGGCCAATGACCTTACCGTTTTGGCTCTTTGCGTACTTGCACATGACTTGGTCGAGCAAATGTTATAGGTTTCCATATTCTAAAACCATTTACTGTGCCAGACAGCAGTCCTCGCTTATTACCGTTTACTAGCATGTTAAAGATCCCCTTCAGGGGTAAAAATATTCCTAGCATACTTAACACATTTTCAAATATTCGCCTCTATGCGTCATAGGAAATATCACAAAAACCAACCGTCATAAGCTGCCCCGCCATCCCACCAAAATAGGAATTAATTTCTTCCGGGCACGGTCACCGAGGTCGCCAACGTCTAAGAATCACTTGGTCATATCCTACAACCGTCTGTTGTGTCAGAGAGCGATCTCGCTCATCACCGTTAACTAAAACGTTAAAGATCCCCTTCAGGGGTAAAAAATCTTAGCATGTTTGTCACATTTCAAAATATTCGCCTTCATTCATCTGTCATAGGAAAATATCGTAAAGCGACCCCTCGATTTGCCATACATCGCCCCCCGTCGAAATAGCCATTTCCTGTATTCACCATTCTCAGTCATATAGACGGGGCCGTTTTTGGGTAAAACTTCGTTTTTAAGAAAACAAGAAGCAAATCGTATAACATTTGGGCATCAGGACTTTTTAAGATAATTGGACCCTGCTGAGTTCGAAAATGCCTGATGCCCACTCGATAAATGGACCGGAAGTCCACAATTCAAGATGGCGTCCAAGATGGTGGCTTTTTCCCGAAGTTTGCTACTTTGAGCTCGCGAGAAAAATCTATTCAACATTTGCGCCGTTTTTCTTCGCAGATATGTAGAGGAGGCATGCAGCTACCTGTTACATACTATGGTTTTCCTGAAACTTGGCATTTTAACCCTGGAATCGTACCTGAAATCTGACCTAAGGATTATTTTTAAAGTTATTTTTGTTTCGCTTTGATTACGGAAAAAGTACCCGGTAAACGAACATTTGTGACTGTATAATACTTGTAGTCCCAACATGCAGCATTACGTTGCGTAGTCGCTGATCCCTCTGCGTCAATTAGGAACTGCAGGAGGGCGTTGAAAGTGCAACCGTGCGCGCGCGGCAGGCCTGGCGGCCCGGTACCTGATCGACGTGCACACGCACTTTCCGACACTGCCTGCAGATTAGTTCTATCATGCTTCATATTGGACGCTGTTTGGGTCTTATAATTGACACTTGAGATGCAAAAAGGTTAAACAGCAAATGCTGGTTGCTTTCTGGAGAAAATTTCCGTTATGTTGGCATGACATATCCATGTCTCTCACGGAGATGCTTCCCTACCACGGCAATTACGTCCGTCTATGGCCGTGTATATATCTGATATGAATGAATTGAGTCCAGATGTCAAGGAAGCATTTTTAAAGGGAGATTTCGCTGTCTTGAGAAGCTCTAACAATTTTAGTCAAGTTGATCCAGACCAGGCAGAGGAATGAATAGTTGGAGTCTGCAAGGATGAAGGAGGCATCGTAGGAATCACTCAAAATACGTCCTCGCTCCAGCGGAGGGATCTTTCCTTTCATTGGTGGAGTGAAATCTCGAATTTGATGTGTGAAATGTATGGCGTGCGCTCGGTGGCCACATGAAGTGAACTGCTCTTCTGCGAGTAATGGAGGCCTGCGATCTGCTGAAACAAGATCAAGGCATCTGTAACATTGCCAACAAGGACCAAGTATCGAGAGAAATCGAAGAATCTCTTCTGAATGCCAAGGCGAAAGGACAGGCAGCAGTCCTGGACTTTGTCCGTAAGCGCTTTCTCATTCAGGAGACAGGGCTGCCTGAATTAAGTTATTACGCCAGATTACCTAAGCGCAATGCACTTACCCTCTCTGATGTATATAAGGTCAATGTCACAAAGGACACTGCGAGTGCTCTTCAGGCGGACAGAAAAGTAATGCGCCGTCTCCTTGTTGCATACGAGGTTGAACTACGCCCCATTATGAAACAAGAACTACGTCCGATTCCTATAACCCTCTGCAAAATGAATGGAAACCTCAGAAGAGCCAGTGATAAAACTACTCTCACTTCTCTCATTACTTCTGGAATTTACTGCCCAGGAACCATTCCCATCGATAACGATACGTCTGTTTTGATTGATGGACAATCACTAGTAGTTGCACTTGGAAAGCCTTCTAAGTCGCAACCTACTTTCGGAGATTTTGCTAGCCGTTTCGCAAAGAGGATACAGTACTTGGGAAAGCCCTACACAAGGGTTGATATCGTATTTGACCGGTACAGGCCTTTTCCAGTGAAATCATCAACCCGCAAGAAAAGAGCAAAAGGTAAAACACCAATACGACGAAAAATACCGTAGACAATGCTTCTGTGCCATTACCACCAGACTGAAAGGGCGTCTTGGCTTTGCCCGAGAATAAGGCAGACCTAGCCAATTTCTTGAGCAATGAACTAATAAAGTGTCCTTTTGGTGATCTGGAAGTAGTCACCACAGGGGGCTTCAAAAATGAGCGACGAGTCGAATCTACATGCCCAGGCACTCCCGTGCAGCACCTTGCCGCGTCCCATGAGGAAGGGGATACGCGCGTCGTGCTCCACGCTGCCCGCAAGAACTTCCCTGTCAAAGTGATAATGGCAAGAGACACTGACATAATCCTTCTGGCCGTGCATCATTTTGACAGAATAAAATGCTCAGAGGTGTGGGTGATGGCTGGATCGGAAAATAAGAGAAAATACATTCCGGTCCACACCATTGCATTAACACTGACACCTATTCAAAGGGAAAACATTTTGGCGTCCCATGCGCTCACAGGGTGTGACAGGGTGTGACACCACCTCTAAGCCAGCCACATCAGTAAAATAGCAGCATTGACTCATTACTTGAAGCACGCTGAGCTGCTCTCCGCATTCGGAGCTTCCGCTCCTGGAGTCCACAATCTCAAATGTGGAAAAGTATTTCGTGCAAATGTACAAGGTAACTTAAGTTTTCCTCGAACCGTATCGAAAATGACAGTCTCTAAGCAGAATTTTTCTTGCATTTAGGTGCCACTAGAAACCTGTACTGCTGATGAAGGTATCTAATGTATGGTCTTTTGGATCAAGAAGGGCTTCCCCAGACCAGTGACTCTGAGGCTTCATATTTTAAGATATCATTATCAAGTGAGTATTCGACGTACACAATACGCAAAGTATTATTATTTGTGACTCATAGTAAATTAAATTGTCATGTTTCTCTGGCAGGCTTGTGTTTGGAAAAACGCTCATATGCCTGACCCTGTCTTACCCAATCCACTGGAAACAGGATGGCAGTCTATAGTAAAGCCATCATTACTTCCGACTTGACGTTTCAGTGCTAGGCTAAGTTTCGTTCGCTAAATCACGGCATCGCGAACGAAACTCAATTTGTCGTGATATATCGATTTGAATGGCTGCCTGTGATTGTCTAGTTAAAGTGATTTTCCTTCTGACCGCTAGATATCTCAAGGGTAACACTGAAACGTCAAGTCGGAAGTAATAATGGCTTTACTAGGGATGGGAAGTTGACTGCTGTACTTATGACCCGAGAGCCAGTTCCAAAGAAATGCGACGTTCTGATTACGTGCGGGTGTGAGACTGGATGCGCCACCGACATATGTGGTTGCAAAAAGAGGAAACTCTTATGCATAAAGACGTGTCGTTGCAAGGCCCCTTTCTGCAACACACGTAAATTATAAACTATGCCTGTAATATACGAGTAAAATTGTGAAATAAAAGTATAATTTTGCTATGTACAACAACCTTGTTCTTCACTTCAGCAAACAAACCTCCGCTCAACCTACAAATAAATCAACTTAGTAATATTTCACTTTGCATGGGTGCGGAACGTCCGCTGAGTGGCTGGCGGGGCGCCCCACGGCCGGGCGGCCTAGCCTGCCCCGCGGCTGCAGTTTCAACGCCCTCCTGCAGTTACTAGTTGACGTTGCGGGCTAGGTGTATACGCATCGTAATGCTGAATGCTAGAACTACAATTAATGTACCGTCTCAAAGTTTCGTTTACCGTGTACTTTTTCCGTAATCAAAGGAAAACAAAAGTAACTAGAAAAAAAAACAAAAAAACAACAAAACATGTCAGATTTCAGGTACGATTCCAGGCTTAAAATTCCAAGTTTCAGGATAATCAAACTATGTAACAGGTAGCTGCATGCCTCCTCTACATAGCTACGAAGTAAAACGGCGCAAATGTTGAATAGATTTTACATGCGAGCTCAAAATAGCAAACTTCGAGAAAAAGGCGCCTTCTTGGACGCCATCTTGAATTGTGGACTTCCGGTCAATTTCTCGAGTGAGCATCAGGCATTTTCGAACTCAGCAGGGTTAAATTATCTTAGAAAGTCCTGATGACCAAATGTTATACGATTTGCTTCTTGTATATCGTTTTTTCAGAAAAGCGGCCCGGTTTAATAGCCTCGTTGTAACATACGTCAAGCGCTACCGGCTCTCTGTCAACACGCTTTATTTAAAAATAAAAAATAAAAAAGCTTCAACATGCCTAGTTTTTGTCCTAGTGACTTGAAATTTACAGTGCTAGTGCCGGTAGAGAGAGTAAATAGCAACCATTCATCACAAACAAACTTTTTTCGTCAAGGTCACCGTTTCCGAAATAGTCAGCATTTTTCAAAATTCATACCTTTTGGCATACACCCTTGAAACTTGCTGCCCACCTAAAGGGTATACCCACCTTTCATTAACGTCAAACAAACATTTTTCAAAAATTCGCCATTTCTAAAATAGCGCCAATCCAAGACACAAAAATTTTCAAAAAAACATTTTTAAAATACAAACACACATGTTTAGCCAAGAGAACGTCATCCCAACGCCAACAATACCTCGTTCGTTAAAATACGACCACGCGTTCGGGAGATATCGGCAAGGTTTATATGAAAGTAGGGGGTTAAGTAGAACTCAAATTGACACTACAGTACTACAAAACACAAATTTTTGTCCTAGAGACTTGAAATTTATTTTGGGGGTAGAGGGAGTAGGGACCTTTCATTTATGCAAACAAACCTTTTTGTATAGTTCCTAGTTTCCAAAATAGTAGATTTTTAAAATTCGAGTGTTTTCAAATAATCATAAAAAATAAAAAAGTTTTATTATAGAAAATAAAGGTCATAAAGTCCGTTTGTTTGAGCCATGGAACAACATTCTATCATGTTTTGTTTTCAAACTATCACGTACTTTCGAAAACAAAAATTTTCAATTTTTTTTTAAATATCATACAGGGTCCATAGCAAAGAGGACGTCAGCTAGAGTCGAACGACACCTCGTTTGTTAAAATCCGACCATGGGTTGGCCAGATATTAATTATTTAATATGAACGCCGCCCGAGCAACGCCGAGTGGCTTAGAATTCTCCTAGCTCCCCTACTTACAACCATCACAATAACACAGGTTATCATATGAATCTCACACACACACACACACTCAAGCACAAGCACATGGGGCTATATGACCACGTTGTCACAAAGCCCCTTAATGAATCAACAACAAACTTTTGTTGTTGATGTTGTTGTTGTTGTTGTTGATTCTTTAGGGACTTTCCAATATCGTGGTCATGTAGCCCCGTGCACTTGGGTATGTGTAGAATTTGTCTGATAATCTGTGTCACTGTGATGTCTGTAATGAGTGTATTTGTAATTGAGGTAGGATTTTGGCAGGAAGCGGCCGTGGCCTTAATTTAGGTACCATCCCGGCATTTGCCTGGAGTAGAAGTGGGGAAACTCCGGAAAACCACTTCCGGGCAGGAATCGAACCCCTCTCTCCTCAGTTTTGCCTCATGAGGCTGAGTGTAGGCCTACCTCATTCCAGCCCTGAGATCAGAATTACATTTCTTGGTAGGGCCGGGAATCAAACAAGGGCCTCGGCGGTGACAGCTAAGAATTCTAGCCACTACGCAATGAGGCGGACACAACAAACTTTGTTTTGACACAATGCCAATACAGTATAATGTTTACGAGAGCTTCAGCAAATATGGCAGACATGTTCACCTTGGTACGACTGTTTCTCGATACTGTATGTTTTGTTCAGAAGTGAGCGACGGCCGGGCTGGCGAGCCACATTTGAACCTGTGCAGAATAATGATCTAGCGTTGCCTGGCAACCATCCGCAGAGTAGCTCTTTTACCACTTTACACGAGCACACCAATAGAGCGCGGGAACGAGGTAGTAAAAATCAATTCCATTGAACTGGAGGGCTCAGAACATTTGGAGTGCTTTAATAAATGGGTGCACTCAACATTTCATATTGGATGTAACATTGTTTACTGGAATCCAATATCCAGAGAGTTGTGCGTGCCATGAATGTGAGCAACAATAACGGCAATATGTAGAGTGCCTCATCAAAGCAGTGGGAATAAAGGCTAACATCAAATTAACTCGGGCAAGAGAGTTCAGGTGATGGATTAGTTTCATGTGCGTTTGTATAATACAGTGGTACTGTATGTTGCGGCCTTCAAATGTTGGCGAGCTCTGTAAGGGATTGCATATAGATCAGGGGTCTCTAAACATTTTAGCCTACGAGCCACACTGACTCCTCAACCAAGTCCCCTCCAGCTCATCACACTAACATACTATAGTTGTTAATTACAGTACGCGCAAAGTTTCGTTTCAGGGCTGAGTGAGATAACATATTTACGGCACACTGCGTGGGGGTGATTTGCAGTGTAGTGCTGTTTAAAAAATAGATACAGGGTCTTTCATATAAAGTAAGAACGGCAAGCGGCAGTTTTGTTATTCGATGCTGCGGTGGCCTTGGCCGAGCGTGTGGCGCGCCATGGCACCCTGCTGTACTATTGAAAGTACGCGCATAGTACATACGAGGGCTGTTACTTTTTTTCAAGTTCCAATGGACTGTTTCATTCATTGATTCATTCGAATGTCTCAACATAATCGCCAAAACGATTGAATCATTTGTCGTATCGATACACCAGCTTTCCAATGCCCTCGGCAAAATATTCTGTCACCACTGAGGTGGACAGCCTCCTGAAGTTTTTAGCCTACTTTCGATTTTTGCAAAAAAATGAAAGTAGACTTATGAGATCAACACAGGGCGAAAAAAAAGTGTCTATCTGTGAGTGTGCATGTGTGTGTGTGAGTGTGTGAGTCCCTCTCTCTGTGTGTGTGTGTGTGTGTGTGAGTGTGTGTACGCTGAATGTCTGTCCCCCCCCCCCTATCAATTCGAACACGGTGAACGCGAATTGAACGAAATTTGGTACAAAGGTAGCACTAGCAAAGGACACCTCAGTTTCATGTTTTATATTGTCCCCTTGAGGAAGCGTACACGAGACTTTATTCGGGGGTGTACAGTTCATCGTCGTGAAGTTGGATATTTTGTACTTTGCTTCCATAATTTCAAGGTGACATAAGGAGAATATAATTAGCAAAGATGACTCAACATTAAACAAAACAAATATTTTAATATCCCGATAAGAATGACACAACAATGACACAAAAATCCCTTATGACACCTATATTTATCAACTCAACATCAAACGATCAAATAATAAGTTACTCTGAATCAACATTACAGCAGCAAATAAACCAAATCATGGACCTCGTCCTTACTCTTATTGTTGCGTGTATTGTGTTTGACGGTTTTACTGGCAAGACTACGGTTAGAATGAGTACATTTTTGCCATGAAATATGCTTCCATAGAACCAGATCGCAGGACGCATATCCATGAACATTTTTCACCACGCCTTGGCATCGGGATCCACACTTAATGGCTAACACAAAATGACATGACAATCGACCACACTACCCTTTACTAAAAAATACACATTACTTCCGCGAGAAGTATTTATATCAGTGCCAAAAGCACACAAAATCAAGCTGCCTAAAAAGGTCTTACAGAAACATGGTGAAAATACAATCGTGGTCATTCGTAACTAACTCATGGATAAACCGATCGTTTCCCGAACACACCAAAGTTACAGGGGCGCATCAAAAATGCGATAAAATATTTACAATATTTACGAGACAGTAGCCAACAAGGCAACAAAATACAAATCAGCATAATCATGAACTGCATTTCTGATGTGAAGAACTTGCACCAAATATTAATCTAATTCGCTTCGAATTATACAGGCTTTAACTGATCGTTATCACGGGAGCACGCAACTCGGTCCTAATGGCCCCTCAGTCCTTATCTGAGATCTGAGCCTTTGCAGTCTGGAATATCCAGCTCTCGTCATTGTGTCAACACCAGGCAGGTCTCAAATTGTCTCGCAGCCACACGCTAGAGATCCGAAGATAAAATTAACAATCACACTCTGGAATAAAACACATATCAACTCGTAGATCTGTCCTCAAAACTGCACCATGCAATTTGAGATCTGTAGAATACTTAACAGTGACATCATCTTTATGATTCCTGTCTTCGACGCCATGCAGCCGACAGGTAACTGACCTCGGCCAGACCCCGCGCAGGATAATAATAATAATAGACCCATGCCTTGGTACAACACGCATCACCCTCAATTTGCTCCAGATCACAGATAAACCTCAAAAAAAAAATATAGTGCTCCAACACACAACAAGTTACTACGTGCTCAAATACAAAAGAATGATTACCACAGAAACTGAATGCTTCTCGCTAAGAAATTATGCAATATCGCATAAAATTTACAGCCTGTGTAACCCGAAGTTTCTCACACAAAATATCACATTTCCCCCCCTACACTATAATTGCGTTACCTAACCAAAGCTTCACTTATCATCAGCGATACAGTCCGCTCATTTGCTGTATCTGTCATTAAAAAAAACACACTCAGTGCACACGAGTACAATTTAATAGACTGACCCGCACAAATTTAAATGAAATACAAAAGGATAACCACGATGCTCTTCACAAATTAAAATAGTGGTCGGTCAACAAAAACACTCTAATCACACAAAAGAAAACAAAACAACTACACAATATATACAAGGATTCCCCGATTACCAAAACTAGGCTACATAATGCAATAAATCATTCTGTACTCATCTTTTTCAGCCACCTCCATCGTTGACGTTTCCTGGGCATGACCCCAACCATGTGCGCTTAGCACCCAATCATTCCGTGTTCGATTTCAGTAGCACCATTCTTCCTTCTGCTGCTGATACCACGGTCTCCATTACTGGCTGGCTGCTTCAAAATAGAATGTCAGTTCGTTTTAAAATAGTGCCTCACACAATATCCCTAATAGATTGCTAGCGTGGATTGCTGTATCCACCCACAAGTCCTGATAGCAATATTTAGCGATGACTGTCATTCACTTATAGCAAAAAAAGCTATCTAGAACGTTTCACACGCAGAACACATTAATTTATACACTTGAGATGCGGTAGAATTTCATCTCCTAATAGCAATGATTTTATCAAAGTTTAAGCTCCTCTCTTTTACTGGCTCGAACTTGCTAAGTCCAGCGAATTGTATATTAACAGACATTGTCACTTCCCAAAATAGTAATGTAGAACGAGCGTAGTCAGCCTTCACAATCTGTCAACGAATGAAATAATAATGTTTTTTCAGTGAACACTCCACTCAGTATTTATACATTTTAGTCCGAAAAGTGGGGGGCGGGACTGAATAAAATATCTAATTATTCAACCAGTAGTCCTACATACACACAACACATATCAGGGAGCTTGTCTTGATGTGAATCGAACACCTATGGCATGCGGGTTTTCTTTTGATCGAGCAATTAATCGTAATCAATTTCCCTCCTTAATTTCTTCAGATGCCGTATCTTCGAAATAGCGCGAAAGGCCCCGCGTCCTCATTTCTTATTGGTTAGGGTGCTGTTTCTGAACTCGCGGTAAAATGCGGACCCCGCCCACTTAGGCGTCGTTTCCCTCGCAATTTCTCCTGCTTCTCCCTCCTTTTCCTTGTCTCACAAAGAACAGACGCTTAGGGGTGACTCATTTTGTCCAACGCGCCAACTAGGTTCTTGAACTCCAGCTAACGGGTTGTGTCCCTTTCTTCAGTCCGGGTTGCATTCCAAACTCACCCCAGCCCATTGTTTGAACAGGATTATCAGACTCCTTTCTTCTTGCCAGGTAGCTTCTAAATTTTCAACATACTAGCAAGCCTCCTTCAAATGTCATCTTTCGTCCTCACACAGACCAGAAATATGAAAAATTAATATGTGGCAATCATATTAAGGGTTCATTCGTCCTTTTGTTAGGAAAAATCGAATCGAAACATGGATTCGATTTTTTTATGTGCCTTCATACGGTCTAGTACTCAAAATTTCAAATTTCATTCTGGCTGTGTGGTGTCCTCCACTCATTACTAATGAGTTTCCCCATTTCTGACTCACTTCGACACCGCCTGCTGTCTACTCGCTACCTGCCTTGTTCCCATTCATCTCCGCTCTCTGTATAAGCGAGTCTGACCTCGGCTGACTGCACTGTTTGTAGACAAACCATTACTCGTTTCTTCCTCCAGCTGCTTGCTCCAATCTCCCCGTGCTGTATGTTGTGGTTTATTGGAAATGTACCACATTTGCCTCAGCAACGTCTTCTTCGTTCTCAAACGGCTCCGTCCTTAGATACACCTTAAGGTTTTCAATGTTAAAGACTGACATCGTTCCCGTGCTGATTTCCTGAATCCTGTATGCATTGTTGCCCAGATTTCTAACAATGCGGAACGGTCCAATATATCGCTGGCTGAACTTGGCCAGTACTTTGCTTGCTGGATCAGATATCGGGATCTTTTTCACTAAGACCAATTCCCCTACGACCAATTCCCGGTGGAACTTATTTCCTCTCATCCTCCTCAGACGTCTGTCTGCTTGGCTTTTCATATACTCCACAGTGTTTCTGATTCTGATGTCAGATGCTAGCATTGGATCTCTGGGACAGTATCGAAAACTTCTTTGTGCTTGCGTAAAATATTTTCAAATTTCTTCTTATCTGCTTCCCCCAAATTTACTTCTCGAAGCCGCTCCTGTAGTAGACAATCAAATTCGGATCCGTCCTTTTCTTCATTCGCTAATAAGGTCCATATTTCCTGTGAGTAGTCCTGCTCTCCAAGTTCCACGACAGCAATGTCCCACTCGTCCTTCACTTCATCACATTGTTCCTCAATGGTTTCCTCGTTAATTGTTTCCAGCATCCAGGTGTCTACTTCCTGATCATTAGGTCCGTCGTCCATGTGTAAGGCAACTTCCCTTATTCCTTCAATCTGCCGAAAGCTCACAATATTGTTGTGCAGGTCTATAATTGCTTGGTAATCATAAATAAAGTTTGCCCCTAATATGACATTAAAATTCATTCTTGCCATAACAATGCAAGTCTGTGCGAAGGTGTGGCCTAAAATATCCAGTTCTATGTACGCTTGGTGCTTGCATACTATAGATCGCTCTGGAATTACGCCCCTTACTTTCAACTGTGGTACAGGAATCAATGGTACATGTTGATTACGTGCCAGTTCCTTCAACAATGTCTCTGATATAAGACTTACTTGCGCCCCGGTATCTAAAAGGCATCTTACATTCAATCCCCCAATCCGTGCGTAAATTACTGGTAGTTTCTTGATGTTATTTGTCTGTGGCTTAGTAGCCTCCTCCAGGCAATCTTCCGGTCTTGCAACCCACTCTGCTATGTGTGCAACAATTCTACCATCACGGTCATCAGCCCCATGCTGTTTTGCGAGACTATCTCCTTTAACTGAAATTATTGGTTTTTTTTAATCCCGAGAGTTCCTCGGTATCGCCCCCTGGTTGCGTGTTTCCTGCTGCCTTTCTAAACTTTCAGCTCCCTGATCCTCGAATGTGTCTGGGTTCTGGTGGTTTTTCATGGCTCTTTCCCATCTATCTGGTTCATTATTCTCCGTAGCATGTAACTCCTGCAGGTACCTCTGTGATTCGTGATATCTCTCGTTCCAATTGTTGTGGTGCCCTCTTTGGTACCCCCTTGTCTGCTGTCTGTCGTTACGCCACTGACGGTCATTTCTCGTGTCACCATTCCTTCGGTACGGAAATTCCTGCCTTCTATCATTACCGGCTTCCTGATATCCTCTTTGGTACGGTCTGTAATTATTTCTGTTGTTCCTGTAATTTCCTCTGTTTTCGTACCTCCCGTACTGTCCGTTATTATTTTCTTGCCAGCGCTGATCTGTTCCAGTATTTGTTGCTTGTGACCTCATGCTAGTGTTATTATTAGCGCTCTCACTCACAACCTCTGCAGTGTTTACTTGCTCGCTGTGTCTCGCGCCCCGAGGCGGTAGCTGTAGGCTTGTCTCATCTAGGTTCCTGAGCATCTCTTCCGCTCCGACTGCTGTCGTTATATTTGCCTTTACCAGGAACTGCTGCACGTTCATGGGAAGCTGTTTTCCTATTGTCATTACCAAGTCTTTTTCAGACGGTGGGTCATCTAAATCTTTCAGTTTTAATAGCTGTTGGGTAAAGAAATCGGCAAATCTCGTTGGGTGGGTAGAATGATACTTGCGGGCGTACAAGTCCATTCTTAGACTTTGTTGCAGGGCTGAAGACCAATATTTTCTTAAGAATGCATCCTTAAAGTCCTGCATGCTGCAAAAGTATATTTGAAGCTCTGATACCAAATTAAGCTGCTCCCATTCAAAAACTTCTCTACCATTCGTAATTTCTTACTTTCCGGTACCCCCTGATCTGTAAAGAAATCGTCTAGTTCCCGCAAGAATTGTTTAGGCGTGGTCCCTGTTCCATCTGTGTATCGATTTGGTTTATACTCATTGCCCCTGAACACTTGTATAACTTGTGTGGGTAATGCGGTTTGCTCTGGGGTCGACGTCTGGCCTCTAAACTTCTCAAATACTCTTGTGTTGCAACCGGCCAGTGGGCTCTGCTCATTACTCAGCCCTCTTTCCGTTCCGTTACTCGCCCCCAAGCTATTTACGTTATCCAAGCTATTATTGTTCTCCAAGCCCTCTCTGTCTTTCACGGATGTCAACAACGTGTCCAGCTCTTGTGACTTGAGTTCTGCTTTAACCAATTTATCATCCTGTTCCTGCAGCTTCGAATGCACATTTTTTTTCTAATAGTTGCAACCTGGCGAGATTATCTCCTAATTTCTTTATTATGGATAGGCGTTCTTCTTTACTATTTTCCCTTTCTTGGCTCATATCTTTGCGTATTTTAATCATCAATCCTTCGAATTTTGCCTCAAGTTTCTCTGCGTTTTCCTCCTGATTTATTTCCATCCTATCCAGCCGTATTTCCATTTGACTATTATTTGCATCAAAGGACGCCTTTAATTCGCCTTGTTCTTTCTCTATCCCTTTCAAACGCTCCGTCGCTTTCATTTCGGCCCGCTCCATCTCTTTAACTATGCCTAGCAAGTAATTGTCTACTGCTTCGATTTGTTGCAGCATACCCTGAGTGTTCGCTTCCACCTTATCAAACCGTTCTTTCAATTTTTCGTGCGCTTCTTTCATTTCATCCGAATTATAGCTACATGCCTGTTCAATTTGTTTCAGC
Organism: Meconema thalassinum; assembly: GCA_946902985.2. Taxonomy (NCBI): domain Eukaryota; kingdom Metazoa; phylum Arthropoda; class Insecta; order Orthoptera; family Tettigoniidae; genus Meconema; species Meconema thalassinum. Next base: position 693,956,422 of record OX336390.1, read on the forward strand.
TTAGCGTTTACGGTCTCATCAAGAATTCCAAGTTTTCTGTCGAAGCTCTCCTCCATCTCTTTCATACGACCTAGTTGTTTGTCGTTATTTTTGCTTGCTTCACTGGCTAACTGGTCCATCTGCTCCTGAGTATTTTGTTTGATCTTATCCGATAGCTGACTAAATTGTTCCTGGTTTTTCTCGCTTTGGATAACCGACTGTCCCGCGATACGCTTATTTATTTCCTCGGACTGTTGTGAAATACGATTGTTTATTTCCGCGGATTGCTGTGACATACGATTGTTTATTTCCTCAACTTGTACCCTACTCTGTTCTTTCAGTCCAGCTCTCATTTTCTCTAAATTTTCAATGTTCCTTGCCGTGGCAAGCTCCACAATCTGCCTGATTTCCTCGACTGTCGCCATGACTACAAATAAATTCACTTGAGAATATAGGGGCCATGCACATAGAAACATCAACTTCCGTCACGCACACGCACAACAATGCATTTAAATATTTTAATCATACTCAATTCATTTACTTCATTTTAACCTCCCGCAATGCAATCATCCTTGAGTATATCTTTACTTAATTTACTTGTGTCAACCCTTAAGATCGGTTATTAAAATTTTGCCAAATTTAATTGGCTTTACGTTACCACCAAGACTTAATTATCAAATATAATTAATCTTTCCAGGGTAAACACCCTCCTACTACATTTTTGACTTTGTCATCACTACACATTTCTAATTAATTTATAGTTGGACGCCCGGATACTCACATTATCTCAAAATCATCAATATCAAATCAAGTAATGTGTCCCGTATTTAATATTTACAGACAAACTCCAAGATTCTACTTTATTTCTCACATCTGGCGGAAAAACTTCGCCTATTAACTGAATTTAACAAAACCTGAAACAGTGGCAAAACTTGTATATCAAATTTCTAATACCAAGTTTCTCACAAATGCCAACCAACCTAACACGAAATAGCCCCATCGTTGGATTGCGCCATTCTTCCTATGTCCCCTTGAGGAAGCGTACACGAGACTTTATTCGGGGGTGTACAGTTCATCGTCGTGAAGTTGGATATGTTGTACTTTGCTTCCATAATTTCAAGGTGACATAAGGAGAATATAATTAGCAAAGATGACTCAACATTAAACAAAACAAATATTTTAATATCCCGATAAGAATGACATAACAATGACACAAAAATCCCTTATGACACCCATATTTATCAACTCAACATCAAACAATCAAATAATAAGTTACTCTGAATCAACATTACAGCAGCAAATAAACCAAATCATGGACCTCGTCCTTACTCTTATTGTTGCGTGTATTGTGTTTGACGGTTTTACTGGCAAGACTACGGTTAGAATGAGTACATTTTGCCATGAAATATGCTTCCATAGAACCAGATCGCAGGACGCATATCCATGAACATTTTTCACCACGCCTTGGCATCGGGATCCACACTTAATGGCTAACACAAAATGACATGACAATCGACCACACTACCCTTTACTAAAAATACACATTACTTCCGCGAGAAGTATTTATATCAGTGTCAAAAGCACACAAAATCAAGCTGCCTAAAAAGGTCTTAGAGAAACATGGTGAAAATACAATCGTGGTCATTCGTAACTAACTCATGGATAAACCGATCGTTTCCCGAACACAGCAAAGTTACAGGGGCGCATCAAAAAATGCGATAAAATATTTACAGTATTTACGAGACAGTAGCCAACAAGGCAACAAAATACAAATCAGCATAATCATAAACTGCATTTCTGATGTGAAGAACTTGCACCAAATATTAATCTAATTCGCTTCGAATTATACAGGCTTTAACTGATCGTTATCACGGGAGCACGCACCTCGGCCCTAATGGCCCCTCAGTCCTTATCTGAGATCTGAGCCTTTGCAGTCTGGAATATCCAGCTCTCGTCATTGTGTCAACACCAGGCAGGTCTCAAATTGTCTCGCAGCCACACGCTAGAGATCCGAAGAAAAAATTAACAATCACACTCTGGAATAAAACACATATCAACTCGTAGATCTGTCCTCAAAACTGCACCATGCAATTTGAGATCTGTAGAATACTTAACAGTGACATCATCCTTATGGGTCCTGTCTTCGACGCCATTCAGCCGACAGGTAACTGACCTCGGCCAGACCCCGCGCAGGATAATAATAATAATAGACCCATGCCTTGGTACAACACGCATCACCCTCAATTTGCTCCAGATCACAGATAAACCTCAAAAAAAGAATATAGTGCTCCAACACACAACAAGTTACTACGTGCTCAAATACAAAAGAATGATTACCACAGAAACTGAATGCTTCTCGCTAAGAAAATATGCAATATCGCATAAAATTTACAGCCTGTGTAACCCGAAGTTTCTCACACAAAATATCACATTTTCCCCCCTACACTATAATTACGTTACCTAACCAAAGCTTCACTTATCATCAGCGATACAGTCCGCTCATTTGCTGTATCTGTCATAAAAAAAACACACTCAGTGCACACGAGTACAATTTAATAGACTGTCCCGCACAAATTTAAATGAAATACAAAAGGATAACCACCTTGCTCTTCACAAATTAAAATAGTGGTCGGTCAACAAAAACACTCTAATCACACAAAAGAAAACAAAACAACTACACAATATATACAAGGATTCCCCGATTACCAAAACTAGGCTACATAATGAAATAAATCATTCTGTACTCATCCTTTTCAGCCACCTCCATCGTTGACGTTTCCTGGGCATGACCCCAACCATGTGCGCTTAGCACCCAATCATTCCGTGTTCGATTTCAGTAGCACCATTCTTCCTTCAGCTGCTGATACCACGGTCTCCATTACTGGCTGGCTGCTTCAAAATAGAATGTCAGTTCGTTTTAAAATAGTGCCTCACACAATATCCCTAATAGATTGCTAGCGTGGATTGCTGTATCTACCCACAAGTCCTGATAGCAATATTTAGCGATAACTGACCCTCACTTATAGCAAAAAAGCTATCTAGAACGTTTCACGCGCAGAACACATTAATTTATACACTTGAGATGCGGTAGAATTTCATCTCCTAATAGCAATGATTTTATCAAAGATTAAGCTCCTCTCTTTTACTGGCTCGAACTTGCTAAGTCCAGCGACTTGTATATTAACAGACATTGTCACTTCCCAAAATAGTAATGTAGAACGAGCGTAGTCAGCCTTCACAATCTGTCAACGAATGAAATAATAATGTTTTTTCAGTGAACACTCCACTCAGTATTTATACATTTTAGTCTGAAAAGTGGGGGCGGGACTGAATAAAATATCTAATTATTCAACCAGTAGTCCAACATACACACAACACATATCAGGGAGCTTGTCTTGATGTGAATCGAACACCTATGGCATGCGGGTTTTCTTTTGATCGAGCAATTAATCGTAATCAATTTCCCTCCTTAATTTCTTCAGATGCCGTATCTTCGAAATAGCGCGAAAGGCCCCGCGTCCTCATTTCTTATTGGTTAGGGTGCTGTTTCTGAACTCGCGGTAAAATGCGGACCCTGCCCACGTAGGCGTCGTTTCCCTCGCAATTTCTCCTGCTTCTCCCTCCTTTTCCTTGTCTCACAAAGAACAGACGCTTAGGGGTGACTCATTTTGTCCAACGCGCCAACTAGGTTCTTGAACTCCAGCTAACGGGTTGTGTCCCTTTCTTCAGTCCGGGTTGCATTCCAAACTCACCCCAGCCCATTGTTTGAACAGGATTGTCAGACTCCTTTCTGCCACGTGGACGGCCAGGGTGGATGGCCTACTTACCTGTCTTTAGAGGTCCGCATCGCTTCCACAGCAAAATCACCTCCAGATGACATGCCCCAACAGAAAAACACCCAAAGGGGTGGAAGGAAGTTGGAGAAGAGGGGAACGCACAGGCTATTCTACAGACACCTCCCAATAACCAACAGAACTGCTGCCGACGAAATAATGCCACAACAGTTGCTTAAAAATTTAAAATAAAATTTTAATGGTTAAAATTAAAGAACACCTCCACCAGAAACCAGAACATGCATCAATCAGCATAATTTACAAAGAAGGCAAGAGACGGCTTAACATGCTTGCTTGCAAAGCAAACAAAAAGAAAATAATTAAATTAAATGTAAAATGTTACAGCCCAAAGATTTAAAAAAAATATATATACAGGCATAATTAAATGAGAACGGGCTTGATAATTTAGTAGGACGCAATACCGACCGGACATGCAGAGACCAAGGCCATGATGCAAAACAAGAAATTTAAAATTAAATTAACAAAATAAAATTGGATCAGAAAATAAATCCATAATTTGCATGACGGAGAAAAACCCAGGAACATTCACCAAAAACACAAAGTTAAACCAACAAGGTTAATAAAAAACATATTAAGTTAACACCACAACACGTTTGAGTTTCGCGGTCGGCGCCAAGAGACTGCCCTCCAAGACCAGAAAGCATTTCGGCAAAACAAAAACAAACATGGCCACGAAACAGATGACTGCATGTCTAGCCGAATTACGGTAAACAATTACCTTTTAAAATTGAAGCTCCGCCAGAAAGAAATGACAATAAAAGAGAAAAAAAACTTTTATCAATAATACGCTCACACAAAGAAACAGAAAAAGGAAGCCACGGATCAAACACCAAAAAAACTAAAGACCAAAATATAGGCCAACCTCTGACCTACGAGAAGAAAGAGAATTACGCAATTAATGGAAAATACCCCTAGAGAGCATTAAATAAATAAATAAATAAATAAGTTAAAAAAAACTAGAAACGTGTCCCCAGAATTACAAACAAATTTTCACCTAATTAGTGAATACAATTAGGCCATGACGCCAGATAAAAAAAAAGAATAATAAAACATACTCGTGAATGCACACAAATAAAATTAAAAAAACCTTTTAACATACCTTAAATAATCCTTTTTCCAGAGACACTAAAGATAAAACAAACATAACACTAATAAATAATTTTAAATAATGAACACTGCCCACATGGCTCCGGCTGGCACATGCAACCACGGACACCAAACATCTACAAGTTTTCTCCATTCCGGCGAAAATAAATTGCAGACCTTGCTTCAGGGGTGACGATTTCACTTCCTACCCACTGCGGTTCACATATTTTGTAATTTAATTCACAATCAAATTCACTACCACTCAGTCCAATACAGTATATCAAGTCACAGCTGACAACAACATGGCGCCGACAAGGAAGCCAGGCGCGCTGCATGCTAGATATTTGGAAATAGTCCAATCACAGATTGACACATCAAACAACAATGTGATTATTACGTAAATAATTTGGCGGTATCATGAATACACAGTCCTTTGTTTCATGACGTAGAATCATAATAGCCTTCACATATGATACGAATAGGATGACACCAGAAGGCAGCACAAACACACTCTAGCGGAGAAGAAGGAACCACGAGAAGAAACCCCGAAGTCCGACACCAGCTGCCATCTCGTGTTCACAAACGGAACCAATTCACCAGGCGGTCGATTCAAAGGTCGTGAATTCACATCCAGGGAAGATACATGTTTGAAAACGTTGGGACGGGCTCTTGCACGTAACACTTTCTTCTTGCCAGGTAGCTTCTAAATTTTCAACATACTAGCAAGCCTCCTTAAAATGTCATCTTTCGTCCTCACACAGACCAGAAATATGAAACATTAATATGTGGCAATCATATTAAGGGTTCAATATAGCCTCCATCTTGACAGAAACGTAACGGCGGCCACGCAAATGTTCAAAGCTTAAATCAAATTATGACTAACCTAATAATCCGATCTCTACCAAATTTTGCAACAACATACCTTTATGGGGGGAGCATCCTTTGACCAAACTAATAGGTCATCAGCCTAATAGTTTGCGGATGGCGGCCATCTTTGTGTGAAAATCGATTCCCCCAATTAATTCGAACATGGTGAAACCGAATGGAACGAAATTTGGTACAGATGTAGTACTAGCAAAGAGCACCTCAGTGTCATGTTTTATATCGCCGCCATCTTGACGGAAACGTAAAGGCGGCCACACAAATGTTCATAGCTTAAATCAAATTACGACTAACCTAATCAACCGATCTCTACCAAATTTTGCAACAACATACCTTTATGGAGGAAGCATCCTTTGACCAAATTAATAGGTCATTAGCCTAACAGTTTGCGGATGGCGGCCATCTTTGGGTCAAAATGGATTCCCCCTATCAATTCGAACACGGTGAAACCGAATGGAACGAAATTTGGTACCGAGGTAGCACTAGCAAAGGGCACCTCAATGTCATGTTTTATATCGCCGCCATCTTGACGGAAACGTAATTGCGCCCACACAAATGTTCAAAGCTTAAATCAAATTACCATTAATCTAATCATCCGATCTCTACCAAATTTTGCAACAACATACCTTTATGGAGGGAGCATCCTTTGACCAAACTAATAGGTCATTAGCCTAATATTTTGCGGATGTCGGCCATCTTTGTGTGAAAATCTATTCCCCCTATCAAAATTCGAACACGGTGAAACCGAATGGAACGAAATTTGGTACAGAGGTAGCACTAGCGAAGGGCACCTCAGTGTCATGTTTTATATCACCGCCATCTTGACGAAAACGTAATCGCGGCCACCCAAATGTTAAAAGCTAAAATGTAATTACGACCAGCCTAATAATCTAGTCTCTACCAAATTTTGCAACAACATATCTTTATGTGGGAAGCATATTCTGACCAAACTGCAAGATCATCAGCCCAATAGTTTGCAGATGGTGGCCAATTATGTGTGCAAATCGATTCCCCCTATCAATTCAAACACGGTGAAGCCGAATTGAACGAAATTTGGTACAGAGGTAGCACTAGCAAAGGGCACCTCAGTGTCATGTTTTATATCGCAGCCATCTTGACGGAAACGGAATGACGGCCACCCAAATGTTAAAAGCTTAAATCAAATTACGACCATCCTAATAATTTGATCTCTACCAGATTTTGCAACAACATGCCTTTTTGTGGAAAGCATCTTATGACTGACTACAAGGTCATCTGCCCAATAGTTTGCAAATAGCGGCCATGTAAGTGTGCATATCCATTCCCCATATCAATTCAAACACGGTGAAACCGAATTGAATGAAATGTTTTACAGAGGTAGCACTAGCAAAGGGCACCTCATATTCATGTTTAATATCCCTATAGCACGTTGTATTTCAACAAGCTACTACAACCAACATTCAATTATACTCCTTGAAAAGGACAAAGAGTTATAACAATACCCATGCATTTAGGAGAAAGTAGGCAATATGTTCTTTACTGAACATCTTGTTCCTTTTTGACGAGGCGTTGCCGCTCAATCATACCTTCAATTCTCGTAAAAGATGAAAATCATTCACGACCACACTTTACCAACGTTACGATGGACTTTTGCAAAGATTTCAAGTGTGAAGTTTTGGACTATCTGCCGTTTAGTCCAAACCAGCACTCGTATGTACTATGTGCGTTCTTTCAAAAGTACAGCAGGGTGCCATGACGCGCCACAAGCCCGGCCAAGGCCACCGCACCAGCGAATAACAAAACTGCCGCTTGCCGTTCTTACTTTATATGAAAGACCCTGTATATCTATATGCAGGGTGGGCGGGAAGTAACTAGGTATTGACAATGACGTATAACTTTCATGTTTGCAGAGTTATTTATTTGAAATTAGTACAGTACAGTATGTACACTGTTATATGGGAATATGATTGCATACCTTACAATTCCATTACATTTTGATGTAGGCACCTGTGGCGTCGACCAATCTCGTCAAACGACCTGGAATGGAATCCATAGCATTCCAGAGGAAGTTGTGTGGGACATAGGTAAGAACATCCCGAATCCGTGCTTCCAATTCGTCCAATGTGCGAGGTTTCATCCGGTATACCTCCTCTTTGGCCCATCCCCATAAAAATGTCACAGGGTGTCAGTAGCCTACTGAACTTCTTGCAGGCCATTCATAAGATGCACGTCTCCCCAGCCAACGTCCTGGAAACTTCTCATCCTACCAGTTCCGCACGACATTTGCAAAATGTGGCGGTGCACATGAAGATAATGTCGGAGGTATTTTCTCATCCAGATATTGTGGGCCAAACGTTATCCTGGAGCATTTGAAGGTAGCTTTCCCCGTTCATTGTGTCACGCAGGAGATATGGGCCGATTGCATTTGTGGCCGTTATTCTACACCACACGGTCAATTTTGGACGAGACTGCATCTTCTCCACCGTACCTGCAGGATCCTGTGCCACCCTGTAATGGCAATTGTTCCGATTGACAAAGAACGATCCAATTCCACACCTCATAGCGCGAAGCAATCTGTGCTCGTTCTTTTACTTTCAGACGATCGGCCATCTTTGTTATTGTTGAGTGTACCGCCTCACGTAACCACCGTTGGTACTACGCGGCATGAAAAATCACTACCCTATTTAATGTTCTGTATGTTTCCACTATCTCCAATATTATTCCATCAATATTAAACACTTAACAGCCATTTAATAATACCTAGTTTCTTCCCGCCTACCCTGTATAATACGCTAAGGTGTATGTTTCACAAAACTCAAGCTCGTAAACTAGAGGGAGTTAGAATGTGTGGTTTGTGCCAAAATCTTCCAAATCATCTCAATAGCACAGGAAAAATATTGCATTTCTTGAAATGTCAACGGAAATATATTTATTTGTTTATGAAGTGCTTTTAAACAAATAAACAAGACGATAGCCCCTGGCAGAACTATGTCACGTACAGCCGCATAGCACCAGTGCCGGGCGGGTAGTCTGTACACGTGGAGTGCTCACAACCCATTGTGCAACCAGCAGCAGTGGCGAATTACACTCTGATTTCATAAATATCTACAATTTGTTTAAAAAGTGCGTTTAAACAAATAAACATACAGTATTTATAGAAGCCCGCATAACAATAAAGTCAGGTGGGTGGTTTATACACATGCGAGAGTTCTCGCACGGGTTCGCTAGTATATATTTAAAATCATCATTGCTGGAATTGTATAGGAGTCTTCCACTCACACAGTTTGATCAGTTGCATAAATGTGCTTTCGGCACTACTTACTTATCTGTATGGAAAAGTTCCAAATTAACTGATGAGCATTTGAAGTCGCTGCTGATTTTTTCCACTGGTAAACTTGTTCCACAGCTGCAAACGATTGTCAGTGGAAAGTTAGGACTGCATAAATCTCATTAATAATGGTAGTCTAATAACGGTTGGTTCCTCAGTTTAGGAGCTGCGACGGAGCGATCATTTAGCCCCGTGTATTTTGGGTGTGTGTAGAATCTGTCTTATAACCGGTGTTAATTGTGATGGCTGTATTAGTGTGTGTTATCTGTGATTCAGGTAAGGACTGCAGAAGATCAATTTCAAGTAGTTCCTACTTTTTCTACCAAATGCTACCGTCAATGACACTAAGCTGTGAACTTGGCTACTAGATGCCACCATAACCGGCATTTGGTGACGAACGTTGGAACTTAATAGAGCGTTAATCAAATCTAACATACAAATTTAGCTTCACACAATTGTAGTTAGTGGAAGGTTCTTTTGCATGCAATCAATCTATGGCATTGGCCCGCCGGCTTTACTTCTCTTCCGAAGGAAGGCATAGTGAGGGATTTTTAACGCTCTTAAAAATTCCGACGACTTCGGCCGGGTTTGAACCTGCGATCTTGGGCATAGAAGCTCAGCATACTACCAACTACGCCACCGAGGCCACAGTCTAATAACAATAATAGTAGTCTAATTATAATTTAATTATGTTTTTCTTTGTCGTGTGGCCTTCTCAGAGGCTGAGTGCAGGTCTTTCTAGTCGACGCGTGGGTGACCTGCGTTGGGTTGAGAGATGGAATGGATGAAGATGGATGAATGAAACATTGGAAGGAAGCGGCCGTGGCTTACCAGAAGGTACCGTCCCAGCATTTACCTGGTGTTGAAAATGTGGAAACCACGGAAAACCATTTCAAGGACGGCCCACGCGTCTTCCGAGTCAGCAGAGAGCTTGGCCCCATGACCTAACGCTGCGCTTTAGCCAGTGTAGCCGCTGCTGTCGGTATTTAAACATACCTATGTGTTTCACATAATGTTAAGATTTTAGGATAAAGCTCATGTCAATAATTAGGGTCTACAGTTAAAATGTTCGATTCCATTAGACTATGTATGCCAGTTGTTTTATTGTGTTTCTTAATTGGTCGTTAAATACAAATATCTGATTATAATCAAAATAAGCTATGGCGAGCCGGATACCGCGGGCTGGATTGGTGGTGCTCGGGAGCCAGTGTTGGCCCGTGAGCAGTAGCTTGGAGACCCATGATACAGAAAACTTATGGCTGCCAGGCCCGGATTCAAGGGGGGGGGGGGTGTCACGGGGGTCATGACCCCCCCCCCCCCTCCCCGGTCTCCCCAAACGGAGACCAAATTTTTTTTGCAAACTCAAAAAAAAGAAAACACAATAACCAGACAAATAAAACTTAACGAATTTTAACTGAAAAACAGTTATCTTCATTTTATTCAATACTGAAAATATCTTTATTGCAATTATTATGTTCTGTTACAACTGTACATATTTACAACTTCATACCTGTTATATAAAAACGATTATTTATATAACAAAATCAACTCGTCTATTTTGTTGAGCAAACCTTGTGATTACCGAATCGATGTTTATAGTGATGTCACTATGAATGTGCAGCAATGCACGGATAGGAATTTGGGGCTTTTTTCGCACCAAAAAAATTTGCCGACGTCCAAACTGCAAGCTTGGTTGGCAATTTAAGCTGTGACTTTCTCCCTTTGTCGGTTCCAACTCGACTTGCCGAAACTGTAACATACCTTGATACTTTTCTCGAAGCTCGATGTAAAAGTTGCAAAACACGCCGTTGCAACTTGTACCAATATTTTTGGTGTGCTAAACGCATCAAATATCTATCCATGTAGCTTGCAAAAAAATTGGTCTGGTTTTGTACGTTTGGTTATTTTGTGATTGCGTTTTTAGTGATACCATTTTTCTTAACAATTTCGATTCTGGGACCCCCCCCCCCCCAAAGCCAAACTCTAGATCAGCGCCTGATCACACTTGCGTTGCAATTAATTGGACTAATGCAGTTGTGATTAGAAGATGGTTAATGAAGTAAAGTGAGAGAGAGAGAGAGAGAGAGAGAGAGAGAGAAAGACTGTTCAGTGATCCTGGATGTTTCTTCATATGTTGTTGATTCATTCAGGGGATTTGCAACATCGTAGTCATGTAGCCCCATGTACTTGGGTGAGTGTGGAAATTGTCTGATAACCTGCGTTATTGTGATGGCTGTATTAGTGTGTGTAGTTGTAATTCAGATGAGGACTGGGAAAGAGGCGGCCGTGGCCTTAAGTTAGGCACCATTCATCTGGAGTAGAAATGCGAAACCATGGAAAACCATTCCTAGGATGGCTGAGGTTGGATTCAAACCCAACTCAGTTTTGTCTCTTGAGGCTGAGTATACCCCGTTCCAGTCCTCAGACCAGAATTAAATTTCTTGGCAGAGCCGGGAATCGAACCCGGGCCTCCGCGCTGATAACTAAGAGTGCTAGCCACTACGCAACGAGGTGGACATGTGATTTATACATAAAGCAGGTCAATCAATTAATAATAATAACCCCTGGCACTACGGCCCATGAAGGGCCTAGGCCTACCAAGCGACCGCTGCACAGCAATTTGACCTGCAGATATTGGAGTGACGCGTGGTCAGCGCATCGGGTCTCCTCGGCCGTTTATCTTGGTTTTTGTGACCGGTGCGCTGCCTCACTGTCAGACAGCTACTCAATTGTCCTCTCGAGGCTAAGTGCACCCCGTTCTAGCCCTCACGTCAGTTTCTAAAATCCCTGACGGAGCCGGGAATCGAACCCAGTGCCTCCGGGTGAGAGGCAGGAGTTCTATCCCAACACCACGGGGCGGGCTGGTAAAGTAATTGTCCCTGAAAATATTGTTTTATGCAGCCTAACTAACACGTGTTGTCAGAAAGGTCGATATTTCTCTGCTTGTATACCGTAAGATACAAATTCACTGCAAGCATATCCCGCAAACGATACTGAACACTTTTTTTCCCCTCGTATTAGTCTGTAGTCACTTGGTAATAACCATACGGGATGCAAACATTGAAATATCGACCTTCCTGAGAACAACGCCAGTTGGGCTGCATAATGCAATATTAGTAGGGGCAGCTGATTCACCCGGTGTATAATACGAGGCACGTCCAGAAAGTAAGTTCCGTTTGGTAATAAAATTGAATTGTGTACAGATACAGAAAAAATATTTATTTCACAACATTCTACACCTCTTAAACTACTTTTCCAGATAACTGCCGAACTTTTGCAGGCATTTGTCATAGCGTGGCACAAGTTTTTGGATACCTTCTTCATAGAAGTTTGCCGCTGACCGTAAACGAGAGTGAAGACTCCCCTGTAAGATATCCTACCGTTTGGCCACCACTGTTAGGCAAATTGCGTGCTTACCAGGAGAACTGCGTATGTTTAGGAGTTCTCCTGACTACATACGCAATTTGCCTAACAGTGGTGGCCAAACGGTAGGATATCTTACAGGTGAGTCTTCACTCTCGTTTACGGTCGGCGGCAAACTTCTATGAAGAAGGTATCCAAAACCTTGTGCCACGCTATGACAAATGCCTGCAAAAGTTCGGCAGATATGTGGAAAAGTAGTTTAAGAGGTGTAGAATGTTGTGCTATAAATATTTTTTCTGTATCTGTACACAATTCAATTTTATTACCAAACGGAACTTACTTTCTGGACGTGCCTCGTATATACCATGGTATATAATTATTTGTTATGGACTATAGAAGATGGAGAAAACTAAGGGATGACATGTTTGCACATCAAGCAAGCATCTTCAGATCCAAATATACAAGACAAAACAGCTCTACAAAACACTATCAAATCTACTAAACGGACAAAGCAACTCCGTCCTGGAAAACGCTACGTCTCTGTGTGAGTGAAGTCTACCACAGTATCACCCTTGAGGTTTTAAACTTCAAACATTTCTGAATATTATAGTTCTTTATCTTTATCTTCATTTTCTAGTGTAGTATGTAGGCCTGGTTGAATATTATGGCCCAACAGTTTGTACACCCCATGGGTCTCGTAATTGCTCCAGAGCTAAGCCTGCCGAAGAGAAGCGGAGAAGCGTGCCTTCTAATGAGAAGAAGACACAGTACAGCAGGCCATGCTTGCTCGAGCCCACTTCCTTCCTCCCTCGTGCCATGAAAACACGCAAACCTCACAACTCTCGATAATCGATTGTGACCAGGGTTACTGTTCTTCCTTTCACAGCTACCAGAAACAGAAGTGATACATTTTGAGTTTGGAAACACTCATTTGAGATAAGGAATGTGCCCTTAATCGTGTAGCGTCATCAACAGCAGTAGGAATTGTCGTATTTTAAGGAGAAATCATATTTACTCGACGTAGACCTTTAAAGACTATCGCAAAGCCTGACGTAGTGACTAGCATTCGTGACTGTCGCCGTGAATGTCTGGGTTCGATTCCCCGCTCTGCCAATAAATGTTATTCAGGTCTGATGCCTGGAACTGGGCACACTGAGCCTCGTATGGCAAAACTAAGATTATGAGGGTTCGATTCCCACCTCAGCCATCCTAGACGTGGTATTCCATATTTAACCACATCTACTCCTGGGATGGTACCTAAATGAAGACAACGGACACCTTCTGTCCAAAACCTAGCCTAATTTCAAATACACACTAGTACAGCCATCATCATGACACAGGTTATCAGACAGATTCTACACACATAACCATAATATTGCAAAGCCCTCAAATACCGACATCAGTAGAAGCGCTCGCTGACGCTCAGCACTAGACCAAGGAGCCAAGCTACCTGTGGACTTGGTAGACGTGGGTTCGAATCCTACCGCTGGCCAGATTGAAATGGGTTTCCATGACTTCTCATTTTCAACTCCAGCCAACTCCTTTTACTACACCACAGCCGATGCCCTCCCTTCCACTTGCTTGCCTAGTTTCATCCATATCCCCCATCTTCATTCATTTCAGGTCATATTAACTCCTCACATGAGGTTGGCGTCAGGAAGGGTATCTGGCCGTAAAACCAACGCCACATCGCATATCATCCCCAATACCGATGAAGAAGAGAATGTTAAGCGGTAGACATATAGCCTATTCATACATTCGGTGGAGTAGTCGGTAGCATGCTGAACTGCTATGCCTAAGATAGCGGGATTGAAACCCGGCTGAAGATGTCGGATTTTTAAGAGTGCTAAAAGCCGACGGGGGTCGGCTCCGTGGTGTTGGGGTAGCGCGTCTGCCTCTCACCCGGAGGCCCCGGGTTCGATTCCCGGCTCCGTCAGGGATTTTAGAAACTGACGTGAGGGCTGGAACGGGGTGCACTCAGCCTCGTGAGGACAATTGAGTAGCTGTCTGACAGTGAGGCAGCCCCCGATCACGAAAACCAAGATTAACGGCCGAGGGGACCCCATTCGCTGATCACGCGTCACCCCAGCGTGGGGGCGTAGCTCAATTGGTAGAGCGCTCGCTTAGCATGCGAGAGGTACCAGGATCGATACCTGGCGTCTCCATTTTTTTTATTGGCATCTCTCTCATATCACAATAGCAAGTAGGAAGAATATTTTAAGGCTTAAGTGACAAGCTCTTTGGAATCAGCATTTTCAGTCATTTTCAATCACTTGAATATTGCGTAATGATTAGAGAAATAGCATCTTCACAATTCCCATAATACTGTTGCCCGTCCGTCTCATCAGAATCGATTACATTGATTATCTCCATCCTGCTTTTAAAACATGGGAAAGAACTACTTTGCACTTGTATAGTGTTTTTGTTGTTGTTGATGTTGGTGTTGTTCAAATATCGTTAATTTCTTTGTTCTTGACAACTTTTTTAGTAGAGAATGATATTACATGCAAACATTTACATCATAAATAAATTAATAACGTTCAATGTACCGGTAATAATCTGTTTGGAATCGTCAATCGGGTTGTTCGCGAAGATAATTTTCAGTAATTTTCAATCGTGTCGCCTCCTTAGCGTAGCGGTCAGCACGGTTAGCTGCCGCCCCGGAGGTCCTGAGTTCGATTCCGGCTCTGCCACGAAATTTGAAAAGTGGTATGAGGACTGGAACGGGGTCTACTCAGCCTCGGGTGGCCCAAATGAGTAGAGGGGGTTCGATTCCCACCTCAGCCATCCTCGAAGTGGTTTTCCGTGGTTTCCCACTTCGTCTTCGGGCAAATGCCGGGATGTTACCTATTGTAAGGCCACGGCCGCCTCCTTCCCTCTTCCTAGCCTATCCATCCCAATCTTCCATCCTCTCCCCTCCCTCATGAGGCCCCTGTTCGCTTTGCAGGTGAGGCCGCCTGGGCGAAGTGCTGATCACACCTCCCCAGTTGTATCCATCCCGACCAGATGTTCTCAGCTCCAGGACACTGCCCATAGAGGCGGTAGTGGTGAGTTCCCTCGCTGCGTCCGTGGGAACCACCAACCTAGAGGGTAAATTGACTAAATAAAAAAATAAAAAATAAAAAAAATCAATCGTTTGAAGAGTGCGTGATGAATAAGATTTTTTTCCTTTTTGTAAACGAATATATGGTAGGCTATGCTTACACCAGGGTTGCCAACGTAAACAAAAAGTCGATAGATCTAGCGATTTTTACAATTCTTGTCCCCATCACTCAAAAGTACTGAGCCTCCGACACCAATCTCACATTAATAATAATTTAAAAAAATATACGAGCCTTACAGTAGTCGCATATGATGTGTAACATGTGACATGTTATCCTACTACAGTATGTGTGTCCTGGGAGCGCAAATCCCTTGTTAACAGTGAACTCTGTTGGTCATTGAAATAACTACTTGTAAAACTCCAGTGCCAAATCCTGACCGTAATAAATCATAATTGTTATTTGATAAGACGTTGTATCTTAATCGATTGATAACATATTATGCATTTTGCAATGGAAAATTAAAAGTGTATATTGTAATATTATAGTGCAGGAGTGGCTTTAAAAAGCTGAGCCGTCTCGGTTGTAGACAAGATGGCAGCTGATCTCTCGTTCTGAACTATATTTCACTAATTTGAGTATGTTGCATGCAATATAGCCTACAGATATAAACATAATAGGAACTTTGTATGAAATGAACTTTGTTTGAAATACACTCCAGTGAAAAATTCGTTTAGTCAAAGTCATTACTGGCTAAGACGTTGTATCTTAATCGATTGATAACACTCAAATTGGGAGGACATAATTAGGTCTGTGGTTACAGCTTTGGGCTCTCAACCGGCCGGATAGGGTTCTAATCCTAACAGAGTTGTATTTTTTTTTGCTGTTTTTTATATTTATTGTTTTTGAGTACTGAGGCGTTAGACAATTGAGCGTTATATTGTGTATTTTACAATGGAAAATATATAGGCTATTTAATTAAAACAAAGTTCTCCAATGTATCTGCAGTAGTGACATCTACCTTCAACTAGTTGAACTACGGTATGCGGGAGCACGGCCGACTAGATGCGAGCTGCGCTCTATACTGGCCAGTTAGTGAACCCATGCCAGCGATGTTATTGAAAATGGCCCCTTTTTGCCGATAGAGTGCACTGAGCGCAGCTTGCATCCAGTCGACCGTGGCGGAAGCAAACCACTGCTTACTTGATGCGAGCTGCGATCTATACCGGCCAGTTAGTGAACCCATGCCAGCGATGTTATTGAAAATGGCCTCTTTTTGCCGATAGAACGCACTGCCATGTATAGGCGCGATTAAAAATTAGGTGTGCAGAAGGTATATTAAATGTGTTTCTCCCAGTGATACGTTTAGACCAACGAAGTTTCAATTATTGTTAGTAGTTGGTGTTAATATACTGAATTCCTACGTTGTTTGGAGTGTTTGTTGATGCGATATAGATTCCACATAGCCACATGGCCGACAGTACATCGAGTGCTTAAGAATACAGCAAAAGTATGAAGATTTAATAAATCGTAATTGTTTTCAGCAAATATGATATAATGAATATTTTCACACCAAAGAACGACCACTTGAAGATGATGTATTGTAGGAATATCTTAAATGGGGTCTCCAAACCATGAACTAAACTGTATGCGATATACATTCCCCATAGCCACATGGCCTACAGTACGTCGTTGTACCGATCTCCACCACCACGCGCGCTCATTGTTTCCGTCCCATGCACTTCCGTCCCATCCACTTCCGTCCCTTTTCCAAAATCACTCCCACAAAAATGTCCAGCTACTGAGTGCCACAAAAATATCCAGATACCGGGTGGAAAGATGTTACACATCAATAATAATAATAATAATAATAATAATGAATATGTCACATCTGACACAATAAAAATTGAGCGTGGTATCTTTCAAGGAGACTCGCTATGCCCATTATGGTTTTGCTTAGCCATCAATCCTCTCTCTAAAATTCTAAAATCCACCGGTATCGGATTTGACATCAAATACTACAACAGGAAATACAGAATATCCCATCTCCTTCATATGGATGACCTCAAAGTATATGCACACAGTGAGACTCAAATGAATGCCATGCTAAATATAATAGATTCATATTCATCCGATGTCCGAATGACGCTGGGAGTGAAGAAATGCAAGCGTCTGACAATTGAAAGAGGTAAATATGCAACTTCTGAACCACATGAGCTACGCAAAGGATCTCTAATTGAAGGAATGACTGAAATAGAAACCTACAAATATCTGGGATTTGCTCAAAATACAACTTTGGATCATAAAAGTATCAAAGATGAACTCATTGGAAAATATACCACAAGACTACATCAAGTGCTGCGAACCAATCTATGTGCAAAGAACAAAATTAAAGCTATCAACACATACGCTATACCAACCCTAGTATATTCATTTGGGATTCTGAAATGGTCAGCAACAGAAATGGAAAGCCTGCAGAGAAAAACAAGGACCCTTCTCACTACTTACCGTTTACATCATCCAAACGCCTGTAAAGAAAGGGTCACTCTTCCGCGAAAGATGGGAGGTCGAGGAGTACTGGATTTACAAATTTTGCTCCAGAACCAAATTAAAACCCTTAGAAGATATTTCTATCAAAGAAAGGAAAACAGCATTCTCCATAAAGCCATTGTACTTGCTGATAAACACACTGTATTGAACCTTCGTACATCCTCTGATGATCATATCAGCCAGCCACTCCACTTACATGAAAAAGAAAAGGCATGGGGAGAAAAGACCCTCCATGGAAAATACTACAGCAACCTATCCCAACAGAGTATTGATAAAAACGCATCGTGTATGTGGTTACAAAGTGGTCGACTGTTTGGAGAAACAGAGGGATTCGCAATTGCCATCCAAGATCAAGTCATTGCTACAAAAAATTACAAGAAATACATCATCAAAGATACCAGTGTAATTTCAGACAAATGCAGGCGATGCGCCATTCATCTCGAGACCATTGACCATGTCACTGCAGGTTGCCCAATACTAGCATCAGTTGAATATACAAAACGGCACAATCAGGTTGCAGGCATCATTCATCAAGCACTCGCACAGAAATATGAATTAACTGAGGAGTATATCCCTTACTACAAGTATTATCCACCATCCCTCCTCGAAAATGAATTGTGTAAAATATATTGGGACACTGGTATTGTGTTAGATAAAACAGTATATCACAATCTACCAGACATCATAGTAGTAAATAAGGTTGATGGCACTACATTTATAATAGACATAGCTGTCCCCAACGACACCAACATCGAACGTAAGCACAATGAAAAAATCACCAAGTATAGACAGCTTGCAGAGGAAATCAAGAGGATATGGAAGATGAACTGCGTCCGGATAGTGCCTGTAATCTTGTCAGTCAACGGCCTCATACCTCACACACTCCACAAGAGTCTGAAGGAATTGGATCTTCCACCGACCATCTACAAGAGTATGCAGCATTCTGTCCTATTGTCCACATGCAATATTGTGCGATCCTTCCTTGCTAGTGAATGAGTGATAATGAACTCTTATATTTTGTATATACATGATATGTATTATAGTTGGTATTATAGTTTTTATGTATTGTTGTAAAGCACTTGGTTTAACCCGTGCTTTAGAGTAACCCATGTTTGTAATGGTGAATTGAATAAATAATAATAATGAAAATGAAAATCCACAGCCTGCTTCCAGTCTCCGACCGGGTCAGGAATGGAATGAATGAAGCCCCCATCTAGCGGCGAGGATATGAACTGTGCCGGCTGCCGAGGCCTGACGCACTCCTCTGGGGCAATGATTAAATGAATGACAGATGAAGTGAAATGAGAGGGGAGAGTGTTGCTGGAATGAAATTTTGACAGGGAAAACCGGAGTACCCGGAGAAAAACCTGTCTGCCTCCGTTTTGTCCAGCACAGATCTCACATGGAGTGACCGGGATTTGAACCACGGATCCAGCGGTGAGAGGCCGGCGTGCTGCCGCCTAAGCCACGGAGGCTCTAAATAATAATAATAATACTTATTATTATTATTATTATTATTATAATGTTACTGGTTTTACGTCCCTTTTATCTACTGTGGCTTTTCGAGAAATCGGGTGCCGCAATTCGGCCCAGAAGGAGATATTTAACGTGCCAGTAAACCTACGTCGTGCTTGGTGAATAGAGAACCACATCTTCACAACTGTCTTAATAGGGTTTGCCCGTCCATCTCATCAGAAGCTAATGCTTAAATTTAGTTTGAATAAGAATTTAACAGCTTTGTAAAGTCCTTTTATTATAATCGCTTATCTTCTAAGCTCGGCTCACCCACTAACGTTGTGAGGGATCATTCCTCTACCGTCACAAGGACGGTGTCTGGGAGCTTAACACACTATGTCGGCAGATACAACTGGGGGTGGTGACAGGCCGACTGCCCAGGTGACCGCTTACTTGGGTCTTATTAAGGAAGTAGTAATGAAGCTGGCTACAAGGAATTCACTGTAACCTCTTAGAAATTGTCTGACTTGAATCCCTAGTCGCCTACACAAATAGTGTACTTTAACTTCACCAAAAGTAACATTCCTCCGAAAATAATATGGCCAAATTTCAGAATACAACACTTTTGTCCATTCTGGTAGTTATATATCTTCTTTTGTTAACATACGATTTTATATCCGACGTATTAAGCTGTCATGTAACAGGATCAAGAGAGCATTTTCCTTTGGCAGTTCGACTTGTTTCTCTCTTCTCCTTAAATTTCGAACAATCGGTCGATTTCGAGCTTCACGATAGTAAGACCTACTATTGAATTTCCTTTAAACAGAAGAATCTGCCTTGATATTACATAACGAGTCTTATTTCTTGCTTGATGTTCATCACTGAGCTCTGTTACTTAAGACCAAGATCCAGAATAAATTCAACTTTTTTTTTTATTATTATTTTTCAACATAAGACGTTCGCTCTTATCCTTCTTCTCATCCTGTTTTGCTATTTCAATGTGTGCCACAAGTAATTCATAGTTTTCCCAAACTGCATAAACACTTCTGTAACTTGAAACTACCCAATTAGTATTAGCAGTGTTCCAATTTGGAACAGTTGCTGATCCAGATCTTTACAAATATCTCTCAATTCTCTAACGTTTTAAGTTTCTTTTTTTTCTCTTTTTTAAGCGTATGGCTTTTAGTGCCGGGAGTGTCTGAGGACATGTTCGACACGCCAGATTTTTTAGCAGCTTCTAAGCGGACACCCATGGGGTGAGCTACAAGTACCGTCTCGTGTGGAGTGTTGTCTGGGGAGGAATGTGAGAATGTAAGGACGAGGAATTGTAAGGTAGAGACTGTGGACTATAGCTAGGGACCAACCCCGGCATTTGCCTGGAAGGAAGATGGTAAATCACAGAAGACCATCTTCAAGGTTGCTGGAGGGAGGGATTCGAACCTCCTCACCTCCCAGATGTGAGCGACTGCCTGCAGCCACGCCGTAACGACCACGGCTAACTCACCCGGTAACGTTTTAAGGGAATGGTGATAATATAATGTATGACACGTGTCAAGGGATTGTTTAAAATGATTAATCTGTAATGAATAGAGAGGAAACTTATAGTTTTATGTGACCGTTGATCTCGCGATCATCAGCCGCGGTTGCTTTTTACGTGAAATTCGAACCACCGGACATGGCATTTCACTTCGAAAATCTCACATATATTGACCCGTAATCAAACCCGTCCGCCTTTGTAAGAGGCTAAGAGCTTGACCGCTGCGCCACCACTCCCCCAATCTGTGATGAGAAGTCCTTCGTAACGACATCTGCAACACCGAGTTCAAGTCTGTGGTTAGCAGAATGCCAAAAGAAGACATGTGGATAATTACACCTTTCCTTTTCCCTAACATCGCAGCTGCTCCGTCACATGCTTCTGCAATAAGGTTCTCTTTCAAAAATTCTTGAGGATAGCCCAATCCACTCAAAACTTTTATCATACATTGAAAAATGCCTTTGGCAGACACTTTTCGCAACAATATCAATAAATTGTCCTTACATAGATTATGCCCAGTGGGTTCTTGGTAGTGACCTCATCAATTAGCAAAGAAACCTTGCAATCAGATTCTACTATTTTCTTCATTAGGGTTGTTTCCATTTCGGCTCCGATATCCTTAACTACTGAGGTGTGCAAGTTACTTGACTTAATAATGTAAATAACTCACACATTTTTAATCAAAATCATTGTATTCTATTTTTATTACCCTACTTAGTGATGCTTTCTGCCCTGTGGACTTACAACTTTTCCCATCAGATATCGCGACTGGAAATTTTCAAAATTGAAGATTCTGAGGGATACCTGAGCTGGGTCTGTTTTTTTCTTTATTCGTTTCCTTTGGAATGTGCCATCTAAATCAGGAGATTTGAATCCATTGCCCACGAATCTTTGAACAGTTCAAGATTGGAGTATAAGTAACAAAAGACCTTAAATTCCTTTGCTCTAATCTCACACAAAAAGTGGAATATAGTAAAAAAACGAAACGTGTGAAATTCTGCATTAGCAAGGCAACTATTTTAGTGGAAATTACAAAAAATCATTTTAGTCAGTTTCTTAAAATAAAATATTAAGACTATTAATTATACGTTGGAAATAATTTCACCACCTTGCAAACAATTTTATTGCATTAATTCATAAAAAATCAAATTAAAATGTTGGAAAAGTAGCGTTTAGTATAATAATTTACACACCTTTGTGTATTGAATACAAGAATTTGTCGAATGAAGAATTTGGCTCATGTCACTACCATTCACTACTTGGAGATCAATTTCAAATTCAAAATCATTGAATGCTGTATTTTTGTTTGCAATTTTATAAGCTTTCTGATGATGTTGGAGGTTATCTCTTTGTTATGTCCATAAGCTTGCATAAAGGTGGCCTCCAACACGTTTTCTTTTGCAGCCTTAGGCCCATGAGCTGAAGAAAGTTCATGATCACGGATCTTTCCTCGCAAAGTCATTTGAATTGTTTTATTTTCACCTAAAGGAGTAATTTGAACAATTACCGATGGTTTAGAAATGTTCATACCTTGCTTGTTTCTGCTCGGGCCCAAATTGATTACTTGTTGGCATAATTTACAGCCAAGCTTCTTATTTTTCACTATTAACTAATAATTTTCCCACCGCAAAAATCATCACTTCGCTGTGGTGTCCAACCCATGAGAAGGTTCCCGTTCGTAACCACAACTACGTGTTCGGCTTTTACAGATTGGATGGCAGAATTCTCGCCCAAGCTTGTTTTCAGCACATGACATCCACTCAATTCACTATCGTCCACCCCTTTGTGTAGTGGCTAGCATTCTTGGATGTCACCGTGGAGGCCCTGGTTCGATATCCGGTTCTGTCAAGTTATCTAATTCTGGTCCAAGAGCTGAAACGGGTTGCACTCAGGCTCGTGAGGCAGAACTGAGAAGAGGTGGTCTCGATTCCTACCTCAGATGTGGTTTCCCCACTCGGGAAAGAGGAGTGTGGTTCTTGTTTTAACTGCTGGAGTGATGCTGGTGGTGGCGGTGGCGACTGCATTTAGGGGCTCGCGATATTGTAGGTGTTTGAATGCAAATATAATCTCCTCTTGGCCCTGAAGTATGGCTGAACTCAATGAGGCCTGCTGGGCACTAGAGAATTCAACTTGCCCATGGGCATATTGTTTGACCCTTGATAAGCTGCAATAAGCAGAAGGGTTCGTTCTGAGTGGAATTGTTTTCTTCAAGAGGGTAAGTGCATGTCCAAAATAGTTCATATCCCACCCTCCTCTATATGGAAATGATCGATCTCTGTGGCTTGATGTGAGCCAATATCAGCAATGTAAAGCAGTGGCAGACATCGTGCTGCTTACAAGCTGTAAGCCGTAAGATAGGTTTCAAGTTGTTGATCATTCATTTGAGGGCGATGCAATATATTGTACCCCATAGCGTTTTTTTATTGAACGCCTGCAGGGCCCCCATCAAGTTCTATTTCAAGTAGTTCCAAAGTTGGCAACCAGAGATACCACTGTCACTGTCACCTAGTGGTGAACGTTGGAACTTGATAGAGCGTTTCTAATCAAATAACCTACAAATTTAGCTACACATTACAAATGAGTCGTCCAGTTGCAAAACTCGTTTAATCCACTTGTGAATAACGATCATGTCGTAAAATTATTTATTTAATTATTTTATTTTATCTATTCTATTTTGTTTTAATTTGTTTTGTTTAATTTAATTTATTTTGTTTTATTTTGATTTTGTTTTGTTTATTTTGTTTTATTTTAATTTGTTTCATTTTGTTTTAAATTGTTTTGTTAATTTTTATGTTTTGTTTTATTTTATTTTATTATTTTTTATTTTCTTAATGTTATTTTGTTTTGTGTTCTTTTGATTTTGTATTTATTTTGTTTTATACAAACACAAAACAAAAAAACACGAAGCAAAAAGCAAAATTCAGAAACAAAAGCAAAAGCAGAAAACAAACAAAACCAAAAACCATAAACACAAAGCCAAAAATAGAAAACAACAAACACAGAAGATACGTGAGACAAAGCCCAGAGAAACGTTTCTCATGAAAATGATTCTTATTCACAAGTGGATTAAACAAGTTTTGCAACTTGACGACTCAAATTGTAGTGGTAGCTTCTCTTACATGACATGGACCCGTCAACTTATACAGTATAACCCCTGGCACTACAGTCCGTGAAGCGCCTAGGCCTACCAAGCGACCGCTGCCCAGCCATTTGGCAGGCAGATATTGGGGTGACGCGTGATCAGCGAATGGGGTCCCCTCGGCCGTTAATCTTGGTTTTCGTGATCGGGGGCTGCCTCACTGTCAGACAGCTACTCAATTGTCCTCACGAGGCTGAGTGCACCCCGTTCCAGCCCTCACGTCAGTTTCTAAAATCCCTGACGGAGCCGGGAATCGAACCCGGGGCCTCCGGGTGAGAGGCAGACGCGCTACCCCAACACCACGGAGCCGACCCCCGTCGGCTTTTAGCACTCTTAAAAATCCGACATCTTCAGCCGGGTTTCAATCCCGCTATCTTAGGCATAGCAGTTCAGCATGCTACCGACTACTCCACCGAATGTATGAATAGGCTATATGTCTACCGCTTAACATTCTCTTCTTCATCGGTATTGGGGATGATATGCGATGTGGCGTTGGTTTTACGGCCAGATACCCTTCCTGACGCCAACCTCATGAGAGGAGTTAATATGACCTGAAATGAATGAAGATGGGGGATATGGATGAAACTAGGCAAGCAAGTGGAAGGGAGGGCATCGGCTGTGGTGTAGTAAAAGGAGTTGGCTGGAGTTGAAAATGAGAAGTCATTGCATCACACTGCAAGGTTACGTTTATTCCGTTCTGGAGCAAATTTTATAACATTTTCTACCCTGTGCAACACTGGCGAACGTGTTTGCTCCCTTTAGCAAGCCATGACTCGGTCTTTCTCACCCCATTCAGGGGGCGTAGCTGAGATGGTAGAGCGCTCGCTTAGCATGCGAGAGGTACCGGTATCGATACCCGGCGCCTCCAAGTATTTTTGCCTCCCGCTAAGTGTGCGATTAGAGAGAATATAGCTTTACATGAACATCTTCAACCTCGCTTTCTAAATAATAGGCTGCAGTTCAAATACATACAGCTGATGTTAGCCAACCTCTTCCAGCCTCCTGTGATACCTCTTACGACGTTTGGACTTTGCAAACGACGGAAACTATACAGCTCCAAACACATGGCAACTACAATGCTTCATTGGCTGAGAACCCATTCACCTATACCGACGAAATCTGGTGAAATGAACCAAATATTCTGATGCATTATTCACTGAAATTCATGAATGAAAGATAGCGTACGCATTAATTTCTAAAATCAAGCCTCGTACGGAAAAGATCACTGTGATGATAGCTTGTGTTAATTTATCTAAATAGTCTTAGACAGAATACTCTTAATCTATTTTTCATGTATACGTGTGATTTTTCCTACAACTGAATATGCTTGTCATGCTTGTTGTTGTTTATTTTAGGGGCTTTGTGACATCATAGTCATATAGTCCCGTGTACTTAGGTGTGTGTAGATTTTTGTCTGACAACCTGTGTCACTGCAATATCTGTACCAGTGTGTGGTTGCTTTTTGTAATTGAGGTAGGATTTGGGTAGGAAGCGGCCGTGGTCTTAAGTTAGGTACCATCCCGGCATTTGCCTGGAGTAGCAGTGCGGAAACCACAGAAAATCATTTCCAAGATGGCTTATGTAGGAATCGAACCCGCCTCTTCTCAGTTTTACCTCACGAGACTGATGTATCCCATTCCAGCCCTCAGACCAGAATTACATTTCTTGGCAGAGCCGGAAATCGAACCCGGGCCTCCACGGTGACAGACAACTTGTCATGAAAAGATGCGACCTCATCGAAACCAGTTAGAATTAACCCCTTAGGCAGTGTTGCCGGATCCACGCGGTGAGTTGACATAGCCTCGAACTTCAAAATCACTTCAGTACACAACCTAAAATACTTGCTAGTGTTTAATGTCTTTGCATTAAGCAACGATAACTAACTAAACTACGTTTCTAAGCGTAATACTAAAGCCATTTACTCAAGAGGCACTACGATGTGCATCAAATGTTTTTTTTTTTTTTTTACTAGTTATAATCGTTTCGGTCGTCTATGGACCACGATATTTCAACTGCCTTTTCCCTCGTTCTTTCACATTGGCCCAGTATTCGCGCATTCTTCTTCGGTGAGCTTCCTTTCGTTCTTCGGTCCATTTCTTGACGGTTTTCAATATAGGTTTTGGCTGAAAACTCTGTATCTCCACAAGTTTCTTCTTCAAAGTCACGTTCCAAGATGTCCTCATGTGATATCCCCAGATCTTGTAGGTCTTTTTCCATTTTTTTATTTACCACGCATCACTCAAGAAGTATAAAAGGCCTAGTGAAAAAGGGCAACCCTCACGTCTTAATTTATGCCTCACTGCCACAACTTACATCTACTCGTACATTTCGTTTTTACAATATTTACATAATTTTACCGTGGTTTCAGTGGCGTAGTTGGTAGCATGCGGAGCTTCTATGCCCAAGATCACGGAAGTCGGCCGTAGACCTGTTGAAAGAAACGTCCCAACATTTACCTGGTGGTGAAAATGGGAAACCATAATAAACATATTCAGGACGGCCGAGGTGGGATTCGAACCCACGCTATCCCGATGACAGCGAGGCACGAGCTAGCGCGATTGTGCTATCGTCCAACAAGGCCAGTAATAATAAAAAATGAATAATAATAATAATAATAATAATAATAATAATAATATTACATTACATGACATCCAGGACTAGTGATGTGGGCCGGGTAAATACCCACTGGGAAGGTAAACATAAATTGGGTATTTACCCGGGTATTTACCCAGTGGTCATTTAAATACCCAAAATGAGGGTATTTTCAGTTTTTTGAGCTTTGTACAACACTTTTTGATGTATTGATGAAGTGTTGGGCAAAGAAGAACTGAAACACAGGTATTTGATGCCTTAAATTGAAATCAGGAACAATATTGATCCTTAAAAACTTAAAAAAAGGAAAATGGACATCCGGGTATTTTTGGGTATTTATATGTTTTGGCACTGTAACCTTGTCTTTAAGTGTTGTTTTTTTTTTCGTAAACTAAAGTAAAATATTGGATAAAACCTTTTGGTTGTTTTGTGTTTTAAATTTTGAATAAATACCAAGATATTGAGAAGGTCGAGTTTTATTACGGTACTGGAAATGAGCAAGAAAGATGTGGGAGGGAAAAGCTAATTTTGTAGTAATATGAGTAGGCTATATGCATATTATTTGAAATGTGTATGCCAAAAGTCAAAAGGTAATAAAATATATTCAATAGAAAGAACATTCGAAAAAAAAATGCTTAGTAAAAGTGCCTAAGTTATTTTTCATTCAATTTTAAATATTAAAAAATATTAATTTTTAAACTCGTACTCTAAATAATATAAATGCATGTCAGGAAGATTTTGTAGTATGTGGGTCCTAAAAGGGTGAAGATGTATGCCAGCAAGCATGTGGGTTGGCAACACTGATCAGCTCAACCTACCCAGAATTCAAACTGACACTGTACTTCCCTCCCATTCTCTATTCTTTGTTTGATGCCTACTGTACTTAACCTAACTTTTTCAGTGTAGTGGAGTTGTTAGTTGATATCTCATAATCGAATTCCCAATTCTAATTCTGTTTTTAAGTCCCAGTTCTGAATAAATTTAATTTGATTAACTGTCTAATGTTGTTACATTTCTAAAAAGTTAATGTAGAATAGTTTGCATACCGGTACCCCTTTTTAAGGTTCAACTTACCGCGACACAGGATTTTGGATGAAAAATCTAAAATACCCGGGTATTTACCCAGATTTATAAATTCCTGGGTATTTTACATCACTATCCAGGACAGAAACACATTTAGACGCAAGATACAGTAACCTACCCATATCTGATGGGTTCCAGCAGCCTGATTAGTCTGACTTGGTGTGACAAGGAGAAACTCAAAATAAAAACACGGCAAAAAAACTAGAAGAATTGTTAGATTTGAATCACTTGGTTATGAAAGTCAATACACATGACGATAATAATGTGCAGTGGGTGTCCGAAGTGCATGCTATTAAATGGCTCAGTTTCCATTGGAGCAAGAAATATAAACGTAGCAGAGCCGAGTTTCACTTACATGACGACTCGGTGTCGTGTCAGAACTGGTTCCCATTAGTGACGGTGATTTTAAAGGCTTCACCGTAATTGCCGATGAAAGTTAGGCTACGTTTTAATATTAGCAGTAGCGTTATAAATTACAGGGTGAATGAACGAATCGAAGAGAGAATATCACTCTTTCTTCTTCATGGTGATCTCCAGTCTGAATTACACGTTGGTGAAAGGTTCAAGATCAAGAGTGTAAGCATTACACGCTTCATTTTAAGCCATAATTGGTATTGCACGCAATATTTTACCACTGTCGAATTGCGATCAAATGGTCCATGGCGTCACAAGAGAAACGTCGGGAGTATGGCAGAGCAGAAGAGAGGAACGAACTCCTTGTATTGATATTATTACTATCAATCTAAAGTGTACATTTACTCAAAGATCTTGTTCTTTGAAATTATGTTTTTTGTTTTCCTTAATACTTGTTTATTCTTCTTTCTTTCTTTCTTTCTTTCTTTCTTTCTTTCTTTCTTTCTTTCTTCGTTTTGCCCACTTAGGGAGCGCGTTTGATCTTGTTGACTCGGCTTGATAGTGTTTTCCCCTTATTTTCCTCCCAAAACATCATCATGAACTCGCTATGTCCCTTCTTACGTTCTTCGGTCCATTTTTTCCAGTGTTGTTTTTAGCTATTTCGGTGAAAGAGTGATTTGTAACTAGAGTTCCAAAAGCCTTGCGATTCATGATGATATCTTCTGTGAAGTTTATTTCTTTTCCTGTTTGATTTCTTATAACCAACTGATTTTGACCTTCTTTGAATTTATTATAGGCCTATCAAGCAGTTGTTTTGCATATCTGGTGTTGTCCATTCTGCAGATGTGACCATAGAATTTCAATCGTCTCTTACGCACGGTATCAGTAAACTTATTGATTACTGTGTACAAGTCTGTGGTTTTCCTTTTAATCCATATACCATTAAATTACTTTTTATTATTATAATTATTAGTGTTCTTATTAATTTAAGGAACTTTTTAATCATATTTAGGCATCTACCTCTAAATGATGATAATAATAATATTAATAATAATAGTTAGTTATTGTTGCTTTAATGGGCGAAACAGCGACGTAATCTGCCCCTCTTAACAAATATAAAATTATACAAATTTGGTATTTTGTAAATTTAAGAATTTAAAAACGCTTCCTTGGTTCTTTGTTAAGAAAAAAAAAGCTGAAGTTCCTATTGATCAACTTTATAGAACTCATGCGAGCAATGTGACCATAGAAAACGATCCTCCTACGAATGGTGTCTGTGATCATTTCTACATGTGTGAAGAGTTCATGATCCTGTCATCTTCTCAATTATTATTATTATTATCTGACACCTCAAATTTCTCACAAGAATAATTTATCATGGTAAACTTCAACAAATCCTCAAGGTTTTTGCCGTGTATTTTACGAGATTTCGCCTAGGTACATCAAGTCAGACTTTTCAGCAGACGTACATCCAGCCCGGACCTAGAAAAATGGCATGGAAGCCCATATGTCAAATCTTTTAGGTTTATCCCGTGTCTGTTGCGGAGTTCCGCCCATGTTAGGATCATCAGTGGGTTCTTGGTGCACCCTGCCCAGACCACTGCTGAGGTAGCGCATCTTGTACTACGTCCTATACTTATAACACATATTTGGAAACCTGTATAAGCAGAGGGAGCACTTGGTCGCCACAGAAGAGTAGCACAATGATATGCTACAAGAATGGAGCTTAGTACAAGATGCACTACCCCAGTGTTGGTCCGGGCAGGGTGCACCTAAAGCCCACTGATGAACTTGACTTGATGCAATTAGGTGAAACCCCGCATTTAACTCGGCAAAAACCTGAAAGAATTGTTGAAGTGTAATACATGGCAGTGGAAAACCAATATGTCAACTTACAGTAGGCCTACATGGCGTTATAATATTTTACGACCCTGCTTTGTTTAATTTAATCTGAGTGCCATATCCACAAGGCACGTAGGTGACCCCATCAGAGTCCTTAACTGTGACTAACTTGGCATCCTGAGTCGGTGTTTACGTGCGGTAGTGTGGCCACTTCCTTTCCACTCCTCCCCTGGCCACAGCATCCGGATGGTACCCAATTGGCATCATGAGACTAGGAGGCCCCCGTACCAAACCACACCACAACTTTTAAATTCTTGACCGAACCTGTAATCGAACCCAGGACCGCACGGTCAGATGACCTAGGTGATCCG
The DNA here is from genome assembly GCA_946902985.2 of Meconema thalassinum. NCBI lineage: Eukaryota > Metazoa > Arthropoda > Insecta > Orthoptera > Tettigoniidae > Meconema > Meconema thalassinum. Next base: position 693,986,854 of record OX336390.1, read on the forward strand.
CCCCCTTAAAACCACAATAACTAACTAACGAAAGGTTAATGCTTTTCAGTCGGTCGACAAGATTTTCCCAAAAGAGATGGGTTATTCCCTAATCCTGAAAGAAAGTGCATGAGATTTTTTCAGGATTAGGGAATAACCCATCTCTTTTGGGAAAAATCTTGTTCACCGACTGAAAAGCATCAAAATTTCATTTACTAAGGCAACACTGAAAATGGCTTCAAACACCATCATACTAACTAACTAACTAACTAACTAACTAACAAAAATCCTATCTTCTATACCATGATTAGGGCTCGGATTTTTAGGTGCTAAAAATCGGGAAAATATGTATTTTTTATGTATTAAATATACCTGAAATATGTGACAAAAAAGTAAAACTATATTATTTTAATTACATAATTAATGACAATATAAACAATATGCAGAGTCACGAATGCTATTCCTCACTGACTGCTGTAGCATTACAACACACAACGAGATACATCTTCAGGTTGTTCATCACTAGGGCCCGGATAGTTATGTGCTTAACATTTCAGAAATATGTATTTATTTATGTGCTTAAAAGTGGGAAAATATGTGATTAAGTTTCCAAAATATGTTCTTAAATTTGTACCATATTTATGTCCCCCAGTTACTCTAAAAATAGTTGTACATATTTCACCAACTATGATGTTGGCTACGTAACGGCCAGTATCGTCGGTCGTCTCGTCCATTGTAATCCACACAGCTTTGTCGCCAATTTCACTACGAATTCTGTGCACTGTCTCAGAGTAAAGTTTAGGTAAATAGTTCTTACGCAGTGTTGACTCATCAGGGAGAGGAATTTTGACGTACTTTTCTAACGTGCCACGTAGCACTGGATTCTGCAGTTTGTTCAGTGGTATATCAGCCGCAAGAAATGCATGACAAATGTCTTGTGAGAACTGGCAGTTTGCTGGACCAGATCTCACATCCTGCATTTCGGGAACCAAACGTTGTGTCGACTTCTTTAAAGATGTACATTTGACGTGTTTCGCTATCGTAACATGTTGCGTAACTTGTGAACGCATGTCTGCCGCTATGGGTTTCTCACAAATGTTGCAAAATAAAACAGTTCCATCAGTTCTAAAAGCGTCTCCGAACACTCGCACTAAACGATTCAAAGTAACACATTTCGCACTTTTGGGACTCATCGTATTCGTTGAAACGAGAACGCCACTGTCAGTATACTCCCAAGCTTTGCAGACCACAGTGATTTCAACTAAAATTTTCCGTCTAGGTAAGGACTAGTGGAGACATAATGGGCCTGTTAACTCCAGCCCCCCTGCTGTACTTAATGACCGGGAAATCCCTGTCTTGAAATACTACTACAGTATGGAGACAATGGAGCACTAACGAAATAGAATTTCAATGGAATTTCAAAGGGTCGAAAATGTGGGCAGCAGTCATCCAAGAAGTACAACATACGACCAAATATAGGAAATATGTGCTTATGAATAAACATGCCAAATTATGTATTTATTTATAAAAACTGTAAAAATATGTAAATAAATAGAAAATATTTAATTAAATAAAAAATATTTAAACACCTAACTATCCGGGCCTTATTCATCACAAATGACCGACAATTATCGCGAGTCACTTCTTCTGAAGGCGCGAAACTGCGGCAACATGTTTGTTGCCCTCGAGGTGTGGTGTAACTTGAGATCGCTGTTCAGCCTTGATTGCTTTCCCACATGGTTGGCAGAACAGAACGCCCTCATCAGAAGTAAAATTGTCCTTAAATTCTGCAACATACTTCTGCAGACGATAACTTGTAGTTGCTTTTACTTTAGGCATCGTAGAACTGCCTTACACTTCACAGTGCCAGAAATGAACTGCATGTGAAGTGACACTGGTTCCAGGTAGCTCTAGCACGTGGTGCAATATGGCTGTGAACAAGGAAATCCCCGGCTTCCACAGTGAGTGTGACAGGGCAACATGGTAAGAAATTCACAGTTGCAAGCTGGCACACGCTCTGCATGAAGATTAGATAGCTCACAGGTTCTTCCCCGTTGAAGTAACACAGAACAAAAACACAATAAACTGAAAGATTTTTTTAAGGTAAATATTATGTCTTTTTATGTGCTAATAAGCGAAAAGCAGGAATTAATGTATTTATAGGCAAAATGTTTAAAATATGTATTCACATAAAAATATTTATTTACCTAAAAATCCGAGACCTAACCATGATACGGTTCTGCTATATTGAATGGACTATAATAATGTCTGGTGGTGCTGATTGTAGTTTTACGGGGTGACACATCTAGGTCATCTGCCCCTCGTAACAAACAGACACGTTGAACGCGGAAAATGGATTAGTTGAAAAATTAGCGTATTAGAAAAAGGGTAGGGCCATGAGAAGCGGGGAAATGAAAGACAACCTAGATCTCGGTTAGCCTAATACCGTCGGTTGACTGTAGCCTACGTCACAACACTAAGTGAATGTGCAGGGGAGGTGTGCTCTCTGTGGCACATCACCGGAGCTCTTCCTGACTGATTAAGTCTATACAAAGTATCTTGGCAGGTTACTTCACTGGGAGACAGTCAATTCCCTTCTTGTTCCGGTCGCTGATGGAACCACAACCGTACCAGATCCACACATTCACATACATACAAAACGATACCCACGAGAGTCGGCAAACCTTCTAACACTACAGGACATTGTTATCCATCATTCTGTAGTGATGTTGTAATTGGTATGAAATCACGCGCCGGAAGTCCCGTGTTCGACTCAAGGGAAGGCCATTACTACATTTTCCCACCAGTTCAGTTGTTTACGGTAACGATCACGCGAAGGTAATTCTACATCCATATGCCTCAGTGTTGCTTAATTATCACCATTTAATATCATCTAATAAATAAATAATGGCAAGCCTCCGTGGCTTAGGCGGCAGCACGCCGGCCTCTCACCGCTGGGTCCGTGGTTCAAATCCCGGTCACTCCATGTAAAATCTGTGCAGGACAAAACGGAGGCAGACAGGTTTTTCTCCGGGTCCTCTGGTTTTCCCTGTCAAAATTTCATTCCAGCAACACTCTCCACTATCATTTCATTTCATCTGTCATTCATTTAATCATTGCCCCAGAGGAGTGCGTCAGGCCTCGGCAGCCGGCACAGTTCATATCCTCGCCACTAGATGGGGGCTTCATTCATTCCATTTCCTGACCCGGTCGGAGACTGGAAGCAGGCTGTGGATTTTCATTTTTTCAAATAAATAATGCGTTGCTAACTTACCTTAACACACACGGACAGGGACATTCTGTTTTCATAGCCATTTGTGTTAACTGGATCCTCCAGTCAAATACCATCAGTAACGTTTGATTATTGTGTACAGTTAGTCAACGACATGTTACAGAGGCAGCCACTGATATTTCATAACCTCCAAATTAATCTCCACAAGAGCTAGTGTATTTAATCCACAGGAGGAAGAATAAGTCAGTCTCCTTATTGTAACTTAGAAGTCTTTCGGCCGTTGATGGAACCATAACCATACCCAGACCCACACAACTACGTATTGATACCCAAAGATGTATTTTCTAGTCTGCAAAATGTAACAGTCGCATTGGGAAATATCAGACTGTTGGGCGGCTGTTGAAGTATTTCCTAATAAAATCACTGAACCTGTTGGGCAGAGTGGGGTCGGGCGTTATAATGACGTTCTAACATTTTACGACCCTGCTTTGTTTAACGTAATCTGAGTGTCATATCAATAAGGGACGTAGGCGACCCTATCAGAGTCCTTGGCTGTGACTAACCTGGCATCCTGAGCCCGAATTTACGTGTGGTAGAGTGGCCACAGCATCCAGCTGGTACCCATTTGCAATCATGAGACTAGGAGACCCGTACCAAACCAGACCTCCGGGGCGACAGCCAAGAATGCTAGCTGCTACACCACGAAGTAGACGCTGTAGGTATCATTTGCTCCATTCAATCCATGGTAATGCAGTCTACTATGCTGACAAGGATGGCATCGTTAACATCCCAGGATGTTTCGACATTATGGCGTGATCATGTTGGTAAATGAGCCACATACAGACGTACACTGTTCGTGGTGTAATCGGTTTGAGCACCTTCCGGGATTCAAATGTTTTGGATTCGAATCCAGCGGTGGTTTCTAGGTCAATTCTAACGCTTCAATGTTTATCTACCTTAAGAGGGACTACAATCTAAAATAATTTTGGTGGGTTCATCGCGATTGTAAACAGAACTGTTGAAATTTTGCCCTTTTGCTGTCCTGACGACACACATTTCTTGGTTTCGCAAAAAGCAGGGAACTTCTGAACTTATAATATTCACTAAATTATTCTGTTGTGATGTGAGGGATTTTGAAAAATAAATAATTTATATTTTTAGAGGCGTAGCGGTCAGCATGGTTAGCTGCCGCCCCGGAGGTCCTGGGTTCGATTCCCGGCTCTGCAACGAAATTTGAAAAGTGGTACGAGGACTGGAACGGGGTCTACTCAGCCTCGGGTGGCCCAAATGAGTAGAGGGGGTTCGATTCCCCCTCAGCCATCCTCGAAGTGGTTTTCCGTGGTTTCCCACTTCGTCTTCGGGCAAATGCCGGGATGGTACCTTCTTCAAGGCCACGGCCGCCTTACCTTCCCTCATGAGACCCCTGTTCGCAGGTGAGGCCGTCTGGGCGAGGTGCCAATCTCACCTCACCCGTTGTATCCCTTCCGATTCGATGTTCCCAGCTCTAGGACACTGCCCGTAGAGGCGGTAGTGGTGAGTTCCCTCGCTGAGTCCGTGGGTTCCACCAACCTGGAGGGTAAACGACAAAAAAAAATTAAAAAATGAGAAAACATAAGGTTTAAAGATTTTAAATTCTACTTTAAGGGGAGATATGACAGAATTTTGTATGACAGAAATTTTCGCATTTTGAAGCAAACACTCTTTTTCTCATTTTATTCATACAAAAATAGCCCAATTCTTCCTCTTTCAGAAAGTGATTTTATTTTAGTTATTCCGGCTATTGTTAAGCTTGTAGAGGTCATTTAACATGAGCCTGCATGGCATTTAAACATTTGAGATGTTCTTATAGTAATATTATTATGTATAATAATAATAATAATAATAATAATAATAATAAGCCCAAGGTTGCAGGTTCGAAACCTGGCGCAGTCAGCTGGCATTTGAGGGTGCGCAAATGCGAGGGAGCCGTGTCAGTACATTTACTGGCACGTTAAAGATCCCCTTCGGGGCAAAATTCCGGCACCCCGGCGTCTCTAAAAGCCAGTGTTGGGTAGATTATAGGTTAGGGAATAACCCACCCACCAAGGGAAGATGATGAAAAGAAGGAAGTAGATTTTGGAATTGGAAAAGAAGGATAGAAGAATAGGAGGAGAGTCCCACAAAGTAATAAGTTGAAGTTTAAATACACTTAGAAGAAGTCGCCAATAGAAATTAACTCTCGGATACCTAAAGTAGGTACGAGCTTGGTCAAGGCTAACGGGAACCGCAGCTAGGACTTGAGCGGTTTGCGAGAGAGAGGCTTTGGTATATTTCCTCCCCAGCACGTATAAAAGTACTATGGGGAAGGGTGATGGTCTGGCAAGACTTAAAGGAACAAATTTACTGTATGTTTTCTCAAAGAAATTAGGTTTTACAAGGTAATTCGAAGAATGCCAATGATTTAACTCAAGCTTGGTATTTTCAATTTCCAAAATTGTGGAGTTCCTGTAAGGGCGACCAAGTGTCTCTAAGAAGGAATATGATAAAAGATTATGCCTTGTTGGGTAATCTTGGTAAATGAACCAATGGTTGCATTGTGCAATGGCTAAGCTTTTACTCAGCGAGGAGCCGGCTAAAAGTTTAGACAAAAAGAAACACTTATTTTTTAGAAAACTGACCATAAGTTTTCGGAGAGGGTCTCCACAAGCAGGTAGTTGGCTGAGCAAACTTTACTTGCCTTACTGGCCAATTAGAATTAGCTATTATCGCTAAGAAGAACTTTAGTAAGGTGAAAATTAAGAGTTTCTGCCCAAATGCAACAAATGGTGAAAGCTCTGTTAATGATTTTAATATCATTGAGTAAGGAGAGTCAAGGAAGACAGGATTTTGCCTAAACTTTATATTCGAAAATGAAAAAGCAAAGGGAAAAGATGAGTTTATTTTACAATTAGAAAAAATTTGAGGGAATTAACAAGTATGTAATATAACTTTAATTAACATAGTTCATTTGAACTTTTTAATAAATAGGGTCGCAGACCTCTCCACATTAACCGATTGCTCCAGGCAATTGACAATTTAAAAGGTTTCAAACCTTACATGTTTCTGAAATCTTTATAAGATTTGAACAAATGAACAATAAAATAATTAAAGCTTGAACGTAAATTGAAGTACAAAAAGTGCACCTTAAGAAATTCTGGAGAGAATGTTCTAGAGACAGTGACAACTTTGAAAATAACAATAATAACAACGTGAAAAATAAAATAGAAGTTCCTATAACTTCTTATATTTATACAGAGTTAATATGAGAATTATGCAAAGAGGGCAGGTCACTTACTGTGAACCTGAAAAGTTGATCAGAAGGAAGGTTCTAGACCTCTGATGCTTTGAATAAGCCTCGCCAGTCAAATGAGGCAGTTTTCATTTAGCGAGACCAAAAAATAACTCACTCAAGAGTTGAGAGAATTGTTTTCCCTGCCTTTGAAGGGAGGAACAATTTAAGTTTGAAACGTGTGCTAGACACGCAATTATGCAGAATTACTTAATGATAAACCAACAAAAATGGAAGGGCACTTCTTAGAATGACACCTTATAGAAAGTTACGATTTCATAAATAATGGTTGTTAGTAGAAGGTTAAGGAAAAGATCATTGGGATATAGGGACAATGTTCATGGCCGTATTTAATATAACCGGACGATCGCGACGCGGTAGAAAAGTGGAGCAAGCACTGATTATCACTATAGTCTGTAAAGATGGATGCAAAGTTCACTGGAGAAACACTGAAGTTTATGAGAAATAAAAGTTATTGCAATTATGGAGATAACTGATTGCACTATGTAGGTGAAAGTCTATTTCTTGAAAAAGTGGTAATTTACAATGAAATGCGCCATAGAATTTTCCAGAGGTTCCAGCGGAGGACGAAATTTCACTATTGTAGTAATTTAGTTTTAAACAAATTTCTCCCAAGTACGTGAGAAATACATGATGGCAGGACTCGCAGATAGAGAACAAGTTCTAGAAGGTTCCAGAACGACCTTAGCAGAAAATGGGGTTGAGAAAATCCAACGGAGGAAATAGTTTTATGATTATAGGCAGTGGGTATTAGATAATATCCCACGTAGCGAGAGGGTTTCTCGTTTGAATCGCTTAAGAAAAGCTCTTTTTAGTAAGGTTGGCTTATACAAGAAAAAAGCTCAACATGGCAAATCCCACGAAGAGTGATTATTGCCCCAAAGTAAATAGTTTCACACTGCCTATAAAAGATAGTTAAAACACGAGGAAGTTAAAACCATGAAGATGAGGTTAAAACTTGAATCAGGTACTTATCTTTGTTGCATGGCGAAGGTGAAGTTCTTCACTAATACTTAAAGTTCCAACATGGCGTGGAATTTAAAAACTGCCTCGTTAGGTCAGGAGGCTGGCTCTGGTTGAGCCTTTACTGATTACTGCGACTGCCGACTAAGAAGTGAGAGCAGCAAAACGAAGCGCGGAAGGTCCTAGGAAGGGGAGAGAGTGGGGGTAGGAAACAAAAGGTATACATATCAGCATAACCAACTTATTAACAATAAATTCTCTTCTCTTGCTGAGCTGGTCTTCAAGGAGTTGATAGATGATACTAGCGCAGCATGGTGAGTAAAGAAGTAGACGTAGTCCTCTTGCTCAAGGAGAAAATAGCTGACGATGGTACCGAGATCTGGTAGCCAAATGGATAAGTAAGTCATCTTGCACGATGAGGAATTGAGTAGCTTCAGAGGTTCGCTACTAGATGGCGCTAGGTGGATCACAGAAGTTATATATCTGAAACATACTTATGAAGACATAAGAGACATGCTCAACAGGGAGAAAACAGATGATCACTGTTGGTGTTTGGCGAGGAGGAAGGAAAAAATGAACATGCAAAGAGCAATAGACATTATATCTCTCGTACCGTGTATTCAAAGAATACACCAAGTGTAGTTAAAAGGGACGTAAAACCAATAACATTATTATTATTATTATTAATAATAATAATAGAGAAGAGTGATCAGGAGAAGATGACTAGGAGACATGTCAAATGACAGAAAATATCTAAGGAAGAAAAGGCGAGGAGATGTGAAGAGGAGCCATATGGAGGAGAGCAGTTTGAGTTAATCAATACTAACTTGCCTCCTTTTCAATGTTTTGCTGTGTACATAATGCTCCTTGTGGTGCAATTCTTATCAGTAGGGCCCGAATGTTGATGTCATGTCATCTTTTTACTGAGCTGTCTAAGACAATGCTGAAGTACACAGAAACTCCGGACGGGCCATCCCGTCTTCAAATATGTGAGTTTTATTTTACATTTTTAGCCTACTTTCGATTTTTACAAAAAATGAAAGTAGACTTATGAGATCAACACAGGGTGAAAAAAGTGTGTCTGTCTGTGTGTGTGTATGTGTGTGTGTGAGTCTGTGTGTGTGTGTGTCTGTGTGTGTGTGTGTGTGTGTGAGTGTGTGTACTCTGAATGTCTGTCCCCCCCTATTTATTCGAACACGGTGAATGCGAATTGAACGAAATTTGGTACAAAGGTAGCACTAGCAAAGGACACCTCAGTGTCATGTTTTATATCGCCGCCATCTTGACGGAAACGTAATGGCGGCCACACAAATGTTCAAAGCTTAAATCAAATTACGACTAACCTAATCATCCGATCTCTACCAAATTTTGCAACAACATACCTTTATGGGGGGAGAATCCTTTGACCAAACTAATAAGTCATCAGCGTAATAGTTTGGGGATGGCGGCCATCTTTGTGTGAAAATCGATTCCCCCTATTAATTCGAACACGGTGCAACCGAATGGAACGAAATTTGGTACAGAGGTAGTACTAACAAAAGGCACCTCAGTGTCATGTTTTATATCGCCGCCATCTTGACGGAAACGTAATGGCGGCCACACAAATGTTCAAAGCTTAAATCAAATTACGATTAACCTAATCATCCGATCTCTACCAAATTTTGCAACAACATACCTTTATAGAGGAAGCATCCTTTGACCAAATAACTAGGTCATTAGCCTAATAGTTTGCGGATGGCGGCCATCTTTGTGTGAAAATCAATTCCCCCTATTAATTCAAACACGGTGAAACCAAATGGAACGAAATTTGGTACAGAGGTAGCACTAGCAAAGGGCACCTCAGTGTCATGTTTTATATCGCCGCCGTCTTGACAGAAACGTAATGGCGGCCACACGAATGTTCAAAGCTTAAATCAAATTACGATTAACCTAATCATCCGATCTCTACCAAATTTTGCAACTACATACCTTTATGGAGGGAGCATCCTTTGACCAATCTAATAGGTTATTAGCCTAATAGTTTGCGGGTGGCGGCCATATTTATGTCAAAATTGATTCCCCCTATTAATTCGAACACGGTGGAACCGAATGGAACGAAATTTGGTACAGAGGTAGCACTAGCAAAGGGCACCTCATATTCATGTTTAATATCCCTATAGCACGTTGTATTTCAACAAGCTACTACAACCAACATTCAATCATACTCCTTGAAAAGGACAAAGAGTTATAACAATACCCATGCATTTAGGAGAAAGTAGGCTATATGTTCTTTACTGAACATCTTGTTTTTGCATTTTTTGCTATTTTTCCATTTTAAGAGCATTTTTTTTAAATTTTGGTAGATTTTTTGGTCATATTTTAGAGAAATCGGCCTTTTAATGTCTTTTTTTCTTCAATTTAGTCATTTCACAGCTTTATATGAGAGATTTACGTCACTCAGAATTAAGAAGAAGCTAGTAGCTGATACAGTACAAGATAATTGAAAATATTGAAATTAAATATTTCAGTATTGCTATTAGTAGAAAAATATATATACAGTATATTGGACGCAAAAGAACGGTACCGTTTTCGTCTCAAACCAGTTATTAGCGGAATGGAATGTTATCTGCTCTGTTGACCAAGGTCAGATGTGGCGGGGTAGAAAGAAGAAGGGGTGTATATTCTTGTCCAAGTTCCGCCTAGTTCACGGCGAGAGATATCGTTCATTGCCGCTTTCTCAATTTTATAGTGCATTTTTCGAATTTTTGAAAGATTGGTGAGTTTATTATTATAAGATAATTTTCTCCATTTTATAGTGCATTTTTCGAATTTTTAGGTCATTTATTACAGTCATTTTTGAAAAATTTTAAGTGCATTTTTTAATCTTTTCTACGGCATCCACATCCGAGCCCTACTTATCAGATATTGTTGTAACTTGGTAGGATAGTTGATAAAGGTACAGGAATGTACATTTGCTTTGGGTTTTGAACTGCTTCGAGTTTTAGTATAATTTTTGATCGGTGATTTAAGTTAATAATGTTGAATTTTCAAAAATATTTAAAACGAGAGTTTCAACATTTTTGGAATGAACAGCATCCATCTGACACCAAACCCCAGAGCAATTATTGTTTCTATACATCTTAACTACATGTAGAAATAAAATCAGGTTGACCAAACAAAAGCATTGATGCAAGGGGCTTTTTGATGGGACCACTTTTGCAGTACACAAATGTTCAATAACTCAAAAACTAATGAAGCTTACTTAATTATAAATTAGAACAATACATTCCAACAACTCTCTATGCAAGTGGTTAAAATTTGGTAATGTTATGATGAACGTTGAAACATTCAGTCATGCCTCCCCTTAAGTTTAATATCGAACACTAGGTAGGGTAAATAAATTGTGGGATGTACGGCGTGGGGCACTCTCCCTTTGGATATGACCGTTGTAACCGTACAATGGGGTATTTCACAAGCTGGGGCGTGGTGTATATTTACACTACGGAGAATGCGTTCCATATGGCACTTCCATACACACACTATCACGTTTCTCTTCACTCCACATTAAATATCGGTCTCATCTTTCTAAAAATACTTCATCTTTATTTCTTGAATTGTACCAACAAATTTCTTTATATATAACTTACGACATTCTTGCTAATATTAAGACCTCACCACTAAACCTAACCAAATCTTCCTTACAATCAGAATCATCTTCTTATGCATCACAATAATCTCCATAGAGAATCCCAACAGCTACTAACATGGAACAATACCCTATCTCCAAAGATAAAACGGACAGATATTCACTAATAATTCAATCCCCCAGTACGGACACCCAACAAAAACAGCCAAAGATTTATATAAACAAAATAGCATAAAGAAAAGAACATATAAAAGAAACTTCATTGGCAAGGCCACCTGCCCTGCCACACAGAGATGCACACTGCCCTCCCTGCAAGCGCCATTTTCTTACCTAACAAAAGAGCTGAGCCTTGCAATCAGAATGGTTGCACCGTCTCTAACGTAGACTTCGGATGTGCTAACAAAACTGTTGTAGAGTTTATGCGAAGCTCCCAGGAAGAAACTTATTTGAGATAACTATTGTTAAGACTTTTTCAGCTGATCCCTGGCAGGTTCATGTCTTGTGCAAACGTTTGTCCCATTACTAATCAATGGGAGATTTTCCACATAGGATACTCAATAAAAGCTATGTTCGACGATGTTGATATTTAAATATTATATGTCAGAAAACTCCATCATAATGGGGGTCATTAAAGTACTACTTTTCATTATAACACAGTTTTTCCAACCAATCTGAGCTCAACATTTTCATTCATTGACCAATTAGGTAAGAATAGCTTCTCACATGCACTCAAAATACAACATGTCGGACATGAATTACATGATTTGAAAGTTCACAATGTAACCTATATTGGATCAACCATTGTAGTTACAATGCATAAATAAACTGGGAAATATTGCAAAAGAAATAGCACTGTACCTTAATATCCGCAACTCCAATTTCTACACATTCGTAAGATTTCGCCTACAATTTTAGTGAATGCTGTTGTTGACATAAATACACCAGAACGTCATGGAGGAAGCAGGCATATGACATTAGTTCCACGGAAATTATAATCCAGCTCTCTGTTCAGTAAATGGATTTCTTATGTGAAACGTTTCCGTCAGATGTCATAACTGTTCTATTTGGGACTCAATTGATTTGCCTTCCGTTGACATTCTATACGCATCGAATTTGAAGAATATCTAGTTGATAATACGATACATTTTAATTTTAAAGCGTTTGTAACAGCCTATCCAGCATAGTACCTGACCGCTATCTGTTGGCGCTACTTCAGCATAATGTACTATTAAATTTCTCCTTCCCCACGGTTAGGTAAATTTTTCTTGACATCAATGGTGAGGTCACTTTCAAGCTACGGAAGCCTGGATCTGTCCACGATAAAATGATTAGTGAATGGTCCAAAGCCAGCTCTTCTTTTGGACCAAGGAAAGTAGGCGGGAGAGCATTGAAATCGCCATTGCCATTCCCCCCCCCCCCTCTCTCTCTCTTCTTTTCCTTTCCTTTTCTTTCTATCTTTCTTAGGAAAGAAAATTGGCTGTATAGCTTTTTACTTCACACAACACACAAATCGTTCCAAGGCAAGTTCAACAGGATGTACTTTGCGTCTTTCGCTGAAAACAAAAGGCCAGACATTAAAAACTGTGCGACATGCTTTAAACGCCAAGTTCTCATTAAGGATGAACTTCCGGTCTTAGCGTCCGCAGTGCCAAACATGAACGTTATGCTACGTAACACCACTTGGCAGCCTGTCACTCCGACACAGCCTTTTATCTCCAGAACTGCTCAAGCTAGCGACTTAAAACCTCATGATTATTTTATATCATTGTGACGCATCTTTGTCAATGTCAACAAAACATTACCTAACCATGGGGAAGTAGGAAAATTGAAGGGGTTCAAAAATTATAGCATACATATACAGTAGGACTGTTTAATACTGTACCCGATTGGGTATCTCCAGGCCTTGGGTTTTGAGTCTCGGGGGATGATCGGGTTGACTATTCGATTGATAAGCTTAAATGCCTAGGTAGGAAACAGGTGACTATCACTATTAAAGTTAGTCGTCCCAAACAGCCTGCTCAAAGGACAATATAATTTTTGCTGAAGCGGAGTAGACATGTTGTTGTTGCTGTTGTTGTTTTTGTTGTTTCATTTGAGGGGTTTAGACATTGTAGTCATTTATCCCCGTATACTTACGTGTGTGTAGTCTATATACTGTATATCACCATAGCAAACGCTCGTATCGAGTAGGTTGGCCTTCCAATCCTGAATGTCTCTTCATCGGTGAGTTCGGAGGTGATTATACAGTCCAATGCGAGAGGCACACAATTTTCCACAGTGATAATCTGTGTTATTGTGTTTTCTGTAGTTGTGTGAGCATTGGTAATTCAAGCGAGGCTTGAAGGAAGGCGGTCTTGACCACAAGTTAAGAACCATCCCGAAATTTGCCTGGAGTAGAAGTAGAAAACCACGGTAAATCACTTTCTGTATGGCTGAGGTGAGAATCGAACCCACTTCTTCTCAGTTTTGCTTCATGAAGCTAAGTGTAAGTCCATTCTAACCCTGGAGCAGATTTTTTTCTTTTTCTTTTTTGCAGAGCCGGGAATTGAATCGGGACCTCCGTGACGACAGCCACTACACCACGAAGTAGACGCCGTATTATCATTTGCTCCATGGTAATGCAGTCCATTATGCTGATAAGGTTGAAGTTCCTTTTGTTAAATGGCTTTCCCTACCGTGACGAAATGTTTACTGAATAGTTCATTAATAATCCTAATTACCGTAGGTACTTAACTTTACGATCAAAAGTATCTTTTAAAAGACTGACTGCGTGGCCCCGCGGTAGCGTACCCATGGTTGCAGGATCAAACTTTGGCACAGTCAGTTGGCAATTGAGGGTGCGAGGGAGTCGTGTAAGGATTTACTAGCATGTTTAACATCCCTTCGGGGCAAAATTCATGCACGCCGGGGTCTCTAAAAGCCACGGTAGTTCAAAAAGGACGTGGATCCACTTCTTCTTTCGTTTCACCCTCTTTGGGGGTAGGCCCTACGTTGAATCAATCATTTCTCTGTGTGTTGTTCTTTCCTTAGTGCCCAGTATATCTTCAATCTTTATGATCTTCTTTTACTCTCTTCTTCCCAGCGGCTTCGGTAGCGTAGTTGGTAGCATGCTGAGCTTCTATGCCCAAGATCGCGGGTTCAAATCCGGCTGAAGTCGTCGGATTTTTTAAGTGCGTTAAAACCCCTCAGTATGCCTTTCTTCGGAGGGGAAGTAAAGCCGGCGGCCCCATGTCATAGATTTATGGCATGTTAAAGAACCTTCCACTAATTACACCTGTGTGAAGCTAAATTGTATAGGTTAAGAATGTAAACAACGCTCTTAGGTTCCTACGTTCGTTGCCTAGAGCCGACTGCGGTGGCGTCTGGTAGCTAAGTTCTGAACTAGTAGTCGTTGACGGTGGTGTTTGGTGGCAAAAGTAGGAACTACTTGAAAAAATTCAATGCCGGCTGTCCTTACTTGAATTAAAACAGATAACACACACTAATACAGTCATCACAATTAACACCTATTATCAGACAGATTCTAAACACACCCAAAGTACACGGGGCTACATGACTGCGTTGTCGCAGCCCCTAAACTGAGGAACCAACCAACCAACCAATCTCTCCTTCCGAGATGATGAGTTTGGATTTTAGTTTATTTATTTATTTATTTATTTATTTATTTATTTATTTAGCTTATGGCTAGAGATACAGTAGAATTTATACACGTACAAGCTGACCCGGCAGACGTTGTCCTGCCAATCAAAGAAAGTGTTGTAACTTTGTTTCTTGAAGTGCGTTTGGATTCACAATATTTTTTTCAATTTCTGTTAACTGCCTCTAAACTATCGTGAATTGAATTAACTAATTTAGAAACATTCGTGAGAGCGTGCGCAACAACTCTCCAAAGTTTCATCGCAATTGGATAAATGGCATATGACGCATACGGGATTTTGTTTAAATGATTCGTGCGCAGTCACTCATTTGTTGAATCTACTCGTGCTCTACCAAGTGTGAAATGGATTTGCTAAGTTAGAAAGCTTCACGTAAGTGTACACAACAACTCATCAAAGTTTCATCGCAATCGATGAATAGTGTATGAACGCATACGGGATTTTTTGGAACGCTTCGCGCGTCGTCACTCATTTGTTACATCTACTCGTGCGCTACCAATATTGTAAAATGGATTTACCAAGTTGAACACCTTCCCTGGCGTGTACACAACAACTCATCAATGTTTCATCTGAATCGGACGAATGACATCTGAACGCATACGGGATTTTCTTTAAACGATTCGCATGCCATCACTCATTTGTTGAATCTACTCATGCGCTACTTATTAAAAACTGGATTTACTAAGCCAGAAACCTTTCCTGGAGTGTACACAACGATTCACCAAAGTTTCATCGCAATCGGATAAATGGTATATGGACGCATACGGTACTTTGTTGAAATGATTCGCCTGCCATCACTCATTTGTGAATCTACTCGTGTGCTACCAACTGTAAAATGGATTTATTAAGCCAGAAACCTTCCGTAGGGTGTACTCAACATCTCACCCAAGTTTCATCGTAATCGGACGAATGCTATTTGAACGCATACGGGACCTTATTGAAACACTTCGCGCGTCGTAGCTCATTTGTCGAATGTACTCGTGCGCAACCTCCTGTGAAATGGATTTACTAAGTTAGAGATCCACACATAAGTGTACACAATATCTCACCATAGTTTCATTGCAATCGGATGAATGGTATATGAACGCATACGGGACTTAGTTTAAACGTTCGCGCGTCGTCACTCATTTGTTGAATCTACTCATGTGCTACCTGTGGTGAAATGGATTTACTAATCCAGAAGCCTCCCCCTGGAGTGTACACAACATCTCACCCAAGTTTCATCGCGATCGGACGAATGGTATTTGAACGCATACGGGACCTTGTTGAAACGCTTCGCACGTCGTCGCTCATTTGTTGAATCTACTCGTGTGCAACCTCCTGTGAAATGGATTTACTAAGTTAGAGATCCTCACGTAAGTGTACACAATATCTCACCATAGTTTCATTGCAATCGGATGAATGGTATATGAACGCATACGGGACTAAGTTTAAACGTTCGCGCGTCGTCGCTCATTTGTTGAATCTAATCGTGCGCTACCTATGGTAAAATGGATTTACTAATCCAGAAGCCTCCCCCTGGAGTGTACACAACATCTCACCCAAGTTTCATCGCAATCGGACGAATGGTATTTCAACGCATACGGGACTTTGTTGAAACACTTCGCACGTCGTCGCTCATTTGTTGAATCTTCTCGTGCGCAACCTCCTGTGAAATGGATTTACTAAGTTAGAAATCTTCAGGTAAGTGTACACAACAACTCATCAAAGTTTCATCTCAATCGATGAATAGTATATAAACTTATACGGGATTTTGTTGAAACTCTTCGCTCGTCGTCGCTCATTTGTTGAATCTACTCGTGCGCTACCTATTGTAAAATGAATTTACTAAGCCAGAAGCCTTACCTGGAGTGTACACAACATCTCACCCAAGTTTCATCGCTATCGGACGAATGGTATTTGAACGCATTCGGGACCTTCTTGAAACGCTTCTTGCGTCGTCGCTCATTTGTTGAATCTAGTCGTGCGCTATCTATTGTAAAATAATTTACTAAGCCAAACACCTTCCCTGGAGTACACTCATCATCTCACCCAAGTTTCATTGCAATGGGATGAACGGTATATGAACGCATACGTTACTTTGAAACGCTCCAACGTGCAGAGACAAACAGTAGACTTCGACATCACTGCCACCTTTGGTATAAAACACAACTTTCCGCCACAGACAGAGAGTACGTTATGGCGGTAGTTGCACAGATTGCGACCAGGTGGCTCTAACGTGCCGAGACAAACCGTACAAAGACATCAGCTTTCACCAAGGCCAAGGCTAGTGGTTTCCATGACGACTGTTTTTGACTGTATATTGTGGTTCTAAAATTGTGTGTAAATTGTGGTTCTAAAATTGTGTTCATTCCACCTACCGGGTCAGATTGTGAAACTAAACCATACATGGATCCACCCTAATGTACATACCAAATTTCATCAAAATCGGTCCAGTCGTTTAGGAGGAGTTCAGTCACATACACACGTGTCGAAGAATTATATATATAAAGATATCCAAATTCTGAATATGCAGTAGTCAATAGTCTCTGGAGTCACGAGAGCAAAGTCACTAGCACTGCCACTGTACTTTCTTTTGCTTCACTCGATGATAATGTGCTGGATCGTCTGTTCTGTAGCACCACAGTCACAGTCAGGCGTTGAAATTCTGTTCCACTTGAAGTGGAAGACTGCACAGTTCCCATGGTTGGTTCGAATCCTGTTCAATGTGGACCATAGTCTACGAGGGAGGTTGACACCAGGTGGTGGCGTCTTCTTCACAGGAGGCATTTGTTGGACAACATTTGTTGTTGAGTCTCTTCTGCCACTCAACGAAAGTTTGGTAGTTGCTGTTCCTCAAGTTCATGGCATCTCTTGTGTGCCCGTTTAGACCGGAGTCCGCATGACCACATATGCATTTTACCAAGAATCAGTCAGCACGAGAGTCAAAATATCCCGGGGCGCCAGATGGGTTAAAGCTAATCGCAAAAACGACATCAAATAAAAAAATGCTTTACTGATTTTTGGCTCAATGCAACAATAAGGATAGAAGGAGATTCAACTGGGCATAACACATCATGTAAAATTACCTCATTTTATTCTGAATTTAAAATTGACTGCAAAATAAAATGCTCAAAGTGGCATCATTCACGTGTGGCGACCCACATTACTATTTACACAATGTACAGAAATTTTCCAACACATTGGACAATTATCTTTGGAGACACAAGTCTGATTATTAGTCCTGTAGACTGTGTTCCAAAACTATATCCATTATTTATGATTAAACCCAGTTCAAATTTAATTGTCTCTACTGGAAATACTGTAGTTCACTGGTTGAATTTTTACATAATATTAACACTCGTAGAATAATTGTTCATAGAATTTTTAACTTTCACTTATTTTTCCAGTCTCAAAAAAATATTGTCAAAAAATATTATTATCTTTGAATCAACACAAATTATGTACATATATTAATAACATCTGAAAAGTATTTGACCATTGAGCATAGCATCGAAGAAATTGTGCGAAGCACAACAAAATTAATTGTTCATCTGACATTAAACATTTCGAGAAGTGACTCGATTATGAACTTCAAGTTCCTAACAAAATATATGATTTCTGAATCATCAACTTGATCAATAAATTGTTGGACCATTCAACTATTCGATTCTCCACTTGGAATCATCATTAAGAAAAATATTTATATTTGTGGCCATTTTAGTAACTTTCACAACTTGCAATTCTTCGACAGAATGCGGAAATAAGAATTGTAGCTTCATAATAAATTCATTTAGTTCATGGCACTAGGATTGAAAACATCCTTCAAATTCTTCGTGGTTATAGAATTATTTTTAATTGGCAGTGGCCCATTCTATTCTTTGTGTAAGAACACAACATCCCAACAACAACGGCAAAGGTCTTCCTCTGAAGAAGAATAAAATACTATCATGACAAAACCGGGTTCTAGCAAAATCAAAGTCTAAATGGAATCCGTAAACAAGGTTGAAATAAGAACTGATGGTTTTTAAGGAATAACCTTCGGGTCATTCATACGACACAATGTGTAGTTCCAATACTCCTTCTTTAACACTGAGTCATCGAACCTGCTATTTGATTGATGCTCAAATAAAAACCTCCTCATTCCTGCGACTTAAACATGCGCACCTGGGAATGGCATTTCAACTACTCCACACACATAAATTTTCTTCCCAAAATTTATACAATAAATCAAGCCTCTGCTTGTTATCAACACTGGAAGATTAATAAACTCACAAGTTTATTTTATTTTACCATTCAGTTCAACCCGTGAATTTACCATACTTATGATAATCTTTATTTCACTTTCGAGTGTGTATTTACGTCATGATTTTATATAAATACAAAAATATCCTAATTGATACAAATATCATTTGCTTCCCGTTTCATGACTCTCCGTGTTATCTGAAAAATATACTTTGCTCATGGCAAATATTAACTGTTCAACCAGAACTGTAATGTTGGTTGAATGCGGGCTTGCGCTAACCACTCTCCTTCGGCAAATCACCTGTTCCAAACTAGAAATGATTAAACTACTTCATAGGCTCTCTCTCAATAAATGTGATTATTAGAAATACTAAGATCCAAGAATTATTTAGAAAAATTATGAAAATCATTATTATTATTATTAGTGGATTATTATTATTAGTTATATTATTTTAAATGTGTTTAATTATTATTTCATTATGTGAGAATCCACATGTTCGATTCTTCGAATATGGATAAAATATCCATCTCTCAACAAAAATAATTATTAACTTTTACAGTTACATCGGCTGTTTTCCGTGATTACCCAAAAATATGAAACATTCAAATAAATGCTCGTTCTGCTCGGTCATCGATTCTAAACTGTTCTGAGTGCTGAAAATACTCAGAATAACTCTAATATGTCTTGCGTAAATCATTGCAAGATTTAAATACGAAGAAAAATAAATGTGTTAGTCATCTGCAGAAAAAATAGTTTGTTCCAATTAGCTAGGCATAGTATAAAGTCAAAACTGGCTTACATTTCTCGTTGGTCTTGAAGCGTAGTGAACCTGGTCTGTACCAGATTTATCCAGATACATGCCCTATCGGACACGCACGTCTAATCCTTGTATCGGCCGCCATTATATACCCACAATCTGTCTAACACGACATAGTGGAGATATTTCTTGAAGTTTGAAGTAACTGCTGATCCATTTTAATGTTGACTTCTGTTAAAACCATAGCATTTCGCTTAAATGGGGTCAGATCTAAGTGATCTATTCTCAAATATGTCAGTTGTAACATAACTCACGGTAATCTTTACAGTACAAGAAAACACTGACGGTCTAAACCAATCAACGGCTGTTCTGAAGATCGTTTCCTGGGCATGGCTTATCACCATCTATCATGCGCGAAGCAACATATAGTTTCCCTGCGTTGGCTAATGAACAACACCGTGATAGACTGGCCTTCAATATACTGAAAGATCGGAGTGGTTATCAAGTTACAATTATGAAACTGACTAAAATTGGACTAATATATCCAAGTATTAAATGATTATTACTGGACTGTGACAAAGTACTTTCTAGACAAAGTCTAGCATATGTCCATGTAGAAATAAAATATTTCACCAGTGTCCGTAGAAAAATGACAATCACCTTAGTGATTCTCTCTTCCGAAAACTTACTAAGTTCCACATGTAGCGCAGCACTTTTTTGACTATCACAATTTGAAGATAACTTCTGCGTAGATCCGGCAACCATGTGCCTTGGCTCAGCGTAGTAGCACCTTGCTATGCAAGCGCTTGGTTCGAAGTGAGCTGAAGTTGCTTGGGCCGGCCGGCTTTTATTCAAAACGGTCAGGGTCACGCTGCATCACGCTGAAATCTAGAAATCCTCATATCTCTGGTATCCCTGGTCCGATTTACTTGATACTAAGTGCAATCTCTTTCATTTGGCCGTGCCAGTAATCTGATCCAAGTCTCAAGTCTCTACTCCATGGCTAACTATTTAATCGACAAATAGTCTCGACCTCTGCTATTACTCGCTACGTCACTTGACATGCTCTTGGCTGCATATTCTTTCCATTTCCTTCTGGAAGTAATGGAGCGCGATATTCAAATATCTCAACTTTCAAAAGCGGCTGTAGCCTTTCCCTTGATATCTAGGTGTCTGAATCTTGGAATACCCATTCCTAGAGTTGGGCACATCCACCCCACACCTAGCAAAAAATAAAAATTGAAAATTTTTTATTTTTCCTATCTACACATTAAATCATCTGGTTTTTGAATAGTAAATCTTCAAATTCGATGCATTATAAGTTCCCACGATGTTACCAGTTCGTGTATTGGCGATTTCATAGCTTCCATTGTTGTTTACTTCCACAAAATCATCATCATTTGGATCCATGTCTCCCTGTAGAAAACGAAAAATGTTTCTAAAACGTCGGTCTCTCCTCTGGGATAAATGCAACAATCTTAACCTTCTCAAGGTATCCTCATCCTCCTGCGTCAGGTTAACTTGAAAAACCTTAGATGTAGACTCCACTGCTCTACTCAATAAATCAGCTCCAACGTTCAACTTTCCAGGAGTGTGTTCAATAACTAGGTTGAATTGTTGAATAAAAAGTGACCATCTAGTTATCCTATCACTGGCAAAGTTTGTTCTCAAGATAAACTCCAATGCGTGGTGATCAGTCCTCACAATTACTGAATGTCCAATTAACATTTTCTTCCTCGACTCCAACGCGAAGATTACAGCAAGTGCTTCTAAATCTGTGGTGTAATAATTCCTTTCTGATGGACGAAGTTTCCTGCTTATGAACGCCAGGTAACGTCTCTTGTGATCTTCATCTTCTTGAAGAAGAATAGCTCCAATCCCTACGGTGGATGCATCGGATTCTATGATGAAATTCTTGGTAAAGTCAGGATACTCTAATTTCACGCTGTTTACCAATAACCTCTTGGCATCTTGAAATGATTGTTCACAATCTTCATTCCATTTCCATTTGTTTCCTTTCTTTAATAATTCCTGCAATGGTGCAACCGTCTTGGTGAAGCTTGGACAATGCCCTGCAAAGAATTGGCATGTTCCGAGAAAACTGCGGACATTCTTCACTCTAGTAGGTCTAGGGAAATTTGCAATCATCTGTATCTTCGTCTCATTGGGACGGTATCCTTCACCATCCAAAATGTGACCCAAAAATTTTATTTCCTTCCGAAAGAACTGACATTTTCGAAGGTTTACTTTAAAGTTCGCTTTTCTCAAATCTGCGAATAACATCTGAAGATGTAACAAATGCTCCTCCTTAGTCTCAGATGCAATTAGGATATCATCTATGTAACGAATTGCTATCTCTTTTACTTCAGGACTCAAGTTTTGTTCCAGTGCTCTGATCAAAACAGATCCAGATGTTTTGACTCCAAATGGTAGACGGCGGAATACATATGTCTGCTGGTCAAACATAAATCCTGTAAACTTTTTGGAATCTTCACTAAGCCTAATGTGATGGTAGGGCGAAGTGAGATCAATATTAGAGAACCAGACCTTGCCTTGGAATTTCCTTAACAGTTCCCTAATGATTGGTGGTCTGTCATACTCTGGCAGCAATCTTGAATTCAGATTTCGCGCGTCTAAGCATAGTCTCAGACTTCCATCTTGCTTAGACACTACTGCTAATGGATTGACATAAGATGTAGTGTACTTTTCAATCAAATTGTTGCTTTCCATCTCTTTGATAAGCACTTTTACCCTTTCTCGATGCTTTTCCGCTACCGGATACTATTTAGCATGGAAAGGTGCATCATCATTTACACGAATACGATATTCAAAATCTTTAATTTCACCAGGTTTAATATCAAAAATATCGTGATACTCTTCCAAAATTTTCCCTAGCTCTGGGGACTCCTTCTCAGTGTAGACTTCTCTTCCTTCAGCTTCATGAAAAATCAGAGACCACTGAGCATCTCCCTCGATGTCTTCCTCTTCTTTTCCCTCGAAGTTAATCTCTTCGGTATTCTTGAATCTGATCGTCTCTGTCTTCATGTCTATCACTGCTTGATATTTCTGAATGAAATCCGCTCCCAATATCATGTCAAAAGCCATGTCCTTCATTACTACAAACACATGTCGGAAATCATGTCCTCCAATAGTAATGCATAAGTATAATTGTGTTTTACACAGAGATATTTTGTTGGGTATTATTCCTTGGATTTTAATTCCTGATACTGGAATCTCCTCTAAATTCTCTTTGAGCTTCCACAGAATATAAAGCTTCTCGCTCACAAGACAAAGCATAGCCCCAGTATCAATTAAAGTATCGACAGGCATACCGAATACTTCGCATGATATGATTGGCATTCTAATTCTTGTACCCATTTCTTTCCGTTCGTCATTATGTTGAATTAAGTCATCATCCTCTGCTTGCCATTTAATAATTCTGGAAGTGAAAGTGTTTAAAATTCTATCTTCTACTGTGAATTCGAAGTTTTTTCGTTTCCATTCCCCCGGGATTGTTGTGTTCCCGATGGACCTGGTTCATTGGGCCTCTGTTCCAAGAACTGCAAGTTTTCTTGGTGTCTTTCTTCCAAGTTCTTTCTCGTCTCCTTATTGAACTCTTCATTGGACTGACGAGTATTCACATTCCCTCTATTATTGTAGTTGTTTCTACCATAGTACCTTCTTTCCTGGTACCTTCCTTGATTATCCCTTGGCCTTCTCCATCGAGTATTATATCGATATCCACCATCCGGTCTTGCGTAAGGTTTGTAACTGTATCGGTTATTGTACTGATTCCATCCTCTTTTATCGGTCTCTTCCCTCGGCGTTTTCTCTTCTCGCCCCTCTCGAATCTCTCGAGGTGTTTGGGAATAACTGTCGGCCATAACAGCGCACACAGCGTTGCTATTCATTCCTCCCTTCTGATGGAAGAATTGAGCGTTCGTATGATCAAGTTTCTGCAATACCTCGTCAAATTGCTCCATATTATAAATGTCAGCAGCGATCAAAGTTCTTTGGACGTCTGCTGGAAACTGACGTATTAATGCTGTAATTAATTCATTACCTGGCATCGGCGGATCTAAATGTTGTAGTTTAGAAAGCTGTCCAGAAAAGTACGTAGAGTATCGAGTAGGCTGTGACGTCGAGAATCTCTTTGAATATAATTCTGCTCTGACTTGCTGTTGGGTTTCCGTGGACCAAAACTTTTTTAATAACCCACGGGAAAACTCCTCAAAATTGGTGAGAGTGGACCTAAAAGCTCTAAACCAAAGAAGTGCAGGACCTTCCAAAAATTTCCCTATCACTCGGATCTGTCTTTCCTTAGGGATCTTGGAATCTTTCAGGTAATCACCTGCTTCTCTCAAAAATTCTACGTGTGTCACAGAATCTCGCCCTGAATACTTAGAAGGCTTATCCTCTACATTCTTGGATACAGTTATGGGGTTGGATTGAAATACTGTCCTGACCTCCTCCTGTCTTTGACTATCAGTTTCTCTAGTTGCTCCTAGGTTTATCTGTATCTGTTCTTCTCCCCTTCTACTTGACATTTTCAACAGATGGTCAGACTGTTTCTCGTCCTTGATTTGGGTTTTCATAGCCTCAATTTCCTTATGGTTTTCTTCTGCCATTTTTTTAATTGCTTCGGTTTCCTTACAGTTCTCCTTGACATCAGTGGATATCTGGTTCATAACAGCCTCGTGACTTTTCAACGACCCTGTCATATCTGATATGTCCTTCTGAGTTGCTTGAATGTCTTTGGAAATTACTTGAATATGGGATGACAAAGATTCCCTAATTTCCTTGACTCCCTCTTGGTTCTCCAGCTTGAGTGTGTCCTTAATTTAATTGATAACTGTGGTTTTAATTTCAGTTTGTAATTCATTAATCACACCTTTTCTTATTTCTCCCATTACGAGTTCTTTGAATTGTTCTGTCAAACGTTGAACAACTAGAATTGCCATCTCATTGCTCTCTTTCTTCACCCTGACTTCTAGGTTGATCATGTCTTCACCAACTTTCATAAGACCATGTTCTATCCTATCAGCTAAGCTTTGAGATCTTAGATCGGCATCGCGAAATTTATCGTCCATTAAACTTGCGTTAGTGGCTAATGAAGTTTCGAGCTCATGTGTTTTTTCGCATAATTTAGTCATTTTACTCTCAAGTGACATTTTAAAAATTTCGGAATTCTCTTTAAATTTATTTTCCATTGAATTAAATTTACTATTTAAATTTTCTTTCAAGTTATCTTTTAACCTGCTCTCTAACAAATCAGAATTTTCCTTGAGTTTATCATCTAAACTTTCTTTCAAGTTATCTTTTAAAGAATTAGAACTTTCCTTAAGTTTATTTTCTAAAGAATCAGAATTTTCCTTAAGTTTATCATTTAAATTTTCTTTAAGTTTATTTTCTAAAGAATCAGAATTTTCTTTAAGTTTATTATTTAAACTTTCTTTAAGTTTATTTTCTAAAGAATCAGAATTTTCTTTAAGTTTATTTTCTAAAGAATCAGAATTTTCTTTAAGTTTCTTTTCCAAAGCCTCTGTATTTTCTTTCATAATGGCTGCTACACGCCGTCCAGCCTCTTTGGAACTCTCTTCCAAACTCCTCATCATCCTCATCATCTCTTCCATAATTTTCAATTATTATTCAAAACTTAGGGGTATACAATATTGGCAGACACAAGCTTATAATTAGAACAAGAAATATGAATAGCTAATTGGAACACTCTAATAAAATGGGATTTGTCCTAATGTCGACGTGATGGAAAAACAAAATTCTCTACTTTTACGAATTACATTTACCACAATATCACAAGAAAAATATGCAAGTTCTCAAATATCCTCCACCTGGATTCTATTAATGCGTATGTCCAGTCATCGAACGTTTACTACTGAATTTACTTGACGCCCTAATGGTTAAGCCATTATCAAAAATAATCAAACCCATTCTAAATATTAATCCAGTTAAATTTTAATTTTCCCCACTAATTGGGTTTCCTACTAATTTATTCATCCAAACCAGACATCTCTCAACTCCCAAAATATTTATATAAAAAAAATTATCACAATTTAAATCTGCATGCGATTGACCGTGTCTAACTCGAGACCCACGTTCGAAGCCATTTCTCTCTCTATCTTATTTTATGTGCCCGTTTAGACCGGAGTCCGCACGACCACATATGCATTTTACCAAGAATCAGTCAGCATGAGAGTCAAAATATCCCGGGGCGCCAGATGGGTTAAAGCTAATCGCAAAAACGACATCAAATAAAAAAAATGCTTTACTGATTTTTGGCTCAATGCAACAATAAGGATAGAAGGAGATTCAACTGGGCATAACACATCATGTAAAATTACCTCATTTTATTCTGAATTTAAAATTGACTGCAAAATAAAATGCTCAAAGTGGCATCATTCACGTGTGGCGACCCACATTACTATTTACACAATGTACAGAAATTTTCCAACACATTGGACAATTAACTTTGGAGACACAAGTCTGATTATTAGTCCTGTAGACTGTGTTCCAAAACTATATCCATTATTTATGATTAAATCCAGTTCAAATTTAATTGTCTCTACTGGAAATACTGTAGTTCACTGGTTGAATTTTTACATAATATTAACACTCGTAGAATAATTGTTCATAGAATTTTTAACTTTCACTTATTTTTCCAGTCTCAAAAAAATATTGTCAAAAAATATTATTATCTTTGAATCAACACAAATTATGTACATATATTAATAACATCTGAAAAGTATTTGACCATTGAGCATAGCATCGAAGAAATTGTGCGAAGCACAACAAAATTAATTGTTCATCTGACATTAAACATTTCGAGAAGTGACTCGATTATGAACTTCAAGTTCCTAACAAAATATATGATTTCTGAATCATCAACTTGATCAATAAATTGTTGGACCATTCAACTATTCGATTCTCCACTTGGAATCATCATTAAGAAAAATATTTATATTTGTGGCCATTTTAGTAACTTTCACAACTTGCAATTCATCGACAGAATGCGGAAATAAGAATTGTAGCTTCATAATAAATTCATTTAGTTCATGGCACTAGGATTGAAAACATCCTTCAAATTCTTCGTGGTTATAGAATTATTTTTAATTGGCAGTGGCCCATTCTATTATTTGTGTAAGAACACAACATCCCAACAACAACGGCAAAGGTCTTCCTCTGAAGAAGAATAAAATACTATCATGACAAAACCGGGTTCTAGCAAAATCAAAGTCTAAATGGAATCCGTAAACAAGGTTGAAATAAGAACTGATGGTTTTTAAGGAATAACCTTCGGGTCATTCATACGACGCAATGTGTAGTTCCAATACTCCTTCTTTAACACTGAGTCATCGAACCTGCTATTTGATTGATGCTCAAATAAAAACCTCCTCATTCCTGCGACTTAAACATGCGCACCTGGGAATTGCATTTCAACTACTCCACACACATAAATTTTCTTCCCCAAATTTATACAATAAATCAAGCCTCTGCTTGTTATCAACACTGGAAGATTAATAAACTCACAAGTTTATTTTATTTTACCATTCAGTTCAACCCGTGAATTTACCATACTTATGATAATCTTTATTTCACTTTCGAGTGTGTATTTACGTCATGATTTTATATAAATACAAAAATATCCTAATTGATACAAATATCATTTGCTTCCCGTTTCATGACTCTCCGTGTTATCTGAAAAATATACTTTGCTCATGGCAAATATTAACTGTTCAACCAGAACTGTAATGTTGGTTGAATGCGGGCTTGCGCTAACCACTCTCCTTCGGCAAATCACCTGTTCCAAACTAGAAATGATTAAACTACTTCATAGGCTCTCTCTCAATAAATGTGATTATTAGAAATACTAAGATCCAAGAATTATTTAGAAAAATTATGAAAATCATTATTATTATTATTAGTGGATTATTATTATTAGTTATATTATTTTAAATGTGTTTAATTATTATTTCATTATGTGAGAATCCACATGTTCGATTCTTCGAATATGGATAAAATATCCATCTCTCAACAAAAATAATTATTAACTTTTACAGTTACATCGGCTGTTTTCCGTGATTACCCAAAAATATGAAACATTCAAATAAATGCTCGTTCTGCTCGGTCATCGATTCTAAACTGTTCTGAGTGCTGAAAATACTCAGAATAACTCTAATATGTCTTGCGTAAATCATTGCAAGATTTAAATACGAAGAAAAATAAATGTGTTGGTCATCTGCAGAAAAAATAGTTTGTTCCAATTAGCTAGGCATAGTATAAAGTCAAAAGTGGCTTACATTTCTCGTTGGTCTTGAAGCGTAGTGAACCTGGTCTGTACCAGATTTATCCAGATACATGCCCTATCGGACACGCACGTCTAATCCTTGTATCGGCCGCCATTATATACCCACAATCTGTCTAACACGACATAGTGGAGATATTTCTTGAAGTTTGAAGTAACTGCTGATCCATTTTAATGTTGACTTCTGTTAAAGCCATAGCATTTCGCTTAAATGGGGTCAGATCTAAGTGATCTATTCTCAAATATGTCAGTTGTAACATAACTCACGGTAATCATTTCAGTACAAGAAAACACTGACAGTCTAAACCAATCAACGGCTGTTCTGAAGATCGTTCCCTGGGCATGGCTTATCACCATCTATCATGCGCGAAGCAACATATAGTTTCCCTGCGTTGGCTAATGAACAACACCGTGATAGACTGGCCTTCAATATACTGAAAGATCGGAGTGGTTATCAAGTTACAATTATGAAACTGACTAAAATTGGACTAATATATCCAAGTATTAAATGATTATTACTGGACTGTGACAAAGTACTTTCTAGACAAAGTCTAGCATATGTCCATGTAGAAATAAAATATTTCACCAGTGTCCGTAGAAAAATGACAATCACCTTAGTGATTCTCTCTTCCGAAAACTTACTAAGTTCCACATGTAGTGCAGCACTTTTGTGACTATCACAATTTGAAGATAACTTCTGCGTAGATCCGGCAACCATGTGCCTTGGCTCAGCGTAGTAGCACCTTGCTATGCAAGCGCTTGGTTCGAAGTGAGCTGAAGTTGCTTGGGCCGGCCGGCTTTTATTCAAAACGGTCAGGGTCACGCTGCATCACGCTGAAATCTAGAAATCCTCATATCTCTGGTATCCCTGGTCCGATTTACTTGATACTAAGTGCATTCTCTTTCATTTGGCCGTGCCAGTAATCTGATCCAAGTCTCAAGTCTCTACTCCATGGCTAACTATTTAATCGACAAATAGTCTCGACCTCTGCTATTACTCGCTACGTCACTTGACATGCTCTTGGCTGCATATTCTTTCCATTTCCTTCTGGAAGTAATGGAGCGCGATATTCAAATATCTCAACTTTCAAAAGCGGCTGTAGCCTTTCCCTTGATATCTAGGTGTCTGAATCTTGGAATACCCATTCCTAGAGTTGGGCACACTTGTTGATGGTTTTCTAGAACGCAGGCGCCCAGTATTGGCATCGCTGATGTCATCATGTATCGGCAGTCCTGGATTGTTTGAATTCTCTGAGGAGAACATCTTTACGTCTGGGATCTGGAGGGGGAATATGACTTAGCACAGGTAGTCAATGTAGATTTGATTGTGCCAGTGATGAGACGCATTGGATGTTAATGAAGATTTGTCTTGGAACCTTATATTTTCGTCTTTAGTAGTTATGTTAGCTTTGATTTTAGCAAGGAATTTTCTGTAATTTTTAATTCTACTAGGTCTTTTTCAGTTTCCTTAAACCATGTGGGTTTTGTTTTGCGGTTACGGAAGATATCCAAGATGTGACAAGGGCTAATTAAGGTGGGAAAGAGAAGACAATTACTATTTAAGCTTTCAGTCGGTCAACACAAAAAGCATTCCTATTACTGGGATACGTGAAAAAAAACAGAAAGAAAAACATGTGAATAATAATAATAATAATAATAATAATAATAATAATAATAATATCGTATGGCCTGTGCCGGGTGCAAGCTCTGTTATTTGACACCCAAAGGGTAATTGCATGTCGAATTTCGTTGTTCCTTGAAGCACTATGGAAGTCAAGGAGGTTAGATATCAAAGCTCCTTGAACACTATAGCGCTTTCTGATAGAGAAATTAGGAACTTTGTGTTGGCGGAACTCCCGAGATTAATTTTTCCATTATGAACACGGCCTACTGGATTCAAATGGGTTCTTTGACATGTCAACAACGTATGACATGATGTCGTAATTTATGCCGCCTTTCAAAAAAAAAAAAAAAACACTCACCACGGCCAGGAGCGAACCTGCAAGCTTGGGGTTAGTAGACCGACACGTTAACCACTCACCCTCCGTGGTAAGCCATGTGAATAAGATTGTTATGGACTATTGAAGAAGGAGAAAACTAAGGGATGCCATGTTTCGATCGTCAAGCGAGCATCATCATATCCAAATATGCAAGACAAATAGCTGTACAAAACACTACCAAACCTACAGTGACACCCACGGACAGTCTCTGTCCCCAAAAACAAAATACAAGAAACCCCGTCAGAAAACTTAATAAGTGTGGTAATTGTTACTGATAAATATTAAGGCATCTATCCCTCCCTATATTATTATTCTGGTAAGGTCCCATTCCAGATTTGTATCGAAAATAAGGTCCCATTAACACCAACCTACACATATGGGGTACCTACAGGTTCAGCATAACCCAATGCGTAAGCGATACGCACTCACTTACTCTTTAAATGCCTCACAATTAAATAAATACCTTAAAACACAATGATATAATGAAAGAGTGCAACACGGTAACCATGGTAACAGAATCTCACAGGTCCATCAATTTCTGTAAGACGCAATGCAACTCCAATTATTACATTACTGTGAAAGTTTCCAGACGGTTATAAGGTTATCACTGAACCAAATTAAGCTGTAACATTCATCAATACATACAGCATAATGCGCTTAATGGGGTCAAGGGGCACTCTAGAATTTTTTCACGCAATTTTCACGTGTGAGTGTGGTACGAAAGACTTTTCCACCCGACTATAAAGGATCTCCGAAAACCACATTTAAAGGCCCTTAAATTAACAGTGTCTGTGATATTCCCAGAAAACTAACTTCGCTCTGATATACCTATGAAGGAATGACAAACCCCTAACCACTGCACCAGTAGCTGAATTGATAAAGTCTGATTATTCATACCAAGGATACATCAGTCATAGAATTCATGATTGAGATTTTGCCAAGTGTACTCTTTACAACTAGAATATTCGCGGGCGAAGCCGCGACGGGTAATGCTAGTATCTATATTATATAATACGCTAAGGTGTATGTTTCACAAAACACAAGCTCCTAAACCAGAGGGAGTTATAAGGTGTGGTTTGTACCAAAATCTTCCATATCGTCTCAATAGTACAGGGAAAATCTTGCATGGCGGCTTCGGTGGCGTAGTCGGTAGCATGCTGAGCTTCTATGCCCAAGATAGCGGGTTCAAACCCGAGCGAAGCCGTCGGATTTTTTAAGAGCGTTAAAATTCCCTCAGTATGCCTTCCTTCGGAGGGGAAGTAAAGCCGGCGGTCCCATGTAGATTTATGGCATGTTAAAGAACCTTCCACTAATTGCACCTGTGTGAAGCTAAATTGGATAGGTTAAGAATGTAAACAACGCTCTTAGGTTTCTACGTTCGTTGCCAAGAGCCGACTGCGGTGGCGTCTAGAAGCTAAGTTCTGAATTTGGCCTAGTAGTCGTTGACGGTGGCGCTTGGCGGCAAAAGTAGGAACTATTTGAAAAATTCTATGTTGCAGTACTTAAATTAAAAAACAGATAACACACACTAATACAGTCATCACAATTAACACCGGTTATCAGACAAATTCTACACACACCCCAAGTACACGGGGCTACATGACCACGTTGACGCAGCCCCTGAACCAACCAACCAACCAACCAACCAACCAAAATCTTGCATTTCTTGAAAAGTCAATGGAAATATATTTATATGTTTATAAAGTGCTTTTAAACAAATAAACAGACGATAGCCCTTGGCAGAACTGTTTCGCGTACAGCGCGCATAACACTAGGGCCAGGCGGGTAGTCTGTACACATGGGGCGCGCACAACCCACAATTTGTTTAAAAAGTGCGTAACAAATACACATACACACATCAAAAAAAGTTTTGCATCACCTCGGTTCCCAGATCTCCGGCATATAGACGTTGACTGTGTATATTGTATCAAAGATACAGTCCCTTTGACTGTTCATAGATGTCACTAAAACTGCTCAAAGATGTAAACAACCATGCATGAGCAGGGCCTATTAGACGGAGGGGGTACGACAGCCGATCAGTTCCAGTCATTCCACCAGGACGAAGGTACGCTGCTCATGTTGTCTGTAGTTCTACCATGCCTAGAAGGTCAATACCGCAGTTCGATCGCGTCCGCATTGTTACTTTGTGTCAAGAAGGGCTCTCAACAAGGGAAGTTTCCAGGCGTCTCAGAGTGAACCAAAGCGATGTTGTTCGGACATGGAGGAGGTACAGAGATACAGGAACTGTCGATGACAGGCCTCGCTCAGGCCGCCCAAGGGCTACTACTGTAGTGGATGACCGCTACTTACGGATTGCCGCTCGGAAGAACCCTGACAGCAATGCCACCATGTTGAATAATGCGTTTCGTTCAGCCACAGGACGTCGTGTTTCAACTCAAACTGTGCGCAATAGGCTGCATGATGCGCAACTTCACTCCCGACGTCCATGGCGAGGTCCAGCTTTGCAACCCCGACACCATGCAGCGCGGTACAGATGGGCCCAACAACATGCTGAATGGACCCCACAGAATTGGCATCACGTTCTCTTCACCGATGAGTGTCGCATATGCCTTCAACCAGACAATCGTCGGAGACGTGTTTGGAGGCACCCTGGTCAGGCTGAACGTCTTAGACACACTGTCCAGCGAGTGCAGCAAGGTGGTGGTTCCCTGATGTTTTGGGGTGGCATTATGTGGGGCCTACGTACGCCACTGGTGGTCATGGAAGGCTCCGAAACGGCTTTACGATACCTGAATGACATCCTCCGACCCATAGTGCACCCATATCGGCAGAATATTGGAGAGGCATTTGTCTTCATGGACGACAATTCTCGACCTCATCGTGCACATCTTGTGAATGCGTTCCTACAAGATAACGACATCGCTCGACTACAGTGGCCAGCATGTTCGCCAGACATGAACCCTATCGAACATGCCTGGGATATGTTGAAAAGGGCTGTTTATGGACGTCTTGACCCACCAACCACTCTGAGAGATTTACGCCGAATTGTCGTTGAGGAGTGGGACAATTTGGACCAACAGTGTCTTGATGAACTTGTGGATAGTATGCCACGACGAATACAGGCATGCATCAATGCAAGAGGACGTGCTACTGGGTATTAGAGGTAGTGGTGTGTACTGCAATCTGGACCACAAATGCTGAAAGTCTAGCTGTATGATGGTACAACATGCAATGTGTGGGTCTCATGAGCAATAAAACGAGCTGAAATGTTGTTTGTGTTGATCTCTATTCCCTTTGTATTTAAAGGTTCCGGAACTCTTGGAACCGAGGTGATGCAAAACTTTTTTTGATGTGTGTATTTATAGAAGCTCGCATAACAGTAAAGCCAGGCGGGTGGTTTGTACACATGCGAGAGTTCTTGCACGGGCCCGCTAATTTATTTTAATGTTGCAAAACTTAGAAAATAGAAATGACTATACCATAAAAAAACAGTCTTCCTCCCCCAACTGATCTATTAAGGTGTAGCTACTATTGCTGTGATTCACTTAAGCAGTAAGCCCTAAAACTGCTGTAGAATACTAATATTCGGGAATGAACTGCAAGTTCAACCAACATACCAAAAAGTGTGTGCCCTTTGGGCGCCTGTCATTCGTGCAGCGGGTCATTTGCCACTGAGAGAAAGTAACATACTGGGTGATTCATAATTCCTATTACAAACTTCTGGGAGTTGTAGAGGGGACTAAGTAGATCACATTTTGATTAGGAACCCATGTCCGGACATGTATCGTTTCGATACCAAATCAGTTTGACTCGATTTCACATCTCCCACTTCTCTACAGACACGTATGCACTACAAGAGTTGTTCCACGTGGCGACCCTGCTGTTCATTACACAAAATGTACCTGCGCAGCATGTTGTCATACACACGTCCCACGAGACCTGGTGTGTGTTCAATAATGTGCGCTGCCGCCAGAACGCGTGCAACAACATCTTCCGACTCGACAGGAATCTCATAAGCAGGTTCTTCGGGTGGCCTCACAGTAAAATGTTGAGGGGAGTTAAATCTGATGATCGTGGTGGCCACAAAATTGGACAACCTCAACCTGTCAAAGCAGACTCACTGTCATTACCGCTTGTAAACGAGTAGGCGAAACGATATCATTGAACTTCGGTCTCGTCCTGTAGACTACTGCGCCCTAACTGCATCACAACTGTTGTCAAAGCGGTCTCACTGTCACTACAGTTTGTAAACAGAAGACACACGTACTGTATGACTTCAGGGGACTGCAGAGGTTGCTCTCAGCCAATGTTATTTGCGTCCCGTGAAGCGGGCTCTGTAAAATGAAAGTGATCTTCAAACCGGTTTGGTATCGAAACGATAAATGTCCGGATAAGGGTTCTTATTCAAACTGTGATCTACTTAGTCCCCTCTACAACCCCCATATGTTTGTAATAGAAATTATGAAACACCCTGTATACGCATGTTCCACGGGAACAGAAGAGGTGTGCTGGGACAAAGATATTAGACAGAAGTTCGAATGAGTAAGATGAAATTTAAATAGGTGTTATTCCCTACACTTGAATAAATTATACGAGGTCAATTAATACATTTAATGCCCAATACACTATTTAATAGCCTGAGTGTAAAGGATCCGATGATGATCGCTTGACGAACAAAATTAGTTGCCCAAGTGAGCAGATTTTAAGAGCCTAGTGTTCCATGATTCCTGGAGGTCCAGTTTCGTTTCCCGGCTCTGTAAAGAAATTTAATTCTGGTCTTAGGGCTGGAACGGGGTACATTCAGTCGCGTGAGGCAAAACTGAGAAGAGCTGGGTTCGATTCACACCTCAGCCATCTGGAAGTGGTTTTTCGTGGTTTCCCCACTTCTACTCCAGGCAAATGCTGGGATGGTTCCTAACTTAAGTGCACGGCTGCCTGCTTCCCAATCATCACCTGATTTACACACGGTACTTCAGACATTTCAATAACACAGACTATCAGACAAATTCTACACACACCCATGTACACGGGACTGAATGACTACATCCAAGCTCCTCAAATGAAACAACAACAACAACAACAAAATCTTACCTCATGAGTCTGAGTCAAGCCCGTTCCAGCCCTCCAACCAGAATTAAATTTCTTGACAGATCCGAGTACCGAACCCCGGACCTCAGGAATGAAAGGCAATAACTACAATAACTATAACCACTACATCACAAGCCTGCTATTTATATTTAGAGATGATAGATTTGAAGACTCCAAGGGAGAAACAGAGTAAGTCACTTCCTGTAAAATTTTCAGGAGAGTGAATTTAAACTTTCATAACTAAAAATAAATACTTAAAACACCCCAACTGGGAGAAATAGTTTCTTTTGCCAAATGTATTTCTTATAAAGGAAGTACATGTAAAACAAATAACAAATAAAGTTAAATCTCTACTTAGTATAAAACAAAGTCCCCGATTCTTGGATGTCACGGGTAATCTCGAGAACCACTGAATGGATTTTGATGCGGTTTTCACCATTCTGTAAAGGATATTTCGAGGAAGGTTTCTGTAGAAAATAATTTATTTATGACCAAAGGAAGTCAAGCACTAACGATTTTAGTGAAAAGGTCGAAAAAAAACCGGGTGTCCGTGCACTTTTTAAGCTTACTCTCGGCAAACCGTTAAAAATATCAATATACAATGAGTGTAAGAATTGTTCAGCATGAAAAGTTCTACAAAATAGTCCGGGAGAGCATATCTCTATATTCAATACATCGCCTACTATAAGTGTTTTTACGTTTTCATTTCTTCCAACAATCTCCATTCAGTTACTGAGGCGACAGTTTACGAGCTAGCTAGGGGCGAGTCTATCACCCCAGTTACAGCTTAGCTAGCGGGCGAGCTTATTGCCCCAGATACGGCCCGCAGCAAACTGTCGAGTCGTGTTGAGTTAAAAACTTTAGAGAAGAGTGGTTGTGTTTGAAGTTTCCCTGAATGTTAGCCTCGGCTTTTCTTCATTTCGCC
Organism: Meconema thalassinum; assembly: GCA_946902985.2. Taxonomy (NCBI): domain Eukaryota; kingdom Metazoa; phylum Arthropoda; class Insecta; order Orthoptera; family Tettigoniidae; genus Meconema; species Meconema thalassinum. The sequence goes on from OX336390.1 coordinate 694,022,913, forward strand.
TGTGAACTTTTCGTTCCGCAAAATTCACAGTCAAGTTAAGATTGGACGGAAGGGGGATTTGTGTTTCATGCAACTCGCCATTCTTAAATTAAGTCTGACAAGAATTTGTTGCACATGCATCTCCATGATAATATAATTAATAGTCCAGTCAGTGATTTTAACCCATCAAGCCGAGACGTAAAACGGATATTGGTCGTTGTTCATTGACATTGGGAAAAAGAAGAGCTTTCACGTAATGCATTCATAACTGTTCTGGGCGAAGCCGGGTCGGTTTGCTAGTTATGAATAAGTGAGAGGATATGGGACGTTCTTTCCGTTTCCACTAAAAACAAAAACCTCTGTATCTCGGTGACATTCCGCTTTGTTTGAAATTAATTTCAACTGATCTGTAGTGACTGGCCACCAGAATGCACCATAAACTCATTTTCGTAAAAAAAAAAAAATGGACTTACCCCGTCTTTCCGTGGGGTCTTCATTTGATATTCATCACGTAAGGCATGTAGCGTTCTCTGTTTGGCATTGCGATGTTCCTGTACTCTTCTAGTAATCTAGCTCTTCAGTGGAACATTTAAGAGGGCAATGATGAAGGTTTAGCAGGTTACAGTCAAACATAAAGTGTTACCTCAGCAGCAGCCGTAAAACAGGTGATAAATCCCTCCCGTGAGTGTGATGTTACTAGAATCGAACAGCGGTGCTTTCCGACAAGAATCTGAGCACGTTCTCGGTTTATGCCTCACGTACACGATAGCGTAGTATCTTTGGTTGGTTGTTAATTCATTTCATGGGCTTGGGACACCATGGTCATCAGCCCCGTATGGTTGTGTGTGTGTTGAATATGTCTGATAACCTGTATTGATGTTGTGACTGTAGTAGTGTGTGTAACTGCATTAGGGACAGGGATGGTGTAGGTGCCCCGGGACTTGTAATAAGGTAGGCTACTATCCTGTCATTTACTTGGAGAGAGTGTGGGAAACCCCGTGGAAAAACAACACTCAGGATAGCCGCTGTGAGCGGCGGGTTTCGAACCTATAACCTCCGGACTTGCTGCTGCTGCTGCCACGTGGTCGTGGTGCACGATTTAACGAGCAAGACTACGCCGCAGGTTCGTAGTAGTTCATTCTTAAAACTTGCAATGCAATATATTAATAAGAGTTCTGCATAACTTGCTAGAACAAGGGTTATGTAATGTACTTGCATTACTGTTGGTCTAGGCTAATGGCTTTCACGGCCCGTGAATTAAAACTCAAGGCGAAACCCCACATAAGACACGGCATGAACAAATGAAAATCCATAGCCTGCTTCCAGTCGACCGACCGGGCCAGGGAATGGAATGAATGAAGCCCCCATCTAGCGGCGAGAATATGAACTGTGCCGGCTGCCGAGGCCTGTCGCACTCCCCTAGGGCAATGATTAAATGAATGGCAGATGAAATGAAATGATAGTGGAGAGTGTTGCTGGAATGAAATTGTTGACAGGGAAAACCGGAGTACCCAGAGGAAAACCTGTCTGCCTCCGTTTTGTCCAGCACAAATCTCACATGGAGTGACCGGGATTTGAACCACGGACCCAGCGGTGAGAGGCCGGCTTGCTGCCGCCTAAGCCACGGAGGCGTAATACAAGACACGGCATAAACCTAGAAAAAATGCTGAGTTTTAATATTATTGTTGTTATTATTACTATCATTTTTATTAAAATTATGATGATTATTATTTATTAATTACGATTATTATTATTATTAATATTAAAATTATAATTATTGAAATACAATCTATGTAAATAATAATTAATAGTCTGCGTCTCACAGATAATCTGAAACAGATTTGCCGTCAGATTTGTAAGTCATATCAAACAGTGTACATTATTGGTGATTAATAAAATTGAAATGATTAGTCTATTATTGTTTACATTGGAATTGAGCCTCAACCAATTTTCATTTCAGTGTCTAGATCTTGTTCGCGTACCGGTTTTGACATCCTCCCAGTATTTATTCAGTTTATCAATAAGTGCCTTCTTTCGTGCTTCTGGCAAAGGCCCTCTCCGTTTTTTGGGCTCATATTCCACTTCAAAACACTGATAAACTTTAATTATTTCCCTAAATTCACATGTGTCGTGGATTTTCTTTTCTGTAATGCCAATTTTCATTAGTTTTTTCCCACATTATTGGAACCATCTCGTGGCTACCATTCTTGTCTGCTACCGCGGGGGCCCGGGTTTGATTCCCAGCTCTGCCAAGAAATGTAATTCCGGTCTGAGGACTGGATTGGTATACACCTAGCCTCGTAACGCAAAACTGGGAAGAGGAGGGTTCGATTCCTACCTCAACCATTCTGGAAGTGGTTTCCCACTTCTACTCCAGGCAAATGGCGGGATTGTACCTATCTTAAAGCCACGGCCGCTTCCTTGCCAAATCATACCTCAATTACAAGTACATACATCAGTACAGACATCTCAGTGGCACAGGTTATCAGACAAATTTTACACACACCCGTGTGCATGGGGCTACATGACCACGATGTCGTATAGACCCTAAACGAATCAATAACAACAACAATATGAACCATCTCCGCTTGGTTGTCTTTGGTTTTGTGAAATTCCAGATGTTTTTTAGTCTGTCAGTCATATTACTATTATTTACTGACTCATTAATTCCCTCCTTTACAATAGTTCTGTACGTTGTTGTTGTTGTTTGAGTCTTCAGTCATTGACTGGTTTGATGCAGCAATCCATGCCTCCCTGTCCTGAGCTAATCGTTTCATCTCAACATCGCTACCACTCCCTACGTCCGAAGCAATCTGTTTAACATATTCAAACCTCGGTCTACCCTTACAGTTCTTACCCTCGACCCTCCCATCCAGAACTAAGTTTGCTATTCCTGGGTGTCTTAGTTCGTCTCCTACCAACCTATCTCTTCTCTTCATTAGTAGTCGCCAAAAACATCTCTCCTCTCCCACTAGTCTTAATACCTCTTCGTTTGTAACCCTATCTACCCATCTGATCTTCATCATTCTCCTGTAACACCACATTTCAAACGCTTCAATTCTCCTCGTTTCTGCTGCACCAATAATCCAAGTTTCACTTCCATAGAGTGCCACGCTCCAGACGAAGGCTTTCAAAAATTACTTCCTAACACCTAAGTCTATATTCGATGTCAACAGATTCCTTTTCTGTAGAAATGCTTTCCTTGCCTGAGCTAACCTACTTTTTATATCCTCTTTGCTTCGTACGTTATTATTATTATTATTATTATTATTATTATGTTAATGTTGTTTTAAGGGGAGGAACAGCGAGGTCATCTTCCCTTGTAATAGTACAATGACTGTGTTAAATTCATAATTTAAGAATTTAACTATAGGCAGTGGGAAGTGTCCTAGATCACCGAATTTTGGATCCCTCCCAGTCGAGTGCAGATGCAATTTCCAGACGGAATGAGAGGCCAGACGCACACTTCATTTAGCTTCCACTATTGTTTGATTTCGATGGCCAGTTCGGTGATATGTTGACCTTGTGGACATGGGCTGTTTGAAGGTTGTGGTTGAGTGGTATCGATTATCACAGCTTTCTTATTTGCCGATCAAGGAGGAAGATACCAGTGTGAATATCTCCGTCTGAAACATCTTTAGGATGGCATTTGTAATAGTCCTGTAGCTTTAGCCATCTCCATGGGCACAATCTCTGCGACATTGTTGTGGCGCCCAGTGCAGTCCATACTTACTAAAGTTGAGCATCCGACCAGAATGTGTCATTCTGGAAACATTTACAACAAATGACTGTTTTAATATGAATCGCCTGAAATTCCTTGTTGGAATGACTCTGTCTTGGATTTCCTCCTCCTCCTCCTCCTTCTTCTTCTTCTTCTTCTTCTTCTTCCATCTAAGGACCACGATATTCAACTGTTACATTTGGAGTGGGCTTTGATGTTTTCCCAGTAGTTATTATGATTATTATTATTATTATTATTATTATTATTATTATATTTCCTTCATCATTGGGGCCACTAAGGACCGCGAGATCTCAACTGTTTGCCTTCTTGCGGGCCTCCAGGTGTTACTCTTTTGGAGTGTGCTTACTATAATATTATGATTATTATTATTATTATTGTTATTATGTAAATGCTGCGGTGAATCAGAGATAGTGTCAGCCCCATGGTCTTGAGAACCAGACCGACGAAGTCGAAAGGATGGAAAGATTCATGGAACTCGTATTCGCTGAAGACCTCTTGTCAAACATGTGATGATGACGGTGTTGAAGTTACATGGAGTCCACCTAAATTCGTCATTTAATAAGTAGTTCCGTGGAAAACTAAAACCTAATTTCATATATCCTACTTATGTTAATTGCCTCTACCATCATACAAAATTTCAGTTTGATTGCTGTAATAGATTCGTAGATATTGAGAACCGTCTAATATTTTGGATGTCACCATGTTGGATTTTTATGTAGGTCTTAGAGTCATGTACTGTTACACGTAGATTATTGTGTAACTAACTGTAGTATTCAGACTTCAATCGCATGATTAGGACACAAGAAGTAAAAACGAAATTTTGAAATTTCGCACCGCTGCCATCTTGTGGTTATGGAAACAAAAGAAATAAATCAGATGCCAGTTGATTAACATTTGTATAAGCATTCACTGTGCCAAGTTTCACTGCACTCGGATCGTTAAATTGCGAGAAACATCCATTTAAATATGTATACTTCGCGTCGGCGCCATGTTGGATTTGTGATCACCAGGTTATTGAAAGTCCTGTAGGTGAACTTATGTTCATAGCCCCTATGAACATTAAAACATTCAGTTTGATTGCTGTAATAGATTCGTAAATATTGTGAACCGTCTAATGTTTCGGATGGTCACCATGTTGGATTTTTATATATGTAGGTCTTAGAGTCATGTACTGTTACATGAAGATTATTGTGTACGTGTAGTATTCAAACTTCAATCGCATGATTAGGACACAAGAAAAAAAAACGAGATTTAAAATTTTGCACAGCTGCCATCCTGAGGTTATGTAAACAATTGAAAGAAATTAGATGTCAGTGCATTACAATGTGTATAAACATATACTGTACTGTACCAAGTTTCATTGCGTTTGGTTGGTTAAATCGCGAGAAACGTCTATTTAAAAGTCTCAACTTCGCTTGGCCGCCATGTTGGTTTCGTAATTCCCAGGTTTTTGCAAGTCTCATAGGTGAACTTCTAGTAGTTTCCTTTATCACCGTACAAAATTTCTGGTTGATATCGGTGATAGTTTCGGAGATATTGAATGCTGGTGAAATATTTCGCACAGCCGCCATGTTGGATTGGTGAGATGTAAATAGATTTGAAGGGCACGGTCGGTGTTGGTCAAAATGGTGCTATGAACTTACCGAGTTTCGTTGAAATCGCTCCAGCCGTTTAGAAGTTATTAGAGCGACACACACACACATCCACATAGACAAACATACGCACACACACACGGACAAAAGGTGATCTCATAAGTCTATCATTTTTTCATCAAGTGAAAATAGGCTAAAAATAACTATATTATGTAAAACGATTGTATTCCAACTCCTTGTAATAACGGTATGCATGAGGAATAAGGTAAGATGCGTCTCAATGTGGCAGATGGCTTTTCTTACGATTAGTTATCCTTCCTGAAGAGTTAATGAGATATGAAATGAATGGAATTATACAATGAGTTGGAAGAAACCGGCTACGGCTATGGTGATTATCAGTTACAATCCTGGCTCTGTCCTGGGCTAACCATTTCAAGGACAGCCACTCTTTTGGTTCGAACCCACTCATCTGCCAAGTCTGGTGATAGACTGGATTTATGCTCGTGTGCACTAACGCTCTGAGCTAATCCAGCCGGTAATTATTATATGATTATATTGGATACCTGTGATGCCGTATTCACGGTGGCCCACATTTCAACCAAGTGTGTGGATGTTGCTGACTTGCGAAGAAACCTTGGTTTGCAGATGGCACACAAACTTATATTAGCTGATGACGCGGTGGCTGCTGATCTCGTCATCCGCTTTATAAGTGAGAGTGGGTTAGGGCCAGCAATCTAAATTTACAAGTGATCATTAACTCAAAGACTTTGCTCTTTTTTAAATTCTGAATTCTTTTTGTTTTCCGTAATTTTTTGTTAATAAGGAAGGAAGTTTGTAGTTTTACGTGGCCGTTAATCTCGAGATCATAAGCCACAGGACCTCCTAAACCACAGGACTTGGCATTTCACTTTGAAAATCTCACATGCATTGACCAGGAATCGAACCCAATCTGCCATGGTGAGAGGGTAACAGCTTGACCGCTGTGCCACCAAGCCCCATTTTGTTTATAATTATACAGTACTTATTAGTTTGTTTAATTTTGTTTTGTTTTATAATATTCGGTCTTTTCACATTTAGGTGTCCACCTCAAAATGTATCTCTATATTCCAAATTTGTATTATTTAATTTGTTTTAAAAGGGGCAGATGACCTCGAAGTTTCACCCCTTAAAACAACAATAATCAATCATTAAATAATTTATATTAGAGTAATACATCAATGCAAGTACTGGAAATTGCTATATACTGTAACTCGGACACCTTGTTGGATATCGTAATATGTACCGTATCGCTATTTGTAAACAGAATGATATCAGAGCCACTGTTATGATGCTGTTGTTCAAATTGTGTCATTAAGATTAACGAGAGGACTGGCCTTGAAACACAATGAATCACTTCACTTGCCAATGTTACCATTCACCAACAGTTAACCATAGTCTACTGCAGTCTCACCTGGCATCATTCATGCAAATATATCATTGTGTGGCCTCCGGAGAGACCAAGTGCATGTCTTTCTAGTTGACGCCCGTGGACGACCTGCGCGTCGTAATGAGGTGAAGTGATGAAGAAGACGTCACATACACCCAGTCCCTGAGCCACGGGAATTAACCCCAGAAGATTAAAATCCCCGATGGCTCAGCCGAGAATCGAACCCGGGGCACTTCGGGCCAAAGTCTAGCGCGCTAACCATTTAGCCAAGGAGCCGGACATTCATTCAAATGATAATGAATAGAAATATGAGCAATTCATTGTTATAAATATTAAATATTTGAACAAATTAACCTTTATATCTGAAGCCTCCGTGGCTTAGGCGGCAGCACGCCGGCCTCTCACCGCTGGGTCCGTGGTTCAAATCCCGGTCACTCCATGTGAGACCTGTGCTGGACAAAACGGAGGCAGACAGGTTTTTCTCCGGGTACTCCGGTTTTCCCTGTCAAAATTTCATTCCAGCAACACTCTCCACTATCATTTCATTTCATCTGTCATTCATTTAATCATTGCCCCAGAGGAGTGCGTCAGGCCTCGGCAGCCGGCACAGTTCATATCCTCGCCGCTAGATGGGGGCTTCATTCATTCCATTCCTGACCCGGTCGGAGACTGGAAGCAGGCTGTGGATTTTCATTTCAACCGTTATATCTGTTAAGTAAGATTCGAACCAGAAGCTCCTGCTCTCCTGACAGCACTGCTTAGGGGACGTCCACATATTACTTGATCACAAAGTTCATGATTATGTTGATGACATGTGGAGAGGGGGTAAGAGAAATCAACTCATTTTTGTATTACTTATTAAATTAGCATAAGCCTTACCTTATAAGTTGTATGTAAAGGTCATTTTTGTTTTACTTATGAAATTAGCAGAAACCTTGTAAGTTTAATGTAAGGGTCATTTTTGTTTACTTATAAAATTAGCAGAAACCTTGTAAGTTTATTGTAAGGGTCATTTTTGTTTACTTATAAAATTAGCAGAAACCTTGTAAGTTTAATGTAAGGGTCATTTTTGTTTACTTATAAGATTAGCAGAAGCCTTACCTTATAAGTTGTATGTAAAGGTCATTTTTGTTTTACTTATGAAATTAGGAGAAGCTTTACCTTGTACTGTAAGCTTAATGTAAGGGTCATTTTTGTGTACTTATAAAATTAGCAGAAACCTTGTAAGTTTAATGTACAGTAAGGGTCATTTTTGTTTACTTATAAAATTAGCAGAAACCTTATAAGTTTAATGTAAGGGTCATTTTTGTTTTACTTATAAAATTAGCAGAAGCCATAAGTATTTTTTGTTTTGCTTATAAAATTAGAAGAATACTTAAGATTATGTTTGTCTTTCATATAAAATTAGCAGAAGCCTTGCCATGTAAGTTGTATGTAAAGGTCATTTTCGTTTTACTTATGAAATTAGCAGAAGAAGTTCTTTGTTTTACTTCTACAATTAGCAGACGCCTTAACTTGTAAGTTGAACGTAAAGTTCATTTTTGTTTTACTTATGAAATTAGCAGAAGCCTTAAGGTTATTTTTGTTTTACTTATGAAATTAGCAGAAGCCTTAAGGTTATTTTTGTTTTACGTATAAAATTAGCAGAAGCCTTAAGGTCATTTTTGTTTTACTTATGAAATTAGTAGAAGCCTTAAGGTCATTTTTGTTTTACTTATGAAATTAGCAGAAGCCTTTTTGTGTTACTTATGAAATTAGCAGAAGCCTTTTTGTTTTACTTATGAAATTAGCCGAAGCCTTAAGGTTATTTTTGTTTTACATATAAAATTAGCAGAAGCCTTAAGGTCATTTTTGTTTTTCTTATGAAATTAGCAGAAGCCTTAAGGTCATTTTTGTTTTACTTATAAAATTAGCAGAAGCCTTAAGGTCATTTTTGATTTACTTATAAAATTAGCAGAAGCCTTAAGGTCATTTTTGTTTTACTTATGAAATTAGCAGAAGCCTTAAGGTCATTTTTGTTTTACTTATGAAATTAGCAGAAGCCTTAAGGTCATTTTTGTTTTACTTATAAAATTAGCAGAAGCCTTAAGGTCATTATTGTTTTACTTATAAAATTAGCAGAAACCTTAAGGTCATTATTTTTTAAATTATAAAATTAGCAGAAGCCTTAAGGTCATTATGTTTTTACTTATAAAATTAGCAGAAGCCTTAAGGTCATTATTTTTACTTATAAAATTAGCAGAAGTCTTAAGGTCATTATTTTTTGTTTTACTTATAAAATTAGCAGAAGAAGTTTTTTTATTTTACTTGTAAAATTGGCAGACGCCTTAAGGTTATTTTTGTTTTACTTATAAAATTAGCAGAAGCCTTAAGGTCATTTTTGTTTTACTTATGAAATTAGCAGAAACCTTAAGGTCATTTTTGTTTTACTTATGAAATTAGCAGAAGCCTTTTTGTTTTACTTATGAAATTAGCAGAAGCCTTTTTGTTTTACTTATGAAATTAGCAGAAGCCTTAAGGTCATTTTTGTTTTGCTTATAAAATTAGCAGAAGCCTTAAGGTCATTTTTGTTTTACTTATAAAATTAGCAGAAGCCTTAAGGTCATTTTTGTTTTACTTATGAAATTAGCAGAAGCCTTAAGGTCATTTTTGTTTTACTTATAAAATTAGCAGAAGCCTTAAGGTCATTTTTGTTTTACTTATAAAATTAGCAGAAGCCTTAAGGTCATTTTTGTTTTACTTATAAAAATTAGCAGAAGCCATAAGTATTTTTTATTTGCTTATAAAATTAGAAGAAGCCTTAAGATTATTTTTGTCTTTCACGTAAAATTAGCAGAAGCCTTGCCATGAAGTTGTATGTAAAGGTCATTTTCGTTTTACTTATGAAATTATCAGAAGAAGTTCTTTGTTTTACTTGTAAAATTAGCAGACGCCTTAACTTGTAAATTGAACGTAAAGTTCATTTTTGTTTTACTTATGAAATTAGCCGAAGCCTTAAGGTTATTTTTGTTTTACATATAAAATTAGCAGAAGCCTTAAGGTCATTTTTGTTTTTCTTATGAAATTAGCAGAAGCCTTAAGGTCATTTTTGTTTTACTTATAAAATTAGCAGAAGCCTTAAGGTCATTTTTGTTTTACTTATAAAATTAGCAGAAGCCTTAAGGTCATTTTTGTTTTACTTATGAAATTAGCAGAAGCCTTAAGGTCATTTTTGTTTTACTTATAAAATTAGCAGAAGCCTTAAGGTCATTTTTGTTTTACTTATGAAATTAGCAGAAGTCTTAAGGTCATTTTTGTTTTACTTATAAAATTAGCAGAAGCCTTAAGGTCAATTTTGTTTTACTTATAAAATTAGCAGAAGCCATAAGTATTTTTTATTTGCTTATAAAATTAGAAGAAGCCTTAAGATTATTTTTGTCTTTCACATAAAATTAGCAGAAGCCTTGCCATGTAAGTTATATGTAAAGGTCATTTTCGTTTTACTTATGAAATTAGCAGAAGAAGTTCTTTGTTTTACTTGTAAAATTAGCAGACGCCTTAACTTGTAAATTGAACGTAAAGTTCATTTTTGTTTTACTTATGAAATTAGCAGAAGCCTTAAGGTTATTTTTGTTTTACTTATAAAATTAGCAGAAGCCTTAAGGTCATTTTTGTTTTACTTATGAAATTAGCAGAAGCCTTAAGGTCATTTTTGTTTTACTTATGAAATTATCAGAAGCCTTAAGGTCATTTTTGTTTTACTTATGAAATTAGCAGAAGCCTTAAGGTCATTTTTGTTTTACTTATGAAATTAGCAGAAGTCTTAAGGTCATTTTTGTTTTACTTATAAAATTAGCAGAAGCCTTAAGGCCATTTTTGTTTTACTTATAAAATTAGCAGAAGCCTTAAGGTCATTATTGTTTTACTTATCAAATTAGCAGAAGCCTTAAGGTCATTATTGTTTTACTTATAAAATTAGCAGAAGCCTTAAGGTCATTATTGTTTTACTTATAAAATTAGCAGAAGCCTTAAGGTCATTATTGTTTTACTTATAAAATTAGCAGAAACCTTAAGGTCATTATTTTTTAAATTATAAAATTAGCAGAAGCCTTAAGGTCATTATGTTTTTACTTATAAAATTAGCAGAAGCCTTAAGGTCATTATTTTTACTTATAAAATTAGCAGAAGTCTTAAGGTCATTATTTTTTGTTTTACTTATAAAATTAGCAGAAGAAGTTTTTTTATTTTACTTGTAAAATTGGCAGACGCCTTAACTTGTAAGTTGAACCTAAAGTTCATTTTTGTTTTACGTACACAATTGGAAACGGGAATAATAAGGGATGGACTTACATTATTATTATTGTTATTATTATTATTATTATTGATACTCAAGCAATTATCATATATTACTTACAACATATAAAAGAACAAGTTACTTAGGGCAGTTGGTCCTAATGATCTGACTCATCAGTGCAGATTAGCTCACCCTACAGTGTACGGAGGATAGCAGAGAGTCTATATTACATTAGAGGCACTAATGTTGTGTACAATAAAGGTTAATGCACTGAGGTTGGCGCTGTCTACGCCTGTGATTGATGTTGCCCCGGTAATCTCAATGGAACACACCCACCAAGGAAGCAATTAACACTTGTAACTTTATGAGCGGCCATAATCACACTGCATTTAGCATGTTTGATGCCAAGTGGGGAATTTCCTGCTTATACAGTAGTTCTATTTCGGGAGGTTTATCGCTGAAGCAGGGCAGTGTTTGGTGGTAAGTTACTATTTTATTCTCTGATTTTATAAATGAGTAGAATCGTTACCGGAAGTTCAGGCTAGTTTGGTCATTTAAATCAACATTATGTTTGAAAAAGTAATGGGCTGCTTTGGAGTACCGTAAGCAGGTAGCCTGAACACGACCCAACTTCTTAGGTGCAGACGTAGGTTGTAAGCACATTCTGCAACTTGCATCATAACAAATACAATTGAAATTGATGGGGAAGTGGGGAATGTTGTTAATAACAGCCAACTATAAGTTCAGTGAGTGAAACGATTAAAGGATGGGACTAATCATTTTAGTTTTCTATGCCCAAGATCGCGGGTTCAAACCCGGCCGAAGTCGTCGGATTCTTTAAGAGCGTTAAAAATCCCTCGGCATGCCTACCTTCGGAGGGGAAGTAAAGCCGGCGTTCCCATGTCATAGATATATGGCATTTTAAAGAACCTTCCACTAATTACACCTGTGTGAAGATAAATTAAATATAGGTTAAACATTCGACAAACGCTCTTAGGTTCGGACGTTCGTCGCCAGGAATCGACTGCGGTGGCATCTCGTAATCAAGTTCTGAACTAGTAGTCTTTGACGGTGGCGTTTGGCGGCAAAAGTAGGAACTACTTGAAAAAATTCAATGTCTGCAGTCCTAAATGAATTGAAAACAGATAACACACACTAATACAGTCATCACAATTAACACCGGTTATCAGACAGATTCTACACGCACCCAAAGTACTATACACGGGGCTACATGACCGCGTTGTCGCAGCCCCTAAACTGAGGAACCAACCAACCTATTCATTTTAGATGTAAAGTGCAATGCAAATGTTTACGTAAATTAATTTTTAAATGAAGTGTCAATTTAGAGAGGTGGATAATATATTCCAAGAAATGAGGTCACAGAAAAGTATAACCTCGTCAGTGCCTATTGGATGAAATATCAGGAAGGGGATATAACTCAATTGCCGTATACGTATTAAAACTATAGGAATTACTGAACGAGTGCAGGTTAGAGGTCATCCACAACATACGTTCGCAAAAATGCAATAAAATTAAACCCCTCCCCATTGTTATACTAAGTTTTATATCAGTTCTTGATTAGCCCCCCTAAACAACGTACAAAATAAATACCCCTCCCCCCTCCTTTTGGGAAAAATTAAAAATCAATACATTTTTAAATACATTTAAACTAAACTACTAACACTAACACTAGATACGATCTCCCTCCGTTGTTACATTAGTGAGGTTAAGTACAACAAACCGCATAATGAGTAACAAACCTATTGAACTTGTTTCAACAGAAGATGCACACAGAGCAGATAGGTCACGTATGGCGTTGATACACTTGTCCTAGGAACCTGTTAGCTGTCACAAGTACAAGAAGTCTTTCTCCAGTAAACAATAAAAAGTGCTTTTCAGTCGGGAAACACAAATAATTTGTATTGACCGACTGAAAAGCTTTCCTTTTTAGAACTAGGCAACACCGAAAATTGGCTTCTATCACTTCAATTTCCAGTAAACAACGTACAGCAGATGTTGCACATATGAGTCTCAAATGGCAGAAACTGACGAACATACATATTTTCGTACAGATCCCTCTCTCCCTCCTAAATAACCGTAGAAGTTTGTCACATTCTTCTAGGACCTCACCCTTTCGTGTGAACGTACAGTGCGTCAGGGAATGTTCTCCGCAGTGCCTAGGCACTGCTACGTTAGGTGAGAGCTGGAGTTAAGTTGGCAGACCCTTCGCTCACTCGCCGACAGCTTGTCTTCTCCAAGGTCGACAGGATATCAGAACACACGAGTGAGCTGTGCTGTGCTGTGCTGTGGAAAGCGTAAGTGTGAATGCAGCAAGGGAGCGTTTAGATTATTGGAATAGTGCAACACGATACATGCCGTAATGTTTACTTCTGAGAGAGAGCGTTTTTTGGTGGAATACGTTTTTCGTGAAGGCGATCGGTTTACAGAAAATGTAAAATTAAATTTCAGGCGCGGTTTCTTAATTCAAAGTGTCCAAACCGGGATACCGTTCGGGTTATGATAAGTAATTTTTGTGTGACCGGCTCAGTTCACGATGCACCAGGAACAGGCAGGCCTACGCTGTTAACAGATGAAAAACTTGATGAAATTTCCGGAATAATGCTGCGAAGTTCAAGTAAATCAATATGCAAATTAGCTCAAGAAACAGGAATCTCTAAGTGGACTGTTTGTTGTTTGTTTTGTTTTGACACAAGCGGCGGCAGCCGCGCTGTCAGCAGCAACCGTGCTGCCAACTAAACTCCGGCTCTCACCTAGCGTAGCAGTGCCTAGGCACTGCGGAGAACATTCCTTGACACCCTGTATAAAGACTTCTGGCAGAGAGCACTGACTCCGAATTTTGAGAACACCATTTTAACAATGCCACTTAACAGGTGTGTAAAATGTGACGGGGAATGTTATCCTATTGCAGCCGACTGGGTCGAACGGTTTTCATTTACCGGTTCAAACGAGCTGCCATTTGAATGCTGGATCCGATGATGGTTGCTTGACGAACGAAACATTTTATTCTTGTCATCCCTCCCCGACTGCCTTGTAATCTATGCAAATAACTAATCACAAATACATGTTTTCTTGTGAAGTGTCATATTTGTCATCTAATATAATTGGGCATAAACACGTGTTTACCATTTGAAAATGAAAATCCACAGCCTGCTTCCAGTCGACCGACCGGGTCAGGGAATGGAATGAATGAAGCCCCCATCTAGGGGCGAGTATATGAACTGTGCCGGCTGCCGAAGCCTGACGCACTCCCCTGGGGTAATGATTAAATGAATGACAGATGAAATGATATGATAGTGGAGAGTGTTGCTGGAGTGAAATTGTGACATGGAAAACCGGAGTACCCGGAGAAAAACCTGTCTGCCTCCGCTTTGTCCAGCACAAATCTCACATGGAGTGACCGGGATTTGGACCACGGACCCAGCGGTGAGAGGCCAGCGCGCTGCCGCCTAAGCCACGGATTGAAATTACATTAGCCTATTTTGGCAAAGGAAGGTGAACGAGCTCCTATCGCTCCAAGAATGGAGACGTTGAAGTGGAAATGAAACACGACGAGAAAATTAAGAACAGCCTAGTTTGTATTGCTCCGTTAGCGTCCGAGTTGTAAGAGAACACGCCTGAACTAATGAAGGTTTAAAGGGGTGATGAAGAAGGGGAGGAGTCTGGAACGAATAAGGGGAATAAATCGGGCAACAATTGTGATTCCCTATGGAGGTGAACTAAATTACCCCTTGCCTTAGATGAACTTCAGATGGTATGAGTGTGTGGTCATCACTCAACCTCAATTTCTTATTATTTACTCACCAAAAAAGGGGGGTCCCAGACCGCCAAAAGACCACATAATATTGTATTCTCAGAAAAGTTTGTGATATAATATAAGAATAACAGTTGACTCGTCGAGACTACGGTAAGGCACGATCACACTGAGACAATGTTTCCATGTCATATATTTATGGCACGTAGAAGATCCTTCCACAGACTAAACTTGTGTGAAGCTAACTTTCTAGGTTAGATTTCGTTGGAGCGCTCTATCAAAGTTCCAACGTTCACCACTAGGTGTCTGTGACACCTGGCAGTGAAAGTTGGAACTACTTGCAATTGAACGGAACTTGTAGCTCACCCTATGGGTGTCCGCTTGAAGCAGCTACAACCTCTGGCGAGCCGAACATGTCCTCGGACACTCCCGGCACTAAAAGCCATACGATAAATAAATAATAAATACTTGAAATTTGGGAAGAAAAGTATGTGTAACTTTGAACGTTCTAGGACGTCCCATCATTCGATCTGGATCTGTTTTTCTTCTTTGACTGCAGTTTTCAATCCGTGGGTTGATTGACAGTAGCCTTCCATTCTTCTTTCATTTCTATTTTTTACCCTTCCCTCTGTGATTGTTGTTTGGCATAATACCATGGCATAGTAGCTGCATTTGCCAAATACATTTCTATAAACCGTATATTAAGAAGTACTGTTCTTTCATTTTAAAAGGAAGGTATATGGAGGATTGCGCTTGAATGCTCTCGAATCCAATAGAGTGTTGTGCACTCCCTCGACATCTGCCGTGTATACAGGTGGCACGCAGCTTAGGCCCTGAGCACACCTGCGTGAAGAGGAGATTGGAGGATGTCCCACCTGGCTAAACAGACCGAGCCCACATTTCGATGGATGACAAAGAAAATACAACACTCGGAATTGGATAGTTATTTATTATTATTATTATTATTATTATTATTATTATTATTATTATTATTATTATTATTATTATTATTATTATTGGTTTATACAGTACATATAACAACACATTTCTGGTACATTACAACATAACTATACGGGCTTCAGGGAACCAAAGTATAGTTGCAGAAACAGTAACTTCTAAGCTGGAATGTCGCTACCCTTGAACTTCCGGACGATTCGGGTTGTTGATAGAACTACTGCCTTCTGCATTAGTTTGTACTGTTGAGTATCCAGATCCAGTTCTTTAAGGCCTTGGAGCAAGGTACTTGGGATCACGCCCGTACTTGAGACAATGATAGGTATGGTCTTTACCTGCTCTACATGCCATTGTCTTTTGATACGGTCGACCAACTCGCTGTATTTGCTAATCTTTTCTATGTGTTTTGACTGGAGATTCTTGTTGTTAGTAATCGCAACATCAATCAAGGTAGTTTGCTTGATTTTCTTACTGACAACCACAAGATCGGACCTGTTGTGTGATACTGATTGATCAGTCAAAATAGTTCGGTCCCAATACAACTTGTATTCCTTGTTTTAAAGAACACACTCTGGCTGATATTGGTGGTACGGAACTTTCTTTCCTTTTAGAAGCTGAAACTTATCAGCCAACTCCTGATGCAAGATTTTAGCAACTGCATCATGCCTTTGTTTGTGCTCCGTCGCCAGGAAATATCTACATGCAGATGTAATATTATGATTATTATTATTATTATGATCATTATTATAAGTATTCTTATTGCTCACAATGAGTGGAACGTGCGCTGGCAACTACGGGAACCCAGCTGAGCACGGCGTTGCTTCCACTTACTTTCCAGGCTTCTATATTTCATCTTTCCTGTCAACCTCCCTTGATCAACTCTTGTTTTCTTCAGACTCCGACAGTTAGAGGGTATCCGAGGCCTAGGGTGTTTTTGATTTCCCATCTTAATAAAATTGGCCCTTATCTTTTCTCTCCCGATATTTATTTTTGAAGCAAGGCTTCATAACGTAACAGAATTGTCAGAAATAACGAATTAATTTTTGTTACGTTACTGCTTCCGTACCCAAAACAAATGGTATATGAATAACGTTTATAGTGCGGCAACGAAATAAGGGGTTATAATTATCCCTGGTTTGTGCTATTAACGTTATAACCAGCAGAGGAAAAGATTCCGTTATTTTAAAATGCGCTCCCGTTATTAACGTTATAAGTCTAGTAACGGTATGACAGCGATTTTGACCCGCTGCGCGCCATCAATAACGTTATTCAGGCAGAGTGATCGATTCGGTTATTTCAAAATGCAAACCTACTAATAACGTTATAAGCCTAGTAACGGTATACGAGAGATTTTAACCTGTTATACGCTATCAATAACGTTATTCAGGGCAGAAAAATTAATTCCGTTATTTAGAAATGTGAACCCACCAATAACGTTATAAGGTTTGTAACGGTATACGAGCGATATTTACGAGCTTTGCGCTGTCAATAACGTTATTCATGGCAGAAAAATAATTCCGTTATTTAGAAATGCGAACCCACCAATAACGTTATAAGTCTAGTAACGGTATACGAGCGAATTTTACCAGCCATACGCTATCAATAACGTTATTCAGGGCAGAAAAATTAATTCAGTTATTTTGAAGTGCGAACCCACCAACAACGTTATAAGTCTAATAACGGTATACACGCGATATTTACCAGCTATGCGCTATCAGTAACATTATTCTAAGCGGAGAAATTGATTCCGTTATTTCAGAAAAGAATCTCGTCAATAACGTTATGGAAGTGTCTATTTGCCCGCTACCCGGACAAGCATGGAAGGTGACCGTGAACTGACGATGCTGGGCCATATGTAATTCCAGGCCAATTATTTATTCAAACATAGGATAATTACTTCTTGAAATATCAATAATAATCAACATAATGATTTCAATCTGAGCGCGTGCCCCATCAGACAGGGCAAGGCACCTTGCTCGTTTCGATCGCGGTCATATTTTAGCCTACGTTAGAAACATGTTTCCAAAAAACAATACGATGGATCCCATTGATTCGAAATATTTCTTGTTGCTTCATATAGGGGTTTGGAACATAGCCTATTGTTCATCAGTCCCATGTAGTTGAAGTCGGATAAACTTTGTTATTTTTGGAGTTGGCAATAGCCTTGACTTAGGAACTATCCACGCATTTTCCTGGAGTGGAAGTGGGAAACCCCAGAAAAACACTCTAAGATAGCTAAGATGGGAATCGAACTCACCTTCTCGCAGTGTTGCCATATAAGGCAGAGTGTAACCTACACACCAAACTTTCACTCCTTTGTGACCAATAAGAGTATTTATTTCCTAAATGAAACCTCCCGTTCTTGCTTTTCGTTTACTTGGTATCCTATTTTCAATTAGTAGTGATCGAAGCCATTTTTCAGTGATGATTACTTCTAATGAAGAAAGCCATTCAGTCGGTCAACACGAAATTCGCGTAGACCGAATGAAAAGCTTTCTTTATTATTTTCATTTATGATAAAATAGGCTTATGACATCACATTTAGTCCGTGTGTGTGCGTATGTGTGTGTGTCCCCTAATAAAATATAAACGGCTGGAGCGATTTCAATGAAACTCGGTTAAGTCATAGTACTATTTTGTCCGAACCCGACCGTGATCTTCAAATTTTATTACAGCTCACCAATCCAACATGGCGACTGTGCGAAATATTTCACTGGCATTCCATATCTCCGAAACTATTACAGATATCACCCTGACATTTTGTACGGTGATAAAATGAACTACTAGATGGGACTCTCAAAATTACTGTTAAGTAACAAACGAACATGGGGGCCAAGTGAAGTTGATACATTAAAATAGATCTTTTTTTTTTTTTCACGATTAAACCATTCGAGCGCCGTCAAATGGTATAGCAAATGTTATACACCTTGAAATGCACTGATATCTTATTCAGCTCAATTGTTTACATAACCGCAAGATGGTGCCTGTGTGAAATTTAAAAATTAAGTTTTAATTTCTTGTGTCCTAATCAAGCGATCGTTGGCAACGTTTGAACAATGAACCTACCGTACGCAATAATCGTCATCTAATAGTACATAGACCTATGGTCTACAAATATTTAGAAATATTTAGACGATTCTCAATGTCAACTAATCAATGACAGCAATCAAACTGAATTGTTTTCATAACCACAAGATGGCGCATGTGTGAAATTTTAAAATCTCGTATTTAGCCTATTTCCATTTATGAAAAAATAGGCTTATGAGATCACCTTTTGTCCGTGTGTGTGCACCAGGGCCGTGCAATGGGCAAGGTGAAGCAGTGCTAGCAGGTGAAGCGCAGCCCTATTCTGCCTATTTCTGAGCAGTGCAGCACGACATCACACTAGCACTGCAGCGCTTAGTCGCACAATCACTGTCCATTTGACGGGGTGCTGCAGTACGTTTAGTACTGAGCGCAGAGCCTGGACACTAGGCGCACTGGAGCCAACATTTTGTCATATGCTTGTGGTCTGCCATGCTCATAACGTCTTTTGTGCCTGGGGAGCACAAACATACCATAGTGGGAAAGTCACACCTTAAAGAAACACACCAAAGACGTATAAAACATGATATTTGGACGTACATGAACCAGATCTGCAACAAGGATACAAGAAGATGCATACTTTTTAGCCTATTTTCATTTATGAAAAAATAAGCTTATGAGATCACCTTTTGTCCGTGTGTCTGTCTCTGTGTGCGCGTGTGTGTGTGATATGGTGTGTGCCCCCCTCCCCCCAATAACTTCTAAACCGCTGGAGCGATTGCAATGAAACTCGGTAAGTTCATAGCACTATTCCACACCACCCCGACCGTGCCCTTCAAATTTTGTTAATCCCACCAATCCAGCATGGCGGCTGTGCGAAATATTTCACAAGCATTCGATATCTACGAAACTATAACCGATATCACCCTGGAATATTTCACGGTGATAAAGGGAACTACTAGAAGTTCACCAATGTGATTTTTGAAAACCTGATAACTGCAGAACCAACATAGCGGCCAAGCAAAGTTGCGACTTTTAAATAGACGTTTCTCACGATTTAACCAACCAAACGCAATGCAACTTGGTACAGTATATGTTTATACACATTGTAATGTACCGACATCTAACTTCATTCAATTGTTTACATAACCTCAAGAAGGCGGCTGTGCGAAATATTTCACCGGCATTCTATATCTCTGAAACTATTAGCGATATCACCCTGAAATGTTGTACGGAGATAAAGGGCACTACTGGAATTTCATCTATAAGATTTTCAAAAACCGGTTAACTAAAAAACGAATATGGCAGCCAAGCGAATTTGAAAATTTTAAATAGACCTTTCTCGCGATTTAATGATCCAAACGCAATGAAACTTTGTACAGGAAATGTTTATACACATTGTAATGCACCGGTATCTTTATTAGTTCAATTGTTTACATAACCTCAAGATGGCGAATGTGCGAATTTTAAAATTAATTTTTTATTTCTTGTGTCGTAATCATGCGATCGAAGTGAGAGTTTGAGTAATGAACCCTTGCAATAATTTTCCTTTAACGGTACGTGACTCTACGGCCTATACATATAACAATCGAACATAGCGACCATCCGAAATATTTAGATGGATCTCAATATCTACGAATCTATTACAGCAATCAAACTAAATTTTTTAATCTTCATTGGGGCTATGAACATTAGGTTCACCTATAGGACTTTCAATAACCTGGTGATCACAAATCCAACATGGCGGCGACGCGAACTATAAATATTCACATGGTCGTTTCTCGCAATTTAACCATCCGAGTGCAGTGACACTTGGTACAGTAAATCCTTCTACAAATGTTAATCCACTGGCATCCATTTTTTTCATTTGTTTCCATAACCACAAGATGGCAGCTGTGCGAAATTTTAAAATCTCGTTTTTACTTCTTGTGTCCTAATCATGCGATTGAAGTTTGAATACTACACGTACACAATACACTTCACGTAACAGTACATAACTCTGAGACCTACAGATATAAAAATCCAACATGGCGACCATGCGCAATATTTAGCCGGTTCTCAATATCTGAGAATCTATTACAGCAAACAAACTGAACTTTTGTATGTTGATAGAGGCAATTAACATAAGTAGGATATATGAAAATAGGCTGTATAATTCTTCACGGAACTACTTGTTGGGTTAGTTATTGTTGTTTTAAGGGCGGAACTACGGGGTCATCTGCCCCTACTTTTTGGGTGATGTAGCAGGTGCAGCGAGATATAATAATCCTAAAAATGGAATCAAGCATATTGGTAATCATGCATGTGACAGTAACAGGGCCGGTATGGAATCAGGAGTGTTAAAATATATTTTTTAAATTTGTTGACATAATCTCACAAACCAGCCGACGTAGCTACACACGCTAACGTGCATGGTCAGACTACACCGAACTCCAAATACCACACACAACCATTTCATACCTTGCCTCATTAATTTCATTTGTCATTAAATCCTCTCATTAGATTGACGTCATGAAGGGCATCTATCTGTAATATCATTCCTAAAAGGAAACTGTCTCACCATATCCCCTTCCTCATAGCAACCTCAATAATTACGGGTAGAACAAAAAATCTACATTAGGACTATAAAGCTATAGGCCTAGTCTACAGAATTTCAATAACAAGATTCTGAATTCACCAACTCATTAGATTGGTGCTGTTCAGGGATATGTGAATTCGAGAAACGTGCGTTAGTAAATTTATCAGGTTTTTAAACTGAACAAGATGTTCAGGAAAGAACATAGAGCCTACTTTCTCCTAAATGCATGGGTATTGTTATAACTCTTTGTCCTTTTCAAGGAGTATGATTGAATGTTGGTTGTAGTAGCTTGTTGAAATACAACGTGCTATAGGTATATTAAACATGAATATGAGGTGCCCTTTGCTAGTGCTACCTCTGTACCAAATTTCGTTCAATTCGGTTTCACCGTGTTTGAATTGATAGGGGGAATCGATTTGCACACATACTTGGCCACCATCAGCAAACTATAGGGCTGATGTTCTTGCAGTTTGGTCAGAATATGTTTCCCACATAAAGATATGGTGTTGCAAAATTTGGTAGAGACTAGATTATTAGGTTGGTCGTAATTACATTTTAGCTTTTAACATTTGGGTGGCCGCAATTACGTTTCCGTCAAGATAGCGGTGATATAAAACATGACACTGAGGTGCCCTTTGCTAGTGCTACCTCTGTACCAAATTTCGTACCATTTGGTCTCACCGTGTTCGAATTGATAAGGGGAATCGATTTTCACACAAAGATGGCCGCCATCCGCAAAATGTTAGGCTAATGACTATTAGTTTGGTCAAAGGATGCTCCCTCAATAAAGGTATGTTGTTGCTAAATTTGCTAGAGATCGGATGATTAGGCTAATCGTAATTTGATTTAAGCTTTGAACATTTGTGTGGCCGCCATTACGTTTACGTCAAGATGGTGGCGATATAAAACATGACACTGAGGTGCCCTTTGCTAGTGCTACCTCTGTACCAAATTTCGTTCATTCGGTTCCAATGTGTTCGAATCAATAGGGGTAATCAATTTTGACATAAAGATGGCCGCCATCCGCAAACTATTAGGCTAATGACCTATTAGATTGGTCAAAGGATGCTCCCTCCATAAAGGTATGTTGTTGCAAAGTTTGGTAGAGATCGGATGGTTATGTTAGTCGTAATTTGATTTAAGCTTTAAACATTTGTGTGGCCGCCATTATGTTTCTGTCAATATGGCGGCGATATAAATCATGACACTGAGATGCCCTTTGCTATTGCTATCTCTGTACCAAATTTCGTTCCATACGGTTTCACTGTGTTTGAATTAATAGGGGGAATCGATTTTGACACAAAGATGGCCGCCATACGCAAACTATTAGGCGAATGACCTATTAGATTGGCCAAAGGATGCTCCCTCCATAAAGGTATGTAGTTGCAAAATTTGGTAGAGATCGGATGGTCAGGTTAATCGTAAATTGATTTAAGCTTTGAACATTCGTGTGGCCGCCATTACGTTTCAGTCAAGATGGCGGCGATATAAAACATGACACTGAGGTGCCCTTTGCTAGTGCTACCTCTGTAACAAATTTCGTTCCATTCGGTTCCACCGTGTTCGAATTAATAGGGGGAATCTATTTTGACACAAAGATGGCCGCCATCCGCAAACTATTAGGCTAATGACCTATTAGATTGGTCAAAGGATGCTCCCTCCATAAAGGTATGTTGCTGCAAAGTTTGGTAGAGATCGGATGGTTATGTTAGTCGTAATTTAACTTAAGCTTAAAACATTTGTGTGGCCGCCATTACGTTTCTGTCAATATGGCGGCGATGTAAAACAAGACACTGAGATTCCCTTTGCTAGTGCTACCTCTGTACCAAATTTCGTTCCATTCGGTTTCACCGTGTTTGAATTAATTGGGGGAATTGATTTTCACACAAAGATGGCCGCCATCCGCAAACTATTAGGCTAATGACCTATTCATTTGTCAAAGGATGCTTCCTCTATAAAGGTATGTTGTTGCAAAATTTGGTAGAGATCGGATGATTAGGTTAATCGTAATTTGATTTAAGCTTTGAACATTTGTGTGGCCGCCATTACGTTTCCGTCAAGATGGCGGCGATATAAAACATGACACTGAGGTGCCTTTTGTTAGTACTACCTTTGTACCAAATTTCGTTCCGTTCGGTTGCACCGTGTTTGAATTAATAGGGGTAATCTATTTTCACACAAAGATGGCCGCCATCCGCAAACTATTACGCTGATGACCTATTAGTTTGGTCAAAGGATGCTCCCCCCATAAAGGTATGTTGTTGAAAAATTTGGTAGAGATCGGATGATTAGGTTAGTCGTAATTTGATTTAAGCTTTAAACATTTGTGTGGCCGCCATTACGTTTCTGTCAATATGGCGGCGATATAAATCATGACACTGAGATGCCCTTTGCTATTGCTATCTCTGTACCAAATTTCGTTCCATACGGTTTCACCGTGTTTGAATTAATAGGGGGAATCGATTTTGACACAAAGATGGCCGCCATACGCAAACTATTAGGCGAATGACCTATTAGATTGGCCAAAGGATGCTCCCTCCATAAAGGTATGTAGTTGCAAAATTTGGTAGAGATCGGATGATTAGGTTAATCGTAATTTGATTTAAGCTTTGAACATTCGTGTGGCCGCCATTACGTTTCAGTCAAGATGGCGGCGATATAAAACATGACACTGAGGTGCCCTTTGCTAGTGCTACCTCTGTAACAAATTTCGTTCCATTCGGTTCCACCGTGTTCGAATTAATAGGGGGAATCGATTTTGACACAAAGATGGCCGCCATACGCAAACTATTAGGCGAATGACCTATTAGATTGGCCAAAGGATGCTCCCTCCATAAAGGTATGTAGTTGCAAAATTTGGTAGAGATCGGATGATTAGGTTAATCGTATTTTGATTTAAGCTTTGAACATTTGTGTGGCCGCCATTACGTTTCCGTCAAGATGGCGGCGATATAAAACATGACACTGAGGTGCCTTTTGTTAGTACTACCTTTGTACCAAATTTCGTTCCGTTCGGTTGCACCGTGTTTGAATTAATAGGGGTAATCTATTTTCACACAAAGATGGCCGCCATCCGCAAACTATTACGCTGATGACCTATTAGTTTGGTCAAAGGATGCTCCCCCCATAAAGGTATGTTGTTGCAAAATTTGGTAGAGATCGGATGATTAGGTTAGTCGTAATTTGATTTAAGCTTTGAACATTTGTGTGGCCGCCATTACGTTTCCGTCAAGATGGCGGCGATATAAAACATGACACTGAGGTGTCCTTTGCTAGTGCTACCTTTGTACGAAATTTCGTTCAATTCGCATTCACCGTGTTCGAATTGATAGGGGGGACAGACATTCAGAGTACACACTCTCTCACACACACACACACACACACACACACAGACTCACACACACACAGACAGACACACTTTTTTTCGCCCTGTGTTGATCTCATAAGTCTACTTTCATTTTTTGCAAAAATCGAAAGTAGGCTAAAAATATTCCGGCGCAATCTGAGGTAATTTATGTCTTTTATTCGTATTTTCAACATCGCCTGAAACAATAACTCATGGAATTTACCTACACATAAGATATACGGCAAAATAAGCAAGTTGACATGAAATCCTTCTAACTTTTGAAGTTTTAGGACAATTTTCATTATTTCAACAGTATGGAGACCAAGAGTGCTCTTCATTGTAAAACAATTTTGCTCTGAAAATTACAAAATCTGTTGTCTGTCTTTCTACCAGCTTGTCGGTATTTCTTTCGGTTGTTTGTTGGTTTTTGGAACTATTCGGCTCTTTGGTTATGGTATGCGAACCATCTCTCTAACTTACCAGGGGTAATGTAATTTCAAAAATACGAAGAATGGTGTACTTTTATAGTTCGTGCTGAAATTACATGGCATCGTGCAATAGATTGCGCTGACAATGAAAGAGATCACCTTGTGGTGTAGTGGCTAACATTCTTGGCTGTCGCCCCGGTGGTCCGGGTTTGATTCCCTGGCCTGCCAAGAAATTTAATTTTGGTTTGAGGTACTGAAATTGTATCGATGATACCCAAGTCATCAAAGGGGTGTTCATTTTGAGGACTTGCACCAGGTCAGTGAGCACAAGTTTACCTTTTTTTTTTCTACATTCTTATTCTGCAATTCGAACATTCATATGGAACTCGGAGAGAAACTCACCTCGTAGAGTTGTTAGAATAGCTTCCGTAAAATATTCTCAAAGGCCAATGCTACAAGTAGCCGTCGTGAGTTAATCCAATTGCATATTTATATGTAATCCACACATCGTATTTAAGAACATTTGATTTTCATAGCGTTCTATGTTCTGGGCATAGGAAAACCTCGAAGCTAATTTCGCAATTTTCAGTGAATGAACATCCAAAGTATAGTAATCATCATGTAGGGACAACGTGCCACATATATTGAACCCTTTAGTATTGCAGTGTTTATATGCAAGAATCTTGATCAAGGGGTCGCGCTCAGTTCATAGTGTGATGTTTACGTTCGCCAAACAACATGCTCTACTGAGGTAAGGGTCATAGGATTAAAACTATAATTAAGAAAAGAAGTGACAAGATGTAAAATAATAACATAATTTAATGACTATTAGTGCAAATAAAATGAATATAGACAACAAAAATAATACATTTCCTCCCTGAATCTTCCCATGACAGAAATATTTATCAAAAGTTGAGGAGTCAGACGGATCTCCCCCTTATAAAAAAATTGTGGATCCAAGCTCCACTAACTTGCATTGGATTTTATGTATGCGTAATGACTAACTACGAGGAATGAGTACTAGGATGACTGTTCGTTTACATCGGGTAACAGCCACGACGCTTACGAACAATCATCTTGTAAATCAACGTTTACGGATATGGGACACAACACTAATAAAACCCTTAAAAATTAATGCTGACACACAATCTAAAAACTAATATTTACAGGAATCTCCCTCGAGAACCTCCTTCGATGCAATGACGCATCTGACAAATGAGCTGCCAGCCCGGCCAATTGCTCAATACACAAACAAGGAAAAGACAGCATCGCACGTGACTACACGGGTCACTAATACAGAACATAAACATGGAAGGTAACCAACAACAACAAAAGCCTCACCGGCTCAGATTACTTTATATGAACAAAATGCACGTTAAGCTAACGCTTCGGAGATTATAGTGATTCGTAGGCAACTCCCATTTATTTAAACAATTTTTACCATTGATCAGTTCATATTCTGTATTTCAAGTAAATATGGAGCCAACAAGCACTCCGCTAATGACCTTGATGCAATCCTTTCAGCCCGCCTTGTGAAACAACTTCCCCCTTCCTCACTCTGTCATCGTCCAGCCCCGGTGTGTAAAAATAACATGACCAACTGACCGTTATCTCGTAGAATCAACAGCAACAAATCTCAACCACATAAACATATGGTAAGACCTTAATCGATATAGCCACATATGTCCTCGCAAGGTAACCATATGGACTTGGCACCAAGCTGACAGAAATCAGTCCACGCAGAACTTCCCGCTTGTAATGACCAATAAAATACACACACACACACTGCTGGGAATAACATAATATTTTTCACACAGGTCGGCTGAATCTGATCAATAATAATCATTACAAGATTAATTTACCCTCCAATCTATTGCATGATTA
The DNA here is from genome assembly GCA_946902985.2 of Meconema thalassinum. NCBI lineage: Eukaryota > Metazoa > Arthropoda > Insecta > Orthoptera > Tettigoniidae > Meconema > Meconema thalassinum. The sequence goes on from OX336390.1 coordinate 694,049,911, forward strand.
TACTACTTCAGTCCTACTTCTGAAACACAACATATCTCCGAGAGACGCTTCTTAATCGCACTACGTAAACATATGCGAACACGGTCGTCCACATAGCTACGTTAATTAAAACAAACAAACAAACAAACAAGAACTTACGACTGATAAAATGTGTGCGAGCTGTTTCCATGCAAGAGGTGTGTCAGACCAAAACTAAATACACTACGTTAATCAACACAAGTAAGATATTTACAAAACAAAATATGTCCCATATACCATAAGTTAATTTGTCAGATAATAATAATATTATTCATGTACTCATCCTCAGCCAGTCACCGTCAACGAACATCTGCAGCCATTTCCCTACTTAATGCCGCTTAGCTCGTCTCCCACATCTCGATGGAGTGCTGACAGTTCCAAACTTCTTCCAGGATAAGCGATGTCATCTCTCGTGCTGATGCAAAAAGTTATAGGTTAATTCACACTCGATATCTGTTTACTAAATTCACCGTTTTAGGCACTCAATTCCCCAGAACAGTCTGTTGGCGAATTGTCGATGATACTGTCCCTACTAAAAATAGTACAGTGACTATCTATCACACTGAATTTAACACATTTGTATTAATAAAAAGTTGTGTCCTCATGACACGCAAAGTACAAGTGCCTACGTCCTTAGACGCACAAAAATAATAGTAACCTGTGTCTTCCGACACACACAATATAATAGGCTACGTCCTCCGACGCACAAAAGTATAATAACCTACGTCCTCAGACGCACGAAAGTAATAGTCAATGTCTTGGCTCTTCACGCCACTTATAAATGAACTGGCCCTAGGTATCGATAGAGGGGGAAATTACATAAAAATTTCTAAAAATAATAGTGGTACAGGAATGAAACAAATATCACTGAACTCATAAAATTGCGCAGGTCAAGAATATGCCCATTAATCCTAGAATCGATCGTAGAGATGTTGTCTAGCCGATCTCCCGCGTTAATGCTAGCTGTCGCGTGCCCAAGCTAGACTTGGCGCGTTCGTAAGCATTCATCTCTCATTGGTTCCACTTTTTCAATAACTTGGCGGTTTTTATCAGACCTTGGCCTCGTAGGAGTGTCCAGTAGTATCCTCAGCCACTCACGTTACTGCATCATATTTTTTCTAGGCGCGAATATTACAATGAACATACCATAAGCGTGTCTCACCACGCGTCCCTTCTATTTTGAGGTAGCCACCACCTGTCCTTCTGAAACATAGCTAGGGTCTTTCTTTTCACAATGCTAAAGTATTTAGCCTTTTGTCAACTGCTGCAGGTATGTCCCCGCTGTCTCCAACAAATGCTTGAAGTTTCCTCATCTTCGTCTGGCTATTTCATGACACTGGTGGAAATATTAATTAATTGAAGAAATAAAACATCGAATCATTTATCCATCAGAGGATAAAGGGTTCAATACACAGAGAGTGCAAGAATTGCTTGAAGGCAAGGTGACATGGTGCGTAATTTGTGTTTGTACAACGAATGAGGTTTTCATTACGGTGATGATGATGAAGATGGTGGTAACGATGAAGACGGTGATTTACTAGTTAGGAACCAAAGGAATACTTGAGAATTAAGCCTGAAGCGGATGTATGGAAAAAACAAAATGAACTTGCTGGTTGATTGCGAAAGTGTCTAATCACCATATTTTATGGAGAACAACTTATCCAGAAGTACACATGAATGGGAGTAGTCGAGCACAAATAGGTGGAGGCAAAGGTTGCTCTTGTGTGAGACTGTATGCTGCAACCACTGTGGAGTGTCTGATAACCTAGCTCCGTTCAAACACCAAAATTAAGAAGGGAGTCACCGACATAGATCTACGATGCATCTGTAACATTTCAGAAATGTTACGCGATCCATGTTTTCGTGTCTTCCTCGTGTTAGAAGATAAAGTACAATAGAATAATAATTGTTATTGGCCGTAAGAAGGATACAAGATTTATGCTGGACCCCACCATCAGATGTGAAGTAACCATCGGCATAACAAGACAGGTCGTTTAGAGCTAACGATAGGCTTCAAAGAGAATTGAAAGCTTATGGTACGTTTCGAATAAGGGAAAGAAACAACATCAACATTTTTTAATAACTTATCGTGTTTGGGTATGCCTAACTTACAGTAAGTGTAAATGGCATAATTTTGCTATCAAATGAATCCATTCAATAATAGAGAATTGATCTACAATGTACTCGGGAACAGTATGAGACGTAGTCTATTGGTATCCAATAACATTTTATTGCCAATAATAATAGTCTAATAATAATAATAATAATAATAATAATATGAAGAGAAGAGAAGAACGACTTCGAGAAATCCAGCCGCGACAGGCTGGCCACGCGCCCCTGAACTGAGAGTTCCAGCGTAGAGAGTGTGCGCCTGGGTCATATGGCCCTAAAAGCACTTGCCTGGTTTGCAGGGTACCACAACATACTATACACAGCTCACTCACACACGTAGCTAGCGGCAGGCGGGGAGAGTCAAGGACACAGATTACCTACTGACATGACATGACGTCACGCACCTACACCGGGCCTTGGTGTGCATCCCCACCCCTCCCCCCTCTTCCCCCACACCCCACCTAATAAAATCTAAGCGGCTGGAGCGATTTCAATGAAATTCGGTAGGGTCATAGTAGGCCTACTATTTTGGCCGACCCCGATCGTGCCCTTCAAAGCTTATTATGTTTCACCAATTCAACATGGTGGCTGTGCGAAATATCTCACTGGCATTCTATATCTCCGAAACTGTCACCGATATCACCCTGAAATTTTGTACGGTGATAAAAGTCACTTAAGTGACTTTCATAAACCTGTTAACTCTAAAACGAACATGGCGGCCAAGTGAATTTGAACATTTAAATAGACTTTTCTGGCGATTTAACCATCCTAACGCAGTGAAATTTGGTACAGCAATTGTTTATATACATTGTAATGAACTAAAATCTAATTTTGTTAAATTGTTTACATACACTCAAGATGGCAGCTGTGCAAAATTTTAAAATTATTATTTTTAGCCTATTTTCAATTTTGAAAAAAATTGGCTTATGAGATCACCTTTTGTCCGTGTGTGTGTGCGTGTGTGTGTGCCCCCCCTAATAAAATCTAAACGGCTGGAGCGATTTCAATGAAACTCGGTATGTTCATAGCACTATTCCCGGCGACCTCGACCGTGCCCTTCAAATTTTGTTACGTCTCACCAATGCAAAATGGCAGCTGTGCGAAATATTTCACTAGCATTCAATATCTCCGAAACTATTACCGATATCGCCCTGAAATTGTGTACGGTGATAAAGGGTACTACTAGAAGTTCACCTATGAGACTTTCAAAAACCTGGTGACTACAAAACCAACATGGCGGTCAAGCGAAGTTGAGACTTTTAAATAGACTTTTCTCGCGATTTAACTATCCACACGTAATGAAACTTGGTACAGCAAATGTTTATACACATTGTAATGCACTGGAGTCTAATTTAGTTCAATTGTTTACGTAACTTCAAAATGGCGGCTGTGCGAAATATTTCACTGACATTCTATATCTCCGAAACTATTACAGATATCACCCTGCAATTTAGTACGGTGATAAAGGGTACTGATACAAGTTTGGCTATGCATATTTCATAAACTTGTAAAGTAGAAAACGAACATGGCGACCAAGCGAAGTTGAGACTTTTAAATAGACTTTTCTCACGATTTAACCATCCAAACGTAATGAAACTAGGTACAGCAAGTGTTTATACACATAGTAATGCACTGGAGTCTAATTTAGTTCAATTGTTTACATAACATCAAAATGGCGGCTGTGCGAAATATTTCACTGACATTCTATATCTCCGAAACTATTACAGATATCATCATGCAATTTTGCACGGTGATAAAGGGTACTAGTACAAGTTTATCTATGTATATTTCATAAACTTGTAAAGTAAAAAACGAACATGGCGACCAATCGAATTTGAAATATTTTAATAGATTTTTCTCGTGATTCAACTCTCTGAGCGCAGTGAAATGTGATACAGTAAATGATTTTGCAGATTGTAATGCACTGCCATCTAATTTAAATCAATTGTTTACATAACCTCAATATGGCGGCTGTGCGAAATTTTAAAATTAAGTTTTTATTTCTTGTGTCGTAATCATGCGATCGAAGTGAAAGTTTGAATAATGAACCTAGGCAATAATTGTCCTTGAATGGTACATAATTCTATGGCCTATACAAATAACAATCCTAAATGGCGAGCTTCCGAAATATTTAGACGGTTCTCAATATCTATGAATCTTTTACAGCAACCAAACTGAATTTGTTTAATGTTCATAGAGACTATGAACATCATGTTCACCTATAGGACTTTCAGTAACCTGGTGAGCACAAATCCAACATGGCGGCGACGCGAAGTATAAATATTTAAATGGACGTTTCTCGCGAATTAACTATCCGAGTGCCGTGAAACGTTGCACGTTAAATGCTTATACAAATGTTGATCCACTGGCATCTAATTTATTTCAATTGTTTGCATAATCACAAGATGGCTGCTGTGCGTAATTTTAAAATCTCGGTTTTACTTCTTGTGTTCTAATCATGCGATTGAAGTTTGTATACCACACGTACACAATAATCTTAATGTAATAGTACAAAAATAAAAATCCAACCTGGCGACCATCTGAAATATTTAGACGGTTCTCAATATCTACGAATCTGTTACAGCAATTAAACTGAAATTTTGTATGTTGATAGAGGCAATTAACATGAGCAGGATATATGAAAATAGGCTGTATAGTTCTTCACGGAACTACTTGTTATTTCTTGTGTCCCAATCATGCGATAGAAGTCAACGTTTGAATAATGAACCTACGCAATAATAGTCATCTAATAGTACATAACTCTATGGTCCACATATAGGGTCTTTCATATTAAGTAAGAACGACGAGCGGCGGTTTTGTTATTCGCAACTGCAGCGGGCTTGGCCGAGTTTCTGGCGCCCCACGGCCCCCTGCTGTAGTATTGAAAGCGCGCGCATAGTAGGCCTACAAACTTGACCTTGCAATAAGCGTGCAGGTGTTGTCAGTCGCCAGTCTAAACCTCAGATGGTAACTTGTTCAGACAGTTATCATTGCAACATCGTATTTTTGTATGTAAAACTTATTTTAAGTACGAGTCGGCCCGGTGGGTAAGTTCAGCAATTTCCTGATGAAGTGTCACCTTCACTAGCACAGATTCACGTAATTGTAAATAATTTTTCCACTAGGCCTACAGACTCAGTGCTCAATAAAGAACATAAAATACAAAATCAGAAATATTACAGTGGCAGAACTCACTCGCGTGAGCCAAAATGTGGTTACCGGATACAATGTCTGTATAACCCAGGAAGGACGACACTTCCAGCATCTTTTATAAGGTAATATTTCATACAGGATTGTACACACGCTTAAAGCAGGCGGCCACGGCGCGCCACAAGCTCGACCAAGGCCATCGCAGCAGCAGGAAAGGGGAGCGAAAGTCAATTGAGAGAGTGATGACCTTACCCCTTACCTGACGGTATGGGATTCCTGAGCATCTAGTCCGATGTTACGATTGACTGTGACTGTGATGGCTAGTTCTGAATTATTGTTCAGTTCTGGATATTTCTGAGTGATCCTTTGAAATTTTACCAGTTTGTACTTACGACTTCTAATTTTCCATGTTGTTCTTTCTGTTTTTAGTTCATCGATCCCTTTAATTACTTTTTACTTAGTTTATTTTACCTGCAACACCATTATTTTTAGTGTTCGTTAGGTGTTCTATTTTCGGCAATTTATTTTAGGACAGTATCTCTGGTAGATCATATACATGTACGATGCACATATAGGTACGACTGATGGAGAGCATTATGGTCATCAAGTGCAGTTAGTTTTACATTTTAGGTGAAAAATGGAGCCACCACCAAAACCGATTCAAGGCAGGACTGGCATGCAAAACGAAATGTATCATCAATTTAAATTAGCGTCGCGAAATTAAACTGTTCAAAGGAATAAAATTTCACTCCTGGCGCAAAATAAAATTAGTAACAGAATTTTAATTTCGCTGCAGAGGCGAAATAAATTCATTAGTCTTTTAATTTCGCTTCCGGTGCGAAATAAAATGCATTACTGACTTTTAATTTCGCTCCCGGTGCGAAATAAAATTCGTACCAGACGTTAAATTTCGCTCCCAGCGTGAAATAAAATCCGTTACAGACTTTTAATTTCGCTCACGGCTACAAACAGAATTCTTAACAGACTTTTAATTTTGCTCCTGGCGTGAAATAAAATTCATTAAAGACTTTTCATTTCGCTCTTGGCGTAAAATAAAAACCGATAGTCTTTTAAATTCGCTTCCGACGCGAAATAAAAAAAAATACAGACTTTCAATTTCACTCCGGGCACGAAATAAAATTCGTTACAGACTTTCAATTTCGCTCCCGGCTCGAAATAAAATTCATTTCAGACTTTTAATTTTGCTCCTGGCCTGAAATAAAATTCGATACAAGACTTTTCATTTCGCTCCTGGCACGAAATGAAAACCGCTACAGTCTCTTAATTTTGCTCCCGGCGCGAAATAACATTTTTAACGACTGTTAATTTTGCTCCTGGTATGACAAAAATTGCTGGCCCCATGGTGTTGGGGATAGCGTGCCTGCTTCTCACCTGGAAGCCCCGGGTTCGATTCCCGGCTCCCTTAGTGATTTTAGAAACGGACGTGTGGGTTGGAACGGGGTGCACTCAGCCTCGAGAGTAGCTGTCTGAATGTCACGAAAACCAAGATTAACGGCCGAGGGAACCCGATGCGCTGACCAATATATGCAGATGTCTGGGCAGCGGTCGCTTGGTAGGCCTAGGCCTTTCATGGGATGTAGTGCCACGGTTTATTTTAATAACACAACATTCCCAAACAGCATTTAGTTTCGCCCCCGGCGTGAATTTAAAATGCATGGAACATGTCATTTCATGTCTGAAATTAAATCTGGTCTGGCATGCGAAACAAAATGGTTGTGAACGCGTTAACATTTTAATTTCGCCATGAGCGTGATATTCGGGTGCGAAATGATATTGATTGTAAGCGCGAAAATTAAAATGGAAGCAAAATGTAATTCTAAGCACAATAACATAGTGAAAGGCGACGCAAAACTAATTGCAGTGCGAAACGAAATACTGTACGTGGCACAGGGGTTTGCTTTCGTGCCATGGTCAGTATAAATGTGCTGAGGGTAAGAAGGAAGTAGTAAGGAATGCCAAGCCCCCCCCCCCCCCGAAATTTCCGGAAGTGTAAGAATAAAGAATGTAGAAATGAGAGGAATGACCCCTCAACCCTGTTGTTCGAGTAACCCGCCTCCGAAACAGAACTCCATATACGCCGCGGTACTACCACAGACGATTTTCTGTTATTTGTAACTCTTCAGTCAGTCAACATTAATTTACCCGATAACTGGGTGGGGTACAACGTATATAAGATGTAAGTAACACTCCTGAAAAAAATACATGTATTAGATTTAAGATCACTAAAGTTGCTGCATTATAATCGTGACCATAAACTAATACATATAATGTTATTTACATATTACTGTATATACATTGTACCCCTCCCAGTTATTAGGCAAATTAGCGCTGACTGACTGAAGAGTTACAACTGACAATTTGTATTGTAATTGGAGTTCGTCACTTATCTTGAATGTCTGTCCACACAGCACATTCGTCTTCTTGTTCGCTATAGAACAAGTAAAGGTACTTGTTGCCCCATTGCGTTATGAACGTCAGGGAGGGCCAGCCATGAGTCCGAGGTGCAGTCAACGACGATGGTGATGTTGATGCCATAGCACGGACTTTCTCCTCTACTGGAGTGATGACCATTGAATGACTCACGTTGCTGTTGCAGCCCTGCAGATTGTGCAGGCGGTGAACGGTAATAAGACTGCTACTGCTGCCAACGTCAGGACTTTGAACATCGCTCCGAACATAATTTCACTCTCGAAACGAATACATTTTAATTTCAACAACGAAATGAAATGTTCCATTCATTTTAAATTCACATCGGAGGGCGAAACTAAATACCGTTTGGGAATTTTATTTCACGCCGGGTGCGAAATTAAAAGTCTGTAACGAATTTTATTTCGCGCAGGGAGCGAAATTAAAAGTCTGTAACCGAGCTTTATTTCGCGCCGGGAGCGAAATTAAAAGTCTAACGAATTTTATTTCGCACCGGAAGCGAAATTAAAAGTCTGTATTGAACTTTATTTTGCGCCGCGAGTAAAATTCAAAGTCTGTAATGAATTGTATTTCGTGCCGGGAGGGAAATTAAAAGACTGCAACGAATTTTATTTCGCACCGGAAGCGAAATTAAAAGTATGTATCGAATTTTATTTTGCGCCGCGAGTGAAATTAAAAGTCTGTAATGAATTGTATTTCGCGCCGGGAGCGAAATTAAAAGATTGTAACGATTTTTTTTCGCGCCGTGAGTGAAATTTTATTCAATTGTACAATGTAATTTCGCGTTGCTATTAAGTTTCGCGTTGATTTCGCTATGTCATTTCGCTTCGAATTAAGTTTCGCTTCGATTTAATTTCCCGTCGACAATCATTGTCATTTCGCTCCCGAGTATCGCGCTCACGGCGAAATTCAAATATATTCGCCCCCACAGCCATACATTTCGTTTCGCATGCCAGCCCTGATTCAAGGGCATACCACTAAATCCCAGGGGGAATTGCGACTACCATTGACCAAAATATTATGTGTACTCGAGTTTGAAAGTTGTTTGTGAAGAAACCAATAGACCTACATAAAATCCAATAACATCATCATTTTAGTCGTTCTGTTTTACGTTAGTTCATGTTGGTTTGGATTTTTTTAATATATTTTAATATTTCTTATCGCAGTTGGAACACAAAAAGTGCCCGTTTTTAAGCGTGTTTCAACCATGCGTCACATTTAAGAATTATTATCTCACAAACCCGTCAACAGATCGAATCCAAATGTTAACACGATATACATTGGAATGTTGTATAACTGGTTCATTAATTTTAAAATTTTGTATGGCCAAGAAACAAAGTTGTTATCATTTTGGTAAGGTAACTTTTTCTCGGCTCGGGTTGGTTTGAAAATGTAGTTCTTGGTCGCGTTGTAATCCTTATACATCAAAAAGGTATGCTGTATGATTGTGAAATACGTAAATTAATTCACTTATTTTATATCGGTTTGTATTTGTATGGGGAATTAAGACATGATTCACCAGTTGGCCGCTCCTGTAAAAGCTGTACAGCGTTGCCAAGATGGGCTCCATCACGCGTCAAGGCACGCTTCGCTCGGAAGTAATGGGCTCCATATCAGCAACGCTGTACAGAATATCCCGGAGCGTCTAGCTGGTGAACCATGTCTTAATTCCCCGTATAAATACAAACCGATATAAAATAAGTGAATTAATTTACGTATTTCACAGTCATCCAACATAACTTTTTGATGTATAAGGATTACAACGCAACCAAGAACTACATTTTACAACGACCCCGAGCCTAGAAATAGTTACCTTACAAAAATGATAACAAAATTCGTTCTTGAACACACAAAATGTTGAAATTAATAAACCTGTTATACAACATTCCAATGTATATTGTGCTAAAATTTGGATTCGATCTGATGACGGGTTTGTGAGATAATAATTATTAAATGTGACGCATGGTTGAAACACGCTTAAAAACGGTCACCTTTTGTGTTTCAACTGCGATAAAAAATTAAAATATAAATAAAAAATTCCAATCCTACATGAACTAACGTAAAATAGAACGACGAAAATGATTATGTTAGTGGATTTTATATAGGTCTATTGGTTACTTCACAAACAACCTTCAAACTCGAGTGCACATAATATTTTGGTCGACAGTAAGTACTGTACCAAGAAAAGGAAGCCAGGCCCTAAGAAAAACCTCTACACATAGGCCTACATAACATGTTTTCCCTAGTTTGTATTGGAAATTACGCTTGCATTAGAGAATGTGTAATGTACTGAGCAGTTTTGATTTCACTTTAAATTTATTTGTACAAGTTGGATGACTAAACGTCACCCCACAATGTGCAAGCTAAATGTCTGAACAGCGGTTGCTTGGTAGAACTAGGCCCTTCAACGGCTGTCGCGCCACGAGTTTAGTCTTTTTTTGAACTTCTAATATATAATTGTAAGAGTACAAGACCACAAACTATTCAGTGACGACTTTTTTCAGAGAAGAGAGTTCGTATTCAAACGGAAACAATGCGTTGTGTGGATAAGTAAGACGTAACCATTGTGAAAATGGAAAATTGGTCTCCATAGATACTGACGACAGTCAAGCGCATGTTCTCTAGGTGCAAGCATCCTGCATAAATATCCACTTCATTTGTACGCTCACAGAAAACGAAGAAAAGTCCCAGCAGCGCTTGTGTTTTGGCGTATTGAACGAAATAAAAGGTAAGTAACTGAAACAATGTTTCTTACAGCAGATGTTTATTGCCATTCAGAAATTCCTTCTTATTTTATGATTTTTTTCCCTAGGAAACTGTCATCAGTCCAACACCTCTCATTGACTAGTTCACCTGTCAATCAACCTACCATTGTGGTTGCACCTGAAGTTCAGTTGTGTCTTGTGTTTCGCAGGGTTTTCCACACTCCCTCCAGGTAAATGCCGAGATAGTACCTTACTTGAAGACTCAGGGCACCTGCCCCATCCCTGGCTCTAATACAGTAACACACATTGTCAACTACATGGGACTGATGACCAAGATGTCCCAAGCCCCTACAATGTATTATTATCAACAAGAACAAGAACAAGAACAAGAATGTTTGAGGAAGTAAGAAAGTATATGTATAAACACATTGTGTCAACGTTTCATAAGCGTGACATTACTATAATTTTATTGCTCAGATATTGTTCCACGCCTAGGCACTTGTACCTGTAACTCGCCGAACCACAATATTCGTCAACTCGGCGTGTTCATCATTTTCCTTGCGCTAGAGATCTTGTATAGCCGCGTCGCTACTCCTACCACCCTTTTCAAAACAATTCCCAAACTAATGCCGACGATTCCATTCACCCGATTTTATTTATGAAAAATGCATTGGAATCAGGAAATAAATCTCCGTTTTCGTATTACCAGTTTTTTTTTCATATTTTAAGCAGAAATATAAAAACTGCTAGTAACGTATTTGTTTTTCATATTTTGGAAAATGCATTGAATTGATATCAATTCTATTGCACTCTAGTATACATAGTGGTTTGACATCGCAAATACGAGCTTCCATTCAAGAGGAATTGCCTCACTTTGGTGCTGCTACGTGGTGCCAGAATTACAAACTAAAAGACGGGACATTTAGTCTTAATAGTATCTGGCTGCTGCACAGACTGCTGTGTTGCCTGCTGGTGTGTCCCTTCCCCGTGCTGTCCGATCGTGACGTCACAGTTCCCTCTTCATTGCTATGTAAAGTAGTCAGGGATGTTTCAGCTACGTTATCTGATGGTTGAGTTACTTCCGCAATGCTATATGTGTTTGTAGAATGGGGCCTGTTATGAAAGGCCTCTGATATGGCTGGATATTCAGGGCAAGGTACTGCAGTTTCCATGTCGGTAGTGTTGCTTAGCTTACTACTCCCATCTGACTCGCCCAGCACCGTGCTGTAGGTTTGTTGTCTGACATGAAGTACCGGGTGATTCCTTCTGTTCGGACAGTCTATTTTTAAGTGGGAGGGTTCTTTACAATAAAAGCAATACTTAGCTTGTCCTTCATATGTTAACAGAACTTTACAATCATTGACCGTCAAATATGATGGAATGGGGTATTTAAGTTCAATTGTTACAATACGTATGTCATTACTTACAGCAGAAAATTCGTATACTTCATTCCATCACTCGTTCCGTATGTCCTTGAGAATTCCATGCGTAGAAAGAACGCGGGAGAGCCTTTCATTGTTGACTTCGGGAGGAGATTAAACAGACACGCACACGTTTTGTTAAAGAGTCTGAAGCAGTGATAGTTATCTTTGTGGTGTTACCGCTAGCTAGCCGGAAGGATTTCACAACTTCACGTCGAGATAATATGTTTTCATAAAGTAAGGTGTACACTAATTTAATGTACACTAAATTTTCCCCGTTGTCTAGTTGATTCGCTAGTACTTGATCTTTATTAAGCTTCAGGTCGTTTGCTATCCACCTAGGCCTATGTATTTCAAGTGGTGTCGGTCTGTTGTTCCTTTCTTCAAAAGCGCATTTAAGAGTGTTTTTCCGGACATTCGCCACTTTCGCAAGTTCAACAAGCAGTTCCGTGACAAACTAAGGAGCCTATTTTTCTTAAACTTAAAGATTCATGCCAATGTTTAATCTATATGGAACTATCTAAGTTAATGACGAAATTAAGTTAGTAATATCAAAATTTCTAATTAATTCGAAATATACCTGCACTACAGTTGGAAGCCCTGGTGACAATATATTCTTAGTTCCATCTCTTAAGGTACAGAATACAAAATTTGATTGAAGTTCAATGGATAACGTGGACGTTACATGCAGTTAGATATTGAATCTATCAGTGCGCGTAAAATCATGTTGGCAGCAATGTCATGCATGTCTTGGTCAGAAATAATCTGACATATTATGATCTATTGTTGTGCCAATTTTGGACGAAATCCATTTGTATGTATAGAAGTTATATGCATTTTAGAATTGAACCTATCATCAGGCTTAGAATCATGTTAGCGGCATTGGCATAATATTAGTTACTCCAAATTAATCTAGAATGTCAGGTACTATACGTGTGCAAGGTTTAGAGTTGTTGGCTTGCATGCATTCTGATATATTAATATAAGGGTAAAAAAGTAGAGACAGCAACAGTTGTCAGCAGCTGGTTACTCTTAAGAATACGCATAGTGATATCTGGTTATGTACACATAGTAGACTACATACGAAATTTGGTTGAAATCCAATTGATAGTGTAGAAGTTCTATTAATTAAAAAATTTGACCTATCAGCATGCTTAGAATCATTTTGCCAACACTGTCATGTATGGCCTCCTGGAAATTAAACTGAAATATTATTATCTATATAATTATTTGCCAATTTTGGAATAGCTCCCATGCATACCTTCCAAGATATCCAACATAGAGCTCAAATTTCAATTGCGGTTTTTCAGCAGTTGGTAGCACTGACTTCATTTTCATGGCCTTGAGATATTCAGATATAGATCTTTACTCATACCAAATTTGGTTTTGATTGCTTCAGCTGTTTAGGAGTTGATAAGGGGGGGGGGCATGCACAGACAGACAGACATTTGCCCAGATCGATCTCATAAGTCTACTTTTTCCTCATTTTTGCAAAATGTAAAAAGTAGACTAAAAATACAATACCCTATCACGGTAAGCACTTCCGAGTATTTATTAACCTCGCGGCTAAACTCAGAACCTAACACGACGTAGGTCGCAAAGTGACACTTCCACTCTTTCCACTCTATGGAGTTCTCCAACGCAAAATGTATCAAAATGGTGCCATTCTCAATCGATGATGCCGTTTGTAATATATAAACGATATGCGAATAACGTTATTATTCCGAATAACGGTATTGAGGGATTTTTTTTCGGTAGATATATTCAAATAACGTTATTTCTAGTGAGCACTACCATTTCGTTCCTGCGATAACCGATATCCGAATAACGTTATTAGTCCGAATAACGGTATTGGGGGAATAATGTTCGAGAGATGTATTCAAATAACGTTATTTATAGTGAGCACTACCATTTCGTTCCCGCGATAACCGATATCCGAATAACGTTATTAGTCCGAATACCGGTATTGGGGGATTTTCTTTTGAGAGATCTATTCAAATAACGTTATTTCTAGTGAGCACTACCATTTCGTTCCTGAGATAACCAATATCCGAATAACGTTATTAATCCTAATAACGGTATTGGGGGAATATTTTTCGAGATATGTATTCAGATAACGTTATTTCAGGCGGGCACTACCATTTCGTTCCTTGGTTAACTGATATTCGAATAACGTTATCAGTCCAAATAACGATATTAGGAGATGTTTTTCGAGATATGTATTCCGATAACGTTATTTCAGGTGGGCACTAGTATTTCGTTTCTACGATAACCGATATCCGAAGAACGTTATTAGTCCGAATAACGGTATTAGGGGATATTTTTCGAGAGACTTATTCAAATAACGTTATATCTGTCGGACAATACTATTTCGTTTCTACGATAACCAATATCAGAATAACATTATATGGCCCAATAACGTTACCATGCGATACAAATGACTTCCGGATATGAAACGTAACGACCACAATGTGACCAAGACCCATTTTGTTACATAATTTACCAAAACCACCATTTTCGTTACGTTAAGTTATGAAGCCTTGTTTTGAAGGGTCAGATCCCTTCTTCTTTCTCAGGGTAGACCTATTCCTGACTACTGTAAGAGGCACTAGAGGAGGCAGGGTGTGTGTGACATGGTGTGCCTACACCCACAAGAGCTCACGGCTGACATGCACGGGAGTTGGTAGGGATTTGAACTGGTTTCGGTTTTCCCCTTAACCCATTAGCCCTTGTCTCGTCGCGCGAAAAATGATTTGCTCGTTAGACCAGGTATTAAGCGGCCTCCGTGGCGTAGTCGGTAGCATGCTGAGCTTTTATGCACAAGATCGCGGGTTCAAACCCGGCCGAAATTTTCGGATGTTTAGAGCGTTAAAAATCCCTTAGTATGCCTTCCTTCGGAGGGGAAGTAAAGACGGCGGTCCCATGTCATAGATGCATGACATGTTAAAGAGCCTACACTAATTACACTTGTGTGAAGCTAAATTAGGTTAAAAATGTAAACAACGCTCTTAGGTTCCTACGTTCGTTGCCGGGAGCCAACTGCGGTGGCGTCTAGTAGCCAAGTTCTGAACTAGTAGTCGTTGACGGTGGCGTTTGGCGGCAAAAGTAGGAACTATTTGAAAAATTCAAAGTCTGCAGTCCTTATTTGAATTAAAACCAGATAACACACACTAATACGGTCATCACAATTAACACCGGTTATCAGACAGATTCTACACACACTCTAAGTACTCGGGGATACATGACCGCGTTGTCGCAGCCCCTAAACTGAGGAACCAACGAACCAGACTAGGTATTAGGCCTATTAAAATCAGGATAGAGTTGATGAAACAAAACAAAAATGGTCAATTCGATAGGCCTAAGAACAACCGAGACAAAATACCTTATTTATGTAAGAAAATACGTATATAACTTATTGTTTTAAAACTATTAGGATGTCTGTTAAGTAATGTCGTTTTTTAAGTTTGGTGTTTTATAGGCTATGATAGAATTGGTTTTCTTTGGTTCGTCAATGCTATTTACAGGAGGCCATGACTAGAATTGCGTGTATTTCGAGAATGTGTCATCAAAAGATACCATACTGAACCCTTATCATTGTGTCCAATAATAATGTTTCATATTAATAAAAACGATGGAAATACTAAATACATGATATGCTGGATATTTGAGTAATATTGATGTAGCAAGAAATCTGGACTTGGTAAGACATGCTACGTGCTGGCTGGAAATGACCAATAGTTTCACAACCAATGTTATTCTTGGATTTCTGAGAAAATCAGATATGACGCTGTGGCGTACGTGACCATAAAAGGCCACAATGCTGCGTACAAGGCAAGGAGTGAGAGAGAGGAGAATAGTCGTGACGTGAAAATAAGGGCGGGATTTGTAAGGTCAGAGCTCCAACGCCAACTTATCTGACCAATAAGAAAACATGACGCCAGAACATAGCGTCAGTGTGTTTTGCGCGGCAATCGGATATAAAAAGATCTAGCGATCGGTTTGCTTGTTCGACGGCAGATTCGCGACCTGTGAGAAAATACAAGAATTTTGAGAGGTCACACATAATTATAGGCCCATTACTTAAAATATTGAGGAGCTGTTTTTCTCCCACCATTGAAACTTTAGGCTTTCTGTATATATACAAATGTCTGAGATGAACCGGGGCACTCCTAATTATTCTTCGACAGTCATTTTAAGACGTCCTTAAGACGATATGGTTTTAAAATTATAGTTGTGTGTCGGCAACGAAGTTGGAAATTTTCATAAATTGTGAGATGGCAATTAGCCATAGAATAGGGAAAGTCGACGATTCTGCATAGGACGATCTGAGGAAATAAAATACTTAGAACGCAGATAGAACAGTTTAAAAACTTTGATTTAATTGTGTTTTAACAGCAGCAAAATGTCGACCATGGAGAGAAGACAGCAAGCTTCATCCTCCATTACCATCAGTGTTATGGGCTAACGGCCTAATGATGGGAATTGACGAGGCGGGAGGCCTCTGGAAAGCAGTTTAAGTGATGAGTATTAAAAAATTGATTTATTGATTTTGGACGAGGGGAATCGCGAGAGATGTGTGGAACTTTGTATAGATTTTATTTGTGTGGTTTAATTTAAATTTCAGGGTTTGATTTCTTAACTGACATGCGTGTAGTAAATTTTGGCATTGCGTGACAATTATGTTGTACAGTAAATTTTGTAATTTAAATGTGGTCCTTATGTTACGTAATTCTTATAGCGAAACGGCCGCATCGATTAACGTATCTATAAAAAGTGTAGCCATGAATGAGAACCTAGGAACGACAATGATAAATGGACTGATTTAATGATATGTTAAACTAATTACTACGTGGGGGGAATATTTGCATTTTGTTGCTTTGATAACTCGGGCTAGGACTGATCCTGTTATTTATTCTTTATTGTCATTTGGACATGTTGTGTGTCATTATCTGAGGGGTGTGCTGATTAATGCTACGACGAGATCTTCGAGAAAATGTGCCACGTGTTTTTGGGTGTAAGTGATGATGATGAGGAGAGGTAAAGCCTGTCCATGACTGCGATATCATTCCGGCAAACTAGTTATCCGTGGGGATAAGTTTGACCTGGGAATGTATTCTTAAAAATCCCTGAGAGGATGTTTTGAGATAATGTGTTATTTATTTGTACGCGTTTAACAGGTGGCGATTAGCAAAGGTGCTGTACGCTGGCTATGGGCCAGAATCTATATTTAGCATGGCACTAATTACTACTTGGGGGAAGAAATCAGCCACTCTCTCGGTGATGCGATAACAGGCCCGGTTGTCTCCAGCTCGTTATGACACGTTATGTTTGCTTTAAAGCCTAATGAGTTAAGGTTATTTTATTTGGTTTAATTTGGGAAGTTGCCATGTTGTCGATCCAAGTTTCTTTTATCATTACTACGACTTATTTGTTCATTGTTTTAAAACGCCAAACTTTCCGGCGTGAAAATTAAAAGTTATATTTTGTTGTTGTTGGCTCTTATTTTCAAGGCCATTGCATTCATATAAATATAATTTGGCAACCGGCCAAACCTGTTCATGTCATGTTATGCCTTCCTAGTGTTTAAGGTATAAGTCGGTAATTCCGCAGCCCTTATTTTAAATAATACACACGTGTATTTGGTTGTGGTAATCTAAGGTTAGAGCATGTCAGTAGTGTATATAAATATGTAATTGTTGTTCCCACATTTCCGTAATTCGTCCTTCGCAGTACGGAGTCCGTTCCCGAACCAACTGTTTTGGTCGGAAACGAGCGCCCGTCAAAATGCTCATTACTTGAACTAGTCTTAAAACCCGTGTCGCTCATAAATATTAAATTTTTGTACTATTTTATTTGTTTGTTATATTTGGATCTTGTGATCCGTTTTCTTTCGTTACTTTGATTTAAGTGACATTGCAGTCACAATGCTTGTTGACAGCTGTCATGCCGTGTCGTCACGGTATGTCAGGCTGGTCAGTGTTAGATCTGTTCACGCGAGTGAACAATAAAAGGGTGGTTATAGTTTTCTTTTTTATGTTTGATTCAGTTAATAAATTTCTTTTTTTAGTAGATCCTGTTGTTTTTCTTGGCTTTATAATAATAATAAGTTAACCTTATGAACCCTGGAAGTTATGTTGATAGCAAAACCTCTAAATCACATTCACAAGAATCCATTACGACCCCGAAATTTCGAATCTTGTCTACATGCTATTTTCCAAAGGGTTTAATACATCGCCAGATTAAGAAACTTGGAAAATCAAACAGAGCTGTAGAACTGTACCTCATGAATTTACCCCTGAACAGGCTCAACGTAGAGTGGATATCTGTTGTCAGCTTATCGGTAACCCCATGGATGATAAATTTGTCAGGTGAATTGTCACATGTGATGAAAAATGGGACTATTACCGGAACGCCGACGCCTCGAAACAGTGGCTCAGTCCCTGTCAACCTGCCGGTGTCTGTTAGGTAGTCAGCCCGAATGTTGGTTGGATCCTCAAAAAGTACCGCCGTTAGGCTATGTGGGTAGATACCCACAAAAACCCAAGGCAGCGCTATATTGAGGCGTACTAGGCAAGATGAGGAGTGAGGTAGTTTGTCATTGCTTTCCTCAATGAGTCAGAACAACAGTACTAACCCTATGAGTAGAACCTTTCATAGTATCCACAGGCACTGACTGTGCCCTGGATGGCATTACTAAGCACCACCCATAACTCAGTAGCTTTCATATAATCACAGCCATGAGTGAGACTGAGACATCGGTGAAAAGCCACATTTTACTCTAGCCTGTGCCAACAGACAAATGTAAATGTACCGCATTCATCAAGAGATGGCAAACAGGCCAGTCAACCTGCCAAATCCATCATTAAAAAGGATCGGTTCGGCCCCAAAGTGATGATTGTCTGGTGGAATTTTGAAGGAGTGATTCACTGGGAGTTTGTTCCAAACATTCGTGCAGTCAATGCGGATCTTTATTCTCAACAACTGGAAAATGTTCATGAAATTTTGAGACGGAGATACCTAGCATTAGTTAACCGAAATAAAGTTATCTTGCAGCAGGACAATGCGAGACCTCATACTGCACAAACAACCAGGAGTAGAACTGCTAGCAAATCCGGCAAACAGCCCTGATCTTGCACCTTCAAACTACCATCTGTTTCAATTCATGGACCATTTCTTGCGTGGAAGAAATTTCGAAAACATTGAAGCTGTGGAAGTGGGTCTCGCCGAATTCTTCGCATAAAAACCCAGAGACTGGTACAGTAGCGTGGTAAGAAACCTCGCTGAAAGATGGCTCGAGACCATAGAATCGGATGCTCTCTACTTTCAAGAATAGTTTAATTTCTTGTCAGAAAAAAATCCAAATAAGATTTTCTTTAAAAAACGACATTACATTGAGACATCCCCTACATAACAAAATAATGTAATGCTATAGCCTGAAAATCAGAGACATCCATTTTCTTCTGCTAACGTATAAACATCCATCAAATAACTACGAAATTATGTTGAATTATAATATAGTAATAATGATAATATAATGTTTAATTATAAATTAGGTATAGTCAATCTTGAACGGAACATTAAACTGGATGTCAAACCGTATGGTTGAGATAACTGAGTACGTGGTGTAGAATGAGGAGTAGAGGGAAGGTGATAGGGGGTGGGGGGTGGAAAATCTTAGCGTCATTCAAATTATGCTCATCATAAATAAACAATTAGCCCGGTTTAAAAGGCTTTGCCACAGCCAATTGAGAGTTAAGTTTGGGACGGTACCTCTTTTATGACCCTTTCGTATCTGCGTTTCATGGCTCTAGTTCCTTTCAATCCCATCAATCCTCATTCTTCGAGGGTTAATGGCATTTATTTTTCCTATCTTTTACTTATTTTACTCTCTATTTGTTCTTTTCTTCTTACAGTCTGTAATTAATTAAGTAGGTTGTAGTCTAGTAGTTTTCACTGTAATTAGGAACAGATGACCGAGATATTTTACCCCTTAAAACAACAAACACCACTACTTTCGTATTATTATTTTTATTATTATTATTATTGGATGTAATATTTTTCTGACAACGTGTGCTTATGAGATGACTGTAGTAGTGTGTGTAATGGTAATTAATAGGATCAGGAATTAGGTAGGCACTCCGGGACTTGAAGAAGTCACGAAAAGAACCACGCGAAGGTTGACCACTGTCAGCACCGAGATTCGAAGCACAGATCTCCGGATTGCTGCATCTACCAATCACAGTTGTAGTGTGCAATATGAGGTGCGGCTACGGCACGGAGTGGACATAGTAATGGGTATACAATACATTCAGTACTATGAAATACCTCGTGATGTAGTGGATAGCATTCTTGACTGTCGCTCAGGAGGTCTGAGTTCGATCCCCAGCTCTGCAAAGAAATCTGATCTGAGTGCTGTAAAGGGGTACACTCAGCCTAGTGAGGCAACACTCAGAAGGGGTGGGTTTGATTCCCACCTCAGCCATCCATGAAGTGGTTATCCGTGGTTTCCCACTTCTACAGTACTGCAGGCAAATGACGAGCTGGTTCCTAACTTAAGGCCACGGCCACCTCCTTTTGAATCCTCAACTGAATTATAAATGCACACACTAATACAGTCATCACAATAGCACAGGTTATCAGACAAAATTACACACACATAAGTACAAATGGCTGAATGACAACCATGTCCAAACCCCTCAAATGAAATACGTTCGCGGGACAAATTCTCCTCACGTATGAACTTGAAGTAACTACCCCCTGGCCTCTGACTGGCTATACGAATATGAGAGCATGGTTGACCATCTGCCTGACATCTTAACCTCGCCAGGTGTTTGTGGCTGAGCAGCTGCTTGAAGGTGCCCTTATCTTACCTCACCACAGCCACCCCCGAGCCAAACACAACAAAGACCCTAGAGGTTCGCCTGTAGGTTGCCATATGCGCCTACCTTTCATTTAGCCAGCGGGTTCCTCTGCCAGATCCCGGGTTTCCTTTTGAAAAGGGGTGCATAATCATTTCAAAACCAGCCGCAGTGGGCCAGAGTGCTAATGCGCTACCTCGTGCTTCGCTGGCATCGGGAGAGCGAGGGTTCGAGTTCCATCTCGGTCGTCTTGAAAATAGTTTTCGTGGGTTTCCCATATTCACCACCAGGCAACGTGATACAGAGAGTTAATGCCATTGGATACGGAAGTAAAGTAATGAGCAGTTTATTAGCGTAATCTCCAAACCACCGGCCCCGTGGAGTTGGGGTTGCTGGCGCGCCTGCCTCTCACCAGGAGACCCCGGGTTCGATTCCCGGCTCCATCAGGGATTTTAAAACTGACGTGGGGGCTGGAACGGAGTGCACTCAGCCTCGTGAGGACAAATGAGTAGCTGTCTGACAGTGAGGCAGCGCCCCAATCGCGAAAACCAAGATTAACGGCCGAGGGGACCCGATGCGCTGATCACGCGTTATCCCAATATCTGCAGGCCAAATAGCGATCGCTTGGTCGGCCAAGGCCCTTCATGTGCTGTAGTCCCAGGGGTTGACTTTTTGGAAGCTCCACACCGACCCCGAAACTTCAAAACGCTCTAACATGTGACTGCTCGGAGACAAATTAGCAAACGTATACAGTATATGAGGAGCTTGTTTTCAAAACTGAATATCTCCAAAAATGTAAAAGAAAAGTTTTATAGTTGGTTGGTTCCTCAGTTTAGGGGCTGCGACAACGCGGTCATGTAGCCCCGTGTACTTTGGGTGTGTGTAGAATCTGTCTGATAACCGGTGTTAATTGTGATGACTGTATTAGTGTGTGTATCTGTTTTTTTAAATTCAAGTAAGAACTGCAGACTTTGGATTTTTCAAATAGTTCCTACTTTAGCTGCCAAACGCCACCGTCAACGACTACTAGTTCAGAACTTAGCTAGTAGACGCCACCGCAGTCGGCTCTTGGCAACGAACGTAGGAACCTAAGAGCGTTGTTTACATTTTTAACCTATCTAATTTAGCTTCACACAGGTCGGTAATATTTGTCTCAGCTGCATTGGATGGTAAAAACTATTTTGATCAAATGTTAATATTTCTCATTGATAAGGCTGTGGGAAAACATGCTTTTCATTCTAAACTGAATATATCCATCACTTACAATATTTGAACTAAATTAATATATCTTTTAAAATTTAGGCATTTAATTTCTAATTGTACATATTAATATTATGTTCAACACAAATTTCACGAATTAGGATAAATATTTGAGATTATGTGAAATATCCTGATTTCCATAGCTAAATACAAACATAATTTTTTTCTTTCAAAACTAAATACAGTAAGCCCTATATCCATTCAATTTTATCAATCTTTTATCAATAACGTTTTATGTACGGTACTATATAGGTACAGTATATAATTTGCTGCACTTTTGATAGTATGTTGCTCTTTCTAGCTAACATTCAAACTATATATTACTCCATTTTGATAATCTTGTCTGAAGATATATGTTTTCCTCTTTACTGTAAAATTTATGAATGTGGAGATATTCAGTTTTGTAAACAAGCTCCTCTTATGTTCTTGAAGGAAATTTAATGACCTACAACTTCCTTCCCCGCGATATCCTGTAAAACGGAAGGCAAAAGTGTTGTAGGGTCAGGTTGACTCGACCTTAAATACAGTACTCGAACTTATGGCCTCTTACTCACCTATGGCTTCACAATATAGAACATATTCCTTCAGCTGAACGTCTAGTGAACAAATCCATCATTAATTAAACAGTGTACTTAACCCCTGTGAGGTCACGCGAAAAAAGATTTCGTCGCAGGCTAGGTTTTATTAAAATCAGGGTAGAGTTGATGAAACAAAACAAAACAAAAATGGTCAATTCCGTAGGCCTAAGAACAACCGAGACAAAATACCTTAGTTATGTAAGAAAATACTTAGGATATATAAGTTCTTGTTTTAAAATTATAACAAAATAATATAAGCTAATGATATGTCCTGATAATCAGAGACAGCCATTTACATTTGCGAAAGTAAAAACATCCATGAATTAACTATGAAATTATGATGAATTATAATATAACAAATTATACTGTAATATAGCTATAAAAATTATAATGTTTAATTATAAATTATAATCAATCTTGAAAAGAACATTAGGCTGGATGTCAAACCTTTTGGTTGTGGTAACTGAGTGCGTGGTTTTGTAGAATGACGAGTAGGGAGAAGGAGATAGGGGGTTGGGGGTGAAAAAGCGTCATTCAAATCATGGTCATCAAAAATGAACAATAGCCCGGTTTAAAAGATCGTGTCGCTACCAATTTAGTGTTAAGTCGTTCCTAATACACCTGATCGTGATTTATCCGCAATGGTGTAATGACTTATTACGCCAGCTTGGAAATCAGCAGATTCGGGTTTGGATCCCAACTGTGGTCCCATTTCCAAGTCATACTCAACGGAAATGTATTTGGTGTTCATGGTTCGTGCTGAGATTCTAATCAGGCCAAGTGGTCGCCAGCTATTAAAATAAAAGAAGGAACTACCTTGTCTGAAAGTCCTGAGGTCAGGAAAACACACGTCGGGTTACTTTCGCTGCCAGTGATCATGTCAGTGGCGGCGGAAACAAATGAGTTTCCGGTGATTGTGGTGCGGCCGTTCACTCCTCGCTTTGGTCTCACAGTAGCGGCGTGGGAACAGAGAGCGCCTGTATGGCAGGCAACACGTCAGACGGTATTGCAGAGCGGGTTGTGGCACTACGGAAGTGCACCGCATGCAATACATAATATTTCGCACGTGCTGTTGTCCTAGCCCACAGCACGCAGCAATTAAAAAGAAATTACGAGTTGTTAATGTTGTTACTTTGCTTTTATAGCTTAAGGTCAGAAATACCACTGTTTAAATGCCATAAAATCCAAATTTGAGCTTATAGATAATTTTTATTAATTTTCTCTTAAACAAGAATATTAACCATTATGATGTCAAGCTATTATGAGTGGTTATGTTAAAAATGCCAGGCCAAGTTTAATGAAATTAAAAGTCTTGTATTAATATTATCACTTACCTGCATTCACTTTCAAGCTCTCATCTGATGAATGTGTGAAAACTGTCAGGCATATTAAACAAGCAGTGCACACACCTCTTTTAAAATGAGATGGAAGAGAGATCAATAAAGATAATAAAATAAAATATTATAATCATAGGGTGTATAAATCACTTGTTATTACTGAAATTTAGTGATGTCTCTGAGCCATATGATTTCAATGTAAAAAGAAACAATGCAAAAAAATACAAATTTCAGATTTGAATATTTGAAGTAATTATGGGAAATGGAATTCACTTGTCAAGTCTACTATTCATGTTAAAAGAAACTCCATATTATTTGATAGCGTGGTAAATGTCAAGATTCAAAAATTACCAACGAAAACTGAGAAAAAATACACGCAGTGTGCCACCAACCACGTCGTAAACAAGACACGAAACTCTATGAGCACATGTTTCAGACTCTAAGAAAAAATGAAAATCCACAGCCTGCTTCCAGTCTCCGACCGGGTCAGGAATGGAATGAATGAAGCCCCTATCTAGCGGCGAGGATAGGAACTGTGCCGGCTGCCGAGGCCTGACGCACTCCTCTGGGGCAATGATTAAATGAAAGACAGATGAAATGAAATGATAGTGGATAGTGTTGCTGGAATGAAATTTTGACAGGAAAAACCCGGAGAAAAACCTGTCTGCCTCCGTTTTGTCCAGCACAGATCTCACATGGAATGACCGGGATTTGAACCACGGACCCAGCGGTGAGAGGCCAGCGTGTTGCCGCCTAAGCCAAGGAGGCTTGTTTCAGACTCTAAGAATTAATATAAATACAGATTGTCTGTGGTTCCCGCAGAATATAAACGTAGTTAAAATTGCCTTCTTCATAGGCCTATTCCCTGAAAATTGCTTTTATCAAGAGAAAAATAACTAAATAATCAATAATGAAGGCCGGTAACGATGGATCGTATCTTTGAAAGGCAAAGGGCTAAGATAGAATGTTCCGTAGCAGGTAAATATATTTAAACATATACAGGTTTTTCTCCGGGTACTCCGGTTTTCCCTGTCACAATTTCATTTCATCAACACTCTCCACTATCATTTCATTTCATCTGTCATTCATTTAATCATTGCCCCAGGGCAGTGCGACAGGCTGAGGCAGCCGGCACAGTTCATATCCTCGCCGCTAGTTGGGGGCTTCATTCATTCAATTCCCTGACCCGGTCGATCGACTGTAAGCAGGCTGTGGATTTTCATTTTCAGATGCTAAATATAATACTGAATTTCAGTACATTTGTTTCATTGGTGGCTTCAGTGACGTAGTCGATAGCAGGCTGAACTGCTATGACCAAGATCACGGGTTCAAACCCCGGCCGAAGACAGGATTAAGAGCGTTAACAGCCTTCAGTATGCCTTCCTTTGGAGGGGAAGTAAAGCCGGCGGGCCCATGACATAGATTTATGGCAGCACAATTGGTAGTCTGTAGATAAATTTGTAGGTTATTTGGTGAGAAACGCTCCATCAAGTTCCAACGTTCGCCGCTGGGTGTTGATAGTGGCGTCTGGTAGCCAAAGTTGGAACTACTTGAAATTGAACTTTCATTTAACTTCATTCATTTCATCTCTCATTAACTCCTCTCGTGAGCTTGGCGTCAGGAAGGGCATCCGGCTGTAGAAACCATCAGCCACGTGGAATTTCATCCCATTATATACCCAACCCCGTTGGAAACGGGATTAATAAGGGGTTTCATTTGTTACCACACCTAAGCCGAGTGATCCCCACTTAAGGACTCTAGGTAGGTTCTATTTAATCCTTATTGTGCCAGTGGACCAATATTCATTAAAACAGTCAAAATTTGTATTTTCTTTTAATTAGAAATGTTAATATAATGTTGAAAGCCTAAATAGCATCATCTGTTAAAACCTTTTTCTTGTTCCTGATTCTTGAAAGGGTTTATCACCAAGTACGAGTATGTAAATTCGCCCCAAGAAAGAACGCGAACGAACTCGACTTCAGTCTCGCGTGAGACTGCAGCATGTTCAAAGAATAATCTATATATTTAAAACACTAAGCTGTTTTTTGTACACACGAGATTGTGAAAACGACTTAACCGATTGGCTTCGTAAGACATTCTAACGAAAGCTCTTGGCATGCAGATTTGCAGAGTTTCTTTAAAAGGAAAATATATGTTACGGTATATTTTTAAATGATTAAAGAAATATGTAATAGTTGTCACTCCCGCGCATGCGCACAATGGCCTTTCTCAACAAGCAAAATGGCGATTCCGGTCGCGTCTAACTGAGATCTTTGTTCATGAGAACTAAAAAGGATCTCCAATAATGTTAGTTATGTTTTTACAATGTGCATTGAAATAGAATTATATTAAATAAACCACGAATTGAAAGACATAAACTGCAGGTTGAGTGTGTATACTGGTTATATAGCTTAATACTGCAGTGTCACATAGTTGTCTGGTTGGCCAAGGGGATAAGGTTACTGGCCCGAAATTTGTATTATGCATAATCGAGAGGGTTCGATTCCCACCTCGGATATGTTTTTTTATTTTCATTTTCTTCCTTCCTACGATTGGTATTGCATTGTAGAAAGCTCTTGGCATGCAGATTTGCAGAGTTTCTTTAAAAGGAAAATATATGTTACGGTATATTTTTAAATGGTTAAAGAAATATGTAATATTTGCCGCGCATGCGCACAATGGCTTTTCTCAACAAGGAAAATGGCGATTCCGGTCGCGTCTAACTGAGATCTTTGTTTATGAGAATTAAAAAGGGTCTCCAATAATGTTAGTTATGTTTTTACAATATGCATTGAAATAGAATTATATTAAATAAACCACGAATTGAAGGACATAAAGTGCAGGTTGAGTGTGTATACTGGTTAGATAGCTTAATACTGCAGTGTCACTTAGTTGTCTGGTTGGCCAAGGGGATAAGGTTACTGGCCAGCAATTTGTATTATGCATGATCGAGAGGGTTCGATCCCACTTCGGATAAGTTTTTTATTTTCGTTTTCTTCCTTCCTACGATTGGTATTGCATTGTAGAAACATATTTCACTTTTATCATTCCCGTCAAGTAACGAATTCTCTGTTTCCATCGAGAGGGTTCGATTCCCACCTCGGTTATGTTTTATTTTATTTTCGTTTTCTTCCTTCCTACGATTGGTATTACATTGTAGAAACATATTTCACTTTTATCATTCCCGTAAAGTAACGAATTCTCTGTTGCCATCCTTTGCATGGTCGAGAGGGTTCGATTCCCACCTCGGATACGTTTTTTTAATTTTCATTTTCTTCCTTCCTACGATTGGTATTACATTGTAGAGATATATTTCACTTTTTCATTCCCGTAAAGTAACGAATTCTCTGTTGCCATCCTTTGCATGGTCGAGAGGGTTCGATTCCCACCTCGGATATGTTTTTTTTTTGTTTTCTTCCTTCCTACGATTGGTATTACAGTGTAGAAACATATTTCACTTTTATCATTCCTGTAAAGTAAAGAATTCTCTGTTGCCATATATATTTAAAACACTAAGGTATTTTTTGTACACACGAGATTTTGAAAACGACTTAACCGATTGGCTTCGTATGGCATTCTAACGAAAGCTCTTGGCATGCAGATTTGCAGTGTGTCTTTAAAAGGAAAATATATGTTACGGTATATTTTTATATGTTTAAAGAAAAAGGTAATATATGTGGCAATTGCGTGTTGCCACAATTGCGTTTCTTCATGAGAGAAATGGCGTATCGTAGTGTGATCTTTGTTTATGAGAATTGAAAAGGGAAATATCGCTTATGTTGTATCCCGATATATACTTGAATAGAATCATGAAATAAGGGAAATATTGATGAACTGTAACTGGCAGTTGAGTGCGTTTGTTGTTTACGTCACTTAATATTGCACTCTAATTTCGTTGTCTGGGTGGCTCAGCGGCTAACATTGTGGACAACGAAATTGATTATGCATCGTCGAAGGAGTTTGATTCCCACCTCAGACATGTAATTTTATTTCCCAATTATTCTATCTTGCATTTGGTATTACATTGTCTAAACATATGTTACGTTTATTATTCCCGTAAGGTAAGAAATTCTATATGATTTACGTTGCCAGATACTTTTAAATTGAAAATGAAAATCGGCACAATCGCTTCGCCTTGAGAGAAAATTGTCGAACATAATTCATTTGATGGACTCAGACATCGTGGTCACTCAGCCCTGTCTACTTTCATGTGTGAGTGTAAACCTTTCTCTGATAACCTGTGTTAATGTGATGGCTGTATTGATGTGTGCATTTGTAATTAGTATGGGGAATAGGGAGTTGAGAATCATGAAATAAGGGAAATATTGATGAACTGTAACTGGAAGTTAAGTGCGTTTGTTGTTTACGTCTCTTAATATTGCACTCTAATTTCGTTGTCTGGGTGGCTCAGCGGCTAACATTGTGGACAACGAAATTGATTATGCATCGTCGAAGGAGTTTGATTCCCACCTCAGACATGTAATTCTATTTCCCAATTATTCTTTCTTGCAATTGGTATTACATTGTCTAAACATATGTTAGGCTACGTTTATTATTCCCGTAAGGTAAGGAATTCTCCATTATTTACG
Organism: Meconema thalassinum; assembly: GCA_946902985.2. Taxonomy (NCBI): domain Eukaryota; kingdom Metazoa; phylum Arthropoda; class Insecta; order Orthoptera; family Tettigoniidae; genus Meconema; species Meconema thalassinum. Next base: position 694,078,387 of record OX336390.1, read on the forward strand.
TTCCCAGATACTTTTAAATTATTAAATAAATATCGGCACAATCGCTTCGCCTTGAGAGAAAATTGTCGAACATAATTCATTTGATGGACTCAGACATCGTGGTCACTCAGCCCCGTCTACTTTGGTGTGTGAGTGTAAACCTTTCTCTGATAACCTGTGTTAATGTGATGGCTGTATTGATGTGTGCATTTGTAATTAGTATGGGGAATGGAGAGTTGACGACTGAGGCTTTAAGTTAGGAACTATCCCGGTATTTGCCTGGAGTGGAAGTGGGAAACCACGGAAAACCACATCCAAGGTTGTTGAGATGGGAATCAAATTTTGCTCTTCTTAGGTTTGCCTCAAGAGTGCGCCCCTTTCCAGCCCTCAGACCAGAATTAAATTTATTGGCAGAGCAGGGATCGAACCTGGAATCTGGGGCGATAGCTCAGAATGTAGCCTTAAGACTGGGCTTCCCTGTGTTAATACGATCTTTGAAAAACACTGAACATATAATTCTAAAACTCCCTCCATTACGGTGGCTGGCGAAGTGAGTCCATGCTCATTCCAGTAGTGGCGAAGTGATTCTATGCTCCCTTGCATAATTTACTGTCATGGAAATGCAAAGTATTGTACCTTCAACAGGTGATGGAAATTGATTATTTAGAGCAGTTTCATTCTGTTTATTTCAAAATGAAGTTCGTCATCCTGAGTTGCGTTTGCAAGCAAATTGCAAAAATTGCAAGGATTTTATTATTGGCGATCAGTCTCATCGCATTCTCATCAGCAACCAACTTGAGAATGGAAGTCTCTGAACTTAGTTGTATAAGTGAATATTGTTGTTTATTGATTATTTTTTTAGAGTACATAACAATGAGTCTAACCACGCAGTTGATTTTGGCAATGGAAGTAAGTTATTATTTGCTATTTAATATTTGGCAGCTGCGTTGATGCAGGCCACTATAGTGTTATTTAATAAGCTATGACGTTAATTTGGGGAGAAATGCTGCTATAAATAAACCCATTTTACGAAATAGAACATTAGCCGCAAACAAGTGGGAAATCGGAGAAAAATACGAAGCCACTTTTAAACTCCAATATGAATACGGCATTTCAGATACAATTCCAGATACTATACCGTTACAGTGTAGGGTCCTTGACGAACAAATTTAAACATTGTTCTGCACTGTATTTCTCTTGAGAGAAATCTTCACTTGGTTACTTTGACCTTTGCAGTTGTAATGTAAAATTAATCTGACTAAATATAAAACATTTGACATGCTGCAACAATTATTTTTCACTGGAGATGATATCTCAAGGAATTTCAGAGAGACTAATCGGCAGTACAATGCTATGTCCTTCGTTTCATTTGGTGCCAATGTTACTGTGCCACACCCATACGGTCCACATTGTTTTAAGATGTATGGAGGTGCACATCATCGCATTTCTTCGTTATATTCCAAAATTATATGTGACGGTTTGCGGCCAGTTTTATTAGACTCCTCAGAGTTCTTGAATTCCTTGGAACTAAATGACTTGCCTCCACATATTCCAAACGCTTGAACCGTTATGCTGCTTAGAAATCTGAACGTTTCCCAAGGGCTCCTAAATGCAACCATATTGCTTGGATTTGGAAATAATAAGTGCAGTTAAAATTAGGCAGAGAGGTCTAATCCTTCTACTTGATTTAACAGCATCCGATAAAACACTATCATTTTGTTTTAAGAGGCAATATTTTCCAATTTATTTGGCATACTCTGTCACAATCAATGAAGCTCAAGGGAAAACTCTGGAACGTATAGGTCTCAATATGCCTCATCAATTTTTCAGTCATGGCCAGCAGTATTTTGCAATGTTGAGAGTGCAATCTTTTGACGCCCTTATAGTTTCAATAGAGCCAAAAAATCATCGTACAAAGAATATACAGTAGGCCTACATAAGAAAATTCTTCAGTAAATATTTTTCTATTGACCGTCATTTTTGACGGGTTTCAACTAGTTATTATGAATCCAGTTATTTACGGAACTTTAACACGTCCATATATTCTGAGAGAGAATAATTCCCGCATTGTCTTGATTACAACTGCGTGGATAGAAATACATACATCATCCCGTGGCACTTTTAGTAAAAGCTCCCTCGGCCGTTATATTGGTCCACTGGTACTATAAGGGTTAAATAAAACTTACCTAGAGTCTTTAAGCAGGGACCACTTCGCTAAGGTGTGGTAACCCTCAGAGTCGAGTTCCTGGTCCTCCAGGCAAAGTACGATCCTGGCAAATTAATTTTATTAATGCAGAAAATGGCCATTTCCAGGACTGGTAAGGGAAGGGATGTAGGAAGAAAATCGGCCGTGGACCTATTGAAAGGAACCGTCCCGGAATTTACCTGGTGGTAAAAATTGGAAACCACGAAAACCATTTTCAGCACGGCTGAGATAGGATTTGAACCCATGCTCTCCCGATGTCAGGAAGGCACGAGTTAGTGCGTTAGCGCTCTCGGCCCCCGCGTCCTGTTCCAGGCTAGGTAAGGAACGTGCAAGAAGGAAGGAAGGTTGTTGCTTTGCGTGATCATATTGTCACATTTATTGTCTGGCAATCATACCCGCTACACCTTGGTGGGCGACAAGCAGTTTGCCCACTGCGCCTGTGTCATTACAGTCTTTTGGTTCATGCAACATTATCCCATATGTATCTAATTGTGTGTAAGAAGCACACAAAGTCTTTAATAGAATATAACTTGTTTTTGGCACAGAATGTATTATTTTGTATGCATTTACGTGCGTATTTCCTATTATAATACAGTAGAGTTTCACGACCACCAAGAACTATTGAAAACTCGGACTATCGATACTTATGTGGAAAGAAAGGTACAGTATACTGTACTCTAAAATGACGTTGAAAGGAATATGTGCGTCAAAAATGAACATGTAGGTTATTACAACAAAGTGTTTATAGTAGGCATTTACATTGGAAAAAAAATGTTTTAACTTCACTTAGTGAAATAAAATTAAAAAAAAAGGGATTGCCTTTTGTTTGGTGAGGCTGCTACGTTTCTGTGTGGTGATTTCACACCACTGTCTGAAGAGCAGTATGTCAGTTGGTGTCGCCTCAGGCTGTTGTTCCACGTAGCGCATGGCGGCCTAAGTGCAGCGTAGCCATCACCATCGGTGTGAACCATCAGCGATACAGTATCAGTCTCGTCATCCTTATCATACCACTCTCAGACTGCGTTGGGGGTGTTTATCATGTAAATTATAGAAGAGCCTGTTACAGACTTGGCGAGTTGTGCTGTGAGTGGGTGGGGGAAACGGATCGCCACAGTAATTAGGCCTGTTGCACACAGGGACGATTTTTTCGAGCGTATATTTTCGGTCGGAGATTTAACCGTCGCCACAGACACTCACACTCGCGTTTTGCGTTTTAGACATCAAGGAACAAATTTGTTTTACGATGCTCGGATTTATGGGAAACTCGTAATTCCGAGACTCGACTGTAATACCAATTCTGATATTTACTCTGAGACTTCATTCCATAAACACACCGGCAATAGCTTACCAAAGAACTTTCACACAGCGCACTACGGAAGCAACACTTCCAGACCAACAGCACTAACGTGGTAATCTGTAGAAATTCACACAAGCCGGGCTTTAGTGAGAGCGACCAGGCCTTGCAGGAGTTATTCTATCTCAATTGACCAAAAAGACGTCATGCTCTCATTACTGTAGCATGTTTCCAGAGTTGAGGTGTTTGATCAATTATAATTTACTGGAATCCTCATATTATGACCCATCCATTAGTCCCCCTCCAACCATAATAATTAAAGTTTCACACCACTAGAGTCACCATGTGTATTTCTGACGATACTCTATATTCGTGTGATGTGACATAGCTGGTAAGATGGGTGACTGACGGGGTGGGTATTACTAAGTTGTTTTTGCCCCACAATATTGGTATTTGGGCGAAATGATGCTGACTTCATTGTTTTCTCGGAATACGTTTATTTTACTCACGTATGGTGTTGCTGTGTCGCTAGATTGGATTTCGACTTGATGCTCTATTTTAATATTTTAATATTGTTGGCTCAGGGTTAACGTTCTCGCTTGCTGAGCCCAAGGTTGCAGGTTCGAAACCTGGCGCAATCAGCTGGCATTTGAGGGTGCGCAAATGCGAGGGAGCCGTGTCAGTAGATTTACTGGCACGTTAAAGATCCCCTTCGGGGCAAAATTCCGGAACCCCGGCGTCTCTAAAAGCCAGTGTAGTTAAAAGGGACGTAAAACCAATAACATTATTATTATTATTATTTAATATTGTTCATTCGGTTATCTCACGTTTTCCATAGTGGTGGGGGAACTTCAACACCAGTCACTCGTCACCCGTCGTGCTGTCGATATCGCGCGTTAATGCTTAAAATCTTCTTGAGCTCGTCGCAGTTCCATGAGGGGTGTCTCCTCAGCGCTCCAGCTCCCCATCACGCATACTGAACTGTGACCTTGAGGCTTCACCACAAACTGTCCGTACTCTAAGTACAAGCAATGCCAGGCTTACATGGGGTCCAATGGTTGCCAACACAATTCGCACTAATTTGCGACCTCCTGCAGTGGGGAGACGTTAACATTTCACATTGGTTGACTGCTATAGACTAGATGCCATATTTTTTAGATTTCTCATAAATAAATCTATCTTACTTTAACAGTACGGATTGATTTCTTGTTGAACTCTTGGCTACCGAGTCAGGTTCCAGGCAAGTTAATGAACATGAAGGAAGAAAGGAAGGAAGGCTGTTGCTTTGCGTGATCGTATGGCCAATTGAGGTGGGAAAATCAAAGACACCACGAGGTGGTCCCCCAACCATAATAATTAAAGTTACTCACTACTACAGTCACCATAGAAATGAAGGTTAACAGAAAAATTTAACATTCGCCCAAGTACACGGGGCTGATGACAAGGATCTCCCAAACCCCTATAACGTACTATTTACAGTCATAGACTGCCTAAATCAGACACATGTTCGCCTCTTGGTGTAGCAGCTAGCATTCATGGCTGTTGCCCTGGAAGTCCGGGTTCGATTCCCGGCTCTGCCAAGAAATGTAATTCTGGTCTGAGGTCTTGAACGGGATACTCTCAGCCTTGAAGCAAACCTAAGAATATGTGGGTTCCATTCCCACTTCAGGCATCCTGGAAGTTTTTCCGTGGTTTCCCAATTCTACTCCAGGCAAATGCCGGGGTGGTTCCTTACTTAAGGCCACGACGCCCTCTTCCTATTCCTCATCTGAATTACAAATTCACACACCAATACAGCCATCACAATAACGCAGGTTATCAGACAAACATTCCACACGTACCCAAGTACACTGGGCTAAAAGCCTATCAATGCATGTAAGTACACACTGGACAGAGCTACTGTGGGGAATTCATAGAGACTAGGGCAGACACAATTAGCGATCATTACACACTGATAACTTTCTCTAACACACATACCATTGTTCTTCTTCCTGATACAATAAAACTATTAACGTAACCTTTTCTTATGTAACACAACTTGTTGGTCAAAGCAAGGTGAGCGCCGGTATTACTTAAACCCCTCACACCGAGGCGTAGCCGTGCGCGTTAAACCGCTCACCACGACTCCAGTGCATCCATTCTGTAGATCAGGGGTTCGAAACCCGGCGCTGACAGCGGTTTCTTCCCGGGATTTTCCACAAATGACGGGATAGTACCTTATTTCAAATCTCGGGGCACCTAACCCATTCCCAACACTAATAGTTACATTACTACAGTCATCATATACTGTGCCTTTTCAGCAAGAAATATGCAAATCACAGTATGCCAGCATTGCTCAATTCGGGATTTTCGGGGTTGTAGTATGTTCTCCCACTCTGTGACTTACACATTTTGGATTAAATAGAGGATACACTTGCAAAAATAACAACAAAATCAACTCCTATTTCAAAACATTTAATTAACCAAAAATTATGGCGCTACAAACAATGAAATCAATAAACTACTGACCAAAATCTTTCTACTCGTTCAAAGTGAACAAGGAATAATCTAAGAATTAAACAAATATTATATTAAAATACATGGTTTCCTTTAAACCAACAACTCATAATTATTTTCACTTCCATAAAGTATCTATCTTAAAGTTCCATATAACCACGAGCTCCTTTGGCTCGATACTTTCCAATAATAACGGTGTCATTCTTTTGTACACCTCAATACTATTTTTATAGTTTCTTATCATCAAACAAATATATAATTACATTTAAAGTACATGTTAATTCTCTACTTAAATATTTGGACACTTCACATGTTCTCAACATTTACCATCTCTCTCAAGTTTTACAAATTCACTATAGTGATCGGGAAAATACCTGTGTACCCCAGAGTTATAAAGATTACTTGACAAAGTCAAAAACTATGATTACTTCCAGAATCTAGTTATCTTCATTAAACTCATGGAATCCTACGTCCATACCACATTACAATAGGGATTTTTATTTATTTATTTGTCTTATAAGACCATCATCACATAAGAAAACTACGATCTGAACTGGCAAGCGAAAATTTCATCTACAAGGACCTCGGTTCAAATCCCGGGTCATTAACAACTTTTAAACACTCACGGTGTATTTATTACTTCTTACAGACGGCCTTCACCGACCCTCCTCCTACTAGGGTCTGACCGTACACTTGAGCGAGATTTATGACTGTGAGGGTAACTTCCCGTCTAGTCTGCGTGTGCGAGCTATACTCAATGCTTTTAAAACAAATCTTTCTTTCTTTTCAGTTCTCTGGGGAGACCTGGCATTTTACTTCACTTATTTACTTTCAACAACATTATTAGGCTCATAAACCACTTTCGTAACCTTGGCATTTATTAATTATGAAGGGTCCTCATTGATTGGGAAGAGTAATACACATTTTACGGCGAATACTTAGGGGCTTCAACAACAAGACGATTCTAGGTTCGAATCTCTTAACATGCCTCGGGAACGATTCCCACATTGGAGGACTTATACAAAATGCGATTTAGGGTCGGCCGTGGCCTACATGACCTACGCTCATAATACCATACATTTGCTCCCTATTACAATATAATAACACACACATGGCCTCGTGATCTACGTCACTATTGGAGGACTTTCAACATAGCTCTAATACCGCAATCAACTACCCCTCATAAGTAATTTACCAAGTCCATTTAAATTCTACGCATTCCTAGCGTGACATTTTATTTTAATTGCGCTCCATTGCGCTATACATTATTTTAAAGCCTAGCGTCTTTCAAAGAACTGATAAATTCCATATTAACAATTGATACATATCTCAATTTTTATATTAATCTTTTCCCTTGACAATAATCGCTCTATTTTAAGAACATGCATTAACACCATGTCTTATACTTTTATTAAGGCTCCAACGCTCTCATTTTCATATCATTCAATTTGATCTTTATTTATATTTCCTTTATTATTATTATTATTTATTTATTTATTAGAACGCTTGCTTTTATAACATTCGTCAAATACACTGACATTTTATTCCATACATTTCCTCTACAGGATTTATTCTTTCACATAATTATTTATAATTTCTCAAATTTTATTTGTTCAGATCGCGTTCTTATTCTGTTATTAGTTATTTAGAAACATCCCTTACCTCAAAACTCCGGTGGATTTGTACACAAACACATTCCCGACACCAAAACATAATGAAAATCTTTACTCACATGTTATAGGTCGTTCCCTGACCTTCCTTCTCGTGCGATGCGTCATTTTGCCCACTCTTTTAAATTACTCCATCTTGTACGAATTCATTGCATGTACATACATATCTTGACACATATTTAACACGTATACATTTAACACTGATAACATTTTAAATACACTGGTGTATCCGTTTAGAACACACAATAAAAACACTGAACATATATTACTTTTAACACAAAATCTTGATATATTTACACTTCACAAATTCTGATCACTAGGCTGCTATTAAGCCTATCACACGTGACTTCTTAACCTCCCGTCTCCAAGGGTGAAATTTAGTAATGTCGGCTTCCTATCCTCTCCGAATATGAAAGTCTCGAACCACCTACTTCTTCCCTGCAATAGCACTCCTTCAAATCCCGTTCCTGACGATCGGCTATTTCTCTGACTCGAACGGCTCCCTTTTAGATCCTATTGATTGATCTTAGCGAAAGTCTGTTCTGTTCACGGTCCCCTCGATAATCTATCGGTGACCTATAGATTTTAGCCACTAATACCTCTCGTAACTTAGTGCCTTTTAATAGTTCATCTGCTTCCTTGAAACAATGTCTATAGTTTCCTTCTCTTCTTCGCTTATTCGGTTCTCGAACTTCTAATCTTCTAGAATACTTTGCGAACCTTATTCTGTCTGTCCCTGCTCGAGTTCTTTAAATTCGATAAAATGTTTATCTCGCTGTTACGGTACTTCGGTACGTTATGATACTTTTGGTCGTTTACTTAAAGACCTATCGCCCTGAGTTCTAAGTTCGCAGCCTGCTTTGACTGTATTTAATGAACTTTTCACGGTAAACTTTCTACTGTCGGACCTAAATCCTGTAACTAGGATTTTCCTAATTCTCAACACGGCGATACTGTAATATTACTTCTTTGCAAATCCTTACGGATGCACGTAAGTTATTGATACCGCGACGCCCTTGGCTGTCGGATATTGTCTATGCGATGTGATATAGCATCTCCCCTCAAGGAGTACTGGTAAACTGCCTTCGATGTGTTACAGCGTGACGCCCCCTCACGGACTGTCGGAATACTGCATTCGGTGTGTGATGTAGCACAGTGACACGCCCTCGGGCCGTTTGATAACTGCATGATTGGCTTGGTGAGGCCAGGAGTTTTATACTCTTTAGTCAAAAAAAGATAAAATCCTAGTCCTTTTCGTGACCAACTTTTGAACTAATTGTCGCACAATTACAAAAATTATATCTCCAGAAAGCTCATCTTCCAAACGTCAAATGATCTCACTGCGCATAAGAATCGATCGTACATTTCTGAGATATTAATTAATTTTTAGTCTTCAGCTGCGTGGGTGGTGCTGTTCATTTTTAAATTCCCCACTCCTCGGGTCTCAGCGAATCCCCGATGACGTATGCTGCGTTTGCATTTCTTTCCTGGGCAATTATTAAAAGCTTTTTCTTTACACAAAAATCTCTAGTCCGAAATGATTCGCAGTACTGTATTTATTTACTTATTTTTATTCACGCAAATGGGTTAAATTTAATTATTCTTCTTCTGGCACAGCGGTGCTGTTGCCGTTTTACTGCAAGGTAAGCTTGATTTCCGAGTCGTGCTTCTCTGTCTTACAGCCAAAACTTTCCACTCAGTCTATTAATACTCATGACCGGCTCCTTCTCAATGAGTCAAGAGGCATGATCTCATTTCCTGAACACCTGGGTCCAGCTTCTTGCGCAACGTTATGCTAGAATCCTTCCTTGAAATCTCTCTATGTTTCATTAGAGACTGTATGTTTCTTTCATTCCTTTCACAAAATACATGGATTCGACCCCCTTTGAGCCAATGGTACATGGGTTCATATCTCCCCTCCTTAGGTAAATAAATTTTCGAAAATTTTAAGGAAATTTATTTCAATTATTCATAAAAATCTTATTTTTCTTTACTCGTCGAAGCCATCATAACTTAATCCGTACCTTTTGTTCTTTATTCCTTTAAAATTCTCTTCCCCTCTGGCTTGTCTTTGGGTCTTTTTAAAGGTCCCATTCATTCATTTCCCCTCGCTGACGTCTATACTCAGGGTCATAAATTTCTTGTCACGTTCGGGTGTTTACGATTCTCCCCTAGTCTGGCGCATGCTCTCCAAACTTGAGTCAAACAGTTTGTTTCCTTTCTCTTTTCATAAGACGGACATCCTGCCGGTCTGTTTCTCTTTTTCTCATTACGTACTGTCAACCTAATGACCTATTGTTAATACCTTACGGGTGCAAATGGCTTTACCCGTTACTTCGTCATTATTGTTTTCAGACTCCAAGTCTGTAAAATTTCATTTGGTTTTTAAGAGCTCGGTCTATCCTCACCTGACTCTTCCTGGTTTTCTTCCACCTTCCTCATCTCTTCTTGAGATGGTATTTCGAGAAAAATTCTCTTATTTCTCGTACTCTTTAACCGGGTGCATGTGGCTTAACCCGTTGGCTACATTGGAATAATCCTTTTCCTTCATCTCGCATCGAGATGGCATTTTCAAAGAATCTTTTTTTTTCTGCTCTTCCAATTCCATAGATCCTTCAGATCTCCCTCCTTTTTCTTCCTTCTATTATTCCCTTTCTTTTTACGAAGCTTCCAACTGAAGTATGCCAGTGCGTCCTATTTCTCCAAGGCATTGTACATCGTATCTCCTCCTCTCTTAATTTCCATGGGGTATCTATTTTCTTGTAAGCCGACTACCAATTGCGGTTTTCTTCCTTCTTCCGGATTTTCTTCAAAGACATCTCCTCTCATTTTTTCATTATTTCCAACAATCTCATCTTTTCATTTCAGGTTTTCTTGGCTCTCGTTGGCATCGGTTTCCATTTCTCTTTTCTTTTGTTGCCAGTCCTGGTATTTAATCATTAATTCAAGGATCTGTGCTTTCAATTTTTCTTCTTCTTCTTCTTCTTCTTCTAATTGTTTCCTATCTTTCTTATTCTCCAGAATTTCTTCTGGGTTTTCCTTTTTAATTTCTATGAAATCTTGACCCTCTGTTTCTATCTGTGTTTCGACGATAGTTTCTATTATCGTTTCTTTTACTTTCTCGATTTCTTCAAGAATTATTATTTCCGTTTCCCCAGTCTTCAATTCTTTTGTTATCTCCTGTTCTAGGATTGTCTCTTGCTCTTCCAGCTTAACCTTTTCATCCAAATGATTTTCTTCACTTTGCAGCTCATTTTCATTTTGGCTGTCCTCCTGGTCTGGAATTACTATTTCCTTTTGGATCTCCATTTGTTCTTCAGGAAGGATCTTAAAGCTTTTATCAGTTTCCACTGGAGTCATTACGATTTCTACTTCTTGTTCTTCTTCTCTAATCTCAATTTCGGGCTCTTTCGGCGCCGTTACGTTTTTTTCTTCTTCGATTTCAACTTGCTTTTCAACTTGGGCAGCGGCTTCATCTGACTGATGATTCTGTGCTCCGATATATTCATCATATCTCTTCTGAGCAGCCTCTAATATTTCTTGATATTCCTGAATCTTGACTTTTCTTACTTCAGCCAACTCCTGAATGCTTATTATATCATGTTCATCATGCATGCTAATTCTGAAACAATGCATCTTGTCCCGTTCTTTTGTTATCCAATCTTTCTGTTCCTGAACGTAATTTCTTCGGTCGTGCTCTTTGTAAGGGATCTTCCACCATATATCATTCCATTCATCTATCAAATTTTCTAATTGCTCCCTTATATCACTTACTTCCTCAATGAATGTCTCTATCTGTTCCCACGGAGCTAGTTCTATTTTTCCTTCTTTCTCCATGCGTTTCGCAAATTCCTTCTTCATTTTTATCAATGACCTTTTAATCTCAGGAATTCCCTTGTACGCTTCCTCAAATTCCTGTTTGGGTATCTCACCCCAATTTCTATTTACCCTATCATGAAGTTCGACTGTCTTCTTAATTTCCTCGGAAATACTTTCTCTTTGTTCCTTAATTTCCTCTTTCTTCTTTGAATCAGTACATCTCAAATCCCAAAGTTCATTCCTCATTTTAATGTGCTCTTTTTGCACTTTATCAATTATATCCAAGAATTCTTTTACTTCCTTCCAGGTCGTCATTTCTATCTTTTCCTGATCCTGAACGCTAGTACTATCTTTCTTTTCCCCTTCGTTTTCCGAGCCTACTTGGACCTGCCTTACTAAATGAGACTCTGAATTATCTTTACCATTATTATTTTCTGTACTAATTACATTCTCCCTTGGAATCGGTTTACATTTTTCTTTTTCCTTTTGGAGCTCTAAAGGCTCAACTTTTACCCTGTTGTCTGGAGACATGTTACCTTCTCTTCGTGTAACTATGTCTCCAGGTGCACGCATGCTTTCTAAAGAAACCTTTACATTTTCTTTACTTGGGTACTCTTTATCCTCTATGGTTTTACATTTATCTTGACTCTCTACACTTATATCCTCTGAGAGCCTCCGCCTCTCTTCACTTAATGACATCTTATTAAAATACAGTGGGCTACTCATGCCACATCGCTAAAACATGCTTGAGAGATGGTAACTTGAACCATTGTGTCCCAATTTCTTCAAAAATTTTACTCTGTTACGGGTATTTACTACAACGTACCCTTTTGATATCTTTAATCAATCTCATAAACTTTATGGAAGTATTTAAAATTCAAAATTTCGAAAATTTTGATTTTTCGAGAAAACTCGGGTTTTCCCTAGGAAAACTCAGCCCTGCGTACTAGGCGCCATGTTAAGTTCTGCTGGGGGGTTGTTTATATTATTCAGGGCTGCTCGGTATGAGTTTCCAGGGACTCATGCGGTCAGTTAACATTTTACGTTGTAGCTATTTCTATCATCACTTTAGTTTACATGATTTGACCGTCTTAAGTGTTCCTCTAGTTATTAATCCAAGCACATTATTTCTAAGCCCCCATGTGCCCTTTCAGCAAGAAATATGCAAATCACAGTATGCCAGCATTGCTCAATTCGGGATTTTCGGGGTTGTAATATGTTCTCCCACTCTGTGACTTACACATTTTGGATTAAATAGAGGATACACTTGCAAAAATAACAACAAAATCAACTCCTATTTCAAAACATTTAATTAACCAAAAATTATGGCGCTACAAACAATGAAACCAATAAACTACTGACCAAAATCTTTCTACTCGTTCAAAGTGAACAAGGAATAATCTAAAAATTAAACAAATATTATATTAAAATACATGGTTTCCTTTAAACCAACAACTCACAATTATTTTCACTTCCATAAAGTATCTATCTTAAAGTTCCGTATAACCACGAGCTCCTTTGGCTCGATACTTTCCAATAATAACGGTGTCATTCTTTTGTACACCTCAATACTATTTTTATAGTTTCTTATCATCAAACAAATATATAATTACATTTAAAGTACATGTTAATTCTCTACTTAAATATTTGGGCACTTCACATGTTCTCAACATTTACCATCTCTCTCAAGCTTTACAAATTCACTATAGTGATCGGGAAAATACCTGTGTACCCCAGAGGTATAAAGATTACTTGACAAAGTCAAAAACTATGATTACTCCCAGAATCTAGTTATCTTCATTAAACTCATGGAATCCTACGTCCATACCACATTACAATAGGGATTTTTATTTATTTATTTGTCTTATAAGACCATTATCACATAAGAAAACTACGATCTGACCTGGCAAGCGATAATTTCATCTACAAGGACCTCGGTTCAAATCCCGGGTCATTAACAACTTTTAAACACTCACGGTGTATTTATTACTTCTTACAGACGGCCTTCACCGACCCTCCTCCTACTAGGGTCTGACCGTACACTTGAGCGAGATTTATGACTGTGAGGGTAACTTCCCGTCTAGTCTGCGTGTGGGAGCTATACTCAATGCTTTTAAAACAAATCTTTCTTTCTTTTCAGTTCTCTGGGGAGACCTGGCATTTTACTTCACTTATTTACTTTCAACAACATTATTAGGCTCATAAACCACTTTCGTAACCTTGGCATTTATTAATTATGAAGGGTCCTCATTGATTGGGAAGAGTAATACACATTTTACGACGAATACTTAGGGGCTTCAACAACAAGACGATTCTAGGTTCGAATCTCTTAACATGCCTCGGGAACCATTCCCACATTGGAGGACTTATACAAAATGCGATTTAGGGTCGGCCGTGGCCTACATGACCTACGCTCACAATACCATACATTTGCTCCCTATTACAATATAATAACACACACATGGCCTCGTGATCTACGTCACTATTGGAGGACTTACAACATAGCTCTAAGACCGCAATCAACTACCCCTCATAAGTAATTTACCAAGTCCATTTAAATTCTACGCATTCCTAGCGTGACATTTTATTTTAATTGCGCTCCATTGCGCTATACATTATTTTAAAGCCTAGCGTCTTTCAAAGAACTGATAAATTCCATATTAACAATTGATACATATCTCAATTTTTATATTAATCTTTTCCCTTGACAATAATCGCTCTATTTTAAGAACATGCATTAACACTATGTCTTATACTTTTATTAAGGCTCCAACGCTCTCATTTTCATATCATTCAATTTGATCTTTATTTATATTTCCTTTATTATTATTATTATTTATTTATTTATTAGAACGCTTGCTTTTATAACATTCGTCAAATACACTGACATTTTATTCCATACATTTCCTCTACAGGATTTATTCTTTCACATAATTATTTATAATTTCTCAAATTTTATTTGTTCAGATCGCGTTCTTATTCTGTTATTAGTTATTTAGAAACATCCCTTACCTCAAAACTCCGGTGGATTTGTACACAAACACATTCCCGACACCAAAACATAATGAAAATCTTTACTCACATGTTATAGGTCGTTCCCTGACCTTCCTTCTCGTGCGATGCGTCATTTTGCCCACTCTTTTAAATTACTCCATCTTGTACAAATTCATTGCATGTACATACATATCTTGACACATATTTAACACGTATACATTTAACACTGATAACATTTTAAATACACTGGTGTATCCGTTTAGAACACACAATAAAAACACTGAACATATATTACTTTTAACACAAAATCTTGATATATTTACACTTCACAAATTCTGATCACTAGGCTGCTATTAAGCCTATCACACGTGACTTCTTAACCTCCCGTCTCCAAGGGTGAAATTTAGTAATGTCGGCTTCCTATCCTCTCCGAATATGAAAGTCTCGAACCACCTACTTCTTCCCTGCAATAGCACTCCTTCAAATCCCGTTCCTGACGATCGGCTATTTCTCTGACTCGAACGGCTCCCTTTTAGATCCTATTGATTGATCTTAGCGAAAGTCTGTTCTGTTCACGGTCCCCTCGATAATCTATCGGTGACCTATAGATTTTAGCCACTAATACTTCTCGTAACTTAGTGCCTTTTAATAGTTCATCTGCTTCCTTGAAACAATGTCTATAGTTTCCTTCTCTTCTTCGCTTATTCGGTTCTCGAACTTCTAATCTTCTAGAATACTTTGCGAACCTTATTCTGTCTGTCCCTGCTCGGGTTCTTTAAATTCGATAAAATGTTTATCTCGCTGTTACGGTACTTCGGTACGTTATGATACTTTTGGTCGTTTACTTAAAGACCTATCGCCCTGAGTTCTAAGTTCGCAGCCTGCTTTGACTGTATTTAATGAACTTTTCACGGTAAACTTTCTACTGTCGGACCTAAATCCTGTAACTAGGATTTTCCTAATTCTCAACACGGCGATACTGTAATATTACTTCTTTGCAAATCCTTACGGATGCACGTAAGTTATTGATACCGCGACGCCCTTGGCTGTCGGATATTGTCTATGCGATGTGATATAGCATCTCCCCTCAAGGAGTACTGGTAAACTGCCTTCGATGTGTTACAGCGTGACGCCCCCTCACGGACTGTCGGAATACTGCATTCGGTGTGTGATGTAGCACAGTGACACGCCCTCGGGCCGTTTGATAACTGCATGATTGGCTTGGTGAGGCCAGGAGTTTTATACTCTTTAGTCAAAAAAAGATAAAATCCTAGTCCTTTTCGTGACCAACTTTTGAACTAATTGTCGCACAATTACAAAAATTATATCTCCAGAAAGCTCATCTTCCAAACGTCAAATGATCTCACTGCGCATAAGAATCGATCGTGCATTTCTGAGATATTAATTAATTTTTAGTCTTCAGCTGCGTGGGTGGTGCTGTTCATTTTTAAATTCCGCACTCCTCGGGTCTCAGTGAATCCCCGATGACGTATGCTGCGTTTGCATTTCTTTCCTGGGCAATTATTAAAAGCTTTTTCTTTACACAAAAATCTCTAATCCGAAATGATTCACAGTACTGTATTTATTTACTTATTTTTATTCTCGCAAATGAGTTAAATTTAATTATTCTTCTTCTGGCACAGCGGCGCTGTTGCCGTTTTACTGCAAGGTAAGCTTGATTTCCGAGTCGTGCTTCTCTGTCTTACAGCCAAAACTTTCCACTCAGTCTATTAATACTCATGACCGGCTCCTTCTCAATGAGTCAAGAGGCATGATCTCATTTCCTGAACACCTGGGTCCAGCTTCTTGCGCAACGTTATGCTAGAATCCTTGCTTGAAATCTCTCTATGTTTCATTAGAGACTGTATGTTTCTTTCATTCCTTTCACAAAATACATGGATTCGACCCCCTTTGAGCCAATGGTACATGGGTTCAATACACAGGTTATCAGACAAACTGACACGCACCCACGTGCAAGTAATTGATGACCCAAGATGTCCCAAGCCCCTTAAATGAATTAATAACAACTTACACCCCTTGCTCTTGCTGTACCTTCAGAAATACCCAGCATGCAATTCAAAGTTTACTTCATCCACCTGCACAGACCTAGCACGCAATTTGAATACGCTCGGAAATTTGAGTTCGAATCCCAACTGTAGTCACATTTTCAAGTCTTATTCAACATTTATAATAATAATAATAATAATAATAATAATTTATAATAAATACATTCTACAAGATCTACTCCAGTTCAGAACATTAATCAATAACCATCATTTATCTGAGAAAATTACTACCAGGACCAAGAAATCATGGACGGAAGAACCAAGGAAGATTTTTAGTGCCCAGATGAACAGATTTTGGGAGAAGAAAAAAAAACATCATTAGCAAACTAGCATCATTCGTTCTACCACCCTGGCCGTGGTAAGTGATTTTTGAAAGGCTGCAAAAATTACGACACTCATGCCACACGATGTTGGCATGTCAAAGAACCCATTTGAATTCAGTAGGCCATGTTCATAATGTCAAAATTAATCTCGGGAGTTTCCGCCAACACAAAGTTCCTCATTTCTCTACTAGAAAGCGCTATAGTGTTCAAGGAGCTTAGATATCTAACCTCCCTGACTTTCATAGTGCTTCAAGGAACAACGAAATTCGACATGCAAGCTATCCTCTGGATGTCAAATAACAAAGCTTGCGCCCGGCACCCGAGGCCATGCGATATTATACTGTATATTAGTTATATCACGCTCCACAGATGGGCATAGCGATAAAAGACATAATTATAATAACTGTCTCACCATAAGTGTGATTCGAAATAAGTCGTACGGATCTAGATCCACACCAGATGTAAGATATATTTTTCTGGAAAAAATCAGTCCCTAATTATATCTTCAAAAAGAAACGAAGACACTTGTAGTTGACGATTAATATTTGGATCCACTCTAGGTCAGAATAATCTAGCCAGGGAGCAGTCTCGGAGTTCAAACTCATGTAGCCTACTTCAGAGTATTGATCCAATAGCCTTGTGGGTCAGTTACATAATAGGAGACAACAGAGACCATACCACCATCATCTAAATGGGCTGTGACGTTATACCAGCTCGCCAGGGACCTACTGGATGTGATGAGACCGGGATAAGCAGCCCTGCCTTGCAGCTTACAAACAGTACTTGTATAAAATTGAATGAGATTTGAAATTTCAAGTATCAAAATTCAATGATTTTTTAATAACATTCATAAAATTATACAATAAACTATTTATTACCTTAAGTCAATATTTAGTACATTGAAACAGTACTGGTTTCGGTCATATTGCGACCTTCTTCAGCGTGGTGTAGGATAAGTAAATAACTGTGCAGTAACATACAACTTTTTTTTTTTTTTTTTCATAATAGAAAATTATGTAAAACTAGTGGGCCCGTGCGAGCTTTCGCAACGTGAATGTAGGTTATGGGGTAGTAGGGAAGAATGTGGGAGAAAGAAGTTTTAAATATTGAAGAAATATATTTATTGTTGTTAAACGGCATACAGCTAGCAGTACGCCGCGCTCCCGCCAGATGGCTGCCGCCGCCGCGCTGCCCTGTGCTCTAGCGGCAGGCTCTCCTAGCAGTACGCCACGCTTCCGCCAGATGGCTGCCGCCGCCGCGCTGCCCTTAACTCTAGCGGCAGGCTCGCCAGGTTACGGTGCTCCCATTGTAAATGTACATTTTTTTAGGTATTTATTTAATTGTGAGGCATTTAAAGAGGAAGTGAGTGCGTTTCGGTCACACATCGGGTTATGCGGAACCTGTAGGTACCCCATACAGTATGTGTAGGTTGGTGTTAACAGGACCTTATTTTCGGTACAAAACCGGAATGGGACCTTGGCAGAATAATATAGGGAGGATGGTCCGGCTAAGCTCAAATGGACCATAACAACATGTTTCTCATTCGAGAACATTCATTCGACATATCGATTGCTAAGGTAAGGTTTGTATTTGCTTTGGAAGGAAGTCTATACTTCCGTAGTGCTTTGGCATTGCTCGTGACGTAGATACTACATTTTATAATGTGTATTGGGCGTCTTGCATTGGCCTACTCAATGAGCACTAATCAGCGTCGTGGTAAGGTGTACCGTACCAACCCCAAAGGTACACTGGGGCGAAACGCTGTAAATTGTTTGAGCTTAACCGGACATTTAACATAATTTTTGTTGAATAATTCTCAGCTCAACGAACTATGACAACATGTTTCTCATTCGAGAACATTCATTCGACATAATAGAAGATACTATAAATATCTTTGTTCCAAAAGCTCACACAGTAAAATTTCAAAACCCAGATCTGTTACAAAATTTTTATTAATCTCTTATATATAATCCAAAATTGACTCATCATCGCAGCGCTAACCACTAGACCTAGAAAGCTGAAATTTTGCATGTTGGTTGATCCTAGGTTGTAGGGGCTCACTAAGAAACGGTTTTTGAAAATTCAATTTGTAAGTGAGTTTTTTCGGCCCTTTTGCACTGAGCTTGGACAAACGGTACAAAGATCGGATTTAGCTCATTTTAAGCCGCCAGATACGAGAAACAATACTCGGAGGTCCTGTGGGGACCTCGAAACACACTTTTTAAGGTCCTAAAATGAACGGTTTCGGAGTTATTCCCAAAAAAACTGTGTTCCCTCTGAGAAACGGATCAACGTTACTATGGCAACCGCTGCAATTTGGCAGAACTGGAATAGTTTCCTAGCAATATCTCGAAAACCGTTCGTTTTAGGGCCTCAAAATGCGGGGTTCGGGTTCCCGCATTGATGCGCCTAAAACGAGATATCGCCCAACGATGAAAGTACTCTCTGAGCTTTCGGAACAAAATTATTTATAGTATCCTCTATTATGACAAAATGTTATTAAGTTGTATGTTACTGCACAGTTACTTATCCTATACCACGCTGAAGAAGGTCACAATGTACGGTTTCAATGTACTAAATATTGACGTAAAGTAATAAATAGTTTATTATAATTAATACGTCAATACAGAATAGGGCTATCAAGGTCATTTTTATGTAATTTTATAGTTAAAATTCAAAATAAAATCTTAATAGATTTCATGATCTACTTTCGTAAGGAGTCTCATTTGGAGTTGTTATGCTCAAAATGGAAAGGAACGTGTTAAATCCATATTTCAGAAATAAAACTGTCTCTTTAGAAGAGAAAATCGTCACTCATTCTACTGTACAGTAGCAATGAGTACCAGGGTAATTCCTGTGAGCAAATGTGACCAGCTTGAAGCTAACAACTCCATCCATTCTCAGAGATTGTATCCATCAGTTACAGTCTTAATCACTTGAATCACCACAATATCGTCTTAGATTCTTACTGAATCCAAGAGTACCCTACTAATAATTGAACGACCACGCTGGAACAAACACACGAATAAATGTATCTATACTAATATAATAAAGCTGAAGGGTTTGTTTGTTGGTGTGTTTAAACGAGCTTATCTCTGGAACTACCAGTCGGATTCGAAATATTCTTTTTGTATATGATATCCAGATTCAAGAGGAATAGTTTAGGCTATGTAGCATTAGGCTACACCTCTCAGGTAACCTTAAAAAATGATTTTTGTTCAGTAAGTCGTAAGAAAAAGCGCTCCCGAACAGCTTCAATAATACCTAAGTAAGTCTATTTAATGAAATTTATTGCAGCCAAATAGCCATTGTTACATTCCTAAATATACATTACATTCATAATTATGCAATAATACCAAAATAATGTTATTGTCATTAAGTTTCTCTGCTGTATTCAGTCACTGTTTTAGTTCTCTTCTTGCACTTTTCTATGTGATAACGTTCACAGCTCTCACCACATAGTGTACACTTGCAGTCTTCTTTTACTTCATGGTAGCGTGCCGACGCACAGAGTTTGTGATGGAACCCATGTGCGGCCATTCTTGTTAGCACTTGTCGTAGCTCCTGGTTTGGTTCCGTCCATTTCCTCTCCATCATGGCGTCAGTTGTGTAGAATTCCGGCCATATTTCGTCGCACTTCTTTCTTCTTTCCTTCAGAATCTCCGTGCTTTGTCGTGTGGATGGTAATAAATGCCTATGTCTTATGTCCTCGATGTGATATGTTTCCTTTGTAAGTACGTATACCAATCTTGATTGTGTGTTCATCGGGAGACATAGAGCTCTCTTCAGGTATATTGCTTTGACTTTCTCTATGGTTCTTAAATCTGCTAGTGATAGCGCTTCCCAGACTAGTTCAATCCCATATGTTATTATCGGGCTTATGGCTGCGTGGAATATTTTCATTGCTGATTCTAGTGAGAGTTTGTGGAGATCCTTTATTCCGTAGGTGGCTCTAATAGCCGCTGTCGCTTTTTCTCTGATATGGATTCTGAATGATCTACCTGTCGTCTGAAGTGTGATACCTAAGTATTTATATGCGTGTACTACTTCAAGATGTCTGCCTTTGAATTTTATTCTTTCATTTTCTGCTACTCTTCCGCCTTTTCTGAAGGTTACTCGCATTGTCTTGCTCTCATTTATTTGCAAGGAGTTTTCTTCCGCCCATGTCTCAAGGTTGTTGACAGTCTGTTGAAGACTCGTTAGGCTGGTTGAACCTAAAACCATGTAATCTGCGCACATGTGCAGTGAAGTTTCTTTGTTGTGTTCTATTATTTGTATTATGTCAGATGTCAATATGTTGAAAAGAATGGGGCTGATTGGGTCCCCTTGCATGACTCCGTTTGTCTGTACTATATCTTTTGAGACCGATACACCATCGCTTATGTTTACTACGTTGAAGGTCAGTATGTTCCTTAATAGAACAGTGATGCTGTGTTCGTTTCCAATCATATGTGCCAGTTTCTTTAGCAGTTTCTCTCTGCTCACGAGATCGAAAGTCGATGAAAACTGTGAAGTATTTCCCCTTCGGGTGTCTTAATGCCTGTTCTATCTCTTCTAGTAAATTTCTGATCGCCTGGGTGGTATTCCGTTGTCGTCTGAAACCGTACTGCTGTTCTGGTATCATGTGGTCTGTCTCTTTCACCAATCTGTCCGTTATAAGTTTTGAGAATATTTTGAGGTCATTATTTTCCAGGGCGATGCCTCTGTAGGAGTTGGGGTCTGCTGTGTCTCCTTTTCCTTTATATATTACTTTTATGGTCGATCTTCTCCATGCTTCTGGAATTTGTCCCCTTTCCAAGCATTTGTTGAACAATTCTCTCCAAGCCTCTGTGAGCCAATTCTCCGTGGCTTTGATTTGTTCGTTGTAGATCCCATCAGGGTCCGCTGCTTTGTTGTTTTTCGTCTTGATAATTGCGTTTTTTACTTCCTCTTTGGTTTGGTTGAGCCTCCGTGGCTCAGGCGGCAGCACGCCGGCCTCTCACCGCTGAGTCCGTGGTTCAAATCCCGGTCACTCCATGTGAGATCTGTGCTGGACAGAACGGAGGCAGACAGGTTTTTCTCCGGGTACTCCGGTTTTCCCTGTCAAAATTTCATTCCAGCAACACTCTCCACTATCATTTCATTTCATCTGTCATTCATTTAATCATTGCCCCAGAGGAGTGCGTCAGGCCTCGGCAGCCGGCACATTTCATATCCTCGCCGCTAGATAGGGGCTTCATTCATTCCATTCCTGACCCGGTCGGAGACTGGAAGCAGGCTGTGGATTTTCATTTTCACTTCCTCTTTGGTTAAGATGATGTTCTCAGGTCTGGTTCCAGTGCTTATGCTTGGGATGGTTTCTGGCATCGTTCGCTGAACGTTGAGAATGTCAGAGAAGTGGTTTTCCCATGTGTCCATTTGAATTGTAGCTTTAAAGGTACTTCTTTTGTTGGAAAGGGAGATAAATGGATTCTTAATTGCTTCTTCTGCTATGCGCGCGGCTTCTTTTTCTGTGTGTTGGTTTTTCTTTTCTATCAGCATTTTCTTGTATATTTTCCTTTCTGTTGAGTATTCTTCGAGAGCTTCTCTTTGATTGCTGTCTCTAGCTCTATGTAGTGCTTGCAAGGTTGTTCTACGTTGTATGAAACATTCTACGTCGAACTACGGTTTAGCCTTTCTTTCCTTGTGTGGTATTGCTGCGGATTTAATGATTTCCTTGATTGCAGTGACAGCCTCGTCCAGGTTGTTTTCACTTATTATGCCCCTGGTTTTGGCTATTTCAGTACTCAGATTGTGGAAACCCTCTGTGTCAATTTTCCTCGTGAGTTTTTGCATTCGGGTGCTTGTTTGAGTTTGTGCACCTGTTTGTCTTAAAGTTAGATGTGTTCTGATTGGTATGTGTTTTCTGAGCGGGGTGTCCGCTGAAGTCCATAGTGCTTCTTGTTTCCCTGGTGTTAAGTCTCTTCCTTTTGTGAAGATTAAATCTATTGCACTTTTGCCGTTGTGTGCGAAGTATGTCATGAGATCTCGCTTGTTCACCAGCTTATAACCCTCCACTTCCATCAGTTCCAGTATTGCTTCACTCTTTCGTCCTGGTTTATCCAGTCTACAGTTTAAGTCTCCTGCAATTACTATATTTTGCTCTTTCTCGACATATGTAATGATTTTAACTAGCATTTCCGTCGCGTCTTCCAGTGTGGCTTGAGGTTGTATGTATAAGCCTGCGATTGTGGTGTGTTTTGTTGTGATGATGACAATGTTTTCTTCTTTGTAAATATTCTTTACTTTGCCGATGCGGTTATTGTATAGGCATGTCACGCCTCCAAAGGGTCTTCCTTTTTCTTTCTGTTGTGCTAGTGCGTGTGTATTGTAATAGCCGGGTATATCCAATGGTTTTGTGAGGAATGTTTCTGTTAAAATGATTATATCTTCGTTAAATATTGCTCGTTGTGTTGAGAGCCGTGTGACGTTTGTCAGTCCTTCTACATTCCATAGCAAGGCTGTTAACTTGGTATCATTGTCTGTACTGGGTCTTTCCGTGGTGTTCGAGGAGTATACTTTCTGTTTGCCTTTGAAGTTATTGCCTTCGAAATCGAAAAGTTCTGTATATTACTCCGTCTGGCCAGACATTCGCCTGCATAACTGACTCCCTTTCCCCTATGGGCACACCGATTTTAAAGGCCTTGTTTGTGCCGCGAGAGGGGAGTTGTTCACAGCTGATTATCGTGTTGATTCCGTTTTGGGTGAGGTGTTCTTTGATATCCTCTTCGGTTGTGTCGGGGTCTAGTCTCTCTACGAAGATCCAGGCTGATTGTGGTGCTGCTCTTAGTTTGCCTACTGCAGAACCTCCCATGCCAAGTTGTGGAGGTCTTCTTGGGATGACGCCTTGTCTTCTCGTCTCTTCTTGTGTTGTGGTGTCATGATTGGTGTTTCTGTTGGGTAATCCTGGCCATTCTTTGTTTGATAATGATCTGGCTTGGTATTGGTGGTTATTCTTATTTGGTGTTTCTGGTGTGATGGTTAGTGAGTTTGATGGTTGTTCTGTTTCTGTTGTTGCGGTGTTGTCCTGGCTTCTATGGTGGTCTTGTTTCCCCTTTTTTGCTAGTATTTCTGCCTGTTGCAGCTGTGTCTCTAGGATGAGCGTCATTTTTTTCATGAGGGTTTCTGATATCTCTTCGAGTTTTTCCTTGATGTCTTCACAGGATTGCTTATTTTCTATGGCTATCTCCTTTACCTCTTGGTTTATTTCTTGACTGTTTGGTGTCGATGGGGGGAGACCATGCGATTGCAGGCGTGTTCGACAGGTCTCACACATCCTTAAAAGCGATCTCGTTTTTGAGTATAGGGCGTTGAATTCTGTTGTTGTCATAGGTGTGCATTCCTTGTGGAACCAGCTGTTGCAGCCTCCATCACAGCATACTGCGGTTTCTTCTTTCGAGATTTCCGATTCGCATTTCGTGCATAGGCCAGGTTTGTTTTACCTATGATCCATTGTGGGTTGCTATGGCGTTGATGTGTAGGCGTTTTGTTGGCCTGGTTCTGAGAAATGTTCTATTTTGTGCTCCTTTGCTCTATATTCTATTGTAGTCACAGTGTTCTGGTGCAGAATTGCGAGCTGGTTATAAATTGCAGTCACGGGGAGTAATTAGTGCAAAGAGATTTCTTAGGCCCCTTAAAACAGTTACCATCATGACAATAGTATATCTCTGTATAAGGGCGATGGTATTGGTGCAGTATACTGAGGTTATCAGCTGCAATAAGCGTTGGTGCTTTCCGATCCTTATCCTTGAGCGCTCCAGTTCTGTAGTAGTATTCATCCATAAAACAAATACATCCACCGGGCGAAGCCGGGCACTACTGCTAGTCTTAGATATTTTGATCATAAATATTTGAAGTCAAACAAGACAATAAAAATGTGCTCATGATGTGGATCAAAACTCATGTAGGTGATGTAAAGAACGAACCTGTCGATGATCAGCTAGTAAATGTTGTTGTTGAGGGACTTGGACATCGTGGTCATTTAGCCCCGTGTACTTGGGTGTGATTAGATTTTGTCTGATAATCTGTATTATTGTGGTGACTACATTAGTCTATGTATTTGTAATTCAAGTGAGGATTGGAATGAGGAGGCCGTGGCCTTAAGTTAGAAACCATCCCGGCAATTGCCAGGACTAGAAATGGGAAACCACGGAAAACCACTTGCAGGATGGCTGAGATAGGAATCGAACCCACCTCTTCTCAGTATCTCTTCTGCGTTTTACCTCTCCGTGTTGAGTATACCCCGTTTCAGCCCTCAGATCAAAATTATATTTCACGGTAGGGACAGGAATCGCACCCGGAACTTCGGGGCGAATGTCAAGAATGCTAGCCACTACGCCACGAACTGGTCTATGAAATATATATGTAAGTCTACCCTTTATTATTCTGAGGGGTCGGGATGAGGTGTGAGGATTTTCTAGGTAACGACCGGTTTTTATGGTCGGTTGCCCTTTCTGGGGACAAATTCATCAGAGGAGTTAATGTGAAATTAATTAAATGATGATGAATGAAACTGGACAAGGAGCTGGAAGAAAATGGTCCTGGAGGTACAGTCCCAACATTTACCGAACCCACTCGTCTAGTGAGCCCAGAGGCCTTCTGCCTTAGTGTGCATAGCTAACGAGGTCGGCTTCCTAGTTGCATAGAAGAATGATCACTAATATCCCTCTGATGCCGTATCTTTAGAGTTGTTGGCCCATGTGACTGTTATTATTAGGGTAAGGTGCCCCGGGACTTGAAATAAAGCTTGGGAAAACCAAACGTAAAGTACAATAAGGATGGGCACTATCAGTGCCGAGTTTCGAACCACTTGCTACAGTTCCTATCGCCGTCGTGATACACGACTACGTAGCGCAGTCTTTCTTTCTTTCTTTCTTTCTTTCTTTCTTTCTTTCTTTCCTTCTATCTTTCTTTCTTTCCTTCTTTCTTTCATTCTTTCCTTCTTTCTCTCTCTCTTTCTTTTTTCTTTCCTTCCTTCTTTCATTCCTTCTTTCTCTCTTTCTTTCTTTCTTTCTTTCTTTCTTTTTTTCCTTCCTTCCTTCTTTCTTTCCTTCTTTCTATCTTTCTTTCTTTCTTTCCTTCTTTCTTTCCTTCTATCTTTCTTTCTTTCTTTCTTTCTTTCTTTCTTTCTTTCCTTCTATCTTTCTTTCTTTCTTTCTTTCTTTCTTTCCTTCTTTCTCTCTTTCTTTCTTTTTTTCTTTCTTTCATTTTTTCTTTCCTTCCTTCTTTCTTTCCTTCTTTCTCTCTTTCTTTCTTTCTTTCTTTCTTTCCTTCTATCTTTCTTTTTTCTTTCCTTCCTTCTTTCTTTCCTTCTTTCTCTCTCTCTTTCTTTCTTTCTTTCTTTCCTTCTATCTTTCTTTCTTTCTTTCTTTCTTCCTTTCTTTCCTTCTTTCTTTCCTTCCTTCTTTCTTTCCTTCCTTCTACCTTTCTTTCTTTCTTTCTTTCCTTCCTTCCTTCATTCCTTCCTTCTTTCTTTCTTTCTTTCTTTCTTTCTTTCTTTCCTTCTTTCTTTCTTTCTTTCTTTCTTTCTTTCCTTCTTTCCTTCCTTCTTTCTTTCTTTCTTTCTTTCTTTCTTTCTTTCGCTTGCTGTTCCCAAGGTTGCAGGATCGAATCCTGGCGCAGTCAGCTGGCATTTGAGGGTGCACAAATGTGATTAGATTTACTGGCACGTTAAGGATCCCCTTCGGGGCAAAATTCCGGCACCCCTGCGTCTTTAAAAGCCGCAGATGTTAAAAGGGACGTAAAACAAATAACATTATTATTATATTTCTTTCTTTCTTTCTTTCTTTCTTTCTTTCATTCCTTCTTTCTTTCTTTCTTTCTTTTCTTTCTTTCTTTCTTTCTTTCTTTCTTTCTTTCTTTCCTTCGTTCTTTTTTACTTTAATTTAACATGCATACGTTCTTGGGCTGGGGTCTATCTGGGATTAGCGTGGACAAATTTCCGACACCAAGTTACCATGGCAACAAGTGCAAGCGCACTTTGTTCCCACACGTTGAAGTGTGCGCAGCGGCTTCGGTGGCGTAGTTGGCAACATGCTGAGCTTCTGTGCCCAAGATCGCGGGTTCAAAGTCCGGTTTGTTTAGAGCGTCATAAATCCCTCAATATGCCTTCCTTCGGAGGAGAAGTAAAGCTGGTGGGCCCATGTCATAGATTTATGGCATGTAAAAGAACCTTTCACTAACTACAATTGAGTGAAGCTTAATTTGTAGGTTATATTTAATTAACGCTCTATGAAGTTCCAACATTCGTCGCCAGGTGCCAGTTGCGGTGGCATATAGTAGCCAGTTCACAGCTAGGTGTCGTTGATGGTAGTATTTTGTAGCAAAAGTAGGAACTACTTGAAATTGATCGTCTACAGTCCTTACCTGAATTACAGATAACACACACTAATACAGCCATCACAATATTAACACCGGTTATCAGACAGATTCTACACACACCCAAAGTACACGGGGCTACATGACCGCGTTGTCGCAGCCCCTGAACTAAGGAACCACCGACCGACGCGACGTGTGCGCAATTCCCATTAATGCGAAGAAACACAGTAACTTTAACTTGCTATGTTTGATTCATTCTGTTTTCCTTTGTATTCTCGTGCTGCCTCTTATTTACTCCTAGTTCCTGTTTATCGTGAGTAATTCATGGCGATCAGAGTCGCTATGGTTGAAGCCTAGGTCAGTGGCGAGTGAAATGAAAACACTGCCAGCAACTGTTGTCTGTCAGTTCATGGAACTCTCGCCGTGGGTGGGTCATCGTTTGACCAGTGGCCCGTGCCGTCTGCTGGCCATGTTGCCAAACCTACGCACTTTGCATGCGTATGTAATGCATACAGAAAGTCCACAGTACGGTACGTAGTAAATACTTAAATTATAAATCCACATTTCACGGTATTGCGGAGGGTCTGGCGTGTTCCTCTGCAAATTAAATCCCTAATTGAATCTTGCTAACTAAATTACATGATTAGCGGCAGCGAGGCGCATCTCGCGAGTGTTTCTTCCAGCGAATTCTATCCGGGCATTATTAGCAAGAGGTATATTATAGTTAGAGGCAGATTACCCCGCTGCTTCACCCCTTAAAACCACAATAACTGACATATCACAGTTATTTTTATCTCCTTAACAGCACAGATGATGCTGATGATGATAATTGTTGTTTTAAGGGGCCTAACATCTAGGTAATCGGCCCCTAATGGTTTGGGTGATAGTGAAATATGAGATGCGATGAGAATGAAAAACTATAACTAATACTAACTACACAGTTACATACTAGAAGAAGAAATGGTAAAACCGGACCCAGCTCAGGAGTCCCTCGGGGTCGCCAACTCCCGAACCCACCAGCCGTGAGCCCCTGAGGGTGGAGCACTATCCAGGGTGCACCAGACGAGGTGGGGCTACATACACCCGGCCTCCTTGAGGGCCTTAAGGAAGGCACGAGATAACATGAAAATAAAAAGAAGGCTGACCCCTCGCACAAAGAGGGTATCAGAAGAGATAAGACAAGGTCCAATGAAAGCGGGAAAGGAAGAGACTCCCTAGGCCTCGGATACCCTAATACCGTCGGGGTCGGAAGAGAACAAGAGTTGACCAAGTGAGGTCGACAGGGAAGAAGACGTAGAGGAGCCTGGCACAAGTAAATGGAAGCAATGCTGGACTCAGCTGGGGCCCCGTGGTCGCCAATCCACGTCCCACTAGATGTGAGACCCTGGGGGGAACAGCATAGAACTTAACTATTGTATGTATGTATGTACAGTATGTATGCCTCTCATTATTCCCACCCCACGACATGGCCGTGCGCGTTAAATCGCTCACCACGACTGCGGTGGAGCGATGCTGCAGGTCTGGAGATCGGAGTGGCTGTCCCGAGTGTGGGTATTTCCAGGGTTTCTCTACACTCCCTCCAGGAAAATGACAGGATAGTACATTATTTCAAGTCACTACACACTATTAAAGTCATCACGGAAATACACCTGATGAGATAAGTTCAACATACACCCAAATACACGGGGTCGATGATCAAGATATTCCAAACCTGTAAAATTATTTAAAAACAACAAAAATCGTATTATCCCCGATTCTACGGGGTTGGTGATGAGATAATATGAATTTCTATGGGGTGGTGGTTTTTGTGGCCATATGCCCTTTCTGGCGCCAAACTCATGAGAGGAGTTAGTGAGAGATGAAATAAATGAAAGTGGATCGACATTTAATTTATTTTTATTGTTGCAATAAACAATACTTGCTCCACAATCTTCGGCAATCCGAGTTTCAGAACGGATAGCAATCTAATCTAATTTATAAATCTATATCTATACATGCAAGAAACAAAATAAACTCTACAATATAGAAAGGTGACATGTCATAACGATACAGTAGAGCAGTATACGACTATATTATGTGAGCTTTGTTTTAAATTCCTATTATCACCCACCAAACTAACTCGTCATCCTACCCTCTAACCACGGGGCCCACTCCGCCCACCCCAAGCCACAGGTGGAGTTACTCCGGTCAACCTCTCTCATGATGCTACTGGAGCTGAGTCATATCCTACTCGCGTGACTGTACTTGTCAACAAAGCAGGGTGACAAGGTGACATAAGTAAACAAATAATGTTCCCACTTTGACCACCAGCGATAGCATCTTGAAAGGCTAATGAAACACTAGTCGTTAGATGCCGGCTTAGAGATGGACCTCGTGTTTTCTGGCGCTAGCGTTTTGTGTTAGAGATTATCAATCGGCGGCTTCCGTGGTGTAGTTGATAGCATGCTGAGCTTCCATGCCCAAGATCACGGGTTCAAATCCGGCCGAAGTCATCGGATTTTTTAAGAGCGTTATAAATCCCTCAGTATGCCTTCCATCGGAGGGGAAGTAAAGCTGGCGGTCCCATGTCATAGATTTATGGCATGTAAAGATCCTTCCACAGACTAAACTTGTGTGAAGCTAAATTGTTAGGTTATATTTCGTCGGAACGCTCTATCAAAAGTTCCAACGTTCACCACTAGGTATCATTGACATCTGGTAACGAAAGTTGGAACTACTTGAAATTGAACGGAACTTGTAGCTCACCCTATGGGTGTCCGCTGGAAGCAGCTACAGACTCAGGTGAGCCGAACATGTCCTCGACACTCCCGGCACTAAAAGCCATACGATAAATAAATAAATAAATAAATAAATAAATAAATAACCTCCAAACCCACTCCGTCCACCCCAAGCCACAGGCGGTGTTACTCCGATCAATCTCTCTCATGATGCTACTGGAGCTGAGTCATATCCTACTCGCGTGACTGTACCTGTCCACCAAGCAGGATGACATCGTGACATACTGTAAGTAAACAAATAATAGTGAAAGGCTAATAAAACACTTGTCATTAGAGGCAGGCTTAGAGAATGAACCTCGTGTTTTCTGACGCTAGAGTTTTGTGTTAGAGATTATCAATCATATTAATGGCAGTGATCCGTTATCGTTCCAAAGCCCTCTGCAGTGATATTGCATCACGGTCATGATACACGCACCGTGACGCGCACTCAGCACGCATGGCCCCCTGCTACACCCACCCACATGCCGTCACACGCTCCCACCCGCACTGACCCCGTGACTGTGTCCAACGGAGTTCAAGGACCGCTATCTTATCACCCACCGTGTTTGTGATTTGGGTGGGGCGTGGGAAACAAATCTAATATTATTCCATACAGCAAACAAATTTGTTGCCACGTACTGGCTCATAATCCCATTTCATATTGCCTTCCGCTCTGCGCCGCTCTGTGTAATTTTGCATTTGCGTGTGTAAGAATTCGTGACGATTGCTGCAACTTGGACACAATGCAGAGATTAAGTACTTGTACTGTTATCGTGAGAAATGCGAATGCGGTCACGTAATACGTCGTTTAGTGCTATATAAACTGCTCCATTACCGTGCGTGCGAAGCCAAATGTGTAGACTAACGGAAGAAATGCAGAAACCATTTACGAAATGTATTTTCTTAAACCAAATTTAGGAACTTGTAGAAATTGCTACTAACCGAGAACATTCATAATAACTAGTGTTAGCAGATTATACTGTACAACAACTACAGGTTAAGGCGTTATGCAGTTGTCGGTACATCATCAAAAGCTGACGTCCCGAACACCGAATAGTGGGCCATAGCAAGTCGCCTTATTTTGTACTACAGCCTGCGAGCTAAGAATTGACATACACTGTCAAATTTTGATGGTGAATTTGATGATTATTTTCAGTTTTAAATAAATAAATAAATAAACAAACATTCAGTAAATAAACAAGTAAATAAACAAATAAATAAACAAGTAAACAAACAAATCAATAACTATATAAATAAACAAGTAAACAAATAAATAAACAAGAAAACAATCAAATAAATAAACCAATAAACCAATAAATAAATAAATAATTAAATAAACAGAAAGTAAACATATAAATCAATAAATGAATAAATAAATGAATCAATAAATAAATAAATAAACAAGTCAACAAACAATTAAATAAATAACAAGTAAACAAACAAATAAATAAACAAGTAAACAAACAAATAAATAAATAAACCAATCAATAAATAAATAAACAAGTCAACAAACAAATAAATAAACCAATAAATCAATAAATGAATAAACAAGTAAACAAACAAACAAATAAATAAATAAACAAATGAATCAATAAATAAATAAACAAGTCAACAAACAAATAAATAAACCAATAAATCAATAAATGAATAAACAAGTAAACAAACAATTAAATAAATAACAAGTAAACAAACAAATAAATAAACAAGTAAACAAACAAATAAATAAATAAACCAATAAATAAATAAATAAACAAGTAAACAAACATATAAATAAATATTTAATAAATAAATACATTCATACATGGATGAAAAGCTCGCCAAAATTCCTAAACACCATGTTAAACTTCTTATGGGGGACTTCAATGCTCAACTTGGTCGAGAACACAAGTATAGGAAAATCATTGGAAACTATCCTGCCCACAAAAGAACCAATCAAAATGGTGAGAGATTGGTCTCCATTTGCGAAAACCATAACTTGCAGATCATGTCGACACACTTTCGCCATCTTCCCAGAAAGCAGACAACATGGCGATCTCCTGTCGACGCCATCGGAGAGTTTCAAATAGATCACGCCGCGATCTCTCGGAAAAACAGTCCTGAGATTATGAATGTTAAGGTTAAAAAAGGCATAAACGTGGCTTCAGACCACTATATGTCCATAATTAAATTCATACCGGTCCCTGCAAACACCAACAAGACGCCCAAACAAATTATTCGCTTCGACACTGATAAACTCAAACAGAATGTAAGAGAGTTCCAGGAAAAGGCTCGACCAATCGACTGTGACTTTAACAACACAAAAAACGCCTGATCGAGGCTGCCAAGGAAATTGCTGAAATTAAAAGAAGCAAGAAACATGCCTGGTGGAATGATACATGTGTTTCAGTTCTCAAGAAAAGGCTCGATGCATGGAAACAATATTACTCAACAAAATCGCAAACTGACTGGGAAACCTACAAAGCCCAACGAGCCCAGACAGCTAAAGTGATCCGAGCTGAGAAACGTAAATATGAAAAGTCACTTATTGAGAAGATCGACCAAGACTTTAAAAGAAACAACACCAGAGAGTACTACGGAACGTTCAAAAGGAAACTTATGGGCTATAAACCTCCGTCGTTATGCTTTCAGCGGAAGGACGGTACACTGGTGACCTCAAATGAAGAAAATTGTACCATCCTAGCTGATTACTTTAAGAATTTACTAAATTGCGATCAACCCAAGAATCCCATCAAGACCGAGGAACCCATTCGCAGATGCCCAGAATCAAGACCACCCAACAAAGACGAAATCAAGCGTCACATTGCTCGACTAAAAGCAACAAAGCGCCCGGGGAAGAGTCTGTAGTTGAAGAACTTTGGAAATATGCTCCCGAAGAAGCAGTTGAAATCTTGCAGAAGCAAATAGAACAAATTTGGAAAAATGAAATTCTACCAGAAGATTGGAAAACGGCCTTGATCCATCCGTTACACAAGAAAAGCAGCATGAAAAACGTCAACAACTACAGAGGACTATCCCTCCTACCGGTAACATACAAAATTCTCTCACTTGCTATCCTGGAGCGATTAGAAGCCGAAGTCGAGCATCAAATAGGAGAATACCAAGGGGGATTCAGAAAGGGTCGTTCAACTGCCGAACAGATCCACAACCTCAAAACGATCATTAGATATTGCAATCTCAGGTCCAAATCGTACGTATCAGTCTTTGTGGACTTTAAGAAGGCTTACGATTCCATAGACCGCGAAGTTCTGTTGAACATCCTCAACGAATTCGGGGTTGACCTGAAACTGCTGGCATTAATTAGAGCCACCCTAACTGAAACAAAATCCAAAGTAAAGTTCCTGGGATGTCTGTCGGATTCCTTGAGGTCAAAACGGGAGTCAGACAAGGTGACGGGCTCTCTCCAATGCTTTTCAACTGCGTTCTCGAAAAAGTTATTCGGACCTGGCGAACAAAATTATTAGAAACTGAGTATAGCCCTCTGATAATGGGAGCAGAATCCAAGGGGATCATAGTCGACTGTCTAGCATTCGCTGATGACATCGCCATTCTGTCGAACAACGTAGAAACTGCTAGGATGCAAATCGAACTTTTAAAAGAAATCGCTGAACAAACTGGCTTGCAGATATCATTCGAAAAAACAGAAGTAATGACTAACATCAAAGACGCCCCAGCAAAACTGCAGACAAAATACGGGAAGATCAACAGAGTGGAAAAATTTAAGTACTTGGGAGAGATCATCATGAAAAGTGGACTGGACAAAGAAGCACTCAAGGAACGAGTACGCAAACTCGAAATAGCCTATCAAACATCGCGCTCAATATACAACAAAAAATGCCTGTCCAAAAATACTAAACTACGTCATTATGAAACTGTTCTGAAACCAGTAGTTATGTATGCAGCCGAAACCCTATCCCTAAATGCTAATAAAGGACTCCTTGAAGAATTGGAGAAAAAAGAGCGCAAAATCGTCAGAGGTATAATGGGATCAAATTACAAGAATGGTATCCACTATAAAAAATCCAACAAAGAAGTCTACAGTGAAATAGAGAAAATTTCAGAATCGATCCGTAAAAGGCGGGCACGGTATTACGGTCATCTCAAACGAATGGACGGAATCAGGCTGACTAAACAGATTTTTCATTTCTTTGACTCCAAACCCAAAACCACAATGCCCTGGTTTATGAATACCAAAGTCGACCTCAAAATACTGCATCTAAAACCCGACGACGCCTTCAATAGAGATCTCTTCCGCAAAAAGATACTGACTAATGGGCTAACCCGAGACGAGACATCGAACCCGAAAAGAAGACACGGTACCACATGGACAGCGGAGCGCAAGATGGCCCACTCACAGAGAATGAGGGAATTCTGGGTTCAGAGGAAGGCGAAACAAATTGCCAAGTGTAGCAAGACTTAACGTGGTCCTAGATGGCCTCAACGAATTATATATAATACATACATTTATTTTTAAGAGCACGTCATTTATTTATATTTATTTATAATAAGCATTTACTGCATCAAG
Organism: Meconema thalassinum; assembly: GCA_946902985.2. Classification (NCBI taxonomy): domain Eukaryota; kingdom Metazoa; phylum Arthropoda; class Insecta; order Orthoptera; family Tettigoniidae; genus Meconema; species Meconema thalassinum. The sequence goes on from OX336390.1 coordinate 694,112,847, forward strand.
TGAATTTACCTTCTGTACGGGGGCGTTGCCTGGTGTGGAGAGTCGATACAAAAGGTTGCGACAAATACGGATTGACCTCAAACCATTGGTAATGATAATGTAACGGGTTTAGCGTCTCTTTAATGAACTATAGCTTTAAAGACACCGGAGTTTCGGAATTTTCCTAGGAGTTGTTCTTTAACGTGCCAGTTAATCTACAGTATAAGCATGAGGTTGCACTGAACCGGGATGAAACCCGCTATCTTGGGATCTGAAGGCCAGTGCTAAACCAACAGCGCTACTCAGCCCAACCAGCCCATTCTTTGTTCTTGTGATTGTTGTTAATATTTTTTTTTAGGTGTTTGGCACATCTAAGTCATCAGGGCGGCTTCGGTGGCGTAGTCGGTAGCATGCTGAGCTTCTATGCCCAAGATAGCGGGTTCAAACCCGGCCGAAACCGTCGGATTTTTTAAGAGCGTTAAAAATCCTTCAGTATGCCTTCCTTCGGAGGGGAAGTAAAGCCGGCGGTCCCATGTCATAGATTTATGGCATGTTAAAGAATCTTCCACTAATTGCACCTGTGTGAAGCTAAATTGGATAGGTTAAGAATGTAAACAACGCTCTTAGGTTTCTACGTTCGTTGCCAAGAGCCGACTGCGGTGGCGTCTAGTAGCTAAGTTATGAACTTGGCCTAGTAGTCGTTGACGGTGGCGCTTGGCGGCAAAAGTAGGAACTATTTGAAAAATTCTAAGTTGCAGTACTTAAGTTAAAAAACAGATAACACACGCTAATACAGTCATCACAATTAACACCGGTTATCAGACAGATTCTACACACACCCAAAGTACACGGGGCTACATGACCGCGTTGTCGCAGCCCCTAAACTTAAGAACCAACCAACCAACCTAGATCATCAGCCCCGTGCACTTGGGTGTTTATTCAATTTTTTTTTGTTTTTTTTATTTTCTTTTATTATTTTAAGTGGTTTGTAGAAAAAGTAATGGTTTATATTTATTTTACCTTTGGAATACACTAATTTAACTTTTACTGAAACAAACCTACTAATATATCTTCATCACTCAATAAAATGACTTGAAATAGGTAATGCCTACTTCTGATGATGGGAAACATTAAATATTTATTCAGAGGATAACATCTTATTTTTAGCCTACTTTCGATTTTTGCAAGAAATGAAAGTAGACTTATGAGATCACTACAGGGCGAAAAAAAAGTGTGTCTGTTGTGCCCAATCGGTCACGGTAGACTGGCATCGAACTCAGGTCTTATCTGAGAAGACCAGGCACATGATGCTGACTAGAATCGAACCATTGATCTGAGGGGGAACAGTTTTAGGGAACCCAAAGAGCAATGCGTTAAATAATGAGATATAATAATGTAGCATGATTTCACGGCCTATATGTGAATATCATAGCAATTTAAGGTGAAGAATTGTAAGCAAATGCAAGCAAATATACGTTTTCGAAGCATACAAGAACGAGAGGAGGCCAGTTTGACGTTTTACTAATTGCAGTTGGAAAATGGGTGGAGATCGTAGACGCCAAGGGACCTACTTTCGTCTGGAGCGAGGAGACAGCTTAAAATTAATGACTCGGGTATTCACCGCCTGACAACGATGGAAGCTATGGTGGGGAGGACTACCCACGGAAATTAATTAATTACAGCCAAGTGGAGCATTGAAATGGAGTGAAATGTACACCCAGGTGAATATATTCAAGGAGAGGTAATTTAGGGATGATCTTACACCTAAATTAAAGCCTATATCTCCAAATGAACGTGTTACCACCGAGCCTACGCTCGAGAGGAGTAATTTGGTGACCAGTCAGAGGGGAATCACCATGGTGGCGTCCTGACGCGCTGAACTAAGGCAATTAATTGTAATTAATTGGCCGAAGCGATCGCCGGCACGCGAACGTTTATGAAACCTCCACACCTCAATAAACAAGGTGTATATGTCAGTTCGGCTGAAAATGTATTATTTCAAGGAAGGAGTCGCACCCATGTGTCCGGTGGACTAGTTTTTACGAGAAACCTTTATAAGGAGGAGTGAGGCAGACCAAGCCAGAGTTGTCGAGAGTTGTCGAGAGTTGTCTTCAGTCTGTTCTCCAGTATACACGTAACTAATACGCTGCCAGTAAGCGCGCGAAATGTTAAAGTATCGACGCTCAGCCGTTGAAGAACAATAGAAGCAAGTCATACAGCTTCATAAGTAATCATGAAGTGCGTCGAAGTTAATTTAATACAGATAATTATCTATTATCTGACGCAAATATAAATTCGCTACAGCGAAAGAGTAACTTATAGTGTTTTTGAACATTACACATACCAGGAGGTATTGTCAGAGTTGTATATGACATTATCATCAGGATCACTACAAGTATGGGAGCTTGGGAAGCATCGCCACTTAATCTTGACAGTGAGCTGAACGATATTGCAGGTGACGAGGATCGAACGTCCGTAAACGCTGTTAAACTTTCACGGAGACCAGCGGTTGGCGTAATTGCATCGCATCTCTGAGATCAGGCGTAGGAGGAATCCAATTAAGGATCAACCTGTGAAATAGTGAATAAGTGTACATAAATTGTGTAATAGTGATTTAAAAGTGTTCATGTGTATAGTGATTAATATGCATTGTGTAAAAGTGAAAGAGGCCACTGATAAGAGTATGTTTATCATGTGGGAAATGTGTGAAATTAAGTGTTGTGAAAAATATAACATGATGGCTTAAATCAAGCGTCATGGTAGGCCTGAAGCTGAGGTGCTGGTACCATCCAGCGAAAATAAAAAAGTGAGTACCAATTTACAATGTTATTATAACTAAATAGTTCACCATATAACGATTTATTACTTTGAGACTAAGATGTAACAGTCACTTATTGAACGAGTTTTCACCACTCGTTTTGAATAGAATATGGCTTGGAAGGTGATTTGTTTAGGGCCATTCAGGCCGAAAATCGTGATGGATGTAACGGTAACGTTAAATGAATAATAATGATAATAATAATCTGGGGTCGGCAACAGTAAAGTAATAGGCATTTTTGGCCTAAAATAATGTTCAAAGTGTGTCATGTCTAATATAAAGATACTGTATTTTGGTAAACAGTAAGAAAGCAACGTGGAATATAGCGAGATACGAGAGTTTTTCAGTGTCAATGAAGTGTTGAATGATTATTTGATATGGTCAATCCTTAGGATTATATTTGAGGACCATTAAAGTAAAGTAAGCCAGTAAATTTATACCTTGTTATTAGGAGCTATTTAAAGCTTTGGCTTAAGGGTTATTACAGAGAGAACGCGGGTGTCTTAATAATTGAGTCATCTATGTGAAGTATTGTTTGAAGCCGCATATAGCGTGAAGAAGTAACGTAGAATCCAGTGATTTACGTAAATAAATATTGCGGGGACTAAACTAGTATAGCTTGCGCGTTAGGTGAGAAGTTGGCTGATCTACGAATTAGTATCGCCCTTGTGCATACTCTATTATTCGCAGCGAATTGGACAGAGCCTGTCTGTATCCATCGCTTGCATGAATTATGGCCACGAATGACGTCCGTCGAGACTCCGTGAGCATGTGTATAAATGATCTACCCTGAGAGGTAAGGATCATATTCGTCGTTTAGGAAACGCAGATTTCCTTATGTTTATTAAGACAGCTGCTGGTGAGAATCCCGTATTCTCATTATGATGCGCGTCCAAAAGCCACTTGTATTCACCATAGAACGGCAAGGCTATCACCGGAATCATCCCCAGCCATGAATGTTAATAAGGAGCCGAGTTGAGCCCAATGCACTAATTATAGGTGTTAATTAATTAAATGACTCAAGTACTTAGGAACAACACTTAGCGTATCTCTGCTGTACTGAAATTGTAAACAAACCTGACCTTGCCAGCAGATGAGGGAAGTGGGTTGGCCCACTGAGACGAGCGGCCATCTTGTGCAGTGGCCGGAACTAATTTTATTGCCTGCTAGGAAGAGGGGACATCGGTCCGCCAGTCCTTTAAATTAGGGTCACAGTAGGACACTGAAGAATCTCGATATTTCAATATGCAATTAAGATATGAGTGTTATGATGATGCCAATTGAATTAAGTGATGTGTTCCAACACACATACATTGTTGAATCAAAGAAATCGGATAATATTTGGCCCAGTTATTCTCTGAAGAGGAACACTGAACCAAATAAAGTGTTAGGCATCCATTGAGAATGCATTTTGCCAGTTCACGCTAATTTATGCAGACGGGTATGTGATTTCTAAGAACATGACACATTTGTAACGATAATAATCCCGACAAGACCCAGAGAATCGTTGTATGGTGAAACTATAAATATCTCTATCCATGTTTATTTTGGAAGGGAAAAGTACTACTTTTTAAGCGTTTCATATTGATGGAAAGAAGGAAGATGATTCACACGACACAACAAATATTTGTTAATTAAAGCAGAAAAATAATGAATTTATGCTAATCAAAGTAAATGCCATAAGAAACGGAGTAATGTTTTATTAATGTCATTTTGATGTGATATGTGACTTTTGTGTTGTGATACTCCAGTTAAGTAAAAATTGTGTCACCTGGTGAACACTATGGAAACCCATGGAAGTCTGAAAATATCATTGATAGGATGCTAGAATTAGATTTGAGTGCACTGTAGCACTATTTTAAGAAGAAAACTCACAAAATAACCCTATTTTTATTTGTGGGAATTAAATATAATTTGTCCTTTATTTGTATTTGTTGTATAGCCATGATTTTATACCAGTAAATATTTTATTTTAGGAATATGTTGTGTATTTCATGTAGAGTAGTTACCTGGTAGACTCAAATCCTGAGCATGTGGTCGTATGGTGGGCAGGAACGTCCCATACCTCGAAAGACCGTGAGTTAGCTGGGATACGAACACATGTTCCACATGATGACAGTTGGGTACATGGAGGATATGTCTCTGTACTAGGATATAGTCACAGTTACTACTAAAAGTCGGCCAAGATATTAATGGTAGAAGCAAATACAGCATAGAAATTAGGATATAATAGGAAAAGGCCGCGTCCCATTTGTTAATAAGCCTTCGCGTCAAAACAAATGTTGATAATCCTCCATAAGACATGCTTAAATCTAAATGTAACTTTATGACACAACTCATATTTCATTATCATGGCCCAAGCAACGTGGGACGGTATTAATTCATTATGGAACCGCCTGCGTCAGTGCAATAAGAGCGATCTTGGCATTGCACAAACCGGCCAAAGCATGAGGGATCCCCCAGACTCATATATTTTTATCATGTCGCCCAGATGTGTGAGGCAAAGCGTGTCATACATACCTTCATTATCATGGCGCCCAGGACGTGGAAGGCTTATGGGATTCAGAAAACCCCATAATAATAGCATGGTTTTCATGGGGAAAACCATAATAATAGTATTTTTCCTCAAACTCTGTTTGAGCGATTGTGAGTCTTTCTAGATGATATTCAGACGTCAGACACTGTTGTCAGACGGGTACGTGGGTCTATACCCATCCCATATGTGGTTTTGACACTTTGTAATATGTTGTTGTTGTTGTCGCGGGATCGGAATCCTTTTCTTTCCAATAAAACGCACCAGCATGTTCAGCTGCGGCCTACCTGAGTCTCAAATTAAGAAATACAGGATGGCTGGAACTGAGGACGTACTCTGGTGTATCGCTGAGTTAAGGGAACATTTTGATAATACTAATGCTAAGAGTAAGGAAGAATCTAAAGCATTTAAAGATGAAATAGCAGATAGATTGGCTACAATAAATGTACAATTGGATGCCAATCAAGCTGAAATAAACACTAGATTAGAGGCTAATCAAGCTACAGTAAACACGCAGTTAGAGTTAAACCTAATAGAGGTAAATAAAAAAATGGATGACGTTAATGAATCTGTCCAGCGTGAGGTAACTAAGAATATTGTTAGCGTGGTCTCAGAAATGCAAGCTGATAACGATAAACGCTTTGAGTCTATTGAGCTAAAACTAGAGAATAATCTGCAAGCGTGCAGAGAGTCACAGCGTGAGATTAACGATAGCTTAAGCAGTATGTCCATGGAGCTTAAAGACATTCAGAGTCAGAATGAAGCTAATACTAAACGTCAACTAGAGCAATTTAATACGTTCACTCAGACCGTGGATCAAAGGCTCGAGGATAGCGACGTAAAATGGAATACGCGAATGGCAGGTCACGCCAAGGCGGTAGACGAAGCCTTAAGAAAACAGGATCAGAATATCCTTGACCAGTGCAAGGAAATTCATGAAATAAAAACTTCTGATCAAGAGAATAAAGAAACAATGTCAAATATGAAGAGACAGGTCGGGAAGGTGCAGAAAGAGTTGGAGCAAACTCAGAGCGACCTAGCAGTTATTCATAAAAGGCAGGATGAGGACCAGGGAGAAATCACGAAAATAAGGACGGAAATCTCTCATATGCAGGGTCACATTCAAAAGGAAGTTACAGGCTTACGAGAAGAATTAGAACTTCGAGAAGGCTTAAAGACTGAAGCCAGCGACAAGACTCTTGCCGAAGTAAGAGAAAGTCTAGCGGGGGAAATTACCCACCTGAAGGAAAACCTTAAGGATGATAAGGAAAAGGTATTATCTATGGCAGAAAGAAACCGAGATCGCCTAGAGAAAATAGAACGAGAGGTATTAACTCGTTTGGAAAGGGCAGAAAATAGGCATAGCCAAATAGAAACTAGAATGATCGCACAGGAGGAATCCATGTTGCGGAATCCTAGGTCTAGCGAAGGAAGTATAGACGAGAATAGGAGAAACAAATGGGCAGAGATAGAAATACAGCCCACTCCAAAGAATGCAGCCATGCCAAGTGACAGCCCGTATACCACACCTGGTATGCCAATTGCCATGTCAACACCGCATGAAAATGCTGTTCAAAATCAAATAGTCACAGTTGTAAGGACTAGTGATGAGAAACCAAAGAAATACTCTGGGAGTAATTCTAACATGACACCCAAGTACTGGCTTAAAGAAGTTTCCGAGTACTTGAATGACGCGAAAGTACCGCCAGAGCGAAGGTTGAGAGCGATTGAAAAACTAAACGAGGGCGAGTGTGTCTTATGGTTTAGGAGTTTTCGGTACACGTTCGACACCGTTGACGAATTTCGCCAAGCATTTTTAAGTAGGTACTGGAACGCAAGTATACAACAGAACCTCAGATTGGACTTGTATTCCAGGCGTTATAGTACTAATAACACGACGAAGTACGCAGAATTCTTCGTGGGACAATTGTGCCGTTTCCGCGAGCTTGATGAAGGACTTAGAGAGTCAGATTTGTGCGTAGCGATAGCCAAGCAGCTACCGTATGAAGTACAACGTCTATTAATCTCAGCAAACGCCAAAACTGCGATCGATATGGAAGAGGTGCTGAGACAACTCGATCTAACCACAGTGCAGCACACAAGGCAAAGTCGAAACGGGGAACAAGTCAACATGACGACTACACCGACTGAACCGACTAAGGTGCAGACAAAAAGCAAATCTACGAGCACCGAAACGGAAAAATCCGACTGGCAACGTGAAGGACGCGAAAACCAGAATTGGAGGCCAGCATATCGAGGAGGATCGAACCGTGGAAACCGAGGAAGGAAAAACTGGAATCTGCGCGGTACAAGAGACCAGCAGCCTGATAACAGAAGGAATTACGGCCGAAATGGGAACAACCAAGGATGGAGATCCCAAGAGCAGAGTCGCGGGTTCGATGAAGAGGCGGAAGAACGCTATCACGCATCTTTAAGATGCATGGAAGAGCGTGGAGATGACCAGAGACAATCGCGAGTTCATTGGGATGAAGCGATTAGGAATAGAAGGTCACCCGACATATATAAAAGTGATGACGGTGCCAAGAGTCTGGAACTTCAGCAGTATGAAGACAGGCAGAAGAACTCCACAAAGAATGGAGCAATTGAAACAAAAAAAAACACCAAAATTAAATGACCAAAAAGAGATAAGTTCAGGATGGAATACAGTGAATATTGTTAACTGGATTGCCAAACCTGAGGAGCTTATCGAAGACCTAGATGAAGGGACGGTCAATGTGAGAAGGGAACTACCCATTATTATTGTAAACATTGCAGGCATGAAGATAAGAAGTCTCATTGATACAGGTTCAACAGTGTGTTTGATAACCCAGGCATTATATAATGAAATCCAAAGTAAAATCCACGTCTTGAAAATACCTATTTCAAGCGTGAAAATAAAAGGTGTAATACCAGATAAAGTTATGATATGCAGATACCAAGTATTTTTAGATTTGCAGATAGGGAACTCTACATTCTCACAGAGCTTCCTACTTGTGAATAAGCTGCCGTTTAACATCATTGTTGGCATGGATTTCATAAGAGAATATAAAGTTATTATAGATCTCTCGCAAGACATTGTTATGTTTCGCGCAAAGGAGGGAAAGGAAGATTTAGAGCTCTCATCAAAGCACAATGAAACGAGACCAGAAGAGTACGTATGGCATACATACGGAGATATGACTGGGGATGCAGTGTTGACTACAGAAGATATTGAGGAAGAGTTGGCAATACTGGCCGCAGACATTGAGAAGGACCTCGAACCAAAATTTGAAGAATGCCTGGAAGAGAAGATTGAGGAAGCTAAATTTGGTCCAGAACATAAGCAAATGCTAAGGGAACTGCTGTTTGAGTATAAAGGAGTCTTCGATTCGAGACCTGGCCGGATCAAGAATTTCCAATATGCGTTCCAAGTCAGCGATTGGACACCATTCAAACAAAAGCCGTATCCTGTAGCCGAGAAACATTATTTAAAGGTCAAAGAAGCAATACAGGAAATGCTAGAGGCAGGCGTCATTGTGAAGACAGCCACACCCTATGTCAGCCCACTGGTAGTTGTACCTAAACAGGACGGAAGTGTGAGGATATGCCTGGACCTACGAAATTTGAATTCCAAGGTCATACCGGAATTTGACCATGTGCCGCCCATTAAGGAGGTCCTCAGGAGGTTCAAAGGAAAGACTGTGTTCTCAAATCTTGACCTGACGGCAAGTTTTCACCATCTTGCTCTGGAGGAGAAAACAACACCGTGCATGAAGCGACAGGAGAAGTGCCAGTGAGCCTACATCTTGATAGAAGACCAGAGAGGCCATGGAATAATGTCATTCGGACACCCATCGATGCACAGCCTGGACGTGAATTGAGGATCCAGAGAACTTTCGAGTATCTCAAGAAACAAGCAGACAGACGGCAGCGGAGAAACAGGAGGAAACGCTATCATAGACCATTACTCGTGGGGGAGTACGTCTTATTGAAGAAACCCGCTAGTTCAGATCCAGAGAGCAGGAAATATACAAAATTTCAGCATGCCTATCACGGACCCTACCTGATTATAAGGGACTTGCAAAATAATGCATACCGAATCAGAGACGAAGCAACAGGTAGAGAAGTTGTTGTAAATGCAGCTAATTTGAAGTTATATAGTCCACCAGAGGATTATGATACGAGGGAAGAACAAGCAATGCACACCCAAGTAGACGGGGAGTCATTACGTATGCACGGAAAGATTCTTGAGAAAAGCTTGCAGACCCAGGAAGAAACGGAGCGAAGCGACCAGTTCACAAACCCAAGGGACACGAGGGGAGAATGCAGCTGTCAACTGAAGGAACTTTACGACCAGTTGAGGGAGGCCGCTACGGAACTAGAGGAAATGAATGAACAATTGAGAAGGCAGAACAAGAGTCTACGCGACGGCAGACAGAGTGGAATGGGGGAACGAGACAGCCCATTGCCGAGAGCGCTGACCGCTTAAAGTAAATACTGCATGGAGTCAATGCCATCTGAAAGGCCCGAAAAATTCACTTGTGTAATGAATTTTCCGAGCTTAGCGAGGGAAAGATGTGCCCAATCGGTCACGGTAGACTGGCATCGAACTCAGGTCTTATCTGAGAAGACCAGGCACATGATGCTGACTAGAATCGAACCATTGATCTGAGGGGGAACAGTTTTAGTGAACCCGAAGAGCAATGCGTTAAATAATGAGATATAATAATGTAGCATGATTTCACGGCCTATATGTGAATATCATAGCAATTTAAGGTGAAGAATTGTAACAAATGCAAGCAAATATACGTTTTCGAAGCATACAAGAACGAGAGGAGGCCAGTTTGACGTTTTACTAATTGCAGTTGGAAAATGGGTGGAGATCGTAGACGCCAAGGGACCTACTTTCGTCTGGAGCGAGGAGACAGCTTAAAATTAATGACTCGGGTATTCACCGCCTGACAACGATGGAAGCTATGGTGGGGAGGACTACCCACGGAAATTAATTAATTACAGCCAAGTGGAGCATTGAAATGGAGTGAAATGTACACCCAGGTGAATGTATTCAAGGAGAGGTAATTTAGGGATGTTCTTACACTTAAATTAAAGCCTATATCTCCAAATGAACGTGTTACCACCGAGCCTACGCTCGAGAGGAGTAATTTGGTGACCAGTCAGAGGGGAATCACCATGGTGGCGTCCTGACGCGCTGAACTAAGGCAATTAATTGTAATTAATTGGCCGAAGCGATCGCCGGCACGCGAACGTTTATGAAACCTCCACACCTCAATAAACAAGGTGTATATGTCAGTTCGGCTGAAAATGTATTATTTCAAGGAAGGAGTCGCACCCATGTGTCCGGTGGACTAGTTTTTACGAGAAACCTTTATAAGGAGGAGTGAGGCAGACCAAGCCAGAGTTGTCGAGAGTTGTCGAGAGTTGTCTTCAGTCTGTTCTCCAGTATACACGTAACTAATACGCTGCCAGTAAGCGCGCGAAATGTTAAAGTATCGACGCTCAGCCGTTGAAGAACAATAGAAGCAAGTCATACAGCTTCATAAGTAATCATGAAGTGCGTCGAAGTTAATTTAATACAGATAATTATCTATTATCTGACGCAAATATAAATTCGCTACAGCGAAAGAGTAACTTATAGTGTTTTTGAACATTACACATACCAGGAGGTATTGTCAGAGTTGTATATGACATTATCATCAGGATCACTACAAGTATGGGAGCTTGGGAAGCATCGCCACTTAATCTTGACAGTGAGCTGAACGATATTGCAGGTGACGAGGATCGAACGTCCGTAAACGCTGTTAAACTTTCACGGAGACCAGCGGTTGGCGTAATTGCATCGCATCTCTGAGATCAGGCGTAGGAGGAATCCAATTAAGGATCAACCTGTGAAATAGTGAATAAGTGTACATAAATTGTGTAATAGTGATTTAAAAGTGTTCATGTGTATAGTGATTAATATGCATTGTGTAAAAGTGAAAGAGGCCACTGATAAGAGTATGTTTATCATGTGGGAAATGTGTGAAATTAAGTGTTGTGAAAAATATAACATGATGGCTTAAATCAAGCGTCATGGTAGGCCTGAAGCTGAGGTGCTGGTACCATCCAGCGAAAATAAAAAAGTGAGTACCAATTTACAATGTTATTATAACTAAATAGTTCACCATATAACGATTTATTACTTTGAGACTAAGATGTAACAGTCACTTATTGAACGAGTTTTCACCACTCGTTTTGAATAGAATATGGCTTGGAAGGTGATTTGTTTAGGGCCATTCAGGCCGAAAATCGTGATGGATGTAACGGTAACGTTAAATGAATAATAATGATAATAATAATCTGGGGTCGGCAACAGTAAAGTAATAGGCATTTTTGGCCTAAAATAATGTTCAAAGTGTGTCATGTCTAATATAAAGATACTGTATTTTGGTAAACAGTAAGAAAGCAACGTGGAATATAGCGAGATACGAGAGTTTTTCAGTGTCAATGAAGTGTTGAATGATTATTTGATATGGTCAATCCTTAGGATTATATTTGAGGACCATTAAAGTAAAGTAAGCCAGTAAATTTATACCTTGTTATTAGGAGCTATTTAAAGCTTTGGCTTAAGGGTTATTACAGAGAGAACGCGGGTGTCTTAATAATTGAGTCATCTATGTGAAGTATTGTTTGAAGCCGCATATAGCGTGCAGAAGTAACGTAGAATCCAGTGATTTACGTAAATAAATATTGCGGGGACTAAACTAGTATAGCTTGCGCGTTAGGTGAGAAGTTGGCTGATCTACGAATTAGTATCGCCCTTGTGCATACTCTATTATTCGCAGCGAATTGGACAGAGCCTGTCTGTATCCATCGCTTGCATGAATTATGGCCACGAATGACGTCCGTCGAGACTCCGTGAGCATGTGTATAAATGATCTACCCTGAGAGGTAAGGATCATATTCGTCGTTTAGGAAACGCAGATTTCCTTATGTTTATTAAGACAGCTGCTGATGAGAATCCCGTATTCTCATTATGATGCACGTCCAAAAGCCACTAGTATTCACCATAGAACGGCAAGGCTATCACCGAAATCATCCCCAGCCATGAATGTTAATAAGGAGCCGAGTTGAGCCCAATGCACTAATTATAGGTGTTAATTAATTAAATGACTCAAGTACTTAGGAACAACACTTAGCGTATCTCTGCTGTACTGCAATTGTAAACAAACCTGACCTTGCCAGCAGATGAGGGAAGTGGGTTGGCCCACTGAGACGAGCGGCCATCTTGTGCAGTGGCCGGAACTAATTTTATTGCCTGCTAGGAAGAGGGGACATCGGTCCGCCAGTCCTTTAAATTAGGGTCACAGTAGGACACTGAAGAATCTCGATATTTCAATATGCAATTAAGATATGAGTGTTATGCTGATGCCAATTGAATTAAGTGATGTGTTCCAACACACATACATTGTTGAATCAAAGAAATCGGATAATATTTGGCCCAGTTATTCTCTGAAGAGGAACACTGAACCAAATAAAGTGTTAGGCATCCATTGAGAATGCATTTTGCCAGTTCACGCTAATTTATGCAGACGGGTATGTGATTTCTAAGAACATGACACATTTGTAACGATAATAATCCCGACAAGACCCAGAGAATCGTTGTATGGTGAAACTATAAATATCTCTATCCATGTTTATTTTGGAAGGGAAAAGTACCACTTTTTAAGGTTTCATATTGATGGAAAGAAGGAAGATGATTCACACGACACAACAAATATTTGTTAATTAAAGCAGAAAAATAATGAATGTATGCTAATCAAAGTAAATGCCATAAGAAACGGAGTAATGTTTTATTAATGTCATTTTGATGTGATATGTGACTTTTGTGTTGTGATACTCCAGTTAAGTAAAAATTGTGTCACATGATGAACACTATGGAAACCCATGGAAGTCTGAAAATATCATTGATAGGATGCTAGAATTAGATTTGAGTGCACTGTAGCACTATTTTAAGAAGAAAACTCACAAAATAACCCTATTTTTATTTGTGGGAATTAAATATAATTTGTCCTTTATTTGTATTTGTTGTATAGCCATGATTTTATACCAGTAAATATTTTATTTTAGGAATATGTTGTGTATTTCATGTAGAGTAGTTACCTGGTAGACTCAAATCCTGAGCATGTGGTCGTATGGTGGGCAGGAACGTCCCATACCTCGAAAGACCGTGAGTTAGCTGGGATACGAACACATGTTCCACATGATGATAGTTGGGTACACTGTCTGTGTGTATGTGTGTGTGTGTGTGTGTGCGTACTCTGAATGTCTGTCCCCCCCCCCTATCAATTCGAACACGGTTAAACCGAATTGAACGAAATTTGGTACAGAGGTAGCACTGGCAAAGGGCACCTCAGTGTCATGTTTTATATTGCCGCCATCTTTACCAAAAGGTAATGGCGGCCAATCGAATGATCAAAACTTAATAATGCATTACGACCAAACTAATCATCGGATCTTTACCAAATTTGGTAACAACCTTCCTTCATATGGGACGCGTCTTGTGCCCAAACTACAAGGTCATCAAACCTACCATTTCAGGATGGCGGCCGTGTGAATTATGCAAAATTTATAATCCATAACATGGGACCCACAATTTCCGATTATCGAACCAAGAATCGTTTAATCTGTTCTAAGCGACGTGGTTCGTTCGAAATTAAAAGTTTATATTGTAATATTATAATCTAGAAGTGACTTTAAAACTCTGAATCGTCTCGGCTATTTGACAAGATGGCAGCTGATCTCTCGTTCTGACCTATATTTTACTAATTTCAGTATGTTGCAAGTAATATAACCTACTGATAAAAATTATATGAACTTAATATGAAATGAACTCGGTTTGAAATATACTCCAGTGAAGAAATCTTCAGTCCAAGTGTTTATTTGCTAATACAGTACGTTATATGTATTTAATCGATAACGCGAATGTTATGAGTGTACGATTGGATGTGTGGTTAGAGCTCCCGTCTCTCATGTGGCTGGCCGGGGTTCAAATCCTATCAGAGTAGAACATTTTTGCTTGATTTTTTTTTATATTTATTGTTTCTTGAGTACTGAGACGTTATAAAATAAAGCGTTCTATGGTGCGTTTTCCAATGGAAATTATATATTTAAAAAAACGACATTCTCCACCGGAGTGACATCTAGCAGCCTTCAGTTGTACTATGCAGAAACTATAGATTCGAGCAGCGCTCTATACCGGCCAGTTAGTGAACCCAGTCTTAACGACTGCAAGGAGTAATAATACAGTAACATTCGTTTATTCCTTGTGCACATCGAACCAAGAATCGTTTAATCTGTTCTAAGCGACGTGGTTCGTTCGAAATTAAAAGTTTATATTGTAATATTATAATCTAGAAGTGACTTTAAAAATCTGAATCGTCTCGGCTATTTGACAAGATGGCAGCTGATCTCTCGTTCTGACCTACATTTTACTAATTTCAGTATGTTGCATGCAATATAACCTACTGATAAAAATTATATGAACTTAATATGAAATGAACTCGGTTTGAAATACACTCCAGTGAAGAAATCTTCAGTCCAAGTGATTATTTGCTAATACAGTACGTTATATGAATTTGATCGATAACGCGAATGTTATGAGTGTACGATTGGCTGTGTGGTTAGAGCTCCCGTCTCTCATGTGGCTGGCCGGGGTTCAAATCCTATCAGAGTAGAACTTTTTTGCTTGATTTTTTTTATATTCATTGATTCTTGAGTACTGAGACGTTATAAAATAAAGCGTTATATGGTGCTTTTTGCAATGGAAATTATATATTAAAAAAAACGACATTCTCCACCGGAGTGACATCTACCAGCCTTCAGTTGTATTATGCAGAAACTATAGATTCGAGCAGCGCTCTATACCGGCCAGTTAGTGAACCCAGTCTTAACGACTGCTAGGAGTAATAATACAGTAACATTCGTTTATCCCTTGTGCACAGAGGCGTTGTTGATAACCTCAAAACTTGCAATATGGATGATTTGGAGATGGATTATTTTGTTATACCGTGTATTTAAGATTAGCCTATAAATTAACGGGTTGCGAAGTTTCTTCACTTAGTCCTATATCATTCGTATACGACACAGAACAACAACGTGACGTCAGTTTCTGAACTGCTCTGATTGGCTATTACATTGCTGCAGTCGGGTAGTTGGCAGTCAAGGATAAAATTCGCGACTGCCAACTGCCAGCTACCAACTGCAACTTCATGTTGTGTATGGTGCCTATAGTATACACGGAGTCGATCGCGACTGCCGACCGAGGACTACCAACTACGGACTGCCGACTGCGCATTGTAGATGGGCCTTATTAGAGCAACGAAGTTTCAATTATTGTAAGTAGTCGGTGTTTGGAGTGTTTGCTGATGAAATTGCAAAATGCTGGGGTAAATTATAAACTATGGTTTGAACGCCACTGTTCAAATCCTGTGTGCCAATTTGCACTTCAAATAGGAAGAAATTAGGAGATGATAAGGACAGAGAGTTATAACTATACCCATACATTTAGGAGAAAGTAGGCTATATGTTCTTTCCCGAACATCTTGTTTCTATCATAGAATGCTATTCAGTCTGTCAACACGATTGTCCCCAATTATATTTGGCGGGAAGTACAAATATGTAAAGGTCCTAACCTGAAAAAAAAAATATCACTTAATTAACACACATTTTTACAAAGAAGAAAAGGGGTGGGGTAATTAATTGGATAACGTGTTTCGATCGTCATGCGATCATCATCAGATCTTGTTCACCTACGCTTAGATTTGGTTTGGTGGGTAGGCCTATGTATTACACTTATGTACATAATGTTTACACAATTTTTTTTATAACATGTGTAACGTGTCAGACCTTTTTACAGATATTGCTACTCGATTGGTTAGCACTTCTATAGATGTTGCATTATTTATTATTATTATTATTATTATTATTATTATTATTATTATTATTATTATTATTATTATTATTATTATTATTATAGTATTGCTTATGTGGTTAAGTAAGTCAACACTGCGATCTGTCAACTTATTACTGCAATGCGCTTCAGTTTTGTTCATTCAAAGTCATTTCTCCCTGTCTGATCTTCTACGGTATGTTTATTAGGTAGATTTCATTAGAAAGCTAACTATTGCAATGGGTCCCATGTTTCGACTTCCGGAAAATTTCGACATATCTTCGCGTTTCACATCCCCCAGACCCCAAAACCACCGTCAGTTCAAAAGTTTATATATAATTTATGTATATATATATATATGTATATATATATATATGTATATCAGTTTCTTGTGGACACGATAACTGCCGTAATTTCGCACCAATTACTTCGAATTTTTTACCGAAGATGTATACCTATAAAATCTCGGTCGAGTTCGTTACTGGGCTAAATCGGTCGAAGGGGGTGAAAATGGGGGGCATTTTTCGAAAAAGTGAAATTTCGCTATAACTCTCTTAATACGTGCAATATCGAATCCATTCAAAGTTCATAATATGTGTCGGATAAGTGCCAAAAATATTTGTCAAATAAGTTTTTTGATAGCACCAACCATTGACCAAAGGGGTGGAAAAAAGTGGGTTTTTCGGGAAACATTAATCATATCTCTCTTAATAGGCACAATATCAAAACCGTACAAAATGGACAATATTCCCCTAATAATTACCTAAAACTTTTGTCTGAAAGAATTTTTGATATGACCCACCATTACGCCAATGGACGAGAAAAATGATTTCGGAATTATAAGAAAATGCCAAGAGCTATCAGTGGTTGCCATGGCAACACTACTAAATTGATGAGGCATGGACCATCAGACGTTGCCATGACAACGCACTTGCACGAGATCAGATTCAGTATTTCCATCTGATTAAGTGGTTGGTTGGTTGTTTCTTAAGTTTAGGGGCTGCGACAACGCGGTCATGTAGCCCCGTGTACTTTGGGTGTGTGTAGAATCTGTCTGATAACCGGTGTTAATTGAGATGACTGTATTAGTGTGTGTTATCTGTTTGTTAATTTAAGTACTGCAACTAACAATTTTTCAGATAGTTCCTACTTTTGCCGCCAAGCGCCACTGTCAACGACTACGAGGCCAAGTTCAGAACTGAGCTACTAGACGCCGCCGCAGTCGGCTCTTGGCAACGAACATAGAAACCTAAGAGCGTTGTATACATTCTTAACCTATCCAATTTAGCTTCACACAGGTGCAATTAGTGGAACGATCTTTAACATGCCATAAATCTATGACATGGGACCGCCGGCTTTACTTCCCCTCCGATGGAAGGGATATTTAACACTCTTAAAAAATCCGACGGCTTCGGCCGGGTTTGAACCCGGTATCTTGGGCATAGAAGCTCAGCACGCTACCGACTACGCCACCGAAGCCGCCTGGCGAAGTGGGAAGCGGCTTCGGTGACGTAACTGGTAGCATGCTGAATGTCTATGCCCAATGTCGCGGTTTCAAAGCCGGCCGAAGTCGTCGGATTTTCTAAGAGCACTAGAATCCCTCAGTATGCTTTCCTTTGGAGGGGAAGTTCCAACGTTCGTTGCGAGTTGATGGTTGGGGTGGCATCTAGTAGCCAAGTTCACAGCTAGGTGTCGTTGACGGTAGTACCTGGTAGCAACATTAGGAACTACTGCTTGAAATTGACCGTCTGCAGTACTTACATGAATTAAGACTAATACAGCCATTACAATTCACACCGTGTATCAGACAGATTCTACACTCACCCAAAGTACACGGGGTTAGATGACCGCGTTGTCGCAGCCCCTAAACTGAGGAACCAACCAGAGGTAGATTTCATTAGAAAGCTAACTATTGCAATGGGTACCATGTTTCGACTTCCGGAAAATTTCGACATATCTTCGCGTTTCACATCCCCCAGACCCCAAAACCACCGTCAGTTCAAAAGTTATATATAATTTATGTATGTATATGTATATCAGTTTATTGTGGACACGATAACTGCCGTAATTTTGTACCAATCACTTTGAATTTTTTACCGAATACGTATACCTATAAAATCTCGGTCGAGTTCGTTACTGGGCTAAATCGGTCGAAAGGGGTGAAAATAGGGGGCTTTTTTTCGAAAACGTGAAATATTGCTATAACTCTCTTAATATGTGAAATATCGAATCCGTTCAACATTCATACTATGTGTCGGATAAAGCCCAAAAATGTATGTTTGAAGAGTTTTTTTTATAGCACCAACCATTGACCAAAGGGGTGGGAAAAAGTGGGTTTTTCGGGAAACATTAATCATATCTCTCTTAATAGGCACAATATCAAAACCGTACAAAATGGACAATATTCCCATAATAATTACCTAAAACTTTTGTCTGAAAGAATTTTTGATATAACCCACCATTATGCCAAGGGATGAGAAAAATAATTTCGGAATTATAAGAAAATGCCAAGACCTATCAGTGGTTGCCATGGCAACACTACTAAATTGATGAGGGATGAGCCATCAGACGTTGCCAAGATAACGCACTTGCACGAGATCAGATTCAGATTTCCATCTAAGTGTGAAGCGGCTTCGGTGACGTAACTGGTAGCATGCTGAATGTCTATGCCCAAGGTCGCGAGTTCAAAACCGGCCAAAGTCGTCGGATTTTCTAAGAGCGCTAAAAATCCGTCAGTATGCTTTCCTTTGGAGGGGAAGTTCCAACGTTAGTTGCGAGTTGCTGGTTGCGGTGGCATCTAGTAGCCAAGTTCACAGCTAGGTGTCGTTGACGGTAGTACCTGGTAGCAACATTAGTAACTACTGCTTGAAATTGACCGTCTGCAGTCCTTACCTGAATTACAGACTAATACAGCCATCCCAAAGTACACGGGGTTACATGACCGCGTTGTCGCAGCCCCTAAACTGAGGAACCAACCAAAATCTCTGCGGTAGATATAATTTTGCGTGAAGAAGTAACAGACCGTTACATAGTTGCACATCAGTGTCGAAACCTTGCATAAGGATAGTGTGACCACAAGTATAAAAATGGACCCCAAATGACAAGAAGGTTACCGTTCCCATAAGACAATAAAATGTTTAAAATAAGCATAAAATGACGAAAAACAAAGTTAATTAAGCTCCAATTATAAAATACCTTCTCGCATTAAATGAGGTCTGATCCTTCTACGAAAATCTGCATATTCTGCCTATTTTCGCCTATCCCCAAGTTTGTCCGGTGAAATCTACCTCCGCCTTCCGGCGTGCCGAGAGGACTTTTATATACTCTAGGCGTAATACATATTTTTCGTTTGCAGTGAGTTCCACCACGTGACGCTAGGAATTTCTCCGTAATTAAATACTGATAGACTTATCATATTGATGTCCTCTCATTTAACGACTGTCGGTATTCATATGTCTGTTGTTGTTGTTGTTTGAGTCTTCAGTCTTTTGACTGGTTTGATGCAGCTCTCCTTGCCTCCCTGTCCTGAGCTAATCGTTTCATCTCTACATAGCTACCACACCCTACATGCGAGGCAATCTGTTTAACATATTCTAACCTTGGTCTACCCCTACAGTTCTTGTCTTCCATAACTAAGCTTGCTATTCCTGGGTGTCTTAGTATGTGTCCTACTAACCTATCTCTTCTCTTCATTAGCAGTCGCCAGAAACATCTCTCCTCTCCCACTCGTCTTAATACCTCTTCGTTTGTAACCCTATCGACCCATCTGATCTTCATCATTCTCCTGTAACACCACATTTCAAATGCTTCAATTCTCCTCTTTTCTGCTGCACCAATAGTCCAAGTTTCACTTCCATAGAGCGCCACGCTCCGGACAAAGGCTTTCAAAAATGACTTCCTAATACCTAAATCTATATTCGATGTCAACAGATTACTTTTTTGTAGAAATGCTTTCCGTGCCTGAGCCAACCTACTTTTTATATCCTCTTTGCTTCGTCCATCACTGGTTATTTTGCTTCCTAAGTAACAGAAGTCTCCTACTTCCTTTAGCTTTACACCTGCCAATTTGATGTCCATAGAGGTTTCTGATTTATTTCGGCTGCATTCTAGTATTTTTGTTCATATGTCTGATATCAACCAAAATAAACTATACATCCGAAATTGCTAACTTTACGCAATGCTTCAAAAACCAAGAAAATTCAAAATAGCCTCACACAATGCAAGAGGATCGCAATGGCCACAAAGTGGTCATCTCGTTGTGGGAATGAGATCTGGCTAATCTTATTTGATGTGCAATTAATCTAGATAGTGAAATCCTTTTGAGGTTACATCCAGCTACTTAATCTAACAATAGACCTAATAATAATGTTATTGGTTTTACGTCCCTTTTAACTACTGCGGCTTTTAGAGACGCCGGAGTGCCAGAATTGTGCCCTGAAGGGGATCTTTAACGTGCCAAGAAGTCTACTGACACGGCATTTGCGCACCCTCAAATGCCAACTGGTTGCGCCAGGATTCGATCCTGCAACTTTGGGAACAACAGGCGAGGAAGTTACCGCTGAGCCACGCAGCCAGTCCCTACTTAATCTGGATCGGGGCCTAATTGGTAATTGGAAATTGTCTAAACGGGGTATAACCCCCTTTTGTGTTCGAGCAATAGCAATCTATGATAATATAACTAGAATAAAATAATTATTCTTGTAAATATGGGTCCGCCCAGTCAATACCTTTAATTATAATGTAATCAAAGATCACATTTATTTATATATTACAGGACATGTTTCGGGATCCCATTAATCCTGATCCCTTCATCAGCTTATATAAGATTGGCCCAACAAATTAAGATAGAGCACTCCTTTGTACAAACATAGTTAAAACAGGGTGATAGAATGAAAATGGAATGTAAGGTGCGTGAAAACATATGGACAAGATATGGTAGACACTAAAACCTAATGCACTCGATAAAACATGGTTAAAACACAAAGTTAATGACATTAAAGATAAAAACACTGAAAGCTAAAATAGCAAGTCCTAATTCGTTAAAATGCATAAAATTCAGCATATTAAAATAAAATGTTTTTTCGTGAAGTGGTTATTCCTTGTCATGTAAAACACTAATTCTTGTGTGTCCACACTGTGCTGAGTAAGTCTTGAAGTTTACAAATCTTGAAGTATGCGCTATTGTATAAACTTCATAATATTAAGCCTTGATTGTCCTTGACTGTTATACCATTATTAAGATGTGTTTTTTTGTTTGCATGTCCTGTAATGTATAAATAAATGTGATCTTTGATTACATTATAATTAAAGGTATTGACTGGGCGGACCCATATTTACAAGAATAATTATTTTATTCTAGTTATATAATCTCGTCCATACGGAACAATGTCTGATAATCTATGATGATGTCAGACCCGGAAAATAAGATGATGAATGTTCACCGCATTCAACAATATTACTAATCAAGACAACTACAAAGTATTTCTCTCTTTCTTCGGCCTATCCCAATTAATTGGGGTCGCCGGAGCCAACCAGGCTCATTTCGGTATTGACCGGGGATTTAAGACCGGATGCCCTTCCTGACGCCACGTGATTATCTAGGTGAAAATTCCACCCCGCTGTAACCGGTATTCGATCCCCGGCCGTCCGGGTGAAAGACGAGCAGCTAAGCCACTGCGCCATCAAGTTTCCCACGACTACAAAGCATTTATGAAATAAAATCCATCCTATTCGTAGAAATAACTCATGTTAACTAATTACCGTATATTGATATAGGCTACGCTATATGTATTTTTCCTTCCAAGTTATTCTGAATGGCTCCCCCGGATTCTTCGAGGAATAATTAATTTTACCGCCATAACTGGCAAGTGTAGTGTCTGGGAGCAAATTTGTAACTTCTGATAGGTGTTGCAAGTCTCTCGTCTTTTTCAACACACCCACTCACCGTTGAGATGAAGCGGGTAATATTATAACCTTCCGCCCAAACAGGCCGGGTTAAATTTCCAGCTCTTCCAGGGAGGTTTTAAATCCTGATATGTGTGTTTATGCCGGCCCCGTGGTGTTGGGGTAGCGCGCCTGCCTCCTACCCGGGGGCCCAGGGTTTGATTCCCGGCTCCGTCAGGGATTTTAGAAACTGGCGTGAGGGCTGGAAAGGGGTGCACTCAGCCTCGAGAGGACAATTGAGTAGCTGTCTGACAGTGGGTCAGCGCCCCGATCACGAAAACCATGATTAACGGCCGAGGGAACCCGATACGCTGATCACGCGTCACCCCAATATCTGCAAGCCATATGGCTGGGCAGCGGTCGCTTGGTAGGCCTAGGCTCTTCACGGGCTGTGGTGCCAGGGGTTATTATTATGTGTGTTGGTACGACGGTCACTTGGACTCCTGAGGACAACTGAGAAAAGAGATTAGGAAATATTCCTGGACTTGTAACCTTCATGTTAAGCCAGTTAGCCTACTTCTAAACAGACTCCTACAATGATCACCACTGTAGCTTACTCAGTGGCCGGCCCCATGGTATTGGGGTAGCGCGTCTGCTTCTCACGGGGCGGCCCTGGGTTCGATTCCCGGCTCCATCAGGGAGTTAGAAACTGACGTGACTTATCCTCATCCTCGTGAGGGCAATTGAGTAGCAGTCTGACAGTAAAACAGCGTCCCGGTAGCGGAAACCAAGATTAACGGCCGAGGGGACCCGATGCGATGACCACGCGTCATCCCGCAATCTGTAGCCCAAATGTTTGGTAGGCCAAGACCCACGAAGTTTGTGTATAGCTTACACTGATATGTCCTTCATGATCCTTCGATTCATGGCCGAATGCACGGTACTTCTAGCCGTGCGATATAGGTTTGTAAAAAGATCCACCTTGTCACATTTGGTGAATATCTGTCTGTTAGATAGTCAGCCCGAAGGCTGGTTGGATCCTCAAAATGTACCGCCGTTAGGTTATGTGGGTAGATACCCACAAAAACCCAAGGCAGCGCTATATTGAGGCGTACTAGGAAGATGAGGAGTGAGGTAGTTTGCCATTGCTTTCCTCACTGAGACAGAACAAAACAACAGTACTAACCCTATGAGTAGAACCTTTCACAGCATCCACAGGCACTGACTGTGCCATGAATATTATTACTAAGCACCACCCATAACTCAGTAGCTTCCATATAATCACAGCCATGAGTGAGACTGAGACATCGGTGAAAATCCACATTTTACTATAGGCTGTGCAAAAAGACAAATGCAAGACACAATTAGTTAAATATCAGTATTTGATGGCCCTACAGAGTTTCAGTTTCTCTGCTAGATTTCAGTGGAAACGGAACATAGAGAGTAGATAGTCTAGATCAGCGGTTCCCAACATATTTTTCCCTCCCGTACCCCTTTATACATATTTATCTAAAAATTGTACCCCCTAAAAAGTAAACTTTTACAATGTTTAATATTTTACGGGCAATATGTAGGCTACATAACTTTATAAAATCATTACAACTAGTTATAACCTTTTTTTTAATACAGTATTACTAATACTAAGCCTCCGTGGCTTAGGCGGCAGCGCGCCGGCCTCTCACCGCTGGGTCCGTGGTTCAAATCCCGGTCACTCCATGTGAGATCTGTGCTGGACAAAACGGAGGCAGACAGGTTTTTCTCCGGGTACTCCGGTTTTCCCTGTCAAAATTTCATTCCAGCAACACTCTCCACTATCATTTCATTTCATCTGTCATTCATTTAATCATTACCCCAGAGGAGTGCGTCAGGCCTCGGCAGCCGGCACAGTCCATATCCTCGCCGCTAGATGGGTGCTTCATTCATTCCATTCCTGACCCGGTCGGAGACTGGAAGCAGGCTGTGGATTTTCATTTTCATTACTAATACTGTATCTTTTATTTGTTTGCTGAAAGTATGCATTTCATTTCAATAAAATGCTAAATATAATTTTAAATTTTACTTTTATTTACTTGTCCAAATGAAGATGTATAAACATTTAGCTGAGGAAAATAAACAATTACAGTGCATAAGATTTTTAATTATGATTTTATTGAAAACCAATTAATTCTAGCGATTACTTTAAAAAAAAAGACAATAATAATGTTGATTTTACGTCCCTGTTAACTACTCTGGCTTTTAGAGACGCTAGGGTGCCGGAACTTTTCCCAGAAGGGGATCTTTAACGTGCCAGTAAATCTACTGACACGGTTCCCTCGCATTTGCGCACCCTCAAATGCCAGCTAATTGCGCCAGGATACGAACCTGCAACCTTGGGACCAGCAAGCGAGAACGTTACCGCTGAGCCACGCAGCCAGCCAAAAAAAAAAAAAACAATAGCAGTGCAACGGTGAAAATGATTGGGTTGGAGTAGGGTCTAGGGAGGGTTGTCGAGGAGGAGCATTGCCCTTGAAGTGCGTGATAAGACGGCACTATGCGCCGATACATTACGACTGACACGTACGATGGGAACATGGCGCCCGCCATTAGGCCTCTTTCAGACGGGGCCACCACATCTTTTCAATATTTTCTCTAGCCACCAAATACCCCACCAGCCATGAGCCGGTCTTAAATTGAGGTGGAAGATGCAGCACTTGCTGTTTTTCTATATATATCTGGTTACGTAAACGCCGAAAACGGTGAAATAGAAGATCATCCACTTGTTCAGGATCGATCAGGAAAACGGATATTCTGTACTCTCTATATTGATCTTAGACAGAATCCAGTCAAATTTTTCACTTTCCTACGAATGAACATTTCATCTTTTGATGAGCTACTGCAGTGTTCAAAATG
Organism: Meconema thalassinum; assembly: GCA_946902985.2. Taxonomy (NCBI): domain Eukaryota; kingdom Metazoa; phylum Arthropoda; class Insecta; order Orthoptera; family Tettigoniidae; genus Meconema; species Meconema thalassinum. The sequence goes on from OX336390.1 coordinate 694,137,876, forward strand.
TCAAATGACCGCTGTGGACACAATCACACAAATATGAGAGATAGTACACCTGCAGAGGAAAAACTCCCTGTTTGCATATCATCAACAGTCATATCCCATAAAGCAGGTTTCGATTGCATTAAGGATATGAATTTATCTGTGTCGAAATCACTCTTTCCTGGTACGATATCCAGTTTTAAAACTAGCAGATAATCCACAAGTCTGGCCTGGCCGACAGGAAGTCGCGTCTCGTGTGTAAAGCTCTGTTTGACTCAATGTAAGCATGTGGTGGCACTTCCAGCTTGGACGCGCCAAAAATCGCATTGCCTGCCACCAGCAATTCTGGCCACGCCACCACCACCACGTGCGTAAGGCTACATTTCAATTAATGCAAAGACGTGGTGGCGCCGCCATGCTGTGAATGAGGCCTTACTGTTTATTTTTGGCGTACTCCTAACCAGTTCGAGCGTACCTCCAAGGGGATACGCATACCCCAGGTTGGAAACCGCTGGTCTAGATAGAGCCAGCTCAAAGGGTATTTGCCAGGTAGCTGAGACTATACGATAGCCATCATCATTATCATTGTCATACTGAAATCAAAGTGTCCTGGAAATGTTGTGGTAACACTGTGCTTAGTCATGAGTGAAGGATGAAGGTGGCCTCGGGGTACGTTCCCATTGATCGTGGGTTCGATTTCCGGTTCTACCAAGAAATTTAGGGTACATTCAGCCTCGTGAGGATAAATTGACAAGAGGTGGGTTCGATTCCCACCTCTGCAATCCTAGATTTCTCATCCCAGCCTCAATTACAAATATGAACACAATAGCATACACCACAATAACACAGGTTACCAGACACATTTTATATATACACACACACAATATACTGGATTGATGACCACGATGTCTAAGCCACTAAATGAAAAAAAAACGGATGTGGAGTACAGATTCCTGTTGTTGTTGATTCATTTTGGGGCTCTGCGACATCGTGGTCGTCAGTCCCGTGAACTTGGGTGTGTGTGGAATCTGTCTGATGACCTGTGTTACTGTGTTGACTGTAGGCCTACTAGTGTATGATTGCAATTGGAGCTAGGATTGGGGTATGAAGTAGCCGTGGCCTACATTTAGGTACCAGCCCAGCATTCGTCTGAAGTAGAAGTGCGGAAACCAAGGAAAATCACTTCTAGGATGACTGAAGTGGGAATCGAATCCACATCTTATCAATTTTGTCTCACGAGGCTGAGTGAACCCCGCTTCCGCCAGCAGACCGGATTTAAATTTCTTGGCAGAGCCGGGAATCGAACTCGAACCTCCGAGGAGACAGCCAAGAGTGTCTAGTCACTACGCTATGAGGTGCAGAATTCTAAAGACCTCGAGGACTACAAGTTCAGATTCTTCCAGCGGTCGACCATCCTCATAGTGGAAAGATACGTTAGATTCAGAATAGCGTGGCGCTGGCGGTTGAATAAAAAGAGGAGCACTATACGGTGCTCTACAAAAACAAGTGAAGCCGAGAGTTTAATCTGGGTCCGCTGGAGCCAGGTGCATTCCTATCGTGCCTCTCTCTAGTCCAACAACACCAAGATGAGCAGCAAGAGTCCCACTGACCTCTCGTAGCTTTGAAACCTGTTCTCTGCAGTAGAGGCAACTCTTAATATCGTGTTGGAAGACATTTTTCAGTGCTGCCTTAGTAAACGAAATCTAAATGCTTTGCAGCCGGTCAACAAGGAAGTAAGGAAGGAAGTTTGTAGTTTTTCATTTTGAAATAGTAGCACGCCGGCCTCTCACCGCTGGGTCCGTGGTTCAAATCCCGGTCACTCCATGTGAGATCTGTGCTGGACAAAACGGAGGCAGACAGGTTTTTCTCCGGGTACTCCGGTTTTCCCTGTCAAAATTTCATTCCAGCAACACTCTCCACTATCATTTCATTTCATCTGTCATTCATTTAATCATTGCCCCAGAGGAGTGCGTCAGGCCTCGGCAGCCGGCACAGTTCATATCCTCGCCGCTAGATGGGGGCTTCATTCATTCCATTCCTGACCCAGTCGGAGACTGGAAGCAGGCTGTGGATTTTCATTTCAATTAATTACTTAGTTACTAGTGTTAGAGTTTGAATGTCTTGTATTAATTTCAGTATATATGAGCTACCAGAGAGGTGTTGTAATACCAGCAGCAACCGCTGAGATGATACCTTGTTTGAAGAGCCAGGGCTCTTTTCCCAATCGTAGACCCTGTCAATACTGTTAGACTACAAACACTGAGATAGTTATTTGCGATGTATTTCGATACTCTCGTTAATTACACAAACTCAATGCTATTACCACTGGGCTGCGTTCGTATTCCCGTTGACTTCATATTCTCGGAGACTCAGCTGTTCGAGAGTAATGAATTGTAAGCCCACTAATGCCTTTGTATAGTTTTTCGGGGTTCTGATGGGTACATCTCGGGCAGGAAATCCAATTAGTCGATGATAGAGTATCGGGCTGATTTCTTGCGTTGACCCTTGAAGGATGCAGTCACAGCAATGCCAAGAGTTATTATTTGAGCCTAAGATTTCGATTTGCAGACTGGAGAGGTGGACACAAGGGGCATGAAACAATTTTTGACAACCATCACATTGAATCATGGGGGCCTCATTTAAGCCCAATTTTCCACAAAAGCAATGTCTGAAGTTATCCATGATGTATATCAGAAATTATGAAATGATTAGCCTATAACTCCAGGAATGGAACTGAACCAGAAGCCCATAAACAAGAAATATAGAAATATAACATGATCATAAGCCACGGAACCTCCTTCTTTTTCCGTGAAATCCGAACCACAGGACATGGCATTCCACTTTGAAAATCTCACATGCATTGACCGGGAATCGAACCTGGTCCGCCGTGGTGAGAGGTCAACAGCTAGACCACTGCGCTACCACGCCCCAAGTCGGTTAACACGATTGTACCCAATTGCAATGAGTGTTGTTCCCTAAATTAAATCTATGTCTACGAGTATGAGTATTTAAAAGTCTGAATGTAAGGGAACTGATGACGATCGCTTGACGATCGAAACTAGTGATCCAAGTGGATTTATTAATCTCATGTATTATTTTTCAGGTTTGAGTACAACCGTGTTGACGACTGAAAAACATTCAAATTTCGTTAACCTGTTAGTAACTAAAGAACTAACTAACAAACAGAAATACTAATAGATGACAGTATAAAGGCTAGTCCACACCAAGATGTTTTCGTTAACTTTGTTAATGAACACTGTTCATGAACAATGTTCATGAACATTTTGGACTGTTCATAAACAAAATAGCGTGTTCGTTAACTTTTCGAGCATGTTCATGAACAAAATCTCTTTAACTTTTGTGAATGAAACTTTTCATTAACTTTTCGTGTTTTCGTTAACATTTTGGTTCGCGCATGCGCAAAGACAATTAAGGCACCATAACTGAACTTGCTTGTTTTGATACTCTAGACAAGGTTCATTCTGGTTCCGTATTGATAAACTAATTAGTATAAACAGGTTAAAAGTTCCGCCTGATCAATACTTTTATTAATTAAGATCACTGTGTGGTCATTAATGGGACATGTTTCGAGGCTAATTAATAGTTTTGGCCCCTTCATCAGCCGATATGACAGAGAACGATACAAGAATATTTTGCGTAGCACTTAAAAATCCCCTTAAAATTGAATCTTGTATGGTGCACCATACCAGTTGCTAGGAATCTTAATGTTATACCTAGCCTGCTGCATCATGAATTAATAGTTCTGACATAAGCGTTCTCTCGAAACTTAATTCTAAACGCCTTTCCAATATTTTTCTTTGCCACACCTTGCGTCTGCGCTTTCCTCTAATTGTACTCACTAAAATAATGAAAGCTGCAGCTGTAAGTACTTTCTTCTTCCTGACCCTATCCATTATAACCTCACAAACAGTTTATTTAATGTTGAAGATGTTTGTTAACAAATGTTTATTTGGTGTGGACATAATGTTGAAGAAGTTTGTTAACAAATGTTTAGTAAACATGTTGAGAAATGTTTTCATTAACATTGTTCATGAACATTGTTCATTAACATTGTTCATTAACTTTGGTGTGGACTAGTCTTTAGTTGTTGTTGTTGTTGTTGTTGTTTTAAGGGTCGGAACAGCACGGTCATCTGCACCTTAGCCTAATAGATGACACTTCGGCAAAACTTTAAGGTGTTTTCCGTGCAAGTTGCAGGGTTTCATCTAGGTGCATCAAGTCAGGTTCATCATTTCATTTCATATGTATTTATTAGTGCCTTACACTATATTTACAATACACTGAAGGGAGTCTCTGAAAAGAGCAAAGCTCCACTTCGCATTCGGGATGCGTCAGAGCCCCCAATATATATACACTGGGTTATATTTACATATGTACACAAGATGGCAATTGTGAGAACCGAGCTATGATTACATTATTTACAGTATGCATTAGGGGGATGGTAAATTAACATTTATATAGGATAAGGGAGGAATAACAACAGAAGAGATCAAATAAATATTGCAAAAAGAGATACACGGGAAACACTAGCACAACAAAGAATCGAGGCATAATTTATGAAGAACAACCTACTTGTTGAACAAATAATGCCGCAGCTTCTTCTTGAACTGAACGGCATTATTGTTGCTGGCCTTCAGAGAACACGGTAGGCTGTTCCATGCACAGACCGATCTATTTACAAAACCCAGTTTGTACGGCTCAGTCCTTGGTAGTGGGGCGTGGGGCAGGCACTCTGTCCACCCTGCCCAGAATACTCGCATCTTCCATTACGTCCCTATACGTCCTAGCAAAGCACACCGCTGCGCTGTGCTTCTTCCCTGCGGGGACCAAGAACTCCCACAGCTTTTCTCCCTCCTTTAGAGGTTTCCAAAACGATCACGGAATTTTTAAGAGCGTTAAAATCCTTCAGTATGCCTTTCTTTGGAGGGGAAGTAGAGCTGGCGGGCCCATGTCATAGATTTATGGCCCGTTAAAGAACCTACCACTGCAATTGGTAGTGTGTAGCAAATTTTGTAGGTTATATTTGACTGGTTAGGAAACGATCCTTAAGTTCCAACGTTTGCCGCTAGGTGTCAGTGACAGTAGCATTTGGTAGCCAAAGTTGGAACTACTTGAAATTGAACTTGCTGGGAGTCCACGGGCGTTCAATCAAAATGCCCAGCTATGGCCATTGGCTGCAATTCATATATCATCAAAACGATCACATATTGCATTTCACAGCCATTAATGTATTAATGGTCCCCGGAAGATGTAGTGCAAGATGCGCTATCCCAATGGTGGTCTGGGCAGGGTGTACCAAGAACCTACTGATGAGCCTAATATGGTAGCCTACATCTAGGCGAAACCCCATAACTGACACAGTAAAATCATAGAAGATTTGCCGGAGCTCACTGTGAGGTTGTTACTGGCTGTATGCCATCGTTTCTGTTAGATATGAAGATCCCACGGAAAGAACGGGGCAAGTCCATTCTTTTTCGGAAATGATGATTGACTATTCTGGTGACCAGCCATTGTCACTAGAGATCAGCTGAAATTAATTTCAAATAAAGCGGAATGTCGCCGAGATACAGAGGTTTTTATTTTTAGTGGGAACGGAAAGAACGTCCAATAGCCTCTCACTTTTTCTTAATTTAACTTTATTTGTTATTCGTTTTACATGTACTTCCTTTATAAGAAATACATTTGGGAAATGCTATAATGCTTACCCTCAATTGGGGTGTTTTAAGTATTTCTTTTTAGTTTTGAAAGCTTACATTCGCCCTCCTGCCAGATTGTGACTTACCCCGTTTTTCCCGTGGAGTCTTCAAATGTAAACGGTCCACTGATATGAATGGACCTGGAGACCTCTGAAATCAGGATCAAGATCTTTTCCGTGTACGCTCCAATTGAGGATTTTATTTATTTATTTTAGTCGTTTACCCTCCAGGTTGGTGGAACCCACGGACTCAGCGAGGGAACTCACCACTACCGCCTCTATGGGCAGTGTCCTAGAGCTGGGAACATCTAATCGGAAGGGATACAACTGGTGAGGTGGGATTGGCACCTCGCCCAGGCCTCACCTGCAAAGCGAACAGGGGCCTCATGAGGGAAGGTAAGGAATGATTAGGATGGATAGGCAAGGAAGAGGGAATGAGGCGGCCGTGGCCTTGACGAAGGTACCATCCCGGCATTTGCCCGAAGACGAAGTGGGAAACCACGGAAAACCACTTCGAGGATGGCTGAGGGGGAATCGAACCCCCTCTACTCATTTGGGCCACCCGAGGCTGAGTAGACCCCGTTCCAGTCCTCGTACCACTTTTCAAATTTCGTGGCAGAGCCGGGAATCGAACCCAGGACCTCCGGGGCGGCAGCTAACCATGCTGACCGCTACGCTACGGAGGCGACTTATTTATTTACTTCTTTCTTTCTTTCTTTCTTTCTTTCTTTCTTTCTTTCTTTCTTTCTTTCTTTATCGTATGGCTTTTAGTGCCGGGAGTGTCCGAGGACATGTTCGGTTCGCCTGATTCTGTAGCTGCTTCCAGTGGACACCCTTAGGGTGTGCTACAACTTCCGTTCAATTTCAAGTAGTTCCAACTTTCGCTACCATATATCAATGATACTTAGTGGTGAACGTTGGAACTTTGATAGAGCGTTCCGACGAAACCTAACCTAACAATTTAGCTTCACATAAGTTTAGTCTGTGGAAGGATCTTTTACATGCCATAAATCTATGACATGGGACCACTGGCTTTACTTCCCCTCCGAAGGAAGGCATACTGAAGGATTTTAACGCTCTTAAAAAACCGACGACTACGGCCGGGTTTGAACCCGCTATCTTGGGTACAGCAGTTCAACATGCTACCAACTACGCCACCGAAGCCGCTACCAATTGAGGAGACTGATCATGACTAAACTATAAGTTTTATGAGGAACTGAAGAGTGCGCTAGTAAGGGTCAACAGTAAGGATAGTGTACGGTATAGTTCTCTCACTTTCCTCGTTAACGACCGGCGACACAAATGCTAGGCAGTAGCACGCGCCGATAATAACCATAGTTCACTGTTGACCAATAGCATGCTCTCCACGTAGAGTCCACAGTCAAGTACTCGCTGCCGTCTCACTTGTCAGGTCTCCAGCGTTGCACAGTTGCACGCAATTCTGTCCAGTCTCACTGCTCTCCGACCAACGGTGGAGAATTGACAACGCTGTGCCTCGAGCTGGAATAGCCCTGGCCCCACACATACAGTAGAATATAAACATGGTCTCCCAGCTTGGTTTCAAACCCGAGCTGGTCGTTCATGATGAAAGTGAGAGAACTATAGCGCTGATGGGGACTTCAGGGTAGGAAATAGGACAGAGGGTATGGGAAGGTAATGGGAAAGTGGGATGAACATACGGAAGCCAACAGGAATATACAATTCCCAACGGATTTCTGTGCTAACATTGGATTAGCTATTGCAAACTCATTATTTAATCTTCAAGGTATTCACTGATACGTGTGTGAAGTAATGAATTATTAGTGAGTTAATGTATATTGAACCCATCTGCAATTGGTTCAAGCGTCGAATCCATATTTTATATGCAAATGAAGAGAGGAAATAATGCAGTCTTGAGAATGTATTGGAGAGATATTTAGAAGTGGGCTGTTATAATGTGGTGCAAGAACGGGTGACCACTAGTCACGCGGGCGTGAGATCACGCTTGACGCATCGATAAGAAGCTGGCGCATGATTATTAATAGAACTAGAAAAACTTTCCACGACGAGTGAGGGAGAAGGAGTTTCGGAAATAGACCTTACTCAGCTATAAAATGGCAACCTTGCAATGACGCAAGAAGAGAAATAATTAAAATTAAGCCATTTGCAAGCATTTAATTAATGAAATGAACACATCATTGTTGATCATTCTGGAATAGAGATTTTTGTGTGGGGAAAAAAGTTTATAATATTTGCACAGGAAAGAACTGCAGACGCGGCATTACGTCGTTAAGTTATTCCCCGAGCCCAGAGATGGGAGAGAGGGAAAAATAAACCTCACCACCCACATATCTGAGGAGCCAAATCATTTAATATCTTGGAATTGTGTGATCGATTTTCATGATCAAAGAAACCATCTTACGTTTAAAACAAGAACTTTCGAGAGATATATTTTTCAAAATTATACGACAATTACTTCAGAAGTAAGTGCTGGAGAAGAAGCGGATTTTATCTTTTTGCCTCAGATTTGGATATAAACCGTGGACGTGCCAGGAAGAGCATGCAGTTTCCGACAGCCCGAGGGGGGCGTCACTGTGTCACAAGTATCATTCAGTTTACCAAGGGCGCGGGAGCGCATGGTTCTGTTTCAACCAACAACAAGACAATCTACAAGTAACTCCTAGTGCAGGAGTGCTGCATCAAAGTACATTCAGTTTATAAAGACGCCGGAGAGCGTGATACAATTTCGCAAAGTACAAAAATGCATTTTAGTGAGCGCTGAGACGCTGCACGCAGGAACAATCATCGTTAAATGCAGTCTTTACCAGACCGTGAGAGGTCGTGTTACGCTGTATCATAGACGAGCACCCCGTATGGGAGTGGCAATCCAGTATCGTCATTAGTATCGCCGTGTGAAGACACATCAGAATCCTGTTATAGGAATAATATCATCAAGCTTCAGACTTTATAATGTTCACCAGTACAGTCAAAGTTTAGGCTGTGGACTTAAGAAATTGCCGGCGATAGGTATTCGAATATAATAGTTCAGTTAAAGAACCGACGCATCATAAGGTTTCGAAGTACCCAAGGACAGTGAAATATACAGTTCTATCCACTGAACCCTTATAGATTTGCCGATCAATAAGTCTTCATGATTTTTATTATTATTATTACTGATATCCAGACAATGCATGTTGGAGATTGACAACGGAAGACAGGTAGTGTGTCGCAACGCTTGCAACAGACGTAGCGTGGAAGTATTCTTGGGGATGACCAGCTAAGCCCAGTTCAAGGACAAATTCAGGGTGAACGCGCATCCAAGATGGCGTCATTATGGGCGTGCCAGAAGTGAATTTCCAACCGATACACGATTGAATCAGCGAAACAGGAGAGAGGACGCCTAAACCACGCGGAGATTTGCGTACAAAAAAAAGGCACTAAAAACACGTGTATGAAGAACCGCCGATGCAATAGGATTCCGCATGAGTGCATTGAGACGTTTAAATAAAAAGAAGTTTGATACTAGTCCCATGTCTGTGAGTTGAAAATTACAGATTATTTTCACAAATTGCCCCCACTCCACTCCATTCTGTCAGTTTCTAATAAATTGATCGGTGATGAGTAGTTTGAGATACAACTTTATTGGGCTCTGAGGAGCATCGTTCACGCCGGTCTGAGACACGATTTTTATCAGGCTCTGGTGAGCATACTTCACGTCAGTCTGAACGAACATTTTATTGTGCTCTTGGGAGCAGAGTTCATGCCTAGCGGAGAGGAGATTTCTAGTTGAGATAAGCGCTACTCGGCATACGTAATTTGTGAGACTTGTTAAAAGCCAGTTGCGTGGCGGACTAAGGTTGTAATATTTTCTGTAAATTTTGTGTTATCTTTTTTGTGTGATGTATATGTGCGTGTGAAGTAAGCAAATGGTTAGATAGGGCCAGTTCAACGTTGAGTAATCGCCCAGGACCTTTTGAGTGAAAGTCAGTAGCTCATAGCGATTCTAGCTTGGTAGAATATTAATTTTGAAAATTTCTTTTCAAGAAGCCAAGCCAAGAGGTCTACTGGAAGGTCGATTGGTGGAATGATTTGCTACGCGTCTACCAGAATGTTGACGATGACGGAGTAGATTTCCCGTGGGGGAATGCATTGGGCTGGAGGTTGATTTTCTGCAAGCTGCACGGTGATGTACAAACCATTGATTTATTCAATATGTAGCTAGATTAGACGCGGGAACGTGTAAATATTTTATTCATGAAAATTAATAATTGTAAAACAACAATACTAGAATGCAGCCGAAAAAAATCAGAAACCTCTATGGACATCAAATTGGCAGGTGAAAAGCTGAAGGAAGTAGGAGACTTCTGTTACTTAGGAAGCAAAATAACCAGTGATGGACGAAGCAAAGAGGATATAAAAAGTAGGTTGGCTCAGGCAAGGAAAGCATTTCTACAAAAAAGGAATTTGTTGACATCGAATATAGATTTAGGTATTAGGAAGTCATTTTTGAAAGCCTTTGTCTGGAGCGTGGCGCTCTATGGAAGTGAAACTTGGACTATTGGTGCAGCAGAAAAGAGGAGAATTGAAGCATTTGAAATGTGGTGTTACAGGAGAATGATCAAGATCAGCTGGGTAGATAGGGTTACAAACGAAGAGGTATTAAGACGAGTGGGAGAGGAGAGATGTTTCTGGCGACTGCTAATGAAGAGAAGAGATAGGTTAGTAGGACACATACTAAGACACCCAGGAATAGCAAGCTTAGTTATGGAAGGAAGGGTCGAGGACAAGAACTGTAGGGGTAGACCAAGGTTAGAATACGTTAAACAGATAGCCTCGGATGTAGGGTGTGGTAGCTATGTAGAGATGAAACGATTAGCTCAGGACAGGGAGGAATGGAGAGCAGCATCAAACCATTCAAAAGACTGAAGACTCAAACAACAACAACAACTTGTGTATTTAGATTTTTGTGCACCGACACTGTTATCTGTTAAATGTATGTTGGCACGTGGCCAAATATTTGTTTGATTGTATTTTTTTTTCTTATGAGTCATTATTAGTATGCACGTCGCGTGCATTTTGATTTTATTCATGCGAATGCGAAATTCGTCATGGTCGATAAATGGTGCTTTTATTCAAATTCAATTTAAGTAGGAGAAGGGGGTAAAAGTTGTTAGATGTTTTATGAACATGTTTTTATTCATACTAGGGTTGCCGAGCGCAACAAGTTAATATGTCACTGTAGAACACCTTAGTTCTATTTTTTTTGAGTTTTTTTATATCCCTTTTCAGGTTGTCCAGTCACAGACTAGCTTGGGAGCGCAAGTAGGTGGAAATATTTATGTCCTTTATTTCAGGTTTCTGTCAAACCCATACGTGTGATTCTGGTGTGTGTATTGTGTCAAGGTGTGTGTATTGATTCTTCGTGATGAGGGGTAGAATGTGTCTACCGCCCTTAAATATTGTGGTTGTATTTTTATGGACGGGGGAAAAGCTCGTGGAGGCTACCTTTCCGTGTCCTGTGCTGATTCTTGGATCTCCGTGGGAAATGCTAAGATATTTTATTTTGACACACACACGTATATTATGTGCTATTGGGAGCACGCTTCTTCGAGACTCGAGCCATTGCTACGGCAGGTCGAGGTAATTGACACGTGGGTTGACAGATGTTGCAGATTCCACCTTGCGCCCGTCTATGCCTGGTGATTCATCGTGTAGGCAATCCAGCTGACCGACTGACCCCTGTAAGCTATCTGTAGCAAACCTGTTCTTTTAATGGGCATTGGTAGCGGCTTCGGTGGCGTAGTCGGTAGCATGCTGAGCTTCTATGCCCAAGATAGCGGGTTCAAACCCGGCCGAAGCCGTCGGATTTTTTAGAGCAGCGTTAAAAATCCCTCAGTATGCCTTCCTTCGGAGGGGAAGTAAAGCCGGCGGTCCCATGTCATAGATTTATGGCATGTTAAAGAACTTTCCACTAATTACACCTGTGTGAAACTAAATGGTATAGGTTAAGAATGTAAACAACGCTCTTAGGTTGCTACGTTCGTTGCCAAGGGCCGACCGCGGTGGCGTTTAGTAGCTAAGATCTGAATTAGTACTAGTAGTCGTTGACGGTGGCGTTTGGCGGCAAAAATAGGAACTACTTGAAATTAAATGTCTGCAGTCCTCACTTGAATTCAAAACAGATACACACACTAATACAGTCATCACAATTAACACCGGTTATCAGACAGATTCTACACACACCCAAAGTACACGGGGCTACATGACCGCGTTGTCGCAGCCCCTAAACTAAAGAACCAACCAACCAACAATGGTCATTGGATCATAATATTAATTGGGAGTTCACCATGTCCGTTACGAATTACCGCATATCGTATGAAATGAAATATTTGTTTTATGATGTAAATGTTGGCTTTGAGCCTAGTGATTTCTTTGACTCATTTCATTTGTTTATATTGTTAAATATTGTCTGTGGTGACACCGCTGGGTGTATTTTGTATTTTTCTTGTAAAAATGGCAAGCGGCCATAGGTGTATTTTTTCTTCATTGGTCACGTGTTGATTTACTTGTGTTGATTTGAAAAATCCTAATTTTAGGCGTTAATGTTGTTTGCTACGGCTGATTCCAATTTCATGCGGAAATTATTTTTGTCTTATTTAGTGTAGGAAGTGTCGGATTAGTTTAATTAGTGTTTAGTTGGATCCTCGTGTCTGTCTAGCTCTAAGACAATGCAGATTCGTCCCCTGAAGGTTTACTGGATGGTAACGGATCTCGCATTAATTTGTACACATCGTGCCGCATGTAGAAAAGCCGCACACGCACATGGCATTGCAGTAATTTGGGACATTTTGTCCAGATGTTTACGATCTCTCATGAGATCAGGCCTAGTTTGGCAATTTTATTAATTCAAGTGGGTGTCATTTGGGAGACCTTGTGTTTTTTGTTGTTGTAAACAGTGTAAATTTGTTGATCTGTTTATTAAATTCATATGTTTTAATCCTGGTATTCACTTTTTCCTCTATGTTATTTTGCTATATGTTACCCTGCATGTTATAAGAAGCGCTTAACAACAACTTTACGAAATGGACTGTTACACCCCCCGAAATTAAGTCTCATATGCTTCTTTGCAAGGGTTCATATATCAAAAATGGCTGCCCAAGTGGGGTTTGTTGTTCTTGTTGTTGTTGTTTTGTTGACCTCATACTTATTTCGCTGAGAAATGATGCCAGGTTAGCAGGACAAAAGTAAATTCAATAAATTGAGGCGAAGTTGTACCGCCATTTGTATCAGTAAAATCACTGAGTTCTTAAAGTTAGAAATGTTGAACAAGGTTAGAAATTGATATTGTGTTTGTTGATAACTTGTTCTGGCGCCCGGCTTAAAATTAGAAAATTTGCATATTTAGCGAACTCAGTCAAAAGCAGGAAGGTGTTTTCGGTTAATTAAAGTGGTTTTTTTTTCGTAAATTCTGTTATTTAGGAATTTAAAAGCAGATCACAAGGGAGTTATTTGTTGTTTGGAAATAAGAGTCATTATTCAGTAAGAGCTTGATTACTGAAAATTTATTTAAATTAGAATCAATGTAATATTTAAATATCAAGACATGTGTGTGTGTACGACTGAAATCCCATTGCATGACCCTATTTTCTCAGAGTATATTTGTGTGTTTTGCGATGGCTAGCATCGAGGAGATTAATGCGTTGATGGAACAGATGTCTGTGCAAATGTCTCCAAAGACGGAGTAACAGTTAAAAAGCATGAGTGAACAGAGTGATAAACAATTAAATAACATAACTACTCAATTACGTGAACAGAGTGAACAGAGCGATAAACAATTACACGAGTTGCGTGAACACAGTGATAAACAATTACAGGACGTGAACAGTAACATTACGGTGCAATTGCAAATCCAGAAATTGGATAGCGATAAACAATTACACGAATTGCGTGAACATACCGATAAACAATTACACGAGTTGCGAGAGCATAATGATAAAGAGTTAGTTGAACTAAACCACAAGTTATCGGAGCAGGCAACCTTACAAACAGTTCAATTAGAGAGGATAACCCTTGAAATAAATCAGAGTACTAAAGTAGAACTAGAGAAACTGGCGGGGGTGGTGGCAGAGAATAATTCGAGACAGCTAGGCGAAATCAACAAACTAGAATCCAAATTCGACGACAAACTAGTACAGTTAGATGGAATGGTAGCCGCCAAACAGAAACAAATCGAGACAGCATGTGTGAACAATACGGCAGGGATTAAAAGCACGCAGGACGAATTACAGGGGCAATTCAACAGAATATAGGCGAAGAATATTAACATACAAGAGCAGATTAATTCAGTCGACAACAATGTGTTAGGGTTGATAAAAGAACTTGACAAACTGGATATAAAAACGGAGAAAGAACGGATGCACTTGCGCGAGTACCTGGAAGACCAGTTAAGTAAAAATCAAGAGCAAATACGAGAAGAAGTGGAAGAACAGTTAATTAAGAATCAGAAAGAAATGGAAGAACAGTTAATTAAGAATCAGAAAGAAATGGGAGAACAGTTAAATAAGAATCAGAAAGAAATGGGAGAACAGTTAAATAAGAATCAGAAAGAAATGGGAGAACAATTAATTAAAACTCAGCAGCAGATACAAGATCAAATAGGGGAACAGCTTGAGAAGAATCAGGAGAGCAATGAAGAAAAAATTAACAATTTGAAGAGAAGAATCCGGAAAGATTGGGAACAGCAGGTGAATGAGACTAAAGGGGATAGGCTGACTATATTAAAGAGGCTAGGCGAGAATAACTCTAGAATACAGGCTCTGGAGGAAAGTATGAAGTCCAAGTTCCAAGAACATGCAGACCTCATCGTTAAAAATGAGATAAGATCTTTAGAGAATGCCACTTTATTCTCTTCAGAAAATTCAGTAGGGAAACACGGAAATATTGGAAGTCCGGAGGGGCCGAAGCTAGCTGAGGATACGAGCCGAGGTCAGAGTACAAAGATAAATTGCGACACATTCCACAATTACAGAGGGGAGACGTCAACTCCACAACCTGGTGTGACACCTGCCCAAGTCATACAAGTCATTAGGGGAAATGATTTTAAACCAGACAAATTCAGGGAAAATTCAGGATCTACTCCAAAAGCATTTTTGCGCCAGCTGGATGATTACTTTAATGACCAACACATCAGTCCCGCAAAACAGCTGCGTCTGATGGAATTTTTTTAGAGGGCCCAAGTTTAATCTGGTTTCAAAGCTTCAAGTATACGTTTAATGACATGGACCAGATCCAAGAGGCATTTTTGAGGAAGTTCTGGAGTCCTTCACTGCAGCAGGGGTTGAGGATGGATTTATATACCAGAAAATACCATAGCACACACCCTACAAGGTTTTCTGAGTTTTTTTAGTCAGCAGCTAGTAAAATTCCGGGATTTTGACGAGCCTCCTTCAGAGGAAAACATGGTATTAACTATCGGCAAGCAGCTTCCGATGAACATACAGCAAATTTTAGTGGCAGGAAATATCAAAACCGCAGTTCAGACCGAGGAAATACTCCACCACTTGGACGAAACGAGTATGGTTAGTCCGCAGACCGGGAGACGGAATATGGAATGCGTGAACACTGCAGAAATAGTTCAGGGGCATCAAAACGGTCAAAGTCAGAGCAATCAGACGATGACACAGTCCACTAGCACACAATTTACGCCCAGATGGCAGGAATTCGACGGTCGAAACCAATACAATAATAATAACAATAGGAATTTCCAAAACCGCCGTGATAATTACAACAATCAGAACAACAATCACAATCAGAGGACGTACCAGCGAGAATATACTAACTGGAGGGGAAACCAAAGGCAGGGTAGACCATATCAAAGGAACGGGGACGGCAGATGGAATAATCAGAGGAATTATCGGCAAGAAAACCAGGGAGATTATCGTAATGACTGGAACGAGCGTTACGCTGAGTCGCAAAAATATCTGGACGAACTAAATGCAGAAGAAGAAACAGAGAAAGAGAAGTGGGGGCGTGCGATGGCAAATAGAAAAAGTCCAGGTAATCACCAGGATGCGGGAGCGGAAAGTTTATTACGTCAGCAGGAGTGACACGATGACAACCGGAGAAACTCAACAAATGGGTCGCAGGATTTAAAAAATCTCGATCACATCAAAACCAGATAGCCTGAGAACGGAGGGAACCAGGGAACGGGAGGAATTGATTGTTGCGAATATTGAAGAGTGGCTAGCATTCCCGGACGATTGCCTGGAGGAAGTGGTGAAGGACCGAGAGAATGTAATCAGACAATTACCAATTATTTATGCTCATATTGGAGGTCTTAGAGTGAGGTGCCTTATCGACACGGGTAGCCAAGTGAGTTTAGTCACGGAAGCATTATTGAAAGAAATTGGAAATGAACAAACCATTCCAATTATGCCTGTACCATTAATGAAAGTCCGAGGTATCATTCCTGACAAGACCATAGTTTGCAAGCACCAAGCATATTTAGATCTCGAGATATTAAACCACACATTTACACAAACTTTTATCGTGATACCAAAGATGAATTATAATGTTATACTGGGAGCCAACTTCATTTGTGATTTCCACGCTATAATTGACCTACATATTATCACTGTGAGTTTTAAACAAGTTGAGAGGCTGAGTCACGTTGGTCTGAACATGGAAGAAAGTCCACCAGAGAGAGAGGCGAATACTTGGGTCATTGAAGAATGCACTAATGAGGCGATTGAAGATAAGAACTCGACGGAGGGACGAGTAAGCGAGACAGCTGTTATCGAAATTGACGGTCAAGATATTTCGCAGGAACTTTGGATACATTTGGCGGAGGAAGAAATTAGCGGGTCCAAATTTGAAATTTTACTTCAGGAGCGACTTAAGGAGGCAATATTAGGGGAACCTGACAGAGGCAAATTAGACGAGATTTGTGAGACATCATAAGGGAGTTTTCGACACGATCCCTGGAAAAGTATTAAATTTTCAGTATGCCATGCAAATTACCGATTGGACCCCATTTAAGAGTAAATTGTACCCGATCCCAGGGAAACATTTTGCTCAGGTCAAGGACATTATTACTAATCTATTAGATTCTGGAATGATCAGAAAAGCAGCAACCCCATATTTAAATGCAATATTGGCTGTGGCTAAACCCAATGGATCAATCAGATTATGCCTAGACGCACGGGTTTTAAATAGCAAACTGTTAGTCGAGCACGACCCTGCACCGAGGATCAAGGATGTAATGAAGAGCTTCCGTGGAAAGAAGGTCTATTCCAGCGTCGATTTAACGAGCAGTTTCCATCACCTGGAACTTGAGAAAAAAATCCCAGTTATTGACGGGATTTTTATTTGATAACCAAAGCTATATCTGGTCTCGCATGCCCTTTGGTGTAAAAACAGCAGGATGTGCATTGATAAGAGCACTAGACAGGAATCTAACTGAAGAGGTCAAAAGCTTTACTACAAGATATGTTGATGACATACTCATAGCATCAGAAACAATGGAGGAACATTTGGAAAACCTAAACACACTTTTGGATAATTTGAGAACCATGAATTTCAAAATTAATTTGAAGAAATCGCACTTTTGCCAGAGCGAGATTCTGTATTTGGGTCACATAATTGATGTTGAAGGCGTGAGACCAAATCCGGCGAAAATAGATGCAATTAAGAAATTCCCTACACCAACTAAAGTGAAACATGTTAGAGTATTTTTGGGGGTGACAGGTTTCTTTAAGGAGAATTGTCCGGGGTACACGGAAACAGTAGCACCGATGCAAGAGATGCTTAAGAAATCTAATCGATGGTCATGGAATGAGGAGTGCGACAGGTCCTTTAGAGCCACGAAAGACCTACTGGAGAATTGTGTGAAGTTAGGATATCCAGACTTCGCGAAGAAATTTGTGATCCAGGCAGACGCTTCGTTGATTGGGATCGGTGCCATGCTTTACCAAGAGGACGCTGATGAACCCAAGAATCGATCATATTTGGCATTTACTAGTCGTAAACTTAGGAAGCACGAGAGAAACTACACTGTTACAGAACTTGAGTTGTTAGCAATTCTGTACGCGTTGCAACAATGGCGCAAGATGGTCTTCGGGTACTCCATTGTTGTCAGAACTGACCACCATGCACTGACCTTCTTATACAAAACAACGATGGCAAGCGAAAATGTTACGCGTTGGTCCATTTATATACAGCAATTCGATATCACCATACAACACTGCCCTGGAAGGATGAACGTCATACCAGATGCTATAAGCAGGAACCCTGAAGATGAGAAGGAGACAGCAGTAGATGTACAACACATAGCATTAACAGCTAAGGCTCGCGAATTTTTGGATAAGTTGAAAGAAATTCAGAAGGAACAAGAGAAGGACCCGTGGATGATGATGATGATGATCAAGTTTTACAAGAAGGAACTACAGCCAGATTCACCTGAATATCGAGAAGCTCGTGCCAAGGAAGCAAAATTCCATTACCTCAATAATCTTCTTCACAAGTTCGTGGATGACGATCACACCAAACTTCGAATTCTAGTTCCAGCATCGTTACAGAGGACTGACGTGGCATGTCCATGAAAGTTTAGCACATATCGGCACTGATAAAACTGAAGCAACAATAGGAGAAACTTTTACTTGGCCAAAGATGCGATACACCATTGTTGAAGTAATTAGGACTTGTGACGCGTGTCATCTTACTAAGCCCAATAATTACTTACTGAAACAGCTTCCAAAACCTCTATTGCCACAGAAACCGTGCGAACTTGTCGCCATTGATTGTTTCGGTCCTCTAGTTAAAGGAAAACGAGGATGCCGACACCTTCTTGTATGTGTCGATGTATTTTCCAAGATGGTGGTATTATGTCCAATCCAGAAGACGACATCAAAGCAAGTCCTTAGCAGAATTCAGAACAAAGTCATTCCGACGCTTGAGAAGCCGGAATTCATCTTATCGGAACATGGAACATATTTTACAAGCAATGTTTTTAGACAAGGTCTAGAGAACTTAGGAATAAAGCATGTTCTATCTAGCATTCGCCACCCTTGTGGAAATCCAAGCGAAAGAACGATTCGCTGTGTTGCAAAATATTACCGCGTCATGATTCCAAATGATCATAATAATTGGGTCGACAGAGTAGGAGATATTGAGATGTGCCTGGATACTACGAAGCACGAGTCGACAGGTCAAGTCCCACTAGTTGTACACCACAACACGATGCCTGAAAGATCTTGGGATAAGATTATTCCATGCCCAAGGGACCCTTTGTTAACGCAAGAGCTGCGAATTCAGAGAACCAGAGAACACATGAGGAGCCAAGCGGACTGAAGATTGAGGAGATACAGAGGGAAGAAATTTCATCGTGAACTTCAGGAACAGGAACTAGTGCTTGTTCGGAGACCACCAATATCAGATCCTAAGAACAAAGTATGTGCCAAGTTCTGTGCGAAATTTGTCGGTCCGTTCCGTATTATCAAAAATTTGGATAATAATGCTTATCGACTAGAAGAATTGAGCACTGGCGCTAAATCTGTTTTCAATAGTGCTAATCTCAAGCCATATTACAGAAGGGAACCATTTGATGAGAAATAAGAACAAGGAATGCAGAATCATATTGCAAAAATTAATTTGAGAGCCCACACTCAAATGTACGTGGCTACGTGATACCTTGGAGAGCGAGCTCTGTTTGTAAACAAGACGGCAGGTCTGGCCGAAGTTGTAATTGTGTGAGCAAGAGAGGGGAGGTCTAGCGAGACGTGTGAATGACATCTCAGAGGGGCACATTGCAGCGAGAAGCGCGCACACTAATTGGGACTGTGGAATGCACACTCAGGCAGACGAGTGAGGTACTTAACTGATGTTATCTATACTACTGTGGATAATGTTTTAAAAATCCAAATCAATCACTTGCTTCGAATTTCAAAACTTTGCTGAGGATAAATGAACCCTTACTGATTTGCCGATCAATAAGTCTTCATGATTTTTATTATTATTATTATTATTATTATTATTATTATTATTACTGATATCCAGACAATGCATGTTGGAGATTGACATCGGAAGACAGATAGTGTGTCGCAACGCTTGCAACAGAGGTAGCGTGGTAGTTATTCTTGGGGATGAACAGCTAAGCCCAGTTCAAGGACAAATTCAGGGTGAACGCGCATCCAAGATGGCGTCATTATGGGTGTGCCAGAAGTGAATTTCCAACCGATACTCGATTGAATCAGCCAATCAGGAGAGAGGACGCCTAAACCACGCGGAGATTTGCGTACCAAAAAGGCGCTAAAAACACGTGTATGAAGAACCGCCGATGCGATAGGATTCCGCATGAGTGCATTGAGACGTTTAAATAAAAAGAAGAAGTTTGATACTAGTCCCATGTCTGTGAGTTGAAAATTACAGATTATTTTCACAAATTGCCCCCACTCCACTCCATTCTGTCAGTTTCTAATAAATTGATCGGTGATGAGTAGTTTGAGATACAACTTTATCGGGCTCTGAAGAGCATCGTTCACGCCGGTTTGAGACACGATTTTTATCAGGCTCTGGTGAGCATACTTCACGTCAGTCTGAACGAACATTTTATTGTGCTCTTGGGAGCAGAGTTCATGCCTAGTGGAGGGGAGATCTCTAGTTGAGATAAGCGCTACTCGGCATACGTGATTTGTGAGACTTGTTAAAAGCCAGTTGTGTGGCGGACAAAGGTTGTAATATTTTCTGTAAATTTTGTGTTATCTTTTTTTGTGTGATGTATATGTGCGTGTGAAGTAAGCAAATGCTTAGATAGGGCCAGTTCAACGTTGAGTAATCGCCCAGGACCTTTTGAGTGAAAGTCAGTAGCTCATAGCGATTCTAGCTAGGTAGAATATTAATTATGAACATTTCTTTTCAAGAAGCCATGCCAAGATATCTACAGGAAGGTCGATAGGAGGAATGATGTGCTACGCCTCTACCAGAATGTCGACGATGACGGAGTAGATTTCCCGTGGGGGAATGCATTGGGATGGAGGTTGATTTTCTGCAAGCTCACGGTGATGTACAAACCATTGATTTATTCAATATGTAGCTAGATTGGACGCGGGAACGTGTTAATATTTTATTCATGGTTTTTCTTGTGTATTTAGATTTTTGTGCGCCGACACTGTTATCTGTTAAATGTATGTTGGCACGTGGCCAAATATTTGTTTGATTGATTTTTTTTTCTTATGAGTCATTATTAGTATGCACGGTGCGTGCATTTTGATTTTATTCATGCGAATGTGAAATTCGTCATGGTCGATAAATGGTGATTTTATTCAAATTCAATTTAAGTAGAAGAAGGGGGTAAAAGTTGTTAGATGTTTTACGAACAGGTTTTTATTCATACTAGGGTTGCCGAGCGCAACAAGTTAAGATGTCACTGTAGAACCCCTTAGTTCTATATTTTTTGAGCTTTTTTTATATCCCTTTTCAGGTTCTCCAGTCACAGACTAGATTGGGAGCGCAAGTCGGTGGAAATATTTATGTCCTTTATTTCAGGTTTCTGTGAAACCCATACGTGTGATTCTGGTGTGTGTATTGTGTCCAGGTGTGTGTATTGATTCTTCCTGATGAGGGGTAGAATGTGTCTAACGCCCTCAAATATTGTGGTTGTACTTTTATCGACGGGGGAAGCGCTCGTGGAGGCTACCTTACCGTGTTTTGTGCTGATTCTTGGATTTCCGTGGGAAATGCTAAGATAGTTTATTTTGACACACACACGTATATTATGTGCTATTGGGAGCACGCTTCTTCGAGACTCGAGCCATTGCTACGGCAGGTCGAGGTAATTGACACGTGGGTTGACAGATGTTGCAGATTCCACCTTGCGCCCGTCTATGTCTGGTGATTCATCGTGTAGGCAGTCCAGCTGACCGACTGACCCCTGTAAGCTATTTGTAGCAAACCTGTTCTTTTAATGGTCATTGGATCATAATATTAATTGGGAGTTCGCCATGTCCGTTACGAATTACCGCATATCGATTGAAATGAAATATTTGTTTTATGATGTAAATGTTGGCTTTGAGCCTAGTTTTTTCTGTGACTCATTTCATTTGTTTATATTGTTAAATATTGTCTGTGGTGACACCGCTGGGTGTATTTTGTATTTTTCTCGTAAAAATGGCAAGCGGACATGTGTATTTTTTCTTGATTGGTCAAGTGTTGATTTACTTGTGTTGATTTGAAAAGTCCTAATTTTAGGCGTTAATGTTGTTTGCTACGGCAGTTCTTTGATTCCAATTTCATGCGGAAATTATTTTTGTCTTATTTAGTGTAGGAAGTGTCGGATTAGTTTAATTAGTGTTTAGTTGGATCCTCGTGTCTGTCTAGCTCTAAGACAATGCAGATTCGTCCCCTGAAGGTTTACTGGATGGTAACGGATCTCGCATTAATTTGTACACATCGTGCCGCATGTAGAAAAGCCGCACACGCACATGGCATTGCAGTAATTTGGGACATTTGGTCCAGATGTTTACGATCTCTCATGAGATCAGGCCTAGTTTGCCAATTTTATTAATTCAAGTGGGTGTCATTTGGGAGACCTTGTGTTTTCTGTTGTTGTAAATAGTGTAAATTTGTTGATCTGTTTATTAAATTCATATGATTTAATCCTGGTATTCACTTTTTCCTGCATGTTATTTTGCTATATGTTACCCTGCATTTTATAAGAAGCGCTTAACAACAACTTAACGAAATGGACTGTTACCCCACCCCCCTCCGAAATTGAGTCTCATATGCTTCTTTGCAAGGGTTCACTACGTTAAGTAACCAGATCAGGGTAGAACGAAATAGTAACGCCTAGTGTTCCTGACGTGAGGGGGCTAGAGCGAAGTACGATAAAATTTAGGAATCGAAGTTCCAGGCTTTGTCTAAGTGGACAAATGAACAGTCAATCATTGGGGAGTACTCCAATAAGCCACGAATCAAAGTAGCAGAAAGTAATACAAGGAAATTACTAGGTCACCGATATACAAGTTCGAGCGATCATCAAAGTAATACATCAGGGACAGACTTTTATTAGACGAACAAGACGGCGTCTAGCAAGATACGACATCGTGCAGTAAAGTTAAAGAAACCGATAGTCAAACCCAGAATTAGAAGATCAGCCGTTCCAGTGAGGTTAGTTCGATTGAGACTTTCAATCATCTCATCAGAGTAGGAAGCCGACGTGCATATAGTGCAACCATTGGAAACGAAAAAAAAGAAATCACGTGTGTAAGGCGAATATTAACGCTCGAGTGATAAAATTTTTATGTAATGTTAATATAGTGAAATTTTTATGTGTAATATATTTTTAGTGAAATTGTATTTTGTTAAGTGAAAACGAATACACAATGGTATTCCTTATATTCAAAGTGATTAGGGTATATATTTTATGTGCTGTTAAGAAAGTGTTAAGTGTGAATATAACCATGGATATGGCTTAAGAAGAAATTGGTGGGCGAAAATGTTCCATCGTTGGAGAATTCGGTCTCTGACCGTACAATCATGTGAGTAACAATTTCATTATTATGTGTTTTGGGAAGATTTGCGTATAATCCTCATGAGTGGAAGTAGGGATGTTTGATAACAGGTGAAATAAAGATTGCGCGATCTGAACGATTAATTTGATGGAAATATAATAAATATGTGAAGTATTAATGAATCCCTTGTGGAAAATATTCAGTGGAATATCAGTTAAATGGTAAATGATATAAATATGGTAAAGCAAGCGTAATAATAATAATAATAAGTAGATAAATGAAATATGTGATGAATTTTATATTGAAAGTGGTAGCTTCAAGAGCTCCTTAAGATGAATTAATACATGTTGTGAATACATTGTTCTTTATGGTAAAATGATTATTGTTAATGGAGGATAAGGATGAATAATATATATTTTGAGATGTAGATCAAATTTTGATTTGAATTTATTTGGTTCTTTGAAAGGCAACTTGGCTAATTTATTTATGAGCGCCATGTCGCGCAATTGAAGTAATTTGTCACGCTAGGAATGCGTTGAAATGCTCGGTAAAAGTAATTATGAGGGACAGTTAGTCGCGGTAATGAGCTGTTGTATGTCCACAAAGCTGTGATATTGATCACGAGGCATTGTATGTTGTATGTTCAAAAGGGTGCAATTTATGTTGTATTATGAGCGCTGGTTATGGCATAGGCCTTCCTTAAGTCGCTAATGTTATAAGTCCTCAAAGTTGGGATATTGCTCCCGAGGCATTTTAAAGGATCGAACTCAGAGTCGTCCGTGTTGAGCCCCTTAATATTGGTTGTTTTATTGAATTTTCTTACCCGCTAATGAGGACACTTCATAATTATACTTTACCGAAGCGAAAAGAATAGGTCTGTAGAAACCTAATAGTTGTCTTGTCGATATTTGTATCGTAAGCCTTGCCATTCAGAGAATATGCATTTGAAACAGCTGTGTTTAAAAGCTGGATAACCAGTCCCTTGTGAAGGCGAGACTGCAGGATCTTCCTCACTCCATGCAATAAATCAAGCCAAGTAGTTAAGACAGACCCTTACCCTCTGTTAGTGCGGTAGGCCAGGAACGAGCTGTCTGAGTCACAGTACACGGAAGTGTTTAAGATTGTTTTAACGACCCGGTATTTGAACCGAGGTCCCTTTACATCCATTATTATCGCTTGCAGAGTTCAGATCGCTGCTTTCCTAAGATATAATTGTCTTTGAAGACAAGTTGATAAATCCCTAACTTTATTATTTAATGATTCAGTGATTCACGAGTTTTTATGAGAACATTAAGGTTCCGGGAGTAATCTTAACTTGACTTCCTCAGTAGTTTTCTGTAGCTCGGGAATACGCAAGTTTTTCCAATCACGGTAGTGAGTTGGTAGCTTGAGAGAGAGTGATGGTAACAGATGAACAATGTGAGAGCCCAAAATTTAATTAATGTTTAGCCATACTTTGATATTATGACTAAAACCAGATATACTCATGTAGATATTAATAGACGTGTATTTAAAGGTTAACACAGTGTATGTGAACTTTACCGAGCCATTTGGAGCTCGTTATTTTAAAGAAGTTGAATTGACACCATATGGGAGTGAAACTTAGTTGAAGTTTTGTTGGTTTTTGGAAAACCAGTCATCATTACTTTGTAATTGTTTAATTTGAATTCCTTGTTCAATTTTGGACAAGTGTGAAGTGTAGTGTCAGTATTTTTATTTGTTTAATTTTTGTAGCGCCACATTTTGGTTAATTAAATGTTTTGATAGTAGGATTGGATTTTGTTTATTTTTGGAAGTGTATCCTATGCTTAATCCAAAGTGTGTAAGTCACAGAGTGGGAGAACAAACCATGAACCCCGATACTCCCGATTGAGCATTGCTGGCAAACTGTGATTTGCATATTTCATTGTTGAAATGGGCACAATATATAGTTCATGTCATTTCCTTCCAGGTAACAGGGTGATAAAATAATCGGCACTTTCTGCTCTATTTGGGCGCTATTGTGTTGACCGACTGAAAAGCAATTCTGGTGATTCACGTATAAGAAGGGAGAGGGCGCCACATCGATTATTGGAGATTATCACTATTACTTTCAGTTCAGACATTTATCAAGAAATGTATAAGGTTTTCATTCCAATGCAGTAATTGAACACAGTCAGACCTAAAGTGAAGAAAGTTAGATAATATGTCTGCAAATGGATAAGAGAGAGAAAGCTTCAGTACAAGGAAATTAGGCAGATTCACATGACAATGATCGACGAAACGCTCGAAGGAGTTAGTGATAAGAAAGTGTAGGACATTGAAACAGAGAGGATGGGATGCTACTAGAAGTAGCAGAGGATTGTTTTGGTGCAACAGTTTGTAGAGATGAGAATGACGTTTTTCGTGATGGAATGATACTGTTACGTGCCACCCCCTAGTGGCACTTTTGTTAACTGGATTACGGAGGGTAAAAAGTACAACACCAATTACTGCTTTAAAGAGAAGTTAGCTTTATTGCTTGCAGGAAGATACACTACTCATCAGCAAACACAAGCAATTAGAACCTTACTCCAGTTTCCTCAAGTCTCTGCCTTTGGAGAGTTCTTGCCCCCTTTCACTTGTCAACAAACCACAGAAGTTAATCCGTCCTAATGAGTACGGTGGCCTTGACAGAAACTACCTGCTCCTCCCCCTTATGTACACAGACTACAGTTACTTACGATAACTTGCTGCACGCTGTTCACAAGCTGGGAAACAATGTCACTGGATTTCGTAACTCGCATGGCACTTCGCCGCCATACGTCTTTCGCTCAGGATAAACACTCGCACTAGCTCGTAAAACACACTCACACACTGCCTGACAGGTCGCTCTTATATAGCAGGCCGGTGACTCCATAAATGCTTCTAGACCCATCTAGAGCTCACGGCTTCTCGAGGCTTCCATCGCTGGCTGGGTCATGAATATTCTGGACCATCCCTTTGTCCTAGTAGACCTGTTGCATAAGGCGCACGCAATACACTGAGACATGGCACAGCCCAGCCCTGGGGCAGTTGTGACTCATGCGGCGAGCGATGACACAAACTCACAGCCGTAACACCACCCCCTTCCTAAACGGCTGATCGTCCCGATCAATCATTGGTCCGTCTGAGTCCCTCCGTAGGCTGCCAGGCGATTTCGATGCACGATCTTCATCTTCGCCCTCGGGCTCCGCTGGATCCTGTAGACGACATCGTTGATCCGTTTCACGACTCGGTACGGGCCCTCCCAGGACTTCTGCAGTTTGGGTGACAGGCCTTTCTTCCGTAATGGGTTGAAGAGCCAGACCAGGCCGTCCTCGTGGAATCCGCCGGCATCCGTCTGCTGGTCGTATCAGGTCTTCATTCGGTCGGTCTCGATCCGCAGTTTCCTCCTCGCGAACGCGTGCACGTCCTCCAGTTGGTCGACCAGTTCTTGACAATACTGGCTTACCGGGACAGGATCATTCCCAGGTCGGCCGAAGGCAAGATCGACAGGTAGACGGAGCTCCCTCCCAAACATGGCCCGGGCTGGTGTGCACCCGGTGGCTTCATGCACGGCGGCGCGGTAGGCCAGGAGAAATAGTGGAAGATGTTTGTCCCAATCCCTCTGGTGCTCGCTGACGACTATTCGCAGATGGTTCTCGATGGTGCGATTGAATCGCTCTACCATCCCGTCGGACTGAGGGTGTAGCGGCGTTGTCCTTGTCTTCCGGATTCCCAGCAGCTGGCATAGGTTCTGGAACACCTGCGACTCGAAGTTCCTCCCTTGGTCGGAGTGCAGCTCCAGGGGTACTCCGTACCGGCTGACGAATTCCTTCACCAGGGTCTCTGCAATCGTCGCGGCTTCCTGGTTAGGGAGTGCATACGCCTCCGGCCATTTGGTAAAGTAGTCACTGATGACCAATATGTAGTGGTTCCCTGCCTCGCTCAACGGGAATGGCCCAGCAACATCGATGGCCACTCTCTCCATGGGGCCGCCCATGTTGTAGGCCTTCAGTGGACCCCGTCGTCTTCGTCCTGGGCCCTTGCTGGCTGCGCAATCGTGGCACCTCGCGCAGTTGTTCTCCACGTCGGTTCGGCATCCGATCCAGTAGAACCACTCTCTCAGCTTCTCCAGGGTCTTCTTTATCCCTAGGTGTCCACCAGATGATCCTCCATGGACTTCCTTCAGGACTTCCTCCGTCATAGCCTTTGGAACGACGACTTGTTCCCGAGATGTCTTCCCGTCGGTGCTCTCCCAGGCGCGGCAGATGAGGCCATCCCTTACAATCAGCGAGTCCCACTGCGCCCAGTAGGACTTAAACTTTGGGCTGCAGTCACTCACAATGTTCCACCCGGGTCTGGGGCCACAGGCCCTCTTCCATTCGGCTATCAGTCCCAGGTCATCATCTTCTGCTTGTGCTCGCGTGAAAGATTCGCGGCTCCAGTTCCCTTGAAGTTCCACAGTAGTCCGTCGGCACTGTATCCCGGTGTTCTCCTCCCTCCTAGTACAGAAGGTGCAGTCTTCGGGGTACGGTCTTCGTGACAGGGCGTCGGCATTAGAATGCAGTTGGTCTTTCCTGTGCTGGATCTCGAAGTTGTACTGTTGAAGCCTCTCTAACCACCGCGCGAGTTGACCCTCGGGCTGTTTGAAGTTCAGGAGCCACCGCAGGGATGCATGGTCGGTCCTGATGAGAAATTCTTGCCCCTACAGGTACTTGTGGAAGTGATCGATGGTCTTCACGATGGCGAGCAGTTCCTTCCTGGTGACGCAGTAGTTCCTCTCTGGCTTTGACAAGGCTTTGCTGAAGTAGGCCACTACTCTCTCCTCGCCGTCCACTATTTGCGACAGGATTCCCCCTAAACCAAAGTCGCTGGCATCGGTATCGACGATGAACCTTGTTCCAGGTCGGGGGTAGGCCAGAATAGGCGCGGTGCACAGAGCCTGCTTGTGTTGTTCGAATGCACTGTGGCATTCTGCTGTCCATGTGAAGAGTTGGTCCTTCTCAGTCAGTCGATGCAGTGGTTTGGCGATGTCGGCGAATCCTCTCACGAAGCGACGGTAATAAGAGCAGAGTCCCAGGAAGCTTCGTGGTTGGGACTTGTCCTTCGGAACTGGCCACTCCCTCACAGCTGCGGTCTTTTCTGGGTCGGTGCGCACCCCTTCCTCGGAGACAATATGCCCAAGGTACTGGACCTGCTTCTGGAAGAGCTGACACTTCTTGGGGCTCAACTTCAGCTGGGCAGCCCGTAGCTTCATCAAGATCTCCTTCAGGTTGATGTAGTGCTCCTCGAAGCTTTTTCCCAGAACGATGACGTCGTCTAGGTAGACCAGGCAGATCTTCCAGGGTAGTCCCCTCAGAATGGACTCCATTAGCCTTTCGAAGGTCGCAGGGGCGTTGCACAGACCGAATGGCATGACGGTGAACTGCCAGAGCCCGCTGCCCACAGAGAACGCCGTTTTCTCGCAGTCCTTAGGGTGGACCTCCACCTGCCAGTAGCCACTCTTCAAATCCAAGGTGGAGAACCATCTTGATCCTGATATGGTGTCCAGGGTGTCGTCGATCCGGGGTAGAGGGTAGCTGTCCTTCTTCGTGACGTCGTTCACCCGCCTGTAGTCCACGCAGAACCTGGTGGAACCGTCCTTCTTCTTCACTAGCACGACCGGAGAACTCCAAGGACTATGTGATGGCTCGATCACCCCTTGATCCTTCATCTCTTCTACCATCCGGTCGACTTTGGCTTGCTTGGCGAGCGGGACACGTCGGAATGGGGCCCTAATCGGTGCGCTGTCCCCAACGTCGATTCTGTGCTGGACTAAGCTTGTCCTGCCGAAGTCTTTGCTCCCCACGGAGAATTCATCCTGGAATTCGTGTAGCAGGTCTCGAAGTTGGCGTGATAGTCCCTCGTCTAAATGGTCCTGGGATCCTTGGTACAGCTTCTGCAGTTCCTCTGGCAGGGCGCGTCTTCTTCGGTTGTCCGTCTGCTGGTGTCCGTCCGTCGTGTCTGTGATGCGGGCAATCCAGGTAACGGGCTCGCAGACTCCTAGGTTGGTGTCCCGGTGAACCGTAATGTTGTAGTCGTTCAGGTTGGACAGGCGGACGTACGGCCGAGACGTCGTGTTGATGAGAGTCTTGGCAACTAGCAATCCTTTTGTCTGGATGTCCTCGTATTTTGGCTAGATGACAGCCGCCACTCCCACAGCTGTTCCGTCGACAATTACGGCAGCGCTGACTTCCGTCCTCTCAGCCTTACTCGTCGTGCGGCGACGACCTCGTGTGCTGGTTGCAAAGCAAGTTCCTCACTTCCGAAATGCAGAGTGTTGGTACTCAGATCCAAGATGATGTTGTTCTGGTCCAGGAAGTCCAGTCCAATGATCACTTCATTTGATACGTCAGCCACAAGCACTGGATGCTTTATCGCCCGTCGACCAATGACGAACTCCAGTGATGCTTCGCCATGTACCGGTGCGGTCTCTCCGGTCGCGGTTATTAACTGGAGGTTCCTTTGTGTGGGTTGCACTCTCCACTTCGGGATCACGGTGGGACTGACGATGGTCCTCGATGCTCCCGTGTCGATTAGCATGGGCCAGCTCTCTCCGTTGACGACTCCGTCGACCATCAGGCTGTTACTATCCCTCCGTAACTGCGTCACACGAACTTGGACTGCCGGGGCTTGACGACTGTCACAAGCCAACCTTTGCCCCCCCCCCCCCCCCCCCAAGGCTGGCTGATACTTGCTCTCCTGGGCCGCGCGGTTTCCCTACGACTGACTGTCCCACGGAAACCCTTGGCGGTGGCGATCACTGCAGTCCTTGCTCAGGTGGCCTCTCTTACGGCAGGTCCAGCAGGTCGGTAGTCCTCTTCCGGGCCGCCTCTCCGGTTGCCTTCCGGCTGTGTCGTTGCTGGTGGTGCCGCGACTATCGAAGAAACGGCTTAGCGCCTCCATTAATTCGTCGGCCAGGGGCTTGGTCCCGTTGGTTTTTACTGGTTCGTCGACGTTCACCTGACGCACCCGCGCGCGCATTCTAGATACCTGCTTTGCCGTCTCGAACTCAAGTGCGTGGCTCAGCGCATCTGCCAGGGTCTTATTGCGCGCGAGTCGCAGCGCCTGTTGAGTGTCCGAGTCCCGTAGCCCGTCGGTGAAGGTCTGCGTCGCAATCTGTTCCAGAAAGTCGGCCGGCGCTGTTGGATAGGCGAGCCTTACGAGGCGTGCGATGTCCATCTCGAACTCCTGCAGGGTTTCCGCGTTCTTCTGTACCCGGATCCGGAGCTGCATCTGGTAGGCCTGCTGAAGATGGCTATCTCCATATCGGGACTCCATATGGGCGATCAGTGAAGCGTAGTCCTGGGATCCAGTCGGGATGGCCTGAAGGACGTTAAGGGCGTCACCTCTCAGCGCTACAATGAGAGCTGTAGCCTTTTCTGTGTTGTTCCAGTTATTTACGGAACAGGCCACCTCGAACTGACGTAATTAGGTGCTCCACGGGACCTTTCCGTCGAAGGTTGGGGGCGTCACTCTGCTATGTCCCGTTCCTGATATTCCCGGTGTAACGGTGGGCGGGCGTTGGCGCAGCTCGGCAACTTCCTTTTGTAAGGCGTTGAATATCTCCTCCACCCCCATCAGCGGGCGTTGGCGCAGCTCGGCAACTTCCACTTGTAAGGCGTCGAACTTCTTTTCCACTGCCGTGACTTCCTCACGCAGACCCAGTTCTAATTTCTTCAGGTCCTGTGTCAACTTATTCTGACCGTCTTCCATCTTCTTCTGGCCGTCCTCTATCCTCTTCAAGTCCTCCGCTAGCTTATTTTGACCGTCTTCTAGGAAGGAAGGAAGGAAGCTTGCAGTTTAACGTGACCGTTAATCTCGAGATCATGAGCCACGGGACCTCCTTTTTACGTGGATTCCGAACCACAGGACATGGCATTTCACTTCGAAAATCTCACATGCAATGACCGGGAATCGAACCCGGACCGCCTTGGTGAGATGACCGTCTTTTAGTTTGGCAGTTAGGTCCTCGGCTAACTTCTTCTGGCCATCTTCTAGTTTGGCAGTTAGGTCCTCGGCTAACTTCTTCTGGCCGTCCTCCATCTTCTTCTGGCCGTCTTCCATCTTGGCTTCCATGCCACTTAACTTTTCTAGCAATGCTGCGAATTGCTCTTCCATTTTAGATGTTTGTCTTGTAAGGGGCATGCACTCACAGGAAAATTAAAAAAAATGACCTGCTTGGGTTTTGAAACCAGGACCGTCAGGTGTTGTGCTTGTGCTTGAGTTCTTAATCCGGCTTCTGACACCAGTTGTTACGTGCCACCCCCTAGTGGCACTTTTGTTAACTGGATTACGGTGGGTAGAAAGTACAACACCAATTACTGCTTTAAAGAAAAGTTAGCTTTATTGCTTGCAGGAAGATACACTACTCATCAGCAAACACAAGCAATTAGAACCTTACTCCAGTTTCCTCAAGTCTCTGCCTTTGGAGAGTTCTTGCCCCCTTTCACTTGTCAACAAACCACAGAAGTTAATCCGTCCTAATGAGTACGGTGGCCTTGACAGAATCTACCTGCTCCTCTCCCTTATGTACACAGACTACAGTTACTTACGATAACTTGCTGCACGCTGTTCACAAGCTGGGAAACAATGTCACTGGATATCGTAACTCGCACGGCACTTCGCCACCATACGTCTGTCGCTCTGGATAAACACTCGCACTAGCTCGTAAAACACACTCACTCACTGCCTGACAGGTCGCTCTTATATAGCAGGCCGGTGACTCCATAAATGCTTCTAGACCCATCCAGGGCTCACGGCTTCTCGAGGCTTCCATCGCTGGTTGGGTCACGAATATTCTGGACCATCCCTTTGTCCTAGTAGACCTGTTGCATAAGGCGCACGCAATACACTGAGACAGGGCACAGCCCAGCCCTGGGGCAGTTGTGACTCATGCGGCGAGCGATGACACAAACTCACAGCCGTAACAATACTGTCGAGGCCGATGGTAAAGTAAAATTATGACGTATTATTAATGGCTCCAAGTAAGATACGGATAAGGAACACTAGGCTATATTATAGAGAAAACGAACAAAGGAAAATAACAGTCGAGTCAGGCTACAGGAAAACTATTTTGGGGCGTAATAAAGAATTCTAGAAATGAGGAGGGTGAAATGGATATGAGCAGTGTTTAGGACAAAACAGTTGTTTATTGTTAATTCAATTAGTGGCTTTGCAACATCGTGGTCATTTAGCCCTGTGTACTTTGGTGTGTATATATAACCTGTGTTGTTGTGGAGTTTGTAGTAGTGTGTGTATTTGCAATGAAGGTGAGGATTATGAAGGAGTCGGCCGTGGCTTTAAATTAGAAACAATCTCGGAATTTGCCTGGAGTAGAAGTGGGAAACTTCGAAAAACCACTTCCAGGATGGCTGAGATAGGAATCGAATAGTTTGAAAACCTGCTCAGTATAATGGAAATTTTTCTGATAACATATTAGTAGACTACTGTATTTGAAATTCATTGGAAGGAGAACTAGGTGGGAAAATATAACAGAATCACAATTGAGGAAATGGGAAGAATGGTAAATATACTACAGAACTACAAAGTAGCAGCAGTTGATGAAGTTGGGCCAGAAATGATGAAGTTTAGTACGGTAGGAAGTTTGGATTGAAATGGCTGCACAAACTATAGAATAGAATAAGAATGTAATCTGGAATAGGTGCCATGTAATTGAAGCGAAACTATGTTTACCAGCAAGGGAACATGGAAGATCTATTTGATTAGTGAATCACGTAAGCGCTGCCTGACTTGTGCTATTCAATGTGTATGTGGAAACTGAGTTTAACGAGGTTCCAAACGGATCTAACTTGGTACACCTATCCTAATCCTTATGCTTGCATTAAACTCGGCTTGCGCAGGCGCATTGAAGAGTGCAGATCAGAGAGTTTACGATCTCATTAATGTGAAAAAAAGAGAGCAGCTCTTGGCAAAACTGAGTTAATTTGGACCGCAAAGTACTGTCAGGATCAAATTATCAGCATGCGCCAAATTTAAAAGTGCTGCGAGAACAATGAACAGTGGTTTTTATTATTTGTGGACCTAGAGCAAAAGTCTATGTGTTTATGACAGTCAAAACCCTGTGTTATTGTGGTGGCTGTTGTCGTGTATGTGTAAAAGTAATTATCTAGGTCTGAGGTTGGGATAGGTGTCCCGGGACTTGAAACACTTAGTCTACTATTCGGCATTTTCTTCGGAGTGAATATGGAGAACCCCAGGAGGCAGCTGTCAGCGCTGGGATAGGCATTTCGTTAGAAGCGCTCTATCGAGTTCCAACGTTCGTTGCTAGGTGTCAGTGGCATCTGGTAGCCAAAGTTGGAACTACTTGAAATCTTTATTCATTTCATCTCATCCACACGGTACTTGTAGCTCATCCCATGGGTGTCCTCATAGAAGCAGCTACAAACTCTGGCGAGCCGAACATGTCCCCGGACACTCCCGGCACTAAAATCCATACGCTAAACAAATAAATAAATAAATAAATAAATAAATAAATAAATAAATAAATAAATGCATAAATAAGCGCTGGGATCGATTCTCTGGACTGCATTCTTGATTGCAGTCGTGGTGTGTGGCTTTGAACACGCACAGCTACGTTTCTAGTGACCCTTAATATTGGAAGTTTGTGGTATGTGGTGAAACTCTTTCACCTTGCCCAGTTATAAACCTTCGACCTTCAAGTTCCAGTTTCCAGTTTTAATAATACAACTACCGTATGTACTATAGTGACCATACATTATTTTGAACGAGTTAAGCCAGTCGGTGTGTTGCTGAAGTTGGCCAAGGGTCATGTCCCAGTGGCCAGGACCGGCAGCTTAGCACGTTCTTCCACTTATTACAAACCGCCTCGTTGCGTAGCGGCTAGCATTCTTGGCTGTCACCGCCGAGGCCCGGGTTCGATTCCCGCTCTGCCAAGAAATTTAATTCTGGTCTGAGTGCTGGAACGAGGTACACTCAACCTCGCGAGGCAATACTGAAAAGAGGTGGGTTCGATTCCTACCTCAGCCATCCTGGAAATGGTTTCCCATTTCTACTCCAGGAAAATGCCGGGATGGTACCTAACTTCAGACTACGGCCGCTTCCTACCCAAACCCTACCTCGATTACAGGTAACACACTAGTACACAGCACACAGTGATTCAGGATATCAGACAACTTCTACACACACACACATCCAAGTACCAAGATGTCGCAAAGCCCCTAACGAATCAACTACTGTACAACTCTTGCACCGACCCAGCTGTCGACAATGTTTGAGAAGTGTTGTGTTTCATTTAGTCAATTTTAGTCAATTTTACCCTCCAGGTTGGTGGTGCCCACGGACTCAGCGAGGGAACTCGCCACTACCGCTTTTCCAGGCAGTGTCCAAGAGCTGAGAACATTTGGTCGGATTGGATACAACTGGGGAGGTGTGACCAGCACTTCGCCCAGGCGACCTCACCTGCAAAGCGAACAGGGGCCTCGTGAGGGATGGGAAGGGTAGATTGGGATGGATAGGCAAGGAAGAGGGAAGGAGGCAGCCGTGGCCTTACATTCCGGCATTTTGCCCGAAGACGAAGTGGGAAACCACGGAAAATCACTTCGAGGATGGCTGAGGTGGGAATCGAACCCCCTCTACTCATTTGGACCACCCTATGCTGAGTAGACCCCGTTCCAGTCCTCATACCACTTTTCAAATTTCGTGGCAGAGCCGGGAATCGAACCCAGGACCTCCGGGGCGGCAGCTAACCATGCTGACCGCTACGCTACGGAGGCGACGTGTTTCATTTAGAGCTTGGATATTTTGATCATCAGCTCCATGTACTTGACTGTGTGTAGAATTTGTCTGATGACCTATGTTGTTGTGGTAGGCTATTTGTTATTGAGGCTACGATTTGGAAGAAGGTGGCAATGGCCTTAAGTTAGGAACCATCTAAGCATTTGACTGGAGTAAACACGGCCGAAATCGTCGGATTTTTTAAGAGCGTTAAAAATCCCTCAGTATGTCTTCCTTCGGAGGGAAGTAAAGCCGACGGTCACATGTTATAGATTTATGGCACTAATTACACTTGTGTGAAGCTAAATTATAGGTTATATTTGACTAACGTTCTTAGGTTCCAACGTTCGTCGCCAGGAGCCAACTGCGGTCGCATCTAGTAACGAAGTTCAGAACTAGTTGGTCGTTGACGGTGGCGTTTGTTAGCAAAAGTTGGAACTATTTGAAAATCGAATGTCTGCAGTCCTTACTTGAATAAGAAAAACAGATAACACACACTAATACAGCCATCACAATTAACACCGGTTATAAGACAGATTCTACACACACCCAAAGTACACGGGGCTACGCGACCGCGTTGTCACAGCCCCTAAACTAAAAAACCAACCAATCAACAGAACTGAGAAGCCACGGAAAGCCATTTATGGAATGGCTGAGGTGGGCGTGGAAGGTTATACCTCACGAGGCTGAGTGTCCCCCGTTCCATCTTTCAGACCAGAGTTAAATATCTTAGCAGAGCCGAGAATGGAAGGGAGTCTCAGTACGCATACCAAGACCACAGAAGGCGGCTACCCAGCAGTGCAGTCGGAAAGTTTGCAGAGGATATACGCCATGTTGCCTGCTACAGACTGGGAAAGCTCAACGCTTTAACGCACAAGGCTATGAGACCAGCTTGTATCCTGACTCGGGAGATGAGTGGAATTGAACCCCCGCCGACAACCATCCTTGAAATGGTTTGTCATTATTTCCCACTTGTTTCAATTGCTGGCTTGGAGCCCAATAATAGACCAAAGTCACCTTCTTCCGGCTCCTTGTACAGCTTCGTTCATATCTCCTCTCACTAACTCAGCTATGAGATTGTCGGCAGGGATGACATCCGACAGTAAGGAGCATTTGCTACATATTGACTTACCTTATCTCATCCTCGACCACGTAAGAATGGGGACAGATATTATCGAAGAAATGTCCACACTTACCTACTGTACGTTGAGTGAGGTGATGTCATAATAGGCCTCACTGTCATTTAACAGAAAAAACAGAACTCCATTGGGAGACCTATGGCTGAGATTAATTATATAATTTTGCCTTTCAGTTACCAAATGTGATACAACAGGTCTTCAGCGAGTCTATTTGTACTATTGGAATACCGAATATTCTCTTCGCACTTCAAAACAAAAAGAAAACACTTCCTCATCTGGGAATTGAACCCGCAATCTTGGAAAATGAGTCACACACACTACCACCGCACAGTGGTTCAAAATCAGAATCTAGGGGGACAAAATTATTTTTACGTTTTAATCATGAATTTAGAGTGAAAGCAACGTATATAATTTGTTTACTTCATAATAAACATCAGTTAAGACCTTTTTTAAGCTACGTCTACACATGCAAGAAATTGTCTATGACTAGCAGTTGGATAGAGCATTCAGTTATCTCTTCAGAACCATTTTCTACCCCTAATTTACTTTTAACAAAGTCACAAAGTTCCACTTTTGACATAATCGTCGAACCCAGTGCTTCAAACAGTTGTAATCGTGTGAGAACTGGTTGCGCGGCATCTTCTAAAACGTAAAATAACTAGGCCTAAGTAAGTTGCAAAAAGATGCAAAAAATCTTATAACAGGCGTTAACTACGTGACTTTATCTACATGTTAACATAAATTAGAAAGTGACGCAGAGTGACGCGACATACTAAAAATCTAAGTGAAAATATAATTTTAAAAATAATAGTTAAATATTATATAATGCAAATATAGCTAAAATTACGTAACAATTACGCCCATTAATAACTGAACCACGTTACAATGATCATACCTTCAGCTGCATGTTCCATCTTAAAACATCACACTAACCACAAAGACAACCAAACGTCCAAACCACATCCACTTACATTCACCCTCCAATTCAGACTGCTCGAACAGTGATGACAGATTCACACTATGATGCGTTTATATCCCAGAATAGTGAGCGGCAATTATATGAGAATGCCGTAGAAGTAATACATTTTGATTTTTTAATTATGAAAATAAATAATTTTGTCCTCCTAGATTTCGATTTTGACCCACTGTGCACCGGTCCACTGAGGAGGAAATACAGACAATCAGTAGCCTAGATTGCCACTCTTTATGCAATCTATAACGACAATATGATTAGAGTTAGATGATTTTTGCGTGAGGAGATAATCATAATTATGCTTTAAACTCATCAATTGATGCCTTTCATAGAGTCTTTGTTCCAGCATATTTTGAAAGAATGCAGGGCATTTCTTTAAAGACATGATTGTCTTCCAGAGTTCATTCTGCAGCTTAATACAAATCGCTGAGAGTGAACTAGACATCTCAACTATGTCACAGCCTATTTCCAGTTCATATCGCAGTTCATTTAAACCAAAATGGTTATGAAATGGAAGTAATACATTTTGATTTTTTAATTATGAAAATAAATAATTTTGTCCTCCTAGATTTCGATTTTGACCCACTGTGCACCGGTCCACTGAGGAGGAAATACGGTAAAAAAAAGACTGGCCTTTGTCCCCAAAAAACACACCCATGTACTATACTCCATTATCTGACAAACTCGTGGGTTACTTATCCGTCTGTGTCAGACTCGTGACGTAGAATAAATATTATGAATAGCGTTTAAAAGACTGACAACATTTTCATCAGACCTATTGAAAAATTCTACATTTTGAGTGGTTATCTTTACAAAGAATCTAATACAGTACCTTGGGACATCTTGGTCATCAGCTCCGTGTAGTTGTATGTATGTTGATCTTGTATGATAACTGGGGTTCGTATAAAGTTAGAAAGTTGAGAGATTATAGCCACCCTTCTGTCAAGGAGGGTCCGATTTCTGGTTCTACCAGGAGATTTAATTTTGGAAAGAGAATTTAGCCTCGTTAGGATAACCAAGAAGGGGTGAGTTCAGTTTTTATCTCAGCCGATCAAGAAGTGATTTTCCGTGGTTTCCCACATCTATTTCAGGGAAATATCAGGATGGTTCCTCATTTGAGGCCACAGCCGCGTCCTCTTCAATCTTAGCCTTATATGACATGAGCCTTGTAACTCCTGGACAACAATATAGAAAGTATCCCAGCCATTCTGAGATGTCTGCTCCAATATAACAATCATGCCGAAGGTACACGCAAAGGATCCTGTGATTGTTACGTCATTTTCGGGACTAGGAACATCTTGGCCATCAGCATCGTCTCCTTGGGTGTGTGTTGAATTTGTCTGATAACCTGTGTTTCTGTGGTGACTGTAGTAGTGTATGTAACTTTATTAGGATAGGGAATGGGGAAGGTGCACCAGGACTTGAGATAAGGTACTATCCCGGCATTCGCCTTGAGGGAGTATGAAAAAACACTTGAAGTAAAACACACTCGAACTTCCGATCTCCGGAATTGATACAGCCTCCCACGCGCGGTCGTGGTGAGCTGCGGGCTGGATTTCTGTATGACATAATGCGATTAATGGGGAGCCATTCTAACTTGGTCGATCACATAAGTGATCGTTTCAGCAAGACATCGCGACGGCACGCGGTGCAATTTCTCAAGAAGAAGAGGCCACCACAAAAGGAAATCCGATGACTTCAAACCGCATACCTTCGCTTTATCACGACAACATTTATCAGTAATCTTGAAGTACGGCCGGATTCTTGGAATACACACATCATTGTAAACTATAAGATTATCCCAAGGAAGTGGGTGATGCAAACCTCTTCTTAACTGATAAAAGGCTTCTGATAAACCGTATTAAGTGATGATGTAGCGCAGATAATAGGTGAGTGGTCTTGAAATAGCCGAGTCCCACAGTTATCTAGTCTTGCCATAAATAACCCCCTCCCATCCTGGGTAATTGTTGATACAATTGTTGCTCTGTCAGGCACTTGACGTACACCAGAGAATAACTAATTGCCACACACACCTGAAAAAATCACGCTATTAAATTTAAAAAGTAAAAATTTAATATTAAAAAAATATGTTAAAACGCAAAA
The DNA here is from genome assembly GCA_946902985.2 of Meconema thalassinum. NCBI lineage: Eukaryota > Metazoa > Arthropoda > Insecta > Orthoptera > Tettigoniidae > Meconema > Meconema thalassinum. The sequence continues at coordinate 694,177,044 of OX336390.1, forward strand.
AGTAAAAATGCAAAAAGTAATTAGAATAAAAAAAGAATAAAGAATAAAGTTAAATGTTAAGAAAGATAAAAGTTAGGCTAAAAGTAAAAGTTTGGCTAAAAGGTAAAAGGTAAATTTAAAAGTTTAAATAAAAGTTAAAATAATATTTAAAAAAAGCACAAAGCTAGGCTAAAAGTGAAAGGGTAAAGTTAAACGTTTAAATTAAAAGTTAAACAAAAAGTTAGGCTGAAAGTTAAAAGTAAAGTTGAAATTAAAAATAAATTAACTTTTACTTGAAAGTTAAAAGTTAACAGTCAAACAAATAAAATGAATAATGTTCACCGATAGGCGTGTCAGACTGTTATGGCAACCAATGATTTCTAATTGACATCAAAAGGAACACGGGTAAGATGATGGTTGGTTCCTCAGTTTAGGGGCTACGACAACGTGGTCATGAAGCCCCGTGTACTTTGGGTGTGTGTAGAATCTGTCTGATAACCGGTGTTAATTGTGATGACTGTATTAGTGTGTGCTATCTGTTTTCAATTCAAGTAAGGACTGCAGACACTGATTTTTAGCCTATTTTCAATTTTGAACAAATAGGCTTATGAGATCACCTTTTGTCCGTGTGTGTGTGCGTGCGTGTGTGTGTGTGTTTGTGTGAGAGAGGAGTGTGTGTGTCCCCTAATAACTTCTAAACGGCTGGAGCGATTTCAGTGGAACTCGGTAAGTTCATAGCACTATTCCGGACGACCCCGACCGTGCCCTTCAAATTTTGTTACGTCTCACCAATCCAACATGGCGGCTGTGCGAAATATATCACCAGCATTCAATATCTCCGAAACTATTCCCGATATCACCCTGGAATTTTTTACGGTGATAAAGGGAACTACTAGAAGTTCACCTATGTGACTTTTGAAAAACTGGTAACTACAAAACCAACATGGCGGCCACGCGAATTTGTGACTTTTAAATAGACGTTTCTCGCGATTTAATCAACCAAATGCAATAAAACTTGGTACAGTATATGTTTATACACATTGTAATGCACCGACATCTAACTTGGTTCAATTGTTTACATAACCACAAGATGGCCGATGTGCGAAATATTTCACCGGCATTCTATATCTCAAACTATTAGCGGTATCACTCTGAAATTTTGTACGGAGATAAAGGGCACTACTGGAAGTTCTTATATAAGACTTTCAAAATCCGGTTAACTACAAAACGAACATGGCGGCCAAGCAAATTTGAAAATTTTAAATAGACCTTTCTCGCGATTTAATGTTCCAACTGCAATGAAATCTGGTTCAGGAAATGTTTATACACATTGTAATACACTGGTATCTAATTTAGTTCAATTGTTTACATAACCTCAAGATGGCGGCTGTGCGAATTTTAAAATTAAGTTTTTATTCCTTGTGTCGTAATCACGCGATCGATGTGAAAGTTTGAATAATGAACCTACGCAATAATTTTCCTTTAATGGTACATGACTCTATGACCTATACATTTAACAATCCAACATGGCGACCATCCGAAATATTTAGACGATACTGAATATCTATGAATCTATTTTAGCAATCAAACTGTATTTTTTAATGTTCATAGGGGCTATGAACTTAAGTTCACCTATAGGACTTTAAATAACCTGGTGATCACAAATCCAACATGGCGGTGACGCGAATTATAAATATTCACATGGACGTTTCTCGCAATTTAACCATCCGCGTGCAGTGAAACTTGGTACAGTAAATCTTTATCCGAATGTTAATCCACTGGCATCTAATTAATTTCGATTGTTTTCATAACCACAAGATGGCAGCTGTGCGAAATTTTAAAATATCCTTGTTACTTCTTTTGTCCTAATCATGCGTTTGAAGTTTGAATGCTACACGTACACAATAATCTTCATGTAACAGTACATAACTCTAGGACCTACATATATAAAATCCAACATGGCGACCCTCCGAAATATTTAGTCGGTTCTCAATATCTACGAATCTATTACAGCAATCAAACTGAAATTTTGTATGTAGATAGAGGCAATTAACATAAGTGGGATATATGAAAATAGGCTGTATAGTTCTTCACGGAATTACTTGTTTTCAAGTAGTTCCTACTCCTACGTTTACCGCCAAACGCCACCGTCAACGACTACTAGTTCAGAACTGTTTACCAGATGTCATCGCAGTCGGCTCCTGGCGACGAACGTCGGAACCTAAGAGCGTTTGTCAAATGTTCAATCTAACCTACAATTTAGCTTCACACCGTAATTAGTGGAAGGTTCTTCAACATGCCATAAATCTATGACATGGGATCGCCGGCTTTACTTCCCCTCCGAAGGAAGGCATACTGAGGGATTTTAACGCTATTAAAAATCCGTCGGCTTCGGCCGGGTTTGAACCCGCGATCTTGGGCATAGAAGCTCAGCATGCTACCAACTACGCCACCGAAGCCGCTGGATGAGATGATGGTAATACTAATTCTCCTCCGTACTGTATACAGTAAATGAACAGGCATAAATTCGGTATTATATCTCACTGGAGTTAGATTGGTCAATATTGTACATCACCTCGTGGTGTAGCGGCTAGCAGCACTCTTGGCTGTCACCGTGGAGGTTCGGACTCGATTCCCGGCTCTGCCAAGATATTTAATTCTGGTCTGAAGGCTGGATCGGGGTACACTTAGCCTCGTGAGGCAAATCTGAGTAGAGGTGGATTCGATTCCCAAATCAGTCATCTTGAAAGTGATTTTCCTTGGTTTCCCACTTGTACTCCAGAGGGGAGCGTGATGGCGCAGTGGCTGCTCGTTTATCACTCGGACGGCCGGGGTTCAAATCCCGGTGACAGTGGTGTGGAATTTTCATCTGTAAAATCATGGGGCGTCAGGAAGGGCATCCGGCCTTAAATCCCCGGCCAAAACCAAAATGAGTCTGGTTGGCTCCGGCGACCCCAATTAATTGGGAAAAGCCGAAGAAGGTATTTTTCCCACTTCTACTCCAGGCAAATTCCGGAATGGTTCCTAACATAGGGCCACGGACACCTCCTCCCAATCCTCACCTGAATAACAAGTACCATATTTTTAACACGTACACACACTAATACAGTCATCACAATAATACAGGTTATCAGACAAACTTCCACACACACGCATGTATACGGTATTAAATGACCACGATGTCCAAGTCCTTTTAATGATGATTATGATAATTGTTGATTTAAGGGGCCTAACATCTAGGTTATCAGCCCCAGTCCTTTTAATGAACGTCAATTATGTAATTATGGTATTGTTGATACTTCATTTACGCGCTTGGAACAACTTGGTCGTTAGTCCAGTGTACTTACAGTAGGTGTGTAATGAAATCGTCTGATAGCCTCTCACTTTCCTCGCGAACGGCTGGCGACTCGACGTTAGGCAGTAGCACGCGGCGAAAATAACCATTTTTTCGCTGCAGACCAATAGCATGCTTGCTCTGTGACTCCACGTGTAGTCCAGAGGCCAGTCCTAGTTGCCGGATCGCTTGTCATGTCTGCAGTGTTGCACAGTTGCACGCAGTTCTGTCCAGTCTGGCTGTTTGATCTCAGTGGGGAGTTGACAACGCTATACCTCGAGCTGGGAAAGCCCTGGCTCCACGCAGACATGAAATGTAAACATGGCCACTCAGCGATGCGGTCGTTAATAAGGAAAGTTAGTTAGTCATCTACCCCTTAAATGAGGAGAGTGAGATAACTTTTTATTTATAGCATGTAGTTGCATTTATTGGGGACAAGGACTGTTGAAATAAAGTGCTATTCCGGAATTTGTCTGGAGGAATCACTCGAGATGGCCACTGTCTGCGCTGGGATACGTGCTTCAGTTTTCCGAACTTACAGCAACTCCTATTTGCAGTCTAATTGCGTGACTTAACGCGCTTTGCTACGCTGCAAGGGGTTATTGTAGTTAATTGATCGGTTTACATTAATATTCCATGAGTGTACCCGTAACGTTTGGACGGGTCGGCCGCAGTGTCCAGCAGATAACGATGGGGGTCTGTTAAACCGCAGCTAACACAGACCTGTGTGCTACTGATAACTTCATGAGGGAGGAAGGAAGCTGTAGTTTTCCGTGACTGTTATAGGCTCGTGATCATTAGCCACGGAGCCTCCTTTGTTTTAAACGTGGAATTCGAATCACGGGTGAGACATTTCACCTAGAAAATCCCACATGCTCTCACCGGGAATCAAACCCGGTCTGTCTTGGTAGAAGGAAAGCAGCTTTACTCCTGCGCCGTCACCCCCTCCCCGCCCCCCCCCCCCTCCCTCGCTACAAGAAGGCATTACGTACTACTAAAATAAATAACTTGTAGCAAGACGAGCGTCCTCCTGTAGAGATGGCACTTTGGCAACGAGTCATCCGAGTTCATTTCGAAAAAGTAATATGCGTGGATTCTATAATTAATGAAAAGTAAGCTAGAGAATTCAGTGCTACTAGATAAAGATTCATTATACGAAGCTTCACTTTAATCGCTTGAATATGATACGAGAATATAGAAATATGTTTTTAAAAATTCGCACTGCTACCATTTTTTTTTTGAAAAATTGAACAAAGCAGATGCCGATACATTAGGCTTTAAAAAAAGATTCTCCGTGGCGAGTTTCACGGCGCTCGCTTAGGTAAATCAACAGAAAAGTATTCTGAAATATTTCAAGTTCGTGTATCCATGTTGTTTCAGTCCTTAGGTTTTTTAAAGTAACAAGCATGTACTTAATTAATGCTTGCCGCGGTGGGTGAGTGGTTAACGTGTCGGCCTATAAACCCCAAACTTGCAGGTTCGCTCCTGGCCGTGGTAAGTGATTTGTGAAAGACGGAAAAAATTACGACACGCATGTCATACGATTTTGGCATGTCAAAGAACCCATTTGAATTCAGTAGGCCGTGTTAATAATGGCAAAATTAATCTCGGGAGTTTCCGCCAACACACAGTTTCTCATTTCTCTACTAGAAAGCGCTATAGTGATCAAGGAGCCTAGATATCTAACCTACTTGACTTTCATAGTGCTTCAAGGAACAAAGCTTGCACCCGGCACCCGAGGCCATACGATATTATTATTACTTACAGTACTTAATATTTGCCTACCACCATACAACATTTCAGTTTCATTTCTATAATAGTTTTGGAAATATTGAGTACTAGTAAATTACAATATTTTGCTCGGTCACCATGTTGGAGTTCTTGAAATGTAATTCATGGAGTTATGTATCAGTAGATAAGGATTAGCCTATTCTGGTGGTTCATTATTGTACAACCTTTCAATTCGATCGCTAGATTAAGATAATGAGAAATTAAACCATGCTTTCATAAATTTGCACTGTCGTAAATTTGGAAAGCAATTGAACAATATTAGCTTATGTTATACAGGGTCTTTCATATAAAGTAAGAACGCCAAGCGGCGGGTTTGTTATCCGCTAGTGTGGTGGCCTTGACCGAGCTTGTGGTGAGCCGTGGCCCCCTGCTCTAAGCGTGTGTACAATCCTCTATGAAATAATACCTTATAAAAGTTGCTGGAAGTGTCGTCCTTCCTGGGTTATACAGGCATTGTATCTGGTAACCACATTTAGGCTGACGCGAGTGAGTCATGCCACTGTATTTTTTCTGTTTTTTTTTTTTTTTTTATTGAGCACTGAACCAGTAGTGTCAAAGTTATTTACAATTACGTGAATCTATGCTAGTGAAGGTGGCACTTCATCAGGAAATTGCTGCACAAATGCATCACGTACCCGCCGAGCCAAATCGTAATTAAAATAAATTTTACATACAAAAATACGATGTTGCAATGATAACTGTCTCAACATGTTAGCAGCTGAGGTTCAGACTGGCGACTGACAACACCTGCACGCTTATTGCAAGGTCAAGTTTGTACTATGTGCACGCTTTCAATACTACAGCAGGGGGCCGTGGTGCGTCACAAGCTCGGCCAAACCGGCTTCAGCAGCGAATGACAAAACCGCCGCTCGCCGTTCTTACTTTATATGAAAGACCCTGTATAAAGCTTTAAGTGAAGATTTGCTATGTGCTCGAATGATGAGATCACCAGGAAAGTAATGTTAAATATTTGAAATTCGCGTGGCTACCATGTTGGTTTTATTGACATCCACAGGAATCAACTCCCCTTAAAACATCAATAGCTAACTAAATCAATTAATTTATAATCTTCCATCATCAGGCAAAATATCAGGTTGATTACGGCAATTTCGGAGACACTGAGAATCGGTGAAATATTTCCCGAGATCGCCATGTTGGATTGGTGACACTTATTTAAATTTGAAAGAAATGGTAATGGTTGTACGGGGTAGTAGTAAGTTCTTAACAAGTTTCATTGAAATCACTCCATACAATCATAAATTATTAGGGACTCGCACACAAACAAACACACGGACGAAAGTGATCTTGTAACCTTATATTTCATATGATGAAGTAGGTTGAAAAAGCGTTAAGGAATTGAAAAAACAGGGGGGGGGGGGGATTTCAACCTTCGAAGAATGAGGATTGAGAAACTTTGAATGAAATATAGTCTTGAAAGCCAGATAGAAAAACAAGATGTTCAGTAAAGAACATATAGCCTACTTTCACCTAAATGCATGGGTATTGTTATAACTCTTTGTCCTTTTCAAGGAGTATGATTGAATGTTGGTTGTAGTAGCTTGTTGAAATACAACGTGCTATAGGGATATTAAACATGAATATGAGGTGCCCTTTGCTAGTGCTACCTCTGTACCAAATTTCGTTCAATTCGGTTTCACCGTGTTTGAATTGATAGGGGGAATCGATTTGCACACATACTTGGCCACCATCTGCAAACTATTGGGCTGATGTTCTTGCAGTTTGGTCAGAATATGTTTCCCACATAAAGATATGGTGTTGCAAAATTTGGTAGAGACTAGATTATTAGGTTGGTCGTAATTACATTTTAGCTTTTAACATTTGGGTGGCCGCGATTACGTTTCCGTCAAGATAGCGGTGATATAAAACATGACACTGAGGTGTCCTTTGCTAGTGCTACCTCTGTACCAAATTTCGTTCATTCGGTTCCACCGTGTTCGAATTAATAGGGGGAATAAATTTTGACATAAAGATGGCCGCCATCCGCAAACTATTAGGCTAATGACCTATTAGATTGGTCAAAGGATGCTCCCTCCATAAAGGTATGTCGTTGCAAAGTTTGGTAGAGATCGGATGGTTATGTTGGTCGTAATTTGATTTAAGCTTTAAACATTTGTGTGGCCGCCATTGCGTTTCTGTCAATATGGCGGCGATATTAATCATGACACTGAGATGCCCTTTGCTAGTGCTATCTCTGTACCAAATTTCTTTCCATTCGGTTTCACCGTGTTTGAATTAATAGGGGGAATCGATTCTGACACAAAGATGGCCGCCATCCGCAAACTATTAGCTGAATGACCTATTAGATTGGTCAAAGGATGCTCCCTCCATAAAGGTATGTAGTTGCAAAATTTGGTAGAGATCGGATGATTAGGTTAATCGTAATTTGATTTTAGCTTTGAACATTCGTGTGGCCGCCATTACGTTTCAGTCAAGATGGCGGCGATATAAAACATGACACTGAGGTGCCTTTTGTTTGTACTACCTCTGTACCAAATTTCGTTCCATTCGGTTCCACCGTGTTCGAATTAATAGGGGGAATCAATTTTGACATAAAGATGGCCGCCATCCGCAAACTATTAGGCTAATAACCTATTAGATTGGTCAAAGGATGCTCCCTCCATAAAGGTATGTTGTTGCAAAGTTTGGTAGAGATCGGATGGTTATGTTAGTCGTAATTTAACTTAAGCTTTGAACATTTGTGTGGCCGCCATTACGTTTCTGTCAATATGGCGGCGATATAAAACATGACACTGAGATGCCCTTTGCTAGTGCTACCTCTGTACCAGATTTTGTTCCATTCGGTTTCACCGTGTTTGAATTAATAGGGGGAATTTATTTTCACACAAAGATGGCCGCCATCCGCAAACAATCAGGCTAATGACCTATTCATTTGGTCAAAGGATGCTTCCTCTATAAGGGTATGTTGTTGCAAAATTTGGTAGAGATCGGATGATTAAGCTAGGTTAATCGTAATTTGATTTAAGCTTTGAACATTTGTGTGGCCGCCATTACGTTTCCGTCAAGATGGCGGCGATATAAAACATGACACTGAGGTGCCTTTTGTTAGTACTACCTCTGTACCAAATTTCGTTCCATTCGGTTGCACCGTGTTCGAATTAATAGGGGGAATCGATTTTCACACAAAGATGGCCGCTATCCGCAAACTATTACGCTGATGACCTATTAGTTGGGTCAAAGGATGCTCCCCCATAAAGGTATGTTTTTGCAAAATTTGGTAGAGATCGGATGATTAGGCTAGTCGTAATTTGATTTAAGCTTTGAACATTTGTGTGGCCGGCATTACGTTTCCGTCAAGATGGCGGCGATATGAAACATGACACTGAGGTGCCTTTTGTTAGTACTACCTCTGTACCAAATTTCGTTCCATTCGGTTGCACCGTGTTCGAATTAATAGGGGGAATCGATTTTCACACAAAGATGGCCGCCATCCGCAAACTATTACGCTGATGACCTATTCGTTTGGTCAAATGATGCTCCCCCCATAAAGGTATGTTGTTGCAAAATTTGGTAGAGATCGGATGATTAGGCTAGGTTAATCGTAATTTGATTTAAGCTTTGAACATTTGTGTGGCCGCCATTACGTTTCCGTCAAGATGGCGGCGATATAAAACATGACACTGAGGTGTCCTTTGCTAGTGCTACCTTTGTACCAAATTTCGTTCAATTCTCATTCACCGTGTTCGAATTGATAGGGGGGACAGACATTCAGAGTACACACACTCACACACACACAGACACACACACACACAGACACACACACACACACACACAGACTCACACATACACACACACAGACAGACACACTTTTTTCGCCCTGTGTTGATCTCATAAGTCTACTTTCATTTTTTGCAAAAATCGAAAGTAGGCTAAAAGAATACGAGCCTTACAGTAGTCGCATATGATGTGTAACCTGTGACATGTTATCCTACTATGTGTCTGCCGGGAGCGCAATTCCTTTGTTAATAGTGAACTCTGTGGGTCATTGAAATAACTACTTGTAAAACTCCAGTGCTAATGATTTAGCGTAGGAATATATTTAATGGGGCCTCCAAACCTTGAAGTAAACCGTATACGATATACATTCCAGATAGGGCTGTGAGTTGGCCGACAGTACCTCGAATGCTTACATTAAATAAGAATACAGCATAAGTGTGAAGATTTAATAAATCATAATTGTTATCAGCAAATATGTTATAATGGATATTTTCACACCAAAGAACGACAACTTGAAGATGATTTATTGTAGGAATATATTTAATGATGCCTCCAAACCTTGAAGTAAACCGTATGCAATATACATTCCACATAACCACATGGCCGACATGCACGAACCGGTCAGGATTTGGCACTGGAGTTTTATAAGCAGTTATTTCAATGACCAACAGAGTTCACTGTTAACAAGGGATTTGCGCTCCCGGCACACACATAGTGGGATAACATGTCACATGTTACACATCATATGCGACTACTGTAAGGCTCTGAATATTTTCACACCAAAGAACGACAACTTGAAGATGATTTATTGTAGGAATAGCTTTAATGAGGCCTCCAAACCTTGAAGTAAACCGTATGCGATATCCATTCCACATAGGGCTGTATGATGGCCGACAGTACCTCGAATGCTTACATTAAATAAGAATACAGCAAAAGTATGAAGATTTAATAAATCATAATTGTTTTCAGCAAATATGATATAATGAATATTTTCACACCAAAGATCGACAACTTGAAGATGATTTATTGTATGAATATATTTAATGGGGCCCCCATACCTTGAAGTAAACCGTATGCGATATACATTCCACATAGCCACATGGCCGACAGGACGTCATGGTACCAATCTCCGCCACCGCGCGCACTCATTGTTTCCGTCCCAATTCCGTCCCTTTTCCTATCTAACTCCCTCAGAAGTACTGAAATAGCTAGTTATTCACCACTCACCAGGCATGCTGCAACTGCTTGCATGACTGATGCAGGCAAGATATATTTACGTGTGGACAATCCAGTCGAATCAGCATATTTTGTGTTGCTCATATAGCAGGGATGTCCAATTATATTTACTGAAGATTAAACATACCACCGGTATTTCACAAAATGATAACATTTCCGATTGCCAAAACTTGTAATGAAAACATTATTCGGACTCAATCAACAGAATTTAATTTGAAGAAAGGATCTCAAAGGAACATGTGCTCGCGAGCACTTTTTGGCCCATAAGACAAGAGCACCAAATTTCATTTGAAGAGCACCGTAGTGCTCGCGAGCACTTTTTGGCTCGTAAAACGAGACCACCAAATTTCATTTGAAGAGCACCGTGGTGCTCGCGAGCACTTTGGCCAGAGTACAAGGTTTACAATTGGTACCTCGAATATCACCCCACACAGTTAGTGAGTGGAATCTTCCCTGGAGTAGTTTATTTCGCACAGTTCTCGGAATTCAGGCTTGTCCTAGCTTTCCTCGTAAAACAAATTAGGGGGAGTGCTAGTCGAACCAAATGTTCACAGATTTTAAGCTTATCCACAACCTTCTTCGAAAAGCTGGCCATTAGCCTTAATAGTTTGAGTGGTTACGGGACAAGAGAGTAGAAACCCTTGCAGAATGAAGGGTAAGATGAATTCGCAGAACGAGGGTTGCTGCACAAGTCCAAGATAATAATTGGTCTTCCATCGCCCAGCCACACCTGTGCTCATAATGAGTCTTGAACTAGTACAGATGCAGTGGCGTTTTCTCCAATACCACGGGGTAAGCACCGCTTACCTAGCATATTCTCATAAAAATGAAGTTTATATTATGACTTTCTAAAGCGCGACGAACAGCAAAATCGCCGCTTTGAATGAAGTTCCTCGTTCTCTACCCTAGTTCTTCACGATCGCCCACCACTAATCTGTAGAGAAAGAGCGCGGCTGGTTGCTATGACAACGGCTCGTGTACATCTAGGAGCCTTCTGGCCCGGAACACCACTATGGCCGATGGAGTGGTACACTAAGAACGTCAGGTCGTCCTTGATTGGCTAAGACAGGGGGTGTGGCGTTCCAAAGCCACAGGGCTGACGTCAAAACAAGTCACAGGGTCTGCTTCGGTAAGGACATCTTACCGAGCATGGAACACCAGCACTGCGCGCTTCCCTAGTCTCCACCCTCCATCGCGCGGAGAAAGTTTCTGACCATCAGACCCCACCTTTGATGGGTGCATTTGTTGCAATTCTGCTTCGTCCGCTATACTCACAACTGTATGTTTTTGAGTGCAATTAGCAAAATTTAGTATATGGTACCGTAACTGGATATTATTGTGTTTTAGTGTATAGTAGAACAAATTACCGTACGGTACGTCATAAATTATCATGTTTAGCGAGTAGTAGCCTGCGTTAATATCCTTTTAGTTTGTACTCTTTGGTGCATGGATATTTCAAAATTGAGACTGCACAACAGGGGTAGCAAATACATATTCACTTCACTTCCAATATTTCTATTTCTCGTCGGAGAAATCGCTTGCTTCTAAGATAATTTAGTGAATGCTTTCCTTCGAAATGCATATTTTTCAAATTTTTATATTTGAATCGTGCTTTACGTAATTTTTTTTTGTGCATCAATGGCAACTTCTTTTCTAATGCAATAAGCAACAACTATTTTTTAAATAATGTGATATGTCTTTAAAATATTATTCAAATTATACGGATGTGCATTTAAAATGATCTATCCTTTAAACCTACTCTTTGAAAATAGGCCTAATTTGAATGATATTCAGAGCAACTTGTCGGGTTGTTGGGCTACTCTGAAGATACCTACGCTGGCTGTGAAAGCCTACGTCAGTGTAATTTGGGGAATATCTGCAAAGAAATATTATCCGAACATGCAATGCAATGTCATAAGGTTATCTATTACTAGTAGCATGTTTATTATTTTAATGTTCACTTAGGTCCCATAACAGAAAAAGTGACAATGAGTCTGACAGACTAGACTTTGTATCATTCTAAATTCTACAAATGCTGAAAAATGCTAGAAAGGCTGGAGGCTTCTCGCGAATGACATGTTAGAAAATTATCTGCATAATACTTATCTTGCTTATCTTGTTTCAGATTACTCGCGAACGGCAAGTGCAAACCAAGGGCAAAGCAAGGTCAAGCGCGCGGGATGCAGCACGCTCACCAGAGCGCGCGGGGACGTGCCCCTTCCATCCAGTCTAAAACACTTCTAGTAGGCGATGTATTGAAGATAGATATATGCTCTCCCGGACTTTTTTGTAGAAATTTTCATGCTGACCAATTCTTACGCTCATAGTGTATTGATATTTTTAACGGTTTGCCCAGCGTTAGCTTAAGAAGCGCACGGATGCCAAGTTTGTTTTCTACTTTTTCACTGAAATCGTTACTGCTTGGCTTCCTTTGATCATACATAAATTATTTTCTACAGAATCTTCCCTCGAGATATCCTTTACAGAATGGTGAAAACCGCATCAAAATCCACCCAGTGGTTCTCGAGATTACCCGTGACATCCAAGAATCGGGGATTTTTGTCTTATACTAACGAAGTAGAGATAGTCGGGGAACACATGCACCTAGCGGTACTATGTCGTCACACAAAAAAGAAAGATTGTAGTTTTACGTGACCGTGAATCTTGTGATTATGAGCCACGGGACCTCCTGTTTACGTGGAATCCGAACCATGACGTCACACACCTCAGTGCATCTGGGCACATTTCGTGAATCTTGTGATTATGAGCCACGGGACCTCCTGTTTACGTGGAATCCGAACCATGACGTCACACACCTCAGTGCATCTGGGCACATTTCGTGAATCTTGTGATTATGAGCCACGGGACCTCCTGTTTACGTGGAATCCGAACCATGACGTCACACACCTCAGTGCATCTGGGCACATTTCGTCCCGTCACCGTAACGTAACGCCAGATCCCAGCGTAACGATGAAGTCGACAAGATCATTAAAATGATAAAATAATAATGTTATTGTTTTTACGTCCCTGTTAACTACTGAAGCTTTTAGAGACGCTGGGGTGCCGGAATTTTGCCCCGAAGGGAATCTTTAACGTGCCAGTAAATCTACTTACACGCCTCCTTCGCATTTACGCACCCTCAAATTGCGACTGGCTGCGCCGGGATTCCATCCCGCTATCTTGAGCTCAGCAGGCGAGAACGGTGCCGCTGAGCTACGCAGCCAGTCATAATAGAAAATTTACGGGTAATAACCTGAACATTTAGCTCCTTAGACCAAGAAATGCGAACAACAAAAGCACAAACTGCCACACTGTTCAAATGACACACGATCAGAAAAGCTCGCCAACCCTGCTGAATAATTTACTCCGCCCTTAATACAGCTACATGGATTGCCATGCCTGAAATTGAAAAGGGAATAATGACCTGTGTTGCATTACAATTTCTTCATTTTTTTAATGTGAAGGTCTCATAATTATGTGTGTACGGTTGAGTAGTTGTTGCTACTTCAGATATCAACCTCTACATTGAAAAGGGCGTCGCTAGAACCAAGTGCTGAAGTTGCTCTATGGTGTAAGCCAATACTTTCAGTCTTCTTCAAGCTTACCCTCGAAAAAATTCCACGCCACGCCACTGTACCGATGTCTTGTACTGATTCTTCAAATCGGTACGGTACAATGTGGATGCCCATTCAACACTTTTTCGACACTGTTTTGTGCAAACATCGTGGCAAGAAGCTGTTTGAGGCCACTCCCCGCCATTCTTTTCTTTCTTTTGTCGTGTAGCCTCCTGAGAGGCCGAGTGCAGGTCTTTCAAGTCGACGCCCGTGGGCGACCTGCGCGTCGGGATGAGAGATTGAATGGATGAAGATGAATGAAACTGGGCAAGGATGTGGAAAGAAGCGGCCGTGGCCTGTCAGAAGGTACTGTCCCAGCATTTGCCTGGTGTTGAAAATGGAAAACCACGGAAAACCATTTCAAGGACAGCCGACGGTGGGGCTCGAACCCAGGCGTCTACCGAGTCAGTAGAGAGCTTGGCCCCAATGACCTAACACTGCGCTTTAGCCTGCGTAGCCACTACTGTCGATAGACATCAAGGTGTTACCATCGGAGGACTTGGATAGCGACCATCGATTGCTGGTAATGAACCTGAGAGGCACTAAAAGAAGAAAGGGACAGAAAACTAGGAAAGACGTATAAGAATATGGAAACTGAAAGAAGGAGATAGAAGGGTCGAGTACCTCAAAATGGTAAAGGAAGGAATTCCAACACATGAAGAAAGAGGAGTGGAAGAGGAAGGGGCTAGATTTAAGAAGACACTAGTAGTGCGGCAGAAGCAGTAAGTGGGAGGACAAGTAGTAAGAAGAGGTGGAAGGAAACACCATGGTGGAATGAGAAGACAAAAGATATAGTTAGGGAAAAGAATAGAGCCTTTAGGAGGCGGTATCAAAATAGGACGGTAGAGACAAGGGAAGGGTACCAGGAAAGAAAGAAGGAGGCAAAGAGAGTAGTGGCTGAGGAGAGAAGAAAGTGGATGGAAGAGTGGACAAAGATGATGGAGGATAGTGAAGGTACAAAAAAGGTCCTGTATGGGATGGTAAAAAATAAGAGGCAGTAGGATCTGACGGATTATGTTAGAATGGTGAACAAAAGTGGACAAGAGATAGAAAATAGGGAAGAACTGAAGAAAATGTGGAAAGAATATTTTGAAGAACTTCTGAACCCAAATGGAAACCACGGCGAGGAGGAAGAAATCGGAGAAGAGGAAGATGGACTGTAAACAGAAAAGGACTTAACATGGAAAGAAGTGGAAGATGCAGTGAGGAGGATGAAAGGAGGGAAGGCACCGGGTGTGGATGAGTTGAGTGTGGAGATGGTGAGAGCAGCAGGAGAGGAGGGGATACAGTGGTTGTACCGAGTGATAAAGACAGCATGGAAGGAAGGGAACACCCCAGAGGACTGGAAAAAGGGAATAATTGTCCCGATCTTCAAGAAAGGTAGTAGAACAGAATGCAGAAACTATCGGGGAATAACACTGATGAGTCATTGTGCAAAGATGTTTGAGAAAGTTTTGGAAAAGAGAATTAGGACAAGGATAGAAGGAGGCATGAGGAAAGAACAACATGGCTTAAGAGCAGGAAGGTCCACAGTGGATTTGATTGCCAATTGCTCCCATGTATGACATCAATAGGTGGAAGCCACCTAATCGTACTTCCACACCAGTCAATTCAGCACAATCCTCAAGGGCAAAGGCGCTTGCCACTCTACCATTCTTTGCACACATTAGCTTGTTGACCAATAATATTGGTACCTACCTACAATCTATTCAACTTACATACCTCCTACATAATCATAACACGTTTTGTGTTTAAATCTCACTTCATGCAACAAAAAGGTGGTTAAGTACATTTCTGGAAAAATGCGATTTTACCTTATATGGGATCTTTAAGATTTTGAGAGAACTGTGAGGCTTACAGACCCCGCTCTGCGCTTAATTTAAAGCGCATTAAATGGCCTACAAATTATATTTTGAAAGGTCTACTCGTAGGATCAACGGTTTCGGCGCAGTTTCGGTCCAAAGAAGATCTAAACCTAAAATGTTCAATTTTTGGAACAAACTGGCCTATTTGCAAAGTGCCGCAATTCGGTAACCAATTGACCTACAGAGCTCCGGTTAGGCTTAATGCTCTTAACCAATGTATGGAATAGCTTTAGAAGAAAAATGCATGGATTAGAAGATATAGAGCAGAATCTGAAACAAGTCCTACAATTTTGCGGTTTTTCGTGTGTGAAACTTTTTCCACAACTTTTTGAGAGTTGCATACTTGGGTATCCATAGCCCTAATGGGTCCAAACAACATACTAATAAATCAGCCTGCATTCCTTTCCAGTTGATTGTTGCAATTGCAATGTCTGCAATAGTGTAGTCGCCGACCGGGATGGCCATGGGCGTTAAGGCTCATAGCCATGGAGACAGGTAATTTTGGATTCAAAAAACTAATGGGATTGAACTCTATCAAGACCCACCTTGATTGGTTTCCTGTGGCTTTCCTACTTACAACTCCAGGCAAAGATTGGGACGGTCAGTACCTTCTAATAGCCCACCGCTCTTCCTTCCAAAGTCCTGCCCTATTTCATCCATTTCTTATTAACTCCTCTCATGAGAGGAAAAACAGGGGGGAAAACTTCAACCTTCGAATTATGAGGGTTGAGAAACTTCGAAGGAAATATAGTCATGAAAGGCAGATTTAAAAGAAAAGGTGAGGGGGGGGGGGGAGGGGGTGAGGGGGGAGGGGGGGGAGAGGGTGAAGGGAAGGGCCCACCCCAAAGTCAATGGTAAATCCATGTACTCCATCGGCCTAGTGCCACACTTTGAAATTGGGAAAGTTGTAAGTGTTCTAATCATGATTAAATTTCTTGGCAGGCCAGTAATCGAACCCGAGCCTTCGAAGTGACACCCAACAATGCTAGCCACTACAACACGAGGCGTACCTAAACTCAATGGAAAAAGAAAAAAAACGGACCCAGCTCAGGAATCCCTCGGCGTCGCCAGGTTAATTGAAATATTTCACATGACTGTTCGGGCAGGACCTGGCTTAGAAGTCTTATAGTGGTGTGTGTAGAATAGGATTGCATTTTACAGAGCTGGAAAAGTTTTCTTGGACTAAATATATTATTAAAATCTTCTATCAGTGAAGTACCAATATAGGCTATATATTTATGTAAAACTCGGCATACCGGTAGTACACGTTTTGGACAATAATTGTTGTCCTTCTTCGGCTATACCCAAAGCCCATGTCATAGATTTATAGTACCGGTGCGTAAAAGAACCTACCACTACAATATTTGTAGTGTGAAGCAAAATTTATAGGTTATATTTGGCTATTTAGAAACGCTCTATCAAGTTCCAACGTTCTCCGCTAGGCATTGGTGACAGTAGCATATGGTAGCCAAAGTTGGAACTACTTGAAAATGTACTTTTTAGGAGCTCTTGGGCTTTCAATCAAAAATACCCAGCTATGGCCTTTCGGCTGCAATTTATCTCTACTTAGTATAAAACAAAGTCCCCGATTTTTGGATGTTACAGGTAAACTCGAGAACCACTGGATGGATTTTGATGTGGTTTTCACCATTCTGTAAAGGATATCTCGAGGATGATTTATGTAGAAAATAATTTATTTATGATCAAAGGAAGCCGAGCAGTAAAGATTTCCGTGGAAAAGTCGAAAAAAAACCTGGCGTCCGAGCGTTTTGCTGGGCAAACCGTTAACAATATCTAAACACTATGAGTGTAAGAATTGTTCAGCATGCAAAATTCTACAAAAAAAGTCCGCGAGGGCATATGTCTATTTTCAATACATCGCCCACTATAAGTGATTCTACGTTTTACTTTCTTCCAACCGTGTCCATTCAACTAGGTTGGTTGGTTCTTAAGTTTAGGGGCTGCGACAACGCGGTCATGTAGCCCCGTGTAATTTGGGTGTGTGTAGAATCTGTCTGATAACCGGTGTTAAATGTGATGACTGTATTAGTGTGTGTTATCTGTTTTTAATTTAAGTATTGCAACTTAGAATTTTCCATTCAACTACTGAGGCGACAGTTTTCGAGCTAGCTAAGGGCGAGTCTATCATCAATGTTACAGCCTAGCTAGCGGGCGAGCCTATTGCCCCAGATACAGCCAGCAGCAAACCGTTGAGTCGTATTGAGTTAAGACTTCTGAGAAGGGTGGTTCTGTTTGGAGTTTCCCTTGAAATGCAACTCGGGTTTTCTTCATTTCGCTTGTGAAACACAGTCAAGTTAAGATTGGACGGAAGGGGGATTTGAGTTTCATTCACCTCGCCATTCACTGCAAGTGCAACTCTCATTTCGCCTCTGAACTTTTCGTTCCACAAAATTCACAGTCAATTTAAGATTGGATGGAAGGGGCTTTATATTATATTAAATTATACGGATTGGCGTACAATCTCTACTTAGTATAAAACAAAGTCCCCGATTCTTGGATGTCACGGGTAATCTCAAGAACCACTGAATGGATTTTGATGCTGTTTTCACCATTCTGTAAAGAATTACTCGAGGAAGGTTTCTGTAGAAAATTATTTATTTATGACCAAAGGAAGTCAAGCACTAACGATTTCAGTGAAAAGGTCGAAAAAACTGGCATCCGTGCGCTTTTTAAGCTTACGCTTGGGCAAACCGTTAAAAATATCTATATACCATGAGTGTAAGAATTGTTCAGCATGAAAATTTCTACAAAATAAGCCCGGAAAAGCATATCTCTATCTTCAATACATCACCTACTGTAAGTGTTTTTACGTTTTCATTTCTTCCAACAATCTCCAATCAGTTACTGAGGCGACAGTTTACGAGCTAGCTAGGGGCGAGTCTATCACCCCAGTTACAGCTTAGCTAGCGGACGAGCTTATTGCCCCAGATACAGCCAGCAGCAAACTGTCGAGTCGTGTTGAGTTAAAAACTTGAGAGAAGAGTGGTTGTGTTTGAAGTTTACCTGGAAGTGCAACTCGGCTTTTCTTCATTTCGCCTGTGAACTTTTCGTTCCGCAAAATTCACAATCAAATTAAGATTGGACGCAAGGGGGATTTGTGTTTCACGCACCTCGCCATTCTTAAATTATGTCTGACAAGAATTTGTTGCACATGCATCTCCATGATAATATAATTAATAGTCCAGTCAGTGATTTTAACCCATCATGCCGAGACGTAAAACGGATATTGGTCGTTGTCCATTGACATTGAAAAAAAAAGTGCTTATCACGTAATGCATTCATAACTGTTCCCGGGCGAAGCCGGGTCGGGTTGCTAGTATATTATAAAATAAATATTTTGGTGCTTCGCAGCTGAAAGGCTGTAGTTTCAAAGTCAGCACGGATCCATACTATATCAACATATCAAGAGCTCATCCATATACATTCGCTTGTTTGTTATTGTCGCTCCTACAACAATATTAGCTTCCCTTGTCAAACAGGGTAGATTGGCCCCACGCACTCGACCATAACCCTCTACTCTCCCTAATATTCAATTGTCGAGTGACTCATCCCAAGATGTTATGTGTGACTGGAAGGAGCTATCTGTATTGGATGTTCAGAATACAGTTCGAAGGTTGCAAAGTGGCTGCGCTTGGGTTGCACGTGTTCCAAGACTGTGGTCTGTAAAGGAGGTACCGCGATTTTGAAACACCATGTTTGAAAGTGTCTTTAAGTGCCAATCCCATGACTTTAGGTTCATATCTGTGCAATGAGCTCATATATTTAGGCAGCTAATCCATACGAAGTTATTATGACACTCCTTTGTATTCTGGGTGCGCTCATGACTATATCTTACACACGTCGACAGCGACCTGGGATGCACTGAATTCATAAGACTAGTTTAAATTGAGTCAGTGATAACAACTAACAGTTGGTAAGAATGCCTAAATTCCATTCCAGTTGACTGCTGCAATTGCAATGTCTGCAGTAGTGTAGTCGCCGACCGGGATGGCCATGGACATTAAGGCTCGAAGCCATGGAGACAGGTAATTTCTGAACTAAAAAAATTAGTGGGATTGAACTCTATCAACGATCCTCCTTGATTGGTTTTCTGTGGCATTCCTACTTTCAACTCCAAGCAAAGATTGGGACGATCAGTACCTTCTAATAGCCCACGGTTCTTCCTTCCAAGGTCCTGCCATATTTCATCCATTTCTTATTAACTCCTCTCATGAGGTTGGTGTCTGGAAGGGGCTCTGGCCGTAAGTACTGTTCGCCTCAATTAGCCTTATTCTGACCACGTACACAGGAAATAATAAGGAGTAGAAAATACTACAATAGTATAGGCCTAGTCATAAAATAAAGGATAAAAGGCCGTGCTATTAAATTATGAGGGTGGCAAGAAAATCAAGATTGGATAAAATTAGAAATACGAGAATCAGAGAAATTATGTAGGTAAAAAAAAGTAATAGAAGTGGTTGAAGAAAGCAGATTACAATGGTTTGGACATGTGAAATGGATGCAGAATAGTAGAATTCCAATTTTAATGTTACAATGGCAAGCTGAAGGCAAAACGGGGTAAACCAAGAGAACAATGGATGGATGCTGTAAAGAGAAGCATGGCTACCAGAGGCTTAACCGAGGAAGATGCTGAAGACCGACATTTGTGGAGGAGTAGAGTATTTTTGGGTTGAAGGAAAAGTACTGTATTGTAGAACATTCCTAATAAAGAAGAGAAGAATAATACTTGTTAATAATAATAATAATAATAATAATAATAACAATAATAATAATAATAATGCAACAAGCATGCGCCTCTCTTTCCTTTTCCTATCTCTCTCTCTCTCCCCCTCAGAAGTGCTGAAATAGCTAGGTATTCACCACTCACCAGGTATGCTGCAACTGCTTGCATGACTGATGCAGGCAAGATACATTTACGTGTGGACAGTCCAGTCGAATCAGCATATTTTGTGTTGCTCATAAAGCAGGATGTCCAATTATATTTACTGAAGATTATACATACTACCGGTATTTCACAAAATGATAAAATTTCCGATAGCCAAAACTTTTAATGAAAACACTTATTCGGGCTCAATCAACAGAATTTAATTTGAAGAATGGATCTCAGGGGAGCTTGTGCTCGCGAGCACTTTTTGGCTCATATGACAAGAACACCAAATTTCATTTGAAGACCACCGTGGTGCTCACGAGCACTTTTTGGCTCATAAGACGAGACTACCAAATTTCATTTGAAGAGCACTTTTTGGCTTCTATAACGAGACCACCAAATTTCATTTGATGAGCACTGTGGTGCTCGTGGGCAACAGGTTGAGAAAGTCTGCCGTAGACGCTGCTTATGTTTGAAAATGTCACAATGATCAACAAGCAGTTGAGTTTATACAGTAGGCTTGGTATCCTCGAAGACGACAACCAATCGCAATTTCAGTGCATACAGAAGCGGTTACAACATGAAAAGCTCCATGCATTGTTGTTGATTCATTAAGGAGTTTTGCGACATCGTGGTCATGTAGCCTCATATAATTGCGCGTGTGTGGAATCTGTCTGATAGCCTATAACATTGTGATGAATACAGTAGGAAGCAGGCGGCCGTGGCCTTAAGTTAGGAACCATTCCGACATTTGCCTGGAGTAGAAGCGGGCAACCACGGCAAAACACTTTCAGGATGGCTGAGATAGGAATCTAACCCACCTCTTCTCAGAGTACCCCGTACCAGCTCCCAAACCAGAATTAAATTTCTTGGCCGGATATCGAACCCTGACCTTTGGACGACACTAGCCACTAAACCACGAGGTGGTCGTCATTCAATTTGAAGGTAGGAGTATTTTATTTGACAACACCCGATTCGGCCAAGGATTTTCCCCACCCGTTAAAATTTCAACTTACTTAGCGACCATTCGAGCCTGCGATCTTGTGATCATGAGTCAGTGCTGCAGAAGGTGGTTGTTTTAATTCGTTTTAGGAGCTTGGGATATCTAGGCCATCAGCCCCGTATACTAGAGTGTGTATTCAATTCGTCTGATAACCTGTGTTTCTGTGGTGACTAGTAGTGTGTGTTACGATCGGGAAGTGGTAGGCGCCGCCGGACCTGAAACAAGGTACAATCTCAACACTTGCCTGGGAGTGTGGAAACACCACACTTAGGATAGCCGATGTCGGCACCGAGATTCGAACCTCCAATCTCCGTACTTTTTACAGTTCCCAATAACGGTCGTGGTTAGCGATTCAACGCGTACGGCTACGCCGCGAGGTGTTGAGAAGTCCAAATGGCCAAACTACGCTATTAATAGTACATTATGCAACGAGCCTATAATGGCAATAATTAAGACACGAGTATGTTTATAAAACGAGCGAAGCAAGTTTTATAATTTTCATACGAGTGTCTTAACTACCATTATAGGCGAGTTGCATACGACTGTTTATGTTCGACGATAATTATAACTATTTTATGTTCGAACATAAATATCTGTCGAGATTTCGCCAGTTTTATGTACTGAACAGAGAGCATGAGACACAGAGAATACCTTGTATTTGACCATGGCCTCCTGGAATACCTCACTATGACACTAGCCATGCGGTGAAATTTAAAATAGGGGGCTGTGGAAGTCTGCGCAGGTGCGATGCTACCCTTGCGTAATTGGTCACACAACTGTTTCTTGAGCTCTGATTGGTGGGAGAAACTGTTTCATAATGAGAAATAGTGTTATAATGACCCTCATTATGATACAGTTTTCTGACATATAATATTTACATTTTGACATCGTCGAACGTAGAAATATTATTAAAACAGCTTTGAAGTCCACAAATCAAGTTTTCCCATCACTCATTCCAACTCAAATCAGTTGTTCTTTGAGGATAGGTCACATGCATGCAATTTTCTGATTTATTTACTCATGTCAGGAAACATATATAAATCAATAAATAAATAAGAAAGTTCTATCAAAAAGACAAATAACTAAACAACGTTGTACCAATATTTTGCTATGTCCCGGCCATTGGGTGTAGCCTTTACTAGATCATCCATGGAGCACTGGAGAGGGCAGACGCTGCAGTTGAGGAGGTGGGCCATGGTTTGTTTTTCACCACAATTGCTGCAGGTTGACTCACAAGGTAAGTCCCCGCTTCTTAATGTTGGTCTCGGATCTACCAACCCCAGACCGCAGGGGCGTATTCTTAGGGCTACCGAGGCTACCGGCGGTAGCCCAAGAAAATTACATTAAAATAAATCAGACTCTATTACATTTTCAACAAAGCATTCAAACAATCGTGACTTTCATGCACATTCTTCTTTATCGAAAGAAATAATGGTCAGTGGGTAGTCAACGTGGCAACGCAGTAGAAACCGACCGAGAAAGCGGCAGCCTTACGCCGCTCTCCCCATCTCTCCGCACCCACCCTTGTTCCGTGCAGGCAGAGCGCTCGTAGCGAGCCAGTTGCCGCTACACCCAGTGGTATCTTTGAAGTTAAAACCGTTTAAAGCAACAAATTGCCTACGATAAATATACATTATCGCGCGCATAGATGTGAATATGTTTTAGAAGTTGTAGTATTTTCGATGTGTGATTTATTTAAGTGTGTGTATGCTGAAGAATCTTTATGTAGTGTTTTGTTTTAACTGTGCCAGTTGTGATTTTGTAAGAAGATTATGGAACAAACACATGCGGGGGGCTTTAAATGCCAATGACTGTATAATAGAGAGTTTGTAAGGGGTAGAACCTACCCAAACGTCATCCTCACCTGCACGTGGTGCACCCTGCTTTAGACTGACGAGGCTCTGACGACCAAGTGACTCCCGGGATAAGGAGTCCACCTCTACCCTGTCAACGGCTCTCTAGGGAGGAGGATGAACGGGTGGAGGTTGGGGCACTCTCTTGCCCTTGGGGTGGGAAATTTCCCCTAAAGGCGGATGAACCACTTGTGGTCAACGGCGTAGAAAATGCAGCGTCTGTTCTCCAGGTTTGGGGCGGCTGCGCAAGGCGTCTGTACTCCAGAGGAGCGGCCTTATTATCACCTCTCTGGATCACATCAGAGTTGTAACTCGGGACCTAGTCCCTCATCGGTGTTACCGTGACAGTCAACCATGGAAAGTCTTTCAAGGAATACTCCACCGGCTGAACCTAGAGTTCAGAGAACACAGCATTCGGATCCGGTGGGCTGCAACCTACGAGATACCGTGATGTCGGAGGCACGAAAACATCCCAGTACAACAAACGCGAATAAGACGAGATCAAGAATCAAACCAATGCAGATAACTTACTTCTCTACACATAATGTGAACTCCCTCATGCAAACTGGTAAGCTAAAGGTGATCACTGACATAATGGATCAGCACAAAATTCTTATCATGGGATTACAGGAATTGAGGAACACTGACCAGGATGCTTTGGAATCTCAAGGGTATCGACTATATAAGGGTATACCGGGGAAGAGAGTCATGAAGAATGTTCCACAATTTGGAACAGGATTTCTGATCAACCTTAAAATTATAAATTCAGTTCAAGAATTCCGCTCACCATCTCCTCGAATCTCAACACTCACCTTTAACACATCTAATAAGATTTATACTATCACAAATGCCCATGCTCCCGCTAATGATAAAAACACTTCCCCCAAAGGCCGTGAAGAAACAGAAGAATTTTGGGACCTACTGGATCAAACCATAGATAACATCCCCAAACACCATGTTAAATTATTAATTGGCGACTTTAACGCTCAGCTAAGTAGAGAAAGAAAATACCGTGACATCATCGGAAAATGGCCAGCACACAATAGAACAAATAAAAATGGAGAGCGACTAATTGACCTGTGTCGAAACCATAACTTAATCTCAAAATCTACATGTTTTAAACGAAAACCTCAAAAACTTAAAATATGGAAACACCCTGATTACACTAAGGGAGAATGGCAACTGGACCACGTGTGCATGGATAAACACCACTATAAAGAGATCTATAACGTCAAAGTCCTCCGCGGAATTGACACAGGTTCTGATCACTATGTAGTCAAAATTAAAATTAAACTCACGCCCCAGAAGTGACAACAAAGGAAAACCCCCAAAACTAAACGAACAATAGATCCTATCCAGTTAATCAACAGTGAACAGTACCAAAAAGCAACTGGAAACATTAAAATAACTGATAAACTCGAAAACTTGGTTCACAACCTACAACGAATAGCAGAAGACCTGGCTCCAATTAAACCGCGGAAAAAACATCAATGGTGGAATAATGAATGTGATGAGATGATTGAAAAACGACACCGAGCGTGGTTATTACACCAATCCCAAAAATCTGAAACATCTTTTCAAAATTTAGTTACACAACGAAAAGAAACAACTAAAACTTTAAGAAGAATAAAACGGCAATATCATACTGACACCCTACAAACAATTGAAGAGGAATTCAAAATTTCACAATCGCGGAATTATTACAAAATCTTTAAACAACATCTGAAAAAATATGAAGCACCTATCTTATTATTAAAAGATGAAAATGGTAAATTGGCCCACAACAACCAGGATAATGCACAAATTATGGCTAAATATTTTAAGACACTCCTAAACTGTGAAGAACCCATTGAATTTCTCCAATTGGATGTTGACACTCCAATAACAACACCACTGGAGAACATTAACCCGCCCACATTAGAAGACGTTTACATAGCACTGAATGAGATGAAGAATTTCAAAGTCCCTGGAGAAGACCAGACTTTTGCAGAGATTTGGAAGTATGCTGGAAATTCGGCAAAAATCGCTCTTCACCAACAACTAGTCAACAACTGGATTACAGGAAAATTCCCTGAACATTTGAGATCAGCTATCATCCATCCACTACATAAAAAAGGGGATAAGACAGACTCTAACAATTACCGAGGGATTTCACTCCTGGATGTTACCTATAAAAATTTTTCTCGAATTCTTCTCAATAGAATTAAAGTACAACTTGAAAATGAATTAGGAGAATATCAAGGAGGTTTCAGGCCCTGGAGAAGTTGCCCAGATCAAATTATGAGCCTAAAATTGATAATGGATTATAATAGAAAAAGGAATAGAGATATGGTGATAACATTTATCGACTTTAAAAAAGCATATGATTGTATTCATAGAGAATCTTCATTAAAAATTCTAAGACACATGGGATTACACCCCAAATTGACAAATCTCATAAAACTAACTCATACAGGCACCAAATCAAAAGTTAAATTCAGAGGTGAATTCTCTGACCCATTTGAGGTCACAACCGGTTTACGACAGGGTGATGGCTTATCACCATTACTATTTAATTGTGCATTGGAAATGGTAATGCGAGAATGGTCTAAGAAATGCCCTCCAAATATAAAAATAGGGAGAAAAATTCAAACAAACTGTCTTGGTTTTGCAGACGACATGGCATTATTGGCGAAAGATTTAGAGGAAGCCAAAACACAGATATCAGAGCTTCAGACAATTGCAAATAAAATTGGCCTTAAGATATCATTCGAAAAAACAGAAATCATGCCACAAAAACCAACACCATTAAAGGAAATACAAATTAATGATACAAAAATTAAAATTGTAACACGATTCAAATATCTAGGAGAGCTAATAACAAACAATTTAAATGAGAAAGCGTCAATTCAAATAAGAACCAACAAGTTATCTAGGGCACAAAAATTAACATGGGAAACTTACAAAAAGAAATGATTATCAATTAATGCAAAAATTAAACATTACAATACAGTCATAAAACCGGAAGCCACATATGCAGCAGAAACATTATTCCATCTAAATGAACATTCTAAAACCGACAGATTACAGAAGATCGAAAGGCGAATTGGAAGAACTTGTATTAATAAAGGATATAAAAAAGATGGGCAATGGCGAATAATACCTAACAATATGGTCTATAACAACCTAGAACCCATTACTGATACCATGCGAAAGAAAAGACTAGGATTCTTTGGGCACATCATGAGAATGCCAGATTCACGTCTTCTAAAACAACTAGTGCAGTACAATCTTGCTTCAAAAAACACAACAACTGGATGCCGATGGTTAAAAGAAATCAGAGAGGACTTAAAAGAAATTGGCCTAACAACAGAAGATGCTGCAAATAAGAAAAGTTTAACTACAGCACTTAAAAATATGACGTTTCATTTTCCACTCACAAAGAAGAAAATTCCTACAAGAATATTTTCCGCCGAAGAACGGGCAAGACGATCAATACGCATGAAGAAAGTACTGGGAGGACCGCAAGGCTCGTACAGTTCCTACAAGTCGACGAACTAATGGTTGGGTAAAGTGATCCTTTGTGGTCTCAAAAGCAGAAGAAGAAGAGAGTTTGTTAGAAGTTCCTTTCAGCCGTCGTCCATACAGTGAGAAAGTTCATATTATACATATGACAAGGCCTACACCTGAACTGCAATTGTGTGCCAATGTATTACACGTCATTTCACATCATCTACATATGCTAGGTGGAATAGGTTATCTGACAGTTCTAAACTGTCTAAATTGTATTGCTGGCCGTGTTTGTTGTTTAGTCGTGAAGTTAATGTATGGTCAAAGGAAGGGTTTTCAAATATGAACTATTTTCGCACCGGCAGTTCAAAAGCATGATTTGTGTAATATTAAGCTCAGTGGTAGCCCAGATCTTCAGACCAGTATACGCCACTGCCAGACTGAAACCTATTGAAACTGTTCCATATAGTCCATATCTTTTCCGGCCCTACTGGAAGACTTTTAGATGGGTCTACCCACCCATCAAGATGAAGGCTTCTAGATCTCCAGGCATTCACTCTTTGATGATTGAGGTGGATTCTTCAGGTATTCAGTCGTATGCAGGAAACTACTCCTAGACTTCAATCGCCGATGAGTAGGTTGATAATCATGCAATGGATGTGCTTCAGATATATCTATATACTGTATCTACTTTCTGATAATGAATTATGGATTATTTTCATAACTAGCAATGTAACCACACGAGTTGCATTCTTTTACAAACTCACACACTCAATTTATAAGAGCATTTCGAAGGCAACTCCACAAAAGAGTGGCGAATCTACCCAAAATCTCTCTTCTGCTCTTGAGAATTAACAGTCCTATCAACATGAGATTCATCTTGAATAAACTTTGGTCATTCTTCTTTAATTTTGTTTATTTATATACTGTATTTTGTCCTAAAGAGTGAGCCTCCGTGGCTTAGGCGGCAGCACGCCGGCCTCTCACCGCTGAGTCCGTGGTTCAAATCCCGGTCACTCCATGTGAGATCTGTGCTGGACAGAACGGAGGCAGACAGGTTTTTCTCCGGGTACTCCGGTTTTCCCTGTCAAAATTTCATTCCAGCAACACTCTCCACTATCATTTCATTTCATCTATCATTCATTTAATCATTGCCCCAGAGGAGTGCGTCAGGCCTCGGCAGCCGGCACAGTTCATATCCTCGCCGCTAGATAGGGGCTTCATTCATTCCATTCCTGACCCGGTCGGAGACTGGAAGCAGGCTGTGGATTTTCATTTTTCATTTTGTCCTAAAGAAAATCTTCTTTTTAATAAAACTTTGCTTACATACACAAGTTCAGAGCACATGATTAAATTTCTGTGCTACCATTTCTATCGATATAATAAATTTATTAAAGCACAAAATATGCAGTATGAAATTACAACTAGTTTGCACAGAACTGCGACAGAGATAACCTCCTCTGCCCACACCACATCACGTGGTATCGATCACATCTTCTACCACATAGGGCACATACACAATTTAAGTCTGGCTGATGAAATCTCTGTTACTACACACTTTGAAGTGGAAGCCAGCAATTGATGTTTTATCCAAATAGGTTATTTTTGAAATATCAACAGGTAGTTAGAGAGTAGCAATATTATGGCGGGTGGGTGGGCATATATTCATTTACAAGAAGTATAACACAATTTTCACTCGCCAAATCAATACTTTACTAAAAATACTATAGGTACATGTTTCGGAAACTTGATATGTTTCCTTCTTCAGCCCATATGTTGGTGTGAAACATCATATGACATCGAAATCCTAGCCAAAAATAAACATACAGTACAAGAAAGAAAATACGAACTGTATGTTTATTTTTGTCTAGGATTTCGATGTCATATGATGTTTCACACCAACATATGGGCTGAAGAAGGAAACATATCAAGTTTCCGAAACATGTACCCATAGTATTTTTAGTAAAGTATTGATTTGGCGAGTGAAAATTGTGTTATACTTCTTGTAAACATGGTCAATACGGAACCTGGAACGAGTGTGGTTTATAATTATATTAATTTGTCGCCACTGTCCTAATGCGGTCCATATAACCTGTCCTAGAACGTACACAACAAAAACACAGGCTATCAGACAGATTCCCGACGCACTCACATACTTTAAGCAAGACCTTAATTTGCAGAGTAACACATTATGTCAGCAACCTTAGACTCTGGATTTAGGTTATTTTCCTATTCAGAAACTATCTTATCTTACTTAAGATCCTTTGAGCTTGCTTGTATCAAGCTCATATCTTCTACAAGGTCTCACATTATGCTGGCAGGCGACAGCAAGCAATGCCACCCCTAGACTACACAGCTGATCACAAATAGAAAACACCACCTCATATTTTAATTTCCAAGAATATACATTTATTATAAAAAATCATCTAGCTTACATATGATATTGTAGAAAATCTTGACCAACAAATCTTCAAGATGACAGGGCAACCTTGCATAGTGAACTAGCCTATGTACAATCCACCAGTGGACAAGAAAGAAAAAACCACTATGACAGACAGGCGTGGGCAATGGGAGAGATAAGAGGGAAAACAGGGCAAACTACACAGCTGTACACATAGCTGTCTTCAAAAGTGGGCATTCACGCCATCAATCCAATCAATACGGTAGCTCTTCAATGCTGCCATAATAATAATAATAATATAATTGCGCACGAAAGTGCATTGTGAATAAATACATCCTAATATCATCAGGGGTTGGAAGATCCCGAGACAATCTCAGGAGATGGGGCCTCAGTACATGTGATACGTCTTGCGAATGTGGACAAGAACAAACCGCAAGACACATGCTTCATTGCCCTCTGTGCCTTTCATCTTGTGCAGAGGAAAATCTCCTGTTAGCCACTCCAAGCGCCTTGGATATTGCCCAGTATTGGGCGCGTGTTATATAATTAGACAGTTTTACCCTTTTATGTACCTGTATATCAACTGTAAATTTGTATGTTTCTGACACGAGAAATAAATAAATATCATTAACACTGTATATTAGTTCACATTTCACTATACACAGTGAGAGAAATTGATCTTTGTTGGCATAAAGTTATATGGTATCTTTAACACACTGAATGGCACAGGCTGTACACACAGGTATTGTCTGGCTCATTGAAGCCGGTCTTTACGGAGATCAAGTGGTGGTAACCGTGTACCGCCAACTGGGACAGCATGTGGCGTAGTTTTTGGTTGGGTCCCATCCAAGGTTAGAATATGCTAAACAGATTGCCTCGGATGTAGGGTGTGGTAGCTATGTAGAGATGAAAGGATTTGCTCAGAACAGGGAAGCATGGAGGGCTGCATCAAACCAGTCAAAAGACTGAAGACTCAATCAACAATAACCCAACCATGCTGGTATGTAGTGTAGTTCTGTTACAGAAAATGTGTGGTTTCTATGCAAAAAAGCTATTAAAATAATGTGTATGTACTTTAATTATTTTGGTAGAAATATTCTGACTTGATCCATCTTAGTTGAAATAATGATTATATGTTGGATTTTGAGTTTCATTGATCTGTCTGCCTGTAATCTATAAACTTAGAAACAACTGAATCTGGTTTTCATTAATGTTGTTGTCAGTTTTATTCAGGGCCTGGGATATCTTTGGTCATCAGCTCCATGCATAAGTGTATATGTTATTTGATAATCTGTGTTCATGCGGAGACTGTAATGAGTATATTTATAATTATTAGGTTAGGTGCCACATGACTTAAATAAGTACCACTCTGATGTTTGACTGTGGAAGAACCTGAGAAACCTCCAAATCGCAGGTCCCCATTCCAGTCGTCTAGCATGACCTAGTACACTTGGCTATATTGTTGGTGGGTTTCATTGCTGAAAGTGTTTTTCACAAGGGTGTAATACAAGAAATAAGGCTACTTACACTATGTATTATACCAATGTACACTTAGGCTCCTTATATAGGCAATGCATCCTGAAAGTACATCACATTTTCCTGATAAGACACTCAAAGGACACTGTTTGTTGAACTGTAAGTTTTGAGGCACAGTGGCTACAATTCGGGGAGGAAAATTTGCTCCATTTATAAAGAGATTCCCCGCACCTGCCGTGATGTGTCCTGATCTGGTTGAGGGTTGATAGTTTCGTCGCCAATCCATAACAAAGAAACAAAAATTAAACAAAGTATATTTGGACATTATTCAACTCATCCGGTATAAATACAAAGTTTTAGCCAAAAATTCCAAATGTTCAGACAGAACGCTTGCTTTATTTATATACAGTAGATAGCTCTAAGAATGGACGTTGACTAGCGTACACATAAATTAAAGATAATAAGTAGTTCTGTTATTACACTCATGATTAAGCCTCAGATTTTTAGGTGCTAAAAATCAGGAAAATATTTATTTTTTATGTATTAAAAATACCTGAAATATGTGACAA
Source organism: Meconema thalassinum (assembly GCA_946902985.2). Taxonomy (NCBI): domain Eukaryota; kingdom Metazoa; phylum Arthropoda; class Insecta; order Orthoptera; family Tettigoniidae; genus Meconema; species Meconema thalassinum. The sequence continues at coordinate 694,208,298 of OX336390.1, forward strand.
AGAAGTAAAAATATTTAATTATAATTTAGTTTATTAATGTGAATATAAACAATATGCAGTACTCACGAATGGAATTTATTCTATGTCTCCCTGACTGCTGAAGCATTACAATACACAACGAGATACATCATCAGGTTGTCCATCACAAATGACCGACGCTTATCGCGAAACACTTCTTCTGAAGGCGCGAAACTGCGGCAATATGTTTCTTGCCCTTGAGGTGTTGTGTAACTTCAGATCACTGTACAGCCTTGATTGCTTTCCCACATGATTGGTAGAACAGATCGCCCCCATCAGAAGTAAAATTATCTTTACATTCAGCAACAGACGATAACTTGTAGTTGTTTTTACTCTAGGCAACGTAGAACTACCTTACACTTCACAGTGCCAGAAATGAACGGCATGTGAGTGACACTGGTTCCAGGTAGCTAGGGGGGGGGGGGAAGGGAAGATCTAGCACGTGGTGAAATATGGCTATGGACAATGAAATCCCCGGCTTCCACAGTGAGTGGCACGGGGCGGCAAGTTTAGAATACGCTCTGCATGAAGATTAGATAGCTCACAGGTTCTTCCCCGTTGAAGTAACACAGAACAAAAATGCAATAAACTGAAAGATCTAGCATACTGATTTTTAAAAATGTAAATATTATGTATTTTATGTGCTAATAAGTGAAGTGCAGGAATTTATGTATTTATAGAAAAAATGCTTAAAATATGTATTTACATAAAAAAATATTTATTTACCAAACAATCCGAGCCCTACTCATGATCAGTGACATCTTTGGTATACTTGGGTATGTATTGTATTTGTTATACTGTATTTGTTTGATAACCTGTGTCAACGTGGTTCTATAGCAGTGTGTATATACCTGCAATTATTTGGTTCTAGGATTGAGGTGGTGTCCTGAGGCTAGTGACCATCCTGTGGATTTTCCTAAGTGAGAATGAATACACTGGTGGTAAAACCACCACCAACACCACTGGAATTCAAACCTTGTATATCTGGTAGTGCTGCTACCCAGTCCTCAAGGTAGAGCACGACTTCACACATGCAGTTACAGGGGTGGGTTCTTTGATCCGATTTGTATGAGGATAAGTATCTCGCCTTGCATATACAATCTCAAATACAACGCTTGACATTTCTGTTAGCTGTGCCATTAACTGAACTGTACATTAGGTCCACATCCACTATAAGAATGCCCATCTAGGATGATTATATCATCTTGAGATTTGTTGGTCAAATTATCCAGCACCTTGTATAAAAGTTACAAGGAATGTTGTGCTGTTTGACAGCGATGGAGCAGATCAGCAAAATGTTATAATGCCCACAATGAATGAAATGTGCTCTCATAAAATAGCTCTTAATAAAGCAGGAATGTTTGGTTGGTTCAGTCTTGTGCCAGCCAGATGTCTGAGGTACAGTCACCACCTGGATATCTGTAACAGAGTAAAATCCTGGTAGTTGGGGTTCACTATGGTTGTAAAGAATGAATTAAGAAGTACAAAAATTAATACACATTATGTTCCCAGATTAAAATAAACATGATCATTTGAAAAAATATGGACTGAAAGCAAGTCCTACAAAAATTGCTGCAATGTCTGTTAACAGACAGAGAAGTAAAGATAATATAATGCTGGAGGGTGTACAATTGGAAACAGTAAACCAGTATCAGTACCTTGGATGCTTAATATCAAGTGATAACAGAATACAGCTTGAATTAAATAACCATATCAAGAAATCAAGTCAATTTTATCCGCAAGTTTGATATCTACTCTGGAATAAGCAAGTGCCATTAAGATCAAAACTAACTCTGTTTCGAACATATAAGTACTTATGGGTTGGAAACATGCACAACTACAAAAAAAAGATGACAGCAGACTTCAGAATGAAGTTTCTAAAAAGCATGCTTCAAAAAAGGAAAGACAAAGTAAGAAATGAGAAGATTAGGAAACAAGCTGGAATAAATCAGTCCCCGAATGAGACCATAACTTGGGCACATTTGCGATGGTTTGGTCACATCAAACGTATGACAGAAGGGAGAATTGCGAAACAAGGGTTACATACTGAGATTACTGGTAAGAGACCTGTTGGAAGACCTAGGAGGAGATGGCTGGACCAAGTGAAGGATGATATCACATCCAAGGGAATCAACTGGGATGAAGTCTTGAAGGAGCAGTGGTACATGAATAGACTAAAATGGAGAGCGCTCATAAACCACACCCGGGAAACTGGAGTGGAAACTTGATGATATAAATTAGGCACTAGGTAAGAAAATACAAAAGAAGTCCATCATTCCAGGATCATACCTAATATCTGAATTAAGAACACTATTAACAAGACATTTTTATTTTCCTGGAAAAAGAGGTGCCAGAACTCACCAGTTGTGAATAGTGGTTGGACAATATTACAGTATTTTCATGTTCTATGATTTAATTAAATTAAAAACCATTTCAAAATTTAAGAAATTTCCCCAACTTCCTCAGTTACTTTGTAATGGCTATGACACCTGGTTGAATCAAAGACTCTTCAAGGAGGTCCAACAATTTCACAAATGTTCAACTGTTGTTTCAAGTAACAGTTATAACTCTTCTGGAGTGATCCCTTTTATACTGTACTTACCAAAAAGAAAAGAGTTGCCTATAATATTCGAGCGCAGGGAATCAAAGACTTTAATTGAAAGAGAACAGTCTCGCTGATTCTTCATTAATTTACTGTTTCAATTGAAATTCTGCATAAAAAGAGATCGTACATTTGCACAAATACTGAAGAAAGAGATACTCAAGAACCTTGAAACGTTATGGTGATATGAGGTCCCCACTGTAGCATTAATAATGGGGAAACCACAGAAAACCATTTCATGGAGGCCCAACAATAGGGTTTGAACCTTCTCATCTGCTGAGTCTGGGTATAATCTGGCCTCATGGCCTGACATGCCTTAACAGGCTGAAATAAACTCAGAGGCTACAAATTAACACATTAACTAAATAAAATTACAAAATACCTATGGACAGTATCATAGAAGTCTACTCATCATCATCATCTTGCACAGTTTCCAGCCACTGGCCGGGTCTGTTTGGAACACAAGCCTTTCCAACGTCTTCTGTCTTCCCACCATCTCTCAGCCTCCACCCTTGTCCAGTCTTCTCCTCTCTTCTTCACGCTTTCTTCCACCCCCTTCAGCCACCTGTCTCTCGGTCTTCCCCTCGGTCTCTTTCCTTCCCACTTCGTCTCATGTACTCTCCTGGGTATCCTCTTCTCCTCCATTCGTTTTACATGTCCATACCATCTAAGTCTAGATTTCTCTATACCATCCTGTAATGGTTCCTCCTTCATTAATTCTCTGGTCCTCTCATTTCTTATTCTGTCCATCTTTGTAGCTCCAATACTGCTTCTCAAGAACCTCATCTCACTGGCCTGTATTTTGCTCTTCTCCCTTCCTTTCATAACCCAGGTCTCCGAGGCATACGTCAGGATAGGGACATAGTACGTCCGATATATGATCTTTTTGCTGTTCTGAGGGACATCCTTGCTCCATAACATGCTTCTCACACTCCTCCGAAATGCTTCTGCCTGCCTCCCCCGCTCATTTATTTCTCTATCGTTTCTTCCATTATCTTGTATCAGGCTTCCCAGATACTTAAAACTCTCCACTTTCTTCAGCTGTTCCCCACCAATTGTTATTCCCGTTGTGGTTCTTTCCTTCTTCCTTGTTGTGATCACCATCTCACTCTTATTTATGCTAAATTTCATCCCATATCCTTGTATTATTCCTTCCCACACGTCCAACTGTTCCTGTACCTCCTCCTCCTTGTTTCCCCAAATCATCAAATCATCTGCAAACACCATTGCTTTCACCTTTCCGTCCCCAATTACTTGTGCCACTCGGGTCATTATGTCATCCATCACCACAATGAAAAGTAACGGTGACAGTGCACTTCCTTGTTTCAGGCCGTTTCTTTGTTCCAACCAGTCAGATCTCTCTCCTCCCACTTTCACACAGCTCACGCTTCCCTTGTCATCATCATCATCATCATTTCCCCTTATCCAGCTCCTGCCGGGTCGGGGTATTTATGGCACTTCTCCACTTTCCTCTTTCCTTCCACCATTCTTCTTCCACGATCTTGTCCCAGTCCAGATTTCTTTTTCTTACGCCGTTCTTCACTGAATCCATCCACCTTGTTCTAGGTCTTCCTCTTGGTCTCTTACCCTTGCACTTTGCCTCCAGCATCTGTCTTGGTATTCTATTTTCCTCCATCCTCTTTACATGTCCAAACCACCTTAGTTTATTCTTCTCAATTCTCTCATTTAGTTTTCCCATCCCAACTTCCTTCCTAACATCTTCATTCCTCACTCTGTCTTTCCTTGTCTTTCCTATCATACTTCTTAGGAATTTCATTTCACTGGCTTGGATTCTACTCTCTTGCCTGCTTGTCAGGGTCCAAGTCTCAGCTGCATAAGTTAATATGGGTACATAGTACACTTTATACATTACCTCCTTGCTTTTCCTTGGTACTTCCTTATCCCAAACAAGTTTTCTTACACTTTGATAGAATGCATTGCTCTGCTGTACCCTCCTGCCAATCTCCATGTCCAACCTACCAGTTTGCATCAATTCACTTCCTAGGTATTTGAACGCGTCCACAATTTCCAAACTCTGACTTCCAATTTTCACAGTGCCCTTTCCTTGTCTTTCCCCTCTTGTCATCACCATGGTCTTGCTTTTCTCTATACTGATTTTCAGGCCATACTTCTGAATATTTTCGTTCAGTGCATCTAGTTGTTTTTGCACTTCTTCGGTGTTCCTTCCCCAGACCACAATATCATCTGCAAATAACAGTAACTTCATTTCTTTATGTTCATATGCTTCCTTTGTTTCCTTTACTATTTCATCCATCACCATTATGAACAAGAGAGGTGACAGCACACTCCCCTGTCTTAGTCCAGTCTTGTTCGTAAACCAATCTGTCTTTCCAACTGGGGTCAGTACCCTGCTAACACAGTTGTTGTACATTGCTTGCACCATTTCCAACATTTCTCTTCCCAGTCTCTTCTTAACCATGGTTTCCCATACCTTCTCTCTGGGGACACTATCATATGCCTTTTCTAGATCTATGAAAGTCATGATCAAATCCTCTCCATATTCCCAGTTCTTTTCCATCACCTGCCTCAAGCTAAAGATTGGGTCCACTGTGGATCTTCCACTCCTGAAGCCATACTGTTCCTCTTGCAACTCTCCTTCCACCTTTCTTCTCATTCTTCTTTCTAATATCCTTTCCAGTACTTTTACTATCTGTGATATGAGGGTGATCCCTCTATAGTTATCACACACCTTCTTGTCCCCCTTCTTAAACACTGGTATTATTAGCCCTTTCTCCCAGTCTTCTGGTACACATTTCAGTTTCCACACACACTTTAGCAGTCGATACAGCCATTGCATACCAACAGGTCCAGCAGCCTTTATCATTTCTACACTGACTTCATCCACCCCTGTTGCTTTTCCCATCTTCATTTTCTGTACTGCTAATTCCACCTCCAGCATTGTTATATCATCTTCTGTTATAGAGTCGTCAGGTTGTGTCACTTCCATCTCACCAGTACCATTGCTCACATTCAAAAGCTTATCGAAATACTCCTTCCATCGTCCCTTTATCTCTTCTGGGTGTGTTAACAACTCTCCATCTTCCTTTTTCACTAGCTTTGTAGTAACTCTTTCTTTCCTCTTACTTCTTAGAAGCCCATACAGCATCCTATTACTGCCACTTACATCTGTTTCCATTCTTCGTGTAAATTCTTCCCAACTTTTCTTCTTTTCTTCTCCTACCACTTTCTTACACCTCCGTTTGCTGTCGTGGTACTTCCTTTTGCTTTCTTCTGTTTGATCTCGGTTCCATTCTTTCCATGCAGACTTCTTTTCTTTCACTGCTTTCCTCACTTCCTCATTCCACCATGGTGTCTCCTTCTCTTTCACTCTTGTTGACGTCCTACCACAAGCACTCTCTGCTGCACCAACAAATGCCTTTTTAAAGTGAGACCATTCCTCTTCTATGTTTTCCACTTCAGTAACTGGGATTTGTTGCTTCAATCTCTCCTGAAAATCTTCCTGTACGGTTTTGTCTTTCAATTTCCATACTTTTATTTTACTTTCTCTGATCTCCTTTAGGTTTTCCAATTTTTCCCATCTAAATTTTGCCACCACAGCTCTATGGTCCCCATCAAATGCTTCTCCTGGTAAAGCTGTCACATCTATCAGCTTTCTGCGATTAGTCCTTTCCACCAGAAAGTAGTCAATTACTGATTTTGTTCTTCTATCGCCCCAACCATATCTCGTAATTTTCCTGCTGTTTTTCTTCCGAAACCATGAATTACCCACTATCAGTCCATTCCTTTCACAAAAGTTTACAAGTTCCTCTCCTTCCCGGTTCTTTTTCCCATATCCATATGGTCCAATGACTTCTTCCTTTCCTTGTCTCTCGTTTCCGACTTGTGCATTCATATCTCCCATGATCACCACTTCTACATCTGAAATTACTCTTTCTACATCCTCCAGGAATACTTCAATATCTTCTTCTCTGTTTCCAGTCTGTGGTGCATACACTTGTATGAAGTCCATCACGTCATTTTTCATCTTCATTCTAATTTTCATTATTCTGTCACTCACACACTCGACCACTTCAACATACTCCTCCAGTTGTTTCGAGGTTATCAGTCCCACGCCATTTTTGGCCTCTTGGCCACCACTCCAGTATAATGTATATCCTTTCCTCAATTTCTTCCTTCCTTTACCTTTCCATTTCACTTCACTCAGCCCCATCATTCCAACCTTCTCCCTCTCCATGAAGTCTACCACCTCCTCCACCTTGCCTTGTACATCTCCTTTATCCTCTTTATAGTCCATTTCTCTACTCCTCTATCCTCCAGGGACTTCCATACTTTGTTTCTGCATACACTGTCACATGCTTTCTCAATGTCCAGGAAGGCCATCAGTAGATCTGTTCCATACTCATAGTGCTGTTCTTGTAACTGCCTTACAGCAAAAATCAAATCCACTGTGGACCTTCCTGCTCTGAAGCCATGTTGTTCTTCCCTCATCCCTCCTTCTATCCTTGTCCTAATTCTCTTTTCCAAAACTTTCTCGAAGATCTTTGCACAATGACTCATCAGTGTTATTCCCCGATAGTTTCTGCAATCTGTTCTACTACCTTTCTTGAAGATCGGGACAATGATTCCTTTTTTCCAGTCCTCTGGGGTCTTCCTTTCCTTCCATGCTGTCCTCATCACTCGGTACAGCCACTGTATCCCCACCTCTCCTGCTGCTCTCACCATCTCCACACTCAACTCATCCACACCCGGTGCCTTCCCTCCTTTCATCTTGTTCACTGCATCTTCCACTTCTTTCCATGTTAAGTCCTTTTCTGTTTGCAGTTCATCTTCCTCTTCCCCAATTTCTTCCTCCTCACCATCTTTTCCATTTGGGTTCAGAAGTTCTTCAAAATATTCTTTCCACATTTTCTTCAGTTCTTCCCTATTTTCTATCTCTTGTCCCCTTTTGTTCACCATTCTAACATAATCCGTAGGATCCTTCCGCCTCTTATTTTTTACCATCCCATACAGGACCTTTTTTGTACCTTCACTATCCTCCTCCATCATCTTTGTCCACTCTTCCATCCACTTCCTTCTCTCCTCAGCCACCACTCTCTTCGCCTCCTTCTTTCTTTCCTGGTACTCTTCCCTTGTCTCTACCGTCCTATTTTGATACCACCTCCTAAAGGCTCTATTCTTTTCCCTTACTATATCTTTTGTCTTCTCATTCCACCATGGTGTTTCCTTCCACCTCTTCTTACTACTTGTCCTCCCACATACTGCTTCTGCTGCACCCACTAGTGTCTTCTTAAATCTAGCCCATTCCTCTTCCACCCCTCTTTCTTCATCTGTTGGAATTCCTTCCTTTACCATTTTGAGGTACTCGACCCTTCTATCCCCTTCTTTCAGTTTCCATATCCTTATACGTCTTTCCTGGTTCTCAGTCCCTTTCTTCTCCTTACTCCCTCTCAGGTTCATTACCAGTAATCGATGGTCGCTATCCAGGTTCTCCGATGGTATAACCTTGATGTCCGTGATGTTCTTATTTAGTTCTTTCTCATACAGTATATAGTCGACCACCGACTTCCTGGTCAAGTCATCACTGTACCATGTGATTGTGTGGCTCTCTCTTTTCTTAAACCAGGAGTTCCCAACTAGCAGGCTGTTCCTCTGGCAGAAGTCCAACAGTCTCTTTCCTTCCTCATTTCTTCCACCCCAACCCTCTGGTCCTAGAACACTCTCATAACCTTGTCTTTCTCTTCCTACATGGGCATTGAGGTCCCCCATAACAATCATATTTCTTCCTACCAGCTGCTTCTGCAATTCCTCTTCAAACTCCTCCTTCTCTTCAGAAGCGCAGCCTACTTGTGGAGCATATACTTGCACTATTTCTACGGTCTCTCCCCTCAGTGCTACTTTCACTTTCATCATCCTATCACTTATTCTCCTCACTTCTTCTTTTAAACCATCTCGTACTACTACTCCCACTCCATTCCTCTTTCCCTCTTCGTTCCCACTCCAGTACAGTCTATAGCCTTTTCTCAGTACTCTCCTTCCTTCCCCTTTCCACTTTGTTTCTGCCAATCCCAATAAATCCAACTTCCTTCTTTCCATCATATCCACTATCTCCTCCACCTTCCCCGTCAGCGTTCTTAGGTTTAAAGTTCCAAATCTTAGTCCGTGTGTACAGCCGTGTCGTCGTCTATTAAATCCATCCTGTCCGAGGCTCGTTCCATTTTTGAAAGCATTTGGTTTTATCCACTACTGGCTTGCTGGGCCTATCGTAGCTTCACCAGAGCCCCGTTAGCCGTCACTTTTCAGGGTTCCTGTAGGACCTTCACAGCTACCGTAACGGTCCCGGGGCACACGAAGTCCCCACTGTACTTCGCCCCTACAGGCAATCCCCTACTTTGTGCCGTTGCCCGTCTCCCACGACGTGGACGAGGGGTTGGACTTATGGGAGACCATAGAAGTCTACTACACCAAGGGATTACCAGTGCCCAGTGATCAGAGGGTGTGGAATCATCGTTTGGTGTTTTAGTCAGATCAGATGTTGACGTCAATTGTCCAGGTTGAGAAACTGGTCGCTTAATTTTTGGGGAAGCCGTTTTTCTGCATGGTGCACTGGTCGTATGCTGCTGGAAGTGACGAGTAATTTGAGATCGGGCTGGTGTCCAACTGACTTGTTGTGGCGATCTGGAATCCTCCGATGACTTCCACCTGGGGGGTCACTACTTGTGACTGTAGGAGAACTCCTTTATGCGCAAAGCTGCTGCTGGTCTGCTCCTCCCCCCCCTCCGTCCCCTAATGAACTGCACTGTACTGTATTGCACACAAATGGAAGAAGCAAGCATAATATTCAGATCACTGTCTGCTGATCAGTGGCTGCAAATTGCCAAATCTGAAATACGGTATTAAATCACACTACTGATTACAGCCAGTCATCAAACGTACCACACTTGTTTTTCAGATAACCTTGCCGCCACCTTGTTGTTCCGAGAAGTGCACAACTGTTTATAAACTTGTCCGAAGTGGAACGGATTTTGGCATGACACAACCCTCACATTTCTTCAATATTTGTGCGAATGTACAATCACTTTTAATGCAGATTTTCAATTGAATCAGTAAATTAATAAAGAATCGTGAGACTGTTCTCTTTCAATTAAAAAGTCTGATTCCCTGCAATCAAAATATTATAGGCAACATTTTTAAAATTTTGTTCAAATAGCATGAATTGTTACAAAGTTACAAATGCACTGTATTTGTCAGTAACTAACTTGTCCTTAGCATTGCTTGAGGAGAACAATTTCTTGGAATTGCCATAGTATTCCACAGCTGGAGGTAGATTTATAAGCTTTTGTCACTATAAATAAAAGAGTGGACAGTGAAGAAGGCCTGTTCACTTCAATCAAACAGCTGAAGTGGTGGTTCCTCTCGTGTCAGCAAGAAATAACATCAAATTACATTTCCATGGGACAGACAGAGTATCCACCACTGATGAAAGGAATATTAGGGCAGGGACTGGATCCATCATATCTTTTAGCTTTAAATTATTTATCTATTTGAGAAAGTAGCTATATGGGTTCACCCATGCTCTTTCTCTCTTGCTAAGTGTGGTTGAGGAAGAGATCCACTATAATGGTGATTTCTATCACCTCCTCTCAGATTACTAAGCTTTGGTGGTAACCAGTCTACATGTTCTGACACTATGTGATTGATTACCATCTTACCTTATTTCATGAGCCAAGACAGGTCCATCAGGCTCACTTCCAAAGTCAACCAAGAAGTTAGGATCTAGTTGGAGGCCTCCAGACTCAGTGTCTACATCTATCTTTGCCATGTAGCTCCCATGCCTGCAACAGACACCAGTAAATATAGCTTAACCCTTCGAGTGCCAGGGGGTCAATATAACAGCCAAAGGGCTTCTGCTAAAAAAAATATAATAAAATTTGTATAAAAAATCACTGTTGTAACAAAAGCAATGAGGGAATCAATTCTCTCTTTGGAAATGTCCTTAGTTCCGTGTTACAGGAGAATGAAGAAGATCAGATGGGTCGTCGTCGGCTTTAACTAGTTTCCGAGTATACATCTTCTTCCAAAACAGTCTAAAATAATCTAAGGTTGAGGTCTGTGGGCATGTTTGCGGTGACTGAACAGTCCAATGCGTGCATGAAACTAACGTCCACACAGATCACACAGAACTGTTGGCGGAGGGCGTGGCTGTGCTGCACGGAGCTTTCAGATGGGTAGATAGGGTTACAAACGAAGAGGTATTAAAGACTAGTGGGAGAGGAGAGATGTTTCCGGTGACTGCTAATGAAGTGAAGAGATAGGTTAGTAGGACACATACTAAGACACCCAGGAATAGCAAGCTTAGTTATGGAAGGAAGGGTCGAGGACAAGAACTGTAGGGGTAGACCAAGGTTAGAATATGTTAAACAGATTGCCTCGGATGTAGGGTGAGGTAGCTATGTAGAGATGAAACGATTAGCTCAGGACAGGGAGGCATGGAAGGCTGCATCAAACCAGTCAAAAGACTGAAGACTCGAACAACAATGAAAAAAAATAGATTCATAATAAGTATTCTTTTAACATGCTGCAATCACTGACTTCCCGCATGTGTTATCTTTTGATTTCGTTTTTATTTTTATTTGCGTTCTATGTCGATTTTATTACTCGGACCTACATAAGATACATAGGATACACAGAGGAAATTTAAAAAATTTTAACGTTGAGTGAAGTGTGTTTGAGAGTGAATTTTTGACCACTTTGAAAAATTCACAATGAGTGAAATAAGGTACTAATTATTTCGAATCTAATATGTTTACCTGTAATGGAAGAATATTCAAATTCTAACTTAAAAAATATAGGTAGGAGATAATTTTTATAAAATAAATAATTCCATTAGACTTGGCTTAGCATTTTAAACATAACCACTCATAATAACTTGGCATCAAAAGGATTAATATTCACATACAATAGAATGTTCCTAATCCAAACAAATTTTTTTGCTCATTTCTGTATTTCATGACATATTCTTCACCATGGCATAATAGCGGCTTCGGTGGCATAGTTGGTAGCATGCTAAATTGCTGTGGCCAAGATAGCAGGTTCAAACCCAGCCGAAGTCGTCTGATTTTTTAAGAGTGTTAAAAATCCTTCAGTATGCCTGCCTTTGGAGGGGAAGTAAAGCCGGCGGTCCCATGTCATAGATTTATGGCATGTAAAAGATCCTTCCACAGACTAAACTTGTGTGGAGCTAAATTTCTAGGTTAGATTTCGTTGGAACGCTCTATCAAAGTACCAACCTTCACCACTAGGTATCATTGACATCTGGTAGCGAAAGTTGGAAGTACTTGAAATTGAACGGAACGTGCAGCTCACCCTCTGGGTGTCCGCTGGAAGCAGCTACAGACTCTGGGGAGCGGAACATGTCCTCGGACACTCCCGGCACTAAAAGCCATACGATAAATAAATAAAACCATGGCATAATCATTGCACCCCTACTTTTCAAATCCAAATTTGGTTTCTAAAATTTCATGCCATAATTTGTTGCTTAACATATTTGTGTTTGCATTCTCTTCTTGAAAAGAATGAGAGATCTGGCAAGAAAGAAACAAAGTTCAGAAATGGTGCAGGAAGAAAGGTGATTACTTTTGTGAATGTGAAGTTTTGAAGCCATATTTTCAGTGTTGCCTGTAAAAACTATTAACAAAAGTTTGGTGCTTTTCAGTCGGTCAACACAAATGTACCCAAAAGAGTTGGGTAATACCCTAATCCTGAAAAAAAAAAAAAAAAATACATGAAATTAATAAATACACTAGGATGACCAGTTTCAATTGTTAAGCGATCATCATCAGATCTATTACACTTAGGCTATAAAATCTAGGTTTGAAAATACAGGTGAAAATATTTACAATATGTACAATTATTTGGTTGCAGTATTGGTAATGCAACTTGTCAGTGTATGCTAATTGTAGTATATATGATGTTAGGTGAAATGCTAAAATGGTGATAGAAATCCGGAGTTAGTCTGTTTGGGGTGACTATATGGTTGTAAAAGGTCAACTATGGTTGTACTGTATAGTACAGACTACTTATCTGGATGGATGTCTTCCTCGGAGCTACGAGCAGTTTCAACTTCACTCTTACAACAGTTGCGGTCGACTGACCTGGAATGTTATCTCTGAACTGGCACCAAACTATTGTTTACTAAGGCAACACTGAAAAATGGCTTCAAATCCCATAAAAAGCTATTAATTTATACTTTTCAGTTGGTCACCACGAACCTACTACGTTGTCGTAGGAAGGCGGAGAGGTGATACTCCGACGTGGCGCGTCCCAGGTGACGGATAGGGGGGTCCTCACCAGTTTTGCTGGCAGACTTGAGTGAAATAAAATAGCTCTCGCGGACCAAACACACTCCCATTTCTCATCAATCATCCTATCATATTCCATTCATCACCTTTCCAGACCACATCTGGAATTGTAATCCCTGACTACGGTCAGATCATGGGTCCTAGACCAGACAATCAACTCAAGTATGAACAGTCTTCTAATGAAATCTTCCACCGCAAGGCACCATTCGGATACAGTGGGGTGCCGCGTAGAAGAGTCAGGTGAGTCGGAGCGCCTGGAAACCCGAAAGTCCAAATACAAACTCAAAATTAACAAACATAGGGAATTTTCATTCTTTGCAACATTAAACATAAATTCGTTAATTAAAATTGGAAAACTTAAGCATTTAACCGATATATTGGACCAACACAAGATCTTAATAACAGCACTTCAAGAACTTAGAAACACCGATCAAGACCCCATTGAATCTGGAGGATACCGTCTCTACAAGGGACCTCCAGGACCACGAGTTATGAAAAATGTCCCCCAATTTGGTATGGGATTTTTAGTACATACCAGTATTATTGATTCAGTGGAAGACTTTTCGTCGAACTCATCAAGGTTAGCAACTTTAACAATTAGGACAGGAAACAAAATATACTCTTTGATAAACGTTCATGCCCCAATTAATGACAAGAATGTCAAAAAATTTAAAGATGAAACGGACAATTTTTGGGAAGAACTTGCCTTACTAATATCAAACATTCCAGACACTCGTGTTAAAATCTTGCTTGGGGATTTTAATGCAAAAATTGGTCAAGAAAGAAAATTTCGTCCAATAGTAGGTAAGTGGCCAGCTCACAAATTCATTAACAAGAATGGTCAAAGATTAATCACCCTTTGTGAAGAACATGGCCTACGTCTCGAAACTACTAGATTTAAGCGAAGACCACACAAACTTATGACCTGGAAATGCCCTAATAGTGCACTAGGGGAATTCCAGATAGACCATGTTGCAGTGGATAAAAAGTTCTACAAAGAAATATATAACGTGAAGGTACTACGTGGGGTCGATGTTGACTCTGATCATTATATATCCAAGATAAAGATCAAGTTAACTCCACGACGTAAACAAAAATCGTCAAACTCGACCATGCAAAGGCAATATGACCCTAGTTATTTAATAAATAATGTGTCCTATAAGGAAAAGTCTAAAACTCTCTTAAGTGACAAGCTAGAAACGATGGTTGACACACTGAAAACCGTTGCTGTCGAAATTGCCCCTATTAGGAAAAGGAAAAAGCATGCATGGTGGAATGCGGAATGTGATGCTGCAATTCGGAAAAGACACACAGCATGGCTCAATGATCAGCAAAAGAGGACCACACAATCGCGAGAAGAATTAACCATTGTTCGAAGGGAAACTGCCAAAGAAATTAGGAGAATTAAAAGAGAAAATCAAAAAAGTCCATACAATTTATTGATGATTCCTTTAAGCAACACAAAACAAGGGACTATTACAGGACATTTCGTCAATATCATTCTAAATACAGCCCTCCTACACTATTAATGAAAGATAAATCAGGTAAACTAGCCCACAATGATACTGATAATGCTAAAATTCTAGCAGATTATTTTAGAGAACTACTAAATGCTGATGAACCTAAGGAATATCTTGATTTTGAGCCTAATCCAAAAAATAAAACAAATTTACAGAACATTATTCCTCCTGACTTGACTGAAGGATGTGCAGCAATTAATTGGCTCAAAAATTATAGAGCAGCAGGAGAGAATTCATTGGTAGCAGAACTATGGAAATATGCAAATAAACAAACCATCTCCAACCTCCAAAAATGCCTCATCGATGTATGGAATTCGGAACAAATACCAGAGGAATGGAGAATGGCTGTAATCCACCCAATTCATAAAAAGGGTGATAGATCAGACCCGAACAACTACCATGGAATTTCTTTGCTTGATGTAACATACGAGATTCTATCTAGAATTATCTTGACAAGAATTCAACAACAACTCGATCAAGAACTAGGAGAATATCAAGGAGGGTTCCGACCAGGTCGCAGCTGTCCGGATCAGATCATCAGTCTGAAATGGATAATGAAATATCATAGAATGAGACAAAAGGATTTGGTCATTACATTTGTGGATTTTAAGAAAGCTTATGACAGTATCCATCGAGGGTCATTACTTAACATCCTTAGGGAATTTGGGTTACATCAAAAGCTTATCAACCTCATCGGCGTTACTTTGAAAGATACTAAATCAAAGGTTAAATTTCGAGGCGCCTTGTCTGAACCATTTGATATCCGGACTGGACTTTGACAGGGAGATTGTCTATCACCGTTATTATTTAATTGTGTTCTTGAAAAGATCATGCGTGAGTGGAACAAAACTTGTCCTCCAAATGTAAAGATTGGTACTAATATAAAACTGAATTGCTTGGCCTTTGCGGATGACCTTGCACTGCTTGCAACCAGCATAGATTAGGCTAAACACCAAATTGAAGAACTTGGGTCTATTGCAGCAAAAGTAGGACTTCAAATTTCATTTGAAAAGACTGAAATAATGGCATTCTTTGATGTGGAAACACAAGCTATTACATTGATCAACAATAAAGAAACTAAAGTTGTACATACATTTAAATATTTAGGGGAGATTATAACATGGAATTTGAATGAGAAAGCGTCAATCGAAAATAGAACAACAAAGTTAAGACAAGCGCAATATATTACTTGGTCTAGTTACAAAAAAAATCACTCTATATAAATGCCAAATTACGACATTACGAATCAGTTATTAAACCGGAAGCAATATATGCTTGTGAAACACTTTTCAAGTTAAACACTCAATCAGTTACTGACACATTACAGAAGATTGATAGAAGAATTCTCAGAACTATAATTAATAAAAAACATCAGGTGGATGGTCAATGGCGTCTATTACCAAATGAAGTGGTTTATAAAGAAACTGAGTCTATAGTCGATACTATGCGAAAAAGAAGAATTGCTTTTTTTTGGTCATATCTTACGCCTGCCGGATACCAGACAATTAAAAGTATTATTTAATTATTTTTTCAAAAGTAAAAAAAAAAGAACTCTTGGTTTATGGAAATTCAAAATGATCCGGATGAACTCGGCTTGACAATGTCCCAAATTGCTAACAAAGATGAGAAGAATATCTTGAAAAACAAGAACATCCGACTTCCCTTAAAAACCTTTACCCGCAAAACTTACACCATAAGCGATGCAGAGAGAGCGGCAAGGTCGACTAGAATGAAAATGTTTTGGGAAAAGAAGAAAAATAAGAAGCTGAATCTTTAATATTGTTTTTGAGATATGTATATACTTGTTTTGGTTAAGTGCTCCAATGAGGGCGTAACATATGTAAATAAATAAATAAATAAATAAATAAATTTCAGTTGGTCAACATGCTATATGCCCAATATGATTGGTTGGGGGTACAATAAACTGTATAACACAAGTCCTGAAAAACATTACATGTTTTACTTATTATTCATGTTGTTGCTGTTGCGGATTAATTTAGGGGCTTTGCAACATAGTGGTTATGTAGCCCCGTGTATTGGGTGTGTGTGGAATTTGTCTGATAACTTATGTGATTGTGATGGCGTATTAGTCCATGTATATGTAATTCAGGTGAGGATTGGGAAGGAGGCAGCCGTGGCCTAACGTTAGGAACCATCCCGGCATATGCCTGGCGTAGAAGTGGGAAACTATGGAGAACCACTTCAGGATGGCCGAGATAGCAATCGAACCTGCCTCTTCTCAGTTTTGCCTCACGAGGCTGAGTGCACCCCGTTCCAGCCCTCAGACCAGAATTAAATGTCTTGGCAGAGCTGGGAATCAAACCCAGGCCTCCACAATGCCGGCCAAGAATGCTAGCCACAATGCAATGACGTTATTATTCATTTAAATTGCCCCCTATTTTTGTGAATAATAAGTAATATTGTTACATGTATTTCCAGGAATTGTGTCATCTATACAGAGTGTTACAAACTTTCAGAGATGATGGAGGGAGGCAAATGGATCCAGTTGAGGTAAGGACTCATAGTCCGGGAATGATCGAGTTAACAGTTATTAATAATCACAGTTGTTTAATGCCCGTTCTAGTTCTTAACAGACAATTTCATCCCACAGGTGCTCTTTAACGTGCCGGAAGTCAACGGCGTGGGGTTGGCACATGTAAACATGTTGTACGATATAGCAGAATACCATTAATTGTCTGCTTATACAATCGCGCTTGTTCCATAATATAGCCTACTTCAAAACTGTCAACAATATCTCCAATAAAATGCTATGCTTATTTCGTTCTTAAAAATACCATATGTCATGATCTACTCAACACAATTGTTGATCTCAAATTCTGCCTAATTACATCATAGATAATAAATATACTGCTTTTGTCACTCCATACTGGTCTTTCATAGATAAGTAATACAATTAATTAATACCACAACAGATGATCTATCAAATGATCACTGTTAGATATTATTACAATATTCTAGTGTTGCCAAGTTTCCAAATAATCTAACTTGCAACAAAGAATGTCGAGCCAATTCAAATAATGAAATTCCTCAATGATGTTGGTTCAAAGCCAACTCAAATCTGTATACAAATTGCTCTAAAGCATGTCCTCACATTTTAAATCTGAAATCTAAATTCAAAATTACAAGAATCTATCATGTCGAATAACACTATATTCAAACCTACAATTTCCTAATCCTGTCAATAAAATTTTCAATACGATGAGTAAAAACAAAAAACTACCGGTTCGCAAAAACAAGACGAAATCAAAAACTGACTAAATCCAAAAATTGTCAAAATGACTAGTCTACAGTATCCAAAAATCCAAAATTTCAGTAATAAAAATGGAAATTCCATATGACAATAAATCGTTCCTAGAAAATGGTCAAAGTCAACGTACCAATCAATCATCAAATCTACTAAATAAATCAAGTTCTGCCTGGACTGGACCTTTCTCTCCGCCAAAAATGTAATTATTCATCCTTGCCTTTGCATGGATCGGTGTCGTGATGTCTGATGATGCTGCATTCCTCAGCCCTGCATCTCTTCAGTCCCAGATGGAACTTGACATTATCGTTTCTTTCTTCTGCCCCAGATGGGACGGTCGATAAGTCTGTTCGAACGGCCAGTATCTCGAAGTTCTGGTTGAGGAAACTCATATTTCACGCTTTTGTACTACAAGTTGAATACTATATTCCCTTACTTTTCTTTACGTAAAATATCACGTATAAAGTAGCAGTCTCAATTCTCCTCTTCTCATCACTTTAGAACAAGCAAATATGGGCTCAACGTAAACACCCGTAAACGCCACCGACGCGTGCAGGTAAATGGTATGAGTAGCATTTTGCTTATAACTTGTGACTCGATCGTTTCCGTACGATGTGACTGCAGACTAACATGAGGAGAAAATAATAGTGTTCAGTATTGTTTGTGGGATATGCTTGCAGTGCATTAGTACCATACGGGATGCAAGCAGAGAAATACCGGTAACGACCTTCCTGTCAACATGCATTACCATATTGGAAGGGGCTGCTGAATGACCAGGTACAGTAGAGTCTCGCAAACTCGGCTTAATGTGGACTGAAGGGTGGCCGAGTTCGCGAAAATGCCGGGTTATCGGGAAATGTGTTGAAACAGCTGTTTGTTTTGGTTTAAAAGTAATGCAATGCAGTATATTTATTTGTTTTTGACAGAAACACAAGTTTTAAAACGATTAAGCCACTACAATTACAGTACTTGGATATGTACAAAACAATTCCCGTAGGCAAATAGTTTCTTCACTTAATGAAAACTACCATTCACTTTCTTTTGCAAAAAAGTAAGTAATGTTCTTTTGCTTTTCGCTTTGAAACCTGTTTCTTGAAGCCTCGTCATGAAGACGGCGAAGAAACCGAATTGCTGAGAATGCACAATCAAATAAATACAACGCTCTGCGCGAGAACCGTTTGTTTATTTCTTACTGCGAACAGTTTGTGCATTTACAGTACTGTACAGTACCTTAATTTATCAGGTCATCGTTACTCTTATTACTATGTACTGTTGGTAAACTTGTTTCGCGTCGTATTTAACTGTCGATAATTCCATTGATGGAGAAGACGAAAGAAAACATAACAACGCTGTGAGCGGAAACACAAAAACAAACAAAAATCATGATTTTTTTATCCTGTCAGGGTGGCCGAGAAATCCTGAGTGCCGGGTTACCGAGTGCCGAGTTTGCGAGACTCTACTGTATAGGAAATACATTACAAATAGGATTTAAAAAAATGTCCATAGCCTGAAGAGGATGTTGAACCTCAATGTGAGTGTCTATCTGGATCACTGGTAGGCTATATATTTTTAACTTACTTGACCATTTCAGGATAGAATTGCTTGTCCCATGGGGTGAAAAGTGATGAAGTGACGTACAGTCTCTTTCCATCCAAACTGAGCTGTAGCATTTGTGGGGACCCGTACAGTCTCTTTCCTTTCACATATACCGGCTTTGGTTGTTCCTGTGGGGAAAAGAAATCCTTTGAGCTGAGTAAGCAAAGCTTCTCGTATCCAACAGACCTAGAGGTTTGCAAAATCAACACTCAACATTGTTGTTGCTAATTTTAGGGGCTTCGGCATTGTAGTCATATGGCCCCGTGAATGTATGTGATAACCTGTGCTAATGTGATGGCTGTACTAGTGTGTGCATTTGTAAATTGGGGATAGGAATGGGAAGGAGGTGGTCATGGCCTTAAGTTAGGAACCATCCCAGCATTTGCCTACAGTAGAAGTGGAGAAACCACACAAAATCACTTCTAGGATGACCGAGGTGGGGATCGAACCCACTTCTTCACAGTCTTGCCTGAGTGAAACTTGTTCCAACCCTTAAGACCAGAATACAATTTCTTGGCAGAGCCAGGACCTTTAGGATCAGAGTCTCAATTTGTACCCCTGAGACCACAGACGGCAATAGTCGAGGAACAAGACTGACAATACTGCATCCTTAGCACTCTGTCTCTCTGCAGCTGAATATGGAGTAATTCAGCCCATTCAAAGAAGGACGTACATTGCTTTGAACTATGGTTTCTGGGTATTCATGGGCTATTTCATTGAAAATGTGAACACTTTGAACTTGCTGATATTTGACACACATGTAGGTCAGATCACAAGGAAAACATATCTGTTGGTACTGGGTCATCATTTTAAATCCCCCATGTACGTGCTGCTAGGTCGGTAAGAGACCTTGGCAGGTGCAGCCTTATATTCCCAACGAACACGCGTGCTGAGATCAGCAATGTTGCAATAAGCTGTCAGTATCTCCGGTGTCGTAAGTTTGTTATGTGCTAGTTGAATTGACCTAACATACAGTGCAGTCTCGGGGCAATTTTTCAGTTTATATACAGAGTCCGCCAGAAAAATGTATACACTCTTCGTCACACAAAATTGGGATATGGACATTGTCAACTGTTATCATTGTTTTAAAATGTTGTAGTATGGTCTTTCGCTCAACAGAAGTCGGTACTTACATCACGATAGTGGGAAAACGAAATGGCTGGAGCACACTTGACATTCGAGCAGCGAAAGTACATTCTGAAGTGGTTTATCAGGTTTGGTAATGCCGTTGAAGTGCAACGTCAGTGGAGGAGGGAGTTTGAAACAGAACCCCCAACACGCCTAACAATTAAACTCATTACTGGGAAGTTTGAGACACATGGAACGATTTGTGATATTCACAGAGGAAGATTGGGAAGAACGTGTACAGCTACTAGTCCTGCTTTGTCGGCTCACGAGTTGGAAAGGTTTGCTAATTCTCCACAGAAGTCTGCTACGCAATGTGCACGGGAAGTGGGGATTAGCAGTACAAGTGTACGACGGATTTTGAAAACAGCTGAATGGAAAGTTTACATACATCCCACGATTACTGCATGCGCTTAATGAGGATGATCGCGATCGCCGAATGCAATTTTGCGAATGGTATCCTGGATGACAATCTGCCGGGACATTGGATTGGACGAAGAGGGCCCATTGACTTCCCCCCACGGTTGCCAGATCTTACCCCTATGGACTTTTACTTGTGGGGAACTGTGAAAAATCAAGTCTATCGACGTAAGTCGCGCGCGCTGGAGGCCCTTCGCCAGGAGATTACAGCGGCATGTGCAGCGGTCCCCATTCAAACATTGACAGACATCGTTGTAGCGACCGCTCGTCGTTCTGCTATGTGTCTGGCAGCCAACGGTGAACATTTTGAACATCTCATGTAACCATAAGTTTAACTGAAGACAGTACTACATGTGTAATCAAAATTTAAATGTAAAAGAAACACAAAATAAATAGGTTGGTTGGTTCTTAAGTTTAGGGGCTGCGACAACGCGGTCATATAGCCCCATGTACTTTGGGTGTGTGTAGAATCTGTCTGATAACTGGTGTTAATTGTGATGACTGTAATAGTGTGTGTTATCTGTTTTTTAATTTAAGTACTGCAACTTAGAATTTTTCAAATAGGTCCTACTTTTGTCGCCAAGCGCCACCGTCAACGACTACTAGGCCAAGTTCAGAACTTAGCTACTAGACGCCACCGCAGTCGGCTCTTGGCAACGAATGTAGAAACCTAAGAGCGTTGTTTACATTCTTAACCTATCCAATTTAGCTTCACACAGGTGCAATTAGTGGAAGGTTCTTTAACATGCTATAAATCTATGACATGGGACCGCCGGCCTTACTTCTCCTCCAAAGAAAGGCATACTGAGGGATTTATAACGCTCTTAAAAAATCCGACAGCTTCGGCCGGGTTTGAACCCGTAAAAATAAATAGTTTTTGTTTTGTAAAGAGTGTATACATTTTTCTGGTGGACTCTGTATTGCCTTAAAGTGATGTTTTCTGTACAACATTCATTGTGCTTTGTTATGCAAAATATTCTCCTGTTAGAGAGAGCCGTTTTCGATTCATTCGGAAATTTCCTGGTATCCGTCCTCCATATAGGCACACGATAAGCGATATTGTAAAAAATTTCCTTTGAACATTTCCTGTAAAACTACTAGAAATTGCTATTAAACGACTGTATGTTGATGCGAAGAAGCGGGGAGAAGTCGCACACGTTTTACCTGCCAGTGAGTGGGTGTCAGTGCGAGAGCTTGCCGCGCCTTGATAGGTATCGCAGGGGAGACTTAAATTGATGACCGAGTATTTCACCCCCAAAATTCACTTGGGCTATTTATAGAGTGGGAAGGACTGCACAAGATGGATATGTGGTACACTAAGCTTTCTTGTTATCACTGACCAATTGCTCTGCTACCCTCACTTTCCCCAGCACATGTCTATAGAGAGAGGACTTTCAGTGGCTGTTTCACAGTCTTCCACACAATGGTAGGTAGCTACTGGCAACATGTCGATGTCTAAATACTATCACAGGTTTCAGAGAACAGGAGTTTGAATCTTGGTGCCAAGTGTGGATTTCCCCCAGGTTTCTCCATGCCAGTGAAAATGAGAATGAAAATCCACAGCCTGCTTCCAGTCTCCGACTGGGTCAGGAATGGAATGAATGAAGCCCCTATCTAGCGGCGAGGATATGAAATGTGCCGGCTGCCGAAGCCTGTCGCACTCCTCTGGGGCAATGATTAAATGAATGACAGATGGAATGAAATGATAGTGGAGAGTGTTGCTGGAATGAAATTTTAACAGGGAAAACCGGAGTACCCAGAGAAAAACCTGTCTGCCTCCGTTTTGTCCAGCACAGATCTCACATGGAGTGACCAGGATTTGAAACACGGACCCAGCGGTGAGAGGCCGGCGTGCTGCCGCCTAAGCCACGGAGGCTCCTCTACATGCCAGTATGGTACCTTATTTCTAGTCTCAGGGCACTCCCCTCAATCCTAGATCCAAATAACTACAGTTGCACACATTGCAACAACACAGGTTATCACACACAAACTTCGAATTCAAAGAAACAAAACAAAAGTGTGACACCGCACGCATATATCCTTGTCACACTTGAGGTTAAAAATTTAAATTTATATATATGGGTAACTTTTAACTTATTTACGACATAGTTGTCAGGAGTTTTGAATGTTGGCTTTGTTAAATGAAAGAAACAAGGAAATTCCAGGTAAGCAAATCATTGTTACATAACACAACCACATCTTTATAAGAGTTGGGTTAGGGTTATGAGGGTGATCAGCATGAAAAAGCCACACTTAAGAATAGCAAATGTCAACACCAAGATTTTTACCTTGGATCTCCATATTATAATATTATAGCTCAGGAGCACAATTGAGAATCTTATTTACAACATTTTAATAATGCAGTCAATGGCCATGTACTTTTCTTTCCAGGATGGGTCAGGGAAGGGATATTGGAAGGAAATCGGCCGTGGACCTATTGAAAGGAACCATCCCAGCTTTTGGTGGTGAAAATGGGAAACCATGAAAACCATTTTCAGGACGGCCGAGGTGGGATTCGAACCCACGCTCTCCCGATGCAAGCGAGGCAAGAGATAACGTGTTAGCACTCTCTGCCATCGCGGCCGGTAGAAGCTTATTTATAAAAGGTACTAAATAATTAAAAAAATTAAAAATTACAAATGATAAGAAACATCCATTGGTAGGAAACTCTATGGTAAAAAGAAAAAAAAAAGAAATACAAAATGGGACGAATTCCTGCTAAACATTGGGTTGATAATTAATTATTGTTATGTCAATAAGTACTCGTGGCATGAATGGCCGAAACAAAATATATCCATGCAGCCAATAAGAAGCCATTTCCGGAACATGCAAGCCCGTACAAGGTTTATGCTTTAAAACATTCTTATCGGGTGCTATTTTCTTCCAAAAATATAGAATCTGATATGTGATTATTGTTCTTTAGTGTGCCTGCACAGTACATAATTTAATTGTGATCAGTGTGTATATATACCAGTTTTCTCCAAGATTCTGATTATTGCAGTAAA
This sequence comes from Meconema thalassinum, assembly GCA_946902985.2. NCBI lineage: Eukaryota > Metazoa > Arthropoda > Insecta > Orthoptera > Tettigoniidae > Meconema > Meconema thalassinum. Next base: position 694,232,189 of record OX336390.1, read on the forward strand.
ATTAATTACTGTATTTAGAATTTCAGTGCCAAAAAGTACCAAATCCTTCCTACTTAAAAATATATACAGCTTCTGATACTGAAAAAGTTAAAACAGACATCTATATATATAAAAATCAATGTTACGAATAGTTTGTCTGTATGTATGTCTCCTATGCGTTCATATACCATTCGTCCGATTGCGATGAAACTTGGGTGAGATGTTGAGTACACTCCAAGGAAGGTTTCTGACTTAGTAAATCCATTTTACAATAGGTAGCGCACGCGTAGATTCAACAAATGAGCGACGATGCGCGAAGCGTTTCAAGAATGTCCCGTATGTGTTCATATACCATTCGTCCGATAGCGATGAAACTTGGGTGAGAAGTTTACGTGAAGGTTTCAAAATTAGTGAATACATTTCACTGTAGATAGCGCACGAGTAGATTCAACAAATGAGCGACGACACGCAAAGCGTTTCAACAAAGTCCCGTATGCATTCATATACCATTCGTCCGATAGCTATGAAACTTGCGTAAAATGTTGTGTACACTGCAGGGAAATTTTCTGGCTTAGTACATCCACTTTACAATAGGCAGCGCACGAGTAGATTCAACAAATGAGCTACGACGCGCGAAGCATTTCAACAAAGTCACGTTTGCGTTCATATACCATTCGTCCGATAGCGATCAAACTAGGCTGAGATTGTGTGTGCACTCCAGAGAAGGTTTCTGGCTTAGTAAATCCCTTTAAAAATAGGTAGAGCACGAGTAGAATCAACAAATGAGCGACGACGCGCGAAGCGTTTCAACAAAGTCCCATATAAGGTCATATACCATTCATCCGATAGCGATGAAACTTGGGTGAGATGTTGTGTACACTCCAGGGAAGGTTTCTGGCTGAGTACATCCATATCACAATACGTAGCGCAAGAGTAGAATCAACAAATGAGCGACGACACGCGAAGAGTTTCAACCAAGTCCCGTATGCATTCATAACCCATTCGTCCGATAGCTATGCAACTTGGGTGAGATATTGTGTACACATCATGGAAGGTTTCTGCCTTAGTAAATCCACTATACAATAGGCAGCGCACAAATAGATTCAACAAATGAGGGACGACGTGCGAAGCGTTTCAACAAAGTCCCGTATAAGGTCATATAGCATTCTGCCGTTAGCGGTGAAAATTGGGTGAAATATGGTGGACACACCAAGGAAAGTTTCTGGCTTAGTAAATACATTTCACAGTAGGTAGCACACGTGTAGATTCGACAAATGAACGATGACACGTGGAGCGTTTCAATACAGTCCCCTATGCCTTCATATCCCATTAGTCCGATAGCGACGAAACTTGGGTGAGATGCAGTGGACACTTATGTGACGGTTTCTAACTTAGTAAATACATTTTACAGTAGGTAGCGCACGAGTAGATTCAACAAATGAGTGATGGGGTGCGAATCGTTTAAACAAAATCCGGTATGCGTTCATATACTATTCATCCGATTGCGATGAAACATTGATCAGTTATTGTGTACACGCCAGTGAAGGGTCTCAACTTAGTAAATCCATTTCACAATAAGTAGCGCAAGAGTAGGTGCAACAAATGGGTGACGACGCGCGAAGCTTTTCAACAAAATCCCCTATTGCGTTCATATAACCTTCTTCGATAGCGATGAAACCTTCCTGAGTTATTGTGTACACGCCAGGGAAGGGCTTCGACTTAGTAATACACTTCTCAATATGTAGCGCACGAGTAGATTCAACAAATGAGTGACAGCGCACGAATCGTTTTAACAAAACCCCGTATACGTGCATATACCATTCATCCGATTGCGATGAAACATTGATGAGTTATTGTGTACACGCCAGGGGAGGGTTTCGACTTAGTAAATCCATTTCACAATAGGTAGCACACGAGTATATGCAACAAATGGGTGATGACGCGCGAAGCGTTTCAACAAAATCCCCTATGCGTTCATATAACCTTCTTCGATTGTGATGAAACCTTGATGAGTTATTGTGTACACGCCAGGGTAGGGTTTCAACTTAGTAAATCCATTTCTCAAGTAGGAAGCGTACGAGTAGAATCAACAAATGAGTGACAGCGCACGAATCGTTCAAACAAAATCCCGTATACGTTCATATGCCATTCATCCGATTGCGATGAAACTTTTGAAAGTTGTTGTGCACGCTCCCACGAATGATTCTAAATTAGAAAATCCATTTTACGATAGCTTAGAGGCAGTGAACGGAAATTGAAAAACATGTTGTGTATCCAAAATCACTTCAAGAAACAGAATTTCAACGCCAACACTTTCTTTGATTGGCATTGCAACGCATGCCGGGTACAGCTTGTATTTTATATAATAATATATTTATCAGATCTCAACATAACGAAAATGCTAAAATGAACTTACAACTGAAATTTTATATTGAGTGTTTCACCCCCCCCCCCCCCCCCCCTCCCCACCACATATAAAATTTTTTAGTTCAGGATTTGGTATGTTTTGGAAAGAAGTTTCTCAATTATTTGCAACTACATGTAAATTGTAATTTGTTAAAACTTTTACTCCTAGGATCATGAAAGCATTCCTATACAACAAGAATACACACTGCAAGCTCCTCATCATGTAGGACTTTGACTGGACCATCATTTAGTATGCTGCCACCCAGGAAGACCTGTCCCACTAGACGTGGGCTTGATGTATTGGTGATGTCATACTGCCGGATATCTCCATGTACCCAGTTGCTGAAATACAGGAAGCGGTCATCTAGGGAGATGATGATGTCAGATGTCATACCTGCAACATAATAATAGTAATAATCAATCTCAAATTTGCCAGCCCCATGGTGTTAGGAAAACGCACCTGTCTCGCACCTGGAGGCCCTGAGTTCGATTCCTGGCGCCATCAGGGATTTTTGAAACTGATGTGAGGGCTGGAACTGGGTGCACTCTGCCTAGTGAGGACAATTGAGAAGCTACTTGACAAAGGGTCAGCACCCCATTCACGGAGACCAAGATTAATGGCCGAGGGGACCCAACGCGCTGACCACGCGTCACCCCATAATCTGCAGGCCATATGGCTGGGCAGCGATCGTTTGGTAGGCCTAGGTCCTTTATGGGCTGTAGCGCCACAGGGTTTGGTTTTTGTTCAACACAAATTACATTAAAATGAAGAGTAGAGATGCAAGAAGCAAATTGTATTCACTACATAAGAAAAGTGAATGAAATTACCAGAAAGAGCTAACTGTACTGTGAAATCCAACTGCTGGCCCACCATTTGCATAAGCTGTCTCAATTAACATGCACTGGACCTTGAGTCTATCTTATTCCATCTCTAAGGGAAAATGACAACTTTTTCTGATTACAAAGCATGGGCTATTCAAGAGTTATGTAATAGTACCACATTCAGTGGCATAACTACGAGCCAAATAATAAAAATAAGTAATTCGATTATATTTTTATTTTGAATAAAACTAATCTTCAAGTTGATGACAAAAGACTGGATTTTATAAGTTTTTGTACATTGATAGGTGCAAATAAAACATAGTTATTGTTGTTTTAAGGGGCGGAACTATGAGGCCATCTCCCCCTCTTAACACAGATTAAAGTATACAAATTTGGAATGGGATTTAAAATTTAGAGGTGGACACCTAAATTTGAAATGACCAAAAATTAATAAAACAAAAAATTAAATAAAACTAATAATTATAATATAAACAAAAATTGTGGAAATAACAAAAATTCAGCGTTCAAAAAAGAACAAGTCTTTGAGTCAATATTGTACACTGGAAAATTTAGAATTCTGGCCCTCACTCACTCTCACTTATAAAGTGGATGACGAGATCAGCAGCCACCACATCATCGGCTAATATAAGTTTGAGTGTCATCTGCAAACCAAGGTTTCTTTGTAAGTCAGCAAGATCCACACACTCGGTTAAAATGTGGGCCACGGTGAAAACGGCTCCACAGGTACAAAGTGGGGTCTTCCCTTCTCATTAGGTACGAGTGGGTGGATCTGGTATGACCTATCCTTAGTCTACACAAAATGACGGACTCCCTCCGTGACCGGAAGGAGCTCCGCCACACGCGAGTTGTTCCCTTGATCGCTCTCAGTTTACTTGGCATTGGGTCAACTAGACACTGACTCTCCCAAAATAAAACATATTAAATACGGAAGCTTTGTAGTTTTATTTTCATTGATTATTGTGTCTCATTCTGCCTCCCCACCGTCAATATAAATTTGACTCTGCTCATCACCCTCCAGAAGTAAATCCTAGTTTTGCCACTGACCACATTTATAGACATTTAATTAACCAGCACTAGATAACTGGTGATATCTTACAGACTGATATTGAGAGACAACACATCAAAAGTGGCATGAGTAATCCAGACACAATGGACCACCTGACCCAGCTTAATCAGCAGATCTAACACCTATGCACTCTTCTGACAGCCAATAGGAGTAATCAAAATGTAATGTTTTTCAGTCGGTCAACATGATCGTATCTAATTGTAATGGGCGTTTCCCTAATCCTCAAAAAAAGGTACGCCAGATTAATAAATACTCTAGGAGAACATTTTCGATCATCAAGTGATCATCATCAGATCACATATAACTAACAAATCTTGTCAATTATGGTGTTTGAATCCATTTTCAGTGTTGCCTTAGTAAACGAAAGTTTGATGCTTTTCAGTCGGTCAACAAGATTGTACCCAAATGAGATGGGCTACATAACGATGTAGCCAAGCTAGATAAGGGATTAATAAGGGAAACATGTTATTGGATCAGGATGTACGATGTATCTTTTTCCTCAATAAACCGAGGCTGGTATTAACAAGTCCAACCCCTCCTCCACGTGGTGGGAGACGGGCAACGGCATGAAGTAGGGGATTGCCTGTAGGGGTGAAGTACAGTGGGGACTTCGTGTGCTCCGGGACCGCTGCGGTAGCTGTGAAGGCTCTATGGGAACTCTGAAAAGTGACGGCTGACGGGGCTCTGGTGAAGCTACGATAGGCCTAGCAAGCCAGTAGTGGATATCATATTTGCTTTCAAAACAGGAACAGGCCTCAGAAAGGACGGATGCAAACGACGACGACCCGGATATGCTAATGGACTACGAGTTGGGACATTAAACATACAGACACTGACAGGAAAGGTGGAGGAGATTGTAGATGTGATGGAGAGAAGAAAACTGTATGTACTGGGCTTGGCAGAAACAAGATGGAAAGGAGAAGGTCGCAGAGAACTGAGGAAAGGGTACCGGTTGTACTGGAGTGGGAACAGTGAAGGAAGGAGCAGCGGAGTAGGAGTAGTTGTGAGAGATGGAATGAAGGAAGAGGTAAAGGGAATAAGTGACAGGATCATGAAGATCAGAGTAACTGTAAAGGGAAGAAGCCTGAAGATAGCCCAGGTATATGCCCCTCAAGTTGGATGTACAGCTCAAGAGAAGGAAGACTTTGAGGAGGAGCTACAACAGCAGTTGAATGGTCAGAGCATCATTGTCATGGGAGATTTGAATGCACATGTAGGAAGGGAAAGGCAAGGATATGAAAATGGATTGGGAGCAGAAGGATGGGGTAGCAGGAATGAAGAAGGGAGAAAGTTGCTGGAATTTTGCAAGAGAAACGGTTTAGTGGTAGGCAACTCCTGGTTCCGGAAGAAAGAAAGCCACAAGGTAATGTGGTACAGCAGTGATTTAACAAAGAAATCTTTGGTAGATTACATGCTGTACGACTGGGAAATGAAGAGAAGTGTCAGAGATATAAAGGTAATACCATCAGAGGCCTTAGATAGCGACCACAGAATACTTGTAATGAACCTGGGAGTTGTTAAGGATAGCAAGAGGACAGAGTACCAGGAAAGGAGAATCAAAGTATGGAAACTCAAGGAAAAGGAAGTCAAGGAAGAATTCCAGAAGATAATAAGGGAAAGGATGCCAACAGACAATCCTAAAACAGGGGAAGAGGAATGGAAGCAATTCAAAAACACAATGGTGGAAGCTGCAGTGGCAGTGTGTGGAAGAACAAGCAACAGAAAGCGGTGTAAAGAGACACCATGGTGGAATGAGAGAGTAAAAGAAGCTGTGGGAAGGAAGAACAAGGCTTTCAGAGTGTGGTTCCAGGAAAGAACTGATCTGGCAAGGGAAGATTATAAGATAAAGAAGAAAGAAGCAAACAAGATTGTCGCAGAGGAGAGGAAGAAGTGGATGGTAAAGTGGACAGAGATGATGGAGGAAGACAGTAGAGGAAATAAGAAAGTACTTTATGGGATGGTCAAAAGTAAGAGAAGAGGTCTGCGAGAGGATGTGGTAATGATGGACAAAAACGGAAATGAGGTACACAACAAAGAGACACTCAAGACAGTGTGGAAAGAGTACTTTGAGGATTTGCTGAATCCAAATGGTCATAGGGAGGAAGACAATGCATTGGAAGATGGAGAAGACAACATAGGAATGGAAAAGGACCTGACTTGGAGAGAACTGGAGATGGCTATAGACAAGATGAAAGGAGGAAGGGCACCGGGTGTGGATGAAGTGAGTGTTGAAATGGTGAAGGCAGCAGGGGAGGTTGGGAAACAGTGGCTGTACCGTGTGATGAGGGTGATATGGAAGGAGAAAAAGACCCCAGAAGATTGGAAGAAAGGATTAATTGTCCCAATATTTAAGAAAGGAAGCAGAAAGGAGTGCAGAAATTACAGGGGAGTCACACTCATATCTCACTGTGCCAAGATATATGAAAAGATATTAGAAAGTAGAATACGAGCCAAAGTGGAGAGAAAATTGAGAGAGGAGCAGTATGGATTCAGACCTGGGAGATCAACAGTGGATCTCATATTTTCAGTGAGACAGCTCCAGGAACACCCCTTCCTGGACATCGAAAAGGCCTATGATAGTGTGTGTAGGGAGAAGGTTTGGGAAGCAATGGAAAACATGGGAGTGGAAAAAGGGACTGTAGGCAGAGTGAAGGAGATGTATTGTGGAAGTGTGAGTTGTGTGAAAGTTGGAGGGGAAAGAACAGACTGGTTCAGACAAATGAGTGGCCTGAAACAGGGTAGTGCGCTGTCACCCCTTCTCTTTATTGTGGTTATGGACGAGGTAATGACACGGATAGTGTAACGTAATCTTGATTACGGTACAAATTATTATTATTATTATTATTATTATTTTTAATATCATTGTGTAATTATTATTATTATTATTGAAATATCAAAGTTATATCGTTTTATTCACCCATTAATATCAAGGGAGGGGCCATACCATATTCACGTCATTACCATAGTCATATATAATATTGTCAAGTGCTTAGATTAAGAAACAGGGTTTTTATAGAGGTCTAGGACTGTTTTATTAGTTAAATTGTAAAGACAGGACGGGCATGGTTGGAAGAAGTTACGGACGGTGAAGCAACATATTGCAAGAAAATGTATTTCTGGAACGAAGCCACGCTGACTGGAGACAAGGACTTGGAGAAAGATTTCGGCGGAATATATAAATGCGCAACGAGAGGAATAGCGGGTTCTGAGTGGAATATTTGAAGTACGCGGGCCTGTATTCCCGCTCGGAGAAGTTTTAGCGTCGCTTGAGGACTGAGAAATGCTTTGCTATAATTGGTCTGATGGGTCGCGGGCAAATTTATGCCGCGAAACATCGGGACCATTCAGAGTGTATAAAAGCCCAGCGCGACTTCAGCACTGGCCATTCTATTCTATAGATTCTATTCTGTCATTCACATATTCGATCACGCACTCACTCACTGACTTTGTGAGTCGTAGACTCTGCCAGTCCCTCAGTAAGATGGGACTTAGTGAATTCAATTAGCCTGGTTTGGTCAAATTTGCTTACCATGGTGATCAAACTCAGAAACAAGCAGCAGCAGCAACAACAACAACAACAACAACGAGAAGAAGAAAACATATGTTTTCAAAGGTCAATAAACGTGTGTTGGCGTAAGATCTCAAATTAGACTACAAGCAGACCAACGAGATGGACTTTGAACCACAAGGCACCAGGTATGTGGACCGAGTTATTATCAACACAGAAGATCAGCGCTAGCGAGAAGACAGTCAATATTGCCCCGCAATTAGGGAATATTAATGCACATATTGTACACAGCTCGAAACCTCAGATCAAATGTTAATAATTTTGTTGTAAATAAACCAGTATTAGTTAAAATGTCTTGTTCATTGGGAGTTGAATATATAGGATAGTTGGAATGCAAAGAGTATCTCATAGAGCAAGTTTATTGCCCTACGCTCCGATGATAGATCTTGGCTCAAGGAAGGGAGCGGCCGTGGCTAAATAAAATTTTAATGTGTTATCTCTACGATAACTGGCGCCCAGTAAATCTAAATTAATAAAGTGTATGTCGTCTGTCTAGACAGGCCAATGCTAAATAAGAACGATGAGGTGGTTTTAAGGATTCTTGAGTGTAATATCTGTAGAAACGTTATAAATGATCGCCCAACTTGTAGAGCGATATCCAACGACAAAGGAAGCCGTTACAAATGGCACAACCAATGTGGGGCTACGAAATATCGTACTGAAGTGAATGGATATTATGTATAAATCCAGTTTATTTCAAGTATGTTAAAGTTTAAAGTTGTTTTCATGTACGATATAAACGAGTACTCTTTGCATTCATTCCGAGTTTTTCAATAAAGAGGCATATATCAAGTTAGGGAACTACGGTTATAAATTAGGAGTGTTCTTTTGGTGAGTTGTTTTTTGGGTAATGAGTAACAGGGATAATTTGGCGAACATAAATTTGAGAAACCGTAGTATTATAAGATCAGTTAAAATGTCGAAATTAGATGTGCAGGGTACCAATGATGAGATGTCAAAAGTAAGCGAAAATCAGGAAACTGAGGAAAATAAACAAGACGGGGCTACAAACATCCAGATTAATGAGGGGGAGAATCCTTCCTGGCTTCGAAACCTGACGATGCTGATAACAGAACAGAGTAAGAAGCAAGAGGAACAGAACAGAAACATAGATATTAAGTTAGGCGAGCAAAGTGCAAAGTTAGCTGAACAGAGTATGAAGTTAGAGGAACAAAGTAAGAAATTTGACGTGCGTAGTGATCAATTAGAGAAATCAATAGATCTTAAGTTCACTGAGCATAGTAAGAAGCTAGATGAACAACGTAAGAAGTTTGATGAAGCTACAGAGAACTTCAATAAACAAATTAATGAAGTAGGCCGAGAATTTCACAATAAGTTAGAAAGCAGGATTACTGAGGTGGAGGAATCATGGTCACTTAAGGTTGACGCCAGAATGCAACAAGTGTCGGAGCGAGTTGATAAAATTGACGAGGAAGTGAAAATTAAATGTAGTAAGGTTAGGGTTGACTTAGAAGGAGAAGTCAACAGTATGAAGGTCAAGTGTGATAATAATATTGCTAAAATAGGTAATTTAGAAAATAAACTAGAGAGCGATAATCAAGAAATTAGGGAAGAGGTTAACAGTAAATTTAACAGTATCAGTGAAGAAGTAGCGAGTAAGACAGATAAAATGGAGGAGAAATTGCAGAGATGTCAGAAGCAAATAGCAACAAATAGCGGTAATGTACAAATAGGAAATTTAAGTAGATTTCTAACTAAAGAGGCAGATTTGCCAGTATTCACAGGCAAGGCATATAACCCAATGGAATTCTTAAAAACAGTAGAAAAGAAGTTCGCTAAAGATTTAGAAGAGGGGATCGTTCAATGGGAACAAGTACTTGAGATGCTAGATAAATCTTTTGTTAGGGATTCAAGGTCATGGTTCAGTGTGTATAAATACCAGATGACTAGTTTTAGAAAATTTAAAGAGAAGTTCATAGCCAAGTACTGGAATGAAAATGTGCAAGAAAGAGAAAGATGTAACATTATTTTTGGAAAGTACCAAAGGAGAGATGGTGTTTCGTACACAGAGTATTTCTTAGCGCATGTACTTATATGCCAGAATTTAGAAGGTTTAGAGACTGAATCACAGGTAATTAAAACATTATTAAGGCATTTTCCTGATATAATTAAAGAAGCATTCTTCATGCAGAATATTACTACTATTGACGGATTCGAGAAGCTATTGGAAAACTTTGACTCTCTTGAAAATAGTAGGACCGACCGCAAGCCAATAAGTAGAGGAGATAATTTCGTGCAAAGTGAGAGAGAGAGGGGAAGAGAACAAGGCAGGAATGCAAATTACGAAAGACGACTTGACAATGGGGGACGCACAGCAAATACGAGGAACGAGAATTTGAACAGAGTAGGGGAAGGTACTAGGCCAGACAGACGTACAGGTCAACAACAACAATCTACATCAGGGGCAGGTAGGCCTAATTTAAACGAATAACGGGTTGCAGTGAGGTCAACAGACAGCCCGAAGTGATTGCAGTTCAATGTCCTAGGAATATTGAGTATTTAGGAGATTTTAATATAGATGTTAGAGAAGAACTGCTTTATGACCTAAATGGTGGAAATTTAGATAATGTTGAGAATGAGATTATGTCACCAGTAATTAAACTTAATGTGTGGGGTAAAGAAGTTGATGTTTTATTGGACAGTGGAAGCGAAAACTCTTGTATAAATTTAAGATTTTTGGAAGATGTAATGAGAGAAGGTATTCATGTTGATATAATTCCAGTTAAGTCCACTTTCATTGTCACAGCTGTAGGTAGTAGGTCTCAGAAAATATGTAAGCAAGTCGCAGTTCCAATTAACATTAGTGAGTTAGTTAAATTTCAGCCCTGTTTGGCAGTTCCAAATTTATTATATCCGGTGATTCTTGGTGCGGAATGGTTATCATTATATCAAGTTAAATTAGATTTTCATTTTGGCAGGATATGTTTATTTTGGCAGGATAAAGAAGTTCAGGTTACGTATAAGGTGTCTAAGACTGACAAACAGATGAAAGTGTGTATGTTTGAGGAAGAAAGCAACGTGGTTGTGAGTGATGAGATTCCTGAAGTAAATGAGGTAGACCGCGGAGATGCTAGTGAGAGCAAAGTTTTTAAGGTGTGTCAGGTTGCAATGGAGTCTGAACTTGAGAGTAGGATCCATGATGCATTGTCACAGTGTAAGCTGGATGATGAGCAAGGTCATCAGTTACATGAGGTATTAATAAAATATAAGGAAATTTTCAGCACAAAACCCGGAGCAACACACTTATACGAGCATAGTTTTGTCGTTAAGGACACAAGTAGTTTCGTAGGGCCTAGGTATCCTGTCGCAACTAAATATATGAAAGCCGTCGAAGAACAGATAGAATTAATGTTGGAAAACGACATAATTGAGCCTTCAGCTAGCCATTGTTTAAATTCATTAGTTGTAGTAGCCAAGAAAGACAATTCAGTGAGACTGTGCATAGACGGCAGAATGTTAAATACTAGAGTCGAAAGCGACCAGCTGAGAACTGAAGCAGTGGAGGATTTAGTTCAACGTTTTCAGGGGCGGAAGTGGTTCTCAACAGTAGATTTTAGTAGTAGTTGCTCAACGTTAGTGAGGAAATTAGGTAGGACACTAGGTAGTTATTTCAGGTATGTATTGTTGACTCATGTGACGTTATTCAGGCTAGCCAGTGTTTTGTTGAGAGGTAGGAAGTACATGGAAGTTTGTAGCAACGATTGTTACGTAAGCCGTTGCCATCTTGTGCATTGGAAGGGAAAATGTCAAAGCTGTTTTTATTGTTACTGGACCTTATGTCGTTTCGAAGAGGATAGGAAAGAATGCCTACTTATTGAAAGATCAGGAAAATTGTGTCATTGGTACATATAACATTTTCAATCTGAGGAAATATCATAGAAAAGAGCAAGTGCTGCAAGAAGGGCAGACTGCCGTGTGTTTATAATTAGAGTCGTGTCGTGGCTCTAAGGAATTGGTGGAAGTGAGATAAATCACTTGTGTTGCGTGAAACAAGAAGCAATATATATTGTGTTCTGTTATTGTAAGGGACTACAAGAACAAATGTAGCATGTAAATCCTGTATGACTGCACAGGACAATCAGAATGTTTATGTAACATTGCAAGAAGAGTGCAGATCAATCAAGGAAAATGAAAAGGGTATAATCATTATGTATGTAATTTGAAGGGTCATATATGTATATTCAGTGTATTTCCTGTTAAGTTTTAAAGGGAAGATTTGTGATTTCATCATTCATTACATTCTTTATGAAACTATGGGGACGTTTTGTAACGTAATCTTGATTACGGTACAAATTATTATTATTATTATTATTATTATTATTTTTAATATCATTGTGTAATTATTATTATTATTATTGAAATATCAAAGTTATATCGTTTTATTCACCCATTAATATCAAGGGAGGGGCCATACCATATTCACGTCATTACCATAGTCATATATAATATTGTCAAGTGCTTAGATTAAGAAACAGGGTTTTTATAGAGGTCTAGGGCTGTTTTATTAGTTAAATTGTAAAGACAGGACGGGCATGGTTGGAAGAAGTTACGGACGGTGAAGCAACATATTGCAAGAAAATGTATTTCTGGAACGAAGCCACGCTGACTGGAGACAAGGACTTGGAGAAAGATTTCGGCGGAATATATAAATGCGCAACGAGAGGAATAGCGGGTTCTGAGTGGAATATTTGAAGTACGCGGGCCTGTATTCCCGCTCGGAGAAGTTTTAGCGTCGCTTGAGGACTGAGAAATGCTTTGCTATAATTGGTCTGATGGGTCGCGGGCAAATTTATGCCGCGAAACATCGGGACCATTCAGAGTGTATAAAAGCCCAGCGCGACTTCAGCACTGGCCATTCTATTCTATAGATTCTATTCTGTCATTCACATATTCGATCACGCACTCACTCACTGACTTTGTGAGTCGTAGACTCTGCCAGTCCCTCAGTAAGATGGGACTTAGTGAATTCAATTAGCCTGGTTTGGTCAAATTTGCTTACCATGGTGATCAAACTCAGAAACAAGCAGCAGCAGCAACAACAACAACAACAACAACGAGAAGAAGAAAACATATGTTTTCAAAGGTCAATAAACGTGTGTTGGCGTAAGATCTCAAATTAGACTACAAGCAGACCAACGAGATGGACTTTGAACCACAAGGCACCAGGTATGTGGACCGAGTTATTATCAACACAGAAGATCAGCGCTAGCGAGAAGACAGTCAATATTGCCCCGCAATTAGGGAATATTAATGCACATATTGTACACAGCTCGAAACCTCAGATCAAATGTTAATAATTTTGTTGTAAATAAACCAGTATTAGTTAAAATGTCTTGTTCATTGGGAGTTGAATATATAGGATAGTTGGAATGCAAAGAGTATCTCATAGAGCAAGTTTATTGCCCTACGCTCCGATGATAGATCTTGGCTCAAGGAAGGGAGCGGCCGTGGCTAAATAAAATTTTAATGTGTTATCTCTACGATAACTGGCGCCCAGTAAATCTAAATTAATAAAGTGTATGTCGTCTGTCTAGACAGGCCAATGCTAAATAAGAACGATGAGGTGGTTTTAAGGAGTCTTGAGTGTAATATCTGTAGAAACGTTATAAATGATCGCCCAACTTGTAGAGCGATATCCAACGACAAAGGAAGCCGTTACAATAGCAGGAAAGATAGGAGAAGATAAGATGAAAGCAATGGTGTTTGCAGATGATCTCATGGTCTGGGGAAACAAGGAGGAGGAAATTCAGGAGCAACTGAAGGCTTGGGAAGAAACAGTGGGAGAGTACGGATGGAAGTTCAACATCAGTAAATGTGAGATCCTGTTAACGACCAGGAAAAAGGACAGACCAATGAGTGGGATAACACTTGGAGGTGGACAGCTGAAGAAGGTAGAAAGTCTCAAGTACTTGGGAAGTCTAGTGGAGGAAAATGGGAGAAATGACAAAGAGATTACGGAACGTGGCAGACAGGCAGAAGCATTTCTGAGAAGCATTAGGAGCTTAGTGTGGAATAAAGATGTCCCACAAAAAAGCAAGGAAGTGTTATACAGAAGCTACTATATCCCGATACTGACCTATGCTTCAGAAACGTGGACAATGAAGAAAAGAGACATAAGCAGAATACAAGCAGGTGAAATGAAGTTCCTGCGAAGTAGGATCGGAGTAACAAGAAGAGACAGGTTGAGGAATGAAAAGGTCAGGGAAATGGTGAAAGAGGAGCCCTTGCAAGGTAGGATTGAGACGTCAAGACTGAGGTGGTATGGACACTTAAAGAGAATGGATGAGAAGAGGATTCCCAAGAGGATACATGAGATGCAGATGCAGAAGAAACGACCAAGGGGAAGACCAAGAGATAGATGGCTGAAAGGAGTGGAGGAATGTGTCAAGAAGAGAGGCGAGGACTGGACCAGAGTGACAGCGGAGAGGTGGTGGGAAGAAAGGAATAACTGGCGAGGCTTATGTTCCAAACAGACCCAGCCTGGGGCTGGAAACTGTACAAGATGATGATGATGATGATTAAAGGTGCCGGGACATTCTCATTAGACTGGGCACTGCTTATATGGCTATTAGCTTATGCGTGGCGAGAATTGACGAGTTGAACTGTCTCTACTAATACCGCAACTAAAGAAGTGTACATATTGTATATATTTTCATCCTTACTTTCAGACAAAAAAAAAATTGTAGCCTAAGTGTAATGAATCAGATTTAATTTCTTTTCAGGATTAGGGAATAACCCATCTCATTTGGGTAAAATCGTGTTGACCGACTGAAAAGCATCAAAAATCTTGACAAGTTGTGCAAGTTTATAACAACTACTGTAATCCATCACCCACATACTTGTATACATAGATTTACAGTAACGGCCTAAGTATAAAGGATCGGATGATGATCGCTTGACGATCAAAACTGGTCATCCAAGTGAATTTATTAGTGTCGTGTAATTTTTTTTCTGAAAAATGGCTTTCAACACGATAACAATAGGAGTTATGTTGATTATTTATTTATTTATTGTTGGACATGTTAGGAGAATGCAGGAGGGCAGGATACCAAGGAGGATGCACGAGATGGAAATAGAGGGTGAGAGACCAAGATGGAGGCCAAGAGATAGGTGGATTGTGGGTGTGAAGGAAGGAGTGCAGAAAAGAGAAGAGGAGTGGGACAGAGTGAGGAGTGAAAGGTGGTGGAAGGATAGAAAGCGATGCAGAGCCTTATGTTCCAAGCAGACCCTTCAGGGGCTGGAAACTGAAGGAGATGATGATGATGATTTAGACAACACTATCATGAAAGTTGATAGTTCACCCTTGATGAAATATTGACATCTCATAGGTCCTATGCGACACATCTAACTTGGTCTTCCGAATCTGCTGTTCTTCTGCAATATAATTTGTTTTTGGGCAGACTTCCCCATCAGTATATGATAGGAGGAGGAATTAATTAGAAAATGGCTCTTAATTAAATACACTGGTGATAAAGCATTGAAAAACATCTAATTCACGTATCTTTCAAAGATGGTATACAAGATGATGACTAGCCAGATTGTTGGTCAAAACATGGAGCCCATGGGACATCCTGCACAGTACAGGTAGGTAGGTATAATAACATACTGCTGGTGAGCAACCTCACAGACATCTCTCCTACAAACTGGGAGAGGTTGGGTTTCAATTCTGAAGACATCCAACATATTTAAGCTCTCCTGCTTACTTCTTCTTCTGCTTTTACGGCCTCATTGGACCACTTCAGTCAATCATTTCTTGGTCCTCTTCTTCAGTAAGTTTCCTTTCCGAGTCGCCCAGTAGCTCTTCATTCGCACTGATATTCTCAGGCGTTCCTCATCTGTAAATACCCTTTTTACTGTATTACGTTTGTCTATTTTAGCCTGAAATCTTAGTTTTATATCTCTCAGTTTTTTTTTAATTTTTTTTGTTTGTTTTGCAAGTTATCCAAGGTTATTTCTAATTCTTTCATATCTTCTCTAATTTCCTTAATCCATCCTACTTGTTGCTTCATATTCCAATGTTTCACTACAATTTTTCTAGATAACCTGGTTTCTGGTGTCCTCATGATGTGACCAAGAAAAGAAATCCGTTTCTTCTGAATAGTATCAGTGATGGGCTCCAGTTCTCTGTATACCACTTAATTTGGTACTATCCAGGGCTGGCATGCGAAACGAAATGCATTATCAATTTAATTTAGCGTCGCGAAATGAAATTGTTCAATGGAATAACATTTCGCTCCTGGCGCGAAATGATATTCGTTACAGACTTTTAATTTCGCTCCTGACGCGAAATTATATTCATTACGGAATTTTAATTTAGCTCCCGGCGCGAAATGAAATTTGTTACAGACTTTTAATTTCGCTCCTGGCACGGAATTAAATTCATTACGGACTTGTAATTTAGCTCCCGGCGCTAAATGAAATTTGTTACAGACTTTTAATTTCGCTCCTGGCGCGGAATTAAATTCATTACGGACTTTTAATTTAGCTCCCGGCGCTAAATGAAATTCGTTACAGACTTTTAATTTCGTTCCTGGCGCGAAATCAAATTCATTACAGACTTAATTTCGCTCCTGGCGCGAAATAAAATTTGTTAACTACCATCAATTTCGTTTCCAGCATTTAGTCCCCCCCTTCGGCCTGAAATTAAAATGCATGGAACATTTCATTTTGTTTCTGAAATGAAATCTGTTTCTTTTCTTCCCCGAAAGCCTTATTTGTTCCCGCGTCCTACACCTAGCCACCATCTACATTCGTCCCTACCACCCCATCCCCTAAGACTGCATTACCCACGTGTCTGAAGTCTTCCCCCATTTAATTCTAATGGCCGACCTCAACCTTCATTCCCGTTCGGCCCTAGAACTTCATAGTAGACATCTACCTACGTCACATCGGCGCCACCCTCGTCCCTCTCCCAGAATCTACCCGTCCTTCCTCCAATACCACCCCGACGCAGTCATTGCTCATAACTCCCTCCTCCTTCTGTTTGACGTGTCTGTCCTGCCACTCAAAGGAGGTGATCATGCCCCCGTTTTACTCAACTTCCCTCTTCCCCCACTACCACCTCCCAGGATGGTCCAGAATTTCTGCACAGCAAACTGGCAGGAATACCGCGCCTACGCCAACAATCACCTCCATGCGGACCATCTCCCACTGGATAACCAGACGACGGTCGATGCATATACTGCACACATAGTGAACCCATGTGCCATAGGGTCCAATGAGGGCGAATCCATGCATTTGGGGAATAAATGAAAGAAACGTACAGTTTCTAATGTAATTTAGAGAAAGATCAAGCTAGGATGCTAGCCTAAGGTTGTGCAACCAACGAGGACCAGGTGTTCGAGAGATGAGATCACCCCTCTTGACATTCAGAAGGGAGCTAGTCATGAGTATTAATAACCGAGTGGAAAATTTCCCACTATTAGACAAGGAAGCCTGATTCGGAAATCGAGCTGAGCTTGCTGGAAAACGACAACACCGCTTATGCGCCAGAAGAGGAATAATTAAATTTAACCCGTTTACGAGTATAAAAATAAGTAAACAAGTACAGTACGGTGAATCATTTCGAATGAGAGATTTTTTAGTCAAGAAAAACCCTTTAAAAATTGCACAGGAGAAAACTGCAAACGCAAGTGTACGTCATCGGGGAATTACCAAGGCTGGTGTAGAGGGGAGAGTACAAAAGAACAGCAACTCCCACACAATTGAGGACGAGAAATTAATTAATATCTCCGAATTGCACGATCGATTCTTATGTGCAATGAGATTATTTGACATTGAGAAGACGAGCTTTCGGAAGGTATAATTTTTATAATTGTACAACCATTATTTTAGAAGTTGGCCACTGAAAGGGCTAGAGTCTTATCTTTTTGTAGCGAAAAGGTATAAAACTCCTGGCCTCACCAAGCCAAACATGCAGTTTCAAACGGCCTGAGGGCACGTCACTGTGCTACATCACACACCGAATGCAGTCTCGAACAGCCCGAGGGGGCGTTGCTACGCATCAGTATTCAGACAGCCGTGTGGGGCGTCACTCTGCGTCACATCGAAGACAGTTACTAGTACTCCTTGAGGGGAGAAACGCTGTATTACACCACAGAATTAATATCCGATAGCCATAGGCGTCGCAGTATTAACAACTTGCTTGCCTCCAGAAGGAGTGATAAAGAAGAAATTTAAAGTATCGCCGTGTTGAAAGATTAGGAAAATCCTAGTTACAGGATTTAGGTCCGATAGTACACAAGTTATAGTGAAAAGTTCGTAAGATATAGTCAGAACAGGCTGCGAACGTTGGACTTAAGGCGATAGGTCGTTAAATTGACGAACGAATATATCATAACGTACGGAAGTACCGTAACAGAAAGATAAACAGTTATCTAAATTAAAGAACCCAAAAAGGGAAGAACAGAGTAAGGTTCGTAACGTATTTCAGAAACGTAGGAGTGTTAGAACCGATCAAATAAAGAAGAACGGAGACTATAGACAGTATCTCCAGAAAGCAGACGAACTATTCGAAAAGCACTAGATTCGAGAAGTAATAGCTGCTATAAAATAAATCCATAGATCATCGATAGGTTATCAAGGAGACCTCGATCCGAATAGACTTTCGCTAGGATCGATAAACCAGATCTACAAAGAAGCCGTTCAAGCTAGAGAAATAGCCGGTCATCCAGAATAGGATTAGAAGAATTAGGATTCCAGGGAACAGTAGATGTTTCGAGACTTTCGTATTCTGCGGGATAGGAAGCCGACATTGAATAAATTTCACCCTTGGAAACGGGAAATTAAGAGGTCACGTGTGATAGGCTAAGAAATACGGCCTAGTGATCAAGAATTGTAAAGTGTAAATTTATCAAGATTGTGTGTTAAATTAATATTTTTTAGTGTTTATTGTGTGTTCTAAAGGGACACACCAGTGTATAAAAATGTCGTCAATGTTAAGTGTCTTAAATAGGTGTCAAGAAGTGTTTGTACATAAGATGAATTTCTATATGGAGTAAAATTTCAAAAGTGGGCCAAAATGAAACACCGCACAAGAATAAAGGTCATGGGACGACCTTAAAACACATGTGAGTAATGAATTTCATTCTATTTTGGTGTCAGGGAATGACTGTGTACAAATCCACCGGAGTTTTTGAGTAAAAGGGATGTGTTTTAATAAATAAATACTGAATAAACAAGAACGCGGTCTGAACAAAAATAGAAATTTGAGAAATTATAAATAATTATGTAAAGAATAAATCCCGTAGAGGAAATATGTGAATAAAATGTTAATGTATTTAACGAATGTCATAAGAGCAAGCGAAATATCAGTAATTATCATGAAAGATATTTAAATGAAGTAAATTTGAGATATGAAAGAAATAGTTTTTGAGCTTGTGTAAAGAATAACGAGATGAAATAATAATAATAATAACCAAGTAAGGAAATATTAAATAAAGATCAAATTAATTGATGTGAATAAAAGAGCGTTAGAGCCTTAATAAAAAAGTATAGACAGGAAGTTGAAATGCATGTTCTTGAAAGAGAGAAAGTTATTGCAAAAGGAAAGAATAATATAAAAATTGAAATGTGTATCAATGGTTAATATGATATTATCAGTTCTTTGGATGACACAAGGCTTAAATATGTATAGCGCAAAAGGAGCGCAATTAAAATAAATGTCACGCTAGGAACGCGTAAAAGTTAATGTACTTGGTAAATTACTTATGAGAGGTAGTTGATTGTCGCGAATTGAGATTTGGTATAAGTCCTCTATTTGTGACGTAGTATCACGAGGCATTGTGTATGTATTTGAAAGGGAGCAAATGTATGGTATTGAGCGTAGGTCTATTAGCTATTGGCTGACCCTAAATCGCATTTTGTATAGTCCTCTATAAGGGAAAGGTTCCCGAGGCATGTGAAGAGATTCGAACTCAGAATCCTCTTATTTTGAAAGCCCCTTTATTATTCGTCGTTAATTACTCTTCCACAATCTATGAGGACCTTTCATAATTAATAAACGCCAAGATTACGAATGTGGTTTATAAGCCCAATAATATTGCTGTACGTACACTAAAAGTAAAAGGCCAGGTCTCCACCAAGAACTGAGAATGGAAAGTTTGTGTTTTGTAAAGCATTTAAAGAGAACTCTAGCTCGGGCCAGACGGGAAGGAGCCCGCATGGTCATAAATAACTATCATGTTTCACGGCCAGACCCTCGGAGTAGGAGGGGTGTCTGGAGGCCGTCGTGTAAAGAGAAATGAATACACCAGGAGTGTTTAAAGTTGTTAACGACCCGGGCGTTGAACCGAGGTCCTTGTAGATTGATATTTCCGCTTGCCTGTTCAGATCGTAGTTTTCTTATGTGATAATGGTCTTATAAGACATATGAGATAAATAACAATCCCTATTGTAATGTTGTATGGAAGTAAGATTCCACGAGTTAATTGAAGGCAACTAGGTTTCGGGAGTAACTATAGTTTTTTTTGACTGTGTCAAGTATCTTCATACTCTGGAGTACACAGGTAATTTCCTGATTACCTTAATGATTTTGTGAAACTAGAGAGAGATGATAACAGCTGAAAATTGTGAACATGCCCAAAATATTGAGTTAGATAATTAACATATAATTTTAAATGTAATTATACATTTGTTTTGAGGATTAAGAAAATATAAAAAGTAGTATTTGAGGTGTACAAAGAATGACACCATTAATATGTAAAGCATGGAGCCGAAAGAGCTCGGAGTTATATAAAACTTACAGTTGATGCTTTATGGAAGTAAGACTAAGTAGGAATTGTTGGTTTATATGGAAACCATATGTTTTAATACAATATTTGTTTATTATATTGGACTCCGTGTTTATTTGGAACCGGAGTAGTTTTAATTTGTGTAGTGGCTTCAACGTGGGGCCTCCAGTAATTAAATTGTTAAACCGTTTTCCAACGTGGGGCCTGTATGATTTTATCATACACCTAATTATATATTCTTTTTGGCGCCCAGTACGCAGGGCTGAGTTTTCCTAGGGAAAACCCGAGTTTTTCTCGAAAAATCAAAATTTTCATTTTTTGAAAAAAATGGTTTTTCGAAATTTTGAATTTTAAATACTTCCATAAAGGTTTATGAAATTGAATAAAAGTATCAAAAGGGTACGTCGTAGTAAATACCCGTACCAAAGTAAATTTTTAAAGAAATTGGGACACAATGATTCAGAGTATCATCTCTCAAGCATGTATTAGTGTGGTGGCATTAGTGGCCCACTGTATTCTAATATGATGTCATTAAGTGAAGAGAGGCGGAGGCTCTCTGAAGATGTAAGGGCCGAGGGTCCAGATAAAGGTAAAATTACAGGTGATAAAGAGTACCCAAGTAAAGAAATTATAAAGGTTTCTGTAGAAAGCATGCGTGCACCTGGAGACATAGTTACACGAAGAGAAGGTAACATGTCTGCAGACAAAAGGGTAAATGTTGAGCCTTTAGAGCTCCAAATGGAAAAAGAAAATTGTAAACCAATTCCAAGGGAAAATGTAATTAATACAGATAAGGATAATGATGAAGGTAATTTAAAGTCTCACGTAGCAACGCAGGTTCAGGTAGGCTCAGAAAACGAAGGGAAAAAGAACGATAGTCTTTGCGTTCAGGATCAGGAAAAGGTAGAAATGGCGAAATGGGATGAAGTAAAAGAATTCCTGGATATAATTCGGGAAACGGATAGTAAGTATGAGAAGATGGATGACGAACTTTGGGAATTAAAAAATCGCGAATTAAGAATAAAAGAAGGAATTGAGGAACAAAGAGATAGGATCTCTGAGAAAATAAAGAAGATATCTGAGCTCCGTGAAAGGGCAAGTAAAAATTGGTATACGATACCCAAACAGGAATTAGAAGACTTGTACAAAGAAATCCCTAATGTGAAGGAGTCATTTAGGGAAACGAAGAAGGAATTTGTAGAACGTATGGTGAAAGAAGGAAAAATGGAATTAGCTCCGTGGGAACAGCTAAAAATGTTTATTGAGGAAGTAAGTGATATAAGGGAGCAACTAGAAAAACTAAGAGATAAATGGAGTAATAGATGGTGGAAGACCGATTATGGGAAGAAAAATAAACAAAAGTATATTGAAGAACAGACAGAATGGATAACAAAAGAACGGGAAAAAATGCACTGTTTCAGAATGAGCATGTATGGTGAATCTGGAATAATAACCAGTCAGGAGTTAGCTGGATTAAGAGAAGTCAAGATTCGGGAATACGAAGAAATAGTAGTGGCTGCTCAGAAGAAATATGAGGAATACATATTAGCAGAGGACCTCAAAGCAAAAGAAATGGCTATCCCAGTCATAAATGAAACAGTTGTCCAGACGGAAGTTGAAAAGCTAGTAAAAATTAAAGAAGAAAAAGAAATCACGGTGCCAGAGGAGCCCAAAATTGATATTAAAGAAGAAAAACAAGAAGTAGAAATTATAATGATTCCAGTGGAATCTGAGGAAACTTTGGAGATCCTTCCAGAGAAACCAATGGAAATTCAGGAAGAAATCGTAACTCCAGAACAGGAGGACAGCCGAAATGAAAACGAGCTGCAAACTGAAGAGAATCATTTGTATGAAGAGGTGGAGCTGGAAGATCAAGATATAATCTCGGAACATGAGATAATAAAAGAATTGATAGTTGAAGAAAAGGAAATAATAATTCCTGAAGAAACAGAGAAATTAGATGAAACAATAGCCTAATAGAAAATATCAACGAAGCACCGATGGAAACAGAGGTTCAAGATTTCACAGAAAGTGAAAAAGAAACCCCAAAAGAAATGCAGGACAAGGAAAATAGAAGGGCATTAAAGGAAGAAGAGGAAAAACTGAAAGCCCAGATCCTCGAATTAATGATCAAATGTCAAGATTGCCAAAGAAAGACTAGAGAAAGGGAAACAAATGCCAATAAGAGTCAAGAAAACCTAAAAGAAAAAGATGAGATTGTTGGGAACAATGAAAAAATGAGTGGAGACGTCTCGGAAGAAAATCAAGAAAGAGGAAGACCGAAATTGGTAGTTGGTGTACCAGGAAATGGATACCCCATGGGAACAATGAAAGGAGGTGGAATAACATACGATGCCTTGGAGGAAGAGGATGCCCAGGCATATTTCAGCTGGAAGCTCCGTAAAAAGAAAGGGAGCGATAAAAAGAAGAGAAAGAAAGGAGGCCTGAAAGACCTAAAGAATTGGAAGAGTCGAAAAAAGAAATACTCTTTGGAAATGCCATCTCGATACGAGGTGAAGGAAAAGGATTATTCCATCATAAGCCGACGGGTTATGCCATATGCAACCATTAAATAATAGAAAGGAATAAAAAAAAATTTGTTTGAAATACCATCTCAAAGAGAGATGAGGAAGGGGGAAGAAAACCAGAAAGAGTCAGGTGAGGTTAGACTGAGCTCTTAAAAATCAAATGAAGTGTAACAGACTTGAAGTCTGAGAACTGTAATGAATTAAGTTACGGGTAAAGCTAATTGCACCCGCAAGGTAATTAACAGAAGGTCATTAGGTTGACAATATGTAATGAATAGAGAACAGACCGACTAGAAGTCCGTCTTATGAAAGCAGAAAGTGTTTGACTCGAGTTTGGAGAAGTGCACACCAGACGAGGGTAGAAGTTGTAAACCACTGAACGTGACAAGAAATTTATGACCCTGAGTGTAGACGTCCACTAGGGGAATGAATGAATGAATGAATGGGACCTTTTGAAGACCCAACCTAAACACAGACCAGAGAGGAAAGAAACTTTAAAGAAGTAATTGATTTTATTGAAAAAGAAAATTTCAATGTAATAAAGGAAAAAAAGGAAAGAAAGGGTAGGGATAGAGCATACCCAACCTACACAATTAGTGGAAGGAACTTTAAGGAAATAAAACAACAGAAGATACGGACGACGTTATGATGGATTCGACGAATAAAGAAAGATAAAATTAATTAAAATAAATTTCCTCAAAATTTTTCGAAAATTTATTTATCCTAAGGAAGGGTGAGATGAACCCATGTGCCATAGGGTCCAATGAGGGCGAATCCATGCATTTGGGGAATAAATGAAAGAAACTTACAGTTTCTAATGTAACTTAGAGAAAGATCAAGCTAGGATGCTAGCCTAAGGTTGTGCAACCAACAAGGACCAGGTGTTCGAGAGATGAGATCACCCCTCTTGACATTCAGAAGGGAGCTAGTCATGAGTATTAATAACCGAGTGGAAAATTTCCCACTATTAGACAAGGAAGCCTGATTCGGAAATCGAGCTGAGCTTGCTGGAAAACGACAACACCGCTTATGCGCCAGAAGAGGAATAATTAAATTTAACCCGTTTACGAGTATAAAAATGTCTCCCATAAGTCCAACCCCTCGTCCACGTCGTGGGAGACGGGCAACGGCACAAAGTAGGGGATTGCCTGTAGGGGCGAAGTACAGTGGGGACTTCGTGTGCCCCGGGACCGTTACGGTAGCTGTGAAGGTCCTACAGGAACCCTGAAAAGTGACGGCTAACGGGGCTCTGGTGAAGCTACGATAGGCCCAGCAAGCCAGTAGTGGATAAAACCAAATGCTTTCAAAAATGGAACGAGCCTCGGACAGGATGGATTTAATAGACGACGACACGGCTGTACACACGGACTAAGATTTGGAACTTTAAACCTAAGAACGCTGACGGGGAAGGTGGAGGAGATAGTGGATATGATGGAAAGAAGGAAGTTGGATTTATTGGGATTGGCAGAAACAAAGTGGAAAGGGGAAGGAAGGAGAGTACTGAGAAAAGGCTATAGACTGTACTGGAGTGGGAACGAAGAGGGAAAGAGGAATGGAGTGGGAGTAGTAGTACGAGATGGTTTAAAAGAAGAAGTGAGGAGAATAAGTGATAGGATGATGAAAGTGAAAGTAGCACTGAGGGGAGAGACCGTAGAAATAGTGCAAGTGTATGCTCCACAAGTAGGCTGCGCTTCTGAAGAGAAGGAGGAGTTTGAAGAGGAATTGCAGAAGCAGCTGGTAGGAAGAAATATGATTGTTATGGGGGACCTCAATGCCCATGTAGGAAGAGAAAGACAAGGTTATGAGAGTGTTCTAGGACCAGAGGGTTGGGGTGGAAGAAATGAGGAAGGAAAGAGACTGTTGGACTTCTGCCAGAGGAACAGCCTGCTAGTTGGGAACTCCTGGTTTAAGAAAAGAGAGAGCCACACAATCACATGGTACAGTGATGACTTGACCAGGAAGTCGGTGGTCGACTATATACTGTATGAGAAAGAACTAAATAAGAACATCACGGACATCAAGGTTATACCATCGGAGAACCTGGATAGCGACCATCGATTACTGGTAATGAACCTGAGAGGGAGTAAGGAGAAGAAAGGGACTGAGAACCAGGAAAGACGTATAAGGATATGGAAACTGAAAGAAGGGGATAGAAGGGTCGAGTACCTCAAAATGGTAAAGGAAGGAATTCCAACAGATGAAGAAAGAGGGGTGGAAGAGGAATGGGCTCGATTTAAGAAGACACTAGTGGGTGCAGCAGAAGCAGTATGTGGGAGGACAAGTAGTAAGAAGAGGTGGAAGGAAACACCATGGTGGAATGAGAAGACAAAAGATATAGTAAGGGAAAAGAATAGAGCCTTTAGGAGGTGGTATCAAAATAGGACGGTAGAGACAAGGGAAGAGCACCAGGAAAGAAAGAAGGAGGCGAAGAGAGTGGTGGCTGAGGAGAGAAGGAAGTGGATGGAAGAGTGGACAAAGATGATGGAGGAGGATAGTGAAGGTACAAAAAAGGTCCTGTATGGGATGGTAAAAAATAAGAGGCGGAAGGATCCTACGGATTATGTTAGAATGGTGAACAAAAGGGGACAAGAGATAGAAAATAGGGAAGAACTGAAGAAAATGTGGAAAGAATATTTTGAAGAACTTCTGAACCCAAATGGAAAAGATGGTGAGGAGGAAGAAATCGGGGAAGAGGAAGATGAACTGCAAACAGAAAAGGACTTAACATGGAAAGAAGTGGAAGATGCAGTGAACAAGATGAAAGGAGGGAAGGCACCGGGTGTGGATGAGTTGAGTGTGGAGATGGTGAGAGCAGCAGGAGAAGTGGAGATACAGTGGCTGTACCGAGTGATGAGGACAGCATGGAAGGAAAGGAAGACCCCAGAGGACTGGAAAAAAGGAATCATTGTCCCGATCTTCAAGAAAGGTAGTAGAACAGATTGCAGAAACTATCGGGGAATAACACTGATGAGTCATTGTGCAAAGATCTTCGAGAAAGTTTTGGAAAAGAGAATTAGGACAAGGATAGAAGGAGGGATGAGGGAAGAACAACATGGCTTCAGAGCAGGAAGGTCCGCAGTGGATTTGATTTTTGCTGTAAGGCAGTTACAAGAACAGCACTATGAGTATGGAACAGATCTACTGATGGCCTTCCTGGACATTGAGAAAGCATATGACAGTGTATGCAGAAACAAAGTAAGGAAGTCCCTGGAGGATAGAGGAGTAGAGAAATGGACTATAAAGAGGATAAAGGAGATGTACAAGGGAAGCGTGAGCTGTGTGAAAGTGGGAGGAGAGAGATCTGACTGGTTGGAACAAAGAAACGGCCTGAAACAAGGAAGTGCACTGTCACCGTTACTTTTCATTGTGGTGATGGATGACATAATGACCCGAGTGGCACAAGTAATTGGGGACGGAAAGATGAAAGCAATGGTGTTTGCAGATGATTTGGGGAAACAAGGAGGAGGAGGTACAGGAACAGTTGGACGTGTGGGAAGGAATAATACAAGGATATGGGATGAAATTTAGAATAAAGAAGAGTGAGATGGTGATCACAACAAGGAAGAAGGAAAGAACCACAACGGGAATAACAATTGGTGGGGAACAGCTGAAGAAAGTGGAGAGTTTTAAGTATCTGGGAAGCCTGATACAAGATAATGGAAGAAACGATAGAGAAATAAATGAGCGGGGGAGGCAGGCAGAAGCATTTCGGAGGAGTGTGAGAAGCATGTTATGGAGCAAGGATGTCCCTCAGAACAGCAAAAAGATCATATATCGGACGTACTATGTCCCTGTCCTGACGTATGCCTCGGAGACCTGGGTTATGAAAGGAAGGGAGAAGAGCAAAATACAGGCCAGTGAGATGAGGTTCTTGAGAAGCAGTATTGGAGCTACAAAGATGGACAGAATAAGAAATGAGAGGACCAGAGAATTAATGAAGGAGGAACCATTACAGGATGGTATAGAGAAATCTAGACTTAGATGGTATGGACATGTAAAACGAATGGAGGAGAAGAGGATACCCAGGAGAGTACATGAGACGAAGTGGGAAGGAAAGAGACCGAGGGGAAGACCGAGAGACAGGTGGCTGAAGGGGGTGGAAGAAAGCGTGAAGAAGAGAGGAGAAGACTGGACAAGGGTGGAGGCTGAGAGATGGTGGGAAGACAGAAGACGTTGGAGAGGCTTGTGTTCCAAACAGACCCGGCCAGTGTCTGGAAACTGTGCAAGATGATGATGATGACGAGTATAAAAATAAGTAAACAAGTACAGTACGGTGAATCATTTCGAATGAGAGATTTTTTAGTAAAGAAAAACCCTTTAAAAATTGCACAGGAGAAAACTGCAAACGCAAGTGTACGTCATCGGGGAATTACCAAGGCTGGTGTAGAGGGGAGAGTACAAAAGAACAGCAACTCCCACACAATTGAGGACGAGAAATTAATTAATATCTCCGAATTGCACGATCGATTCTTATGTGCAATGAGATTATTTGACATTGAGAAGACGAGCTTTCGGAAGGTATAATTTTTATAATTGTACAACCATTATTTTAGAAGTTGGCCACTGAAAGGGCTAGAGTCTTATCTTTTTGTAGCGAAAAGGTATAAAACTCCTGGCCTCACCAAGCCAAACATGCAGTTTCAAACGGCCTGAGGGCACGTCACTGTGCTACATCACACACCGAATGCAGTCTCGAACAGCCCGAGGGGGCGTTGCTACGCATCACGCAGTACAAGTCCGTCCAGGGGGACGTGACGCTGGAGCATAAACAGTATATGCAGTCATTCCGACAGCCCGTGAGGGGCGTAAGGCTACATCACAGCACATGCAGTTATTCTGACAACCCGTGAGGGGTGTTACTACGCATCAGTACCAGCAGGTCCAAATAGCCCAAGGGGGGCGTTGCTACGCATCAGTATTCAGACAGCCGTGTGGGGCGTCACTCTGCGTCACATCGAAGACAGTTACTAGTACTCCTTGAGGGGAGAAACGCTGTATTACACCACAGAATTAATATCCGATAGCCATAGGCGTCGCAGTATTAACAACTTGCTTGCCTCCAGAAGGAGTGATAAAGAAGAAATTTAAAGTATCGCCGTGTTGAAAGATTAGGAAAATCTTAGTTACAGGATTTAGGTCCGATAGTACACAAGTTATAGTGAAAAGTTCGTAAGATATAGTCAGAGCAGGCTGCGAACGTTGGACTTAAGGCGATAGGTCGTTAAATAGACGAACGAATATATCATAACGTACGGAAGTACCGTAACAGAAAGATAAACAGTTATCTAAATTAAAGAACCCAAAAAGGGAAGAACAGAGTAAGGTTCGTAACGTATTTCAGAAACGTAGGAGTGTTAGAACCGATCAAATAAAGAAGAACGGAGACTATAGACAGTATCTCCAGAAAGCAGACGAACTATTCGAAAAGCACTAGATTCGAGAAGTAATAGCTGCTATAAAATAAGTCCATAGATCATCGATAGGTTATCAAGGAGACCTCGATCTGAATAGACTTTCGCTAGGATCGATAAACCAGATCTACAAAGAAGCCGTTCAAGCTAGAGAAATAGCCGGTCATCCAGAATAGGATTAGAAGAATTAGGATTCCAGGGAACAGTAGATGTTTCGAGACTTTCGTATTCTGCGGGATAGGAAGCCGACATTGAATAAATTTCACCCTTGGAAACGGGAAATTAAGAGGTCACGTGTGATAGGCTAAGAAATACGGCCTAGTGATCAAGAATTGTGAAGTGTAAATTTATCAAGATTGTGTGTTAAATTAATATTTTTTAGTGTTTATTGTGTGTTCTAAAGGGAAACACCAGTGTATAAAAATGTCGTCAATGTTAAGTGTCTTAAATAGGTGTCAAGAAGTGTTTGTACATAAGATGAATTTCTATATGGAGTAAAATTTCAAAAGTAGGCCAAAATGAAACACCGCACAAGAATAAAGGTCATGGGACGACCTTAAAACACATGTGAGTAATGAATTTCATTCTATTTTGGTGTCAGGGAATGACTGTGTACAAATCCACCGGAGTTTTTGAGTAAAAGGGATGTGTTTTAATAAATAAATACTGAATAAACAAGAACGCGGTCTGAACAAAAATAGAAATTTGAGAAATTATAAATAATTATGTAAAGAATAAATCCCGTAGAGGAAATATGTGAATAAAATGTTAATGTATTTAACGAATGTCATAAGAACAAGCGAAATATCAGTAATTATCATGAAAGATATTTAAATAAAGTAAATTTGAGATATGAAAGAAATAGCTTTTGAGCTTGTGTAAAGAATAACGAGATGAAATAATAATAATAATAACCAAGTAAGGAAATATTAAATAAAGATCAAATTAATTGATGTGAATAAAAGAGCGTTAGAGCCTTAATAAAAAAGTATAGACAGGATGTTTAAATGCATGTTCTTGAAAGAGAGAAAGTTATTGCAAAAGGAAAGAATAATATAAAAATTGAAATGTGTATCAATGGTTAATATGATATTATCAGTTCTTTGGATGACACAAGGCTTAAATATGTATAGCGCAAAAGGAGCGCAATTAAAATAAATGTCACGCTAGGAACGCGTTAAAGTTAATGTACTTGGTAAATTACTTATGAGAGGTAGTTGATTGTCGCGAATTGAGATTTGGTATAAGTCCTCTATTTGTGACGTAGTATCACGAGGCATTGTGTATGTATTTGAAAGGGAGCAAATGTATGGTATTGAGCGTAGGTCTATTAGCTATTGGCTGACCCTAAATCGCATTTTGTATAGTCCTCTATAAGGGAAAGGTTCCCGAGGCATGTGAAGAGATTCGAACTCAGAATCCTCTTATTTTGAAAGCCCCTTTATTATTCGTCGTTAATTACTCTTCCACAATCAATGAGGACCTTTCATAATTAATAAACGCCAAGATTACGAATGTGGTTTATAAGCCCAATAATATTGCTGTACGTACACTAAAAGTAAAAGGCCAGGTCTCCACCAAGAACTGAGAATGGAAAGTTTGTGTTTTGTAAAGCATTTAAAGAGAACTCTAGCTCGGGCCAGACGGGAAGGAGCCCGCATGGTCATAAATAACTATCATGTTTCACGGCCAGACCCTCGGAGTAGGAGGGGTGTCTGGAGGCCGTCGTGTAAAGAGAAATGAATACACCAGGAGTGTTTAAAGTTGTTAACGACCCGGGCGTTGAACCGAGGTCCTTGTAGATTGATATTTCCGCTTGCCTGTTCAGATCGTAGTTTTCTTATGTGATAATGGTCTTATAAGACATATGAGATAAATAACAATCCCTATTGTAATGTTGTATGGAAGTAAGATTCCACGAGTTAATTGAAGGCAACTAGGTTTCGGGAGTAACTATAGTTTTTTTGACTGTGTCAAGTATCTTCATACTCTGGAGTACACAAGTAATTTCCTGATTACCTTAATGATTTTGTGAAACTAGAGAGAGATGATAACAGCTGAAAATTGTGAACATGCCCAAAATATTGAGTTAGATAATTAACATATAATTTTAAATGTAATTATACATTTGTTTTGAGGATTAAGAAAATATAAAAAGTAGTATTTGAGGTGTACAAAGAATGACACCATTAATATGTAAAGCATGGAGCCGAAAGAGCTCGGAGTTATATAAAACTTACAGTTGATGCTTTATGGAAGTAAGACTAAGTAGGAATTGTTGGTTTATATGGAAACCATATGTTTTAATACAGTATTTGTTTTATTATATTGTGATTCCTTGTTCATTTGGAACAAGTAGATGATTATGGGTCAGTAATTAAATTGTTAAAGTGTTTGTAGCGCCATTAATTTTATTAATTAAACGTGTTAAAAATAGGAGTTGATTTTGTTGTTATTTTTGAAAGTGTATCCTCTAATTAATCCAAAATATGTGAGTCACAGAGTGGGGGAACTTACCGCTGCCCCGAAAATTCCGAATTGAGCTACGCTGGTATACTGTGATTGGCATATTTCTTGCTAAAAGGGCACAATAGATACTATACTACGACAAGCCTCCCAGGTAGCCATCTTCCTCATCCCAACGACCCCGTGCAGTACATTTGAGTCTTCCAGTTGCAAAAATCGTTTAATCCACTTGTAAATAAGGATCATGTCGTAAAATTATTTATGTTCGACCCTTACTATTATGTGTCAGAAAACGGTGTCATAATGATGGTCATTATAACACTTATTTTCATTATGATACAGTTTCTCCAGCCAATCAGAGCTCGTTCATTGACCAATTAGGTAACGATACCTTCACGCATGCGCTGTAAATCCAACATGTCGGACATAAACACAACATCGAACTATAATAAATTACCGACATGGAATACGCACCGTCCATATGTTCGCGTAAATAAACTGGCGAATATGAAACAAGAAATAGCACTGTACCTTAAAATCACCAACAATAATTTCTACACAGCGCATTCAAACGACTCCGGTGACAATATTACTGAGGGACGGCAGATGTAAACATATGGCTTGCGTATGGCATTGCAAGCACACAGAGCGCATGCGTCGGTCGTTCAAAGATCTTGAAAGACAGAGAGATGTCTCGCGCTCGCTCTCCGATAACAAAATTCTTGTGGCTGACTCTCAACAGATATTTATGAATATTTATGTTAAAACATATAATAAAATTATAATTATCGTCGAACATAAACAGTCGTATGCAACTCCCCTATAATGGTAATTAAGACACTCGTATGGAAATTATAAAACTCGCATACGCTCGTTTTATAAAAAATACTCGTGTCTTAATTATAGCCATTATAGGCTCGTTGCATGATGTACTATTATTTAATTATTTTATTTATTTTACCTCATTTTATTTTGTTTTATTTTATTTTGCTTTATTTTGTTTAATTTTTTGTTTTACTTTATTTAGTGTTATTTTGTTTTAAATTGTCTTGTTTTATTTGTTTTATTTTGTTTTTGTTTTTATTTTGTTTTGTTTATTTTGTTTTATTTTGATTTCCCAGAAAACAAATACAAAACCAAAAACACAAAACACGAAGTAAATGCAAAATTCAAACACAAAAGCAAAAGCAGAATAAAAAAGAAACACAAAGCAAAAAGCAAAATTCAAAAACAGCAAAAGCAGAAAACAAACACAAAACCAAAACAAAAAAGACGAAGCAGAAAGCAAAAGCAGAACACAAAAAACAAAAGCAAAATCAGAAAACAAGAAATATAAAGCAAAAAGCAAAATTCAAAAAAGCAAAAGCAGAAAACAAACACAAAACAAAAACAAAAAAGACGAAGCAAAAAGCAAAATTCAAAAACAAACGCAAAAGCAGAAAACAAAAAACAAATAACATAAAGCAAAATTCAAAAAAGCAAAAGCAGAACACAAACACAAAACCAAGAAAGAAAAGCAATAAGTCAAATTCAAAAGCAAAAGCACAAAGCAAACACAAAAACACCAACCAAAAGTAGAAAACAACAAACACAAAAGATACGTGAGGCAAAGTCCAGAGAAACGTTTCTCATGAAAATGATCCTTATTCACAAGTTGATTAAACGAGTTTTGTAACTTGACGACTCATTTGCATTTGACTGTTGGCACAGGCTATAGTAAAATGTGGCTTTTCACCGCTGTCTCAGTCTTACACATGTCTGTGATTATATGGAAGCTACTGAGGTATGGGTGGTGCTTAGTAATGAAATTCGGGGCACAGTCAGTGCCTGTGCATGCATGCTACTCATAGGGTTAGTACTGCTGTTCTGACTCAGTGAGGAAAGCAATGGCAAACTACCTCACCCCTCATCTTGTCTAGTACGCCTCACTATAGTGCTGACTTGAGTTTTTGTGGGTATCTACCCACATAACCTACCGGCGGTACTTTTTGAGGATCCAACCAGCCTTCGGGCTGACTACCTAACAGACGTCAGGACTTTGAACATCGTACAGAACGAATATACTGTATTTTAATTTCAACAACGAAATTAAATGTTTCATGCATTTTAAATATACGTCGGAGAGCGAAACTTAATGCCGTTTGGGAATTTTATTTCGCCTCGGGAGCGAAATTAAAAGTCTGTAACGAATTTTATTTCGCGCCGGGAGCGAAATTATAAGTCTGGAACTAAATAAATTTCGCGCCGGGAGCGAAATTATAAGTCTGGAACGAAATTAATATCACGCCTGGAGCAAAATTAAAAGTGTGGAACGAAATTAATTTCGCGCCGGGAGCGAAATTAAAAGTGTGGAACTAAATTAATTTCGCGCCGGCAGCGAAATTATAAGTCTGGAACTAAATTAATTTCACTTCGAATTAAATTTCGCTTTGATGTAATTACCCGCCGACAATCATTATCATTTCGCTCCCGAATATCGCGCTGACGGCGAAATTAAATTATTTTCGCCCCCACAGCCATGAATTTAATTTCGCATGCCAGCCCTGGTACTATCCGCCACTGTCCATCTTTCTGATATTTTTTATTTATGCATGTTCTAGCTGTTCTTCTTTCTACTTTTAAAATTTTGTCGATTTTGTTTTTCTGAGTAACTTGAAAGAGAGTTTCTCTTCCATATGTCACCTCTGGTTGAACCACCGTCTTGTAATGTTTTAATTTTGTTGCGATTGATAGACATTTTCTTTTATATATAGACCATGTTAATTTTTGGGCTTTTATCATTTTATTAGTTCTTTCTTGCCATGCAGGTTTCTCATTCAAGTTGTAAGTTATAATTTCTCCCAAGTATTTAAATTGCTTCACTATTTTAACTTTCTTGTTATTTACTGTTATGTGATTGATTACAAGTGGATTTGCTACCATTATCTCTGTCTTTTCAAATGATATCTGAAGTCCAATTTTTTGTGCTATATTTTGTAGGCTTATTATTTGATTTCTGGCTTCTTGAATATTATTAGCCAGTAACGCTAAGTCATCTGCGAATCCCAAGCAATTTAAGTCTATTTGATCTTTCATGGTTCCAATTCTTATGCTCCTAGGATTTTCCCTGTACCATTCCCTCATTACATATTCCAAAGCACAATTGAAAAGTAGAGGCAATAAACCATCTCCTTGTCTTAATCCTGTTTTAATTGTAAACGGTTCAGATATTTCTCCTCTGAATTTTACTTTAGATTTGGTGTTTGATAGAGTTAGTTTTATAATTTTTATTAATTTGGGATGAAGTCCGAAATTCCTTAGTATTTTCCTGCTTACAATACAACAAATATTATTTCTATTTATTACAGCTCCCACACAGAACACCTGACACATTCTTTTTCGAGTTCTGTTTGATATACTGTACTAACCTGGCATCTCTGGCAGAACCCACCCTTCAACTTTCTTTGGTGGCACATCAATAACTTTTTCTGCTGCCCATTCACCATCTTCCTTACGGTAGAATCTGCAGAACACATTAACGTGTTGTTAAACATATAACGTGTTTCAGTCATAAAGCAGAGCAAATATTATCAATTAGAGAAGGTGAAAGTGTAGCAAAGAGGAACAGCTGGTATGAAAGGTTACAAGGGTATACCAGTATATCTCTAACAAAATTGAAACCATAACTTATATACACAAAAATACTATCCACATACTTCTTTCAAAAATTAGAAGTGCAAAATAGTGATGTGGGCATTATGTGAGTCATCCATCCATTCGAATTTTGATAGTGTCCTTTGCTTGCTACATGTGATATACACTGAAAATACATCATCCGCATCTCCAAACATACATGCACAGTAATATCACATTACCCAGCTTCTACAGACGCTGAAACTGCTCTGTAACGGTGACTGGCAAAATGCCAGCCTCGCTGCAGACTTTATGAGATAAGTGTTGGCGAGTTTTGCCACAGGCTCACAAACAATGCCGATTTTAGGTAGATTTCATTAGAAAGTTAACTATTATTTCCAGGCATGCGTGCCCTATAATATTGCGACACCAACTCCCGCAGGCACCACTTTGGCTCGAGAGTGCCACCGATTTTATTTCTGGGTGTATGAGCACTGTAATATTGTGATACCAATTTCCATGGCCACCAAAACTTGGCCTAACAGGGGTGTATAGCCTTTAAGGTATGATGAATGCAGCGCATGCTTTAAAATACATAGCAGATTATACACTTAGTGCCTATGTGCTGGCTAGATGTTGCTTGTAGCAGGAATGGTCGGGAGAGCACCAGTGACCAAGTGGTGGGGCTGCCTTGCGGCTCCATTCCCGTACAGCTCTGTATAGCAAAAAATATCAATTCTTCCCAACATTGTTCAACCACCTTGGAATATCATGAACTGACATTGATTATCTGAAAGTGAAAACAATTTTCATATAGGACATCTATAATAGCAAGCCTGCTATTATAGATCTGTTAATTTAAATGAAATGTTGTCATCTTGGACTTTATAATAAAAAAACATACAATGTGATGAATTGTACTAAGATGCACAATTTAACCACTAAACACGCGTTAAGGCAAGAAAGAAGAACACACATCATTTTTCAGTGTTGAAATACACTGATTACTTGAATGGCAAGCAGCACCAAACTAAATAAATTATTTTGTTGGCCATGTACTGTATTTTGCATTCTCATGAAAAATGAGTTCGACCAAAAAAGGATTTTCTGACCATGGCCATTTAACTGTAGCACAGCATTAACATGGACGGTCACAAGCTCACATGGAATCATTTCTTAAGTGTAACAGTCATGACTGCCACCGCGGAGGCCTGGATTCGATTCCCGACTCTGCAAAGAAATTTAATTCTGGTCTGAGGGCTGGAACGGGGTACACTCAGCCTTGGGCGGAAAAACTGAGAAGGGGTTGATTCGATTCCCACCTCAGCCATCCTGGAAGGGGTTTTCCATGGTTTCCCACTTCTACTCCATGCGAATGCCAGGATGGTGGTTCCTAAATTAAGGCCACTGCTGCCTCCTTCCCAATCCTGTATTACAAATAGTACACTCTAATACAGCCACCACAATAACATGGGTTATCAGACAAATTCCACACACACACACACACCCCTAAGTAAAAGGGGCTACCTGACCACGATGTCGCCAAGCCCATAAATGAATCAACAAATCTTAAGTGTAAAACGTTTAGAAAAAAGAACAGACTTGTCGATTCTCTCCACAGAGAGCTATTGTAAATAAACACAATAGGAAGTAGAACACAGGAAGGTGCTAAGAGGATTAACAATGATGCAGTTTGCTTCTTGGCTAAATAAGAACTCTGTGGGACCATGAGGAATCGGACAACTTTTTGAGTGAGGAAAATTACATCAAATTTATATCTGGTGGCGAAAGTTGGAACTACTTGAAATTGAACGGAACTTGTAGCTCACCCTTTAGGGTGTCCGCTGGAAGCAGCTACAGACTCAGGCGAGCCGAACATGTCCTCGGACACTCCCGGCACTAAAAGCCATACGATAAATAAATAAATAAACATCAAATTTATATACATGACCACGCTATTCTGCCCCTTAAAATAACAGTAACCAACAAACTAGGTACTCGGAACATATGAACCTACTCTGGATGCTTATCATAAACAATTAATGTCTTAAGAGGGACATCACCATTCAAAATACATTATAGATGAGAAAGAAAGCCCATTTAATTGAGAATTGTTTTATTAAGTGTATAAATAATTCATGTAATTTATTTCAGGTGCTAGGAAATTAATTACAACTCCCCGCCCAATCTAATAGAGTACACTTGTGTTTACCGAGTGAAAAACTTCTAATAATAGATTATTTCGAAACCAAACCAAACCCTGTGGCACTACAGCCGATCAAGGGCCAAGGCCTACCAAGCAACTGCTGCCAAGCCATTTGGCCTGCAGATTATGGGTTGATGTGTGGTCAGGGCGTCGGGTCCCCTAAACCATTAATCTTGGTCTCCGTGACGGGGGCGCTGCCTCACTAACAGACAGCTACTCAATTGTTCTCATGAGGCTAAATTTCTAAAACCCCTGACAGGGCCGGGAATCGAACCCATGGACTAGGGTGTGAAGCAGGCGCTGTCCCAACACCACAGGGCCAGCGTAGGTTACTTAGGAAACACTGTAATATGGCTTTAATATTTCAATCAATCAAATCAATCAATCAATCAATAAAGAAAGAAAGAAAGAAAGAAAGAATATAATATACAGGGTCTTTATATTTGCTTGGCAAGGACATTCTCTCTCATGCACTCTGCCAGTGACGGCTCAGTTGCCAGCTGCCGCGTGCGTATATTTACGGCAGAATACGGTGCTTAAAATCAATATCATGCATTTTTACTCACCATGTTTACAGTAGATGCTGAAAATGTTCTCCATCCGCTGCCAGATATAATCGGCATCTTCCTATCAAGTTTCCGGTTACTTTGGTTAATTTAGCTTCAGCAAGGAAATAATGGCCTTTACACGTCTATTTTTATTGTTTACTGAACCTGTGCATTTGAATCTCTTAGCCAGTTGTTTTATTGTCCGATTTATAGGAATGGATCTACCTGGAAATTTCACTTGAAACTTTTATCTTGTTCTAGTGCAGGATTTCCTGCACTTTATATGTATGTATTGTGCAGATATACACGTTTGCATAATGAATATTTCACATAAGGCATTACATCACTATACACAATCACAATAAAACGCTTTACAATATGATACACAGTACACAGTAGCTTCTTAAAACACCCAATTAGCTCGGAGCTAACATATCTACCGCAGCAAGAGCGTGGGAATACGGCCGGGAACCGCACGCGCCAACCTGTAACAGCCGGCTATTGGCCGGGGACCACCGGCCAAGGTCGACCGGAATCGCCTTTCCAAGCAAAAATAAAGACCCTGTACTCGTAAATACACAGGACAAACCCATACGGAAAGAATAAAATCATATGGTTGCTGCCGCTTTTCTTGAAGAGATTGGGAGGTTGAAAAAAAACTACCGTAATTGCCAGAAAACTTGTGTATGGGAGCAAATGGGTTTTATTGCAATGTTCTTGATGCAAGGATAATGCTTACCGGAAGATGTTTGAACTGAGCGCACATCCCACAAACCCTTGGGGCTGTTTGGGATCGTGTAGGAAGCGTATCTCAAGTGGTGCAGTCCCCTGATCTCCGAGGTCTATCGTCTGTAGCAATCTCCTCTCAGACCATGAGTACACATTCAAGGATCTGCCGTAGGTATCTGAAATAAGAGGAAAGTGTCACCTATAGAGAAAATAAACTTATTGGTAAACTGTTCTAATATTGGTAAGATAGTCCCAAAAACACAGACAGTCGTTTTTGATTTTGACAAATTTCTTAATGGCTACGAA
This sequence comes from Meconema thalassinum, assembly GCA_946902985.2. Lineage (NCBI taxonomy): Eukaryota > Metazoa > Arthropoda > Insecta > Orthoptera > Tettigoniidae > Meconema > Meconema thalassinum. The sequence goes on from OX336390.1 coordinate 694,270,609, forward strand.
TTTTAAGGTTTTTCGTCATGATGTTATATACACACACATATAGTTGTGAGCTATCGCAAGTTTTGGAAATATAATTATAACAAATTATGCCCATCTGATCCAGCACCTCTGTGTTTCTCACCCTGTCGGTCCACGATATATGAAGCATGCGACGATACAGCCACATTTAAAATGCTTCCAACTTCTTCTCCAAGGTTTTGGTCAACGTCCATCCCTCGTGTCCATACATTAGTATGGGAATTATGTAACACTTGAGGGCAAGTAGTCTCGTTCTCAGACTAAGATCTCGGTGACACAACATTTTCTTCATTTTGATAAAGACACCCCTGGCTTGCTGAATGCGAGCTTTGATCTCATGGCTGCAGTCCCATTTGTCATTCAGGTAGCATCCTAGATATTTATACGAATGAACTTGTTCGATGGCTTTATCAGTTCGATGGCTTTATCAGTAACTGATGATGTGGTATCAATTACTTCTTTGCTGACAACCATGAATTTTGTTTTGCAAATGTTCATCCTTAAGCCATAATCATTGCTAACTGCGTTCACGCGATTCAGCAATGCTTGGAGATCTTCAATGCTTCTGCGATCAGGACTGTGTCATCTGCATATCGGAAATTATTGATGACTGTGCCATTGATGACAATGTCTTGATGAAACCCATCCAAGGCTTCCGACATGATTGCCTCCGAATATAAGTTGAAGAGCATTGGAGACAGCACACAGCCTTGACGAACACCAGGTCGAATTTTTACTTCATCGGACAACATATTATCCACCCGAATGTTCGCTCGTTGATTCCAGTAGAGATTGGCAATGATTCGTATGTCACTATTGTCAATTCCAACTCGTTGAAGGAGTTCAAGCATTTTAGTGTGCTGTATTCGGTTGAATGCCTTCTCATAATCAATGAAGCACAAAAATACATCCTTGTTCATATCCTGGCAGCGCTGCACAAGGACTTGTATCGAGAACAAGGCATCCCTGGTGCCAAATCCACCCCGGAATCTGAATTGTGTGTCCGACATAAATTCTTCGCACTTTCTGAAGATTCTTCCATGAATTATTTTCAGAAACAGCTTGAGGACGTGACTCATCAAGCTAATTGTTGATGTTCTTCGCAGTGCTTGCATTAGGCTTCTTTGGTAGTGGAATGAAAGTAGACTTGAGCCAGTCTATTGATACAGGGTAATTACCAAAGTGTAGCAAATCAGCATGAAAACAAATGTCAAAATCAGATCACAGGCTCCCTTAAACATGAAATGTGAGATACATCCTACTATTTACTAATGAATCAAGTTATGTACTGTATGTCTTAAAAGACCAAGATAATTAAAACATGGAGGAAAAAGCTATTTTCAGCTATTACAGAAATTTATAGTAAACTTGTGTAACTTGTGTTACTATTGTGTGATTTTTTGTTTAGATAATAAGTTTAGTGGCTATTGACCTTTAAGTTTACTTGTTTAGTGTGATTATCTGTAGGCTAATGGTTAGTAAATGGCTAGGTTGGTGTTCTGACTTGAATTAAAGTACTGTACTTAGCTGGTTATTTGAGCAATGTGGAGGTCACTGTTCAATATCAGACAAAAAATTACCAAACAAAAATCGCATGACTAATACTAACAAGCGTGACAAGTTACACAAGTTCAGAATAAACTACTGTACCTAAAATGGTGTATTTATTGTAAATATCTTAACCCACAAATTCGTACACATAGATTAATAGCCTGAATAAAGGATCCGATGATCACTTGACGATCGAAACTTGTCATCCTAGTGTATTAATTAATCTCATGTAATTCTTTTCAGGTGTAGAGAATAATATCCATTACAATTTGTGTACAATCGTGTTGACCGACTGAAAAGCATTTAAATTTTATTTTCATAATATGTTATTATTATAATGTAGCATATTGAAGCCTCCGTGGCTTAGGCGGCAGCACGCTGGCCTCTCACCGCTGGGTCCGTGGTTCAAATCCCTGTCACTCCATGCGAGATCTGTGCTGGACAAAACGGAGGCAGAGAGGTTCTCCGGATACTCCGGTTTTCCCTGTCAAAAAAATTTCATTCCAGCAACACTCTCCAATATCATTTCATTTGTCATTAATTTAATCATTGCCTCAGAGGAGTGCGACAGGCTTCGGCAGCCGGCACAGTTCATATCCTTGCCGCTAGATGGAGGCTTCATTCATTCCATGCCTGACCCAGTCGGTCGACTGGAAGCAGGCTGTGGATTTTCATTTTCAATGTAGCATATTATAATCTTTATTAAAGAATAAAGAACAGCCTCGAATGTCCCTTAAAGGGCAAAAGCCTCCTATAAAAGGGTAGCTCTTTTTCACTAATGTGGTGAGCTAATCACATTAGGATTGTGCATGGTAATTGTATGGTTTGTTTTGTCTTATTTTGTACTGTTACACTTTGACCTTCTCTCCCAGTTTTCCTAGCAATCCACTTGACTTAAATTACTTTCACTTGCCCTATTGTCTGTCTTCCATGGTCCTCCACTCAGTTCTACTTCTTGCTTCTCTCGTCCACTGTAGGCCTGCCTGCGCTCTGAAAAAGTTGGACCACCTTCGCCTCGGTCTTTCTCTCTGTCGTATACCTATCCATGTGTCCAACATTGTAGCTTTGTATGTCCACCTGTCGTCTCGCATCCTCGCGATGTGGCCTCCCCATTTCCATTTTTGTCTCATGGCTTTTTCTGCGATATCCGTCGTTGATGACATTTGTGCCAGTTTCTCATTTGATATCCTGTCTGACCTTGTTACTCCAAGTATCTTACGTATCGTCTTTCTTTGACTTACTTGAAGTGTGTTTATCTGTCTGCACGTAGCTGACCATGTTTGGCTTCCATATAATAGTATTTGGAAGATGCATGATTCTAGTGTCTCAAACTTCAATCTTCTGCTCAGCTTCCTGTCCATGAGTATGAATTGTAGTGACCAGAATTTTTTCCACGCTAAGGCAATTCTTCTTTTTTTCTCTTTTCCGGTCTTGTCCTTGAATGAGATAAGTTGCCCCAAATATATATATTCCTTTAAGTCTCGTAGTGTTCTTCCTTCCACAGAGACTGGGGTTTCTGCACTGTTTGTCATCACCTGTGTCTTTGTGTTATTCATTGACAGGCCTGCTGCTTTGCTTTGGGCGTTGAGTTGATGTAGCATCTTCTGAAGTTCTCCTGGTGACTTTGCGAAGAGTACTATGTCATCCGCGAATCTTAAGTTTGTTAGCCGATTGCCAGATATGCTTATTCCTTGTTTGTTTGTCCACTTAATCTTTATTACTAACTTATAATAATAATCACAAATAATACAGTAGATGTCAGCAAATGCATACATCTAAATCCACGCCTATACTGATACATCCGACCTCTAGTTCAAACACATAATTACAATTTGACATTTCTGGCTTTTGCTGAATCCAGAGCAGCTATGATGTTATCATGTGCACTTTATTAAACTTGGTGCAACTGTTTTACTGTAAACCCAACAGGTTTAACATTAGTGCAACACATACTGGTATCCTGGCTGTCTGTAAGGTTGAAGCCTTGACTGAAGGACTTGGGGGCGGCCCACTCACTAGACACCATCACATCGAAGTAAGGCTGGTACCAGAAGTCGTAGCCAAAGTGTGCAGTATGGTCTGCAGATGCCCACAAGCCTGGAACAAAACATCAACTAATCTAATACATACAGTACTGTACCAAGGATTTCCATTACAAAACAGAGCTGTTAACAATCTACCCAGTATTATTCCTGTTTCAATGGGGGTCGAGAATGAAATTAATTTCTATGTGTTGGATGGTTTTTACGGCTGAATGTCAACCTCATGAGAGAAGATAATAAGAAAAGAAACAAATGAAGATGAGTGAAACTGGGCAATGAGTTGGAAGGAAGTGGTCATGGCATATTAGAAGGTACTATCCCAGCATTTGCCTGCAGTTGAAAATGTGAGCTATGGAAAAATCATTCGAAGGATGGCCGATAGTGCTGTTTGAAACTCACCTGTTTACCGAGTCCACAGATAGATTAGCCTTATGGCCTAGCACTGCACCTGAGCGAGTGTAACTACTGTTGTTAGTTTGGGAAGTATTAACTATGAAACAAAAAGAATTACAAGTACAGTAGTTTAAGTTGACAAATAATACAAGATTACCAGATGTCCCAGTTTCCCGGTAACAGTTGCCAATTTGATTTTTTTATCATTTTAAATGATCTAGTCGACTTCGTCGTTACGTTACGGCGACGTCACGAAATGTACCGAGAATGCACTGAGGTGTGTGAGGTCATAGTACCACTTGGTGCATGTGTACTGAGTTCACTGATTAGCTCTGGAGTTACGAGATGGCAACGACACGGCGAGCGTGACGTCATCCAGCCAGCTCCCTCCTTTCACCGCTCGCTCCAGCTCCCTCATGACTTGTAACTTTCTAGCGTTCTGATTGTTTCTTGATCATCTAACATGTCAAGAGTCTTTAAGCCTCCAGCCTTTCTAGCATTTTTCAGCATTTGTAGCATTTAAAATGATATAAAGTCCAGTCTTTCAGACTGACTATCTCTTTTTTACTAACCCGAACAGAATCTGTCACTTTTGAGTTAGAATTTTACAGGCAATAAGCCTTATAAAGTATGGTACATGAGACCATTATTTGTCTATGGAGGTAGAGTGTGATCTCTTCAATCCCAGTGTCATTGATGCCTAGACCTAGGTAGCACTATATTTCCGGTCACCTCCCCTTACTTTATGCATCTTTAAGTATTCTCCTTCAGTTGTTGCCAAGTCATTTGTTCCATCTGGGCTGTAGTAATCAGGAGTGATTTCAATTTGATTATCCATGATCTTAAGTAAATCAGCAAGATTCTATTAAAATTATGATACCATTATTTAAATACCATACTGTTGTGTTCAATATTAATGATTTAATCTAAATGCATAAGTTCAGGAAAATATAGAACTCATGGAGTTCCACAAGGATCTATACTTGGACCTACATTATTCTTAATTTATATAAATGATATTGTGGAATGTAATTTGAGAGGGCATATCAAATTGTATGCAGATGATACAAATATCTTCTATACTGGGAAAGACATAATTGAAATCCCACAAAATGTGCAACAAGATATAAATACTCTCTCACAATGGTTCCAGGCCAATAAATTAACAATGAACCTACAGAAGACCAATTACATGGTAATTTCAAAACAAAGCGTGAAAGAAATCACACATGACAAAATATATATATAAATAATATTGAAATAAATGAGGTTAATCAGGCAAAGTATTTAGGTCTAATCATCGACAAACTCCTGACCTGGATTGAACACGTTGAACGAATTGCTAAGAAACTCTCACCTATAGTAGGGATCCTAAGGAAACTTCGGTATCTTATTCCCCTAAACCTTGTAAAACAAATCTACGGTATCTTATTCCCCTAAACCTTGTAAAACAAATCTACTATTCACTTGCACATAGCAAGCTCCAATATTTAAATGTTATTTGGGCTCACTGCAGGAAATCCACACTGTATGATTTAATGAATATTCAGAATAGGGCTATTAGAAACATATTTAACCTTCCTTACTGCACTCCAGTAAAAGATCTGTACATCAGAAGTAAAATTCTACCCCTCAGCATAAGTACAAATCTCCGAGCAGCTATGCTAATATACAAGGTTAAACACAACACAATACTCTATAGCTCTCCCTACATCTTGGACTCAGACAATCATTCTTATGGAACTAGGCATGCGAAGGATGTAGCCTTATATATCATTCACTCTTCTAAATATGTTAGAAATAGTTTCAAGTTCTCTGCATCACAATCATATAATAAGCTTCCTGATGAAGTAAAAAGTGCACCAACTTTGTCAGTATTTAATAGGAAAACTATGAAAGTATTGTGGGAAAAATTCGATGCATCTTAATACATCAAATAAGTTATGTATAAGCTTAAAAATCCTAAGTGCTAATCATTTTAAGAGACCTTGGTCTAAACAATCTTAGATATAGTATCAACTTTAATAATACGCCTATGCCCTTATTCATCAATTTGTGTTACCTTCAGAATTTTCTTCCTTGGTGTGTAAACACACATATTACTGTGCAATTCCTCTGTACGAGGCTATGGCTCTTTGGAATTAATTGAATAAAATATCTATCTATAAATGTTAAATATATAAATACCATATTATAAAGAACTAGTAGTCGTTGACGGTGGCGTTTGGCGGCAAAAGTAGGAACTACTTGGAAAAAATCCAATGTCTGCAGTCCTTACTTGAATTGAAAACAGAAACACACACTAATACAGTCACCACAATTAACACCGGATTCCTCCTTTCATCTTGTTTATAGCCATTTCCAGTTCTCTCCAAGTCAGGTCCTTTCCCATTCCTGTGTTGTCTTCTCCATCTTCCAATACGTTGTCTTCCTCCCTATGACCATTTGGATTCAGCAAATCCTCAAAGTACTCTTTCCACACTGTCTCGAGTGTCTCTTTGTTGTGTGCCTCATTTCCGTTTTTGTCCACCATTACCACATACTCTCGCAGACCTCTTCTCTTACTTTTGACCATCCCATAAAGTACTTTCTTATTTCCTCTACTGTCTTCCTCCATCATCTCTGTCCACTTTACCATCCACTTCTTCCTCTCCTCTGCGACAATCTTGTTTGCTTCTTTCTTCTTTATCTTATAAGCTTCCCTTGCTAGATCAGTTCTTTCCTGGAACCACACTCTGAAAGCCTTGTTCTTCCTTCCCACAGCTTCTTTTACTCTCTCATTCCACCATGGTGTCTCTTTACACAGCTTTCTGTTGCTTGTTCTTCCACATACTGCCACTGCAGCTTCCACCATTGTATTTTTGAATTGCTTCCATTCCTCTTCCCCCGTTTTAGGATCCTTTCCATCCTTTCCCTTATTATCTTCTGGAATTCTTCCTTGACTTCCTTTTCCTTCAGTTTCTATACTTTGATTCTCCTTTCCTGGTACTCTGACCTCTTGCTATCCTTAACAACTCCCAGGTTCATTACTAGTATTCTGTGGTCGCTATCCAAGGTCTCTGATGGTTTTACCTTTATATCTCTGACACTTCTCTTCATTTCCCAGTCGTACAGCATGTAATCCACCAAAGATTTCTTTGTTAAAACACTGCTGTACCACGTTACCTTGTGGCTTTCTTTCTTCTGGAACCAGGAGTTGCCTACAACTAAACCGTTCCTCTTGCAAAAATCCAGCAACTTTCTCCCTTCTTCATTCCTGCTGCCCCATCCTTCTGCTCCCATTACATTTTCATATCCTTGCCTTTCACTTCCTACATGTGCATTCAAATCTCCCATGACAATGATGCTCTGACCATTCAACTGCTGTTGTAGTTCCTCCTCAAAGTCTTCCTTTTCTTGAGCTGTACATCCAACTTGAGGGGCATATACCTGGGCTATCTCCAGGCTTCTTCGCTTTACAGTTATTCTGATCTTCATGATCCTGTCACTTATTCCCTTTACCTCTTCCTTCATTCCATCTCTCACAACTACTCTTACTCCACTGCTCCTTCCTTCACTGTTCCCACTCCAGTACAACCAACACCCTTTCCTCAGTACTCTGTGACCTTCTCCTTTCCATCTTGTTTCTGCCAAGCCTAGTACATCCAGCTTTCTTCTCTCCATCACATGTTTTTCAAATCGAACAGTCATCTTCTTGTGTACTGTTTGGTGCTGCTGTCTAGATGGTTTTGAAGTCACTTGTATACTAACTGTCCATCAACAATGCATTCCTTACGAATCTGCCTCTTGATGAATTCATGCTTGGAAAGGTTGAGGGTACTTGGAGATATGAGCAGCCAGCACTGAGGTGGATTGATTTCATTAAAGATAAGATGAATATGCCACAAGATGATCAGAGAAGTTTCGTGGAAAATAGAAACATCTGGAGGCACTGTATCGGCACAGTTGCCAGGAGTCATCATTGACGTGATGGCATTTGATGATGACGATGAATATGTGTACACTAAGATTTTTAGACTAAATACAGGCCTTCTCAGTAGACGGTCTGCGGACCACATCTGGTTCGTGAAAGTATACGTGATGGTCTGCCATGAAGAATATCGCACACAATAACCAATCATAAGAAAAATTAACAGTGCTGAAACAAATTAGCTTTTAAAACAGTGCATTCCTCATTCCAATTATGTGCCTATACTGTATATGAGGAGCATTTCCAAAAATATAGCATTTCCAACAATATACCTGCTTCTTTTCATAATCAGATGCTGAGTAAGGATAATTTACTTAAATACTTTTCCTGTAATTCAGTATCAGCAAACCAATGTGCTTAATGAACATCATTGCCCACAAAAGTTTTCTATCAAAAACCAACAATTTCCTCAGGAATGAAGGCAAAGATCCAGAGTAATATAGCTGATATGCAAGTTAGGATGGATTCCAAAAAAATTGTCTAACCTAAACCTGTAAATAATGTATATCTACAGTATATGAAATAATGTTTTGCTCTCAAAAAGGACAGAAAAAAGGTTGTGAGTTGATCAACAGCAAATAAATCAACGGGAAGTCAAACTTTTGCAAGCTTTGGGTAGGAAAAGTGATGACGAGTACTGCTCCTCCTTCCCTGTGCTTTTTATGTATGCTTGGCCGATGTGAATCTCAAATAACTATTGAAGTACTGAACATGGCTCATTAAAATATATACCAGTAATTGAGAAGTAGACGTATAACAATTGTTATTCGAGCTTTGTTTTTGGCAGCCTTAGACGAAGCAGAAATAAATATAATTCTAAATAAATACTATCATTGTCAAAATGGGACTTGGTTAAACTTCCTAGTCTGAAAAGAACTGCCAGATTATGTTAGCATCTTCAGTTCATCCATTGAATTTTACAGTACAGTAATCCACTTGTGGTGCTGAACAGGAGATAATCATACCTTTTACCTCGAGACTCTTAGCATCAATAAGTACAAAGTTCCCCTTGGGATTGCCATTTATGTCACCCATAGTGGAGATCATGATCTCTCCTGAAGACAGACAGTGTGACGTGTGAGGATAAGATACATCCAGCTTCTTCAGAGCCTCGGGATCAATGACCTGTAAAAAGTTACATACACGCTGATTAACTTCTTCAATAATAGTCACGATAACTTTTTTTAAAGAGTTGACAAAAGACATGGCGCATTAGGAAAGAAGTCGAGCCCAGGGATCTTGAACCCCATGACCTGGGAGCAACATGCAGTCCTTTGAACTTTTTTTTTTAAGTCCACCCACAAGCAAGATTGTTAACTTGTCTTGGCAATATGAAAACGTATTTAACAACTATATTTGCATTATATAATTGATCCGGTTAGTGGATAAAGGAACTAACACACTTTTCTAGCTTTCCAGGAGAAATAAGAAACTGTTTTCTCACCTAAGTACATCAATTGTGTTCTAATTCTACATCAACTGCCTTCCTATTTTCATACTTTTGCAAAATAGCTTTTAAAAAATGGACTAATTCCATGAAGATGTTCTGACCATGAGCCTTCAAAAAACAAAAGTTATGAGCAATGGGTCATACCAGGTCATTCTACTATAAAATATCAGTGAAATCACCTACCTATCTTGGCCAACTAGTAATATGAAGGGAGGCCCAAGACTTCAAATATACCAAAGTGTCAAGCTAGAATGGGAAGAGATTTTTTTTTTTTGATCTGTGTATTCTCCTTGCTCAAATTTATGATTGTGAGACCTGGATATTGAATGCATTAAAAAAAAATAGTTCCAAGAGACTTGGAAACTTTGATGCTGGGTCTTACATGAATGGACAGAAAGAGGGCAGATGACATACAATTACAAAGGTCACTGACAGCATCAAAGGAGTGGCAATGTTGACATGGCAGTGGGCTGGACATGTAGTTCAAAGGAAGGATGAGAGCAGGACAAAACTCACCCTCGAGAGGATTCCTAGACACTATAAGAGGCCAAGAGGAAGACCACTGGACTGTCAGGACAAAGACCTACGAAGAACCACCATACTGGCTGGAAAGTCTTAAAGAGGTCACATCACTGAATGAGTTAGCTGGTGAGATAGTGATGATGATCTTTCTAACATGTTAGCTAATAATTTTTGACTGAATCTCCCGAATGTGTATACTGTACCCTTCCACTGTACTTTGACCACTTTCTTGGCATCCTATATCTGGATTTTGAAGACTAATGTTGAACATTATCAGGTCATTGAGCAATCTCAAATTTGTAGGTATATTCCAGTTCTTCAGGACTGTATCACTATATCTGTATCAATATCATCTAGTTTGGATCCTCTCATTCGAACTAAAGTATGTCTCTTGTTAGTAACGTGTCTGGTATCTATTTGGGATGACTGCATTTCTCTTTTCCTTTCTTAAGGGAAAATCCAGTCCAACATCTTTGGTCTGTACTAGAGTTCCTATCAGTAGTAGTTTGTGACCATCTGGACTGAGAGGTCAAAAGAGAAGAGCGATCAACTGAAGGAGTGGGACCTTAAACTTCTGACCAATGTGTCATGTTTCATGGATTTCCTGAGTTTATTAAAGGTTAAATTGTTACTTCTCCAGAAAATATACAAGGTGTGTTCAAAAAGTAACGAGACGGAGGCTGGAATGCGCAAACCGGTGACGACATCGGCTAATCGTGGCGTGTGTAACGAGGTGTGGTTCCGACCAGAGCATGGAAGGTAACAGCCCATCGCTAGAGGGCACACGTGCACGTCACGTGACGATACAAAGCGAGCAGCAGCATGCATCAATCGTCCAATGCTGCCAGTCGTATTGCAAACAGTGACATGGAGGCGTCAACCGAAGAGCAAAGAGGTGTTGTTCGGTTTCTGACAGTGGAAGGAGTAGGGGGAACGAACATTCATCGCCGAATGTCACAAGTGTACGGCGAACACTGTATGTCCCTTGCAAGGGTCAAGGCGTGGTACAAGCGCTTCAGGGAAGGACGGGTGTTGTTAGCCGATGATGCCCGATCTGGGGCACCCTCCTGCATTACCGATGACAACGTCCAGCTGGTTGATGCACTCATTACCCAGGACCGCCGAGTGACAGTGAACGCCATAGCCGCCGTGGTCGGATTGAGCGTCGGAAGTGTGCACACCATCATGAAGGAACGACTGCACTTGCGCAAAGTGTGTGCCCAATGGGTGACTCACAGTCTTCAACCACACCAGGAAGCATGTCGAAAGGCCCACTGTCTTGGTCATCTGCAGTGCTATGCGAGGGAAGGGAATGGGTTCCTGGTACGAGTGGTGGCTGGAGATGAGTCATGGTGTCATCACTTCAAACCAGAATCCAAATGACAAAGCCTCCAGTGGAAGCACCCAAAAAAGGCACGAGTGCAGGAAAGGTAATGCTGACGTTCTTCTTTGACCAAGATGGCCCCCTTCTGATACACTTCATGCCGCATGAGACAACAGTGAATGCCTAGCGTTACTGGCAAACCTAGACCACCCTTCGCCAAGCGATCAAAACAAAACGACCAGGTCATCTCATCCGTGGGGTCATTCTGCTCCACTACAATGCACGATCTCATACGGCCAACACAGTCGCGGCACTCCTGCAGAAATTCAAATGGGAGGTTCTCGGCCATCCTCCATACAATCCAGACCTCTCTCCCTGTGATTACGCCATGTTTGGTCCCCTGAAAAGGGCTCTGCGGGGCCAACGATTCATCTCGGATGCCAACGTCCAGCTGTACGTGCGGAACTGGTTCACAGCGCAGCCCAGGGAACTTTTTATGAGACAGTCATTCACGCCTCTTGTCACAGTGGGACAAGTGCCTCAACAGCCAGGGCCAATACTTCTAACATACAGGTACTGGTTTCTGTAATTATGCCTCTGGCTCGTTACTTTTTGAACGCACCTTATACTAACTTAGTTGGATAACATTTTCTGCTGTTTCATTGACTAGATTACTATCTAAGTAATTAGTTTATTGAATATACCTTCAAATACAATAAAGGAATAGATAGTTAAAATTGCATTTCTACATTCAAGGCATAGGTAATCATTATTAAATGTGGCAGCCTTGAAGTACCTCTGGAAGCTAGGCATTTCTGCTTATGTTCCTAAAATGGCAATAGATGGCCCAGATGAGCATACTCTCTCTGTCGTCCTGAAGAGAGAAAGAAATAATGCAGAAAACTTACTGCGCATATGTTTAATAAGGAAACTCCCCTGGCTTGAACCACCTGTCCTTTTCCATTTCGATCCCTGCAGCCTGACATCCACCTCTATGCTTTATGCCTCTCGCCAGGAAGGCTCGACTAGGGGTCAAACCAAAATATGAGCTGGATAAAAATTCTGCTTGCTATAACCTGGCATCCCAACTCCGAATATTAATTTATTTATTTATTTTTATTTTTGTCACACAGATCACATGGTAAGTTTAGAAGTTGTAGAGAAAATCGGGCAAGGAATTTTTGTTATTATACAGACAGACCGATTGCTGAATGTATGACATACAGTATTTAGTGAGATGTTCATTGCACCATAGCAGAAACCAGCATTGGTTCCTATAATAAGCTGCCCTTCCACAGAAAATATGTTCATAACATGCAGCTTTCCTTCCCAGCAAAGGTATCATATGCATTATCATGAAGTGCTCACACAAACTTTTGGATCATTATACAGTTGAAGGCTTAATTAACTCTTCTTGTATAGGAACTTGAAGTCTGTACCACTCATGGTCTGAGGCCAAGATGAGCCAAAATTCCCTGTTGCCTGCAATCATATGGATCCCATATTATCCTGTTTTCATATTCTTGAGCATGCAGGCTACATCTGAGTGAGTCCCATTTCAGTTGGCAATGGTTTGAATTAGAATGACCACTTCGTGGTGTAGCTGCTAGCGTTCTTAGCTGTCGTCCCGAAGGTGGGGATTCGATTCCTAACTCTGCCAAGAGATTTTAATTCTCATGTGAGGGCTGGAATGGGGAACACTCAGCTTCGTGAGGCAAAACTGAGAAGAGGAGGGTTCAATTCCCACTTCAGCCATCCGGGAAGTGGTTTTACGTGGTACGCCCACTTCTACTCCAGGTAAATGCTGGGCTAGTTCCTAACTTAAGGCCTCAGCAAATACAGTTATTGAGAAAATAGAATTTTATTCTGTTGATTTGGTCTGTAGAATGGGAGGTAAGTTATCATTAATATATTTTTAGGAAGGCATAATATTACAGCTACAGTCAAGCTTTTAAATTATAACAGTTTTTTTTAAAGCATAATTCCATTGATCTTTTAGTCAATTGGTGTTTGAGGTTGACAGCACTGAGCCCTTTAATGAGTATAACACTTTGACTACACCATGCTCTATTGTCTTACAAGCAATATCTCTTACCTTATGCGGGCCGATAACCTCGATGTTAGGCCCCTTAAAACAACAATTATCATCATCATCATCATCTTACCTTATGCATCATAGGTGCCCGTGGATCAGTGCCTGTATCCACCACATACACTCGACTACTGCTCAGACTCGGGAGTATCAACTTATCACGCTTCTTGCCGTTATCTTTGTGGCAACTGCTACACACATTCCATCCTGAATGGTGGAGTTCATCTCCAATTTCTGTCATAGGCAATCTATGAATGACCTGAAAAAAAAAGAACAGAATCCTAGAATCAGCAAATGATACTTTTAGCTCTTAAATCAAGGAATAATAACAAGAAACACAGTTTGTAATAATAAAAAGCTAGAAATGCTTTTTTTTCTCTCTTTCCTAATAATTCAAAGTTTATAAGTGAATAGGCAACTCAATAAATGCTAAAAATGTACGCCAATAGTATCATAATGACCTGCCTAAAAGGTTGCTAATATAGGTCAAATTCTCTGCATTCCTTGGATGGAAAGAATCCCAAATATCATGGTGTTGAATGGTTTAGAAAAGATTGTGGAAGTCCTGTAGGCCATAAAGAAATGTAAATTGGAGTATTTTGGCCTTGTAATACAGATGATAAATACATAAGATAGCAGAGCATAGGAGTCCTGGCCTATAATGAGCCTGGTGACTGAAAAATCTAATGAACTGGTAATGAATTGAGCATTTTGTCCTTGTCCCATTGCACAGGATCTATAAACTTCATCATCATACTTCGCTACAAGGAGGAGAAGGAGAAGAAGCTAATGCACTGTTTGGCTGTTTAATGTAGCTTGCAAAACCATGGGGTAACATTGCTGACCATCACAGGGGTGTATCCAGGAAGGGGAAGGGACTGATGGGGCTTACTTCTGAAATGCTTCTGAAATTCATAAATAATTATATTTGAAAAACAGTGGTAATTGCAAGTATTAAACAATTTTGTTTCAGACTTTGATTGCATCATGGAAAATAGTTATGAATATTAGTAAATTCACTAATGTGTGCCAATGTTCTAGGCATGCCGGACTGGAGGTAAGCCATTCCAGTAATAAGAGGTACCAATTTTACAGTTACACCCTTGTTTAAAGTCGGATCCAATATTGATTAAGCATTGCATGATATCCACCATGATATACGTAGTTTTAGGTGACCAGTGGTGATGTATGAAAGATTGTGTTCGATTGTGCACCATAACTTAAATTGGGAGGAGCAGTAACTCTGGAGACTAACGGCTCCAAATGCTGGAAGTCATCAACATTTTTTAAATTTCAATTTTTACGTCACGTTAAGCTAAATGGAAGAAACGACAGAGAAATAAATGAGTGAGGGAGGCAAGCAGAATTATTCAGGATATAGGAGCCTGGTATGGAGTAAGGATGTCCCTCAAAACAGCAAAAGGGTTATACCGTATATAGGACATGTACTACGTTCCAATCCTGACGTATGCCTCAGAGAAAGGAAGGGAAGGGAGCGAAGCAGAATACAGGCTAGTGAGATGAAATTCTTGAGAAGCAGTATTGGAGTGACAAAGGTGGACAGGTTAAGAAATATGAAGATCAGAGAATTAGTCAATGATAGGATAGGATAGGATAGAGGAATCAAGGCTTAAATGGTATGGGCATGTTAAGCGAATGGATGGGAGGAGGATACCCAGGAAGATACACGATATGAAAATAGAGGAAAAAGACCAAGAGGAAGGCCAAGAGATAAGTGGCTGAAGGGTGCGGAGAACTGCGTGCGAAAGAAAGGAGAAGACTGGACCAAGGTGGTGACTGAGAGATTGTTTATTTTATATATATGGACCATTTGCTGAAGGGCATAAACTGGCGGGATTCAACTAGGAGGAAACCAGGTAAGCAGTCTAGCCTATGCTGATGACCTGGTTATGACAGACTCCGTTGAAAGCTTACCAATAAACATGTTAGAACTTGATCAGAGATGTAGGGAATATGGTATGGAAATCAGCATTTCAAAACCGAAGGTTATGTTGGTAGGGAAGAAAAACAAAATAGAGGTACGAGGAACTAAATTGGAGCAGGTGGACCATTTTCAAGTAATTAAGCTGTGTATTCTCCCAGCATGGTAGTATGGGGAAAGAAATAGAGTCGAGGTGCAGAAAAGCCAATGCAGTGTGTTCTCAGTTGCGATCTACAGTATTCTGCAAGAAAGAGCGACAAAACTCTCCCTAGATCGCTCAGTATTTGGACCGATCTTGCTGTTTGGAAGTGAGGGCTGGGTAGTTTCAGGATATCTGATACATAAACTAGAGGCGAATGATTGCAGGGACAAATAGATGGCATCAATGGCAGTAATAATAATAATAATAATAATAATAATAATAATAATATCGTATGGCCTCGGGTACCGAGTGCAAGCTTTGTTATTTGACGCCCAGAGGGCAGCTTGCATGTCGAATTCTGTTTCTCCTTGGAGCACTATAAAAGTAAAGGAGGTTAGATATCTAAGTGCTTTCTAATAGAGAAAGGAGGAACTTTTGTGTTGGCGGGAAATCCCAAGATTAATTTTGCCATTATGAACACGGCGTGCCGGTACTGAATTCAAATGGGTTCTTTAACATGCCAACAATGTATGACAAATGTGTCGTGATTTTTGTCGCCTTTCAAAAATCACTTACCATGGCCAGGAGCGAACCTGCAAGCTTGGGGGGTTGGCAGTCCGACACGATAATCACTCAACCACCGTGGCAAGCTAACAATGGCAGTAAGGTACTTGTAATGAAGAGATTACTAAGTTAGAAATGAGCATGCTAGATTAAGCTGTTCGTATGAGCCCACTCGGATGATGGAAACATGTTAAGAGAATGGGGGAGGATAGACTACCTAAGATGCAGTGGCGTCGGAGCGGATTTCATTTTGGGGGTGCAAGATTTACTCGGCCTTAGCGGGTGGCCTAACTTTGGAGGCGCAGCTTCATTTCCTTTATGCGACTTCGCATTTGTAATCCACGAAAGGAGAAAAGTTGATAATACGCGAGCTATAAGCCAACAAAAGCCAGTCTTTTTTTTTTTTTTTTTGCATATTAAGGCTTTCACGGCCCGGATTATTATAATTTCCATTGAAAAAGGAGGCAAGGTTTCTCCGAAACGTATGGTTTTAAATTAAAAATACACACGGCATTAGCCCAAAAGCATGAATTATTTATATAACAGTCTTTTTTTGTTTGTTTGTTTTCTTTTTAGCCCATTTTCAATTTTGTAAAAATAGGCTTATGAGATCACCTTTTGTCCGTGTGTATGTGCGTGTGTGAGGAGTGTGTGTGTGTCCCCTAATAACTTCAAAACGGCTGGAGCGATTTCAATGAAACTCGGTAAGTTCATAGCACTATTCCGGACGACCCCGCCGTGCCCTTCAAATTTTGTTACGTCTCACCAATCCAACATGGCGGCTGTGTGAAATATTTCACCAGCATTCAATATCTCCGAAACTATTCCCGATATCACCCTGGAATTTTTTACGGTGATAAAGGGAGCTACTAGAAGTTCACCCATGTGACTTTTGAGAAACTGGTAACTACAAACCCAACATGGCGGCCACGCGAATTTGCGACTTTTAAATAGAAACACTCTCACCTCCCCGCTGGAGTTGATTTAACTTTAACTACCCTCATTACCACAAACCTACAGAATTTACTGCCTTTAAATACAGGCCACAAGTGATTTTAACATAACATCCCGACTTTGAATGGGCGCCAAGGTTGACCATATGGGTCTTCCTGAATAAAATAGAATAAAATACATATCTGTTGCCCCGACTATGAAACCACTTATCCCAGGCGTAGGGCATTTGGCATGCGTTCGCTGATGTTGCCAGGTTCATGCAAAACAGGAATTAACACACACATGAATTTAAAAGAAACAATCTATTGGCTGTACTATACATCTATATACATAATATACAATATGAGAAATACCCTTCAATAAACTCGTGAAAAATTTTGTACAGTACCTTGCCACTGAATTTAGGCTCTTAGAGCAGCAAACACTTACGGCCATATTCGACCTAGGCCTACCAGCCTCCTATACATATTTCACTTGTACACAAATCTACACTCGTCAGACTTTCACGCATCATTTGCCTATTCTTTTCACTTTGCACAGTTTGAGCACGAATCTACACTCGCCAGACTTGTTGACTTCAACGCCATGACATCCTCCCATGACTTCCACAACAGATGATGAAGTGAGGTTATGAACGTCTTTTTAGGGTGTGATATGATCAGCTACCCATGATCTACGAACTTAACCATGTCGAAAATATGTAGTCATTCAATAGCACAACGCTCAGTGAATGTCTAGTTACTGTCTCTGCTGTTCGATTACCGGACCATGCCAGATAAATCGACCCTGGGTGCAAGAAAACATGGACTCTAGCCTAAAAGCAAGAAGACCCGATCTCTAACTGTTCGTTACGGAAACCATGTCACGTAAAACGACCCTGGGCGCTAGTAGATCTGGACTCTGCCAATAAAGCAATAAGACGACATCGGAACACCAGATACGCCATTATATGCACTGGCGAACGGATACATCACCCCACTGTTCCTGCCGGAACTAACTCGTGCGTGGCCCGCTCCTAGCGGAACATCCGTGTCAACACATGAACATTAGACAGACGTAATTCCTACTGACGTCACTCAGTATTTTTCCTTTCGAAGTTCATAAGAGTTCATGCTATTAATAGCCTAGGTATTCCCTGAACTTGCCACCACAAGCCGAATTACTGCCTGTCTTTTTCCGGGTTTGTAACATTTCCAGTCCTCGAAAATACCAATACTTGGTACCTTATAGTACAGCCACAAATCTAACATTTAACATTACTAGGTCAAGATAAAGCCATTAACCCCAAACCAAAATGAAATAATGCTTCTACTCAAAATAACACAGTCTTATATATCCTTGTTCCCAAAACGTTATAAATCGCAAAACCCCGTATTTTATAATATCAAATATCCAAAAACCGATAATTAATAAGCAATGATCCTAGTTGGTCCGGACCATCCAAAGAGGAATCCGTCCACAAAACACACACAGGCACAATAAAAATCACCTCCGCAACCCCACTTTAACCCAATATAATAAGATATGAACAAAATACCCCAAACTAACTGCACAAGGCAAAAAAAAAACGAGGGTGAGCTACTGTAACTGAATAAATTCGGTTACAGTTTGTTCTAAACGCTTCGGAATTTTCCTCTGCCGTTTTGTGGGAAGTTTTTGTTCAGGTTTGGGCTTCTTGCTCTGCTTCTTTTTTTTCTTTTACTCGGCTTCTTGCTCCTCATCGTCGGGTTCGCATGTGGCTTGGTTTTCGGAAACTTGTTGGTTAGGGTTTGGTAAAGAAGAGCAGTCAAGTTCCACTATCTCCGTAACATAAATGTTGCTTTCCTTGTAGATCCGATCAAACTCCTCTGTCGTTCGAAGAGCCTCCATTGCCGACATCAAAATCAGAGCAGCTTTCTTTGCTCCTGTGGCAGTACGGTATAACATGGGCTCTGAAGGGCCTTTGCAAGTTCTTCACATGGACCAAAAATTTCGACACTGGCTTGAAGAAATTAAAACGGAATCGAATGACTTCAGCTTCTTTAGGTACCCACGAGTTGCCGACTTGACTTCCGGAGAAGCACCCGTGGGGTCATCGAGGATAGGCATTGGAGAGGCAGTATGACCCTTTTGTAGTTCTCCTTGTACCTTTTAAGACACCGACATCTCACGCTCCATCTCGTTGGACAAAGTGCGATGAGCTTTGATGACGGTCCATTGGCGACGGCATTATCATCGTCATCACAGGGTGCCAGGACGACATCTTTAAAGGAGTTCTGTCTCTTCGAAGGATCGAGCATGATATTACTTGAATTTTTTACAACAACAAGCAAATCACAAAGAATTGCAATTTTCCGCGAGATTTCTTGATGAGCTAAGCCTAGGGAATGGTTTGAACAGTGAACATAAGGGGATTTTGGCTGCTCATAAGACAGAAGTTTCTGAACTCCCTTGATGTGCCCAGACATGTTAAGAGGCGCCTTCAAAACAATGACCCCACAATTTTGACAATAGAAAATGTAGCCTTAAGAGAACATCTTTTATGGCACCAACCAGCGTTTTAGCGGTTGCATCTTGTGGGTTGTACAACCCGAGAATAAGTTCAGTTACTTGAAAGGTTTTAGGATGAACCAACCTAACACATACAGAGATCTGCTCTAAGCCCGCAATATCGGTGGTGCCATCAGCAATAATACCAAAAAAGGTGATTCGTGTACCTGTTTTGCTATGTCTCGAAGGACAGAGAGGGCCATTATTTCAATCACCTCATTCTGCATGCCAGGGCTGAGGAAATTGTTACGACGCGACATCCACCAAGTAAGTTTGGGTACATCGTCTTTTCTCTCCTGTAAAAGCTCCATGAGTTTGCCATGATCAGAGTCGTGGCTGCGAACAGCGCTACCAGTAAGCATTAAATATCTAAGACAACCATTGAACTGTAGGTACTACTGGAACGACTCCTCCCATGGTAACCCTCGCTGAAAACTGCTTCCTGGTCATCGCATCCTTGACGTGCACGACCATGCGTAACTAGTCGCACCAAAAGCCGCACTTTGCTCCCATACAGCATTCCAGTATTACCTAGAGTTCAATGAAAACAACTAATAACAACAAGAAAACATTTGCGAGCAACGCTCATTTGTTTCAACATTCCCTTGTCAATCTTCGCAGTTACAGGCTGGCTATTTTCTCTATTAATGATTAGTTCATAATTTCTCCGGTGAAAGTCACTGTTTTTATGTGATTTGTATTTTTCACCCGCCTTTCTCGAATGTTGGAAACCGTTGATATAAAATGTTCTCTCTGCTTTGGAGAACCAACTTCTATCTGTGATACCAACCATTCGACTGCCTTTCATGCATTCAAAACATTTAAAAAAATCAAAATTAAACGACTGTTCAAGTCTCCAGTCCTGTCACCGAATTAATCTTTAAAAATCTAAAATCCACTTTTTATAATCACTATTTAAAATCACTTCACTATCATTATATTTTATCACTATCACTCATCACAAGCGCACTTCCTAATTCCTCCCTCCTCTCATTAACTACCACTCGCAGCGAAAACTTTCACCACCTATTTCTTGTTCCTGTGAAGCAAGTGGAATGGAATGATTGAGTGTTTATTTTTTCCCCCGGAAAGTCGCCGTTTCTTCCTTTCCTCTTCTCTCCTCACCTCACCCCTGCAGGTCCCATCACGCTGGACCATCAACCACCTCCTTGCTCTGATTTTGGCTCCTTGCCGCCGTGCCCCCTACAGCTGGCGTGATGGTCACGTGGATCCCAAAGGCAAAGTAGCTATCCTCCCCTGCCTGCCGCACCCCGCACCACCAATGTACTTGTTATTGTCTCCTCCAGATGTTGAGCAAACACGTGCGGCAGCCGTCCGGCCGGCCATCCGCCAGCCAGTCTTCGGACAGATGACGATGGCCCGGCAGGCCGGCCCAGCTGGTGCGCCCCATCGCGAGGTTTTTGCCTACACCGTGCCTGAGGCCGTGCCTGAGGCCTTGCCTAAGGCTGGCCGCCGGGGGGAAGTGATGTACCGTAGGCTGCTACCTCTCGGATGGGGTAGTCGCCCATATGAACGCCTCAAAGAAACACTGGCACAATATCGTAATATTAATGGACATTTACCTTCAAGTTAATGTATCCTCCCAGGTGATAAATCCAAGCCTCAGTACAAGAACTAGGACAAAAGGGCACTCATAAAATAAGAGTCCGGGGGTCTGATAGCGCGAGTTGTCAGTGGTAATACGCCTTGGTTGCGCGGGCAAGCGACCAACACGCAACTGCTCGCCGATTGCATGTGTCCAGTGGAAAGCAAAGAATAAAATAATATGAGTGGAAAGTTTCCAGTGCACCAAAATGAGTACGCCATTCCCAGGATGCCTGCCCCAATCCACACCCTTCATTAGTCACGGGGATTCCCCTTCAACGCGTGTGTCAGTATATCATGGTTTTTTTTAAGGAGATACATATAAGAAACGTTCTATTTCTCTATTAAAGTGTAATGTCGTGAAAAATATAATTAATGTTCTTTTACATAACTCAAGAATAAATCGGCTTGAACCTGCTCTTCGCACTCACCGACAGCGTTACCAAACTAACTTTAGGCCAATGTTGCCAACCTCAGCAGAGACGATTGGCATGCATTCACAATCGGCATTCACACTTAGTTGCTCGCGAGTTCGCATTTCAAATTTGGGCCATGTATCTCAAAAAGGTATTTCTTTTTCAATTCTCAATATAAAAGTTCTGCATTTTCAAAAGATATTGGGGGTGCGACGCACCCCCAAAATAAATATTGAGGGGGCGGCCGCACCCTGGCACCCCCCCTTCCGACGCCACTGCTAAGATGTTAATGAGTTCGGCTGTAGTGGGTAAGAGGAGCAGTGGTTGACCCAGGAGGCGACGGTTAGATACAGTGTGATAGGTTATGAGAGGAAACCGCAGTGCTAACTGCTAATAGGGTATAATGGAGGTGATTTGTTCGCAAGCAGAGGTTTTCAGACTTGACTGGACGCTGAAATACCGCAGGCTATTTTCCGATCACCAATCACGAGCACCATATTAATAACAATGTGTAAGAGCTCTCCATCCAACATCATTCTTCAGTTATTCTCACCTTGCAGTAATCTGTGCTGTTAGGATCTATGTCTACCGTAGCCAAATAATCGGGCTTCTTGGATTTGAAAGGGTCAGGTTGGATGCATGGAACATACACGATACGTTCGCGAGTTCCGGTGCGCATGGCATCCAACGGTGTCGCGAATCCTGGACCACACTGGCATCCTGAAACAGATGAAATACAATTTAACATTTTGTTACTATTGTTTTATTTAGGTGCTTGATATCGCGGTCATCAGCCTCATATACTTGGGGGGGAGGGGGGGGGGTGTATAATTTGTCTGATGAATGTGGGGTCTGTTGTAGGGTGGGTAATTGTAATTAAAACTAAGATCGTGGAAGGGACAGTCGTGGCCTTGAGTTAGGAATAATCCCGATATTTATCTGGACTAGTAGTCAGAAACCACACTTCTACGGTAACTGAGGTGGGAATTAACCCATCTCTTCCCAGTTTTGCTTCATGAGGCTACTCGTATCTCATTCCAACACACACCTCAGAGCCGGGAATTGAACCCAGAACCATTGTGCCCCTTGGGGACTGGAGTCTCACAACGTAGCCCGAGATCACAGAAGACGCTACTGTGCTGGTAATTTTGGAAAGGTCATTAATGTACTAATCCACACACATGAAAAGATAGTTTTACATTGTGTGTGTGATAAAATCGAGCTGCAATAGGTGCAAATAAATGACACGATCGTGTCTACTGGGTAGCGTATCACTCATTTGTTGCAACAGTGACATGCAATGGTTTACTCATTTAGCCTTTACTTCAGTGTAGTGCTGGAACATATTCTTTATCAATTGGTGTAATCGATATAATTATCTTTTTTCTTGGCCATGTGATACTACATACTGTAATTCATTGTGCCATTTTCCGAAAATATTGCAATTACATTAAGAAAACTGGTGGCACTTCCTTTTTTTTACATTAGGGGTAGGGGGCGTGGTGGCGTACCAACGCGGACCAGGTTCGATTCCCGGTCAATGCATGTGGTATTTTCAAAGTTCAGTATGTCCTGTGGTACGGATTCCACGTAAAACTACAAGCGTTTAGTTACGTTAGTGTCTGTTACACCCATACAAAGCAAAATATCAAATTCCCAATTCGATATGGAGTCAAAACCGTGACATATTCAAACAATCCACAGTTTAGTAACTACTGTACATTTAAACCTTTAAATGAAGTTTCCCACAAACATATTTTGAGCTGTGTCACTGTTGTAGTAAATGAGCGACTTTCTGCTGCAGCCAATTGGGCATCTAGACATGAGCTAGTTAGTTATTTATTGTTGTTTTAATGGGCGAACAGCGAGGTCATCTGCCCCTCGTAACACAATTTAAAAAAAACAAATGTTTAATTAAAATTTATAGGTGGATGCCTCGTTATGAGAACAGTCTAAATATAAATGAAAGACCTAATTTTTAAACAATGAACAAAAATATACGGAAGAAAAATTAGAAATTCGAATAATAAAAGAAGTTCATTGAGTCTCGGAACATTTGATAATTTAAAATTTTGGCCCAAACTCAGTCTCACTTATAAAACGGATAACGCGATCAGCAGCCACTACGTAATCGGCTAATATAAGATTGAGTGTATTCTGCAGACCAAAATTTATTCGTAGATCAGCAAGATCCACACATGGCCACGGTGAATACGACTCCACAGGTACATAGTGGGGGTGTCATCCCTAGTCTGTCCAAATAATGGTCTCCCCATTACCGGAAAGAGTTCCGCTACATGCGAGTAGTTTACTTTATCGCTCTGAATTTACTGGTCGTTGGGTCTGCTAGCCATTGACTCTCACAGAATGTCAGTACTTGTCGGCGTAACTGAGAGCGAATAGGTCTAGCTGTTACTTCCATTGGTCAAGGTGGTAGTGATACCGCCTCTTTTGCAGCTTGATCCGCTAACTCATTTCCGGCAATTCTCATGTGGCTAAGTAACCACAGAAGGTGATACAAGTGTCAGCGCTGCACTGACGGGTGTTGCGGGGAAGCATCATGGCACTGACTGCAACGAACTCAAAGAGTCGGTATACACAAGAAAATGCAGTCGTGCATTCTGTAGGGCAAACTGCAGAGCTTCAGAGATGGTAACGAGCTCCACAGTGAAGACACTACAGGTGTGTGGCAAAAACATCTTCGTATTGCATAATCGATGGCGTAAGCACAACCCAATTTCACGTCCATCTTCGAAGATATGAGCTAAATCCTACTCGATAGCAGTTTCCGTGTTCGGGAGCACGAGAGCTCTTTTTGCACGAGTTGTCCAGTTCGCTTGCTGTACATGGAGCTGGCACTTGCAAATCAAATATTATGGCTATTTAATTAATTGCTGCTACGACTTCCCCCGCATGTACCGTAGACCCTCTCGCCGTAGACATCATGTTGGGAGGTTCCAGTACCGGTAATTTAAGTAGAGCAATTGGTCGGAGAAGATTTGAGACCTTTGCGTGCACACCCCCACACCAGGGCCGTTCCAATTCCCGTGTCAGTATTCAACACGTATAATTTAGCCCTCTCCAGGGGTGGTCCAGGTAAATTTGGGGATGAAATACCCTCACAGATGATTGTGACCTGATCAACATGTATGCAAAGTTTCACAAATATCGGGAGATTGAGGTTCGCGATGTTCTCTTGCCCGTGTCTAAAATTGTAGGACTCTAAAGGAAGAGTTAGCCACACATTCTCTGGACCAAGTCCTGTTTGTACAGTCTATTATTAATTACAAAGCTAGCATGACTGAATATTATTTCATTCATCATATGTTTTGCTGGTATAAATAGTACACAGAATTTTAAGGCAAGCCCGGCCAGTTCAAAAATAATATTTCCGCAACAATTCAAGGAATTCAAAATGTTATTTTCATCTCTAGGCTCTCTTAAGCCTGTGACAATGCAAGCTACTTCATGGCTTTTCATATTTCATCACAATCTAATTCCACTCCACTTCATTTTACATCTTTGGCCATAAAAGAATAACAGCAACTTGATAGCTACCGGTCGTTACTACAGGTGAGTGCCATGTGAGTGCTTCATTACTGCCTGCATTGACCAACTTTTCAGCCCATGCATAAGCTTTGTTCAGTTGCATTACCTGCCACCAGAAGCGGGCGTTGCGCAAATACCTACGCGATTCTTTGCCTTTCAATTGTTGCCCGCGCCTGAATGGTTCGACTACGCCTTGTGTTCACAGGTTACCCGTACTCATCTCAAAATGCGAAATCGTACGCCGAACAAGTGCCCACTGCAACGTGTTCGTGAGAGCACTATCATAGAACCTCAACCCATTTTATTGTGTTCGTATTGTCATTTGGGGCAGATGACCTCGCTGCTCCACCCTTAAAACAACAATATAATATAATATAATAATAGTTGCATTTAGGGGCTTGAGCATCATGAACATTAGCCCAGTGTACTTGGGTGTGTGTGTTGAATTTGCCCGATAGCCTTTGATATTGTTGTGGTTTTTAAAACTATTCTTCATTAGACGTCAACCCCGAAATACCAAATCGCATTGATAGATATAAATACGATGCTTTTATATGGATGTGGATTCAGTGTTTCCCGTTTCCTCATTTACTTCAGGGCGCAATGCAAATGTGGAGAAAGTATTTTCAATCCCAACTCCATGAACAAATGACAGAAACAGTTTCAAAGTAGAATATGTATGTGGGTTCGATTCCTTCCTCGGCCATCCTATACGTGGTTTTCCTTGGTTTCCCTCGTATGCTTTAGGCAAATGCCGGGATGGTTCCTAACTCAAGGCCACGGCCACCTCCTTCCCAATCCTTGCCTCAATTACAACCTGCACAGTTTACTGCAGACGCCACAATAACGCACGTTACTCAGACAAACTCTACACTCATCAAAAGTAGGCCTGCATTGGGATGAAAAGACCACAATGGTCAAGCCCCTGAATTAAACAACAAGTATAAAACGTGTTCGTAGTTCAACACAATCTAAATGAATTTACCGTATAACATTAAAAGTCTGTCAGACAAGGAGATTCCCGAAGGAAATTTGATATTTAGAAAAGTACTAGCAGCACGAGTAAAGTAATTTAATTGTTTAAGTGTCGTGAGAATTTGTTTGGAAATGGGTAAAGTTGATGTTTGTAGTTAATTCATGTGGGGGGCTTGAGACATCTTGGTCATCAGCCCGTGTATTTAAGTGTGTGTTGAATTTGTTTGATAATCTGTACTGCTGTGATGACTGTAGTACAGTACAATGTGTGTAAACTGTAGCAGGGACAGGGATGGGGTAGGCGCCCTGGGACTTGAAGTAAAGTACCGGTACTATCCCGGTATTTGTCTGGAGGGAGTGTAAAAAAAACGCGGAAAACCACACTCAAGATAGCCACTGTCAGCGCTGGGATTCGAATCTACTATCTCCGGACTAGCTGTATCTGCCCTCGCAGCGGTGGTGCACGATTTAACGATCACGGCCACGCTGCGGGAATCGGGTAAAGTCGAACGTAAGTCTAAATCCAGACTGTGAAAAATGGATAAATTGTGTCCTCTTTTCTCCAGCATTGTTCTTTTTTTAAGAATGTTTCTCCCAATTTTTTTTATCAACGTGCATCAGGTCACCCGAAGGGTATGTTTTTTTGTAATTTTAGGCTCAAAGTTAGGAAGAATCAAGGAATTTACATGGAGTAGAATAGCGAACACTTCTAGAATGGCCAAGGTGGGAATCGAACCCACTTTCGTTTTTTTTTCCTAACGATGCTGAGAATAGCCCGTTCCAAGCGGTCTAAGACTCGCTGTACGACTGGAATAGAAGAGCCGTTCGTTCAGAGACCTGAGGTTCGACCCGGCGCTGACAGTGGCCCTGAGTATGGTTATGCCCCCCCCACACACACTTTTTCTTTACACCTACTTCAGACAAATGCCGCGATGGTACCTTACTTCAAGTCCCGTGGCCCCTATCCCATTCCTAGTACCCTCATAATATTGCAGTCAAAAACAAAGGTTCGTCTTTTCCTATTATTACTCCCCAAAACACATTTTATTTGGGATTGGGTCTCCTAGTTTGGATACGCCAGTTCCTCCTGTTCTAGCTCGTCACAGGGTGCAGTGAGTCTTCCTATATGTGTCTATTAATTGATAATGATTATGATAATTGCCGTTTTACGGGGCCCAACATCCAGGTTATCGGCCCCTAATAGTTCGGGTGATCAGGAAAAATGAAAATGAATCTATAAGTAAATCTAACTACAAACTTACAACTAAAACTACAGCTTACACGCTAGAAGAAAAGTAAGGGAAATAAAATAAAGGGGAAAGAAATGCCCTCAACCCTAGGAGAATGAGATTTGAGGGACTTAGCAAGAAGGAGAGCCATGAAAGGCAGATAGGAAAGGTGGAAATAGGAGAGGGCCCGCCCCAAAGGCAATGGAAAAACGGATCCAGCTCAGGAATCTCTCGGTGTCGCCAAATCCCGAACTCACCACCCGTGAGCCCTTGAGGGTGTAGCACCATCCAGGGTGCACCATAAGTGGTAGGGCTACACTCACCCTGCCTCCTTGAGGGCCTTGAGAAGAAGGCAGGAGATATCTGACAGAAAAACAATAAGTCTGACCCCTCGAAGAATGATGGATCAGGAAAGATGAGAGAAGGGCCAATTAAGGCCGGAAAGGAAGAGACTCCCTAGATGTCGGATACCCTGATACCGTCGGGGTCGGAAGAGAACAAGAGTTGACCGAGAGAGGTCGACAGGAAAGAAGACGGGGAGGGGCCCGGCACAAGTAAGTGGAAGCAATGCCGGACTCAGCTGGGGTCCCGTGATCACCAACCCACGTCCCACTAGATGTGAGCTCCTGGGGCACTTAAGTTAGGAATCATCCTGGCATTTTCCCGGAGTAGAAGTGGGAAACCATAGAAAACCACTTCTAGGTTACGTGTGTTATTGTGGTATCTGTAGGCTACTGTAGTAGTAGTGTGTGTATGTGTGATTGAGACCAGAACTTTCAAGGAGGCGGCCATAGGCTTTGCCAGGAGTAGAAAATCTGTGGTGATTGTAATTTTAAGGAATGGAACAGTGGGAGACTGGACCATGGATGTAACTACTCTTGCAATAAAGAAATGGATGTAACTACTCTTGCAATAAAGAAAAACATAATTGGGGGCTAACTTTCGTAAGCAGAGAACATAGTAGACACGTTAACACAATAGACGTTGTGCCCCTCGTCAGTTTTTGTAAGGAAAGGTAAACTTAACTTGGAACTCGTTGGAACTAGATTGCTCGACAGAACCTTTACCGCCTCTAAAATACTAACATCAACTCGACATGGAAAACATAACACCGTAGCCTATACTAGTCCAGACATATATGAGTGCAAGATTGTCTCTGATAATTATTCAATCTGAAGATCCTAGCATCAAAATGAAGTGAAAGAATACAATAATATCCAAATAAACCTTTCACAAACAGTTACCTTCAACAAATAATGCATCTGGTTTGAAGAGAGCACTCTTGTTCCATTTTGGAGTTGCCGTGGACTTGTCCATCTTCTCAGAATCAAGAGTTAATGAACTTCTTACTGCTAGATACATCAAGAACATAACCAACAACGAGGGATGTGCCATCGATTACATAAGATAGGCCTAATAAAAATCCAACGACATTGATTTTGCCATGATTCATAAGGACACCGTAAGATGGCAGCTCACACGTTACAAAATAAATATGGCCATCCGTACGCCGACCATACTTTATTCACCAGCTATCAGCTAATTGTACAGTATCATAGGAAGTCTCTTCGGTATCCACCGACTAATAGGTCATCATGAATTCATCGAGAGTCTTCCTCAATGTCAGTCACCGGTCGCGACTGCACTACGGTATAGTAAATAATACACCACATTCCCGTAGTATTTCATGTTAGGAATTCAAATATCTGCCATCGAGTCGATTGTGTTGAATGCACCGCCGTCTCGATCGAGGTGGCGGTGGTTTAATGTCTACTAGTTCCAAGCGTTACCGCTGCAAACGCCGAGGACTAGGGGTTAGATCAAAAGCAAATCAGGTATGTTGTATACATTCTGAAGTACTAATGTAGCATAGCGTATAGACTGTAGTATAATTCATTATAATATTTCCACAAAAATTCAATAAATAATATAAATAAATAAGTAATATAAACCATATCCTCCACGAAAACTGGTCAACAATGTGCTTACCATCGTGAACAGGCTCCTACCCCGCAGCGATCACCACGGAAAATTTTGGAACTAAAAGACATTATGCACAATCGGCCGTGCATTATGTGACCAAATTTTCCGCTTGCAACACACACCTGTTGTCACCTATTGATCTGCGATATCAGGTGAAGCTAATGCAAATAATCCGCTAACTTTCTCGAAGATGTGAAAACAAAAATTTTATTAACATTATCACATGTTTTGGGCTGGGGGACTATCTGGGATTAGCGAGGACTGTTTTGCGTCAACTCCTCTTCTTCTTGTTCTAGCCTGTGTATCGCAGAGCACGGACGGGCCCTTCTGCACAATTGCCTCCATCTTGCACGGTCTGAAACGTCCTCCTTCTCCGCTCCTTCTCCGCTCCTTCTCAACATTAGCTGCTCTCAAGTCCTCCTTTATTTGGTCAAGCCATCGCTTCTTGGGCCGTCTTACTATTAGTGGTCGCTTGCCTACTGCATCTAGTTGTAGTGCCCTTTTTGCCACTGTGTCCTCGCAACTCCGTAGTACATGTACGTACCAACGCAGGCGAGCTTCCAGCATCTTGTCAGTTTTACGTCAACAAATTTCCGATATCTAGTTACCATGGTAGCAGGTGCAAGCGCACTTAGTTCCCACTCGTTGACGAGTTCGCGATCGCCATAGACAAGTCGAAGGCGGTACTTATAATACTGTACGAATAGACAAATTAAAACATATCAACGATTTTATGTTTTGATTCTGCAACACCAAAAATGTATTTATTTCTTAGCCACCTTCATGATCATCAATATGGTCTGATTGCTTCACACACCATGCAACTATAACTCTCTTTCTGCTGCTCTTTAATAGAGCGTTGCCATATTTTAGTGGAAAAATGTTACAGCCCGAAATGTTGACACTGACTTCTTTTTTATGAACAAGGTACGGACTGCCATCTCTTGCAATAAACCTAGCAACATTACAATCTCACATCCATTCCTTTTTGTAACCGTAGAGGCTGATTGTCAGCGCTCTCTCTATCTTTACTGTATTATTTATTAATTTAAACGATTGTATATTAATTAATTTATTCATTCATTTCTGTATTATTGATTGATTCATTCATTCATGTATACATTAATTACCGTAATTAATTTATTCAGAGAGGTTAGTGACGCGTGCCGCGTCATCACCAAGACTATATTTTGATTAAATAGTTACCGATTTTATGGAAACATGGAATGCATAACATTTTACTGGCTCGGGAAAAAGGAGAAGAATGAGCCATATCAGAAGAAAATCGGATCAGCGGAAGCAGATATATGAGCAGGTTAGTGATAGAAGATTTCTCCCACTGTGACGTCAGAGGATAGCTCCGTGCAGTATAAATTGAGGGCCCGGCCAGACTCGAGGTACAGTACATTTCAGTTCTTCATGGCGTTTGATAGAGTTCATCACCCCACTATTATTCATAAACTAATACAACTAAACATACATCACACTTACATTACACTAATACAACAATACTTGTCGCATCGCAAATTCTTCACTTCCATTAACAACACCAATTCTTCCCTCAAAAACATTAACGCCGGCGTAGCGCAGGGTAGTATATTGGGACCTCATTTATTCCTAGTCGTGATAAATGATCTTCCAATACTAGACTATACGTCAACCCATGTGTTCGCCGACGACACGGCCATACTCGCAAAATCTAGAAACCCTCAGTTAGCACTTATGAATATACAGCAACACATAAATCAGCTACAACCCTGGCTCATTAAAAATAAAATACAGATAAACATTGCCAAAACAAAAGCTGTACATTTCACTCATAAATACGGCCAATTCAGACAACATCTACAATTATTCAACACTAACATTGAATGGACTCACGCAATTAAATATCTAGGAATAACACTAGACAAGAGACTCAATTTAAATACGCACATAAACAACACCCTAAAAAATACTAAAACATGCATTAAACTTCTTTACCCCATTATTCACCCAAAATCTACACTGTCCACTAAAATAGTAACACTTCTCCATAAAACACTTATTAGACCAGCCCTCACGTACGCTATACCAGCTGTAGGTTTCTTATCTATCACCAAAATTAAACAACTCCAAAAAATTCAAAATCAAATGTTAAGAATAGCGCTAAAAATCCCTCGGGACACGAGCATCGACGAATTACATAGACTGACCCAAACCCCATATCTCCTAGACTTCATGACAAAACTAACAGAAAAATATTACCGACAAACACAAGTTCACCCTAATCCACGAATACGTACGCAAGGAAATTATGATGTAGACAGAAGAGACACAAGAAAAAGACGACCCAAATATTTATTAATTATAAAAGACATACTTCAAGGTAACGACTTATAAATTATCTACAGGGTAACCAGAAATGCTACATTAAATCAATTTCACAACCCAAAT
Organism: Meconema thalassinum; assembly: GCA_946902985.2. NCBI lineage: Eukaryota > Metazoa > Arthropoda > Insecta > Orthoptera > Tettigoniidae > Meconema > Meconema thalassinum. The sequence continues at coordinate 694,302,295 of OX336390.1, forward strand.
TCACCTGCCCAACGGGCCGTTTTTACACATCTAACATCTTATTAAGGAACCTAGCCCCTTTTAAAACTGTGAATCAGGGTTGCGTGGTTTGGCTGCCCGGGGGACGAGGCCACGGCCGACCCCGCCCGGGATGACACTCTGCGTACCTAGATTACGCAGTTACATAATATTCATTACAACTCCAGAGGCACTCTAGGTTCCTAGGTCTATATCATCTACAGACCCCCCCCCTCCCCCCTCCCCCTCCCCGAAGTGGTCTTCTTCTTCGCCCTTGGAGATGGCTCCTTTCGTTTTTGGACTATCCGACAGTTACTGCATTCGAACACAGGACCCGCTGGCTCGTGGCGGGCCGACCTGGGGACTAGGCGAAAGCCTGTTCATTGGGGATTGCGCGCTGCGGGATAGCGGGGCACATACAGCTCATACACATCTCAACCCATTTCGAAACCAAAACTTCATTATTTTAACTTAACTTGCTAAAACCGTAACTTTCAACTCCATTTAGAAACACAAAATTTGCATATACACTGAAATACATAATAGAGACTGCGGAGCTCGGATGGCCAATCACAAGCCTTCCTACAACGTCCGACTAACTTTTTCACCCAAATAGCCACATATTTAAACAAAAATTAGTCTACAGCATAGTCAAGACCTCAAATTACACTTTTCAAAACAAAAACCACAAATTTCACCATCCAGAATACATAAAACAGACCAAAACCTAACAACCAATCACAGTCCAGAACAGACACCCGCTCAGCCGGCATATTCAAATTCAGCCATTCACCACACAGCCCATGCACTGCTTACAAAATCATTAAAATTCTCATCATTCCCAATAGCGAGGCTTATTATTATTATTATTATTATTATTATTATTATTATTATTTTATTTTTAAACAAATTAACCTACTACAGGTCTTTTCAACAATTTCATACTATCAAACGCTAACCCACTAGAGGTCTGTCTTCCTTCCTTAAGCTAAAACGTAACTTTTCAAAACATTTGATTATTATTATTACTAAGCTGAAGCTATCGCAACGCCGGCCATGGCGCACGTTCTACATATAAAGCCAGATCACCAGGCTAGTACTGTAACTAAAGAGCTCGACTGCTATGACAACTGTTTATTCCCCGTAACAAAATTAAATTAACAAATCCTTTATTTTATTTCATTCCACATTATACCAAACAAATTCTTTAAACCATCAAAATCTTATACACACGCCGCCGAAGCGATTGTCGGCCGCTTCGCGGCCGACACATCGCTTGCGGCGGTAGAACTATTTTTATTATTACACAATTCTCCAATTCACAAATCAAATTCAAAATTACGTCCCTAAAATATTATTCACCAGGCAGAGTAGCGCATTGACGCAACGGTACCTGGTCCCCTAGCGCCGCTGGTCTGCTCGCTTCGCTCGCAGCCAGCGGCTTCAAAACCGATTAGCATAGCGCATGGTCGCTGAGTCTTCGCCGAGTGAAATCTTCACAGTACATGGTTACTGATACTACGCTACATGGCCGCCGTTACTTCATACTTTGAAACATCGGATAAGTGTTAGTCGTTTTTACGTACAGTGGGACATAGAATATTGTTCAAAGGTACTATTTCAAGTGATAGGCATTAACACGCAGTCAACACTTTGTGAATTTCAACTGCATCAGGACATATGGTAGACAGTCTACAAAGCCACATTTAATTATTTGGAGTATTTTACTTCCAACTCACCAGAGACAAGCTTTGTCTTGGTAACAGAAAGAACAACCACGACATCATATCAATACTTTATTAGATACCAGTTTTGCTTGGTAAGATCACTTAGCCGACGTTGGGACCAGCTGTGTCTAACGCTGTCTGGGGAATGCATAATTCCACCCTTAGCGTCATCAAGAACATCAGGTCTTTACCACAGCAAAATAAGACTGTAAGAGTATCGAAATCTTACTGAATGTGTTACTGTTGCGTCTATGTTACGTTTGGTATTTCTTACCATGGATATCAAAGATCAAGTCCCTTTAATGCAAATAGCCACAGCTATTAGAACGTTATCATGAACATTATTATTCAAGAATATTTCGAAGCAACGAAGAAACTAGCAGTTATGTCTTGCTAGACTGATTGCGGGTAGAAAATGGAGGCCGATACCAGGATTTAGTTACGGGTCCAAATGGGACCGAAGAATGGAACAGTCTGGTTCTAACCAGATTTTCATCGTCAACATCTACAAGAATGTAAGCTACATTTGAATTATTCGTATGCTTGGTTATTCGGAATTCTCAATTTTTACAGATTTATCAACACAAATTTTTCTGTTGTAATTTGCTCTCACAAATTAGGCTTCGAGGCATTGGAGGCCTGGGTCTGGACATTTCCTGTGTTCAGATATTTGTATTCGATGATTTGAATCCATGGACAACATCATGAGCATTTAGTTTGATTTTGTCATTTTTCTAATCACGGTCATCAGCCGTAGTATCTGTGGATATTAAAGTTTATTTAGGTTGAGGAATGGATATTTTCCTATTTAAGAATTCGAGCTTGATCGTTCTCAAATTGTTTTGTGAAGCTAATTCCAGTTTGGAAATAATAATGATTTAATAATAATAATTTTAATTTTTCTGAAATATTATTAATAATAATTTGGTAACTTCTAATAATCATATCATGTCATGTGTATTATCAGTTTGATATCTGAAACAGTTTAACTACGTCGGATCATTTCTTTTCCGAAGGTTAGTGGTTAGACGCACGCCCACATTCTGAAATAACAGAATAATATTGGAAGCATTTAATAATTGCGTTATACAGTCAAATCTTGTGGAGACACGGAAGGTTATCACAATGGGAAATAAAATGAATGTATAAATTAGGGTTTGCTTGAATTTATATAAATAGTAAATTATTTGGGTAACGTCATTATATGAAACGTTTGACCATGAGTAGACACGAAATAAAGATACCAGGAATTAATGTGATGGTAAAATTTGTAGTAAACTCATTGGAGGAGCTTACTAGATTCCTGGTCTTCCAGTTGGATAACAAGCAATGGCTTGATTATAATAATAATGTGTGATATGAATAATATGAGGAGAAATGTTGTGTGTGGAAATAGTTGAATTATGTCATTCAAATTGTGCAATTAAGTCTCAGGAATGAAGTCGTCGTTACGTGAAGGATCAACCATTGTGAGGGTTAGATGGCTTTTATAAAATATGTTGAAAAATATGGAAGTAAAAATATATAATTACGAATCACACTTTCGTCGAGTTAGATAACCAATGGTCATTTCATGCAACCCTCACAGTTATGTTTCACATTTGATTTTCTCGTGTTCTACAGATATTTTCCCAGTACTTGTCAACTCGAGTTTATTGTAGATAAACCTTTAATTTCAACGATACCTTGCCGTTTGTCAAATACAAAATGTGATCAGGTGATTATTGACACATTAATAGAATGGGCCGGAGCTAAAGATTATATTGTCATTTAATGAACAGTCACTACCATTTCAAGGATATTTGTGATCCTATTGAAGTTAATAGAATGGGCCGGTGCTAAAGATTATATTGTCATTTAATGAACAGCCACTACCATTTCAAGGAAATTTGTGATCCTATTGAAGTTATAAATATTATAAAGGTATACAATTTTGTAAAGATTAATATTTTCATATTCTACTGAAGAATAATAATTTTGGTGATAGTATTTGTTACTATTTTTGATGAGAATTTTCAGAATGATATTTTCAATAATTTGAAAGCTTAATGTTTGGATGATTTAATTGACTCTTGGTTAATTTTTGATCCATGAATTTATAGATGAGTCATGCACTCATGATTGTTATTTCCGGATCGAGAACAGATGATGTAATACATATTTTGCTCACCATCGAAGTTCTTCGAATCCATGCTCATAGTGTTTAAACATGGTTATTTAATGATGCTCAGATGTCCTACAAATCATTATTTTTGTAATTAACTCATTGCTATGATATTTAATGTACCGATTTTGAAAGCAAATGATGATTCTTGGAAAGTGATAGTTTTTCGTATAAACAAATGAACTTATCAACAATCAACAAAGTGATTTTTGACAAACAAGTGAATCAGTTAAAAAATATAATTTCTTTCAACAAGTGAATAGTAGTTCAAGTAGGATTCAGGCTGGACGATTGCATTTGCCCTGAATAACCTACCGTTGTATATAAAATATTTGAACAAAGCCAACAGGACTGATATTCTGGCTTTCGTTCAAATCCAACAGTGTTCATGTGTTGATAATTCTGTTGTATATAAAGTGTATGAATCTTTTCATGCATTCTCTATGCTTTAGATTCAATTTTAAATTATAAATAAAATGAGATTCTTTTATGAATTGTGGTATTTTCAAAGTCTCCCTTCTATCCGTATTGTTGCATCGAGCCGAAAATCAGTAAAGCATTTTTAGATCTTGTTTGTTATTGTAATTTTAACCCATATGGCGCCCTGAGTTGTTTAGATCTCGTGCTGACTGATTTTTGGTAAAATGCATATGTGGTCGTTGGACTTCGGTCTAAACGGGCACAGTACATCATAAGGATTAAGTTCAGTGAAGGATGAAATTCAGTTTCTTCAACCCATTGATGACTGCCTTTCACTGTAGTATGAGACCCCGTTTTCGTCTTCTGAATGACTCACAATTGTTTGAAATCGCCACATTTATAAAGGTGCTGTGTTTTAGATACTTGTTTATAAATAAGAACCAGATCATGTATCTTGTGCAGAACTGTCTGATCTGCCAGCACAGTACAATCACAACACAATGTAGCCTAAGAGCTATCATGTTTCATAAATGGACATATACAGTATAAGGACAAAAGGTTAAATATAAGTATGAAGGATGTCTGAAAACGTCCAGGTAGGGTTAACCTACCTTGCCTATTCTCTGGAGACACGCGCTGGTTCGGCTGCATGTCGCAGTAATATGACTCGTTCCACGGGTTTTTCGTGTCTTTGTCAACAGTGTTCTAATTTTTTGCTCAATACACTCAGTATCAGTTTTACTCCACTTAATAACACCAAAAGAGTAACTAAGAGCGGTGACAGCAGAAGTGTTGATAGCCTTAATTAAACAAGTTCTTACTGGTAAAGGCTGGAGCGCACAACTAGTGTGATTCTTCTGATGAATTCTTCAGACACATGTAGCTTCATCGCTGTGTGCTCTATTTGTTGGGCTTGCTTTAATCCCAAATATATGTACTGTACGTCTCTTAGCAAGTGATGTGTGAATCGGCTGACCATGATCTGTTTTATATTATTATTACTGTTATTATTATAATTATTTCACTCGGGTTATGAATGGAGGCATATTGGATCACCTCCCAGAATGTTTGGTCATGATGTTCGCAGACGTGCTGTATGACATCAGGGGACTGCAGAGGTTGCCCTCAGCCAATGGTATTTGCGTTCCGTGAAGCGGACGATGTAAAATGAAAGTGATCCCCAAACCGATTTGGTATCGAAACAATAAATGTCCGGACAAGGATTCCTATTCAAACTGTGATCTACTTAATCCTCTCTACAACCCCCAGACGTTTGTAATAGGAATTATGAATCACCCTGTATAATATCCACGTAAGTGTTCTAATGTTTATATTTCCCTCTCTCTTCTGACTTCGTAAAATTTGTTTCTCATTTCTTTCTTAATCTTCTTTTTAGATCACTGTTTTTGCTTAAAGCTCGTTTTATCAAGATTTATATCTTTCGTCTTTAATACATATTGTAACTGATCTGACTTTTTAAAATTTTAATGTGTGTTTTAGCCTTTAGACAATTAGTATTTTTTAGAAATAATTTTCATAACAACAATTTTTGAATGTAAGTCTGCATCTCTACGTATTTTATAATTTGGCGCTGAAGAAGGTCACAAGGTGGACGAAACCGGTACTATAAATAAAAGTACAACTTATTATTGACTGAAGGTTTTGATTTTCTGTATATTTTATTATTCATTGATAAAGGGAGGACTTTCAGGATTACGCGTTTTGACCGTCACGCGGTCATCGTCACATCCTGATCACTAGGGCTGAAGTTTCAAATTATTACATATATTAAGAAATAAGTTGTGCTATACTTAGTAAAACTTGTCTTGTTAATGCTAGTATTTATGATTCGTTGCGAATCTCGTTGTTTGAAAAGGTTAGTCTATTCTATGACGTATTATATGTTTGCGATCTAGTTCATTAGTGAACGATTCATTGAATTCGTCAGTAGGCTAATTACCTGAGTTATATCAGTTAAAACACAGAATTGAGTTAGCGGTAATATTGCTTCTGTTTCTAAGACTAGAGATGCCGGCCTCGTGGTGTTGGGGTAGCGTGCCTGCCTCTCACGCGGAGGCCCCGGGTTGGATTCCCGGCTTCGTCAGGGATTTTAGAAGCTGACGTGAGGGCTGGAACGGGGTGCACTCAGCCTCGTGAGGCCAATTGAGTAGCTGTCTGACAGTGAGGCAGCGCCCCGATCACGAAAACCAAGATTAACGGCCGACGGGACCCGATGCGCTGATCACGCGTCACCCCAATATCTGCAGGCCAAATGGCTGGGCAGCGGTCACTTGGTAGGCCTAGGCCCTTCATGGGCTGTAGTGCCAGGGGTTTTGTAAGACTAGAGACCTTTGTAGAAATAAACCCTTGCTGTCCTGCTGGGCTAATAACAGTGACGTCACCATATCGGTATAACTTCACTATCTGTAGATATTCCATTTCCATCCATTTTTGGCACACTTGATTTTACGACTTAACAACACCGCACTGAGTAACGCGCTAATAATGTGAAGCAACAAGAATGTTTAATCGAGAGCCACTGAAAACATTTCTCAATTATCTATTTGTGTTCTTTGTAATGCAATGAAATTTGCTTTATGATTTAGATAAGTATTCCAGGAGACACCAATGGTTCATGGGGCAAAAAAGGTCAAGATCAGTTCTTGAAAAGGATAATTAAGTCCTCTCGTATGTAGTTACGAGCGATAATATACTGTATGAGTTATCATGTTACCCGTGAAATGGCCAGAAGTTACTGCTATCAGCAATACTCAAATTGTATAAAGATAGGAGATAAATAAGGCCGACCACGATATTAAGGATTTTATTTTATATAGTTAATAAAGCTGTTTGCAATTGTACCATAGGAAAATAACAACAATTATAATATATTTCCAACCATTCATAGCCTTCAAGATAAGAGAGTCGGTGGTCGAAATGGGAACTATTATTTGTTTACTTGTGCCATACTGTCAGCCTGCTTGGTTGACAGGTACAGTAGTGCGGGTAGGATATGACTAAGCTCCAGTAGTCGTACTCATCATTCTCCTCTCTGTGGTGACAAGAGCTCCTGTTATTCTTAGCTGTGCTGTTGCCAAACAGAAACACACCATTTTTAAATCGCCCATTTTTAATATTTTTTTCCGTTCACAATTCACAATAATAACGTCAAACACAAGTAACGCGTGCAATGATGCTTGACGTATCAGTAGGGTGACCAACCAACCAGCATTTGCCGGACATGTCCTCCTTTTTTCATGCTTGTTCTCTGTCCGGCAGGCATTTATTAAATGTCCGGCTTTTTGCTTATTGTATTCTTAGTCATTAAGTTTCCTATTGTTTTCTCTGTTGCAAAGCTATTTTTGTTGCACTTCCTCTATCTCAGTCTATATTCTGGATACCCCTATCAGACTACGTCATTTACTCACTTAATAATAAATCATAGAGCTGTCTGAACGGCCTGTCACCAAAGTGGTGACACCGCCCGACGTGATATGAACGTGCTCGGTCGGGGCCGGGGAATTCTCGGCGGGGATTCACCAGTCCAGTAATACTGGCTGCGGTATTATGTAGTTTTGTTTTTGTGCTAGTTGGATTCGGACCTTCTGAGTGAGTGGAGTGTTTGTTTCAATAACAACAGTATGTCATCACTCAAAAGTGGCGAGGCACAAAAGAGGAAATGTAAGTTCTCGGAGAAATTGAAACAGAAGTAACCGTGTTTTAGAGAGGCACGTAACGAAAGTGAGGCGAAATGTTATATTTGTGACTGTTATGTAACTGTTGGAAATAACGGTGCAGGTGATCTCGAGAGACATATTGCCAGTGAAAAGCATAGAAGAACAATTAGAAGCAGTTCTTCTAGCAGTAATATTGATTCATTTTTTCCGATAAAACATTCCCCACTAGACAAGAAAGTTCGGGTAACAGAGGCAACATTGGCATATCACACTGTTTCTCACCATCAGTCGTATAGGTCTATGTACTGCACATCAAAGTTGGATCAAGTGCTGTGTGCAGATTCTGAGATTGCTAACAAAATACCATGCGCTAGAACGAAAACTGAAGCTATCACAAATAACGTAATCGCCCCTCATTCCATTCACATTATCACTAAAACATTGAATAATAGTATTCCTTTGTTCGGAGTGGGTACTGATGCTAGCAACCATGGGGCTTTGAAACTTTTTCCTATTGTTATACAATATTTCGACTATAAAGAAAATGGTATTCAAACTAAAGTCTTAGAACTACAAACATGTCCTAATGAAACTTCAGAGACAATATCCGATTATGTTTCCGAGACTTTTAAGAATGCGTTGCTTTTAGTGGAGACAATGCAAATGTAAATTTTGGAGGGGTTAATCGTAGAGAAGGCAAAAGCGTATTTTCAGCACTTAAAAGTAAATTAAATGAACATATAATCGGGGTTGGATGCCCAGCACATGTACTGCATAATTGTTTGCCACAAGGTGCTGATGTACTGCCAGTTGATGTAGAGAGTATAATTTTAATTTTAAAAGTCTTCAATTATTTCCATATCTATACAATTCGCACTGAACAACTCAAAGAATTCTGCGAGCTTGTTGAAATAAATTATGTACAGCTTTTGTGTCACAGCAAAACAAGGTGGTTAAGTTTGTTTCCTGCAGTAGAAAGAATGCTAAAACTGTTCGCAGCTCAAAAGTCGTACTTTCTTTCTCATCCTTCAAATTCTGTTCCTGCTATAATTAGGTCCTTTTTTGAAAACGAGTTTTCTGAGCTTTACCTGTGGTTTGTTCATTCCACTATGCACATTTTTCACAACAAAATTTCATACATTGAAAAAGAAACGCTCTCTATAGTAGAAGTTTGTGATATTCAGCTCTGGCCACACTGAATGATAGGATGGAAAATAAATTCATACCTAAATAAATTCATATCTCTTAAAGTCAAAAAGTCTCTGAAATCCCTCACCGAAAATGGCTTCGAAAGAGAATGCATTGTATTTGTAGAACATGTTGTTGTTTTTTATGAAACGTGCATTCAATACCTGTTAAAGTGGTGTAACCCTATGATGGAAGAATTAAATGTTTCTAATGGATGAAGCTTCATAGTATGAAATACATTAAGTTTGAAGATGTTCTTCCTTGTCTCGAGTATTTGCAATCTAAAGGTGTGGAGATAGACGATTCTAAACCTTTTACCAATTTTGCAATGTTCAAAATTACACTAGGAGTTCCGAAATTGATAAACATACAACATTAGATAAGCAGTGGTGTGAGTTTTTCAAATATAGCCCTGACATTGAAACATTTAGTGAGCTGCTTAAAATTTGTCAGTTTATTTCGCTATTCCAGGTTGCAATGCAACCGTTGAAAGAGTATTTTCCCTGATTAATACACAGTGGTCAGAAGAAAGAAACCGTTTGCTGACTGAGTCGGTTAAGGGTATTATAATAGTGAAGTACAACTTTAAAAACATGTCATGTCATGTGGTTTATTACAAGAAAATAATTCATCTTTGCTGTCGAAAGTGGGTGCAGTCGATAATTATCAGCATAAAATAGCTACAACTTCAGCATCTTCATCAACATAACAGTTATAAGGTATGTAATACTAAATTTTGCATGTAAATATTAAAATTCCATTTGTCCTCCATTTTTAGAACATTTTTATGAAAAGTCATCACTTTATTAAGAGTCTGTCCTCCATTTGAAAATTTCGAGTTGGCCACCCTAGACTTATGTGCAGACTGCACTCCGTCGTCACCGTGTCCCCCTCCTCGTACTTCAGGGCTCCAGCTGCTATGAACAACAAACGCTAGTGCAGCCGAGTTTAGCGGCTCTCGTATCTTGAAAGGTTCATACTCGCTACTCACAAATATTTACCCCGCAGTATAGTCGAGTTCGTTAAGTCCCTCTCCATGATTGCACAGGGGAACTGGAAGTCTGCAGGTGATCGGTTCCAGTTCCAGCACTGGTAGTGGCCATTCTGAGGGTGGATTTTCCTGGGGTTTTCCATACTTTCTCCATAGAAATGTAGGAGGTACCTTGTTTAGATTCCCGTACACCTACCTTCAACCCTAGACTCTAAAATTTTACAGTTACACACACCACAGAAACACAGGTTAGCAGCAAACTGAACACACACAAGTTTGACCTCCTGGTTGGTATAGCAAGATTCCCACCCCGATGGCTGAATAACAATAGAAAGCAGATACATAAGTCAACTGCATTCCAATATAGAGTCGAACTCTTACAGAACCAAAGCATCAAATGGCTATATCAAAGGCGATTACGGGAAATCGAGCAGAAAAACTCAGTAGGGGAAACTATTGAATTAGAATGGGGAAACCTAACCACTATTTTGAAAGAAGCAGCAAATGAAAGCATAGGAACGAAAAAACGTCGAAATAGGAAACGAGGACTGAGAGCCTGGGATGAAGATATCAAGAAGGTTATTGAAGACAAGAGAATTTAACAACAAAGAAAGCAGAATATTTCACTGAATACAAAAGGGAAAGAGAAATAGCAAAAAAAAGAAACTAGGAAAAAACACAGAGAACAATGGGACCGATTCATAAACAACCTGGAAAGAGATGTAACAAGACCAAAACCCTCCACATTCAAAATCATTAAGAAATTTAACAGAGAAGTACGATGTGACTCGGATATTCCGGTGATAAAGAAGGAAACTTGGCTAACGTATTTTCAAGAGCTGTGGACCCAGAAGCAAAGTGATATATAGAGGAGATACACCCCGTAGACACTAACAGACCAGATGACATCCGATTTAACGAGCTAGAATCAGTAGGCTACTGAAGACCTGTAAAAGTAACAGATCCCCTGGAGAGGACGACATTAATATGGAACTGTTCAGATTCAGTGACAAAAGATTCAAGGAACGACTTCTAAACTTTTTGAAAAGAATTTGGAAGGGAGAAACTCCACCCATAAATGACAGAGAGCAATTGGCATACCCATCGATAAAAAGGTGATGTCAAAGACTGCAAAAATTACAGAGGAATCAGATTACTTAACACTGGTTATAAAATCTATTCCAGAATTATACGACTAAGACTACAAACCTTCTATGAACCACTCCAGGGAGAAGAAGAGAATGGATTCTGGAAAGGCAGATCATGCGCCGATGGATATTTCACACTGAAGATACCCATTGAGAAAAGGAAATAATTCAATCTGGAAACACATTTATTTAGACTTCATTGATTTTGTGAAGGCTTTCGATAAAATAGACAGAAGGATTATTTGGAACATTTTTGCAGAAAGTAATAAATATAATAAAAGCAATTCAAAATATATACAGTCAAAATATGATAGCTGTCAGAATTGAACAACAGCAGACGGGATGGAAACCCATTGACCAGGGAGTTAGACAAGGCTGTTGTCTCTCGCCACTTCTGTTCAACATATACATAAATAAAATCATCAGTGGATGAAGACAAAAAAAAAACATGGTCACATTAAGATAGATAGACATCCTGATATAGACTCTCTACTGTTTGCAGATGACTTGGTACTTTTTGCGGAATCTGAAGATGATTTACAGAGATCAGTACCGGTATATAATCCTCACACAACAGCAAGAAATTACAACATGGAGATTTCCCTTACCAAAACTAAAGTTATGGCCTTCATCGGGAAAAAACATGAGAGAACAAAAATTGCAATAGAAAATACAACCCTTGAGCAGGTATCAACATTCAAATATCTCGGCTATAACCTCAGTTACATCCAAGCACAAAATCATCAACTTCACTAAGGTCACAGGACTATAATACGTAACATCTTCAGACCATCTTTAGTCCTGAGGCACACACGACTCAAACTACACAACATCCTAGCCAAAGCTACCCTTTCATATGGCAGCGAAGCTTGGACCCTTCGCAAAGGGGATGAACGGAGACTAACGAGTGCCGAGATGCGGTTCATGAGGAGAACAGTTGGATACACACTATGGGATAGGAAAAGATCTGAGGATATCCTTAAAGAACTAAAAGTAATACCAATTATCAATCAAGTGCAGAGTTACAGATCAGCTGCCCTTGGCTCGGGGACTGGGTGTATGTGACGTCCTCATCATCACTTCATCCTCATAACGACGCGCAGGTCGCCCACGGGCGTCTACTAGAAAGACCTGCACTCGGCCTCTTACGAGGCCTAATGGCGTTAACCAGAGAGCTTAGAGAGGAAAGGAGGAGAAGGAAGGTAGTAGAGGAAGCACTGCTTGGGAGACACACTACCATACATTACAGAAAGTTACAGTAGGAGCCGATGTGAATACTTCAGTAGCAACTAACGAAGTGAACGTTCCTCCCCTCACTCAAGCTGCAGCACATGGACTCGCCCACTTACGAAATTCATCGTGTGCGCATGTGCCATCAAGTAGAAGATGTAGCTGATATGGAGCCCATCACTTCCGAGCGAGGCGCGCCATGAGCCGTGATGAAGCCGATCTTGGCAACGCTGTACAGCTTTCACTGGAGCGGCTAACTGGTGAACCATGTCTTAATTCCCCGTACAAATACAAACCGATATAAAATAAGTGAATTAATTTACGTATTTCACAATCATACAGCATACCTTTTTGATGTATAAGGATTACAACGTGAGCAAGAACTACATTTTCACACCACCCCGAGCCGAGAAAAAGTTCCCTTACAATAATGATAACTTTGTTTCGTGCACACACAACATTTTTAAAATCTTAAACCAGTTATACAACATTCCAATGTATATTCTGTTAAAATTTGGATTCGATCTGATGACGGGTTTGTGAGATAATAATTCTTAAATGTGACGCATGGTTGAAACACGCTTAAAAACGGGCACTTTTTGTGTTCCAACTGCGATAAAAAAAAATATTAAAATATAAATTAGAAATTCCAAACCTACATGAACTAACGTAAATTAGAACGACAAAAATGATGATATTGGATTTTATGTAGGTTTATTGGTTTCTTCACAAACAACCTTCTAACTCGAGTGCACATAATATTTTGGTCGACATTAGTGTATAATCTGTCTCGCGCGGCAAAGTTATTTGGTTGCATCTAACAACCACTATAAAACTACTATAAAAATACGTCCCTGGATGCCCATCATGCCGAAGTCAACCATCAGCGACCCATGGGTCGTACACTTATGTCACCCACTTCTTTGATCACACATATGTGTGGTTCTGAGTTTATCAGAGGCTGTATTTGCATCTTAGAACAAACTAATTATTATGTATTTACTGCTCGCATTGTTAAATAGGTATCTAGGGTTCTAATGTATTTAAGCCTTATCATAAACATTAGAGATTGCACGAGCAGATGTTGTATAACGATACAATGTGTTGATAAGGAACATCTCTGGTAAACACGGTTTAAGGCACGACGTTCAGCAGATTAGTGGAACTCTTCTGCACACATCAATAAGATAACACTCTTTCAAACTGTACGTAGCGTCGCGGCCGTTGGTCTGGGACATAATGGTAGTTTGGTGCAAATTTGGGAAAGTAAAAATAACTTGCTATTAAAATTTAGAGTAGCGACGAAATTCACCCTACATCGTTCAGAATTTAGACCGACCTTGCTATACAGGGTGTCTTTTATGTACCTTTGGAGAATGATAGGTCGTGTAGGGGACGGGTATAGAAGTAATTTGAGATGGGGAACTTGGGGTCGGAGCGACCTCCTTAACCCCTAAAATGAGCGTTGATTCAGGCCCTCCACCCCGTCAGTTGGGCAACCGACCTATGCCTCTATTATCTTTCTCAATCCTTTAACTCTTGGCAAGATTCATTTCATCATGTGGCGCTGGCGTAATGGATAGCGTTCCGGTGCAAAAGGCCGGTAGTCCCGGGTTCGATTCCGGACTTGGGTAAAATTTATTTTTTATGTTATTTGTTGTATTGTAGTCACATAATACAGTCTGGTGGAACGTCAGAGAAGAGAGTGCAAATACGACAAATAACATTAAAAAAAAAAGGATTTTGCCCAAGCCCGGAACGAACCCGGGACTACCGGCCTTTCGCACCGCAACGCTATCTATTAAGCCAGCGCCAAATGGTGAAATGAATCTTGCCAAGAGTTAAAGGATTGAAAAAGGTATTAGAGGCTTGGGTCGGTTGCCCAACTGACAGGGTGGAGGGCCTGAATCAACCCTTATTTTAATAGTTAAGGAGGCCGCTCCGACCCCAAGTTCCCTATCTCAAATTACTTCTATACCCGTCCCCTACACGACCTATCATTCTCCAAAGGTACATAAAAGACGCCCTGTATAGAAGTGAGAACTGGGCAGATTCAGGATATTTGATACATAAGCTAGAAGTAACTGATATGAGGGTAGCACGAATGATTGCTGGGACAAGTAGATGGGAACAATGGCAGGAAGGTGCTCGTATTGAAGAGAGAAAGTTAGAAATGAACACGCTAGATGAAGCTGTTCGTATGAGCCGACTCAGATGGTGGGGTCATGTTCACAAACAGAGGCTTGCAGACTATACTGGACACTGAAAGGCAAAACAGTCTGAAATGAAAATATAGCCTATGTATGTACTGTAAGTTATGTATTAAAATTGAAATTGAAATAATTCACAGGTAAAAGTTTACGTTTAGAAAATTAACGGATCAAATTAAAAGTCATAGACCTCAATCTCCTTGAGTCCAGTGGTGGCCGATGTAAGGGGATTGCAATGTTCAGTGCCTATAATTTAATACTGTGGATTCAAGAAGGTATAATTATGTTATGTGGCTTTACATGTACGGTACCTTGACGTTTGGGCTAAAAGAATAGTGCGGATCGCTGTTGTAAGGGGGGTGTAACATCGGAGTCATCTGCCTCTCGTTTCAGTTGGAGAACACCGTATCATAAATAATTTACTTAAACAAAAGATCTCGTTTTGTGTGATGACTGTATTAGTGAAAGGATTTTATTTGACAAAAATACACCAGATGTCAGCATATAATGACTGAAAAGCACATCGGAAACACCCTGTAAGAAAATGTGTCAGACATCTGTCCGAAGTATACTATCTTCACAACGGAAGGGCGTGTTATCATCGAGGATTGAATTTCATTGCCGATAGTGAACATAATGAGAGTGCTTTCCTGCTGAGTTCTCCATACAAACTTCTGTTCGGTTAAAGATACCAGTGTTGTTGTTGCTTTTTAAGGGATTTGCGACATCATGGTCATGTAGCCATGTGTGTGTGTGTGTGTGTGTAATTTGTGTGATAACCTGTGTTATTGGGATGACTAGACTAGTGAGAAAATGGGAATTCACAGCCTGCTTCCAGTCGACCGACTGGGTCAGGGAATAGAATGAATGAAGCCCCCGTCTAGCGGCGAGGATATGAACCGTACCGGCTGCCAAAGCCAGTCGCACACCCCTGGGGCAATGATTAAATGAATGACAGATGCAAAGAAATGATCGTGGAGAGTGTTGCTGGAATGAAATTTTGTGTCAGGGAAAACCGGGACTATAATTGTGAGAATGTTTACAAATTGGGGATATTATTGGGTTGATTGGTTGGTTGGTTGGTTGATTCCTCAGTTTAGGGGCTGCGACAACGCGGTCATGCAGCCCCGTGTACTTTGGGTGTGTGTAGAATCTGTCTGATAACCGGTGTTAATTGTGATGGCTGTATTAGTGTGTGTATCTGTTTTAATTCAAGTAAGGACTGCAGACATTGCATTTTTCAAGTAGTTATTACTTTTGCCGCCAAACGCCACCATCAACGACCAACTAGTTCGGAACTTAAGTTACCAGATGCCACTGCAGTCGGCTCTTGACGACGAACGTAGGAACCTAAGAACGTTATAATTTAGCTTCACACAGGTGTAATTAGTGGAAGATTCTTTAACATGCCATAAATCTATGACATGGGACCGCCGGCTTTACTTCCCCTCCGAAGGAAGGCATACTGATATTATTGGGAAGGAGGCGGTCGTGGCCTAAGTTAGGAACCGTCCCAGCATTTCCATAGAGTAGAAGTGGGGAAACCACGGAAAACCACTTCCAGGATGGCTGAGGTGGTAATAGAGCTTGTGCGTGTTCCCCATTCCAGCCCTCACACCAGAATTAAAATTTCCCGGCGGAGCCGTGAATCGAACCGGGACTTCCAGGGCGACAGACAAGAATGCTAGCCACTACACCTCGAAGTGGTTGATCTCACTGTGTGTAGCGCAGCCACTTGATAGTAATGTCACTTTAATGCCTTAATCTCCTTCCATCGACATCATCATTTAGGTTGAAAGCTTAGTTTCTGACAACAATTTCAGACACTCCTCATTTAGGTATCTCTAATCTTGACACGCTAGTTAACTCATTTAGATATCCCTCACGCTCGTTAATTGTATGAAACGCTTCAGCTCATTTCATTATCTCTCCTCTTCGTTGCTTATATCCCCGTGTTTAGGCTACGTAGCATTATGTTACCCGTAACTCTCTTTTCAAATTAGTAGGTATTACGAAAGGAATTAATTCGGTATGACTTATTAAGTTGCCAGAGTTTTCCACCAATATGTCTTTGGTGAGATGGCTGTCACCCCTGAGGTCCGGGTTCGATTCCCAACTCTACCAAGGAATTTAATTCTGGACTTAGGGGTAGAACTGGGCACACTCAGCCCGTGAGGCAA
This sequence comes from Meconema thalassinum, assembly GCA_946902985.2. Taxonomy (NCBI): domain Eukaryota; kingdom Metazoa; phylum Arthropoda; class Insecta; order Orthoptera; family Tettigoniidae; genus Meconema; species Meconema thalassinum. The sequence continues at coordinate 694,319,227 of OX336390.1, forward strand.
AACTGATGTGGGCTCGATTCCCACCTCAGCCATACTGGAAATCATTTTCCATAGTTTCCCACTTCTACTCCAGGCAAACGCCGGGTTTGGTTCCTAACTTAGGCCGCGGCCGCCTCCTTCCCAATCCTGACATGTCTTCCAAATACACACAATACCACAGACACCACATTAACACACGTTATCATACAAATTCTCTCTCTATATATACACACACACACCCAAGTACACAGGGCTAAATGACCACGCTCTCCAAGGCTCTTAAATAAAACAACAGCATCGAAGCATAGAAGCTGCGGAGATATGAATAATGCAAAGTAATAGCATTCGGGGTACAGCCAGTGTTTATGGTTACTGTGAAAGTTTTACGTATAACGCCCGTGCTGCTTTACAAGCTCAGTGCGGAAAGCTACCTCACTCCTCACCTAACCTAGTCTTCTTCTTCTTCGCCTTCCGCTACCCAGTATTTATCTGTCTTAATGGTAGGGTCAGCTGTTCTACAATTCCCTTTCCACTTAAAGTGGTCTTTTGCATCTCCAAAGACTTTCGCCACATGTATATCCTTCCGCAAAGTGTCGAGTCAGCGTTTCTTCGGTCGCTCTCGTGGTCTTCGGCCTTCACGGCGCAAGTTCAGTGCCGTTCTTGCAACCTAGGAACTGCTTCTTCGTAGTATGTGCCATACCATTACAAATGCTTCTCTCGCAATTCTCAGGTATTGGGGCCACTCCAAATGCTGCCCTAACATCCTCATTTATAACATAGTCCAGTCTAGTGAATTCCATTGACCAGCGAAGCATCTTCATTTCCATGAAATGATGTTGCTCGCGTCTCTTTGCGACTGGCCAACATTCTGTCCCATACAGAGCCACTAGTTTAATGATCGTTCTATAAATTTTTGACTCCAGGTAACTTACATTGGCACCCTCCGACCGAAGATGACTCCTGTGACTTTACGCTACTTCATCCAGGCAGCGTTGATTCTGCTTCGAACATCTGGTACGGTAGTGTGTTACCATCCTAGTGGATACGTGATCCCAGATATCTAAAATTCAGATGTTTTAAGAAGGTCAACGCCGCCAATGTTAATTGACCCACCTTAGCTACTACGCCTCATTAATATTTTGATGTTTTTACCCCACATTACCCATAGCGGTGGTTTTTGAGGATCCAACCAGCCTCCATACTGTACATCTAACAGAAAGAGTTTAGCATGCCTTTCATAGTTTGAATAACCTTTTCATGAGGTTATCGAACGGGTTGAAACCTTTTGGCGTGATAACCATTCTAGTTATTCTGGAGACATAAGACAGCAGGATAATCAGCGTTGCAAATAGTTGTTACCACACCACCCTCCGTGGACCAGGGTTACTCCTGCGTTAATTGTCCTGGGTTCGATTCTAAGTTCTGCCAAAAAATAATAATTTTAATCTGAAGATTGGAACGAGGTTTAATCAGCCTCGAGAGGACAAGTGAGGTGGATAGACTCCCACTTCAGTCGTACTAGTAATTTTCCACTTCTACAGTATTCCAGGTAACCACCGAGAGAGTACCTCAGGCCAAGCACGCCTTGCCTTTGCCTCACACTAGTATTACTCACTTGTCAGACAACAGTAACACAGCTATCAGATTTAGCACACATCTAAGAATATCCCAAGCCTGGGGGAGGCGGTTTAGGGAAATTAAATCGTATTAACTTACGTAAGATAGTTTGTATTGTGAAACGTCAAATAGCTCGGCGACTGATGATCACATCAATGTGTTCAAATCAATTGACTTCGACGAACTGTACGTCAAAAATGTATAACACGCTTTACGGAAAATCTTTGAACTAGCCATGGAAACTGGATGATTCTTCACAATTTAGAACTATTTTAATGCATACTCTGCCCATTCAGCAATGAAATATGCAAATCACAGTTTGCCAGCAATGCTCAATCGGGTGTATCGGGGTTCATGGTTTGTTCTCCCACTCTGTGATCTACACACTTTGGATTAAATAGAGGATACACTTCCAAAAATAAACAAAAATCAACTCCTACTATTAAAAACATTTAATTATCCAAATATATGGCGCTACAAAACATTAAACAAATAAAATACTGACCCTTCACTTCATACTTGTTCAAAGTTGAACAAGGAATTCATATTAAACACATCTAAGATCATAATACTTGGTTTTCCATAAACCAACAAACTTCTACTAAGTTTCACTTCCATATACACACATCAAAAAAAGTTTTGCATCACCTCGGTTCCAAGAGTTCCGGAACCGTTAAATACAAAGGGAATAGAGATCAACACAAACAACATTTCAGCTCGTTTTATTGCTCATGAGACCCACACATTGCATGTTGTACCATCATACAGCTAGACTTTCAGCATTTGTGGTCCAGATTGCAGTACACACCACTACCTCTAATACCCAGTAGCACGTCCTCTTGCATTGATGCATGCCTGTATTCGCCGTGGCATACTATCCACAAGTTCATCAAGACGCTGTTGGTCCAAATTGTCCCACTCCTCAACGACAATTCGGCGTAAATCTCTCAGAGTGGTTGGTGGGTCAAGACGTCCATAAACAGCCCTTTTCAACATATCCCAGGCATGTTCGATAGGGTTCACGTCTGGCGAACATGCTGGCCACTGTAGTCGAGCGATGTCGTTATCTTGAAGGAACGCATTCACAAGATGTGCACGATGAGGTCGAGAATTGTCGTCCATGAAGACAAATGCCTCTCCAATATTCTGCCGATATGGTTGCACTATGGGTCGGAGGATGTCATTCAGGTATCGTAAAGCCGTTTCGGAGCCTTCCATGACCACCAGTGGCGTACGTCGGCCCCACATAATGCCACCCCAAAACATCAGGGAACCACCACCTTGCTGCACTCGCTGGACAGTGTGTCTAAGACGTTCAGCCTGACCAGGGTGCCTCCAAACACGTCTCCGACGATTGTCTGGTTGAAGGCATATGCGACACTCATCGGTGAAGAGAACGTGATGCCAATTCCGTGGGGTCCATTCAGCATGTTGTTGGGCCCATCTGTACCGCGCTGCATGGTGTCGGGGTTGCAAAGCTGGACCTCGCCATGGACGTCGGGAGTGAAGTTGCGCATCATGCAGCCTATTGCGCACAGTTTGAGTTGAAACACGACGTCCTGTGGCTGAACGAAACGCATTATTCAACATGGTGGCATTGCTGTCAGGGTTCCTCCGAGCGGCAATCCGTAAGTAGCGGTCATCCACTACAGTAGTAGCCCTTGGGCGGCCTGAGCGAGGCCTGTCATCGACAGTTCCTGTATCTCTGTACCTCCTCCATGTCCGAACAACATCGCTTTGGTTCACTCTGAGACGCCTGGAAACTTCCCTTGTTGAGAGCCCTTCTTGACACAAAGTAACAATGCGGACGCGATCGAACTGCGGTATTGACCTTCTAGGCATGGTAGAACTACAGACAACATGAGCAGCGTACCTTCGTCCTGGTGGAATGACTGGAACTGATCGGCTGTCGTACCCCCTCCGTCTAATAGGCCCTGCTCATGCATGGTTGTTTACATCTTTGAGCAGTTTTAGTGACATCTATGAACAGTCAAAGGGACTGTATCTTGGATACAATATACACAGTCAACGTCTATATGCCGGAGATCTGGGAACCGAGGTGATGCAAAACTTTTTTTGATGTGTGTAGTATCACTTCACAATCTTTAAAATAAGAGCTCCAAATGGCTCGGTAATGTTTACTTACAATGTGCTATCAATTTAATACACATCCATTATTATTTATATGAGTATATCTTTTAATCATAAATATCAAAATTACCAAAATATTGTTAATCATTACTTAATTTTGGGCTTTCACAATGTTCATATGTTACCATCCCTCTCTCTCAAGTCAACAACTCACTACTGTGATTGGGAAAAACTTGCGTACTCCCGAGCTACAGAAGACTACTGAACAAGTCAAAATTAAGATCACTCCCGGAATCTAATGTCTTCCATAGAACTCGTGAATCACTGAATAATATAATCATTAAGTTAGGGATTTATCATTATTTGTCTTAAAAGACCATTATATTATAAGAAAGCCACGATCTGAACTCTGCAAGCGATAATCATTCATCTAAAGGGACCTCGGTTCCAAGACCGGGTCGTTAAAACAAACTCTAAACACTTCTGTGTACTATAACTCAAACAGACCATTCACCGACCTACCACAATACGTCGAGGGTGAGGCCATAGCCTTGGCTACTTAGCGTGATTTATTGCAGGGATACAGAGAGTCCCCAGTCTCGCTGCTACAAGTGACTGGCTACCGACAGCTTTCATACAGCTGTCTTCAAATGTAATTCTCTGACCGACAAGGCTTTTAATACAGATTCTTACAACAACATATATAGGCTCAACAGACCTTTTCTCTTAGCTTCGGTATGTAGTAATTATGAAGTGTCCTCATTGGCGGGTAAGAAAAATTCAACAATACAACCAATATTTAGGGGCTTCAACACGGACGACTCTGAGTTCGATCCTTTCAAATGCCTCGGGAGCAGTATCCCAAATTGGAGGACTTATACATTTGCGACTTAGGGCAGGCCTTGCCTTATACCAGCGCTCATAATACACATAATTAGCACCCTTTTTTTTTACCATACAACACACACTGCCTCGTGATCATTGTCACAACTTTTGAGGACTTACCATCGTTCAATTACCGCGACCAACTGCCCCTCATAATTAGTTTTACCGAGCATTTCAACGCATTCCTAGCGTGATAAATTACTTCAATGCGCTACATGGCGCTTATACTATAATTAGCCAAGTTGCCTTCAAATAATTACTAAATTCAACATCAACGTTTGATCTACATCTCAAATATACATTACTCTTCTCCCTTGACAATAATCATTTTACCATAAAGAACATGTAATCATAACATGTATTAATTCCTCTAAAGGAGCTTGGAAGCTACTACTTTCAATATAAAATTCATCATACTATTCATTCATTTATGTAATTATTATTATTATCATCATTACGCTTGCTTTCTTATATTTATATCATTTATCATTTACATTGATATTTTACTGAATACATTCCCCATGGGATTTATTTACATTTCACATATTTATTATTTTTTATCTCAAATTTATCGTTCAGATCGCGCTATTATTCCTTTATCTGTTATTCAACATCCTTATTCTTTCTTTCTTTATGTGGATTATTCGCAAATCTTCCCAAACACATATCATAATGAAATAGTTACGCACATGACTGTCCGGTCAGCGACCGAATCCTCCAACGATGGAACATGTTCGCCCACTCCATGCTTTTTAAGCCATTTCCATAGATACACTTGCACTCAATGACACTTCTTTAACAATACATAAAATATTTACCTTAATTACTTGGAATACACTGAATACCATTTTGTATTCGTTTCACTTAACACAATATAAATTCTCAAAAAATACACTCAAAAATTTTCACAATATTTACATTACATAACACTTTTATCACTTGGGCGTTAATTATTCGCCTTACACACGTGATTTCTTTTCCCCGTATCCAAGGGTGGCATTTATAGAACTTCGGCTTCCTAATCTGACCAGATGATGGAAAGTCTCGATTGAACTACACCTCACTGGAACGGCTGATCTTCAAATCCGGGTTTTGACTATCGGCTTCTATACTTTAAATGCACGATGTCGTTCTTCTTAGACGCTAACTTGTTCGTCTAGATAAAGTCTGTCCTTAAGGTATTACTATTACGGCCGCTCGAATAGTTTATCGGTGACCTAGTACTTTCCTTGCATTAATTTGCTATTACTTTAATTCGTAGCTTATTGGAGTCCTCCCCAATGTTTACTTGTTCGTTTGCCTGCCTAGACAAAGCCTGGAACTATAATTCCTAATTCTGATCGTCCTACGCTCTAGTCCCTATCTTTCCGGAACACTAGGCGTTATTTATTTCGTTCTACCCTGATCGGGTTCCTTAACTTCGATAGAACTGTTTATTTCACTTCCTTAGGTACTTCGAAACCTTATGACGCTTTATGTCTTTAATTCGAGTACCTACACTGCCATCGTAATGTACAGGCCATCAGGCAGCGGCCATTACCATGTGATCAGCTGATCGCTAACGGTGGATGGGTAACGACCATTATGCTTAACTGTGAGTGGTTTGTGCTGTGTTGTTTATACAATTTAGTTAGTGTCCGAGTTAAAAGCAATACGTAAGAACGCTACTGCTTACGTCATCCAGAATGAGGATTACGGTACTCCGTTTGTTTTCTGAGGCAAATGTTCATTTCGTAGGTAGGTAATTAGCCTATATCTATAAAATGTTTGAGTTGCATGTTTGCCACCACAATTATTAAGGTTATGGTTCAGTTAGGAGCTTTACATCGCTTATTTTCGACTAATGCAGGTTTTTTGGTAGGTACGGTACCGGTAATACAATTATATTTATTCATTGAAACAATTATTCCTTCCATGGTCCCTGGAATGCCAAAACGTAGTTGTGTTACTGGGTGCAAAAACAACTATTATGATGGAGATGATTAGGTTATATGCCTTGTTTTTCCATCCCCACCGACGAAAATTTAAGAAAGCAATGAATACGGTACCGGTACTTAAAAGTCCTAGAAAAGATTTTCACATTACAGGGAAGACGAGAGTGTGTGTTAAACATTTCCCTGAAAGTAAGATACTTCGGGAGATAAGAGCTACCTTTAGGCCTACTCGTCTTGATGGTAATTTATAAGTTAATAATATGGTTTCAATATTATAGTATGAAGTTCTAAATGTCAGCCTATGCTAGGACTGGAAAGATTTCTAACATGTAAATGCTGAGGTTAAATTACATGTTAGGGCCTACTTATGTAAATCAGACAAGTTATTATTAGTATGGTATTATTCAGCATAGTTTGAAGTCTATCCAAGATGTGTCCCGTTCAACCTCAAGTGAACATAATTTTCATGTGGTACCGGTAGCATTTATGTAGGCTGCTGTATTTACATTAATGGGATTGATAGCAACCTATCTACCTGATTTCTAGATTACAATCCATGGTAAATTCCTGATGCAATAGCCAAGTTAGATTGAGTAATTGAAAATGTGTGCTGTTAGGTTAGGCTCTGTTTAGGTCCCACAAGAGGTGTTCTGTGCATTGATTACAGTTAGAGATTGGTTACGTTGTGCATCATATCATGAGCCAGAAGTAGTTTAGAATGTGATTTGTTGAATAGCCTAGAGTGATGTTGGGTTTTCTCAGGCATTTAACCCTAAAGTGGTGAATAGTGACGATTAGAATTGATCAGATAAAGAATGATCAACTTGTGATCTACAAATTAAGAGTAGTTTCCCTTGAGATCATATATACATAGGTCTACATTTTAGGACAGAGATTTTTTGGTGTGATTACCTGTAAATAATATTGTAAGTTGTATCTCATTATATTATCGTTCACACCTAACTTGGTACGAGGCTACATTAGTTATTAACTTTCTGTACTGTAGCTTACACCATAAGAGGATAACATCTAGTGCTGGTATCACAACAGTAGCTTAATGAAAATCCACAGCCTGCTTCCAGTCTCCGACCGGGTCAGGAATGGAATGAATGAAGCCCCCAACTAGCAGCGAGGATATGAACTGTGCCGGCTGCCGAGGCCTGACGCACTCCTCTGGGGCAATGATTAAATGAATGACAGATGAAATGAAATGATAGGGGAGAGTGTTGCTGGAATGAAATTTTGACAGGGAAAACCGGAGTACCCGGAGAAAAACCTGTCTGCCTCCGTTTTGTCCAGCACAAATCTCACATGGAGTGACCGGGATTTGAACCACGGACCCAGCGGTGAGAGGCCGGCGTTCTGCCGCCTAAGCCACGGAGGCTTCACAACAGTAGCTTAATACTGACTGAAATTATGACACTTAGATTAGGATATTCTAAATAGTTCCACCCTTTATACATGTGTTAAGATATTCATTTGAAAAAGTGTTATAGAGACGGTAGCTTTTCAGTTTTTTTAGTTGTGTATAACAAAAATGTTCTGAGCTGAGCAGATTAGTTTTTTGAGGTGCGCATTGACTTTTTGAGCTGCGCTGATTAGTTTTTGAGGTGTGCATTGACTTTTTGAGCTGCTCTGATTAGTTATTGAAAAGAGAAGATCCTTTGTTATGTAGCCTTGATTTTTCGTCCTTATACCATACATTTTTCTGGTTGTCAAGTAGGACCGCAGTGAATTGGTACGGTACAAACAATTTTATGCGAAGAAGTGGTTCTTGAACCTTATTTTCCTGACAGGATGCCAAGGGGAACATAGTGTTTTTATACATAATTTGTTTATTCGAAGAAGTGTCAGCAAGGTATATCTGTTATTTTGTACAAAAGATATTCATTCGAGAAAGTGCTATGGAGACAGTTGGTTTTCATTTCTTTTCTAGTAGTGTATAACAAAAATGTTATGTTTTTTCAATTCTTTTATCTGGAATAGGGTGAGATTTGTTTTGTTTTCTTACTGAAGTAGTGGTTTTATTCAGAGAAGATACTCTGTAAGTAGCCTTGATTTTTGGACCTCATACCACACATTTTTCTGGTAGCCAAGTAGTACCGCAGTGAATTGGTACATACAATTTTATGCGAAGTAGTGGTTCTTGAACCTTATTTTCCTGACAGGATGCCAAGGGGAACATAGTGTTTTTATACATAATTATGTTTATTCGAAGAAGTGTCAGCAAGGTATATCTGTTATTTTGTACAAAAGATATTCATTCGAGAAAGTGCTATGGAGACAGTTGGTTTTCATTTCTTTTCTAGAAGTGTATAACAAAAATGTTATGTTTTTTCGCTTCTTTTATCTGGAATAGGGTGAGATTTATTTTGTTTTCTTACTGAAGTAGTGGTTTTATTCAGAGAAGATACTGTGTTAAGTAGCCTTGATTTTTGGACCTAATACCATACATTTTTCTGGTAGTCAAGTAGTACCGCAGTGAATTGGTACATACAATTTTATGCGAAGAAGTGGTTCTTGAACCTTATTTTTCTGACAGGATGCCAAGGGGGACATAGTGTTTTTATACATAATTATGTTTATTCGAAGAAGTGTCAGCGAGGTATATCTGTTATTTTGTACAAAAGATATTCATTCGAGAAAGTGCTAAGGAGACAGTAGGTTTTCATATCTTTTCTAGTAGTGTATAACAAAATGTTATGTTTTTTCACTTCTTTTATCTGGAATAGGGTGTGATTTGTTTTGTTTTCTTACTGAAGAAGTGGTTTTATTCAGAGAAGATACTGTGTTAAGTAGCCTTGATTTTTGGACCTTATACCATACATTTTTCTGGTAGTCAAGTAGTACCGCAGTGAATTGGTACATACAATTTTATGCGAAGAAGTGGTTCTTGAACCTTATTTTTCTGACAGGAGGCCAATGGGGACATAGTGTTTTTATACTTATGTTTATTTGAAGAATATCCTGTTTTGTGAAGGTCATTCATTTTTGTGAGATGAAATGAAGTTGGACAACAGTGATAGCATTAGTTTTTTTGTGGAATCCTCAGTAAAGTGACATTGACCGTTTGAAATTTAACCATTTTTCTGACAGGTCCAGGGGGATAATGGTTATATTGTACAAGGGATACTTATTTGAAGAAGATCCTCTTGGCCCCAATTACTTTGTTTAGTGCATAAATATACAAAAATTCAAAAGTATATTTTTATATCTGGATTTTGCTGGTGTTGTTTAGAGAGGAGGCATAATTTTCGTAACTTTGTTTTACTGAATGTCAAGAATGGCAGATTTCTTACTTAGCCTTTTTTCTCATGCAAGTCCAGAAGTGAATAGCTAGTATTTTTGTATTGTATTTGTTTTGTATTTTCTGATAAACAAGGTCTAGAAATGAATATTTCTGTTGCTACCATATACACACATCAAAAAAAGTTTTGCATCACCTCGGTTCCCAGATCTCCGGCATATAGACGTTGACTGTGTATATTGTATCCAAGATACAGTCCCTTTGACTGTTCATAGATGTCACTAAAACTGCTCAAAGATGTAAACAACCATGCATGAGCAGGGCCTATTAGACGGAGGGGGTACGACAGCCGATCAGTTCCAGTCATTCCACCAGGACGAAGGTACGCTGCTCATGTTGTCTGTAGTTCTACCATGCCTAGAAGGTCAATACCGCAGTTCGATCGCGTCCGCATTGTTACTTTGTGTCAAGAAGGGCTCTCAACAAGGGAAGTTTCCAGGCGTCTCAGAGTGAACCAAAGCGATGTTGTTCGGACATGGAGGAGGTACAGAGATACAGGAACTGTCGATGACAGGCCTCGCTCAGGCCGCCCAAGGGCTACTACTGTAGTGGATGACCGCTACTTACGGATTGCCGCTCGGAGGAACCCTGACAGCAATGCCACCATGTTGAATAATGCGTTTCGTTCAGCCACAGGACGTCGTGTTTCAACTCAAACTGTGCGCAATAGGCTGCATGATGCGCAACTTCACTCCCGACGTCCATGGCGAGGTCCAGCTTTGCAACCCCGACACCATGCAGCGCGGTACAGATGGGCCCAACAACATGCTGAATGGACCCCACGGAATTGGCATCACGTTCTCTTCACCGATGAGTGTCGCATATGCCTTCAACCAGACAATCGTCGGAGACGTGTTTGGAGGCACCCTGGTCAGGCTGAACGTCTTAGACACACTGTCCAGCGAGTGCAGCAAGGTGGTGGTTCCCTGATGTTTTGGGGTGGCATTATGTGGGGCCGACGTACGCCACTGGTGGTCATGGAAGGCTCCGAAACGGCTTTACGATACCTGAATGACATCCTCCGACCCATAGTGCAACCATATCGGCAGAATATTGGAGAGGCATTTGTCTTCATGGACGACAATTCTCGACCTCATCGTGCACATCTTGTGAATGCGTTCCTTCAAGATAACGACATCGCTCGACTACAGTGGCCAGCATGTTCGCCAGACATGAACCCTATCGAACATGCCTGGGATATGTTGAAAAGGGCTGTTTATGGACGTCTTGACCCACCAACCACTCTGAGAGATTTACGCCGAATTGTCGTTGAGGAGTGGGACAATTTGGACCAACAGTGTCTTGATGAACTTGTGGATAGTATGCCACGGCGAATACAGGCATGCATCAATGCAAGAGGACGTGCTACTGGGTATTAGAGGTAGTGGTGTGTACTGCAATCTGGACCACAAATGCTGAAAGTCTAGCTGTATGATGGTACAACATGCAATGTGTGGGTCTCATGAGCAATAAAACGAGCTGAAATGTTGTTTGTGTTGATCTCTATTCCCTTTGTATTTAACGGTTCCGGAACTCTTGGAACCGAGGTGATGCAAAACTTTTTTTGATGTGTGTATAATGAATTTTCGGGGCAGAGTGTTCAAGAAGGCAGTAAGGGGTGGGGGGCTGGTTATCTAAAAGAAAGGAAAATAAAATACAGAATTAGAGATGCACATAATTTGGTATATTATCCTTGAAAGAGAGATTCTGTAGTTTTCTCAAATGTTAGCCTATAACTTAAGCTCGGTTCGAGGGTTTATCTGGCAGTAGGCACAGAAAAGTGTACCTGTCTATGTATTGTTTCTGTGGGTACATAGATTTATTTTATTAACAAACTGTTTCTTGCAAATTGTTTTGTGTATTGAAATATTCGAATATTTCCTTCCTTCAATCCCGTGTTTAGCCATATGCGATTTATCGACGTTGTGGTACATCTTGAGTAACTGTTTCAATGCCTCTTTTTATTGATATAACATTTACAGGACGTCAAAAATCTGCAATTTTTGCCCTGTCTGTGTGCGTCAACGTCCTAGTAAGTTCACAGACGATGTACCATTCTGTTCACTCGTAAAATGCCCGCTACAACGGCAGGATTCGAACTAGCGGAGCGATAATTAGGCCTATTTAGTGGTTACTTATCTAACTGCCAGTGAACTCCAAATAGTATTAACATTTTCCTATAAATATGAATTTATATTCGCTTTGGAGTGACTGCGTGTGAAAGGAGCCGCTGACTTGCTACGGCGGCTGTACCGACCCTACGCGTGACGTCACTAGAGGAACCTTGCGGCCTGGACATAACGATGGCAGTGGTACCTATCGCCTGTTATTACTGCAAGTTCACAGCCTAACTTTGACTGTACTGGTGAACTTTGACGATACTTGTTTCGGTGTGCAGCGTCTACGCGCTCACTAAAATAACTTGTTATACTTTGCGACACAGTATTACGCTCTCGGGCGTCTTTTATAACTGAATATACTTTGATGCAGCCCTCCTGTACTAGGAGTTTACTTGTAGCCAGAGTTGGGCAGTATCGAAAATACATGTATTTAAAATACGTATTTTCGATACTTTTGTATTTTGTATTTTGTATCGAAAATACATTTTTGAACATGTATTTTGTATCTGTATCGAAAATACTTTTCATGAGTATTTTGTATTTTCAAAATACATAAAATACAATCAAAATACAATCACTGCATTAGGTAATTTTCAGTTTTATCTTCCATTATTTTCGCTTTTAATAATTTAAGTCAATTGGTAGACATTAAGTTTTAGATCAATACAACTCTTCCAGCAATAAAGCGACCTAGTAAGACCATGTGCAATGCTATTTATTTAGGATGCATTTAGAACAAAATCTCCGAAGGATGTCTCCCGATGTTCTGTTATCAGTGTGTTTGATCTTGGAAACCTTTCCACAAGCAGTAGCCTCAAGCTACGTAGTATGAAATTCCCAAACGCATGAGGTTGTCTGAACCTGTTAACTAGTATTGTTCGAAAATTCCTGGAAGTGCTCACATAAGGGCTGTACAAAATGCGGCAATTGTCTCCCGTAAGAGTAGTGTAAGAGTTGTATAAAACTTTGAATTGACAAATAAGTTGCTGTTCTTTCATTTGACGAGCTTGTATCACATCGTGATCATTTTGTCCCGTGTACTTATGTGTGTATGTATATATATATATATATATATATATATATATATATATATATATATATCATTCATAACCGTGTTATTGTGGGTCAATGTTGTAGTAGTACCGTAGTGGGTTTATATTTAATTTGGGGAAGGAGACGGCAGTGGCCTTAAGTTAGGAACCATCCCGGCATTTTCCTGAAGTATAAGAGGAAAACCACTTCCGCTCTTCGCAGGTTTGCTAGCCACTGCACCACGAGCCAGACGAAAATAAATATGATGGTTGTTGTTAATAAATCTTGATCATCAGCCCGATGTATTTGGGTGTGTGTTAAATATGTCTGATAACCTGTGTTTGTGTGATTTTTGTAATAGTATGCATGGCTGTATTTATTATGGTCTAGGATTGAGCAGATGCCCTGTCAGTGCCAGAAAAAGAAACTTGGATCTCTGTATTTGTCTTGAATACAGTAGTTGCATACGTTAAGGATGGAAGGAAGAAGGAAGATTGTAGTTTTACGTGACCGTTAATCTCGAGATCATGAGCCACGGGACCTCCTTTTTACATGGAATCCGAATCACTGAATATGGCATTTCACAAGCATTGACTGGGAATTGAACCCACTCCGCCGTGGTGAGAGGCCAACAGCTTGACCGCTGCTCCACCACACCCTCTACGATAAGGATGGATGACGATGTATGTCTACCCCTTACTTTTACCTATTTAACGGGATCGGGGATGAGATGCGATGAAACGCTATGTGGCGGATGTATTTACGACCGGATGCCCTTCCTGACACCAACATGAGAGGAGTTAATGAGAGATCTAGATGAATGAAGCTGGGCAAGGATGTGGAAGGAAGCTGCCGTGGCCTGTCAGAAGGATCGTCCCAACATTTGCCTAGAATTGAAAGTGGGGAAACCACGGTAAACCATTTCCAAGATGGCCGACGGTGGGGTTCAAACCCACGTCTACCAAGTCCACATGGAGCATGGCCACATTGCCTAGCGCTGTGCGTTAGCGGGTGACCGCTGTCGGTAGTGATAAGATGACCATAATAATACGGTAATAATAACTATAATGCGTATGATTCCTGTTTCAACTGGGACGGAAATGAGATAATATATATTTTCGCGTCCTTATGGTGGATAGTTTATACAGTCGGATGTCATTCCTGTCGCCAACCTCATTTTTTTTTAGCGTATGGCTTTTATGCCGGGAGTGTCCGAGGACATGTTCGGCTCGCCAGTTTTTGTAGCTACTTCGAGACGGACACCCAATGGGTGAGTTACAAGTACCGTTGGGGAGGAAAGTGGGAATGTACAAGGACGAGGAGTTGAGTTGGAAGGTAGCGGCTGTGGCCTATAGTTAGGGACCAACCCCGGCAATTGCCTGGAAGGAAGATGGGAAACCACAGAAGACCATCTTCAAGGTTGCCGGCGGGGTATTCGAACCTCCTCGCCTCCCGGATGTGAGCGACTGCCAGCAGTCATGCCGAAACGACCTCGGCTAACTCACCCGGTGCCAACCTCATGAGAGGAGTTAATGAGAGATGATATGAATGAAGGTGAATGAAAATAAGCACGGATTTGGAAGGGAGCGGCCGTGGCACATTCGAAGGTGCCGTCGCAGCATTTGTCTGTAGTTGAAAATGGGAAACCACGGAAAACTATTTCACGGACGGCCGGCGGTGAGGTTCGACCCACGTCTACCGAGACCACAGACATCTGGGCACCAGCTGCCGTTGTTGGTTGGTTGTTAATAATTATAAATGACCCAACTTCGTTCATTAATTATGTTTTTTATTCTTTTGTGGCATACCGGTACGGTATTACTTACAAAGGATAATTTATAACGGAATGTACAAATTAAACATGTTGAGTCAATTGACTGTAGTGTCCCGTGGTGCTGATTTCTTACATCACCATTTTAGGATATCAGAGAGTAGTCTGAATGAAATGCCTCACTGTTTGCCTGACAGCGCTATAAAGAAAATATGAACAGACGGACATATAACTAGGGCATACACCTTTTTTTTTAAACATCTCAACTAAGAAACAGTTCTAAATAGTAGGAAATATTATTTTATGGATCCTCAAGCAGTCTTACCATCAATAATTATTTTATTATGTTCATTTTTAAGTATAACTCGTATACAATTAAAATACCCATTGATTTAAAAAAAATGAAAATAATTTTACAATATTTACATAGTGAATTCAGAATAAACAAGAAGTTCCGTGAAGAACTATACATCCTACTTTTCATGCCAATGATTATTCTACAGAATATGAACCTATCTAGAATAATGACGAAATTAAGTTGCTAATATCGAAATTTCCAATTAGTTTGAAATACTGTATACCTGGCATAATGTATCCTAATAGAGCACTACAGTTGGCAGCCCTGATGACTGAATATATTCTTAGTTCCGTCTCTTAAGGTACTAAATACAAAATTTGGTTGAAGTCCAATGAATAGCATGGACGTTACATGCAGTTAAACATTGGATCTAACAGCGCGCGTAAAATCATGTTGGCAACAATGTCATGCATGTATTGGTCAGAAATAATCTGAAATAATATGATCTATTGTTGTGCCAATTTTGAATGAAATCCATTAGTTAGTATAGAAGTTACATGCATTTTAAAATTGGACCTATCAGCAGGCTTAGAATCATGTTGGCAGCACTGACGTATATTAGTTACTCCAAATTCGTCTAGAATGCCAGGTACTATATGTGTGCAACGTTTAGAGCTATTGGCTTGCATACTTTCTGATATATTGATATTAGGGTAACAAAAATAGGGACAGCACATATTAACAGTTGGCAGCCCTGGTTGCTCCTTAGAATACGCATAGTCATATCTGTTATGGTACACATAGCACATACGAAATTTGGTTGAAATCCAAATGATAGTATGGAAGTTACATGTATTTAAAGTTGGACCTGTCAGCAGGCTTAGAATCATGTTGGTAGCACTGACGTATATAAGTTACTCCAAATTAATATAGAATGTCAGGTACTATATGTGTGCATAGTTTAAAGCTGTCGGCTTGCATACTTTCTGATATATTGGTATTTGGATAAAATAAATTAGGAGCATTTATTAACAGTTGGCAGCCCTGGTAGGTCTTAAGAATACGCTCAGTCATATCTGGTTATGTACACATACAACATACGAAATTTGGTTGAATTCCACTTGATAGTGTAGAAGTTATATGCATTTAAAAATTGGACCTATCAGGAGGCTTATAATCAGTTTGGCAACACTGCCATGTTTGGCCTCCTGGAAATTAAACTGAAATATTATGATCTGTACGTGTGCCAATTTTGAAATAGCTCCCATTCATACTTTCCAAGATATCCAACATGGAGCTCAAATTTCAATTGCGATTTTTTAGCAGTTGGTAGCACTGACATCATTTTAAAATATGGCCGTAAGATATTCAGGTATAGATCTTTACTCCTACCAAATTTTGTTTCGATTGCTGCAGCCGTTTAGGAGTTGATAGGGGGGGACACACACACAGCCAGTCAGACAGACAGAAGGACAGACAGACAGACAGACAGACAGACTTTTTCCTCATTTTTGCAAAATGTGAAAAGTAGGCTAAAAATAATTGATATTAACTTGCAAAAGGGACTGTATTGAAATAATTTCAGTATTATCCTGTGATAGTCTCCTGAAATTTCTTCTTGCTGACAAGGGCTGAATTGATGTGTGTTTTTCTTTTTTTATTTCTTTTTTAACGACATTTCTCTTATGTTTGGCGGGTTCCAAATGTTCAGCCACAGAAAACTTTCCAGAAACTCCCTACATTTCCTTCACAAATTTTACAATAAAGGACACTATCGTCGGTAGAATATAATTCATTCCCAAATGTTTTCAAAAAATTTCGCAACTTAACAACGACGTTAGCTTTTATTGGAGTCATACCTCCGTGCTTGCTGTGGTTGACAGTAAGCAGCTTGGTATTTCACTGAAGGTTGGAATTAAGGAATTTGAGATAATAGGTCCAGGTAATATTTGTGGAAATCCCTGGTCATTCATAAGCTGAACCCCTATTGTGAACTGGTGATAAATGAATGGAACGAAGGTATTTCAGTTGTTGGAGAATCCGGTTTTTCCTTACTGGCAATGCAGACTACTAGTTATCAGAATATACAAATACTCGGGGTGATTTAAGGGAGGTGAAAGCAACTTTATCATTAACAAGGAAATGTTCAGGTTTGACTAACCAACCAAGAAACTCTTGGAGTCCGAATAGAAATATACGACTGAACATGAAGTAACAAAAAGCGCTTCAAAACAATAGGAAATTAAAATATACACTATTCTCCAGCATAGATATGCACTTAAACAGGCAAAGGAGAAGAATATGATGCATTGTGCCAAAATAACCAAAATATGCATAAATATGCAAAAATATGATTTTGCATGATCTTCCGGGCCTTAGTTATTAAGCTGTACACCTATTATCTTGGCACGAGAGCTATTTATCCGACTACTTCGTGGTGCAGTGGCTATTATTCTTGGCTGTCACTCCTGAGGTCGGTTTCGATTCACGAATCTGTCAAGAAATATAATTCTGGTCTGAGGCAACTCAATTATCCTGCAAGTGGTTTCCCACTTCTACTTCAGGCAAATGCCGGGATGGTACCTAAATTAAGAGCATGGCAGCCTCCTTCCCAATCCTTATCTGAAATACAAATAGGCTACACACACTAATATAGCCATCACAATAACACAATTCATCAGACAAATTCCACACACGCCCAAGTACACGGGGCGACATGAACACAATATCGCAACGACAACTAGCTCTTTATCCGAACTGGTGCACAGTATTCAGTGACAGATTATACGAAGTCAACAGCTGAACAACAGAGAATATTGGTGTTGGACCCTAAGTGGAACGACAAAGCTTCCACAAAATGTCATTCTACGTCTTGCGGTTGTCGGCAGTCTTTGTTAGATAATCTTTGAATGATAGCGTTTTCTCAATAGTTTCATCCTGTTTAAACAGTACACATATACACTATATATATATAAGTTCGACGTGTTGCGTAGTGGCTAGCACTCTTGGCTGTCACCACAGAGGCCCGGGCTCGAAGCCGACTCTGGCAAGGAATTTATTTCTGGTTTGAGGGCTGGAACGGGATAAACTCAGCCTCGAAGGCCAAACTGAGAAGAGGTGTGTTCGAATCCCATCTCAGCCGTCCTGGAAGGGCAGATGTGGGCATCACCATGCTGCAAAACTACCAATATCTTTGTTAGCATCAACTGTGGCAGTTGTATAGCCAAGATTGACCAATGCGAGGGTGGGGATATAGTTTCAAAATATTGTGTGGTGCTCATCATTATACCATTATAAGGATTGGTTGGTTCTTAAGTTTAGGGGCTGCGACAACGCGGTCATGTAGCCCCGTGTACTTTGGGTGTGTGTAGAATCTGTCTGTAAATTGTGATGGCTGTATTAGTGTGTGTATCTGTTTTTTAATTCATGTGGACTGCAACTTCGATTTTTTCAGATAGTTCCTACTTTTGCCGCCAAACGCCACCGTCAACGACTACAAGGCCTAGTTCAGAACTTAGCTACTAGACGCCACCGCAACGAACGTAGAAACCTAAGAGCGTTGTTTACATTCGTAACCTATACAATTTAGCTTCACACAGGTGTAATTAGTGGAAGGTTCTTTAACATGCCATAAATCTATGACATGGGACCGCCGGCTTAACTTCCACTCCGAAGGAAGGCATACTGAGGGATTTTAATGCTCTTAAAAATCCGATGGCTTCGGCCGGATTTGAACCCGCTATCTTGGTCATAGAAGCTCAGCATGCTACCAACTACGTCATCGAGGCCGCATCTCCACGAGGTAGCTTAGGTCATACGATAATAATAATAATAATATCAAGGATGATACAGCACAACTAAACACCAAATATGGAACGATAAACCGTGTTAATAAATTTAAATATCTTGGGGAATGGATCCAGCAAAATGGCCTTGACAAGGAAGCCATAGAAGCAAGAAGCAAGAAAATGGAAGTCGCTTTTCAAACCACCCGCAACATATATAACAAAAAGTGCTTTTCTATGAACAC
The DNA here is from genome assembly GCA_946902985.2 of Meconema thalassinum. Lineage (NCBI taxonomy): Eukaryota > Metazoa > Arthropoda > Insecta > Orthoptera > Tettigoniidae > Meconema > Meconema thalassinum. The sequence goes on from OX336390.1 coordinate 694,338,291, forward strand.
AAAAATTCGTCACTACAACACTGTCATCAAACCAGTACCGCTATATGCATCTGAATGCCTTATCCTACCCGAGAAATATTTACTCGCGAAGTTAGAGAAAAAGAAAGAAAGATCCTACACATCATACTTGGCCCGGACTACAAAAATGGCATCTACATCAGAAAATCCAGGCAAGAAATTTACTCGAGGATAGAGAAGATCACAGATACAATGCGAAAACGCAGAGTTTGCTTTTACGGTCATATACGACGGATGATCGACTCCCGATTGACGAAACGTATCTTCAGTATATTCGACTCAAAACCAAAAACGACAATGCCAAGGTATGTTAACGTCCAGAAAGATCTGAAAGAAATGGGGATACGAGCAGAAGATGCACAAGACCGAAACCTTTATAGAGCAGCCATCAAGACGTTTGGGACTTACCGGGACGAAAAAACGGACAACTGGTGCGAAATGGACAGAAGAACGTCGTGCTAAACACAGTGAGCTCATGAAGACAATGTGGATCAAGCGAAAAGTGAACAAATGCCAGAATGTAAGATGAGGCTTATCGAGGTCCCTAGTTGGCCGATTAGGGAAATTGAGTGAATGAATAATAACAATTCCTATACCGTATATATTTCCCATGTTGTGGGTTCGAGGACAAAGTGAGGTAAATTTCTATGTGGCAGTGGTTTTCACGGCTGGATGATCCTCCTGACGCCATCCTCAACACAGAGCTGGATGGGAAACGAAATGACAACAGGGCAACAGCGACCAAGGCCCATCAGGAAGTACCATTTCATGGAGGCTGACGGTGGGATTTGAATCCTTTGGCCTTGCACGTTAATGCACGCACCCGTCTTGATCACCGATAATAATAATAATAACAATAATAATAATAATAATAATATTAATAATAATAATAATAATAATATTTTGAAAAGTTTGAATGGAAGAGAAGCATATTTTACTAAGTATTTTGTATTTTGAAATGTATTTTAAAATACTATTTTGTATTTTGTATTTTCAGGAATTTTATAACTGTATTTTGTATTTTGTATCTAAAATACTTTTTTGTGAGTATTTTGTATTTTGTATCGAAAATACATTTTGTGAGTATTTTGCCCAACTCTGCTTGTAGCCTATCTTGTAGTCGATGCTTCATCGTGCAGCGTCTCGGCGCTCACGGAACTGAATTGTTGGTGAAACAGTACGACCCGCCTCAGCGGTCGTTCAAGACTGAATATGGTGATGCTCCAACGTCACGCCCCCCTGGGCTGACTGATACTGTATGCCTCTCGTGGCTCTGCCAGGGTTTTTATACAAATCGGCGGCAAAAAGACAAGATCCGCGTCTTCTTCAGCACTAACTTTTGAAGTAATCGTTGTATAATTTTGAAAAATATATCTTTGGAAAGCTCTTGTTCTAAACGTCAACTGGTTTCTTTGATCATGAAAGTCGATCGCACAATTCCAAGATATTAAATGATTTTGCTCTTCAGATACGTGGGTGTTGCGGTTTATTTTTCTATCCCTACCAACTCTGGTCTCGGGGAATTTTTAATTACGTAATGCTGCGTTTGCACTTCTTTCCTGTGCAAATATTATAAACTTTTTCCCCACACAAAAATCTCTCTTCCAAAATGATCAACCATGATATGTTTCTTTCATTAATTAAATGCTCGCAAATGGCTTAATTCTAATTATTTCTCTTCTTGCACAATTGCGAGGTTGTCATTTTATTGCTGCGTAAGGTCAATTTCCGAAACCTCCTCTCTCTTACACGCAGTGGAAAGTTTTTATCGTTCTATTAATAGTCATGATCGGCTCCTTATCAATGCGTCATGCATGATATCATTTCCGCGTGACTCGTGGTCCCTTCTTATTGCGCCACGTTATAACAGTCCTCTCCGTAAAATCTTTCTAAGTCATTCTAAAGACTATATTTTTTCCTCTCTTCTTTTGCCAATAAATTATGGATTCGACCCTTGAACCAACAGCATATGGGTTCAATACAAACAGCTTAACATCGTAGTAGAATGAAAATACGATGACTCCAAATACTGTAATACCCTACGGTGGTCTATAGAATTTGAAGAAAAAAAAAGGACTGTGGAACATCCCGAAACTAGACCAGTAGAAATACCCGGAATACAGTCAATGAAGCGTGTATCTGAAGATCTACATTCTACAATAAGTGTGTGTTCTGGACGGGTGACAAGGCAGAACTGAGAACAGATAACAGTGGAAAAAATCTCTCTGGGTGGAGTCAAGACTGTATTGGTCTTGGTGGAGTCGTGGAGTGCAGTTCACAAGGCCTGATCGATCAAATCAGAGATACACTGGACAGTCGTTTTTGAGCTGTGCAGTGCACGTTCACATTTCTATAGCATGACCCGCTGCGTCCTTCATCCCGCCCTGGCTGTCGCTCTTCCCATCCCCTATCAGAGTACGTATCATTAACGTGAGTAGGCGAGCTCCTAGCATAAAGGTTGACGAACCAGTGTACATCAAATATGTAATACCCTCCTCCTAGAGCCCTGGACATTTTAGTTATACTTTCCATCTGAAGGGCCCGCACTTTCTGTAGAACACATGACCTAATAGCTGAAAACTCCATTTGTCATTAACCCTGCGTACTGGTATGTCAATACTATATCCACGCGTTACGTCACATCAGACCCCGATACTCGCAGCAGCAACGTGTTTCTCGCAGTGACCAAAATGTGCTGTTCCGCTTGATAAGACTGCTCTAGTACAGTAGTTGTAGGGATGCACTTTACAAGTTATGTATTTCTTTCTCGGATCTGTGATGATGACAATATACTGTATACAGACATGCATCATTTAAAAGCATGATATTTCGAATATTTTAAAATATTCCCTTATTAGCCTACTTTCGATTTTTGCAAAAAATGAAAGTAGACTTATGAGATCAACACAGGGCGAAAAAAGTGTGTCTGTCTGTGTGTGTGTGTGTATGTGTGTGTGTGAGTCTCTGTGTGTGTGTGTGTATGTGTGTGTGTGAGTCTGTGTGTGTGTGAGTCTGTGTGTGTGTACTCTGAATGTCTGTCCCCCCCTATCAATTCGAACACGGTGAATACGAATTGAACGAAATTCGGTACAAATGTAGCACTAGCAAAGGACACCTCAGTGTCATGTTTTATATCACCGCCATCTTGACGGAAACGCAATGGCGGCCCCACAAATGTTCAAAGCTTAAATCAAATTACGACTAACCTAATCATTTGATCTCTACCAAATTTTGCAACAACATACCTTTACGGGGGGGAGGATCCTTTGACCAAACTAATAGATCATCAGCCTAATAGTTTGCGGATGGCGGCCATCTTTGTGTGAAAATCGATTCCCCCTATTAATTCGAACACGGTGCAACCGAATGGAACGAAATTTGGTACAGAGGTAGTACTAACAAAAGGCACCTCAGTGTCATGTTTTATATCGCCGCCATCTTGACGGAAACGTAATGGCGGCCACACAAATGTTCAAAGCTTAAATCAAATTACGATTAACCTAATCATCCGATCTCTACCAAATTTTGCAACAACATACCCTTATAGAGGAAGCATCCTTTGACCAAACGAATAGGTCATTAGCCTAATAGTTTGCGGATGGCGGCCATCTTTGTGAGAAAATCAAACACGGTGAAACCGAATGGAACGAAATTTGGTACAGAGGTAGCACTAGCAAAGGGTATCTCAGTGTCATGTTTTATATCGCCGCCATAGTGACAGAAACGTAATGGCGGCCACACAAATGTTCAAAGCTTAAGTTAAATTACGACTAACATAACCATCCGATCTCTACCAAACTTTGCAACAACATACCTTTATGGAGGGAGCATCCTTTGACCAATCTAATAGGTTATTAGCCTAATAGTTTGCGGATGGCGGCCATCTTTATGTCAAAATTGATTCCCCCTATTAATTCGAACACGGTGGAACCGAATGGAACGAAATTTGGTACAGAGGTAGCACTAGCAAAGGGCACCTCAGTGTCATGTTTTATATCGCCGCCATCTTGGCTGAAACGTAATGGCGGCCACACGAATGTTCAAAGCTTAAATCAAATTACGATTAACCTAATCATCCGATCTCTACCAAATTCTGCAACTACATACCTTTATGGAGGGAGCATCCTTTGACCAATCTAATAGGTCATTCGCCTAACAGTTTGAGGATGGCGGCCATCTTTATGTCAAAATTGATTCCGCCTATTAATTCGAACACGGTGGAACCGAATGGAACGAAATTTGGTACAGAGGTAGCACTAGCAAAGGGCACCTCAGTGTCATGTTTTATATCGCCGCCATCTTGACTGAAAAGTAATGGCGGCCACACGAATGTTCAAAGCTTAAATCAAATTACGATTAACCTAATCATCCGATCTCTACCAAATTTTGCAACTACATACCTTTATGGAGGGAGCATCCTTTGACCAATCTAATAGGTCATTCGCCTAATAGTTTCCGGATGGCGGCCATCTTTGTGTCAGAATCGATTCCCCCTATTAATTCAAACACGGTGAAACCGAATGGAACGAAATTTGGTACAGAGATAGCACTAGCAAAGGGCATCTCAGTGTCATGATTAATATCGCCGCCATATTGACAAAAACGTAATGGCGGCCACACAAATGTTTAAAGCTTAAATCAAATTAGGACTAACATAACCATCCGATCTCTACCAAACTTTGCAACAACATACCTTTATGGAGGGAGCATCCTTTGACCAATCTAATAGGTCATTAGCCTAATAGTTTGCGGATGGCGGCCATCTTTATGTCAAAATTGATTCCCCCTATTAATTCGAACACGGTAGAACCGAATGAACGAAATTTGGTACAGAGGTAGCACTAGCAAAGGGCACCTCATATTCATGTTTAATATCCCTATAGCACGTTGTATTTCAAAAAGCTACTACAACCTACATTCAATCATACTCCTTGAAAAGGACAAAGAGTTATAAAAATACCCATGCATTTAGGAGAAAGTAGGCTATATGTTCTTTACTGAACATCTTGTTTTTTCTACTATATTGGGGATGCGCCTAGGGGTGTGGAGGCGACGGATGGGATGCGCAAGTACCCTTTAGCTACGTCCCTTAACCAATCCAATTCTCAAAATCTGAAGCTTCTGCGGAAGATACCAACCAGCCCAGCATGCCAAACAAGTAACTTCAGATTACATTTCAAAAACGGTGTATAATTTACAGTGGTTTGTTTCTACTTTCTAGTCCTTCCCCGGGATGTTTCTCAGCTATTTATCTTTCAAGGAGAAACAGTTCAAAGTCACGAATCTTTTAATATTATTCCTACATCCCAGTAAACAGCACCTCGCGGAATTTAAAAGAAAAAGGAAGATTGCAGTTTTACGTGACCGTGAATCTTGTGATTATGAGCCACGGGATCTCCTTTTTACGTGGAATCCGAACCACAGGACATGGCATTTCACTTCGAAAATCTCACATGCATTGACCGGGAATCGAACCCGGACCGCCTTGGTGAGAGGCATACAGCTTGACCGCTGAGCCACCACGCCCCGAATTTAAAAGAGATCCCGTGGCATGGGTATATTTTGTTATTGCTTATTTAAGGGACTTTGCGACATCGTGGTCATGTAGTGTGTATGGAATTTGTCTGATAACCTGTGTTATTGTAATGGCTGTATTAGTGTGTGTATTTGTAATTCATGTGAGGATTGGGAAGGAGGCAGCCGTGGCCTTAAGTTACGAAACATCCTGGCACTTTCCTGGAGTAGAGAGGGTTAACTATGGAAAACTACTTCCAGGATGGCTGAGGTGGGAATCGAACCCGCCTCTTCTCAGTTTTGCCTCATGAGACTGAGTGAACACCGGTCCAGCTCTCACACCAGAATTAAAATTTCTTGGTAGAGGCGGGAATCGAACCCGCTACATCACGAGGTGGCCAGGGTATATTTTACTCTTGTCACTGAGCAATATGGAAAACAATATATTGTGAAATATCACCGTAGAAACAAAAAAATCACACCGCAAGGATATAGGCTACTACGACTTACCATAAATTTCCCTGTCGTAGGTGCGACCCGTAACGTCACAGGCAGATCGCCGTCCAGCTCCCATTTCCATGAACATAGCAGACCACAAGATAACCAGCAAGTTCTCCGCATCGTCTTGTTCTCAACCTGGTGCTCTTTATATGCAATTTAGTGCTCTCGTCATACGAGCAAAAAGGTGCTCGCGAGCACAAGCTTCCCTGAGATCAATTATTCAATACTGTGCCCTTTTAGCAAGAAATATGCCAATCACAGTATACCAGCGTAGCTCAATTCGGAATTTTCGGGGCAGCGGTAAGTTCCCCCACTCTGTGACTCACATATTTTGGATTAATTAGAGGATACACTTGCAAAAATAACAACAAAATCAACTCCTATTTTAACACATTTAATTAATCAAATTAATGGCGCTACAAACACTTTAACAATTTAATTACTGACCCATAATCATCTACTTGTTCCAAATGAACAAGGAATCACAAATATAATAAAACAAATATTGTATTTAAACATATGGTTTCCACATAAACCAACAATTCCTACTTAGTCTTACTTCCATAAAGCATCAACTGTAAGTCTTATATAACTCCGAGCTCTTTTGGCTCCCTGCTTTACATAATAATGGTGTCATTCTTGTACACCTCAAATACTACTCTTTTATATTTTCTTAATCCTCCAAACAAATGTATAATTACATTTAAAAATTTATGTTAATTATCTAACTCAATATTTTGGGCATGTTCACACATTCAGCTGTTATCATCTCTCTTTATTTTCACAAATATATTAAGGTAATCAGGAAATCACTTGTGTACTCCAGAGCGTGAAGATACTTGACACAGTCAAAAAACTATAGTTACTCCCGAAACTTAGTTGCCTTCAATTAACTCGTGGAATCCTACTTCCATACATCATTACAATAGGGATTGTTATTTATCTCTTATGTCTTATAAGACCATTATCACATAAGAAACTACGATCTGAACAGGCAAACGAAAATATCAATCTACAAGGACCTCGGTTCAACGCCCGGGTCGTTAACAACTTTAAACACTCACGGTGTCTTTACTACATCTTACGAGACGGTTCCGGCCCACCCTTACTCTAAGAGAGCCGGGCCATTATACTCGGGCGCGATTTATGACACGGAGGGTGACGGGCGACTCTCTGTCTAACCCACGTTAGCAGCTCCTTTCCAAGGCTTTCAAAACAAACCTTCACATTATACTCAGTCCTGGGGAGAGACCGGGCTTTTACTGTACTGTATCCATTCAAACAAATATTCTTTGGTTCATAGACCACTTTCGTAACCTTGGCATTTATTGATTATGAGAGGGTCCTCATTGATTGGGGAAGATTAATACACATTCAACGACGAAGAATTAAGGGGCTTTTATCATAAGAGGATTCTGAGTTCGAATCTCTTCACATGCCTCGGGAACCATTCCCTTATAAAGGACTTATACAAGACGCGATTTAAAGTCGGCCGTGGCCTACATGACATACGCTCAATAATGCCATACATTAGCTCCCTTTTAATACATACACAATGCCTCGTGATACTACGTCACAAATAGAGGACTTATACAATTATCAATTCACTACAATCAACTACCCTCCATAAGTAATTTACCAAGTATTTTAACTTCTACGCTTTCCTAGCGTGACATTTTAATATTATTTGCGCTCCTTTGCGCTATGCATTATTTTAAGCCGAAATGTCTTCCCAAGAACTGATAAATCTCATTAGTAACAATTCATATTATTCTTAATTCTTATATTAATCTTTTCCGTTGCCGATAAATCGCTCCCTTTTAAAACATTCCCTTGAACATCATATCTTACACATACATTAAGGCTTTAACGCTCTTATGTTCACATCAATTTATTTTATCTTTATTTAATATTTCCATACTTAGTTATTAGTATTATCTTTATTCTTTACACAAGCTCAAAAGCTATTTCTTTCATATCTCAACTTTACTTTATTTAAATATCTTTCATAATAATTACTGATATTTTCCTTGCTCTTATGACATTCGTTAAATACATTAACATTTTATTCACATATTTCCTCTACGGGATTTATTCTTTACATAATTATTTATAATTTCTCAAATTTCTATTATTGTTCAGACCGCGTTCTTGTTTATTCAGTATTTATTTCTTAAAACACATCCCTTTTACTCAAAAACTCCGGTGGATTTGTACACAATGGGGGCGTGGTGGCTCAGCGGTCTAGCTGTATGCCTCTCACCAAGGCGGTCCGGGTTCGATTCCCGGTCAATGCATGTGAGATTTTCGATGTGAAATGCCATGTCCTGTGGTTCGGATTCCACGTAAAAAGGAGGTCCCGTGGCTCATGATCTCAAGATTAACGGTCACGTTAAACTACAAGCTTCCTTTGGATTTGTACACAACCAATTCCTGACACCAAAATAGAATGAAATTCAGTACTCACATGTTTTTAAGATCGTCCCATGATCTTTATTCTTGTGCGGTGTTTCATTTTGGGCCCACTTTGAACTTTTACTCCATATTAAAGGAATTCATCTTATGTACAAACACTTCTTGACATACATTTAAGACACTTAACATTGACGACATTTTGATACACTGATGTGTCCCTTTTGAACACATAATAAACACTAAAAATATTAATCTAACACACAATCTTGATAAATTTACACTTCACAATTCTTGATCACTAGGCCGTATTTCTGAGCCTATCACACGTGACCTTCTTAATTTCCCGTTTCCAAGGGTGAAATTTATTCAATGTCGGCTTCCTATCCTGCAGAATACGAAAGTCTCGAAACATCTACTGTTCCCTGGAATCCAAATTCTTCTACTCCTATCCTGGATGACCGGCTATTTATCTAGCTTGAACGGCTTCTTTGTAGATCTGGTTATCGATCCTAGCGAAAGTCTATTCGGATCGAGGTCTCCTCACTAACCTCTCGATGACCTATGGATTTAGTTTATAGCAGCTAGTACTTCTCGAGTCTAGTACTTTTAGAATAGTTCGCCTGCTTTTTTGGAGATAATGTTTATAGTCTCCGTGCTTCTTTATTTGATCGGTTCTAGCACTCCTACGTTTCTGATATACGTTCCGAACCTTATTCTGTTCTTCCCTTTTTGGGTTCTTTAATTTAGATAACAGTTTATCTTTCTGGTACGGTACTTCCGTACGTTATGATATATTCGTTCGTCTATTTAACGACCTATCGCCTTTAAGTCCGACGTTCGCAGCCTGCTCTGACTTTATCTTACGAACTTTCACTATAACTTGTATACAGTCGGGCCTAAATCCTGTAACTAGGATTTTCCTAATATTCCAATACGGCGATACTTTAAATTTCTTCTTTACCACTCCTTATGGAGGCAAGCAAGTTGTTAATACTGCGACGCCTATGGCTATCGGATATTACTTCTGCGGTGTAACACAGCGTTTCTCCCTCAAGGAGTACTAGTAACTGTCTTCGATGTGACGCAGAGTTACGCCCCTCACGGACTGTCTGGATACTGATGTGCTGTGATGTAGTCTTACGCCCCTCACGGACTGTCGGAATGACTGCATGCGTAGTAACACCCTCACGGGTTGTCAGAATAACTGCATGATTGGCTTGGTGAAGCCCGAAGCTTTATACTATTTCACTACAAAAAAATAAGACTCTAGCCTTTCTGTGACCAATTTCTAAAATAATGGTGGCACAAATATAAAAATCATACCTTCCGAAAGCTCGTCTTCTCAATGTCAAATAATCTCATTGCCCCTAAGAATCGATCGTGCAATTCGGAGATATTAATTAATTTCTCGTCCTCAATTGTGTGGGTGTTGCATTTCTTTTGCTTTCTCCCCTCCACACAGGCCTTGGTAATTCCCCGATGACGTCGTCTTGCGTTTGCAGTTTTCTCCTGCGCAATTATTAAATGGTTTCTCTTTACTAAAAAATCTCTCATTCGAAATGATTCACTGTACTGTACTTGTTTACTCATATTTATACTTGTAAACGGGTTAAATTTAATTATTCCTCTTCTGGCGCATAAGCGGTGTTGTCAATTTCCAGCAACGTAAGGTCGATTTCCGAGTCAGGCTTCCTTGTTTAATCTTGGGAAATTTCCACTCGGTTATTAATACTCATGACTCGCTCCCTTCTGAATGTCAAGAGGAGTGATCTCATCTCACGAACACCTGGTCCTCGCCTCTTGCACCATATTAGGCTAGCATCTTAGCTGGATCTTTCTTTAAGTTACATTAGAAACTATACGTTTCTTTCATTTCTTCCCCAAATGCATGGATTCGCCCTCATTGGACCCTATGGCACATGGGTTCATCTCTCCCCTCCTTAGGTAAATAAATTTTCGAAAAATTTTGAGGAAATTTATTTCAATTAATCATATCTGTCTTTATTCGTCGAAGCCATCATAACGATGTCCGTACCTTCCGTTGTTTTTACTTCTTTAATGTCGTATCCGGTAATTGTGTAGGTCGGGTATGCTCTGTCCCTACCCTTTCTTTCTTTCTTTCTTTACTTGTCTGGACTTTAAGTCCCCATAACCTCATTCTCCCTTACGGGTTTGGTCTATCCCTACCCGTTTCCTTATTTCATCATTTTCCTTTCTTAAATTGGAATTTTCTTCTTCAATAAATTCAATTATTTCTTTAATTTCCCAATACAATTTCTCCAATTCGCATTCGCACTCGAATGCTTGAGCTCTGTTTTCTATTTCTTCCTTATTCTTGTTTATGTCAAAAGCGGATTCATCTCTACATGTTTCCATAACCAGGGCTTGTTCATTTACTTCATCGAAATCTTCGGGAGGGTAATATAATTTCAAATTTGCTGAATTCATGGTCACTTCGTGATCCGTTTCACAGTGCCGAATTCTATATGCGTTATTCCTCAAATCTCTGATTATTTGATATGGTCCGTGGTACATTTTCTGAAATTTCTTGTACACACGGTTCCCTGGATCCGAAATGGCTGGTCTTTTTACTAACACCATTTCTCCTGCTAATAATGGTCGATGATACCTCTTATGCCTATTTCTTCTCTGCCTCCTGTCGGCTTGAGCTTTTAGATGCTCAAAGGCTCTTCTAATGCGTACATCCCTTCCAGGCTGAGCGTCTGCTGGCCTAGGAATTACCAGAATCCAAGGTCTTTCTGGTTGCTCATTCCGATGTAACGTTATGGGTATCTCTCCTGTGGATTCATGGATTGTATTATTTATACAAAATTCGATAATATCCAAGATATCTATCCACTTCCAATTTTCTTCGGCACAGTATATTCTACAGTACTTGGCCGTCTCTCTCATAACTCTTTCTACAGGATTTGCCTCAGGATGGCGAATACTTGACAAAATCTGACGTATTTCAAGTCTTTCTAATTCTCGTCTGAACTCTACACTGGTGAAACAACTGCCGTGATCCGACAACAAATTCTCAGGTTTCCCCAGAATCGGTATCACTTTTTCTTTAAGTCGTTTTAACACCTGTTTGGTACTAGTCTTCTGTATGGGAGCAAGGACAACCATTTTAGTGAAGACATCCATAGCCACCATTATGTGTCGATTTCCTCTTCTTGCCTTTGGCAAAGGTCCAAAATTATCAATAGATATGATTTGGCCGGGCCTTTCGGGCAACAATGGTATAGGCTTCTGCCTCATCAGGAATGCATTAGGTTTGATCCTTTGACATAGATCACATGTCTTTAGCGTGTCCCTTACAGTTTCTCTCAGTCTCGGCCATACAAATGCTTCTTTCAGCATCGAGACTGTTTTGTCGACTCCCATATGTCCGAACGATCTATGGGCTAACCATACTATTTTCCTCTGCAAAATTGCAGGTACAACAATCCTTAATTTTGTATGGTCAGAGTCTACAAACTTATATAACAATCCATTATAAAACGTGTAGTCTTGAGCTATTTTATTCGCTTCCGTGTACGCTGGTGTTCCTCTTATCAAGCTTCCCTCAAGGAAAGATATAAGCATATTCATCCATGGATCCTCCCGTTGTCTTTGACTAATGCTTCTTAACTCATTAAGAGTACGCTGATCCCTGTCTTCCAAATCTATAGCCATTACTTCCTCTTCTATGGACTCTGGCTGTCTACTTAAGTAGTCTGGAACTATATTTTCTTTTCCTGGGCAGTACTCTATCTTGACATCAAATTGTTGAATGTATAAAGCCCAACGCATCAACCTTTGACTGGATAAATCAGTCTTCATCAAAAAGGTTAAGGCTTTATGATCCGTTCTTAGAATGACCTGAAACCCATATAGGATCTTCCGCCAATATTGCAACGCGTGCAATATCGCTAACAGCTCGATTTCGCTGATCGTATAATTTTTCTCGTGTGGTTTCAGTCTCCTACTTGTGAAAGCTAGATAGTTTTTCTTATCAGGGTTTTCCGGGTTTTCCTGATATAGCATTGCCCCTATTCCAATCTGGGATGCGTCTGTTTGAATGATAAATCTCTGATTAAAATCAGGATATCCTAGCTTCACGTAATTTAAGAGCATTTCCTTGGCCTCCACGAATGCTTTTTCTGCTTCCTCCGTCCATTTCCACTTGCCCCCCTTCTTCAGAAGGTCCTGTAGTGGTGCAACAGTTTTTGTGTATGATGGGCAATGTCCTGAGAAGAACCCAATCAATCCCAAAAACTGGCGAACGTTCTTTACCTTCAAAGGCCTTGGAAAATCCCTTATCGATTCCAATTTGCATGGATTTGGTTTAACACCATCCTTGTCAATCACATGCCCTAAAAATGTCACTTGCCTTTGACAAAAATTCGACTTCTTTAAATTTATTTTAAAATTTGCCCTTCTTAAGTCTTCCAATAATTTCTTCAAATTCTCTAAATGTTCCTCAATATTCTCCGAGGTAAGCAAAATGTCATCCACGTATCGGATAGTGCAATCTTTCACTTCCTCTGACAGGTTTCGATCAAGCGCTCTTATTAATGCAGATCCTGCGGTCTTCAATCCAAACGGACATCTTCTAAAACAATATGTTTGTTGGTCGAACTGAAATCCAGTCAACAAGCTGGTTTTCTCTTCCAGTTCGAGATGATGATACGAAGAAGTCTTGTCAATATTTGTAAAAATCTTCTTGCCTTTGAACTTCCTCAGTATTTCTTTTATGGGTGGTGCCGAATCATTTTCTGGTATGATTTTTGCATTTAAATTTCTGGCATCTAAACACACCCTTACTGAGCCATCCGGTTTACTCACAATCACTAATGGACTAACATATGGTGTCGCCATCTTTTCTATAACACCTGCATTCATCATCTCCTGCAGTGTCTTCTTAGTTTGTGGGTAATGTTTTTCCGCAACCGGGTATGGTTTTTGTTTGAACGGTGCCCAATCATTGACTTGGAACGCGTATTTAAAATTTTCAATCTTCCCTGGCTTGGAATCAAATACGTCCCTATAATCCAATAATAATTTCTTTAACTGTTCCTTATTTTCAAGGCTGACTTTAGCTTCCTCCACTTTTCCTGACAGGTTGGTCTCGAACTCATTTTCCAAATTATCTTCGAGTTCTATGTTGAGGACTTAAAATATCTTTTCTATGTCCTTATAATCTTCCTCAATCACTTCTTCCATATGCCATACCTGTTCTCCTATTTTCGCATCCTGTTCCTGTAGGTTAATGTTTTGCTCATCCACATCCTCTCTTTGAACTCTAATGCAGTTTTGCGCTAGGTCTATGATGACCTTGTTCTCACGGATAAAATCAATACCTAATATGACATTATACGGTAATTGATTTACCAGCAAAAAGCACTGCGAAATTTCAGCGTTACCCATGATCAGATCAATGTATACCTGAAATTTACATATTAAAGATTTTTCAGGGATAATCCCCTTAATCTTTACACTTGATGTGGGAATCTTTAATACTCGGCCCCTTGTTTCCAATTCATTTAGAAGGGTTTGTGTAATTAGACTTATTGTGGATCCGGTATCAATCAATGCTCTGACCAGTAGTCCTTCTATCCTAAGCATAATTATAGGTAACTCTCTTTTAACATGTGGGATTCCTTCCACATCCTCGTTAATTAGCTCATCTGGTCTGGCTATCCAATTCACAATTTCTACCTCCTCCCAGCTCCTGGTATGTTTCCACTTTTGACAATTTAAATTTGGAGGTTTTTTTTATCCTGAGGGCTCCCTTTTCCCTCATTCTTTAACTGAGCTTGTAGTTCCAAGCTTTGAGCTCCGTCTAGTCGGTCGGGTGATTTCCGGTTCTTAATTGCCTCACTCCAACGGACTTTCTGCCTATCAGGTTCATCTGGTCGTTCGTTCATATAACGAAGACTTTCCTGATATCTTTCTTCTATTTCGGCCCGATATTCATCATCCCTATCCTCTGGCCTTACATTCCTTCTGGGATAATTCTCCCATTTCTTTCTGTTTTCTTGCCTTTGATGGTTATTGTTATAGGGTCGGCTCTCTTGTTGCCTATAACCTGAACTCCTAGGATTTCTTCCTCGATATCCTCCTCTGTAGTATGGCTGTATCCTTCTAGGCTCCTGGTGCCCATACTCTCGACCTAGTCCTTGGGTATCCGTGCTGGTGGACTGATTCCTGGTCGCTGGTTTTTCTCCAGTTTCCTGACTGCTGGCCATGTGTACTTGCTCAGTTTGTCTTTGATGCCGAGGAGTTACGTGCGAAGTCGTCATATCTAACTGACGTAATACACTCTCCACTTCCACAGCACTTCTGGCTTTGGATGAGATTAACAGCCTCTGAATCTCATACGGAAGTTGTCTTGCAATGGCGGCACACAGGTCGTTTTCTGCCGGAGCAATATCCAGTTCGCGGAATTTACACAGCTGAGCGGTGAAAAATTCCGAGTATTTAGTAGGTGCATTGGTGCTGTACTTCCTAGAGTACAGATCCAGCCTTAAATTCTCCTGGACGTCTGCCGCCCAATATCGTTTTAAAAATGCTTCCCTAAAGCCTTCCACCGTATCAAAGGTGTATCTGAAGCTTCTGAACCAGGTGAGACAATCACCTGCCAACAGCTTTTCAATAGCTCTCAGTCTCCGATCCTGAGGAACCTTCATTTCGTTTAAATACTCTGCAACTTCCTTTAGCCAGTATTTTGGAGTAATAGACATGTTATTACCCGTAAACTTTACTGGTCTGTCCTCATTGGATTTAATAATGTTTATTATCTGGCCATTTGTCTGATTCATGTACGGGGTTGACATCGCCATCGGATATCCTGGGTTCTTATAAGGGCTCTCCCCTCCTAAGTCCCTCTCCGTATCTGTGCCTTGTTCACGGGAATCTACCCATCCTGTCTTTGGAAACTCCTCCTGATTCTCAAATTCTAACTTCCTTTCCCTGCGGGCACTTTCTTCATTAGCCATGAGTTGGATTTCCATTTGACTATTCTTATGTTCAGTCCTCTCCAATCGGGATCTTAATTCATTCTGAATTCTTTCTTGATTCCTTTTAATATCTTCCTCTACCTTTTTGAGTTGGAATTTCTCATCCCTGAAGCTATCCCTGAACTCATTTAGTTGGTCTTCTACCTCTTTCTTAATGACCTTGGCCTGTTGGTCTATAATTTCTAGTTTCACGTCACCTCTGGTATCTAGGTCTTCTCGTATTTCCTTTATCTTCTTCTCCACTTCTTTTCGTCCTTTATCGACTTTGTCCTGGATCTTGTTCATATCCTCTCGAGCCTTTCTTTGTTCCTCGAATATACTTGTTATGTCAGTCATAACCTTATCTATATCTCCCTTGGTGTCTCCCATTTGTTTTGTTAATCCTATTACAGTTTCCTGTATTCCAGTAACCCCTTTATCTATCCTCTCTATTTTCACGAGTTGTTCATCACGATCCTTTTTTCGTTGCATACTTTCACCCTTAAGATTCCCTTCGTATTCACCTAACTTCGTGGTAATATCCCCCTCATGCTTCCTCAACCATTCGTCCACCTGTCCCGTGAATACGTTAAATTGCAATTCCCTTTTACTTGCATCGGCCTTACTTTGCTTCTTAACATCGATTATTTCTGCCTGGACCTTCTCGACTTTTCCCTCGAGGTCTCCTACTTTGTCCTTTACCCCTTTAAATTCTTCTCCTAATTTCTTAAAACTTTCTTTTATCTCATCCCGGGAACGTTCACAAATATTCTTGTTAAATTCTATCTGAGCTGTCAATTTTGTCTGCACACCTTGGATCTGGGTTACAAGTTTCTTTTCACATGCATCACCCTTTGTTTCTATGTTAATTAATCTAGTTTCCAAATTCTCAAAATTTTCTTGACACCTAGTTTGGGATTCTCCCATACTTTTGTTCAAAGTATCTAATTTGGCTTGCAATCCTAAATGAAATTCTTCATTTTCCTTTTTAATCTCACTGGCGATTTCCCCTTTTAACTCAGTTAACTTGTCCCCAAACGTAGTGTCAAAACCTTGGAACTTGTTATTTATTTTATCTATCTCAGCCTTTACTTCATTGTTCATATCTACACAGTTAGCTTCGATAGTTTCTAATTTAGTTCCCATATTATCACTTTTAACTTCGATAGCTTCTAATTTAGTGCCCATATTATCACTTTTAACTTCGATAGCTTCTAATTTAGTGCCCATATTATCACCGTTAGTTTTTAGTGACTCTAAACTTTCAGTTATGGATCCTAACCTTTCTTTATTTTCAGTCTGTTGGCTATCCAACTTATTGTTTATGGCCTCCAAGAGCCGTTGCACTTCTTCACTCAATGCCATCTTATGAGAATACAGTGGGCCACTAATGCCACCACACTAGTACATGCTTGAGAGATGATACTCTGAATCAGTGTGTCCCAATTTCTTTAAAACTTTACTTTGGTACGGGTATTTACTACAACGTACCCTTTTGATACTTTTATTCAATTTCATAAACCTTTATGGAAGTATTTAAAATTCAAAATTTCGAAAAACCATTTTTTTTCAAAAAATGGAAATTTTGATTTTTCGAGAAAAACTCGGGTTTTCCCTAGGAAAACTCAGCCCTGCGTACTGGGCGCCAAAATCTAAGATTTGCTAGGGGGGGTTGATAATATAATTCAGGGCTGCTCTGTATGAGTTTCCAGGGACCCATGCGTTCAGTTAATATTTTGTGTTGTAGCTACTCCTATCATTACTTTACTTTACATGATATGACCGTCTTAAGTGTTCCTCTAGTTATTAATCCAGCACATTACTTATATGCCCCCATGTGCCCTTTTAGCAAGAAATATGCCAATCACAGTATACCAGCGTAGCTCAATTCGGAATTTTCGGGGCAGCGGTAAGTTCCCCCACTCTGTGACTCACATATTTTGGATTAATTAGAGGATACACTTGCAAAAATAACAACAAAATCAACTCCTATTTTAACACATTTAATTAATCAAATTAATGGCGCTACAAACACTTTAACAATTTAATTACTGACCCATAATCATAATTTTAATATTCAGTAAAATAATTGAACATCCCTGTTTTATGAGTAACACGATATATTCGACTGTCCACACGTCATTAGTCACCCAAGCAGTTGTAGCATGTCTGGTGAGCGGTGAATCCCTAGCTATTTCAGCACTTCAAATAGGGACAGGAAAGGGAAAGAGAGTCGCATGCATTATTATTATTATTATTATTATTATTATTATTATTATTATTATTCCATCTCCCAGCGGGAAGCTGGGTCGGCGAGCCGATCAGTGCTGGTGGCTCCAAGGCTCACAACCTTGGTAGTACTTTGGCCGGTGTGAAATATCACCGACCCCAATTACAGTTTTCCCAACTGTCTCAAGAAAGCATGGAGGAAAATTCAGCAAAAGCTACTACCCCAGGTGGTAACCAATCCACCATCGCTTTCAGCGATGAATGCAGGCCTTCGGATTTTGGGGTGTCGGAGACTCCACTAAAGATCAAACACAAACATCGGAACTTCTTTGCTACCGTTAATATGAACTCCCTTTTGAAAACTGGTAAACTTGAGCATCTCACTGATACTCTCTCCCAACATCAAATTCTTATCACGGCAGTACAAGAAACAAGATTTACAGATGAACATCCTTTTGAGTCTCAGGGGTACAGAATATTTAAAGGCAAAGTTGGTAAACGTGTTGCAAAGAACATCCCTCACCTTGGAACGGGATTCATTGTAAATAGAAGAATTTTGGACTCGGTTATAGATTTCAGTTCTCCTAACAGCCGAGTAGCAATCCTCGCTTTCCGATGAACGAACAAAATGTATACTATGGTTAATGTGCATGCGCCAATTAATGAGGAAAACAAATAAGACAGAGAAGGAACAGATGAATTTTGGGAAGAACTGGAGGATATAATGGCTAAAATTCCGGACAAACATATGATTATCTTGCTTGGTGATTTCAGTACTCAACTTGGCCGTGAAAGAAAATTCCGAAACATTGTAGGAAGTTACCCAGCTCATTACAGAACCAACCGCAATGGAGAGAGACTTCTGGAGCTCTGTAAGGCGTTCAACCTTGTTATGAAATCTACTGCTTTCAAACACCTGCCAAGAAAGCAGAAAACGTGGACTTCTCCAAATCCAAAACTTGGTGAATTCCAAATAGATCATGTCGCTATTTCACGCAAGGCACACCGAGAGATCCAGAATGTAAAAGTCCTGAGAAGTGTAAATCTTGATTCTGATCATTACCTTTCCAAAATCAAGGTTAAACTTCTTCCAAGAAATACCAGGAGGGTCTGCCGAAGAGAGATCAACAGGTTTGACACAGAGAAGCTACACTTGAATCACGAGTTTACTGAGAAGCTTGAAACTTTGGATCCACAGAATTGGGAACAACTACGAGATGGCATGGTGAGAACAGCTAAAGAGATAGTCCCGCTAACAAAAAGAAGGAAACATCTCTGGTGGACCAGTGAATGTGAAGCAGCAATAAGGCAGAGACAACTAGCATGGCAGAGATGGAACTCGAAGAAGAATTCAGATAACTGGGAGAGTTTTCTGTTAGCGAGGAAACATGCTGCAAAAACCATACGTGGGGTAAAACGTGCATACGACAAGAGTCAGTTGGGAAAAAATCAGCAAGACTTCAAGAAGAACAACACTCGAGATTTCTACAGAACCTTCAGACAGAATCTCACTAAATACACTCTACCTAGCCTACACTTCAAAGATCCTGAGGGAAAATCTACCTATAATGACAAGGACAACTGCACTATCCTGGCAAATTATTTTGAGACTCTCCTTAACTGTGAAAACCCAGGATCCTCATTCTCATTTGAAGACAATCCAAATACAAACCCGGACTCTACACCACCAACCAAAGAAGAAGTTATGCAGATCATTCAGTCACTTAAAAACAATAAGGCACCAGGCGAGGATTCAATAATCGCCGAATTATGGAAGCATGCTGGCGACGTAGCTATCGATAAACTAACAGAAATAATTAGTGAGATATTGGAAAAGGAGGAACTCCCTATTGATTGGACATCAGCTCTGCTTCACCCTCTTCACAAAAAAGGTGAAAGAACGAATGTGAACAATTACCGTGGCATCTCCCTCCTTGCAATTACATACAAAATCCTTTCAAAATCCCTTCAAACTAGAGCAGAGGAACAGTTGGATCCACATTTAGGGGAATATCAAGGGGGATTTCGAAAGGGACGATCATGTGCAGAACAGATTTTGAACCTTAAATCTATTCTTTCATATCTGAAGCTTAGAAACAAACAGTTTGTAGTGACCTTCATTGACTTCAAAAAGGCTTATGACTCTATCGATCGACCCATCCTATTTGAAATACTGAAAGAACTGGGACTGGACAACAAAACAAGAGCAATTATTCAGAAAACCTTAACCAACACTGCGTCCAAAGTGAAATTCAGGGGAGAAATTTCAGAGCCCTTCGAAATCAAGACTGGTGTAAGACAGGGAGATGGACTATCACCTTTGCTCTTCAACTGTGTGCTCGAAAAAGTCATCCGGCAGTAGCGAAAAGTAATGAACATTAACAAGTCTGAAAATGGAGTCAGATTGGGCTACAGAAGACAGAACCTGATACACTGAAGGAAATGGAAATTGCAACACCCAGAAGGAGTGGTGCTACATTGCTGCAATTGAACATGCAGGACGAGTGTTCGGTTGTGATTCGATGATTACACTTTCAGGTCCCTCTGACCGCAAGTTTGGACAACAATCAATACAGGATGTGCCCACCACGAGCTGCAATACATTGATGAATTCGGCGAGGCATGGAGTCAATAAGGCCCTGGATCGCTTCCCGAGGAATTGTGGCCCATGCTTACTGCACTGCATGGGTCAGTTGTTCCAGTGTTGTGGGTGGCTGAGGACGGTTGGCCAGTTGTCGACCCATCATGTCCCACACATGCTCAATAGGACTGAGGTCCGGGGATCTGGCGGGCCATTCTATGGTTGTGATGTCGAGGAGCTGGAGATGCGTGCAATGAGAACCCGGGCATTGTCCTGCTGAAACATCCCATTAGCAATGTTTGCCATCATAGGGACAACCACTGGATTGAGTACCCTTTCAACGTACTGTCGAGCAGTCATAGTGCCCTCAACAAACACTAATTGTGATTTCACATTAAAGCCAATAGCTCCCCAGACCATAATGCTTGGTGTTTGCCCTGTGTGCCTCTTGACATTAAGGTCTGGGCGGCCCCTCTCCCCGGTACGTCGGCGCATACGATTCCGGCGATCACTGCGGGCAAGACAGAAGCGCGATTCATCACTAAAGACGACCCTATGCCATTCGTCGACCCACGTCGATCGTTCTCGACACCAGGCCAGCCTTACACGTCGCTGTTGTGGGGTCAATGGAACACCTTCTGCAGGGACATGGGATCGTAAGCCAGCTGCACGCAGGCGATTACCAACTGTTTGTTGTGTAACGTGGGGTGCCACAGCTGCTCGAATTTGCGCTGCTGTTGCATGGGGTTCCATCCGGGGCATCCGAATTATATGGCGATCCTCTCTCACAGTTGTCTGTCGCGCTGGGCCTGTGCCAGGTCTACGAGTGTGGGTACCTTCATTTTACCACTGCTGCCATACACGTTGTACCGTAGATGCCTGTCGGCCAACACGTACAGCGACAGTCCTTAGCGATAATCCATCCTCACACAGCCCAATTATACGAGCCCTCTCAAACGGCGACAGTTATTGATAGCGTGCTCGTCTCTGTCGTCGAGGCATGTTTGACGGGGAACACTTCACTGCACTGACTGCAAGTCAACTACGCTACACCAGAGTCCGTATACTGGTGTTGATTCCTCAGCGACCAATCACGTGGGGAGACCTGTAGCAACAATCCAATGGGTCTGAAACTTTGATCGTTTACATACCTACATGGCATCGTTCCATATCTTGAAAATCAACACAAACGTCCAATGCCTTCATGGTGTTGCAATTTCCATTTTCTTCAGTGTAGTTGACTGCCTAGTATTCGCAGATGACCTCGCAATTTTTTCAGATTCCCTCGATGCAGCTGCAGCGCAAATTAATGAACTCCAGATTCAAGCAGCAAAAACGGGCCTTAAGATCTCCTTTGAAAAAACAGAATTCATCACTAATATCAAGCTAGCGCCAAAAGAGCTGGATGTAGGACAGGGGAAAATCAAGCAAACGAAAGCGTTCAAATATTTGGGTGAGTGGATATACCCCAATCTCTCCGAGAAGGCAGCTTTCGAGTCACGAATCAGGAAAATGGAAATGGCATATAATCTAACAAAGGCCATTTACAACAAGAAATCCATATCAACAAATGCCAAGTTAAGACACTCAGGCCCGACGAGAGGGGGGGGGGGGGGGGGGGTCAGGCAGGGCTGGTGCCCGACCCTCCCAGGGGGGCCCGGCGTCCTAAGAGGATGGGTTCGTGCGCAAATCATTTCTGATTAAGGGATTTATTGAAACCCTGTAATGCTATTGGTACTAGAGTTGGGAAATGAGCTATCAATTACAAATGTATTTGCATTCCATATTGCGTGTAGGGCAACCGCGCAGATTTTTCTAAGACCAAATATTTGAACTCTGCTTAATTTAGAAGAAAATTAAGATGAAGTATTGTCGAATAGTAATATAAATACAATTTTGTTTTGAGCTGGTGCGGTGACTTTGTTATTATTATTGGAAATTTCTACGTCATTTATTCCAAAGAGCAGCATCGATCTGCAAAGCACTTATTTTTCAGGACGCGAAGAGATATTTTCCCTTACGAATCAAGCCCTTTCATGATACGCTTTAACGTCTCAGTACCGTTAAACCTAAAATGAGTTGCTCTCTTTATCTATGACTTGGAAATGATTCCGGGTCCTGACGAGGCCACGGCAGGAATGCAGGATTCGGCTTACCGACTGCGGTGTCATTCGTAGTCTTACTCAACAGTGTTAATAATAGGCCTATTAGTTGTTACAGTTGTTAATTCATTTAGGGGCTTGCGACATTTAACCCGTGTGCTTGGTAGCTGGTAGGTCTAGTATCACTGGCGGGCAATGAACCTTTGGCGCTCGGTTGGGAATCGTTTACATCAACTAGTTTACATTAACATGCAGTTCAGTGAACTGAAATTTCTTTTGATTAATTTTTGGGTCTTATGACGTCGTGGTCATCAGTCCTTTCTTCTTACTGTGCGTGTAGAACTCTGTCCGACAATCTATATCTGAAGTTAATCCTATATTTTTAATGAAACGAATGTACGATGGTGCAACTACAGCCTTGGGCTATAGGGTTAAAACGATGAATCATAGAAAAAAGCTTAGAATCACCGACGGTGGAATTCGAACCTAACTGCTTCTGAGTTCATGGAAAACAGCGTTTTTCAATGTGAATTCGTTCCCCAAGTTAAATACTGTAAAAGCGATAAAATTACGGTCCGGTAACTGCATTTTTTTTTCAAATTTGTGTAGGACAAACGAGCATATTGCTTTTAAGAGTAACACTGAAGTTCTAAAATTATTGATATCAAAGAGGATCAGCAGATCTTTAAAACTGAACACTGTGCATGCTTACAGTGTTACCTCATCGGGACAGATTTAGATCTGTCAAACGCCTAAACTAAACAGTATAGTGAATTTAATGAAAATTATTACCTAGTTTTCGATGTCTTTACTCGTGATATTTATTTTTGTTAATTGAAAACAATGCATTGGTATGTGCTTGTCAGGTATAAACATTGAATTTGCAAATAATTTTGCATGCATTCCACCAGTTTCACTGTAAATTTTACATACCAGCACTAACTTATTTATATTGATAGTAATTCACGCTCTGCTTATGATAATAAATATAGCCTGGTTTTAGTGGAATATATAATTGAAATATTAGTAATACAGTAGGCCTATATTATACAGTATTTATTGCAGCCAATGGTCATATCAGGACATTTCAATTGAACGCCCGTAGGCTCCATAAAAATTTCAATTTCAAGTAGTTACAACTGTGGCTACCAGACGCCACTGTCACTGACTCCCAGTGGCGAACGTTGGAACTTGATAGAATTTTTCTAATGAAATAATCTACAAATTTTGGCTACACACCACCAATTTTTGTGGAAATGAATATACGATGGTGCAACTACAGCCTTTGGATGAAACAACAAGATGTTCAGGGAAGAACATATAGCCTACTTTCTCCTAAATGCATGGGTATTGTTATAACTCTTTGTCCTTTTCAAGGAGTTTGATTGAATGTTGGTTGTAGTAGCTTGTTGAAATACAACGTGCTATAGGGATATTAAACATGAATATGAGGTGCCCTTTGCTAGTGCTACCTCTGTACCAAATTTCGTTCAATTCGGTTTCACCGTGTTTGTATTGATAGGGGGAATCGATTTGCACACATACTTGGCCACCATCTGCAAACTATTGGGCTGATGTTCTTGCAGTTTGGACAGAATATGTTTCCCACATAAAGATATGGTGTTGCAAAATTTGGTAGAGACTAGATTATTAGGTTGGTCGTAATTACATTATAGCTTTTAACATTTGGGTGGCCGCGATTACGTTTCCGTCAAGATAGCGGTGATATAAAACATGACACTGAGGTGCCCTTTGCTAGTGCTACCTCTGTACCAAATTTCGTACCATTCGGTTTCACCGTGTTCGAATTGATAAGGGGAATCGATTTTCACGCAAAGATGGCCGCCATCCGCAAAATATTAGGCTAATGACCTATTAGTTTGGTCAAAGGATGCTCCCTCCATAAAGGTATGTTGCTAAATTTGCTAGAGATCGGATGGTTATGTTAGTCGTAATTTAACTTAAGCTTTGAACATTTGTGGGGGCAAATATGGTTCCTCTGCGCTTTGTTCTGTCGTTCCACCATTCCTCTTCCGACACGGTGTTCCAATCCAGGTTCCGTTTTCTAATGCTATACTTCACCGAGTCCATCCAACGCATTCTTGGTCTTCCTCGTCCTCTCTTCCCTGTCATCCGTCGTTCCAGTGCTCGCCTTGGCAGCCTTTCTTCATTCATCCGTTTGACATGTCCAAACCATCTCAATCTGTTTTGCTCCAGTTTGTCATTTAGTTTCTGTACTCCCAGTTCTTTCCGTATATCTTCATTTCTCACTCTATCCCTCCTCGCTTTCTAGACCATACTTCTCAGAAATCTCATCTCAGCTGCCTGTATTCTGCTCTCATCCCTCTTAGTCATTGTCCACGTTTCTGCTGCATGTGTCATTATAGGAACATAATATGCTTTGTACATAACTTCTTAAGCCTTAATTGGTATATCCTTGATCCATACTAGTCCCCGAACCTGTTGGTAGAAAGCACTTCCGAGTTGTATTCTTCTGCTAATTTTCAAATCTAGTCTTCTATCTTCAGTCAGTTCACTTCCCAAGTATTTGAAGTGTTTCACCACTTCCAATTCCTTATCTTCGACGTTGATTACTCCTTTTCCTTTTTTATTAGCTCTACTCATCACCACTGTTTTACTCTTCTCCACATTTATTATATTATTCGATATAATGGTGCTCGTGCACTTGGTAGGCCTATAGCTAGAGCCCTGCGCGGATAAACAAAACGTTATCCGCTTCCGCCCCACATCCACACAACTGTTATTCGCATCCGCCCCGCATCCGCACGACTTTTTCCGCATTCGCACGTTTGTTATCAGAATCTACTGGCATTGCAATAATGATTTTAATTTGATGAGGCATAAATTACTAAAGCAACATAGTTAGATATTTGAGGGAAAAGTCGTTCGCCTAGACTTTGTATTGTACTCTTGCGTCATCATATGGAACATGTGTTCGTATCCCAGCTAGTTCACGGTCTTTCGAGGCATGGGGCGTTAATCCCACTATACGATCACATGTTCAGGATTGGAGTCTGTCAGGTAACTACTCTACTTGAAAGAAACAACAAGCTCCTAAATATATCATTTAATGGTATTAAATCATGGCAAAACACAGCAAAATACAAAATATTATAATTACTGTACTTTCCCACAACATAAAATCAAAAATATATGCGAGTCTCTTCAAATAAAGTTGGCGCTCCTCCGCACCCATATCTATCCTAGAAATCCTAACATTGATACTCTCTGACATTGACGAGCGTTCATAGTGTCTTTCACATCGCATAATTTATCTTAAATTTGCATATCACAACACAACAATAAAAACACAAATTACAACTGAATAATCATTATGTGCAATTATTAAAATATTTGTCTGTTCTGAAACGGAACATTTACCTTGAACAACATTGATTTTATTACCTTATTCTTTGCTTAACATGTGTTGCTTTCTGCACATCGTTTTCTTTTCCCATAGATTTCAAACGCTGGAGTGAATTACCTTCCCTTCCAAAACACACATAGTTACTGATTTAGCTTCACCATACAACAATCTTCTGGGTCTGGTCATATCATTACTATCATTACAAACGTGCCATATCGTTAAATAATGCTACCCGTCTGAGTAAATTAGCATAAACTGGGTAATTACTCTTTACAAAATGCATCTATTTATTTGGTGCAGTTAAGCTGTCCTCAGACAACAACTTGGCCAAATCTTATCCGATTACTTTGATCCAACATTCTATTCCAATGGATACAATGCATATAATTCATTTTATACTGTGGAGGCCATGAGCGAAGAGCTCTTTGGAGAACTTAAGAGTTCTGTGATTGTTTCTTTACTCTGTGCTAGTTTTGTGTACTATTCTTTCTGTTAGCATAAAAGGTTTGCAAGAAGGAATAAAAGTTTTCCTAGTCGCCAGCATCAAATATAATTTATTGTTATGTTACAGTGCTTCATCCCAGTGCCTAAAATACAATAATATCAAGCATATTTCAATTACTTTCAGAGATAACGAGATTCTTCAGTGTTCCAGTACAACCTTAAAAGAAAAGTAAACGGGTCACGGTCAATTAACTCCCCTCAGTGTGAACACAAAAGAGTCGTCAAGGTCCGCCCCTTCAAGATGGCTACCCGGTCTGCGGCCCTCGCTTGCCTTCCTGACCGACATTCAACTTGTAAACAAACTTGGCCATGTGCTCACTCTTGGTGCAGCTCTCTCAGGGGTTCATGATTGTGTTGTGTCATTATGAACGGAGTCGATCCAAGTATTTAACACCTACACTTAGGGTATTTAATGGGCTCAATTCGGCTCCTAATTAGTATTCATAGCTAGGGATGGATCTCCAATAGTTTCGCCGTTTATGGATGCAATCAGTGGCTCTGGACGCGTACCAGCCGAGTTTCAAACTGTTATCTCGCGCCGTACGGGTACGAATATTAAGGAAATCAACCTGTTTCCTATTCGAAGAAATTGTCTTACCTGCCCGGGTAGATCAATTATTATAATGGCATACCTAGGGTGTCCCATTGTTTTCCCTGGTAGCGAAGACTCTGCTAACAGTGGGTCACAGATCACATCTGGCCCAACTCTGTTGCGAAATATATGTATGCTCTGGGGCTATACAACACATCGTTGATTCGAAGATTGGCCTACTAGATTCATCAACGCGCGAACTATCTTGGATGGTCCCTGCAATTATTGACGCAAATCTCTTGATTCTACGTTATATGCTCGCTTGTAGCGGCTAAAATAACATTTCTTTTAGATGACTCAATTCATAATACATTCATGTCCTCCTTTCATTTAATTATAAACCAAGGCTCTAAAACATGTATCAATTTACTGGCACTTACATTATCTACCTTAATGGCTCTCAAACACAACCATGTAGCATTTAATATTATTTAATATTTCAATGACTCTGAAAAACTCTCTTTATCTCGCTATTATATCTCTCTTTATCACTCTTCACAATAACACTGTATTCTTTCAATGGGCATGACACAATTTGCACGTTCTATAAGGCATCACTATGCCGATTTTTACATTTATCATTGACACCGACCTCAGATTATTATTATTATTATTAGTTAACGTTACCGTTACTTTCATCAACATCTTACGCCTAAATGGTCGTAAGTTTTTCATCCTCAAACAATATATTTATTAAAATACGAGGGATGTAAACTCGTATATAAATGACTGCAAATTCTTAGTATTTGAGGGAATGACATGTTGTATGATGAGCTCTTAAATCATATTAACATATTTGGATGGTACTCACTTTCATTCTGGCTGGGTTTATCCAACAATACAGCGTTTCGCCCACCATTTTGCTCTTCTAAGCCATCACAACACTTTTCTCAAAGAACACTGAATATGGTTTGCACATGGTAATTACATCTTGTAATACCTGCATTTTACGCTGTGAAATACCACACATTATTTTTAACACACAAATTTAAACACTTTAGGTTATCACTTTTAACACTAACTTTACAGGTAATTTACACACGGAGCCTTGCTGAGCTTTCCACTATTGCGTGAATTCAGAGATGCGATGTTGCAAAATTCTGACATCCGCCTGTCTCCTCCGAAAGTCTACCTCGAGTATGTGTGCTCATCTCCCGTCTCCTACAATTCCTGTCTTCTATCTTGCAGTGTGCTGCTCAATTATATATCACAAATACTTGTGATGCCTTCCAGATTCCCATAATCTGTAGTATCTGTTACAATTATATATGGTACTTTAAAGATCATAACTCTTCCTGTGGATATGTTCATTGCCTATCAAAATCATACTGCAATATCTCTACGCTGTACTGATTACTAGTCGCGTATACTGCCTGCTTATATGTCTGCCGTAGACTGTTTATAATATTAATGCACAATTACTTGTATTATGCTGCCTAATGCACCTTTCATTGTCCATCACAAAGATTCTGATCATAACGACTTGCATATTGGGCGCACTTTTTCCGTGTGGCTGGACAGCATGTCGTCCCACAAGTTGAGTCAAAGAAGATCTGACTCTCTCCTCCTTCCTCCTCCATATAAGGGTTTCTGACAAAAAGTAGTCCTCTTGCATCTCAGGAGATACTCTTTTCTGAAATATCGTGTTTACTGACAAGGTAAAGCGTGATTCTTGATCGTCTTTTCATGGAGGTTCCAGATCCACTTGCGTGCCGGTGATTCCTTCGCTCAATTAATTAAAATTAATTGCTTTCCTCCATGGCGTGGTAACGCTATCTTGGGTGAATCCCCTCTTGCTACGAGACTAACCAGTGCCCCTCCGCAGTATGTGTGTGAATATGCTCATAATCACATACAGGCTTTAATTTAGGTGTGCAGACACTCCTAAATTACCTCTCTTCGAATACAAGTATCTGGGTGTAAGTCTCATCTCATTAGAATGCTTCATTTGGCAGTAATTAATTAATTTCTCTCAATGACCATCCCCTCCTCTCTCGTCTGCCTTGTTGGTCGAGGGTTTTCACGGTCGTTATTCATTGCCTTCCCACTCCAGTGTCGCCAAGAAATAGTCCGTCGGAGACAGTCTGCACCTCCCATATTCAAATCCAATTAGTCAGCTGTCAAGTTGGCTCGGTTTTTGTAGCTTTTGCTAGCATGTTCGTATACTGGCTTGCAGTTTACACAATATTCCATCTTATTACTGCCTAAAATTCCCGTTCTGGACGTGGAATTAAGCTTTTATTATTATCT
The DNA here is from genome assembly GCA_946902985.2 of Meconema thalassinum. Classification (NCBI taxonomy): domain Eukaryota; kingdom Metazoa; phylum Arthropoda; class Insecta; order Orthoptera; family Tettigoniidae; genus Meconema; species Meconema thalassinum. The sequence goes on from OX336390.1 coordinate 694,367,371, forward strand.
ACTGTTATCTCATTGCTCCTTGGGTTCACTGTGGCTGTTCCCCCTCAGAGATGAATGGTTTGATTCTTAGGAAAATCATGGACCTGATCTTTCCTCTATAGAGACCCCGGTTCGATGCCAGTCAGCCATGTCCCATTGGGCACAGTATGTCGTGTGCCATGTATAAAATGAGTGTTATACAGCCAAAATTGTAACCTTTTCCTGTTCGGAGTGTTAACTATGCTTAATGACATAATTTGAACTAGATTAGCTTAAATCATCTTTCATTCGTCATGAAAAAAAAAAGCAACGGAATTTTATATGTCATAAATATCCGGGTCCTAATAATGATATCAATCAAGTTCGGATTGTATTCTAAAAACTATACGCAAATTTTCTCCAAACATTATCCGCACAGCCATGCAGACTATATCCGCATGGCGAAAACGTTTGCAGATATCCGCGGATTTATCCGCGCAGTGCTTGAATTTGGTGCTCAAAGTCTCCAAAAGGTTGAGAACGCCTGGTCTAAGACTTGGAAGTGGGTCGTGGTTGCAGCGAGGCTACAGTGGTATAGGCGGCTAAACGAGCCAGCCCGGAATGCAGGAGATTCGGGTTTGAATCCCGACTGCGGTCACATTTTCGAGTCTTGTTCAAAAGGTATAATCATTTTGACACAGATTATCGGACATACACTCGTACACGGAACAGATGACCAAAGATGTCCGAAGTCGATACAGGAACTACAAACAACTTGTGATTTCCGGACATTCTGTACAGTATACCAGAGTGATATCAGTAGCACATGCGCTGACAGGAGGGAGTTACTGCGATACAAGTGTGGGCGGTACCCAGCGGTACTCGTCCTCTGGAATGCCACAAGTTATTAGGAACTAGCGGACCCGTGCGAGAACTCTCGCATAATGGGTTGTGTGCACCCCATGTATAGGCCGTGTTCAATGGCAAAATTAATCTCGGGATTTTCTGCCAACACAAAGTTCCTCCATTCTCTACTTTAAAGCGCTGTAGTGTCAAGGAGTTTAGATATCTAACCTCCTTGACTTTCGTAGCGTTCAAAGGAATGACGAAATTCGACATGCAAGCTACCCTCTGGGTGTCAATTAACAAAGCTTGCACCAGGCACCGAGGCCATACAATATTATTATTTATACCCGCTCGATTTAGTGCACTGCGGGCTGTAGGCGACAGATTTCTCGCAGGGGCTTCGTCTTGTTTATTTGTTCAAAAGCACTTTATAAACAAATAAATTATTTCCGTTGACTTTTCAAGAAATGCAAGATTTTTCCTGTACTATTGAGACGATTTGGAAGATTTTGGTACAAGCCACAGCTTCTAACTCCTTCTGGTTTAGGAGCTTATGAAAGCCGATCCGGCTTTCATATAGCCGTGGTATGTTTTTTCGAGATCTCGGGAACTAAGCGTCGCCCAGGGTTCAAACCTCTACCAATCGAATCAGAGACGAAACATTTATTTTTCAGGAAAACTCTGTATGTATATATGTATATATGGTATCCTTGCCTTGAAGTGGCGGTGGGGCTTGCGTGTTCTGACAACCTCGAGAGCTATGCCGGCGGTAGCTTAGCTACTGGTAGGGCCTCCCATGCCGGACAGGTCTTCGTGAGGTAGGAGCCAGACTAGAAGGGATACCCTGGTCCTCCAGGTTGGGGGTTAGGCGTAAGGCTAACAACCTTACCGTGTAAAAAATCCTCCTGTTCAGAAACGCCAACAGTATGCCTCGGACTCGGACGGAAATAATGGAAACAGACCTAAGCTTGGTATTTCGGATTTGAGATTTGGTTTATGGAATGTAAGAACTCTGGCAACACCAGGAAAATTGGATTTAGTTACCAAGGAACTAGAAAAGTATAACATAGATCTAGTTGGTCTACAAGAGACAAGATGGCCATTAAATGGCCAAATTAACTCCAATAGCTATACCCTGTACTATAGTGGCTGTGATAATGGAAGTTACCATGCGGGTGTAGGAATTGCCATAGCCAAGACATTTTTAAACACCTTAATTTCGTTTGACCCAGTCAATGAAAGAATGTGCTACATGCGATTAAAATGAAAGTTTCATAATATTTCTATAGTATGTTTTTATGCACCCACTGAGGAGGCAGAGGACGATGTTAAAGACTCTTTCTATGATAGTTTAGACCAACTGATGACAACCCTACCCAGCTATGACATAAAATTGTTTTTGGGAGATGCAAATGCAAAAGTTGGTAATGAAGAAATATGGAAACAGTACTCAGGAGGCAACAGCCTTCATAATATTTCCAATGATAATGGACAAAGGCTAATCAGCTTTGCTATCGCCAAAAACCTTAAAATTATGTCCACTCACTTCCCTCGAAAAGATATTCATAAAGCAACATGGGTATCTCCTAATGGCATAACAAAAAATCAAATTGACCATGTTTTAGAGGAAAGTAGACACAAAAGTAGCATCGTAGATGTAAGAAGCAAGAGAGGTGCAGAATGTGGAACAGATCACTACCTAGTCATTTTCAAACTTAGACAAAAACTATGTATAGTCAAAAGAGTGAAACAAACTACAGCTCCAAAAATTAATATCAAAAGGCTAACTGATCAAACTATAAAAAAATGATTTTAAACTGAAGCTAACCAACAGATTCCAAATTTTAGATCAACAAGAATCAGAACAAACGGTAGAGGAAAAATGGCAAAAAATAAAGGAGTCTATCACAACAATCGCCGAAGAAGTTGTAGGCTATCGAGAAAGTACAAAAGGGAAAACACCTTGGTTTAATGAGGATTGCCAAAGATTAATAGACGATAGATTAAGAGCAAAAATGTTGATGCTTACCAAACAAACTCTAACCAACAAACAAAATTACAAACAGATAAATAGGGAGACTAACAAAACATTACGAGCAGCTAAACGGAACTTTGTGAAAGATCAGCTAAGAAAAGCAGAAGAAGATAGCAACAAAAATAATACAAGAGAATTTTTTCGCTCTGTCAGATATTTTAAACAAGGGTACAAGGCAAGATCAGTAGGGGTAAAAGATAGGAATGGCAATGTTGTTTGCAACCAAACAGAAGTGCTAGCAACTTGGAAAAAATACTTTGAAGACCTCTTAAATTGTGAAGAAGTGGCAACAAACATTGAAGAGGAATTATACCTAAATGTCCAGCCAAAGATTAACCCTCCTACCTATGAAGAAGTTGAAAAGGTAGTTAAAAGTTTAAAAAACAATAAAGCCCCTGGAGAGGATAACATAATAGCAGAACTTCTTAAAGCAGGTGGAAGCCCTTTGCTAAAAAGGTTACATAACTTAATTGTAGAAATCTGGGAGAAGGAAGAAATCCCAGTAGAATGGAAGATGGCAGTAGTAGTTCAGATTCACAAAAAGGTAAATAAATTCGAGTGCAATAATTACCGAGGGAAATCATTAATAAGCAGCGCATATAAAGTATTCTCAAGAATAATTTACAACAGACTAGCATGCTATGCAGAAGAAATTCTTGGAGATCACCAAGCAGGATTTAGAAGCCAAAGATCTACAACAGACCAAATTTTTGTCTTAAAGCAAGTAATATCCAAATATTGGGAGTTTAACAAAACAGCCCATCTTCTTTTTGTAGATTTCAACAAGGCATACGATAGTATCAATAGGAAACAAATGTGGAAATACATGCAGCGGAATGGAATACCAGAAAAACTTATCACTATGGCAAAACTGTGCACAGAAGGGTCCAAATGCAAAATTAGAATCAATAATGAATATACCGAAGAATTTACTGTCAACACTGGAGTAAGACAGGGAGATGGACTCTCGCCTTTATTATTCAATTTATCTTTAGAAGAAACATTGAAACGAGTAAACCAGCTCCACCCAGGCCTTGAAGTGGGAAACAAGATAAACATATTAGCTTATGCTGATGACATAACACTCATGGCAGAAAGCGAATACGATCTAAAAATACTCACAGAAACCCTTATTGAAGAAGCCATGATTTATCTAATGATAAATGAACAAAAAACAAAATATCTAGTTGTAAGAAGGAATGCAGCACAAGTACAAAACCCCTTAACAGTTGCTTCATACGCTTTTCACAGATGTACTGAGTTCAGATATCTGGGGATTATCATAGACCAGAATAATATGGAAGAAACAGAAATAGAATCAAGAATTCTCAGTGGCAACAAAAGCTACTGGTCTCTGCAAAATCTCTTAAAGAGTAAAATTATATCTAGAAAAACTAAAGTGAGAATTTATAAAAGCATTATACTTCCTGTTGTCACGTATGGCTCAGAAACCTGGGTATTGTCCAAGCAAACTGAAAGGAAATTAGTAACTTTTGAAAATAGAATACTACGACGCATTTTCGGACCGATAGTAGAAAATGGCCAGTGGAGAATTAGAACAAATAAGGAATTGCAGGATCTCTACAAAGAACCGGATATCGTCGCCCGTGCCAAGCCAAAGACTGCGCTGGGCTGGTCATGTGCATAGAAGAAGTAGAGAATTGAATTTAAGGTCAGTTTTGGAAGGTGTACCCAGAGGAAGGCGACCATTGGGACGACCGAGACTTCGCTGGTGGGACCAAGTTCAAAAAGATATGAGAAAAATCGGAGTCACGGAGGACATAATGGATGATCGAGAAAGATGGCGCCGTGCTGTTGGCGAGGCCAAAAACCTGCTTAGGTTTGAGTGGCCATCTAGGTAAGGTAAGGTATGTATGTATGTATGTGACGTTTTTGCGTTTAGCAAAGTACAGGTCGCAATTTTCAAGATATCGAGCTGAAATTTGGTACGGTTAAAGAGTTCCGGCCTGTGACGAACCCTATTGTTGGGCGTTAAAATCGGTGCAGGGCCGGACCTTTTTTTTGGGGGTGGGGGGCTGAATTTCATCCTTTTTTTCAGACCCGTTTTATCTCGGAAACGATTGGTCCTTTGCAAAAAAAGTTAAATCTACAGGTGTAAGATCTCAGTGATTAGCAACTTTTTTTTAACCCTTATGAATTTTTGATTTCTCTCACCATTTTTATTTTTTGGGGTCCTGAATTTCATCCTTTTTATTTGGAATCGACATTGCTCGAAAACGGTTGGCCGTATCGAGACAAATTAAATTTATAGGAGTAGATCGCGGTGATTAGCATCTTTTTTTACCCGTCATGATGTTTTGATATCTCTCACCGTTTTGTTTTTCTGAGGCCCTGAATTTCTTCCATTTTTTTCGAATCGTTATATCTGGGAAACGGTTGGTCGTATCGAACAAAGTTATATGTTCAGGTGTATGATGTGAGTGATTAGCAACTTTTTTTAAACTCTTATAATGTTTTGATATCTCTCACCGTTTTCATTTTCTGGGGCCCTGAATTTCATTTTTTTGGAATCGTTGTATCTCGGAAACTGTTGGTCGTATCGAAACAAGTTAAATTTTCAGGAGTAATATCGCAGTGATTAGAATCTTTTTCACCCCTTATGTATTTTGATATCTCTCGCCGTTTTCATTCTCTGGGGCCCTGAATTTTTCCCTTTTTTTCGAATCTTTATATCTGGGAAACGGTATTCGTATCAAACAAAGTTAAATCTACAGGTGTAAGATCTCAGTGATTAGCAACTTTTTTAACTCTTATGATTTTTTAATATCTCTCACCATTTTCTTTTATTTTTTGGGGGTCCGGAATAGCATCCTTTTTTTTTTCAAATCGTTTTATCTCGGAAACCGTCGGTCCTATCGAAAAAAGTTAAATCTACTGGGGTAAGATCACAGTGATTAGCAAATTTTCTATTCCATATGATGTTTTGATATCTCTCATCATTTTCTCTTTTAGGGGCCATGAATTTCATACGTTTTTCTCGAATCGTTATATCTCGGAAACCATCGGTCCTATCGAAAAAAGTTAAATATACAGGCGTAAGATCTCAGTAATTAGCAACTTTTCTGCCTCATCATATTTTGATTTCTCACACCATGTTGATGTTATTAAATGTTTTTGGATTTTGAAAAGAAATGGGGCCCAAATGTATATAATAATAGGTAAAAATTCAACTGATGGTCTAATTCAATTCTAAGGAAAATTATCTATAATAACCCGTTTTAACCTTTTCAATGAGTTAAATAATGTATTTACAGCTGTAAGATATTTTCCATTTCCGAGGGCGTCCGGCTTTCATAACCATGTGATGGTGTCAGCATTGCCTAGAATATTATTTTCTAATTTTCCTACATTTCCACGCAATCAGGCCGAAGGTCCAAAATGCAAGGCCTTGTCGCCAACGAAGTTGTTTGAGATTATTACCCCTCTTGCTCGCCGTTATGTAGCCGCACCGTCTCATCCAAAGCAGGTCGTGTGGCGTGGACTCCTACTTGTTATTACTAGGCTTGTAGACCTAGTTGATTGGTTCGCCGCTGAGATGTCGCTAGACACATTACCGTCCAACACTTACACAGTTGGCAATGAAGAAGTAATTAAGTCTAACGTTTCAGTTAACCATCTTAGAGGTCAGTATAATTATGTTCCTCCTGCTAATAACTTGAAGCCTTTGAAATGTAGTGCTTCCGCAGCATGCTTAAGGTTTTGTGAATGGATAGGGTGGATAATAGGCTATTGAGGTACTGCACAGAGTAAATCAAAAGAGCTCTCTGATAGAAGTGGTTCGCCAAAGAAATCTTTTTTTTCAGGGTCACACCTTACGCTACTCTCAGCTGATGGTCATTTATTGTGGAAGGATTCATCAATGGGAAGATACCTAAAGGACGACCAACCATACATATCCAACAGCTATCGATGTTTTATTCGTGTCTGCACGATATTAAATTTAAGTCGCTAGCTTTGGTATAGATCACTCGCTAGTTCTTGGCCGGTCCGTACGCTGGCAAGTCTAGTCGGCGGTCCTATCCCCACCCTCCACAATATGAGGGCTGGACAGGAAGGTTTATGTCAGCAGGGTGGCAAGCAGCGATAGGTGTTTACAAGTAGGGCTCCATTATGGATGTACCAACCAGGTCCAGACCAGGCTACACTCATGATGCGCTCCTCACACCAACGGGGTAAGTAACTCGCTCTTAGCCTTCCGTTTGAAGTGTGCACCGGCCAATAACCAGTGATCGATAAATACTAAATTGTTGTTCAGGGATTGAAGGTGCAGCGGTCCAGTTGCCTGCCTCCAATCTAGGCGGATCGAGTTCGATTCTCGATTAATGCATGTGGAATTTTCGAGGGACACACTACGTCCTGTGGTTCGGATTGCTCGTAAAATTTAGGTCCCATCGCTTATGATACCGATAATGACAGTCATAGTAAACTACAAGCTTCCTTTAACTTCTTGTTAATTCGTTTTGATGACGTCTATCATCAAACTCGTGTACGGGCGTGTATTTAGTTTGCCTGATAACCTGTATTTTATGGTAACTAGTAATAATTATAACAATTGTAATACTGTAATTATTAGGGTCAGGAATGGGGTACGTGCCCCGGCACTTGAAATATGGTACTACTCTGGCATTAGCCTGGAGGGAGTGTGGGAAAAACCGGTAATCATAATGTTTAATACGGTGAATGGCCAAAGGAATTACAAAGAATACATATGAATTATTCCTTACTTAATTCAGTCAAGGACATATTTCTTTTTTGACAATGAGCGATATGATATCTATCACATCGCTGTTCACACCACAAGCACACACAGTTTAAATCTGGTACAAGATGGCGCACGCTGTACAACGCGAGTAAACGAGCTCCGCAATTCACCTGCCATATCAGCAAGATAAGTTGCATTTGAATATTCGTGGGCGTGCTAGTGTTCTACTTAATCGTTTACTCGAATAAAAGTGAAGTGCTATGACGCTGAAGGCCGTAAATGAACGAATAACTAAGTTCGAAGAGCGAATGGCTGAATTCCAAGCAAGCTTGGAACAAGCCATGGCTGCTAGTGCGACCAGTGCTGCCAACCCCTGTGACACACTCACCGGCCTCGCTTCAGACTTTAAGGACTTTCGTGATGCTATATCAAGTGAATTAGGCGAGATGAAGAAGGAAGTAAACCATCTGCAGGAACGCATCGACCAGCAGGACATTCAGATTGAGGAGGCAGAGCAGTATAGCAGAAGGAACTGCCTCCTCCTTCATGGAGTACCTTAAGTGAGACCCCTGGCGAGGACACCTACGCTGTGGCATTGGGAACTTTAAAAACCAGACTGAACATCGAATTGCCTATGGACAGTATAGATAGATGTCATAGACTGGGCCGTATGAAGAGGACGACAGCTGAGGTGGTATCCGCAGGAAACAGGCCTATCATCATTAAATTTCTCAGGTACCATGAGAGAGACCGCATCTGGCGTGCCAAGCGAGTTCTTAAAGGTACCAAACTACTCGTTACCGAATCTCTGACGTCCACAAGGAAGGAAGTGTTGCGTAAAGCACGAGACTTCTGGGGTATGCGGCGGGTTTCAACGCAGGATGGCCGCGTTATCGTCCATTTAGAAGACGGGAAGAAGCTAAACATTAGCACACCTAAGGAATTGAACTTTCACATGGGGCGGTTAGGTGGATTATCAGAGCGATAAGACCATTGTGATGTGCCCACTAAACAATATTACTATTATTATTATTATTACTATTACTATTATTATTATTATTATTATTATTATTATTGTTATTTTTATTATTATCATTATTACTAGGTTTACGTGTGTGATTGTGTGTGTGTGTGTGTGTGGTATATTAACCAGCAAGCGGTCCAGTTATCCAGGAAATCCAGGTAAGATTTTTTTGTCTCAGTTAAAGTATGTCCGTTAGGTAGCTACGGTGTTTTCCAATGACAACGACCTTAGCTCTAAGAATAGAACTCTCCTCACCCCTCTCCCTACCATAGACGCCAGCAGCTTATTGAAACACGAACTTTCACCATATCCTCACACCCTCGTGTTGTCACTTAAACAGCTTAAGTTTGCCCGCACACTTTGACGAAATTCAGGCTATATTTAGCAAAACTAGTGTCCATTTGATAGGAATGAGTGAAAGATGGTTATCGCCTTCAATTCCAAACAGCATGGATCAACTTGATGGTTATAATGTCCATCGTCATGACCGCACTAATAAGAGGGGAGGAGGTATCGTTCTCTACTGTAGAGATGACCTGAAGAGCCGTGTCATTTGTACCTCATCGACCGGCGATTTGCCGAGGACGGAGTTCATGTTCGTTGAAGTAGTTGCTAGTGGACAGAAAATACTTATTGGAGTGGTTTACCGACCATCTAAAGTATCTTATATGGCCGAGTTTGAAACGTATCTACTTAACTTGCTACCAACGTACGAACATATCATTATATTAGGGGATTTCAACACTAATCTACTTACGAAGAATTACGATACTAAGAAATTAGAAGACATGTTTTCCTCATGTGACTTGACTATCCTTCCTTCAAATCCTACTAACCATGTACATACTACCAACAACATTTCCCACACCTTAATAGATCTCAAAGTGACTAACAACCCTCAGAAAGTGGTAACTCACGGACAGATTTCAGTACCGGCCGTGTCCACCCACGATCTTATATTTCTCGCTTACTCACTACGCGTTCCAAAATATAAACCTAGGTATATAACGTGCAGGAATATGAAAGATATCGATATGTATGAACTAAGGTACGATGCCTACATTCTTCCGTGGAATGACATTTTAAATCTGAAAGACATTGATGCAAAAATAAATAAATTTAATTCGTTAATACACAGTCTATACAACAAACATGCACCCAAAAGACAGATAAGAATATCACGCAAACCTAATCCATGGTTAACCTCTGATGTTAAACATATGATGTCTCAACGTGATACACTCTACCGACATTAAAAACGTACCCAAGACCCAAGTGACTATGAAAATTATAGAATAATGAGGAATAGAACTAAACAAATCATCCGTAATCTTAAGTTTAAATATGTTCGTGAATCAACAAGGAATCTAAATACGGCTAGTGCTTGGAGGAATCTCCGAGCCATGGGCATAGGCAAAACACGGGAACAGCTTCAGGTACCTGACATTCCACTTGACGATTTAAATGCGTATTTCACGGAAGAGAGAGAGTTCAGTCTAATCCGCTTAACATACCTCATGTAAATAATGACCCATCATTTGTCCCACAAAGTCGCCCATGCGTTGCTTTTCGTACTGTCAGCACTAATGAAGTTAAGAAAGTCTTGTATTCTATTAAATCGAAAGCTAGTGGTGTCGACGATATTCCTATAACTTTCATACATAATATCATTGGCGCTATTCTACCCATTCTCACGCATATTTTTAATCACTGTCTCAAAAACGGCACATTACCTGCAATTTGGAAGTACGCTAATGTAATCCCACTTCCCAAGAACCCAGGCTCTAAACTTCTATCCGATTACCGTCAAATTTCTATTCTCCCCGCTCTTTCCAAAGTGTTAGAACGGTTGGTACATACTCAAATACTGGAATACCTGCACGCTCACTCTCTTCTGGATCCACTTCAATCTGGCTTCAAGAAGGGCCATAGCACAGCAACTGCTTTACTAAAAGTGACTGATGATATCAGACAAGCAATGGACGAAAGACAACTGACAATACTCACACTCCTTGACTTCAGTATGGCTTTTGACACGATACATATCCAGACATTGTTGAAGAAACTTGCATGCCTTTTCGGTAATGAGGCTTTAAAATTTTTCACCGCATATCTTACAGATCGCATGCAACGTGTAATAACACAAGATACTGCTTCACAGTGGCGACTCAGAAAGGCAGGAACCCATCAGGGTTCCGTTCTTGGTCCTCCTATGTTTGTCATTTATATTAATGACATCTCCTCAGTAATAAAATATAATAGATATCAACTTTATGCGGATGACCTCCAAATTTACTGTCACGTTGGTATCAAAGATATAGCGAACGCGATACGAGATGTAAACACCGACCTGCAACAACTCAGTGTGTATGCTAGTGATAACGCTCTCCTTCTCAACCCCAAAAAGACCCAAGTTATTATAATCGGCTCGTAGGGATTATTGAATTCCATGTATAAAAACTACACTATCCCTCCTGTGACTTTAAATGCAACCGTAATCCCGTTTAGTAAAACAATGAAAAACCTCGGTATGACTCTGACTGAAACTCTTGACTGGTCTGCACATGTAAGTAATACTTGCAGGAAGATGTACGCGACGCTACACCCACTCAAACGGCATAAGGACATTTTACCACAAGACGTGAGGATAAAACTTATTGAGACTTTGATACTACCAATACTTGACTATTGCGACGTGGTCCTTGTTGATGCAACTAGCGAACAAACTAAAAAACTGCAACGAGCATTGAACTCTATCTAGTCTTCGGTTTGCTTTCAACTTGAATTACGATTCTCACGTAACCCCTAGCCATAAAGCTCTTTCTTGGCTGAAACCTGAAGGGCGTCGAAATTTTCACATTTTGACGTCTGTATATCGAACCCTAGACGAAATTCTCCCACTGTATATTTCTTCGAAATTTCATTCCCTGTCCTCATTTCATAATATTAATACTAGATCTGGCTCTTCCCTCGCTATTCCCGTTAACCACTCTTCCAAGTACAATAAATCCTTCGTTGTGACTGGGTCGCGACTTTGGAATACACTCCCAGCTGACGTAAGGAAATGCAAGACCTACACAAAATTTAAGACTGCTTGCAGAGATTTCCTTTTGAACACCGCTGACTGTTTCGTGTGACTGGTGATGGATGATAGACAGCATGATTGAGCCATTATGGTATATAAATAAAAAATAAAATACCCAGTTATTTACTAGATCTAACACTATCACTTATTATTATTATTATTAGTAGTAGTAGTATTAGTATTATTTTTATTATTATTATTATTGTTCCAGGTAACAATTTTATATGTTTCTTTGTTTGATGTACATTGCTATCTTTATTTTTTATGTCCTGTATTATTCTAACTTAATTTCTAGTTTACGTGTCTTATTCAATGGTAGTATTTGTGTATTTTATTATAACTATGTGGTTAAGTGTAAGAGAGGGCCACGAGCCCTAACTTCGCCACTGCAAAATACATAAATAAATAAATAAATAAAACCGGTAATAACCACGCTCAAAATAGCCACTGTCAGCGCTAGGCTTTGAACCACTGATCTCCGGATTTGCTGCAGCTCTTCACCGTGGTTGTGATGTGCGATTTAACCCGCATGGTTACGCCGCGGGGTAGGTACTAAATAAATAATTTACTATTTATTAGCTGAAGGCTGTTAGATATAGCGACAGAACACAGACGCATACTAATGTACGGCAGAGACAACTTTGTAGCAGGATGCGGAATCTCCGTGTGTGTTTTGAATACAAGGTTGTTGATTATAACGTTATGTAACAGTTTAAATAGTTTTTTATGAGCTACTCAATATTCTTTGTTGGTACCAGTGACGTAGCAGCTGCATAGGACACAACGGTAGAAGTTCCCATCGTTCAGAGCAACAATGTCCTATATTATGTTGAACTATTTTCATTTCACCGGAGTTGAGGCAAAACTTATGAACGGGGTAGGACAAGGATGTGGATTGTCAATACTACGTTTTTCAAAGATCTATGTTTCCTGTAACGTAGCCGTGACTCCATGCTGAAGTTTGGAAGTCCAAGACTCCTATCCCGACGCTGACGGCGGTAATCCTTAGAGCAGTTGGTTTTTCACACTCTCTCCAAGAATATGCTGGAATGGTACTGCGCTCGAAATCATGTATAGTTGAGAGAAGAAGTCAGGATGAGGTACGAACTGAGGACCACCTCAGAAGAATGGCATATTTAAAATTTGGAATTATGGATATAATTTGCAGTCTGGATGGAAGATCATGATTAAATAAGCATTTGGAAAAATTTTCGCCTAGAGAAATATTTTAATTCGAGGAATAATGGAAATTTTATGACTGGGTAATTTTCAACCAAGCATAAATGATTGGAGAACAGTCCTGGAAATGTACACTTCTAGTCGATGTTAGCCGCGAGAAACCAGTTTTGAGCCGAGGGAGAGGAAGCAAGGTCGACTTGAGGACAGACACGCGCCACGGTCTAGAGTGGGGGAACAGACGCGTGTCGAGAGCGCGACCAATGAGAGAACAGTTTGGTACTAAGAAATGGATAAATATTAAAATCATTACTTTAATACTTTATGAGAGTGTTACATATTGAATTCACCAGCATAGAAAAAGAAATTTAACTGGCAAGACGGATATTGAATTAAATGGCTGAGAGAGAAGTTATGTATAAATCAGTCAATTTTCATAGCGGTTGGAGGCAAGTTGACCAGATTTGCGTGGGAAATCTGATCGACGAGGCTAGCAGACGCCAAGAGACGAGCCTCTTTCTATTTGGACAGTCGAGGAGGCAAGACGTTATAATTTTTACTCTTCGAGAAGTATACAGAAAAACGTCTTTGTGAACCTGAGACTTCAAGATGAAGCAACAAGCTATCGAAATGGAAGAATAAGCATCATTAGTTAACAGTATTAAGAAGAAGTATTTTTACTGCATTTGAAGAAGAGATATACGTCGTGATATAGTATTTGAAAGTTTCAAAGTGAAACATCGAACACGTAGCTACATAGGAAAGAAGTCAGAAGAAGTGAGACTTTATCTAATAAGAATTTCATCAATCTACTCAAAGATGTATAAGGAAACATGTCGGAGGGGAGAATCTACGACTTCACATCATTTAGCGGTGAGGAGAATGTTCTAACTTCATTATGTTGGGAACGTAGAGCTATGCTGACTAGCGAAATCCAGAAATGACCAGATAACATAGCAATATGAGCAGCGAGCTGCAGAACATCGCAGTTTTCGCTCACATAACGCTACAAGCTACTACCAAAGAAATTCACACTATGGAGGTGATTTCTTGTGTTGGAAAGAACACTGCAAGCTACCGACTTCAAAGAACATCGAGATCTAAGAAGAGACGAGCGGGATTCGAGATGGAGAAAGCGGAGAATTTAGAGCTGGAGAGCGCCAAACACCAAGAGCTGCGAGGGGGTCGTGTCTTCGCCAAGGACGGAGGAAACAGGCAGGCAGACGAGTTTCCAGCTGGGAACCGGTTGGGAGACAACATCCCAGGGCATTCACCTGCAGTGGAGTCCTGACATAGCAGAGATGACATAACGAAACCAGTCCGCGGAGGCGTGCCGCATACCAGAGACACGTGGGAGGAATTCCATGGACAGAAACATCATCAGGTCTGTCACCAGCGATCTCAAAGTGAAGGTAGACCAGTGCAATTTTACACACATCTGTAGTTAGTTCTTGTACACGTTATTCCAGAATTTTGACCAACATATTTGCATTTATAACCCATGTTATTGTATTGTCTTGAAAGTTTTTAGTAATTTCTATAGTTATTTTCATACGTTACTCGGACGTATTTTGAAGGCTTGTTCGATGATCTTAGACATCGTTAGTATTTTTCACTGTCATTTTAGAACGTTGAGATTTTACTTACAGTTAATTTCGTTGCGATTGCTCACGTATATTCCGTAAATTTGTTGTAACATCGGAGAACGACCATATATGTATTGGAACATGAGAAGAGAAGCGTAAATTTGTGATAAATAAATAATGTATCAGAGAAAGAGAATAGTCATGTGTTTGACAAACGTAAATAATTTATAATGTAATAAACAGAGAAAGGAAGGACATGAGAATCCTATAATAAAGAGTTTATTCATTTCAGAAACGAGAATACTATGTATAAAACGAAATTGTTAATAGGAATATTCAATATTGGCATTGAAAGAACACCAGTATGAAAGAAAAATAATGACATTGTAAAACACAGAACCTTTATTGTACGGAAAAGGACAGTATGCGATAGTTGAAGGCATAACTAAATAAGAAACGCCATTATAGAATGTAATGAATGTATATTTGTTATAAATGATAAGGTGATATGGAAGGAAGAATATTGGCATCTATTGTTAACAGAAACGTGAGGAAAGGTAATTGTTATTTACATAACAGACGCAAGCAGACTTAAAATTCAGAGTTAAGCGATACATTGTAACAAGGAAGTAATTGAAGCAGAGAAGGAAGTATGAGATGAGTTATGGTAGTGAGAATTGTGGAGAGATTGTGCGATAAAATTATGAGAGAGAGAATTTAGGTGGAAAGGCTTTAAACATAGCACGGAAATGTATAATCGAGAGGATTTTGTAGAAGGAGGAGTAGTGTATTCATGAATGATATTGCATTTGTGATTTCTAGTAGGAATACAGAATATCATGCTTTGATGAAAGTAGTTGATATGGAACCGTAGAAGTTTTGTAAAGGTACTAAAGAGGAAATATTAATGAGATGCAATTATATTGATGGAGGCGTAACAGAGACGCGATGATATGAAATGTGAGATTAAGAATTTGAGTGGAAAGGTTTTGCAATATTTTGTGTTGATTAAGAGAAGCCGTATTTTGTATTTTGAGAAGATGAGAGTGTGGGAAGTGAGGGTTCATGCCACACACACTCGATATTTGGTTTGAGAGCTTATCTGAATAGTCATGCGTTGCAAGTTTGTATAATTATTAACTTATTGAATACCGGAGTTGTACACTTATGTGATGAGATATTAACTTTATTGTTTGTGTCCATAATTCACATGGATTTGACGCATAAATACCTATAATGACCAGTTTTATTGTGTGAAATACGGAGAAAAGTTGTGAAATGAACTCTAGTAACTTGGAGACAGATACTATGAAATCGTGCGGGTCGCGATCATGTAAATAAATGTAAATATTTTATTATCATTATTATTAACCATTTTTAATAGCATTTGGAAACTTGATATTATATTTAAAGGACTTTAACGGATGTATTACGTAGGGAGTATGTCTGTTATTTTGGAACGTTAAAGTATGAATTTAGTGAACAGATAGAACAGATATTGAACTGAAAATCCACAGCCTGCTTCCAGTCTCCGACCGGGTCAGGAATGGAATGAATGAAGCCCCCATCTAGCTGGAATGAAATTTTGACAGGGAAAACCAGAGTACCCGGAGAAAGACCTGTCTGCCTCCGTTTTGTCCAGCACAGATCTCACATGGAATGACCGGGATTTGAACCACGGACCCAGCGGTCAGAGGCCGGCGTGCTGCCGCCTAAGCCACGGAGGCGGCTAGGACAGATATTAATGTCCTGAATTTAAATAATGTGTGTTTAAGAATATCTTGGAGCAAGATACATTTTTCATATGTGAAATGATGCAGGAGAGACACTTGTTCAACGCATCAAGCCTAAATGTGGCGTAGATATTTCATTTTAAATAGTGATTTTATTTCTATTTTATTGTTGGTGTTGGAGACATAAATTGTTATGTCGTTTCATATTTTGTCAATAAATTGCAAGCGTAATATTTTATTCTTGCTAAGTTTTATAGAACTGATTCTTGATTCAATGCTTAATTACGCTATAACGATACCGCTAGCTAGATGCAGACAGCCGATCGACACTTTATCTTAACGCCCGAGAGCCGAGTTGCTCATTAGTGCTCTATCTTTTATTTTCTTGTTCTGTATGCAACTAGTTAGTAGCTTAGATCATAAATACAATAGATGGCTGATGACGTCACATTTGTGAAACCAACATCTCAATCAGCTGACTAAAGGGAACTGCCGGGAACTGCGGATAGTTTGGAGCACTGAAATACTACACGTGATGATAGAATTGGGCTATTCTGTTCTATTCATTACCGTACTAAGTCAGAATGGTGTATTACTGTGCAGCGTATGGATGTAAGGAGACGTTTAGGAAAAGATCGGGCATTTCTTTCCATAGGTAGTCCTAAATTAATTCATTGTAAAATAACCCTAAAATTCTTGACTTCACTACTTGCATTTCTTTACGTTTCCTCTTAACTCCGAGACATGAAAAAAAATCTGTAATTTTATTACAAATTATTAAAATTTACTCTATCCCTTACTCCACTGAACAGGCCTATGAAGCAAAATTAGGACCATCACAACATCAAATAGCCTTCCTTTTCAATCATATTCAGAGTCAAATTGCGGGTTATGCTACTGATGTGACGATGTAGTCTTCGATAATAAATACGCTGAGGTAATATTTGTCATCTTATTAAACGTATGGACAGTGCGTTTGGTTGAGGAAATTTTCAGATCCTTCTAGGATACATTGCAGCCCTAAATTAGTCAATTCGTAGGATTTCAAAGTTCTGGATTATTACTGCGAAGGTTTCTATGATTCGTGGAAAATGGAATTTAAAAGGAAACAGTTCATTGCTTGTAATGATTTCCGTTGTAGCAAATGTAATGCATAGTTGTTAAAAAGCAACGCTTACTAAATCAATAGACTTCCTTATTTCCATTTGCCTATGTTTTGTTCACCTTCATAAAATACTGAAGTGGAAAGTAACGCTGAATAAGAGCTAATCGTACGATAAAATTTTGTAAAGTAATGCACCGGTAATGAAATTAGCCAAAATACATTTTCTAATGATGACAAATAAATTAGGAAATGATGTAGTAATAGATTGAACTTGTTTGGAGCTCTCGGGCGTACAATTAAAAATGACCAGCTACACAAACACAATTCTCTTAAAAAATCAGTAGGCCTAATTCAGAATTGGATTTGTTATTAATTATTTACAAGAGGGGATCCCGGATGTATGAGTATTACGGAACACGGCAGCCACTTTTTACACAAACACAATTCTGTTCAAAAATCAGTAGGCCTAATTCAGAGTTGGATTTGTTATTAAGTATTTATAAGAGGGGATCCTGGATATATGAATATTACGGATCACGACAGCCACTTTTTACACTAACACAATTCTGTTCAAAAATCAGTAGGCCTAATTCAGAGTTGGATTTGTTATTAATGATTTACAAGAGGGGATCCTGGATGTATGAATATTATAGAACACGGCAGCCAATTTTTACACAAACACAATTCTGTTCAAAAATCAGTAGGCCTAATTCAGAGTTGGATTTGTTATTAAGTATTTATAAGAGGGGATTCTGGATGTATGAGTATTACGGAACACGACAGCCACTTATAACACCAAATATGTTACATTCTTAACCTTTGCTACCTTCCGGTACGTAAAGAAACATGCGATGCTTTTCCCAATGTCGTATAAATTACGAAAATGTGTGTTTAAACCCTCATTAAAAACCATTTCCCCACCAACTCCTATCACCTTCCATTACAAGTTCCTCTGTTTTCCCTTTAGTCAGCTGATCCAGATGTTGGTTTCACGTCACAGTACAGGCGCCGTGTGGCAATGCGCACTCTATTGTATTTATGCTCGAAGGTTAGTAGTATAGTTAGAGATGTATATATGTGTTCCTAGGGTTCCCTAGTCATTAGTCCGGTAGGAGTTGTTCAACTTTTAGCCGGGTGTTGAATTTCCTACGATCCTTTTACCATCTGCGCGGATTTGGGACTGTGGTCTAGAGGAATTCGGGCGCAGTACCAACTCTATTTCAAGTCTGAGGCCTAGGCCTACTCCAATCCTAGACTCAAAACAATAAAATTAGGCCTATACTAATATAGATATCGAAATAACACCAGACTATGCCCAAACCCTTCGTTAAAGCTAAAACAACAACAATAGCTATGTAGATCAAGGTACTGTATGATGGAATTGTTAGCAATTAATGAGCAGTCAACTGTGGGCCTAATTCGTACACAACTTCGAACTACAGTAATCTCTTAATCTATCTTTCAATCGATTCTCTTCATCTATTTATCTATCTATTACTATGCCTTTATGCATTGAACCATCACCAAAAGAGTGAAAAATACAATTTTGAATGTATAAAGGCCAAGGCTTCATATGTTAAAGTTTATTTTCATTTCTCGACAATAATAATTGAATTCTTATGCAGTTTGAAAGCTCTTGCTGAGTGAATTTCCTAGAGTGAAAGTTTACTTGGAAATTGCACCTGAAAGTGGAAAAATAACGAACACTTTTTTCTACTAGGGCGATTTGAACACTTGAATGTCGTTCGAAAGTATTTCAAGAAATTTTCTAGTGCAAATAGTCATCTGTAAAAACAATGCACGCTAAGAAACATTAAAACAACAACCCAAGTAAAAACGATTATTAAAGAATCATAATCGAATGCATTTCGTATGAGGAAAACCTGCAACCAATTGCGCATGTATATTGGAAATAACAAAACAAGTTATTTCTAGAGCTCGTTGTATATTTCCATACAAATGGGTTTTATTGCTTGTATACTATTAAAGTTTAAGGCTTATTTTGCATGGGCCAGATTTAAAATGTTTACGTCGTCCGAAAGTTCTTGCTGTGCGAATGAGTGCCATTTCACTCGATAAATTGGTCGAAAAAGCGGAACCAACACCATTTTTAAATTCTAGAGTTACGCTGAACCAATTTGAACAGTTTTTAAAGTTTGGGAGCTTTGAAATCATGTTTCAATGTTGCCTTATTAACAATTGATTGACTTGTTGTAGCTTTACAGTCGGTCAACACGATTGTGCCCAATGCATGGGTGAGGTACAAGATACCAATATATAAATACACTCCAGGAAAAAAATTACATGTATTAGTTAATATGCACTTTGTAATTTTTTCCAGGAGTGTATTTATATATTGGTATCTTGTACCCCGCCCATTCATTGGGCACAATTGTGTTGACCGACTGAAAAGCTACAAAAAGCCAATTTGTATCGGCAACACCGAAAAAAAGAATGGCTTCAAATCGCTACAAACAATTGATTGATAAATCTTCAGGGACTTTGTCGTGTCTTTTGCGGGGATTCTTCTATGTGCACAAAGTCAGGCTCATCAGCGGGCTCTTGGTGACTGTACATGGACCACCACGCTGCAAGGATAGTGAACCATGCATGTACTACGCCCTCTCATATGAAGCGCACTTGCGCTACTTTACTGTGAGAACTGAGAGCTCTTACAGCTTTCCTTCTCCCTATGGAGGTTTAAAAAAAAGCAAAGCACGGCAGGGGTCTCCGATAGCTTTCAGTCGGTCAACACGAATATATGCCCAGGTATATTAGCAGAAAATACAAGATTCTACCTGAAAAATCCTACATGTGATTAATTATTTGCACAAAATACGATGGCATGTTTCGTTCGTCAAGCTAACATCGTTAGATTTAGGAAACTCAAATCTATCATTATATACCGTACAAAACAACAAAATTGCTCTACGACACAGTATTAAAACCCTAAAATGCTAATCACAAACAGTCGCCGCCCTCCAACACCACTCTGTTGTTGTTGTTGTTGCTCCTGTTTCGTTTGAGGGGTTTGGACATCGTCGTCATTCAGCCCCGTGTACTTGGATGTTTGTGTAATTTTGTCTGACAACCTGTGGTATCATAATGGTTGTATTAGTATGTGAATTTGTCATTCACATGAGGATTGGAAAGGAGGCGGCCGTTGCCTTAAGTTAGGAACCATCCCGGCATTTAACTGAAATATAAGTGGAAATCCATGGAAAACAAATTCCAGGATGGCTGAGGTGGGAATCGAACGATCTCTTCTCAGTTTTAGCCTCACCAGACTGAGTAGACCTCGTTCCAGCCCTCAGACTAGAATTACATTTCTTAGTAGAGCCGAGAATCTAACCCAGACCTCCGGAGTGACAGCCAAGACTGCTAGCCGCTACACCACGAGTTGATCCCAGAACAGTGATGTGCGCATCACAGCTGCCTGGAAGGCTATTAAGATAGAAGCCAACACAAATTTCATCCTCAATACCATAGCCTAAAATGGTAAACTGTTCCATACAGTTTCCACGGATCAGGCAGGGGATGTGGTGATAAGGGTTTCTCTTCGTGGCGGATAGTTTTATGGGCCTGATGCCCTTCATGGCGCCAAACTCATCAGCGAAATTAATGAGTGAAACGAAATGAATGAGGATTGAATGACACTGGGCAAGGAGTTAGTAGGAATTGGTCGTGGCCTATTAGAAGGTATTGTACCGGCATTTGGCTGGAGTTGGTAATGGGAAAGCACGGAAAACCATATCCAGCATAGTCGATGGTGACACTCGTCTGCAGAGTCTCTAGATACCCTGGCCTCATGGTGCGTAGCTATCCCAATATGTAATAATAATAATAATAATAATAATAATAATAATAATGAGTTAACATAACTATTCAGAGAAGATATATTTTTTGCCGTTAGAAAAGAAGAGATAAGTTTCTGCACAAAATAATAATAGTAATAATAATAATAATAATAATAATAATAAAACTCCTATATTAGGACCCTGACGAAGTGTTTTATTGGTCTACTATGCATTTTGTTGATAGTCTCAGCACTAATTGGCTGATTTTCGAGAACATTGCATAACAAAGGACTGCTCACGCGTGTTTACTGATCATAACAATTCCAAGAAAACTTAAGACCGATTATGTACAGTCGCGCAAGCATAGAGCATCACAGCTCTTGGAACGTAAAATCAACTATGCATGCAGTCGCGCATTCTTAGATCGTCACGGCTCTTGGAACGTAAAATATGACAATGTTCCACTCCGAGCACTATTTTACAACAAAATAAGATAATTAATAAATTTAAAAAAACAGTTAATTAACAGTTGTGGGTTTTGAACTTACACCAAATAGAAACCTGTCGATGTTGACTTTACCCAAGTGGCAAACCAGACATTGATAAGATGCTGTAAGATTAGGGCAACCACGCATTTCCGCCCCTTAAAACATCATCATCCTGCCTTTGTTTCATTCGATAGATGTTGCTAAACTTCAAAGGTGCAATATCTAGCTTCTGACTATAAAGAACTGTTAAAACATTAAAGGACTCCTGCGTAGCGTCCACACTTTATCGTAAGGGCAATTAAACTTGAGCAGAAATCTAACCAAGGTGTATACTGTAGATATACCACTTGCTGCAAACACTGCGGCTGTCTCAAATCCAAATGGCAGTGTCCCTGACAGGCAAGCCTGATTTAGACTGAGGTAAGTGTGATGTAAATCAAAATCGACTCAAAAATTGTGGAATTAATTATTTGTTCGAGTGCTTTGTACGGTTGTGATTATGAGGAATGAATGAATGAATTAATTAGTCAGTTACCTAATACGCTTGTAATTTTATATAAGTTCCTGTAGTTTCCTTAAGAAACCTTACAACGGGTAGCGCCGTAGCTCCTTAATAAATCTTGAGTGAGCACAGCAGCTCCCTTGGTTGATTAAGGTAAAAGTTTGATAACTTATTTTGATTACTTCTGTTTTATTGCTACTTCTTGTGCTTAATGTCTTGATGAAAATCAATAATGTAAAACAATAGTGGAATGCAGCCAAAAGAAATCAGGAACCCCTACTGGCATCATGAGGATGATGAAGATAGAGTAACAAATGAAGAGGAATTAAGACGAGTGGAGGAGGAGAGATGTTTCTGGCGACTGCTAGAGAAGAGAAGAGATAGGTTGGCAGGACACATACTAAGGCACCCAGGAATAGCAAACTTAGTTATGGAAGGATCAAGGACAAGAACTGTAGGGGTAGACCAAGGTTAGCATGACATTAAACAGATGTAGGGTGTGGTAGCTGTGTAGAGATTAAACTATTAGCCCAGGGCGGGGAGTTATGAAGATCTGCATCATACCAGTCCAAAGACTCAAATAAGCGTTTGATTACAGCCATTGATTCCGACGAACGTATTTATGTAAGCTAGACTTCTCTTAATATTAGAAAGGTCATCTTATTATATGAAGCCTCCGTGGCTTAGGCGGCAGCACGCCGGCCTCTCACCGCAGGGTCCGTGGTTCAAATCCCGGTCACTCCATGTGAGATCTGTGCTAGACAAAACGGAGGCAGACAGGTTTTTCTCCGGGTACTCCGGTTTTCCCTGTCACAATTTCATTCCAGCAACACTCTCCACTATCATTTCATTTCATCTGTCATTCATTTAATCATTGCCCCAGAGGAATGCGTCAGGCCTCGGCAGCCGGCACAGTCATATCCTCGTCGCTAGTTGGGGGCTTCATTCATTCCATTCCTGATCCGGTCGGAGACTGGAAGCAGGCTGTGGATTTTCATTTTCATCTTATTATATAATACGCTAAGGCTAAGGTGTATGTTTCACAAAACTCAAGCTCCTAAACCAGAAGGAGTAGAAGGTTTGGTTTGTACCAAAATCTTCCAAATCGTCTCAATAGTACAGGAAAAATCTTGCATTTCTTGAAAAGTAATCGGAAATATATTTATTTCTTTATAAAGTGCTTTTAAACAAATAAACAAGACGATAGCCCCTGCGAGAACTCTGTCGCCTACAGCCCGCATAGCACTAAAGCCAGGCGGGTAGTCTGTACACATGGGACGCACACAATCCATTATGCGAGAGTTCTCGCACGGGTCTGCTAGTTTAATATAATTCAACATGTACCGAAAAAAGAACCATATAATTTGACCTCTGGCTGAACTTTTTTCCCCTTTTTGTAGGAATATTATATCTAATAATGTATCCTCTCCAGTACCACCTCGTGGTGTAATGGCTAGCATTTTTTACTGTTAACCCTAAGGTCCGTGTTCGATTCCCACCTCAGCCATCCTAGAACACGAAGCATAAAAAGGAAGTGAAAACTGATAAACCATATAGGCCAAGGTGGGATTCGATCCACCTAAAGCTATCTCTTTCAATCACGGCCAAGCATGCCCTAGACTAGACTACCATTAGGCTATATGGTGCAGAAATTCGCATCAAACATGTCTTTATACATGTGATACCGCCGAGCATTTAGTTTTCATAATTTCACACTAAATTTATTTGTAATAGCTCCGGTCCCATGGTGTTGGGGTTGCGCGCCTGCCTCGTACCCGGCTGCCCTGGGTTTGATTCCCGGCTCCGTCAGGGATTTTAGAAACTGACGTGAGGGCTGAAAAGGGGTGCACTCAGTCTCGTGAGGACAATTGAGAAGCAGTGTCCCGGTCACGGAGACCAAAATTAACAGCCGAGGGAACCCGACGCGCTGACCACGCTTCATCCCATAATATGCAGGCCAAATGGCTGGGCAGCGGTCGCTTGACAGACCTAGGCCCTTCATGGGCCGTAGCGCCATGGGGGTCGGTTTATTTTAAGCATTCTTAGATTTGGATGGTATATTGGCTTTCACGGCCAGTGAATTAAAACTCAGCAATTTTTCTAGGTTTGTGTCCGGGCGGGGACATCAAGAGCCCGCTGATGAGCCAGCTTGGTGTCCTAGGTGAAACCCCACGCAAGACACGGCATAAACCTAGAAAAATTGCTGAGTTTTAATTCTTAGATTTAGTTGATAGTAATTCGCTGGAAATTAGGAGAAAATGTGATATCCGTCCATTCCATAGATTAAGCGCAGGTGCTAACGAGGTGGATAAACATGGAACTCCTAAACTTATTTTAATTAAGATGACATAGCTTCCAAGGATTGCTCTCCTTCGGAGCCTAATCACGAGCACACTACTACGTGAATACGGTGTGGACAGCAAAACAACTAGTTGGTCCAACGGACCTTGACAGATATGTTACAACCTACAAAGTTAAATTTATGGGTGAAGTATCCGAACCTTTCACATTAGAACAGGCGTAAGGCAGAGTGATGGGTTATCCCCATTTCTGTTCAACCTGGTACTAGATCAGATCATCAAAACAAGGGAGAAAGAAATACCTGAATTAAGTATGGATGCAAAAGACCAACGACTCAACAAAGTGCTTCGCCTTTGCTGACGATCACGAAAAAATTGCCCGGAATATATATATGTATGTAGGATAATAATAATATTAATAATGGTTTTACGCCCCTTTTAACTAATGCGACTTTTTAAAGTCGTCGGGGTGGTGGAAGTTTTGCCCCAAGGGGATCATTAACGTGCCAGTAAATATACTGACTGCTCCCTCGGATTTGCGCACCCACCACAGCTGATGATGTTCGCTTGACGAACGAAACATGTAATTAAAATACAGTGAAACTTGGATAATTCGTACTTCAAGGGACAATTTAAAAATTCTAATTAAACAATAATTCTAATTAAACAAATTATTTCAAAAATTACTCAAACTTTAAGATTTAACAAAAAAAAACTATAATTTTAGATATTATTAGTATGTACAACAGTAATGGACACATTTACTGTTTGCCAGAAAAGTCCGAGATAGTAGATTGCTTTCTTGATTTAATTTTCTCACGAGTAATGTATGAGTCTAAGTAATTTTGTGACTGAAAAATAGAATCACATTATTATGTTGTGTTGATTTTAAAAAAAAACTGAGTTGTTGGACGTAATTGGATGCTTCTGTCGCACTCGGAATCGGTCGTTCCTGATCCTCCAAAGAATCACCGTCCTCATTTTCAGATGCGTCACCTGTAGCTTGGTTGGCGTTACTGATTATCTCAGTGATACTGTCCACGTCACTAAGTGTAACCTTTTCTAGTTACACTGCAACATCTCACCAACATTAACAAATTCTTCATACGAGATAGGAACAGCCACAATTTCCTCCCTACCGTCAACTGGGAACTTGGCCGCATTCCAACACTGCTTCGACAATATTGTTTAGAAAATATACGAGGTATGAAATGCATTACACTACTGCGCTCTACCGTTGACGTAAAGAGTTCGAATTAACCAAAAATATTCGAATTATCCACGCTCTTTTAACATTGTTTACATATAAAATGCTAGGGATCAGGAAAAATAATCGAATTATCCACGCTCTTTTAACATTGTTTACATATAAAATGCTAGGGATCAGGCAAAATATTCGAATCATCCACGCTCTTTTAACATTGTTTACATATAAAATGCTAGGGATCAGGCAAAATATTCGAATTATCCAAGCTCTTTTAACATTGTTTACATATAAAATGCTAGGGATCAGGCAAAATATTCGAATTATCCACGCTCTTTTAACATTGTTTACATATAAAATGCTAGGGACCAGGCAAAATATTCGAATTATCCACGCTCTTTTAACATTGTTTACATATAAAATGCTAGGGATCAGGTAAAATATTCGAATTATCCACGCTCTTTTAACATTGTTTACATATAAAATGCTAGGGACCAGGCAAAATATTCGAATTATCCACGCTCTTTTAACATTGTTTACATATAAAATGCTAGGGACCAGGCAAAATATTCGAATTATCCACGCTCTTTTAACATTGTTTACATATAAAATGCTAGGGACCAGGCAAAATATTCGAATTATCCACGCTCTTTTAACATTGTTTACATATAAAATGCTAGGGACCAGGCAAAATATTCGAATTATCCACGCTCTTTTAACATTGTTTACATATAAAATGCTAGGGATCAGGCAAAATATTCGAATTATCCACGCTCTTTTAACATTGTTTACATATAAAATGCTAGGGACCAGGCAAAATATTCGAATTATCCACGCTCTTTTAACATTGTTTACATATAAAATGCTAGGGATCAGGTAAAATATTCGAATTATCCACGCTCTTTTAACATTGTTTACATATAAAATGCTAGGGACCAGGCAAAATATTCGAATTATCCACGCTCTTTTAACATTGTTTACATATAAAATGCTAGGGATCAGGCAAAATATTCGAATTATCCACGCTCTTTTAACATTGTTTACATATAAAATGCTAGGGACCAGGCAAAATATTCGAATTATCCACGCTCTTTTAACATTGTTTACATATAAAATGCTAGGGATCAGGTAAAATATTCGAATTATCCACGCTCTTTTAACATTGTTTACATATAAAATGCTAGGGACCAGGCAAAATATTCGAATTATCCACGCTCTTTTAACATTGTTTACATATAAAATGCTAGGGATCAGGCAAAATATTCGAATTATCCACGCTCTTTTAACATTGTTTACATATAAAATGCTAGGGACCAGGCAAAATATTCGAATTATCCACGCTCTTTTAACATTGTTTACATATAAAATGCTAGGGACCAGGCAAAATATTCGAATTATCCACGCTCTTTTAACATTGTTTACATATAAAATGCTAGGGATCAGGCAAAATATTCGAATTAAAGACGATTTCGAATTATAGAACTTCGAATTATCCAAGTTCTACTGTAGTAAAGTGTGAAAATTGTTAAATGTTTGTTTTATTTCACGCATTTGTATAAATAATCAGGCTCTCTTATTGCGTGTTGACCGACTGAAAAGCAATGTACTAATACGCCACTGTCGCATCCTTCCGACTTCTTCAATCTCATTCGTCTCATTAACTCTTCTGATGAGGTTGATATCAGGAAAATCATCCGGTTGCAACAATCATCATCACATTACATATCTCACCTCAGCACTGAACCTGTAGAAGTGGTCTACCTCTCAACTTGCCCCTATGCAGGCGAAGACAGATACTACCTGCATCTCATTGCTGCCTCTGCCAGGCGAGAAGCAGTTGTAGAGCAATTCGATCAGTGTGAACATGTCGTCCGCTGAACGTACAGACGTTTTATAAGAAGAAAAGAACCGAAAAGAATTTCAAGCTTTTTTTATGAATACAGCTTTCTCATCCCGTACAACCGGGGATGAGGAAATATGTGCGTTTCAACAAAACAAAACAATTAAGAAAACATCCATGGTTCGATGTTCCTCAGTGTAGCGGAGGAACGTTTTCTAGTTACATTGATGTATGCATCAAAGACATCAATTGAATCAATTGTCCAACCATAAGCTCACAATCGCGTGTGTTGAGAGAGAGATGGTTGGTTCCTTAGTTATGGGCTGCGACAACGTGGTCATATAGCACGGTGTACTTTGGGTGTGTGTAGAATCTGTTTGAAAACCGGTGTTAATTGTGATGGCTATATTAGTGTGTTTTATCAGTTTTTAATTCAAGTAAGGACTGTAGACATTGAATTTTCAAGTAGTTCCTACTTTTGCCGCCAAATGCCACCGTCAACGACTACTAGTTCAGAACTTGGTTACTAGATGCCACCGCAGTCGGCTCCTGGTGACGATCGTTGGAACCTAAGAGCGTTGGTCAAATTTAACCTATAAATTAACTTCACACATGTGTAATTAGTGGAAGGTCCTTTAACATGCCATAAATCTATGACTTGGGTCCGCCGGCTTTACTTCCCCTCCGAAGGAAGGCATACTGAGGGATTTTTAACGCTCTTAAAATAAAAAAATTACGAGCCTTACAGTAGTCGCATATGATGTGTAACATCTGACATAGAAGAAACCTCACGTGAAATTGTTGATACACCGGTATTTTATACTATTATTGGCACAAATATTAATCTATTGTAAAAGAGAGTGTTTTACAGATATTGTAGTTTATAATACGGAACTCATTGTATTAGATGATTTGTAGCTTCCACCAGCACTAGCCTAAATAAAGAATACGATATGGATCAACTAGATTAATAGACGCGACACCGCTCATAACCTTAAATTCCTTATAAACAGGTCCTCTTCATTCACAGACCAATACGTAATTTCATATGGATTCTGTTAAAATGAGTCATATTGATATGATGAATATCGTTTAAAACGATAATCTGGTAGCAAAAATATCTTCCCCGTCCGGGATCCGAACCCAAGATCTCTAGATTCACAGTCAAAAACACTAACCCCACGGCTATTTCGACTACGCAAATTTTGTGCACAAGATGGTGACTTATTTCCACGTTCCAATAATACTGCATTACGGAATTAAGTTTCATTTATATTTTGCTTGTTTAGATAATGTTCCTGCGTGAAATTAAGTTTAAAATGCCTTATGAATAGGCCCTCTTGTGAGTAAAGAGAATGTATTCAGTAATAGTTCATGAAGGCTTGCTCAATTCTCGTACAACCACAACGATTATATTATATTGATGACTGCATTACCATTATGTGGGTTAATATTTGAATAGCCATTGTGCAGAAACATAATACCGGCCATGCCGACTACTTACAATGTTTGATATTAAGGCATTTTACTATTTAAATACTGATACGAAGACTTCGAACACTTCGAACATGTACCATGTCATTTGTTTCAATCACTTGACACCAGAATTTGCATGAGCGTTTTCCGTTCAGTATGTCATATACATTCCACATGGCCGAGAGTACGTCATGGTATAAATTTCTGACACCGCGCGCTCATTGTTTCTCGTACCACTGCCAGCTGGGTCTTACCACTGCTCGCTGGATCGATCGATCGGGCAGTGCATACTTCCGTTTTCCACCACTGCCAGCTAGTACTCTTCCGTTCGATTGATCGAGCGGGCAGTGCATACTTCCGTTTTCCACCACTGCCAGCTAGTACACTTCCGTTCGATCGATCGAGCGGGCAGTGCATACTTCCGTTCGATCCACCACTGCCAGCTCGATCATTCAGATCCACTTCCGTCCCCAATTTTCAAAATCACTCCCACAAAACTATCCAGCAACCGAGCGGAAAGAAGTTACACGTCAAAATCTGACGACTTCGGCCGGGTTTGAACCCGCGATAGAAGCTCAGCATGCTATCAACTACGCCACCGAAGCCTCTAGGAGAGAGAGAGAGAGGGAAGGAAGGACAGGGGGGTGAGATTCCTAAGTTAGCCTGGATTACGGTGCCATGTGTATGTATTTAGAGCAATGCATTAGTTTGCTTACCCTTTGTCACATAAATGTAGCCTACTTGTAAGTAAATGGGTCATATTTGATAGGCTGCAGTTTTAATTTTGATATTTAGGCTAATGCATAAGTTACTGAAATCGGCAGTTTTGGATGAAAATTGATTTTGATATTTTAATATTTTTTCGATGATTCTTTAAATTACCCCGCGGCGTAGCCTTACATTAAATCGCTCACCACGACGGGGATGGGGAGCTGCAGCAAGTCTGGAAATCGTTGCTTCGAATCGTGGCGCTAACGGTGGCTACCAGAGTGTAGTTCTTCATACTACCCCCCCCCCCCCTCGATAAATGCCGGGATAAGCCTTACTTCAAGTCCCAGGACACCTACCCCATCCCCGACCCTAATAATAAAAGGCTACGAAAACTACTACAGTCACCACAGAAATACAGATTATCAGACAAATTAAACGGAGC
Organism: Meconema thalassinum; assembly: GCA_946902985.2. Lineage (NCBI taxonomy): Eukaryota > Metazoa > Arthropoda > Insecta > Orthoptera > Tettigoniidae > Meconema > Meconema thalassinum. Next base: position 694,397,402 of record OX336390.1, read on the forward strand.
TGATGACCGAATATGTTCCAAGCCCCTAATACAAATTAACAACAACTACAATGATAGTTTTACTGATTGGGAACGAACCTGTAAGCAGAGTTAAAATTTGAGTGAATATTTGTAGATCTTGCAACTATGTTGTTAATATTTCATTTAGGGGACTTGGTACATCTTGGTCATTAGCCCCGTGTTGCTGGGTGTGTGTTGCTGTGATGGCTGTAATAGTGTGTGTTGTAGTAGGGACAGGAATAGGGTAGGTGCCACGGGACTTGATCTAAGTTACTACCCCGACATTTGCCTCGAGGGATAGCCGCTGTCAACGCCGGGAATCAAACTTCTAATCTCCGGATTTGTTGCAGCTGCCCACACGTCCGTGGTGCACTATTTAACGCCGCGGCTTCTTCTCACGGCTTTGTGAGCAAGCAATATATTCGATCAATGTACGATATAAGACAGAGATCGTAATGTCGATCAATGTTCGCAGTGGCGGATCCAGGTCTTGAGGGGCGCTGGGCGATATGATAAGGTGGGGCCCACAACAATAGGAAATTGAAAAGAAAAAAAATGGAAAATAGTTTTGTAATAATAATAAAATAAAGAATAGTTACAATATTTTGAATACACTACAGTACATTTTTGTAATAATATGAAAGAAACCTTTAAGTCCCCTTGAAGAAGATTACGTAAACTATGAAATATTAAAATATTACTTTGCGACTTTTTCCGGCTGAAGTCTTCTATTATTTCACTGAAATCTAAACTTGCTAAACGGTAAAGGGAGGTCATAGCTTCACTGAAAAAGAAAAAAAAAGAATTATAGATTAGTTTGAAAAGTATAATTAATTAATTAATTAATTAAATTTAAAAAATCTATGGCGTGGGGCCCTGGGTGGTCGCCCTCCCCTAGATCCGCCCCTGAATGTTCGTATAATACAGCTCAGAGCTGCATGTGTGGAGCAACCTAACCCTAACGTAAGGAAGATGCAAGAACCGTGTCTGCTAGCTCCGCCCATTTCTTATGTCCACGTGCAAGACAACACATGAGGAAATCGACCGGCACGACAGCTCACCGCAACAAAACATCCTGAACTCCAAGGACAGGTGGGTTCCAATCGCACAGTCTGTTGTGATACCTTCTCAATAGCCCTGAATTCACTCTTAGACAATGCATAGGAACGCGCTTGCAGTAAATATGCCTACACGTGGCTAATGACTACGATATCCCAGCCCCTACGTAACGACTAATTGCAAGATACTAGCCGTTGAATAAGAAATATGTCGGCCACTTACAACTTTGTATACACTGAGGCTCCTTTCACTGTCCTTCAAACACTCGCAAACGGACTTGTTTCTCGATCTCGTGTTTCCGTCAATATCTACACTGCGGTGTTGTCATACGCGAGATAAAACTGAAGATAGTTGGGAAACTTCTTACCTTCTTTAGACATGTTACCGGCTGGAAATTGTAGCGTGGCTGCTGGCAGGAAGGACAGACACTCTCAGCTGTTTCTCACGGACATCACATACCAAGCACTAGCAGAGTAAACGGAAGTAAGCGAATGTCTCCCCTCTCTTACCCTTCCTTGCCCCCACTCAGTCACTGGCCAAAGTTGCGGTCTTCTCCCCACTACAAAAGTTACGTCATTGCACCGGCGCAGCTCAGCGCGCATATCGAGCCCAATTGATTGATGTCTTCTCGTGGACAATAGTCAATAAACCACGACTTGGATTTCCGTACGATAATAGTACATTATGCAACGAGCCTATAATGGCAATACTTAAGACACGCGTTCAATCGTTTTATAATTTCCATACGAGTGTCTTAATTACCATTATAGGCGAGTTGCATGCGACTGATTATGTTCGACGATAATTATAACTATTTTATGTTGGAACATAAATATAAATATCTGTCGAGATTTCGCCAGTTTTATGTACTGAACAGAGCGCAGGGGACGCAGAGAATACCTTGTATTTGACCATGGCCTCCTCAAATACCCCACTATGACACTAGCCACGCAGTGAAATTTAAAATAGGGGACCGTGGAAGTCAGCGCAGGTGCGATGCTATCCTTACCTAATTGGTCACACAACTGTTTCATGAGCACTGATTGGTGGGAGAAACTGTTTCATAATGAAAAATAGTGTTATAATGACCCTCATTATGATACAGTTTTCTGACATATAATACAGTATTTACATCTCGACATCGGCAAACATAAATGGGTTTTACTTGACTTAGGACCTTTGAAAGGAAGAGCTGCCTTGATTCTACCTACCCTTGAGATTTATTGTAATGTATGTATGTCTACCCCTTATTATTCCCGTTTTCCAACGGGGTCGGGGATGAGATGCGATGGAAGTCTTTGTGGCGATGGTTTTTACGGCCGGATGCCCTTCCTGACGCCAACCTCATGAGAGGAGTTAATGAGAGATGAAATGAATGATGGTGAATGAAACTGGGCAAGGATGTGGAAGGAAGCGGCCGTGGCCTGTCAGAAGGTACCGTCCCAGCATTTGCCTGGTGTTGAAAATGGGAAACCACGGAAAACCATTTCAAGGATGGCCGACGGTGGGGCTCGAACCCACGCGTCTACCGAGTCAGCAGAGAGCTTGGCCCCATGACCTAATGCTGCGCGTTAGCCAGCGTAGCCACTACTGTCGGTCTTGAGATTTATTATAATCACAAATTTTATCAGAAAAAGGAGACAACTGTTATGGTCGCATATGCAGATTGGATGACAATAGTACACTGCTCAACAAAAGTTTGGACTACCGTCATCAATATGCTGACGCTGCCATAGAGGAGTGGGACCTCTTTTACCCCCAAGATAAACTTAAGGGGGCCGGTACAGTAAACCACCTTCAAATGTTGACATTTTAAACAATTCTTATCTCAGCTCCTAATATATGTAAAGCAATGAAACTTTCTAAATAAAGCATCCTATATCTTTACTCAGAATTGATCTTAGCATTATCAAACTCGCTAATTAATTATTCAAAATGGCGGCTGTTTGCGTGTCGGTGCTCAGCGTTATATTCATAGCCGGACCATTTATCAATATATTAGTGTTCTGCTTTTTTAAATGTTCTGTTAAAGGTTACAGCTACAAATCTGACCACTTCCAGAATTATCTGTACAAAATTAGTATTTCTAATTTTGTGTTAAGCTTACTTAAAAATTGCATACTTTGGTCAATTTTTGGGATGTAAATAATTTTTTATCCCAATAATTATCAACCTTAGGAACATGAGTTTGGTCAGTTTTGTAGTCTCTAACACTTAGAACAGTAGAGAAAAGTATCATTGTAATACAATGTATAATTTAGGAGTTACAAGTAAAACGGATTTGAAAAATATAGTTTTGAGAAAATGAACCGCTAAGTACCGCAGAGTCTATGCAATGTCTAGCATTTTAAATCATAACTCCTAAACTATTGCAGATATTTAAATAATTCTTTCACCAAAATGAACTAGACGAGTGACGCTGTACATTAAAAAATACATTGAAAAATCAAAATTTTGAAGGTGGTTTACTATACCGGTCCCCTTAATGGTCTCATTCAGAGCATGCCTCCACCGTGTGCGGGGAGGACTACTAAACACTGATACTGATCATCATGAGATACACATTTTTAATGTTTTTGTTTTCAAAAGGGACACTTAGAAGCGAGTTCGCTTTGTTTTCGTATTGTTTCATTATTATCTAACCACGATTGTTATTGTTTTCAGAAGGAATGATGTTTAGTTTGTCAATAAGTTATTGTATAAACCTCAAAGGGTTTTCTATAAGAAATCTTCGTAGTAAAATCGATGCTATTCCAAACTTTTTTTGAGCAGTGTATAACAAAGAAAATTTAAACCACAACAATCGGTTGGTACAAATAACACAGGACCTACAAGCTATTGGTAACAACGAAAAAATCATTCACAATAGACCAAAATTTACAATTGTAATAAAGAGACAAACATATCCCAAGAAATCAACACGGAAGAATACAGGTTGGACAGAAGAACGCTAAAGAGAGCATAGTGAACCGATGAAGAGATATTGGGAAGAAAACAGAAAATATTGTGTAGACTATACTTGGGCGTAACGAATCAAAAAAATATTAATAAAAAAGAGATACGAGCCTTACAGTAGTCGCATATGATGTGTAACATCTGACATGTTATCCTACACGTATACTACACAGCCTGGACATTCTTAAAATGTTTATTTACACTCCATTTTCATACTGGTACTATGATGAATGTATAGATTGAATTGGAGATATGCTACTGTCACATTTGTGGCGCAGCGGTCAAGCTGTTAGTCTCTCACCAAGGTAGACCGGGTTCGATTACGGGCAATACATGTGAGATTTTCGAATTGAAATGTCATGTCCTGTGGTTCGCAATCCACGTAAAAGGGAGGTACCATGGATCATGATCGTGAGATTAACGGACACGCAAAACTACAAGCTTCCTTCCTTCATTTTACATTAATAATTCATAATAACAAAGTGACACACAACGTCGACAGTACTCTCAAATACTGTGAGCACATTCCTCAGTAACTATAACAATCATTATTCTCAAGGCTCTCATACAGTTCGTCGTAAACAATCAAAACATGGCTTCCTACAATCATGAAATGACCTAGTCTCACATATGATGAAAATACAGCTTTTATTATACTCATATAACAACATTCTGTTACGCATTTAATATTTGACTACTCACCCACAGCTTGACAATAATGCCGCTTACTTAAATGTCATTTGTCGTCTTTGTCCTACCCCATGTGATATTCAACCTTGAACGTGAAGCTTCATAAACTGCTCAATGACAAATGTAAGTCGATGAAACATTTGCCACTGTGCTCGTCAAACCAGTGCCTGCTAAATGCACTGCCTACTGTATTGCCATAACATTCTCGCGCTACAGAGCACACATTGCCTTGTTTCCAATACACATATTTTCAATTGTGCATCCAGCTGGCAGTGCGTCTTCACTTCCGTCCGATCCACTTCCGTTCGATCCACTTCCGCCCGATTCACTTCCGTCCCATTTTTCTGGCAGTGCGTCTTCACTTCCGTCCGATCCACTTCCGTTCGATCCACTTCCGCCCGATTCACTTCCGTCCCCAATTTTCAAAATCACTCCCACAAAACTATCCAGCAACCGAGCGGAAAGATGTTACACATCAATAATAATATTAATAATAAACCTACGAGTAATAATAATAAAATGAATTTCTTCCCCTTATTATTCACCGTTTTCATGGGGTATGGTCGGGGATGAGGTAAAGGAAAGGAAGCTTCTAGTTTTACGTGACCGTTAATCTCGCGATCATGAGCCACTGGACCTCCATCTTTACGTGGAATCCAAACCACAGGACGTGATATTTCAATTGGAGATGAGTTTTCAAAGTGGCAGATGATATTAACTTTGGAATGAAGTGGTCTGGGACTGTTATAAGGTGCCGTCCCGTCATTTGCCTTTTGAAAATAATAATAAAAAACACGGAAAACCATTTCAAGATGGCCGACTGTAGGGCACTTTAACCATCTCTATTGATAATAATAATAATAATAATAATAATAATAATAATAATAATAATAATAATAATAATATTGATAATCCTCAGCGAGAGGATGAAGAGATTTTGAGAGGAAAAGGAGGCTAACACATCAGCTAAGCAGGTTCAATCGTGCTCCTGAGTAGGGAATAACGATGTAAAAAATAAAAACTGTTGTAATAGACCTTCTAAACTGTCACTAAATTAACAGTCACGTAAAATTACATGTGTACGTTATAATTATAATTATAATTATAATATATATTATGATCTACAGAAACCAGACAGCAGTCATTGGAGCTGAAGGACATGAGAGAGATGCTGGTATTCAGAAAGGTGTAAGGTAAGGCTGCAACTTATCACCCATACTTTTCAATCTTTACATTGAACAAGCAATGAAGGAAATTGGAGACAAATTTAAAGTGGGGGTGAAGATTCAAGGAGAAATAATTTCAACTCTGAGATTTGCTGATGACATAGTCATCTTGGCCGACACGCCAGAGGATTTGAATGAGTTTTCGAATGGTATGGACTCCGTCTTGAGGAAAGAATTCATGATGAAAATCAAGAAATGTAAAATAAAAATATTGGAATGCAGCCTAAATAAATAAGAAACCTCTATGGACATGAAATTGGCAGGTGAAAAGCTAAAGGAAGTAGGTGACTTCTGTTACTTAGGAAGCAATATAATCAGTGATGGACGAAGCAAAGAGGATATTAAAAGTAGGTTGGCTCAGGCAAGGAATGCATTTCTACAGAAAAGGAATCTGTTGATATCGAATATAGATTTAGGTATTAGCAAGTCATTTTTGAAAGCCTTTGTTTGGAGCGTGGCGCTCTACGGAAGTGAAACTTGGACTATTGGTGCAGCAGAAAAGAGGAGAATTGAAGCGTTTGAAATATGGTGTTACAGGAGAATGATGAAGATCAGATGGGTACATAGGGTAACAAATGAAGAGGTATTAAGACGAGTGGGAGAGGAGAGATGTTTCTGGCGACTGCTAATGAAAAGTTGGGATAGGTTTGTAGGACACCCAGGAATAGCAAGCTTAGTTATGGAAGGAAGGGTCGAGGACATGAACTGTAGGGGTACACCAAGGTTAGAATATGTTAAACAGATTGCCTCGGACGTAGGGTGTGGTAGCTATGTAGAGATTAAACGATTAGGACAGGAAGGCATGGAGAGCTGCATCAAGCCAGTCAAAAGACTGAAGACTCAAACAACAAGAACGTTATTATTATTATTATTATTATCAAGACATTGAACATCTACATATGCAAGGTGAGGTTTAGTATCTCACCTAACTAATTAAAACAACCAGCACAGCCGTTATGACGTGTTCTTCGCCGCTAAGCGTGGCCGACGAGAAAGACAGGCCATGGCGCGGATCTGTGACGTCAGAGGAGTGGTGTCGCTCGCTCGCCTCGCCGCATTGATTGCACCAAGGTATTCTCATCTATAGAAGCCTACCAATAGCCGAGTAATTTGTTAGTGTGAATTTAAGGATACTCAAAAATAAAGTTAAAAGCTGTGGAAGAAAGCCACCCCTATCACTAGCTCAAAACCTTAGAGCAGTAGAATATTAAGCAGTGTAATACAAACGTTGAATGGATGTTCCAGTTTATGCAGATATACAAAACTGTACATATTATCCTCTTATCTTCGTTCATCAATAAGTTGTTTCCATATATACCAGTTTACATGTAAGTTTAACTTTAAAAGCAGCTGGAATAAAAAAAAAGAAGAAACAACCAAGCATTGCATTAGGAGAAAGTATCCAGTGCTTCATTTATTGCAAGGGAAGGGTCATTCATGCCCCAAAATAATAAAAATGAATATAAGAAATTTGAGCCTACACTCGTGGTTTTTAGCATTTTGCTTTTTTGAGTAGGCCTACCATAAGACAATCTTTTTCAACAACAAAAATTTAATGCATAGGACTACTTCAGGTACATATATGAATTGCTGAGATTATACTTACCTCCTTTAGCAGAGAGCCTTTTATCTGACACCAATCCCCTACAGTGGCAGGTTTACTTCTTGTGGCAACTACCTTCATGTTGGACTTGTTTAACGGTTCTCTCCCGTTCCCAGTTAGGCTTAGGTCAAATTTATGGTTTTAAGGGCTCAAGATTTTTATAACGAAGTATATTACTACAAATGAAGGACCTTGGAAACTTATTCATTGTGAGTTAATTCAGTGGATTGAAATGTCGTGGATATCAGCCCCATGCACTTATGTGTGTACTGTACTTGTAATAAAAAAGGATGTGGTAGTGGTTTTCAGTTAGCTTTTATTTACAGTTGAGTTGGGAAGACACTTCCAGGATGCAAGGAGTGGGATTCAAATCATTCTATCAAGAGCCTTTGTGCGAAGCTTTGAAGAATAAATCCTATATCAGGTTTCAAATACTCCTTCGCAAAGCAGGTCACCTGGACAAGAAGCCACTTTACTTACCCCTACTCCATGTAGGTGGAACTGTTCCATTTATTAAAATTAAAGAAAGACCATACTTGCCATTGTAATTTGGATCTATGCTGGCTACACGGACATGGTATCTCCCTCCCAATAAGATGTCCAAGATCTCCACCAAATGTCAAACGAGACCTTACAAATTATTCAAATGAAAGCATTCCTCAACTTTTAATTATTTTTTCTTATTTTTTGTTTCACCCTGGTGGTCTGGGGATGAAGAATTTTATCACATACCCAGTCCCCCCCCCCCCCTTCCCCTTCCTCCCAGAAAATATTGTATACTCCTCACCACATCCATTCCCCCTGAAAAAGAACATGGGCATCCTTGCAGGCCACATGGAAAATAAGCAGTTAACAGTACTACACACTGGGTAAATCGGTTTGAAATGGGTAAATCTAGAGCTTTAACAGAGAATTCTGGATGTGGTGATTGGTAGGGCCCTGGAGTACAAAACTATGCCCGTATCTTCAAGAACACTAGCAAATTGCAAGTAATCTTCATCCAATGACACAGTAATGTTTACACTTAATTATAATAAGCACACACAAAATGTATTACAGACATTATTTTATTTAGGACATTGGTTATAAATATAAGCATCTCAAGCACATTAACACATTATCTGGAAGAATCTTAGAATGTAGAAAATGAAGTTTGCAGGTTTCACCAAGTAGGCTATAAAGGTGATATCTTGCTGATCTTGGATATATTACTGGCGATTATTAGGATCTAATATCCTCCAGCTATTAATATTCTAAAAAAATCCTGCACTGCACATAGGGCCTACAGCCATTATACCCTGCTGATGATTCATGATCTCTTCAGGATTTTAAATTTTTCTGACACCATTTCTCAATCTCACTGGAGCTTAGTGGGTTACAAATTCATCGTTACAAAGATGCATGAACACAATTTGAGGACTGGACATGTCTAACTTGCTTCCAGCTGCCTTGCTACTGTTTCCTTATGCAGTACAAAATCACTATCAATTACATTGGTATCTTGCAGCCTTGGCGACGATAGTCTTCTATTAACTCTTGTACTATTTTCATCTCTATTTTATCTCAACAAAACAAGCCTGCCAACTTGAGTCAATAGCTTTAATGTGGACATGGAATGGAATTTACACTTACAAAATTCCCCTAGACACAAAATGGCATCATCCATGACAACGTGGACAACACTTAGGGTTTAAACGCTGCATACATGTTAAATTCTATGTGTTATACTCTGATTTACAAAAGATGAACGGTGCAAGCTGCCATCCGCTTGAATGGTGAGGTGAGGAGTGGAGACAAGAGGGGTAACGGTGTCCATAGCAACAGCGAGCAGGGTTGCAATGAATGCCGACACAGCAGTGAGCACATGGTTTGACGCAGTGTTCTACTGTGAACTAACTCGTCACTGCCATTAGTAATATCCCATGTATATATTGAAGTGCATTTGCTTATTCTTTCAGAGGCTACAGTAAGCGTTATAGTTCTGTTTTTGTTGGAAGCGTGTGTATACACAGATTTTGAGTTTATTTCTTTTATTTGCATCATCGTGTCGATTTTCGTTGTGTAAAAATGGCATCGGTACATGCTCGCGGAAGGCCCAGGATCCATTCTCTGCGACAGAACAACTTCAGGCCGTGGTGTGACTCTCCATAGCCAAGTAAAGGAGATGGTATGTGCGGTGAAGAATTTTATGGAGGAAGAAGAGGAAAGTATGCGCTTACGGGAGGAACCTCTGATTCCATTTGTTCAGGTGAGGAAAAGAACTGCCAAGACTCTTGGTGAGAGTGAAATCACTGCATACCGAGTGACGGAAAGGAAGTTCCTGTCTGATGATGCTGGCCCGTCTAAACTATCAACTCCAGGGAAGAAGAGGCATAGAGAAGGGGTGGTCACTAATTTAGATGGCTTTCAACAAGATGCTGTTAGACGGCATATTTATAGCTATTATTTTAGGAAAGAAATTCCAACATGTCGCAAACTTCTTGTTTTTGCTCAGAGAGGCACAATTATTTCAAGGAAGCCTTTCTTCACTGAAAGTGTTGCACGATCTGGGATTTAAATATAAGAAAATTAATGGGGGGAAGGTGATCATGGAGAGGCCGGATATTGTGGATTGAGGTGTCAGTTCCTACATGAAATGGGGAGACCCTACTGAGTTGTAGGCCAAAAATTACAAACAAAAAAACAAAATCTGGTTTCATGCCCTAGAAGTTACCTTATCACTTGGGGCACTTAAATATACATTTGTTTTTTATGTACGGCCATTTTTAAATACCTTACGGGGGCTTTTAAAGAACACGTGCTTAGGCCTTGAAATGGGCAACGCCTACTTCCTAGAACCAAAAACCCCTCAATTTTGTTGTAATTTCATACTCTTGGCCAATATTATCATGCCAATCATCTGAATACAAGCTTATGGTGCCATCTGTTGGTAAATTTATCAGTTATGAGTAGCCTAGGCAATGTTTGTCAAGTGTGAAACTTTTCTTACCGTACATGTTATTTTCTTATCCCATATAATTTTTAGCTGTATGGTATTCACTAAAAGAATATCATTACTATACACATGCACATATTTAACATCGAACAGAAGTATTTTGGTTTGTAGTAAAGTATAGGCCATTTTGGATACATGGTGGAACCATGCGTCTTTGTTTATTTTGATGGTCAGTGGCTTTAGTGAAGTTTATTCGCAAGAATTATATTTTTATTGGTTTACTGTGAGTGGTGGAACTTGTGTAAGTTAATGGTATTTTAGAGATTTGTGTGCAGTTTATTAGATGTATTCTGTATCTAGTCGATGGCGTAAACCGAAAGTCCGTGAAACAAAGAAATGGAATAGTGCTATTTTGAATGTTGACAAACAGTGGGGTGATATTACATGTGAAGTTAAGTAATGCAAGTTCAACAGCTGCAACGACTTCTTCTGCTAGTGTCAGAAAACTGGAATAAGCCTATTTTAGTGAGGAGAATACTGTTAGACCTAGTGTTAATGACAAGCACATTCTCATTCATATATGGGTGCCCTCCAAAATTTGTTTACAGACCTATGTGGTGAATGTGGCAGTAAATCTTCTTGTCAACATCAGGGAGAAAGATGGGTTTAGTAATAAGTTACCTCTGAAGTGTGGGAAAAGTGATTTGTAAACTCAGGGAAGTCTTGATGCAGGAAATTCCACTAAAATACTGTATTTTTTAATAAAGTTAGCTTTTTCTCAATACTATATTTTTCAGCATTTTAAATGTTCCAGTTGCCTGTGTTTTGATCCCATTACCTTCAAACTTGGTTTGCACATACAACTTTGTGGTCTTAATAATGTGTGGAATCCATTTTGAAAAATATTAATAACTTTCAGAAATATTTAGGTTCAAATTTGAAAAAATGACATATTTTAACAGAACAACAGGTCATTCTAAGAAAAAAACATTTTAATAATAAACCATTTGCACTGATTTTAAAAGTAATACCAATTTTTATTTGTAGACCATTGATGATCATTCCATAGAAGTTTTAGATTGATAACTTTAAATTTGATGTACCTGGGACATTTTCAAAATTTGCATATCTATTACATAAAATGTTATAATTTCTAAATGACTGAATCAAATAGCTCCAAAGTTTAGAATTCCCTTAATTATGCTCACTTTAAAGAACCTACACAATTTGGTGAAAATTGGGTGAAAATAGGCTACTGGAAAATTAAAAACTTAAGTTAATAGGGCAAAAATGTTATGGATATTGTGTGGTTAGGTGAAATGTGGGTCAATGCTGGTCACACAGTGTCTAAGGGTTGGAGTGACAACTCAGTTCAGGGGACAAGGAAGGGCCATCAGGCAGAGGGGGTCGATTTATTATTCTACATTCTACACGGCTTTGTTAATAATACACTTTTGCTCTTTAGGTCGAAAAGAAATGGTGATTACCATGAAGACATGGACTACAACTAGTTTTTAAAATGGTTCCAGGAACAATTGTTACCCAACATCCCTGAACACAGTGTTATTGTAATGGACAATGCTTCGTACCACATAGTACAGATAGAATAAGCTCCAACAACTTCAAGTACGAAGTCACGAATGTTGGAATGGCTGGACCACCATCGTGTAGCCTACCATGCGACAGCTCTCGGACAAAAGAAATCCTTCTCGGTAGTGCTGAATGAACATAGAACGAGCGATAACATTCTATATAATACATGGATTAGCCAAAATACCTTATAAAAGGATGAGAAATAAATCAGGAAGCAATGTTTTAATAGATGTTTCCTCCTCCGCCGTCTGTGACCCACCCAGCCATTCCAAATATAGCGAAAATTACAGCAGTGAGCGGCATTGTTCAAATCAATCTTCAAAAAAGTACCATAACAGTACTGCCAACCTCACCCTTACGGTACTATGTGAAACAAAATAGTGCCCAATTCAGTCTCTAGTGGGCATAATTCGTTCGCAGCACTCAGTTCACGACTCTAATTATGCTAGTGTGTGCAATATTTCGCATCTCTGTACGGCTGAAATGAGTGTTTTTTGTTATCTGCTCTGTAATAACTATGCAGTATATCGCTCTCCTGTAATATGTATGTGTATTTTTTCCCGCACAACTGTGGTTTTGACAAAGGTTACAGCCTAACGCGTCCAGATCAATGGTTTTGTGTCAACCATGCCCCGCTAGCAGCGCGCGGCCAAGGCTGCACCTACACCCGACCATTCTTACCTTCACTTTGTCCAATCCAATGGTTTTTGACAATGGTTACAGCCTAACGCGCCCAGATCAATGAGTTTTGGCAATGGTTACTGCCTAACGTGTCCCGATGATTCTTTTTTTTATCAACAGTGATTTTGCATCCCACTTCTTTTTATCAACAGTGATTTTGTATCTCACGTGTGTGCCTCGGTGCGTGCTGCTAGAGTGAGCCTTGATGACGGTTAAACGAGATCAAGTGCTATCGAAGCATGGCAGCTGTTTTTAAAATAGCAAAAAATAAAAACACATTTTCACGTACTTGAGCACATATATGAGGTTCAGTAGTAAGTTTTAATTAGGGTTCCTAATTTCAATACGTAATATCACCCAAAAAATGAAACAAGGACACAAGGTATGTAAAATTACATTCATGTCTGCTACAAGTGTATAAGCCACGTTCCACTTTCATTCAGAATTAATATCCTTCTCAACCTTATACAGCAGCGCAAGCCTAAACCCATGTAGGCTACCACGTGCATGAACTGGCGAGAAAGCATGGCCATGAGATCATCACGCTGCCCCATATCATTGCCACTTCAATCCTATAGAAATGATATGGGGTCAAGTGAAGGGTTATCTAGCACTGCATAATAAGAATTTCACACTCCGTGAGGTTGAGAAGCTTACCGTTTAGGCTATTAGGGAAGTGACTTCATAAAACTGGAAGCGTTTTGTGTTAATAGTGCAACGAGAACTGGATGAGGCTACGAAACGTGAATGTATACTCGATGATGGGGTAGATTGGTTCATCGTTTCCCTGGAAAGCAATTCCAGATCCAATTCAGACACAAGTGACGAACAGGGGGCTATGAAAGGAATAGACCCATAATTAAGTTAGTAGCAGCTAGAGCGATTAGGCAACTAAAAATTCCCCTAAACTCGCGTGCATCGCAATGTTTAATTGACCCTTCACACGAATACGGCTGACACACCACAGATCCCAGTATTTGTGTCTTCCTGGAAGCTTCTTGGAATGTTATGAGTCATGATCTGCCTCAGTGGCAACGCAGCATTTCCTCACGTGTTAGCTTTGACAGCTGCCAGCGCTCATTATTGGTACCGGCAATACAGAGTATTCTTTGCGTACAAACACAAACCTAACCCCAGACCTCCTTGCTTGTACTACTAACAATAATTTTGGTCCAGATAGTCGCCTAACCAATGACTTTGTCTCGCCATGGCTTAGAATAGTACAGTTCAACTTTTCCATTAAAATGAACTACGGTAAAAGTAATTTATGAACATTCATGATCTTTCAAGAAATTATTCCTCTTTAGACTGAGATAGGCTACTCAATACTCCCAATAATGTCAAAAGTACTCAAATCAAACTTACCAAGCAACTTTTGAAGATTTGATGGATGAGGCAGATATAATATGACCACTCCGATGTAACTTTTTGTACACTGATGACAAGTGAACATATTATATGGAAGCTGCCAAGAGTAACGTGTCTCCACTGTACCTACGATTGTTTGCCTAACATCTAAAAAATTAATTTGCTCTATTAAAGACTATAATGGTGTGCAATCATCACTCGAAAAACTTCTCTGTAGGATGTTCACAGGAGCATTCACTGCTGACAACTTTCTTCCATTTTCATCGCACTCAGAATTTTCAATGAACTGAAGTAGGCTAATTCATCAAATGAATTTTTATCAGTAATGCAAAGAAAGTTTTGTGGAACTTAATGTTTGGGAATCTGCAACCCATTGATAGCCAGCTCAATGCTGAGGTTATTTAGAATACACACAGAACCTGTAATTATGGGCACTGCATCACTCAAATTCTTCAAGCACTTCACCAACTTGTCTTCTGTCTTGATATGTGTCCATTCCTGCTTAAATTTATTCCTGATGGAGGAGAAGTGTTCAGATATATCCGATAGACTGTGCACAGAATTCTCTTCTTCGTAGTGTCTGAAGTCTTCCAAGCTCGCTTCTATGGCTTTATCCGAGATTTTCTACCTCTGCATCACACAGTCTTCTAGAAGAAGGCCCAGGAGTGGATAGCTATCCTGGCAAATTCGAAAATATTGAAGATACTGCATCAGGTTTCAACTTCGGATAACTCCTAGCAAATGTCTTTATTTCCCCATGAACTTGCTCTGTCCTGATAACAGAGCTATCAGGAAAATGTTTTATACAAATTACAGGCTTGCTCACTTTAGAGAAGTCAGTGGGAATTTTTCTAGGCCATATATTTCTTAATTTTTCGTCCTTTGGGAGAGAAAATGTAGAAACATTTTCATGCTGAGATCTGTAATTGTTCTTACAGCCAGCCACATTACAGCATCTCGGCATTTTGATTTCCTGTAAAGAGACACATTCATTAAATATCTAACTTTAACTCAGATAATTAACTTAGCATGCATTGTAATAGTCCTTAACATCCACAATATTAGGCTAACGTAAGTTCGTACATAACCTGCACCACACGTGCGTTTGATTAACCTGTATCATTAATGAGAAATAAAGTGTTAACACTTACCCTGTAGGCTACGTGATTATTGCAGCTACATGATGCACCACAACACAAGTTGGATGTAAAGTTGGACATTACACTTTATAAAACACTAACTATTCTCACACTGCTTTTCACAAGAAATTCACAAACAAGTCTTCTCAACCGGAGTCACTACTTCGCCTACGTCACAGACAAGATGGCTGCTCGCACTGGGGCCAGTATCTTTCGTGGGCCACGGCCGCTAAGCCAATGACGTGGTTGAGGGTGGAGGAATTACGTTAGTTCAGAGAACTGAGCAAAGTGCCTAGTCCAGATGTTGCGATGTAGAGCTTGTTGCTGTTATTTCATTACGGGACTTGGACATTGCCCTAGTTAGACCACAAAAATTGGTTCATTGGACTGACAGTCACTCCAATAATTGAGTATAGACACCCACCCATTGCTTAGGACTACATGGTTAGAATGAAGTACTTCTCTAAGCGGCAAGACCCATAGGCTTGAGGGACACAAACCTTCGCCTATCCTCTCCTGTAAATTTCAAGGGTTTGCTTGGTTTTGTTTTTAAAATCACGAGTTTGTTGTTACTGTTCCGTTAGGGCCTTGAATATCGTGGTCAACAGCCAAGAGTAATATATCACAGTAGAGGAAATATTGTCGTGTAACTCCCATTAACGCCACCTTACACTCGGTGTCTCTAGGAAACAGCGGCTTTTTCCTCTAGTAACCTTAGTCTAGTAGGCTCGAATCGCGGCTATCCTGAGTACGGTAATTCTCCGAGTGTTTCCACACTCCCTCCAAGCAAATGTCGGATAGTATCTTACTTCAAATCCCGGGGAACCTATCCCAACCCCTACTCTAATAATTACAATACTGCAGTCGCCACAGAAACACAGGTCACAAAACAAAATTCAACACACACACCGCAGTACATGGGGCTGATGTACAAGATATCCCGAGCCCCCAAAACGGATCAACAACATTAATAATGGAAGAAAGTTGATGTTTTCTTGAATACGGCCCCTGCATCTTACTGTCGATATCGCATTGGTTTTACAGCGTCTTATTTTACTGACTCGCTGTATAACCAAGTTGTCCATCAGACAACGTCACATTGGTCCTGAGGTCCCCACCCATGCCCTGTGATAATCTTCTCATTTCCCCGCAATTGGCACGTCCGGCAGGCAGAGGGGGAGTGCCGCCACCATCACACTGTGTGGGTCAGAAGAAGAAGGCAGAATACAAACAAGGGGTTCTCAAAGTATGCTTCATGGGTGCCCGCAGACAATTTTAAAAAAGAATACAGTCTACAGTAGTTTTCTCATATTATTTTTGCTCTGTCTGTTCTATACTCTACTCAAGATTCATATATCTTTCAGAATCTAGAACAAAATTCTCAGGGAGATATTTAATTGACAGTACATTCAAATTATTTTATTTTGCAATTGGTTATATGTCATAACTAGGTTTCGCATGTTTATGCCATATCATAATTTTCTTCTGGCGTTAATTTCGACCGTCATGTTGGATTGAACCAAAATTGAACGTGGTATATTTGCATATTTAGGCCATTTTTATAATATTGGTGATATTGTGCATTATTTTGTGAATTAAGGTCATATTCCAGTTATATTTGTGGAATGTTATACAGAGTGTTTCTAAATTCCCATTACAAACTTTGAGGATGTGTAGCGGGGAGGGACCAAGACGGTTAAGTTTGGCATAGGAACTTGTGTCCGGAAACGTACCGTCTTCCCGCTACCCGCAAACAAAAAATCCGCTACAGTACACGTTCACAGTTCACACATTTTCGGCGTTCTGTCCGACTCCTGCTGCTTGTCGTCTGGGTCCAATTACAGGTGGGGTTCGATGTGACGACCACCGACCTGGTACACACGATCACCAATCCCTGGTCCTCCAACATCCGCCGCAGCAATAACCCGCACCAGTACGTCATCCTCGGATCCCAAAGGGGTCTCGTAAATCAAGGTTTTCATGTGACCCCACAGGTAGTAGTCTAGTGGTGTCAAGTCGGTTGAACGTGCAGGCCAAGCATTCGGGGCACCACGACCTACCCACTGTTAAGGCTGGTTCACAATCGCCCGGGAACGAGAACTAGAACGTGAACGGGAACGAGAAGGAAGTTTAAATGCACAATCAATCTCCGGGAACGACAAGCTAAAAGTAGCCCGGGAAGGCCAACGGGAAACATGGTTAAATTTCATGTTTGACGTTCTCGGAGCTACCCGGAGCCAATCAGAAACGTTGTACCTGCACATACGCAGTATGGAAGGAGTAGTCAGCGATGTAAACATAACCTAGGAATGCGCTCTCTAACCTTGCTTCTCTAAGTGCACAATTTGTGTTTAATAAAGCATTTCAGTTGTGTAATTAGTGTTTATTAGTGGGTGCCTTCTGATTGTTTTAATATTACTACGCTATAGCTGATTGTGCGCTCATGTAAAAGTTCACGTTCCCGGGCCAATTGTGAACCGGGCCCCCGGGAAGCTTCGCGTTCTCGTTTCCGTTCTCGTTCTGGTTTTCGTTCCCGAGCCAATTGTGAACCAGCCTTTGCCCAAATCTGTGGTGCAGATAATCTCGGACCGCAAGTGAAAAATGAGGTGGCGCGCCATCGTGCTGAAAGCCTGAAACCACATGTTTTGACGCACATGCAGTGGCACATCGTCTAAGAACTCGTCCAGTACGTCTTCAAGGAATACCACGTACGCGGCACCCGTGAGATTTCATGGAAGAAGGAATGGAATGTCAACAAACCTGTAGGGGATATGGGACATCAGGTGATCGTTCAATGACGTACTTACTCTAGTCAGTGGCGCCGAAAGTGCGGGAGATTTGAACGTGTTCTGTGGTGTTGGTTTTTTTTTTTGCGGGTAGCAGTACGTTTCAAGACACAGGTTCCTGCGTTTAACTTAACCATCTTGGTCCCCACTACAAGCCCTCAAAGTCTGTAATGGGAATTTAGAAACACCCTTACATGTAATAATAATAATAATAATAATAATAATAATAATAATAATAATAATAATAATAATAATATCGTATGGCCTCGGGTGCCGGGTACAAGCTTTGTTATTTGACACCCAGAGGGTAGCTTGCATGTCGAATTTCGTTGTTCCTTGAAGCACTATGAAAGTCAAGGAGGTCAGATAAGTTATCTAAGCTCCTTGAACACTATTGCGCTTTCTAGTAGAGAAATGAGGAACTTTGTGTTGGCGGAAATTCCCGAGATTAATTTTGCCGTTTTGAACACGGCCTACTGAATTCAAATGGGTTCTTTGACATGCCGACATCGTATGACAAGCGTGTTGTATTTTTGCCGCCTTTCAAAAATCACTTACCACGGCCAGGAGCGAACCTGCAAGCTTGGGGGTTAGTAGACCGACACGTTAACCACTCGCCCACCGTGGCAAGCACCCTTCCAGGTGCATTGTATGTATACATTCTGAGAATTACAAGGGCTACTGGTATTTTAGTCTGATAATGGAATGTGGCTCTACAGGGAACAATGAAGTATCGTACAGCCTATTTACATATGTCTAGTTATCAGTAAGGTACATTCCTAGGGCAGGTGGTCGTCTGTCCTCTGTGGCTCAGCATTTTTCCAACTGATGGTGCACAAAGACACAGTTCCAAGGTCAACATTCCTAGCATTGGTAGCAGTTTATATGTATATATTTTCGGATTGCCATTTGCCTGGTGGTGAAAATGGAAAACCACGAAAACCATGACTTAGAAAGGTGCAAGCAAATATGACCTTAAAATACGAAATCTGTGACCTAAGCATTGAAGTGGCAAAGCAATAGGTATGTTTAAGTGCCATAAATCCCATAGAGACATTGTAACAGTATTGCAAGTTTGTAAACCATCTGTGACAAACACGATTTAAAAAAATCTCGATCAAGGTGCCCTGGTTGACAAATCGCGCAACGGCCAGCCCAGGATAACTTCAGTGCTCGAGAACCAACTGCCGAGTGATTGCGAGAGTGGCAAAACGTAGTCGGAAGTCGTCCCTTCTGCTGATAATGAGGGAAGTTGAGGAATCCACCAATAAAAAAGTGTCTAAAATTACCAGTTCTCGACGTCTAAATTAATTTGGATTTGGTTCTTAAATGTTTCTTAAAGAACCATTACTGAACAAACTCCATAAAAATAACCGTAAGAACTGGTGTGAAGCTAGAAATAAATGGTATATAGAACACTGGGGTAAAGTCTATTCAATGATGAATATCTATTTGTGCTACGTAATTCCCGAAAAGTGCGGGTTAGGAAAATGGTAAAATGTAAGCCTCACACCAGCCATTCAGGGAGGAGGTAGTGTGCCCTTGTATATAACAGCGTCGTATATACGATAATCAAACTTCGGGGAGCGTTCAGTCCGGATATGCTTTCACTAGAGCTCAAATACCAGACGGCTGCTTACAATTACAAGGACCATATGCAAAACTAAAAAACTAAGAAATGAGTGAAAAACAAATAAAATTACCACCATTTAATAACTGAATAAAAACAACAAAACATAAAAAATAATATAAACAAAGTCCACCCTGAACTTTACTCCCACAGTACAATAATTTACACAGATCTGAGTGGCCTAGAAAGGTCCACTCCAAAGAAATAAAATTGTGGATGAAATTCCACTTGTCTGATTAATATGTATGCACGCGTATAACTACGCTAGAGAAGAAATAAGTACTTTTGATGGAGATTTGCTCACAGATGGAACAGCCAATATGCTTGCAAACCCCCATACTGCAAACCATTATTATGGCTTTATGGGACACACTCGTAGAATAACTTACCAACAATTAAAATTTTACTGACACACGCAACCATTTAAAATTTATAAACTAATTGATCTCCATCGAGATCGCAGTGAGTCAGGAAACTCCCAGCAAAACAGAAGCTTGCCCAATGGCTCAATTGCTCAACACATACATGACAACAACGTGGCCGAACATCGAGACCACCCGAGGTCAATGAACATGACAATAAATAAACAAGAAATAAGATGCCTAAAATCCGATGATATTTACATGAAATAAAAGCATGGATAAGCTAACACGCTGGGACTCAATCAATCAAAACGCGAACAGCACCCATTTACCGATTACAATTCTTTTATCATTAAACAGGCTTTATTTTAATATAAGATAAACATTTACGAAGAACGGAGACCTGGTCCGTGAATACTAATGAGCACAGCTTGCTCCTTATCTGATGGAGTGCGCCGGGTAGAAATACCTTCACTTACCACTCATTAGCGTCTGTGTTCAAAACCAGCCCTCCTTGTCGAAGCTTTGAGTCATGCTATTTATAACAAGAGACTAGACAGTCCCGTTCCGCCACCTGTTAATCGCGACACATAAATTCACACACTTCTTGTCAATTCCAAAGAATTGCAAGACATCGTAGAAGGGGATTCCAACATTTTCCTCGCAAGGATTAAATGCTTAACCTGGCCAAAGCTTCAGACAGAAACCAGGGTTCCCGAAAACTCCTATCCCATAAAACATATATTTGCAGACTCAACAAAGCATTTAGGGCAGAACACAACACAAATCTACCACGGGCCGACACTCCAATCAAATATCATAGATTTTGTGTACCATAACACAAAAAGAGAAACATCATCAACAAATAAAGTCATTGGGCATATGACCCCTCACTTAACAAAAATGCAACAAACGGCAATTAACACACAAGCCTGTGTAACAATAAAAATCTATACAATAAAAAGATTTCCCACCAATTCTATTATCTACTCTAGTTAATTCAGTTTCGCTTCTGTTATGATATCGGTTCCCAATTTGCGTCGCTTAGCCGCGCATTTTACGGTAGCGAAGCGCACTCGAGTACGCTTGCCCCGTGTACTTGACATCAACAAAAAAATCTTCATACAGATAGAATACATGCCACGTTGCTTATGAACTAAACTAAAGTGTGTCAGTACCACAAACCAACTACAATAAAACACGAAGACAAAAATAAAATAACATATTTACACAAAATAATATGTTCCCACAAAACCATAACCAGTTTGTCAAATAATTAAATTATTTAGTACTTATTCCTCTTTCTGCGTCGTCTCATCGAACATCGCCTGACATTCTCTCTCCAAAGTGTTTAGCTCATCTCAGACCACATGGAGCCGTAGAAACGTTGGTTCGATGTCTTCCTCTGGGTCTGGAGTTCCATCTTGACGTTGAATAAAAATAAAAAAATAAAATGTTATTTATAGTCACACGTAATTTTCTATCTAAATTTTGCCAATAGTTACTTTATTCACCATTTGTCTAGTGCAAAATTAAACGTAGACTTTCCCTAATAGTTGTAGTCGTGGGAGACTACTAAAATCTTACCGATACACAAATTTCACACTCAGCTGTGCGCACACAACTTTATTATAATATTTTCAATAATGACCCTATCTCTGATAAATTTAACACAGTATATCTTCACGGTATGGAAACGAATAAGTGATCACCTCACGGTGTCACCAAGAATCAACCTCGTCGTCACTCAGACGACAGTATTTATGTGAATTTAGCAAAAGGACGGAGGGAGAGGGAAATCTATCACTAACTTCTATAATAATGCGACTATTGGCATGCAACAGGTATCAAACAGTTTGAAAAATTATACAGGTCACAATGGGGCTATCGTGCTCTGGAATCGATCATAGATTTCGTTAATCCAATCTTTCCCGCTTTCAACTTCAAGCCGGCGTCAGACGCTCCCTTGGCGCTAAAATTGGTGACCCTCTCTGATTGGTAGTTCATGACGTCAATATCGCAGTTTAGAACAGAAGCCTCTGTCCTATGATTGGTTGAAAGTTCCTCTCATCTCTCTCATCCAGCAACTATCTTACTCGTAACGCTAGGGTGACAAAGAAATTACGGTCTGAAATGAGTCAGGACCCCAACACACCTTTGTCTGATAAAGTGTCTGTCAAACATTCCGATCTCGTCACTCCTTTGTTTCAGGACTGGGCACGTTCAAACGTACTGTCTCCAAATACGCTTGATATTTCGCAATCCAGTCTGGCCTTCCTGTATGATTCTGGCAGTAAAATCAGAATATAATGAAATGAATAATTAGAATCATTAATATGCGTAGCTTATTAAGGGTTCAGTAGTGCAGTTAAAGTTTCGAGATGCATGTCTGCCGCAGGAACGGGAATTTTGAGGATCATCGAAAGTTAAATAGTTTCAAAAGAGTATATTCAGATGATGAAAGACAACATGCTCTCATCCCTCCAGAAACTTCAAAATGGTTACTTCGTCTTCGCCTTGCCATTTATCAGCAGATCTGCAATAACGAGAATGAAATTCCATTATTTCCGTGGCAAGCAAGGACTTCTGACTTCAACCCCAGAGAGAACCCGTGGAATACCATAGTCCGTGCAACTGCCCGCCGTCCACTGAATATTCAGAAACTTAGTGAAAATATCGCAGAAACGTGGAATGATATAACAACCCCAAGATAAAATGCTGAATCATTAACCATTATGACAATGGTAATAATTAATATCCGTGTTGACTGATAGTACTATCTTATTCAAAACCACCTTGTCAAACACTAAAGGATGTAGTTTAATCACTGCTTAAAAGTACGTGTTTCGGTGTTCATTGACACCTTCGTCAGCGTATATTGAATTAAAATAACCTTAAAACTAAGTTTACAAATATATCCATTTTCTCTTTTATCTTTGCAAACTTAGTTTTAAGACTATTTTAATTCAATATACGCTGACGAAGGTGTCATTGAACTCCAAAACATGTACGTTGAAGCAGTGATTAAACCACATTCTTTAGTGTTTGACAAGGTGATTTTGAATAAGATAGTAACCCCAAGATGCCAAAAATTGATTCAAAGTATGAGGAAACGTGTGACTGTGTGTCGGCTTAACTAAACTGTCAATGTGTCATTTCTGGGGAAATGTAATTTTTAAGTGTCAAGATGCTGTATGTGTTCTTATTTGTATATGTCGGTGTTATGATTTCATTTTATCAGCAGTGTCTTAAGTAAGTGTGGATTTAACATGTATTTCGTAAAAGGAAGCTTTTAGTTTTACGTGACCGTTAAGCATGCGATCATGAAACACGGGACCTCCTTTTTACGTGGAATCCAAACCACAGGACATGGCATTTCACTTCGAAAATCTCACATGCATTGACCGGGAATTGAACCCGGTCCACCTTGGTGAGAGGCCAACAGCTTGACCGCTCCGCCACCACGCCCCACAAAATTTATTTCGTGTTTTATTTAAATTCACACTTTCAAGTTAAGAATTGCTTAAAAGTCAGTAATATTAAGTCTGAACCACGTGTCTGAGACGGGATGCTGTGAGCAATGCGATTAAAATAGAGATGTTCTCTCTTGTGTAACATCCTGAATGGACACGGCATTGAATTTCAAAGAGGTGGCTTCAGTGGCGTAGTTGGTAGCCCAAGATCGTGGGATCAAACCCGGCCGAAGTCGCCAGATTTTCTTAAGAGCGTTAAAAATCCCTCAGTATGCCTTCTTTCGGAGGGGAAGTAAAGTCGGCGTCCCCATGTCATAGATTTATGGCATGTTAAAGAACCTTCCACTAATTACACCTGTGTGAAGCTAAATTAGGTTAAAAATGTAAACAACGCTCAGGTTCCTACGTTCGTCGCCAGGAGCCGATTGCGGTGGCGTCTAGTAGCCAAGTTCAGATACAGTAGTTGTTGACAGTGGCGTTTGGCGGCAAAAGTAGGAACTACTTGAAAAATTCAAAGTATGCAGTCCTTACTTGAATTAAGAAACAGAAACACACACTAATACAGTCATCACAATTAAGACCGGTTATCAGACAGATTCTACACACACCCAAAGTACACGGGGCTACATGACCGCGTTGTCGCAGCCCCTAAACTGAGGAACCAACCAAATTTCAAAGAAATTGAAAACATTTTCAAAAACGAATCTAGTCAGCTCAAATCTGTTTGCCAGAGTAGGCTACCATTGGACCCCTTGGTTGGTATGATACACCTCACCAAAGTGGAGTGAACCTCTGACAAACAGATTTGAGCTGACTGGATCAAATTTTTATTTTTTTATTTTTTCAATTTCTCTGAAATTTGATGCCATGTAATTAGGCTCAATTGGAGTAACAATATTCTGGATTGTTCAGGAAACTGTTTATTTCAATCCTGAATGGAAGTAAATCGTTTATGAAGTAAGCAGGAGTGCTATACAGGGTGGGGTATAACTAAGTAGGCGGAAACATAGGGTTTCTCAGATAAGGAAGATACGACAGTCGTGAGGAAAGTGTGATAGCGTGAGTGGCGTAGCGGGAAAAATGTTTTCGTCACAGTATTTAAACTTGTCTAGAGGTCGAGTTAGCCGTGGTCGTTACGGCGTGGCTGCAGGCAGTCACATCCGGGAGGCGAAGAGGTTTGAATCCCCCCCACGATAAACCGTAAATATGGTTTTCTGGGGGTTTTCATCTTCCTTTCAAGCAAATGCCGGGGTTGGTCCTTAACTATAGGCCACAACCGCTAACTTCCAATTCCTCGTCCTTATATTCACACTTTCCTCTCCAGACAACACTCCACACGCGACGGTACTTGCAGCTCACCCCATGGGTGTCCGCATAGAAGCAGCTACTAACTCTGGCGAGCCGTAGTCTACATGTCTTCGAACACTCTCGGCACTAAAAGTCATACGCTAAAAAAATAAAGAAAATAACTTGTCTAGAAGGCTAATCGTGCGTTCTATAGACTTTGTGTTCGCATTAGATTGTGCAATATAACAAAACTAAGAAATGTGGCCTAGGGTTGATCTGTGTACGGCGAATGGTTCTCCCAAAAGTCCATGTTACTGCGATCACTTTGTTGGAGACCTTTGAACGTATCCTCAGTAGTTATAGTAACATGGATGTTTGGGAGAACCACTCACCGTACGCAGAGCCACATAACTTCGTCTTGTCACGCTACACAACCTGGTGTAAACACAAAGTCTGCAGAACGAACGATTAACCTGCTAGACATGCTTAAATACTGTGACGAAAACATGTTTTCCCTTCGAAACCTCGCACATTCTACCATTCGTTCTTCACGACCTCTTACCTGGAGAATCTTGTGTTCCCGGCCGCCTAGTTTTACCCCACCCACCCTGTGTACAGGATCTGAATAATTGAAAATAGGATCAATTGAGTAAATTTTTTAATAAAATACATTTAATTTTTTCATACATGTTATTACATAGAATTATTTTCAAAACCTACAGTAGGTGGGCAACAAATTAGCATGTTCACGTTTTGATTACAGTTTCTAGACAGTAGACTATAATAGTATATAGGCCTACAAAAATATCTTGGTAGTGTATGAAGTTCAATCATTGTTCTATAAACGCTAATATATTGTTGCACGTGCCTTGCCTTCATAAGAGCACTGTTGCATTTTAGTGGGCTCTTGATGTTTTACAATGATTAGAGCACTCTATTAATTGAGCCTGCTAATTTTCCATCTTGAATCCAAGAGACAATATTATCGTGTACCAATACTGACATAATTACTAAATCGTGATTATTCCTGCACTGTAATAAAACAAATAATGTTGTACCACTACTAGTATTTACGAGTTATGATCGTTGGCCGTGAAATCCAAAGCCGTTATACAACAATACTAGTATTGTTTTAATCAAAATGATACAATATCAATTAAAGCAAATCATTTTATTCAATGATTCTTTTTCATTTATCGGGGAGCCTATTTTGATATAAAATTAAAACTTTCTAGTGGTAACTTCCTTTTAAGGCATTAAGGCCTCGTCATTTTTCAAAATATTTTAAATATCTACGCACATATGAAGAAGAAAATGATTTGACTGAGAATGTTTGTTTGTCTCCACGAATTGATGTTGGGTTATTGTCATTTTATAAATACTATATCTGAAGTTGCATTACAGTGAAGACATCGTCATAATTCGTCAGTAACTGCATGAGATATAGCTGTTTGAACAGAGTATTAGTTAGCGATGAGATGGTTTCTGCTGCTATGTCCCGAGACCTCTTGGATATAATTTGTCCACTTCACATAACGACACAATAACAAATATCTATTGGAGATTGTGATGCACTAACAAATGGCTCAATGGCTAAAGTAAGGTGTCTGGTACTTTGAAATATCTCGTTATATAGGCCTAACAATAATTTAGGTATAAAATGGGAGTTTAAAAAAGTCATAATCTGTTGTTCAATCATGGTAAATGTAGGACCAGGAAATTTCTTGAGTGTCTCCCATCCAAGAATAGCACAGGAAAAAAGGAATTAAAATTCAATTTCTTCAGTTAATACGACATTTAATTTTAATAACAAATACTCACACAATTTGTGATTATTCGCCAAAATTAATTATTCTGCGGTATTTTGCGAGAATTGAATATTATTTATAAGTTCAAACAAATGTATTATTGCTAAGTCTTGGGTTGTGAATTTTCCGGGTCCTTAGGTACAAGTTTGGAAGATTAAGAATGAAGAGTACGGTAGCTGCCCTGTTGGCAGAGCAGAAATGGAAGTCCATAGATGAGATTATTGCTACATGCAGTGAGTTACACTTGTTTCTAGCAAGAATATTCCTCACAAGTTACAATACAAACGTTATGCTACATGGTTCTACAAAAATGTGCACTCTTACAAAATTTATATCACCTTAATAAATTATGTTATAAAACTCCAGAAAATATCTATATGAAATATCACTTCTAAACGTTTCCAACTTCCACTTTGTTTTCTAGATCTTTTGTAACACACGACAGATGGTGCGAGAACTGATGGTTTCTGTTATAGTTGTCCACTGGTATAGCCACTATGGGCTAATACTGAGTCGGAATATGTACGAAATCCAGAAACCATTGCTTCCTTAAGAATTTTACCCCGTTGAAGGATCATGGAATTTGATCCAGATGTAAACGTGCTACTGATATTCACGTCGACTCTCTGTCAACTGTTATGAGAAACATCTCAAGTGGGCAGTAAAATATTGTAATGTAGCCTATATTGTGTTCATTTCTATTTGTGTTTGATTGATTGATTGAATATGTGGATGAATGAATGGTTGATATTTTTGATTGGATGTACGAGCGACTGAAGTAATGTATATATATATATATTTGTTGCTGTTTTCTAGATCCTCGAATGTCACTCTTGTATTGTTTGTTTCCCAGTTTTTTTCCGTTTACTGTAGGTAGTTTTGAATTTTCTGCAATAATTATTTTAATGTTTCTTCTACAAAGTGATTGTATGAAAGAATGCCAGAGATAGGATGTTTGAGTGCGTGTCTGCATGGTTGTGGGTATTGAAATAAACAGTGTATTTCTATTTTTGTTCGTGTTTGATGTTTTTGTTTTGTTTATACTTGTAAATTTTACTGTTAACACGTGTACTCTATCTGTCTGACAAGTAATGATACATTAGTATATTATGCAAAGAGCCTATAAAGGAAATCATTAAGACACGAGAATAATTTCCATAGGCCTACGAGTGTCTTAATTGCTATTCTAGGCGAGTTGCATACGACTGTTTATGTTCGAACATAAGTATTCATAAATATCTGTCGAGATTTCGCCAGTTTTATGTACTGAACAGAGCGCGTGGGACGCAGAGAATACCCTGTATTTGACCATGGCCTCCCAAAATACTCCACTATGACACGAGCCACGTAGTGGAATTTAAAATAGGAGGCCGTGGAAGTCAGCGCAGATGCGATGCTATCCTTACCTAATTGGTCACACATCTGTTTCTTGAGCTCTGATTGGTGGGAGAAACTGTTTCATAATGAACAAGTAGTTCCTTGAAGAACTTTTCATCCTGTTTTCATATATCCTACTCATGTTAATTTCCTCTATCTACATACAAAATTTCAGTTTGATTGCTGTAATAGATTCGTAGATATTGAGAACCGACTAAATATTTCGGATGGTCCCCATGTTGGATTTTATATATGTAGGTCCTAGAGTTATGTACTGTTACATGAAGATTATTGTGAACGTGTAGTATTCAAACTTCAATCGCATGATTAGGACACAAGAAGTAACAAGGAGATTTTAAAATTTCGCACAGCTGCCATCTTGTGGTTATGGAAACAATTGAAATAAATTAGATGCCAGTGGATTAACATTCGTATAAGGATTTACTGTACCAAGTGTCACTCCACTCGGATGGTTAAATTGCGAGAAACGTCCATGTGAATATTTATACTTCTCGTCCCCACCATGTTGGATTTGTGATCACCAGGTTATTTAAAGCCCTATAGGTGAACTTAAGTTCATAGCCCCTATGAACATAAAAAATCAGTTTGATTGCTATAATAGATTCGTAGATATTCGTAGCCGTCTAAATATTTCGGATGATCGCCATGTTGGATTGTTAAATGTATAGCCCATAGAGTCATGTACCATTAAAGGAAAATTATTGCGTAGGTTCATTATTCAAACTTTCACATCGATCGCATGATTACGACACAAGAAATAAAAACTTAATTTTAAAATTCGCAACGCCGCCATCTTGAGGTTATGTAAACAATTGAACTAAATTAGATACCAGTGTATTACAATGTGTATAAACATTTCCTGTACCAGATTTCATTGCGGTTGGAAGATTACATCGCGAGAAATGTATATTTAAAATTTTCAAATTCGCTTGGCCACCATGTTTGTTTTGTAGTTAACCGGTTTTTGAAAGTCTTATAGATGAACTTCGAGTAGTGTCCTTTATCTCCGTACAAAATTTCAGGGTGATACCGCTAATAGTTTCAGAGATATAGAATGCCGGTGAAATATTTCGCACATCCGCCATCTTGTGGTTATGTAAACAATTGAACCAAGTTAGATGTCGGTGCATTACAATGTGTATAAACATATACTGTATCAAGTTTTATTGCGTTTGGTTGGTTAAATCGCGAGAAACGTCTATTTAAAAGTCGCGAATTCGCGTGGCCGCCATGTTGGTTTTGAAGTTACCAGTTTTTTAAAAGTCACATAGATGAACTTCTAGTAGTTCCCTTTATCACCGTGAAAAATTCCAGGGTGATATCGGGAATAGTTTCGG
The DNA here is from genome assembly GCA_946902985.2 of Meconema thalassinum. Taxonomy (NCBI): domain Eukaryota; kingdom Metazoa; phylum Arthropoda; class Insecta; order Orthoptera; family Tettigoniidae; genus Meconema; species Meconema thalassinum. The sequence goes on from OX336390.1 coordinate 694,426,732, forward strand.
AGATATTGAATGCTGGTGAAATATTTCGCACAGCCGCCATGTTGGATTGGTGAGACGCAACAAAATTTGAAGGGCACGGTCTGGGTCGTCCAGAATAGTGCTATGAACTTACCGAGTTCCATTGAAATCGCTCCAGCCGTTTAGAAGTTATTAGGGGGAGAGAGACACACACACGCACACACACACACACACACACACACACACGGACACACACGGACAAAAGGTGATCTCATAAGCCTATTTTTTTTTCAAAATTGAAAATAGTCTAAAAATAGTTTTATAATGACCCTCATTATGATACAGATTTCTGACATATAATATTTACATGTCGACATCGTCGAACATAAACATATAAATCGTACCAGGCTGTCTGGTTACGTTTCGTGAGTGGCATCCTGAACCACGGATCTCAATGCTCAATATGCCAACGTAAATGTACTGTAGGTAGAGATATGAACTTAATCATAGTTAAGAGCTTCCCTATTGACGTTTAGTCTAATTGAAATACCAATAGGTATTGAATAAATGTATTACATCTGAGTCAATAAACATAAATTAATGAAATGTACCAACCGACAGCGGTAGCTATGCTCGCTAACGCGCAGCACTAGATCATGGGGCCAAGCTCTCTGCGGACTCAGTAGGCGTGGGTTTGAGCCCACCGTCATCATCATCATCATCATCCTTTTCCGTCTCCAGTTTCCCGGGTGCGGTAGACAAGCGCTCGCCACTGCTTTCTGTCATTGTACAACTTTCGTTCTACAACTTCTTCCCATTTCAGCCCTTTTTTCTCCTCTTCTGATTTCACGGTCTCAATCCATCGTTTTCTGGGTCTTCCCCTCGGTCTTTTCCCTTTCAGTTCTCTATTGAAGTAGTCCCTTGCTGTTCTAGTGTTATTCATTCGCATCATATGTCCATACCAATGGAGTCTACGCTTCCCTATAACATTTGCGACAGTTTCCTGTATCCCAGCTTCTTTCCTATTTGTGTCGTTTCTGATCTTTTGATTCATGGTTCTAATGAATTTCATGTCTCCAGTCCATACACCAGAATTGGTACAAAGTAAGTATTGAACATGGTTAATTTTGCTTTCGGGGGTATGTTGCTGTCCCATAGTAGGTTTCTCACTTGACTGTAAAAATATGACGCTTTCTGTGACCTGTTGAGTACTTCTTGCTGAACAGTGTTATCCTTTGAGATGGTGCTTCCGAGATATTTGAAGTTGAAGACAGGGTCTAATTTAGTTCCTTCCAAAAAGATGTTAGAATTGGTACCGTCTCTTTTAATAGTCATTTCCACCGTCAGTCGTCCTTAAAATGGTTTTCCGTGGTTTCCCCATTTTCAACTCCAGGCAAATGCTGGGACGGTACCTTCTGATAGGCCACAGCCACTTCCTTCCTCATCTTTGCACTGTTTCATTCACCGGCATTCGGTGGCGGATCCAGGACTTGCGGGTCCCTGGGCGATTTGATAAGGTGGGGCCCACAACAATAGGAAATATTAAAACATTCAAATCAAATGAAAAACAGTTTGGTAATAATAAGAAAATAAAGAATAGTTACAATATTTTGAATACACTTTTTTGGTTTTTTTTCTTCCCTACTTTGGCCAACTGTGGACCGCATGGAACCTAAGGCTTTCTGGTCAATTTTTCTTCTTCTCTTCCCAGAACCTCTTTATTTATTCACTTCTAATCTTTCTCTGCTCCTCTGTTAATACCAAATTTGGCCTGTGCTGTGGTGGTTTTTCTTTGAACGTCTTGATATTGTCAACTTGGCTTCAAAACGTTTTCCTATCATGAATGACATGTTCAGTTTGTCCAACTTCAATGGTGTCTCTTTTGACCTCTTCTACCCATTTTGTAGTAGCTTTCAACCCTATGATACACTACAGTACATTTTTAGCCTATTTTCTATTTTGAAAAAATAGGCTTATGAGATCACCTTTTGTCCGTGTGTGTGTGTGCGTGTGTGTGTGTGATTCGTGTGTGTGTCCCCACCTAATAAAATCTAAACGGCTGGAGCGATTTCAATGAAACTCGGTAAGGTCATAGCACTATTCCGGGCGACCCCGACCGTGCCCTTCAAATTTTGTTACGACTCACCAATCCAACATGGCGGCTGTGCGAAATATTTCACCAGCATTCAATATCTCCGAAACTATTAGCGACATTACCCTGACATTTTGTGTGCTGATAAAGGGAACTACTATAAGTTCACTTATGTGACCTTTGAAAACCTGGTAACTACAAAACCAACATGGCGGCCAAGCGAAGTTGCGACTTTTAAATATACGTTTCTCGCGATTTAACCAACCAAACGCAATGAAACATGGTACAGTATATGTTTATATAAATTGTAATGCACCGACATCTAACTTCGTTCAATTGTTTACATAACCACAAGATGGCGGATGTGCGAAATATTTCACCGGCATTCTATATCTCTGAAACTATTACCGGTATCTCCCTGAAATTTTGTACGGAGATAAAGGGCACTACTGGAAGTCCATCTATAAGACTTTCAAAAACCGGTTAACTAAAAAACAAACATGGCGGCCAAGCGAATTTGAAAATTTTAAATAGTCCTTTCTCGCGATTTAATGTTCCAAACGCAATGAAATCTGGTACAGGAAATATCTATACACATTGTAATGCACTGGTATCTAATTTAGTTCAATTGTTTACATAACCTCAAGATGGCGGCTGTGCGAATTTTAAAATTAAGTGTTTATTTATTGTGATGTATTCATGCGATCGAAGTGAAACTTTGAATAATGAACCAACGCAATAATTTTCCTTTAATAGTACATGACTCTATGGCCTATACATTTAACAATCCAGCATGGCGACCATCCGAAATATTTAGACGGCTCAGAATATCTACGAGTCTATTATAGCAATCATACTGAATGTTTTAATGTTCATAGGGGCTATGAACTGAAGTTCACCTATAAGACTTTAAATAACCTGGTGATCACAAATCCAACATGGTGGCGACGCGAAGTATAAATATTCACATGGACGTTTCTCGCAATTTAACCGTCCGAGTGCAGTGAAACTAGGTACAGTAAATCCTTATACGAATGGTAATCCACTGGCATATAATTTATTTCAATTGTTTCCATAACCTCAAGATGGCAGCTGTGCAAAATTTTAAAATCTCCTTGTTACTTATTGTGTCCTAATTATGCGATTGAAGTTTGAATACTACACGTACACAATAATCTGCATGTAACAGCACATAACTCTAGGACCTACATATGTAAAATCCAACATGGCGACCATCCGAAATATTTAGTTGGTTCTCAACAGCTACGAATCAATTACAGCAATCAAACTGAAATTGTGTATGTTGATAGTGGCAATTAACATAAGTAGGATATATGAAAATAGGCTGTATAGTTCTTCACGGAACTACTTGTTTAATAATATGAAAGAAACCTTTATGTTCGACCCTGACTATTATGTGTATGAAAACTGTATCAAAATGAGACTCATTATAACACTATTTTTCATTATGAAACAGTTTCTCCCACCAATCAGAGCTCAAGAAACAGTTGTTTGACCAATTAGATAATTAGATGCGCTGAGTTCCACGGCTTTCTAATGTAAATTTCACTTCCTGGCCTTGTGTCATAGTAGAGTAATCGAGGTGGCCATGGTCAATTACAAGGCATTCCCTGCGTCTCATGCGCTCTGTTTAGTACATAAAACTGGCGAAATCTCGACAGATATTTATGAATATTTATCTTCGAACATAAAATAGTTACAATAATTATAGTCGAACATAAACAGTCGTATGCAACTCGCCTATAATGGTAATTAAGACACTCGTATGGAAATTATAAAACTCGCATACGCTCGTTTTATAAAAATACTCGTGTCTTAATTATAGCCATTATAGGCTCGTTGCATAATGTACTATTAAGTCCCCTTGAAGAAGATTATGTAAACTATGAAATATTAAAATATTACTTTGCGACTTCTTTCCCGGCTGAAGTCTTCTATTATTTCACTGAAATCTAAACTTGCTAAACGGTTACGGGAGGTCTTAGCTGCACTGAAAAAAGGAATATGATTTGTTAATTATTTTGAAAAGTATAATCAGTTAATTAATTAAATTTAAAAAACATAGCGTGGGGCCCCCCGGACCGCGGTGCCCTGGGCGATCGCCCTCCTCGCCCTCCCCTAGATTCGCCTCTGCCGTCATTCATTTCATTTCTCATTAACTCCTCTATGAGGTTGGCTTCAGGAAGGGCATCCGGACGTAAAAGAACATCTGCCACAAAGACTTTCATCGCATCTCATCCTCGTCTCCGATGGAAAACGGTAACACAATGAAATGTACCAGTTTCGGCCTTCTTCAGCGATGTTGTTAAAAAGAAAAGAAATTAATGTAATTATGAGCAAAGCATTGTTAGTAATATTTTACTTGGGTTTTCTATGAAAAAATGTTAAAAAATAGTTAAAGACAGATTTGTAACAAATTTGGGCGTTAATTGCTGTTAATATACATAATTTTGCGAAAATAACATATAACTTTTCTCAATAGTTGATATTTGTATATTCCTATAAATCAGATACATTCCTACAAATCGAACCTGTTGACCATCTCAAGATAGTTTTAGAGGAAAATATAATGTCATACGATGTTTGATATCCAAGCTATCCCTTGTGCGTAAAAGCCTAAAGGATATTTTCAGTATGATCCAATCGATTAATTTATTATATTAGTTGCAATCTTATTAGAAAATTTAGCCGCTACGGACTTGGGACATCTTGGTCAGTAGCCCCATGTGCTTGGGTGTGTGTTCAATTTGTCTGATAACCTGTATTGCTGTGGTGACCGTAGAAGTGTGTAGAGCTGTATATTTTAGGGTCGGGAATGGGGTAGGTGACCCGTGACTTGAAATAAGGTACTGCCACGACATTTGCTTGAAAGATGTAGGGGGAAAACCCAGTAAAGAACCACACTCAGGAACGCCACTGTCAGCGCCGGGATTCAATCCTCTGTTTTCCGGACTTCCTACAGCTCCCCATCGTGATTTAACGTGCACGGGTACTTTGTAAGTTGTTATTGGTGTAGCAGAGACATTGTAGTCAGTAAATAAACTGTGTGTGCAATAGGCGTGGCCTATGACTGCTATAGCCGCAACACCGTCTTCATTTAGTGCACATTTATCGTTCATACAAAATAATAAATGGTCACTGAAAATTGCTAGAGATAAGATTAAAAATATTATTTCTATGGTTGTTATTGTTGGTGTAAGGGGTGGAACATATAGGCCATCTGCCAATATTTATTTTAACGTAAAGTAAGAGTATTATGCTGGGGAAAATCTCACAGATAGGCTAGATTTTGGCATTATGCTAACTTCAAGATACTAGGTGATAAAATCAGTACAGATTATGGTAGATTTAGTTCCAAGATCTGGCAACACTGGTCGAGAGTCATAATGGGTTTGCTTTCAGACCTTCAATTTCAGCCTGCCAACTGCCCCAGACAGTACAAGGGGCTGGAGGCATCTTTCCAGTCTTGGCTGTACGGTGGGTTGCCTTTATCTCAGGAGATGCTCGCTCTATGCATGGCTTTCCGGAATTAGCGTAGTTTGCTGCCAATAGAATTTCAAATGTTAGTAGCAAATATCCGCACAACAAATTAATATTATCACAAAGTGGGAATATTGTATGGTGGAGAATACATTACTGCTTCACAGCTTGCACTCGATTGGCGCTGTTTGAGGTTAGAGCGTAAGTGTTACAATTTGTGAACACATCATCTTTGGTAGAACGGTCACAAGATGTGAGTGGTTATCGTGCCGACTACCAACCCCAAGCTTGCAGGTTTGCTCCTGGCCGTGGTAAGTGATTTTTGAAAGGCAACAAAAATCTCGGCACGCATGTCATACGTTGTTGGCATGTTGAAGAACCCATTTGAATTCAGTAGGCCGAGTTCATAACGGCAAAATTAATCTCGGGATTTTCCGCCACCACAAAGTTCCTAATTTCTCTACTAGAAAGCGCTATAGTGACAAGGAGCTTGGATATCTAACCTCCTTGACTTTCATAGCACTCCAAAGAACGATAACATTTGACATGCAAGCTGCCCTCTGGGCGTCAAATAACAAAGCTTGCACCCGGCATCCGAGGCCATACGATATTATTATGTATCTACAAATAACCCTCTTTTTACAAACCAAGATAAAACAAGTAAATTTTCCCATCTCGACACCTATAATTAGAATCCAAAGAGAACTACCATTTCGACATGATAACTTTACCCACTATGCGGAATAGGGCAGATGACCTCGCTGTTCCATCCCTTGAAACAACAACAATCTTCACTAATACTATGCATGAAAGCCAAAAACAAGAATAAAACAAGCTGACGAAGGATGGACATTTTATCAGTAGGCCTTGCAGAAGTCGTTTCGATGTACCGAAACACAATATCCAACGGTATCCTGTTGTCTACTCAGAGACAAGAAGAATGCCAAAGATCTGCCAAATGTTTCTATGGCCTTAGTACAAGTTGCATTCAAGTTCTAAGGTATCCTATTGCTCCCTTGAGATTGGGAGCAAATAGAAACATGCAGTCTTAGCTCACAGGACGAGGCACTCTTTGAGAATGTGTGAAATAGATGGCAGCACCATGCGGTGTACATAAACTTACCGACAGCAGCTGGACTGATACGCGTTTCTGACCATTATAATGGTGACATTGACGTTCCATGATCAACGTGTATTGATCATATATTTTTATCTTTTGCATGGGGAAGAACCGATCGATATTCGTCAGCAGTTAACTGAGACATGTGGTGATGTTGTCATGGATGGAAGGAAGGAAGGATCTCGCAGTTTTATGTGATTATTAATCTCGGGATCATGAGCCATGGAACCTACTTTTTACAAGGAATTCGAACCACAGGGCGTGACATCTCACTCCTAAAATCTCTCATAAGTGTGAAAAACGTGCGCTCATGGGTGAGATAATTCACAGCAGACAGAACGTCATGTGAGAACGATCTCCAATGCAGCCTCGTGCACGCACCAGCCGGTAATTTCCAGTGGTCCAAACAGAGTCCTAAAGAAGCGCTCACAACGTTCATACAATATTGGCGGCGAAGTTGCGAAAAATGTGTAGCCTACATCTAGAGAGAGATTATATTGAGAAGTGACTGACGTTTCATCTCTGTGGTGTACGTAGTGTAAAAGAAAGTAAGAGACCTTAGAACTTGAATGCACCAAGTTCATTGTGACAACTCTACATTATGAATGTAACGTTAAAACGTACATAAGTATTATGTAAGTAACATTCCTGTAAACATTTCAATATAACTGTTCTTCTCCTTTCCTCCAAGAAAAGAAGAGAGGGGAATGAATTGGAAACGTTTAGAAGTGTACGCAGTACCAACTACGAAATCTCAACTCGAAAATGTGAACAGTTTTGAAGTTTAAAAATATAACATACCTTTATTCATTAGAAAATACTATGCCAGTAGGAGATATCTTTTAAGGCAGAGATACAGTGGTTCAGTTATTGGTGTGCGTGCTTAAAATGTCTTCAAGCGGCTTGGAGAAGGATGTGTGAGCTAAAAGTATCTTCTCTTTCATTCAAAGATTTGTCACTTTTTTTCATGTCTTAATTAAGTGCATGAAAACAATCTTTTGTACAAGTTTATTTTACGGTGTTAATCAAAACTTCCAAGAACACTTCGTGAAATACGCGAAACTGAAAAAAAATATCATAACTTAAATTGAATATTCACGACCGAATTGATGACTGACAAATGGAGGTGGTTCTGGCCCACAGCGGGCGCCGACCACATATGATTGGCTAGCACAGACTAGCGTTCATAGATGTCTCCTTTCCGTGAGAATTAAAGCGATCCTCGCGTTAGCTAAGTTGATAGAGCAACCAAATCCAAAGGCGTGGTTTCGAGTTCCACATGTGGCAGACATGAAACTCTATCTGAAATTCTCCATTTGCCATATTCATGTCTTTCTTTAAATAGCGTCTGAATGTTGATCGTTGACAGCGAGATTAGGGTAGTCGGGTGAGCGGCTTTACATAGCCACAATTGCACGGTCACCGAAAATACTGTAAATATACTTCATTTGACTTGATGAATCTGCGAATACATCAAGCAACAATGGCATGTGGAACTAGTGCAAACTATTCCCATCATCATCTCCAGCACGGGCATGATCCCGAGAACTTGGCTGCGTGGCTTGTAGAAACTGGATCTGAGTGACCATCAAGTACAAATTGCTGCAGAAAGCTGTCACATTTCAACCACCCGATTTGTCCGGAAGTTTATGGCTTGTGATATCAACTTACCAGCTGAAAATTAGTAATTTTGCCTTGGTTTCTTGAAACCCATATAATAATTACTATGTAACGCGCCAGTAATAAGACTGGGAATAAAGGATAGTAATACAAATCTGAGACTAATACAGTATATCGAACTATGGGAAGTATCGCTTCAGAAGAACTGCAAGGGATGAGTATATTCTGTACTTACACTGATTTTTGTGGTATTCATTCCTGTCATGATATCTGCGTTATTAATAGAAAATGTTTAAAACATATCGACATCAATTTCATGCAGGTCTTCTAACTCGATACATAGCATATTTCCTCTCAATCTTTTTAATGCTTAAAATTGACTCATCTATTTCCTCCCCAAATGTTTCGTATTCTGATGATGTGTTATTGGATACACTATGCTTATTTCTCTTTGATAGTGTTCCCATTTTATTGTTTTCTTCTTCACAATTGTAGAAAAAGATACACTTGTGAAGTTTGGTCCAATGTGATGATTTCTTCCGCCGCGCCAACAAGACTTCTGTCTGTTCATGGATTCGCTGAAGTTCCTCATCTAAGTGATGACCTTGAGTTTCCATGGCCACAACAGTTTGCGTGACGTTCATGATGAGAGCCATGAGGCCGTGATTGATTCTTGCTTGTGACGGTAGATAGGGCTTCAAATAGTTCTGTATTCCTCCACTACGAGACTGGAGCATTACTTCTTGCACAGATGTGTGTTTCGAAATGTATACGCGCGATAAGATAAAAATTATTACAAGAATTAATAGAATACTTAAAACTATTGCCACTTTCCACATTAAATTACTTCTAACATAAGAATGCATAGTGTTGTATACAAAAAGTAGATTTAATTCGCAGTTACCATGTATTATCCATAATTTTTCTCACCGCGCTTCTTCTGCGAAGGGACGTCATCTGTCATCCTGTAAATATAAACACGTACATACGAATTTAATATATGTACAGCCACGGTCGTCTTTTGCTAATAGGCCGGAAACATTGATCTGACACCCTTGAATTGTCAATTAAGGACTGACAAAGTTCCCCAATAACAATATCGTAGTCGTAATTCGAAAATTGATCACTGCCAATGAATGGCGAATCACCGAGTCAACTACATGCTCCTGACATCTTCTCGTAACATCACTAATCTACACATCATTTCGTTTTATTCACCTGTGTTTACGAGAGTAGTGCCAACTCCACAGATCAACTTTTTAAATTACGTTGCAGTTTTAGTAATTTTATCAATTTTGGCAGTTTTATAACACTTCACCAAAGACAATGCAATGGTGTCAGATTGAAGTCTGTGACCTGTTGCTCAAGATGCCGATGTTATCAGTATTTTAGATAATCATAATTACTAGGGCCAAGGATTGGGGCAGGATCCTCAGTTCTTGAAATAAGCTACATTCCGACACTTTTCCTAGAGGAAATGTGGAAAAACTCTGGGAAAAGTAATAGGCCGACTAGTCTATATTATCAGGGCGATGACCTTGTTTCTCGATACATTTTGCATTGTATTTTGTGTAAATGGTGTGGTAAACAATCATTTGCAGCAGTATTGTGGAAATCACAACATGATTTGTTTGCTTTTCTAACTGTTCTGGTTATTAAGGTACATGCACATTTTTAAATTTTTAAAGACACATTAATACAGTAGTTTTATAGTTCAATTAGCTTCCTCGGTGGATCACTGGTAGAGTGTCTGCTGTACGACCCCAGGATCGCGGGTTTGATTCCCAGGCGAAAAAGCCGGATTAGCAAGGGCGGAAGAAATTCACGACAGTCCGAGTCATACAGTGTCGGCTCATAACGAATCTCTTGTATTACATTTGGTGATTACAAGGCAAACTGGACGCCCAATGGAGCTCCAGATGGCAGTGCTAAACGGGACATTATAATTGGAGAGTAGATCACGTAAATGGCTTCAACTCAAAATATCTAGACTAGGTAAATAAGGCCATATTATTATTAATAATGTTATTATTATCTTACTTCAATTGCAGTTTTTAGTAAGTAACTATAGATTTTTAAACATTTCTGTTTCACCTGAGTGAGTGGAAAAGTTTACGGTACCTCCTAGCGGTTATATGATACTAAAATCTACACTGTGGATGGTCGTAACTGGGAGTCGAAACTCGAACCTCCAGACTTGCAATAGCTCCTTATTGCAGTTGTGCTGCGTGACTTCAAGCGCTAGGCCACGCCACCGGGTAGTCTTTAGAAGACAGAGGTCGTACTTTATTATGGTGTACTGAGAGCCCCCCCCCCCCCCCCCACACACTCTAAGGATCCTTTCACATCATCTTTCACAACAATAACACGGTGTCATAAACACCGGGCAGCTAATCCTGAACATCGAACATCCAGGAGAAGAAAAATATTTCCTTCTTAGATAAACACGCACTCTCAGAATCACATTCATACAACGTTTTTCCCGAAACCTATCTCAGATGAAGCTGAGAAAGAGCGAGCTACATCGACTGCGGTATGCAGTATGCACACAGAGACCAAACTTCCTTGAAAATTAGGAATATCACCACCAAACTCTGTTACCTCGTGTAGCCTGGCTTCCACTGTCAGCGCCTCATCGTGCCTAGCTAACCCGGTTTCGTTTTAAAACAAATTCTACAAATGCTGTGGCATGAAACACACTAATACTATAAACAAAAACGCGTGCAGATGATTCTCGAAAACATCAATTAAACATGAGAGCTTTCTCCTTTTCAAATGTTGTGACAATCGAGAGATATGTTAGTAATCTATGAGAAGTGAGAATAAACTCAATTTTGATCACCTGTCTTGCTTTCATGAACCAAACAAAATGGTTATCAAGTATGCCCACTTAAGGGGGGAGGTACATCTTTCAGGACCAATTTTTAAATGAATTATTTGAATGACTATTTTTTATCTTTCATTTGGAGAAAACAAAATGAAAATATCTTCAATACTTCCAGAGATATGCCCCTAAATGTTATTTGCTGTCGCTTAAGTTGTCTCTTTAAATTCTTCCCTTAGGTATTGTACTCGATTGGAGAGACGAGACAGAAAATTATACATCTAGTGGAAAGTTTTCTAAATTAGCCCATGTTAATATTTATCGATGCTGGAAGCTGACACAAAACAGGTTTATTGAGCGAAGGAATTAACTGAGTTAATTCGGCCAGCCAATAGCAAATTAGTAGTTGCGAGGGGACTCAGAACTTGCTTCGCCGAGATGACAAAGAGCCCGAGCAGCAACGAGGACGCCCGAGTCAGATCTTAGAGAGAGAAACCGAGCGTGTGGCGAGGAGAAGGAGTAGGGGAACTGGCGCGAGTTCGACACGCGACTACAACCAATGAGGAGCCGCCTATTAAAATTAACACCAACAGAGTAATTAACATATATAATTACTAGGACAAAGTTATTATATTAAACCATCATGAAGAGTGTTAAATGATAATTAAGAACAATTGACGATAATTACAGCCGAGGATTTAAGTAATTAATGAAGAGTTTGATCAATTAATATAAGCAACCAATCAGAGCCATGGATTGAGAAAGGACGCGGTTTTGGAAATTAGACGCGGAGGAAAGAGAAGAGGAAGCGAGACTCTTATCAACCACGACTTTGAAGCAGAAGGACGTTCAAACAAACTACTCTCCAAGTTGAACAAAGCAGATAGAAAATATTCATCGAAGGCACTTAGTAATGTGCAAGTGATATTAAAATCGACATTCAGCGAAGAAACAATTATAAATTTATACGACAAATCTACAGTTTCAAGAATGATAAAACTCCAAAAGTTGAGGGAGGAATTTCATGACGATTCTACAAGCGTCGTGATGAACGCTTAAACAATTATGGGAACGACGCTATGATGGCATTAAGAACATCCGAAATGACTTAACATCAACATTTCGGCGGAGATTAACATCTCATCTCTCCAGCAATAGAAATTCTACAATTATCAGTCATTTTACCATCTCAAATGACGATCTGCAGGGAACTTTGGGGAAGAAGACTTGAAGTTATTCATGGACGAGGGCGGTCAGGGAATTACCCGGTGCCGAAGAGAGAAAGGGCTATCCCATCTCAATCAGAGGAGTCATCGGCGGAAGGAGGCGACAGCACGATGATGATCGAGTTCGAATCCCAATACCTGATCGCACGAGATATTCGGAGGGAGAATTGGACAAGAATGCTGACCACCACGCAGTCTTAAGCCGCTAGAAACATTCCGTTTCTAATGGGTAACCAAAGGAAGTCCGCTTCATGTCAACTCTAACCCAGCACAAGGCCAGCACAAGGTAGTCTACGGACCAACATTGAACATCCCACTTTGTAGAATTGTATATATCTTGAATATCCGACAACTATTGTTGAATGTCATTTTTCTATATTGTTTATTAGATTATTGCAGTTTTCATTGTAATATTCGTAAAAACATCATGCGGATGTTTGGTCGTATTTTTCGACGATTTCGGAATTTTAGGGATTTTTCACTTCGATCTTTCGATTTTTGCGATATTCGAAATTTGAAGGGAGATTTTATAGTTTAATTCAGAATTGTTATAGTAAAATTCAAACGTGTTTTAAATCGAACGATATCTATGTTTTATTAATGATTGTAATGATGGAAATGTTTTCCAAGTATGTGATAGGAAGTATATGTCAAAGAATGCGATCCAGAAAGATCTATGGTAGAGATCTATATAAAGTCACGATCTGAGAAATAATGAAACCGATTTAGTAAAGAAATTTTATGAGCAATGTTTTTTGAAAGTATTAGTATGTGTTGAAAAGACAGTAAAGAAAGAACCTGTAAGGAATTGTAATGTGGAATTACAGATACGAACGAGAGCATATTTTGAAGTAAGAAATAATGTTATGATGGAATGGAAGGAATGCTACAGTTTGTTGAAAGATTTTTAAGAAATGTGAGTGAAGCAAAGAAATAAGATTTTTATTTAAAGATTATCATTTTATCGCATTACCTATTAAATTGAGTCATGGAGAGAACCAGTATTTTTATTATATGGTCATTAAGATTGTTGTAACTGACAGAAGAGTTTATTATTGGAATGTATAGAGAAAGAAAATGTTATGGAAGTTTGCGCAGTATCTCGATGGATGAGATTTATTATTCCCGTTGTAGACGGAGGTATTTGTTGTCAGACAATGAGCCAGTGTGTAGCCATTGATCTATTTTTGTAGAAATGTCTGTAGTGACAGACGCGTGTATTTCATGAAAGTAAGAAGTTATAAGAGTAACGTTATGGAAGTTTATTAATTGTGGATGTTATTAAAATAGTCTCAATAGAGTTGAAACTCCTTGAAATTCACAGGACAGCGGATCCTGGATGAAGTTAAATCTGATAGAAATTATAGGATTTAATGGATCTTTGTTGAAGCCGAGAGTAAACTGAGATCTATTAAATGGTTCTTATCCTAATGTTTTCATTTATGGTAATTATTCGACGAGTGGAAGTGTGTATTTTTATTAGGTATATTTATTACATTAACAGATAAGTTGTAGGAGGTTTTTGAACTAGTCTCTACTTAATAGTATGGATTATAGAATCCCAGATTGTAACGTAAATCACGAACAGGACAAAGTAGAGTGAAGTAATATTTTTCTGAAGCCCGTTGAGAAGGAACGCGTTGTATATATTTTTATTCTAAATAAGTAGTTGATGAACTACGACGTGATTATTTTCATTGTATATGTTATATTAAATGTATTTCAGATAGATTCGTAAATAGATTTAGAAGTGTTTTATATTTTAAATTTAAACCTTAAAATTTTGTGTTCAAGTTTTGCACTTCCTAGAGGAAGAAATATTAATGTTAGGGTGCGGGAGATAAATTGTATAGAGTCATGAATAGTATTTGTAATGACGGAGATCTACGTCAGGGGCAACGTCATTTATTTTAGGGATTATTTAAATTTTTAGATTATAACACTTTTCTTGTTATAAACTCCCGTCACCTAGGGCACAGCAGCAGTTCGCTGTGTAGAAGCTTATTGAAGCTTACACGTAACAGTTTGTACGGTTTCTTAATGAAACAACTTGTACTTTTATATGGATTAATGACACCTGGTCATTCATATTTATTTCATTGTTTATTTTTGAGAGCATTTAATCAAAGCTCGACGACACGAGAAGTGTATTGCTTTTTTAATAAATAGACGGATTTGTGTTGACGATTTCCTGATTGTTTTATAGGAAACTGGCATTATACCTGTAGTTAGATGGTAGAGGAATGTGCTGTAGGGTGGATGTTCCCGAGGGACCTAATCCGCATCCTTACGCCCGAGATTTTTATAGAGATTTTTTTATCCTAAGTAGTTAGATGACCCTACTGTTCTGTAGTTAGATACTGCAGCACATTCCGACTGAGAAAATACCTGTCCCTTTTTCTGAGTGTTTTCACCAAGTGGCACCATGTCGTTTTTAGGCAGGACTTCAAGATGCTACAATTCCAGATTATTTCCAGCCGGAGGATATTGGTGGATCATCCAGTTATAAGGGTACAGTATGTTTAAAGCTTGTTTCCTGTAAACTTTATTTTCACACAACATTTACTTGATAACTCAAATACTACTCAAGATATATCAATGAAATTTGGCATGATTGTGTATTGTGCTTATATGAACAACATACACCAAAATATTTTGTGTATCAAGCATATTTCCCATTTAAGACAATATTTTTTACCAAACAAAGTTTAAAAAATCGAGTAAGAATATGAAAAGAAATATTTCCTGAATATGTGTATCAATTATCTTGGTGCATGTTGTAGCCATGAATGTTACCAACAGCTCAAAAGAACATTCATGTACATATTTCAAATTGTGGGACACTTATCATGCTAACGCTGTCCAACTGTACACAAAACAGCTGAAAGCTAGGTGGTACAATACTACATCACTGCAAGCATATTGCAAAATGTGTTTTGAGCATAATAATGAGTGAATTGTGTTTAATAATCCTGCAAAGTTTTAAATTTTTGCAACATAAAGTTTATGATTTTTTAAACTCACTATAAATTGTCATGCAAAGGGTGTACTTCCCCCCTTAAAGAAGTACTCATGATCGAGCAACTGCAATGATATTTGGTAGGATATCACAAATTAGCAAGGGCTTACTTTCCAAAGTCACTGGGTTATCCTGTTCAATAGTATACACAGCCGGTGTATTGCATGTATACAGTATTAACCCTCAAACTGTGTCGTGACAATATCAGTACGGTACACAAACTGTGTCGCGGTGCCACTAATGGCACCACCTATATTCTAGGACATAACTCTGGTATTTCGATTTTGATTGACACAGTATTTATTATAATACACTATCTAACATCAGTAAACAAATCTATATAGAAAACATCTCTGAAATGAGTATACAAATTGAAGAAAAAAAAGTTCCAAGTCACTGCAAACCACCCGTACTTTTATACACATAGATAAATGTAACGGACTTTTAGTGTTAAAGATTGTAATAAAGTATATGGATTGTATATTTTCATATACCTAAGACATGGAATAATAGATAATAACTAGAATTACACACATATGTCCTACACCACAAATTTTCACAACACCTGAACTTTCACTTTCAATCGTCCCCTCTGCATTCCCGGCAGACTACAAATCGGCATGTCTGGCACACTGGTCGGTCACAATCTTCACAGTATTGATTAGATTGATTCCCTTGGGATCTAGGGCATATCGCACACCTCTTCCTCTTTGAAGGGCCTTCGCTATCTCGTGCAGTGCCCTTTGGAAGTGGCGTCTTCATAATACGAGATACTGTCAGCCTAAGCTCCCTAGGTAGGCGAGTATTCACAAGTCTTTCATTGAGATAGGGATCAGTCAGTTGCTTTGCCAGAAGTTTTAAGAATTGGAAACGAGTAATGACCTTATTGTCTTTGAATGAGGTGTGCAGTATGTGAGCATTGACTCCTATTATACTGAGAATCGTGTAAAAGATAGCCATAGGCCATCTGCGTGTACGTCTACCAGTGTCGAACGTAACGCACTTCTGGTCCAGTGTGTCTACTCCACCTTTTGTGTTATTGTAAAATGCAATTATCTCGTCTTTGTTACATTCAGGGTCCTTCCACCTAGCATGATGCATACTCGACACCAAAATTACAGCCTTACCCTTTTTGGGCACGTGTGAAAGCAGCGTGATATGTTTGGTAAATCCATATTCAGATGAGCCCACAGGACGCCTTCTGTTAGGAAGAAATTGTGGCGGAATCTCCCGCTTATTTTTCTTGAGGGTCCCAACGTAAGTCAACTTTCTTTGTTTTAGTTCCGAAACAAGCTCTATATAGCTGAAATAGTTATCAGCGGTGATGTTCCGATTAGTTCCGGCAATCACTTCAGAAAGCCGCACTACACTTTGCGTTGGTTTTTGTAACTTTCTTTCTTCTAAATTCAAACCAATCCCATCACTATCCTTTCCCGTGTTGATATATCCATTTAGAAAGTAGTTTTTTCGCGCATCACACAAGATCATAATTTTGAGACCATATTTTTGTGGTTTATTGGCCATATACAACCTGAATTTGCAGCGACCTCGGAAGCCTACTAGCATCTCGTCCACACAAGCCATGGATCCGATGTTGTAAAGACTCTGGGAATTTTCTACCATTCTGTTGAACATCCACGAAATAGCGGCAGCAGGATCTGTACATCTCCTCTCACAACGATCCAACTGATTATCAAACCGCAAAACAATAATCAAAAAGAGAACTCTTCTCATAGACAGTGTCGCCCGGAATATCTCTACCAGTACCATCTGTAGCGAACAAGGAGTCTAAGCTTTCATTATTTGATTTGAAAATAGCACTGTAGTACAGGGGACCAAACAATGCTTTTATTTCGATACTGGTTGTATCCCTCATTTCAGTTCTGTCTGTTTTAGAAAACCGTACTCTGTAAGTTGTGAGCTTTTCATTTGTGTGCTTCAGTACATTTTCCAGCATATCATCACAAAATAAACATTCCCATACTTGTAGTGGTGTACAAGTATCTCCCAGCTGTCTCGCTTTCCCTTTTATTGTTGGTACTTTGACAACAATGTTATGGGCAGGTGTCTTCATATTACGACAAGGTTCAACAGAGGACCACTTGTACCTGTTTTAACCGTAAAATGCTGATGGATTTTCTTCCACTAACTGTGAGTTTTCTTCCGTATAATGTGAAATACCTTCGTCATCAGAGTCATATTCCTGCTCGGAAGCAGACTCGTGTTCAGAATTGAAGTCAACATCTTGGTCATCACGATCACTTTCAACACTTCCCTCATCGTCCTCATTCAGCACAATGTCTAGCTCCTCCTCAATTACATTCGAAAAATTAGGATGTGAAACCGAAATACCACTCTCCCGAAACGATGCCATTGCATCTGCACAGCAACTGCTTCCTTCACAGAATTACAAACAGCACTAGTAAGAGTAGCGCGCACACAGCCTTCAGAACGCGAACTGTGCCGTGGTGCCAAAAGTGTCACCACTTCCGCTCCGCTTGCTAATAACAAAGAAAGAAAACTGCGCAGGCGCCTGCCAGTCTGGCTATGAAACAAAGGCAAGTAGGCGGGAAGATACATTGAAGGGAAAAATTCTAGGATAAAACTGCCCACTGTAATAAAAGTAAGTTTGAGAAGCGGTGCCATAAACGACCCCACGACACAGTTTGAGGGTTAAGATTATAGGGTGCATATAGCACTTTGATTAGAAATAGGAGAACAATGAGTCAGATATTGCCACTGTATCCTGTATGGAATTTGTGTAAGGAAAGAATGTATTTATACAATCAGAATGATGAAAATACGAGGACCATAAACGTGTACATTGGGCAGCGTAAAAGGCTTTAATAAGTATTAACTCGGTCGGCAACATTCCTTGTTTTTAATCAGTTGTTTTATTCAGGATGGTGGCTGCACACAGTGTTTACTCTCACAGTCTTGTGACACAGAAAACGTTAGCTTATTTTATGATACTCCTCTTTGCTGAGTTTCGTTTTAAATGGTCAATGGAATCCTCAGTACCTACTTTTATTTTTAAAATTTTAATAGCTTGCGTACCAACGATCTTGAGTTTATGAAGACGTATTGTATATAATAAGTGCACATGATTTTCATGCTAAAATGACTTGGAGCGATGAGGACTTGAACTGGAACCGTCGTATTTCCAGTATACTGCTTTAGCCATTGAACTCTCAGCTTGATAGCGGGATATTTATTTGGACGGCAAGTGTGGCCATCTCAACAGCACTGCATTAATGAGGCCCTCTGTGGACATATTGGAAGTGTTTATTTTTCACGAGCACTGTTAATGCAAATACTATTTTAAAACTAATAGGTCACATTGTGTACAAGTCATGTAGATATTAACCAGAGATTTCATCTTCAGCTTGTGCTTCTGGATAATGCAGTTTCTAATAAGTTCAGTAAAATGAAAACTTATTGTATTTGACTCGCAACAGCCATTCTTCGATGTAATTTTTAGTCAGGACAAAACCAGTTCATCTCTTCTCTGTTCTATCTTGTATGAGCCAACAGTGTACCGTCTCAGCGCCGTGACAGGGAGCAACCAGCGCGCATGCGTGTTTAGTGGGCGGTCTATTGTACCCCTGCAGACCTCTTCGAATCCTTTGACTTGCCCCACACCACGGCAGCCGCTTGGTGTCTTCCGGGGGAGGGGAGAAGGTAGAGGAAGGAAATGGAAGGTCAGATGCAGTGTCCATGGGGAGAAGGGCACACAGAAATTTCGATTCCCTTCCTGTACAACACTTTCCTTTTCATCAATGTTATGAAATATAATTATATACAGATCATTCAATAAAGTTCATTAAGTGTGTCTTTCACAGCAGACTCCGTTCAGTGAAGTCAGCTGGTGTTGCTCAGGTGACATTCAGGACGTTCTCATTCCAAATGTTTGTTGTTTGAGTCTTCAGTCTTTTGACTGGTTTGATGCAGCTTCCATGCGTCCCTGTCCTGAGCTAATCGTTTCATATCTACATAGCTACCACAACCTACATCCGAAGCAATCTGTTTACATATTCTAACCTTGGTCTACCCCTACAGTTCTTGTCCTCAACCCTTCCTTCCATAACTAAACTTGCTATTCCTGGGTGTCTTAGTATGTGTCCTACCAACCTATATCGTCTCTTCATTAGCAGTCGCCAGAAACATCTCTCCTCTCCCACTCGTCTTAATACCTCTTCATTTGTTATCCGATCTACCCATCTGATCTTCATCTTCATCATTCCAAATAAGGAACTTAAAATTGCATACCAAATGCGCCTAGCTAACCCGGTTTCGTTATAAAACAAATTCTACAAATGCTATGGAATGTAACACACCATTACTTTAAACAAAAACGCGTGCATCAGAGCTTTCTCTCGTTTAAATTTTGTGCCAATCGAGAGATATGTTAGTAATCTATGAGAAGGAGTGAGAAAAAACTCAATTTGATCAACTATCTTGCATTCAAGAACCAAACTAAATGGTGGTCAGTCAAGGTGGACCTACCCCGTACCCCAGTCTTAGACCCAAATAATACAATAGTATATGCATTACAGTCACCACAATAACACAGATTATCACACATAGCCCATACACACCCAAGAAAATACGAATAATAACCAAAGATTACCCAGAACCCTAAATCAACCAATAGCAACAACATTTTAGTAGTTTTCAATAAAATGCAAAATGTGTTTCCAATATTATTGTTAAATACTAGGCGAGAATATTGAGTCTGTTGAGAGGAGCAATGAATAAATACCTAACTCTACAGTAGGTGATTTTCTCTTCAAATTTGACTTTCCCTTCGCAATATCAACAAGAAGAGAAAAAATTAGATCGCAATAAGGAGCTTCATCAAGTCCAAAGATTGAAGGTTCGAATCCCGACGTTGACAGCGGCTACCCTTAGTGTGGTTATCCCCTGTTTTTTCACACTCCCTTCAGGTAAATGCCGGAATAGTACCATATTTCAAGTCTCGGGACACGTGCCCCTAATACGGCTACCCACACACTACTAGAGCCATCACAGAAACACAGGTTATCAGACAAGTTTAACACATACCGAAGTACATTGGGCTGATGCCCAAGATGACTCAAATCCCTAAAATGAATTAGCATCAACAAAGAAGGAATAATTAATATCCCAGAGAAATGTAAATATTCTGATTCAGTAAATACGTTATTGTAGGCTACATTATTTTCATAATTGAAGTACCGTATGCCATGATGTTGATTTATTTCATTTCCATGTAATTGCGTGTGTTAAACTGCGCTATTATGGTGTCTGTAGTAGCATATGCATTTGTAACTGAGACTGGCATTGGGAGGGAGGCAGCCATGGCCTTAAATTAGGAACCATCCCAGCAAATTCCTGGAATAGAAGTGAGAAACCACGTTTAAGATGACTCAGTTCTGCCTCGGCTGAATATACCCCGTTGCAGCCTTCAGATCAAAATTAAATTTCTTGACAGAGTTGGAAATCGAACCCAGGGTCTCTGGGAGAGGTGTCTTAATGTGAATACCGAGACCACAGAAGGCTTTATGTACGTATGAGGATGTCAGGTTTACCATTCTTCTTCTTATTTTTGACAGCATAGCTTGAGGCGCCGAAGTTTAAAAGACCATTTGTTTATATAGAGCGCTTGGCTCGTTACATATTATTATGATAGGCCATTGTGCGAGTTTTTACGCCCCTAAATCAGATATTTGAAATGAAGGAGAAGTTAAAATGCTCTTAGAAACCTCCTGAAAATGTGTTGAGAAGTTGGCTAGGCCTACACACTCGGGATACCGAGACTTTACTACCACTTTCAACTCAAACACTACATATCACCCCACAACTCTTCAACGCTCCAGTTCAGATCAGGCCAGTATTCCGTTGAAACTTGAGCCATGTGGAATGCAGTATGAATACATTTAGAAAATAAGAATACCATACCATAAGAATCGTGTTCATTTGTCCACACCCCCACAGGCAATCGTAAGACAAACATACCGTCGAATTAGAAGCATTAAAGAAAAAATCCGGGGTAGTGGTTAGCATTTTCGGCTGTCAGCCCTGAGGTTCGGATTCGATTCATGACTCTGTCAATAAATTTAATTTTGGTCGGAGGTTTGGAACGGGGTACACTCAGCCTCGTAAGGATAACTGAGTAGAGCATGGGTTTGATTCCCATCTCAGTCAACATAGCAGTGGTTTTCCGTGCCACTCCCTCTTCTACTCCAGACAAATACCAGGGTGGTTCCAAAAACTCAATTCCACAGCCACTTCTTTCCCTTTCCTAACCTCAATTACGTGCACACTAACTATTACAGTCACCACAATAAAACATGATTTTAAACAAATTTCACACACACGCAAGTATACGGGGCTGATAACAACGATGCCTAAAAGCCCTAAATGCTACAACAACCCAAACAGGCAATCCTAAAATAATATTATCGTCCATTGCAAGTAGGAAAGTGAAAAGTGAGATTAATTACATTTTGCATTTAAAATACACTCCCGTTTTCAGAATTGTAAGGACTTACGACTTGGAGTTTGAAATAGCCGTAGATTTGTTCTTGAAACTCACCTTTTAAGTGTCGCCCAGGGCTTGTATTCCAAGTGGTGACATCTGACGTCAATCTCCATACTTAGTCATTTTGAAATGATGACCTTCACGAAGAATGAAGTGGTCCCAAGGCCTTCTGTGTAGTTACGTTTAGAAGGTACGTAATAGACTGCGTCCCTATGCGACGCACATGCGCCAAGTACAATCGATACGGGACCTGCCTGGCACAATGATCCCTCGGGACATCAAACTCACCTTTAACAGCTAAGTCTGATGGAGGTGGTGGCGATTATTGTATAAAGGGATGAACATCGAGGTTATTTGCTCCAACAGTAGAGTCAGTACGCATACAGTCAGAGACTGGTTTGATCTTCACAAAGCACCATCCAAGGCTAAGAGGGTGAGGTATTACTAAGCAACAGGGTTGGTTGGTTGGTTCCTCAGTTTAGGGGCTGCGACAACGCGGTCATGTAGCCCCGTGTACTTCGGGTGTGTGTAGAATCTGTCTGATAACCGGTGTTAATTGTGATGGCTGTATTAGTGTGTGTTATCTGTAATTCAGGTAAGGACTGCAGACGATCAATTCTAGGTAGTTCATATTTGCTACCAAATCAACGACTTCTAGCTGTGAACTTGGCTACTAGAAACCTCCTCAAACAGCACCTGGCGGCTAACGTTGGAACTTAATAGAGCGTTAATCAAATCTAACCTACAAATTTAACTTCACATAATTGTAATTAGTGGAAGGTTTCTTTTAGATGGCATGGGCCCACCGGCTTTACTTCCCCGCCGCTTGCCACGGTGGGTGAGTGGTGAACGTGTCGGTCTACTAACTCCAAGCTTGCAGGGTTCGCTCCTGGCCGTGGTAAGTGATTTTTGAAAGGCGGAAAAAATTACGACACCATGTCAAAGAACCCATTTGAATTCAGTAGGCCGTGTTCATAATGGCAAAAATAATCTCGGGAGTTTCCGTCAACACAAAGTTCCCCATTTCTCTACTAGAAAGCGCTATAGTGTTCAAGGAGCTTAGATATCTAACCTCGTTAGTAGGGGGGTAATATGAGTTCTATTACACTCTAGAACCCTCCTTGCCCCACTACTAAGCCTCAGCCATGTAATATTTGCGAAAGCTCGTGAACCCAAGGTCGGATGTTGACAAATGAGATGTCGTTGGACTCGAGCTGACGTCCTCTTTCCTATAGACCACTCGTTATATTTTTCAATCTTTTTTTGAAAAATTTTGTTTTCGAAAGTAGGCGATAGTTTGAAAACCAAACATGATAGAATGTTATGCCATAGTTGAAACGAATGATCTCTATGACCTTTATTTTGTTTATAATAATACTTTTTTATTTTGAGATTTTTTGAAAAGACTTAAATTTTTATTTTTTATTTTGGAAACTAATACGTTGACAAATAAGTTTGTTTGACATAAATGAAAGGTCCCTACCCCCTCTACCATGAAAATAAATGTCAACTCTCTAGGACAAAAAAGCTACGCATTTTAAATTTTTT
This sequence comes from Meconema thalassinum, assembly GCA_946902985.2. NCBI lineage: Eukaryota > Metazoa > Arthropoda > Insecta > Orthoptera > Tettigoniidae > Meconema > Meconema thalassinum. Next base: position 694,450,163 of record OX336390.1, read on the forward strand.
AATTTTTTTAAAAAATAACAGAGTGTTTGTAGACAGAGAGCCAGTAGCGCTTGACGTATGTTACAACGAGGCTATGATTGGCCATGGTGGATACTGAAAATGGCTATTTCGACGGGGCGATGTACGGCAAAAAGAGGGTGTCGCTATTCGATTATTTTTTTGCTATGACAGATGAATGAAGGCGAATATTTTCGAAAATCTCTTATGATGATCTTTAAAACAGGTTAGTAAACACTACCCAGTAACCAGAAAAAATTCATAATGCTATGAGACGAATAAAAAGCAAGGCTTTTTATAGTTGTTAACAACAGAACTTGTTTTTTTCTATGTCTGAGTGGTAGCCAGAATGGGAAAACAGAATATCTGCTCGAGAGGCCAGCTTGGAGTCTGGCTGGCTGGGTGACAGGATGTAACATGTTATCGCGATTCAGGAATGTAAGCAGACGGGACAACAGGTCAATGGAAAGTTACAGTGACGTAGAGGTCACTTGGAGGTCAAACTATCGCAACGACGTCAGAGAAATAATGCAGTAAGCGAGTATAACTCCTCCCCCTAACATTGCCATAGCCAATTTCAGGGCAAGAGCGATGTTAACAGCTGTGGCAAGAGGGACACAAGGCGACGGGCTGGACGAGGAGAGGAGGGCAGGGGGTATTAGAGTGTTGATCATGTTATGACACACAGTCAGTCATTAATGTTTTAAACGTTGCAGTGTAAACATAGGCTATGTCTTATGTGTATAAAAGTAATTGCATTCGTGTGCTGAACTCTAATTAGTGACCCTATTGGATACATTATATATTTGAGGTAGGTGTTGGAATAACACTGTTTATTTTATTTTAATGCTAATCAATGATTAAATGATTATTGGTTTACCATTTGATTGATGAATTGTTTTTATTTTGTTTGTTTTAGATAATCTATATACCTGTTGTGGGCGAGAGAAACCCCATTCCAATGAAGCCTAGGAAAAGGGAAAAGCAGGGCTTTATACAAAGCAAGGTAAGATTTTTTTGAAAATTATATATATATATATATATATATAACCTGTTTTTTTATTTAATGTTTCATTTTATTTATTTTTTTGTTTATGAAAGATGCTATTTGGAATGGATATACTCATGGTGGTTTATTTTATTTCTTTTTTTAGAGTGTTGGAAAACGCTTGACCACTGCAACCACTGCTGTGTGTTTGGGACCAGTGTTTACCAGACAGTCTGCGGCTGGAAACTTGGGTAAGATTGTTTCTTTTATAAAAATGATGTATTTTGCCACTGCTAGCGATAGCTTAACTTGGGAGCCCCTTGAGTCCTATTTCAAGTCACGTGTCAGCTCTGGACACATAGTGAATGTTAGAGAGAGTTTGATCCCAAAAGACTTAAATGGAATCATGTTTTAAAATTTTTAAAGAACAAATTTGTACAGCGCAAAGGTTGCATATGGCTTTAAAGGTCAATACACAACCCGTGTGCGATTTTATATATAAAAACAAGGACGGTGAGCATAAAAAACATTTTATATTGGCAGTAAAATGCAAGAGCTTTTGATAGTCGATAATCTGAACGATTGGTATCAATCCAACGTGATAAATGCCTTGCTATCAAAATTTGATAAACTGCAACAAGGACCCAGTTGTTTAGCGTTAGACAAAATTCATTATTTGCAAATCAACATTTGTCAATTCAACCCGTTGAATGCCGGGTCTAGCTATATTAAAACACCACTAGCAATAGCTTCGAAAAAGGCTGTGGTGAATATAAAGAATCATGTCAATGATTGCTTTCTGTGGGCTGTGGTAGCCTATTTGCAACCAGCACTACGCGCCTGTCACAGGCCAGGAATGTACAAGGCCAAGTTTGTTGAATTAAAACAAACTTTAAATTTAACTAGAGTGTCGTTCCCTATGGACTTAACCGAGATCCATAGGTTTGAGCAAGACAACCAGGAATTTTCATTCATGGTGTATGGCCTTGATGGTGATGAGATTGTGGGTCCTCTTTATGCCACAAAAGAACCGAAACGACATCACATTCATCTTTTATATTTATCTGTGAGAAAGGTAAATCACTATTGCCTTATTAAAAGCTTAAGTAGATTGCTAAGCAGTCAAGCGTCCAAAGCACATGGTAAAAAACATATTTGCGATCGATGCTTGCAATATATTACCACTCCTACGCTTTTAGAACGCCAAAGGGTAGATTGTGTTTCTCAGGAAGCGGTGAGATTGATATTGCCACAAGCGGACAAGGCTGTGTTAAAGTTTAAGGACATTCATAAGCGTGACACTGTTCCCTATGTGGTATATGCAGATTTCGAAGCCCTCACCACACACATGGCGGGATGTGAACCAGATCTCATCATGAGCTCAACCACATCCATTCAAAAACATGAACCCTTTGCCATAGGATTTAATGTAGTGCGTGCCGATGACCCCACACAATCCGTTTATAAATACCATGAGGGACCAGATTGTGTCAGATGGTTTTTGGATGAACTTGTAAAGTTGGTCGACCATGTACAGGGATTACTAGACACCCAGTACTCATGAGCCTATCTCCAGAGCTGCAGCAGCGGTATGAGCATGCCACGACCTGTCATATTTGTTTTAAAAGCCACTGATCAGTGCTGAAGACACCGTTCATGATCACTCGCACTTTACGGGAGAGTTTCGTGGAGCTGCACATAGTAAATGCAATTTGAACTTTTCAGCTCCTCGTTTCATCTGTGTCTTTTTCCACAGTCTGGTGAATTATGACATTCAGTTTTTGATTCGAGAATTGGGCCATGTCAACAAGGGCCGTTTACCATTATCCCCCAAAACCATGAGCGTTTTACAGCCCTGACATGGCGGTTGAGCAACTTTAGCATTCGATTTTTGGATTCCTTCAAGTTTATGGCATCCTCGCTAGACAGCCTTGTGAATGGCTTGAATGAGGAGGAATAAAAAAATACCACAATGCATTTTAATGATCCTAAGCAATTTCAATTGTGCGTTCGGAAAGGTATATTCCCGTATGATTTCTGCAACAGCTGGGACGTGTTAAAGCAAAGAAAACTCCCACCACAAGAGAAATTTTAGTCGAAACTAACACGCAGTACCGTTTCCGATGAAGACTATGCACATGCATGTCAAGTTTGGCGAGTGTTTGACATTAAGACGCTAAGTGAATATGCTATGCATTATCTAAAACTGGATGTATTGCTGCTCACTGATGTGTTTGAAAAATTTCGTGAGTTGTGTCAGCACATTTATGGTCTTGACCCTGCTCACTATTACACGAGTCCTGGGCTCTCGTTTGATGCCGCTTTAAAATACACTCAAGTGGAATTGGATTTACTCACTGATCTAGACATAGTTCTATTCTTTGAAAAGGGCATTCGCGGTGGCTTTGTGTCGCTTAACCAACGCCATGCCGAAGCTAACAATGTCTACATGTCTGATTATTCACCAGACAAACCAGAATCGTACTTAATGTACTATGACGTGATTAATTTGTATGGTTACGCCATGAGTCAGCCTTTGCCCTATGGGAAGTTTGCTTGGCTGACAGAGAAACAAGTGTCAGAATTTGATGTGATCAAGGCTAGCCAAGAAACAGGCCGTGGATATGTGCTAGAAGTGGATATTGAATATCCCTTATCCTTGTATGATGAACACGCCGATTTCCCATTCTGACTTGGGCAAATGGTTCCCCCTGACAGTAAAGTGAAAATTGAAAAACTCATGGGCACACTTTACAACAAAAATCAGTATGTGCTACATATCCAAATGTTGGTGCAATGCCTCGCCCAAGGCTTAGTGTTGAAGAAAATCCACAGGGGTATTTCTTTTGCTAAAAAAAAACCATGGCTCAAGCCATACATGCAACTCAACACAGAGCACCGACAAATGGCAACACAGCAGTTTGAAATTTTTTTTTTTTAAATTAATGAACAACTGCATCTATGGCAAGTCCATGGAGAATGTCCGCAAATACCGCGACATTAAATTGGTGAATGTCTGGGAGGGCGGTGGGGTGTCCGGCGGTGCATTGCCAAGCCAAATTTCAAATCGATCAACATTATCGATGAGGATTTGGCCACTATTGAATTGAGTAGGACCAGCGTGACCATGGATAAGCCCATTTACTTGGGCCAAGTCATTTTAGACCTTTCTAAATCGGTCATGTATCGATTCCACTATGAGTTTGCCAAACGCCATTTTGAGGACGTATCTCTTTTGTATATGGATGCGGACTCATTAATTTACCACATTCGCCAATGCAACCCCTATGACGTCATGAGGCAGCATAGTGACTGGTTCGACACCTCTTCGTATAGCGCTGACAATATGTTTCAGCTGCCCATAAAAAACAAGAAGGAAATGGGTGTTTTAAAAGATGAATGCGGTGATTCCATTATGATGGAATTTGTAGGTTTGGCTTCGAAAATGTATGCTTATCGCACACTAGACTGTAAGGAAGCCAAAAGAGCAAAAGGTGTAGGTAGGGCAGTGGTAAAATCGCTACGTGTAGACGATTACTTGGCGGTTTTACGCACTGGCAAAGCTATGTCCCATACACAGTGCAGGATACAATCCATCAACCATCATTTGTATCTTGTGGAACAGAGAAAACGCACCCTCGCCTCCATGGATACCAAACGTGTGTGGGCTGATGACCTGCTCACTAGCCTGCCCTGGGGTTATGACCGCAAGGAGGAGGAGGTGTGGTTTCACTGTTTGTTCGTTTAGGGACATGGCTTTTATTGTAAATTGTAGATATAGTATTTTGTAAATATTGGTTTTTGTCATTGTAAATAGTATTTTTTGCAAATAGTGGCAACCTACTTTTACCTTTTGCTCTTAAAAAGTTCTATGCAACCTTATTTTAGCCTACTTTCGATTTTTGCAAAAAATGAAAGTAGACTTATGAGATCAACACAGGGCGAAAAAAGTGTGTCTGTCTGTGTGTGAGTCTGTGTGTGTGTGTGTGTGTGTATGTGTGTGTGAGTCTGTGTGTGTGTGTGTCTGTGTGTGTGAGTGTGTGTACTCTGAATGTCTGTCCCCCCCCTATCAATTCGAACACGGTGAATGCGAATTGAACGAAATTTGGTACAAAGGTAGCACTAGCAAAGGACACCTCAGTATCATGTTTTATATCGCCGCCATCTTTACTAAAACTGAATGGCGGCCACTCAAACGTTCAAAACGTAAAATCAAATAACGACTAACCAAATCATCCGATCTCTACCAAATTTGGTAACAACATACCTTCGTATAGGATGCGTCTTGTGACCAAACTACAAGGTCGTCCACCATACCATTTCAGGATGGCGGCCGTGCGAATTATGCAAACTTTATAATCCATATCATGGGACCCACCAGTTCCGATTATCGAGCCGAGAATCGTTTTAACTGTTCTAAAGGAAGAGGCACGTTCGAAATTAAAAGTTTATTTTGTAATACTATAGTGCAGACGTGATTTTAAAAAGCTGAACTGATTCAGTAATAAGACAAGATGGCAGCGGATATCTTGTGCCTGACTTATATTTCACTAATTTGAGTATTGCATGCAATATAGCGTACTGATACAAAATAAATAAACTTTGTATGAAATGCTTTATATATAAATAATATACTCCAGTGATGAAATCGTTTAGTATAAATCATTATTTTCTAACAAGTTCTATGTAAGTCATTTTATATAGAACGATATTCGTTGACACAATTAGCTCAGTGGTAGAGCGTTAGCCTATCGCTCAAATGCCTATGGTTCAAACCCGATCAGAGCTAGGTTTTTTGCTTGAAATGTTATATGTTTATTGTTTTGTAATGACTCAGATGTTTTAAAATTAAGCGTTATATTGTGCATATTATGGTGTAAAATATATATTTAATTAAAACATAATTCGCCAGCAGATTTACTCGAGACATCTAGCTGCCAAAAAGGTAACTGCACGCCGACCTACTTATTAACTTCCAGATTTTATTGAAAAGTTTCTTCTTCTGGCCGCTAGAATGCACTCGCTCTGTTAGGATTATATTGTTCGATATTTCACCACTAGATGTCACGACTAGTCTACGTGGGGCTCCATTGATTACTATACCATTGGCATTCTATGCGCATCGAATTTGAAGAATGACAAGATGATACTACGATACATTTTTACTTTTTATTTTAAAGGGTTTGTAACAGCCTATTTTGCGTTACTTGAAAATGTTATTTGAAGTAAAGAACAAAACGATTTCACATAGTAACTGAATTCAAGCCGTTGGTGTTAGTTCAGGTTATTAATTACTACTTTTATTTCAGGCAAATAGCAATCGAAAATATCCACATAGTTTGTATACACACGTCTCTGTAGGGTCATGGAAAGATTTGTTAATTCAATTAGGGTTGTGAAAGCCATGCACAACCAGACGTGTAAAGACATGCCTCAACTCAAAGTTGGATGTTGCCCACGGCAGGTCGTATATGTAATAATAATAATAATAATAATAATAATAATAATAATAATAATGTTAATGGTTTTACATCCCTTTTAACTACTGCTGCTTTTAGATACACCGGGGTGCCGGAATTTTGGCCCGAAGGGGATCTTTAACGTGCCAGTAAATGTACTGACACGGCTCCCTCGCATTTGTGCACCCTCAAATGCCAGCTGACTGCGCCAGGATACGAACCTGCAACCTAGGGCCCAGCAAGCGAGAACGTTACCGCTGAGCCACGCAGCCAGTCCGGTCGATTATGTCTCCAGATCCATAACATTCTTGATATACTTCTTATCTTTCTTTCTTCAATGATGGTAGCAGTTTTTATCTAGGTTGTGGCGTTTGGTAGAGGTAAATCGTTTCTAAGGTCTTCAACAAAGAATAGTTCTATTATACTCTTTGATAATAACAACGAGTTATAACTATACTCACACATTTAGGAGAAAGTAGGCTATATGTTCTTTACTGAACATCTTGTTTTTATTTTTTATTTTGAATTTAACCGAGTTGGGAATTGGACAATGGTATACAGTTTGATTCTTTTAAAGCTGTACAAAGTTGTAGTTTTTTTGTAAATATGAAATGAGTAATAGTACTTTTTAGTAACTTTAATGACTAGTATTTATATTTTTTTGTAATGGTAAAATTTTAACTTAAAAAAAGTTCTTTTGGGATAAGTGTGCATGTCGAGAATGTGTTTTTGGGAATAAAGAAAGTGGTTGTGTTTGTTCCCAAAAAGACAGGTATGGTTGTATGAGTAGAGAGAAAGCTGGTGTGTATGTATGACCAGAGCAAACATGGTGAGGTAGGATGGGTGGGGAGCGTCAATTTTCACTTATATAGTCTTTTTGTTTTGTCGATAGTTTTGTATTCTTTGAAATGTAGCGGTGAATAGACATTATTTTTGTAAAAACAGTCTTACCTGCAGTAGTCGTAGACCTCGACGATTCTCCAAACACACATAAACTCACTGAATCATCATCATCATCATCATCATCATGGTCAAGCACTCGCATTAACCTCATTGACAAATCTCATCTTTCAACATACACCAAATGGAAAAAATGTGCAAACAGCAAAATGGGAAATCCATGTTTCGATATCACCAAAATTCCAAAACGCAAAACTTGAAACGGACAATTTTAAAAACTGGAAATGCTCATGTGTGAAATATACAAATTCAAAAACTTCAAACGGACATTTAAAAAAAGTGTCATCAACAAAAATTGAAAATCCATATAATCAAAAACGCAAAACTTGAAACAGATATTAAAAAAAAACTGTAAATTGCAAATTGGCAAATGGCAATGTGTGAAAATGTGAAAATGAAAAATCAGCCCAGCAACATCATGATTTTTTTAAATTAAAAAGAAACATTGTGTTCTGGTAAACCGTTGTTTTTTTTATTTCCAAACCATAGGGATTGACCAAAGGAAAAATAGAATACAAACACATCCCAATTCCTCACTCCTCAAATCCTTAATGTTCATGTCCATGCATTATCAACTTTCCTTTCATAGCACTCATCACAATCAGGGCTGCCATTCTTTCAGCCACTGAGGCATCACAGGATGTGAAACGTTGTTTAGCTTTTTTCAATAACAATTTATCTGCCACATGTCTTAAACCAGGATGACTATGGCGATAAGATAGGTCGTGTTCTTTGCATGCTTGATCCAAAAGATTAATGGGTACATCACCACGCAGCAAACGTTTTTCAAGATGAGTTCCAGGGCCACAAAAACGATAACCTGGAAGATGGATTTCGAAAGGTAAGTATTGAATCACTTTGTCAATGACGCCACTGCCAGTACAGGTCTGGCATATCCTTTTCCATTGATGGTGAAAAGGTATGGTCTTCCTCTTCCTCTGTGGACGATGTTTGTGTTTGTTGGGTTTGCTTTTTCTCAACATGACACCCATGGAATGATTCAACAAAGTCTTTACACTGACATTTATGACCGTGATACAGTTTCACTAGCTGACAAGTCGCGCACTGACGCATAGAGGGTATTTTTGCCATGGCCACTTGCTTATGGTGATCATAATCCGTACAGGGTTGCAATTCACTCAACACAGGGTCTTGGGTCCATGATTTTGGTACATGTTGCCAGATTTCTTTCACCGCGTTGGCGGCCACATAATAAATGAACGACTTGGTCAGCGCTAAGAGTTCCTCTTTGGTAAAACTGTCTAGTTTCTTTTTGCACACAAAGAACTTCCCGATGGCTTTGTCGGTAGCATTGCCTTTCTCCATGGTATCACGTGTTGTAGATGTTTACACGTCGCTTGTAGAAATCTCACTGGCGTCATTCACAGGTAAATCTTGAGTTATAATTTTGTTCAACAACTCCCAGCAGGCATGGGTGGTTAACCAATGAAAGAGATGCCACGCATGCGCTAGGGCTGTAAGGGTAATGCTGCCACAGGAACAAGTAACCATCAGCGTTTGCAGGGAGAGGCAGCCCAACTCCTTGAGGTCGATACATTGACAGTAAGACGCCAAAAATGGTTGCAACCATTCACGTTTTTCATTACCTTTCACAAATACTACATTGGCCGAGGACAAGTGTGCTTTCATGACCACGTCCAAATATTTATAGTAAATGGTTCCTTGATTCCAGTCTAGTTGCCTATGATTTTCAATCCACTGGGTTTGTTTGCGGTCTTTTTCACACAACAAATCAAAAGCATGGGGCGGTTTAAATAGCAAATGCGTAGCTTGCGATATCCAAAACGTGGTACAATCGATAATGGTCACTTGTTTAAATATAAATTTGTTGTCACCAATTTTAAACCCTTGGCAATCCACAATGAGTGTGCACAACATGTTGCCGCTTGCCTGGACCAAGTTCAACTGACGACTGACTGACAATCAATGACTAAGGTGTGGTCATGACATGGACTTACCAGCCATGCTAGTTTGAAAAAAAAAATAAGGTTAGGGTAGGACAGGAGGACATGAAAAAAAAATTAGAATTACATAATTTTATTATCATAACACGTCTTACAGGCTTTTGTCATTTTGGGATAAGGACGATACCAACTCATACAACAATACAGTCTGTTGTGTTTGTAACGTCCATAACACCGATTATGTCCCAATGTCTCTAAACTAGGTGTTTTCGATGGTGAGCTGCTTACTGAAGCACTATGGACACCATATGGTCCACACGTATCGTAACTTGTTTTTTCATCACTCAGGGACACGAGTGAGGGACAGCTTGAATGACAGGGTATATCTCCCACCTCCATTCTGCATAGGTAGGGGCAGGCAGGTGACCAGCGCTGATGTTCCTGCATGGGTTCATCGCCCTCCTGCCATTGGTCTATGATGATGGGACAAAAGGCACATTTCACTTCATCTCTTGTTAGCCTATTTTCGATTTTTGCAAAAAATGAAAGTAGACTTATGAGATAACTACAGGGCGAAAAAAAGTGTGTCTGTCTGTGTGTATGTGTGTGAGTCTCTCTCTGTGTGTGTGTGTGTGTGTGTGTGTGTGTACTCTGAATGTCTGTCCCCCCCCCCTATCAATTCGAACACGGTGAGCGCAAATTGAACGAACTTTGGTACAAAGGTAGCACTAGCAAAGGACACCTCAGTGTCATGTTTTATATCGCCGCCATCTTGACGGAAACGTAATGGCGGCCACACAAATGTTCAAAGCTTAAATCAAATTACGACTAACCTAATCATCCGATCTCTACCAAATTTTGCAACAACATACCGTTATGGGGGCAACATCCTTTGACCAAACTAATAGGTCATCAGCCGAATAGTTTGCGGATGGCGGCCATCTTTGTGTGAAAATCGATTTCCCCTATTAATTCGAACACGGTGAAACCGAATGGAACGAAATTTGGTACAGAGGTAGCACTAGCAAAGGGCACCCCAATGTCATGTTTTATATCGCCGCCATCTTGACGGAAACGTAATGGCGGCCACTCAAATGTTCAAAGCTTAAATCAAATTACGACTAACCTAATCATCCGATCTCTACTAAATTTTGCAACAACATACCTTTATGAAGGGATCATCCTTTGACAAATCTAATAGGTCATTAGCCTAATAGTTTGCGTATGGCGGCCATCTTTGTGTCAAAATCGATTACCCCTATTAATTCGAACACGGTGAAACCGAATGGAATGAAATTTGGTGCAGAGGTAGCACTAGCAAAGGGCACCTCAGTGTCATGTTTTATATCGCCTCCATCTTGACCGAAACTTAATGGCGGCCACATAAATATTCAAAGCTTAAATCAAATTACGATTAACCTAATCATCCGATCTCTACCAAATTTTGCATCAACATACCATTATGGAGGGAGCATCCTTTGACCAAACTAATAGGTCATTAGTCTAATATTTTGCGGATGGCGGCCATCTTTGTGTGAAAATCGATTCCCCCTATTAATTCGAACACGGTGAAACCGAATGAAACGAAATTTGATACAGAGGTAGCACTAGAAAAGGCCACCTCAGTGTCATGTTTTATATCACCGCCATCTTGACGGAAACGTAATCGCGGCCACCCAAATGTTAAAGGCTAAAATGTAATTACGACCACCCTAATAATCTAGTCTCTACCAAATTTTGCAACAACAAATCTTTATGTGGGAAGCATATTCTTACCAAACTGCTAGATCATCAGCCCAATAGTTTGCAGATGGTGGCCAAGTATGTGTGCAAATCGATTCCCCCTATCAATTCAAACACGGTGAAACCGAATTGAACGAAATTTGGTACAGAGGTAGCACTAGCAAAAGGCACCTCAGTGTCATGTTTAATATCGCCACCATCTTGACGGAAACGGAATGACGGCCACCCAAATGTTAAAAGCTTAAATCAAATTTCGACCATCCTAATAATTTGATCTCTACCGGATTTTGCAACAACATGCCTTTTTTGTGGAAAGCATCTTATGAATGACTACAAAGTCATCAGCCCAATAGTTTGCAAATAGCGGCCATGTATGTGTGTAAATCCATTCCCCAGATCAATTCAAACACGGTGAAACCGAATTGAATGATTTTTTTTTACAGAGGTAGCACTAGCAAAGGGCACCTCATATTCATGTTTAATATCTCTATAGCACGTTGTATTTCAACAAGCTACTACAACCAACATTCAATTATACTCCTTGAAAAGGACAAAGTGTTATAACAATACCCATTCATTTAGGAGAAAGTAGGCTATATGTTCTTTACTGAACATCTTGTTTTTGAATAGTAGAATCCAGCGGCCGCCAAGGCTTGAGGGTTTATGAAAGGCACTGGCCATGTTGCAAAAGTCTTGAAACGTTGTTCCTCAGAGTTTAAATTCATGGATGTGACTTCTCTTGATGCTTTAAAGCAAGACATGACTGAGCGGCTTGACGTGGGTTGACCTGTTATTTATACACTCGTCACTTGGTTGGACAGTGGATAATAGTTGACTTGTTTGTGATGAATAATCAAACAGAAGGCTGTCGTATTGGCTGGTACATTGTCATGCGTTTCAAAATCTAGTCGAATGTCAATATTGGATGGCTTGACAGACTCTTCCAGGTAAGAACAGTCAAGAACAGTCAGTGGCGCCCTTGCCTTAAACGTTTGGGGTAGCAGCATGGGGCCGTTCTCTTTTTGATAATACGACCATCGAAATTTAGAAAACAAGTCGTATAGGGGGCCAAACTTATTTTTTGAAAAATCCAAATCCAGTCCTTCATAGGGAAACACAGCTCCGTTGAGGAAAAGACGTGCATTTCTCAATTGGAGGTGATCAAATTGCGTGGCATCTTTGGTTTGTTGATACTTGCGATTCGTTTGAAAACCCACGATAATGTAGAGAGGTCTCTCTGTATAGCGAGCTGTTTTTACAGACCAACTGTGTGTGTTGGTGGTGGGCAATAGCGGGTACTCATGGAGTGCCCAGCTTCTAATTTCCATGGGTAGAGGCATATCTCTCTTTACCATCTTGAGTATGTCCAGTTTTTACTATCGCCAAGGGTCACATGGGGCACTTTCCATAGCAAGCGTTGTAGTTGAATTTTTGAATCTATGGGGGCATTGTCAGCTCCCTTGAGTGCATTATTATCACTCCTGTCTCTCACCAGATAAAGCACTTGCCTTGCGTTGACCACAAGGCGCTGGTGGTCTTCGGCAAAGCCTAAAATCAGTTTAAGAGGTAAATATCCAGTAAAGGTCCCATCGGGGTGTACCATCCAGTCATTGGTCGAGTCAGGGCACCTACCTGCCATGCAAAGTGTTTTACCTTCTTCCTCACTGTAAGAGGGATATAGTTTCATGACACTGGAAATACCCACATTTCGAGTGCTACCCACCACGATATCGTTAATGACATAACGTACTTCAGAAAACAGAAAGGCCAAACCATGGTTGGCCAAATTGGATGTGGTGGGTGTAGAGCCATCGGCTTTGGTGAGCCGACCTTCGATCTGAATGAGACTTTCATGCGGTAGGGTGTAAATATCTTGGTTGTTGATAACAAATTGAATTTCATCATTGTTATTGAGCCCAGGTGTTTGAGCTTGATGGGAATGGAGATCAATTCTTACCACCCCGGGTTGCTCCTCGATGTGGTTCGCTATATCTAGGATAGAATTCATTATGGGGGTTGACGTGGTAACCCAAATGCTGTAAAATCTGCTTGTCCTTAGATGTTAACGTGTATTCACGTGGCAAACAACTAACACCATTCCTAGACGGTGTTGTTGCTTTATACACAAACTTCATAGTGGCATTAGCACCAACTTGTAAGTCACTGGTGTGGTAGAATCTAGATCAATGAGTTGTTGCTCTCTATTGATCAGTCTTAATGTTATATTACTAATACTATCGACAGCCACAGAATGAAAAAGCACCACTGGAGGGTTTTCACGAATAATATAGCCGTTGGGCGATGTCACCATAAAGCGAATGCGATGGTTCTTGATTGGTGCACACTTACCGACACATGATGGTCCTCAATGAATTTCACTTCATGATCCGATTCATGTTTCTTGTTGGGCTCCAACACGCGTGGTTTAAATCCTAGTAATGGACCAATGGAATCGGGGCGTGTTTTAAAGTCAATTTTGAATGTGGAGAAAATACTGCAGCGATGAGTGTTGGTATTTCCTACAAGTTCAAACTTGCGGGTTCCATCGATAAATGACTTTAAACCATATTCATTGATCAACACCACATAAATGTGTTCATAAATGTCATCGATCGTGTATCCATCAGAGTTCAGGGTGAGCACAGAATCATCATAGTAAAACTTGTTGTTCACATTTTCACGTATGTTGTATATTCGATTGTACGTTTCAAGAGAAACAAGTCCCAAAACATAGGGGTTTTCACTCAATTCGATAGGCGGGTAAAAGTCTAGGCTGACTTCAGGGCCACCTCCATGCAGTGTAAACGTTTTACTTTCTGCCGACATACTGTTGACGTTTTTGCTTATACTGAGTCTTATATTAAAAAAATAAACACAAACGTCCACCCTGTTGGCTGTTAAACGTTTGCACACGTTTCACATTATAATATATCTTGATCCTGTTTCCAAAATAGGTTACTAGTTCCATGGGAGGGGGTAAATTCCCAAAACTGTCAAAGTACCATACGGTGGATCCCTCTTTGACATAAGCTACATAATGCGTTCCTGGTCCTCGGTGATCATCCAAATTGACAACAGCGCATTCCTGTTTCCAGGGTTGTGGGAGTGATTGGTTTCGCATAAACACACCTCGAAAATGAGAAAGCTTTAGTTGTTTAGCATAGCTTTCCACTTGTTGATGCGTCAGGGCATGTCTTGCTACGGCTGAGTTTTTTTTTATATATTTCGAAATGGTGAAATCCCAAATCCTTGTTGATAAAAAGCTGGCTTTAAATTGGCATTTCTAGCCCCCATAGCAAAAGCTTCCATCGTTTCATTATGTCGCTGACTTTCTTTTAGTTGTTGCTTGCCCTGCTGCGCGGCTTTAATGGTTTTCGCCACTGCACTGGCACCGCCCAAAAGTGAACCTAGAGCAGCCAGACCAGCAAATAAAGCAGGTAAAAATCCGGCTCGTTTGGAGACGGGAATCACTCGCCCTTGGTTTGAACCCTGTCGCCGACGTTTTGGAATAACATGTCTCTGTGCTGCTCGAAATGCTTTCCTTTTGGTCAATACATTATTTTTTCTTTTTTTTCTTTCGCAAGGGCTTGTCCACGAATGTTGTAAGCCCAGGCTTTGCCAAAGACAAAGTCCTTTTTTTAGTCTTTCTCACCACATACCTTTGTTTCACCATGATGATAATGACCAACAACCTTTCACAAGAAAGTTTAAATCACAACTAACGTCAGATTGTTATTTCATGGCTGTATATTCCAATTCCACATAAAGTGGGAAATCGTTTATGGTTTTTCCCGCTTGCTTTTCATCCCATGTCAACATGAGATGAAAGGATAATTCGTCACTTGCATTGACCATTTCATGGTTATGGATCAACATCCTATGACCATTTATCTTTATTTGTAAATGGTTCTCATCAGGTATGGCATATTTGATGTGAATGGTTCCATCATAGCGTAATCGATAGTGGCTTAAACCCGAAGCAAACACATAGGTCAAGTGCTGATCATGGACTAGCGGTAAATGGTTTCTGTCATTCACAGGTTTTTCATTTGTCAGATACACTAAAAAACAGATAGGATAAATTTATAAAGCCTTTTCATTTCATAGGTCACGTAACGCTTGGTACTGACATCGTCTTCGTCTTGCGGGTCTTCCATGTGAATAATCCGATGGTGATTAGCGCTATAGCCATTCACCGTAAGCTGAGGCACTTTGTCATAAAACTCATACACTTTGTTATCCACATATTTTTTTGTAGTAACGTCTGTAGACACTTGAGGATGTTTTACATGGGTTAACCGCTTTCCCTTAAAGTCATAATCTCCCTGTTTTTTGCGTGGCACTACTGACCTATCCACTTAGTGTTTATTAGCAGGATCTGTTTCTTGTTTTGGATCATGTATGGGGACAGACCTAGCTTTGGCCGTCAACGCACGTCCAAAGATATCCATCGTCAACCTGTAGTACCAGTCTACTGTTTCTATGACAAGGCTCGGTGTCCTGTATATAGACAGTCTGCTAACTTGTCTAAGCCTTAGTTGAAATGAAGATTATTAAGCAGCAAGAGTCATTCCCCGTGGGGGACATGGTTTCCCATCTCTGTCCTACATCACCTGAACAACGCTATGGTTCACTGTTTCCATCTTCCATTCGCTGCATCATTGTGGGACCTTCCGGCTGTGGAAAGACCAATCTTTTGCTAACACTCATCACAGCGCCCAATGGTCTGCGTTTTCAAAATATTTATATTTTTGCAAAATCTCTCTACCAACCCCTCTACGTGTTTCTGGATCAAGACATGTCTGGATTACAAAAAGAGAATATGGGTTATTTCACATTTTCCACGCAAGAAAATGTTATTTCACCGGATGAGGTAAAGCCCGATTCACTCATGATTTTCGATGATGTATCCACTGAACGTCAAGGCATTATTCAAAGCTATTTCAGCATGGGTCGACACAAACATATCGATTGCTTTTATCTTGGACAATCGTATTCTAAAATGTCCAAACAGTTGATTCGTGACAATGCCAATGTCATTGTTTTATTTCGCCAGGACGAGAGGAACAGTCGTCACATTTAAAATGAACATGTGAATCCGGATATGACCTTTAAAATGTTTACTGAATTGTGTGGCAAGTGCTGGAACACTCAAAGTCATGCCTGTTTAGTGAATGACAAACAAAGTGAACTCAACCAAGGACGATATCGCTTAGGGTTTGATCATTTTATTGCTATTTAAGGCATTGACTCATTCCCTCTCAAGTCATTTGGCAAGACACCATGGCGTTAGCAGAGAGTCAATTGAAAAAGCATATTATTAGAGCAAAAAATACTATTCTCCAAAAGTTTCGTCAATTGAAACGATCACGTGCAAATCATGCTTTGTTTATTCAACAACATTTAGCACCTCCGCTAAAAGCCATGTTGAAACCCACTTACAAGCCATCTGAAACGCTACCCACCGTTTCACAAGCCACGCAGACGCTGCTCGAGGACCCTGAGGAAGAGGAACAGGAACAGGAAGATTTGACTAGTGTTAGCGAAGTTGAGGATGAGGAGGAACAAGTGTTTACGCCCCAAAAAAAGGCCGTAACCCTTGCAGAGTTTTTGAGAAAAAAGAAATCCTTGGTCATGGTCGAAACACCTTGCCCTTCCAGATCGTCTCCGTTTTCACTACTCTTGGCCACCCCTCAAAATAAAGCTCAACTAAAAACCATTTTAATAAAACATTATGGATCAACACTGGAACCCTATTTCACCGATCTATTTATTGGAAACACAGATACCACGTATGGTGTTCGCTATGAGGATGATAGTTTTAAAATTGGCGATTCATCCATTAAATTTGCTCGTACTAAAGCTGTCATTAAAACATCAACTATAAATTAACACCAGGACTGTTAAAGCTGCTCTTTTCTCTGACGCCCTCTTCCCATGATTATACGTCATAGGGCCTTGGCAAATATAAATCCATTTTATTGAACACCCATGCCCATAAAAGACAGTATGATCCAGCTCAACAAGTGAATGCCAATATATCTCAAAAATATAAAACCATCATTGCAAAAATGTTTCCTACCAGTCAAAGAGGTCGTCGTAAAGCATCCGCTTCGGGAGTGACTTTTAAACCATTAAAACCCCTTGTGGATGTTACCTACTGGCACAATCCCAATAAGCTCGTCCAGCGGCTACAGTTGTTGCATGCTTCACGTCAAGCCGGCCATACCGGTGGAGAATAAGTTCTGCCCTAAAACTTCCCCATACGGGAGAACGGTAACGCATCAGGCGAAAGCCTGGACAAAATAACTACTGTGGTCAAGAAAATTAGACTGAAGCGGTGCGGGGTAGTGGGCATGAAATACGTGACTAGAAAACCAATGTAGGTAGCAATACATTAACAATTTTTATTTCTAATAATAAATTTATAATCAATAAACAAATTGCCCTTAAGTGCTTATCACAGAAATGAACAATTATAAATGGAGCAAAAGTGTGAGGGCCTGATGACAGAAACCCAGATTAAGGAAATATCAATGAAACAAGCTTGTTTAATTGGAGAGAAGTTGAGCTTAACACATAAAAATGCACTTTATAAAAAGAGAGAACCATGAAACTGATTAAGAGTATAAAATGATTAGTATAATTTAAATGCTTCATAAAATTAAACTTATCTTTGAAGAGCCAGCTCTTTAAAAGTTCCAGCTAGCATAAATGTTGATTTAAAAGTCCTCACGGTTTCTTCAGAAGGAGGCGTACATGGCCTAGAGAATGTACACCATTGATAAAAATGTCAACTTTCTCTTCTTTTCTTGCGAAGGAATGACATTTATAGCTTCCAAGTGATGATCCAGCAGTATTTCGAAAGACGAATCCAAGTATCCCATCTAAGGTGAAGGTGAAAAGTACAACAGCTGGCAATTATTCTTGCCATCTTGAGCAATACGTCATGGTGCAGATCTTGTGACGTAGCTGCTAGGTAGCGTAGAGACTAGCGATGGTGTCATGAGAAGCAGTAGCGGTGACCAGCAGGTTGAAGTGATCAGAAGTGATGATTGATCAGAAGTGGTGAAGAACGCCAGCAAGTGGCGTCTTAAATAGGGATCATGGAACCATCTCGAAGCTGGAGATCGCCCGACCAGACAAAAACCTGCCATTGGTCGAACGAAAGTCAGGGTGACGTCAGTCGACACTACTCAGCGGACAGCGGATCAACCAGTAGATGCCCTGTATGTCGGGAGTGAGGACGCTTGAGGTAGCGAGCGACTGGAACACTCAAGGTGAGAACTATAATATCTATGAATAAGTGATTGATAACAAGATTATGCATATGGTTTAAGCAATTAATACGTTTACAAAGAAATAATTACCATTCGGGGATCTCGGTAACAATAAACAAAATTTGACCGACAAATGGGCCAAGCTAACCATTGAAAGTATCACAAAAGTGATCATGCTCCGAGAACTCCGAATGAAAACAAACAAAAGAATCAGTCAAAGCAAAACATGGATAACAGACGAGGAGACACTAAGACTCGAAAGGCAAAACAGAGATAGCAGAGATGGGTCTAGTATAAAGACCTTTACTAGTTAAAACATCAACAACTCTGACGCGTTTATCACGGCCAAAGCAAGCTGAGATATTCTAACTTCCATCGGCGCCAAAAAGAACAGCGCAAAGATTCTACTTTTCTCCAAAAGATAGGTAAGTTAGGATCACAGCGTCGAACCAGCAAAGGCGGAGTAGCAGCAAGCGAACAGCCAATCAGGAAGTGACTGGGTGTTAAAGGTAAAAGATCCTTAGGATCGTTTGAAAGAGGGGTTAGAGGTCTGGAATTTACAATACCTTCGACTTGAATAATTAAAGAGTTGAATTCCTCATAAGAAAGTATGGTAGGACCAAGAGTTTTCTTAAGCTGTCTTTTAGTAAGTTTGATGCAGGACTCCCATCGGCCCCCATGATGGGGAGCATAAGGAGGGGTGAAATGCCATTTGAGACCTTTAGAATAGGAAAAGTTGGACATTTTTTCTTTAGCAGAAGGGGAGCTTAACACTTTTTTCCAGAGATCAGAAGCGCTTACAAAAATTTTTGCATTATCTGAAAAAACTTCAGAAGGAACACCCCTTCTAGCAGCAAATCTAGAAAAGGCGGCCAAAAAGTAAGATACAGAAGCGTTCGTAACCAACTCAAGGTGGATAGCTCCCGTCACCATACATACAAATAACGAGATGTAAAGTTTACCTAAGATTTTGCGCTTAGATGAAGAGGGATTAGTCTGATATACGTAAGGACCTGCGTAATCGATCCCAGTAAGAGCGAAGGGCTTCCTAGGTTCTGAACGAAATGGAGGTAAATTACCCATAATCTGCGTGGCGGGCCGTGGTTTAACCTTGAAGCAAGGTATACACTTTTTGACAACAGAAGATACCTCATGAACGCCATTGATGATCCAGTAGAGTTCACGAATTAGACAGAGCAAGGTGCGAGTGCCAGCATGAAGGTGTTTATAATGAAACTTTTTTATTATAAGGGTAGTGATAGGATGCTTTGAAGGAAGGATGATGGGATGCTTTTTCCCATCCTCACAACTAGACATAGCTAATCTTCCACCCACAAGTATTATGCCGTCCTGGTCTAGAAAAGGAGTGAGTGGTGAAAGCCTGCTAGACTTGGGTAAATCTTTACCACTTATAAGAGCTTGCTTTTCAGGAGCAAATACTTCCTGCTGAACAAGTAACAAAATCTTGCAAGTAGCAAATTCTAACTCTACTCTGGAGAGAAAGGGTTGAGGCTTCAAAGGTTGATCAATTACTAAATATTTCCATCGGAAGATATAAGACACTACACGAATCAATTTATCAAATGAAGAGTATCTATGAAAAAGGCTAGTAGAAGTAGAAGTAAGATGCGACGTGACAGGGTCATTACGGGCATCAGGTATTTCTTCTGCAAATTGATTAGCTAAGCGAGGCCAGCAAGATGATTCCTGACTTAGCCAAGGAGGACCATTCCAGTACAGGTCTGAAGAAATCAATTTTTTAGGCGTGCAACCACGTGATATTATATCCGCGGGGTTTTCACGGCTAGGAACATGTCTCCATTGTTCAGAATGAGAGACTTCATGAATCTTAGAAACGCGATTTGCCACAAAGGTATTCCAATGAGAAGAAGGCTTGGAAATCCAAGCTAGTACAATAGAAGAATCGCTCCAAAAAAATGTGCGGGAAAATTTTAACTTCAAACTTACATTTAGTTTAGTAGCTAATTCTGTTGCCATTAAAGCAGAGCATAATTCTAATCTCGGAAATGATACCGTTTTAAGTGGAGCAACTTTTGATTTAGCGCACACTAAATTAGAAAATCCAGGGAAAGTGGCTGAGGAACGTCCTACTATGTATGCACAACAGCCATAAGCCCGTTCTGAACTATCAGAAAATACATGCAGATCATACTGCTGGCATAAGAGATTAGAAATTAAAAGGCGGGGTATA
This sequence comes from Meconema thalassinum, assembly GCA_946902985.2. Classification (NCBI taxonomy): domain Eukaryota; kingdom Metazoa; phylum Arthropoda; class Insecta; order Orthoptera; family Tettigoniidae; genus Meconema; species Meconema thalassinum. Next base: position 694,470,727 of record OX336390.1, read on the forward strand.
GAAACCTTGGAGAGATCCAGCAAACTGCTGCGATACTCTAACCATTCTTCTACAAGAGGTAGGGGGAGATTTTCATCCCAGCCTGATTTTAATGACCAAAGCTTTTGCAAGAACATTTTTGCAACAATAACTATAGGAGCAATATATTGCAAAGGATCAAAGATCTTTGCGATTTCTGACAGAACTTGTCTCTTAGTTACAGGGGGAGATTCTGAGAAATGTACCTGATAAGAGAGGGTATCAGAAGAAGGACACCAAAAAACACCCAATGCTTTTACGGCTGCTTCATCAGTAGGAATAGCAACAAATTCATCAGCTGGGACCTCTGATGAAAATTTTGATATAAATTCAGTAGAATTTGAGGTCCATTTATGGAGCGGAAAACCACCTCCTAGGAGCAGGGATTTCAAATCTTCGCACACAAGGAGTGCTTCAGAAATATTAGGGAAAGAGCACAAGAAATCGTCAACATAAAATGCCGTTTTTAATGACTCAGAGGCCAAAGGATGACACAGATGACCATCTTGCTCGGCTAAAATGTGGAGAGACCGAATCGCAAGAAAGGCTGAAGGCTTCAGGCCATATGTCACAGTCTTCAATCTAAATATCTTTATGGGTTTGGAACTCTCATCGCGCCACAATATTCTTTGCAGATCTTGCTGCTCAGAATTTACGAGAATCTGCCGGTACATCTGCTTAATATCTGAGATTACAGCAATAGGAAACCTTCGAAAATTAAGCAAAACAGAGGTGAGATCTGTTTGAATCGCGGGACCACATTGCAAGGTATCATTTAAAGAGATTCCATTGGAATCTGGTGATGAGCCATTGAAAACTACTCTTATATTGTCTTGTGTTAAGGAATTTTTCCATACCGGGTGATGATTTAGATAAACTATTTCATTTAAAGGATGGTCAATTTCTTCTGATTTAGAAATTACCTCCATGTGATTAGATGATTCGTATTCCTCCATAAAGGAAGCATACTGAGTTTTGACAGAAGCATTTTGTTTGAACCGATTTTCAATAGCAAATAGTGCCCTAAGTGCTCTGGAATGCGAGCCCGTAATGGCGGGAGGATTAGGAATACGTGGAAGAGTTACTATAAATCTGCCTTCAGCAGTACGGACAGTGGTTTCCTTGTATAACTTTTCACAAATTTCGTTAGAAGAAGAAGTAGCCTGAACATTCTCAAGATCCCAGAACTTGGTTAGCTCTTGACTCAAATCGGTACCAACAAAATAACAATTCGATACAGTTTGAATAGGATTACGGTATATTTGGCCAGTAGCAATCCAACCAAAATCAGTTTCGCGGAAGAAAACATTAGGAGCAATTTTTACTTTATTGGAATGAAGACATTGCCAAAATACGCTTGAGCTGAAAAGAAGCTCTACGGGCGAAGCTCTGTTGAAATGAGGGTCAGCTAGCTGGACAAAATTCGGGATATTCCAACTTTGAATAGGATAAGAAGTGCCAGGAATATTGTTGCCTATAGACTTGATAATCAAACAATCTAATTGCAACTGCGTACCAAGATTATTAGAGTCCTTCAGATCCACTTTAGCAAAGCTTAAGGATTGCGATTTAAAGCAGTTTATTCCTGTAACCTCTATTGAGGTAGGATGTTTTGGGAGGCCTAACTTTTGTACCAACGATTCATTAATAAAATTGTTGGTAGCGGCATTGTTCAATAATCCCCTGACAGATACCCATTTCCCGTGAGAATTTTTCAATAGAACCTGCACGGTAGATAATAAAACCTGGACTTTGCCAAACGAGGTGGAACTTTGAGCATACGACTGCGCACTATTTTGAGAAGTCTCAGAATTAGACTTGGTATTGGAACTGCTTGGTCCTGATAACCGTGATCTTTCATGCCTGTGCAAAAGGGAATGGTGTCTAGCCTTACAATGAAAGCATAAACGTTGTGAACGGCAATTGTTTAACATATGCGTTCCTGACAAACAGTTGAAACAATGTTTTTTGTTCGTAATGAACTTTCGTCTTTCATCTACTGATAAAGATTTAAATTCATCACAATTGTATAAATTATGCGATTGCTGACACAGACCTCACGTTTGCATTTGGTTAGGTGACCGAGCATCAACAGGAAGAGCCTGTGATCTTAAAATTCTTTGATTAGAACTGCTAACCTTATCTTTTGAGAAGGCTTTTGAATCTGAACTACTAGTTTCTTGATTAGCTATGGCGGAAAAGACTTGGCGTCTGGCCTTCAAAAAGTTAATAATCGCCTCATAAGTGCATTGCAAATTCTGGGAAAGTTCTGTTTCCCAGGCTTTTAATGTATTTGCATCCAATCTTGCAGAAATAAGGTGAACTAGAAATAAATCCCAGTGATTTACAGGTTGGTTTAAATTGGACAATGCTCTGACGTGTAGCTCTGCAGTGTCAATCAACTTACGAAGTGATAAACTGTTATCTGCTTGCACGTTAGGTAACTCGAATAAGCTTTGTATATGGCGTTGAATAGATAAACGAATGTTCCCATATCTATCCTTAAGAAGATTCAGAGCAACTTCATAATTATCACTGGTCAAAGAAAGTGCTTGAATCAGGTTAAGTGCGTTGCCTTGAACTGCCAGACGCAAGTAGTGAAATTTTTGTATTACTGGTATAGAAGTATTCTCATGAACTAAAGAATTGAATAATTCAAAAAATGGCTCCCATTCTATGTCCTTACCAGTGAATTTGGGTATTTCTAATTTGGGTAATATAATGCGTGAAGAAGATGTAGAAGATGCTGCAGAAGTTTGATCTTCTTGTTTTTCTTTTAAAGTTAAAGCCCTAATAAGCTGTTTAGCTACAGCAAATCCATGATAGTATAATTTTTCAACTTCCGACCTATCACTTTGCTGGTCCGGATGCTGAGTTTCTATACTGCATTGTATCTCATCATATTTCTCAAAGGCTTGTTCATAATTCTTAAGCCTCTGCGAAATTATGTCAAGATTACGCTCTTGGGGTTCAAGCTCCGTTAAGAAAGTACGAAACCGTGTGAGCTTGCCCTTACAAGAGGCTCTGGCGTTGCTGAGTTTTTCATCAAGGTTAGGCATATTAAAAGTTGTTTGTTACTCACGTCAATATTGTGACTTCGAGTACTGGAGGCCAGAAGATGACAGCTTGCTAGGTAGTAAGGTTTAGTCTGATGCGGAAGAAACCGGTTTAGCTTACGTTTCTCTCCTCTTCTGCTGAACATGCGCCTCAAGCTGAAACGTACAATGTGAATTAGTGTTGAAACACAATGAACAAAAATTGTTAATGTAAAATCTAAGATATGAAATTTGTATAGGGATCCAGGGTGCAACAGATATGTTTCCCGGGTGTGAGGCACCAAAAATTATGGAGAATAAGTTCTGCCCTAAAACTTCCCCATACGGGAGAACGGTAACGCTTCAGGCGAAAGCCTGGACAAAATAACTACTGTGGTCAAGAAAATTAGACTGAAGCGGTGCGGGGTAGTGGGCATGAGATACGTGACTAGAAAACCAATGTAGGTAGCAATACATTAACAATTTTTATTTCTAATAATAAATTTATAATCAATAAACAAATTGCCCTTAAGTGCTTATCACAGAAATGAACAATTATAAATGGAGCAAAAGTGTGAGGGCCTGATGACAGAAACCCAGATTAAGGAAATATCAATGAAACAAGCTTGTTTAATTGGAGAGAAGTTGAGCTTAACACATAAAAATGCACTTTATAAAAAGAGAGAACCATGAAACTGATTAAGAGTATAAAATGATTAGTATAATTTAAATGCTTCATAAAATTAAACTTATCTTTGAAGAGCCAGCTCTTTAAAAGTTCCAGCTAGCATAAATGTTGATTTAAAAGTCCTCACGGTTTCTTCAGAAGGAGGCGTACATGGCCTAGAGAATGTACACCATTGATAAAAATGTCAACTTTCTCTTCTTTTCTTGCGAAGGAATGACATTTATAGCTTCCAAGTGATGATCCAGCAGTATTTCGAAAGACGAATCCAAGTATCCCATCTAAGGTGAAGGTGAAAAGTACAACAGCTGGCAATTATTCTTGCCATCTTGAGCAATACGTCATGGTGCAGATCTTGTGACGTAGCTGCTAGGTAGCGTAGAGACTAGCGATGGTGTCATGAGAAGCAGTAGCGGTGACCAGCAGGTTGAAGTGATCAGAAGTGATGATTGATCAGAAGTGGTGAAGAACGCCAGCAAGTGGCGTCTTAAATAGGGATCATGGAACCATCTCGAAGCTGGAGATCGCCCGACCAGACAAAAACCTGCCATTGGTCGAACGAAAGTCAGGGTGACGTCAGTCGACACTACTCAGCGGACAGCGGATCAACCAGTAGATGCCCTGTATGTCGGGAGTGAGGACGCTTGAGGTAGCGAGCGACTGGAACACTCAAGGTGAGAACTATAATATCTATGAATAAGTGATTGATAACAAGATTATGCATATGGTTTAAGCAATTAATACGTTTACAAAGAAATAATTACCATTCGGGAATCTCGGTAACAATAAACAAAATTTGACCGACAAATGGGCCAAGCTAACCATTGAAAGTATCACAAAAGTGATCATGCTCCGAGAACTCCGAATGAAAACAAACAAAAGAATCAGTCAAAGCAAAACATGGATAACAGACGAGGAGACACTAAGACTCGAAAGGCAAAACAGAGATAGCAGAGATGGGTCTAGTATAAAGACCTTTACTAGTTAAAACATCAACAACTCTGACGCGTTTATCACGGCCAAAGCAAGCTGAGATATTCTAACTTCCATCGGCGCCAAAAAGAACAGCGCAAAGATTCTACTTTTCTCCAAAAGATAGGTAAGTTAGGATCACAGCGTCGAACCAGCAAAGGCGGAGTAGCAGCAAGCGAACAGCCAATCAGGAAGTGACTGGGTGTTAAAGGTAAAAGATCCTTAGGATCGTTTGAAAGAGGGGTTAGAGGTCTGGAATTTACAATACCTTCGACTTGAATAATTAAAGAGTTGAATTCCTCATAAGAAAGTATGGTAGGACCAAGAGTTTTCTTAAGCTGTCTTTTAGTAAGTTTGATGCAGGACTCCCATCGGCCCCCATGATGGGGAGCATAAGGAGGGGTGAAATGCCATTTGAGACCTTTAGAATAGGAAAAGTTGGACATTTTTTCTTTAGCAGAAGGGGAGCTTAACACTTTTTTCCAGAGATCAGAAGCGCTTACAAAAATTTTTGCATTATCTGAAAAAACTTCAGAAGGAACACCCCTTCTAGCAGCAAATCTAGAAAAGGCGGCCAAAAAGTAAGATACAGAAGCGTTCGTAACCAACTCAAGGTGGATAGCTCCCGTCACCATACATACAAATAACGAGATGTAAAGTTTACCTAAGATTTTGCGCTTAGATGAAGAGGGATTAGTCTGATATACGTAAGGACCTGCGTAATCGATCCCAGTAAGAGCGAAGGGCTTCCTAGGTTCTGAACGAAATGGAGGTAAATTACCCATAATCTGCGTGGCGGGCCGTGGTTTAACCTTGAAGCAAGGTATACACTTTTTGACAACAGAAGATACCTCATGAACGCCATTGATGATCCAGTAGAGTTCACGAATTAGACAGAGCAAGGTGCGAGTGCCAGCATGAAGGTGTTTATAATGAAACTTTTTTATTATAAGGGTAGTGATAGGATGCTTTGAAGGAAGGATGATGGGATGCTTTTTCCCATCCTCACAACTAGACATAGCTAATCTTCCACCCACAAGTATTATGCCGTCCTGGTCTAGAAAAGGAGTGAGTGGTGAAAGCCTGCTAGACTTGGGTAAATCTTTACCACTTATAAGAGCTTGCTTTTCAGGAGCAAATACTTCCTGCTGAACAAGTAACAAAATCTTGCAAGTAGCAAATTCTAACTCTACTCTGGAGAGAAAGGGTTGAGGCTTCAAAGGTTGATCAATTACTAAATATTTCCATCGGAAGATATAAGACACTACACGAATCAATTTATCAAATGAAGAGTATCTATGAAAAAGGCTAGTAGAAGTAGAAGTAAGATGCGACGTGACAGGGTCATTACGGGCATCAGGTATTTCTTCTGCAAATTGATTAGCTAAGCGAGGCCAGCAAGATGATTCCTGACTTAGCCAAGGAGGACCATTCCAGTACAGGTCTGAAGAAATCAATTTTTTAGGCGTGCAACCACGTGATATTATATCCGCGGGGTTTTCACGGCTAGGAACATGTCTCCATTGTTCAGAATGAGAGACTTCATGAATCTTAGAAACGCGATTTGCCACAAAGGTATTCCAATGAGAAGAAGGCTTGGAAATCCAAGCTAGTACAATAGAAGAATCGCTCCAAAAAAATGTGCGGGAAAATTTTAACTTCAAACTTACATTTAGTTTAGTAGCTAATTCTGTTGCCATTAAAGCAGAGCATAATTCTAATCTCGGAAATGATACCGTTTTAAGTGGAGCAACTTTTGATTTAGCGCACACTAAATTAGAAAATCCAGGGAAAGTGGCTGAGGAACGTCCTACTATGTATGCACAACAGCCATAAGCCCGTTCTGAACTATCAGAAAATACATGCAGATCATACTGCTGGCATAAGAGATTAGAAATTAAAAGGCGGGGTATAGAAACCTTGGAGAGATCCAGCAAACTGCTGCGATACTCTAACCATTCTTCTACAAGAGGTAGGGGGAGATTTTCATCCCAGCCTGATTTTAATGACCAAAGCTTTTGCAAGAACATTTTTGCAACAATAACTATAGGAGCAATATATTGCAAAGGATCAAAGATCTTTGCGATTTCTGACAGAACTTGTCTCTTAGTTACAGGGGGAGATTCTGAGAAATGTACCTGATAAGAGAGGGTATCAGAAGAAGGACACCAAAAAACACCCAATGCTTTTACGGCTGCTTCATCAGTAGGAATAGCAACAAATTCATCAGCTGGGACCTCTGATGAAAATTTTGATATAAATTCAGTAGAATTTGAGGTCCATTTATGGAGCGGAAAACCACCTCCTAGGAGCAGGGATTTCAAATCTTCGCACACAAGGAGTGCTTCAGAAATATTAGGGAAAGAGCACAAGAAATCGTCAACATAAAATGCCGTTTTTAATGACTCAGAGGCCAAAGGATGACACAGATGACCATCTTGCTCGGCTAAAATGTGGAGAGACCGAATCGCAAGAAAGGCTGAAGGCTTCAGGCCATATGTCACAGTCTTCAATCTAAATATCTTTATGGGTTTGGAACTCTCATCGCGCCACAATATTCTTTGCAGATCTTGCTGCTCAGAATTTACGAGAATCTGCCGGTACATCTGCTTAATATCTGAGATTACAGCAATAGGAAACCTTCGAAAATTAAGCAAAACAGAGGTGAGATCTGTTTGAATCGCGGGACCACATTGCAAGGTATCATTTAAAGAGATTCCATTGGAATCTGGTGATGAGCCATTGAAAACTACTCTTATATTGTCTTGTGTTAAGGAATTTTTCCATACCGGGTGATGATTTAGATAAACTATTTCATTTAAAGGATGGTCAATTTCTTCTGATTTAGAAATTACCTCCATGTGATTAGATGATTCGTATTCCTCCATAAAGGAAGCATACTGAGTTTTGACAGAAGCATTTTGTTTGAACCGATTTTCAATAGCAAATAGTGCCCTAAGTGCTCTGGAATGCGAGCCCGTAATGGCGGGAGGATTAGGAATACGTGGAAGAGTTACTATAAATCTGCCTTCAGCAGTACGGACAGTGGTTTCCTTGTATAACTTTTCACAAATTTCGTTAGAAGAAGAAGTAGCCTGAACATTCTCAAGATCCCAGAACTTGGTTAGCTCTTGACTCAAATCGGTACCAACAAAATAACAATTCGATACAGTTTGAATAGGATTACGGTATATTTGGCCAGTAGCAATCCAACCAAAATCAGTTTCGCGGAAGAAAACATTAGGAGCAATTTTTACTTGATTGGAATGAAGACATTGCCAAAATACGCTTGAGCTGAAAAGAAGCTCTACGGGCGAAGCTCTGTTGAAATGAGGGTCAGCTAGCTGGACAAAATTCGGGATATTCCAACTTTGAATAGGATAAGAAGTGCCAGGAATATTGTTGCCTATAGACTTGATAATCAAACAATCTAATTGCAACTGCGTACCAAGATTATTAGAGTCCTTCAGATCCACTTTAGCAAAGCTTAAGGATTGCGATTTAAAGCAGTTTATTCCTGTAACCTCTATTGAGGTAGGATGTTTTGGGAGGCCTAACTTTTGTACCAACGATTCATTAATAAAATTGTTGGTAGCGGCATTGTTCAATAATCCCCTGACAGATACCCATTTCCCGTGAGAATTTTTCAATAGAACCTGCACGGTAGATAATAAAACCTGGACTTTGCCAAACGAGGTGGAACTTTGAGCATACGACTGCGCACTATTTTGAGAAGTCTCAGAATTAGACTTGGTATTGGAACTGCTTGGTCCTGATAACCGTGATCTTTCATGCCTGTGCAAAAGGGAATGGTGTCTAGCCTTACAATGAAAGCATAAACGTTGTGAACGGCAATTGTTTAACATATGCGTTCCTGACAAACAGTTGAAACAATGTTTTTTGTTCGTAATGAACTTTCGTCTTTCATCTACTGATAAAGATTTAAATTCATCACAATTGTATAAATTATGCGATTGCTGACACAGACCGCACGTTTGCATTTGGTTAGGTGACCGAGCATCAACAGGAAGAGCCTGTGATCTTAAAATTCTTTGATTAGAACTGCTAACCTTATCTTTTGAGAAGGCTTTTGAATCTGAACTACTAGTTTCTTGATTAGCTATGGCGGAAAAGACTTGGCTTCTGGCCTTCAAAAAGTTAATAATCGCCTCATAAGTGCATTGCAAATTCTGGGAAAGTTCTGTTTCCCAGGCTTTTAATGTATTTGCATCCAATCTTGCAGAAATAAGGTGAACTAGAAATAAATCCCAGTGATTTACAGGTTGGTTTAAATTGGACAATGCTCTGACGTGTAGCTCTGCAGTGTCAATCAACTTACGAAGTGATAAACTGTTATCTGCTTGCACGTTAGGTAACTCGAATAAGCTTTGTATATGGCGTTGAATAGATAAACGAATGTTCCCATATCTATCCTTAAGAAGATTCAGAGCAACTTCATAATTATCACTGGTCAAAGAAAGTGCTTGAATCAGGTTAAGTGCGTTGCCTTGAACTGCCAGACGCAAGTAGTGAAATTTTTGTATTACTGGTATAGAAGTATTCTCATGAACTAAAGAATTGAATAATTCAAAAAATGGCTCCCATTCTATGTCCTTACCAGTGAATTTGGGTATTTCTAATTTGGGTAATATAATGCGTGAAGAAGATGTAGAAGATGCTGCAGAAGTTTGATCTTCTTGTTTTTCTTTTAAAGTTAAAGCCCTAATAAGCTGTTTAGCTACAGCAAATCCATGATAGTATAATTTTTCAACTTCCGACCTATCACTTTGCTGGTCCGGATGCTGAGTTTCTATACTGCATTGTATCTCATCATATTTCTCAAAGGCTTGTTCATAATTCTTAAGCCTCTGCGAAATTATGTCAAGATTACGCTCTTGGGGTTCAAGCTCCGTTAAGAAAGTACGAAACCGTGTGAGCTTGCCCTTACAAGAGGCTCTGGCGTTGCTGAGTTTTTCATCAAGGATAGGCATATTAAAAGTTGTTTGTTACTCACGTCAATATTGTGACTTCGAGTACTGGAAGCCAGAAGATGACAGCTTGCTAGGTAGTAAGGTTTAGTCTGATGCGGAAGAAACCGGTTTAGCTTACGTTTCTCTCCTCTTCTGCTGAACATGCGCCTCAAGCTGAAACGTACAATGTGAATTAGTGTTGAAACACAATGAACAAAAATTGTTAATGTAAAATCTAAGATATGAAATTTGTATAGGGATCCAGGGTGCAACAGATATGTTTCCCGGGTGTGAGGCACCAAAAATTATGGAGAATAAGTTCTGCCCTAAAACTTCCCCATACGGGAGAACGGTAACGCTTCAGGCGAAAGCCTGGACAAAATAACTACTGTGGTCAAGAAAATTAGACTGAAGCGGTGCGGGGTAGTGGGCATGAGATACGTGACTAGAAAACCAATGTAGGTAGCAATACATTAACAATTTTTATTTCTAATAATAAATTTATAATCAATAAACAAATTGCCCTTAAGTGCTTATCACAGAAATGAACAATTATAAATGGAGCAAAAGTGTGAGGGCCTGATGACAGAAACCCAGATTAAGGAAATATCAATGAAACAAGCTTGTTTAATTGGAGAGAAGTTGAGCTTAACACATAAAAATGCACTTTATAAAAAGAGAGAACCATGAAACTGATTAAGAGTATAAAATGATTAGTATAATTTAAATGCTTCATAAAATTAAACTTATCTTTGAAGAGCCAGCTCTTTAAAAGTTCCAGCTAGCATAAATGTTGATTTAAAAGTCCTCACGGTTTCTTCAGAAGGAGGCGTACATGGCCTAGAGAATGTACACCATTGATAAAAATGTCAACTTTCTCTTCTTTTCTTGCGAAGGAATGACATTTATAGCTTCCAAGTGATGATCCAGCAGTATTTCGAAAGACGAATCCAAGTATCCCATCTAAGGTGAAGGTGAAAAGTACAACAGCTGGCAATTATTCTTGCCATCTTGAGCAATACGTCATGGTGCAGATCTTGTGACGTAGCTGCTAGGTAGCGTAGAGACTAGCGATGGTGTCATGAGAAGCAGTAGCGGTGACCAGCAGGTTGAAGTGATCAGAAGTGATGATTGATCAGAAGTGGTGAAGAACGCCAGCAAGTGGCGTCTTAAATAGGGATCATGGAACCATCTCGAAGCTGGAGATCGCCCGACCAGACAAAAACCTGCCATTGGTCGAACGAAAGTCAGGGTGACGTCAGTCGACACTACTCAGCGGACAGCGGATCAACCAGTAGATGCCCTGTATGTCGGGAGTGAGGACGCTTGAGGTAGCGAGCGACTGGAACACTCAAGGTGAGAACTATAATATCTATGAATAAGTGATTGATAACAAGATTATGCATATGGTTTAAGCAATTAATACGTTTACAAAGAAATAATTACCATTCGGGGATCTCGGTAACAATAAACAAAATTTGACCGACAAATGGGCCAAGCTAACCATTGAAAGTATCACAAAAGTGATAAACCGGTCACGATTGGCTAGTTCAAGAAATTGAACAAGAAGTTCGAAATGCCAAAATTATTGTTTAAGCCCTCACCCATTAAAATGGGTATTGCTCACGAGTTGCATCGCCCAGCTAGGCGTCACTATCCGCGACTCAAGGTGATTTCACGAGGTGTGGATGAACTTTGGCAGGCTGACCTGGTTGAAATAATACCCTATGCTGGCATTAACGACGGTGTACGCTATATGTTGACTGTCATTGATGTCTATTCCAAAATGGCCTTTGTTGAACCTGTGCGTCGCAAGTCTGGTCCACTAGTCACCAAGGCCTTTCAACATATTATTCAACACTCCAAACGTCAACCTCAGTTGCTACAAACCGACCAGGGGAAAGAATTTTTCAACAAGGATTTCTCCAATTTTCTCAAATCTAAGGATATTCACCATTACACCACGTACAGCAATCTCAAAGCCAGCGAGGTCGAGCGATTTATCTGAACATTGAAAACCCATCATGTGGAAAGCGTTTACCGCTCAGGGCAGTTATCGCTGGTTGGACATGTTACCTGAGCAAGTGTCACGTTACAATGACACCAAACATAGAACCATTGGGACCAAGCCACGTCTCGTGACCAGAAATATTCAGCGACTGGACAAAATATTTAACCCCATAAAAACAGCAGATCCTAAACGTCACCGACTGAAAATTGGGGATTTTGTTCGTGAGCAAATTTAAGTCTGCCTTCAATAAGGGCTACACGCCTCAGTGAGGGACTGAACTATTTCGAATTCGCCAAGTCAACTTGGACAGTCCAGTCACCTATTTACTCCAAGACCTCAACCATCAACCCATAAAAGGTAGATTTTATCTCTATGAACTTCAGAAAACAGCATTTCCGAAACATTACCACGTGGAAAAAGTGTTGAAACAAAAAGGAAATAAACTATATGTCAAATGTTTAGGATTTAACTCAACGTTTAATTCTTGGATCAATAAATTACATGTCGTGTGAACCTGTGTACTTTATATTTATTGAATTATGTTGTACAAGAGCCCTGTGTACAGCGCTCCGCACTTCCTGCTTGCCCATAAATGTTTCTCTTTCTCTCTCCACACCTACGTCTCACCCCTTCACTCCATGATGATATTCAACTCGTTCAGATATTGGCTGTCATGGGTTCCCCCACTCCTCCCCTCACCTCTCTTCGGACTCTCTGGCCCGCCCCCTCGCCACTCTGCAGTGGGTCACGTGATTTCCTGTTGTGTAGAGGTTTCCCTCCTTTCCCCTCACCCTCTCTGCGGGGCCCCTGCCAGCTGCTGCTGCTCAGCACGCCTGGTTAGCCGTTATCACCTTTTTACAGAGTTGCCACATGATTCCAACTGCTATCATATGACAGCAGTGTTGTCAGCTTGACTGACATTCCATTCTGTTAGCCGACTAGCCATGCCTCAAAAAGATATTCTTTCCGTTCTGGCCGCCAGTCAGACATACATACAAAGCAAGTTCTGTTGTTGTCGACTACTTTTATTCGTCTCATAGCATTATGAATTTTGTCTGGCTACTGGTCAGTGTTTACCATCATGTTTAAAGATCGTCATGAGGGATTTTCGAAATATTCGCCTTCATTCGTTCGTCATAGGAAAAAAAAAATATCGAAAAGCGACCCCTCGTTTTGCCACACATCGCCCCGTCGAAATAGTCATTTTCAGTATCCACCATGGCCAATCATAGCCTCGTTGTAACATACGTCAAGCGCTACCGGCTCTCTGTCTACAAACACACTTTTGTATGTATGTATGTCTACCCCTTATTATTCCCGCTTTCCAACGGGGTCGGGGATGAGATGCGATGGAAGTCTTTGTGGCGATGGTTTTTACGGCCGGATGCCCTTCCTGACGCCAACCTCATGAGAGGAGTTAATGAGAGATGAAATGAATGATGGTGAATGAAACTGGGCAAGGATGTGGAAGGAAGCGGCCGTGGCCTGTCAGAAGGTACCGTCCCTGTATTTGCCTGGTGTTGAAAATGGGAAACCACGGAAAACCATTTCAAGGACGGCCGACGGTGGGGCTCGAACCCACGCGTCTACCGAGTCAGCAGAGACCTTGGCCCCATGACCTAATGCTGCGCTTTAGCCAGCGTAGCCACTACTGTCGGTCTACAACACACACTTTGATTTAAAAAAAATTAAAAAAGATTAAAATGCCTAGCTTTTTTTGTCCTAGAGAGTTGACATTTATTTTCGTGGTAGAGGGGGTAGGGACCTTTCATTTATGTCAAACAAACGTATTTGTCACCGTATTAGTTTCCAAAATAAAAAATAAGTTTTTTCAAAAAATCTCAAAATATAAATAGTATTATAAACAAAATAAAGGTCATAGAGACCATTCGTTTCAACTATGGCATAACATTCTATCATGTTTGGTTTTCAAACTATCGCCTACTTTCGAAAACAAATTTTTTCAAAAAAAAATGAAAAATATAACGAGTGGTCTATAGGAAAGAGGACGTCAGCTCGAGTCCAACGACACCTCATTTGTTAAAATCCGACCATTCGTTCGCCAATGATCACCAATGTTCGCGAGAAAGTAGGCTATCATTTTTTTCCCCTCCTACACCCTTGAAACTTGCTGTCCGCCTAGAGGGCATACCCACCTTTCATTAACGTCAAACGAACTTTTTCCCAATTCACCGTTTCCAAAATAGCGACAATCCAATAAACAAACATTTTCATTTTTTAGCCTACTTTTCACATTTTGCAAAAATGAGGATAAGGTAGACTTATGAGATCGATCCGGGAAATTGTGTGTCTGTCTGTCTGTCTGTCTGTCTGTCTGTACTTCTGTCTGTCTGGCTGTGTGTGTGTCCCCCCTATCAACTACTAAACGGCTGCAGCAATCAAAACCAATTTTAATATGAGTAAAGATGTGCACCGGAATATCTCACGTCCATATTTGAAAATGATGTCAGTGCTACCAATTGCTGAGAAAACGCACTAGAAATTTGAGCTCAATGTTGGATATCTTGCAAGGTATGCATGGGAGCTATTCCAAAATTGGCACACATTTAGATAATATTATTTCAGTTTAATGTCCAGGAGGCCAACCATGACAGTGTTGCCAAAATAATTTTAAGCCTTCTGATAGGTCCAATGTTTAAATGCATATAACTTCTACACTATCATTTGGATTTCAACCAAATTTTGTATGTAATATCTGTACATAAGCAGATATGACTGGGCGTATTCTTAAGAGCCACCAGGGCTGCCAACTGTTAATAATTGCTCTCTATATTTGTTTTATCCAAATACCAATATATCAGAAAGTATGCAAGCCAACAGCTTTAAACTATGCACACGTATATTATGACATTTTAGATTAATTTGGAGTAACTTATATACGTCAGTTCTACCAACATGATTATAATCCTGCTGATAATACCAATTTTTAAATACATCTAACTTCTATACTATCAGTTGGATTTCAACCAAATTTCGTATGTGCTATGTGTACCATAACAGATATGACTATAAGTATTGTTAAGAGCAATCAGGGCTGCCAACTGTTAATAAATGCTGTCTATATTGTTTTACCCTTATATCAATATATCAGAAAGTATGCAAGCCAACAGCTCTATACTTTGCACACGTATAGCTCCTGACATTCTAGATTAATTTGGAGTAATTAATACAAGGCAGTGCTGCCAACATGATTCTATGCCTGCTGATATGTCCAATTTTAAAATACATGTAACTTCTATACTAACAAATGGATTTCATCCAAAATTGGCACAACGTGATATAATATTTCAGATTATTTCTGACCAGCACACGCATGGTATTGTTGGCAACATGCTTTTACGCCTGCTGATAGATCCAGTGTCTAACTGCATGTAACGTCCATTGGACTTCAACCAAATTTTGTATTCTGTACCTTAAGAGATGGAACTAAGAATATATTCAGTCACCAAGGCTGCTAACTGTAGTGCTCTATGAGGCTACATTATACCAGGTATATTTTGAACTAATTAGATATTTCGATATTACCAACTTAATTTCGTCATTATTCTAGATAGGTTCATATACTGTAGAATAATCATTGGCATGAAAAGTAGGCTGTATAGTTCTTCACGGAACTTCTTGTTTAAATACCAATACACTTGCTTAGCCAAACGTCATCCTAACGCCTACAATACCTCGTTCGTTAAAATCCGACCACGCGTTCGGGAGATATCGCCCAAAGTTTATATGAAAGTAGGGGGGGGGAAGCAGAACTGTCCATATCCCACTACTGCACAGTTTTAGTCCTAGAGACTTGAAATTTATTTTGTGGGTAAAGGGGGTCAGGGCCATTCATTTATGTCAAACAAAAGTTTTTGTAAACTCTTTAGTTTCCAAAATATACAAATTTCAAAAATTGAACTTAAAAAAATGTAAAAAATAAAAACGTTTTATTATAATAATAAAGGACATAGAGACCGTTCGTTTAAGCTATGGCACAACATTATATCATGTTTGGTTTTCATACTATCACCTACTTTCGAAAACAAAAATTTTCAAATTTTTTCAAAAATATAACGAGTGGTCCATAGGAACGAGGACGTCAGCTCGAGTCCAACGACACCTCATTTGTCAACATCCGACCTTGGGTTCACGAGCTTTCGCAAATATTACATGGCTGAGACTTAGTAGTGGGGCAAGGAGGGTTCTAGAGTGTAATAGAACTCCTATTACCTCCCTACTCTCGTTTACTTTCATAGTGCTTCAAGGAACAACGAAATTCGACATGCAAGCTACCCTTTGGGTGTCAAATAACATAGCTTGCACCCTGCACCCGAGGCCATACGATATTAATATAATTTGTATTACTTCCGCTCCGAAGGAAAGCATATTGAGGGATTTTTAACCCTCGTCTTCCGCCGGGTTTGAACCCGCGATCTTGGACATATAAGCTCAGCATGCTACCAACTATGCTACCGAAGCCGCTGAGCAACACAGAGCATACAGTAGGCCTATGTATGATACCCCAGTGTAGGCTGCACCCAAATACTTGCAAAACGTATAATAAGGGCATGATTTAGTGGGGGGAAATGGTTTATATGCCGTACATTGGTTGGTTGGTTCCTCAGTTTAGGGGCTGCGACAACGTGGTCATGTAGCCCCATGTACTTTGGGTGTGTGTAGAATCGGTCTGATAACCGGTGTTAATTGTAATGGCTGTATTAGTGTGTTATCTGTTTCTTAATTCAAGTAAGGACTTCAATCATGTTTCAAGTAGTTCCTACTTTTGCCGCCAAACGCCACCGTCAACGACTACTAGGCCTAGTTCAGAACTAGCTACTAGACGCCACCGCAGTCGGCTCTTGGCAACGAACGTAGCAACCAAAGAGCGTTGTTTACATTCTTAACCTATCCAATTTTTAGTTTCACACAGGTGTAATTAGTGGAAAGATCTTTAACATGCCATAAATCTATGACATGGGACCGCCGGCTTTACTTCCCCTCCGAAGGAAGGCATACTGAGGGATTTTTAACGCACTTAAAAATTCCGACGACTTCGGCCGAGTTTAAAACCGCGATCTTGGGCATACAAAAATGACGTACATTATTTAATCATTTCTAGCAAGCTAATCACACGTCCCGTCACTTTGTGTTTGAATTTTTATTTTTTTATTTTATTTTTATTTTTTACGAAGGAATGTGGAAATCTTGCCTAAGACACTTGTGGGGGTCCGCCCTCCAAAAGTGCGTAGGATTCTTCCCCAGTATAAACCACACACCTTTCTCCCACGACGTGTGTCTCCGCCCTTTTCAGGACGGTGTCGTGCGTGAAGCCTCTTCATTTCTCCTTTACTATCGCTCTAGATCCCTCTTCTTTTGGTGCAAAATACACGGTCATCAAAAAATAATGCCAACATTTCAAAAAATTATAGCACCGAAACCCTTTATGTTAAACGTGTAATTCTTTCACTGAACGCCAGCTGGTTAAAGTAAGTTTTGTTTTGGAGAGGACGTGACCTTGCTATGCGCACACTAGACGCGCAGTAGCCAACGTCGCCCGGGGGCACGCACGCCAATGAAGTCCTGACCTCACCCCTTTGGATCTTTTATTTTTCTGGGGGTACATTAAAAACTTTGTGTATGCAGAAAGAAATCGGGATTTGGAGCACCTGTGGGAGAGAATTTCTGCCGCCATCTTGACAGTTACTCCTGAAATGATTGCACGTACCAATCTAGCCATTGGAAAAGCGTGCGTTCAATGCTGATGTTTGTGGTCGGTCTGGCCTAGATTTTTTCTCTTCAGTCCCTGTTTTCTTAAACTGATTAAACCATCGAATGACAGTTTTGTAATCAGGTGCTGTTTGTCGGGTGGTGCAGTCATTGGCGCGCGCGCCCCCGGCCGACCTTGGCTACTGCGTATCTAGTGTGTGCATAGCAAGGGCACGTCCCCTCCAAAACAAAACTTACTTTAACCAGCTGGCGTTCAGTGAAAGAAATACACGTTTAACACAAAGGGTTTCGGTGCTATAATTTTTTAAATGTTGGCATTATTTTTCGATGAGCCTGTACTTTCCACATACACTGCTACTTTTCCCCAGGATTCTTGATTTCGCAGCATAACATGCAAGATGTTGTCTGGTGTCAGTTCTCCCTGCTCAGCTTCCAAGCAGCCAATGGTTACAAACATACACTTCAGCAAAACAAAATTCACACCTAAACTTGAGAATTCAGAGAAGTAGGCTAATATGGTAGCCTATATTAAACAAGACGAAAATTAATATCGCCAATTAATAAATGTAACTTGAAAAGCAAAACCAATTGTTCAACAGAAACTAGTTCTACATAGTACATAGTGTATCTAGTTAGCTCAAGATTGATCTCATTGCTATCAGTAAAAGTCGCGAGGAACAAGAGAACATCCTTTAGAGGGCAAAACTATTACTGTTTACTTTAATGTGCTTTTTACATTTTAATTTATTTTATTATAATCAATGCAAAATTACGACATTTTAATACAGTCATCTTGTACGGCATGGAAACTACAAATATAACCGGAATGGAGAATTTGCCCAAGATAGAAAGAAGAATTTTAAGAAGGATTTATGGTCCTAGGAAAACACAGGAAGGTTATAGACTGAGATCCAATGCAGAAATTTATAGTAAAATCGACAACCTTGAAGTGATGATCAGAAGACGGCGACTTCAGTTCTACGGACATATAATCCGCATGGATTGCTCAAGGTTATAAACAAACAAATTTTTGATAGAATTTGCAACAATAAAGAGCAAGGAGGCTATGTAAAACAAATGAAAGAAGAACTTCAGAAATTCAAAATTACTGAAGAAGATTGTCTAAATCGAATAGAGTACAGAAAAAAAAAATTGGCCTCCAAATTCTTGTCGGGGAGAAGAAGAATCTCAACAGAGGAGAATGGACTGCTGAATGAAGACCTGCGCAGTCGACCAGGATGAAAGACTTCTGGAAGAGAAAGAAGGAAACTAGACCTATAAAGAAGTGATATTTGCGTGGTCCATGTTGGCCTGTCCGCGGTGTATATATATTGATAATGTTATTTTTTGTTTCTCTAACTTTAATGTTTATGTATTTTTTTTTAATTTTCAATTTATGTTCTTATAGATTTAATTTTGAAATTTTTAATGAATTATTTATTTACTTAACTAATTTCATCTTTTAGATTTAATTTGTTTATATTTTTATTGAATTATTTAATTAACTAATTTCAAATTGATTTTTACAATTATTTTTACAATGTTTTATTTCTTCTTCTTCTTCTTCATTTCACGTTTCCAGTTCCCTGGGTCGGGTTGCGAATCAACGATCTCCACAGTTGTCTATCCCTCCACCATTCATTTCCTTCTTTCAATACTTATTTTCTTTTACTCCTCTTTTCTCTATGCTTTCCTTCACCGTATCTATCCACCTCTTTCTGGGCCTTCCTGGTATTTTCTCCATAAATATTATTTTTGGTTCTCTATATTCTTCCATTCTCATGAAATGTCCTTACCACTTCAGCTTACTGGTTTCTATCTTGGCTTGCAGTTTTGGGAACCCAGTTCTCTCCCTAATGTCCACATTTCTGATTTTATCCCTCCGTGTCTTCCCAATTATTCCTCTAAGGAACTTCATCTCGGCTGCTTGGATTCGGCTTTCATCGCGTTTTGTTGTGGTCCAAGTACCTGCTGCATATGTCAAAATTGGTGTGTAATACACTGAGAATAGAACTTTCTTGCATTTCTCTGGGACTTCCTGGTTCCATACTAAACCTCTCACACACTGGTAAATCCCATGAGCTTGTTGGATTCTCTTTCCAATTTCTTCATTTATTGTACCATCTTCTGTGAGTATGTTCCCCAAATACTTGAAGCTTTTTACCATTTCCATTGACCAATATTCTGTCTTCCTTCTCTCTTGTTTCTTGTCATCACTACAGTCTTACTCTTCTCCACACTTATTTTCATTCCATATTTCTCTATCTAAGCCTCCGTGGCTTCGGCGGCAGCACGCCGGCCTCTCACCGCTGGATCCGTGGTTCAAATCCCGGTCACTCCATGTGAGATCTGTGCTGGACAAAACGGAGGCAGACAGGTTTTTCTCCGGGTACTCCGGTTTTCCCTGTCACAATTTCATTCCAGCAACACTCTCCACTATCATTTCATTTCATCTGTCATTCATTTAATCATTGTCCCAGAGGAGTGCGTCAGGCCTCGGCAGTCGGCACAGTTCCTATCCTCGCCGCTAGATGGGGGCTTCATTCATTCCATTCCTGACCCGGTCGGAGCCTGGAAGCAGGCTGTGGATTTTCATTTTTCATTTCTCTATCTCTTGATTCCATACAGTAACTTGTTCTTGCACTTCTATTTCATTTTCTTCCCATATTACTATGTCGTCTCTTTCCTTCCCATTCTTCGTTTCACACTCTTGTGGATTTCATCCATGACAGTTATAAACAGTATAGGGGATAACACACTTCCTTGTCGAAGTCCTAATTCAACACTGAAGCAGTTTGTTTGTCCTAGCTTCGTCTTCACACTATCATTATATCATATTTGCTGAAAACAATTATGATTTGTTAATTAAATCTTCATAGTTCAGCTGTGGAATGTATATCGCATACGGTTTACTTCAAGGTTTGGAGGTCCCATAAATCATTGGTACCACGACGTACCTCGCCCATGCACACCGGTCAGGATTTGGCACTGGAGTTTTTAAGTAGTTATTTCAATGACCAACAGAGTTCACTGTTAACAAGGGATTTATGCTCCCGGCAAAACTAATAGGTCATCGGCTTTTTAATATATCGCGAAACAATAATGCTAGGGACTTGTATGAGGTGTCCTAGGAGTCGGGGTGACGCCCCCCGTTTTTCTACCCCCCTCCCCCTCTCTTAATTTAACCAAAGGACCCAAAACTAAAGGGTTATCGGCTTCTTAATATTTCGCGAACCAATAATGCTGTATGAGGTGTTGTAGGACTCGGGGTGACGTCCCTTTCTTTAATAATTTTGTGATTTGCAGAGATGAGTAAAACCAGAGCAGAATATATGCGAAATTATCGACAAAAGAAACGTGAGAACAAATTAAAAACTGGAGGAGTACAGCCGAAAAAATTGACTTCACGTATATTTCATAGTAGGATAACATGTTAGATGTTACACATCATATGCGACTACTGTGAAAAATGAAAATCCGCAGCCTGCTTCCAGTCGACCGACTGCGTCAGGGATTGGAATGAATGAAACCCCCATCTACCGGCGAGGATATGAACTGTGCCGGCTGCCGAAGCCTGTCGCACTCCCCTACGTCAATGATTAAATGAATGACAGATGAAATTAAATTATAGTGGAGAGTGTTGCTGGAATGAAATTGTGACAGGGAAAACCGGAGTACCCGGAGAAAAACCTGTCTCCCTCCGCTTTGTCCAGCACAAATCTCACACGGAGTGAACGGGATTTGAACCACGGACCAAGCGGTGAGAGGCCGGTGTGCATCCACGGAGGCTATGCGACTACTGTAAGGCTCGTAATTTGTTTGTACCTAATTCGGTAAAGAGTATGTTACTGTATCCACTATTAGGTTCTATTGGCTTTATTTGTGGCATGGACGAAACAAAGTGGTCGTTTACGTTTGTAAGTTCATGTAAACACAAGAGGTGTACATTGGATACAATTGTTTTGGCGCGAACGCGACTCGACCATCGGTAAGTCTGCATAACCGGCATTCATGGCACTACTTCGTACCACTGAGCGAATGAGACACCTCCGGCTCAGCGCCGAGTTCATGCGACCTGTTCTTGGCTACGCTGCTCGCAGTTACAGCATTGCCAGAGCCTCGTTTCTTAACTCGCATTCCTATTGAACCTATTGGCGGGGCTAGGTTTTGTTACATAAACTTTCGTCGTGAATTTCGACGAGGAACCGCATGGCAACATCCACTTGTGGCATTTCTTCTTCACCCTGTATTTTGAACGTACGGAATGTGCATGTGGGACAGCGATTGAAACAAGCACGTTGTCTTGTGCTGTGTGATGGGGTACGCACTCAGACTAAAATCACTAAAAGCTGATTATTATTGATATTTCAAGAAGTAATTATCCTATGTTTGAATAAATTATTTGTCTTGAATTGTAATAATTTGAACCATTCTGCTAATGGCTGAAACCAGCAGCGTACTATTTAAAAAACAACGTTGGTATCAATATCTCTGTTACTAAAACCCACAGATTTACGGCACAGAAGCCATGATACTGTAGATAGAGAATGTACAAAGGAGAATTTCGAACTACGACATGTGATAACTAGACTGGCAGTTCATGGGTTTCACCATCTTATCCGCATAAACACAGCATACCACGAACCAAATGAATCGTGTGTATGTTAATTGTGCAACAAAAAGAGTGAACGCTACCACGTAGAACAAAAGGATAACATCAATAAGTGCATACGCAAAACAGAAAGTATAAATTCATGTATATAATTGACATGGCCATTTGACTGCAATAAAAATATTTTTAAAAATCCCAGGTAAAAGCTAGCTCGTTATTTTTTGAGCACCTTAATATCATTTCAGAATCCGTAAACAAAACATCGATATCTTCAATGTACTGGACGTTATTCGGGCGGAACGTCTTTGGTGAATAATCTTGTATATGTTTCTTTCAATACCTGGTATGAAAAAGAAAAGCATGGCGGGCACGAGAATTTCAAATATTTAAAATAACCTCCCTGGCGAACTGATCATTGAATCCTAGTGAACTTGGTTGGTTGGTTCCTTAGTTTAGGGGCTGCAACAACGTGGTCATGTAGCCCCGTGTACTTTGGGTGTGTGTAGAATCTGTCTGCTAACCCAACTTCACGGGGCTAACTCAATAACACAAGTCCCTGGCCCCGTGGTTTTAATCTGCCTGGGGGGGGGGGGGGTAAAGGCTATGCCAGCCTGCCCGGGGTGATGAACCACGGACCAGGGAACCCAAATTACACCAATCTTCACTGTAAACTCGAATCCAGTACACAACATGAAGCCCGGTCGAGCGCGGTCAGCCTCTGATGACTGACCTGCGTTTCGACTGGTTTATAGCCCATAATTACACTCTGCACGCATTAAAATCAATAAAATACATCTAAACCAGACTCAATTAACAATAATCACTCATAAAACAATAACTTTTCCACTCGCAAATACTTTTAAAACACATTCAAAGCAGCCAGGCACTGCCAGGCTCTAATTGGCTGCTCCAAGACCCGAGCGGCCAATCAGAGGACAGCTCTTCCAAATTCTAACTCCCCGCTACAGATTCATACTTTGCACAACAATTACACTGTCCGACAACACATTACATTGTTTTTACTCGTCCCGCGGCCTCGCGGGGTGCCTGCCCGTGGGGTTGGCCACGGCCGACTTATTCGGGATGGCGCACTGAGGGTCGTGGGATCGATTAAATTACCACTCATTCATTACACACCGGCAATCCATTTTCGTAACATTATTCCCCCAATTAAAGCGAGGCTTATTAAAAACAACTATTATTTCTATCAGACACCTACTATAGGTCTATCATTCTTTCATAATTAAAAAAACAACCTACTAGAGGTCTCTCTTATTTCCTAATGTATTAATTTAAAACTTAACAGATTCAGATGCATTTCTCATTATTATATTATTATTATCAAGCTGAAGCTGCCGCTGTAAACGACTATTAAACCATCCACACCATGGCGAGCGGGGATGATAAGTAGCTAAGCTCCATATAGCATAATAAGCGAACATCATCCCAAACTGACAGTGAACTAATGAGCGAAATGCGAGTCAATAGCTAAGTCAATTCACGAAATTATAAATCCCTCTAAGTCATTACGCGAGCATTAATTCAAATCCCCCATTGTCAAACCCCTTAACGAAATCAAATTAAATAGTAACGATAATATTTAAATAGAAAAATTTATTAATCTAAAAATCATTTGATCCCCAAATTAGATTTAAATCCAGGCAGAGGAACGCTTGTCGTACCGGTAGCCTACCTGGCGCATAACCAGCCGCGGTAGACTAGTCCGACTTGCAGGTGTTATCGTTGGAGTCGATACTGTTGCGTACGATAGTGCGAAGTCAGGAGCGTTCATATCACGATACTTTTTACTACGAGCATCGTGATATGAAAGGCTCCCCAGTGTCTTTATCTCCTGAATCTTCGATTCCTTAATGAATTCAGGACAATCGCGAGATTTAGGAGCGTGTAAGTTCGAGCAGTTAGTGCACACAGGTGGTGGTGTGCACTTATCACCTTCGTGAACAGGCTTCCCGCATTCCCTGCATACAGCATTGGTTGTGCAGCGGAAAGGCACGTGCCCGAACTTCTGATACTTGTAGCATAGCATCGGAGGTGGAATATATCGTCTCACATCACTACGATAAGATGTTACCTTAACCTGTTTGGGCAGTACAGAACCTTTAAAATGTAAAATGAAGGCACCTGTATCTACCCGTTTGTCACCTACCTTTCGCGTGATACGCCGCAACCTGGTGACGCCACCTTTACTCAAGCTACGCGTCAGCTCTGCATCGGAATTCAGAACTAGATCTAGGTGGAATATTACACCACGGACCTCGTTCAGCGTCGAATGCTTCTCAATCTTCACTGGGATCGTACCGAAATTGTTGCACTTCAGCAGTTTTTCGGTTTGATCCCTGCCAGTGGTCTTGAGGAAGGAGCTGACCATTGCGTAGCTTCTGTATACACACATCAAAAAAAGTTTTGCATCACCTCGGTTCCAAGAGTTCCGGAACCGTTAAATACAAAGGGAATAGAGATCAACACAAACAACATTTCAGCTCGTTTTATTGCTCATGAGACCCACACATTGCATGTTGTACCATCATAGAGCTAGACTTTCAGCATTTGTGGTCCAGATTGCAGTACACACCACTACCTCTAATACCCAGTAGCACGTCCTCTTGCATTGATGCATGCCTGTATTCGCCGTGGCATACTATCCACAAGTTCATCAAGACACTGTTGGTCCAAATTGTCCCACTCCTCAACGACAATTCGGCGTAAATCTCTCAGAGTGGTTGGTGGGTCAAGACGTCCATAAACAGCCCTTTTCAACATATCCCAGGCATGTTCGATAGGGTTCATGTCTGGCGAACATGCTGGCCACTGTAGTCGAGCGATGTCGTTATCTTGAAGGAACGCATTCACAAGATGTGCACGATGAGGTCGAGAATTGTCGTCCATGAAGACAAATGCCTCTCCAATATTCTGCCGATATGGTTGCACTATGGGTCGGAGGATGTCATTCAGGTATCGTAAAGCCGTTTCGGAGCCTTCCATGACCACCAGTGGCGTACGTCGGCCCCACATAATGCCACCCCAAAACATCAGGGAACCACCACCTTGCTGCACTCGCTGGACAGTGTGTCTAAGACGTTCAGCCTGACCAGGGTGCCTCCAAACACGTCTCCGACGATTGTCTGGTTGAAGGCATATGCGACACTCATCGGTGAAGAGAACGTGATGCCAATTCCGTGGGGTCCATTCAGCATGTTGTTGGGCCCATCTGTACCGCGCTGCATGGTGTCGGGGTTGCAAAGCTGGACCTCGCCATGGACGTCGGGAGTGAAGTTGCGCATCATGCAGCCTATTGCGCACAGTTTGAGTTGAAACACGACGTCCTGTGGCTGAACGAAACGCATTATTCAACATGGTGGCATTGCTGTCAGGGTTCCTCCGAGCGGCAATCCGTAAGTAGCGGTCATCCACTACAGTAGTAGCCCTTGGGCGGCCAGAGCGAGGCCTGTCATCGACAGTTCCTGTATCTCTGTACCTCCTCCATGTCCGAACAACATCGCTTTGGTTCACTCTGAGACGCCTGGAAACTTCCCTTGTTGAGAGCCCTTCTTGACACAAAGTAACAATGCGGACGCGATCGAACTGCGGTATTGACCTTCTAGGCATGGTAGAACTACAGACAACATGAGCAGCGTACCTTCGTCCTGGTGGAATGACTGGAACTGATCGGCTGTCGTACCCCCTCCGTCTAATAGGCCCTGCTCATGCATGGTTGTTTACATCTTTGAGCAGTTTTAGTGACATCTATGAACAGTCAAAGGGACTGTATCTTGGATACAATATACACAGTCAACGTCTATATGCCGGAGATCTGGGAACCGAGGTGATGCAAAACTTTTTTTGATGTGTGTACTTTCTAGGTCACCATACTTATCTTCGATCTCCTCGGCAAACACAATCGATTTGACAAACGCGAAGGATTCCCCGTCAGTTCCGGTAGCTACCAGATAACGGGGAGCGTTGTCAACCAGGGATCTTTCTAATAAGGGATCTTTCTAATAAGGCTTCTTTCCAAGGTGTATATACCTTAGGATGTCTACTTACATCGAGAGACGGCTTTTTGAGGGGGCCATCCTGTGCAGTTATCCGTGAGCGCTTCGGCATCCCGGATTAAATCCTCCCCGAATACCGGGCACTCTGAACGGGGGCCATCACTGTGGGCGCCACCCAGCCAAGGCAATACCTACCTGGCATAGCAGGTATTGCCCGGGGTCCCAGTGCCTCGAACATGCACTTACCCCTTGGCATGCACAGTGATTTGTACAGCTCTTCAGTATTCGGACATGCAGGGACCTTCGTTGTAAGGCGGATACTACTGAAAGGGTACATGGCGCACCCACCTGTCGGGATAGGAAATACCGTCTAGGCTTTCTGGCCAGATGGCCAAGTTGGTGGCCCTTCCCCTAACAGCATGCATGTTTATTTCTATGGGTCAAACTAGAACTGGGACCAAAAATCCAGAATCGACCTTTATAAGGCCCCCTCTAAGTCGCCTTTTACGACAGGCAGGGGATACCGTGGATGAATTCTGCCCTACCCTTCCACAGGGGGTCTTAACAAATCAAAAACTGGCAAGTTATTCGGCCATGTCGGCCCGATTAGTCACCTCCTACGACAGGCAGGGCATACCGTGGGTGTATTCTATCCCGCACCCACACTGAGGAGAGACAGAAGACCCATCAACAATATCTATAAGCAAGAAAGTGGAATAGTTTGTTGTGGTAGCAAGGAAGGAACAGCGCACATCAGAAAGGGAGTACGGCAGGGTTGTTCCCTATCCCCCTACCTATTTAATATGTATATGCACAAAAGGCGATCGACCGAGTAAGAGAAGAGACTAGAGTGGCGACGGTACTGGCGCCACATCTTCATTCATCCGTTCTTTAGACAAGCGTTTGAAGTTTGTTATCGTCGTGTCGAGGCCGCAAGAGGATCTGAATCCTTTCAAATAGATGATACTGACAGGCTTAACTCAGCAAGATGATGAAAATAGCTATTGCATTTCCACCGTAATGTTCTAAAATATGGACTTATGTAAACGTCTTTAATCTTTTAGTTATACTTCACGGTTTGCCCTCAGTCATCATTACAATGTAGAGAGAACACATTAATGTCCACGTCCTTGCTTGTACACAAGGACGTACGAGACTCAATCAGTAAAACATGTGATACTTACTCAAACTTTGGTGAAATATCGGTCCCTATCTCCTGTACAGAAGGGTGATGAACCGGCGCCCAATCAGAAGATTGAAAGTCAGGTTTCCACACATCCCGAGACTTCTTGTCTCCAAATTTGAGTGGCGGCTGGGTCTTCTTGGTGCAGGTGATGATGACTTCTCCTCAGACGTACGAGCAGGAAGCTTTCCACTTCTTTCCACCGCTTTCTGCCCAATTGAAGACATTTTCGGGGAGATATTCTTAAACTGTAGCATGCGTCGATCTACGTGTGGTCGTAGGAGCCGACATGCCAGCAGGTGCAACTGCTACGTCGGCAGGAGGGCGAGGAAAACGGGGACTAACTGCCTCTCATTAATGTCCTCCGACAAGTTCAGATAGACTAGAAGATAGGCCAGCCATTGTGGAAGTTTTCTTTTTCGAACAAGTCAGAGAATTCTGTTACGTCAACATAGTTGGAGACGTTTTCATCTCCGTTTGCATGGTGGAGATGGTTATACCAGTGCCTTTGGTTTTGTTGCCGAAGATGGTTGGGCTGACAGTCCTCGAAGATTTTAGAACGGAGCCAAAATTTGAATTGAGCGTTCCGCACTGGAAACAAGCTAGCAGGGGTGTTAAGGTCTCAAATGCAGCTGTAAAATATATGATTTTGAGGGCAGTCATATTACGGTAGGGTACCCCATTCTATCGTTGTGACATAAAAATCTATCAGAATTAAGACTTCCTGCATCTTGGCTTCCTTGAAGAAATCTAGGCATTGCTTAGACCATGGAGCATGGTTTCCCTGGCTGTTAGAACCTATTGGGGGAGGCATACACCTCTCATCCTCAAGTATCCCCTTGCAGCACGCAAGAACACCTAGCAAAACCATGCTCGATGTTTTGGCGATTTTGGCATTGCACAAATTGAGGAACGAAAGGTCGAACATCGCAGTGATCTTCACCTGTTTATGGACTACATTGGCCTCAAAACAGATACCAAAGGTGGCCGGTGTCGACCTCTGATCCCCAATGATGCCTCTAATCTTGGTGACACCCCTCTTCCTCTGATTACCCATAAATTACACATCAAAATTAAGAAAGACGTCAAGGGAATATAATCCAACGGACTACATTCAATTAAGGGCAAATGACCTCACTGTTCCACTCCCTAAATTAACCATGATCATCTCATTCAATGATTTGTTCTTCTAAACCTTAGGGTGAGTTTAAGTCTTGAAGTTGGTATTACACAAGTATATGTGAGGCTAGGCTGCAATATTGCACCGCCACTGTTTATTTTATATAGCTTATGGGCCATTTGCCGGCTGGGCGGGATTCAATTAAGTGGAGGCCAGGTAAACTGTCTGACTTAGGCAAATGACGTGGTTGCAATGACGGACTCTGTCGAAAGCTTACAAGCTAACATGTTAGAACTTGAACTGAAACGTAGGAAATGTGGTAAGCTAATGTTGGTGATGTTGGTATGGAATAAACACAAGATACAATGAACTAGATTGGGGAGGTGGACCATTTCAAAAACTTGGTTCGGGTATTCTCTGAGGATGGTAGTATACGGAAAGAGATAGAGTCGAGGTGCAGAAAAGCCAATGCAGTGAATTCTGAGTTGCGATCTACTGTATTACGCAAGAAAGAAGTTCGTGTAGTGACAAAAATCTCCCTACATCGCTCGCTCAGTATTTAGACCGACCTCGCTGCATGGCAATGAGAGTTGGGCAGATAAGCTAGAGGTAACTGATATGAGGGTAGCACGAATGGTTGCTAAGCGCAATGGCTAGTAATGAGATAAAGGCTAATATAGAAATGAATAAGTTAGATGAAGCTGTTCGTATGAACCGACTCAGATGGTGGGGTCGTGTGATGAGAATGAAGGACGAGAAAACCTAAGAGGTTAATGAATTCGGCTATAGAAGGTACGAGAAACAGACGTAAGCCTATGATGCTTTGGATAGATTCATTGTTAAAGATTACGAAATGACATGTGTAGAAGCAGTTGTTGTTTGAGTCTTCAGTCTTTTGACTGGTTTGATGCAGCTCTCCTTGCCTCCCTGTACTGAGCTAATCGTTTCATCTCTACATAGCTACCACACCCTACATCCGAGGCAATCTGTTTAACATATTCTAACCTTGGTCTACCCCTACAGTTCTTGTCCTCGACCCTTCCTTCCATAACTAAGCTTGCTATTCCTGGGTGTCTTAGTATGTGTCCTACCATCCTACCTCTTCTCTTCATTAGCAGTCACCAGAAACATCTCTCCTCTCCCACTCGCCTTAAT
Source organism: Meconema thalassinum (assembly GCA_946902985.2). NCBI lineage: Eukaryota > Metazoa > Arthropoda > Insecta > Orthoptera > Tettigoniidae > Meconema > Meconema thalassinum. The sequence continues at coordinate 694,500,231 of OX336390.1, forward strand.
ACCTCTTCGTTTGTAACCCTATCTACCCATCTGATCTTCATCATTCTCCTGTAACACCACATTTCAAATGCTTCAGTTCTCCTCTTTTCTGCTGCACCAATAGTCCAAGTTTCACTTCCATAGAGCGCCACGCTCCAGACAAAGGCTTTCAAAAATGACTTCCCAACACCTAAATCTATATTCGATGTCAACAGATTCCTTTTTTGTAGAAAGGCTTTCCTTGCCTGAGCCAACCTACTTTTTATATCCTCTTTGCTTCGTCCATCACTGGTTGGTTGGTTGGTTGGTTGGTTGGTTGGTTCCTTAGTTTAGGGGCTGCGACAACGCGGTCTCTGCTTCCTAAGTAACAGAAATCTCCTACTTCCATCAGCTTTTCACCTGCCAATTTGATCTCCATAGAGGTTTCTGATTTATTTCGGCTGCATTCCAGTATTTTTGTTTTACATTTATTAATTTTCATCATGAAGTCCTTCCGTAAGACGGAATCCATACCATTCAAAAACTCATTCAAATCCTCAGGCTTGTCGGCCAAGATGACGATGTCATCAGCAAATCTCAGAGTTGAAATTATTTCTCCTTGAATCTTCACTCCCACTTTAAATTTTTCTCCAATATCCTTCATTGCTTGTTCAATGTAAAGATTGAAAAGTATGGGTGATAAGTTGCAGCCTTGCCTTACACCTTTCATAATACCAGCTTCTCTCTCATATCCTTCAGCTCGAATGACTGCTGTCTGGTTTCTGTATAGATTGTATATCACCCTCCTATCCCTGTACTTTATTCCAATAGATTTCAACATTTCAAACAATTTAGTCCAATCAACGTAATCAAAAGCCTTTTCTAAGTCTACAAATGCCATGAACGTTCTCTTATCTTTCCTTATTCTACCTTCCAAAATCAGCCTAAGACTTAGTACAGCTACCCTTGTTCCTAGATTTCTCCTGAAACCAAACTGGTCTTCACCCAACTCCGTTTCTATCTGGCTTTCAATCCTCTTGTAAATTATTCTAGACAGGATCTTTGAAGCATGAGTAATCAAGCTGATTGTACGGTAATCTTCACATCTGTCAGCTCCCACTTTCTTTGGCATAGGGATGATGACATTCTTCTTGAAATCAGGAGGTACCTCACCTGTCTCATAAATCCTACACACCAAGTGAAATAACCTGATCAGACCTTCATCTCCTATGCAGCGTAGCAACTCAATAGGTATATCATCTGTGCCTGGTGCTTTGTTCCTGCCTAAGTCCTCTAATGCTCTGTCAAATTCTGATCTCAATATTAAATCTCCTTTTGCATTCTCATCAATTTCCTCCTCCCTTTCCATTACATGATTCTCAATCTCCTTTCCCTTATACAAGCACTCGATGTAAGCTCTCCATCTCTCAACCTTTTCTTCCCTATCTGTTAGAGGCTTTCCATTTGTGTCCCTAATATTACAGCACTTAGTCTTCTTTTCCCCAAAAGTATTCTTAATCCTTCGATAAGCTGTGTCTACTTTTCCTAATTTCAGACACTTTTCTATACCTGCACATTTCTCTTTCAACCATTCTTCTTTCGCTTCCTTGCACTTCTTGTTAACCTCATTTCTCAGACGTCTGTATTCTGCTTTCCCCTCTTCATCTCTTAGATTCTTGTGTAGAAGCAGAGGAAGCCGTAATGCCAACTGCTAAAAGGGAATCATGGAGGTTACTTCTTCGTGAAGAAAAGACTACAATAACTGATTGCTAAAGGCAAAACAGTCTCAAATGAAATTGAATGAATGAATGAACGAATGAGCCATGTTGAGATTGAGGGCTCTAACTCACCCTCTCCCACAAAGCGTATAACGTGATCAACAGCCACCGCGTCATCGGCTACTATGAGATAGAGCGTATCGTGCAGACTTTGTAGGCCAGCAAGATCCACACACTCGATTCAAATGTGGGTTGCGGTGATTTAGGCGCCTCAGGTATAACGATCCACAGTAATAAATAGGAATAAGAAGTTAAAAAGAAGACTTTCAATAAAACATGAGGGTTTTTGTTTTGCTGTATTTAATGACTTGAACTGAGAGATACAGCAACCGTGGGACACTCTTACATCCCGGCATTCGCCTTAACGAACGAGGGAAACCCACAGTAAAACCTCGCTCAGGATGGCTTTTCTTGGAACAATTGCACAGGTCAGTCTATATTCACTTCACACTGTTGACAGTTTATTTTCTTGAATATCAGTCCTGTTGTCATGTTCAAAATCTCCTTATAGATGGCTCATTCACACGTATCCACTAATTTTACAGTTTGTATTTTTCAACGATCAGCTCTGGTGTATCACTCAGTATCTTCATAGTAACACCCTTCCGATAACAATTCACTGCAGTTGGAAATCGATATTTCACTTCCGTTGTTTAACACGCTGTTTTCTTAAGCCGCAACTCCTTGGTCATATCTCCTGATGTATTTCCTCGAGGTTGCTCACTTCACATCCTCTCAGACGGGAGATGACCTCACGAAGAATTCATACTTAAGAGGGGCCTGCTGTTTTTCACCAGCATGAGTTGAGGAGCCCTGAAAACCACGAGAATATTTTAGAGCTCGGTCAAACTAATATATTGCTGAAGAAAATCCCAACGTCAGTATCTGAAAATGGTACAAAAGTATATTGCCTAACAGCATAATGTTGAGTACATGTGAAAGTCATATAATATAATTTTGTTGACATTCCCCAAATTATTGCACTTATAATAGTTTAGTAGGAGTTTGGTTGTGAATATTTAGAATTATGAAAGAAAACTAAAATTAAATTTTCAATTCCTGAATTAAAGGAAGTTTTTAAATGCAACAATAACATACTACAGTGAACGAAAACCAACTTTCTTCAAAATCACACAACTATTACAATTGTAAGAACGATACAACTACACTATCAATTGTACACAAACAATTGGGCATCAAAATCATTCAAATAACACAATATCACTAATACTTTAACTCAACAATGTATACAACACACATAAACATGATCAACAAAACGACACAAATACCTGTACAGGTAGTATATGCTTGCACTACTAAGTCCGCACACACATATGAATATGGTAAGCATCAAAACCACTCATTGTACTCCCTGATTAAGTTACTACAAATGATTGCACTGCGATTAATACATGTATATTAATTTTGCCTCATAATGGCAACTATACGTTAATTTGAATATTTGTAGACGTTCTTCTAAAATTATTGAGTATCAAGGCAAATAGAATACATTTACTGGTGACTATAAGCTTTATGTTAGTGAAATTGGATCTGAAAGCATTCAGCATCACAATCTACTCAAATATTCCAAAGATAGCAGCTCCAGTATCAGCTAACTTACCACAGGTTCCGTATAGTAGGGTACCGTATTAGTTTTTAAGGAGAGCACTATACTTACCAAATTCATAAGATACTTCTGTACAGACAGCTTCCCTTTATTTCGTCCTTGTTGAAATTGATAGAACAAGACTTTCCATTTCCACCAAGTACAACCCAATTTTTTGTATTGCAGAATGTCACCAAGGTTAGTAGGCCTACTAGTTGTAAGATCCAGATTCAGTTTCCAACCTGCAATAAGTCCCACACCAATAGAAGCAATAGTCTAAAGAAAGCATAAGAATGGCAAAGTATGTTTCAATAGACGGAAATACTAACCTGAATTAAAATGGCGGGATTGTTGACATTTCAATTGTGCTTGATGTTTCAATGCAAGTATTTTATTCTTCGAAGGGATCATCTGTCTTACACATGCATCGAAAATTACTCTGCATCAAAATCACTCACATAGCACAATTATAAATACAGATATACTGTATCAGAATGAATTAATATACACAACAAAATATTGTATGTTAAATCAAGACAAATATCACAATGATGATGACTACACGTTTACATTATGACATGAATACAAATATCAATATATAGTGCATGGGAACCAAACAATATTACCAAGATAGCACTCCAATGTTTTCGGAGCATATACATTAGTACCGTATATGACACTTTTAATGACAAATATAATGAATGCTGAGATGCATTTCGACTAATATTTTAGCAAATATATGAAATGAATTGATATGTCACAATGACAGCATAAATGCGTTTCCGCTAACACACGGGCATATGAACATTTTGAGAATGGTACTACAAAAAGACCACATATTTGAAAATCATATTCTTCTTCATAAGGAAATTTAATTTGCCTAAATTAATATTAGTTAGTTAGTTAGTTAGTTAGTTATGGACCCAAATAGACTAACTCACAAAATTCACACATACTTGAAAAACAAAACAACTAGATCAAATTGGTACAAACAGACTGAAAAAGACTTGCAAGAATTAGGATCGCCAAATCTCCTAGACCGAAATGTCATAATAACACTTGCACTCACACTGGGTTTCGAGGAGGAAGAAAGACGGCCATACCACCATATCTGGTCTGCACAACGGAAGCAAACCCATTCGTTACGTATGAAGGAGTACTGGGCTGCAAGAAAGGCTAACCATTGTTGATTCCGCGTGGTCCTAAGAGACCCATTCGCGACGACGAAGAAGAAGAAGTTAGTAAGTTATTGTTGTTTTAAGGGGCGGAACTACGAGGTCATCTTCCCCTCTAAATTAATATAATATTGCAATAGGAGCTAATATAAAATTTAACTACCATTCTTACAAACATATATTAAGAGTTTTACAAAGTAACCAGACAAATATTGAGATTATTGCAACCATAAGATAACAATGCAACTTGTTCACACGAATACAAATATATTGGCATTAACAAAATTCACTAGTATCCCAATGATGCAAACGATACATTGAGGCGGACTCTACTATTCGTACAGCTGAATCATCAAAATATTGTGCACCAAAACTACCGAGATTTAACATTGATTTGAAACACTGATACTTCTGACACGAACCAACCTACCATAGGTTCAATGAGGTTTCATATAAACATTTTAAATGAGCACCATACTGGCCTGGAAGAGCATCTTTCCTTTCGTTTCCTTTCATTCATATTAGCATTAGAGCAATAGGCCTTCTTCCGTTCCGGCTTTGTTCACTTTACCAAGACCGAATTCAGTTGTGCATCCATATTATTTTTATTAATAGAAAGTTACCATTTTTGGTTTCAGTACGACAATCAGCATTCATTGTTATCAAACTGCAATAGATTCCACATCAAAAATTGAAGTATACCAAATATATGAATTGGTGACATTGAGCTATACTTGATGTTCTGCGAAGTAAACCTTAGTCTTATGTAACACAGTAGGCCCCTACAGACACATGGGGAGTTGTTAGGTATAAACTTCATAATTATGGTTATCATATGTTTTCAATACCACCGTACACGTTTGAAAATATTAGGCATCAAAACACACAAATAAAGTACTGCCATAATGACAACTATAACTTTGCACTACTATTTACAAAATTTGCATCAAAACTTCACAGTTGGGTAGATTATAGGCTAGGGAATAACCCACCCACCAAGGGAAGATGATTAAGAAAAGGAAATGGGTTTCGGACTTAAGAAAAAGGATAGAAAAATAGGAGGAGAGCCCCACAAAATTAATAAGCTTCACTTTAAACACACTTAAAGGCGATTGCCACAGAAACTTAACCTCCTGATATCTAAAATAGGTACGAGCTTGGTCGAAGCTGACTGGAACTGCAGCTAAAACTTGGGCAGTTTGCCAGAGAGTGGCTTTAGTGTCTTTCCTCCCAAGCACGAATAAAAGTACTATAGGGAAGGGTGATGGTCTGGCCAGACAGATAGTAAAAGCTTTATTAAGCATGAACGAGGGCATAAACCTAGGAAGGGCTAGGAAAGCCAGGATCCTGCCTAACTGTAGTATCAGAGAAATGATGAATCCAAAACCAAATATTTAATTTATTTAACAATTCAAAGAAGCGTAACTTTAACAAATAAATATGTTCTATGTAGTTAACAATTTGGGGTCGCAGACCTCCAACAACGTTCAGAAATTGCTCCAGGCAGATGACAATTTTTAAGGTTTTTAAACCTTATATTAAAATCTTGGTAAGATTTAATAAAATGAGCAAAATGGAATAATTAAAGTCTTAACATTTACAGGAGTACAAGCAGTGTACTATAAGAAACCTCTGAAAGAACATTCTAACGAGAATAACAACTTCGAAGATAACAAAGTAGAAAACTTAAAGAATAAAAAGGAAGTTCCTACAACTTCTTATATTTAAACAGAATTACTTTATGAGAATTATACAAAGAGAGCAGGTCACTTACTGTGAACCTGAAAAGTTAATCAGAAGGAAAGTTCTAGACCTCCTATACTTTAAATAAGACTCGCAAGTTAAATGAGGCAGTTTTCATTTAGCGAGACCAAAAATAAATAACTCACTCAAGAGTTGAGAGAATTGTTTTTCCCTGCTTTTGAAGGGAGGAACAATGGAAGTTTGAAACGTGTGCTAGACACGTAATTATACAGAGATACTTAATGATAAACCAACAAAATTGGAAGGGCACTTCTTAGAATGACACCTCATTGGAACAGACCTAGATTAAAAGTTTATTGCAGATTGTTAGTAAGAGGTTTAGGAAAGAGAAATGGGAATTAAGGAAAATGTTCATGGCCTTATTTGAATATAAGCGGACGATCGCGACGCGGTAGAAAAGTTGAGCAAGCACTGGTTTTCACTATAGTTCATTGAAATGTATGAAAAGTTCACTGTGTAGACACAAAGTTTATGAAAAAGAAAGTTATTGCAATGATGAAAATAACTGGTTTCACTAGATAAGTGAGAGTCTATTTCTTGAGAAAGTTGTAAATTACAATTAAATGCGCTATAGAAAATTCCCGCGGTGGACGAAACTTCACTATGTAGTAATTTAGAAGTAAGATAATTCAATTTTAAACAGAATTCTCACAGGTACGTGAGAAATACATGACGGCAGGACTTGTAGATTGAGTACGGAATCTAGAAGGTTCCAGAACAATCTTAGCAGTAAAATGGGGCTAATGTAAATCCAGCGGAGGAACTAGCTTGTTGAATTATAGACAGCGGGTAATTAGATAATATCCCACGTAGTGAGAGGATTTCTCATTTGAATAGCTTAATAAAAGCTCTTTATGGTAAGGTCGGCTTATACAAGCGAAAGCTCGACATGGCAAATCCCACGAAGAATGATTATTGCCCCAGAATAAATACTTTCACACTGTCTATAAAGGTATCATTAAAAACACGTGAAAGTTAAAACCATGAAGATGAGGTTAAAACTTGAAGAAGGTACTTATCTTTGTTGCATGTCGAAGTGAAGTTCCTCACTGATGCCTAGAGTTCCAACATAGCGTGGAATTTAAAAAATGCCTCGTTAGGTCAGGAGGCTAGCTCTGGTTGAGCCTTAACTGATTGCTTCAACTGCCGACTAAGAAGTGAGACTTGCTCAACGAAGCACGGAAGGTCCTAGGAAGGGGAGAGAGTGGGGGTAGGAAACAAAAGGTATACATATCAGCATAACCAACTTATCATAAATAAATTTTCTTCTTGATGGATGATCTTCTAAGAATTGATAGTAGGCGATATTAGCGCAGCATGGTGGGTGAAACAGTAGATGTAGTCCTCTTGCTCAAGGAGAAAATAGCTGGCGATAGTAAAGATCTGGTGGCCAGATGGATATGTAAGTCCTCTTGCACGATGAGGAATTGAGTAGCTTCAGAGGTTCGCTACTAGATGACGCTAGGTGGGTCACAGAAGTTATATATCTGAAACATACTTATGCAGACGTAAGAGATTTGCCCAACAAGGAGAAAACAGAAGATCACTGTTGGTGTTTGGCAAAGAGGAAGGAAGAAATGAACATGCAAGGAGCAGTAGACATTATATCTCAGGTACCGTGTATTCAAAGAATACACCATACTGGGGGGACAAACACCAACAGGGAACAAGAAAAACAAGTAAACATTTGAAGGTAATGGAGAGATCAAAGACAGAGGTCTTGTGATCAGACCATTAATAGTTAAGACTCTGAATACCCTGACTCTCCTATCTCCTCCAGGGTAACACTCGGTCACTTTTCCAAAAGGCCAGACTAGGGGGGGTGAAACATCCCTAACTAAGACCAAGTCTCCCACCTTAATGTCGGGACTGGAAAGAAACCACTTCTGTCTCCCTTGCAAGGAAGTTAAATATTCCAAGTTCCACCTCTTCCAAAAAGAATTACGGAGGGCTTCAAGTTTACACCAAACAATAGGTAAATCAGAATCCCTGAAAGAATTAGGAAGAGGAGGAGGGGCAGAGAGAGAAGTGCGTGTAAGACAGTGACCAGGTGTGAGTGGAAGGAGGTCATCAGGGTCATTAGAAAGCGGAGTAAAAAGGCGAGAATTATCAACATCTTCCATCGCAAAATAGCTGGAAGCTGAGAGAAATAAAGCACTAGTAAAGATTACGATACGATGCGAAAGAAGAATTGGCAAGTTTAAACAAAGCATATAGAGACAAGTACATCTATTCAGGATAAGAATATACCAAGTAAACAAAGAAACTATACGAGTAGAAAGCAAGAACGCCATAGGTAACGACCTAGTAGCAATAAACAATGACCTTAAGTCACAATAAGCATCAAAGGGGTTACTCAGAAAAATACTTAAGTCAGCGAGAAACGTGACATAACAAGTATAAATGCAAAAACACATCGAATGTGACGACGAGAAAAAGCAACTTTGTTCATCAATGAACATTAAGATCGCAAAAGATGTAAGCAAATTGCAATACATAAGCGCGTGAGAAATACGCAACGAAGTTTTGAAACAAGGAACGAAGCAGTTATAGAATACGAGCTTGAGTAAACGAAAGACACAAGCAAGCGCGGCCTTGACACACATAGTACAACGAGATAAGACATATAAATAGCTGAGAGAGTCCTTGACTAGAACAAGTTTATTTTGGGAATTAGGTGAGCGGCTTCCGAGATTACGGTAGCGGCTCACCAGACAATGGTTGGCAATCAGCCAGAGTTGAGATAAGAGAAACTTGCTTTGACCTTTGGCAATCGTACAGGAAATAAACAACAACTTGGCCTTCCTCAGGCGTGTATACAAACAAGTTTGAAAAACAAGCAGTTCGGAGTACACAAACAACATTTGTTGAATCAGCTGTAACATAAAGCAGATATTCAGGTTGAACAGCATGCAGTCAATCGTAACTTGGACGTGAACAAGCGATTTAAAGATATATGAAATAGAGTAGGAAATCAATTTCGCATAATTGAGAGGATCACGGAATCCGACAATTTTCAACAAAAAGAAGCTTAATTCTTCAGAGCAAAGAAGACAAGCTGGGACATTGAGAAGAAGGTTATGCATAAGAATAGTTATTCTAGATGCTATAGAATTCAGATATTCAAGCGGTTTCATAAGCGACTTCCAATTGTGAGGAAGGGGGGAGGAGCCGGCCGTGGCCATCCTTCTATATAGCGAAAGAAGTGAAACATAGCGTACAGCAAAGTGATGGAGACTGATAGCCATGGTTTTACACAAGGGGAAGATAGTTTTCGAGAAAGAGTTTAAGCAATTACCTGCTATAAAAAATGACATGAGAAGGTAAACGAAATAACACAAAGCAAGGCGAACTTGAATTGCCATTTTGTGCGGGAAGAAGGAAAAACCATTTAAACAACTTACAGAGGTAGCGTAGTTGTTCACGATAAGACATCGTTTCGACAAGTGTTTTTCAAAAATATTGAGATCTGAAACATGAGCGTTCTCTTTTTCAGAAATGGGATTTCTGTCAGCTGTAACGAAATGACATTGCGCTTTAGTTTGAAGACTGGGTTGTTTGATTTCACCAGTAATAACCCAACCAAAATCGGTGTCTCTGGCGACCACGGTTGAAGATAACTTGCGTGTTTGTTTGCGAATGCAATTCCAAAAAACATTGGCACTGAAAAGTACATCAATGGGACCTTGAGCATTAAACTGAGGATCAGCTAACCTTAAGTGCGAAGGAATCTTTAATCCGGAGGTATTAATAGAGTGACTTGGAGTGTCCTTGCCAATACTGGTAAGAATGAGACAGTTTAAATTAAGATTGGTGTTTCTTTGGCAAACGTCTCTGATTTTCAATTTTGAAGACTGCAAAACTTGAGTTTTCAAATTGTCAATGCCGGTTACACTGATAGAAGTAGGCGATGACGAAAGACCTAGTTTTTTAATCAACGATTGCGAAACAAAGTTATGAGTTGAAGCGGAATCGAGAAGACCACGGGTTCTAAACCAATTTCCAAATTTATCTTGGATTTCGAATTGTACAGTAGTCAAAAGGGTTTGCGCACTATGAAAAGTTTCGGCGTTAGTAATGCAGGAAGAAGCATTAGTTTGTTCGGAGCTGCTCTGCATGGAGCTTGAAGAGGCAGGTACTGATGACCTCGATTTATCGTGAACGTGCAATAAAGAATGATGCGGTTTTTTACAATGGAAACAGAGATTTGATGACGTACAGTTCGAAGAAGAATGCTTAGGTGACAAGCAATTGAAACAATGTTTGCTATTTAAGACAAACTTCCTTCGATCTTCGACAGACAATTCTTTAAAGGATTTGCACGAATACAATGTGTGAAACTTTTTACAGAGCGTGCATTTTAACGATTTGTTAAGCGGCCTGATATGTTCTCTGGCATGATTGAAAGGAGAACGGGTTTGCTTGTTTTCGACAGATGGGGGCTGATGTCCCTTTGAAGAAGCAAGTTTTTTTTCAAAAATTTGACACTGAGGATTCGTTTCGACCTTTTCGCACTGAAATGCGAGTGCTGTAAGGACTTGGCATCGGCTGTTAAGAAACGAGATTAAGTGTTCGAAGGAAAATTCTTCCTTGCGAGCGAGTTCGATCTCCCAAGCCTTTAAAGTTGAAAAATCGAATCTTGATGTAGCCAGATGAATGAGTATGGTGTCCCATGTTTGGACAGGTTGATTGAGTTGGTATAATGCTCTGACATTCAACTGTGTAGAATCTAAGAGGTCTCTTAAAGAGGTGACGTCATTAGGTTTGACGGCTGGCAAGTTAAAAAGACAGCGTATGTGACGAGCTACACTCAAACGTAAATTGCCATATCTCTCTTTAAGGAGATTAAAGGCGATGTGGTAGTTGTCTGCGCTTAAAGGCAGTGACTCCACCAAGGCCAAGGCCTCAGATTCCAAAGACGTACGGAGGAAGTAAAATTTATGTATGTCTGGGATCTCAGCATTTTCATGAATTAGGGAGCAGTAAAGTTCGTAAAAAGAATACCATTCACCTTCCTTGCCTGAGAAGTGCGGTAGGCTTATCTTGGGAAGTAACGGTTTCGGTTTGTTCTTGTGAACTGAAGCGAGTGCGAACTGGGCCGGATTGATGACCTTAGTGTCCGGTTCTGAGATATTGCGGATCAGTTGGTGGGCCTTTGCAATTCCTTCAAAGTACAAGGGTTCGACCTCGTCCCGATCCGATTGAAGGTCTGGGCAAGCGGATTCAATCTCGGTTTGAATTTGGTCATAATAATCATAAGACCGTTCGTACAACTTAAGGCGTTGTGTTAAGATATCTAAATCACACTCGGCGGGATTTAACTTGTTGATAAAATTTCTGAATCTAGTGAGTTGCCCTTTATAGGAAGAACGTCTAGCAATGAGAGTTTCAACTTTTTCAGTAGGAGCCATGATAAAGAGAATAAATTGAAATACAACTCACGAAACTGTAGAACCTTGGAGATGCTGTCAAGTTTGCAGCAGAGAATGGGTCGAAAGAACAGGACACACCAAAGGAGACAGGAGCGGCCTCTTTCCCGTTCACAGGCTTTGCATGATGTAGATATAACTGAAAAATCCAAAGCAGATATTAATAATTTGCCAAGTATTGTCAAATGACACTTGACAAACAATGGACATAAAAAAATGGACTCTACCGGGTTTCGGCACCAAATTTTGGGTAGATTATAGGCTAGGGAATAACCCACCCACCAAGGGAAGATGATTAAGAAAAGGAAATGGGTTTCGGACTTAAGAAAAAGGATAGAAAAATAGGAGGAGAGCCCCACAAAATTAATAAGCTTCACTTTAAACACACTTAAAGGCGATTGCCACAGAAACTTAACCTCCTGATATCTAAAATAGGTACGAGCTTGGTCGAAGCTGACTGGAACTGCAGCTAAGACTTGGGCAGTTTGCCAGAGAGTGGCTTTAGTGTCTTTCCTCCCAAGCACGAATAAAAGTACTATAGGGAAGGGTGATGGTCTGGCCAGACAGATAGTAAAAGCTTTATTAAGCATGAACGAGGGCATAAACCTAGGAAGGGCTAGGAAAGCCAGGATCCTGCCTAACTGTAGTATCAGAGAAATGATGAATCCAAAACCAAATATTTAATTTATTTAACAATTCAAAGAAGCGTAACTTTAACAAATAAATATGTTCTATGTAGTTAACAATTTGGGGTCGCAGACCTCCAACAACGTTCAGAAATTGCTCCAGGCAGATGACAATTTTTAAGGTTTTTAAACCTTATATTAAAATCTTGGTAAGATTTAATAAAATGGGCAAAATGGAATAATTAAAGTTTTAACATTTACAGGAGTACAAGCAGTGTACTATAAGAAACCTCTGAAAGAACATTCTAACGAGAATAACAACTTCGAAGATAACAAAGTAGAAAACTTAAAGAATAAAAAGGAAGTTCCTACAACTTCTTATATTTAAACAGAATTACTTTATGAGAATTATACAAAGAGAGCAGGTCACTTACTGTGAACCTGAAAAGTTAATCAGAAGGAAAGTTCTAGACCTCCTATACTTTAAATAAGACTCGCAAGTTAAATGAGGCAGTTTTCATTTAGCGAGACCAAAAATAAATAACTCACTCAAGAGTTGAGAGAATTGTTTTTCCCTGCTTTTGAAGGGAGGAACAATGGAAGTTTGAAACGTGTGCTAGACACGTAATTATACAGAGATACTTAATGATAAACCAACAAAATTGGAAGGGCACTTCTTAGAATGACACCTCATTGGAACAGACCTAGATTAAAAGTTTATTGCAGATTGTTAGTAAGAGGTTTAGGAAAGAGAAATGGGAATTAAGGAAAATGTTCATGGCCTTATTTGAATATAAGCGGACGATCGCGACGCGGTAGAAAAGTTGAGCAAGCACTGGTTTTCACTATAGTTCATTGAAATGTATGAAAAGTTCACTGTGTAGACACAAAGTTTATGAAAAAGAAAGTTATTGCAATGATGAAAATAACTGGTTTCACTAGATAAGTGAAAGTCTATTTCTTGAGAAAGTTGTAAATTACAATTAAATGCGCTATAGAAAATTCCCGCGGTGGACGAAACTTCACTATGTAGTAATTTAGAAGTAAGATAATTCAATTTTAAACAGAATTCTCACAGGTACGTGAGAAATACATGACGGCAGGACTTGTAGATTGAGTACGGAATCTAGAAGGTTCCAGAACAATCTTAGCAGTAAAATGGGGCTAATGTAAATCCAGCGGAGGAACTAGCTTGTTGAATTATAGACAGCGGGTAATTAGATAATATCCCACGTAGTGAGAGGATTTCTCATTTGAATAGCTTAATAAAAGCTCTTTATGGTAAGGTCGGCTTATACAAGCGAAAGCTCGACATGGCAAATCCCACGAAGAATGATTATTGCCCCAGAATAAATACTTTCACACTGTCTATAAAGGTATCATTAAAAACACGTGGAAGTTAAAACCATGAAGATGAGGTTAAAACTTGAAGAAGGTACTTATCTTTGTTGCATGTCGAAGTGAAGTTCCTCACTGATGCCTAGAGTTCCAACATGGCGTGGAATTTAAAAAATGCCTCGTTAGGTCAGGAGGCTAGCTCTGGTTGAGCCTTAACTGATTGCTTCAACTGCCGACTAAGAAGTGAGACTTGCTCAACGAAGCACGGAAGGTCCTAGGAAGGGGAGAGAGTGGGGGTAGGAAACAAAAGGTATACATATCAGCATAACCAACTTATCATAAATAAATTTTCTTCTTGATGGATGATCTTCTAAGAATTGATAGTAGGCGATATTAGCGCAGCATGGTGGGTGAAACAGTAGATGTAGTCCTCTTGCTCAAGGAGAAAATAGCTGGCGATAGTAAAGATCTGGTGGCCAGATGGATATGTAAGTCCTCTTGCACGATGAGGAATTGAGTAGCTTCAGAGGTTCGCTACTAGATGACGCTAGGTGGGTCACAGAAGTTATATATCTGAAACATACTTATGCAGACGTAAGAGATTTGCCCAACAAGGAGAAAACAGAAGATCACTGTTGGTGTTTGGCAAAGAGGAAGGAAGAAATGAACATGCAAGGAGCAGTAGACATTATATCTCAGGTACCGTGTATTCAAAGAATACACCAACAGTATCACAATGATGCATTTCTTAGGCTACTCACATATTAAAATGACATACGTCTCCCCAGCAAACACACGAATATAATATGTGTTTTAGTAACAGTCGTGTTTTCCACCACATACATTATGACATATAAAAATGTAATACCCATTGAACTATTCAATTATCCAAATGAAAAGAATGAATTGTTATTACTAGAAGCGATAGACAAACATTAGAGATTCCACACGACACCAAATACTCTCAAGTATCACAATAATGAATATAACAAAATCATAACAACTCAGTAACAGAAATATTAAGCATCTCGCCTACATCAAAAATTAACACTTTGAATTTACAGAACTATTTACACACTTCATCGGAAAATATTACAATTATCACAATTATGTAAGCAGTAAGTTTCAATCAACAACTTTTCACAAATAAGATTTCAAAACCGCACAGATATCACAAAGATTAAAACCAATCCATTTATAGTACATTTATTTATTTATTTATAGTTTATATTTTATTTATAGATCAGGAATGTTGAATAAAGTGTCCACCGAATGCATAACACACTCCCATATAGGTCTCATCAATCATCCTCCATGGTATCATTCAAGGAATAAATCATATCCATTTCTTACTATCGATACCGTACTTACCCCAAGTAAAAATCACTTTCAGAATCCTTATTACTTCCTTTCATAGAATGTTAGCAGTGTAAGCTTAAGTATGACGCTCTATCTTCATCGTCCCGAACCGGCAATAAATATCACAACAAATAGTCCAAAGACAACATACAAGTGGTAAGTTTGTAGTTTTAATACAGAGGAATACGAACCTGAATAAAATCAGCAGGTTTGATGATACTTGTGTTATCCCAGATGTTCTTGTGAAAGGGTGCTCCTGTGTAGTAAATATCTTCCTTACATAGCACTGTAGACCTATGAACTTTTGTGGAAAATTATTGTACAACAATATTTCTCATGTATCACTATTATGACAGTCATAATTAATGAGTACAGATAGAAATATTATTATTATTATTATGAAAACAAACATATATCACGAGGATGACAACTAGATATACATAATTTGCATTTAACCACACTTATTACAATTATAAAGAACATTGACAATCCTTAGAACGTATGCTTCTTAGTGCAAACTAGTGTGTCCATCATCAGACATACATCAGAATGTTGCACCAATACTTTTCTACTACTACCAATTCACACAAAAAACAGTGCACACATATTAAAATGATAATAACTATATGTCTCCGAAAATATTAATCAGCTTGCTCACACAACAATTATTGTTACATTGAGATTAGAGTACTGTTTATACACTTTCATCACAATACAATTTGTGTATTTCCAATCAAATATCACAATTATGTCACTATCCATTCACACATATGAAGTCATAACTGCACAGATACCACAAGGATTACAACCAATTCACATATGTTTCACATGAGACTTAAGAACATACGAGATACTCAAAAAGTCTATCTCATTAATATCTACACCTTTTCAGTAGTACATAGGCTACACGTAAATTAAAATAGTTCCATGAATGCCTATCAGTAACAACAGTGATAGGCAGTACACCCACCATCAGAATATTTGAGACATTTTCATGCGTCTAAATATATAAAAAATCGTAAGATTAATAACAGATCGCTTCAACTAAATTTTCTACACTTTCAATGTAACAATTGAGTGTAAAACACTAATAAGAAACGACAAGCTACTGAACTTAAAAACCTGCACCAACTTACCATATTTTCAGTAATGTTGATTGAAAGTGATGAAAGAAAGCATTATACTCACCGACTCCAAAACGCACTTCCATGTACAATTTCACCAATCATCTTCCATGGTATAATTCCAACAATTTCCATTTCTCACTTGAATACTTTCACAAGTAAAAATATCCTTCAGAATCCTTATATCCTTTCATAGAATATTAGGAAATGTAGGCTTCAAGTGGACGCTCTATATTCATAGTTTCCAACCTGAAATAAATACCACAAAAAATTATATACCAGTACCGTACTAGACTTACATTTTTTTTTTTTTTTTTTTTTTTTTTTACGAGGGATTGTGGAAAATCTGCTAACAGACGCTTGAAGAGGGTCCGCACTCTTCAAGTGTGTGGGGCTCTTACCCACTAAAAACCACAAACCCTTTTCCCACGACGTGTATATTCGCCCTGGAACCGCTCTCGCAACATACTAGACATAGCATCATCAAATTATATGAAAGATTATGTATCAACTTATTACAGCTATACTGGGTATACACACTTTGCTCTTAACCACGAGACTTACAATTGTGAAACATACATGGAAAATATTATTGTTCAACAATATTTCTCAAGTATCACCATTATGACAGCCATAATGTTATGAGTACGGATATAAATATTATTTATTCATTTCACCAGTTATTTCGAGGATAACAGCTAATACGAATTATACAAATTTTGCATTAACCACACTCATTACAATAATGAAGAACATTGACAGTCCTCAGTATGGAAGCTCTTAGAGAATATACATCAGAATATTGCAAACATACATTTTCACTACTATCTACAATATATACACATAACTATTCAGTGTAAAACAGTGCACATGTTAAAATGATAATGACTGACGTCTTGACAACTAATTATGCAAACATGCGAATATAATAGACGTATTAGTCACGGACATGTTTTCCACAACACACATTATTACATGAAAAATGTAATACCCAATGAACTAGGAGTATGATAAAAACTGACTATTATCACTAGAAACGACACACACTTATTAGAGATTACATGTGACACCAAAATCTCTCAAGTAACACGATAATAACTACATCTTTACAGTAGTACTATGCATACACACAAATGAAAATAGTTGCATGAACACCCATCAGTAACAACAAAGGTAGCCAGTACGCCTATAGCCAGTATATTTGCAAATGGTTTATGCCTCATAACATATACATATATTAAATATCGTAAAGCTAATAAGAGTTCACTCATACTAAATTTTGTATACTCTAAAATAAAACACCCGCATCAACAACTAATCATATAGGTCATCAAACTACTGTACATTAAAACATGAACCAACTTACCATAGGTTCAGTAAGGTCGATTAAAAATATTTAAGAGAGAACAATACTCACCGAATCCAAGACACATTTCTGTATACAGTCTCTTTTTCACCTTCCATGGTATCATTCAAGGAATAAACCATCTCCATTTCTTACTTTGAATATATTCCCAAGTGAAAATCTCTTCCAGCATCCTTATTATTTCCATTCATACTCCTAGAATATTAGCAGTGTAGGTTAA
The DNA here is from genome assembly GCA_946902985.2 of Meconema thalassinum. NCBI lineage: Eukaryota > Metazoa > Arthropoda > Insecta > Orthoptera > Tettigoniidae > Meconema > Meconema thalassinum. The sequence continues at coordinate 694,517,974 of OX336390.1, forward strand.
AGTAGGACGCTCAGTGTTCATATTTCCCAACCTGCAATAAATTTCGCAACAAATTACACAATAGTTCAAAGACAACATGGGAGTGGTATGTTTTGCGTTTTAATAGGAAGGAATACGAACCTGAATAAAAGCGGCGGTCTTGAAGACACATCAGTAATCCAGGATGTTCTTGTGAAAGTTTTTCTTTCTGTGTGGAAATTATTCGTTTTACATAGCACTGTAGACCTATGAACTTATATGGAAAATTATGTATCAAATTATTATGGCTTTACTTTGTATACACACTTTACTCTTAACCACACGATTTACAATTGTGGAAAACATTGCCTACCCATAGTTAGTACAAGTACGCTTGTTTTTCAAATTAGTAAGTTTCCAACATCAGTACACAAACATAAGAATGGTGCAAGCATACATTTCTACACATACAAATTCAGTGTAAAAACAGCACACATATTAAAATGATAATGGCTATATATCTCCACAATTCATTATGCAAACATGCGAATATAATATGCTCATGTTTTCCAACACATGCATTATTGCATTTAAAAATGTAATTACCAATGAACTACTCAATTATGCAAATAATACCGGTACATACGAAGTCAAAACCACACAGATATAAATCAGACATATCATCAGACATCAGACATACATCGGAATGGTGCAACCATACCTTTTCCCTACAGCCTATATACACAACAATTCAGTGTACAATCCATGCACATACATAAAAATGATGATTACTATACGACTTAACAACTAATTATGCTAACATGCGATCATAATATGCATATTAGTCCGAGTCATGTTTTCAACCACACTCATTGTTACATGAAAAATGCATATCCCAATGAACACTGAATTATCCCATTTATAAGAACTGAATATTTGCACTAGAAACGACACACACTTATTACAGTTTTAAGAAAACACCATAACCTCTCAAGATTCACAATAATGAACACAACAATATCACAAGAACTCATGAACGAAATATTCAAATACATGCGCATACAGAAATTGGAACTTAGGAATTACAGTACTATTTATACACTTTAATTTAAAAAACAGTTTGTGTATTTCCATTCAAATGTCAAATTATGTAAACAGTAAGTTTCCTACCAGCTAGTAACACATATGAAGTCAATACCGGGCAGATATCACAACCATTACAACCACTCCAGATAATATGAAACATATATGAGGATGTAGTACATACGAGATTCTCAAATAGCCGATCTCATTAATAACAACAACTTTTCAGTAATTTTGTATACACACAAAAATGAAAATAGTTGCATGAATGACCAACAGTAACAATAGTGATATAACAGTATACCCATCACCAGTATCTTTGAGAAGGGATTATGCATCTAACATCTGAATATCCAAAATATCGTAGAGATATTAACAGTTCGCTTCTACTAAATTTTGTACACTTGCAATGAAATCATTCTCATCAAATACTAATAAGATAGCAACTTCTAAGTACTGTACTTTAAAATATGAACCAACTTACCATTGGTTCAGTAAGTTCGATTAAAAGTGCTCAGAGAGAAGTATACTCACCGAAACCATAACACACATCCATATACAGTCTCTCCTCTCAACATCCATAGTAGCATTCAAGGAGAAAACCATCTCCATTTTTACAAGTAAAATTCCATTTCAGCATTATTATTACAGTATTTCCATTCACAGAATATTAGCAGTGTAGGTTAACGTATTGCACTCTATGTTCATAGTTCTCATCCTGTAATAAATTCCACAACAATTGACACACTAGCCCAAAAGCAACATGGGAGTGGTAAGTTTTTTTTTATAGGAAGGAATACGAACCTAAATAAAACCTGCGGGCTCCATGACTCATCAGTTATCCTGGATAATTTTGTGTGTGTGTTCCTTTCCGGTAAATATCCATCTTACATTGCACTGTAGACCTATGAACTTATATGGAAAATCATCGTTCAACATAATTTTTCTAGTATCAAATTATTACAGCTATTCCTAGTGTACACACCTGGTATCTCAATTTAATATAACAACAACTCTGAAACGAAAATATTAAGCAGCTTGCCCACACGAAAAATTGGTACATTGAGATTACAGTACTGTGTATACACTTTCATCGGAAAATAATTAGTGTATTTCCATTCAAATATCACAATAATGTAAACAGTAAGTTTCCTACAGGTATTAACACATATTATGATATCACAAACATTACAACCACTCCAGATATGATTCACATATTAGAATGTAGTACATACAAGATTCTCAAACAACCTATATCATTACAAACAACAACTCTTCAGTGGTTTTTTACACACACACACACAAATGAAAATAGTTGCATGAACGCCTATCAGTAACAATAGTGATAGAACAGTATACCCATCACCAGTATCTTTGAGAAGGGTTTATGTGTCAAACATCTGAATATACAAAACATCTTAGAGATATTAACAGTTCACATCTACTAAATGTTGTACACTTGCAATGAAATCATTCTCATCAAATACTTATTAGGTAGAAAATTCAATCTACTGTACTTTAAAATATGAACCAACTTACCATAGGTTCAGTAAGTTCGATTAAAAGTGCTCAGAGAGAAGTATACTCACCAAAACCAGAACACACTTCCATATACAGTCTCTCCTCTCAACGTCCATGGTAGCATTCAAGGAGAAAACCATCTCCATTTCTTACTTTTGATACTTTCACAAGTAAACTTCCATTTCAGCATTCTTATTTCCATTCACAGAATATTAGCAGTGTAGGTTAACGTTTGGCAATCTATGTTCATAGTTCTCATCCTGTAATGAATTTCACAATTGACACACTAGCCCAAAGGCATCATGGGACGGTAAGTTTGTCGTTTCTATAGGAAGGAATACGAACATAAATAAAACCTGCGGGCTCGATGACTTATCAGTTATCCTGGACAATTTTGTGTGTGAGTTCCTTTGTGGCAAATATCCATCTTACATTGCACTGTAGACCCATGAACTTATATGGAAAATTATCGCATAACATAATTTTTCTTGTATCAAATTATTACAGCTATTCCTAGTGTACACACCTGGTATCTCAATAATTAATAGACCAAAATCACAACAACTCTGAAACGAAAATATGAAGCAGCTTGCCCACACGAAAAATTGGTACATTGAGATTACAGTACTGTGTATACATTTTCATCGGAAAATAATCAGTGTATTTCCATTCAAATATCACAATAATGTAAACAGTAAGTTTCCTACAGGTATTAACACATATGAAGTCAATACCGGACAGATATCACAAACATCACAACCACTCCAGATATGATTCACATATGAGAATGTAGTGCATACAAACATCAGAATATACAAAACATCGTAGAGATATTAACAGTTCGCATCTACTAAATTTTGTACACTTACAATGAAATCATTCTCATCAAATACTAATAAGGTAGCAACTTCAAAGTACTGTACTTTAAAATATGAACCAACTTACCATAGGTTCAGTAAGTTCGATTAAAAGTGCTCAGAGAGAAGTATACTCACCGAATTCATAACACACTTCCAAAATATGTTTCAACTTCCTTATTAATTCCATTCACAAAATGTTAGAAGTGTAAATTAACGTATGACACTCTAAGTTCATAGTTCTCAACCTGCAATAAATTTAACAACAATTGACACACTAGCCCAAAGGCAACATGGGAGAGGTAAGTTTGTTGCTTTAATAGGAAGTAATACGAACCTGAATTTAAGCTCCTTTCTGTGTATTAAATATCTGTCTTATATAACACTGAATGGAAAATTAATGTACAACACTCTTATGACAGCTATAATCTTTAGGAGTACTGATGGAAATACTGTTTATTAAAACAACCATAACTCACGAGGATCATAACTTATATTTTCCTCTACGAATTATACACTCGTTGCATTTGACCACACATATTACAATTGTGATGAACATTTCCTATCCACAGTTTGTACGCTTGCTTATGGAAATTAGTTAGTTTTCACCAATCAGAGAAACATCAGAATGGTGAAACCCCTACACACACATAAACATTCAGTGTAAAAGAGTGAACATATATTAAAATGGTAATGACTATAAATTTCCACAACTAATTATGTAAACATGCGAATATAATATTCGTTTTAGTCACGGTCATTTTTTTTCACCACATTCATTATTACATGTTAAAATGAGCTACTCAAATATTCCAATGATAGAAACTTAATATTTTCACTAGGACACACACATTAGAGATTCCACACAACATGTCTTCTAAAGTATTACAATAATGAAGATAGCAACATTACAATAACTCAGAAACAAATACATTAAGCACCTTGCCCACATAAATAAGTACTTTGGGAATACGGTAGTATTGATACACTTCCAACAGAAAATAATTTGTGTATTTTCAAATATCACAAATAATGATCACAGTAAGATTCCGTCACCAGCTGTTCACACATGTGAAGTCAAAGGCAATACAACCACTCCAATAATGTTTCACATGAGCATATAGTACATACGAGATTCTCAAATTGCCAAACTCATAACTACATCTTTTCAGTAGTTTTGTGCAGACACACATGAAAGTTCATCAGTAACAACAATGATAGGCAGTACACCCATAACCAGTATATTTGAGAAGGGTTTATGTGTCAAAAGGTCTAAATGTATCAAATATCGTAAAGATAATAACAGTTCGCTTCTACATAATTCAGTACACTTCCAATAAAATCATTCGCGTCAAATACTAAGCAGATAGCAAATTCAAACTACTGTAATTCAAAACATGAACCAACTTACCATAGGTTCTGGGAGGTTGATTACAAGTGTTCAAAGGGAGAATTTTACTCACCAAATCCATAACACACTTCCATACATAGAACTCTCACCTTCCAAGGTAGCATTCACGGAATTAACCATCTCCATTTCTTACTTTGAATACTTTACCAAGTAAAAATTTGTTTTCAGCGACCTTATTTTTTTCCTTTCATGGAATGTCAACAGTGTAGGTTTAAGTATGACGCTCCATAGTTGATCATAGTTCCCAACCTGCAATACATTTCAAAACAAATAACATAATAGTCCTATGATAACATGGAAGTGGTAAGTTTGACATTTTAGTAGGAAGGAATACGAGCCTAAATAAAAACGGCGGGATTGATGTCACTTCAGTTATCCTGGATGTTCTAGTGTACGGTATGTGTTCCTTTCTGTGTGGTAAATATCTGTCTTGCGTAGCTGTGTAGACCTCCACACTTTTGTGAAATATTATTGAAAAACCTGTATTACTCAAATATAATGACACTAATACATACTGTACAGTGTACACTAACAGTAATATAGCATACATATCAATAGGTTTGGACACAGATGAAACTAGTTGCAGGGGGCGTGGTGGCTCAGCGGTCTAGCTGTATGCCTCTCACCAAGGCGGTCTGGGTTCGATTCTCGGTCAATGCATGTGAGATTTTCGAAGTGAGATGCCATGTCCTGTGGTTCGGATTCCACGTAAATAGGAGGTCCCGTGGCTCATGATCTCGAGATTAACTGTCACGTTAAACTACAAGCTTGCTTTTTAAACTAGTTGCATGAACACCCATCAGTAACGATTTATTTTCAGCACCCGTAACCAGTATAATTGAGAAGATCTTGTGCGTCAAAACGACTAAATATATCTAAAATCGTTAAGGTAATAACAAATAACATAGTATATCCTTGATATCCTAACTGATTATATAAGCATATGGAAGTATTAGACGTCATAGCTTCAAGTATATCATATTGATGTTGCTATGACTAATAAAGGCCATTCAATGAGAAACGAGCCTGAGGCTATAAAATGAAAAGCCCTGGCCTGAGGACGGTCGTGCGCTGAGGTACCAATCTCGCAACACGGCCTCACACACACACGATGACAGAGCGAGCAAGTATACACGTCGACTGTCCAGTGCACTCAGTCGTGCGTAAACCAGTGACATGGAGGCTTTAAAAGAAGAGCAAAGGGGTGCAGTGCATTTCCTGACAGCGGATGGAGTGCGTGGAATGGAAATTCATCGAACAATGGCACAAGTGTACGGAGAGCACCGACTACCCGTGGTGAGGGTTAAGGCGTGGCACAAGCAATTCAAGGAAGGACGGATGTCGTTCGCCGATGATGCATGGTCTGGAGCACCACACCGCATTACCGATGACATTGTCCAGCTGGTTGATGTCCTATTGCGAGACTGGTGAGTTATGGTAGCAGTCATTGCCACAGAGTTCGGAGTATCGGAAGTGGTCACACCATCATTAAGGACTGATTGCCATTTCCCAAATAGTGCGGCCAATGGGTGCCTTACAGTCTTCAACCAGCACAGGAAGCATGTGGAATGGGACTCTGTTTGGATCATCTGCTGCGCATTGCCAAAGAAGGGAATGCGTTCCGGGACTGGTGGTTGCAGGAGACGAGACATGGAGCCATCATTTTGAACATGAGACAAAACGACAAAGTCGCCAAAGTCGCCAATGGAAGCATGCGGGCTCGCCGCCACCCAAAAGTCCAAGGCCGTCCGCACGAGTACATGGAAGGTTATGCTCAGCTTCTTCTTTGACCAAAAGGGCCCCCTTAATATGGACTTCCTGCAGCACGGTGAATGTGCAGTGATACAAACCCTGACCTCCCTTTGCACAGCGATGAAATCGAAACGACCAGGGCAGCTCACTTGAGTACGTGTCCACTACGTCTTATAATCACAAATGAGATTGATGGGTATGAAAAACAAACCGACTACCCGTATACAAAATAACACAAATCACTCAATCATCAGATTGTTTTCGACTCCAGACTGTTGTTATAAGGCATGATCCAACTTACGGTGGTGCAGTAGTTCAGTCGAGTGATACTTCTTCAAAGGCAGCTTCCAGTTCCTTCTCTTGTGTTACTATTGCACGAGCCCATGTCGTGTTACTTCGAACAAGATGTTAGCATCCTTATAATATTGGTTCCAGTAAAATTATCCATCTTCATAGCTCCCTCCTGCAAGAGATTCCAAATGAAGTGAAGAAATAATACAAAGAAAATGGTAAATTAATGTTTGAACAGGTTTAAAATGGCTGGTTTGTTAAATTGAGATTATGCATGTCATTGTTGTGCAAGTTGACTTTCTGTGAAGCCTTGTGTAACACAGTATGGTATGGCTAGCCGGATCTTACTTGAATTTTACTTCAAGTAAGGTAGGGGCCTATGCATATTTCTTCCTTCATATACGTCAAATAGACGACGGTGATGATAGATTTGTTTTACAGGGTGCAATATCCAGGTCATTTGGATCTTGTAACACAGCAAAAATACGAATTCATTTTTTTTTTAATTTAGAGATGGATGCATAAATATTAAAGGAGCCTTAAAATACATTTGAAAATTATAACAACAAAAACCGTGCTCAAAATAGAAAATAGGTAATTTAAAAACTAAACAAAATCATAATTATGAATCTAAAGAGGAGTGGAAAATTTAGATTGCTGACCCTAGCCCACTACCTTCTATTAAGTGGACGATGTGATAGCAGCTACCACGTCATCGGCTAATATTGGATGAATCGTGTCGTGTAAGTTACACCTAAATATTTTCGCAGGTCATCGAAATCCGTACACGCGTTTAAAATGTTGGCCATGGTGAATACAGGTACAAAGTGGGGAAGTGGGTTTTCTCTTCGTATCAGACAGTCTACGAGTGAGTGGATCTTGCATAACCTATCCCTAATGACGGATTCTTCCATGCCCGGGAGGAAATCCACCTCACACGAGTAGTTCCCGTAATCACCCTCAGTTCACAGGGTCTGGACCAACTATCCACTGAGTCTCCTATAATGACCGTACTTGAGGACGTAACTGAGAGCAAATATCTCTAGCTGGTGCCTCCACTGGTCGAAGTGCGAATGATATAGCCTCTTTCGCAGTTGGTCCGCTAACTCATTTACCGCAATTCCCATGTTGGCACACTCCCCTCTGACTGAAGGAACATATTCAAGGGTGGATTATTTTTGTATAATAGGAGATGAATTCCAACGAGGAAACATAGTTTATTATTTTGTAATTACTTTCTGTTCTTCAAAATTCTAGATGACGTTCTTCTCATTAATATCTAATGTTATAGGTTTGACTGTCGAGATATTTATGATGGTTTTCCTTAGAGATTCGGAGACGAATATGACTAATTAAATAATAAGGACCTAATTTTTTTCAGTCGGTCAACACGATTGAGCCCAATTGTAACTGGTGGTTCCCCAAACTTGAAAATAAATACATGCGATTAATAAATATACTTGGATGATCAGTTTAGATCGTCAAGTGATCATCATCAGGTCCTTCGGCTATTAAATCAATGTCTACAAGTATGGGTTATGATATTTAAAATATATACACTTGTTTAATTGCAGGAGTAATTAAACTAGCAAACTAGTCAAGATATGTGATTTCTTTGTGGTGAAAGTGGTGATTGACCTTCAAGTTTGCTTGCTTAGTGTGATTATGTGATTGTTATTAAATGGTCAGGTTATTGTGGATTGTGTACTTAGCTGTTCAAGAGATGTGTGGTCCGTTTCCACGCAGCTGCCACCTCCGCTGCCTGCACTGAACTGGAAGGAATTTCCTGTCTTGATACGTTATCTCTAACTTCCTTGCCTTTCCTCCCGCATTCCTTACTGCTGTGTTTGTCGAGCAATGTAATGTGTGTGTTGTCAAGCCTAGAACATCCTAATATGGTGTATTCTGGATTTCTTTAACAATTAAAGGCTCCTTTCCATTCTCGCCACGCGTAATCTAGTGAGCCCCATAAGCGCTATCCGGTCTTTTTGTTTTCAGGAATAGGGAACCACCCTTTACAGTTGGGTATAATCGTGTTGACCGACTGAAAGACATTAAATTTCTATTGCTGAGGCAACACTGAATAAGTAGTTCCATGAAGAACTATACAGCCTATTTTCATATATCCAACTTATATTAATTGCCTCTATCAACATACAAAATTTCAGTTTGATTGCTGTAGGCTAATAGATTCGTCTAAATATTTTGGATGGTTGCCATGTTGGATTCTTATATATAGGCCATAGAGTTATTTACTATTACACGAAGATTATTGTGTAGGTGATTTATCGAAACTTCAATCGCATGTTTAGGACACAAGAAATAAAAACGAGATTTTAAAATTTCGCTAAGACGCCATCTAGTGGTTATGAAAATAATTTAAATGAATTAGATGCCAGTGGATTAAAATTTATATAAGCATATACCATACCAAGTTTCACTGCGCTCGGATGATTAAGTCGTGAGAAACGTCCAATTGAATATTCAAAATTCACGTCGCCGCCATGTTGGATTTTTGTTCTGTTTATAGCCTCTATACACATACAAAATTTCAGTTTGATTGCTGTCATAGATTGACAGATATTGAGAACCGTCCAGATATGTCGGATGGTCACCAAGGTGGATTTTAATATAATGTAGGCCATAGTGTTATGTACTATAAGATGAGGATTATTGTGTACGTTCATTATTCAAACGTTGATATTGATCGCATTATTAGATCACAAGAAATAAAAACTTAATTTTAAAACTTCGGACAGCCGCCTTCTTGAGGTTATGTAAACAATTGAACTAAATTAGATGTCAGTGCATGGCAATTTGTACAGTCATTTGCTGTACTGTACCAAGTTTCACTGCTTTCGGATGGTTAAATCACGAGAAACGTCTACGGTATTTAAATGTTTGAACTTCGCTTGGCTGCCTTGTTCGTTTTGTAGTTAACAGGTTTTTGAAAGTCACATAGGTGAACGTATAGTAGTGACCTACTGCCCTTTATCACCGTACAAAATTTCAGGGTGATATGAGTAATAGTTTCGGAGATTTAGAATGCCGGTGAAATATTTCGTCCAGCCGCCATGTTGGATTGGTGAGACGTAATACAATTTGAAGCATCAGCCGAAATAGTACTACCGGTAGCCTATGACCTTATCATGTTTCACTGAAAACACTCCAGTCATTTAGAAGTTATTAGGGGGATAGACACATGGACGCACACACACACATACACACACACACACACAGAAAAAAGATGATCTCATAAGCCTATTTTTACATAAATGAAAATAGGCTAAAAATGGCTTCAACCACGATAGTAAAAATGAAATGTGGTGATTAATTCTTTAAAATAATTACCTGTATGATCTGACTATGAATGATGTAATAAGAATTGAAAACATTTTTTTCCTTTCTAAGCGCGGTACCAAAATTAAAATTGAAAATAGAATTCCTCCCAACGTATTGTGTCACAATTTGATCTCATAGCCTATTGTTTGTCACAGTAGGTAAGGGTCGTATCAGTTATGCTCTGTATCATCAAGTGATTGACGAGATCAGTATTCAGTACTTATCGTCTAATACTACCAGATTCAGTGGGTTCTACTAGCAAGACCCACGCGATACGTTACAATGCCAAGCTTTAATCCGCTGCATAGGTACGTTCTATTTTAATACCTTACTAGCTTTTCGAATCCTTTATTACTTGTGTGTGATGCAGTTGTGAAAAAGAGTAGTTTCCTCATTAACCTTTACGCTCCCGAGGCTCGGGACTCATGGTACGGTACACTTGCATAGACGTATGTAGCGTGATGAGCAGTACAGCATGCGTTACAAATAATATGCTGGCAGTCAAGCGCTGTCCTTGACCTCTTGCCTAAAATTAAGTCTAATACCAAATAACCCTGCGCTTCAGGAATTATCTACAAAAGTAGGTACGAGAATGATTCAATTGTTACACAAACCATTAAAATCAACAGGCTAGAACGTCAGAAACAGTCGATTCGTTAAAAGGCTTAGTTGTTGAAGGGGAAAAAATTATTTCCTAAATTACGCAACGAAAGGATATGATCGTCGTAAGAATCACTAAAATCAGTCGTCTAGAAAGTCAGAAATAGTGTTTATAAATGCTTGAACGTGTTTGGTTGGTTGGTTGGTTGGTTCCTCAGTTTAGGGGCTGCGACAACGCGGTCATGTAGCCCCGCGTACTTTGGGCGTGTGTTGAAACATAGAATAGTGAATAATTAGCAAAAACAATAGAGAATGTCATGTCTGGTTAGGCATCACGACTTTGGTAATTGAAATATTTTCCAGGTGAATCGTGCGAGTTACAATGGGATTATGACAGCCTGTACAGAGAACTTGACCCATTCGTCATGGTCTTACAGCTGTAATGATATTTCGTCAAGCAGATCAGCAAAAGTCAATTAATCTCGTCTTTATAATGCAATACTTTCAATTGTGTTAAGTGGAATAATGTAATTTAAACGGAATGCACTTTGTCTTGGATCGTGTTTGACCAGATCCACAAAGAAGGGCAGGCAGGGTCTGCTGGTGGTCTCTACATGAGACTAGCAAGTGATGGGGCGACACATTTTCATTTTACCTCAACCCAATGTCAAAACATTTTTATATTTAAAATCCTCTGAGAAGTTTAATAAAGTCACTCAAAAAATATTCAAAACAATTTAACCATATATGGTACATCTCAGATATCAAACATGCTTCGGAGGGGTCATCAAAACAACTATTTCTACAGTCTACTCCTAAATCTTTCCACACTTTCGTAATTTTATCTGCCCTAGTCCAAAATTACACCTGACACCATCGTTGTACTTTCACAATAATTTCCTTTCACCAGTCATTGGAGTGTCAAAATCATAGACGAGTGTTTGTCTCCAACTTACACACAGTACACGAACCATCACAACCGTTACTGGGTTATGGGGTACAAAACAGTTTGATACACACACAAATAACAGCTCCATCGTGAAAAACAACTTCGCCGATTATTTCATTAATTCCATTAGGTCGACAAAAATTCCCCAACTGAAACAAGTTTGAAACCCACCTGCTTAATGCTGAGAATCAGATTAGTTTTCACCCGGCACATAAGATATTTTTATTTTATTTTTGACAAGAATCGAAGGACCAGTATCTTTGCGACGACCTCCGTAGTCCGTCGAGTTTTCTTCTTGTAATTCAAAGGAATCGACAGCTTATTCAGGCTTCTGTGAAGACCTTTCCCAGAACTCCGCTGAGGTTTCCTTTTAACTCGGCTCGTATCTAGGTTACGAACTTGGTTAGTTTACCTCAACAATGCAGATTGCAGCAATCTGATCTTAGTATTGAGACTTTTAAATACCGTACATGGTTGGTTGGTTCCTTAGTTTGGGCTGCGACAACGCGGTCATGTAGCCCCGTGTACTTTGGGTGTATGTAGAATCTGTCTGATAACCGGTGTTAATTGTGATGACTGTATTAGTGTGTGTTATCTGTTTTTAATTCAAGTAAGGACTGCAGACATTGAATGTCAAGTAGTTCCTACTTTTGCCGCCAAACGCCACCATCAACGATTACTAGTTCAGAACTTTGATACTAGACGCTACTGCAGTCGGCTCCTGGCGACGAACGTACGAACCTAATTTGAGCGTTGTTTAACCTATATTTATCACAATTAAGACCGGTTATCAGACAGATTCTACACACACCCAAAGTACACGGGCCTACATGACCGCATTGTCGCAGCCCCTAAACTGAGGAACCAACCAACCAACCTATATTTAATTTAGCTTCACACAGATGTAATTAGTGGAAGGTTCTTCAACATGCCATTAATCTATGACATGGGACCACCGGCTTTACTTCCCCTCCGAAGGAAGGCATACTGAGGGATTTTTAACGCTCTTAAAATATCCGACGACTTCGGCCGGGTTTGAACCCGCGATCTTGGTACCTAAATACCGTACATTCTCTTAAGGTTATTAAATGGTTTACCTCTTTTTGCAATTCATGTTCACAGACGATTCAATGAAGGGTTCTGTTTCTGTTTAGACATATTTTTTCTTCTTGATGAACAAGAAAGTAAAAATAGTTTCCAGCGAACGCTTTTGAGTATCACGTTTCGTGCATCTGTCTTCCCTTACTTGAGCCTGTTCTTTATCTGATTTTGGTCATCTGAAGCATATTATAAAATTAAGTTAAGCTCATTACCGCAAAAGGCTTTCGGGCCTTTTTTAACTGAAATCCAACAGTTCCGATTTAGATCATGCATGCTGTATAATCGCCATCGAGGTGAAGACAGCAGTTCAACAATTATATTATCCTTCTGCTTGCAAGCATGAAACCACTGTTAGAAAACGGTTGGTTCTTTAGGAAACGTGTTACAGGTGATGCTATTGTATTTGATCTTTTGATTATAGATCTCATACACAGACACAATGGGCAGATGACCACAACACAGGTCATTCTTAGTCCGGTACCAGTATTAATAAACGTAACCTACACAATAACCTACTGTATATACCAGGTGAATCAGCTGCCCATAATATTATCTTATGCAGCCTATCTAGCGTGTGCTATCAGGAAGGTCGATATTTCTCTGCTTACATCGCACTGCAAACATATCCCGCAAACGATCCTGAGCACTATTATTAGCCTACTTTCGATTTTTGCAAAAAATGAAAGTAGACTTATGAGATCAACACAGGGCGAAAAATTGTGTGTGTGTGTCTGTGTGTGTGTGTGTGTGTGTGTGTGTGTGAGTCTGTGTGTGAGTGTGTGTACTCTGAATGTCTGTCCCCCCTATCAATTCGAACACGGTGAAACCGAATCGGACGAAATTTGGTACAGAGGTAGCTCTAGCATAGGGCACCTCAGTGTCATACTTTATATCGCCGCCATCTTTACCAAAACTGAATGGCGGCCACTCAAACGTTCAAAACGTAAACTCAAATTACGGCTAAACTAATCATCCGATCTCTACCAAATTTGGTGACAACACACCTTTATATAGGACGCGTCTTTCACCCAAACTTCAAGGTCATCGGCCTTGCTATTTCAGGATGGCGGCCGTGTGAATTATGCAACCATTATAATCAATAGCTTAAGACCCACCAATTCAGATTATCAAGCCTAGGGTGGTTTAAGCTATCCTGAAGGTCGTGATCCGTTATTTATTATAATTTAATATTATAATATTATTCTGTATGAATGGCTTAAAAGAGCTGAGCCGTATCTGCCACACGACAAGATGGCAGCTGTCCTCATGAGCCTGTCTTATATTTCAGTAGTTTTAGTATGTTGTATGTGATATACCCTACTGATACAATAATATAAACTTTGTATGAAATGATCTATAATGAAGATGTACTGCAGGGAAGAAATAGTTTATTTCAAGTCATTATTTGCCAACAGGTTGTATCTAATATATCAGTTAAAATCGCCATGCTGTTAAGGATATAGTTAGCTCTGGGCTAGCGTGTTAGTCTGTCACGCAGTTGACTGTGAATCGAATACTGCTACAGTTAACTTTTTTTTCTTGTATTCTTTTACAAATGATGTGCACAAGCTCTTTCCACAGATACTGAATAAAATGTCATTTAGCTCAAAGGGGAGGCTAATGTATACACTCGTTTATTAATAAAATCACAGTCCCAGCATTGCACATAAACAGAAGACATTAAGAAAAGGAGAATAGAAGATGAAGAACTAGATACACGTTGTTATCAACCACAGCCTTCTTAATGTCTCTGTACGGTGCTGTCCTCTTGTGGGTTATGTGGGTAATATTGTTCCAAACATACCGCTGTGTAAATACCTGGCCTCCTGAAGTATGGCAATTTTGAAATACTGGTAGTTCAACTATTAGCCACGATCGCGCTCCGATTAACTTTAAACACGGCCAGCTGGATCGCCTCCCTCCTGGCTACTTTAAACTGCCTGCTCGTTGAACATCCAGAGGCGTACAAGATAAATATTAATTCACTGCTAGGTCTCAACACCAACCTACTGTGATCGGCACGGATTTTTAAAGGGGAAGGTACCCAAAACGAAAGATTCTTAACTTTGCAGGCTGGCTTAATATAGAGATTAACGGACGTGAATGCATTACAATAAGTTCGTAGTTTTGTTATTCAATCATCATAAAGTATATAATATTGATTTTGACACTTACTGGCTAATTTTCAATATAAAAGAAAACAAACAATACATGGTGGTAGAGGTGGTTTTAGGGATGAGGACAAAGAGTTATAAATATACCCATACATTTAGGAGAAAGTAGGCTATATGTTCTTTGCTGAACATCTTGTTTTTCCATCAAAGTGACTACAGACCGTTCTAAAAATATGATGTACCGTACCTGCAGTTACGTATTGTAGAGCAACATACAGTATCATCGAGCCAAGTTGCTGGGTATCGCAAATCATTAAACGCTTAAAACGACGATATTATAATGACGTGGTTAACGTTTGAAACAGCGAGTTAGTTAGTTAGTTATTGTTGTTTTAAGGGGCGGAACTACGAGGTCATCTGCCCCTCTTAACACAGATTAAAGAATACAAATTTTGAATTGAATTTAAAATTTTGAAGTGGACATCTAAATTTAAAATGACCAAAAATTAATAAAACAAAAAATTAAATAGAAATAAAAATTATAAAAATAAACAAAAATTACGGAAAAACAAAACATAATCATTCAAAAACGAACAAGTCGTTGAGTCAATTTATACTGGAAAATTTAGATTGCTGGCCCTAACCCACTCTCACTTATAAAGCGGATAACGCGATCAGCAGCCACCGCGTCATCGGCTAATGTAAGTTTGAGTGTCCTTTGTAAACCAAGGTTTCTTCGTAAGTCAGCAAGATCCACACACTCGGTGAAAATGTGGGCCACGGTGAAAACGGCTCCACAAGTACAAAGTGGGGGGTCTTCCCTTCTCATTAGGTACGAGTGGGTGGATCTTGTATGACCTATCCTTAGCCTACACAAAATGACGGTCTCTCTCCGGGTGAAACAGCGAACTGGAGGAGTATTGGATTATCATTAGAATGCTAATTATTGGATCGGGGTAACAAAGGTTCGAATCACCATCGGACAACAATTTTTGCAACGTCTTGCAACTCTATGACACGTCAATGCTCAAATCACATGTCATTGTGTGCTACAGACATGCCGCTGTTACAAAGTTTGTGCGCTTCCCACTCTGTGCTGTTATACGGTCAGATTGAAGTCACTTCAGTAATTCGTCTTGCATTCCACAGACGAATATGTAGACATGCTTCTTGTTTACGGGGAGGAGGGGGCGTGGTGGCTCAGCGGTCTAGCTGTATGCCTCCCACCAAGGCGGACCGGGTTCGATTCCCGGTCAATGCATGTGAGATTTTCGATGTGAAATGCCATGTCCTGTGGTTCGGATTCCACGTAAAACGGAGGTCCCGTGGCTTATGATCGCGAGATTAAAGGTCACGTTAAACTACAAGCTTCCTTTGTTTACGGGAAGGCAATAGGGAATTTATTGAAGGCACTACTTCTGTATCGGGAAAAATACCCAGACAGGTGATATCCGACTGCAAATACTGTCCACAGTGTTGAAAGACGTTTACGAACAACAGGGGTAATTGGGACGATCTGGTGAGAGTGACGAGGCTGTTATGGACGCAGCTCGCAATAACTCTTTACACGAGTACAAGGGAAATTGCCTAACAGGTGAACATCAGCCAGTAGTCCGTACTACGAACATTGCATAAACATCACCCCTACCATCTGCAGCTAAACCTGGAGCTCCATGGGTGAGATTTAGAACCTCGGATGCACTTTTGTCAGAGGCTGTTCGGATATGCGGAAGATAATGCAGCACTCCTATCGAAAATCCTGTTCTCCGACGAATCAAGATTCCACAATAATGGTAGAGGTGTAGCCAAATAACTATCATCCAATAACACTGGCCATTTTACAACGCGCTAGAATGACCATTCAGCGTCGTGCGCAGATGTGCATAAAACAAGCAGATCATCACTTCTAGTGTTTGCTACCGTAACACACCATTGTAAGTGCAGTTTGGTCCCCCTATCCCCGCCTAGCCATCTTGTCGTAGTCTGACCCTGATAACAAACCAGCATTTTATAGGGCCACATATTCTCATTCACTGACAATTTGTATACAAGTGGATTTCCCAAAATTCCGAGATGGTACAAACTAAATAAACCTTAAATCAGGAAAGAAAGAATATCGCTGCTCCATACTCGACCTCCTCACATGTAGGACTGGCTGACTGTCAAGTTTGGCCTGCCCTTCCAACATGAGCTCTACTACACCATGTCAAGCTGCCTGAAGATTACAGCTCATACGAGAATTTCAAAACGGGCGAAATCACAATTTCTTGTTTCACAGATATTTTATTAACGTCTTAGATCACTTAGAAGGCACACTCGTGGCTTCAGTTGCATAATCCTAAACAGCTTCCTGTTATTGTGTAGGCTGTTGACTGTGTGTACCGGGACAGATGTTTTCACCAATAATATAAACAGGTAATGAAGAGGCAGGCAGATTAGCAAAAAAAAAAAGGTACCACACTACAACAACCTGTCAGTAGGACTGATTTTATGTCAGCAAAAAGGATCTTAAAAAATACTATCAAAAACAGGTATGAAGAAATTGCAAAGAAAACAGCAGAAACCAAATTATGGAAGGACATTGATGCTAAATGGGATCAATATAAATTAACACCAAGAAGAGAAGCTGTAGCCTTCTTCAGAATTAACACTGGCCATGACTGCCTTGCAGCTCATCTGAAACGAATCAACATCCTGAGATCTGAAGAATGCACACTTTGTCACGAACCTGGAAGTAAAATGGATAAGGGGCACCTGCTACATTGCAAAAAACTTGATGTGACTGCTAGAACTTCAGGAAACCTCACACAACTCTATTGGAACACAAGAAAGCTGATGGATTGGAATCCGGGATAGCCATAGGAAACAACAACAACAACACAATAATATAAAACTGTGGCTTGCAATAAAACTTCATGTCTGTGACACACATTGAGTTGTCGTCGTCGTCGATTCATTAGGAGCATTGCGACATGATAGTTATGTAACCCCGTGTACTTGGGTGTGTGTAGAATTGGTCTGATAGTTATTGTTGTCTTAAGAGGCGGAACTACGAAGTCATCTGCCCCTCTTAACACAGACTAAAGAATACAAATTTGGAATTGATTTTAAAATTTTGAGATGGACAATTAATTTAGGGGCTGCGACAACGCGGGAATGTAGCTCCGTGTACTTTGGGTGTGTGTAGAATCTGTCTGATAACCGGTGTTAATAATTAATTCATTAATCACAATTATTGTGATGACTGTATTAGTGTGTGTATCTGTTTTAATTCAAGTAAGGACTGCAGACGATCAATTTTCAAGTAGTTCCTACTTTTGCCGCCAAACGCCACCGTCAACGACTACTAGTTTAGAACTTAGCTACCTGTCGCCACCGCAGTCGGCTCCTGGCAACGAACGTAGGAATCTAAGAGCGTTGTTTACATTCTTAACCTATACAATTTAGCTTCACACAGGTGTAATTAGTGGAAGGTTATTTAACAAACTGTAAATCTATGACATGGGACCGCCGGCTTTACTTCCCCTCCGAAGGAAGGCATACTGAGGGATTTTTAACGCTCTTAAAAAATCCGACGACTTCGGCCGGATTTGAACCCGCGAACTTGGGCATAGAAGCTCAGCATGCCACCGACTACGCCACCGAAGCCGCCACAATTAATTTTAAAAAGACCTAAAATTAATAACAAAGAATTAAATAAAAATAAAAATTATAAAAATAAACAAAAATTACGGAAAATCAAAACATAATCATTCAAAAACGAACAAGTCGTTGAGTCAATTTACACTGGAAAATTTAGATGCTGGCCCTAACCCACTCTCACTTATAAAGCGGATAACCCGATCAGCAGCCACCGCGTCATCGGCTAATATAAGTTTGAGTGTCATCTGCAAACCAAGGTTTCTTCGTAAGTCAGCAAGATCCACACACTCGGTGAAAATGTGGGCCACGGTGAAAACGGCTCCACAGGTACAAAGTGGGGGGTCTTCCCTTCTCATTAGGTACGAGTGGGTGGATCTTGTATGACCTATCCTTAGCCTACACAAAATGACGGACTCTCTCCGTGACCGGAAAGAGCTCCGCCACACGCGAGTAGTTCCCTTGATCGCTCTCAGTTTACTGGGCAGTGGGTCAGCTAGCCACTGACTCTCCCAAAATGCCAGAATTTGTAGGCGTAACTGAGAGCAAATATCTATAGCGGGTACCTCCATTGGTCGAGGTGGTAGTGATACCGCCTATTTTGCTAACTCACTTCCCGCAATTCCCATGTGGCTTGGAAGCCACAGAAAGGTGATTCGAGTGTCAGCGCGGCACAACCCAGCTAGTAGGTCGTGGATTCGCTGCACTAGGAGGTGTTGCGGGAAACATGTGCCAATTGACTGCAACGAACTCAAAGAGTCGGTACACACGAGAAAGTGGATTCGTGCATCCTGTAGTGCAAACTGCAGAGCTTCATATATGGCAACGAGATCCGCAGTAAACACACTACAGGCCTCAGGCAAAGAGATCTTGTTATTTGCACCATCAATAACGTAAGCACAACCCACTTTCTCGTCCACCTTCGAACCATCCGTGTATAGAATGCCAGCGTCCGGAAATTGGTGAACTATGCTGTGGAGCTACCTCCGGTAAACGGAGGCATCCGTGTTCACCTTAGGACCTCGGTGCAGATCTAACTGAATTTCCGGACGCGGGACTTGCCACGGAGGCACCTCGATAGGTGCCCGGATCATACAGGGACCTACAGCAACTCCTATTTCAGTACACGAACTATCAAGTCTAATATAAAATGGCCGAGTGGCACGAGGCTGGTTGGCGTACCCGTGGTGGTATTGGGTACTGAAGAGAGCTTGATAGCTCGGGTGTTGCGGCATTTGACGCACATTGGCAGCATATGCTAAAAGCATATGTTGTTGTCTATAATTTAGAGGTAGAACACCCGATTCGGCGAGTAGGCTGGGTATCGGGCTGGTCCGGAAGGCACCGGTAGCCCGCCTAACACCACTATGGGGGATACTGTCTAGCATTTTCAAGGTTGCCGGCCTTGCTGAACCGTATGCCGCAGAACCATAGTCTAGACGGGACAGGACGAGAGTTTGGTAGAACCGTAGCGTAGCAGCACCGCATGGTCAGCCCCCCACGTAGTGCCACTAGGAAACTTGAACATGTTCAGTTTCCTGACACACGTCATTTTCAGTTGCCGTATATGGTGCTGCCACGTTAATTTGCTGTCAAAATGGAGCCCCAGGAAGCGATAAGTGTTAGTTACTTATTAGTTAGTTATTGTTGTTTTAAGGGGCGGAACTACGAGGTCATCTGCCCCTCTTAACACAGATTAAAGAATACACATTCGGAATTGAATTTAAAATTTTTAGGTGGACACCTAAATTTAAAAAGACCAAAAATTAATAAAACAAAAACAAAAAAATTAATAAAAATTAAAATTACAAAAATAAACAAAAATTACGGAAAAACAAAAAAAAATCCTTCAAAATCGAAGTCATTGACAACAAACGGCAACGCAGCATCCCTGAGATGTAGTTCAGGGTGTAAATGTAGCCTCCGGAGCCGACAAAAAAGGACGACGGAGGTTTTCGCTGCTGAAAAACGAAAACCTCGGTCGTGAGTCCACCTGTCGACCCGCTTAATAGCTAACTGCAATTTCCGTTCCACAATTGCCATTTTTCTAGAGATATAATGCAGAGCTAAATTGTCTACATACAGCGCTGTAACTACCGTGGGCCCGGTGGCGGCAACATTGCCGTTTATGGCAATCGTGAACAAGGTGACACTCAGCACTGAACCCTGAAGAACTCCGTTTTCTTGGGTATAATATTGCGATAATGTTCTACCGACCCTTACACGGAAGAGTCGGACGGACATGAAATTCGGAATGGAAGTCGGTAGATTACCACGGAGTCCCAACTTGTGAAGGGTGGAAAGGATCCCGTAGCGCCATGTGGTGTCGTAGGCCTTCTCGAGGTCAAAGAAAACCGTGACTAGGTGCTGCTTTCGGAGAAACGCCTCCTGTACGGCGCTCTCAAGTCGCACCAGATGGTCGGTGGTGGACCTATGAGAGCGAAATCCACACTGGTACTCAGACAGGAGTCCTCTCTTCTCCAGGAACCGCACCAGTCGACGGTTCACCATCTTCTCCAGCAGCTTGCATAGGCCATTTGTCAAACAAATGGGCCTATAGCTGCTGACAAACTTGGGATCCTTTCCAGCCTTGGGAATCGGTATCACGATCCCCTATCGCCATTGAGATGGAAACTCCCCTTCAATCCATATACGATTGAAAAGGACCAACAATTATTTTATACTGGATTCGCACAGATGTTTTAGCATTTGATCATGTATATTGTCCGGTCCAGGAGCCGTATCCCTGCACAGTGCAAGCGCACTGGCAGTTCCCATTTAGAGAATGGTACATTGTAGGACTCCGAAGCAGCAGTGGCAAAGGACAAGGGATGAGCCTCTGCCTTCCGCTTCAGAGTTAGAAATGTAGTATCATAACTCCCAGAGCAGGATACATCACTGAAGTGCGATCCAATACTGTTGGCAATGGCGAGATGGTCCGTGATAATGTCTCCATTGATGGATACTCCGGGTATCAACAAAGACGTCGGGAGTCCGGAGATCAGACGAAGCTTAGTCCACACTTGAGCTGAAGGAGAATGTGCTGTCATAGACGACACATACTTTTCCCACGTCGTTTTCTTACTCTCCCAAATCAGATGTCGGGTTCTAGCACGCATCCTTTTGAAGGTGATAAGTAGGGCCCGGATTTTGATGAAAAGTCATCTATTTCTGAGTACACGGAGACGATGCTTAGTGGTAATTAACTGTATTCTACAATAAATATGTTAGATATATGGGGTTTTTAAAAGTCATCAAAATTCATTTTTCCTACATTTTGCAGAATAAAGTCATTTTCCAACATTTAGAGGTATTTTAGATAATTGTTCATGTGTTATACCTTTATAGGTCATTTTATAAAATTGAATATGGTTAAATGCTCATTTTAAAGTTATGTTTTTAGTATCTGTATTTCTAAACATGTCAGCGTTAACATTCTTGGACCTACCCATATACTGTAATTCTGCAGTGCTCATATGTTTTCATTACCCGTTTCTTATCTACGCAGCTGATTTAATTTTTCTCGACGATGCATTTGTGTGTACGGTTTGCGTCACTGATTTCTTCACGTGCGCGTGAGTATTGCGTCAGTCTGAGAAAAGAAACGGGGTAATCTCCTCAGCGCCATGTTGTTTGTATCGAGCTCTGGCCGGCTCTGGCGTCTGATCGTTCACTCAGTTACCCGCCAACTATAGGACTTTTAAGGTGTGTTTGTGTTGTAGGTGTGTGACGTTTTGTTGTGCAGTGCAATTGAAAAGCCAAAACAAAAGCAGTCAACTGCAAGCAGTTTAAAACAGTATGTGTCAGATTTCGGTGAAAACATATTCTCAACTGATGGAACTATTTTGTTCTGTAAAGTGTGCGAAAACAAAGGCGCTGCAGACAAACGGTTCACCGTACAACAACACGTCGGGCGCGATAAACATTTGCGAGGTCTTGAAAATGTGGAAAAAAAGGAAAGTGTCTCAATTAATGTTAAAAGAAACTGCTTCGACATCAAATAACAAGTCATATTCCTTTTATAAAGAATTATGTGAAGTGTTTGTTAGTGCTAATATTCCACTAGGAAAGCTAAGCAATCCTAAATTAAGTGATTTCCTCGAACGCCACACTGGTCATACTATTCCAGACGAATCAACATTGCGTAAAAACTACCTATCAAAATGTTACGATGACACGTTAAACCGAATACGTGAATGTGTGAATGAGAAAATAAAAATACGTATTAATTGACGAGACTACAGATTCAGAGGGACGTTTTGTAGGAAATGTAGTGATAGGGACCCTAGAAACAAACAGTCCCGGGCAAACTTTTCTGCTGACCTCAGAGGTTTTGGAAGCGGTTAATCACAGTCAGATATGCAAACTGTTCGATAAATCCATGTGTTTGATATGGCCTATGGGAATACAACTTGAGAATGTGCTCCTCTTCCTAACAGATGGTTGGTTGGTTGGTTCTTAAGTTTAGGGGCTGCGACAACGCGGTCATGTAGCCCCGTGTACTCTGGGTGTGTGTAGAATCTGTCTGATAACCGGTGTTAATTTTGATGACTGTATTAGTGTGTTATCTGTTTTTTTAAATTTAAGTACTGCAACTTAGATTTTTCAAATAGTTCCTACTTTTGCCGCCAAGCGCCACCGTCAACGATTACTAGGCCAAGTTCAGAACTTAGCTACTAGATACCACCGCAGTCGGCTCTTGGCTACGAACATAGAAACCTAAGAGCGTTGTTTACATTCTTAACCTATCCAATTTAGCTTCACACAGGTGCAATTAGTGGAAGGTTTTTTAACATGCCATAAATCTATGGCATGGGACCGCCGGCTTTACTTCCCCTCCGAAGGAAGGCATACTGAGGGATTTTAACGCTCTTTAAAAAATCCGACGGCTTCGGCCGGGTTTGAACCCGCATCCTAACAGATGCAGCACCTTACATGGTAAAGGCAGCAAAATCTATCAAAGCATTTTACAATAAGATGGTGCATGTTACTTGTCTGGCCCATGCTTTTCATCGAATTGCAGAAGAGGTCCGATCAAAATTTTCAGAAGTAGATAGACTAGTTTCCACAGTAAAGAAAGTATTTATCAAAGCACCATCCCGCACTAAATATTTCAAAGACAAGGCCCCTGATGTAGCTTTGCCCCCCGCACCAGTTTTAACACGCTGGGGTACCTGGTTTGCATGCTTATACTATTGTGACAATTTTCAGATAGTGAGAGAAGTAGTGAATGGCTTTGATAGGACAGGGAGTGCACAGGACCTGCTTTCTGATCCTCAAATGGAAGATAAATTGGCTTGCATACAATTAAAATTTTCATTTTTGCCAGAAACCATAACCTGCCAGAAGAAAGTGGCATGCTATTGGCCAAGTCAATAGAGTTAGTCAGGAATGCTGAAGGTTGTATAAAACATGTAAAAGATGAGATTGGGGACTCAGTCAGACAGAAAATAAAATTTGTATTGGACAAGAATAAAGGGTATCAGACAGTTTGTCAAATAGCCAGTATTTTGTCGGGAGAAGACTTCAGAATTGACATTTTTGAAGAGGATTTAACAGCCAGTGACATAGTGTTTTTCAAATATGCTCCTATTACATCAGTGGAAGTGGAGAGAAGTTTCTCGAAATATAAAACAGTATTAGCTGACAACCGCCGTTCCTTCACCTTTGATAACTTGAGGATGATGGTGGTGTATTGCAACGCTAACTAAGGTATGTTTATTTAGCAATATATTTTTTCACTTTGTAGTAGAAATGAAAATGGCGTATTCCTTATCTATTGATTAATAGTTTAGACTAATTATACTATGAATGTTTGTTATTTGAACCATTATTTGTACAAGACAATCATGAAATTGATCATTTTTAGGTAATTTTTAATGATAATTTTAGGTCATTTTTTTTTAAATGAGGTCATTTTAAGAGAATGTTAAGTGCATTTTATAGGTCATTTTTTGAAAATTTAAGGTCATCAACATCAGGGCCCTAGTGATAAGGTTGCCCATGGTATTTTGCCTCCGATAGCATTTGAAAGAACGTCGACGATCTTTAATGGCTGCTGCAATCTCCGCCCTCCACCAAGGGACAAGTTTCCGGCGGGAGTTGCGGAGTGGGTCAGCTAGCCACTGACTCTCCCAAAAAGCCAGAACTTGTAGGCGTAACTGAGAGCGAATATCTCTAGCGGGTACCTCCATTGGTCGAGGTGGTAGTGATACCGCCTCTTTTGCAGCTTGATCTGCTAACTCATTTCCCGCAATTCCCATGTGGCTTGGAAGCCACAGAAAGGTGATTCGAGTGTCAGCGTGGCACAGCCCGGCTAGTAGGTCGTGGATTCGCTGCACTAGGGGGTGTTGCGGGAAACATGTAGCAATTGACTGCAACGAACTCAAAGAGTCGGTACACACGAGAAAGTGGATTCGAGCATCCTGTAGTGCAAACTGCAGAGCTTCATAGATGGCAACGAGCTCCGCAGTAAACACACTACAGGCCTCAGGCAAAGAGATCTTGGTATTTGCACCATCAATAACGTAAGCACAACCCACTTTCTCGTCCACCTTCGAACCATCCGTGTATAGAATGCCAGCGTTCGGAAATTGGTGAACTATGCTGTGGAACTGCCTCCGGTAAACGGAGGCATCCGTGTTCACCTTAGGACCTCGGTGCAGAACTAACCGAATTTCCGGACGCTGGACTTGCCACGGAGGCACCTCGCTAGATGTCCGGATCATACAGGGACCTACAGCCACTCCTATTTCAGTACACGAGCTATCAAGTCTAATACCAACCGGCCGAGTGGCACGAGGCCGGTTGGTGTATCCCTGGTGATTTTGGGTACCGAAGAGAGCTTGATAGGTCGGGTGTTGCGGCATTTGACGCACATTGGCAGCATATGCTAAAAGCATATGTTGGCGTCTATAATTTACAGGTGGAACACCCGATTCGGCGAGTAGGCTGGGTATCGGGCTGGTCCGGAAGGCACCGGTAGCCAGCCTAACGCCACTATGGTGGATACTGTCCAGCATTTTCAAGGTTGCCGGCCTTGCTGAACCGTATGCCGCAGAACCATAGTCTAGCCGGGACAGGACGAGGGCTTGGTAGAACCGTAGCAGCACCGCACGGTCAGCCCCCCACGTAGTGCCACTAAGAAACCTGAGCATTTTCAGTTTCCTGAGACATGTCATTTTCAATTGCCGTATATGGTGCTGCCACGTTAACTTGCTGTCAAAATGGAGCCCCAGGAAGCGATAAGTGTCAACCAACGGCAACGCAGCATCCCTGAGATGTAGTTCAGGGTGTAAATGTAGCCTCCGGAGCCGACAAAAATGGACGACGAAGGTTTTCGCTGCTGAAAAACGAAAACCCCGGTCGTGAGCCCACCTGTCGACCCGGTTGATAGCTAGCTGCAATAGCCGTTCCACGACTGCCATGCTTCCAGAGCTATAATGCAGAGCTAAATCGTCTACATACAGCGATGGAACTACCACGGACCCGGCGGCGGCAACAATGCCATTAATGGCAATCGCGAACAAGGTGACACTCAGCACTGAACCCTGAGGAACTCCATTTTCTTGGGTATAGTATTGCGATAATGTCCTACCGACCCTTACACGGAAGAGTCGGACGGACATGAAATTCGCAATGAAAGTCGGTAAGTTACCACGGAGTCCCCACTTGTGAAGGGTGGAAAGGATCCCGTAGCGCCATGTGGTGTCGTAGGCTTTCTCGAGGTCAAAGAAAACCGTGACTAGGTGCTGCTTTCGGAAGAAAAAAAAAGCCTCCTGTATGGCGCTCTCAAGTCGCACCAGATGGTCAGTGGTGGACCTATGAGAGCGATATCCACATTGGTACTCAGACAGGAGTGCAAGCGCACTGCGCAGTTCCCATTTAGAGAATGGTACATTGTAGGACTCCGAAGCAGCAGTGGCAAAGGACAAGGGGTGAGTCTCTGCCTCCCGCTTCAGAGTCAGAAATGTAGGATCGTAACTCCCGGAGCAGGATACATCGGAGAAGTGCGAGCCAATGCTGTTGGCAATGGCGAGATGGTCCGTGATGATGTCTCCATTGATTGACACTCCGGGTATCGACAGTGATGTCGGGAGTCCGGAGATCCGACGAAGCTTAGTCCACACTTGAGATGAAGGAATATGCGCCGTCATGGACGACACATACTTTTCCCACGTCGTTTTCTTACTCTCCCGAATCAGATATCGGGCTCTGGCACGCATCCTTCTGAAGGTGATAAGGTTGGCCATGGTGTTTTGCCTCCGATAGCATTTGAAAGCACGTCGACGATCTTTAATGTCTGCTGCAATCTCGGCTGTCCACCAAGGGACAAGCTTCCGGCGTGAGTTGCCGGATGAGGAAGGTATTGTTTCCTCAGCAGCAGCCAAAATACCATTCGTTATGTGAATGGTATGATCGTCGACACTCTCAAAGGTATCTTCGTCAAACACCGCACGTGCCATGAAAGTTGGCCAATCAGCCCGACGGAGAAGCCATCGACTTGGTAACTCGATGGCTCTTTGGTTCGGAAGAGTAACGATAATTGGAAAATGGTCACTATTACAAAGGTCATCGTGTACACCCCACTGTAGCAGGGGAACCAGCGCACCACTGCACAGGGTAATATCGATACTTGAATAAGTACCGTGTGCAATAGAGAAGTGCGTAGGTTCCCCTGTGTTCAACAGACACAGGTCCAGCCGCCTGATCAGCCTCTCAAAATCTCTCCCTTTACCGCTAGTGGTAGCGGAGCCCCAGATGGTGTTGTGGGCATTAACATCTCCCAGAAGGAGAAAAGGAGGGGGGAGCTGAGAGACTAGATCCACCAGCTGGTCGTAATCCGGCTGAGAATCAGGCGGGATGTACACGTTACATACTGTTGCCATTACTGGCAACGAAGTACGAACTGCAACTGCCTCTAGCTGAGTACGCAACGGCACCTCTTCACTAAAGAGGCTAGAGTGGACGAGAGAGCAGACCCCACCAGCGGCCACAGCTCCGTCCACCCGGTCTCTAGAGAAGAGTTTGAAGTGACGCATTGTTGTCTCATGTCCAGGACGAAACCTGGATTCCTGAAGACAGACAATGTTTGCCGAAAACGAAGATATTAATTGTCGTAACTCAGCGAGATGAACAGAATAGCTATTACAGTTCCATTGTAATAGTGCCATGGTGTGGACTTAAGTAGAAGTGGGTCTTCTACTTATGCTTGACCGTTTGCCACCCTTCCCTATCTCTAGTTGGAGATGATGGGGCAGGAGAGCACACCTCAATCTCCACATCTCCTTCCGAAGACGAAGAAAATGGAGCGGGCGCTCTCTTGGGTGCCGCGCGGTCGTCGTCGGACCTCACGAGTCTCGCTCTTGGAGAAGAGCGAGAGCGGTGTCTAGGGACTTTCTCCCTGGCCGAAGACTGGGTACTTGTCCCCGACACGCCCCGAGCATGCTTCTTTCTAGACCGACGCAGACGTCTATTCGGGGAAGTAGGTGGTCCCTTCCCCACATACGTCAGGTCCTTGCAAAACGAGGCCGCTCCAGCTGGCACCGCTCCTTTGGTGATGGTAGGAGCGGAATGGCCAGCAGATGGCTGAGCTGCCTTGTATGCAGGAGAGGAAGAGAAACGGCGCTGAACCGCCCCTCTCTTCTCCGCCGGTGATTTATTTTTCCTATAGGGGAGTTCCTCCACTCTAATGGGTTTGGTTTCTGCGGGCATCACTCCCTTGATGGTCGAGGGAGCTGAAGGCCCAGCAGATGAAGGAGCCATCCCATCAGCCGGAGGTCGAGAGAGACGGCGCCGCTCCGTCCCCCTCTTCTCCACTATCTTTGTCTTATCAGCTGGGCTGGATGACGATCCAGCCCCGGTCGCAGAAGTCTTCTTTGCCTCGTTGGCAGGGGAAGACTTCTTCTCCGACCGTTTCGGAGAGGAAGATGACTTCTTCTCCGATTGCGCCGGTTTAGATGGTATAACCGGCGCCTTTTTCACAATGGCCGAAGAAGGTTGTGTAACCTTCTTCGGGCTGACAGGTCTCGCTTGGACAGCGAGGGGAGACTTTACGATCTCAGAGTAGTTCGTCGTCGAGGGTACAGCACGGGGAACGAAAGTGGCAGGGGTGATAGGTGGCGTCACCTTAGCCGCGAAAGATACCGGAAATTCGGGTGCAGTCATATCACGGTATCTCTTTCGAGCGTCGTGATATGAAAGCCGATCCAATGTTCTGATTTCTTGGATCTTTGCTTCCTTGCAGAACTCAGGGCACTGCTTCGACCGCGGAGAGTGACTTCCTTGGCAGTTAGGGCACGTCGGGGGAGGCGTACACCCCACACCGTCATGTGTCCCCTTGCCACACTCTCTACACACCGCCTTGGCAGTGCACCTGGCAGAAACATGACCGAATTTCTGGCAATTGTAGCAGCGCATAGGTGGAGGGATGTACGGTCTAACGTCGCAATGGTACGACGTGACCTTCACCTGCTTAGGCACTACATCACCCTCAAAATGGAGAACGAAAGCGCCAGTATCGACGCTATCATTTCCAATTTTCCGGGTGATGCGCCTAATCCTGGTGACGCCTAGCTTCCCCAAATCCCGCATCAATTCCGCGTCGCTGTTTAAAATGAGGTCGCGATGGAATATAACTCCACGGACCTCATTCAGCGTATCGTGCTTCTCAACCTTAACGGAAATTTCACCGAAATGCGTGCATTCCAGCAACGCTTCGGTTTGCTGCCGGTCAACGGTATGCAGCAGGAGCTGCCCGTTCCGGAGCTTGGAAATCCCGTTAAGGTCACGATATTTCCCCTCGATTTCCTCTGAAAATAGGATCGATTTTACCTGTTTAAAATCTCCCCCGTCTGTCCTGGTAGCTACCAGGTAGCGAGGAGACCTGTCAACAGGGAACTTCTTATTAAATGCCTCATCCCAAGGCGTATACACCTTGGGATTCGGTCTACACTCCAGAGACGGCTTTTTAAGGGTGCCACCCTGTACAGGTGTCCGTGATCGCTTGCTAGGCATCCCGGACGAAATCCTCCCCGAATACTGCCCACTCCGAACTGGGGCTATCACTGTGGGCGCCACCCAGCCAAGGCAATACCTACCTGGCATAGCAGATATTGCCCGGGGTCCCAGTGCCTCGAACAGGCACTTCCCCCTCGGCATGCACAGGATTTATTCAGCTCCAGTATTCGGCCATGCAGGGACCTTCGTTGTAAGGCGGATACTACTGTAGGGTACATGGCGCACCCACCTGATGGGATGGGGCATACCGTCTAGGCTTTCTGGCCAGATGGCCAAGCTGGTGGCCCTTCCCCTAACAGCACGCATGTTTATTTCTATTGGTCAAACCAGAGCTGGGACCAGAAAACCAAAATTGACCTTTATAAGGCCCCCTCTAAGTCGCCTTTTACGACAGGCAGGGGATACCGTGGATGAATTCTGCCCTCCCCATCCACAGGGGGTCTGAACAAATCAAAACTGGCAAGTTATTCGGCCATGTCGGCCCTATTAGTCGCCTCCTACGACAGGCAGGGCATACCGTGGGTGTATTCTAACCCGCACCCACACGGGGAAAACACGTTACATACTGTTGCCATTACTGGCAACGAAGTACGAACTGCAACTGCTTCTAGCTGAGTACGCAACGGCACCTCTTCACTAAAGAGGCTAGAGTGGACGAGAGTGCAGACGCCACCGGCGGCCACGGCTCCGTCCACCCGGTCTTTAGAGAAGAGTTTGAAGTGACGCATTGTTGTCTCATGCCCAGGACGAAACCTGGATTCCTGA
Organism: Meconema thalassinum; assembly: GCA_946902985.2. Taxonomy (NCBI): domain Eukaryota; kingdom Metazoa; phylum Arthropoda; class Insecta; order Orthoptera; family Tettigoniidae; genus Meconema; species Meconema thalassinum. The sequence goes on from OX336390.1 coordinate 694,548,376, forward strand.
AGACAGACAATGTTTGCCGGAAACGAAGTTATTATTGACGTAACTCAGCGAGATGACCAGAATAGCTATTACAGTTCCATTGTAATAGTGCCATAGTGTGGACTTAAGTGGAGGATAGTCGTCCTTCTGCTTGGCCGTTTGCGAACCATCCCTATCCTTAGGAGGAGGAGATAAGGGCGAAGAGCACTCCTCAATCTCCACATCTCCGTCTGAGGACGAAGAAAATGGAGGGGGCGCTCTCTTGTTTGGCGCGTGGTTCTCGTCGGACTTAGACTGTCTCGCTCTTGGGGAAGAGCGAGAGCGGAGACGAGGGACCTTCTCCAGGTCTGAAGACTGGGAGTCCGTCCCCAGCACGTCCCGACTATTTTTCTTCTTTGGCCGGCGTTGACGTCTGTTTGGAGAAGTTAGTGGTCCCTTCTCCCTTGACGTCTGCTCCTTGCAAAACAATGCAGCACTTGCTGGCACCGCTCCACTGATGGTGTTGGAAGCAGGAAGGCCAGTATGTGACTGTGCCACCTTGTTTGCAGGAGGGCAGGAGAGACGGCGTATAGCCTTGTCTCTCCTCTCCACCGGCTTTGCTTTCGTTTTAGACGGGCTGGTAGAGCTCCAGCCCTGGTCAGCGATGGTTTCTTCTCCGTGCGAGTCGGAGAAGGTTTCTTCACTGACCTTTTTTGAGAAGTTTCATTCCCCGATGGCGCCTGTTTGGATGGTTTAACAAGCGCATTAGAATTGAGGGCCGAAGAAGGTCCCGGGTCCTTCTTCGGGCTAGGTTAGTCGCGGTTGGTTTACCTGGTGCTATCGAACTGACATTTGGTATTACTCTGAGAGGTATCACTTGAGGTGCGATGACTGCAGGTTTTATCGCTGGAGTAGAAACAGATACATATGAGGCTGAAAATTGAGGAGCATTCATTTCACGAAACTTCTTTCTTGCATCGTGATATGAAAGTCCTTCCAGTGTCTTCAGCTCCTGAATCTTGGATTCCTTGATGAATTCTGGACAATCCTTCGATTTAGGAGCGTGGAAGCCCGAGTAGTTAGTGCACACAGGTGGAGGTGTGCACTTTTCACCTTCGTAAACAGCCTCCCCGCAATTCTTGCACACAGCATTTGATGTGCAGCGGGAAGACACGTGCCCGAACTTCTGACACTGGTAGCATCGCATCGGTGGTGGTATGTAAGCTCTGACATCGCCGCGATGGGATGTCACTTTAACCTGCTTAGGTAGAACGGACCCCTCGAAATGGAGTGTAAATGCGCCCGTGCCTACCTTATAATCACCGATCTTCCAGGTGATACGTCGGATCTTGGTGATCCCACGTTTCTTAAAGCTACGCAACAGTTCATCATCGGAATTCAGAATGATATCGCGATGGAAGATGACTTCACGTATCTCGTTCAGCGTCGAGTGTTTTTCGATCTTCACTGGGATCGCACCAAAATGGTCACATTTCAGCAACTTTTCGGTTTGATCACCACCAGTGGTCTTCAATAAAAGTTGACCGTTGCGTAGCTTTTGGATCCCGTCAAGGTCACCGAATTTATCTTCGATTTCCTCAGAGAACACGATAGATTTCACCATGTGAAACGTATCCCCGTCAATTCTGGTAGCTACCAGATAACGAGGAGCTTTGTCATTCGGGAACCTTTTCAAAAATGCTTCATCTCAAGGTGTATATACCTTGGGACGGTTTCCAACTTCAAGAGACGGCCTTTTGAGGGGACCACCCTGTACAGTTTTCCGAGAGCGCTTAGACATCACGGATGAAATCCTCCCTTAATACTGCCCACTCCGAACGGGGGCCATCACTGTGGGCGCCACCCAGCCAAGGCAATACCCACCTGGCATAGCAGGTATTGCCCGGGGTCCCAGTGCCTCGAACAGGCACTTCCCCCTCGGCATGCACAGTGATTTATACAGCTCTCAGTATTCGGCCATGCAAGGACCATCGTTGTAAGGCGGATACTACTGAAAGGGTACATGGCGCACTCACCTGACGGGATGGGGCATACCGTCTAGGCTTTCTGGCCAGATGGCCAAGTTGGTGGCCCTTCCCCTAACAGCATACGTGTTTATTTCTATAGGTCAAACCAGAACTGGGACCAGAAATTAAAAATCGACCTTTATAAGGCCCCCTCAAAGTCGCCTTTTACGACAGGCAGGGGATACCGTAGCTGAATATTCCGCCCTCCCCATCCACAGGGGGTCTTAACAAATCAAAAACTGGCAAGTTATTCGGCCATGTCGGCCCTATTAGTCATCCTCCTATGACAGGCAGGGCATACCGTGGGTGTATTCTATCCCGCACCCACACGGGGAATAGGTCTGATAACCTGCGTCACTGAGATGTCTGTATCAGTGCGTGTATTTGTAATTGAGGTACGATTTGGGTAGAAAGTGGCCGTGGCCTTACGTTAGGTACTATCCTGGCATTTTGCTGGAGTAGAACTGAGAAACCACAGAAATCCACATTCAGGAATCCAACCCTTCTCTTCCCAGTTTTGCCTCACGAGGCTGAGTGGGCCCAGTTCCAGTCCTCAGACCAGAATTACATTTCCTGGCAGAGCCGAGGATCGAACTCGAGCCCCCGTGGTGACAGCCAAGAATGCTAGCCACTAGCCAACGTAGTAGAATGAAAGCGTCATAACGTTGCAAATCGTTGGAAGAACTTTTCTCTGATGGGTGATTCAAACCGTCGCTCCTCCGGTCCATTAATTGGCAATCCAGTGGTTATCCACACGAGTTACGCCTCAGGTTTGATGGCATTTTGTATTAAGAACCTATTAGAGTATGTTACACATCCAGTTTGCTGATTCAAACACACTCCACTTCACTATATTGTAGTGTTAGCGTTAATTTCATGATTTGCGATATCCAGCCACTTGGCACGACATCTTCACTCAGATGGTGTTGCGCTCAGGGCCGGATTTACCCAAAGTCACGCTATAGGCACCTCTCCATTGAGCGCCCTTCCTCAGTTGAGCACCCCCCCCCCCCCCATTTTTATGATAAGGCATAGCCACTCGCATGAAGTTAAGGTCCGGAAAAAAGGAATAAACAGATTAAGGCTGACAGCATAAGTTTATGCTTGAATTTTTACGTAGGGAAAACATAGTCAATTCAATTTAAAAAAAAACAGCTTGGAGTAAAACTACATGAAACAGTTCAACTTTTATGCAACCAAAACACTTTATGAATACACTTTCCAAAAATAATGTCTAGCCTTAATTCATACAACAAAAATGAAAAGTAGCTTCAAAAATAAAAACATAATTTACTGCTGTAACTGAATGAACTGCGTTAGACGAAATATAATTTTAAAAAACTGTAGAACACACACTATTTTTAAAACGCATGAAGAGCAGTGGTACGAACGACATTTTAAATTGAACAAAGCGCCTTTAAAATACAAATAAGGCCAACTGCTTATCTTCCTGCAATATCTTTTAGAGAAATTAAAGTGCAGATTAAAAACATGAATGAAGACATAACGGGGCCTGCCTCAAGCACAACGAGAACTACTTCAAAAGTTTCCTTCTTGCCTAATTTTCGGCAAATTCATTAATTATGGCACCGCAGTTCAAGTTTATCGTCATATCTTTTTCAATCGCTAGGAGTGCAATAGAGTTTAATATTTCTTCTTTAGTGACTGACCGCAAATAGTTCTTGACGCGACTCAGTACCGAAAATAATCTTTCTCCAGAACAATTGGTCACTGGAATGGTGAGAAGTATCCGTAAAGCAATGTTTACGTTCGGGTACATAGGCCTATCGTGTAAATCTTCTTCATGAAGGAAAGTGCTGAGCTCAGAGGATGACTCACCTTTAAAATCTGCAATTTTTAAATATCCCTTTAAATGCAAGCACTCGTCAGCCAGTGCACTTTCTAAGTCATCCACATACTTTACTGAGTGATCGTCAGCGATTTTTTTAAAATCATTGGTCCATCTAGGTCTAACAGGTTTTCTAGAAAATAAAATCTCTTATGGAGGACTTTGTAAGCGTCACTTCTCCGCTTAAGCTCAGCACTTAGTACATCCAGAATTAGATAAAATACATTGACGCGAACATTTTCTGAGCCCTCTGACGGTACATATTCTCCTTGCTTTATCTCATCATTCCTAGCCTTTCGTTCCGGTCTTCTCTTTAGGTCGTAGGAATATTGAGCAATACTGCTTAATTCTTTGGCTCCTTTCTCATAGACATCGAAATTATCTCTTAAACTTTGCACAAATTCCGCTAACGAAGTGTAACATTCTACCACAGTGCTCAAATTAGTGCTAACCTTTTGGAGCTTCTGGCTGACAGTATTAAATCTTTTTAGAATGGTACTCCAAGAAACAACTAGGAAAGCAGTTTATAATTGTAGGATATTGCTTAAGATGCTTTTGGCTTCCCTTCGAGTGTTTGCCTTTTGATTTCTGTCTTCGTGAGTACTCTCAAGAGCTGCCACGACGCCACACCAGCCTTCCCTCAGAGCTTGACAAGCGTCATATCGTGCCGACCACCGAGTCACTGACGGGCATTTTAGTACGCGCGCAATAAACTTCTTTAAAATTTCCATCGGTAGGTCGAAGCAGTAAAAAAGTTGTGCAGTTCTTGAGCTGTTAAAAAATACCTTACAGATTCTGAACAAGATTCAGCGGCATGAGATCCAACCAAATTTAGTGAATGGGCTGAGCATGGTGCATAGAGAGCTAAGGGATTCAAGGCCGCTATTCGAGCTTGCAACCCGGAGTATTCGCCGGACATATTACTTGCGTTATCGTAAGATTGGCCTCGAATATCCTCCACTTTCAAATCCAGATCTTCCAACTTAGCCTTTGCTGCATTAAAAAGCTGCTCTGACTTGTGCCCGATGCTCGCCATAAAACCTAGAAACCTTTCTTTTGGTTCACCATTGGCCGTAACGTTTTGTTTGTCCGCTGAGGCATATTTAATTTTTTGTTGCTTTCTCTCCCTAAGGTGTCATTCGAATTACATGCAGGCCTAGAATTGTCATTCTCTTTTTCATCAATTTTGGCTTGTTGGAGCTGAAAAGTAAAATCCCGCATTAATTAGAGCACTTCAAACATAGTAAATTTAAATGAACAACTTTTAATATACTCTGCAGGCACGGTACGGTTTCGAGGCCAGTCTGAGTTTTTACGTATGTCACTTTGTGCAACAGTGTATCAAGCAATCGCCTATTGGGAAAGGCCTACTTTGCGTAAAGTAATTCGTGTACGGTAGCTTACCTCAAGTTGCTGAACTCCATCGCAGTCAATGTCGTGAACCGCAGAGCAAGAATTGTTTTTGTTATCCGAATTTGTCGTTGGAGGTGTAGGATTCACACGCGCACTAAACATCTCATTTATTTTCCGACATTTTGATAGTGTAACCTCGGCTTTGCGGACACGGCTTTGGTAACCAAACAACATTTTGCTGCCCATAGTTTAAAGCATTTACTTGCAGATCACATCACAACACAACGCAAGCTCGAACTCGCACACAGCACAGGCAAGGGGGGTCGGGCGCGGGGCACTTCGATGCTACTACAATGCAAGCAAACCCAGCTACCGCAACAACAGCGCGCGCAGCACAGCTCCGCCTCCCCGTCCCTCTCACACTTGTCGGGACGAAAGGGCGTCGAGCGGCATAACGAAGAGCGAAGTGGAAGGGCATGCGACAAAGACACGATATTATTTCTAAATGTCTCTGCTCATTTCTCAATATTTATTTTAGCATATATACTGCTATAATCCTAACTTAGCACATTTAAAGCCGTAGCAATGAGGGCGCCTGACGGCGGTGCCCTTCGGGACGCGTCCAGTACAGATAATTGCTGGTTGCCTAACCAGCGGCGCCCCTTGGACTGCGGCGCCCCTAGCCACGTGCCTATTTTGCCTTACGGTAAATCCGGCCCTGGTTGCACTACAATAATCGACAGCAGGTACAACATATTAATCGAACGGGCTGTAGCCAGATCGAGGGTAAAATAATAGTGTTCAGTATTGTTTGCGGGATATATTTGCAGTGCAATAGGCTGGTACCGTACAGGATGCAAGCAGAGAAATATCGACCTGCCTAAAATCACACGTTAGTTGGGCTGCATAAAACAATATTATTAGGAGCAGCTGATTCGCCGGATTTAATCACACTAGTGATAGCCTTATCATTATACAACGCTTACCTATCTTCACACATATGTCAGGTCAGGGATGGGATAGGCGTCTCTGGACTTGGAAGTACGCTACTATCCCGGCATTTGCCAGAAGGGAGTGTGGAAAAATCCGGGTAAAACCACACTCAGGGCAGCCACTATCAGCTCCAGGATTCGAAGGGTGCTAAGTTAAATATTTTTCTATTTTCCGATCATTATGGTTCTTACTGGACCTATTATAGACTGCTTGTCTCCTAGCTGTGTAGCCATGGTTCAAATCATGTACAAAATTGTTTTATTTTATTTGTATTTTATTATATTTGTTGTTTAATAACTACGCACAGTGCGTAATTTCTAATACATACATACATACATACATACGAATTACACAGCACGTTGCATTGCTAGTTTCCACAACAAAGAAGCTATTTCATGAGCCAAAGATTCATACACCCGACCCTTGGCATATTTTCAGGTTAACGACCAAAACATCCGTCACCAGTAATATAATAAATACTATTTGGTTTACGTGTCAGCGAGTTGAAATAACACGGTGTTATTCGTATTGTGGGAAGACGGGCAGGAATTACGAGGTTTTGCCGCGAGTGACATAGAGGGCGCGCGGACATAGAGAAAACAATGGCCATGGACTTGGTTGTTGACTTTGGAGCTGGGAAGGCATCAACGTATTCTCTACTGATAATGTATCGGTAATCTATTTTATTTGCATTTGTTAAGTAAAATATTATTTTTCAACAAATCAAACGTGAGTGTTTTAGACACCGGTTCCCACAAATTGGGGGCACGTCCTGGATTGAATCAACGACGCATTTCTGAGGTTATGTTCACTTGCCAATTTTGCTGACGGCGAAACGACAAAAGGCCAACGACGAATTCAGCTCGAATTGACGACGGATGTTTGAGACTGAAGGCTTATCTCATCAGTGAAAGGTTTGCAGCTGGACAAAGACGTAAAGAAGTTGAAAACGATTTGAGAAAGACGACAAAAGAGCTTTGGGATCGGTGTTGACGCAGATACGTAGCCTACCGTAGCTTAATATTTCCAAAATGATGACGTTAGGAGATATCGATCTCATAAACAAAAGCATTTCAACTGTTCCAGTGGCAGCTGTAAAAGCTTTACATAAGATTATATTTGAAGACGCTCCAAATGATCGAAACAATCAAAGAGGTTGCGAGAATTTTCAGGGTTTACTTTCGAACCAGATTCAGAGGATTATGTGGCCAAGGTCGAGTTTATAACAAAAGAATTGACGGAAGAGGAACTGCAAGCATCTTGCGTGATCCTGCGCTTAGACGAGAGCACCCCGAAGGAAATGGCAATGGCTATTTGTCACCACCTGACGCATTTTTCAGAGTACATTGAGATGATTGAGAAATCTTCGGACAACGAGGACGATGACGAACAAGTGCAAAAGAAGGCACAAGCTAAAGCTGCAGCGCTCTCCAAAGCGGATCTAGAGGAGACTAAGAGGTTATGTGGCACTATTAAGAGGGAATTGACAGTGGCGAAAAGAAAAAAGAAGCTAAATCGAATGAAACTCGATGACGGCGACGAGAGTGAACCAGGGGACAGCTCAAGTGACGGTAGCAAAGCATCGAGGTATTCCCAGAAGTTTGCTATGACGATTCGCGACATCGAAGGTTCCGTCAGGTCATTTGATGGTAGCAGTGGATATCCAGTCAACCGATGGATCACCGAGTTTGAGGAAACAGCTGCGTTGATGGGATGGAACAAACTGCAGAAGTTGATCTTCGCTAAGAAATCTCTAACCGGCTTGGCAAAACTCTTCATCCAGGGTGATAAGGGAATTTCCAGCTGGACGGCATTGAAGAAATCTCTTCGAGAGGAATTTGACGTGCAGACGAGTACAGCGGAGATCCATTCGACGCTGTTTAGACGAAGGAAAAAAAGGGACGAATCGCTCCAGGAATATTACCTTACAATGAAGGAGATAGCAAGTAGAGGAGATATAGACGATGACTCACTCATGCAGTACGTGATAGACGGAATAGAGGATGGCTCTGGCACCAAGCTGTTATTGTACGGCGCTCAGTCGCTTAGAGACTTCAAAGAGAAACTACGTCAGTATGAACGTGCCGCGGGAAGGATAACTTCGAAGAGGTCTTCCACGTCGTCGCAGCACAACAAGAAGAAATCCGGTGGAGCAGATTCAAATAAACAGAAGGATGACGATGCAGGCAAGGATAAGGGCAAGGCACAGAGGTGTTACAACTGTGGCAAGTCAAGTCACAAATCCAGCGAGTGCAAGGATAAGGACAAGGGACGGATGTGTTTCCAGTGTAACAAATTCGGACACATCTTCACAGATTGTACCAATCCAAAGAAAGACGAAGAATTAAAGAAACAGACGGTGGCCTTGAACACGTCGAAGGAAGCAGTCAGTAATTACAAATAAAAGGACGTCAAAATCTGCAACTACAATTTATCAGCCCTGGTAGATAGTGCTTGTCATTTCAACTTGTTGAGGCAAGACGCTTACAAGGACATGGAAAACGACACCCCAGAACTGCAACCAAGCAACCGGATCCTGACTGGCTTGGGCGCAAGCAAAGCGTCCGTGCTGGGATGGTTCAACACGACGATCACCGTTGATGACCAGGATTTTTGTGTCGACGTCCACGTTGTTCCCGACGAAGCTATTCCAGTTTCTATGATTATTGGAATCGACTTACTGGATCAGGCTGAGGTGTTGATTTCTAGAGAGGGCGTTCAGTTGAAGAAGAGAGAAGAGACGTTGGTCATGTGCATTGACACAGGTGAAGACGAGCTGGACATTGAGAAGACTGTATCTGACGAGGCCAAGCAACAGTCGAGCACATCGTAGCGAGTTACACCCCAATGAAAATCAAATCCACGAATATCCAGATGAAGATAGTTGTGAAGACAGAAGAACCGATATGTAGCAGACCGAGACGATTGGCACCGAGAGAAAAAGAGGTGGTTGAGAAGCAGATTCAGACATGGCTGAAAGATGGAATTGTGCAACCAAGTGCATCCGAGTACGCCAGTCCTGTTGTAGTTGTGAAAAAGAAGGACGGTTCACATCGTGTCTGCGTGGACTACAGACCACTAAATAGGATCATCGTCAAGGATCACTACCCCCTCCCTCTCATCGAAGACTTGCTTGACAAACTCCAAGATGCTCGTGTATTCTCTACTCTTGACTTGAAGAATGGTTTCTTCCATGTAGACGTTGAAGAAGAGACTAGAAAGTATACATCGTTTGTTACCCACTCAGGTCAGTACGAGTTCAAGAAAGTTCCCTTTGGTCTCACTAACAGCCCGTCTGTCTTTCAACGATTTAATAACTCTGTGTTTTGGGAGCTGATAAAGAGAGGACTCATCTTCATCTACATGGACGATTTGATAATTCCGGCAAAAACTGTACTGGAAGCTATTCAATTGTTAATTGATGTACTTGACATTGCACGGGACTATGGATTGCTGATAAATTTCAAGAAGTGTCAATTCTTGAAAAGGAAGGTTCATTTTTTGGGCTACCAAATCCAGGAAGGAAAGATTCAACCGTCAAATGAGAAGACAGCAGCTGTACAAAACTTCCCGGTGCCGAAGACGATCACAGCTCTCCAAAGCTTCTTGGATTTGACAGGGTTCTTCCGGAAATTTATTCCAGGCTACGCTTCAATCGCCAAACCTTTGAGCGATATGCTCAGAACCGGCCATGACTTCCGGTTTGGAGTCAAGGAGAGAGAGGCATTCGAGGAGTTGAAAAGAATCTTGTCATCCAGTCCTGTGTTGATAATCTACAACCCCAGATATGAGACTGAGCTTCATACAGACGCTAGCAAGATCGGTTATGGCGCCGAGCTCCTGCAGAAGCTACCCGATGATGGTCTACTTCACCCGGTCTCATACATGAGCAAGAAGACTACGCCGCAAGAAGAAAAATATTGCAGTTACGAGCTCGAAGTCCTCGCCGTTGTTCGAGCCTTGAACAAGTTCAGAGTCTACCTTTTGGGAGTGGATTTTAAAATAGTGACAGATTGCTCGGCGTTCCAAAAGACTATGAAAAAGAAAGATATAACACCCAGAGTCGCTTGATGGGCCCTGTCGTTGGAAGAATTCTCCTACACCATCGAACATCGTTCTGGAACGAAGATGCGACATGCTGATGCCTTGAGTCGGTGTACCGCAGCCCTTTTCGGATTCGCTGATTGTCTGATTGCTAGAATCAAGAGGATTCAAAATAAGGACGAAGGACTACTCGCCATCAAAACTATCCTGAAGGAAGGACCATATGAAGATTACGTGTTGAGAGACCAGATGTTATTCAAGTTTGTAGACGGCCGAGAACTTCTAGTAGTACCAAAGTCGATGCAGCAAGAGATCATCAGATCAATTCATGACAAAGGACACTAAGCGGTGAAGAGAACAGAGGAGGAGATAAAACAGCAGTACTACGTTCCAGGATTGACAGAGAAGGTGAAGAAAGTGATCGGAAGCTGTGTGAAATGCCTGATTGTAAACAGAAAGTCTGGGAACCAGGAAGGATTACTTCATCCGCTGTTCAAGGAAAGTCAGCCTTTACACACCTATCATCTGGATCATGTAGGACCGCTGGAATCAACGCATAAAGGCTACAACCACATCCTTGTGGTCGTGGACAGCTTTACCAAGTACACCTGATTGTATCCAGTCAAGACCACCAAGTCGAGCGAAACCATCAGCAAGCTGGAGCTGCAGAGGATCCTCGTTGGAAACCCTGCTCAGATGATCACGGACCGAGGGCCATCTTTTACCTCAAAAGAATTTGAAGAGTACTGTGAGGACCAAGGGATCAAGCACTGCGTGGTGACCACTGGGTTACCCAGAGCCAACGGCCAGGTGGAGCACATCAACGCGATTGTGACATCCATCATAGCCAAGCTGTCTGCCGAATTTCCAACCGAATGGTACAAAGTCGTCCCGTCGGTTCAACTGGCACTGAACTCGACTTATCAGAGAAGTATAGGTCGAACACCGTTTGAACTCTTGACCGGGGTCAAGATGCGAAACTAAACAGATCTTCAGATCATGGAGATGTTGGAAGAAGTCATTAACAATTTTGAGGATCAACGCGACCAGATCAGGCAGGAGGCAAAACTGCAGATTCTCAAGACTCAAGAGGAGAACCACAATAACTTCAACAAAAAACGCAAAGAAGCCTCGATTTACAACATCGGAGACTTAGTGGCTGTCAAGAGGACTCAATTCGGAGCAGGTATGAAATTGAAGGCCAAGTACCTGGGGCCCTATCAAGTCACGAAGGTCAAACCCAATGATACGTAAGATGTCGAAAGACGAGGAAGCAACGAAGGACCCAAGACCACCACCACCTGTGCGGAATACATGAAGCCCTGGCCTGAGGAAGGCTTATCGTCCGGGTCGGACGATGATGATCAGGACGGCCGAATGTGGGAAGACGGGCAGGAATTACGAGGTTTTGCCGCGAGTGATATAGAGGGCGCGCGGACATAGAGAAAACAGTGGCCATGGACTTGGTTGTTGTTCTTTGGAGCTGGGAAGGCATCAACGTATTCTGTACTGATAATGTATCGGTACCGGGTGAGTTAGCCGTGGTGGTTACGGCATGACTGATGGCAGTCGCTCACATCCGGGAGGCGAGGAGGTTCGAATCCCCCCGCCGGCAACCTTGAAGATGGTCTTCTGTGGTTTCCCATCTTCCTTCCAGGCAAATGCCGGGGTTGGTCCCTAACTATAGGCCACAGCCGCTACCTTCCAACTCCTCGTCCCTACAATTCAACTTCCCTCCTTCCCTCCCCAACGGTCCTTGTAGCTCACCCATTGGGTGTCCGTCTCGAAGCAGCTACAAAACTGGCGAGCCGAACATGTCCTCGGACACTCCCGGCACTAAAAGCCATACGCTAAAAAAAAAAAGAATGTATCGGTAATCTATTTTATTTGCATTTGTTAAGTAAAATATTATTTTTCAACAAATCAAACGTGAGTGTTTTTGACACCGGTTCCCACAGTATTATATAATATTTCCCATTGCAAAATGGACAATTTAATGCTTAATATTATAACGTATGAGTAATTATGAAACAATAAATATAAAACATCATGTAAAAAAAAACATTGTCCGGTGCCGAACCCCAGCTGAACGGCTGACAGTTTGACAAGCCACCACTCGACCAAACCAAACCATTGCTACATTAACGTTATCATTAGCCTTACAGTATCTACTGTAGCTCCTTGGAAAATAATGGCTTGGAATAAACGATTTCTTCAGCATTATATGCATCATTTTAAACCACAAAGTAAATTTATATCATTTCTATTAGTGTACCTTTTCACATGCAACACCCTCAAGGTACTGAAATATGGGCATATCAGGCATCAGGCGCCATCTTGTCGTAAGACTGAGCACGGCTCAGCCTAGGCGCCACTTAAGTCACTGCTACAGCATTATATAAAATGCCAATAACCAATGGGTCACGTCCTTGAGGAGAGCTTAAATCACTCTGTTCGATTAGCGGATCTGCTAAAACCTGGCCTCATTGAGTCATAAGCAATGGATTATAATGCTTTCATGATTCACACAGCCGCCATCCTGAAATGGTTTTGATAATGACCTTGTATTTTGGGCGCAAGACGCATTTCTGTATGAAGGTATTGTCTTTACGAAATTTAGTAGTGATTTGATGATTAGTTTTGTCGTAATTTGGTTTAAACTTTCTACATTTGGGATAGCCGCCATTCTGTTTTGGTTTAGATGGCGGCAATATAAAACATGATACCTTTGTTAGTGATACCATTGTACCAAATTTGATTCAATTCCGTTTCGCCGTGTCTGAATTAACCCGTCGGTGGTCGCGCTCGAAAATTTAAAGCCAGTAGTCGCGTGGATTACAATCGTAGGCCAATTTGTAATGGGTATTTCATTAGCATTTTCGTGTTTTAAATATTTAATTTTCGATTTTATGACATACCAATCATAGGCAATTACATAAAATACCAAATTATTTTACACAACATGAAATACTTTTTTTTTTTTTTTTTTTATCTTTTAAAATAAATTGGTAATACTTCCCGTAGTATATTGAGTAAAAACATGAATAATTGTGAACAGAAGAGTATTTCTGCAATTAAGTGTTCATAATTTATTCTGTTTCCAAAGTCTATACTCTGCTATACCTAAACAAGCAAACCAACGCTGTTCAAGCGTAGTTCCGTAAATAGTCGCATGGAGTACAGTTGTAATCCAAGTTAATTCTTTGGTATGCCACTGACATACTAGTGGTCATTGGTGAGATATTTCACGGTGATTGTAGGGGGGATACCTTCTGGGAAAGGTACTGAACAATATGTACCATAATCTAGTGAAATATGTTCGCAGGTATAAAACAAATGAACCTGGGTTATGATAGTCATCTACGTGACCAACGGAGGGTTAATGGGGTCAGAGACATACATACGAACGTTTGGCCCGTGTTATCCCCATTTTCTTCAAAAATCGAATGTTTGGCTAAAACAAAAGTATCATTAGTTTTAGCCGTCCCCGTGGTGTTGGGGTAGCACGCCTGCCGCTCACACGGAGTCTCCGGATTTTAGAAACTGGAACGGGGTGCAGTCAGCCTCGTGAGGACAATTTCGTAATTGTCTGATCAGAGAAGCAGAAAACCAATATTGACGGTGACCTGACGTGCTGACCACCGTAACGCCTCGGGAGTGATGCACCTAGTACAGAGAGGTTAGTTTGGATGTATCGGAGACCCTCGCTAGCCCGCTCGCCCGCGGCGCGAGCCTGTTTCCCGCCAGGCACTTTGCCGTTATGCGGCGTTTTCACGGCACTGAGTCATTGGGTATAGGAATTTGTACTTACCTAGTTCACAGCTGGTGCTGAAAATGTTCACCATTCACTGCTACACATCGCTGGCACGTTTTTATGAAACTGGCATGTAGGCCCTACTCTCTGAAGTTCCTCAGTACCGATTGACTGTATTTCAGCTGTAATATAGTCTTTAAGCTCATTTATAGTGGAGGGTTTCTCGCATACACTCTATTTTTAAGCGTCCCCCACAAATGAAAGTCACATGGTGATAAGTCTGGGCTTCGCGGGGGCCACACGTTCCGACTTATAATCCTAGTACCAAAAATGCGACGCAATTCTGTCGTGGATGCTTCGTCAGTGTGAGCAGTGGCAGAATCTTGTTGAAAATAAGTTGACAATCGCTCTCCGTAAGTCAGTTCGTCAAATAATTGGTCAAGGATCACATTGAAGTACAAACTTAATTACAAATTCCTATACCCAATGACTCAATGCCGCGAAAACGCCGCATAACGGCAAAGTGCCTGGCGGGAGACAGGCTCGCGCCGAGGGCGAGCGGGCTAGCGAGGGTCTCCGATACATCCAAACTAACCTCTCTGAACATAACTACTTAAATTAGCCGAAAGACCTTGTGATATGTTTAATAGTAATTATGTAAATGATAGCGTAATAGTTGTTTTCTCCACCGCTCCACCCACCATCCCCTTTTTACAACACGACTTATATAGTGAAATTTAAGTTGTGTCGGCCATTGCAGGCGTGATTTATGGGACAAATAAAGTACAGGGTGTCTGAGAAGTACCCGTACCCCTTCGTCAAAACATTATACTATATAGGTATAGTGGAGTACTTGCATTATAAAAACTGTGTATCCAGGGGATCTGTATGTGCACCATCATGCCTTACACGCCTTACACAGAGTTATAACCGTCTCCAAGTTCTCACTGACATCTTGCAGAGCATCTCAGGAGTTATGGTAGGAAAGGCTTCCTCCACACTTTGGCGCAATTCTTCATAATCCCCATGAAGAGTTGTCTGGCGTGGTAAGGTCCGGGCTTCGTGATGGCCATTTCAATAGGGCTGGAGATGTTGGTGAGCCACGGCCAATCCAGCGGCCTTGAAATTGTTCATCAAGGAACTCGCGCACCTGAATAGCAAAATGTGCTGGAGCCCCATCCTGCTGTAACCACACCTGATCCATGATTCGCTTGTCTTGAAGCTGAGGTATTAACCAAGATTCTAACATATACTGTACAAATAAGATTTTCCATTTACATACCCATCAAAACAATACCGTATGTGCTCGTTCGTGCATCCACACATACGCTACTAATTGCTCCTCTTAGGGGCAGATGACCTCGTAGTTCTGCCCCTTAAAACAACAATAACTAACTAACTAATCGCTCCTCAACAGTGTAGCTGTGTCCGCTCACGACAGCAATGGCTTCACAATTGAAATGAGTCTGACACCAAAGCGTTTGAGAGCATCAAAGCAGGGATACCAATAAAACAACTATTTAATTCCCCAATTATACAAACGCAATTGTCCAAGACATAATAAAATAATAATATGAAACTAGGGGTACGGGGACTTTTCTGACACTCTGTACAGCCAACCCCACGCATACGGTAAGAGCGACCGTCTGGTGTTGGTTTTATGCTGCGCTCTCTTCGTTGTGTCCCCGACACACTATCAGACCAGACCAGACCAGACCAGCAGACGGTCGGAAAAAGTAGCTGATGGGCGGGCAGTTCGATAGTGTGTAGGCCTGTCTGCCGACCAATTCGGTCTGCGCAGACTGTATGACGGTCTGGCTGGAAAACCTTCAGACCACCAGACTGCCCCTCGCCTGTCTGGTCTGCGTTGTGTGTAGTGCTGTCTGGCCGACTGGCGGACTCCGTCGCGATCTGCAGCAGTTTCAGTACGTAGGCTATTCTACTGTTGAACAGAGAGACACTACGTCTTATTACAAGATTCTGTCGCCATGTCTCAATATTCCCAGCATAGAAACAACGCGAGTGCCGATGATATTGAAGTAGGCGATCATGAGGCGGATACTATCATGCAAATGTTAGAAGTGTATCAGGAGCATAGATGTTTGTACGACATTAGAAGTGATAATTACTCGAATAAAATTGCAAGACACGAAGGCTTCAACGCTTTGTTGACAATTATTGCATTATTAAATACTCAACAAAATAACAATAAACATAACATAACCATCTTACTTATTACTGGGCGGACGACTGAGGTCTGGGGGTCTGGTATGTTGGTGTGTATGCAAAGCAGTTTCCCGACCTAGCAACTTGCCCGTCCACGTCTGCTGTGGTCTGGTCTGATAGTGTGTAGCAGGCCTTTAACAAGGCTCTACATACTAAAACATACCTAACCTGGGGCTAACGCCCGAGACCCCCTTGTTTGTAAAGCTCTACCCACAATGCGCAGTCGGCAGACGGTAGTGGGTAGTTGACAGTCGGCAGTTGAAGTCAGACCCGTGCTCTCTTATGGCGTCATTCACAATGTGTAGTTGTATGTCGGTAGTCGATAGTTGACAATCGGCCGCGTGTAGTCGGCTGTCGCCAATTTTATCTTTGACTGCCAACTGCATATTTAAGAGCCAATCAGGAAAGATCACAAGCTGACGTCACTTTGTCGTTTTCCCGCTTGTCATCAGCTGTGTAGTTGACTAGTTGTATTCGCGGTATATTCTTCGCATAAGTTCGTTGTTATATTATGTATTAATTATATAAAAAGATGATGACTGAATTGCTGACGTTGGGATAGAAGATATATTCATTGATCTTGTGAGGGAACGCCGTTGGCTGTATGATATGAGTGAGCCAAGTATTTAAAAGGAAACAGTTCATTGATTATAATGTTTTCCTTTGTAGCAAATGTAATGCAGTGGAAGGTAACGCCGAATGTGAGCTCATCGTACGATAAAATTTTCTTAAGTACTGGTACTGAAATTAGCCGAAATACATTTTCTAATGACGAAAAAAATTGGGAAATGATGTAGTAATAGATTGAACGTGTTGGGAGCCCTCGGGCGTACAATCAAAAATGACCAGCTACACAAAAACAATTCTGTTCAAAAATCAGTAGGCCTAATTCAGAGTTGGATTTGTTTTTAATTATTTACAAGAGGGTATACTGGATGTATGAGTATTTTTTCTCAATTTTAACAATGCTGTACCAGTTAGCAGCAATAAAAATTAACCGTACAGCTCCAAGTCGTCCATCCTTGCAAATTTTAGGTTAGGTTATCGACAATTGACAACTTTCTCAAGGAATAAATGAAAGTCAAGTTATCATTTGCACCTAGCATTTTAACGACTGCGCATTGTGGGTGGCTAGGTTGTGAATTACCGACTTCCGACTGGAGCTACGGACTGTCAACTACCAACTAACGACTGCCGACTGCGCATTGAGGGTAGACCTTTACACAAGCAGTAATTTCTGCCAGACAGTACCTAACCTAGTAGCGGACATAAATTCTATCTTACTACGGCTTTGAATTCAAAATCATACCTAATCTGGGGATAAGGCCCCAGACACTCTTGCATGTAGTAGGCCTACACGCGATTTTCTTCAGCACACTGGATACGAAATGCACCCACTGTTTCTTCGAATGATTTCTCCCATTGCCTAGCAACAGTTATGCCATTGTTTGCTACAATGCCGGTTTCGTGCTCAAAAGCAAATACATTAGTAGCAAGTACACCAGAAGGCGGATATATTTA
Organism: Meconema thalassinum; assembly: GCA_946902985.2. Lineage (NCBI taxonomy): Eukaryota > Metazoa > Arthropoda > Insecta > Orthoptera > Tettigoniidae > Meconema > Meconema thalassinum. Next base: position 694,566,101 of record OX336390.1, read on the forward strand.
TCTATGTCGTCAATAAGCAAGTATAGCCCAGGCATTTTAAGTTTTAACCTAAAAAAATGTAAAGCTGAAATTTGGCATAGATGTTCCCTAGTACCCTAGTAACAAATCCTGAAAAGTCCCCATCTCTGCGGTGTCCGCGTCATAGTTTTTGGAGGGTTCAAAAGGGCTTAAATGGGGCCTAAGTGCCAAAAACAGCATTTTTGATTCCAGCGTTCAAAATATTGATCCAAAATCAGTTCTAATGAGCTTTGATAGTAATAAGAGAAGGACTGCGTTAAATATAACGCTCCTATTGGTCGTAATTATCGTCATACATTTCAACCGATGAGTATTCAAACATTTTTAGCTCAACTTTTCTCACGAAAATTTAGCTAATTTGTCATTAGCCGGGACTTATCGTGCAAACAGCTGCTGATAGCGACTAAAGACCTGAAATAAAAGTTGTAAAGCACACTTGTAGCTTTAAAACGATACATTGCCCATGTTCATCCGACAAACAGCAGCAGAGATACAGTTACAAATATAAAAGTGAAAGTGTGGGAGTCGCTTTCCGGACGAACGTCCATTTACGCTGGTGGGCTCCATCTATTCACCCTTGCTGACACCATTTTGTATCTTTACTCAAGAGCTTTTAGGATGGTATTCCTTTGAATCCAGGTAAACTAGCAGAAACAGTTTGCATAGAACAAAACGAGTTTAATGCAGTTAGCAGTTAGCAGTTAAACGTACATTCATAATATGCATAATGCAAATAATAACAAAACAAAGCTTAAAAAGCTTCCTTTAGACAAAGAAAACTTGCAAAACAAAGCTTACATCGGACTCAATCGTCCTCCTCATTGTCTGAGCCATCAAATGTGACTTGGCCACACGCTTTCCCACTGCAGTGCCCACACATTAAGGAGCATTCTAAACCGGAACGTACACACTCACACTGGCTGCCACAAGAGATCTTGCAGTTGCAGGACACCAAATTGAGGAGATGATCTGGAGCAGCTGGAAGATGAGTTGTCACTGGTACTAAAGCTGAGTGTTGGATTTTCCATCCCCATTGGGTCGGGTCCAAAGAAAATCCTAACCATTCCTGAACTTGCAAATATACCTGCAGTGAATGTTGTTTGCATGCCGCCGATGTCGGCGGAAGTGAAGCAAGCTGAAACGACGCTGTGACCGCTTGTTTTGCATTTTTTTGGCTGTATTTCACTACCCGAAGTTCGTCGAGGCTTTTGATTTGGCACTGTCGTAGAGACAAATGGCGAACTTCTCTCCAGCTGATATGATGGCCTTTTCATCTGGAGCCGAATACCTTCATTTCCTCGCGTAAAGATGCGGAATCCTTCAATATTTTCCAGGCTTGCTGTATGATGTACTCGAACCACAGCTTTCCTGAGCGAGATTTCTGGCTCATTGAAGAAAATGTGTCATGAAGCGACTCTTTGAGGCGTTGAAGGCAAGGATATGATAGCAAGTTGTTGGCGGTGCCTTCTTGGAATACGGTAAAAAGCGCCTGAATTTCGTCCTAGTCATCCTTCAGCCCGTCGTTCATGTTGAGTAACATTGTCCCGACAGCCTGTTTTGTCAGAAAATGCGCTCTGAGGGCCCTTGAACATACACAGTTTCGCGTTATTGATACATTTAATTGAAGGCATAACGTTATCATTTTTAAGAGTGAGCTAATTTCAAGCCTACCTAGAATATGTATGTCCAGACATCATGTGAGTCACTGACGATTTAGCGTATATTTCCGCCCAGAGCTCCTCCAAACCGCTTCCATTCATTACGTAGCCGATTGCCCCAAGAAACTATATTAGAAGGTGAAATCCGCCTAGACGAACAACCACGTTTTTGAGTTCCTCTGAAGTGTCCGATGCGACTATCTCTCAGCTTTCGCGTATAGAGGCTGGTCAAAGGTTACGAAACAAGTGCTTTGTTTCAGTTCCGCGCACTCTCTTGCGGCAAACTTCAACGCGGAATATATAGTTGATGGATTGCTCGGTTCCAAGTTAATGAACGGCAGGGCATCAATTGACTTCGTCTGGGGAGCTAGTTGAGCATGAGCAGACAGTGACGTCTTCAGAAAGCCGTTCCACGAAACGGGTAAATTAATACCTGACCACCGTCCAGATAACCACAAGGAATCCATCATCGACGCAATAGCCACAGAGTTTGGCTCTTCCACAGTTAACTCCTTAATCTTGACGTCCTTTGAACCAGGAGAAGAGGGCTTCCGATACCAAGAAATGTTCAACTTTTCCATCGCTGCAATCAAACCAGCATTAGGAACTTCTCGTGTACGTGAGAGTGAAGATATTTCACTGTCAGGCACTGTACCTGTGCACTTGATGCCTTCCATGCAGTGAAATGTGTTTCGCCCGTCCAATGTCCTTATGTTAAAGTCAGCGTTGTCAAAGCAAAACTGCGTGAACGCTCCAGCATTCGGGATTGGACGTTCTTCACGAAGCGCAGAAACTTCGTACCTGTCGACTTCCGCCACATTTACTGAAAATCCAAGACTGTTTAGAATCTGAATTAATTGTTTCGAGTATTGTTGGCCTGCTCCGACAGGCCGAGCGAGCGCTGTCACCTAGAAACGCGATCGGTTGCCCTTTCAACAGCGGTTATGCTTTGGGACCGTAACTCGGTAACCGTTTCTCGCATAGACATGGGTAAAGTACCAATGTAAAGCTAAAAGTATGATTTATAACTTTCATTCTGGGTCTTTAGTCAATATCAGCAGTTGTTTAAAAAATAATGACCTGCTAATGACAAATTAACAAAATTTTCGTGTAAAAATTGTGCTAAAAATGTTACATTAGTCGTTTTTTCCTTCATCAATAGCAATAATTAGGCCTGATAAGTCCGTTATCCTACTGGTTAATTTTTATTAATTGCTAAAGCTCGCAAGAACTAAATTTGGATCAATATTTAGAACGCAGGAAGCAAAAATGCTATTTTGGGCACTTAGGCCCCATTTAAGCCTTTTTGAACCCTCCAAAAACTATGACGCGGACAACGCAGAGATGGGGACTTTTCAGGATTTGTTTCTAGGGTACTAGGGAACATCTATGCCAAATTTCAGCTTTACATTTTTTTTTGAGGTTGGCAGTGTTTTTTGCATATAATGCCTGGGCTAGTAAGGATGGCAGCATGGATCTTGGCCTATTGGACCTGCAAGCTCAAGGATCAAAGCACTAGAGGGCGTGCTAACACGTGTGAATTATTAATTAAACGTTTCTCTGTTTTTGGAACGGAATGTCTGTACAACAGACAGGCAGGCTGGTGGCAAACGAGGGAAATCCAAATAAGCTTTTGAACCATGGACGGTCAATTGAAGCCAACCCCGTCAGGCTGGAGTGAACTTGCTGCAGACTTTCTCGTTAACTAAACACAGTTTGTGCCTACGCCTATCTGATATGTTGTGCGAATTGCGTCTCGCGTTTACACTGAAAGTGCTGCACTGTGTGTCTGATGAAAAGGGAAATGATTAAATTCGCTCTTGATAGGGCAAAATGATATACAGTAAGTCAAAGAAAACCAAAAATGAGATCATGCAATTGTTTGTTAGAGGAAAGGTTTTAAGGGTTTAAGTCGATATTGAATACTCTTGAATATTCAGAATTGACCTAAACCCTTTTGCACCAACAAGGTTATGACAATTCCCTACCAAACAATTACATGATCTCAGTTTTGGTTTTCTTTGACTTATACGATACCCTTTTGCCACGAAAGAAGCCGTGAAGAATGTTAAGTCTATGGAGGCCCACAATGTTTTGACCAGTGGCTTTGTGTTTCCGCCTCGGGCGAAAGAAGTACCAGGCGGTAAGATTGTCCTGCCAGGATTTGATCCTGCAACCTTGGGCACAGTAAGTGAGAACGTTACCGCTGAGCCACGCAGCCAGTCAGTAGCAGGCGTTAAGTTTGTCCGTGCAGGATTGGTCACCAACATTGGCACATAGCCTATTTCTCCTTCTCTCCATCCTCTTAGCTCTTGGTACTAATTATCTCGTTTACATGTTCATCATTCTCAAGCCACTGATGTTGTGGATATTAGCTTAAAAAAATGGGAACACTCTCACAGCGCATTGCACCTGATGACTGGGCGTTGTGAGAATTGTTCCCATGTAGCAGCCACTATTTTCATGATGGAGGTGGCTCCCATAATGTCCTCAGCTATGCCTGTGAAGGAAGCAAGGCACATTGACTTCAGGTCTGCTGACAACAGAATGCGACGGTTGGAGGCTCTTGCTGAAGGTATTATCTCTCCTGCTTTTGACCTGTGATTTCCCCCAGGGCCCACAACTTGTTCTTGAACGTACATTCCTCTGCCTCCATTACCTGTCCCTTCAAGGATTCAACTACTTCCCTTAATTTTGCAAGAATGAAAATCCACAGCCTGCTTCCAGTCCACCGACCGGGTCAGGGAATGGAATGAATGAAGCCCCCATCTAGCGGCGAGGATGTGAACTGTGCCGGCTGCCGAAGCCTGTCGCACTCCTCTGAGGCAAAGAATGACAAATGAAATGATAGTGGAGAGTGTTGCTGGAATGAAATGTTGACAGGGAAAACCGGAGTACCCGGAGAAAAACCTGCCTGCCTCCATTTTGTCCAGCACAGATCTCACGTTGAGTGACCGGGATTTGAACCACGGACCCAGCGGTGAGAGGCCGGCGAGCTGCCGCCTAAGCCACGGAGGCTCTCCTTAATTTTGCAAGAGCGCTTTCCAATTCAGCACGCACCCGTGATTTTGATTCTAATGCGTCAGCTTTCTCTACACATTTTTCTTCTGCTTGCTGTGGCTTTTGATTCAGTGATTCCCTGTCTGCTTTGGCTTCTCTTAGAGCAGCCTGAAGCTCTAACTTGTCCACCTCAAGTTCCGTTACTTGATCTCTCAAAATCTTTGTTCTTTCACTCACTTGCTCGTACTCTTTTCGAAGAGTAGCGTGTTCCTCCTTCAGTCCTTCAAATTGTGTCTTGATGTTGGGCTCCAACCTCTCACCGTCCCTCTTTGAACTGCCAGAGGGTAAAACACCTTCAACTTGCTCATCCTTGCTCTTCCTGATACAGCCTCTTAGGTGAGGGACCGGATGTTTCTCTTTGGCAAGCTGGGCGCTTTGGTAGAGTCACTGAGGAACTTCCACAGAGAAGATCCGGTTCCACTGCGACTGTAGCTGCACCACAATCTTCACGCTCAGCTTGATGAGACAGTGGACTGCTCCTACTCTTCTTAGCCTAATAGCTTTCTGGGCGACACGATCGTATCGGGCAGAGGCAATACCAGCCTTGCGAGACGGCGATGTCGGTCCAGAAGAGTAACTCAGTTCTAAAGTGGGTGCCCATTCTGGGTTATTTTCATCCCATAGGGCAGCTGGAGATCCTAGAAATGAAATCAGAACCTCCTCGTCAGCCACAGTGTCAAAACATAACGCGCTCTAAGCGACCTACTTGCCACGAAATGACGGCTGCATACTTTGGTTCGTTCTTAAGTTTAGGGGCTGCGACAACGCGGTCATGTAGCCCCGTGTACTTTGGGTGTGTGTAGAATCTGTCTGATAACCGGTGTTAATTGTGATGACTGTATTAGTGGGTGTTATCTGTTTTTTAATTTAAGTGTACTGCAACTTAGAATTTTTCAAATAGTTCCTACTTTTGCCACCAAGCGCCACCGTCAACGACTACTAGCCCAAGTTCAGAACTTAGCTACTAGACGCCACCGCAGTCGGCTCTTGGCAACGAACGTAGAAACCTAAGAGCGTTGTTTACATTCTTAACCTATCCAATTTAGCTTCACACAGGTGCAATTAGTGGAAGGTTCTTTAACATGCCATAACTCTATGACATGGGACCGCCGGCGCTACTTCCCCTCCGAAGGAAGGCATAGGCCTACTGCATAACGTCACAATCTCTCAGGTCTATCCGATTTATGCGAGAAAGCCACAGTGCTCGGCGTCTCTCGCTTCGTTTCTTCGTGAGTTCGCATTGGCTCTTTATCACTGACGGTATGCTGAAGAAACGTACACCCTCCTTGTGATCAGCTCTATCCTTGTTAGTCCTCGTATGACAAGCAACAATTGCACAGCAACCATCTCAAAAATGCAAGTACCTCCCTATTGTTTTCCAACTGGCCTTTACAACAATATGGCGGATAGGCTGATTCTGAGTACGGCGCATAGATGGCGTTAGCTTCGCAGGGGTAAAAGTAGGCAACCCACCCATCTTCTGAAGTTCAAATACAGTAAATGCAGGTCTTGGAGGCAGCTTGCAGGAATCTGCACTTACAACACTAAACAAGACTGAACTGATCTGATAAGACGGAAAAATTGTTTTTATTTTACTTCACAACATCGGAATTCCATTGACTCATATGTTGAAAGGCCAGTAGGTTGCAGGGGTGAGGTCAAGCTCGGAAGTAAACAGGAAGTATTGCATGTGCCACGATCTCCCACAACAACCTCCTAATACCGTTTGTTTGAATAAGAACTGATATCCAAACATTTATGACCTAACAAACTTTCTCGCCTGCTGTTCCCAAGTTTGCAGGATCGGATCCTGGCGCAGTCGATTGGTATTTCGGGGTGATTAAATAAGCCGAAATCTTGTTAGATTCCCTTCGGGGGAAAATTCAGGCAACCCTGCGTCTCTAAAAGACACGGTACTTTAAAGGAATGTAAAACCAATATTATTATTATTATTATTATTGTCGGCCCCATTGTGTTGGGGTAGCACGTCTGCCTCGCACCCGGAGTCCCCGGGTACGATTCCTGGCTCCGTCCTGGATTTTAGAAACTGGAACGGGGTGCACTCAGCCTCGTGAGGACAATTGAGTAGCTGTCTGACTGTACGGCAGCGGGGTCACGGAAACCAAGATTAATGGCTGAGGGGACCCGACGCGCTGACCACGCATCACCCCATAATCTGCAGGCCAATGGCTGGGCAGCGGTCGCTTGGTAGGCCTGTAGTGCCACGTAGGTTTATTATTATTATTATTATTATTATTATTATTATTATTAACGTTAAATAGAACGAGGAAAATGAAAGTGTTATTGAATTATCTGTAGGCCTATTGGCTGTTTCATAAACAACTTCCAAAATCAGGTGCACTGTATTAGTCGACAGTAGCAGCACGTCGATGCTTTATACATCTCGACATAATAGTAGGCTTGCCATATTCTTGGTGAGTGCAATCGGGACACATTAATATGGAATGGCAGCGGGGGGTTCCGGGGATCCTCCTACATGAGATTTTTTTTTTAATTAGAAGCAAAATAGTGAGTTTTAAGCCTGTTTTAAGCCTCGCAAGTGACGGGAGGGGAGAATCTGGCACCATAAATTGTTAGTTCTACACACCTTTTAAAAATAAAAATAAAGGAATTTTTGCTACATAATTTTTTTTCCTTTTTAATGATCATTTTTTCTCGGTTGCCATCTAGAAAGAAGTGTTAATAAAATACAATTTAAAATACTTCATAAAATTGTGTAATTGAACAATTAGACTACTAAGGCTTATTATTTTTTTGAAAAACTACAACTTTTTCTAACTACAAAAACAATTTTAAAAAACCTTTTTTGTTAAACTAAAAAAAATGAGTTAACAATGTTATTCTTTGCTTTCAAACCACTCATTTTTTTGACTTGAACGTACTTTTTTTTTTCAAAATGTCTTTCTTAAGCTTGACTTTTTCATAAAAATCATAGCAATTCATTACTTTTTACATCTTACAGCCGTTTTCCGGGACATTGATAAAACCGGGCGGGACACCGGGAAAAGCCTACCTAATAGCCATGTTATGGATTTAAATGGTCGTAAAATTTTCTCACAGCAAAACTTACAGATGTGTTAACTGAGCGACATGGGCGCCCACAGGATTTTTCCAGGGGGGGGGGGGGGGGGGGCAAGTAAAAGTTTTCGTTTCATTACCTACCTGTCAGCCACTCTTCCCCCCTCCCCCCTTAAAAAAATCGTTTCAATTGATACTTGCTTCGTGAAATTCATTATTTGACTGCTCTGAAACCATTGACTACTTTGTGGCAAGTATGGAAGGAATAACTTATTTTGTTTGAGCTTTTGTACTTAAAAGTTTGCTTTTCTTCATGATTCATCGTCGTAATATTCAGTTCTTAAAAACAGGAAAAAAAACTAGTGGTATTGACAAAAATAAAAATAAAATACCGTACTTCATTAAAATAGTATTGTTAATCCAGTTCGCCAACTTCTAAATAACTGGACATATTTTTAGATAATCCCAAATTACTAAGTTACATTAAACTGTGGAAATATCCCTACATCTGAATCAGCCCAATTATTTAAATGGCACTTTCCAAATACGGTACGGTATCTAGTTTGTACTGGCCTTTACAGCAGATCATCACGCTTCTCCTCTTCTACACAACCACTCGGAAATAGTTCACATTGCTCTTATTATAATCATAAAACACTTGTAGCCTACGAAGTGATAAACTCGTAGCGTGAGCCTATGGTTTTAGTAAAAATTCGTTTTGGCAATAAAAATATGTCGCTTGATTATTACTAACCACTAAGTAAAATATATAAAAACCACTATATCACGTACTTCTTACTACCGGTATTCGCATTCTCAAATGGCGGTGCTGTCACTTGACTGAAACAAGAGGAATGGCGATACGAACGTAAACAAACCACTGCTTTCATTGTGTGATTGAGCGTTATGCTCAAGCTTTTCTCTGTTTATGAAAATAATAGACGACAAAAAGAAACTAACAGATATTGTACAATTACGTAATTTTATAAAATTAACAAGTGATATTTTGCCATATTAATTTTCCTAAATGTAAGACATACTGTTAGATCGAGTGCGTCATGTTACTCGACTGGTGTGGAGAATGAGTGAAAAGGAGCACAGGGAAACACACAGCTTGCTAACATAACGCCATCTTATTTAACTCCAAAAGAACTTATGTACAGATAGGAACACTACACTATATACACAAAGTTCAACACACACAAAGATATGCCAGTCCTTCACATCCTCCCCACCCTGGTCGACCTCTAGAGGTATGACCAGCTGAATTGGACGCGTTATCCATTTCCTGTCTGGCGTGCGAAGGATGACGGTCCTGAGTATTCCGTCTCGTCCAGGTCGTAGTTCCTGTTTTGGGGACGGGCGTGTTGTGCAACAAAGCTTCGTATTCTGCGCCAAAGGTCTCTCGTTGTACAGAAGTTATCAAATATCGCCGACTTGCTTCGAGTTCCAACACTGTCAGGTCACCAGTCTGCTTATCCGCTGACCGAAGGTTCTTAATGAACCGGAGGATCCAAGCTGTAGTCCGAAGTAATTTGTTGTAGGTGCAGAATCTTGCCAAGTCACAGAGTGCTTCATGTGTGGTAACAACAAGGGCCTGACAGGGTTTCTTCTTAGCCTATGGAAGTGTTAGATGTTCGGTGCTGTATTTGGGAGGCCAACTTCTTGGAGGATCCCTCAACCAGGCCGGCCCGTGCCACCAAATATCTGCTGATTTTAGATCTGGTGCATGTAGTCCTCGTGATAAAAGATCTGCAGGGTTATCCGTTCCTGGACAATGAAACCATTGTGATGGTGAAGTGCAGCCGGTGATTTCTGTAACACGATTGCAGATGAAAGTTTTCCAGCGGTTCGGGTCGTTTTGTATCCAGCCTAGAGTGATAGCTGAATCTGTCCACAGCATTGCTTTACTGATGTCACAGGATGTAGCACGGCAGAAGTAACGAAGAAGTCTTGTGCCCACGAGTGCAGCGAGTAATTCCAAACGTGGTAGCGTGACCTTCTTTATAGGGGCCAGTCTAGCTTTGCTACATACTAACTGAACGGTAGTGGTATCGTGAGCGTGAGATCGAAGGTATACAGCAGCACCATATGCCCGTTCGGAAGCGTCACAGGATACGTGTAGAGAATAGTTGTCCAAGTCTTTGTTGAGAGCACCTATCCATCGTGGGGTGTGAATGTCCGACACGTATTGAAGATTTGAACACCAAACTAACCACTCGTGCCCAATATCAGAAGGTAAAGTCTCGTGCCATGATATACCTCTGGTCCACGTTTCTTGAAACAACATCTTTCCAATTATTGTCACCGGAGAGAATAGTCCGAGAGGATCGTATAGTCGTGATGTTATCTGAAGAACGTGGCGTTTGGTGACAGGGTCATCTGGAGACATCTTGTAGTCATCGATAGCTGAAAGATGCAGTGTGTCATGGCCCGTGTTCCAGTTGATTCCCAAGATCTGTGTAACCTCTTGAATGGGTAGATTTGATTTTGCCACTCGTTTTGCAATGTGATTGATTTCGTGGCCCACTTCGAAATAGGCATGTTGATAATACTCATCAAATCCGTGAGCTGAGAGTATATTGTTTTTAGTTCCTCAACGTCAGTAGATGCTGCAAAATCGTCCATGTACATATGCTGGTCCACGAGGCTAGCAGCAACTGCGTAGTCATCAATGTGCCTCGTAGCCAATTCTCGCAGGGTAGCTGACAAGAGGAAAGGGCTACTGGTTAGTCCGAAAGGTAATCGGGTGAAGCGGTAGGTGACCACTTAGTCGGTGACGTGGTATTGGCCGTTTTCGTCCTTGATTACTCGAAACCAAAAGAACCGTGTTAGATCCCTGTCGCTGGAGTCAAGTGAGAGCTGCAGAAAGGCTTGCTTTATATCTCCAAGAATAGCATATTGGTACAATCTAAACCGAAGCAGGATACTCATTACGTCGGGGAAAACATTATGTCCGATTTCTAGGACGTCATTCAGCGATAGAGATCCATTTTCATGAGATGAAGCATCGAATACAACGCGCCGCTTAGTTACGTTCTGTTTCGTCTTCTTGACCGCATGATGTGGTAGATAGTACACAGAAGTTGCCCGGGTGTCCGGGTTCAACATCTCTACTTGGCCTTGGATGATGTAGTCGAGCATTCTTTCGTTGTACATGGCGTTATAGTCTCTATTTCGTTGCAGTTTCTTCGTCAAGGCTTGGAATCGACTCTCAGCGTTAGTGCGGTTATCCGATGCAAATTTCTGGTTTTTCTTTGGCAAAAAAAACAACTCTCCGTCCATCTTGAATGCAGTGAGATTCATGAAAGTTTTTGAGGATATCGAGATCCTTGGAGCTCATCGTGTGGGATCTTGATTCTTCTTCCTTGATTCCAATTGCTTCAAGGTTCCAGAAGTTACGGACTTGGTGCTCGAGAAGTGAAGGGTCATCCTGCAGTGTTATTTTGTTAACGGTTAGCTGGTTGACGGTGACTCCGGATCTATTGCCACTTAGTACCCATCCGAAGGGTGAAGGAATGAGTACCAAAGACGGAGATATGCGAACAGGTTGTGTGTCCTTGATCAACTTCCAGTAGTGATCTCCTCCAATTAGAAGTTCAATTGGGAGATCGTGTAAGTCATCCTTAGGGTCAGCTAGTATTAACTTGCGTACTGACTTCAGGGAAGAGACGTCTTGTGGCACTGTAGGGTGCATTGAGTAAGTGTTTGCACTTTCGAGTGCGGTGATGCCTATTGACGCGTTGGTCTGGGTGCCCTGTAACTGGAAACTAACCAGATGACGCTTTTGAGGGATAGTTGTGTCAGATTCAAACGCTTTTATAGATATGTCTCGTTCCGTGACAGTAGGAAGCTTCAATATGTCGACAAGAGACTTGCTTTTGAATGTAGACTGGCTGCCTCCATCGAAGATGCAACGTGTCGTTTTACTTAAGCCAGTTTGTCCAACAATTCGAATACGCGCAGTTTGTAAGTGAGTATAGTCAGGAGTCTGAGAGTGGATTTTGTTGACCGAAGTGGAGGTTACATCATTGCTTGAGCAAATGGAGTAGTGATGGGACTGCTTACATTTTGAACAAGATGCTCTCCCCCGTCCACTGCAATTCTTCGAATTATGCCCTCGATTCAGGCATAGGAAACAGCGATTATTCGTCTTTAGCTTCTCAATTCGGCCATGAACAGTTTTCACCTTCCTACAATCTTGCGCCCAGTGGCCTCGTTGGTCGTAAAATGCACAGAACGGTTCTGTTTGCTTCTTCGTTTGCTGCAATGTTTTTTTAAACTTTGCGTTTAATTGAAATGCGGCTGTCGTGGGAACGAGACTGGTTGAAAGCACTGGGTCACCTCTGATCTTCTGGGTGACTAGCGCTCCATCGACTTCTTCACCAAGAAATTCCATCAGTTTCAGAATGTCACCTTCCGATATATTATTCCGTTTGGTGTGTATTATCCAGCGTCTACAGATATCGTCAGGGAAGGTTCGGAGTATCTTGGGAGCAAGTACCCGCCCATATGCGTTTACATCTTCGCCTAGGGCCTGTAATGCCTGGATACGGCGGTTGCATTCAATGTATGTCGTGTTTAGCGATTTCGGACAAACAGTGTTGATAGGTCGGATATATTCTAGATAATCGATATGCGCCTGTACTATCCGATTCCGATCTCCGTATTTGGCCTTTAATATTTTCTTAGTGTCCTCGTAGGTAGAAGCAGTCACGGCAATTCCGTCAACCAGATGTTTCGGTTCACCTTCGAGATACCCGCGTAAAAAGACATGTTTATGTATTGTCAATAGTGACTTGTCTTTGTCAATGGATGCTTCAAATTGTTCCCAAAATCTCATCCAGCTTTCGATATTGCCGGAGAATGGTTCCAGTTTCACTGGCGGTAATTTAACAGAATGGGTGAACATTGAAATGGGAGTGATGGGACTCTCGTTTATGGTCATGTTTGAGGTAGCAGAAGAAAGTTTAATTTCTTCCCCTCGTGTGGCTTTCTGTAAACCACGTTTTGCTTTATCTATGTATTCTTCGCAACTTTGAATATCGGTGTTGTATTCTGTGTCTGAAAGAAGATCGTGAATTGAGTCATCTAATTGGATTAGTCTAGTTAATGTTTCCTGAAGTCGGTCTCCATAATACTTGTAGTCTTCAATACTAGTGTTTTCAGTAAAACTTAGAATAGTGTTTAGGAACCGTGTCGCATTGTTTCTCTCTCTTGTTCGACTTCTTTTCAATTTGTGTAGTCGAGCTGCAAGGTCCTCTTGGGTTGCCATAATGAGGGGGCAATAAATCTTAGGATTAGCTGACAGTCAGGTAGCCTACCGTCTTGGTGTGTAGGAACGTCTTTCAGTGTAGATATTAGTTTCCTTGGCAGAGTGCGTATTTAGTCAAGACTCCAACGTTGGCTAACAGAATGCGCTAGTGGGGTAGTTGAAAGTGACAATTTTATAGTTCGGGAAGTAACTGACAGGTGCGCATGCGCTGTGCAGAGGTGCATGCAGTTCCAATGATTGCAGATAGATCAAGTTACTAGTTATGTGTCAGTAACGTACTGTACAAATATTGGTATTTCTTGAAGTAATTCAAGTAGATCTCATGGAGGTAATAATCATGTGTACTGGAAAATACTCAGATGAAAGATTTTTCTGGTGGCGTTGAGCGAGGACTAGTGGTGTCTTTTTCTCGCTGACAAATCGAGATTGCAGGGTGCAAGCTTAATTGTTTACAATGCACAATTCCCTATTGCTCTGATAGATGGCAAATGCGTCACTTCTGGGATCGCATTTAATAAAATTATCCTATCTGTAGGTCTCCAAAGTATTTTCCAGCTAATGAACGGCATGCATTACTAAAAGGATGTCTGTGATGGTTTGACTTATCTGAAGTGGATTAGTTGGCAGTGAGAACTCTTGTAGCGTCTTGTCGTTGAGGGCGTGGCGTGCCTTAAGCTGACGTGATGTATTCTCGGTAGTGTATAATGTTCTCGGCGTCGAGTGTCCTTCCGTATTGTAGAAGGCGACAAAGAAGCATTAGCACTGTTCACTAACACTAGTAAATACACGTGTCACTGGTTTTGTACGAGTTTTCGGCACCATAATGTGGAGAATGAGTGAAAAGGAGCACAGGGAAATACACAGCTTGCTAACATAACGCCATCTTATTTAACTCCAAAAGAACTTATGTACAGATAGGAACACTCTACACTATATACACAAAGTTCAACACACACAAAGATATGCCAGTCCTTCACAACTGGTTTCGAAGAAATATGCAGATCGGCGTTTTACATAGGATGATTACTTTTTCCAGGCCAGTGAGTATTCTATTGTACCTTTGACGTAAATAACATACTGTCTAACCAATATAATACAAATACTTTTGAGATTTTAAAATTTTTGTATTAAGGCTACCCGTATAGAGGGGAAAATTAACCTTCTTATATTCAATAACTGTCATTGTTGTAAATGTTGTTGCTTTATTTGTGAATAGGTTTAAACTTCACCCCTCGTACTTGAATCTGAGTGAAAAACTCCGGTTTATGTAATAACATGTGTGATATCAGTAGGCGAGTGTGTATAAGTAATGTTATTTCCGAGTACCGGTAGCATTTTTAATGAAGGAGTTGAGTAGTAGTCCGCGGTGTCCAGCAGTGTGATGACATAAAACATTTCTGAAACTTTGGATTTTATGATCAAGGAGGCTTTCAGCTATCGGGTCATGTTGTGTAGCCTACATTGAGTGTCTAACAGGGATCCAGTGCCGGATGTTGAGTTGACACTGTATCTAACTACGGTAGGTAGTTAGGCATAGGCTAATAATTGGTTAATCTCTTATATATAATTCAAAATTGACTCATCAACGCAGGACTCAAACCACTAGACCTTGAAAGCTGAAATTTTGCATGTTGGTTGATACGAGGTTGTAGGGGCTCACTAAGAAACGGTTTTTGAAAATTCAATTTGTAAGTGAGATTTTCGGCCCTTTGGCACTCAGCATGGACAAAAGGTACAAAGACCGGATTTAGCTCATTTTTAGCCGCCAGATACGAGAAACAATATTCGGAGGTCCTGTAGGGACACCGAAACACACTTTTTAAGGTCCTAAAATGAACGGTTTCGGAGATAGTCCCAAAAAACTGTGTTCCCTCTGAGAAACAGATCAACGTTACTATGACAACCGCTACAATTTCGCAGAACTGGAATACTTTTCTGGCAATATCTCGAAAACCGTTCGTGGAACCACGAACATTGCTCCTCGCATTGATACGCGTAAAACGAGTTATCGCCCATATTTCTACGAGCAAATTGACTTCGGCAAGGCTCATTTCTTATATATAATCCAAAATGATCCTAGCCGCCTCGTAAGTGGGCCAAAGAGGTAATGAATATGTGAGTAATGTACAAATCTCATATCCCTACATGAACTGTTTTATATGTTGAGGAGGTTTGTGGGGTCTGAAACGGAGCGTGATTTTGGGTCTAATTTTATAGTCTACTCTTTGTGCCGGTTATTGTGAGTGAGTATTTGGATCATTACGCTGTTTTACAATGTTATAGTGCTTTCTACTTTGCACGGTACGCTTTCTTACTTTTTATAGATTTGTTTTTTGTTAACTGAATGTTTCTGTAGCTTTTTGTCGTTTTTTACCATGATCAGAAACCCAATTCACAGACGAATGTGTCGAAGTCTACCGACTGCCACATTAGTTTATTTAGTTTCCATAATTAATCTTACTGCCGAACTTATTTCAATAAAGTTGGTATTTTGCCTTTCACGGCCATTGAAACCCCGCACAAAACATGGCGTAAATCTAGAAAAGTTGCTGAGTTGTAATTGCTTGGCCCTGAAATTCAATATACAATCGTTTTGGAAGCCTTTATAGGGAGGTGAAAGACTGTGAGCGTTTAGCTCCCGCAGTAATGTGCCGGAGGTATTCTAGGTAAGAATTGAGGTAACGCTCAGTTTGCTACTCCTTTGGTAGTCCGAATATGGACAACAAGAGCTCGCTGATGAGCCAACTCGGAGTTACGAGGTGAAACCTCGCACAAGACACAGCACAAACTTAGAAAATTTGCTGGGATTATGGTCTAATACTTAGAGTTGACGTCTGACAGCTAGTGCTGGAGGGAGGAGCATTGCACGTGCCATTTCACGCGGTTGCCACATTTCTGCATTCCATACCCTACCCTTCTCACTTCCGGCTGGCTTGTTCGTTCGTTCATTCTGACCGCAGTGTTTTCTTGTAGACTACCTGGCCAGACCATGACTTACTTGGTCTTATGTTCGGTTTTCTTTAACAGAGGTCGGGCTGAAAAGCGCTGACAGTAGAGCGCTGGCTCTTTCTGAGCTCAACTTCGCAGGTTCGATCCTGGCTCAGTCCGTCACCTCTCTCCATCAGCAGCTTCCTACTGTTGATAGCTTTATATTCAAAACCAAGGTTATGAACCACTTTCAGTAAGGAAGAGTAACTGCCTTTAAATAAGTCGTTCGTAAGTGTAAATAACAGTTTTTGTTGGATGTTCCCTCCTGGTGCAGTAAGAATATATGTGCCGGCGAATAGCATCGTCTTTAAACGGATCCCGATTTGTAATTCTGGAGGTTTTAGACCGCTTCTTTCCAGGCGTGGACAGTTTAGATGAACCTTCTTCTGAGTTGTTATATTTCTCCATCGTAACTCTTGACACAGTACTTTTACTAACTCTAAGAGCTTTCGCAGTGCGTTCTTGAACTCTCTGGAATGGAATTAAAGGAACATTCCTTTCCGAAAAACTCTTAGCCTCCTTTTCAATGAATTCCCTTGCGGCACATATCATTTCTCTTCCTTGGTGATTGTCACACCATGGCCGGTGGTATTTTTTTCATGAGGTGGACGAGTTCTGGGCCTCCCTCTCCCTCGTGGAGTATTCATAATGCTCGAAATATATATTGCAATACAATAATTGTAGGTCTACGTAATTAGTATTTAAAATACCGTTAGATACTTACTGACGGCCTCCAAACAGAAACACAAATAGAATAACACTCACGCTGAACTGCTTGTGACAAGATCTAACTCAGAAGTGCGAGGTTTGGCAACTCCTACAAACTCCTCCTCAACACGAGCTGGCCAGAGGGCTTATCTCCATGGCAACCGCAGTCGCCCCACCCCGTTTCCATGACAACCATACCCCCACCTCTCTTTAACCCACCCCGGTAGGCAGTAAAAGGACCTCCCTCTAACTGTAGGTAAGAAAGATGTCCCGTTGTTTAAGACGTCATATTAACGATCACATAAAAATTCACGCTTCCATTCAGTGGTATGCTGTAAGTGATCGTTGAGTTAATCGTTAGTGTTGATAAATGGAACAGTACATTAACGGGGCAAACTGTACATTTTAAAAATCTGCTCTGCTCGAATACTTTGTAAATACATATCGGGCAATTTCAACGGAGGTGTTCTCTGTTGTAATACTAACGAGTATATTCAGCTTTTGTTTATAGGTTAGTCCTGGGTGTTGGTTATTGCACTTACGCGTCACTCATTGTTTAATTTCAGTCCTTCCATTTGGTTACTTCAAAGAGCTTTATTTAACTGGTATCTCAGTTTTGTTTCTTGTGTTATCGATGACTTAAAGTGTTCAAATTATTATTTAGTTTCGAAGACTAACATGGTTCACTTTCTACTTCATCAATGTCACGGAAAGCAATCAAATCACTACTATTGAGCTGTTTTAATACTATTTATTCCGGTGCCGCTGGTTGTCTATTAGGTAGTCCGCCTGAAGGCTGATTGGCTCCTCAAAAAGTACCGCCGTTAGGTTATGTGGGTAGATAACCACAAAAACCCAAGGCAGCGCTATATTGAGGCGTACTAGGCAAGACGAGGAGTGAGGTAGTTTGCCATTGCTTTTCTCATTGAGTCAGAACAGCAGAACTAACCCTATGAGTAGAACCTTTCACAACATCCACATGCACTGACTGCGCCCTGAATGGCATCTTGAAAGATGATCGCTAAAAAAAATATCCGAGCCGAGAGAAAGAAGAAAAATGTAGCAAAAGAATCAATCAACGAGTCGATCTGGATTTTTTCGAGACTAGGCGAACAGAAAACCCACAGCTGTTGTTGGTAATCAGTTGGTTCGCTGGAACAACAGGCCGAGCCGAAGAGGGAAGCAGCAGAATGATAGGATATTGTCAGCAGACGCTTCTCGCCCTTTTACAGAGAGAAATGGAAAGTTGCTCTACTATTGCCAAGGTTTCGTTTGGCCATTTGTTAATCTGTTTGCCGCATGCTGAGCTTCTATGCCCAAGATCACGGGTTCAAATCCGGCTGAAGTCGTCGGATTCTTTAAGAGCGTTAAAAATCCCTCAGTATGCCTTCCTTCGGAGGGGAAGTAAAGCCGGCGGTCCCATGTCATGGATTTATGGCATGTTAAAGAACCTTCCACTAATTACACCTATTTGAAGCTAAATTGTATAGGTTAAGAATGTAAACAACGCTCTTAGGTTCCAACGTTCGTTGCCAACAGCCGGTGGCGTCTGGTAGCTAAGTTCTGAACTAGTAGTCGTTGACGGTGGCGTTTGGCAGCAAAAGTAGGAACTATTTGTAAAATTCAAAAGTCTGCAGTCCTTACTTGAATTAAAAAACAGATAACACACACTAATACAGTCACCACAATTAACACCGGTTATCAGACAGATTCTACCCACACCCAAAGTACACGGGGCTACATGACCGCGTTGTCGCAGCCCCTAAACTTAAGAACCAACCAACCAATCTGTTTGCCAGAGCGAAGATAGTAATTTGGAAATAGACCTGGCTCGAAAAGGGCTGGTTTTCGGCCCTTAAAATAATGTGGTTTCGGGGTCCCTCTGGGACTTTCCAAGTACCGGTATTGTTCCACGTGCCGAGAGGCGTAAAATGTACTAATGTATATCCAGTCTTTGTTCAACTTCTATTTTGCCTATCTTAACCCATGCATGAGTGCCAAATGGACGAACAGACCCACTTAAAGCTTGAATAGTCTAAGAAAATTTCTAAGTGAGCACCTACAGTTTCAGAGTACCGGTAATCAACATGCAAAATTTCAGTTTCATAGCCCTTGTGGTTACAAAGATGCGATTATTAATGAGTCAGTACCTCGATTTGGATTATACAGGGAGCGGCAAAAAGATCTGACGGTTTTTAAATCACAACAACACAAACATTTTAAATGATACAAACTCTTTTATCTCTCTCTATATAAAAATGAAAGTTTGTCTGTTTTTTCTGAATTTCCAAGAAAATTTGCGTTATTTGCGCGTTTCAGACTGTTTTATGACGGATGCGCGCAAAAATAAATGTTTTTGTCTGTCTGTCTGTCTGTCTGTCTGTCTGTTTGTGGACAATTTTGTGTCCTTATAACTTGAGAACGGCTGGGTGGATCAACGTAAAATTTGATACAGATATCCATCAGAAGCACCACACTAATCATTGATGTAACTCATCTCCGTACCTCTCATAAACGGGGGCCTACCCCCTTAAAATACATGCTGAAATAGGTGTAGAAGGACGAGATAAAGCTTATTTTCTACCCCTCGATGTGAGAAACAAAACTCGGGCCCCCGAAAACCACATTTTAAGGCCCTAAAACCAACAGTTTTTGAGATATTCCCAGAAAACTAATTTCATTTAATAATCTCAGGTAGGTGTATTCCGGCTTCCCGCCATACAGCCAGCCAGGGAGCACCTACGTCACTGGGCAGGCATCTAGTCTCCGCGCGCGGCATTCCCTGTGTAATCATTGTCTGTTTATGAGCGGTATTTTTATTGTTTATAGTGTACGAAACGTATTTAGTGGAGAAGTTAAGGTACCAAGTCATACTTTATTTAATTTCCGTATTATTTTACTTGCGTTTATGGTGAAATGAGTAAAAATTAATCTAATTGTGCCGTTGCACAATTCAATAATATTGCTTACAAGACTCAAAACGTAGTTTACCATCGTTTCCCCAAAAACCTGGAATTTCAACGTAAGTGGGTATCGCGTTGCAAGCGAGCGGACTTCATAAATGTGCTCAATGCACGAATATGTTCAGTACATTTCCTTCCCGAGGACTACGAGCGGAATTTGAAAAATAAATTATTGGGTCTGCCCTTAAGGAAGATACTGAAATCAGACGCTGTTCCATCTCAAAAAATACCCAACTGGCATGGAGATAAAATTGAATGTCCTGTAGCAGGGGCCAGCAATATAGGAGATAAGGTACGATATAATTTATTATTGATGTTAAACACAGTCTTCTTTACAGTCTTCGTTACCGTACTTCTATATTTTCCTTTTTTTATTAGGCCTACATCATTGGGCACGTTTGGGAGTTTTAAAATGGCATTACTTTTTATAATTAATCTACGAATTGAAGTTAAAGTGGTAGTGCAACTTCACGTTTGTGCAGTAGGAGTAGTGTCTTGACATTCCTTTACCCTATTGTTCTGTAGGGACGGGGAAATACAGTATATTAGGTGCGGATCTGTTGTAATGAACTTTCAGATGTAAGTAGCGTTAGCGTTAGAGCATTGAAGAAAATCACCTTTAAATAAGAGCGTTATTGATGAAAGCTGTCAATTCATGAGTATATATCTTGCATGAACTGTTGTTCTAAAGTTCTTTCTCTCTATAGGTTGTAACAGATCGGGAACTCCGCTCTGACACAAGATCAGTGCGGAAGAGGGTTTTAACAACATTGTATTCGTCATCCCCAAAGAAAAGAAAACTCGATAAGGAAACCAACACAGACGTAATCACCGACCCTGTCCTATTAATGAAAGAGCAAGAAATTAAAGAATTATTGAAACAAATAGAGTTCTTAAAGAGGGAAAATGCTGCCCTGGTGAAAAAGAATGCTATCCTGGTGCAGAAAAATGCTGCTTTCAAGAAAGTTAAACTTAAAGGACATGTAGGTCATCTGGCCAAATTCGCTGTTTACTGAGAATGAAAAAATGCGTTAGATGGGGTCCTAGAGACATCGCGAATGCTCTCACTTTAAGAGCTCTTCTCCCAAGGCGTATGCGTACTTGAGGGAAAGGAAGTACCCATTGCCTTGCCGCTCAACTCTCCAAAAATGGGCAAGACAGTTCAAGTGTAGACCGGGCATTTTAACCGAAGTTCTTAGTTTAATTAAAGCTAGGTCAGAAACTTTCAAACCTTTCGAAGCACTGGCTGTTCTAAGTTTCGATGAAATGAAAATTGACGGTCGCGTGAGTTACGATTCGTCTGATGATGTGATACTTGGGCCTCATAAGAACGTTCAGGTGGCGATGATTCGCAGCTTATTTTCTCCATGGAAACAACCTGTGTACTATGACTTTGGTGTCACGATGACAAGCACACTGTTACAATCCATAATCCGGGAGGTAGAAGGAGCTGGAGTGCGTGTTGTGGCTGTCACTTGTGATATGGGGGGGTAACAATGCGAAGGTGTGGAAAGAACTGGGGGTATCCTCTAGCAAGACGTATTTATACAACCCAGTAGACAGTAGGCCTAATAAGAAAGTGTGGGTGTCTTGTGACGTCCCTCACTTGTTAAAACTTCTTCGAAATCACTTCCTAGATGAAGGAATTACTCTACCCGACGGAACAACTATCACACAAAAATTGATAGAAGGTCTCCTGGACCATCAGAGAGGTGATCTAATAATCACACACCATATTTCTCAAGCCCACCTGTCTGTTAGTGGACGTGCTCGACAAAATATAAGAATGGCTGCACAGCTCTTTTCCCGCCGCACTGCCCAAGCAGAGAAGTACATTCTAAACCAAGATCAGGAAGGAATTATTTTTGAATTAATTAACGATATATTTGATGTACTAAATTCTAGATTCCCCAAGGATGAGAAGGCTCCCCTTAGAAGTGGTTATGGACTGAATCACATAAGCCAGGAGAACACCTTAAGAAGGTTCCTAGACATTTGTTCAGGCATGCGTCTAGGGAACAGACGCGGCCTTCTCCCATTTCAGAAAGGGTTCTTAATATCAATAAACTCTCTTTTTGGACTTTTTCTAGATCTCAAAAGCATTGGTGTGACCTATATTTTGACCTCCAGACTAAACCAAGATTGCCTCGAACATTTCTTTTCTCGTCTTCGCGGCCTTGGTGTATTCTATAACAACCCTACACCTTTCGAAGTAAAGAACCGAATGCGCCTCCTAATATTAACAGGGAATGCGAACGATATACCTTTGTCCGGTGGTGTCTCTGTTGCTGAGGATGCAAGTCAAACTGGTTGCTATTCTGACTGCATAGTAGAAGAAACAACAGAAGAATTCGAGAAGTTCCTCTCAAGTGAACTGTGCATCTCAGTGACAGTGATAGGCACCTCATCCCATGTACTTGAGTATTCAGGCGATTGAAGTGAAGAACAGTTGCTTCAAGATATCAACCTCGACCATGGCAATTCAACATGTCGCAATGAGGATGTGACTCAACGATGCCTTAAAATACATCGCAGGTTTTATTGCTTTCAAATGCAAAAACATTGACAGTTCTTTAGGAAATGTAGCTGAAACATGTCCTATTGTTGAAAAGCTAACTGCTGAACACGACTGGATCACTATCATTTCTAAAGGAGGGCTCACTTCTCCAACACCTGAATGGATGATTGCAATAACGCAGTTTGAAGTAATTTTCGCTTCCTTCCACGGGCAACAATATTCTAAGTCCAACAAGGTGATGGAAACCCTAACATCTATCATACAGACTAAATTTCCCGAAATCAACAGGAAAATTATTGCCTTGTATGTGCGAACAAGGACTTTTATTCGCATAAGGCACTTGAACAAAACGTCGAAGTTGGAGATAATGAAGAAAATGCAGCAAGGAAGAACCTGCTCTGGATGGCATCATCTTCAGGACTGAAGGTTTAGACGTTCAGCCACGTTATAACGTAAGTTGTTAGTCTTTTTTGATTAACGTCTGTTTAGTGAAAGTTTGGAATGAAACGAATTGATTGCATAAATATTAGCCCAGTACTGTTTGTACGAGAAGCATGGAAAATGTAAACATTATTCACAGTCCAACAATTAAGATAATTACATGACATACGGTAAAACAGTAAGTTACATGATAAAAGTTATTATTTAGGTCAGACTTTTCAATACACTAAAATTGGTACAGTTACATGGACAATTAGGCCTACAATTGATTCATTTGAAAGGCTTGGACATCGTGGTCATTTAGCCCCGTGTACTAAGGTGTTTGAAGAATTTGTCTGATAATCTATTTTATTGTGGTGTCTGATATAGTCCGTATATTTGTAATTCAGGTGAGGATTGGGAAGAAGGTGGCCGCGGCCTGAAGTAGACGTGAGAAAGCACGGAAAACCATTTCCGGTATGGCTGAGGTGGGAGCCGATCCCTCCTTTTCACAGTTTTGCCTCACGAGGCTCAGTGTACCCCGTTGCAGCCCACATACATGAATTATATTTCTTGTCAGAGCTGGGATTCGAACCCGGACCTCCAGAGTGACAGCTAAGAATGCTAGCCGCTTCACCAGGAAGTCTATGAAAAAAAATAATTACGAAACACAAGGGTACGGAACATCTCTGATTAACTTTTGTTGAGGTGTAGGCTACATATTGAAAGGGTAAAAGAAGCGCATTTATAGTATTATCATTTCAAATGATCTTGTCGACTTCGTCGTTATGGTTGGGTCCATCGTTATGCATTACGGACACGGACACGGTGATGGACGTGACGTCATGCAGCCGCGCGGGAAGTGACGTCATGCGGCTGCGCGGGAACGTGACGTCATGCTCACGCGGGGAGCGAGAACCAGACGCTAATGATTATTGGAGTCTGTTGAAAGAGGCCTGGCGTCGAGCGACCTTTTAAAAATCAGAAACTCATTCCACAAATCTGTAAATCAGTATTCTTCCCTTATTTCAGATATACTATTCATTAAACAAACATATAAGGCATAATCATGACCCCTTCATGGAGTAGGCTATTGTCTAAATCTGGACACTCATACTACATCCTTACACTAATTCAAATTTACGGCCAAATGATCCTTCTGACAGGGAGGCAAAGGTTTCCGCCGGCTTGCCTGGGATGATGGGCCACAAAACCGCTATCAAAAAGTACACAATTTACGCTATATTCAACCAAACACATCTCTAATACAAGTACAAGAAACACATTTCTTCCCGTGACCCTTAAAAAGGTGCCCGCGCGGGAAGCCTAAGTTAATGGGTAATGCAGTCTGTTGAAAGAGTCCTGGGGCTTCGAGCAAAGAGAGAAGCCCTCCTGAGCCTTTCTAACATGTGTATATAGCATTTGTAGCATGCGTCATTTGAAATGATACAACGTCTAGTCTTTCAGACTGACTGTGATTTTTTATTATAATATTGTTTAGTTAAAATGATAATGATATGTGGCTTCCGTAGAGCCCTGGTGTAGGCCTCCCAAGCTGACAGCCGTAGGCAGCCAGTGTGTTACATATTGAACATGCCTAATTAAAGTTTACTGCAAGTCCGGCAGCAAATATAACGTAGTTTATTGCCAGTTAATCTGCCTGATTGTTATTCAATGTCTTTCTATCGAAAGCAAAATATTTCAAATACAATATACAGTCCATCGGTGTTGTCCTTTAATGCGGACATAAGTAAAATAAGAGTAAACAGTATTCATGTTTCTGTGGGTAACTCAACGATAGAGAGCGTTCTGCCTGCCTGACTGCGTCACGGAGCGCTGACCAATGACAGCGCATACCCCGGAATGGCTTACCTATTGAGTATTCTAAGTACCTTGTAATAATCTAATGAAAGAATGCAAGCTGGTAACCATGGCAATTACATCTCAGAGGACCATCTATTTCTGTAAAAGACGCAATGCAATTCCATTTATTACATTACTGTGAAGTTTGCAAACGGCTATAAGGTTATCACGGAACCAAATTAAGCTGTAAAATTCGTCAATACGTATAATGAGCTTAAGGAGGTCAAGGGGTACACTAGAATTTTGTCACGCGATTTTCAGTGAAGTTTGCAAACGGCTATAAGGTTATCACGGAACCAAATTAAGCTGTAAAATTCATCAATACGTATAATGAGCTTAAGGGAGTCAAGGGGTACACTAGAATTTTCTCACGCGATTTTCACGTGCGGGTGTGGTACGGAAGGTCTTTCATATCCCTATCCTTATATTGTATTTATTATATTATTATTATTATTATTATTATATTTTGGCATACAACGACGAGACAAAGCTCATTATTAGCCCCTCGGTGGCAGAAACAAAACACGAGGGTTCCCGAAAACTACATTTTAAGGCTCTAAAACCAACAGTTTCTGAGATATTCCCAGAAAACTAATTTAATTTAATAAACTAATGAAGGAATGCAAGCCGGCAACCATGACAACAGGTTCTCAAGAGAAGACATCCAACGTTCCATCTATTTCTGTAAAAATCAATGCCACTCCACTTATTACATTTCTGTGAAAGTTTGCAAATGGCTATTAGGTTATCACGGAACCAACTTAGACTGTAAAATTCATCAATGCGCATAAGGGGGTCAAGGGGTACCCTAGAATTTTTTCACGTGATTTACACGTGTGATATGTCGTACAGAATTGTATCTCCAACCGGCACCATTATTTTCAAAAAATACTCAGTTGAAATAGTATTTTTTGCGGCTATTAGGAATTTGGGCCATTGGAGGCTAAAAAACCTGAATATCCATGCACCACAAGCCTTTATAATTTGTTAAAGGTGTCTTCCTGTGGATGGGAACTTTACACAACGGTGAGGGTCAGTCTTTATGTGAGGTGTATTGCGTTTCGTCTACGAGGTTTTCAATTTTATTTTCACGTCAGGAAGTACACGTTAGGTGAATTTAGATTGAGCACATTCTAACTTTTTTTTCGACAAACGGGTTCATCGTAAGGATGATTTTGTTTGAAACTGTGTGGTTGATATATCCATATTCGGACTTCTGGGTGATATGTTGTCGGTTGGTTGGTTGGTTGGTTGGTTCCTCAGTTTAGAAGCTGCAACAACGCATTCACGTAGCCTCGTGTGTGTAGAATCTGTCTGCTAACCGGCGTTAATTGTGATGGCTGTTTTAGTGTGTTATCTGTATTTCAGGTAAGGACTGCAGACGATCAATTTCCAGTAGTTCCTACTTTTGCTACCAAATGCTACCGTCAACGACACCTAGCTGTGACTTGGCTACTAGATGCCTCCGCAACCGGCAAACTTTGGAACTATTAGAGCGTTAATCAAATCTAACCTACAAATTTAGCTTCACACAATTGTAGTTAGTGGGAGGTTCTATTAAATGCCATAAATCTATGACATGGGACCGCTGGCCTTTCTGTGTATCTTTATGTACGCCTATAACTCGTGTTCGAATGTTTGGAGCATCGTAAAATTAGGTATCCATGAGAGTCAATACACCAATCATTTATAAAACTCTTCACCGTACTTCTCATAGAAGGATTGGTATAGGAAGAAACTTTTCAAAATACATGCTAAAATAGGCGAAATATAAAAATTATCCTAGAACAGGCTGTTCCAAATCCACGAGTTTGAGTAGGCTATGCGTACACGCGAGTACTCAGCAGTGATGCTCAGAGCACGGCTGGGGAGGGACTGGGGGTGATAGCCAATACGTCACTGGGCGAAGGTCATAACACAAGTACATGCTCTTCCTGCCAGTCTTGAGGTATTCACCGCACAGTGATAGCAGTCCACACGGCAGAGATGTATAGCATGTTGCAGGTAAACTCACGCAAGGCGGCGAATAATCGACTGGTCACTGGCGAGCTGCTCGCCTGGAACAGCCTGTCCTAGAAGGACGACCAAAACATATGTTGCGCTTCTCAATGTGAGACACAAAATTCGGGAGTCTATAAAGAGTTTCCGAAAACCACATTTTAAGGCCCTTAAATTAACAGTGTGTGTGATATTCCCAGAATACTAACTTCGCTCTGATAGACATATGAAGGAATAACAAGCCCCTAACCATTGCAACAGTAGCTCAATTGATAACGTCTGGTTATTAATACTGAAGACCGTTCGAAGAGCGGGTACTTCTGCTAGTTACTTATAACAGCAAGGTGTACATGTCAATTAATGGAAAACATGAAAGAACAATAGATTTTAACTTTTAAGATTTGAAGATAACGTCTTTCAAATGATGCCCATCTTTTGCCATGCATTCTTCCAGTCTTGCACTGAAGCTTTGCATAGTCATTAGGCTTCAACTGCTGGTCAATAACCATTTTATACGGATGAAAATGCAAATCGAAACGCAATATTCGTCTCTCTGTTCGATCAGATATTTGCAAAGCAGCAGCATGTTAACGAGCCGGCCGCCGTGGACTGGTTTCCACAGCTTGTCTCACTCGCTCAACATTTTCTGGTGTCCTGGCTGATCTTGGACGGCCTGTCGACGTACGTTTTAAGGCTGAACCTGTAGCTCTAAAATTGCTCACCCAAAACAAAATTGTGTTACGAGATGGAACGCGTCCTCTTCGACTCGCTCAGCCATACAACGACATAAACCGTCAGATCTTTTTGTCGCATGGCAAAAGATGGGCATCATTTGAAAGACGTTATCTTCAAATCTTAAAAGTTAAAATCTATTGTTCTTTCTTGTTTTCCATTAATTGACATGTACACCTTGCTGTTATAAGTAATAAAAGAGTTTGTATCATTTAAAATGTTTGTGTTGTTGTGATTTAAAAACCGTCATATCTTTTTGCCGCTCCCTGTATATAATAAGATAAGATCACATTACTTACCTATAAATGAAATATAAATCCATTCGTAGACGAAGCACACGAAATAAATAAATAAATAAATAAATAAATAAATAAATCAATAATACAATAAGCAACATAAGCACAATACACACGAATGAAATGTACGCGCATATAAATTACAATATTCCTTTGTAATATTACTCGTCTAATATAAAGCGAAAGCACACCAGCACCATTGCATAACAGATATGTAGGATGATTTTAACCTTCTGGTGGGTGCAACTGATCTGACAGCCACTCGAGTTCATTCTTATCTATCTGTCTGGCTGCGTGGCTCAGGGGTAACGTTCTCGCTTGCTGAGCCTAAGGTTGCAGGTTCGAAACCTGGCGCAGTCAGCTGGCATTTGAGGGTGCGCAAATGCGAGGGAGCCGTGTCAGTAGATTTACTGGCACGTTAAAGATCCCCTTCGGGGCAAAATTCCGGCACCCCGGCGTCTCTAAAAGCCAGTGTAGTTAAAAGGGACGTAAAACCAATAACATTATTATTATTATTATCATTCTTATCTAATACGATATTCGTCATTCGCGGGGGTGAAGATACTTCCACCTTTCAGTACGGTAGTTACCTCTTTCCACATGACATCATTCAAGTCCTTATCGACCAGTTTGTCGATAGGTAAATAAACATTTCTTTATGTAAATACATATTTTAAACATTTTTTCTATAATTACATACATTTCTGCTTTTCACTTATTAGCACATAAAAAGACATACTATTTACATTTTTTAAATCAGTATGCTAGATCTTTCAGTTTATTGCATTTTTGTTCTGTGTTACTTCAACGGGGAAAGAACCTGTGAGCTATCTAATCTTCATGCAGAGCGCATGTCAGCTTGCAGCTGTGTTCTTGTCGCCCCGTCCAACTCACTGTGGAAGCCAGGGATTTCCTTGTCCATAGCCACATTGCACCACGAGCAAGAGCTACTTGGAACCAGTGTCACTCACATGCAGTTCATTTCTGGCACTGTGAAGTGTAAGCAGTTTCCTGATGCCTAAAGTAAAAACTATAAGTAATCGTCTGTTGCAAAATTTAAGGATAATTTTACATCTGATGGGGGCGTTCTGTTCTGCCACAATCATGTGGGAAAGCAATCAAGGCTGAACAGCGATATCAAGTTACACAACACCTCGAGGGCAAGAAACATATTGCCGCAGTTTCGCGCCTTCAGAAGAAGTGTTTCGCGATAATCGTCGGTCATTTGTGATGGACAACCTGAATATGTATATCGTTGTGTATTGTAATGCTTCAGCAGTCATTGAGACAAAGCATAAATTGCATTCGTGAGTACTGCATACTGTTTATATTCACATTAATAAACTAAATTATAATTAAATATTTCTACTTTTTGTCACATATTTCAGGTATTTTTAATACATAAAAAATAAATATTTTCCCGATTTTTAGCACCTAAAAATCCGAGCCCTAGCAATGAGTATCGAGTATCAACGTCAATTAATATACTGTAGTATAACAGCGTAGGAGTTCACGGTCGGCGTTCATAACAATTCGGCAGTGTAGTTGCCTCACTTTCCAGGTTAAAGTGTGGCTCGCCTTTGAAATCTAGCTGGGCGGATATGTTTACATTCCATGGCACCTGGGGCCAAGGCTTTCCCAGCGTGAGGCACAGCGTTGTCAAATTTCCACCGTAGCCACTGAGGGCAAGCAGCGATAGACTACTGGACAGAACTATGTGCAGATGTGCAACATTGGACACTGATACCTGTCGGAGACACAAGCTATCAACCAGGGTGGGACTTAAGGGTCCACGTGGAGTAATAGAGGAAGCATTCTATAATTCAACAACCGTCAGCTATTGGTCTGTAGCGAACAATAGCTATTGTCGGCGCGTGCTACTGCCTTACGTTTGAGTCGCCGCTCGTTAACCAGGAAAGTGAGGGAACTATAACAAGGGACCGCTGACGTCAGCTGACGAATGGAAGAGCGGACCCTTGATAATGCCAAACGCAGTTTTCGGTGAAACGTCGGGAGCTATTATCCTGCCTGGTCAACTCGTACATAGTTCTACTCTTGTATGTTTATGGTCATTACGTAGCCTCCGTACGATTTTTTTTTTTTTTTTTGAAATGATGTACATTAATATTTATTTAAACCACTTGTTAATTGTCACTTTAACTCAGAGAGTCATATCGTGACATACAGACAATAAACACGTAGATAACATAAATTTACAGTATGGCGTTAGATAATTAAACCAAATGTTCATTCGTCATTTCATAGCTTCCTAGTTATTTCAAAACTAATAATGCTTTGCAGTAGTTATCTTCATTCACAATATCACTGGGCAACTTTTCTGATGGAGACTGCACAGAGTTCTTTCTTAATCATAAATGAGGACACAGTGTTCTTCATTTTTTGACAGTTCTCCATGGGAGACACACAGTTTGTCAATAACTCTCCTACATATTTGCTGTTGTTGCAAAAGTGATCTGCCAGGCAGATTGCGCCTGATAGTGCAACATTAGGTAATATGTTGAGAACGCATGAGTGTACTGTATTCACTAATTGTAGCAAAACTGTTTTTCAGCAAATATTGTAATTTTTTAAAATTCAGATTTCTGAAGTGTGCCAGACTGTCACTATATTTAATGTTGCACCCGACGGAAGGTTAAATATCGGAAGTATTACCCGTTTAACATTTGATTGCCGCTGAGCCTGGCTGCGCCACCGTTTGTTGATTATTGTAGCAGGAGCCCCGCGGGGTAAGGAGAAGGACACAGTGATGACACAGTGCAAGTTGCACATAAGTCAAGCAGCATTGCGTGCGCTACCTGTCTTAGAAGCGCAGATAAACGTCATGTCACCACGGACAGCTACTGTAGCTGAGTCATATCCTACTCGCGCAACTGTACCTGTCAACGAAGCAGAATGACGTGTGGCACAAGTAAACAGAGAATAGTTCCCATGTCGACCACCGGCAATCAATTCGTGATAGGGTAATACTGATGTTTGGCACAAAATTAATTAGAATATTGTAAGCATTTTTGCAAAACACGTTTGTTCACAGTCTGACTTTCATATCGATTTACCTTTTAAGATTCCAGGGGGGCTGCCCCCCTCCCCCCGTGGGCGCCCATGCTGAGCAAAACTCGACTGCTTTAACTAGCCAGCCGCCAGGAAAACCTGTAACAATTACAACTTAACAATAATCTAACAAATAGTTCCGTGACGACCTAAAGAGCCTACTTTTCTTAAAATTTAAGATTCATACCAATCTTCTATAGACCTATCTAGAGTAATGACGAAATCAATTTGGTAATACTATCATTTCTAAG
Source organism: Meconema thalassinum (assembly GCA_946902985.2). Lineage (NCBI taxonomy): Eukaryota > Metazoa > Arthropoda > Insecta > Orthoptera > Tettigoniidae > Meconema > Meconema thalassinum. The sequence continues at coordinate 694,596,957 of OX336390.1, forward strand.
TACTGCAGTTTGAAATACACCTGAAATAGTGTAGCCTAATAGAGTAACTTCCTACAGTTGGCAGCCCTGGTGACTCCGAATATATTCTTAGTTCCATCTCTTAAGGTATAGAATGCACATACAAAATTTGTTGAAATGTAATGGATAGTATGGACGTTACATGCTGTTTGATATTGGATTTATCAGTGCGAGTAAAATCATGTATGTGATGCTCAAAATTAATCTGCAATATTACGATCTATTATAATGCCAATTTTGGATAAAATCCATTTGTTGGTATTGTAACCTTCATGGAAGGGTACAGTATAGAAGTTACATGTAATTAGAAATTGAAACTATCAGAAAGCTTAGAATCATGTTGGCAGCACTGAGGTATATTAGTTACTCCAAATTAATTTAGAATGTCAGGTACTATTCGTGTGCAAAGTTTAGAGCGGATGGCTTGCATACTTTCTGATAAATTGATATTAGGAAAAAACAAATAGAGAGAGCATTTATTAACAGTTGGTACCCCTGCTGGTTCTTACGAATATGCATAGTCATAACTGTCATGGTACACAAAGCACATACGAAATTTGGTTGAAATCCATTTGTTGGTATAGTCCTGGACCTATCAGCAGGCTTAGTACCGTAATTTCAAAGGAGTAGGGGAAGATGGGAGAATTCCGCCACCCCTTAAATTCGAATAATTGCGCAACTTACATGCGCACAAATAAGCATGACCTCTAGCGGATGACTAGGCAAACACTAAAAGATTTGTTCCAACACGAAGTTCTGAACGCATTCCGAACTGGTACCATTTTTGTTTAATGCGCAGGCGCCAATTGAGAACGAATACGGAACTAGTTCGGGATTTTTTTGTTAGTGTTTTTTTTAACCTGCGTAAACAACGCCACCTAGGAGTTGTGGTGGCCATGAGCAAAGAGCTCTTTGGAGGCCTTAAGATTCTTTTCTTTACTCTGTGCGATTTTTGTGTGCTCTTCTTTCTGTTGGCATCTTGTTGGCATTGGCAACACTTGCGTCTCGCGACAGACTTGGCTGGATAAGCTGATTGGTTGAATGGTGTGACGTCATCAAAACTCGACGTTACTTCCTTATAAACCTATCCATTCCAGATTCTCGTACAGTACAAGAACAAGAGTTGTCCAGCCAAGTCTGTCACGAGACGAAATTTTTTCATCAACAAAAGCTTAGCATACTGATGAAATGAAATGAACAGTATTATTCTTAATAAAATTATAGATTAAACCAGTAGACCAGCGCTCATTCTTCTTTCGTCGCTATAGTGGGCTGTTAGTGTCAATACTATTGAATCTTTCTGTTCGTTATCTTACCAAAACTACGTTAAACGTTTGGGCATTCAACCACTCGTAAGAATGCAAACTTTTATAGATTCGAGAAGGGGGGAGGCTTCTGTGATGAAATTTCAAAATTTTGAACAATTTTAAATAAATATAATTTTGTAAACGTCGTTAAAACGTAACTGGGATAACAATCGCCTGTGTTACAAAAGTGAGGTTAAAGTTATATCTCGATCCTGGTCAGAGCGACCAATCAGCTTGTCCAGCCAAGTCTGTCGCGCGACGCAAGTTTGGCAACTCCAGCTATCTGATATGACATCTAGCGGTAAAAATTAGAAACTTACCAAGTAGGGTACTTTTGTCACGTGGTGACTGTCTGTATATGGTTTCTTGTATTGGTAAGCAGATCGTTGAAAATTCTTCTTGTCTTTATACATAAGTAATCAGTTTTATTCGTTGATAGAGTGCAAAATGAGTAAAAGCAAAGTATATTACTCAGTTTACGGCTGTAAGTCGATGTATAAGAGGGCTGCGGATATAAGTTTTCATCACTTTCCAAAAGATGCAAATAGCAATAGCCGAAAGGTGTCGATACCAAATAAATACGGGCAACAGGAGCGGGTTAGACCACACACCACTACACTCACTGACGACAAGACGGGTTGTTCACTGTTACGCCTAGCCAAGCCGCACCAAGACAGCCAAGCACAGTCTCGCCGAGCCAAGCCGTACCAAGACAGCCAATCTTCATCAGTCAGCTAACCTTCCCCGAGCCCTAGTTCATTTCCAATAGCCCTACCAACCGCCATCACCTCGCTTTGCGATATCCGAGCCATTCCACTACGAGTCATATAGGCTAATTTGACTTCGCAGAGTAAATTTCAACTCTGCGAGAACCTGCTACCAGTCCGATATTCAGCACCAAACCCACCTGCTAATCATCCAAATCAAGCAATTCCTGTCTCCCCCGAGTTTTAATACAAGTTAAACTCATCCCTTCGCCCTACCAAGCAGCAAATAATTTCTAGAGTCTATGGTACAGTAAGCAAACTCAAATATAGCTTTTAAACGTAACAGCGCAATGACTCGAACTGCTCAAAACCAAATACCAGCAGACAACCGATGCTTGATAATATACAATTTACACATAAAATCCAGTGGAACACACAAATTAGATCACGTGTATCGCACAGTTATACATATATACAATTAAAAATAACACTGTCATTATTTTAGGGACTACATTTAATGATTATAACCGAGAAATAAAAAGTGTTCCACATCAAAGGCGTGTTATTGAGTATTTTTACCCTACTTATCCAGACCGACCGCAGCGCTCCAAGTGTTAGTTTGAGTTGCCAATTGGTTGGCTGGCCACCTTGTTTTGTAGCGACTTGCGTTCCTGACAGCGCCCTGGAGCTCTGCCAAGAAACTTTAATTCTGGTGTGGGGGTTGGAACGAGGTATAGGTACTCAGTCTCGTGAGGCAAAACTAAGAAAAGGAGGGTTTGATTCCCACCCCAGCCATCCTGGAAGTGGTTTTCAGTGGCTTCGCACTTCTACTCCAAACAAATGCTGGAATAGTTCCCACCTTAAGGCAACGGCCGCCTCCTTTCCAATCCCATCCCCAATTTACAAATACACACACTAATACAACCATCACAATAACACAGGTTAGCACACAAATTCCACACACACACACCAAATACACGGGGCTATATGACCACGATGTCGCAGCCCCTAATATAAACTATTCAGGATTATTAAATTTAGTTCACTCATTATTATGCTCAAAACATATTTTATAATATGCTTGCAGTCATGCATTATTATACCACCGAAGTTTCAGCTGTATTTTGTACAGTTGGACAGCGTTTACATGATAAGTATCCCATAATTTACAATATTTACATGAATGTTCTTTTGAGCTGTTGGTAATATTCACTGCTACAAGATACACCAACATAATTGATACACATATTCAGGAAATATTTCTTCCTTTTTCATATTAAAAATGAAAATCCACAGCCTGCTTCCAGTCGTCCGACCGGGTCGGGGAACGGAATGAATGAAGCCCCCATCTAGCGGCGAGGATATGAACTGTGCCGACTGCCGAAGCCTGTCACACTCCCCTGGGGCAATGATTAAATGAATGACAGGTTAAATTAAATGATAGTGGAGAGTGTTGCTGGAGTGAAATTGTGACAGGGAAAACCGGAGTATCCGGAGAAAAACCTGTCCTTTTTCATATTTTCATATTTTTATTCTAAAATTTAAATTTATTTTTACTTCTGTTGGGTAAAAAATATTCACTTAAATGGGAAGTATGCTTGATACACAAAACACCATGGTGTATGTTGTTTATATTAGTACAATACACAATCATGCAAAATTTCATTGAGATATATTGACTAGTATTTGAGATTTCAGTTAAACGCTGTGCGAAAATAAAGGTTTCGGGAAACAGGCTTCAAACTTATCTAAGGGTAGAATTTAAAGAGACAATTTAAGCGACAGCAACTAACATTTGGGGGAAGTATTGAAGATATTTTAGTTTTGTTTTCACCAGATGGAAAATATAAGATTAGTCATTCAAATAATTTATTAATTTATTTGATCCTGAAAGGTGTACCTCCCCTCATTAACGTATGAACAAACCATTTGCTTGCAGCTCAAAGAGGGTTTACTGTTTGGCTTCAACAGCTTGCACCAGCTAGCGCAGCAGAGGCAACTCCCTTCGATTCTTTTCTCCAAGTGTATTATAGAGTATTGCCAACCTGATTAAGAGCTGAGATTTTTCCGTATTGCCCGGAGTGCCTCTTATACTGCTGACTTCCTTCATACTGCTGAGCAATATTCTGAACAGTTCCTCGTGAAACCCGAAAATGTTGCAGGAACGAATCATCTTCATACTGAGGAATTGTTTGTTCTAAAATAAAGTTGTATATTCATAATAGTATATACTGAACCCTTTACCCTATGTTGGTTAAATGATTCTACTTTTATTTCTTCAATTAATAAATATTTCAACCAGCATCATGAAAGTAGCCAGACAGTGATGAGGAAATTTCAAGCATTTGTTGGAGACAGTAGGGACATACCTGCAACAGTTTAACAAAAGGCTAAATACTTGAGCTATGAAAAGAAATAGCATAGCTATGTATCACGAGGGCAGGTGTGGCTACCTCAATTTTAGAAGCGACGCGCGGTGAGACATGGTTCTGGTATGTTCATTGTGATATTCGCGCCTAGAAGAAATATGATGCAGTAACGTGAATGGCTGATGAAGAAAATAGACACTCCCAAGACGCCAAGATCTACTAGAAACCGCCAAATTACAGAAAATGGAGAACCAATGAGAAGAGAATGCCTACTTGCGCGCCAACTCCGGCTGGGGTACGCGGCGGCTAGCATTCACGCGGGAAATCGCCTAGACAAAATCTCTACGATCGATTCTAGGATTAATGGGCATATTCTTGACCTGTGCAATATTACGAGTTCAGTGATATTTATTTCATTCCTGTATCACAATTATTTCGAGAAATTTTTACATAAAATCCCCCTCCATCTAGACCCAAGGGCCAGTTCATTTATAAGTGTGTCGAAGAGCCAAGACATTACTATTATTCTGTGCGTCTACGGACGTAGACTTGTATTTTATGTGTCGAGGACACAAGATATTCATTGTAAAGTGTTAAATTCAGTGATAGATAGTCATAGTACTATAGTTATAGGGGCAGTAGCGTCGAGAATTCGCAAACGAACAGTGACAGGGAATTTAGTACCTGAACAAGCGAATTTAGTAGTCAGACATAAAGTGTATAATAACCTAATTTTTGTATCAGCGCAAGGATGACATCGATGAATGCAGAGGAAGTTTGGAATTCTCAACACTCCGTCCAGATGGCTGCTATGAGATAAAGAACCATCCAGTTGGGGAATGGCGTCTGATGTTCTTTGACGGGTGACTACAAAAAGAGATGAGTACATAATAATATTTTATTATTTATTAAATTAACTTATGGTTTATGGGACATATTTTTGTAAATACTTTGCTTGTGTGATTTAATGTAGTATATTTAGTTTTGATCTGACACACTTTTGTTTGGAAGCAGCTCGCACAATTGTAGTTATTGGAAAGTTCTTTTCTTTGTGTTGTGTTAACTAACGTAGCTACGTGAACGGCCGTGTTCGCCTAGGTTACGGAGTGCGGTTAAAAACGTCTCTCGGAGATATGTCGTGTTTCAGAAGTAGGACTGAATTAATATAATTATATAGTAGATTGGAGGGTAATTAAAATTTTGTTGAGATTTATTATTGATCAGATTCAGTGTGATTATTGCCTTTGGAGCAATGTAATTTGTGACGAAGAGTACTCAGCTCTATCGTAGGTTTTAAATATTGTGTTAAATGTTTGCGAGCTCTAATTCAGCAGGCCCGTGTGAAAGGCGTTATGTCAGTCCCAGATGTGTGTACTGTGAGTATATTTTTGTGGTATTACAAGCGGGAACTTCAGCAGAGACTGATTTCTGTCAGCTTGGTACCAGATTCATATTGTATCCTTGCGAGGACAATTATGGATATGTGATTATTGTCTGACCATATGTTGAGTTGGAGGAGATGTTAGTTGCTGTTGATTCCTTGAGATAACAGTCCAGCTGGTCGGCTATTTATATACACTGGAAGGGGGACATGACTGGTATTGTGGAAGGGGTGAGTTGTTGTCACAAGGGCTGGCTGAGTTTCGCAAGCAAGCTCATTAAAGTGGAGTGCACGTCTGGCTCCCAATTACTTGAAAATAAATATAAATGTGAGAAACTGATCAATGGTAAAATTGTTTAAATAAATGGGAGTTGCCTACGAAACACGATAACCTTCGAAGCGTTTCCTTGACATGCAATTTTGTTAATATAAAGTAATCTTAACCACTCAGGTTGTTTGTTGTTGTTGGTTTATTCTATGTTTATTTTCCATGTCAGTGACCCGTGAGTCACGTGCGGCGCTGTGTTTCCTTGTTGTTGAGCATCTGGCCATGGTGGCAGCTCATTTGGTTAAGTGTGTCACCACACTAATAAGGGTCTCAGAGAGATGCCTGTAAATAGTAGAGTTGTAATATGTGTGTCAGAGTTAGATTTAAGGATTTTTATTAATGTTATGCCCATAGCCATAAAGGTTGATTTACGAGATGATTGTTCGTGAGCACCGTGGCTGTTAACCCGTTGTGAACGAATGATCATCCAAGTACTCATTTCTCGTAGATAGTCACCACGCGAACATAAATTCATATGCAAGATAGTGGAACTTGGATCCACATTTTATTAGAAAAGGGGAGATCCATCTGACTCCTAAAAATGATAAATATTCCTGTCAGGGGAAAATTCAGGGAGGATTTTGTTTATTATTGTTTGTTTTATTCTTTTATGCACAAATTAGTTATTAAATCTTGTTATTATCTTACGTTTTGTCTCCTTTCTTTCTTAGTTATAGTTTTTATCCTATAACCCTTGCCTCAGAAAAGCACGTAGTTTGGCGGACGTAAACACCACACTATGAACTGAACGCGACCCCTTGATCTAAGATTCTTGCATATAACACTGCTATTCTGAAGGGTTCAATACTAAAACAGATTAAATAATTTTATTTATTTATCGTATGGCTTTTAGTGCCGGGAGTGTCCGAGGACATGTTCGTCTCGCCAGAGGCTGTAGCTTCTTCAAGCGGACACCACTAGGGTGAGCTACAAGTTCCGTCCACATTCAAGAAGTTTCAACTTTCGCTACCAGGTATCAATGATACCTAGTGGTGAACGTTGGAACTTTTATAGAGCGTTACAACGAAATTTAACCCAGAAATTTAGCTCCACGCAAGTTTAGTCTGTGGATGGATCTTTTACATGCCATAAATCGATGACATGGGACCGCCGGCTTTACTTCCCCTCCGAAGGAAGGCATACTGAAGGATTTTAACGTTCTTAAAAATCCGACGACTTCGGCCGGGTTTGAACCCGCTATCTTGGGCACAGCAGGTCAGCATGCTACCGACTACGCCACCGAAGAGATTAATAATAATATAGAAGGATAATTGAACGGCTATAATTATAGATTATTATCATCAACAAATTGCTTATTACCTAAATCATTCTCATTCTTCCTTCTTAATACTTTCCATTCTGCGTCACCATCGTCTTCATCAGCGCTTGAATCATAATAGAGGTCGCTATCACTCATTTTAACAACACAACATGAACTACCTAAGTGTATTTTGAAAAGATCGCGCTAGGGTTATGTTTCTTCTTTCGCATTCAACAACGGAAGCAGCTGTGAAGATGGCTTGTGCGCATGATCAGAACTCCCAGTTCCTGCTCTTGATTGAGAACTGATTTCACTCGCTCCGAACGAGTTCTAGATCATGTTGAAACTGAGCAAATAGAGAACTAGCAGTTCAGAACTCGTTCGTGAAGTTTGTTAGAACAGTTCCTGCGCTACTGCGCAGGCGTCGACAGTTCTCGAACGATAATTCGCTGTGTTGGAACCACTGCCGGCTGGATCGCAACACTCCTGGTTGCTTTAAACTGCCTGCCCATTCGACGATTACAGCATTGGTTTGAGCGTACAACCTCGTTTCCAAGTAAAGGCGCTAGGAAGCAGCACCAAGGCACTGTGACAGACGTAAGTTTTGTATTGATGTTAATGGAACAGTTGTGTTTGGAATGTATTCTGAATGATTTTATAATGCTGTACTGCTGCGTGCCCTTTTGTAAATCAGAACAGGGCAAGTTAGAATACCGGGGAATCTCATTTCATGAGATACCATCGGATAATTCACTGCGTGGGATGTGGTTACGTGCAATTTCCAGAGAAGGTGACGCAGGGGAAGCAAATAAACAAATAAATAAATACATACCGGTACATGAATGAATGATTGAGTAAATACGTGAGACAATAAATATGTAAGTAAATAAATATGTAAGTAGGTAAATATGTAAGCAAATAAATAAGTAAACAAATAAATAAGAAAATAAATAATTAAATAAATAAATGTGTAAGTAAATAAGCAAATAAATACGTGAATAAATAAGCAAATAAATAAGTAAATAAATAAGTAAACAAATAAATAAGAAAATAAATAATTAAATAAATAAGTAAACAAATAAATACCGGTAATAAAATAATTAATTAAATAAATAAATGTGTAAGTAAATAAGTAAATGAATATGTAAATAAATAAGTGAATAAATAAGCAAATAAATAAGTAAATAAATAATTAAACAAATACATAAGAAAATAAATAAGTAAAAAATAAGTTAATAAATTATTAAATAAATAAGTAAACAAATAAATAATAAAATAAATAATTAAATAAATAAATGTGTATGTAAATAAATATGTAAATAAATAAGTGAATAAATAAGCAAATAAATAAGTAAGTAAATAATTAAACAAATAAATAAGAAAATAAATAATTAAATAAATAAGTAAAAAATAAATAAGAAAATAATTAAATAAATAAATGCGTAAGTAAATAAGTAAATAAATATGTAAGTAAATAAACAAATAAGTAAATAAATAAGTAAATAAATAAGTAAATCAATAGATAAGAAAATAAACAATTAAATAGATAAATACGTAAGTAAATAAAGAAGTAAATAAAAATAAGTAAATAAATAATTAAATAAATACATATGTAAGTAAATGAGTAAATAAATATATACGTGAATAAATAAATAAGTAAACAAATAAATAAGAAAATAAATAATTGAATACATAAATATGTAAGTAAATAAACAAATAAGCAAATAAATAAGAAAATACATAATTAAATAAATAAACATGTAAGTAAATAAACAAATAAGTAAATAAATACGTAAATAAATAAAAAAGCAATAAATAAGCAAATAAATAAGAAAATAAATAAATAAATTTGTAAGTAAATAAATAAGTAAAAAAATAAACAATCTGTCCAAAAAATCTGTAAAAATGTATAATACAGCCATCACAATAAGACGGGTTATCAGTCAAATTCACCTCACACCCAAGTACATGGGGCTACATGACCAAGATGTCGCAAAGCCCCTAAATAAATCATCATCCCATTTTTCGGGGGCGGAGGCATTTCTTTTCCCTGTCTTTTATTGTCCTTATTCTTTTCTTTTCATCTCGCCAAGTATGTAAGTTAGATTTAAGTCAGTTAGAAGTAGTTATATTTTTATTATCGACTGCATAATTACGGGAAAATGAGCTAGACATCGCCTCCACCACATGTATGTTTGCTTTCCTTTATACTGAAAATTTCCCGTAAGTATGTGTCTGAATACTTTTAGATGTTAGAATAACAAAGGAACTAACTTAGTGTAATGTTTTCACGTCCGTCTATCTCGATATTAAGCCTCCAAACATAACAATACTTCGTTTCAGGTATCTTCCCCTTTAGCCTAGAGCCTGCAAGGCATAGGCCTACTACATTGTTGGATGTAAAAGCCTAGGAGTACAGTAGGGCTTTATTCAGTAGTGTACGTTAGCCTGTAGCTCCTTTTGAGTGCTGCTTCATTGTACACACATCAAAAAAAGTTTTGCATCACCTCGGTTCCAAGAGTTCCGGAACCGTTAAATACAAAGGGAATAGAGATCAACACAAACAACATTTCAGCTCGTTTTATTGCTCATGAGACCCACACATTGCATGTTGTACCATCATACAGCTAGACTTTCAGCATTTGTGGTCCAGATTGCAGTACACACCACTACCTCTAATACCCAGTAGCACGTCCTCTTGCATTGATGCATGCCTGTATTCGCCGTGGCATACTATCCACAAGTTCATCAAGACACTGTTGGTCCAAATTGTCCCACTCCTCAACGACAATTCGGCGTAAATCTCTCAGAGTGGTTGGTGGGTCAAGACGTCCATAAACAGCCCTTTTCAACATATCCCAGGCATGTTCGATAGGGTTCATGTCTGGCGAACATGCTGGCCACTGTAGTCGAGCGATGTCGTTATCTTGAAGGAACGCATTCACAAGATGTGCACGATGAGGTCGAGAATTGTCGTCCATGAAGACAAATGCCTCTCCAATATTCTGCCGATATGGTTGCACTATGGGTCGGAGGATGTCATTCAGGTATCGTAAAGCCGTTTCGGAGCCTTCCATGACCATCAGTGGCGTACGTCGGCCCCACATAATGCCACCCCAAAACATCAGGGAACCACCACCTTGCTGCACTCGCTGGACAGTGTGTCTAAGACGTTCAGCCTGACCAGGGTGCCTCCAAACACGTCTCCGACGATTGTCTGGTTGAAGGCATATGCGACACTCATCGGTGAAGAGAACGTGATGCCAATTCCGTGGGGTCCATTCAGCATGTTGTTGGGCCCATCTGTACCGCGCTGCATGGTGTCGGGGTTGCAAAGCTGGACCTCGCCATGGACGTCGGGAGTGAAGTTGCGCATCATGCAGCCTATTGCGCACAGTTTGAGTTGAAACACGACGTCCTGTGGCTGAACGAAACGCATTATTCAACATGGTGGCATTGCTGTCAGGGTTCCTCCGAGCGGCAATCCGTAAGTAGCGGTCATCCACTACAGTAGTAGCCCTTGGGCGGCCTGAGCGAGGCCTGTCATCGACAGTTCCTGTATCTCTGTACCTCCTCCATGTCCGAACAACATCGCTTTGGTTCACTCTGAGACGCCTGGAAACTTCCCTTGTTGAGAGCCCTTCTTGACACAAAGTAACAATGCGGACGCGATCGAACTGCGGTATTGACCTTCTAGGCATGGTAGAACTACAGACAACATGAGCAGCGTACCTTCGTCCTGGTGGAATGACTGGAACTGATCGGCTGTCGTACCCCCTCCGTCTAATAGGCCCTGCTCATGCATGGTTGTTTACATCTTTGAGCAGTTTTAGTGACATCTATGAACAGTCAAAGGGACTGTATCTTGGATACAATATACACAGTCAACGTCTATATGCCGGAGATCTGGGAACCGAGGTGATGCAAAACTTTTTTTGATGTGTGTAGGTTTCAGTCTTACTGTGTTAGTAATCATCATTTTATGTATGCAGCTTGTCAAATTGTACCTCCCTATTTGATGGTGGAGCCTGCTAACATGCATTTTATAGCTGAGAGAACAAGGGTTGTTCTGGCATCGTAGGGACATTTTTCTTACACTGAGGGTTAAAGTTCTCAGCTTGATCACTCGAAATATGTATTCCTGTGCATGACAATGGAGTTCAGTACCTAGTATTTGTTCTAGGTGCTGAATAGCACCCAAATCTGTAATGGGTTCTTGACAGTCTAGCTGGAAACTGTTCTCAATGAGTGAATGACAGTTTGTAGTTCCAGGAAGGAAGGCTACCATGTTTTCAGCTCCCCTATACCTTGTAGACACACAACTCCCTAGTCTTACCCATTAGGCCTAGATACATGCCTGGACACAATTCTTGTTTGACCACCTCGTGTAGTGGCTAGCATTCTCGGTTCTTTCCCCCGAGGTCTGGGTTCATTTCCTGGCCCTGCCCATAAAAGTAATTCTGATCTGAGGTCTGAAACGGGGTATGCTAAGCCTCATGTGGCAATCCTGAGGCGAGGTGGATTCGATTCCCAACTAGGCGATCTTGGAAGTGGTTTACCACGTCTACTGCAGGCAAATGCCACGATGGTTCTTTATTTATGACCACGGCTGCCTCCCTCCCAATCCTCACCTAAAGTACAAAGACACACTAATAGTGTCACCATATCAAGAACTATTGCGAGAGCATCATCAGAAGAAAGCCGAGATTTGGAGCGATTTTTACTCTACTGATGCTATGATAAACAGAGAGTGGTCAGTTGCCAATTACGATTTGCGTCTTCTTGTTACCCGATATGCGGTACATGGTTTTCACCACAGAGTTTGCCGCACATTACAGTTTCACACACCTGATATAAACGGTGTTTGTTCTCTCTGCGAGAAAACATGTGAGCGTTATCACCTTGCTACTTAACTTGCATGAAGAGGAATAAGTCCTTGAAGGAAATTTGTTGTGACTAGTTATGTAGTTATATTTCTTTGCTTTGGCCATTGGCTGTAATAAATATATTATTAATACAGTCACCATATTACAACATGTTATCGTAAAAAAATACACACACCTAAGTACATGGGTCTCAATGACCACCATGTCCAAGCCCCTCGAATGATAAAAGCAACAACAAAACAACTTGTGTTAAAAGTGGTCGTGCTACAGTGTTGAAAACTTCTGAACTATAAGAGACCCCTGGCCAAACTTTTCTGTTCACAAATCTGTTTCAGCTTTATCACATTCGTCATTTGAGACCTTCTCTAGCTTCATGAAGATAAGGGGTAATAAATGAAACAAGTATCAGGCACCCAGCCTACACTAGGACTGGGCAGAAGAGCAACTCACGTGTGCTGCTCCTCTTCACAGTCCTACTGCAAACAAACATTCCCCCACTCTGCCTCTGCTATATTGAAAGGCAGATTACCGACCATTTGCATATATGTGGTGTTGATTTGCAATAATACTACTACATGCATTGCATTTATCTGTGTAGGCCTATATTGAAATTTAATTTTTGCTTCGACTTGTGCTTTGGACATTTGCAGTTTATCTTCCACTCGGGGCTGGTCCAGTTTTCCAAAGAGGGTTTCCGAGGCTGGAGTTGGCGGTCTGGTGACTTAAAACAGCGTGCCATCAACCATCCAAGTAGTGTACTGACCACGTTCAAGATCTCATGTGTTTCTGTGTTCTCAACGAGCTTAACCATTGGTATTCACATCTCTGAAGGTTGTTTTCAGCTGCACAATCAAATGTAAAAGACAAAATGTAAACATGCAGAAAGCGGTATTCAAATAAATGAAATTTGTCTTTCACAAAGTAATTATCATTCCTCGAAACCTACTCCTCATCCTGAATCCACATTACTGTATAGAATATTGAGGTTATATTGATCTCATGCAGTAGAGGAGGGTGGGGGTAGAATTTATGGGAGAATGAAATATATGAACATAGCATTTCATTGCAGCTACATTACTGGTGAATAAAGTGCAGCATGGTTGACATACGTCTGCAGACAGTAATGATACTTCACCTGATTGGTCAGAAGAAACTCATTGCCTTGACTTGTGATTGGCCACCTAATATACCCGTTCCATGTGTATTTTACTGTTCCTTTCCGCTGCCTGTAAGTGACAAACATCACGTGACCGTTCGAGTCAAAGATTTGTTGAAATGCTTCGGTCGGACCCGGTCGGACCGCCCTTGTAACTACACGTAGTAATATGATTTATGTCAATAAAATGTATTTATTCACTGTTCCTATTGTTCTGTTTTACGCAAGGTCAGATATCAAAACTAAAGATTTCAGGCCGGTATTTCTACTATATTAATAGTAATAATCCATTATTATGAGCCTTTGTTTTGATATCTGCTCTTAAATAAAATAGAACAAAAGGAACAGGAATAAATAAAATACGCCGACATATATCATATTACTACGTGTAAATACAAAGGGAGCGGTACAGGGTCAGGGGGGGGGGGGGGGGGGAAGCGGTGGTACCAGTACGCGATTAAATAAAATTCAAATCGCCCGCGCTTAAATTTTTGTACACTGCCTCACCGCTACCGCTAAGTAGCAGGCTAGGCTGGTCGATGACGTAATCCTGACGGTTGTAGTTGGAATCAAATTTTAAGCCTGAGTAACCTTTCTCCCCTATATTCTTTGGGACCGCCATTGCGGAAGTAAATGAAGGCTGGAGTTGATTATTATTTATAATCAAAAGTAAGTAAAAGTTATGCCTTTCAACATGTACTGAACGCTTATTTTATTCATTAGGGAGTGTGTTTACAATATTTCCTTTCTTTTCAGACGGACGCAGAAGAGCCGAGGTAAGAGTTTAGGGGGCAGATGACATCATAGTTCGGTCCATTGAAATCCCAACAACCAACTAACTAACTAGAGTTTCAGAGGAGAAGATTTATACGAAACAGCCTGTAAGTTTTATTTATGAATACAATTTGCTGTTATTTTATTCACTTTTCCAAAGGGATTTTTTTTAATATTCGTTTTATCAAACCTTAATTTTTGCCTCATTCCTTGTGTATACAGCGTATGTTATTAATAAGCCGAGGTACCGTACTGAAAATGGGCATATGCAAAATTCACCAGTAGTTAAGATAGGCTACAATATAACATTTGAGAATAGGCGTTGCCCGGGAATTGCCTTGCTGAGAGGCAATTGATCACTGCAGCATCACGCCGCAAATTGTTAGTGTCCGGTTGGCAGTATTGATATTGCGAATTTTCAGTCTGTCAACACAATAGGCCTATATTCCCAATTATTGAGACATCCTAAACTATAGCCTGAAAAAAAGAACATTTTGGTGGTGCATTTCAATTATCAGCCTAAGTTAAGTCATTTTGTTAGCAACACTCAATAAATAGTTTGATTTGCAGTGCAGGACACAGGAACCTGACTTGAACAGTTTGTTAGATGGTGAATGACAATATATGATTTTCCTACCTTTTCAGGGTTTCCAGGGGACAATACCTATTGAAATTGCCATTCATTATGACTAATATACTGGAAATATGTGCTAAATTACGTAATTATATATGTTTCATACTCGTTAAATTTAAACTATGGCAGCCATGTTGCTCACTCCAGCTGAGCAACACATGACGAGACATTGATGTTTCGGCAGTGTGCCCAACATTTAAGATATAAAATACACCACCACTAGGCAAAACCCATTCGTCTGCAGCTGGAAACAAGAATCTGGGCACATTAGGCTGCAGCCATTGAACTGGACATGTTAGACTGTAACCATTGTCAAAAACCATTAGATTAGACTAAACGAAGGTTAGAATGGTCGCGGGATGCTTGCGGGGCACGGTCGAAAAAAAAGAACATTTTTCTGGACGAAAGACCACCTATACAATTAGTACCGTATTCATGGGGCTGGCAATACGGTTGTAACGCTGATTATGGCAGACACAGCTGGAATTTTTACTATATAAGTGATGTTATAATTTGGGATGGCGGGTGGGTTATAGATAGTGATGTGCTTGAGCTCGGCTCGAGCTGCTCGAACAGATGACGTCGGAGTTCTAACTTTTGTGCGCGCCGTGACCTATCGGCATGCTCTTATGAGCCCAGAAACCTCAAGAAGGTTGTGTTCGAGCATTGTGCTAGGTGGTACCGGCTCGTGCTGTGTTTGCTATGCACTGCTGTATAGTTTGTGCATATAACCCCTTCAAACTGTATCTGTAATGTGGAAACAGCCACAATCTGTGTTTGTGCGATGATTCGATGCACATGTCTCCCCAGAATATACAAACTGCGTACTGAACATCGTTGGAGTTCACAGAATAAAGTTGACGGGTCACAACACGTTCTTCGTACAATGACGCGGCAAGAGTATGTGTATAGGCTATAAGTGATTAATTTCTTCCGTTGCAGGAACATATGTTTGCTACTATCCTCGACGTATTTCATCCTTCCCAGAAGCCAAAGGTGTATCAGAGATGGGGGGTGGAGAATAATCTTATTAAAATTATTATTAGCCTAGGTACAATTTAATTTACTGTACGTCGCACCGACAGAGATCGGTCGTATGGTGACAATGGGGCAGAAGATGGCTAGATGCGGAAGGATATGGCTGTGGCCTGTATTAAGGTACAGCCCTTGCATGTGCAAATGGGAAACAACGGAAAACCATCTGCAGAACTGCCCACAGTTGGATTCGAACCACTAACAGTCTAATACGTTCACACATACCGTACGCGAGCGAAAGGTAGCAGAAAATATCGTCCAGGCCGTCAGTGCACCGCCTACTTTATGAGTGGGGTCGCCTAACAGTTCAAACAGGTTCGATTCCGTATCGAGCTACGTTGCGTAACGTGCCTGTGCGAGCCCGCTCGAACTTGAGTATCATTCGCTCCTGCTGGAACAGGAGACGTCAGTTTGAACAAGTTCGAGCTTTGCACGACCTTTTGAGTGCACTGCGACCTATCGGCGTGTTCTTATCAGGCCAGAATCCTCAAGAAGGCTGTGTTCGAGCATTGTGCTAGGCGGAAAAGGCTCGTCCTGTGTTTGCTGTGCACTGCTGTATAGTTTGTGCATATAACCCCTTCAAACTGTATCTGTAATGTGGAGACAGCCACAATCTGTGTTTGTGCTATGATTCGATGCACATGTCTCCCCAGAATATACAAACTGCCTACAGAACATAATTGGAGTGTACAGAACAAAGGCGACGGGTCACTACACGTTCATTGTACAATGGTGCGGCAACAGTATGTGAATATGCGAAACCAAGGACGTATCAGTGACGGGGGCGGGAATAATCTATATTAATATTGTTATTATTATGTACAATTTGGTTTACGTCGCACAGACAAAGATAGGTCGTATGGTGACAATGGGACAGAAGAGGGCTAGGCACGGAAGTATGCGGCCGCCTTTAAGGTACAACCCCAGCATGTGCCTGGTGTGCACGGAAAACCCTCTGCAGGGCTGCCGACAGTGGGATTCGAACCTCTAATAGACTTAATATGTTCACACATAACGTTCGCGAGGGAAAGGTTGCAGAAAACAATGTCTAGGCAGCCAGTGCTCCACATACTTTATGTGTGAGGTCGGCTAACAGTTCGAGCAGGTTCGATACTGTATCGAGCTACGTTGCATATCGATTCGGCACGAGCCCTCTCTAACTTGAGTATCATTCTCCTGTCGCTAGTTATAGACAGCCGGGGAGTGAACTAGATCATTCCCAGATCAGTTTTGAATCATTAGAAGAGGTATTTATTGCAAATTTCAGAAGTTAAAACCTTTGTCAAAACTCATTGCATTGCCCAAAATGAAGGTAAGAATGGTCGGGTTGGCAGGCCACTGTTGACGACACATTAGACTGTAATCATTGTCAAAACAACTGTTTCTTTCATTTGAACCCCTCACAAAACGCTACCTATACTGCCTATTCAATTAGTACCGTATGGGTACACAAAAACCTAACCTTCGTCCAGACAGTCTTCTAACCAAGTAGCGGCCAAGGGTTTCTTTCGTCAAGGCAGTCGTCGAACCAAGTACGGTAGCGATGTATGGCTTGCTCTGGTCCAACTTTTACATCAGTAATATTCGTCCAGGCAGTCATCTAATCTCGCTACGAGTGAGTACGCTGAAGCGCATTAGCCTATAGGAGTCTGTCAAGAGCTATGAGACCTTGTTGGTGTTCTGAAATTTTGCATCTGTGACACATATTATAGTATGGGCTTTATACATAGTTCGGTCATGCATAGGCACTGCAAAAGAAGAGCCAAAATTACTGCTTGTAGTACAGGAAAGGGATCGGGTGCATATGCCCCAGGTTAGGTTTGTGGCTGTATGTAAAGTCTTATTCGACGTTCACTGCTTTCGAACTTAGCAGCAAAACCAGCACCAAACGATAATGTTGGCACTGCTGAAATAACGCAATAACACCCTCGTAGTCTTTTTCCGTAATCAGTTGGCGACTCTCTTATATTCTGCTCTCGCAACATAAATATCTCAGCTCTCCACACCAAAAACATAAGTTTGTTTTGTGTTTGTATCTTCTCATCCTATCTGAGAGAGAGTGTAACTTCCTAGCGCATGCACATTGTAAAAGCTACAGACTTGGTTCTAAATCCTGCCATTAGCACTGCGAAGGTACCGTATGCGTGGGGTTGGCTATATTGCATTTGTCCCATAATTCAGTCACAACTGGAATTTTACTATATAAGTTTTGATCAAAAAAGGGGATGAAGGATGGGTTATAGTCAGTGGAGGAGAAAACATCTATTACCACAGCATTTCCACTATTATTATTTATTACAAAAGTTTATGGTGTTTGAAGCCATTTTTCAGTGTTGCATTAGTAAATGAAAGTTTGGTGCTTTTCAGTCGGTCAACACGATTGTACCCAAATGAGATGGGTTATTCCCTAATACTGAAAAAGAATTAAGGTAAATGCACCAATGGTCGTCATGTTAAGACAGATTTAGTCAAGAAAATATATACACCTTATACATTTTGGTAAATTTAATCAACAAAAGCACTGGACCTAACCTCAAACTCTACTCAAACACTAGGAAACTCTCAATATCAAAAATATTCTTTTTTTGAAAATTACGTATTTTTTTAAAAAGTTTTTGCCCTAGTCCTCGGCACTATGCCTTTGGATTTTTCCTATATTTGTCACCCGTTTGCACCAATAGCCATCACATTGTTAGTTTTCCTTGTCTGCTGTTTATAATGCATTACCATCAATTGTTGCGGAAGACCCCGATTTATCGACTTGGAGGCTAACGTTTATGAAAACAATACAGAATTGGGAAAAAAAATCCATTTTTTGGTCTGTATTGACAATTGTAATTTGTGTTTAACAAAAAACTCAAAACAGTACCAGTAATAGCTTTTTTAATAAAAAAAATGAAATATTAAAAAAAGACATCGGGAAGCGGGAAGAAAATATCGTTAAACACATTTATTATAAGTTATTTTTGTATTAATTTAAAGAGCAATATTAATGATAATTGAAATTCGAACAATATAACCACAAGAACGTGTATTGATGTAGGCTTCCCCGGTCGTTGTTCAAGCGCGAATGGTCATTTTCCGGGCTGTTATGCGTAGTCACATAAAACGTGAGACCAGACCCTGGTGTAACATAATGTCTGCGTTGAACAATCTCCGAGGGTCTGACAAGATAGATTGTAAGCCGTTTTCCACCAAATAACAGTAGGTTTTAATTTGATCTGTAATATTGCAGCATGGTTTACTGTCAAATTTTGAGGGATTCGTAAGGACAGGCTTGGATTTCTTTTTAGGAAAGATGCACACCTTTTCCTCCCTGGCTGCCCATCTTTGAAAGGAGAGAACCTCTTCAATTCTTTTGTGAAGCGCTGGACGCTATTTTGCAAATTGTCCTTTGTTACCGGGAACCCCGCTTTTCCTAGTGAGATAACCCATTGAATTAACACCATTTGTTAATAAGGAACTTGGCCCCATCTTCCTCTCTCTGGTTTTTCTTTTAATTTTGTCCGAAAGGGCGTTTTCTCGGAACACCATTCCTCTCCGCGGCCGTTGTGATACTCATGCCGTCCTCCTCAATGACCTTAGTAGCAGCTTCCATTTGCTGAATATCGTAGGCTAATTGAGAAATGTGCGTTTCGAGATATTACTTGAAAGCAAATATTTAGTCTTAGAATATATTTTTCATCTCAACTTGAAAAGAATCCCTTTTAGCTCACCTAAAAACCCTAGGCCTAGACCTACTGATAATAATGATGTTCTTTGTTTTACGCCCCATTTACCTACTGATGATGATACAGGCCGGACGTTTGTTTTAGACGATTGCCCTTGACCTTGAATCCTGTGGGTGAGCCTACACACACTCACTCTCTCACCCTATCGCTTCACACTTGTCACCACTGATCTGATGTAATGGAATTCCAGACTTGAGCAGACAGTACAGTCCACGTCAAAGTATTGTGTGATGAGGAAGTACACGTTACGTAGTTACGAACAGAACGTCATTATATTTGCCAATGACTGTACTTCATGAGTAGTGTGAAACAGATTTGTCAATCATCGGACCGCTTGGGGCAGCTGATAACATCACAGGTACTGTAGTAACTCGCATCCAGGCTTCCATTAAGATTTTTCATTCGTCTAAAACAAACGTCCGGCCTGTAATAATAATGTTGTTTTATGTCCCCAACTACTGCGGCTTTTAGAGACCCCGGGGTACCGGAATTTTGCCCCGAAGGGTGATCTATAACGTGCCGGTAAATCTTCTGACACGGCTCCCTCGCATTTGTGCACGCTCAAATTCCAGATGACAGCACCAGGATTCGATCCTGCAACAGCAGGCGAGAACGTTACCTCTGAGCCACCACACCAGCGTAGGCCTACGGCCGTCACAGAGACAGATCTACATAATATCAGCCCACTGTAAATGTTTATTGGTTCTAAAACGTTAACGCAAACTTTAACAATATCGTGCACTAGTGTTAGTCACGCATGTGCTCTAAAGATCGTCAGCTATGACGACTATTGGACACGATGATCAAACGACAATTAATTAATGCCGGACACTTCAGAACTACATTTTAAGTATATTGCCGCTGTTAGTTAGATCTTACAAGGAGATATGACAATGTGCCAATTTTCGTCACAAATGACGGGCTTTGGTAAAGTGCGTGTTTTTAAATCCAGTGTACGTCACCAGCATTTCTAACCAAACTAGGAACGTGAGCACGAAATAGCAAATCGCATTATGTTACAGAAACAGTGTAACACTTGTAACATTTTAAAATGTCGGAATG
Organism: Meconema thalassinum; assembly: GCA_946902985.2. Lineage (NCBI taxonomy): Eukaryota > Metazoa > Arthropoda > Insecta > Orthoptera > Tettigoniidae > Meconema > Meconema thalassinum. The sequence continues at coordinate 694,617,606 of OX336390.1, forward strand.
TAACACGTACGCACATAATTAACTGGCATGCCTGGTTAGCACATGCAAGAAGCAATATGCCGCGTCAAGACAGCTCAACTCACACAAGATGTTTGACGCTGGGAATCGCCTATTACATCGCACGCATGATTTCGCAAAGTTGTTATGACGAATCTCATAAGACTTCGTGCGTTGAGAAAGACCCGTTGACATGCTTATTTTTTGTACTTATATACGAGAGTGACGACGACTGGCTCAGTGACGAAAACCGGTACAGTTACTTTACATAAGATTAATAAATTTCGTTTATTACAAAAGGGAACTGGCTGCGTGGCTCAGGGGTAACGTTCTCGCTTGCTGGGCCCTAGGTTGCAATTCATATCCTGGCACAGTCAGTTGGCATTTGAGGGTGCGCAAACGCGAGGGAGCCATGTCAGTAGATTTACTGGCACGTTAAAGATACCCTTCGGGGCAAAATTCCGGCATCCCTGCGTTTCTGAAAGCCAGGGTAGTTGAAAGGCACGTAAATTATTAACATTATTATTGTTTTATTACAAAGGGTATTTTGGCTAATTTAAGTAGTTTTGTAGCTCGTTCACCACTCCTGAACTGTTACCTTTAACCATAACAAAGGCTAACTGTTTTTAGGAAACACACTTCAATCAGGAAGGTATGAACATTTTAACTCTGCAGTAATAAACTAACTGTATAACAGGTTGCCATGATGGATAAGGCTTGAGTCAGGCAATACTGCCAACTTTACCACACTGCCCTGTGGCCGGGTTAGACGAAAATTGCTCTTTGTACTAAAGTTGGGTGGGGTAAAACCATTGGTCGCTACTAGGTTAGACGACTGTATGGACGAAATTTACTGATTGCACAGGGCGGGGCAGAAGATGCGCATGGGTTGCACTGCCTCGTATTGCGTCATTTTCATACCTTTCTAGGGAACGGTTACGATTGAAATTACGGTCCATTAACACTAGTGCAATGAAAATATATGTTAAATTACTTCAATATGGATGTTTACCTCTTGCTGATTAAACAACTACTGCCATGTTCATCAAGCGCGTGAGCTATTTAGTAATTCTTGGTCTAGAGCAGGGTTCTGAACCCTTAGAAGTGTGCGGACCACTCAGCCTGAAATTGAATCATGTACGGACCACCCCTTCACCCAATACACCTTATCAGTTGTAACTCTTCCCAATAACACTTATTTTAAAGATATTTCAATTCAAAACCTGATAGTCATCACCGCAAATACATTCGGACGATTCTCGTTCAACCGACATCGTTTTCGAAATCCCCATTTATTGGCCACTTTTTTTTTTATACGTGCTGGTGGACCCTTTTCTCCCGCGGACCACCGGTTCAGATCCACTGGTCTAGAGAGACTATTTCCACTCTTCTTCTTCCTCGCCTTTTCCCGTTACGCGGGGTCGGCTTTCTTAATCCTGAGGCGCCAGTCATTTCGTTGTAAAGCATCAGCAGATAGGCCCAATATCGTGTCCCTATGGACATTCGTCATCCATGTTGTTTGAGGTCTGCCACTCCCTCTCTTTTGTGTAGCCATGGAAAGGCACTTCTTCGCTACATGATTTTCCGGTCTTCGCATAACATGTCCATACCACCTTAGCCTGGACTCTAAAAGTTTCTCAGTTATAGGTGCTACTTTGAAACTACCCCGTACATGTTCATTACGGATTTTATCTTTGAGAGTAACTCCACCTGCCCAACGTAACAAACGCATTTCAGTGGTATGTAGCTTTTGCTGATGTGCCTCGGTAGTAGCCCATGTTTGGTCTTACGGCAGTTTTATAAACTTTACCCTTCGTTCTTGTGTGTTTCTTTATGATTCTTCATTTTAGAGATGGCTTTTCTAACTTCCGCTTCTGTGATTTCATTAATAGCTCCTTGCGTCGTAGGTAGTTCCACTTCTTGTCGCCTGGGACAAAGACAAAGGGGAGCATATGTGACTAACACAGGGCCACCCCCTACCGGGTGAGTTAGCCGAGGTCGTTGCGGCATGACTGTTGGCAGTCGCTCACATCCGGGAGGCGAGGAGGTTCGAATCCCCCCGCCGGCAACCTTGAAGATGGTCTTCTATGGTTTCCCATCTTCCTTCCAGAAAATGCCGGGGTTGGTCCCTAACTATAGGCCACAGCCGATACCTACCAACTCCTCGACCCTGCCATCCAACATTCCTCCCCAACGGTACTTGTAGCTCACCCATTGGGTGTCCGTCTCGAAGCAGCTACAAAACTGGCGAGCCGAACATGTCCTCGGACACTCCCGGCACTAAAAGCCATATGCTAAAAAAAAAAAAAAGCCACCCCCTAATAATTATTGGTCTAGGCAAATGTAACTTTTACAAAAACAATTACTAACGTATGCGTGGGGTTGGCGTTACTGCACTTGTGCATAATTCACGTTGATAAGGGCCAGCACAGCTGGAATCTTACTCTATTTCATGATATATAAGGGAAATCTAATTTGAATCAGTAGTTCAGTAAATTTTTTCAAGGGTTCTCTTCTCCTCAACTATTACCAGCTACCCTTGAGATCATAGAAGTTGACTCATGTTTCAAGGATGCCATGTGATTCTATGCGTCAGGGACAAACGACTTGCCTTTCAATATACTCTACCGTTTGTGCCCACCGTTGTTACTTTTTTTACTATTGCACTGTGTGTTGAAGTCTTGTTATGTGCATCAGAACTTTCTGTTATGTTTTTCTCTCTGATTTTATATGATTAAGGCCCAAATACCATTATATCAGGTATTTTGTAAAAGATGACACATCAAGCAAGCAATGAAATTTCAACTATTATTAGGTTGTGTGTTGTACAGAGTGTGGGTCTACAAACCACATAGGCGGACGCTAAAAGTTACAACGTACAAAACATGTGGGACACAACCTGTGACATCCAGCTCCAACTTCCTTAGCCCTGCCTCCGAGCAATTATGTTGGACATGCTAGTGCATAAAAAAACAAAACTGCCTCCACATAAGCTCAGAGGTAGAGTAACGGAAGCCAAATCTGGAAGTTGTGAGTTTGTGTTGTGCTTTCTACCCTCCATCTATATGGTTTGTACACTCTTTGTAAAATCAACGACCTAATAGCCATGGTCCTCTATAGTCATTTACAGTGTATTTTCTTACATGTTTAGTGCCTTATAAATTACATTCCACATGTATTATATTAATAGCTTAATGTTTGTATTCTTACAGATCTGTCCACTAGATCCAGTTGAAGAGCAATTTGCATGGAACAGACCTGGGCGAGAATGCAGTTTCAGTTGTGTGGTTCTTTTTATAATATGCAGTAATTGTATTTCTTGTACTACATTGTGTAATGCAAAATAAATATTACTTTTTCAATTATCAAACTCCTGAGGTTTAAATTTGATTGTTTCTCCTTCCTTCTCATAATCCATTTGCAAGAGGGTCATGGGATTCAAACAAGAATTCGGAACCTATGCAGGAATGATACGAGTTAGGTCATTCCATAGACTGATTTGGCGGTTATGTAGGATAGGACAATATGCACTGGAATTTGAAGGTTGTCTGTTTGGAAACCTGACTCAATTGATTTTATGGCATTTAGCAGTTAATAGATTAAGTTGTTTTATTTGACCTAACATAAATTCAAAAGGAACTAATAATATCAATATCTATCTACATATATGCACAGTTCACGCCACAATTTTTGGCCGGTGAGTCCTGATTGCACAGTCATACAGAGGACAGATGGCGAGCCCCGGGCATTTGCAATTGATGCACGAGTTTCTTTCCACGCAACTGAAAACTCGCGTATCAATTTCACATGCGTGAGGCCCGCAGACTGCAATCAGGACTCGACAGCCAAAAACCGTGGCGTGAACTGTATATTTGCTGCCAGAGTTACATAATGAATGACATATTTCAACTTATTAAATATAATGTTGACTGCCAGTAAAACATTTATTCAAAGATAATTATATTAGGTAATGTTAATTGATCCACAAATGATCTAGCTCTGCAGAATATTTATAAAAATATGTGATATCTTGGGGATTTAGTTTGCAGTATGTTTCTTTTTTTTTTTTGTCTGTTTTAAGGAAAAATATTTGTGATTTGTTTTTGTGAAGAGCTGAGCCAGTGCAGGGTGGCCGCTTTCTGGAAAACTCAGAATTTTATTTGAGCATCCTGACTGCCAGAATTTGATTCTTAACCTCGGAGGTGAGAGCTTAACCGGCAGAGACCTATAGGTATGGTACCCTAAATACATATACCGGTATAAGATATTCCCCTCAACTAACGGACTAACCAGAACTTGAGTGGGCTACATGTGACTGGGATTGAATTATTTGTGTCTAATATGTATTGTGTAATATGCCTTGCCAATACATAGGCCTACCTATTACAATTAGTCAATACGGATAAAACTTTTGCCAATTTAGCATACAGGCCTACGCTGTGTCTTGTAATCATCAAATGTCGTACGACACGGAATGCCGTGGAATTTTGCCACCCTTCAAAAATCCGATTTTCTCGGCCGGAAATCGAACTCGGTAGCATGAGGCGGACCCTCTACCACTGAGCCCCGAGAAAATAATCTCTTCTCTACTTTTAAAATAATACAAAGTCCCCGATTCTTGGATGTTCCGGGTAATCTCGAGAACCACTGGATGGATTTTGATGCGGTTTTCACCATTCAGTAAGGATATATCGAGGATGATATCTGTAGAAAATAATGTATTCATGATCAAAGGAAGCCAAGCAGTAACGATTTCAGTGAAAAAGTCGAAAAAATAACCTGGCGTCTGTGCGCTTCTTAAGCTTACGCTGGGCAAACCATTAAAAATATCTATTAGTATGAGTGTAAGAATTGTTCAGCATGAAATGTTGTACAAAAAAGGCCGCGACAGCATATTTCTATCTTCAATACATCGCCCACTATAAGTGAGTTTACGGTTTCATTTCTTCCAACAATCTCCATTCAATTACTAGCTTCGAGACAGTTAACGTGGCTGGCGAGCTGGCCTATCACCTCAGACACTGTCAAGCCGTGTCGAGTCAAGACTTCAGAGAAGAGTGGATGTGTTTTGAGTTTCCCTGGAAGTGCAACTCGGCGTTTCTCTACTTCGCCTGTGAACTTTTCGTTCCCCAGAATACACAGTCAAGTTTAGATTGGACGAAAGGGGGATTTGTGATTCATGCACCTACCCATTCTTAAATTATGTCACACAAGGATTCGATGCACTTGCTATCTTCATGATAATATAATTAATAGTCCAGTCAGTGATTTTAAAACCCATCATGCCGAGACGGAAAAAGGATATAGGTCGTAGTTCATTGAAATCGAAAAAATACGCTTATCACGTAACGATGAAACTGAGCAACAAATAATTTCTCGATTGTCACGAGAGAGAGAAAGAAAGAATTCACAAAGACAAAAGGAGTCATCCCGAAAGTTCCTATGACACAGGGAAGATATGTTCATCGTTTGTGGTCCGATGAAGAGAATTCTGCTATGAATTATGATTCGTCCATAAATTATATAAATGATGCTTCAGTTTCCGAGCGAAGCCGGACCCGGGTTGCTAGTTTAAAATAAAACAAAGTCCCCGATTCTTGGATGTTCCGGGTAATCTCGAGAACCACTGGATGGATTTCGATGCGGTTTTCACCATTCTGTAAAGGATTTCTCGAGGAAGGTTTTTGTAAAAAACATTCATTCATGGCCTAAGGAAGCCGAGTAACGATTTCAGTGATTCAAGTCGAAGAAAAAACCTGTCGTCCGCGCGCCTTTTAAGCTTACGTTGGGTAAACCGCTAAAAATATCTGTATACTATGATTGTAAGAATTGTTCAGCATGAAAAGTTTTACAAAAAAAAAAGTGCTTGACAGCATATCTCTATCTTCAATACATCGCCCACTAACTAACCAAAATTAACCCCGTGGCACTACAGCCCATGAAGGGCATAGGCCTACCAAGCGGCCGCTGCCCTGTCATTGGTCTGCAAATACTGGGGTGACACGTAGTCAGCGCATCGGGTCCCCTCGACCGTAATCATGGTTTTCGTGACCGGGGCGCCGGCTCACTCTCAGACAGCTACTCAATTGTCCTCACGAGGCTGAATGCACCCCGTTCCAGCCCTCACGTCAGTTTCTAAAATCCCTGACGGAGCCGGGAATCGAACCCGGGGCCTCCGGGTGAGAGGCAGGCGCGCTACCCCTACACCACGGGGCCGACACATCACCCACTATAAGTGTCTTTATCACCCCAGTGTTGCAGCTTTCGTTCCGCAGAATACAGTCAAGTTTGGATTGAACGGAAGGAGGATTTGTGTTTCATGAACCTCGCATTCTTAAATTATGTCTGACAAGAAATCGTAGCACATTCTATCTAATGCTAATATAATTAATTAATAATGCCGAGACGAAAAAGGGATATAGCCTAGGTCGTAGGCTATTTCATTGAAATCGAAGGAAAAAAACGCCTTTTAAGCTTACGCTGGGTAAAGCGTTAAAGATACCGGGCGAAGTCGGGGTGGGTTGCTAGTAATAATATATTTAAAGTCGCTAATCCTCCCTGCTCGGCTCACCCACGGAGCTCTGACGCATCTCAAATGCGAAGTGGGGCTCTGTCTTTTCGGTGACCCCCTTCAGTGTAATCTAAATATAGTGTAAGGCACTGATAAACAGATATGAAATCACTCTGCGATGTATCCTTCCTCTACCGTCACAAGGACGGTGCCTGGTAGCTAAACATACTTAGTCAGCAGATACAACTGGGGATGGTGACAGGTGACCACTAACTTGGGTCTAATTAAAGAAGGGATTTTGGAAGGAAATCGCCTGTAAATTTGTTGAAAGGACTCGTCCCGGCGTTTGCCTGGGGGTAAAAATGGGAAACCACGAAAACCATTTTCAGGGCGGTCGTGTTGGAATTCAATGCCACGCTTTCCCGATGCCAGCGAGACTAGAGCTCGAGCCAGCCGGGATGGCGGTGCGCAGAACACAACGCTACCATTACGTCATGTCTCACTTCCATCGCACCAATCACAGTCAGTCTGTCTTGAGAATCTGAGCTAGTGTGTTGTCAGAAAGCCAAGTGTAAAGCAGCGTGAAAGAGACAGGTTCGATGAGCTAAGAGACGGTGTTGCCATACCGCAGGAACTCATGGCAGCAGCCTGCGGTGTGGGGTTCGGCATGGTGGACCTGTTGTAACAGTGGACATGTATCTCTTTCTCTCTCTGCGCAAATCCCAGAGAGCCGGCCGCCTTCCGAGCTGACGCGAGCTCTAGAGTTAGCGCTCTCGGCCACCGTAGTCGGTCAATAATAATATTAGCAATAACAACACAATTTTGGGATTGGATAAGAATTGACACTCATACAGGGAAGGTGGCCGAAAACCTTGTATTGAATTTACAGGTAGTGCAGCATTAGGATATTATACACATCAAAAAAGTTTTGCATAGGCTATACTTACCACATCGAACAGCGGTGGTACAAGACTTCCTCCAGGAGTCCACGATTGCACGAATGGAATGGCCTGCGATATCGCCGGACATGAACTGTATCGAACAGGTCTGGGAAATGCTGAAGCGTGCTATTGCTCAGCGTCCACGCCTTTCCATAACCCACCAAGAGAGCATCGAGGCCGGCGTCAAAGAGTGGGATCGCCTGCCTCAAGAGGACCTGGACAACTTGATCTGTGGTATCGGTATGCCACGGCGAGTAAGAGCTCTGCTGGACGCCCGTGGTGGCCATGTTCCTTATTGAAACGTCACAGGATGGCAAGATTACAACAGATATCAGTAGCTTACCTGTTTAACGGGTCGGCCAAATGTCTTCCAGTGAGTAATTTTCTTTTCACACATGAATAAAGTCTGCAGGATTTGTCAGAATGCCGTCTCTTTTGTGATAACCTCGCCCACAATCCCACATACGCTCTGCATCATGGCAAACAAGTGTTATGTAAAACTCTTTTGATGTGTAGGCCTATATTTAGCACGGCTGTCGAGAGCGAACATGGGCCCTAGGACAAGGAAGTGCGGGCCTGTCTATCTTTGTTCCTTTCTTGACATGCTTTAAGTATCAAGTTAGCATTCCCATTTTCAAGCTCCCCCTCCCCCACAAAAAAATATATCTGTGGAGTTTTATTTAGGCCTACAGTACTTTGTAGTTGTTGATAATCAGGCTGCAGTGAGAGTTGATGGTTGGTTTAAGGTTGTTACAGGAGTGAGGTGAGGCTGTAATATTTCACCATTACTGTTTATTTTATATAGGCCCATTTGCTGAAGGCATGAACTGTATGGGTGGAATTCAATTAGGTGGAAACCAGGTAAGCAGTCTGGCCTATCCTGATGGCCTGGTTGCAGGGGCGTATTCTTAGGGCTACCGGCGGTAGCCCAAGAAAATTACATTAAAAATAAATAACACTTTATTACAGGTTCAACAAAGCATTCAAACAATCGTGACTTTCATGCACATTCTTCTTTATCGAAATAAATAATGGTTAGTGAGTAGTCAACGCGGCAACGCAGCAGAAACCGTTCGAGAAATCGGCAGCCTCACGACGCGCCGCCCTCCCTATCTCTCCGCACCCACCCTTGTTCCGTGCAGGCCCAGCGCTCATAGCGACTGAGTTGCCGCTACGGCCAGCGGTTTCTTACCATACTGGACAGCGCCTAACAAGAATAAACACAGTTTGGAGCGGCGATGGTCTGAGTAACACGGAGGGAAATAGGTACTAACACATGTATACCACGCAAAATAAGATCAAACTACCAATTATTTAAATGATTGCATACACAACATCAAATAAAAATTATTCGCTTAACAACTTGAAACCACGCAAGAAACCGCCAATTTTTAACCCCGATTCAAGTTAAACCACAGGCTAAGGAGCGCTTAGTCGCCCCGCATATCTGGCCCACACGCCGCTGGCTCGCAAAGGCCAGAGGCTAATTTAATTGAGTACCAGCGGTTTCTTTGAAGTTAAAAGCGTTTAATGGAACAAATAGCCTACAATAAATATACATTATCGCGCTCATATATGTGAATATGTTTTAGAAGTTGTAGTATTTTCGATGTGTGATTTATTTAAATGTGTGTATGCTGAAGAATATTTATGTAGTGTTTTGTTTTAACTGTGCCAGTTGTGATTTTGTGAGAAAATTACGGAACAAACACATAAGGGGGCTTTAAATGCCAGTGACTGTATAATAGAGAGTTTGTTAGAAGTTCCTTTCAGCCGTCGTCTATACAGTGAGAAAGTTCATATTATACATATGACAAGGCCTACACCTGAACTGCAATAATTATTGTGTGCCAATGTATACACGTCATTTCACATCATAGGCTATATGCTAGGCGGAATAGGTTATCTGGCAGTTCTAAACTGTCTCAATTGTATTGCTGGCCGTGTTTGTTATTTAGTCGTGAAAGGAAGGGTTTTCAAATATGAACTCTTTTCGCACGGCAGTTCAAAAGCATGTTTTGTGTAATATTAAGCTCAGCGGTAGCCCAGATCTTCAGACCAGTATACGCCACTGCCTGGTTGTAATGACAGACTCCGTCGAAAGCTTACAGGCCAACGTGTTAGAACTTACAACAGAATTGTAGGGAATGTGGTATGAAAATCAGCATTCCAAAGAAAAAGGAAGCTTGTAGTTTAACATGGCCGTTAATCTCGCGATATGTGCCACGGGACCTCCTTTTCACGTGTAATCCGAACCACAGGACATGGCATTTAATTTCGAAAATCCCACATGCATTCTAAAGATGACGGTTATGTCGCTAGGGAAGAAACGCAAGAATATAAAATGCCAGGTAGGAGGTTCTAATTTGGAGCAGCTGGATCATTTTAAGTACTGTACTTAAGCAGTAGTCGCCTCCGTAGCGTAGCGGTCAGCATGATTAGCTGCCGCCCCGGAGGTCCTGGGTTCGATTCCCGGCTCTGCCACGAAATTTGAAAAGTGGTATGAGGACTGGAACGGGGTCTACTCAGCCTCGGGTGGCCCAAATGAGTCGAGTGGGTTCGATTCCACCTCAGCCATCCTCGAAGTTGTTTTCCGTGGTTTCCCACTTCGTCTTCGGGCAAATGTCGGGATGGTACCTACCGTAAGGCCATGGCCTTGCCAAACCACTCTTTCCATCCCTTCATCAGGCCTCTGTTCGCTTTGCAAGCGAGGCCGCCTGGGCGTCGTGCTGGTCACACACCCCAGTTGTATCCCCCACCCATAGTCTCAAGCACCAGGTAGAGGTGGGATCCCTCGCTTAGTCCGTGGGAAAAGCCGATCCTGGAGGATAAAATGATAGCGAAGCGAAAAAAACTTAAGCTGTGCATTCTCTCAGAATAACAGAGTCAGGTGTAGAAAAGCTAATGAAGTGAGCTTTCACTCTCCCTACATCGCTCAGAATTGAGATCGACCTTGCGTTATGGAAGTGAGAGTTCGGTAGACACAGGATTACATAGGCTAAGCTAGAGGTAACTTAATGGATGAGGGTAGCACGAATGATTGTTGGGACACATGGATTTGAGCACAGAATTGAGATCGACCTTGCGTTATGGAAGTGAGAGTTCGGTAGACACAGGATTACATAGGCTAAGCTAGAGGTAACTTAATGGATGAGGGTAGCACGAATGATTGTTGGGACACATGGATTTGAGCAATGGCTGGAGGGTACTCGAACAGTGCTCGCTGTGCATTTCTGAGAATTCGAGCTGTCAGCTCCTATTCATAAGACATTACCCCACTTTGTGGGGCTGGGGAGTTCTGTCGACCGACTAATGCACGCAGTGTTTGCCACACTATTGTCAGCGTGCCAATTTGAGAAATATTTTTGTTCAGGCTAGTAGGCCTACAGTTGATATACAGTACCTTACCTGGAAGTAATGATTAAGCCTCCGTGGCTTAGACGGCAGCACGCCGGCCTCTCACCGCTGGGTCCGTGGTTCAAATCCCGGTCACTCCATGTGAGATTTGTGCTGGACAAACGGAGGCAGACAGGTTTTTCTCCGGGTACTCCGGTTATCACTGTCAACAATTCCATTCCAGCAACACTTTCCACTATCATTTCATTTCATCTGTCATTCATTTAATCATTGCCCCCAAGGGAATGCGACAGGCTTCGGCAGCCGGCACAGTTCATAATACCCTCGCCACTAGATTGGGGCTTCATTCCATTCCCTGACCTGGTCGGTCGACTGAAAGCAAGCTGTAGATTTTCATTTTTCACCTGGAAGCAATGGTATAGCTGACCAGCACCGTTATAGCGTGGGCACTGTAATGAAGGCTAAGTTATAAGGTGCGTTCAAAAAGTAACGAGCCGGAGGCTGGAATGCGCAAACCGGTGACGACATCGGCTAATCGTGGCGTTTGTAACGAGGTGTGGTTCCGACTAGAGCGTGGAGGGTCACAGCCCGTCGCTAAAGGGCACGTCACGTGACGATACAAAGCGAGCAGCAGCATGCATCAATCGTCCAACGCTGCCATTGCAAACAGTGACATGGAGGCGTCAAACGAAGAGCAAGGAGGTGTTGTTCGGTTTCTGACAGCGGAAGGAGTAGGGGGAACGGACATTCATCGCCGAATATCACAAGTGTACGGTGAACACTGCATGTCCCTTACAAGGGTCAAGGCGTGGCACAAGCGCTTCAGGGAAGGACGGGTGTCGTTAGCCGATGATGCCCGGTCTGGGGCACCCCCCTGCATTACCGATGACAACGTCCAGCTGGTTGATGCACTAATTACCCAGGACCGCCGAGTGACAGTGAACGCCATAGCCGCCGTGGTCGGATTGAGCGTCGGAAGTGTGCACACCATCATGAAGGAACGACTGCACTTGCGCAAAGTGTGTGCCCAATGGGTGCCCCACAGTCTTCAACCACACCTGGAAGCATGTCGAATGGCCCACTGTCTTGGTCATCTGCAGCGCTATGCGAGGGAAGGGAATGGGTTCCTGGTACGAGTGGTGGCTGTAGATGAGTCATGTGTCATCACTTCGAACCAGAATTGAAACGACAAAGCCTCCAGTGGAAGCATCCAGGGTCACCACCACCCAAAAAAGGCAAGACCATCCACACGAGTGCAGGAAAGGTAATGCTGACGTTCTTCTTTGACCAAGGTGGCCTCATTCTGATACACTTCATGCCGCACGGGACAGCAGTGAATGCCCAGCGTTACTCGCAAACCTTGACCACCCTTCGCCAAGCGATCAAAACAAAACGACCAGGCAATCTCACCCGTGGGGTCATTCTTCTCCACGACAATGCACGACCTCATACGGCCAACACCGTCGCGGCACTCCTGCAGAAATTCAAATGGGAGGTTCTCTGCCACCCTGCATACAGTCCAGACCTCTCTCCCTGCGATTACGCCATGTTTGGTCCCCTGAAAAGGGCTCTGCGGGGCCAACGATTCACCTCGGACGCCGACGTCCAGCTGTACGTGCTGAACTGGTTCACATCGCAGCCCAGGGAATTTTATGAGATAGCCATTCACCGCCTCGTGTCACAGTGGGATAAGTGCCTCAACAGCCAGGACCACTACTTCTAACATACAGGTACTGGTTTCTGTAACTATGCCTCCAGCTCGTTACTTTTTGAACGCACCTTATAGTTATTAATACGCTAGATGAAGCTGTTTGTATGAGTTGACTCACATGGTGGGGTAATGTGAAGAGAATGGGAGAGGATATATTACATTGAGTTCGGCTGTAGAGGGTAAGAGAAGGAGAAGCAGACCTAGGAGGCGATGTTTAGATTCCGTTTTGAACGATTTCAAAGTGAGAGACGTAGAAGCAGAGGCGACCGTAGTGCTAACTGCTAATAGAGAATCATGGTGGCGACTTGTTCCAAAATAGAGACTTACAGACTAGATTGGGCGCTAAAGGTCACAGTAAGTTATATATATGTTTTTCTTTTGTACGTTTTAATTATGTACAATATGTATTTTAAACGTAATTTTCGTTGCTCCTGACCGAAAAAGTTATTCTCATCATAAGAACAAATCGAAGGCCTTTCACAATCGTATGAATTATGCGATGGTTATTTAGACGTTCTGAGCTCTATAAAGACTGCTGCTTTTCTGGTTGCGAAGATAGGCTATTATCATAATGTTTATTTACTAAATACATTTTATGTTCTTCTTGTAAAATTTTTAGCACCTCATGGCGCAGTGGCTAGCATTGTTGGCTGTCCCCTCCGAGGTACCGGGTTCGATCCCCGGCTCTGCCAAGAATTTTAAAATCTTGGTATGGTCTGGTGCGGGGTCTCGTGATGCAAAATGGGAACCTGCCGGAGCTATGGTAGAAGGAGGAGTGGAAAGGAACTGGCCACCCTACCACACGCAAACTCCGGCTCGGGATGCCTGGTTAGTGATCCCTTGACTTAGTCAAGGGCTCTAATTCAGGTCGCCTACGTCCCTGGAGGGGATATGGCACTCTTTTTTTCTTTTTATTGTAATATTTTGCAGTCCGTTCACAAGATTCGGATACATATGATATATCCCTATAAGAAAATTTCATATTTGTTTGGATATCCAATTTTTTTGACTCCCAGTGAGTTCTTCTCGTCAGGCCAAAAACACCTAGCCTACATCCTATTGAAGTCCATTGTCTGTGGCATTACGTTTTGCCATGGGACTGAAAGCATAGAGAAATGCTCGAAGTTCTTTTATACTGTATTGTTGTTGTTTCGTTTGGCAGGCTGAGTGGCGCAGCAGTAACGTTCTCGCCTGCTGGTCAAGAACGATCGATTCCTGGTGCAGTCTGTTGGTATTTGCCGGTGCGCAAATGTGAGGGAGCCGAGTCAGTATTTACTGGCAGGTTCAAGATCTCATACGGGGTGAAATTTGTCACCCCGTCCTCTCTAAAAGCCTCAGTTGCTAAAGGGACGTAAAACCAATAGCATTATATTATGTTGTTTCGTTTAGGAGTTTGGATATCGTGGCCATTTATCCCTTGATATTTGAATGTGTGTAGAATTAGCTTGAAAGCCTGTGTTACTGAGATGTCTGTAGTATTCCATGTACTTGTGGCTGAGACTAGTATTGGGAAGGAGGTGACCGTGGCCATACCGGCATTTGCCTGGAGTGGAAATGGGGGTACTTATTAAAATCTCCTCCAGGAAGGTGGAAGAGTGAACTAAACCTACCGTACCTTTTTTGAGTTTTGTCTCACAAGGCTGAGTGAACATTGTTCCAATCTTCAGACTAACTTTCTTGACAGATCAGAGAATCGAACCCTGGATGTTAGAACCTGAGTCTCAACATGAACCCTGAGAAGGATCATTATTTTTCAACAGGATGGACAGAATCAGGACCCCTGAAGCAGTCGTCAACTACTGTCCCTATGGGGAGAGATCTCTAGGTCGCCCCATGAAACTGCATATCTTTTATATAGACCGTAACAGTTCTTCTAGGACTAGGCTATTACATGAAAGGATGATGATGATGATTATTTATTTAACAGACGGATCCGAAAGACCGTTGTTGTTGTTGATTCATTTAGGGTCTTTGCGACATCGTGGTCATGTAGCCCCAAGTACTTGGGCGTGTGTTGAATTTGTCTGATAACCTGTGTTATTGTGATGGCTGTATTAGTGTGTGTAGTTTTAATTCAGATGAGGATTGGGAAGGAGACGGCCGTGGCCTTAATTTAGGAACGATCCTGGCATTCGCCTGGAGTAGAAGTGGGAAACCACGGAAAACCACTCCCAGGATGGCTGAGGTAGGAATCGAGGACTCACGAGGCAGGGTGTACCCCGTCCGGCCATCAGAATTAAATTTCTTGGCAGAGCCGGAAATCGAACCCGGGCCTCCGCGGTGACAGCCTTGCTAGCCACTAGGCTACGAAGCGGACGAAGCAGAAGGAGTTCTACGACTGATCTCAAAGTTTCTTTTTATAATTATTTATAATTTTCGGGGTAGCAAGGATACATGTTATTAGCCTAAAAATGTAAAAGTAGGTTCATGATATCAGTCCAGGACATACAGTAAATAAAAGGTAATATCAACTTTGCGGTCATCATCGAGTAACTCCATAACTCCAAAACAATTCATCGTAACTGGTATCTACTGATTGTGAAAAGGAAGGAAGCTTGTAGTTTAACGTGAACGTTAATCTTGAGATCATGAGCCACGGAACCTCCTTTTTACGTGGAATCCGAACCACAGGACATGGCATTTCACTTCGAAAATCTCACATGCATTGACCGGGAATCGAACCCGGACCGCCTTGGTGAGAGGCAAACATGTGTACCGCTGAGCCACCACATCCCCCTTACTGATTGTGAACATGTTAAAGATAATAATGTTAATGTTATTGGTTTTACGTCCCTTTTAACTACTGCGGCTTTTCGAGACGCCGGAATTTTGCCCCGAAGGGGATCTTAAACGTTCCAGTAAATTTACTGACACGGCTCCCTCGCATTTGCGCACCCTCAAATGCCAGCTGACGGCGCCAGGATTCGATCCTGCAACCTTTGGCACAGCAAACGAGAACGTTATCGCTGAGCCACACAGCCAGCCGAACATGTTGATGAGAATGCCACTTTAATTACCAGGGTGATTCGAATTTATCCAAAAACCAACTCTGGCAATAAACAAAGCGGCATATCCATTTTATTTCATAGTGCTGACATAATTTGCCTCACAGCAAGGTACACAACGCTTCCTAGGCGTCTTGAAATATTGTAATGAAGTATTAGTGAAGAGTTTGATTGTTAAAATCATTGATTCTACATACTACGTAACACAAAAAACAACAAAGTCACTTCTTCAACTTTCAGCACTTCGCCCCGTAGTGGCTAGCACTCTTGGCTGTCATCGCGGAGTCCTGGGTTCGATTCCCGGCTCTGTCAAGAAATTTAATTCTGAGGGCTGGAACGAGGTACACTGAGAAGAGGTGGGTTCGATTCCCACGTCAGCTATCCTGGAAGTGGTTTTCTACTGGTTCCTAAATTAAGGCCACGGCCAATCCTCATTGATTTACTAATACAGCCATCACAATAACACTGGTTATCAGACAAATTCTACACACACGCAAGTATATGAGGCTGCATGACCACGATGTCGCAAAGCCCTAAATGGCACAACAACTTTCAGCAGGTCTGATCTACTACGAGGAATTTCACCGGTGTTGGAAGAGTAAGCAATAGACTGATTTAAAGTTCTGTTCTATTACTGTATTCATCAACAAAAGCTAGCACGTGAGCTTAGCGTGTTTTTCACATCTTACGGCCTCCCCGCAGTGTTGCCAATTCTACCAACAGCACGGCTTCTACATCTGTCAATCGGCGGATCAGGGCGAGTGTGAGGTAAGAGGGAAGGCATGTACACTCCGCATCAAGCGCTGTTGACACTAAGAGATTGTGTGTTGTTCTGCTGCTAATAATACCAATTCTACTGTAGTTACATACTACTTTTCCGTTAGGGGTATGAATCCCTTGAAACTATTCCCATATCACAAATTTGAAATGACCAATCGCAATGCTCGTGCCACAATGATCTATTGACATACAGTGGACACTGTACTGCACGGGTTTAAGCTCTGTGAACTTGCGGGGTGAAGGGCAGAGGAGAGTCAGGCGAGAATTGAGAAGCCTGTCAACAGGCCGCCATGTTACCTGATATTCCCGTCTATTCCAATATTGCTAACATAGGGTCTTTGCTGAAACCAGTGTGGCGTTGCGAATGAGTGAGTAAGTCACCGACCAATGTATTTGGTTATG
Source organism: Meconema thalassinum (assembly GCA_946902985.2). Lineage (NCBI taxonomy): Eukaryota > Metazoa > Arthropoda > Insecta > Orthoptera > Tettigoniidae > Meconema > Meconema thalassinum. Next base: position 694,634,310 of record OX336390.1, read on the forward strand.
TTACTAAGCACGGACCGGGAAACCTAATCACTCGACACCATCACTTCTCATAGTGCGCGATCCACATTCCTCTCAGGTTCACGCAGCTTGGACCCGAGCAGTACCGATATCTCTAGGAATACAGATTGCATCCATAGCTGACAGCTTGTAGTTCATCCATCTACCGCCGGCAAGGATTCGTCAGACAGGTATTTTCATAATTGAGGAGTTCAGATGCAAAAGGGACATTATCCACTTTTTGTGAAATTAGAGTTATTGATACTGCTATCTTGTGGAATTAAATATTCATCTTTTAGTAGTAGCATTTTACGTCAAAACGGACATTATCCTGGTTAAGTTACACATTGAATATTGCGTCTTTCTGCATAAGGGACATTATCCACCAATAAGAGACATGAATACGGAGTCACATGATGCTCCTCTTCTAAATATTTGAAAGTTTCTGTTAGATTCAGTTTTCAAATGCAAATTTTGTAATTGTTATAATAAAACTTATCTTTGAAATGCATATTATCCAATCCATCATTTCCAATCAAAAGGTACATTATCCATTTTATAATACTTTTTTTTGTTAACTTCTTATGATTTTTGTGACTGGAAATTGCAGACTTAAACTTTATTAAGAACTAAGTTCCAAAATGGTTCCACCTCGTCAATACTGTTTATTAAAATTTCGTGATACAATCACCTGTCTTTTAACACATGGTACATGTTTCGACGTCTAACACTTACTGACGTCTTCATCAGCCTATTTTATTTGGGCAGCACTTAAAACATTCCCTTTATATACTGGATGTAGTTAAAAATTGTACATGAAAACACACATAGATGACTAAAAGTATACACTGTAACACATTAAAAAGTTGTTAAAACATTTTCTTAAGTTAAAAGCTCAATAAAATCCTCAGCCGGGATTGGCAGTCTTTCTTGGTTTATTTCTAATGTTAGCTTCAAAAGCCCAAGCAAGGGGTGACCATTCCCAACTGGAAAGAAATGAAACTATGTATGAGAGAATAAAGTGGTAGAAAAAATAAAACTTTAAAAACCCTAAATGTTATGTAAAGACTTACGATGTAATGCGGCAATGAGCTAACAGAGCCGTGCTGAGTCGGACGGACATCAAATGTTAATGAGTTAGTGAACAGAAATCAATAATCGCATAACTATATGAGTAATTTTACGTTATTTTCTGTTCCTGTAATTTTTAGAAAAAGTGGATAATGTCCTTTTTGCCTCATTCCCAATCAAAAGGGACATTATCCATTTTATAATACACTTTTGTTAACTTCTAATGACTTCTGTAACTGAAAATTGCTGGCTTAACCTTTGTCATCAAATGTTAATGAGTTAGTGAACAGAAATCAAGAATTGCACAACTATATGAATGACTATACGTTTTTCCCTCTTCCTGTAATTTTTTTAAAAAGTGGATAATGTCCCTTTTGCATCTGAACGCCTCAATTTATTTTAAGAAAGCTACAAGACTGCCGGTTAAATTCTCACCTCCGAGGTTAAAGAATCAAATTCTGGAAGTCAGGATGCTCAAATAAAAGAGACCGTAGTAGTATATTTAAGTTACTGGCACGATAAAAGAACTTTCAATTTTACGTCATGTTAAAAAAATAAGGTAGGTTGTAGATTTTCGTGACCTTTAATCTCGCGCTCATAAGCCACGGGACCTCTATTTTACGTGGAATCCGAACCACAGGACAGGATATTTCACTTCGAAAATCTCACATGCATTGACCGGGAATCGAACCAGTTCCGCCTTGGTGAGAGGCACCATCACGCCCCCACAGGAATGTTAAACCCCATATCATTATCGACCACGCTAGATATGCGCAAGCCCACAGGGTCAGACTACCTCTAATTTAAGTGTACATACAGTATTGATATTATTAACGGTTTGCCCAACGTAAGCTTAAAAAGCGCACGGACGAGAGTTTATTTTTATTTTTCACTGAAATCGTTACTGCTAGGCTTCCTTTGATCATAAATAAGTAATTTTCTACAGAAACCTTCCTCCAGATATCATTTACTGAATGGTGAAAACCGCATCAAAATCCATCCAGTGGTTTTGGAGATTACCAGACACATCAACAAGATGTTCAGTAAAGAACATATAGCCTACTTTCTCCTAAATGCATGGGTACTGTTATAATGCTTTGTCCTTTTCAAGGAGTATAATTAGATGTTGGTTGTAGTACCTTGTTGAAATACAACGTGCTATAGGGCCTACGGAATATGAGGTGCCCGTTGCTAGTGCTACCTCTGGAAAAAAAAAAATCGTTTTCACCGTGTTTGAATTGATATGGGGAATCGATTTGCACACATGCATGGCCACTATCTGCAAACTATTGGACTGATGGCCTTGTAGTTCAGTCAAAAGATGCTTCCCACAAAAAGGTATGTTGTTGCAAATTTTTGTAGAGATCAAATGATTAGGTTGGTCGTAATTCGATTTAAGCTTTTAACATTTGGGTGGCCGACATTCCGTCAAGATGGCGGTGATATGAAACATGACACTGAGGTGCCCTTTGCTAGTGCTACCTCTGTACCAAATTTCGTTCAATTCGGTTTCACCGTGTTTGAAGAAATAGGGGGAATCGATTTGCACACGTACATGGCCGCGATCCGCAAATTATTGGGCTGATGACCTTGTAGTTTGGTCAAGAGATTCTTTATACATAAAGGTATAATGTTGCAAAAGTTGGTAGAGATCAGATGATTAGGTTGGCCGTAATTTGATTTAAGCTTGTAACATTTGGGTGGCCGCCGTTACGGTTTCGTCAAGATGGGGTGATATAAAACATGACACCGGAGTGCCCTTTGCTATTGCTACCTCTGCACCAAATTTCGTTCAATTCGGTTTCACCGTGTTTGAATTGATAGGTTGAGTCGATTTGCACACACACACACACACATGGCCGCCATCTGCAAACTATTGGGCTGATGACCTTGTAGTTTAGTGAGAAGATTCTTCATATATAAAGGTATAATGTTGCAAAATTTGGTAGAGATCAGATGGTTAGGTTAGTTGTAATTTGATTTAAGCTTTGAACATTTGGGTGGCTGCCATTACGTTTCCGTCAAGATGGCGGCAATATAAAACATGACACTGAGGTGCCCTTTGCTAGTTCTACCTCTGTACCAAATTTCGTTCAATTCGGTTTCACCGTGTTTGAATTGATAGGGGAAATCGATTTGCACACACACATGGCCTCCATCTGCAAACTATTGCGCTGATGATCTTGTAGTTTGGTCAACAGATTCTTCATATGTAAAGGTATACTGTTGCAAAATTTGGTAAGGATCAGATGATAGGTTGGTCGTTATTTGATTTAAGCTTTTAACATTTGGGAGGCCGCCATTACGTTTTCGTCAAGATGGCGGTAATATAAAACATGACACTGAGGTGCCCTTTGCTAGTGCTACCTCTGTTCCAAATTTTGTTCAATTCGGTTTCATCGTGTTTGAAGAGATAGGGGGGGGGGGATCGATTTGCACACATACATGGCCGCCATCCGCAAAGTATTGGGCTGATGACCTTGTAGTTTGGTCAAAAGATTCTTCATACACAAAGGTACAATGTTGCAAAATTTGGTAGAGATCAGATGATTAGGTTGGTCGTTATTTGATTTAAGCTTTAAACATTTGGGTGGCCGCCATTACGTTTTCGTCAAGATGGCGGCAATATAAAACATGACACTGAGGTTTCCTTTGCTAGTGCTACCTCTGTACCAAATTTAGTCCAATTCGGTTTCACCGTGTTCGAATTGATAGGGGGGACAGACATTCCGAGTACACACACACAATTTTTGGCCCTGTGTAGATCTCATAAGTCTAATTTCATTTTTTTGCAAAAATCGAAAGTAGGCAAAAAAATGGGGGACTTTGTTTTTTACTAAGTAGAGATTATCTCTTAGGAAGGGCAGATAACGTCACTGTTCTGCCCCTTTATATGACAACCATTATCAAATTACAGTATAATTTGGGTTTTGTGAGGGGTTAACGAAAATAAAACACACATGAGGTTAATTGCCGGTGAGGGATTGAAGAAACAAGGCTAGAGAAAACCATAATCAGGATGGCTGCTGTCAGCGCCGTGATTCGAAATACAGTCACGAATTTCTGGGATGGTACCCAAATTAAGGCCACAGCAGGCTCCTATCAAATTCCTAGCCTGAATTAAAAATTCACACTCGAGAACAGCCATCATACAGGTTATCAGAAACACCCGAAGTCTCTACAATGAATCAACAACTCAAGAAATATATCTAAAGGAGGTAAGGATATATTTCGCACCAATCGATTGTCATCACTATGGTAGATCAGTACAAGAATAAAACTCCAGAGCGTACATGATTACCTTCATAAAACTTTATTATTGCCATCATGTTTGCATTCCCATTCAAGGTTGTTACAAGACCAAGATTTGCATTTTCCCTGACTTAAGATCCCATTCCCCTGACCACCAATACTTTATTCTGATCACCGTATGAACATATTTTAAAAATAAAAGCTGTCTAATTGATCAAACGATTGTTACTGATTTACATCTTCCAAATCCCACGACATACGCTGATTATTTTCTTATTTTTTAAAATACACATCCATGCTAACCTTTCTTCGTTTTTTTTTCCAGCTACTGTATTACACGAGATTTGTAAGCTATTTCATACAAAAAAGAGTTTCTTTTTAGAGATTGTAAAGAAAAGGCTTAAAGAAAGAATTTTAAGAATTGTCCCGTTTCAGACTCCGTGAGCACTTCAGAAGGCATGGAAAAATACTGGCTTCATCTGACTATTTTAATAAATTAATCGGTTTAAAAAAATTAACATGGACAATTAACAAAAAAGAAATAAATAAAACAATGGATTCAAGGAACTTCCTTTGTCAGTAGACTCAGTTCACAATTCAACTTCTTACATTCAAAAAGTTATTGCAATTGGTATAAATAATGACATAAAAACTATGACCTAATAGTCAAATAATATTCATCATCATCATCATTTCCCCTTATCCAGCTCCTGCCGGGTCGGGGTATTTATGGCACTTCTCCACTTTCCTTCCACCATTCTTCTTCCACGATCTTGTCCCAGTCCAGATTTCTTTTTCTTACGCTGTTCCTCACTGAATCAATCCACCTTGTTCTAGGTCTTCCTCTTGCTCTCTTACCCTTGCACTTCACCTCCAGCATCTGTCTTGGTATTCTATTTTCTTCCATCCTCTTTACATGTCCAAACCACCTTAGTTTATTCTTCTCAATTCTCTCATTTAGTTTTCCCATTCCAACTTCCTTCCTAACAACTTCATTCCTCACTCTGTCTTTCCTATCATACTTCTTAGGAATTTCATTTCACTGGCTTGGATTCTACTCTCTTGCCTGCTTGTCAGGGTCCAAGTCTCAGCTGCATAAGTTAATATGGGAACATAGTACACTTTATACATTACCTCCTTGCTTTTCCTAGGAACTTGCTTATACCAAACAAGTTTTCTTACACTTTGATAGAATGCATTGCTCTGCTGTACCCTCCTGCCAATCTCCATGTCCAACCTAACAGTTTTCATCAATTCACTTCCTAGGTATTTGAACGTGTCCACAATTTCCAAACTCTGACTTCCAATTTTTACAGTGCCCTTTCCTTGTCTTTCCCCTCTTGTCATCACCATGGTCTTGCTTTTCTCTATACTGATTTTCAGGCCGTACTTCTGAATATTTTCGTTCAGTGCATCTAGTTGTTTTTCCACTATTATAGGTAAATAACGTACATGTCACCGATTCTTTCAAAATTATTGCTAAGGTAACAAAGAAATTAAAATTTAAAAAGGTCCCTGACTTGGCAGAAAATTTCCCAGACTTCCCTGACCAGATTTTTTCCCCCTGACTTTTTCCTGACCAGTAACAGTCCTGCCATTGCAGTGCGATGTGCTGACATCTGGCAAATATATTGTGACATACGATTATTTTCAAAGTTTTAAAGGGCTGTTTGTGGAAAACCAGGATGATAAATTCTCCAAAAAGAAAATCTGCCCTTTCCATTACCTAAAAATTGTAAGTGTCCAGGAATAAATAGGTCTTATGGTAACCCTTTAACATTTAAATGAAAACTGAAATCAATTTCAATATGGTCTCGTATACACTGTATTGGCCGCTTACATGACAAAGAAAGTAGTATAAATTGAAATCGATGGGAACTTGTCATGGTGGTCAACCTGCAGTTATGTTGGCTACCTAATATTGAAAAGCCAATACAAAATTTGAACTGCAGAGTGCACATTATCGCTTCTGCTGAAGGCTTGGTGACTTTTCACATTAGTTGGTAGCACTGCTAAAATTGAAAATTAGACCACCTCAGGGTGACCGCTGGTTACCTAAAATTATTTTCCAGTGTTAAATTTAACCTTTTATTAACACATATACTTTTATAAGTATACTATTTATGTTTATTTTCAAAAAATAAAACAAAATGTATGTACGGTAAATACTTTTATTTATTATAGAACGTAAAATACATGACACATAGTCTCTTACGACAATGTATATCTTTCACAAATTAAATACCTTACATGTTTCATTGATCACATTTCGAAATAATCACAATTATTTAGGTATAATATTTAATCACAGATATTTAGGCGACTTTGAATAGTTTGAAGTTCTTATTTCTACAAAGTTTTTATTTTCATTTCCAGCTCATGTTGCTTTGTGAACAATTCTTCCTTTTCTTTATTTAATGCCATTAACACTTTATCCTTTCTTCTTCTTCTTCTTCTCTCTCTCGTACTGACTCAACTGCTCTATTTCCGTTTCTCGTAGTTTTTGTTCTTCGATAGCGATTTTTTCCTCAGCCCTAGCCCCACAAGCATTACGAACCATTCCATCATCTATGTTTATGGCATCTTATCCACCTGAATCCTGAAATCCATCCCATGCTCTTCTCATCGCTGAGAGTTTGGTCGTAAATGTTTTCCACTGGAAAAAATGGAAAAATAATAAACCTCCACAAAGTTGTTACCATGAGAAAATATGATTTTTATGATCTGCCACACATCTTAATATTCTTCCAAGCCCTTGAACTGTTTAGTATAAAAATGAACCGGGCAAGATTTACTCCTATCAAACTGTTCAAGCTCAGTCTTGTTGACACGGTATATAAAACAACGAAACTGAAGTATGGTTCGAACTGACAAAAGCGCAGTCACATGGTTGGTGATCCATGCTTTGTGAAATTTTCTGTCATGTGGCTAGTGATTGCTCTCTTGCCCACATTGCTCAAAGGAATCCGTTTTTTGCACAGGTTACAAAAAGAATGTTTTGCATTCTTGGGAACAACTTCTAACCAAGGCTGAAAATCTGGGTACTTTGACGGTTACAGCTATTCTGGATTAAATTTCTATAATCCCTCCATGATCTTCAACAAATACTAAATACAAAAGTGTAAATTGCTGAGTGATTTTAGGTTACGTAAACCAATTTGTTTTATTACTCAGTATATCCAAAGAAATTCCATTTACCTGTATGTCACTTCGCTCATCGCTTATTTAAAAAAAAAAAACACCTCTTTGGCAGTCTGCAAATGATTTACACACACAAGTCAACAGTACAGGAAGGATGCCTGGGACATAAGTAAACTCAATTCAGATTTTGCGCCATCAGTTCAGTGAATCACGTTACACTCAACTATACCTTATTCTATATAAATTGAGAGTCAAATGACAACACGCCAGGGCCTCGGAGAAGAGCTCATACCTCTTACCGACGTGAAGTTAAAGCCAGCTTACAATTGATACAGTGTCTGTAATATTTGAATCGAAGGTAGTGCACTCGTATAGGGAAGAGCTCTTCTTCGCGGCTCTGGCGTGTTGTTATTACACTCAACTTATGCGGAAGAAGGTATAAACACCCGAGCCATATTTCTTTCTCGCAAAGCTAATTTTTCTGACTTGGGATATCCTGAAAGGCGAACAATCCGAAAAGAAGAAATGGCAGAACGGTCAAATTACGGAATTTAATTTTTAATCTTAACGGTAATTAATCTTGTATGCAAGATTGATCAATACTGCCAACGATGCATTATTATTATGCTCAATCCTACGTCAAGACATTTATTTTTCATCCTGCCAAATTTTTCTCCTGTTTATTCTATGCAATTTAAATTCCCTGAGTTTTCCAGAAAGCGGCCACCCTGCACTTGCTCAGCTCTTCACAAAAACAAATCACACAAATATTTTTCCTTAAAACAGACAAAAAAAAAAGAAACATACTGCAAACTAAATCCCCAAGATATCACATATTTTGATAAATATTCTGCAGAGCTAGATCATTTGTGGATCAATTAACATTACCTAATATAATTATCATTGATTAAATGTTTTACAGGCAGTCAACATTATATTTAATAAGTTGAAATATGTCATTCATTATGAAACTCGGGCAGCAAATATACAGTTCACGCCACGGTTTTTGGTTGGCGAGTCCTGATTGCAGTCTGCGGGCCTCACGCATGTGAAATTGATACGCGAGTTTTCAGTTGTGTGGAAGGAAACTCATGCATCAATTGCAAATGCCCGAGGCTCACCATCTGTCCTCTGTATGACTGTGCAATCAAGTCTCACCGGCCAAAAATCGTGGCGTGAACTGTACATATATGTAGATAGATATTGATATTATTAGTTCCTTTTGAATTTATGTTAGGTCAAATAAAACAACTTAATCTATTAACTGCTAAATGCTATAAAATCAATTGAGTCAGGTTTCCAAACAGACAACCTTCAAATTCCAGTGCATATTGTCCTATCCTACATAACCTCCAAATCAGTCTATGGAATGACCTAACTCGTATCATTCCTGCATAGGTTCCGAATTCTTATTTGAATCCCATGACCCTCTTGCAAATGGATTATGAGAAGGAAGGAGAAACAATCAAATTTAAACCCCAGGAGTTTGATAATTGAAAAAGTAATATTTATTTTGCATTACACAACGTAGTACAAGAAATACAATTACTGCATATTATAAAAAGAACCACACAACTGAAACTGCATTCTCGCCCAGGTCTGTTCCATGCAACTTGCTCTTCAACTGGATCTAGAGGACATATCTGTAAGAATACAAACATGAAGCTATTAATATAATACATGTGGAATGTAATTTATAAGGCACTAAACATGTAGGTTGGTTGGTTCCTTAGTTTAGGGGCTGCGACAACGCGGTCATGTAGCCCCGTGTACTTTGGGTGTGTGTAGAATCTGTCTGATAACCGGTGTTAATTGTGATGACTGTATTAGTGTGTGTATCTGTTTTTTAATTCAAGTAGAGACTGCAACTTTGAATTTTCAAATAGTTCCTACTTTTGCCGCCAAACGCCACCGTCAACGACTACTAGGCCTAGTTCAGAACTAGCTACTAGACGCCACCGCAGTCGGCTCTTGGCAACGAACATAGCAACCTAAGAGCGTTGTTTACATTCTTAACCTATCCAATTTAGTTTCACACAGGTGTAATTAGTGGAAAGATCTTTAACATGCCATAAATCTATGACATGGGACCGCCGGCTTTACTTCCCCTCCGAAGGAAGGCATACTAAACATGTAAGAAAATACACTGTAAATGACTATAGAGGACCATGGCTATCAGGTCGTTGATTTTACAGAGTGTACAAACCATATAGATGGAGGGTAGAAAGCACAACACAAACTCACAACTTCCAGATTTGGCTTCCGTTACTCTACCTCTGAGCTTATGTGGAGACAGTTTTGTTTTTTTATGCATTAGCATGTCCAACATAATTGCTCGCAGGCAGGGCTAAGGAAGTTAGAGCTGGATGTCACAGGTTGTGTCCCACATGTTTTGTACGTTGTAACTTTTAGCGTCCGCCTATGTGGTTTGTAGACCCACACTCTGTACAACACACAACCTAATAATAGTTGAAATTTCCTTGCTTGTTTGATGTGTCATCTTTTACAAAATACCTGATATAATGGTATTTGGGCCTTTTTCATATAAAATCAGAGAGAAAAACATAACAGAAAGTTCTGATGCACATAACAAGACTTCAACACACAGTGCAATAGTAAAAAAAAGTAATAACGGTGGGCACAGAAGGTAGAGTATATTGAAAGGCAAGTCGTTTGTCCCTGACGCATAGAATTACATGGCATCCTTGAAGCATGAGTCAACTTCTATGATCTCAAGAGTAGCTGGTAACAGTTGAGGAGAAGAGAACCCTTGAAAAAATTTACTAAACTACTGTTCAAATTAGATTTCCCTTATATATCATGAAATAGAGTAAGATTCCAGCTGTGCTGGCCCTTATCAACGTGAATTATGCACAAGTGCAGTAACGCCAACCCCACGCATACGTTACTAATTGTTTTTGTAAAAGTTACATTTGCCTAGACCAATAATTATTAGGTGGTGGCCCTGTGAGTCACATATGCTCCCCTTTGTCTTTGTCCCAGGCGACAAGAAGTGGAACTACCTACGACGCAAGGAGCTATTAATGAAATCACAGAAGCGGAAGTTAGAAAAGCCATCTCTAAAATGAAGAATCATAAAGCAACACACAAGAACGAAGGGTAAAGTTTATAAAACAGCCGTAAGACCAAACATGGGCTACTACCAAGGCACATCAGCAAAAGCTACATACCACTGAAATGCATATGTCACGTTGGGCAGGTGGAGTTGCTCTCAAAGTAGCGCCTATAACTGAGAAACTTTTAGAGTCCAGGCTAAGGTGGTATGGCCATGATATACGAAGACCGGAAAATCATGTAGCGAAGAAGTGCCTTTCCATGGCTACACAAAAGAGAGGGAGCGGCAGACCTCAAACAACATGGATGACGAATGTCCATACGGACACGAGAGTATTGGGCCTATCTGCTGCTGATGCTTTACAACGAAATGACTGGCGCCTCAGGATTAAGAAAGCCGACCCCGCGTAACGGGAAAAGGCGAGGAAGAAGAAGAGTGGAAATAGTCTCTCTAGACCAGTGGATCTGAACCGGTGGTCCGCGGGAGAAAAGGGTCCACCAGCACGTATAAAAAAAGTGGCCAATAAATGGAGATTTCGATAACGATGTCCGTTGAACGAGAATCGTCCGAATGTATTTGCGGCGATGACTATCAGGTTTTGAATTGAAATATTAAAATAAGTGTTATTGGGAAGAGTTACAACTGATAAGGTGTATTGGGTGAAGGGGTGGTCCGTACATGATTCAATTTCAGGCTGAGTGGTCCGCACACTTCTAAGGGTTCAGAACCACTGCTCTAGACCAAGAATTACTAAATAGCTCACGCGCTTGATGAACATGGCAGTAGTCGTTTAATCAGCAAGAGGTAAACATCCATATTGACGTAATTTAACATATTTTTCCATTGCACTAGTGATAATGGACCGTAATTTCAATCGTAACCGATCCCTAGAAAGGTATGAAAATGACACAATACGAGGCAGTGCAACCCATGCGCATCTTCTGCCCCGCCCTGTGCAATCAGTAAATTTCGTCCATAAAGTCGTCTAACCTAGTAGCGACCAATAGTTTTACCCCACCCAACTTTAGTACAAAGAGGAATTTTCGTCTAACCCGGCAACAGGGCAGAGTGGTAAAGTTGGCAGTATTGCCTGACTCAAGCCTTATCCAACATGGCAACCTGTCATACAGTCAGTTTATTACTGCAGAGTTAAAATGTTCATACCTTTCTGATTGAAGTGTGAATGTGGCGTTTCCTAAAAACAGTTAGCCTTTGTTATGGTTAAAGGTAACAGTTCAGGAGTGGTGAACGAGCTACAAAACTACTTAAATTAGCCAAAATACCCTTTGTAATAAAACAATAATAATGTTAATAATTTACGTGCCTTTCAACTACCCTGGCTTTCAGAAACGCAGGGATGCCGGAATTTCGCCCCGAAGGGTATCTTTAACGTGCCAGTAAATCTACTGACATGGCTCCCTCGTGTTTTCGCACCCTCAAATGCCAACTGACTTGCCAGGATACGAATTGCAACCTAGGACCCAGCAAGCGAGAACGTTACCCCTGAGCCACGCAGCCAGTTCCTTTTTGTAATAAACAAAATTTATTAATCTCATGTAAGGTAACTGTACCGGTTTTCGTCACTCTCGTATATAAGTACAAATAATAAGCATGTCAATGGATCTTTCTCAATGCACGAAGTCTTACGAGATTTGTCATACTTTCGTTGCCGATAAGGAATTTTGGGAAATCATGCGTGCGATGTAATAGGCGATTCCCAGCGTCAAACATCTTGTGTGAGTTGAGCTGTCTTGACGCGGCATATTGCTTCTCGCATGTGCTAACCAGGCATGCCAGTTAATTATGTGCGTACGTGTTACATTCCGACATTTTAAAATGTTACAAGTGTGTGATATAGTGGGTAATTGATTCTGTAACATAATGCGATTTGCTATTTCGTGCTCACGTTCCTAGTTTGGTTAGAAATTCTGGTGACATACAATGGATTTAAAAACACGCACTTTACCAAAGCCCGTCATTTGTGACGAAAATTGGCACATTGTCATATCTCCTTGTAAGATATTACTAACAGAGGCAATATACTTATAATGTAGTTCTGAAGTGTCCGGCATTAACTAAATTGTCGTTTGATCATCGTGTCCAATAGTCGTCATAGCTGACGATCTTTAGAGCACATGCGTGACTAACACTAGTGCACGATATTGTTAAAGTTTGCGTTAACGTTTTAGAACCAATAAACATTTACAGTGTGCTGATATTATGTAGATCTGTCTCTGTGACGGCCGTAGGCCTACGCTGGTGTGGTGGTTCAGAGGTAACATTCTCGCCTGTTGTTGCAGGATCGAATCCTGGTGCTGTCATCTTCAATTTGAGGGTGCACAAATGCGAGGGAGCCGTGTCAGAAGATTTTCTGGCACGTTATAGATCACCCTTCGGGGCAAAATTCCGGTACCCCGGGGTCTCTAAAAGCCGCAGTAGTTGGGGGCGTATAACAACATTATTATTATCATCAGTAGGTCTAGGCCTAGGGTTTTTAGGTGAGCTAAAAGGGATTCGTTTCAAGTTGAGAAGAAAAATATATTCTAAGACTAAATATTTGCTTTCAAGTAATATCTCGAAACGCACATTTCTCAATTAGCCTACGATATTCAGCAAATGGAAGCTGCTACTAAGGTCATTGAGGAGGACGGCATGAGTATCACAACGGCCGCGGAGAGGAATGGTGTTCCGAGAAAACGCCCTTTCGGACAAAATTAAAAGAAAAACCAGAGAGAGGAAGATGGGGCCAAGTTCCTTATTAGCAAAGGGTGTTAATTCAATGGGTTATCTCACTAGGAAAAGCGGGGTTCCCGGTAACAAAGGACAATTTGCAAAATAGCGGCCAGCACTTCAAAAAAGAATTGAAGAGGTTCTCTCCTCTCAAAGATGGGCGACCAGGGAGGAAAAGGTGTGCATCTTTCCTAAAAAGAAATCCAAGCCTGTCTTTACGAATCCCTCAAAATTTGACAGTAAATCATGCTGCAATATTACAGAACATCAAATTAAAACCTACTGTTATTTGGTGGAAAACGGCTTACAATCTATCTTGTCAGACCCTCGGAGATTGTTCAACGCAGACGTTATGTTACACCAGGGTCTGGTCTCACGTTTTATGTGACTACGCATAACAACCCGGAAAATGACCATTCTCGCTTGAACACCGACCGGGGAAGCCTACATCAATACACGTTCTTGAGGTTATATTGTTCGAATTTCAATTATCATTAATACTGCACTTTAAATTAATACAAAAATAACTTATAATAAATATGTTTAGGGCAGAATTACGATATTTTCATGCCCGTATGTCTTCTACCCACCATTCCCGCTTCCCGATGCCTTCTTTTTATTAAATATTTCTTTTTTATTAAAAAAAACTATTACTGGTACTGTTTTGTGTTTTTTGTTGAACACAAATTACAATTGTCAATACAGACCAAAAAATGGAATTTTTTTCCCAATTCTGGTATTGTTTTTTCATAAACGTTAGCCTCCAAGTCGATAAATCGGGGTCTTCCGCAACAATTGATGGTAATGCATTATAAACAGCAGACAAGGAAAATTAACAATGTGACGGCTATTGGTGCAAACGGGTGACAAATAAAGGAAAAATCCAAAGGCATAGTGCCGAGGACTAGGGCAAAAACTTTTTTAAAAAATACGTAATTTTCAAAAAAAGAATATTTTCGATATTGAGAGTTTCCTAGTGTTTGAGTAGAGTTTGAGTTTAAGTCCAGTGCTTTTGTTGATTAAATTTACCAAAATGTATAAGGTGTATATATTTTCTTGACTAAATCTGTCTTAACATGACGACCATTGGTGCATTTACCTTAATTCTTTTTCAGTATTAGGGAATAACCCATCTCATTTGGGTACAATCGTGTTGACCGACTGTAAAGCACCAAACTTTCATTTACTAATGCAACACTGAAAAATGGCTTCAAACACCATAAACTTTTGTAATAAATAATAATAGTGGAAATGCTGTGGTAATAGATGTTTTCTCCTCCACTGACTATAACCCATCCTTCATCCCCTTTTTTGATCAAAACTTATATAGTAAAATTCCAGTTGTGACTGAATTATGGGACAAATGAAATATAGCCAACCCCACGCATACGGTACCTTCGCAGTGCTAATGGTAGGATTTAGAACCAAGTCTGTAGCTTTTACAATGCGCATGCTCTCAGATAGGATGAGAAGATACAAACACAAAACAAACTTATGTTTTTGGTGTGGAGAGCTGAGATATTTATGTTGCGAGAGCAGAATATAAGAGAGTCGCCAACTGATTACGGAAAAAGACTACGAGGGTGTTATTGCGTTATTTCAGCAGTGCCAACATTATCGTTTGGTGCCAGTTTTGCTGCTAAGTTCGAAAGCAGTGAACATCGAATAAGGCTTTACATACAGCCACATACCTAACGTGGGGCATATGCACCCGATCCCTTTCCTGTACTACAAGCAGTAATTTTGGCTCTTCTTTTGCAGTGCCTATGCATGACCGAACTATGTATAAAGCCCATACTATAATATGTGTCACAGATGCAAACTTTCAGAACACCAGCAAGGTCTCATAGCTCTTGACTCCTATAATGTGCTTCAGCGTACTCACTCGTAGCGAGATTAGATGACTGCCTGGACAAAAAATACTGATGTAAAAGTTGGACCAGAGCAAGCCATACATCGCTACCGTACTTGGTTCGACGACTGCCTTGACGAAAGAGACCCTTGGCCGCTACTTGGTTAGAAGACTGTCTGGACGAAGGTTAGGTTTTTGTGTACCCATACGGTACTAATTGAATAGGCAGTATAGGTAGCGTTCTGTGAGGGGTTCAAATGAAAGAAACAGTGGTTTTGACAATGATTACAGTCTAAATGTGTTGTCAACAGTGGCCCGCCAACCCGACCATTCTTACCTTCATTTTGGGCAATGCAATGAGTTTTGACAAAGGTTTTAACTTCTGAAATTTGCAATAAATACCTCTTCTAATGATTCAAAATTGATCTGGGAATGATCTAGTTCACTCCCCGGCTGTCTATAACCAGCGACAGGCGAATGATACTCAAGTTCGAGAGGGCTCGTGCCGAATCGATATGCAACGTAGCTCGATACAGTATCGAACCTGCTCGAACTGTTAGCCGACCTCACACATAAAGTATGCGGAGCACCGACGGCCTAGACATTGTTTTCTGCAACCTTTCCCTCTCGAATGTTATGTGTGAACCTATTAAGTCTATTAGAGGTTCGAATTCCACTGTCTGCAGCCCTGCAGATGGTTTTCCGTGCACACCAGGCACATGTTGGGGCTGTACCTTAAAGGCAGCCGCATCCTACCGTGCCTAGCCCTCTTCTGTCCCATTGTCACCATACGACCTATCTTGGTCTGTGCGACGTAAACCAAATCGTACATAATAATAATATTAATATAGATTATTCCTGCCCCCGTCACTGATACGTCTTTGGTTTCGCATATTCAAATACTGTTGCCGCACCATTGTACGATGAACGTGTAGTGACCCTTCGCCTTTGTTCTGTACACTCCAATGATGTTCTGTAGGCAGTTTGTATATTCTGGGGAGACATGTGCATCGAATCATAGCACAAACACAGATTGTGGCTGTCTCCACATTACAGATACAGTTTGAAGGGGTTATATGCACAAACTATACAGCAGTGCACAGCAAACACAGGACGAGCCGGTTCCGCCTAGCACAATGCTCGAACACAGCCTTCTTGAGGATTCTGGCCTGATAAGAACACGCCGATAGGTCGCAGTGCACTCAAAAGGTCGTGCAAAGCTCGAACTTGTTCAAACTGACGTCTTCTGTTCCAGCAGGAGCGAATGATACTCAAGTTCGAGCGGGCTCGCACTGGCACGTTACACAACGTAGCTCAATACGGAATCGAACCTGTTTGAACTGTTAGGCGACCCCACTCATAAAGTAGGCGGTGCACTGACGGCCCGGACGATATTTTCTGCTACCTTTCGCTCGCGTACGGTATGTGTGAACGTATTAAGACTGTTAGTGGTTCGAATCCAACTGGGCAGTCCTGCAGATGGTTTTCCGTGGTTTACCATTTGTACACTATGCACATGCTAGGGCTGTACCTTAATACAGGCCACGGCCACATCCTTCCGCATCTAGTCATCTTCTGCCCCATTGTCACCATACGACCGATCTCTGTCGGTGCGACGTACAGTAAATCAAATTGTACCTAGGCTAATAATAATTTTAATAAGATTATTCTCCACCCCCCATCTCTGATACACCTTTGGCTTCTGGGAAGGATGTAATACGTCGAGGATAGTAGCAAACATATGTTCCTGCAACGGAAGAAATTAATCACTTATAGCCTATACACATACTCTTGCCGCATCATTGTACGAAGTACGTGTTGTGACCCGTCAACTTTATTCTGTGAACTCCAACGATGTTCAGTACGCAGTTTGTATATTCTGGGGAGACATGTGCAACGAATCATCGCACAAAGACAGATTGTGGCTGTCTCCACATTACAGATACAGTTTGAAGGGGTTATATGCACAAACTATACAGCAGTGCATAGCAAACACAGCACGAGCCGGTACCGCCTAGCACAATGCTCGAACACAACCTTCTTGAGGTTTCTGGGTTCGTAAGAGCATGCCGATAGGTCACGGCGCGCACAAAAGTTAGAACTCTGACGTCATCTGTTCGAGCAGCTCGAGCCGAGCTCAAGCACATCACTATCTATAATCCACCCGCCATCCCAAATTATAACATGACTTATATAGTAAAAATTCCAGCTGTGTCTGCCATAATCAGCATTACAACCGTATTCCCCATGAATACGGTACTAATTGTACAGGTGGTCTATCGTCCAGATCAATGTTCTTTTTTTTTCAACCGTGCCCCGCAAGCTTCCCGCGACCATTCTAACCTTCGTTTAGTCTAATCTAATGGTTTTTGACAATGGTTACAGTCTAACATGTCCAGTTCAATGGTTGCAGCCTAATGTGCCCAGATTCTTGTTTCCAGCCGCAGACGAATGGGTTTTGCCTAGTGGTGGTGTATTTTATATCTTACATGTTGGGCACACTGCCGAAACATCAATGTCTCGTCATGTGTTGCTCAGCTGGAGTGAGCAACATGGCTGCCATAGTTTAAATTTAACGAGAATGAAACATATATAATTACGTAATTTAGCACATATTTCCAGTATATTAGTCATAATGAATGGCAATTTCAATAGGTATTGTCCCCTGGAAACCCTGAAAAGGTAGGAAAATCGTATATTGTCATTCACCATCTAACAAACTGTTCAAGTCAGGTTCCTGTGTCCTGCACTGCAAATCAAACTATTTATTGAGTGTTGCTAACAAAATGACTTAGGCTGATAATTGAAATGCACCACCAAAATCTTCTTTTTTTCAGGTTATACGGTAATTTAGGATGCCTCAATAATTGGGAACATAGGCCTATAGGCCTCGTGCGAATGAAGCCATTTGGTACTTGTGGCGCCCCTAGCGGCGAGGAAAGGCGAAGCTAGTCGGGAGAGTAGCGAACGCACGTAGTAGGCAATCGTTAGTCTGAGCAGCATTTCCATTAATACGAGTAAGCGGATATGTGTTCAACAGGCAAAATAACTACAGTTATCTGCGTGGGGTTTGAGGTTGTGAAATGGGACCCGGCTTATTTCAGGGATTCTACCGTAAGGAAAGGACAGCAGTTGAATGACAGTCACCATATTTTTCACGTAGAAGAAAGATTGGGAGAAATATCTGGCCTGTGTTTACCGGAGACAAACAATAATAAATCACCGTATGTGGTGAAGATAAAAGTAAGTTTTGTTGCATACTTCCATTTATTAATACATTGTAACTGCGTTGTAAGTTTATAAGTAATAATATGAAATATGATCACCATGTAATTCTCATGAAATTAGACCTTAATCTCCTTTCAAAGCACAATAGCCTACTCTATAAAGGATATTAACTATTAACACATTTTCTGTTTACAATTTATGTTCAGGTAGACTCGGACAGATGTCTGGTATCTGGGAACTGTCAATGTAAGGCAGGCTTGTCAGAAAGGTGCAAACACATTGCTGCCTTGTGTTTATTTGTAAATAGTGAGAGAGACACTTCCAAAACTACGCGCTTGCAAGAATGGGAAAAACCAATGCGTGCTCGAGAACAGTTATATGCGAAAGGTGAAAAGATAGGGAACTTATTCGAGAATGAAGCACGCCGTAGCACCACTGAACTAGCTGCAAGGGAGATTCAAAGCAGAAGCGAAATGTATGACTTAGTAAGACATGTAGATTGTGCCTTCTCCAAGATTTTAAAAGTTGAATATGAAAGTGAAAACTACGTAATCTGCAAATCCATTACATACAGTTTAGTAGATAAGGCAGCTGATCTTAGTGAAAATGAAGCTTCATTTCAATTTCTTTCTGAGCTAGAGAGCCAAAACATTCGTGATGTATACAGGTGTTACGTAGTTCGGAGTTTATTAAATAACAAGTTAACTCTAATTCCGGTAAACTACAACATGTTGCCTGAAAATGTACGAATATTCTACAACAATCATGTGAAAGTAACAACAATACAGGGACACGAGATCGCTGTTGAGACAAGACTTCAGTCAAAATGCCCCACATGGTTCCAGGAAAGAAAGTTGCGCATTTCTGCAAGTCAGCAGGCACACAGTATTATGACATGGAAATCAGCTGATTATGACCAACTTGCAAGATCTCTTCTCGTTGATAGAGTACTGAACACCTCAGCTGTGAGGTATGGAAGAGAGAATGAACATGTGGCTATTCGGCAATATTCCATGTTTAATAATAATTCGTCTGTGCGCCACCTAGGACTGTGTATTAAAAAGGAACAACCGTAGTTATGCTACAGTCCAGACGGGATTGTACCTTCTTCATGTGGATACACATTATTGGAAGTCAAATGTCCTTTCTCGTGCAGAGACAGAGCAATTATACAAGACGGTGAATGTGGTGTGCCTTATCTGTACGTAGCTGATCAAGGAGGAGTCGGGATTAAGGAAACGCATGTATATTACACGCAGGTACAGGTCTCCATGTACATATTAAATATAACTTCCTGTGATTTATTTATTTACTCACCAAAGGGAAGTGTCAACGTAAACATTCGTAGAAATGAAAAGTTCCTTTCTGCTATCATTCCCGCCTTAGAAAAGTTTTATTTCCTAAATTATCTGCCATTGGTGTGTGGGACTGCACATTAGCATGGGTATCTTACAGAATTCAGCCTTAAATTTGCAACAGGGATACTGAATATTGAAGGATTCTTAATTTTTACCAGTCATGTAACATGCCTGGCCCTTACTAAAACACCAAAATTGTAATTAAAATTAGTTTAAAAAATAGTAAAAAACTAATAAAAAACTAGTTCTTAACAATGTAATATATTATTAATTCTAATAATAATTTCAGTACAATGTGAATGTCATTAAAATTAATCATTCATCTTAATTAGTGGAGGACTAAAATTTGCTAGAACTCCGGCAATGTGTACAATTTTATCAATATGTGGTAATAAATCAACTGTAACTTTGCTACTCAATATTTTGTATAGTTTCATTCTTTGTATAGCCCTTTCTACATGAATGCGAACAGATGCTATGTTGTAAGTAGTATCCACTTCTTCCACTGTTAATTGCGGGTCAAATGCAAAAGGAGGCATCACCATTATAGCATCTTTGTTTTCAATACACTTCCTTATTTGTGGAAATCCTTTGTCACACATTACAGTATCGCCTGCCTGAATATAATCAAGTACACCAGAATTAACTGTAATGTAACTATCTGTTGCTCTCCCACCATAACACTTTGATAGGAAACAGATAAATCCTGACGGCGTTATTGCAACAAGAAATTTCACTGTGAACGAATTTTTATAATGTGAAAACATCATAATTCTTTTCCTAACACTTCCTGGTCTTTCACACGGTATTTCACTACAGTCTAGTATGCAGGTGCATTTTTCAAAATGCTTTTTAAACGCAGGAGGCATTGTACTTTCAATACTAGACATATGGGGCCAGAATATCCAGTCCTTTGTTTTTACGTACAAATGGTGAAGTATAAACTTGAACGTTGCGGAAACTGTTGTTCTATGACACCTGAACAGGACGCCAATGGCAGCAAAACTTATTGCAAGCTTCATCTTCATTAAAAACAGAAGTAACATATTTTCTTTGCGTAATTTGCAGTTGTGATGCAAAGTCGGTAGCAGGGATAAAAGGATATGAAACACTGCAAATTTTACGCCAGCTATTTCAGGGAGATGTTGTTCATTTTCCTTCACTGTTTCATATCCAGAAAATGATTGTCCCCATTCACTGAAATCTGTTCCGGTATTTGCGTCTATTTTCAATAAATTGTCTGTCATTGTCTGATTGTTAACTGGTATTGGGAGGTTAGTTTGGATACCTACATCATTATTTTCTAATGAGCAAAACATAATATTCAAACTGTTTATCTTATTGGTCTGGGATGCAAAATTTGCCTGTGTACTTGCGTCAGTAACTGATCATTCATGCCTGTGTAAGTTTCCGCTGTGTTGCCAATGCCATGCCTTAATTTTCTTCTTTTGTAACGCTCAGCAATTATGTTCTCTTGTAATTCACCTTTACTGTTTGAATTTGGTGTCAGAAATAATCTAGGTACATACCCAGGGCTGTCAGGATCTCTTGAGGGCATTCCGTTCACAAAATGACGGCTGCAAATACGAGAATTGTTTGTAGGTGTCCATGGTTTTCCATTCTTCGTGTCTCGTTTCAAAGATGCTATCCATGCTTTCCTTCTGATCACATGTTGTTTGTCATTGGGAAACTTAAAAACTTAGTTCCAGAAGGAGAGTTCCTGTACGTAAAATTACACCCTACTACGGAACAATAATTGTTGTTACTTTTAGAACTAGTGGAACCACAATCAGTTTCGTACATTATATTACAGAAGATAGAAGCTAACGACAACGCAAACTGCATGCAACAACACAGCAAGCAAGCGCAGATCTCCCGATGAGGAATGCCATGCTTGCCGACAGAGCGCAGCACAGTTCATTCGCACGAGGCCTATTGTGTTGACAGACTGAAAATTCGCAATATCAATACTGCCAACCGGACACTAACAATTTGGGGCATGATGCTGCAGTGATCAATTGCCTCTCAGCAAGGCAATTTCCGGGCAACGCCTATTCTCAAATGTTATATTGTATCTTAACAAGTAAAACACTTTACTGGTGAATTTTGCATATGCCCATTTTCAGTACGGTACCTCGGCTTAAAAACATACGCTGTATACACAAGGAATGAGGCAAAAATTAAGGTTTGATAAAACGAATATTAAAAAAATCCCTTTGGAAAAGTGAATAAAATAACGGCAAATTGTATTCATAAATAAAACTTACAGGCTGTTTCGTATAAATCTTCTCCTCTGAAACTCTAGTTAGTTGGATAATGGGGTTTCAATGGACTGAACTATGATGTCATCTGCCCCCTAAACTCTTATCTCGGCTCTTCTGCGTCCGTCTGAAAAGAAAGGAAATATTGTAAACACTCCCTAATGAATAAAATAAGCGTTCAGTACATGTTGAAAGGCATAACTTTTACTTACTTTTGATTATAAATAATAATCAACTCCAGGCTTCATTTCCTTCGGCAATGGCGGTCCGACCCACAAAGGTGCCGCGGCATTTCAACAAATCTTTGACTCGAACGGTCACGTGATGTTTGTCATGTACAGGCAGCGGAAAGGAACAGTAAAATACACATGGGAAGGGGTATATTAGGTGGCCAATCACAAATCAAGGCAATGAGCTTCTTCTGACCAATCAGGTGAAGTATCATTACTGTCTGCAGACGTATGTCATGGTTGAGAGTGTGTTTCTATCTCCCAAAATTTTAATAATAATAATAATCATTTATTGCAGCAAATAGCCATGCAGAGATACAAAACTAATACTAATAACTTAAATCTTACTCATCAAAGTGTCTATATACAAAGTGTCTGACAGGTTCTTTGCTATATATATAGCTATTCGCAGCAGAAGCGTGTTAGCGATACTTTCCTCTGGGCGCAGGAAATGGCGTGATATCTATCACAAGCACTACCACACAGAGAGCAGGTGCATTGGGGGCCTGGGTCATGAAATCCTCTTGCTGTGCATATCTTAAAATGAAAACCGTGGACTGCAAAACGGGTGATCGTATGCCGCAGTTCAAAGTTGGCATTCATCCAGTCCGTCGACATAAGAGCTTCTGTGGAATAGAAATCAGGCCATATGTCATTACGCTTGAGGTTTAGTTCTTCGATCAGTCTCTGGTATTGCACTGTTGATGGTAGGGAGTTCTCCAAACGCAGGTCTTCTATGAAGAAAGTCTCCCTTGCTAGTACGTACGTTAGACGAGATGGCGTGTATTTTGATAAGTGCAGAATTTTCTTTAGAAAAGTAGACTTAACTCTTTCTATCTCTCGAAGGTTACTTTGTGTCAAATGATCCCAAGTTATTTGAATGCCGTATGTCACTATTGGAGTTATTTTCGTTCTGAATAAATTCATTGCGGTTTGATGTCCCATGCAGGAAAACAAACGCGTTACTTGAATACTTAGAAGAAGAGGGCTTTTCCTTAACGAACAAAAGTGATGAGAAGACATACATAGCTTTCAATGGCACAAGCACGATAGATCTCTTATTCATAAGCAACGACATAGAAATATTGCATCAAGAAGTACTATCCAATGTTGTAGCAAGAAAACACCTCCCATTAGCAACCACCCTCTCAGTTAACATCAATATAAACATTCAAAAAAGCTCCAGAACCCCTATTTCGCGGAAAATAGACATGAACAAATTGAGCACTATAGACATGGAAGGAATCACGAACATAATCAAATCTGGAAACATAGACGCCGCGCTAACACTGATCGAGAATCATATCAAGGACGCAACTCCTAAGATAGGTCAAAATACAAGAAGAGCAAAACCATGGTTCACTACCGAATGTTACCAACGGAGGAAGGAGACGCTAGCAGCATTACACAAGATAAAAAGGGCAAGTACACATACAGCACTACAAGAGTATGTCGAGAAAAGAAGATATTATAAGGAGGTAGTTAAAAGAGCAAAGGAAAGCTATCAACAATTGAAGGAAGCTCAACTAATACAGGAGGCTGAAACAAACCCTTTCTCAGCCCTAAATCCCAGAAGACCCAAATTCCCAAAGGGACATTCCTATGACAACGTGGATTCAGCATCTTACAGCAACCCTACAAGCGCGGGACACCAGACCTATTCAGGTTAGCAACCCTTCTCAACTAC